>OY751534.1:6482848-9235572 GCA_963570955.1 Caenorhabditis afra
CCAAAACCTTCAAAGCCGCATATCTTTGGAACTAGCAGAGATACGGAAAACGTGTCAACTAACAAAATGTGCAGAAAGTCAAGAGCAACATTTTTGTAGTTGACAACTTTCTTCCAGCTCTCTTCATTTCCGAGATATCGCCCCTTCAAAGTAAAGTTCCTGAACCAACCACGTAATTGTCGACGAAAAGCTGATAGTTGGGCGTTTTTCGGTGCAAATAGGCGAACATTGAGCGTAGCGTCCGATCCGCTGGAAGAACTTTCTCGAATCACTTCAGAGCATTCGGTTACCATTTTTGCCGTCGTGAATGTAGACGACGTCTCGCCACCCTTTGTACTGAATGTAGTCGATCAATAGTTGCTCGGCCGATGGAGCCACCGAGAATATCATCGGAGTGCCTTCTTCAGCTCCCCCTTTCGGCTCGCTTTTCGACTGCTCCCAATCGATTAGCGGCATCTGAAGGTGTCACGTGACAAAAACGACACGGAGGTTACTGTACTTTCATGTGGTTGGCAATGTCCTCGTAGATACCGTAGTTTTTGTAGTTTGTGCCCGCCAGCATTAGCATGAAACCGAGCTTCATCTCATCGCAGACTGCAAGCACCACATTTGACGACACTTTGCGGACAGATACAGTAAGCCCGCTTACTGATTCGATTCAGATTCCACATCATAGTGGCCGTCTCCATGGGCGGCAGATCTCGTGTGCCGAGCAGCACGTCGAAGTCCACGTCGGAGCGCGCGTTGAATATCATTTCCGCCAGCCGCAACATCTACAATTGACTGATTCGATTTGCATTTCGAATTGGGAGTGGGAGGGGAAAAAACCAAGAGGGCTTGGAAGAAAGAAGGTTACCTCGATGATGGCGTGCGCCGTGTCATTGTCGGTGTCGGTGGAGGCGACGAACGCGCCTGGAATCGACGAAATTACGGGAAAGGGGGGGGGGGGGTAACTTACGGAGAGGAAACTTCTTGGAAGAGCTGCCAAGTTTGAATAGGGATACGGAGAGCAGAAGGAGGAGCAGAAGGTAGTGGAGAACGGGTTTTCGACGACGCATGCTGAAAATTGCAATGCGAAGGAATCGAACCCCCGACTTGCCGCCCACCACCCCAACGCTCTACCACTACACCACACAGTCAAATCCAAGCAACGCCCTTCAAGGTGGTGATATCGCCGGTGGCCGCCGTTCTCTTTTCTCTCTGTCTTTTTCGAGTTCGCAAGACTAATCAGAAAAAACGGAAAACGGGGGCCGGCTCAAGAGGTATCCGCTTTCAAGTGGAAAAGTAAAAAGAAGAAAAGGAAGAAGCCTCTTCTGCAATCGACGGAGAGAGAGAAAGTAAGAGGACACTCCGTTTTCGTTTCGGGGGCCGCCCGAAATTGGAAATGACAGGCTGAGAGAGAGCGTCCTCCTTCTCAAATTGCTTCTTCTTCTCTCTCTCTGGGTCCAGATGCTCCGTGAGCAGCAGCACGACCACTTTTTCAATTTTCTTCTGGACCCCCTCCTTCCCGAGAAACGGGCGGTGCGGCTTGTTAAATTGGCTGGAAGATTGAAAGGACGCGCGCGCCGAGAGGTTGACCTAGAAATGCAAAATGGAAAAGTTCGGCCACATCTGTCCATCTCCGAGGTGATGGCCTAGAAAACCCCAGGATTGGAAAATTAGGCCGTCTGAAGTTTTTGGGCTCATGGCCTAGAAAACCCCGAATAGGAAAGTTAGGCCATCTGAAGTTTTTGTGCTCATGGCCTAGAAAACCCCGAATAGGAAAGTTAGGCCATCTGAAATTTTTGGGCTCCCATGAGCCTAGAAAACCAAATTTAAAAAGTTCGGCCACATCTTTCCATCTTCAAAATCATGGCCTAGAAAACCCCCAAATTGGAAAGTTAGGCCATCTGAAGTTTTTGGACTCATGGCCTAGAAAACCAAGTTTTGAAAGTTAGGCCATATTGAAACTCTGCCCAATGGCTTAGAAACCCTTGAAGTTGAAGAAGTGAAAGTTAGGCCAGCGCCTAGAAAGTCTCGAATCCCCCATAAGCCACGCCCCTTTTCCCCAATTGCTACCCAGTTGCAAATGCGCTCCACCGAACTTTCGCCGAATCGAGCCGAAAAAAATGCAATAAAAATCCAAAAACCGAACGTTTTCATCGTGTACATATAACAAACTCGTTTAAAAAGGGAGGAGGAGCAGAAAACTAAATAATAATGATAATAATAATAATGAAAGTGGGTCCAATATGGTCCAAAAGTGAGGAAATGGGTGAGTGATATCAAAAAGAGAGGTAATAGAAACTAGCGAAAGGGAAGAAAAAGACCTAAAAATAAAGGGGGAAAAGAAGGAAGAGATCACACACACAAACGGGTAGGCTCGACGCTTCTGTAGATTTACGCACTGGAAATGAGAAAGAAGCACACAAAAAGTCAATTGAGATGAGAGAGAGCGGGGGATTTCCAAACTCCCCGTTCTTCCCGTCGTTTTTGAATCACATTCAGCGGGACCCAGAGAGAGAGAGCGAGAGACGCAGAAGACAGACAAAGTGAGCAAGGGGCTTTCCAATATGGAAAAGAGAGAAGAAGAAGTGAAATGGCGCGACAAAGGATGTGTTTGGAGGAGGAGGAGCAGGAGGTGTAAGGCCAACTTGGTGATCGGGGAGGTAGAGAAGAAATGATACAAAATGTACAGGACAACGTCTTCTGGAGAGAGCAGAAGGCGTCCGACGGCGGCGACGACGACTAGAGTCCGGGCGGCGTTTCCGTGTTGTTCGTGATGTGGTCGATCGGTTTGCCGTCCTCGTAGTTCTTCCACATCGTGTGCAGCAGGTCCTCCATGTCGGTACAGTACTGTTTCACGTCGAACAGCGTCGACGTCGTCCGCGCCTTCCACACTTTGGCTCGCATCGATTGGAGGCTGCAAGAGCGAGACGGTGAGAAGTGGCACGACGTGGCGGGCAAACTCACTATTCTTTGTCGGTGCCGAGTCGGACGGCGATTCGCATGTACTCCTCTCGACTGCTGGCCACCAGCTCGGGAACTCCGAGCGCGTAGAGTTGTGACGTGGCGACCCGCGAGGCGAGCGTTTCCACTGAAAAGAGAGGCGGAGAATGACGTGGAATGGGTTTCAGGATGATTCTCACTTGGCATCGTGACCATCGGAGTTCCCGTCCAAAGGATGTCCATTCCGGTGGTGTGACCGTTACAAAGGGGCGTGTCGAGACAAACGTCGGCGAGTTGTCCTCTCCGAACGTGCTCTTCCTGAAATACACGTCTCGAGTAGACGACGTCTTCTGCCGAAACCGTACCTTCGCTGCCACGTTGCTGAACACGATCTTCGCCGGATCGACGCCCTTCATGAGGCAGTACTTTTTGATGTGCTCCTCGCCCTGGTAGGGGAACCGCAGAAGCCAGAGAACGGCGTTCGGCACCGACTCGACGATGTGAATCCACATGTCCATCGTGGCCGGATCGATTTTGTAGAGTTGGTTGAAGTTGCAGAAGACGATCGCGTCGTCGGGCAACTGATACTGCGCTCGCGACGTCAACAGCACCGAATTGGGAATCTCCTCGCCGGTGGCCGCCTTGTGGTGCATTTGAGACTGCAAAAGCCATCGGTTAGAGAGCGGTTGTCACATACGTGTCACGTTACCTGTCCGAGCCCGTTTTGGACGTTCACATCCTCCATCACGTTCATCGTCATCTGTCCGGTCATGATCATCTGCTTGATGGGCTCCGTCGGCACTTCGAGCACCGGAATGACGACCTCCGTCTGGACGAGCTCCTTCGTCGGACCGCTGATCACCTCCGTGTCGAGAATGTGCTCTTTGATCTCCGACTTGGCGAGAATCGGATCCATGTTCGCCGTGTTCATGATGATCGAGGCGCGCTCCAACTCGGTGGCCGTCTTGTCCTGCACGACGACCTTCTCCGTCAGATGGCGTAGCATGTTGGCGTGGTCGCCGATGAAGAACGTGTGCGGCATGTAGGCGAGCTTCTCGGTGTACGCGCTCGCCAACCGCATCGGCGACGTCACCGCGTCCGTGATGATGTAGTCCATGAACGTGGCGCCCGACGTCGACGGATACCCGAGCCACATGACCTGGAGCGGGGCGGGCCGAAGGGCGAAGATCTCGTTGCGGGCGCCCTTCGTGTAGCCGTTCATGTTGATCAGAATGTGAATTCCGTCCTGCGCAATCTTCTCGGCCGCTTTTCCGTTGCATGGGATCTGCGAGAGATCCGTGAAGTGCTCCGACTCGGTCATCAGTTTCGAGCGGAAGTTGGTGCCGTCGTTGGGAGAGAGCGCGTAGCAGAACACCTCGACGCGCTTCTTGTCGTGCATTCCGGGAATCGACTGCATCAGATGCGACGTCGGATGGTTGCCAAAGTCCGACGAGACGTAGCCGATGCGGAGACGTTGTCCGTCGCGCACACTGAACCGATCCGCGTGGAGAAGCGGCGTCTTGCCGAGCATTTGAACGTGCACCTTGTCGAAACAGAGTTGCGCGTGTTTCGCCGCAATCGCGATCCGCGTCGCATGGTTCAGCGGGTAGAGCATCGAGTGATGCGGATGCACCGACGGTAGCCGCTTCTTCGAGAGCTGCTCGTCCACAATGTGCACGAGCTTCTTCATCCGCCGATCGTAGTCCGACCAGTCGCAGATGATCTGCAGACAGTGCGCCAGATTGCAGAACGCGTCCGGAAAGTCGGGCTTCAACTTCAACGCCGTCGAGTAGCTCTGTATCGCCTCGGCCATGTTGCCGGCGTCCTTGTGGATGCTCGCCAGATTCGAGTGCGCATCGGCGAACGCCGGATTGATCATGATCGCGCGGTTGTAGCAGGCGATCGCCGCGTTGTTGTCGCCCATCTCCTTCAGCGTGTTGCCCATGTTCGAGTAGGCGTCGGCGAACGTCGGCGCGATCCGGATCGCCTCTTTGTAGTGGAGGATCGCGTCGCCGAGCTTCCCCTGCTGCTGCAGTATCGAGGCGAGGTTCGAGTGCGCGGCGGCGAACTCCGGATAGATCTCCAACGCCTTCAGGTAGAGCCGCGTGGCGTCCTCGATCTTGCCCTGCTCTCGCTTGATGTTCGCCAGATTGTTTTGCGAGTCGGCGTGCAGTGGGGCGAGCTCCAACGCCTTCATGTACATCTGTTCCGCCTCGGCCACGTTGCCGCGCTCTTTGAGGGCGTTCGCAAGATTGCAGTAGGCGTCGGGAAAGTTCGGCTGCAGGTCGATCGCCTTCTTGTAGGTGTCGATGGCCAGATCGATCAGTCTGAAAGCGGGTAGACTGTGGATGAAGGGTTGTAATTGGCTGAAACTGACCCCTGCTCATAGTAGACACACGCCAGATTTCCGTGAACCACGTGATGATGACCAGACAGATTGAGAGCCCTCAAGTAGGCTGAAACTGCTCTGAAAACGGCGGGATTCGGCTGAAATTCGCGAGGAGAACGGGACACTGACCGATCGTAGATTCGCGCCTCTTTCAGCACGTTGCCCAGATTGATGTAGGCGTCGAGGAAGTTCGGATCGAGTGTGACGGCCTTCTCGAAGTGGTGGATCGCCAGCCAGATCTCGCCTTGCGAGTTGAACACACATCCGAGATTCGACCAGGCGACGGCGAACTGCGGTTGCGTCTCGATCGCCTTCAGGTAGCACACCTAGAAGACGTTGTGAATGATACCGACGACGTCGGGGATCTCGGAAGAGTGGTGACGATACCTTGGCCTCTTCGAGCCGACCCATCGCTTTCAGAAGATTTCCGAGGTCACTCCGCACACAGTAGAGGTCCGGATTGATCTGCAGAGCGCTGAAGTAGGCCGAGACGGCCTGTTCGAGATCTCCGCCCGCCACCAACGCCGCCGCCAAATTGATGTAGCCGTCGATGAAGTCGGGCTGAAATGGGGATACTGTCGAGCTTCCTAACCTCGATGCCGCTCACCTTCAACTTGACGGCGTGCTTGTAGTTCTCGAGCGCGTCGGCGAGCTGTCCCTTCTCTTTGTAGTAGTTGCCGAGGTTACTGTACGCCTCGGCGCACGTCGGCACCAGTTTGACGGCCGTCTCCGAGTACTTTTTCGAGTTCTCGTAGTTTTTGAGCTGAAAGTTGATCGCCGAGAGCAGCAAAAGTATGCCGAGATTGTTCGGATCGTCCTGATAGAGGTGCATACACGTCCGTTCCGCGTCGATGTAGTTGCCGAGTGTGAAGAATCGATGGGCCAGCTCCGTGAGCTTCACTGCAACACGATCCATGCTCCTTTGCTCCACGAGAGCAGGAAAACAACTCACGCCTCGACTCGGGCACTCCGTTCACCATGATCGTCGCGTCCTTCTCGGCCATCTGTTGCGCCTGCGCGAGCGACGGCGGCGGCACCAGGCCGGGAAACGAGAGCGGCAGCGACGAGGTCGTCTGCAGCAGTTGCGAGCTCTGTTGTTGAAGGGCGAGCAAGTGTTGCTGCTGCAGCATTTGCGCCTGCAGCACCTGCTGCTGCTGGGCGAGCAGGACCGCCGCGTTGCTCAGCTCGCTGATCGGCAACGTCGGCGGCGGATTCACGAACAACGACTGCGCCGCGTTCTGAATCGCGTTCAGGTCGAACGCGTTGCTGCTCGGCTGACCGGTGGCGTCGAGTTGCTGGAACAAAGGGGGTTGAGAGTGGAAACAAGAAAGTGCGAGTTGTATTCGAACCCTCCGAATCCGTCCGATCTTCCGGCGGAGCATCGTACTCGAATGAGTTCGGGGCGCAATTTTGACAAGTTTAGAAGAAGAAGAAGGAGACAAAATCCGACTCACTTATAATCATTTTCTCATTTTGACGGTTACTCTCTCTTCTTCTCAACCGGTTCTTCCTTTCTCTCTCTTTCGTCCGCCTCGGTGTTATTTTTAATACTATTCTGATCATTTGTATATGTATAAATAATCAAACAAGGACCGCGAATCACGTCATCTTTTCGGCGATGAATAACAAGAAGAAGAAGAAGAAGAAGCTCGTGTTGAGATAACGAACAAATAAACAGTTCACATTCAAAAAACAATAGTTTTTGATATGGGGTTTTTGATACAGTTCTGGCGTTATGGTAGTTATGGAGAAAATCCGTTTTTTTCTGTCAAAGTGCAGCTAACAAGTTAAGGAACTTCTTTTTAGCATAGTTGCAAGCGGGCCGGCAAATCCTCTAATTTTAAGATGAAATTTCGTGAAATCTACAGGGGGGACCCTTACGATTTCGGGATTTTGGGTGCCGTTCAAATAGAGGTGCCGATCTAATACAGGTTTTACGGTATCCCCTTGTTTCTTGAAATTTCCTAACCAGTAATCTATGGAAAATGTAGAACTCAGCGCCCTCTACAAAAAGACGTTGAGTTTTCAAACTTTTATCGAGTATGAACAAAGTTAGAAGCCAAAAAGCGGCCTGCTCACTTTTCGGCTTCTAACTTTGTTCGTACTCGATGAAAATTTGAAAACTCAATGTCATTTTGTAGAGGGCCCAGAGTTCTACATTTCTCACAGATCACTTGTTCGAAGATTCCAAGAAACAAGGGAGACATTTGCCGGCCCGCTTGCAATTATGCTTTTTAGTTGTTCTTCCCAAAAAAAAAATTCGGCGATGAATAAGGAGAAAATGCGTTTTTTAACCTTCGCTTTTTTTGAAAGAACTAGAAGAGATAGAAGATAGGTGTCGACTTTCAAAATGTAGCCAACAAGTTCAGGAACAACTTTTCCGTAGAATTACGGCCAGAACTGTAGTTTCAAACGGTTTTTGCATGGCGTTCGGTGTCGTTTTTTGGTAAAATTCCATTATACCCCCCCACCCCATTTTACCCCCCCCCCCCCAACCGTCGGAATACCCCCCCCCCCCCCCCACCCAGTGCAAAAACTTGAAATGGTGGGGGGGTCTTAACCGGGTGGGGGGTTTTAATGGTTTCTTACGGATGGGTGTCTATGTTGGTATGCTTAGACACCCCCACAACGGTTTTGGGGGTATTTATTGTAATTGTAATTTGTTTATTGCAGTGAAATGTTACCCGTTTTTTCAATGGAAGCTCAAGAAGGGTCTCACCTCTTTCACCTTGGCCAGCGCCTGCGTGACGAGTCCGGCGAACGCCGGATTGCTCGAGAGCCCGGTGCTGAGCAGCAGTTGGCTCGCCATCGACTGTGCATTCGAGGTGCCGGCTCCGCCGACGAGTGCTCCGGCCAGCGACGGAGCCAGAACCGGGTGCGGCGCTATTGCTCCCGGAGCCAACTGCTCACCCGTCGCTCCTATCACCTGTCGGTTCTTTCTTTTTGCTTTTTTAATCAATTAATGATATTGAAATTGATCGAGTCATATTGTTTTTCAGTTTTTTAAAATTCGAAAAAATTTTTTTTCAAATTTGAAATTGAACAAAATATGTTTTTTCTCTCAATTTTTATCACTCAAAGAACGATTTTCCTCTTTTTTCTACAATTTTTAAAAATAATTTTTAAAAAAATTGAAAAATAAAATAGCTACCTTATTATAAGACTGAAAAAAGTTGGGCTTATTATTATCCATCATCTCCTCCAATCCATTCGTTTTCCGAATTTTCCGCCTCTGAAAATAACAAAAATGTTTTAAAAATAGTTTAAAATAATGGAAATAAATGAAATTCAACGAAAACTTGACAGAAAAAATTCAAAAAAATTCAAAAAAATTCGAAAAAAATCACTTTTTTTCCCGGCCAAACCCCTCATTTTTCTCGCTTTTCACACAAAAAGGGAGGAGCAAAATCGCAAAAAAAAAAAGAAAAAAAAGCGAGAGGGGGAGAAAAGAGGGGTGAAAAGAGGTTCCAAAGACCACAAGTCTGCGTCTCGCACTCTCTCGCTCTCACTTCTCGTTTTCTCATCCGCCTCGTGCTCTCTCGCTTTGTGACAACTTCAAACAAAACGGGAGAGAGAGAGTGAGATAGTGTGGAGGAGGGAGAGACGCAGCGAACACTGGAGAACATTGCCCCCTTTTCGTGGCCTTGGACCCCCTCTCTGTTTTGCCCGTAAAAGTACGTCTTCGCTCCTCCTCCCCGACGACGTCGCCGTCTCCAAGTATCTTTCTGTCTCGGGAAGAAGAAGAAGAAGAAGAACAACTCGCTTTGTGATGATGACGACGATGACCCCCTTCTCTCCAAGAGACCTCCTCGTGTGTGTGTGAGAAGACGCGAATTCAATCCGAAGATCTGGTCACGTGATTGCGGCGGCGCCGCCGTCCTGATTGGGATCCGCGATTCCCTCAGGTCCCCGGGATGAGTCACGCGTCACGCAGACCGCAGGTGTGTGTGTGTGTGTTTGCACAGTTTCTCTCCCCCATACACAGACAGACTGTGTGAAGAACGGTTTGAATCTTCGATCTCGATTCGAAGATAGACGAGCCCCCCAGGCTCACCAGGGTTGTCAACGGGCCGATTCCGGGCCTGCGAATATCTCCCTTGTTTCTTGGAATCTTCGAACAAGTGATCTGTGAAACATGTAGAACTCGGTGCCCTCTACAAAATGACATTGAGTTTTCAAACTTTCATCGAGTACGAACAAAGTTAGAGCCCAAAACGTTTTCGTCACTTTTTGGCTTCTAACTTTCTTTATACTTGATAAAAGTTTGAAAACTCAATGTCATTTTGTAGAGGGCGCCGAGATCTACACTTCCCATGCATTATTTGTTTGAAAATTCCAAGGAACAAGGCGCCGGTCCGGAGTCGGCCCGTTGACAAAGCTCACATCTTTGCTCGCTTGTGATTTTCTGGTTCCCAAATTCATGGATGTCTCGATCTTCAAATGCTTCGATTTGAAGATGAGCTAGAGACTGTAATCAGAAAAGGGGCGGAGCTTGTGTCTCGAGGCGAAGAGGCCTACTATCGCCGTGTGTTGCAAACGCGCCCCGCCGAAACACTTTTCGAGATTTCGTCGTTTTTTCGTCACTTTTCGCTTTATTTTCTCTATTTTTAAGTAAAATTGAATGAAAGTGTCGAAAAGCTGCCTTATATGTAAAATTTCAACTTTTTCCGTCGAAAAAATGAAGGAAACCGGTGAAAATCGAGAAAAACGGACGAAAACAGAAAATTTGATTGGCTTTCAATGGGGCGCGTTTGCAACACATGAATCATTATAAACTCCGCCCCTTTTCTTTTTTTTTGAACTTCTAGTGGCTCCGGACCTTCTGGACTTTCGAAAACACGTAGTAGAGCTCTTATCAAATTCTTGCTCGGAAGCCATATTGGAAACCTTGTTTATCACATTCCAAAGAGCAGCCTAATCCCGCCTA
Organism: Caenorhabditis afra; assembly: GCA_963570955.1. Lineage (NCBI taxonomy): Eukaryota > Metazoa > Nematoda > Chromadorea > Rhabditida > Rhabditidae > Caenorhabditis > Caenorhabditis afra. The sequence goes on from OY751534.1 coordinate 6,493,093, forward strand.
CAGTAATCCACGGCGCTCCTCCGCATCTCAATAATCCTCCCCCTTTCCCCGTGATCATCTTATCTCTTCCTCTCTAACTTTCACTTCTTCAAGGAAAACGGAAAACGAGATCCGAGTCTTTCTACAGTAATCCGTACGGCACCTCCTTTCACAGGGGGAGAGTCACCGACCGCTTCCAGGCCAACAACCAGTGTCGAATAGTACAAAACTGGTCTGCTAGCGAAAACTGCAAAAACAACAAGCGAAGAGGAGGGCGTGAAAGCGAGAGAGAACTGATGTCACTGTCACACATTGTGGCTGTCCCAATTCTTCCGAAAACAGGGTGTTTCAGCACGATTTTCAGCCAGCTCGGGCGGGCTTAAATGGGTCTAGACGCCTTGGAGTGCACCGAGAAGAAGACGTCACTCCGATGGATCAAAAGTCCAAAAAGGACGACTTCCAAGTTTCGAGGAAGAAGACGTCGAATGCATTTCGAAGGAGTAGAAGGCGTGACCGAGAGGCAGACACTTCAGAAGGCCTTCAGAATTCGAAACGGCTCAAATCAAACTTTTGAAGACGAAAAAGTGACGTCATCTGGGACCCCAAGCTTTTCAAACCTTCTAGAAGACGTTCGAAGTTCGAAAGGGTTCAGATTCGTCTTCAGAAGACGTTAATGGTTCAGAACGTCTTCCGACGATGTGATAGTCTATCGAAAGATGAAACGACCGTACAGTAATTCAGAAGGCGTCGGAAAGTTTCAAAACACTTGGAGATGTCTTCCAGAAAACTAAAGGGAACTTCCGAATGGCGAAAAAAGGAAGGAGAAGTGTTGGGGGTGGAGTGGGGGGAAGAAGAAAAAAACGGGGGACCTCCCCCTTTTCTCCTTCAGAAGAAGACGAAGAAGAAGAGCACAAAAAGAGCAAGTCCCCCGGTGTCTCTGCGTCTCTTCTCTCTCTCTCTCCCTCTCTTTCATCGCAAAAACCACGCGGGAGGGGTGTCCCCCAGTCCCTCCCCCCACTTGTTTGCGCGCGCGCGCGCCACGAGAGAGCGAGAGACGCAGACGAGCAGAGCAGTCTCCGTCTCGCACTCTCCTCGTTTCACACACTCTCTCGCCGCCGCTCTCTGCGTCTCTTCTCTCTCGCTTTTCTCTTTTCAGACGGTTTTTCAGATGAAAACGGGCACTGTTTGGCTCGATTTTTGAGGCGAAATTTTCAAAATTTGACGAGTTTTTGGTGGGAAAAATAGGAAAAATGAGGGAAATTTAATTGAAAAACCAGTTTTTTGTGGGAGAGAAAAGAGAAAAATGGAAAAAATTTGCATTTTTGAAAAATTGGAAAAAATGAAAAAATTGTTTTTAAAAACAAACTTCTTTTGTTTTTCATTTTTCAATTGTTATAAATATTTACAAATAGCTCAAAAAAAAAAAATATTTTGAAAAAAATAAATATATTTGTGGATTCAAATTGAAACGCACTTCTTTTTTCAAAACGAGGAAACAAAAAAGTTTCCTGTTGATCTTCACACAATATCGAAAAAAAAAGTTGTACCTAATGGAAAAACCCTTTATTTCTCTTCGCGGTTGTGTCTCTCTCGCTAGAAGAATTTCAATTAAAAAACGAAGAAGAGAAAAAACAGAAAAAATCGAATAAAAATCTACAAACTCTACGGTGGAAATGAGCGAGAGAGGGGCGGAGGATGGGATGCGGACGGGGGGGATTTAGTGGTGATGGTGTACATAATCCGGATCGTACGAGTCGGAATCCAAATCCAGCGACGTCTCGTGAGACGTCAGATCGTCGTAGTACGCCTCGCGATAGTAGTACTCGTACCTGCAAGACGATTTGGTAGAGTAGCGGCGATACGGAGCGAGCGCTTCCCAGTGTCCGTTTAATAATCTTGTCACCGGAGATCAAAAATAGGCGAAGAGACGGGACTGCCAAATAGGCTCCGCCCATTTTTCCGCAAAGGCACGGTTACGTAACAAAAATTGCTCTTTGACTGTTTCAACGGGTTCCGAAGTTTCTGAAAGGGGAGTCAGCTCCCACACACATTTCGTAGTTTAAACTGAGTAGATGCGTTCCGTGAGTTCGTTGTCTTCGCTTTAACGTAGTAGACGTGCAATTTGTCGTGTAACCGTGCCTCGGCGGAAAAATGGGCGGAGCCTATTTGGCAGTCCCGTCTCCTCGTACACTTTCGTTCTCGCTCGGTTTGCTCGCGCTTACCATGGCTCGGGCAAGTGGTGTCCGGTGTGCCAGTTCGAGAGTCCCGCCTGATGGTCGCCGTTCTTGGCGATGTATCCGTAGCCGAACGGCGACTTGAGCACCTCCTTTCGCATCACGTGCAGGAAGTGTCCCGTGTCACGCGGATTCACGTACAGCTCGCCGACCTCGTGCTTCTCGATGCCGTCGAACGCGAGCATTCGGGCGTCGTACTTGTTGGTGACGCTGGAAACCGGCAAGATTGGCGAGAAACAAGGCGAAACGCGATTACTATTGTCTCCATCCGTTCCAGCCGATCGAGTCGACGATCGTGTTCCACTCCTCCATCACGTCTCCGCTGTGCCACTCGAAGAAGTCGAGGTCGAGACGTTCAATGTCCTGGAAGAGAGGTGGGGCGACTAGAATTCGATGGCCGAACGTCGACAAACCTCCACGACGGCGTCGGTGTCTCCTGGCTTCGTCCAGTCGTAGGCGAGAATCTTCGAGTGATTACGGTACTCACGAAGCGAGTCCTTGTACGACTCCTCGATCGTCTTCAAGTAACGCTCGTCGACTATCGCGATCTCGTCAGTCTGCAAGAAGATGCGAGTTGGACTCAGAAGAACGAGGAGTGAACGAGTACATTTCCACGTCTTCTGATGTTCTCCAGACACTTGTTCGTCGGCGTGTTCAGGTAGACGACCAAATGAGGCCAGAAGTTGAGCTGCGGAAGAGCCGACTTGCGCACGTAGTAGTAGTGTTTGAAGTCTGCAATCGGAAGTTGCGAGACGACGTCACAACTCGACAAAGTCCACGTGGGAAGAGGGACAACTCACACTCGTGTCCAATGTAGTTCTTCTCGCGCATCGCGTTCGCAAACACGAAATCCGAGTGCGGCGTCCGCTCGAGGACAACTCCTTGTCCCGTGTTGAGGATGTGGGCGAGCGCGTTCAGGTACTGATCGAAGCGGCAGTTGAAGATGCGATCTTGCATGGCAGCCGACAGCTCGCCACGTGGATTCTTGTAGAACATCGAAATGTCCGGAAGACGGTAGCGCGCCGGGAACTGCAAAAAGAAACGAGCTTACTTTCACCCCGTTTCACTGAAAACTAGTCCCTACCAAGTTGTAGTAGTTGCGAAGATCGTTTCCGTATCGATCCACAAGAATGTCGTCCATGCGGAACTCGGGGAAGTGCACAAATCCGAGCTGATCGGCGAGCTGCTTGGCGAGCGTCGTCTTGCCGGAGCCGATGTTGCCCTCGACGACGATGAGCTTCGAGTTCTGATGCAGATGCGCCTGCGTGTCGTCCTTCATTCCGTCAATGTAGTTGAAGCCCTGACGACGGTAGTCCCACGGCTCCGGATGTTCCGACGGCAGACGCAGCAGACTCTTGTGCACGACGCCGCGCACTTGGCTCGAGAGGCCGGCGGCTCGCGAGCACGCCAGCAGGCCCGACACTGCCGCGCCGCCCAATTTGCTCATCGAACCCGGCATGCAGAGAGGTCTGCTGAAAAAAAAACGCGATGAATCGAAAGTTTTGAGCTGATTTCAAAAGATCATGAATATTTTATTACCATTCACAAATTTCCCCTGTAATATTGATTCAATATTTTTCAAATTTGAGAAAAAACAAATAACTCGGCTTAAAAACCGTTGAAATGAAAAAAAAATCAGTGAAAAAATGGAGAATATTCCCAAAAAGCTTCATTAAAAGGACGACAGGGTTCGTCAAGAACCTCGAAAAAATTCAATAAAAATAGTAATATTTAGGAGAGAACGCCGATTTTCAAGTGATTACAAGCGAAGCAGGGTAAGAAGGAGGGGAGGGAGAAGTCGAAATTCAATAAATTACCAGAATACCATAGTGGAAGAGAGTGATTAGAAGAGAAAGAGAGGGGAAGATCAAATGGACAAAGCGAGAGGAGAAAAAGTAGAAGAAGAGGAGGAAAGAAGACGTTGACGTCTTCTAGCGACGGTCCCCTCCGTACCGACTACCTCCGTAGCCGCCGCCTCCTCCACCTCCACCGGAACCACCTCCAGAGCTTCCGCCGCCACCACTACGGTATCCGCCTCCAGACGAGGATCCACCGCCGCCTCCCGAGCCGTATCTCGATCCTCCTCGATCTCCACCTCGGTCACCTCCGTATCCGCCTCCAGAACGATCTCCTCCGTAACGGTCTCCTCCGTAGCGGCCACTGAAATGAGTTCAAACAGTAATTTCTTCTGGGATAAAGATCGCAAAACTCACCCTCCGCCGCCGCCGCCGCCTCCGAATCCGCCACCTCGATTGTCTCTGTAACCGCCACCGGACTCTCGACGATCCCGATCGTAGCCACCTCCGTTTCGGTACGAGTCTTGCCGTCTGTCGCGACTTCCACTTCGGTCTCTGTCCCGATCGTCGTAGCCGCCTCCGCCGCTTCCGTACGCGCTTCCGCTTCCGCCGCCCGACGAGAGCTCTCGTTCCTCGATGGCGGCCTTCGACTCGCGCGTCTTTCGCGTGTCTCCTTTCCCGCCGCCCAGTCGTCTCGGCAGCCACGTCTTCTGCGTCCGTCCTCGTTCGTAGTCGACGACGAGCCGTTTTCCGTCGACTTTCATTCCGTCCGCCTTCTTGTACGCAGCTGAAACAACAGTGTTCAGTATGAAACTCGCGAGAATCCCCTACGGAAATACCTGACACGGAACCCACCCGGAAGCAGAGCCTAACCTACCAAAAAGAGCGCCGTGGAAGTGTGCGTGTCGCGTGACTCGTGACTTACCCACTTACCCACCAAGAGAAAACGAGAAAAAAACACGGATAATCGACTTACGAGACAGTCAAACTTACGCCAAAAGAAAGAGAGTGGTGAATCTCGGCCTAGATTTCAATTTGAAACTTACGAATTTCCATGCGGGAAATTCAACAAAATTCGACGAAAAACGCTAATTTTGGGCCCCGAAAACAAGAGTGTTTTCTCTATTACCAAACAAACCTATCAGAAATTAATTCGATAGGAGAGTCTCACTGCGCCGGAAATTTCTTCCAATCCGCCGCTCATTTTGGGCTGTAAATTGGACACAATGTGGCGGTTTTCTCACTGAGTTTCACACAGAAAACAGTCTTTCTCTCTCTCTCGCTCTCTTTCAAAATGACGACTTTTCAACAGACAGCTTTTCAGCCAATTTTCCAATTCGCCACCTACTGTGCATTTCTGCCTTGTCGCTGTACTCGATGAACGCGTATCCTCGCGGCTTTCCCGACTCGTCGTGCACCATATTCAGCTGAAAGTTCGAAAAGTGAGTGGGAGAGGAAAACGGGCGGTGCGAGTACCTTCTTGATCTTTCCGTAAGCTTCGAATTCACGTCTCAACTTGCTTTCCGATGTTTCGTAGTTCTGAAAAGAAGATCAATACTTTTCCAGCCAGAAAACCTTTCACTTACAATTCTGCCTACAAACAGTGTACGATACGGATCCTCGGTGGCTTTGTTGTTCTCGGCGGGATTCCACGTGGCGATTCCCTGCTCGACCTTGTAGGCGAGCAGCTCCTCCTTCCGCCGCCGCTTCTCCTCTTTCGCCTGCGCCTTCGTCACCACCGGCGCCTTGGGCGGCGTGTCCTTCGGATCCTCGAACAGTCCGATGTAGGCGGCGACGCCCGTCAGCTGGCCTCGTTTCGCGTTCTTCTCGATGAGCAGGTCTTCGACGGGCGGTAGATAGGGCATCGGCGGTCTCGCCTCGAACAGCGCCAGTAGGTTTGGCGGTAGAAATTGGGTCATGATGATTCCGGTGGGCTCCGATCGATGTCGCCTGCAATTTTGCGTTTATTAGTGAAAATACAGAGGAGGGAGATACGCGGAAATTATACGGAAACGATCAAGAAAGCAGAAAAAGAAAAAAAAGTGTGGAAAAGTGAAGGAATCAGATGGCGGTTCCGCGCTCCAGATCGTCTTTGATGTCCTCGGTGTACTTTCCGTAGTACTTGTCGAGCTTCTTGTTGAACTTTTTGTTCTTCTCGTTGATATAGTCGATCGGCGCGTCCGGATCGTAGAGACGGCGACGATGGTACTGCTCGCGACGTTTCACCTGTCCGTGCACGTCCTTTGTCAGTTTGTCCATGGCAGCCGACGTCGGATAGTGGGTTCCTGGAGGGAAAACACATAAATAACAGATTTCAGTCGAATTCCTACCATGAATAAGAGTGTCGGCTGTTGGATAGAACTGCTCTCCACCGACGCACTCTCTCATCTTTTTGTACGAGTCCAAGTCCGGCTCCAGAGCTCCGGTGAGCCGGGTGTGTTGTCGGAGAGTCATGTCCTCGTAGGAGGCGAATCCCTCGTCCGGATTCTTCTTGCGCTTTCTCTTCTGCTCCAGTTTGTCTGTGACTTCTGCCGAAAGCTCCAGGGCGCGCACTCTACAAATTTCGCACGTTTTTCTTTGAATTTGAGCGTTTTTCCCACCTTTCGTAGTCCAATCCTTTGTCTTCCGCCTCTTTCCGATCTTGTAACTCTTTCACTTGCCAACCATCTCGCTCTTTCTTTGCCTCGTGGTTCTTCGGCAGTTTACTGCGGCGATCCTCCTCTACTACCTAGAATTTCGTTGATTTAACAGTTTTCCCTTCGTTCATTTTATTCAAAACCTGCTCATGATTCTCTTTTCTCGCCTTCTGACGCATTTTGTGCAGCTCGCGGAAACGATCGTTGAAGCTTTTCATTTTTGAGCCGCCCGAAGATGAGCCTTCTTGTGAATCCATCTGAAATCGTGTAATAGAACAGAAAATCGATCAACTGCAAGAAAAAAACACAAGGAAATCAATGAGAACGAGGTTTCTTGAAATTCGTAAATTTTCAAAATTTGAGCGAATTTCCATATTTTTAACGGTTAATAAGGAGGAAAAGCATGTCAATCGATAGAGAAACGCTTGAAAATTTTGAATTTTTACAAGATTTCAGCGCAAATCATGGTTTTTCGGCTGAAAATCGACGAAAAACGTGTCTGAATGGACGAAAAAATAGGCGACCTGAGATGTGCAATGGAGCGCGTTTGCATCGCGTCGCCAGTTCTTTCGGTCGCGTCGCGGCTGCGTCGCGGTTGATTTCGCGCGTCTAACGCGTCAACTAAGCAACGTTTCGGGCGCGCATTCGGCTCAATTCGGCGGTAATTTGAAAAATTTCAGGTGACTTCTCCAATCGATAATCTTGGTTTTTCGATCGTTAAACCCACATTGCCAACTTTCCTTCTCTAAATCTCACCAAATTGACGCTGCTCGCCTCGCAAATCGATTTTTCAGCAATCCGGCAGCAATGATACACGATTCAGAAATAGTCGACGACAACATGGTGGTGGAGGGGTACGAAGAGATCGCAGTCGACGATATGAACGATATGAGTGTGAGTCGCTGAAATCGTCGGTATTCATGGGATTCTGACGGTCTTCAGGAACTGGTGGTGACCAATGACGATGAGGAAACGATGCAGTACGAGGAAGATCACGACGATCAGGGGTACGGTGGGATGCCGATCGAACAGTACAACGACATTGTCGAGTATAAGAGGTAGGGCTTTGATTCATTGAAAGCTCAAATCGAAACTGACATGTTTCCTGTCTCAGAAGCGCCGTAGTGCCGCGTTCCGTCGATCGGCGACTCGATCGGAGTGCTCCGAGTCACTGGCGAGCGCGTTGCAAGTGCTTCTCGATGGCCGACGACAACGAGACGCTCCTCTACTACAACCCGGACAACGGACAGAACACGGTGCCGAAGGTGGTAGTGAAGAAGGGGGAAGTGAGAAAGGTGCTCGAGCGGATCCACGAGCTCATCGGGCACCTCGGCCAGAAGAGGACGTGAGTCGGAAAGCGGAGAAGAAAAACTTATAGGAATGCGTTTTCCAGACAAATGGTGGTGTTGCGCAAGTTGTACTGGCGATCCGTTCGTCAGGACGTCAAAACGTTCATCGCCTCGTGCGAATTCTGCGCCGAAAAGAAGCTGCAAGGCCGGAAAATAGTGAAGGCGCCCGTCGACATCACCTCGGAGAACTTTGACATTTCGGTGCTCGTCAGAGAGACGAACAGCGGCAACGGCGAACGGCTCGAGTTCCATTTGATCGGCTACAACGAGGCGGAGGTCAAGGAGGCCGCGTTCACTCGCATGACGTCCTACACTTTCAAGGAGACCGCCAACGAGTACCGCAGTCGTTACAGCAATGCTCCTGAAGTGAGGCTACGCCGGAAAACGCGTCTATACTCAATTTTCAGCCAGCCACACCAGTTTTCCGGCGTCAACCGTACGTGAAGAAGCAGAACAACCAGTCGGTCGGCTATCTCGTCCCCTTCCAGCAACGGTCTCGCACCGTCGAGCCCGAGTTCATCGAGATGTTCGGGCGGGAGATGTATCCGGAGGGCGAGATGATGTACGACGCTGTCGTTCCCGAGATGGACGACGGCATAATGAGGGCGCGCGAGGCGCAGGAGCAGGCGAAACGGAAGGAGAACGAGCTGCCCGAGGCGCAGCCGATCACACTGCTCGGCAATCTGCTGCAGGCGAAGAACTTCAAGCTGGAGGAGGGCGACGAGGAGGAGCCGGGACCCTCCGACAAAGCGGGACCCTCGCAACAGCAGCAACAGCAGCAGAGGTACCCGCAGAAGAGGCCGATGGCGATGCCGCCGCACCGTATGCGCGACGGCGGCTACGGTGCTCAGCGAGTCATCTCCGCCGCCTCTCCGCAGCCGACGACCACTGCGGGACTCGTCAAGAAGCGTCGACGCGATCTGCCGAGCATCCGCGGCATGGCCAACCGGTTCAGTCTGGCGATCGGCGAGTCGGATCGGATCGACAACACCGAGGTGAATCGCTCGAATCCGCACCTCATCGAGTACCCGGACTCGGCGACGATGCTGCGCGGGGATGCCTCCGGACTGCCGCCGGTCATCATGGCGCCGTCGACGAACGACGACGTGTGCAAGTTGCAGATCGAGGTGGGCTTCTGACTCTTCCCTCCCAGCTATTGTGCTCCATTTGCAGGCGCTCCAGAGGCACATTCACTTGCAAAAGATGCAGGAGAAGCTGCTGCAGGATCAGTTCGACCGCTCGTACCGCATCCCGATCACGCGGTACATTCAGCACGAGGAAGAGGTGCAGGAGGAGCAGTTGGAAGTCGAAGACCACGATCTGAACGTCATCGAGGAGCATCAGGTGTACGAGGAGGAGGACGACGACGAAGAGATACACCACTGACCACTTCTCTTCTTTTCATACCTCTTCTAACGAGCTGGTATTCGTCTTATTCACTACATCACACACACGCAGACCTACTTACAGGATTGATCCTTTTCCCGCTTTTCTCTATACGTTTTAATCTTTCCTGAAGTTTTAAGAATATCTATTATCGGTTCGCCGTCTGCAGTTCGAAATCCTACGGTTGACAGGGAACCGCGAACGCGACCGCACGCGTACGTAAAGAAGTCCGCAAACACCGCGCGACGCCGCCTACCGTACTGCGGGCGAAAATAATTCAAATTTCTCGGTTAAATTTTTGCTCATTTTCGCTTTTTTCACCGGAAACAATCGTATTTCACCGTACTTTTCACTTAAAAAAGAAACTATTTGTGTCCACAAAGTGTTATTTTCATCGATTCGGGTAGAAAATCCCCAAAATGCTAGTACATTGCCGTTTTTTACGTCGAAACACTCATTTTTCAATTCTTAACAACATGTATCGTCTGTTTGCAGTGTTATCAGCCAAGCGATCGTCGAAAAAGTCGATATAGGATCAAGGAAAATCAAATGCGGTTAGATTTTGAATGAACGGCTTTACTTCTCCGCCCAAATTCTCTTTTCCAGATTGAAAAGTGCTCGGCGACCCAAATCTTCAAAATCTTCTATGGCAGAACTACGTTTGGAAGGAACTGTCAAGGATTCTACGCTCATAGGATGGGAAGAAATTGCAGAGGATTGTTGCACAGAATCTGTTCAACAAACCCGCTATAAACTCCTTTTTTCTGCCATCCGTTTTCATTCCCAAAATCCTATGAGCGTAGAATCCTTGACAGTTCCTTCCAAACGTAGTTCTGCCATAGAAGATTTTGAAGATTTGGGTCGCCGAGCACTTTTCAATCTGGAAAAGAGAATTTGGGCGGAGAAGTAAAGCCGTTCATTCAAAATCTAACCGCATTTGATTTTCCTTGATCCTATATCGACTTTTTCGACGATCGCTTGGCTGATAACACTGCAAACAGACGATACATGTTGTTAAGAATTGAAAAATGAGTGTTTCGACGTAAAAAACGGCAATGTACTAGCATTTTGGGGATTTTCTACCCGAATCGATGAAAATAACACTTTGTGGACACAAATAGTTTCTTTTTTAAGTGAAAAGTACGGTGAAATACGATTGTTTCCGGTGAAAAAAGCGAAAATGAGCAAAAATTTAACCGAGAAATTTGAATTATTTTCGCCCGCAGTACGGTAGGCGGCGTCGCGCGGTGTTTGCGGACTTCTTTACGTACGCGTGCGGTCGCGTTCGCGGTTCCCTGTCAACCGTAGGATTTCGAACTGCAGACGGCGAACCGATAATATATTTCATTTTTTTTCAATTTTTCGATAAAAAATTATAATTTCTTTGATTTTAATTATTTTTATTTTAATCAATACATTTTTTTTTGAATGAAAGATGGGGAAAATATTATCCGTTTTTCTTGAACTGGACCCGGGGACGAGAATCGGGAAATGGGCGGCCGAAGATTCGCCGGCCGGCGGCCGCGGCGGTGTGTGTCGATTCACGAGCGTTGGAATATCGAAATTGTGGAATTTCAAGCGGAAATTGTTCGTTTTCAACCATTTTACTCGTTTTACGACGAAAAAATAGAAAAAATGGTTGAAAACGAGCGATTTTCGCTCGTTAATCGAAATACACCGCCGCGGCCGCCGATGTCGGATCTTCGGCCGCCCATTTCCCGATTCTCGTCCCCGGGTCCAGTTCAAGAAAAACGGATAATAGGTAAAAAATGATCATTTTGAAATTTTAAAAAGACTACGGTAGACGTCGAAAGTACGCAATATGTCGTCGCCGTGTTTGCGGACCTCCAAGGCGGCAATTTTTTATTTTGCGTCGTGGATTTCGGGCGGGAAACTTGTTGTTTTTTTAATGTTTTCCTCTTGTTTTTGTTGGTTTTTGTGATATTTTTTCAAATTTTTGATCAAAATTGGCTAAAATTGATAGAAATCTCTCGTAAAATCAGTAATTTCGCTGGGAAATACATCGAAAAACCATGTGTAATTGGTAACAACTTTAAGATGCAGTTTTTTCGTAAAATCTCAATTTTGACTGAACGACAGTTGAAGAGCCGATTCAATTCCTCTCGTTCTGTCTTTTTTCACGTCTATCGTCAAATTTTCGTTCTTTCTCCCGGCCAGTGTAATGTTCAGGATGTTCCATCGTCTTTTCCCGCTTTTTTATTGCCTTCTCGCTGTAAATTCGGAAAAATCTATCGAAAATTGCATCAAATCGCCGGTTTCAGCCCCACACAGACTGGCTTTCGGTCTTTTTCTGTTTTCGAAAGAACTGTAAGGTGAAGTCGAGTGTTGTTCCCAAACCAAATGAATGCGAGGCGGAAATAATTCGAATTTCGAATCGCAGACACACACAAAACGCGTGTTTTTGTTGTGTTTGTTGACTCGTCTTTCCCAAAAATCACGCCATCCCTGTCTGACTCACTGGCCAACTGGTACACGTGTTATAAGCGAACGCGGGCCCGATTGCGAAACGGGGCAGCAGTGTCTGGTGTCTCCAGCTCTCTCGCGCCTTCCCGCCTCGCAGAGAATTCAAATTACGCGCGTGTGTGCGCGTGCAGGCAGCCGTCCATTCCCCGCCATCCCCTCCTTCTTCATCTCCGTCTTCGTCGTGTGATTAATGTGCATCCCGCTCGGTCCGTATTCAATTTGTGCTCTTTCCTCTGCGACCGGAATAGAGGCGTCACTTTGTGCTCTTCGTTATCAGAGGCTTTTCCGAAAAGTGAAAACGTGACGCCGGGGTGTGATTAGAGGTGGTTAAATGCCCGGCGGTCGGAATTTGACGTCGTTTCTCTATAATAAGAGCCATTCAATCACTGTTTTTTGTACATTGGACACATTGGCACTTTGTGTCATTGCCAGTGCACTTGTCATCGACGCGTCGACCGCAAAGTGCTCATAATCCGCCTCGAAAGAGAATCAATATATAGATATGTCCTCTGGGATCGTTCCGATTCTCCTTTCCATCTGCCACTGCCATGAAATACTATGCAATTAGACGGAGAGCGAGCATGCGCTCGGAGAGCACCTGCCTGCTGCGATCTCTGTTACCTTGTTGTTATGTTGGAGACCCCCGTTTCCAAGGTGATTCTGGGTGGTTTATCACTTTCTGTTTTCCGAAATATCACGAATAGAAAGTAGCTATCGGGAGCTTTATCTGAGTTCGTTTGGTCCGTTCTAGGCCACACTGTCCGCATGGAAACCTCCGCGGCTAATCTCTTCCGCATCTCGTTTGTCTGTTTTTCCATTTTCCGCCCCGCTTCCCCGGCCCGAGAGGTCAAAAGTGGTGGTGCCATACCTCCCTCACTCTGGCGCCACTCTCCTCCTCCTTCTCCTCGTTTTCGTGTGCGCAGTCCTCTTCTTTTCCTCGCCTTCGTCTTCCTCCAACTCAGCGCAACCGCCGCATTCGTAGTTTCTGCGTCTGCGTCTGCGCGGAATCGAGCGAGAGAGAGAAGGAGAGGGGGGAGCCGCTCCTCTGTTCGCAAAAAGAGAGGAGGCGAAGAGAGAAAGGACGGGGGAGAGAGTGTGCAGTTTTCTGTATCTCCGCCTCCCTCTCTCTCCACTCTTGTTCGTTCTCCTTCTTTTTCTTCTCGTCGTTTCTGTGGAAGGACGGCCTGTTGCCACGAAGCGCGCGCGCCTCTTCTCTCTCGTACAAAGCGGTTACGAAAGGAGAAGAAGACGTCACTTTTGGACGACTTCCCAAAGCGGACGGTATTCCAGAAGGCGTTCGAATTTTATCACAACTTTGGAAAACGGCTAATCCAATAATTTGATAACGGAACTTTCACTTTTTGCTGATAAGACGAGGATCGCGTGTCTTGTCTTGTTTTCTGTTGTTTTCTTCCGAGTTTCCTCCGAAAAATTTCAAATTTTATTAGAAATCGTCTAGTTCCTGTTGTAGTAAACATGGTGACACATGTCAATCTCTCTATTGTTCCACTTTTTTCCGTTTGTTGCAAAACTCTTGAGACACTGATAACCAGAGCATTTTTTGTACTATTTCTCTTCATTTTCTCCGTCTGCTGCTAAAGCAAGACAAACAGTAGTACGGAAGGGGAGAAAAGGGGGAAAGTAACGGGCGGAAGATTTCAAATATTTGTCCCCTCTGGCCTAGAAATATTAGTTCTTTTTGTTCTTTTTTTGGCTTCTTCAGATGCTGCAACTGTATCGGACGAATGTTTTGAGACTGTTTCTTTGTGTTCCTTTTATGCGTCATCTTGCTTGTATTCTCGTCTCCTCTTATCGCTTTCTTTTCGAAATTCGCGGATTTTTGCAGAATGAAACGGAAAGTTTCGGTGTACGATTCGTCGAAAGATAAGACGCTCGGACAGGTGAGGATTCTTGACTTCCTCTCTTTCTTACCCGGAACTTGGGAATGAAGATGAAATACGTTTCGAACGGATTGTCAATGGAGCGTACTTGCAGGTTGTCAAGGGCGAGTCGCCGATATGGATTCGTGTCGCGATGGCGATCCTTCGCATCTGGTTCTTCATCTACGACTGTCTCAACTATCTGCCGTACCAGCTGTTCAACTCGCCCACCGAGAAGCTGCGCAAATCGGAACGAGTCAAGGCGAAGTGGGTCGACGATCGCGACGGTCCGATTCGCAACATTCACGGACACGCATCGGAGACGTTCCCCGGCAAGGACACGATCGACAAGGTGTGGAGACAGTGTGTGGAGCTGTACGACGAGTCGCCGTGCCTCGGAACTCGCCAACTGATTGAGGTGTTCGAGGATCAGCAGCCGGGAGGTCGCATCTTTGAGAAGTGGCACCTTGGAGAGTACGTCTGGCAGAGTTACCGTGAGGTCGAGAATCAGGTGGCTCGTCTTGCGGCCGGCATCAAGGATCTCGCCAACGAGGAGACCAACCCGAAAGTTGTGATCTTCGCCGAGACTCGCGCCGACTGGCTCATCACGGCTCTTGCTTGCTTCCGTGCTAACGTGACTGTTGTGACGGTGTACGCTACTCTCGGTGAGGACGCTATCGCCCACGCCATCGGAGAGACCGAGGCCACCTTCCTGGTCACCTCCGCCGAACTGCTCCCGAAGATTGAGACACTCGGAAAGAAGTGCCCCACCTTGAAGACTCTCATCTACTTTGCGCCCGTCAACGCGAAGGGACCAGCTCCCGATTTGGCTCCGTTCCGCGAGCAGTTCAAGCACGTGCTCTCGCTGAATGGTCTGCTCACCCGAAACGCTGAGCTTGTCCAGGAATCGAATGCCATCAAGAGCGACATCGCTCTGATCATGTACACCTCTGGAACAACCGGACAGCCGAAGGGAGTCATTCTTTTGCACCAAAATGTCGTCGCCGCGCTTCTCGGACAGGGAGACGGAGTCGGAATCATCTGCAACACTGACACCTACATCGGATACCTGCCACTGGCCCATATTCTTGAGTTGGACGCTGAAATGACTTGCTTGACGAAGGGAGCGAAGGTTTGTCTAGTAAACTTCATTTCCTATACGAACTTCTGTTCTTTCAGGTCGGATACTCTTCCCCACTGACTCTGCACGATCGTGCCTCAAAGATCCAGAAGGGAACGCACGGAGACTGTCACGCACTTCGCCCGACCCTCATGGCCGCTGTCCCAGCCATCATGGACCGTATCTTCAAGGCTGTCTCGGAAGAAGTCGCCGCCTCGCCCCGATTCATGCAGGAGCTGTTCAAACTGAACTACGAGCGTAAGAGAGCCCGCTATCTGGAAGGATACTGCTCGCCGTTCCTCGACCGCATCGTCTTCAAGAAGATCCGACGACTTTTGGGAGGAAAGCTGCGTGGAGTCCTTTCCGGAGGAGCGCCGCTCAATGCCGAAACCCAGAGATTCATGAACATTTGCATGTGCTGCCCAGTTGTGCAGGGATACGGACTGACTGAGACTTGCGGAGCCGCCTGTGTTGCTGACATCAACGACCTGAGCACTGGAACCGTCGGACCGCCGGTGAGATGCTCGGACATCGCTCTTCGCGAGTGGCCCGAGGGCGGATACTCTCCGTTCAACGACCCGCCGCAAGGAGAGATCCTCATCTCGGGAGAGAACATCTCCCCCGGATACTGGAAGCAGCCGGAGAAGACGGCTGAGGACTTTATAATGTATAAGGGCAAGATCTACTTTGCCACCGGAGATATCGGACAGAAGCGCGACGACGGATCCCTGCTCGTCATCGACAGAAAGAAGGATCTCGTGAAGCTGCAGCACGGAGAGTACGTCTCTCTTGCCAAGGTCGAGTGCGCCCTCCTCAATTGCCCCATCGTCGACAACATCTGCGTCTACGGAACCGGACTCGAAGACAGCGTCGTTGCTCTCGTCGTGCCGAACCAGAAGCACTTGGAGAAGATCGCCGAAGCGGAGGGAGTCCCGACGACCGAGCTCAAGACTATGTGCGACGACAAGAAGGTCGTGGCGGCCTTCAAGAAACAACTCGACGAACACTCGAAGAAGAGTGAGTAACCAATGCCTGTTTGACAGTTTTGTATTTCTATTTTTACAGGCAAACTGTCCCGAACCGAAATGCCGGCGGCCATCTATCTGTGCGCGGACATCTGGACCCCGGACAGTGGACTCCTTACGGAGGCGCTCAAGCTGAAGAGGAAGCCAATCCAGGTTGCTTATCAGAAGACGATAGACGAGCTGTACAAGCAGCTGAAGAAGAACTGACTGTTCGTCCGATAACTCTTTCGTTCCCTTCCCTCATTCACAGGTCGCTCCCAATCGATTGCTCATTTCCTTTTCTTCTCTTCGAGATACTCTTCCCATTCTGTCCCCTCCCCAGTTCCAGCATAATCTCCCTTCCCCCTCTCTCTTCCTCACTATTCCAGGAGCTCTTTCGTACTGGAAACCGTCCCCCACTCTCTTAAATGCTGTGAATGTTCGTGTTCCATGCATCCTCCGGCCTACAAAAAGAGCTTCATCTCTGAATAACTTGTTTGTGTTCTTCTTTTCCCTTCTAATTTATCTCTCTATCCTGCCCCCTTGTTCCCTCTGACAATTGCTTTATTCGTTTTCTTTTCGCAAAACCGGAAACGGCGAGAGAAAAGGAACTGTTTTCCATTTGAAAACACTGTTCTTCGGTTCCTTCTCGCTCGCCATTTTCGGCCGTCTAAATGAAGTGAATCGATAGTTTGTTTCCCTTTTTCCCCCAAAAATTCTCCCCGTCCCTTCCTCGTTTTTCGCCAAAATATTTGGCCAAATGGGTTGTTTTTCCTCGCCTCCTCTCTACAATTTCACCTCTCTCTCTCTGTTTCTCGCTCTCTTCGTTGTTTTTTTTCGCTGATAACAATCCCCCACCCCCGCCCGATCGGGGGGTCGCTTCGGCCACTGAAACGAAATGATTTATTTGAAAATGAAGAAGACGTGATTTGATAGATGATCTCTCTGTTTTCTTCTCACTATCTCACGCCTTCATTCGATCGACCATCTCTTGACGTCATCGGTTCGAAGATGAAAGATTTCTTGTCGTGAGAAGACGATGTCATTTCTCCCCCACTACCAATGAATTTCGGACTGACTTTCCATCGCTGCTGGCAACAGCTTCATTCCTGGAGTCGTCACCTCAAGGTAAGTGTGGAAACTGGAAGTGGGCGGAGCCACGAGAGGCTAAAACTAGTCCCTCCGTTTTTTTTTCGACTACTTCCCCACATCTGTTTTTCCCCTTTTTCGGCTGAAAAAACATGGGCGATTTATCGATTTTCGTGAGAAAACTGTTCAAAAAACGCAATTTACGCGAGTTTCAAGTGAGTTTTTAAAATAATCCTAATTATTTTCCACTCGAGACCCAAAAATGGAAGACACTTTTTTCAGACGAGACGGGCGTATTGTGCAATTTCGCTTCTCAACTATTCGGCCGATCTCATTCTGATCTCGTGGATGTTCAACAAACAGCCCGTCTTTCTCGACGTCCTCTTCTGCATTTCGTCGGCGCTCATCGGCATCTCGATCACCGGTACGTGGCGGGGGACTAACTTTCTCATCGAGAAGGAGTTTTCTAGGCCACCGCAATAGAGGGAGGCTCTACTCGAGGAGAGGGACTAGTTTTCTCTTTATAGGCCACCAGACAGGAGAGGGACTAGTTTTTCCATCGAGAGAGTTTTTTAGGCCGTGGGGGACTAACTTTCCCACAACGAGCGTTTTCTAGGCCACCATGCCCCACGAAGTCAGGGGGACTAGTTTTCCCATTCTAAGTTTTCTAAGTTTTCTAGGCCACCGCCAAACAAGGGGAATATACTAATTTTCTTGCAGCGAGAGAGTTTTCTAGGCCATCCTGCAATATGAAGGGAGGGGGACTAAGTTTCCACCCCACCCCACCCGGGACAAGTTTCCTAGGCCATCTCCAATTTTGCAGGCCTCTACCTGAAACGGCCGTCCGTAATGCTGCCCGATGTGTTGTACAAGGTACCCCCTTTCGCCTTGTGCAGTGGAGCGCACTTGCTTCTTCAGGTAATCGTGTCGGCGTGCGCCGTGTTCAACGCGATTCTCGACGCCGACAACGGTGCCGCCGGAGCCGCGCCGCGCTTCTTCATGGTCTTCGTCGCGCTTCTCTCGCACATTTACGAGGTGTTTTCTTCTTCAGATTCCAACGATTATCGATTGATTTCCAATTGCAGAACTATTTTCTGTTCAACGCGATCGCCGCCTTCTATCGCGAACAGGAAGGCGTCGAAAATCGACGACCGCCTCCAAACTACAACCTTTTCGCCAAATCCGGTAAGAATTGCTTGTTTGCTGCTCTTTTTCGCGCTGAAAAATAGCGAAGTTTTGAAAAATTTCTCGTGTAATTCGAAAATTCGTGCGTTCGCGCCAACTTCGGTGGAGCGCGTTTGCACCGGCGCTGGCAAATTCCGAATTTGAGCTTATTTCAGTGGTTTTTCGACGTTTTTTTCGTCTAAAAATTGAAATTAGAAGCCTTTAGGACTCTCGTTGTTTAGTTTTAAAACATTTTTGGCGGAATTGTCGAATTTCACCGAATTATCGATTTTTCCAACTTTCCAATTTTCAGCACCAAAACCCGTTGCTGAAACGACGACTTCCGAAAATGATGCGGTCAAAGTGTGCTCCGCAAAAAGAGCCGATGAAAAAGAGGAAGAGCCGCCGCCGTCCTACGAATTCGCAGTCGAAAAGATGAAAAATCAGCAGGAACGGAGCCGCGAAATCGAGGAAATCGTGTGATTTATCGATCGATCGATAGAGAGGGAAAGAGAGGTGTCCCGTGTGACGTCGTGACGGGTATGACGAACGAAATACGTGTCCCAATTGTTGTTATAAATAAATGGCTGGAAAATGGCCTTGAAGGCGTCTCATTTATTGCTCCTCCACACACCTGCTTGTTCTCCTCCAATTATCGCATCCGGTTCAATCGTTTCTCTTCGATTTCCATGTGACCCGAACCTTAAAGGGGGGGGGGGTCTAATTGCGGTGTGTCCCAATCTCCTTCGAGCTCCGACTGACAGAGAGAGAAACGGAGATTTACGACTTTTCTTCGCCTCCTCCTCGCAAGAAATCGACGGCCCCCTTTCGGAAAAAGTGGGCGGGGCTTGCGGGGAGCCCGGGAGAGAGAAAACGACCGGAAACGGAGAAGCGGCACGTTTTCTGGAGTGGACAAGAAAACGAAGAAGAAGAAGATGTACTCGATCAAGTGGCAAATTTGTGTGGTGAGTTTGACCATTATACCGTAATTCAGTGAGAAATTTGAAAATAACTTTGAAAAATCAGTTGACCACTCAAATTGTAGCTATTTTAATTGGCGATTTTTTAAAGAATTTATTTGAAAATTTTTCGAATTTCATGAAATTAACAATTTAAACATCTGAAGTTTGAGTTTTTTTTCGAAGTTTGAAGTTTTTTCATTCAATGTTGCAAATGCGCTCTATTGCACCCCGCTTGGAACAGAGCAATAGAGCGCATTTGTTGTTGCTGCTGCACAGATGTTCATAATGGCGTCGTCGTCGTTCCGTGTGCGTCAAATGTTGCTCGGCGGCTATCTGCTCGACGGCTCGGCCACGTGGCAACTCGTCGAACTGCTCGTCGTCGCGTTCGTCGGCGTCGCGTGGACACATCACCGCCTCGTGCCCGTCGCCATCTACTCGATTCTCGTCACCATGTCCATCTCGGCCACCGCCGTCTATCTCTCGATGCACGGCGTCGACGGTACGTCTTCTTCTGCTTCTTTTCGACGACCTCTTCTGACACTTTGCAGCGCTCGACTACTACGGTACCTACCGTACCAAGTATCTGCTCGAGGCGACCACCCGATGGCCGATGGACCGAATTGTGCAGGCGGAGACGTGCATCGATGTGCTCGGTGAGCAATTAGAGCAAATACGCTCTAGTGCACTTTTCTTTCCCTTTTGAAATTGGCTGGATGTGTCGATTTACGGGGGAGGGGCTAAACAGGGCGCGCTTGCATTGTGAACAGTAACGAACGGAGCATCGTTGCCCGAATTGTCAATATAGCGCATTTGCTGACATTTCCCTTTTAGCCCCCTTCCTGATGTCGAAAAAAGAGCACATCTTCTTTTTGCAGTGAGCACCATCGTGATTCGGGCTCTCGAGGAGGTCGAGGCGGAGCTGCTCGGCGAGCTCCGAATTGACCTAGATACCGACGAATGACCTACTTTTCGAACACTTTATGGATTGAAAATTGTTTTGCTTCTTTTGAAATATTCATAAATTATGATTCATAATAATAAAAACATTGTGTGGAAATACATTTGGAAAATCATTTTAATCGGTTTCGGTAGTAGCCTGGATAAGGGTCGAGAAGAGGGATTACGGTAGTTTTGATTTATTTTTCAATGCAATCGCGCTCTATTGCACAGTCTCACATGAGAGTGCGATGGAGCGCTTTTGCATTTAAATCGTGGCTTGACGGCAAATATTGTGGCTTTAGAAAGCTTGGGATTACGGTAGTTTCTCTTTGAGACTAGGAACTTTTAATGCAGAAGGATTACTGTAGAGTCTGAGAAGCGGAAGGGGTTTTAGTGGGGGTTACGGTAGTTGCGGACTTCTATTACACTTCTTAGAATTGTTAGCGGAGCAGTGGAGTAAGAAAAAGAGGGAACAGAAGGATTACGGTAGTTGGATCATGCGAAGAAGAAGAAGGCGGCGCCGTCATTGTTGGCGAGCTCTCGCCACGTGGCATGAGCTCCCGGCCACTGGTCGACGACGATCTTGAAGACGTGACTGACGGCCCACATGACGCCCTCGTTGTCTGAAATGTTTGGTTCTTTTGGAAAAAGGGGGACAAGGGGCTCACTGAGGGCGTAGAAGAAGAAGCAGTAGGAGATGGGCATTCGGGTGGCGAATCGATCTGAAAGAGAGAGAGTGAGAGAAGGATCGGAATGAAGGATCCGAGGGCCAGGGAGGATCGGTAGGATCAGATGGTACGTCCAGGAAGATCAGGAAGATCGTGAGCATTGGCAGCTAAGATCGGAAGGTTCAGGTTTGGGAAGTTCTGATGGGATCGATCAGGAGGATCGGAAGATCAGAAAGGATAATCTGGTGGAAAGATCGGAAAGAAGGGTTTGGAGGCAAGATCGGAGCAAACGGAAGGATGTGATGGAAAGGTCCGAGGGATCGGAATGAAGTATCCGAGAGTTCGGGAGGATCAAATGGTATGATCATCGTGAGCATTGAAATCAAAGATTCAAGGTATCAGAAAGATCGGAATGAAGTGACTTACAGGCGATGAAGGCGAGCAGCAGGAAGCGTCCCGCCATGAGCACACTCGTCGCGGCGAGCAGAACGATCGGATGTCTCAGGATGAGGGCGGGCACGGTGAGGAAGTGCGAGAAGGCGAAGAACACCTTCTCGTCGACGTCTTCCGCCGCGCGCGACATGAACAACATCACGCGCATCACCGTCAGAATCGCAGCGAACGTCTGGAAATGTCTCAATATCTTGGGAACTTGAAGAGGTGCGGGAATGTTGTCAACTGATTGAATGTAGCTGTCAATGCAAGGAGCATTTGGTTAGTTGAAACTTTTTTCCCATCTCTTCTAGTTCTCAAGATATGGGCCTTGAAATAGGCCACTCCTACCAGATAGCCAGAAAACAAAAACGGCAATTTCTAGTCCTCTCTCACCACGTAGAAGGCGACGTCCGAGAGGAGTCCGCACAGGAAGCCGATCGTCGTCACCGCCAGATTCATGAACGCCGCCTGAAAAACGGAGTAGTAGGATTTCTAGGCAACCCACTAAAAGAGGGACCGAGAACTTACGCCGAAAAGAAGACGACGATCCGTGAGCGCCGACTCCATTTCGCTGCTGCTCGCGGAGCCCGTCGAAATGAATGAGCTCTCTCTTTTTTTCCTCTTTTGGAAAACGAAAAGAGGAGGGGGAAAAGTGGGCGGAGCCAGAGCAAGATTCAAAAGAGCTCGTGCCGTGCGCGACGACAAGTCGTAAATTTTCGGCCGAAAAGAGAGCCCGGCTCGTTTCCAAGAGCCCCCTTCCCCGCCACAAAATGAATGGTCTCTTCGGAGCTCGGAGCTCCGCCAGCCCGCGCGCGCGCGCACTTGTGCTCTCCGCACTTTTTTTTGGCGGCGAGAATTCAAATTGACTTTACGATTTTTATGGCCGCCCGTTTGCCGCCCCAAATTGGCAAGAAAACGAAGGTCGTTTGTCGAATTTATGAGCCATTTCTAAGCACTTAATTGGTTGCGGAACGATCATCGGCGAATTTCGAATTTCGGGGCTCGCGGAGCTGTTGGACGACGATTTGTACAGGGAGGATTGAGCTCGGGGTTTTTTGGGTGGATTTTGAGAAACCGGAAGACGGAAAGCGGAAGAAATAAGGGTGGAAAACAGTTCTCGAGAGAGAAAAATTTGGAGAAAATCGGTGTAGATTTACGATAAACAACGCGCGGCGCCGTCATTCCGGAGCGTTGTTATCAAAAAAAATTGCTTAAGAAAAACACATTTTCAACGAAAGTCGTATTAATTCCGCCCGTTTCTGGTGAAATTTCCATATTCTTCTTCGACTGCCATCGCAATCCGGCTATGATGTGCGACAACGCTCCATATCACAATCGGGTCCTAGAAAAGGTACGATAATTCAAAGATTTGATCGATTTTGAAACTTCAGCCGCCAACCAATTCCTCGGGAAAGAGCGAAATACTAGAATTTCTTGTTCGTCATCATATTCCACACATTCCCTCTGACAACAAACCGGAATTTCTGGCCGAAGTGCAACACTTCGTGAAAACGAACGGAGGGCGTCTAGCGTTCACGAAGTTCGCTTCCGATTGTTACGCGTCGGAAGCTCATAAGATACTCGTTATTCGCCTACCGCAGTACCACTGCTTTTTTCGCCACAAAAAATGGCAAAAGGATGCGAAAAGTCGACGCGCGGCTGCTCTACGACATCGATTTCGATGGTAATCTGGTCAACGTCCGTGTGGAAACTGAAGGTGATGTTCACGCCACCAAAGAACGCAACAACTAACGATCAGGGATTCTGAAGATGGACGACGCGATGAGGGCATTCTTCAAAGCTCAAGCAAAACAGTTCCTCGATGCAATGGCCGTCTCAGTGGGATCCAAGTCCCCACCGCATCCAAACGTTCGTGTATGCGCCTGATGACGGCGAAACCTTCGACAAGTGGCTTGCCCGATACGAGGACATTCTCACTACTGAAGGAAGCGTTCTGGACGATGCTGCTCGCTCGCGCATCATTGTCCCGAAGCTGGACAAAAGAGAAGCCGACAAGTTCCGGAGCTACATCTGGCCGAGGACGCCGGCTGAAGTCAATTACTCGGAAACTATCGACACGTTGAAAAGTATTTTCAACGAGACAAGATTTCGATGGAGATTTGAACTTCGACTCTGACGCGCGATAGTTTTCGCTTTTTTTCGTGGTTTCCCGCAGTTTCGAATAATTTTCTCGTTGTAATATTGATTTTTATAAATTTTCCTCTTCTTTTAAAAATTAGTTTTGAACAAAAAAATGGCAAAAAAAAATCATCCAGTTTTGGGATTTGAAACACATTTTTAACGGATTGGAACAGTGGATGTCAGGGTTGGGCCGAAAAAGTCAAGGAAATAGGTATCACCAGGTAGCTGTCACGCTGTCACGTGACACACCAACAACTGTTCATTCTCGCTCTCTCTCTATATTTTAAACGAAAAAAAGTTCAAATGTGAACAACGGCGCCTTGATACGGTCTGTCGTCGGATTCGTCGGATTCGCCGTCCTTCGGCTTCTCCCTCTTTCTCTCCTTTCTATTCTTCGTCCTCCGATTCTGTGACGTCTTCTGATGCTGATGACGTCCCTTTCCCGACTTCATCTTTCCGCCGACGTCGTCAGAAGAAGAAGAAGGAGAAGACGTGTACCATCGGTAGACGAAGAAGGCGACGACGGCCATTAGAAGCAGTCCGATCACGATGAATCCGAGTGTCGCGTATTCTTCGAATTCAGAAGACTCTGACGATGACGACGTGGATAGAAGAGAAGACGTCGTCGTTGTGGACGACGTCGTCGGCGCAATTGTCGGCGTCGTGGGTTCTGGAGGAGACGTCGCATTTTGAAGTTTGGACCCTGAAAATCGAAGAATAGAAGATAAGGCGTAGTCGCAAACCTCCAGGAGAAAAAGAAGACGTCACTCTGCTTCTGACTTTCATTTTCATTTTTTTCGAAGTGAGACAAAACGAAAAACTTGTGTTTTTCGCTGTAAAATGGGATTATCGGAACGACGGCCTTCTTGCGTCCTGGCACCCCGCTCCCCTTTTTTCGCTCACCTTTCGTGTCCAACAACGAAAACCTCCAATTTCAAAGATTCAAATTTCGCGCCAATTTCAGTACGGTAGCTTTTCGATTTTCAGCTCACTTTAGAATTCGTTGTGTTTTGAGGTTGAAAAAGGAAGAAGATGATGACGATGAGAAGGAAAATACGGGGGAGAAGGAGGAGAAGAAGAAGTGCTCTTTGTGCTCGAAATGAGCTCTGCGCAAAGCGAGGTGAGCAGCGAGTCCGAGCTCTGGAATCTACTGAAATTGCGTTTGTAGACGTTAAAAACGCTCGTTTTTCGTTTTGAATTCAAAAATATCCGATTGCGCGTCAAATGTGGTGTCTAGTCTGCAGACACTGCTACAGTAGATTGCAGAACGCATCGCGCTCTTTTTTCTCGCAAGTTCGAAATTTCAATGAAAAATCGCGAAAAAACGTTAAAAATTCGAAAAATTCAGCTTCGAGGCTCTCTGGATTTGCTCGAATTTCCCGGCAGTATGGTCATGATCCATACGATTTTCCGCGGCAAAGACCAAACCAGAGACCGGATCCCTACGATGAATCCGATGGACCTCGTGTTCATCAACATGTGACACGACCGACGACGACGTCTGCTCCACGGCCCACTGCTCCACCTCCGATTCCGCCTGCACTTCCTCCTCCTCCGGCGGCGGCGGAATCGGAGCCTCCAGCGACGACGAGCTCTTCGTCGTCGTCGACACTTCTCGTGCTCGCCGCCTTCTTCGGACTCGCCGTTTGTGTCGTCGTCATTGCCGCCGGCGGCTATTTCTACTGGAAGAGCCGTTTGGAACAGCAGCAGCGTGACGAGGAGAAGAACAAACGGAAGAAGCGCGACGACGCCGTCCTTCAGAAGCGGAAACGACGGCGCGAGCGCGAGAAGCGACGTTCTCGAATGGTTCAGATGCAGACGGGCGAGGAGACGAAAAACGAGCGGCTGGAGGCGAAACAACGCGATCGCGAGGAGGAGGAGCAACGGTGGAAACATTTCAACGACGCCAATCAACAAGAGAACAGCTTCCTCAACTAGAACTCCCATTTTCTCGATGGTTACGGTTAACAACGGTTTATTCGTTACTCGTAGGTCTTCTCAAAAGACGATTAGTCGTCTCTCGACGGCTCCAGAAGATTGTCGACGTCGAGCTCGTCGACGTGATTCCACGGATTCGAGAACGGCGGACGACGCTCCTCAGAATACGTGGGAAGCGAGAAGGACGACGTCTTCGGAGGGGACGATGCCGCCGCACGCGCCACAGCCTTCATCGTTTCGCTCATGATGCGCGAGACGCTGTTCTTCAGTCTCGTCTCGCACGCCTTCACTGAAATTTCAAACTTGAAACTTTTTCCTAGCAGTCGTCTCTAGTAAGCTATATTGATTTCAAGCATCCGACGGGGGAGTTTACCGACTTACCGAGATTCGAGTGCTCGGCCATTCCGTCGAAGAACACCTTCACGTTGATGTGAAACGCGCCCTTTACAAGTGCGACCGACCATCTCGGCTGTCCGTTCGGACGGTTCGGAATCAGCTCCGCCACTTCCGAACGCAGTCTCGTCGCTGAAATTGTGCATTTGGTGGCTACGTTTTTAGGGCCGAAAGCGCTGTACATTAGAGCGCACTTGCATCGGTGTCGTAACCGTGTTGATTGCTCTCACCTTCGGCCTCCAGCTCCGCGATTCTCTGTTCATCGGAGTTGCGTTGCTCGATAAGCATCTCGATGACTTGTTTCACGTCGCGACGCTCGAAATGCAAAGGGGGAGCGTACGAGGACATGGCAAAGGGATGACTGAATCAATGGGAAGAGAGGAAAGAAGAGAATAGTCTCTGGTAGACTCCGCCCACTTTCGACGAGGATTACTAATCGACTGTCGAGTGATGATAAGAGAAGAAGAGAATGAACGAGCCCCCTTCCGAATGTTTTCGTTCGTCTCCTGACCCCCTGACGGAGAGACGAAAGAAATAGTGTGTGGGGACGAGAGAGAGAGAGAGAGAAAGAGAGAGAGCAACTTCTCGGAATGATTCATTCCGGCGATGACAGTGGCACCCGTGACTCACGAAGAATAATCAATGTGCAAACGAAAGCCCCCGGGGATGGACAATGGAAGCTTGCGAATTAAGTGTACAGTTAGCCTTTTACAAAGAAAGGGATCTACAGTAGTCGGGAAGAATAGTGACAATCAGTTTTGTGAAGTGGGACCCCTGTTTGTATTTTGGTAGGTCTTCCGAAACTAACAACGAGATGTCGAATGTGTTTAGTGGCCGGGGCTTTAGGGGACTATCACCAGCGGTGCACAACCCTTGGTCTTGTACAATAGCGGAAAGAGGAATAATAGCCAAAAAAAAAACCATCTAAAAAAAGAGAAAACGTTTATTTAAACAACAACAATAAAGATGAAAACCCCG
This sequence comes from Caenorhabditis afra, assembly GCA_963570955.1. NCBI lineage: Eukaryota > Metazoa > Nematoda > Chromadorea > Rhabditida > Rhabditidae > Caenorhabditis > Caenorhabditis afra. The sequence continues at coordinate 6,519,669 of OY751534.1, forward strand.
ATAGATCCTCTGTTGCATGCCGTTAATCGTCTCCTTTTGGTCTGAAATGAGTTGTTGGGCCCTCCCCGGGCCTCTGTTAGTTGACGGAGGAGGACCTCCTTTTCTCGTGCTCCCTCACTCACGTGTACCGAAAAAAGAGTCGCCTCGGTTTGCATCGTCCATTCGCTGTTCCATCGCCCACCATTCATCCGGTCTGCCGATCCGGACGCCGTCGATTTCGGTGAGCGCCGGTGACGTCTTGTAGTCGCAGTGAACGCGATGGGTGTCGGTGGCCACCTGGTTGTGTTGTGGACCGACTCAAATCCCGAGTCCGCAATAGTTTCAACCCCCGTCTTCTCCTTCCTGAACATCCATGTCGATGTCCTCCTCCTCCTCGACGCTCTCCTGAACGGGAGCTCAAACTCCAATTCGTCGATTGTTGTCCTCAGTTCGTTGATTGTGTCAGTGTTGGCTGAAATAGTTCGATTGGCCCTCCCCAAGGCGGCCCGGGCCTCCGTCGACTGACGGAGGAGGGCCTCCTTCTCTGCCCTCTCTTCACTCACCTGCTCTCGAAGCGTCTCCGCTTCTTGTTTGGTTTCCTCGACTCGGTGCTCCATCGACTTCCATTGTTCCGGCGTGGCGATCCAGACTCCATCGATTTCGGTGAACGCGTCCGGCGTCCTGAAGTCACAATGAACGCGGTGCGTGTTTGTGGCGACCAGGCGAGCGTTCAGTTGCGGCCCGACACGAATGCCGCGGCCGCAGTAGTTGCAGCGGAGCCGGTTTTCCGGCTCGCTGATGAACTTGTAGATGAACGTGTTCGACATGTCTTGACCTGAAAGAAAAAAAAGCGATGGTGGGTGTGGTGGGGGAGAAACGAAAGGAATGAATGACTGACTGACTGATTGCCATACGTCTCCCCTAAAGGGGCGGGGCCAGCCGTCGTCTCTTTCGACGTGTCTCCGACCATTAGAACGACATTCCGCTCTGATAGAGTAATTAGGGTGTTCCGGGTAATTGTCGGAGCTTCAGAGACACTCCTATCGCTCTGTAAATCAATCTTGCCCAGGTGCGAGACTCTCATCATTCTCAATCCCCTCCCCCTTTTCTGACAGTCTTCCTCCTTTGTTCTCCACAATTAGACACTTCCCAGGAGGAGTCTCATTCGCCAGGTGCACTTGGCACATCAACGATAATGATCGTAAACCACTGTAGATTGGGGGGGGGGGGGGGGGGGGGTCCTCCTTGCACATAAGGAGGACACACAGCTACACCCCCACAATGGAATAGGGGGCGGGGCTTGAGGGGCCCCGCCTCCTGTGGTCCAGAGGTCCCTCCTCGTCTCTCCCTCAGTCATTCAGTCTTTCTCACTCTCTCTTGAGAACGTCTTCTGCTATTCTCTCTGACACTATGTCTCCTCCTCCTGCTCTCAACGTCTCCTTCACGTCTTCGGAGTGCCGACAATGGACACGCCGATGCCTACTCTTCCAGTTCCGACGACTTCGGGCATCCTGCCGCTGTACCAAATCGCCTCAGACATCGAGCACCTGGTGGAGATTGGCGTCCGACCTCGTTTCCCGATGTGGTACCACGTCGGCTACAACTTGCTCCGGACGCAGTGCTGGGCTCGCGATGTCCATGTCCCAGTTCTGGACGCCCTCCCGCAAGCCGTCACTAACGCAATGCTCTCGGAATTCGGAACCATGCCGACGGACGGATTCCCGCAACTGCGCCCCGACGGACTTCTCGAAGGACCCGTCGAACAGCTGTGGACCGAGGCTGCTCGTCTCGAATGCGACACACTCGACTACATCAACAACGCCATCCGTGTCACAGGACTCCTCCCGCAGACCCGCTTCGGATTCTCGTTGGGCATGCACTACCTGGCACAGGAGCTCGGTGCCGACGCGGACGAATCGGACACGGTTCGAATTGTGCACAATGAGCTCCCGGAGCACTTGCAAAAGGAGCTCGTCGCGAAGAACGGCTCCATCCTCGACTCACGCAAAAAAATCTCGATATTATAAGATAAATTCGTAATATTATAAGTTTCGTATAATATTCTCTTGCTTAGTTTATTGATTTTCTCACTGACATCCACTTTATTTCTATTCGGAAGAATATTGTTGCGAAAATAGAAAAAAAGGAGAAAAAAACAATAACAATGGGTGGGGACAACAATTTTTGAGAGACAAGTAACACAAATAAGGGAAAAAATTAATTGAAGCGAATTCGCAGTTCGAAACTAGCGAGCCTCGTCGATTTGGGCGCTGTTCTCTTTTTCGGCTTCCCCGTTTCCTTCTTTTCCAGACTTCCGACGGTGTCTCGCTGTGTTACTGAAAAATGAGAAGTGTGCACATTGAAACTGTATACGATGGTCTTACAACAGCTGCGTCAGGTGGTTTTCGAAGAGGAGCGCGATTTCCAGTGACGAATCCTCAGCCGACGCTCCTGGAATCGAGATCACCTTCAGAAGAGCATCTGAAAATCGCTGTGAGTGAAAGCCACTGTGGGTTAAAACCGACCGACGCCCGCATTCAACAAACTCGCGGGGAACGTCATCTGTGGGTGTTGGGGCCTTCGACTTGTCGAGTAGAGGTGGCGGTCGCCCGGATGGACGAGAACGTTGAGCCAGTGCGTCGCAGCATGGTGAACAACAGCACGAACCGACGATTCCATAGCCGTCATGTTGCTCATGGCGGCGCCGACGTCGACAATCGCTGAAAGTCGCGATATTTATGCGAAAATGATGTGCAAAAACAGTTACCACTAGTCTTCAAGTCCCGAACGCGAGTCGGTGCGATGGAGGTGAACAGTCTCGGGTCGATGCACGCCGTCAACTTTGCACAATCCACTTGCGGCTTCTTTTGAATCCAGTGCTTGTGTGAGTGCTCAATCTAAAAGACATACACGATGTTGACATGGAAAACATGAAACTGAAACCATCGCCATCACTCCGAACAGTCCTGTCGACAGCAGTTCGATCAGCGGATGCCCGCACTTCATGAGCTCCTCCACTGTTTTGGTGTCGAAACTGAGTTTCCCCGTTTTCGTGATCGACTCCTGTAAAATGTTATTCATCGGCGGAACTCAGGGTTGTCACGGGCCGGGCCGTCCCGGAATTTCAGTGAAAATTTCAAAGTGCTCATTTTATCGCCGAAATTCATGGTTTTATATCAAAACTGATAGAAACTGTCGAATAATTGTCTTTTCAATCGTTTCAACATCGAAATTCTGCGAAATGGGCGAAAACGGATTTTCGAATTTTCAGCCATTCAAATTTTTGGCACGAAAACGCTCAATTTGCAGCAATATGACTTTTTTACTGCAAATATGATTTTTGTACGCATTTTTAAGTTAAAATTGCCGAAAAAAGTTAATTTTTTTCTTCCGGCCGGCCCGGATTTTGACAACCCCGTTGAAAAGGGCCTACCAGAATTGCTCGATGTTCTTCTGGCGACGAAGTCATCCTCAGGGCACGTGCCAACTCGAACGGACACGTTGACTCGGTTGGCGGTGCGAGCTCCTCACGATCGGCATCAACAAGAACTTTCTGCGGTCCGCGAGCTTCCTCGTCTTTTTTGTTGTTGAAAAACGATAAACAATCGTTGAAACTCGCACTTTCGTTTCGGTTTTTGTAACTTACCTTCAGTGGTGAACGTCGGATAGACGATCCTTCGTCCCGGTCCCGGTTTCCGGACACCGGTTTCGGTTTCGATTGCGAACTTTGGACGTTGTTCGTCAGAAGCAGATCAGCTCCCTCTTCTTCGGTTTTTCTCATCTTTTTTGCGATCTGGTCGAGCAGTTCGGACACTGTTAATCGATGTCGACGTTTAAACATCTGAAATGTGCCAAATAATATCATGTGGTTCAGTCGAGCAGTACAGTTTAAATAATTTACGAGAAGAAAAATCAAGATATGGGCCTACTTCGCATTCGTTTGGCCGTTCATTCTGCGGGAATTTACATTTTTTGTCTCAAATCACTAGTTTATATATTCTTCTAAAGTTCTGAATGACAATTATCCCGCAGAGAACACACGAAAACACATAAAAACGCATTCGTTTTTCGAGAAAATCGAGAAATCAAAACGGTCCATATTACATCAGATGACGCAATACTTTCTTGTAATATTCATGTTTCTTGTTATAATATTCATTCATATTCTTATAATATTACTGTAATCGCCGGTTCCAGGACGGTGTTGACGCTATTTTAGATCACCGCTCGAATATTATAACACTTCCGTAATAAGGATGGGGGGGGGGGGAATAAAACAACATTTCATGTGTAGTTTTATTCTATGCAGGCACGTCGCGAAACGCCCCCAAGCGAGGTGGGTTTCGCGACGTACAGAAATGAGCCATCGTGGCGAGACCCGCCACCATTTTGACAAATGCTCCTTTAATCCACCGTAATTTTTGCTTATCGTGACGAGAACCGCTATTAAATTCACGCATGTTCCTTTAAAAAATACCGTGTTTTAAAGGAACATACCCTGAAATGGTGGTAAGTTTCGCCACGACAAGTAGAAATTATTGTCCGTTTAATAATCTTGTCACCGGAGATCAAAAATGTACAAAAAAGATCACGGCCAAATAGGCTCCGCCCATTTTTCTGCTGAGGCACGGTTGCACAGAACATTGCGGGTCTACTACGAAAAAATAGTGTTTTTTGACTGTTTTACCCAGAGTTTCGAAGTTTTTGGTGACGGGGTCAGTTTCCACACACTCTATGACTAACGCGCCATCGAGATTTCATATTTTCAACGAATTTGACAAAAAAACCACTTTTCGCAATACATTTTTCGTAAAAAACCAAAAATAAATAAATAAAATGTTTCCTCAGTTTTTTTCAAAATTGTTGCATGCTTTTTTCGCATTTTTTTCCGATTTTCCACTTTTAGCCGTTTCGCGCTTCCAGAAACTTCGAAACTTTGGGTAAAACAGTCAAAAAACACTATTTTTTCGTAGTAGACCCGCAATGTTCTGTGCAACCGTGCCTCAGCAGAAAAATGGGCGGAGCCTATTTGGCCGTGATCTTTTTTGTACATTTTTGATCTCCGGTGACAAGATTATTAAACGGACAATACAATAGATTAAAGGAACATTAAAGGAATTTTTCTTCTAGTATCCAAATTCATTTGCCTGATGCGAGCTCTGACGTCTAAAACAAATGCTCGATGAATTTTTTTCGTTTTTTTTTTTTAATTGTTTTCAAATGTTCTCGATTGATCTCTTCTCCTGTTTTGTGATAAAATTCACTTATTTTTCGACAACAATAAACTTTGTAATCCAAAAACCTTCTGAAAACTCGCACCAATCTCCGTCGTGACCTAGAATCTCCGAGGATAGAGTACTTCCGGTTCCAAGTGCGCTCCATCGCACTCTTGGTTTTCTCGGTTCCTAGGCCAACCCATTTCCTTTCGGTGTGTAAACGCGCTCCATTGATAATCAAAGAACAGTTCCACGATTTCTGTTCCGTTACTTTGAACTTTCGATAAATCAAACGTTCATATCCGTTTCCCCCAGTGGCAGAGATGGTTCCGTGTGACGTCACGTGACCAAAAGAGGTCAAACACTTCTTATCGTTATTTTTCCATCTCATTAAATGATGATATTTGATACGGAAACGCTCGCCCAATATCTTTGAAACGCGCGCGCGCGCCAACCCCTTATCAGTTCTCTAAACTTCTTTTTTTTTGGCGGTTTTTATCATATTAACGCCACGTGCCTCTCGAAAACCTTTAAAAGTGCGCGCGCAACCGCATTTTCAGCCTTTTTTTTCGTCGTCGCTGAAAGAGGCCGTGGCCTAATGGCCTAGAAATCACGGGCGGTGGAAAACTCGGCCGCGACGTGTTTTTACGCGCGATTTTCGATTTTCCACCGTTTTTCCCCCGTTTTCTGTGTCAATTCCGCGTCATTTCTGTCGTTTTCGAAGTTTTTCGGGTGAAATTTGACCTTTTGTTAGCTTTTGTGATGGAAAGTTCGCAAAATTGCACTTTGAAACACTTTCTTTTGTGCCATCGCAAAGAAAACATTGGTTTTTTCGCTCTCTCTCTCTCTCTCTTGCCAATTCTGTCGTTTTCCGGGAAAAGCGACGCGTGTTTTCCTACGGAAATGTGCTGCTTGTCTGCTTCTCTGCCGCCTCTCTCTCTCTCTCGGACCCCTTATAGGCGCCGTGTGCGCGCGCTTTTCGTCCACATTTTATGCAGCACACTGGCTTTCTCTCTCTCGTTTTTCGCCGCTCTCCGCCGTCTTTTTCGTACATTTTCGTTCTTACTTTCTTTTTTCTATTCAGCGTCGAGAGATGAGCGGAACCAATGGAAATGTGGAGAAGCCGAACAAATACTTTGATATCAAGGACAAACGCGATTTTCTGTACCATTTCGGGTTCGGAGTCGACACGCTCGACATTCCGGCTCTGTTCGGAGATACCAAGGTTGGTTTTGGGCCCCTTCGAACGAGAGGAAACGGCCAAGATCCAATTCCCCCTTCATTGCGACCAGACAGGAGGCAGGTGCCGGCCGACTGGCGGCAGGCGCGCCCTTGTCATCGCCGTCTCGCCCCCGTCTGTCACGCTCCGTTGTGGTCTAGTGGTTAGGATTTATGGCTCTCACCCATAAGGCCGGGGTTCGATTCCCCGCAACGGAAGATGCCTTTTTGTTCTTCAGTTCGTGTGCATCGGAGGGTCGGCTGGCCGTTTCAAGCTCTACGCCGAGTGGTTTGCCGCCGAAACGGGCATTCCGTGCTCGGAGAATCTCTCGCGCTCGGACCGCTTCGTCATCTACAAAACGGGTCCCGTGTGCTGGATCAACGTGAGTTTCTTTGGGCGGTGGAGCTGTCCGTGTGACTAAAGAGAGTGTTGCAGCACGGAATGGGCACGCCGTCGTTGAGCATAATGCTCGTCGAGGCGTTCAAACTGATGCACCACGCGGGCGTCAAAAAGCCGACGTTCATCCGTCTCGGCACTTCTGGCGGCGTCGGAGTGGCTCCCGGCACTGTCGTCGTGTCGACGGGCGCGATGAACGCCGAGTTGGGCGACACGTACGTGCAGATAATCGCCGGAAAGAGAGTGAGTTGCTCAAAGGGAGGGAGGGACTAGAAATCCAATCTCTTCCAGATCGAACGTCCCACCCAACTGGACGCCTCGCTTCGCGAATCTCTGTGTCTCGTCGGAAAAGAGAAGGGAATTCCGGTGGAGACTGGCAAAACGCTGTGCGCCGACGACTTCTACGAGGGTAACGTCTTCTCAGCGGAGCGCACTTCCTTCCAACCATCACCGATTCAGGTCAAATGCGTCTCGACGGCTACTTTTGCGACTACGAGGCGGACGACAAATTCGCGTTTCTGCGTCGTCTCAACGAGCTCGGCGTGCGCAACATCGAGATGGAGTCGACGTGCTTCGCCAGTTTCACGTGCCGCGCCGGCTTTCCGTCGGCCATCGTCTGCGTCACACTTCTGAATCGGATGGACGGCGATCAGGTGCAGATCGGCAAGGAGGTGTACATCGAGTACGAGGAGCGTCCCTACCGTCTCGTCGCCGCCTTCATCCGCAAACAGACCGGCATTTGAGCCCACGTGACGAAAAATCGATAATCCATAGTATTTCTCTCTCTCGCTAAAACCACGCACATTCTGATAAATAGCAGTAAATAGACGTCTTCTTCTTTTTCCCGCTGTAAATAATCAATAAAAATTTATATTTTTGCGAAAAAAAAAGTAACACGAAAATCAACACGAAAAGGCACTTTTAGAAAGGGAAAATCAAATCAATCAATAAATTAACATGCAATTAATCACAAAAGAGGCGGACACGTATCGAGGAGAAAAGCTGAGAGTGGAGCGAAAATCGATGAAAAATCGATAATTTGGGAGTCGACAATGAAGTTTACGGAATTTACGAAAACCCTGAGCATTTTGTTAGGTTTGAAACGAGAGAGAGAGAGAGATTGGAATGTAACAAAGGGGTGATGATTGCGAAATCAATCGATATTGCGAAATCGTCGGAAATCAATCGATAATTCCTCTTATCCGTGCAGTGTGATAAGAAGAAGAAACCGACGTTTTGCTTCCGTCTAGAACAGCTCGTCCGGCTCGACCGTTTTCGGCTTTTTCGAGCACAAATAGACGAGCAGCGCGGAGCACGCGAGGAATGAGCTCAGCGCGACGAACAACGGCGCCCATCGGATGCACGTCGTCTTCGATGATGACGTCGCTTGTTCGGATGTGACGATGACGTCGTCGTCGTCGTCGCCGTCGCGATGAGAAGACGTCATGTCGGAGGTGTCGTGCACGGCGATTATCGACGAAACGGCCAGCGATTCGACTCCCGACATCTGGAAGAGGAATCGATTTGTTGGGAGCCGCACAACTCGAGAACGGGAAGAGATGGAGAAAAGTTGTTAACTGTGAAAATGTAGCTCTTGAAAAGAGGACCAATTCGTCAGTTGACCACATTTTTGTATCTCTCTCAGTTTTCAAGATATGAGCTCAAAACCCGATTAGGACTCACCAGCACGAGTTCCTGCCGAACTTCATCGTTCCAGACGGGCGTGTCGACGTCCAACGTCATCTGATGTCTTCGGAATCTTGCCGTCGAGATGCATTTCGGTGTGGAGCAGTGTCCGACGCAAGGAGCACAATCGCACTGGAACCGGATCATCGAGCTGTCGGGCCATTTGAACGTTCTGAAATCGCGGGCGGTGTTGTGGGGGTCCGGGAGGGATTACTGTACCTGAACACCGCCTGCACACGTGATGACGTGGCACGCGTCCATTGTGGGAACAGCGACTCGTCGATGGCGCATCCGTTGTCGTCGGTCAGCGTGTACCGTTCGCCACTCTCGATGTTCACCGCGAAACAGTTTCTTGGCAGAATGCCAAACTGTTCGCCGGGTGTCACCTCGAGAGCCAGTTTGAGTGTGTCGCCGACGGTCGCCGAGCTGATCGACAGCTGCTGATCGTTGGAGACCGAGAGTCGGCAGATCGGCGCCAACGTCGAGTTTTTGTCGGTGAGCGTCGAAGTCGTCGCCAGTTCGGAGACGTTGACGTGCGACTCGACGGCTCGCGAACCGATCGGGTACTGGCACCGGAGGTCGTACGAGTCGGCTTTGTTCGTCAGGAACATCGCGTGCTTCTGCACGACGACAGTTGACGCCATCGTGTGCTGAAAGTGCCGGAATTGCAATCTCCACGTCAAACCGAGTTGATTGACACTAATCATGACCTAGTTTCGATGCGTCGCGTTTTCGGGCTCGCGGGCTCGCGGAGCCCGAGAGCACAAAATCGAAACATCTCAGAACTAGGTCATGATTAGTGTCATTCAGCTCCAAATCGCACGGCGAATCCACTCACATTATCGAGAAGTTGCACATCGCAGTGCTGGAAGGCGACCTTGAAGACGTAGGGTTTGTGCGAGTTGAGAAGCGAGCTGAACGATTTGGAGCAGTGCGGATTCTCGGCCTGTCCCTTCACGAAGATCTTGCCCTCGAACTCGGCGGTCTCGTTGCCGAGCACCAACGTCATTCCATCGGCCTCGCAGTAGACGCTCAGTTTGCCCTGATTGACGTGCGGCACACAGTGGAAGCCGTCGCCGATGTAGCCGTCGGGACACGTGCACACGTGCGATCCGGGCGTGTTGTGACACGTGGCGACGCGGTCGCAACGGTGCGTCTTCTCGAGACACTCGTCGACGTCTTCGCACGATTCCGAGTCGCTCGTCGAGTTGGCGTTGCTGCGGAAGCCCGGTTTGCAGATGCACTCGCCCGAGATGCACAGTTGACTAACGGCGTCGCACGGTGTGAGACACGAGGAGACGTCCGAGAGGTCGTGACGGTTGGCGGGCTCTGAAAGTGACAGATTCGTAATCTCCCAGTTGAGGCGAGCAATTTGATATTAATCATGACCTATTTTCAATAAATTTTTGTTTGGAGCATCGGCGGGCTCCGCGAGCACGACCAGAGTTCCCCCGGAGCTCGAAAACTGACTCAAATGAAATCAGGGCATGATTAGTATCAATCAACTCAAAATTTTGAGAGGATTTCAAAAATCGATAAACTAACCGAGTCCGACGATCGGCGAGCACCGGTAGAACGGATCGCCCTTGAATCCGTGGCGACACAGGCAGTTTCCAGTCGGCAGACAGATCGCGTTCTTCGCGCACACCGACTTGTCGGTCCGGCACGACTTCTGCGGGAAACACGAGACGCCGTTGCCGGAGAATCCTGTGGAGCACTCGCATTGGCGGCTTTCCGCATCGCACCGAGCGTTCGGATGGCAGATGCCGGTGAAGTGGACACAGTCAAGTGGGTCCGGCACACAGCAGAGTCCGTTGCCGAAATAGCCGGCGTTGCACTTGCACGTGGCTCCGCCCACACAATGAGCATTCGAGTCGCACTGGGAACAGTTGCTGGCGCGTTCGTGGATGCTGACGCATTTGACGCCGTCGCCGGTGAAGCCGGGCAGACACTGACACCGTCGGTTCTGGCAGATTGCTTCCGGTGAGCACAGTTGCTCGCGGAGCACACAATCCTGTGGGTGCGGTGAGCACACGTAGCCGTCGCCGATGTATCCGGGGTCGCACTCGCACGAGCGGGTCGTGTTGTCGCATTTCGCGTTGTCGGCACACAGCGAGGGAAGTGAGATGCAGTCGGCGGTGCTCTTTTTGGAGCACGACGTCGAGCCGTCGCCGATGAAGCCGTCACGGCAGAGGCAGGAGCCGGATGAGGGCTCACAGACGGCCAACGAGTGACAGGTGACGTTGGAGCACAGCGAGGCTACAATTATCGGATTGAGGAGGAGAAGACGAGTTGTTTGACACTAATCATGCCCTGGTTTCGACGAACTCGATTTTGGGACTCTTTTGGCTCCGCGAGCCCATGCATCGAAATGAGCAATTTCTCAAAACCAGGTCATGATTAGTATCGATCGATTCCAAATTTTCACGAAAATCTTATCCACGAAATTAAACAATCAACAAAACTCCAAAAAAGTCAGAAACATTCCAAAATCATTCCAATCCCGAATAAATGTCATTTTTACATGCCAACATAGTGATTTTCAGATTCTTGAGCCAATTTCCAGTTGATTGACACTAATCATGACCGAATTCCGTTCAAAAAGATTTCGGGGCTCGCGGAGCACAGTAAGTGTGCTCGGCGAGCCCAGGAAACCGACGCTCGGAAAGTAGGTCATTATTAGTGTCAAACAGCTCCAAATCACCAGGAGATTACGGTTTTCGCATTCATTTAATTCCCATGCAACACAATACCAAACTTACGAGCTTCCGTGGTGGTGGTGGTGGTGGTGGTGAGCTCTTCTTGCAGTGGCTCTTCCTCACCGTAACCTCCGGAACCACCGGAGCTCGGAGCAGAAGTGGTTGAGGTGAGTTGCTCCGGAGAGGGTTGGATGCTCGGCGGACCGCGACGAGCTGGAAAGGTTAGGGGGCATGCTCATGCGAACTGATTCGGAAAACCATCGGAAGATGAATTAGTAGACGTTACCTGAAGACGTCGTCGTCGGAATCGACAGTGTAGTCGTCGTTGATGGCGGAGGCGTCGGCGACGAAGAAGACGTCGTGGATTCTGAAGACGTGACGTTTTGACGGTGTTGAGGACGCGTGACATTGTCCGGTGGAGTGCCGGTGATGAGACGGACGCGTGGCGTCGAAGAAGACGTGAGCGACGCGGTGACAGGTTCGGACGGCGTGACAGTGACACTGGAGGACGTCGTGACGGGGACAGACGTGACCGGGACAGTTGAAGAACGTTCAGATGACGTGACAGAAGACGTGGTGGAGGACACTGGAACTTTTGTAGATCCAGAAGACGTCGTGGAAGACGTGGAGCCTTCTGGAGACTTGGACGAGACAGACGTGGCTTCTGATGGACCAGAAGACGTCGTGGTGACTTCTGGAGTGACAGTGGCTTCAGAAGAGGACTCCACAGGTGATTCGGAAGACGTGACGTGTCCAGAAGTGACAGAAGACGTGACACTTTCAGAAGACGGTGTGTTTGTGACCACTGGGGACGTGACGCCTTCTGGAGACTTGGTTGACGGAGACGTGCTGGATTCTGGAGTTTTAGTGGAGACTTCAGAAGACGTGGAGGACGCGTGAGGTGCTTCAGAAGACGTGACACTGGTACCTTCAGGCGAAGACGTCGCTTTCGTGGCTTCCGAAGAAGTAGTAGCAGTGGGAGAAGACGTGACTTCTTCATGAGTCTTTGATGACGTGACCGGTGCTTCGGAAGACGATGACACAGTGGACGGAGACGTGACGTCTTCTGGAGACTTTGACGATGACTTCGTGGAGGCAGAAGACGTGAACGATGCTTCAGAAGACGTGACCGGTGCTTCAGAAGACGTGACCGGTGCTTTAGAAGACGTGACAGGATTTTCAGAAGTCGTGACCGGTGCTTCAGAAGACGTGACCGGTGCTTCAGAAGACGTGACAGGTTTTTCAGAAGACGTAACAGATTCTTCAGAAGTCGTGACCGGTGCTTCAGAAGACGTGACCGGCGCTTCAGAAGACGTGACAGATATTCCAGAAGACGTAACCGGTGCTTCAGATGACGTGACAGGTTTTTCAGAAGACGTAACCGGTGCTTCAGAAGAAGTGACAGGTTTTTCAGAATATGTGGAAGACTTGACAGATGACACAGAAGACGTGACGCCTTCTGGGGACGCGGACGATGCAGAAGGTGATTCAGAAGACGTGACACTGGTACCTCCAGATGAAGGCGTGGTCTTGGTGGCTTCAGAAGAGGACGACGCCGTGGAAGGAGACGTGACGTCTTCAGGGGACTTTGACGATGTGACCGGTGCTTCGGAAGACGTGACAATGGTGGAACCTTCAGTTGACGTTGTGACCGCGCCTTCAGAAGACGTGGACTTGACAGGGGACTCAGAAGACGTGACACTTTCGGACGGTTCAATCGTGCTGACTTCTGGAGCCTTGGATGATGCTTCAGAAGACGTCGACACTGTGGAAGAAGACGTGGAGGCTTCAGGAGCTTCCGTGGAGACAGGTAACGTGACAGATGACGTGACAGGTGCTTCAGAAGAAGTCGTACCTTCTGGAGACTTGGATGACGATGAGGTAGGCGCTTCTGATGTCGTCGTGGCTTCAGAAAGGCCAGAAGACGTTGTCGATCCTTCTGACGTCGTAGATGAGAGAGACGAAGACGTTGTGACTTCTGGAGTTTCGGATGATGTGACAGATGACGTCGTGGTAGCTTCTGAAGTTTTGACGGTTTGAGAAGACGTTGTGGACTTGACTGGTGATTCAGAAGACGTGACACTGGGGACAGAAGACGTGAGAATGCCGGAAGGCTCTTCAGAAGGCTTCGAACTCTCCGAAGACGTCGTCGTGGATTCTGGAGTGCTGCTCGCAGAGGATTCAGAAGACGTGGTCAGTTCGTGAATTCGGACAGGCATCGTGAGAGGTGTGGATTCAGAAGACGTTGACGGCGACGTGCCTTCTTCCAGTGGGCTGGTAGAAGACGTCACAACAACTTCGGCCACTGATGGAGTTCCAGGAGACGTGACATCGTCTGGAGACGAGGACGGAGATGTGGACAATTCAGGACGAACAGATGATGAAGACGTGGTGGATTCTGGTGCCTTCGAGGACACTCCAGAAGACGTAGACAATAGAGGAGAAGACGTGAAAGGAATTTCAGAAGATGTGACGTCTTCTGGAGATGTGGACGATGAGGTTGGTGCTTCCGAAGACGTGACACTGGTACCTTTAGATGGAGTCGTGATTTTGGTGGCTTCTGAAGACGATGACACAGTGGACGGAAAGGTGACGTCTTCTCGAGACTTTGACGATGACTTCGTGGAGACAGAAGACGTGACCGGTGCTTCAGAAGACGTGGACTGGACAGTGGACTTAGAAGACGTGACGCTTTCGGACGATTCAGTCGTGCTGACTTCTTGAGCCTTGGACGATACTTCAGAAGACGTTGACACTGTGGAAGAAGACGTGGACGCTTCAGGAGCTTCCGTGGAGACAGGTAACGCGACAGATGACGTGACAGGTGCTTCAGAAGAAGTCGTACCTTCTGGAGACTTGGACACTGTTGATGGTGATTCCGATGACGTGGACACTTCAGAAGACACAGGTGAAGTGGTACCTTCAGAAGACGTCGTGGATCCGGAAGACGTGACAGTTTGGACAGTTGTCTCTTCTGTGGCTTCGGATGGAATTCCAGATGACGGTGTACTTTCAGAAGACGTGACAGAAGACGTGGTGGAGGACACTGGAACTTCCGAAGATCCAGAAGGCGTCGTGGATGACGTGGAACCTTCTGGAGACTGAGACGACACAGATGTCGCTTTTGAAGGGCCAGAAGACGTTGTGGTGACTTCTGGAGTGACAGTGGTCTCAGAAGACGTGACACCGGTGACATTGGAAGATGACGTCGTGGTGATTTCTGGGGCCGTGGACGATGCTCCAGAAGGCGTGGATGATTTGACAGGAGACACAGAAGACGTGACGCCTTCTGGAGACTCGGACGATGCAGAAGGTGATTCAGAAGACGTGACACTGGTACCTTCAGATGAAGGCGTGGTCGTGGTGGCTTCAGAGGACGACGACACCGTGGACGGAGACGTGACGTCTTCAGGAGACTTTGACGATGTGACCGGTGCTTTGGAAGACGTGACAATGGTGGTACCTTTAGATGACGTTGTGGTTTCGACTTCAGAAGACGTGGACTTGACAGTGGACTCAGAAGACGTGAAACTTTCGGTGGATTCTTTCGTGCTGACTTCTGGAGCCGTGGACGATGCTTCAGAAGACGTGGAGACTTCAGGAGCTTCCGTGGAGACAGAAGACGTCGTACCTTCTGGCGCCTTCGTCGTCGTCGGCTTCTCGACAGCGGATTGTTCAGAAGACGTCGTCTCCTCGTCGACCTCAATTCTCTCACGATTCGGCTTCTTCTCAACACAAACGACGTCTTCATCCTCTTTCTTCTCCGCCGACGTCTTCTTCTTCTTCTTCTCGAATCCGTCGTTACAGACGCATTCGAACGAGCCGACGGTGTTCTTGCAGTGCGAGTTCACGTCTTCTGAGCACATCGCCGCGTTAGTGCACTCGTCCACATCTGAAAATGAAAAGAACAAATAGAAGACGTTCAAGAATCACGAAGAAACGTACCGTCGCACATCATTCCATCGCCAATGAAGCCGTCGGGACAGCTACAAAAGTGCGAGTCGGGCAGAATGTCGATGCAGACGGCGTGCTCGTTGCAGTCGTTCTTCTCCCGACACACGCCCGATATCTGGAGGGATTGGCACGTTCCGTTGATCGGATGGTGTCCCGGAAGACACGCGCCGCACTGCGGAACCTCCTCCTCGTCCACCGTGCACTGCTTCTTCTCGAGCTCGCACAATCGGCTCCACTCGTCTGTGCATCGCGTTTTCGGCGGCGTCGTCGTTGTCGCTGACGTCGTCGTCGTTGTGGTCTCATTGTTGACGTCGGGTATTCTGGAGCAGTGAGCACCGTCGCCCGTGTAGCCGGGCATGCATTTGCAGCCGCACGAGCCCATCCGATTGATGCACATCGCCATACTGTCACAGCCCGCCATTCCGCGATCGCACTCGTCAATGTCTGAAAAACAAAACGGAGACGTGGTTGTTATTTTCTGGTTTTCCTTCTAGAATTCGCCGAAAACATCCCAGAAAACCGAAAAATTTAAAATCGTCGGATTACGGTGTATGTTTAAAGGCGCAGCACTGATTTCTTCAAAAGGTTTCGCAACGAACATTTTTGAAGCGGTTTTTCATTTTTTCCATTTTTCTGCGTTTTTCCCCCTTGGATATAATAAAAACCCGAAAAATTGTTTAAAAGCGAATCAAAACTATCGATTTTCGCTTGTTTTCCTAGAAATTGGTGAGTAAATTGTTATTTTGCACCTTAAAACAGAGGAATTTTGAATTTTCCCCATATTTCAGGCGTTTTAAAGGACTAACCGGTGCAGACGCCGCCCTCGCCTTCGTATCCCTCGGCGCATTCGCATTTGAACGATCCTTCGGTGTTGACGCAGACCGCCGACGCCGGATCGCAATTGTTGCGGTTCTCCTCGCACTCGTCGACGTCGACACACGCGTTTTGCTCTTTATCGAATCGGAAGCCCGGCTCGCACTCGCACACGGAGCTCAACGATCCGTTGTAGATGCGCACCGAGAGGCAGGAGACGTGCTCGACGCGTCCGCAGAACTTTGCGACGTCTTCACAACTGCGCTCGAGCGGATTCGTGCACTTTTTGACGCCGTCGCCCTCGAATCCGGGGTGGCATTGACAGGAGAAGGAGCCGTCGGTGTTGGTGCATTCGGCGTGCGGATGACACGGATGACCGTCGTCGCATTCGTTGATGTCGGTGCACTGGAAGCCGTCGCCGCGGAAGCCGGACTTGCACGCACACGAGAACGTGCCGTTGAGGTTCGTGCAGACGGCGTTCGGCGAGCACGTCTCCGGTGCGGCACACTCGTCGACGTCTTCACACGTGGAGCCGTTGGTGTTGGTGTAGCCGCTCATGCACTCGCGACACTCGACGACGCCGGTCGACGTCTCCACCTGACACGCCATGTTGCTCTCGGCACAGTGGCTCCGCGCCACTTGCTCCGAATCGCACGGCTTCTTCGTGTTCGGCACACAGTGGTAGCCGTCGCCGAGGAAGCCGTGCTCGCACTCGCACGAATACGTGCCGGGCTTGTTGACGCACGCGGCGTTGGCTCCGCAACACGTCGAGTTGTGCTCGGTGCACTCGTCGATGTCCTCGCACGAGCCGTCGTCGGCCTTTCGGAAGCCGGTCGGACAGAAGCACGCGTAGCCGCCGACGAAGTTCTGACAGCGTGACGACGCGTGACACTTGTGATCGCCGGTGGCACACTCGTCGACGTCGATGCACGAGAGCCGCGGGGGAGCTCCCTCGAATCCGGGCTCACAACGGCACACGCCGGTGCGGCGTTCGCAGAGAGCATCCATTCCGCACTCGTCGCTGCTCGTGCACTTGGTGCTGCTCTCCGTCTCATTCGATGGCGACGCCGTCGTGGTTGTAGTCGTCGTCGGCAGTGCGAATGTGTCCTTCGTCGTTCTCGTCTCCTCGCCGCGATGCTGAATTGTGGCCGGTTGGATGGTTGGAGACGTCGTGAAAGGTTCAGTGGTCGACGCCTCTTTGACTTCTCCTTCTGGGACGGCTTCAGACGTCGTCGTGGGTTCAGCCGTTTCTTCTCCGGATCCTTCGGTAGTCTCAGAAGTTGACGTCGTGACTTCGACAGTACCGGATCCTTCAGAAGGCGTCGTGACTTCAGATGAGTCTCCAGACCCCTCGGGAACCTCTCCGGAAGATGTGACCTGAACAGAAGAGGTCGTCGTGGCAGCCGGAGACGTCGGTTTTCCATCGACGCCTTCCTCTTCGCCGGTCTCGCCTCCGTCGATCTCGATGCGCGGTCGCTTCGTCGACTTTGTCTTGGAGATGTCACGAGTGGTGGCAGCTGAAAGAAGACGTGACATTGTCTTTTCGAAAGGAATGGGAAACTCACTGATCTCCTCGTCGCCGGTTCCGGATCCTTCGATCGGATGCTTCGTGGTGCTCTTTCCGAGCACGTCACCTCCCGATATCTCCAATCCCACGTTGTCCGAGTCCATCGTCGTCGTCGTCGTCATCGGAAGTGACGTCGTCGACTCCCAAACGATCTCCAGTCCGACGTCTTCATCCTTCTTCTCCTCGCTCTCCTTCTCCTTCTTTCCACCATTTCCAGCACTGATCTCGAGACCGACGGGCTCCTCGGTCGTCTCTTCAGATGACGTTCCGTCGGGTTTCGTCGGCACGAACACCTTCTTTGTGCCCAGCTCGAACGTCGAGTTGGAGCCGCCTGAAGACGTCGTCAGCTCGCCGTCGCCCGATCCTTCGACGTCTTCTTTCGCCTTTTTGACGCCTTCATTCTTGTCGTGCGTCTTCGGTTTGTCGGCCTTCGAATCGCTCTTCGGTCCCTTCTCGCCGCCAGATGACGTCGACGACGACTCTTCGCCGTCAGTCGTGATTTCCGGTTTCTGCGATCCTTCCGGACGTTCAGCAGGTCCCTTTGGCTTTCCTTCCGATCCTTCCGATCCTCCGGAGCCTTCCTTCTTGCCGCCGGATCCTTCAGAAGATCCTTCAGAAGATCCATCCTTTCCAGAAACGGTCACCTTGGATCCCGACTCGAAGTGTCCCTTTGAGCCGGTCTCGAAGAACTCTCCCGATCCCTCTGGCACCGATCCGGATGCTTCGATCGTCGGAGATCCGTTGCCGGAAGACGTTGTGGCTCCAGATGACGTCGCCTCTTCGCTCTTCTTCTCGATGGCCAACTTTCCTTCTTCGGATGACGTTGTGGTCGCTGGAGACGTTGCGGTGGAGGATTCCGAGTCTCCGGATCCTTCCCCAGAAGACGTCGAGGATCCAGAAGAACCTGCAGATCCTTCAGAAGATGTCGATGAAGAACCGGAAGATCCCGCGGATCCTTCAGAAGACGTTGAAGATCCAGAAGATCCAGCGGATCCTTCAGAAGACGTCGAAGATCCAGAAGAGCCAGTAGAACCTCCAGAAGATGTCGATGAGGATCCAGAAGATCCCGACTCCTTCTCAGATGACGTGGCGGTGCCAGAGTCTCCAGATCCCTCCGCAGACGTCGTAGCTCCTACATCTCCAGATCCCTCACCAGAAGACGTCGTCACCTCTTCTTTCGGCATCGTGACACCCGGTTTCGTGGCCGTCTCCACTTCAGAATCCTCTCCGAGCGTCGTGATTCTGACGCGGATCGTGCCCTCCTTCCGCGGCGCTCCAGTGAATGCGGTTCCGTTGATGTTGGTGCTCCACGAGCCGGAGCCCTCGCCCTCCTCCATCAGATCCTCGTCCTCCTCCTCTGTCCACACGCCACCCGGAATCTTCGATGGCAGTCCTACCGTGGATGTGCTTGACACACCGAGAGCTCCCGAGCCGGAGATCTCGAGCCCGAACTGCTCCGAATCGTCGGTCGTCTGTGTGACAGCCTCGCCGCTCGTCACTTTGCCACGTGTCAGAATGATTTGTCCCGACGAGAAGTTTCGTGACTGCTGGATGACCTGAGTGATGAGCTGGTCCGATGTGGAGTGGTTTGAACGGGCAGCCACGATCGTGTCCTCTTCGTTGCCGCCGATCACGTGAAGTCCCTTCTCTCGCGTGATTTCTAGACCTAGAAATGGGTGAGAAATGAGTTCTCCGTGCAATTCTGAGTCGTTTGATACTAATCATGACCTACTTTCGTAAGATGCTCCGCATGTGCTCTCGGCGAGCCTCTCCCAGCTCGCCGAGCACAAAAGAGCCCAAATACGCAATAACAGGAAAGTGTGTCATGATTAGTATCAAACTGCTCCGCATCACGTGGAGATGCTATTTCTGACACTTTTAACACCTACCGAGACAGTCGTCGTGCGTCGCATTTGTCGGATTGCAGCAAACGAAGCCGCCGATCAGATTGACGCACCACTCGTTCTCCTCCTCGTTGCAAGTCTCCGTGACGCACTCGTCGACGTCTTCACATCCGACCAGAGCGTTTCCACCGTATCCCGAAGCGCATTCGCAATAACCGCTGACGCATTCCGAGTTTGGCGGGCAGTATGAAGTGCACGCGAGTTTACCGGACGTCGTCAACTCGACGTCCTTCGGAATCACACCGCGGGTTACGGTAATCGAGCCGCCCGACGACGTCTGAATGGAGCCGGAGCCCTCGATGATTTGCTCGCCGGTAGTCGTGAAGTCGGCGCCGTGACTCGAAATAGTCGAGGAGTCCGAGGAGAACGCCTGGTCGGCGGAGCACTCGGGCTCCGTGGAGCCGTGCTGACAACACTTGAACCCTCCGAACAGATTGACGCATCGGTCGCCGACGCCGCCGCAGATGGCGTCGTTCTCGACGCACTCGTTAACGTCCACACACTTCTTGTGCGGGTCGCCGCGGAATCCCGAAATGCACTCGCACGTGGCATTCGAGCAGATCGCGTTGTCTCCGCAACCGCCCGAGCAGAACGCGCCTTGCTCTGAAAATGACGGTGATTTTCGGAATCTCCATGCGATTCTGAGTTGAATGACACTAATCATGCCTGCATTTCACCTAATCTGTTATTTGGGCTCCGTGAGCCCAGGTGATAGAGCTCGCGGAGCACAAAAATGTAATTTTTAGAACTAGGGCTTGTTGTATGTCCATCAACTCGTCTTTAAGTGTTCTTTTCGAAAATCAACGTCCGCTCACCTTTAACGCACTGTCCATCGTCCTGACCCTCCTTACAACACACATATCCGCCGTCCAAGTTCAAACAACGGCCTCCCTCGGAGCACGGAGTCTCCTTGGCATCGCATTCGTTTACGTCTACAAACAGTTGACAAGTTAAATTAAAAACGGAGGTGTCCCAAACCGTGACAGGTGATTCCATCGCCGGTGTAGCCGGTTTTGCAATCGCAAATGTCCAGAACGATGTGACAGGACGCGTGACGGTCACAAATGGCAGAATTCTTGCGGCACGAGGATTTGGCTGAAAGAAGTAGAACAGTTGGAAAGTAGTTTTGAAGTGGCGCCCATTGAACTCACGTTGACAGTTTTTGCCGTCTCCGTCGAATCCTTCTTCGCACTCGCACTCGTAACCGCCCACCGTATTCACGCATTCGGCTCTCACGTCACACTTGTGCAACTTTGGCGAAGAGCACTCGTTCACGTCTTCGCACTTTCCGTCGATGAGCTCGTAGCCCGGCGAGCACTTTGTGACACATTTGAACGATCCGATTGTGTTCTCGCAAATCTCGTTCGTCTCGCAGTTATGAGCACCTGTCTCGCACTCGTTAATGTCGGCGCACTTGTCGAGACCGCTTCCCTGGTTTCCCTACAAACGGTTTGAAGGTGAACCAAAAAAAGAGAAAAGGAAATCTTCCGTTGCGGGGAATCGAACCCCGGCCTTATGGGTGAGAGCCATAAATCCTAACCACTAGACCACAACGGAGCGTGTCGACCTGCTTTGCGAGGGCGCACATATTCTCGGCGGAGAGGCGGCAGACACTGCCCCCGGCCGGCGCTCAGCGACAATGTGTACACCCTCGAGTTCTCTGTCCTCCACGCTCCGTTGTGGTCTAGTGGTTAGGATTTATGGCTCTCACCCATAAGGCCGGGGTTCGATTCCCCGCAACGGAAGATGATTTTTTTGCCTCGTTTACCTTCGGCGAAAATCCTTGTGTGCAGTTGCAGTAGTAGGTTCCGGGCAGGTTGATGCACTGCGAGTGTTCCGGACATCTCGAAGCGACGTTCTCGGTGCACTCGTCGATATCCGTGCACTCGTGTCCGTTTCCCTGGTATCCGGGCAGACATCTGCACTCGTAGGAGCCCAGCGTGTTCTGGCACTGAGCCATCATATGGCACGGATGCTCCAAACACTCGTTCTTGTCTTGCAGCTCACACGCGGCACCCGAGAAGCCGGAGTCACAGTAGCACTGCGGTTTGGCTCCATCGTACAGACACGCCCCTTTTCCGGAGCACGTCGACTCGCACTTGTGCTCACAGTACGGGAACACCTCGTCGTGCATCGCCGGATTCACGAAACAGTCCTGTTTTCCGTCGCACAACGAGCTCATGTTGTGAATGTGCAAATCGGCGGGATCCGAGCTGAAAAATTAGAAACTGGCGTTGTGCAAGTGCGCCATCAGATTTGAGATTATGCCACTAAAACCATTCGATAGGAAATTTCAAGAGCTATCTATTGATGGGGTAACCTGTCCTTTTTGCTCCTTTCCGAACAGAGATACACTCGAAAAAGTGCTCCCGAACCCCTTTTCGCCATTCAAATTTGGACAAACACGAGCGCGCGCACCGCGAAGGTCAAATTCAAATTTGAATTGTCGCCAAAACAGAGAAGAAATGGCGACATTTGGTGCCCGTCGTGCTCAATCGCGCATGAAATTGGAGTCCCTCTTCCATCTCCAAGGTTAACAACCCCTTCCTTCTCGTCTTCGTCGTACCTGTGCTGACAGATTACGGTAGAGGTGTCGAAGTTGACGACGAACGTCGGTCGCAGATGCGGCGTCGACGAGTTGACAAAGTTTTTGGCGATCGCGTCGGTGCCTGGAAAGAGAAGGGAATTGGTGGTGGTGGGGGAGTTGGTTACAACCGCATTCCCATATCATCACATTCAGTTTCTCATTTCTTCTTCTTCTTCTTCTTTTCCAAACACCCCCCTACTTCCAAAAAGTGTGGTTTTCCCGCCGTTGTCGTAGTCATAAATGGGTCAGTGATGGCCTTGGAAGGAGGGGGGAATCGAGAAAAACGAAGGAGAAGGAGAGGAGAGACCGCCATCAGCGAACGAGTAGGTAATACTTAATGGATCACCTCCCCCCAGAAGATCAGTGGAATCTTTAATCATCCCTGTCTAGTTGGGATTTTGGAGCAGATCAAGACTGATGTCTCTCCAGATAGGCTGTGTTTCAGTTTCAGCGGCCATATCTTGAAAACTTGAAGTGATAGGAGAAAATTGACAACTGACAAAATGTTCCTTTAGTTATCAGCTATTAAGGAATTTTTTTGTGTTTGGAGTTCCGCAAACACCGCGCCAACGTTGCTTACCGTAGTTTTAACGTCAAAAAGCACTGAAAACAGCGTTGCGCGGTGGTTGCGGAACTCCAAACACAAAAAAATTCTTTAATACATTTTGTCAGTTGGCAACTTTCTCCTACCTCTTCTAGTTTTCAAGATATGATGTCTTCAAGCTTAGGGACAAGCCATTCAGCAAGGCCGCTCTGAAAGAAGGGTGAGCCGGAAATTACCTCTGCACAAGGCGACCAACAGCAGAACACCGGTCGTCGCTAATCGATGGTTCCATGTTGAGGAGCTGCTCCTTGTGATGCTCCTGGGGCAGGAGCCGCGGCTCCTCGACGACATTCCTGCAGAGAGCGAGAGATGGGAAGAAGAAGAAGGAAAACAAGAAGAAGGAGAAGAAGGACAAAAGTGCGCACTGATCTGTCTCGTCGTCGCAAAAGTTCGGAAGTGGACTATCAATCAGAGTGCGGGCAGGCAGGGCAGTGGATGGAAGAGACACAAGGAGTGTGACTGTGTGTGTGTGTGTCTAGGAAAGGACACAAAAAAGAGTGAGAGATAGGACTTTGCGTTGAAATATTTGGGAATCTGGGTCAACTGGACCCTAGATCTCTGGAGGAGAAGTGCCTGGAACTTTCTAGGCCATACCTTCACTCCATAGAGAAGGCCGAGAAAGTTCTAGGCCATTGGATGGATGTTCTGAGAGATGATAAGATTGATAAGCAGGGCCATTTGGGGATTCTGGGCCCCGTCTAGACCTAGGCCACATATTGAACCCTGCACGCGTTTTCGGAAAAGTGCTAGGAAGGGAAAGAAGGAAAATGGGGAGATCCATTTCGTTTTCACTCTCACTTCATTCACTCGCTTCCATCATTGCGACGAACGAACTCTCCAAACCGTTTCCGTCCCGCCTCTTCCCCCTTCTTCTTCCGTTCAAAACACTTGAGAATCGTCCCCTTCTTCTTCTTCTTTCCGTTGCGGACTACACTGCTTAATGGGGTTACGGTGTCGTCGTCGTGGTGATGTTTGTGCAAATATTGTCGAGGTGTTGTGGGGGAGGGGAATAGCCAAAACACAGAGATTGTGTGGGAGCGAGGAAGGGAATACTGTAGCCTGGAGCTCTTGGGGCTTGCTTCTACAGGAGACTGTAAGGCTTAAGCCCCAAGGATCAGAAAGCCCAGAAGATCTTAGATCTAGGGAAGGCTCTCAAGTTTCTGGGAGCAGGCTAGAGGGTCCAGGCCTAAGTTTAAGGTTCAGAAGCCCGGAAGGCAGTGGCTACATCCAGAGAGGGCTCTAGGCCAAAGACGAAAACCCAGAAGCCGTAGGATCCTTAAGGAGCAGAAGGACTCAAGCTAGAGGCTCACATCCAGGGATCCAGGCCTAAGAGGCATACCGATCCTTCTCCATAAGCGGTTTCGTTCCAAAAGACAAGACACCGAAATGAGGAGGAGGAGAAGGCGAGAAGGGGAAATGAAACGCCCGATGAGGAATGGAATAGGCACGGAATCGAGAGTGAGTCTCCAATTAAACTGTGACCGCAAGAAACGAGAGGAGGGGGAGCGGAGGAGGGAAAAGTGGGCGGAGTCAAAGATGAGGAATGTCTTCGGAACAGAGAGGGCGAGACAAAAAACAGCTCGGGTCGTGCGTCGTCCAAAGTAGGTTACAACTACTAGAACACCCGCCCGCCCGCTCGTCACCAGATGTGAGGCACGGAAGAAGAGGTGCTACTAGCCGTCCGAGACCCGCACACTCACACAGATTGGCTAAACGGACCGGAGAAGAAGAAGGGGGAGGAGGAGGCGATGGGAGGAGGAGGAGGGAGAAGAACATGCGCAATACTTAGCTGGTCAAGGACACCTTTCTGCCGCCTTTACCCCCCTTCTACTCGTCCGTCGCTCGTTCCGAGAGAAGTATACCAATAATACAAGAAAAGAGAGAGAGAGATGTGTCATCTCTTACCGGTTACTCGAGAATTGCGGAAACGGGGGCGCAACATTTTTGTAGGTCTAGGTTAATTTCGAAAGTAGGCCAGATTAGATACGCCTTCGTCGATCACGTCGAAGACCGACCGACCGACCGACGAAGGCAGCAGTGATCGACACGCTGATGATGATGATCAGAGGTGAACGACTCTGGGCACGCCTTCTCTCTCGAAAGAAACATGCTCGGGTCCAGTTGATGATAGGGCGGGGTCCTCCGATCTTTCCACTAGCTCCTTCGTGGTCTTCCTTGTCATCCTGATCGTCTTCCTCTCGTGATTGAAGAAGTGGAGCTTTGAACTTGCTTGTATGTTGGCTCCAAGCCCGAAAGAAGCTGATCAGCTCCGATCCATGGAACCTTCTCGATCTCTCCTGGTGATCAGGAAAGCAGAGCCTTAAGGTGTTACTCTATTCGAACGGTTCCTCCTCAAACTCAAAATCCGAAAGATCAGCCAGATAGAACTGGACGAGCTCTGACAGTGCGGACTTTTAAGCTGATCAGCCCCAGCTCCTGGATTCGGTGCTCATCAGTTTCCATTTTGAAAAGGCAGGAGTTCTCGACTTGCAGAGACTGTAAAATGGCTCAAAGATACCAGGAGATCTGAATCTGGGGGAGCTGGGCTCTCTACCATCTCAGAGCCGTGTTGGTCCTTTCTAGATTCTCTCTAGACTTGCCTAGCCATGGGCTCTCAGAGCCCCTCTACCACTATTTGAACCTTTCAGTCTCTCTCCCACTTTTCGTCTGAATGGGGGGTCCCTAATGTTCCTCTCTCTCTCTGTTTCTCTTTCTCTCTTTCCCTCGTTCTCCCCCATTCATCAACGCCGCCATCACATCTTCCTCCTCATAATCGGTTCTTTTCCTCCTCCTCCTCCTCCCTCTTCGATTATCTGACAAGTACATCTCTACTCTTATATGGTAGAAAGGGGGGGGGGGCCTCCTTCCAATGACAGTCAAAGTGGTCCTTCCCGCTTTTTGTTTCAGATAGTGATCTGCAAAAAGGGGGGCGTAGATGGAATTGCGAATGGGAGTATGTCACTCTTTGAAATGGCATGAAATGGCATCGCCATCATCATTCCTTGCTTGCTGTTTGTCAGACACCTGGGGTATTTGGGGATACACAATATGGGGGAGGGGGTCACCTTTAGGGTTACGGTATCTCCCCCATAAAATTGCGAAACCGCAATTGCGTAACTCTTCTTCTTCTTCTTCTCCATTTCATTATAAAAGCGGCCCGGGAAGGGAAAAAGTGAGGATAATTGGATTTGCGGGTTCTCGTCGTCGTCGGGATTGACACGCTTGATCACCCCGTTCCTTCTTATTTCGGGAAAGGTCGTTTTGATGCTGCGTCTCCTCGTCTTCCTCTTTTGATTTCGCCGAGCGAGATTTGTTCTTCACGAGAAAAACCGTTTGCTTGCCATTCAAATTGCGACGCCTACATCTTGGCTTCTTGAAGACGTCGGGTAGTTGACCTGATGAGACTAGGAGTTGAAGTTGAAAAGTTATGGGTCTCATAAGGTGGGAGCCATTTGGGATCTGTAATTCCACTCGGTACGAATGGAACCGTTGCAATATGATCTACAACTTTACAATTGCACAAATTGGCCTAGAAGTTGTAGGTCAAAAGTTATGCAGCAAATAGTGTCTCTCGCGTTTTAGAACCTGTAACTCTGCCCTGAAAAGCTTAAAACAGTCAAGTTGGGGTACGAATCGAACCGTCACAACAAGACCAACAACTTTTCAATTGCACACTTCCCTTTAGAATTGACGCGTGGAAAGTTACACAGGTTTTTATCCAGGAAGCCTGAAAGTCCCGAGCTCTTCCTCTGACGTCATCGTCGTCGTCGTCGTCTAGCAGAATCTGAATCATTCCAGATGACGTGTGTGTGTGTCTGCATCTCTCTGTCTCTCTCCTCGTCCCTCATTATCTCATCTTCTCTTCCGCCGTTCCGGGTAATTCATTATTTCTCACTCCACCACCACCACCACCACCACTAAATGACCGTTTACTATTTCAAAATACAGGTCAACTTTTCGGGAAAAAGAAATGGAAAAAGCAAAAAAAAACAATCTGAATTCCCCCCGTGGAAACGACGAAGACGTACCGAGGAGAGATGAGATTTATCATCGACGACGCTGCGAGAGAGACACAGAAACATTGCCCTTTTTTACCGCAGAATGGCCACAAGAAGACGAAGAAGAGACGGCGGGGACGAAATGATGATGATGAAGAAGAAGAAGGGGGGCAGAGATTGATGGGTTTGGGTTGCCGATTAGAGCGAGAGTTGCGTAACCGGGTCAACAGCCGTGATGAGAAAACGATGATGAAGGACGGTCGGAAGACGTTGTGGCCTCCTGCTACTTCGAGCTACCGGTAGACGAGGAGTAGAAGTGCTAGTTGGAGCTAGGGGCCCGACCTAGAGGATCGTCTTGATAGACAACTGGCCTTTGCGCCCAGACCATAACAGATAGGCGAGTTGAGATCTAGGCTTTAAGCTTGCACACCTCGCCTATTGGGTATGGATCAGGTCAAAAGGCCTGGTCCGGCCGGCTATGGTCCTGTACTCTGGCCTTACTTCCAGGTCTTCAAGCTTAAGGCACAACTCGTCTAGCTGTTGTGGATCAGGCCCCAAGGCCAGTTGTTTAGCTATGGTCCGGAACTCTGGGCTTACTTCCAGGCGAGCCTGTAGTTAGACTAGAAGGTCTTCCCGATAGGCAACTGGCATTTGAGCTAGCTTCAAGCCTAGGCCACAACTCGTCAAACTGATATTGGTCTGGCCCAAAGGCCAGTTGTCCGTTGGAATGATCTTCTAGTCTATCTGCAGGCCTGTCTAGAAGTAAGAACACAGCCCGAACTAGCACTTCTCGCCCTTGTCCTTCCGGAAGGCCGACCCAGAGTTCCATAGCTTCTACCGTTCCACCCTCCCGCCCTCTTGATCTTATCACCATTCATTGTCTCTTCCGTGCCGTCCGTGCCAAATCAAAAGTACACCTTCTTCCCCCCGTCCGTCCGTCAGTCTCGCTCGCTCGAGACGAAGAAGGAGAGGCTATCCTCCCCTCCCCCCTCTGGCCCCATACCAGTCAAAGTCCTTGACCTGAAATGGGAAAAACCAAGTGAGAAGAGAATCGAGCGAGACAGATAGGATATATGCGAGTGTGTGTGTGTGTGTGTTTTTGTGTGTACCGAATGCAAGATGGAAACGACGACGAGAAGGAGGAGGGCCCCCCGTATTAGCCAACTGATATGGAAGAATGCGGCCACACACACACTCTTTCACATAACGGTCAAAGGGGAATAAAAGGATTGGAGATTGGATTCGAAATAGCCGAATCCTCCCCCCACCACCACCCGTCCCATTCGGCACATTTAGTGGCGGGTCTCGAGACACACACACACACTTTGATTATAAATTGGGGAATGCGGTGTGGAGGGTGGAAGATTCCAATGCGGTGTGGCAATAAAAGAGAAGCGAGGGAGAAAGAAAAAAAAGAATTTGCCGCCAGCAGGGGTCGAACCTGCGACCTTGGGCTTATTAGACCCACGCTCTAACCGACTGAGCTATGGCGGCCGATGAGGGGAGCGGGGCAAACTGACAAGATAAGACCGAAATGTACGAGAGAGGGGAAAGGGAAAACGGGTGGAAAGTGCGTGTTTGCGTACTCTCTCGCCATCAGATAAACTTCGGGAAGGTTCAGATGACGTCGCGCGAAGACGTACCTTGCTATATACAGCGGGGATTCATTAATCGTGCAAATAAATAGAAATCGGGGTGAAACTGACAACTTTCGAGAGAGAGAGAGAAAAAAAGAGTGGTTAGTGGGTGCAAAACAAAATAGCACATGGAAGAAGAAAAAGGAGAGTTGATTAGTAGGCGGGAGTGATTCGGCTGAACTCCTGGATCATCGCATTGTACTTCTGGATGAAGCCGATCGATTTGAAGCGGAGCCCGAGAGCGGCTCGCTCGTAGAACTTGCTCACGTACGGCTCGATCCAGCGGAGCACGACGCGGTAGATGAAGAGGTAGAGGAGCGCCGACGAGACGGACAGACGGCGTTGGAGGCGGACGAAGACGCACGACTGCAGGACGAGCGACTTGGAGAGCGGAGAGCCGCGCACAAAGTGCATGAGGGCGGTCTCGATGGCGACGAGGGTACCCGATTTGGAGCAGCCGTCGATGCACTGCACGATCGTCGGGCTCGACAGTTGGCGGGCTCTGGAAGAGACATTTGGGATGGAAGGGAGGAAGGGAGCTCACTTTCTGAGCACACGGAACGGCCAGAACACGTCTCCCAAGTACTGCCAGTCCCATTGCCAGTGCTCCAGAAGCAGGTCATCGTCGTCGTCGTCGCCGAGCGCGCCGCCCATCTTCTGAACCTTCAGCTTGGTGATCGTGAACAACGGATCCGCTTTCGAGTCAACACTGATGCAAGTGACTCGGAACGGGCCGAACTCCAACGTCTGCTTCTCGGAACGCGGCCAGTAGAACGGACAGTGGAGCCGGTTGGCCGAGTCGAGCGGGCCGAGTGTGGAGGCGTCGACGGCCGAGTTGAGCATGACGATGAACTGGCACTTCTCCTGGAACACCATCCGCCAGAAGTCCTCCTGTGTATTCTGCAGTGGCGCCTGGGCGCAGATGAACGTGTTCAGCAGGGGGCCGCCCTTCACGTAGTTCGCGTGGATGAAGTCGGTTGTGCCGCTGAAAATGGAAGTTCGGGGGTGTTTTCGGGTAGAATGAGCTCCTCACTAAGTGCTCGGCTGTTGCTCCTGGCTCTCGGTGGGCACAAACTCGTGCTCTCCGCTGAACATGCCGTTGAGCAGCTCTCCCCGGTCGTCCAGCCTTCCGAGCCCGTCCTCGAGCCGAACTCTTGTGTAATCGGCGCACGGCACCATCTTGCTGCGCGCCTTCGTCAGATAGTTCGCGTTGAACGCCGTCTGCGCGGCCTCCTCGGTCGAGAGCTCGTTGTTCACGAACATTCGCTCGAGCCGGTTGTATTCGAGCACAAACTCGGTCAGATGGCAGCTGAACTTGCCGGGCTCGACGAGCAGCGACCACTTCACTTTGGACGACATCTCCTCGGAGAACTTGGCGATTCGCGCGGCGACCATTGCCACGTGCTCCGAATTCATCTGACCCCAATTGCACAGCGGGTCGGTGATCTTGTTGCGGTAGAACTCGGAGGCGGCTCTTTGGAGCACCGAGCTGCAGTCCGACATGCTCGGCACGAGCCGATCGCGGAGCCAGCCGGCCATCGAGCTGCCGTATCTGTAGACGAGCTCCTCGTGCGCAATTGTGGGGTACTCTTTGGCGTTCATCAGCTTCTCAACGAGCAGAATACGCGTCTGCTCGTCACAAAGGATGCCGTCGACTCGGAACAGCTTCTGCGCGATGAACGTCTGCAGCTCTTCGAGCTCGTGCTGCTCGACACGCTCCATCAACTTCTCCTCTTCCGATTTCTGCGCGCCGAACCAGCCGGTCTTCTTTTCGGGCTGAAAATCAACGAATCCCTCCGGATTTCACGCAATTTCAGCAGCTCACAGCCTTTTGAGTGAGGTGTCCTTTGCGTCGATTCGCCGACTGCAACCATTTTTCGTTGATGACCGCATCCTTGAATTCGATGCTGCCCTGACGAGACAGATTTGTGATCGGCAGCAGATGGGCCTCCGAGGTGTCCATTCTGCAAGAAAATCAAGTTTTCACAGGAAAAGAGCGAGAAAATAGTGAATGGCCTATTTCGCCGCCAGAAAGTTTATTTTCTAGGAAAACTTGAAAGAAAATGTGTGAAACTCGAAGAAAAACGCTTCAAAATCAAAAAATACGGGAAAATGGCGGAAATCGCCTCGAAAATCAAGAAAACAAAGTCCGAAAAAGCGCCGAAAAATTAATCGAAAAACCCAAATTGTAGTTTTCGTGGCGAAACCCGTCGTACAAATTACGCACTGCGCCTTTAAAGTACTGTATTGCAACGTTTTTTTTTGTTGGAATTTCAAAAAAAAAAAACCAGAAAGCAGAAGACGTTCCGAAATCCGAGCGCTCTCGATATGAACTTCTCGCCGACGCCTTCAAAGTCAACCATTCTGCCGAAGGATCCGTCGTTGAAGAAGAGTGAGTATCATATTTTCAAGCCCAATTATTTGCCCATCCTTTACCCGTCGTAAGAAGAAAGAGCAACGACGTTCTCGCGTCGGCTCGCCGAGCATAGATAGTAACATTCGCATCGTGACCTTTGTAGTCTCTCCACAAACAAAGCGTCGGTCATTCTTCTTCTTCTTTGTCCATGTTCCCATGCCTATCTTATCATTATCTTCTTCTTCTTCTTCTTCGTTCGGTCGTTTATGGTCCCCTACAATCGATTGATGTGTGCTCTTCTCCCCACTCTTCCCCTTTATCTTATCTTCCACGCCATGTCCCCGCCCACCTGCACACCTTATCGTTTGGGAAGGATCCCCACCCAAACGATTCATTCTTCCCGCATTCGCCCATCGCAGTTCGGTGACCTCCCTCTCTCATCTCTCCGTATTTCAGATGGTTCCGGCCGATCGTCTCGTTTACCGTCACCGATTTCCCGATGTGGGAAGCGACGAGGCGAGAATCATCGTCTCGAAGATCCTCATTGGGCTCTGCGTCGCCCAGATGACCATCGTCGGATGTCAAGTCGTGCACACTGAGCTCACCGCCGCCTCTCTCGTCTTCAACGCACTCGATTTTCTCGTCTCGCTCACCCTGCTCGGATGCCTGTGGCGCTTCGAAAAGCTGCCCGCTCACGTCTACGGACTGTTCATCGCCCTCAACATCCTGTGCCTCCCCATCAAACTGTTCTGGGGAATGATCGGCACCGGTAAGTGAGAAGAATCCCAGGTTCCTCCCTTCATCCCTTTCCCTTGCAGGCCTCGTCAACTGGACACTCAGCTGGCAAATGTTCCACGACGTGTTCGAGGTGCTCAAAAGCCATCACGGCGACGCCTCGATCCTCTCCATCGTCTACTTCGTCGGTCAGTTACCCCCCTCCCCTCGCTTTCAGAAAGAAATCTCAATCAATTTCAGTCTTCATTTGGAAGCTGGCCCTTCTCGTCACCACCTGCATCTCCACCTACTTTGCCGATCGGAAAGCGATGCGCGCTGAGCAAAATGAGCCGGACGCCGGACACGAGATGCTCGAGATCGAGTTGCGCGAGCACGACGAGCAGCCACAACAGCAAGCAGAGGAGCCGGAGTCGGAGTCGGAGCTGGAGAACGAGGAGCCCACCGAGCAGAACGTTGTCTAATCTTGAATGTATTCTATCGATTTTGAAATGAATAAAGTTGCATGCCCCAAAACTGCGCTGCCGAGCGAAAAAGAGCCGCATGTTTCCATAGCAATGACCTCGATTTC
The DNA here is from genome assembly GCA_963570955.1 of Caenorhabditis afra. Lineage (NCBI taxonomy): Eukaryota > Metazoa > Nematoda > Chromadorea > Rhabditida > Rhabditidae > Caenorhabditis > Caenorhabditis afra. Next base: position 6,551,587 of record OY751534.1, read on the forward strand.
CGAAAGAGCCAGGAAAGTGGAGCACACTTTCTATTCCCTGCTAAATGGTGCTCCGTGAGTTGGCCATCGATATCAGCGAGTTTCTCGACGAGTGGGTCGTTGTTTGCAGTCTGATCGGTTCGGAAGACTCGCGAGCACGAGAGCAACCACTCTTCCACGTGCTCGTCGCTTTCTGTCTCCTCTGTCTTCGCGTGCTCTACGCGGAGCCCTTCGAACAGTCGGAGCTCGTCGCCACTCTCACGTGGATGCTCTTCGCCGCCAACACGATCGTCTTGTTTCTCGGCACCTCGCGTGCCTTCGATCGGGCTCTTATCGTGGTAAAGAATGGAAACTAGAAGAAGTGTCAGGTGACGACGTCTTCAGGAGATCTTCGTGACGACCGTCGTCTATTTCTTCCACAAAATGTACCTCGCCATTCCGGTCATCGCCATCATGCGTCAGTTTCGGATTCTAACAGAGGCAGAGAAAGAAAGACGGGTTTTCAGTGTTCCAAACGTTCATGCGATACGAAGACGTCGGTCTTCTGGAGATCGTCGTCGAGGAAGAAGACGTCGACGATGTCTAACTTTTAATGCCTTCAGAATTTCGTTGAATTCGTCCGATTTGCCAATAAAAAAGAAGGGCCAATTTGCACGGTGACATTTTTGCGACATGCCGTGGAGAAAGTTCGGCCAACTCGTTCGATTTCTAGGCCACCACCCCAATTTTTCGCCGGTTTTTTGCACTTTTCCCGCTTCATATTATCGGTTCGCCGTCTGCAGTTCGAAATCCTACGGTTGACAGGGAACCGCGAACGCGACCGCACGCGTACGTAAAGAAGTCCGCAAACACCGCGCGACGCCGCCTACCGTACTGCGGGCGAAAATAATTCAAATTTCTCGGTTAAATTTTTGCTCATTTTCGCTTTTTTCACCGGAAACAATCGTATTTCACCGTACTTTTCACTTAAAAAAGAAACTATTTGTGTCCACAAAGTGTTATTTTCATCGATTCGGGTAGAAAATCCCCAAAATGCTAGTACATTGCCGTTTTTTACGTCGAAACACTCATTTTTCAATTCTTAACAACATGTATCGTCTGTTTGCAGTGTTATCAGCCAAGCGATCGTCGAAAAAGTCGATATAGGATCAAGGAAAATCAAATGCGGTTAGATTTTGAATGAACGGCTTTACTTCTCCGCCCAAATTCTCTTTTCCAGATTGAAAAGTGCTCGGCGACCCAAATCTTCAAAATCTTCTATGGCAGAACTACGTTTGGAAGGAACTGTCAAGGATTCTACGCTCATAGGATGGGAAGAAATTGCAGAGGATTGTTGCACAGAATCTGTTCAACAAACCCGCTATAAACTCCTTTTTTCTGCCATCCGTTTTCATTCCCAAAATCCTATGAGCGTAGAATCCTTGACAGTTCCTTCCAAACGTAGTTCTGCCATAGAAGATTTTGAAGATTTGGGTCGCCGAGCACTTTTCAATCTGGAAAAGAGAATTTGGGCGGAGAAGTAAAGCCGTTCATTCAAAATCTAACCGCATTTGATTTTCCTTGATCCTATATCGACTTTTTCGACGATCGCTTGGCTGATAACACTGCAAACAGACGATACATGTTGTTAAGAATTGAAAAATGAGTGTTTCGACGTAAAAAACGGCAATGTACTAGCATTTTGGGGATTTTCTACCCGAATCGATGAAAATAACACTTTGTGGACACAAATAGTTTCTTTTTTAAGTGAAAAGTACGGTGAAATACGATTGTTTCCGGTGAAAAAAGCGAAAATGAGCAAAAATTTAACCGAGAAATTTGAATTATTTTCGCCCGCAGTACGGTAGGCGGCGTCGCGCGGTGTTTGCGGACTTCTTTACGTACGCGTGCGGTCGCGTTCGCGGTTCCCTGTCAACCGTAGGATTTCGAACTGCAGACGGCGAACCGATAATAGGTCGAAATTCGAAAATTTACCTGAGCAAACTGTTTGCACGATTCCTACGCATCTTTTTTTGAAAAAGAGTGTCAAAAAATATTCGGTATCCAGAGAGGAGGTCGTTTTTGAAGATTCGGCTGAGAAATTGGTGGCCGAAGTGAGAGGAAGCTGCGTTTCGAAAAGTTTTTTGTCGTCAAACTTCTCGTTTTCCAGCGGTTTTCAGCCGTTCCTGGCGCTCATTTTTCTGTGTTCTCGTTTTTTTCGCTAATATCTTTCCGCAAATATATCCTGTCGCCAAACTTTTGGTTTTCTAGCGGTTTTCAGCCGTTTCTAACGCTAAATTTTCTGTTTTCTCGTTGTTTTCGCGCAAAACTCATCTGAAATGATTTTTTTCAGAAACATGGACAACAACCAGCCGAATTGGAAGACGCCCGGATACGTCGCTGCCGCACCGCCGGGCATCCCGCAAATCGCATACACGATCGAGAAACCGAGTTGGAATCACTTCAATATGACGCGCGGAACCCGGAGAAGAGAGGGAGGTTCCAAGAGCCAGCTCGACAACTCAAGAATTCTAACGGTATCGGCTCCGTTTCGACGTCAGAGCGCTACGATCCGTTAGAATGTAGCTCCGTTCCGACGTTCGAGCGCTCCCAAATCAGCACCAGCTCCGTTCCGACGTCAGAGCGTTATGATGGTGCAGAAAGTAGTTCGCCGAGCACTTCCCGTTCCCGCAGTGGAGATTCCAGCCACTCTGTGAAACTCCCAAACGCAGGTCGCTGATGAACTAATGCGAAAATTGTGCAATCTTGCGAGAGCAGATTGCTCGGCTCCAACCAGAGCTCCAAAGAAGTCGAGCGCTGCCGGCTCCATCTTCGCGCATCGACCCCTCCACACCACCACCTTCTATGAAGGCATGCCATCCGATGATCGGACAGATCGCGGTGAAGACAGTTAGAGAACTACCGCAGTCTCTCCAGAAGAGAAAATGGTCCCGATTCTCCGAGGTATCTAATTACTCTGTTCGTTCCGCCCGTGCTGGAACGCTTCTGAAAATGGCGGAGCATGTAGCGGGGGAAAGTGACATTGCGGCTCTTTGGAGATTCGCCGAGAGAGTCGCGCCGAAATTCGGCTTCGATTGCCACTCTAAAATGAGCATGCCTCTAGCCGTCCGTCTGAAATCGGGCCTCGGCCTCTCATGGAAACAGATGAGAGTGTTGAAGAGCAGCCTGAAAAGTTATGTTGACTCGTTCCCCGCTGAAGATTCGATCAAGAACTTCGAGCATTCCATCTCATCTGAAGAGTTTTACGACGTCCATGCTGATGGCGATTAATCTATTCTTATCAGACTGAGAAATGTTCGATAAGTGGTCACCTCGCGCGTACCTATGACGCCGGAAAACTCGACAAAACGAGGAAGACGGTGTCATTAACCATTCTGGGTGACAAAGGAGGAAAAACTACGAAAGTTGGGTTTTTACTCGGAGAAGGCGAACACACGAATTCTACAGATAATTTATCGCTTATCGGTATTTATGACGGGAAGGACGACCAGGTGGAGATGCTCGAACACCTCGGTCCAGTTGTGCGGTAGTTGAATACCCTGAAAGAAATTGAATTCGTTGATAGGAATAATAACCGGGTCAAGTTGCTTATTGATTTTTCGCTGACGGGGGATTACATGTTTTTATGCGCTTGCTTCGGTCATAAAGGGCCGAATTCAACTCATTCCTGTGTGTCCTGCTACCGCCCCGAAGACACCTTTTTGAAGGATTTGAATCTTTCTGATTGTTATCAGCCTCGCACATCAGAATCGTATGCTAGGGACGCTAAAGAAGGCAACTTTGGGGCGAGACGCGGAGAAACACTAATTTTTCCATGTGTCCCATTCGAGAACGTCATCGGACCTTCACTGCACATTGTAATGGGGTTGTTCGACAAGTACGTTTTTCGAAACATCATGAGGCTCGCTATGAAAGCAGACGCGAACACCCCACAAGAGATGAAAGCGTTGTTGGGATCTGTGAAGCAGCAAGCTGCCCTAGAAGAGCTTCGGCAAGAGCTCCCGCGAAATCAGAATCTTCTCGAGTGTTTACTGGAAGATTCTTTGGATTTAACCCAGGCCTTGCATGTCTGGAAGAGTGTAGAGAAATGCAGCTCTTCGAGCAGTGACGTGGCATGCTCTGCAAGCAGATGCATTCAGAAAGAGCTGAAAAGCGCAGGTTCAACTAGAACAGCTCTAATCGCAGTTTGTACATGCTGCGGGGAAGTTGTGCACCACGTCTGCGCTGGATTCATCACAGACACGCAGAGTGAGTTTGCGGAGAACAACCAAATCACATGCTATGCATGTCGAAACTATGGCGATAAAGAGATTTACAATGGATTGTGTGAAGAAATTCAACAGAAAGATAATGAAATCTCGCTGGTCCGAAATGTCATCGAAGCTCAGGAACGCAGCATCGAAAATCTGTCGTTGCCTGACATTCCTCTAGGTGAAACGAGAAAAAATGTGGATGAAATCATCTACAAAGTACTCAACATCAGGCGAAAGTCCTATCATGGTGGTGCGTGGCGGTGCGGACAATGCGCCGTACCACAAGCTATATAGTTATCGGAACTGCCGAGGTCATCGTCAGTAGTGAGCAGTTCCATTTACTTACAGCCGCCGACATCAGCCTCTTCGCCACTGACGGCGACGATGATGGCGAGTATCGCGAAACCGACACGCATTCTGTAAAGTAACAACCAAAAAATCAATTCCGACGTTAAAAATTTACGATTGCTTCGTCAAAAGCGAGAGTTTTCACCAAAAAACATTTAAAAAACTAAGTGGTTTCGCAAGATTTTCGTATGTTGTTTACTCAAAATTCTTAGGCTCCGCCCACCGCAAGTGCCGCACGCGATTTTGCAGCCCGCTCACCGCTCATGTTTTGGGGCCATTTTCGGGGGGTACCACTTGGTTTTTTCGCTCTTTTTTTCATGGGGACCACTTGATTTTGAAAAAGTGCTCACAATTGAGTAGTGAGGGCTGGTCGAGATGTGGCTGCGCGAGAAGAACGTCCGCTACAGACCAGGCACGAAGGCCGTTCTCTACCGTCAAGTCCTCGCCTTTCTCGGAGATCACAGCGAAACGAAGGCGGAGGAGTTCGGCGTCACAGTTGTGCGGACTCCACCGTACCATTGTTTCTTGAATCCGATCGAATTCCTGTGGGCTCAGTTGAAGCGCTTTTTCAGCGATGCTCGCCGAACGCGTTACAATGAAGGGAGGAGGCGACGAACAAAAAAAGGGGGTCACTATCGCCAGCTTGTTTCAGCACCACTTTACTTATATATTGTTAGTTTTAAATCGATTGTTAACCTCACAAATACGCAGTCGTTTCAGCAACTGTGCGCGACACATCGATAAACGCGGCGCGTTACGCTCGGAATACAATCTGGAGGACAAGGATCCACTTTAAAAGTGTGATTTTGTTTACCTGTTACTGTTACGTTAATGAATATTATTTGAAGCGATTGTTTTCATTTTTGTTTAAACGAACAGTTCTATAATATAAAACTGTTTCATATTTTGCAATCTAATCGCAGTGTTTTTGAAATCTTATTCGGCCTTGTTTGAAACTAAAATTGTTGCAATTAGATTTCAAAACTTCTTCGATTAGATTGCAATCGAGTTGCCTGAGAATAAATGAAGAAAATCGATTATTTTCTCCTTGTAAATACTGTTTATCCTAGATATACAATTAGCCCACTCATTCACCCGTTTATCCCAGAAAATATCTTCTTCCTCTTCGTTTTCTCGGTTTTCCGTTTTCCTCTCCTTTGTGAATGATCGCCCTTCTCTTTCTTCCCCAACCCCCCCCCCCCCCCCCCCCCCAACACACACAACGTCGAAAAGAATAAATCCATCACCTTCGCTTTTTTTGCTCTCACTTTTGTCACACCGAACAGTTGTCTTATTCTTCTTCTTCTTCTTCTTTTGCGACGCCCGAAAACTCTTCGAAACTCTCCGAGAGAGAGAGAGAGAGCTCTCTCTCTCTCTTTCGGAGCAACTCGCCCGAACTCATTCATTCATTCATCCATTCATCTCGTGTCGGAGTCGAGCCGAGCCAATCCACAATGAGCCGCTTCCAGGTTAGTGGCTCCTTCAACTTCAACATCTTCTTCTTCTTCTTCTTCTTCCTTTCCAGAACCTCATCGACCGCCTCAATCCGGGCGCCCGCTTCAATTGCGTTCTGTTCTGCGTCGTCGGCATCTTCCTCGACGTCTTCTTCAAATGGAATCCCGACCTTCCGTGGAGCCACCTCTTCGCCGGCACCGGCCTCTACTTCGAGATCGTCGTCCTTCTGGCGGTGCTTCTCAAGTGGCACAAACTGGCCTATTTCGTGGCGGTGCGAGTGTTGGCAAGAAGGCGACGTCCCCTTACTTCCTGGTCTTCCAGCTCGTCGACGTCTCCATCGGACTCGTCTGTCTGCTCACTCTGCCCGTCATCACGACCGCCGAGAACGCGACGGGCGTGTTTCTCGAGCTGCCGTTCGTGTCCACCTACTCGCCGCGACTCGCCTTCCAGGTGAGCTCCAAACACGAGCTGCTCATCGTCACCGTCCTGCTCGGCTTCATTTCCACACTCCTCATCATGCTCTTCCTCTTCTGTGAGTCACTCTTTCAGCTCTTTCAGAAGAGAACGTCTTCTTTCAGTCGACTACGTGAAACTGATCACCGTCATTCATCTGATGCACGACGACGACAAGTCGAATGAGAAGAAGAAGAAGATTACAAAGGAGAAGGTCGCCCCGATGGACGCCCCGATCGCAGCGATGAAAGTTTAAAACATCTATCTCTCGTGTGCTCTTCTAGTGATAGAAAAACAAGATTTTTTGCTCGCCGAGCAGCTGTCCTTCGGTGACACATCGAAGGGGCAAGCAAATAGCTTTATTAAACTACGTTCGAAAATAAATGCCTATAATCGTTCAAAAATCATAACACAAGTATCACATTCTGCTCGGGCTCTGAGCACCGCTCGCCGTGGAGCTCGGACTCTGAGCACTGCTGGCGGTCGATGCCTTTGACAGCCTCGACAACGCCGACTTTCCCGAAGAGCCGCCAGTCATCGACATCGCCGAAGATTGATCCTTCTTTCCCTTCTTCGCCTTCTTCTTGTTCTTCTTCTTCTTCGCCGCCGCCTTCTTCTTATTCTTCGCCGATTTTCCATTCTTTTCGTCTTCCCGCAACGTCTTCGCATTCTCCGCCATTTGAATGACTCCGGCCTCCTCCATCTGCAGCTCCTTCACCGGATTCTTTATACTGTACAACTGTTGCACGAAGAACCGTATCAGATCCAGACACGACATGAACGAGTAGCGAGTGTCCGGAATGTGGTGTGCCCAGTTTTGAGAGAGATAGTTCCAGTCTTTCGGGCGGTAGATGACGAGCTCTCGGGTGATTGTGTCGTTGTAGAAGAGGTGTCCCATCTTGTGGTTCTGTGCGACCATACAATCGATCGGGTAGATCGTCGCACCCAACGACTTCGACACCTTCATGAGGACGCTCCCTGAAACACAAGGTATTCCGTTTTCATCGCTCTTAAACGCTTTCAACTACTCACAATCGCCATCCGCACTGATGAAGCACATGCCCGCGTTGACAAGCATCGGAACGCGACTGCGGTTGTAGTATTCCTTGATCCTGTCGACCGAATCGTACACCACTCCGAAATAGCTTACAGCTGTCACTTGGTAGTCGTGGTAGTCTTCAAAGTGACCGTCATCGTCCAGACACGCCCGCATCCATTCGTGACGCATCAGGGCGTACGGACTGAACAGACGTGGAAGGTCGCACTCTTTGATCGGCCACACGCCCGCCTCGTCCGTCTCGACGACGAAATGTGTCAACTTCTCGGCGTCGAATTCCCACTGAAAAGCGTTCTATCGGTGAACGGAAAGAAGAAAAGTGAGTAACTTACGTGATGATTGAACTTCTTCATGAACTCGCCCCGCTTATACTGATTGTCCTTGATGTCGCCGGAGATGCCGAACAAGAAGTTCTCGGAGAGCAACGGCTTCGGCAGGACATTCAGGTACTTCTTTTTCTGCTTCTCGTACTTCTCGAACACCTTCACGATTTTCGTCTTCTTCTGTTTGACGGCCAACTGTTTCGCCGTCATGTAGTTTTGGTCGACGAGGAACGTGGTGGCGCCGTTCTCGATGAGCACCTTGATGAACTCGGTCCTCTTTCGCTCGACACAAAAGTGGAGAAGAGTGGCGCTGTGGCCGGCTCCTTGGGCTAAACAAAGAGAAGTGTTGATGAAGGCGTGACGTCTTCTGGGCACTCACTTCTTGCGTCCACATAGCCGCCATTCTTGATGCATCTCTTGAAAGCGGCAAAGTTGCCCTTGTCAATGTGCACGTAAAGCGGCGAGGCGGTCAGTGTGTCCGAGATCCACACCGGTTTGTTCTCCTCACGACGGAGCAAAAGAGCCCACGTTTGCGGATCTTTCAGAGCCTTTCTCACCACTGAAATTGAAAGGATGATGATGATGATGATGGTGAGAGAAAAGAATAGAAAAGAGAACTCACTCAGGTTGTACGCCTTCTTCTTCCAAATTTTGATGGCGACGAATACAACGGCTCCCACAAGGATCAAAGCGCCCACCACAGCCACGATTACAATAATCAGCCTGCAAATGGATCGATTTCAAAGCATTGCAAGTGCTACTCACTTTCCGAATCCGTCTTCTGTCGACACGAGCTTCGAACCCACAACAGATCCATCGGCCGATCGCGAGATGCCGAACGCGCCGTCAAAAAACTCTCGGATCGCATGCAGAGCCAGTGAAGCCTCTTTGAATTCGGCCGACGTGTACTTGAGTTGAAGGGAGCTAAGTTCGCGAAACGGCTTCTGGTTGGGGGCAGGGAGCTGCTGAAGCATCGGCTCCGCGAGCAGTTTCGTGTCGATAGGCACTCCACCAATCTCGCTAGCTTTGCCGAACACGCCGCCCACCGCCAGCAGGTCCTTCTTGTCCTTCAGCGTCTTCGCGTACTTCTCCAGCCCTTCCAACTGCGTCAGCATCGTCTTCATCGCCACACGATTGTCGGTCGACCAAGTCGGCACCGTTGATGAGACGACAGAGTTGATGGTGTCCGACGATTCAGCCGCACTCAAAACATCCGCTTTCTTCTCCAGAACCTTCGACATCTTCCGCAGCTCGTTGACACCCGTCCCGAACTCCCTGCTCACTTGATCCACTCGCTCGAACTTTCCCACATCGACTGCATTCGCTCTTCTGCGCCTCGTCGAGTTGCTGCTGAGCGCCATCGCTGCTATCTCCACCTCCGCCAGCTTACTCTTTAACTTCGGGATCACCGCCATCAGAGTCTTCACGTAGCCGATGTCCTTCTCGTTGACACTGCGGATGTTCGTTCCAAAGCCGAGCAGCTGATCGATGTTCTCCTGATTGTATGAGGCGGTTTTGAGTGCGCTGAGGGCGTCCGAGAGTCCAGTGCCCTGCAGGCTCGTCTGGATTTGCTTCACGACGCTCCAATCCGGCTTGTTGATGACAAACTTCGCAAGTTTCTCAGAAGAGAACGGCGCCAACTCTCTAACCGCAGCGGAGAGCATTTCCTCGAGGTCGTTGAATCCAGGAACTGCTCTCACTTCGGTGACTAGATTGAGCATCTCTTCCGGTTTTATATCACTCGCAACTTTCTTAGCAACTTCTATCAAATTGGAGATGACCGCTAGGATGTCATCTTTTTTGGTTCCACTCTTCACAATCCCTCCGAACGCCTTTTTGACTGCTACACTCTGATCACTGACCTTCTTCGCGTAATCGTACACCTTCTGAAACTCTTCGAAGTTCGGACTGCCCGTCATCTTCTTCAGATCCTTCACAGCATTCGAGACGGTGGTGATAGACGACTCGAGGTTGCTGACACCGTCCAAAGCCTTTCCTTCCCGAGACATATTCTCGTAAAGTTGGTGCATCTTGTCGGCGAGCGTCTTCTGGTCGGGTACACTTCGGAATGTCTTCCAGTCTTCTTCTAGCTGCGCCATCTTCTTTCCAAATTCGACGAGAGGAGCCAGAGCGGGGGCCAGTCCGGAAATGTCTTTGCCCTCTCCGATCTTCTCTTTCAGCCACGCGCTTTCGATGTCCGAAGGAATCAAGACGAGGTCCTTTGCTCCACCAGGCAGACCCACCGTCACGGTCACGGGACTCTTCCGATCGTAGAAAGCACTCACTACGGGAGGAATGGGCAGCAGGGACTGGCTGACTGAGTGGAAGTCCGAATGCTTTTTTACAAGCGGCATCAGAACAGTGATATCCTGACTCATACCGGACATAATCACAGAGAGGCTTCCGAATATCTCCTCCTTCGCCTTGTACTTCTTGGCAATCTCGGAAATCGTCAGAATTGGATCCAGAACTTTGTACTTGTCGGTGATGGCAAACAGATTCTTGAGTCGATCCTCGTAGTCCAGAAGTGCCTCAAGATCAGAGAGAAAGGAACTCTTGGAGACTTGCTCGATGGACTTGAACGCATTCGAGAATGAGCTGAGGACACTAAACGCGGAACTGAGCTCTTGCTTTCCAAGATCGGTAAGGCTATGAGAGATATTCGCGAACTTTGACAACTCGAGAGGGACTCTTGACCAAAAGACATCACCCGTCAACTCTTTCGACTTCTGGATGAAGTCGTCGATATTGGCATCGTTGCCCGTCGTCAGATCTTTCTCTTTCCAGCTCTCCAGTTCCAGCAGGCCTTCCTTGACCTTCGTCGCCTCCTTAACAGGATTCGTCTTCAACTTGATCACGTCGTTGAGGATCTTGTCGAGGTGCTCTTCAACGCTCGTCGCATCCAGATCAAAAGTCTTCAGCTTCTTCAATCCGTCGCCAGACTCAATGGCGAGCAGTTCCGAGACGACGTCATTGAACTGAAGCGTCTTCTCGCGGAAGCCGTTTTGGATGGCGATGCCGTTGACGAGACGTGCGAGAATGGACAGATCCGAAGTGATTTCGACGAGGGAGGACGGCGGATCTGGAAGAAGAAGTTATTTCAGGGGAAGCGAAGAGTCAGAAGACGTTACCTTGAAGGCCAGGTGAACCTGCACATACTGCTGCCAGGAACAGTGTCCAATACATTGAAACGCGCGTTCTGAAAGTAAAAAAGTTTCAAAATTGCGTTAGAAAGCTCCCTATTCAGTAGTGCAACGTGTCCGACTGACACGTGGCAAAAAAAACGAAGCGCACTTGCAGCCAGAAAGTTCCGTTTTTCAGCAGAAATCTGCGCTTTTACGGTTGTTTTGGAAGCTTTTTGAAGTGAAAACAACAACATTCTAGCGGTTCCAAACGAGTTTCGAAAAGAAAACCCGGCTACTCCCCGATGTTAAATTTTTCTTTTCTTCAACGTAAGCGTCGTTTGATCCGATTGGAATCTTCGGAGAGCTTTTCAAAAAGTGCAACTAAAGGAGTGTTTTCCCTTTCGGCGGTCTTTTGAAGCCACGAAATTTGACCTCTGATCGAGGGCTCCAGGGAATTGGAGTGCCACGTGGCCACGTGGAGGTCACGTCGAAATTATCGACGAATTTCTTTTTTTCGACGTTTCCGCTGTAAATACAGGTGGATGGGAGGAGAATCCTGCGTTAAAAACTAACAAATTGGATTAATAACGTCCAGAGAATCTTGAAATTGAAATCAAAACAATTCGACTCGGCACAGTTCATTTTCGCTTTCCCGCCCGTTTTTCAAACTCTTTTCGGTTTTCTGATAAAATTTGAAACGTTTGAAGGGCGTTGAAGGTTTCGAGTTGAATATCCATTCGCTGAAAATGAAATATTCGTTTAAAATGCGAAAAATTGCCTACCGGAGACCATTTTCACTTCGGCGCCTTCATTTTCGACGATTCCTGCCGAATCCATACAAAAACGATTTTCCTTTTTTTTTTTGTTTTTCTTAGCTGGAAAAAGTACTGAAATTTCAGTATTTATCGATTGATTTTCAGAAAAAAAACATAAAAAATATCGAGAAAAAACCACTCGATTTCGCTATCTCAATGGAGCGCGTTTGCAGCGGTAATTTCAGAAATTTCATTCAAAATTCGAGTTTTTCGTGAAGCCAAACTACAAGAAACAAGAAAAAGGATGTCAAGGCGAAAATGATTACGAAAAAAAGAGGGGGAGAGGGTAAAGTTGAGTGAGTTTGACAATTTAACAGACAAAAAGTATACACACTATACACATCAGCATTTGAAAATCACATGAATAATTATTCCCGTATATGGTCGGCGTCAACTTGCTTCTTGATTTGATGAACGAGATAGACGCGAATGAAGTGCCCTGGAAATTAAAAAAGTGCTAAGAATCGAGAAGAAATCGATATGTCCAATTACAGAGGCCGCGCAGAATGGCGGGAATGAAGCGGGCGAACGAGTCGACGGGCGTCTCGTAGCCGAGCAACGACAACGGATAGAAGACGAGACTTCGGAAGAAATGGAACGTCGGCGCCATGATGACGTACGTCTGGAAGAGAAAAACAAAAAAGTGGAAACGCGCGCCAACATCTGTTTTCGCCTGATTTCCTTCATTTTTTCGACGGAAAAAGTTGAAATGTTGGTTTCAAAGCAACTCCTCAAGCTTTTTCATACAATTTTTCCCCAAAAAAATAGAGGAAATTGGGCGAAAAAAGACGAAAAGTACAGAGTCCAGCGGGGCGCGTTTGAAACACGAAGAGCATTGCCCACTTACCACTTCGAGTGTGTAGAAATGAGCGAGCAGCCAGTGGGATCTCGTGAAGACGGGCACGACGAGCATGACGTCGGTGCAGATGATGAAGGCGTTGGTGACGATGTCCAAGATGATCGAGAACAGAATGCGGTAGACGGTGAGACGAGCGAAACATTGCATCCACTCGACGATCGTCTTTCCCTGAACACAGAAAGTATGGAAAAGATGGGGAAATTGCTCGAAATTCACCAGAAACCGTTCGAGTTCTCTGTTTGGTGGCTGATTTTCGGCGGGAATCGGCTGCTCCTCCTCTCCTTCTTGTTCTTCTCCTTCTGGCTCTTGCTCTTGTTGCTCTTCCCGTTCAGAAACACTTCGTTGTCTCGTGCTCATTCTGAAATTCCGAAAGAAGGAGAAAAACTGATGGTTTTGGAGGGAAATTTTGAAAATTCGAGGGAAAAATTATAATTTTTAAACCGAAAACCGGATTTCGTTGGGGCGCGTTTGCATCACGCCGAGCTGAAATTCAGCTGCAATCCACAGCGCAATTATCATGGTCCTTACGCGCATTGTCCCATGTGCAGCCGGTGGCGCAGTTGGGTGAGGCGCTGCTTTTTAGTCTCGCTCTGCGGGGCAGCAGCCGGGTTCGATTCCCGTCCCCTACCTTCTCTTTTCTCTTGGCAAGGACACCTTGGCACCGCAAGCGCAACAAAATCGCGAGAAGCGGAAAAAGAGAAGAAAAGCGTCTCCTCGTCTCGCACACTGTCTCGCCTCGACGACCGCTTCCAGGGGACGACAGTTTCATCTCTCCGTTCTCTCGCTTTCGTCCCCTCCTCCTTCGTCCGCCCATTTCCGCTCCTGCACAAACAGACGCACACACACACGAGTCACATTCCTCTCTCCCTCCCTGTCCCTTATCCCTTCACACTTCTTCCACTTTTCTCGCGATGTCGTCCCCCACTCCTCCGACACCGGAAGAAGCGGAACGTCTCGGATTGCTGGCACCCGACGGTCGTCCGTGGTACTACATGAAGAAGCCGCCCGGTGGGGATCCGTTCGAGTACTGGAAACCGCCGAAAGTGGTCCGGGAGCGTACCGATGCGCAGATATTCAAGGCAAAAGTGCGGCGAACGATGCAGACGAAGCGATCGTTGAGACTGGTGAGTGAGTGCTACAGTAACCCCTTTCGATCCCCCTTCCATTTGGTCGTATGTTTTGGAAGGGCGAGCCGTTTGAAAAAGAAAGAGAGAGAGAAGGGAGAATGTATGGGAAAGGGCACTGGGAGAGAGAGTGTAAAAGAGTGTAATAAACTATTATTTGATGGGAGGCGAAGGGGGCGCCGGAGGAGGTGTCCCCTTCTCTTTGCACGACCGTTTTTGGCCAGAAGAAGAGAAAGAAGGATGGGAGGGAAGAGGAAAAGTTAGGCCACCGAAGCTAGGCCGTCAGTCTGAGAGTTCTAGGCCACCAGAATAGTTCGCTCTGGCTGTAAGGGACACAAATCCTAGGCCACCATTCGGAAAGTTCTAGGCCACCAGAACAGCTTGTTCTGGCTGTGACACATAGCCGGAGAAAACTAGGCCACCGAAGCTAGGCCACTTGAGATAGTTAGGCCAAAGACATGGAATTCTAGGCCACCGAAATTAGGCCGCCCTAGATAGTTAGGCCATCATCTTGAGAATCCTAGGCCACCTTCCCCCGACTAACGTGTCTTCTCCACAGATGATTCGCGTCATCGACGTTCTGCTGACACGTCGTCTCTACAGCTACCACGGCTTCCTCGTGCGCCTCATGATCTTCGTCTTCGTCGGTTTTCAATTCCGATCGATGTTTCGTCACATCCGCTACTGCACGCGCGTCTTTCCTGTCACAAATGTAAGTGACAGTCACACAGCGTGACAGTTGGAGGGGGGACACCTCCGCACGAGTTGTTGCAGGTGGCGCTGAACGCGTGTCTCGTGTGCCTCGGCGTGCTCGCCGTCTTCCGCTCGTTCTACTTCTTCGAAGACCACTTTCCGGCGTGTCTCGAGTCGCCGGAGAACGCGACGATCGTCTACTACTGGCCGTGGTGGTACGACGAATCCAGCGAGCAGTGGCCGTGCTACGGACGTCCCGACGTGCCGCTCTTCTGGAATTCCACGTGGCAACGCGAGCACCAGGAGCTCCGCGAGCTCGTCTTGCTCACGTGGAACGACACGATCCAAGTCATCAGGGACAAACTTTTTTCTTTCTTTTGACTCGACTAATAAAGTTTATTTTCAAAAGTGCCACGTTTTCACACACATTTAACGAAGATTTCCCTCGTCGTCAAACATCTCCGGATGCTGATTCAGATGACGTTCCAGTCGTAGGTAGGTGTCTGAAAACACGCATTTCCATCGTTTATCGATTTTCCGCTGGGAGAAGAAAACTCACAGATGCCGACGACGGCGAACGCCACCGCCGTCGCCATGTCGGCGTTCAGCGAGCGTCTCTGATACAGGTCGATGTAGCAGGCGAAACTGAAGTACGGAGCGCCGAACAGGCACACCTTCTGCAAACGAAGAAGACAAAATTCGTTTTGGCACTGTTTTCGGGTTGAAAATACCGTTTTACCCGACAATTTCTATCAAAACAAGCGAAAATCGATGAATTCTAACCTATTTTCTAACTTTTTTCCGTTTTTTCTCGTCCAATTCAAAGAAATGTCCGGTTTTTCACCCGTTTTTACGAGGAAAAGTGAGAGAAAAACATTTCGTTGCGAAACCTTTCGAACAAAATGCGTGCTGCGCCTTTAAACTAAGCTACCGTAACCGGCGCGCATTCAAATTTTCAAATTTTCCACTTTTCCCGCGGGTTTTCCGTCGCTTACCGACACGATGTGGAAGGCGAAAAGGTTGAATCGCGCGTCGCGGATCATTCCGCTCGCCGACAGATAGGTGCAGATGAGCGACGCCAT
Organism: Caenorhabditis afra; assembly: GCA_963570955.1. NCBI lineage: Eukaryota > Metazoa > Nematoda > Chromadorea > Rhabditida > Rhabditidae > Caenorhabditis > Caenorhabditis afra. The sequence goes on from OY751534.1 coordinate 6,567,153, forward strand.
CAGAACGGCGCGCAGGTAGAAAACGACTTCGGCCGTCTTGATCGTCCACTCGATGGGCACTGCGGCGAAGATGAACGAGATCTGTGGAAACTTAAATATCTCGACGGGCAGATGAGGTAGGAAGAAGGTGTCAACTGACAAAAGATAGCTAACAGAATGAGGAACATTTCGTTAGTTGACAACTTTCCCCTATCTCGGCTAGTTCCCAAGATATGGGGGTTTGAAACCATTTTAGTGACTACATCAACAAAACGCCGTTTTCTCCATCGAGAAAGCTTCAAAACAGTCAGGTTGGGGTATATTCGGAATCAGCGCATTGAGATCTATCTGTTTCTTGTATTTACAATAGAGAAATGATTCATTGAGACTCACCGACTCGCGAACGAAGAGACGATAGTCCATTTTCGAATTCTGCCGGTCGAAAAAGAGAGAGAGAGTAAATGGGGAGGAACAGTGAATGTGTCTTCTTTACTTTACTGGCTGTGTCACAATGAACACAAAACGAGGCGGGTGGCGGCAGTGCGTGGAGCCTGGAGGGGGCGGGGCTTATCGGGGACTTCGATCCGTCCCCTTTCTCTCTCGCGTTTTCTGATCTTTCTGGCTTTCCCAATAGCCAGAATAACCGGAAATGTGGATTTTCAGCTTTTCCATCAAACTAGCAGCCGATAGACACCAAACACTTGGAGGTTTCGAGGACCCCTTCGACCTACCGCAACCCGGGTTTTGGCTTTCAGAGCTCATATCTCGAAAACTAGAAGAGATAGACAGAAGTCGTCAACTACCGAAATGTTCCTCTGTTTGTCAGCTACATTTCAACAGTTGACGTCTTCTTTCTATCTCTTCCAGTTCCCGAGATACGAGCCGATCTTCCCCCCACACAACTACAGTAACCCGGCCAGCTGCGCGTCAACAACCGAGAGTTTTCGAATCGACAGATGTTCTTTCTCTCTCTCTATTTTCCATTACAAACAAGAGCATTCGTACTAGTTTACCGAAAAAAAAAGGCTCGGGGCACCTGAAGAACATCTGCGATCCTTCGAACGAAAACTCGTTGTCGACAATGGAAGGGGGGTCGACAAGGGTTACGGTATTTGGTTTTTTGAAATTTGAAAGTGAAAGGAAGGGGAAAGAGCATTGTCATTCAAATACGCATTGCACAAAAGGGAGAGGGAAGAATGGGAATGTGGGAAAGTTGCAAGGAGGGGTGGAAGTGGGGTTACGGTAGTTCTTAAGGCCGAAACGTCTTTTGGATCCGATATTGTCGTCTTGAAACGGAAACAAGTGAAAGATACGGATAGATCTCAATGTTCTGATTCCAACGACACCCCATTTTGACTGTTTTGAAGCACTCTGAAAGAAGATAAAATGTTTTTTGTTGTAAGACTGCAACTTTCCAGACTATATCAGATGGGTATCACATTTATTATGAATGATTATGAAAAATAAGCTCTCCGTTTCATTACGAGTCGAACAACACCCATCATGACCTAGTTTCAACGATTTCAGATTTTGGTGTCCAAAGGGGGGGGGGGGGGGTACTAACTGAAAAATGAAATTCTTCAAACTATGTCAATATGGGTATCAAACATCGTCATTTTGGCTGGATAATACAAAAATCACTGTTCCAGCAGTTATCGGAGCCAATTTCTCGAGATCTGGCTCGTTGAGGTCGCCCAAGAACCGAAAACTATAAATTTCCCAAACTAGGTCAATATGGGTGTCAAACATCGTCTTTTCATCTGGAGGCCACTAAAATCATATCGAAACGATCGGTCAGAGCTCGGCGAGCACAGAAAAGTGGCAAACTGCACCGTTTCCCGTCTTTTGCCCTCCCAAGGTCAAAAATTTTCGTTATGCCTGTCAACATTTCGAAACCATTCTAGAAAGTGCACAATGGGCTCTCTAATCCCGGTAACTTCTCCGAAACTTTCTTTATCTCATCGTTGCGGTGACCTCTCATATCTGAGAAACTTCTCGAACCTTCTGTTTCCAATGTGTGAGAGTCCAAAAGATCGCCGAACCAGCGCAGCTCTTTTATCCGTTCCGATCTCTCGCGCGCGCGCACAAAAATGTTTATCGCTTCTGCCCCGCTTTTCGGTGTCACGAGAGAGAGAGAGAGAGAGACGGCTGTCTGGCACCTGTGTGACCTCGTGTCTGAAGAGGGCCTTTACGAGAGACAAAAAGAGAGACGGAAGGAACATCTGTCACTCTCTCCCAATCGGAAAGTGGGCGGAGTTTATAGTCCCCCTCTCTTTTACTAACCGTTAGACTAATCGTTAGAGGGGACGTCTTCATTCTCTCACCTCATCTGTGTGCCTGCCACGAGAAGACATGTTAGTGGAAAAGAGCTTTCGCGAGCTCATCTGGCTGCTCTACACGCTGCTCCGTGTGCCGTTCCTCCTGCTTCTCCTCATTCGCGTCCTCCTCTGCGCGGCGATTCTTCAGACGGCGTTCCTGTTCGGCATCATTCTCGTCGTGGCGCACGTCTTCTTCGTCGTCGCCCACTTCTCCTACCGAATTCGGTGCATGGCCGTCGCGATGTCGGGCCTCTTCGTCCTTCTTCTCGTCGTTCTCGTCTCCGCGAGATACGGAGGTGAGCCAGCGAGTTTTAGGCCCCAAAATCGATAAAATTCGAAAGTTTGCCGATTACGGTAGTTTAAAGGCGCAGCACGAATTTCTTCCAAAGGTTTCGCAACGAAAATTGAATTTCACCATTTTTTTTCCATTTTTTGCCTTTTTCATCATAAAAATAGAGGAAAAATCGGAAAATCAGCGATTTTTTTTTCAATTTTGCAATCAGAAACTTTAAAAAAATCTCGAATTTATCGATTTTCGCTTATTTTCATTGTTTCATTGAAAATTGTTCGGTAAAATGCGATTTTCAACTGTTTTCACCGAAGAAAAGTGGTAAAATTTCCCGCAAATCGCTGATTTTCTCCTTTTTCAGGCTTCTTCTATCTGCAATTCGAGCACGTCTTCTCCGTCGTCCCGTTCTTCTACACCGTCGAAATTCTCATCTTCGTCGACGTCATCTGTGAGTTTCTTCACTTCTTTTGCTCACTTTCCCGTTCCAATTCTCAGGCTCGGTGCTCTCGCTTTGCATGCTCGCCGTGGAGTGCCAAATGGTGCGTCTCATCCAGAAGACGTCGACCATCGTCGACGTCATCGTCACACCGAACGTCATCATTCTGGCGGCCACCGAAGTGCGACTCTCGTGCGCCTGGAGCGACACGATGATTCAGGACGACGACGGCTACTTTGAAGACGTCTACGGTGGCGGCCGGCGTCGCACGTCTTCTTCTTCCTCTCGAATGTGATTCACCCCTCGAAGAAGAATAAACACGTCCTCTCTACCGTAATCCGCTCACTTCTTCTTCCAAGAAGCAAAAGAGCCAATTCCGTTTTATGGCCCTTCTCAATTCGACTAATGGAGCCTTTGGCGGAGGGGAGCCGAGTGAGCACTTTTCACATTACGTTTACGACCTGAAAACCGACGTCTTCTTTCTATTCGAAGAAGACGTCAAGTCGAAGGAAAAGAAGAAGACGTTTGTCTTCTTCTTCTCGAGAAGGAGCCACGTTTCCATGCCAAATCCCATTTGCGTCTTCTGATTTCCATGACAGCCCCCCTTTCGCGCGCGCGCGCTCGGCTCGCCCCGCGGAGCTCTCATTTTCATTCTCACGTCTTCTTCTTCTGCTTTCACCAGCGAGACTCTTCTAGAATGTCACGCCGTCCGACTGCGATGCCGTTGTGCCAGAAGATGGCGTACCTGCTCACGCTGCTCGCCGTCGCCCTCTTCTCGGCGATCTGCTTCTTCAAGTTCGCCGTCGAGGTCATCTGGGGACTCGCCACGTCGAATATTCCCAACGCGCACGTCTACATCTACGGTAATCGGGGGGAAAACACGATTTTCGTTGCGAGACCTTTCGAGGAAATTCGCACTGCGCCTTTAAATAAAGCTACAGTATCCCACAACATTTCAAATTTCTCTGTTTGCAGGCGGCATGATGTATCTGCTGTTCTCGATCATCCTCATCTGCTACGTCTCGCGTTGCGTGCTCGAGTACACCTTCGAGACGTTCGAACGCATTCAGGAGATCAAGGCCGAGGAGGCTCGTCTCACCGCCCAGGGCATCTAAATGACCGTGTTGAAGACGTTCGAATGAATGAGTGTGTTAATAAGAAATTCATTTCACTGATTCTCACATCCGGGCACATAATCTTGGATATGGGCCGGATCGGGTGCCAGAAAAATACGAATTCCGTCGCGGAAACAGGTGACGACGCCTCGATACGCGGTCCGCGGAACGCCGTCTTTGAGGTCGTTCATGATCGAGAGCTCCCTCGCTTTGCGCGAGAAATCGCGGCACGACGTGTAGACGATTCGCACCGATTTGCCGCGATTCGACGCATTCAGAGCGTGTGGGACGTCTTCCACGTGGATCGCCTCCTGCCAAACTTCGCGACGCCATTTTCGATCGAACGGCGACTCGAGCAGGTAGGTCAAATTGAGAGCGCCGAAATCGACGCGCCGGCGACGGTTGACGGCGACGCGTTTCAGATGTTTGTCGAAGAATTGGCCTCTGCTGGCGCCTCTTTGTCCGTGGTAGGTCATGCCGGTTCTCGGCACTTCCGGCCGAATGCACTGTCTTCCCTTGCGCACTGTGGCCCGTCGCATGTAGTCGTCCCAAAACGCCGCCGGCCACGTGGCACTCAGCTCTTGCCACGTTGCTCTGTGAAAGTTGAATAGGTCAAAAAGAGAGAGGGGTAGATCAAAAAACCTGGTGGTCATCCATCCGAGTCCGCCGAAAAAGTCGGTCCGATAGAGCGTCTCGACGGCGTCCGCATCGATGTTCGCCGCCTGTCCGTTGTCGTTCCACGCACTCACACACCACACCTTCGGATCCACGTCCAGCAGGAAGCGTGTGCTGGCGAAGAACGAGAAGAAGTCGGCGGAGATGTCCAGATCGTCCTCGGTCACGATGACGGTCGCGTACTTGTTGAAGGCGTGCGTCAGACCGAGTTTGTAGTGTCGTGCGATCGAGTAGTACTCCGACCACTTCCTCTTCCGTTCGGGACCCCGCGCGGCCGGATGTTTCACGTACTCGACTTGCTCGCCGAACTGCTCCACCGTCTTCCGCACGTCTTCATCGTCGCAGTCTTGCGAGACGATGATCGGGAACGCCTTCTCGTCGGGACGGTACCTGAGCAACTTGCGCACGAGCTGCCGAATCGCTATCGATCGATTGCACACGAAGACGAGCACGGCGATCGGATGCGGCCACGGCTTCTTCAGATGCTCCAGTTGCTCGGCGAGCTCCGAGATTCGCGATTCACTCAAATTCAACGCAATCTCACTTTTGGCAAGCGCCGCCTCCAGACGCAAAATTTCCACGTCATCCGTCTGAAAATCAAAGAATTGCTCGTTTTCAAAACATTTCGTCGGGAAAACTCTGGCTTTTTTAGATTTCTGAGTGCAAATATAATTCGGCAAGGATTAACTAGATTTCATAATTTTTATGGGAAAAAATCGTGGAAAAATGAAATTTGAATGTGAAAAACTGAAAAAAAGCACAATGAAAGTGTCGTTGCGAAACCATTGCAAGAAATTGGTGCTGCGCCTTTAAAATACCGTAACCGGCGTTTTTTTTTTCAATTTTTCTCGATTTTCTCGAAATTTTTCAGGAATTTTTCCCGTCGGAAAAAACCCCAAAATTTCAAAAATCCCAAAAAAAAATTCCAGCCCATTTTTCGAATTACAACACTCACTTGCTCGTGAACACGTCGATCCTGTGTCCAAAACGGGAGAACGGCGAGAAAGGCGAAAAAGAGGAAAACGATGAATTGGACGTTTAATTTGCTCATTCGGCGCAAAAGATGTGAGCGTCGAATAGAGAAGAGCCCATGTACGTGGTGGTGTCACGTGACATACACACAATGCACTGGGAAACGGAGAAAGGTCACGTTTTTATTCATTCCATGGGTCGACAAAAAGCAACTGCTTGAAGACGTCATGGTGGTTTTCAACATCTTCTAGTTTTTTTCTGATTCAAAAGAAGACGTCCTTGTCACGCGTCACGCTTCCCGCTGTTTGTTTTTTCCAAACTTTCCAGACCATCACGCAAATCGAGATGTCACGTGACATCTGTCCGGATGAAAAACCGTCAATTACCATTCATTTCCACTAACTAACTCACCAAAATCGATACGAAAACTGACAAAATGGGCCGAAAAGCGATTCGAGTGACGTTTCACGCGCAAAGTATCGACGTCGACGTCGTCGATTCTGGAGGCGAAACGGAAGAATCCGTGTGTGTCGACGCTCAGATTGAAGACGCCAGAAGTCGTCAGAAACGTCTTCTGAGACGACGTCACGACGCCGCCGCCGCACGGACGTCTTCTGCTTCTTCTGCTTCTTTGCGACGGAGCAAGACGGTTAGTGTGGCGTTGGTGCCGACGAAGAGTGTCACGTCTTCTGGAGAGAAGAAGAAGACGTTGACGCCTTCTAGCGCTCCATCGTCTCCGAATACCTCGAGAAGTCACGCGGATGTGTCCTCCTCCTTGGACACTTCATTCTCCTCCTCCTTTCCATCTGACGACATCTCCAATCCGACGTGAGTCTTCTTCTCCTTCTCCGTCTTCCAACTCGAATCAATCGATAACCAATCGATAATCCCTCATTTCAGCCCGCAAAACTCGGCTTCCTCACGATCTCCGACCACTTCTCCACCGCGCTTCCAGAAGAACCGCAATAATTGACTGTTTACTATGAACTATTATGAAAAATAAGCTCTCCGTTTCATTACGAGTCGAACAACACCCATCATGACCTAGTTTCGACGATTTCAGATTTTGGTGTCCGAAGGGGGGGGGGGGGGGGGGTACTAACTGAAAAATGACATTTTCCAAACTGAGTCAATATGGGTATCAAACATCGTCATTTTGGCTGAATAACATGGAAATCAAAGTTATAACAGCTCGCGGAGCCAATTTCTCGAGATCTGGCTCGTCGAGCTCGCCCAAAAACCGAAAAATTGAAAATCTCCTAACTAGGTCAATATGGGTGTCAAACATCGTCTTTTCATCTACACATCACGAAAATCACATCGAAGCGATTGCTCGGAGTTCGGCGAGCACAGAAAAGTGTCGAATTGCACCGTTTCCCGTCCTTTGCCCCCTCCCAAGATCAAAAGTTTGCGTTATCAGTGTCGGAAAACGCGCGAAACAACCATCAGATTGTAGGTGAATGATTGGAAAAGAGTGGGAAATATTAGTAATTGTGTGCTCTGCTCGGCTCTCGCCGGGAGCCCATAAAAGGGTTTACGAGCCCCGAAATTTCGAAATCATTATAAAAAGTGAGTTTTCTCTGTCTCGCGGAAGAAGGAGAAAGAGCCTAACAGGTGCTCCGTTTACGACACACACACACACATGTGCTCCCTCTTTTGGCTCTTTTGGGTCTCATCCGGTGGTGGTGCTCCTGCTGCTGCTCGCCGAGCACCACCACATGTCGATATCGATTTGTGCTGAAGGCGACGAAGAGACAATGACACGATGATAAAGACATCGTGTTATCAGTCGGCCGGAGAGAGAGTGGGAGAGTGTGCTCCGTGAGCAGCCTGGCTGCTCCCGACCGGCTCCCTTTTTGGGTTGACAAGTGATACAGATAAGCCGCTTATTACTGTTCTTCTTCCCTTCCCTTCCCTTCCTTCCAATTCGTCTTCTTCTTCTTCCTTCTTCCCTTAAGGGGGTGCGATCTGATCGATGATTATCGATTGATTCGATCAGTTGTAGTAGTCAGTCATCAGAAGCAAACAGGAGCACACGTGTGCTCCCCGCGGCACTGATAATAAACAATTTGTCACCCCCGTGATTTCATCACTATTATGTTGCATACCGTTTTGAGAATGGTTGTAGATCAAAACTTTCCTCTTTCTTTTTGATCTACCACTTCCAACTCATTCCACGTGGCAGGTAGATCAAACTTCGCTCGTTTAGAGATTTGACCTACGCGCCGGAGGTTTGATCTACAGATTTGATCTACAAACCGATTTGCCATTTGGTTAGCATTCTGGAGATGATGATGCAGATAACACGACGATAGTGGCTTTGTTTGTTTGTTTTCAGCAGTAGTAGATCACAAAAGGGAAAAGGTAGATCAAAACATTCGAAACCGAAAGAGACACTTTCATTCTTCCCGCAAGCAGTGTTTCCCAGCATGACATGGCCAAACTTAACTTGCGTTTCCTAGTCCCCCCCCCTTTCCCTGTTGCAGCTGGTGTGAAATGGAGCGTATTTGCATTAAAGTGGTCCCGTGGTCCTAGATCCTGTGGGGGGGCCGAGAAATCGCAAGTCGAAAGTTCGGCCACGAAACAGCTTAGCTACTACCGCGTGGTGGCCTAGTTTGTGGTTTCTAGTCCACCTGGAAACTTTCCCCAATGCAAACTCGCTCCATTGCACACCTCTCTTCCCCAAATCACCCCCCTTTAAGGGGTATTGGGGGTCTTCCCGAGAGCCACTTTGTGTGTAGAACCCCCTTCCCCATCCCATCCTTTCTCTCTCTTTCTCTTCCTATTCTTATCAGTTTTTATGGCCAAAGGAGGGGGGAGGGGAACGGTTCTGCAGCAGTGGCGGGGCGGCCGACTTCCTTTTGTGATGATGATGATGATGATGCACACCCCCCTTTCGGGTTTATCATGGGAACCACCGGATCGGCTCTTCTTTTGAACAACGGCCCCCTTTAGTGGGAGTGAGCGAGAAGAAGCGGCGCCTCTTTTTCGAGTTGAAGAAGAAGAAGAGAACAAACAGAAGAAAGTGGGCGGGGCTTATCGGGGGTCCCTTCTCTCCTCCCCTCCGTTATCAGTCTCCATTGTTCCTCTCTTCCATCCACCTTCACCACCTTCCCAATTCTTCCAGCAATGATGCTCCCGTGGCTCACCACCGCCGCATCGCCCGACTACTTTCGACTGCTGCTCGCCGAGCAACAAAAGCAGCAGCAGCAGCAACTCTTGGTCGTCGTCGACACGGAGCAGCAGAAGAAGGCGTTCAACGACGAGCTCCACTCGCTGCTCGCCTCGATCAGCCCCCCGACGACGACGACGACGACGTCTCCTCCGAAGACGTCTTCTGCAGAAGTCGTCACGACGTCTTCTACTACTCAAATGGGCGGAGTCATTGTGCCACCACAGTTGGCACCGCATTTCGTCCTCCCGCAACCATGGTAGGCCACTTTTCCACTTTCAAACTCGGTAACTCGAGAACTAGAAGAGCTGCCAAAAAATGGTCAAGAGCAAAAAGGTAGGAAATAGTGAGAGGAACAAGTTTCCAGTTGACCACTTTTTGGTATCTCTCATACTTTTCGAGATACACGCCTCTAAACATGGAAGTCAGTGAAAACTGTCAACTGAGGGAGTTGACGTCTTCTGGGCACGTCTTCTGGCCCTCTAGCTCGAGATAATCACGTCTGAACCTCTCTCTGCAGGTTCCTGAATCCGTCGCACCAAAAGTCCGGAGGCGCACATCGTCGCGCCCGTCCGAAGAAGGATTTCATCTGTCAGTACTGCGAACGTCGCTTCACCAAGTCCTACAATCTGCTGATCCACGAACGAACGCACACCAACGAGCGTCCCTACCAGTGCGAGACGTGTCAGAAGGCGTTCCGACGGCAGGACCATCTGCGCGACCACCGCTACATTCACATGAAGGAGAAGCCGTTCAAGTGCGCCCAGTGCGGCAAGGGCTTCTGTCAGGCGCGCACGCTGCAGGTCCATCAGGCCGGCCGCGGCTGCTCCGGCTGGATGCTCCGCGAGCAGCAGTTGCAGGAGGAGTTGCAGGCGAAGCAGCAGCTCGCCGAGCCCCTCATCGACGTCACCACTGTCGACTGATCCCGCCCACTTGTCCTCCTCCCCCCGTTTTATCTGTAAATCTGAACAGAAAGTTTTGTTCCGTTCCACCCCCACCCTCTTTTCTTTTGTCTTTCTTCTTTCTCTCCCATTTCGCAAATGAACTTTTACCCGAAAAAAAAACAGGGAAAAAGAGTATTCCGTTGCGGGGAATCGAACCCCGGCCTTATGGGTGAGAGCCATAAATCCTAACCACTAGACCACAACGGACCGCTGAAAACTGGGTCATTGAGGAAGTAGACACTTCCGTGTGTCACCTGCTCCCGTGTGTTTCTGCCGCCTGCTGCCGGCAATATGTACGCCCACAATTCTAGCTGTTGAATGTGGCCGCGTGGCGCAATGGATAACGCGTCTGCCTACGGAGCAGAAGATTGTAGGTTCGAATCCTGCCGTGGTCGAAACTTTTTCATCCACTTCGTTTCGCGTGATCCTCCATCATTTCTCACTTTCCAAACAGTTGGTGACTAATGAATCGGTCGGTCCCCCAGCCCCGACGTCTCCTAAACTCGCCCCATCCCCCTCAATTCAGATCGAAAGTCACGATATCATCAGTTCGTTTCTTCTCCCGTTTCCCGCACTGTCATCGTCAATTTCGTGCCAAAAGTGCGAGTCCGAAAGCGGCGAAAATGCACAAAGAGTGGGTTTTCAAAAAAAGGCGGGAAATTCGAATTTCGCGCGCGTCTCCAGACTGGCCGAGATAAAGAACGAGGCGGACGCGAAGCGAGTTTCGGCCCAGTTGAAGCCCGGCGAGCGGAAGTTGCTCTTCGACGCGTTGCGCAAAATAAGTAGGTCAAACACGTGTACAGTAACCCATCTACAGTAATCCTTTTGAGCGGCCGACCAGTACAACGAGCACAAGAAGGTTGTGGAGGCGAGCATCCATCACGAGGACCTCGTGCGCATCTGGTACCTCCACTTTGTGCCCATGTTCGTCTACGGCTGCCTCGACGAGGCGTTCCTCATCATTGGCGGCGAGAGTATTAACACGTAAGCCAGAGAGAGGTGTCCCAGGTCACGTGACACACACTCACAGCGTGTTCTCCGTCTACCACGGAATGTCGATGCTCGCGTCGGCCGCCGTCGCCAACATCATCTGCAACATGCTCCTGCAGCTGCCCGCCGAGAGATGTCCCGAGCTGCTCGGACTACAGTAAGCGTAACGTGACACGTGACATGTCCCCCCTCTGGTTTTCAGGAAACCGGTGCTGTCGGCGGACCAAATGAACACGTTCGAGTACCGAAGAGTGACGGTGGCGGCGAAACTGAGCGGCCTGTGGATGGGCCTCACTCTCGGATTGCTGCCACTTTTCTTCATCGACGACAACATGGACACCCGTTCCACGTCTTCTCGACAACAAGACGATGAAGACGTCAACAGCGTAAAGATGGAGAAGAAGAAGTCGTCGATCGAGGAAGAAGAGGTGGTGAAGACGTGGCGATCCAACGACATGGCCGGCGATTTGTTCTGACACCGTCATCTGAATCCTGAATGAATGAACCATGTCAGCGTTCCGATCTTCTAGAGCTAGATCCATCGCTGAACAAAACCTTTCGTATTAATGAAAAACTGTTCGGGGGTATTTCCATCTGTGTGTCTGTTTGTCTGTCTGCATTCCAAGGGCAAGAAGAAACAATAATGCCACCACAAAAGTCCGAACCAGGGACCCCCACCCAAAACAGGTGAAATGCGTTAAGCCAATTGTGGGTCAGAGCAGTTGACAAATGCAGTACAAGGAAACAACCCCAAATTGTGGGCCGGATATTGGCCAATCGCCGCTCTAGAGCCACTATTGGTCAATCGCATGCGTTTGGCCCATTGTGGGCGCGATCGCGAACCCATTATACTATAGCCGTGATTCGTGTTTCAAACGCGCCCCGCTGAGCCAGTACTTCGCCTCGGGCCGAAATTCTTCTCGAGATTTTGTCGTTTTTCGCCGATTTTCGCCCAATTTCCTCCATTTTTTTTGGGGAAAAGTTGAATGAAAATGTTGATAAGCGGGAGTACCCCGCAATAGAACTTTCCGGAATAGAACCGGGACGTAATAGAACTCACCCCGCAATAGAACTCGCCGGAATAGAACTCGCCGGAATAAAACTCGCCGTAATAGAACTCGCCGGAATAGAACCGGGACGGAATAGAACTCGCCGGAATAGAACTGGGACGGAATAGAACTGGGACGAAATAGAACTCGCCGCAATAGAACTGGGACGGAATAGAACTCGGACCGAATAGAACTCTGTTCACAGTGGTCTTGCGAAAATTTTGACACATTTTCAGTGACGATTTAAGACCAATTCGACAAGAGTTCTATTACGGCCGAGTTCTATTCCGTCCCGGTTCTATTCCGGCGAGTTCTATTCCGACGAGTTCTATTCCGGCGAGTTCTATTCCGGCGAGTTCTATTGCGGGGTGAGTTCTATTACGTCCCGGTTCTATTCCGGAAAGTTCTATTGCGGGGTACTCCCTGATAAGCTGCCCTCAAACCAAAATTTCAACTGCTTTTGTCGAAAAAATGAAGAAAATCGGGTGAAAATCGAGAAAAACGGTCGAAAACAGAAAAGGAATTCGCCGCCGCCACCCGGAAATTTGGCATGGAGCGCGTTTGAAACACACGAATCACGGTTATAGTAGGCCACTTCGCGAACATTTGGCCCACTGTGGGCCTGTCCCCGACCCTATAATTCGCCTGTTCGCGAATCTGGTGGAAATCGATAAAATTGAAAAAAAACAACAATTTATTAACGGGAACAGGACAGCAAAAAATTGGAAAGGCTTAGTCATCGACGTCGATGTGTTCTCGAGACTCCGTGTAAATTTCGTCTTCATCGTGGGTGTCGTTGTGGTCATGGAACAGTCGGTTTTATCTTCTATGCGCTTCTTGATCGGCAAAAAGTAATGTCAGGTGAGTTCTTTTCGTATTCCTTCGTAAAATTTTCGTAGAACACCTTCAGATTGTTGGTGAGAACTTCCAGTGCCTTCGGTCCGTTAGTGTCGGTGTATTCTTTTCGAACACGAATGAGTTTGTTCGCGAGAACTTCTTGAAGAAGAACACGATGTGCGTAGGAAGAGACATCTGGGGTGTTCTCCTGTTCAAAAGCGAGATAATTGCGAAATCTGCAAACTAGCGTTCAGTTCGTGTCAAACCGGTGTGACGCACTTCTCAACGGCACCAGAAGACTCTCTTTGCGAATGGGCACGTATTTCGTGCGCTTCTCCGAGTGCGAGTACAAAGCGAAATAGGGGTCTTTCTCGCCGAATTTGTCGAACACTTTAAGAGCGAATGTGCGCAGGTGCGACTCGAAGCTGGACGAAGTCCAATTTGAGGCGTCTTCCGGCGCAACGAGATGCGAAATTCTAACCACCGCTCCAGAAGGTGTGCCGATTTCCTCATCGACAGCTTCTCCCTTCATTATGGAGAAACCTTGCTTCGGCACGATTTGCGACTGCGCGTCGCGTTTTTGTTTCTTCGTCGCTCGCTCCAGCGACTCGGCGTGCTTATTGGTCTGCAAACTTTTTGCTCACATATCACTCTCCACCAACTTCCTTACTTTGGCCGTCACGAATGCTTGTGCCAGCGCCATCTTTTCAACGACGTAGTTCCTGGCGACGCGCGCTTCGGATGCGATGTCGAGAAAACACATGTAGTCGGTCGGTTTTGGGTTTCGGGTTAATTTTTCTAACGCTCTCTGAAATGGATTCATGGGCCCCATCCGAACAGGTTTTCCCACTTACCTCGCACGTTGCACGGTCTCTCGGGACCCCTCTGTCGTAGTCATACAGTTCGTTCATAGCAAAGGCGAGGGGATCCCATCGATTCATTGTTGAGGACGTCATTCTGTCTGCGCCGTACGGCCGTACGGGCACATGTCTACCTGTATTCGACAGCCGACTGAGACAACAAGACGTTACAAATTGAAGGATATTAGTTTCTGTACTTCTAATATAACTGTAGAGATCTCAAATTCGACTCTTCGGTTACTTTCACGCAGCTCACCGAAACGTACCTGACACAGTTTTTTCGTCTTCCTCCATTAAAACTTCGGAATCCCCCGCTCGTTCTACTTCCACACGTGGTTGTAATGTGCACAATTCAGGCTCCTCATCGCAAACTATTTGTTCCCTATCGACAGCGTTCCAAACGATTCCTATTTTAAAAAAAACAAACAAAAATTTTTAGGATTTCAGTTTGAAAGCTCATACCCAGGCTTGGTCGGAACCGGAATTTTTCGGTTCCGAGTTCCGACTCGCAATTCCGACTTTTTCGGGTCGGAACTTTCGGAACCGACTTAAGATTCCGACTTTTTTAGGTCGGAACTTTCGGAACCGACTTGAGATTCCGACTTTTTTGGGTCGGAAATTTCGGAACTTATCGGAATCGCCTATTTAAAACCATTTTCGCCTCAAATCACACTTTTTCTTGATAAAATATTCGATTTTAGTTCCGAAGTTCCGAAAAGTTCCGACTTTTTGGTTCCGAAGTTCCGAATTTTTTTCGGAACTTTTCGGAACAATTCCGAATTAAAAAAAAAACGCTTCGGAACGGAATTCGGAACCGTTCCGAGTCGGAATAATTCCGAAAAGTTCCGGTCGGAATGTTCCGACCAAGCCTGCTCATACCTGTCACGTTCCTCGCGAAATCCGGTAGAAGCGAACGGGGCATCGAATTATATAATTTTAGTACATCAAACTTTGTTCAAAAAAACAATATTCGTAACACGAGAAAACTGAATACAGCGAAAAAGTAGGCCGAAAATTAAAATGAGAATGTGGGGATGCGTTTCTTCGGGATTGCGCAAATAGTTCGCCTATAATTGACCAATCGCAAACATATCCGATTCGCCTACAATTGGTCTGTTTCGCGAGCCTCCACTTGCGGTTTGTCAATTATTGGCCTCAAATTCGCCTATCGGTGCCGATTGGCCAATCGCATTTCACTTGCACGGGGAGTAAAAAGGTACGTCAGTAAATGCGCTCTATTGATAATTTGGGCCCAATGAAAAAAATAATTTCAACGATGCTCCGTTTGTACGCCCATCGCGCCTTGTTTAGCCCGTAAATTGAAATCCAGCTCATTTCCAACGAGAAAAACGTAAAACCCGCTGCGAGACCCGTAACGGGCCGTGAGGTACCGTGGCAGTCGTTTTTCAGCTGTGGAGGCGTGAGATAGAGCGTATTTACTGATGTACCTTTTTACTCCCCGTGGCACCTGTGATATCCGCATTCCAAGGGCAAGAAGAAACAATAATGCCACCACAAAAGTCCGAACCAGGGACCCCCACCCAACAGGCAAACACGCGCGCCACTCGGCCACCGAACCGACGTGCACGGAACCATCTCCAGGGCGGTGAAGTGCGCGCTGCTGCCGGCGGCGGGCCGCTTGGTTAATCATGATGTGTTTCTTAAAACCCCGCTTTTCAAAAAGATCTTTACACATTTCATTCACAGATGCATTGGATCGGAAATCGGAAAGAAGTAGAAAGGAGTCGATATACACGTTTGGTCACTATTAAATTGTACATACACACAAGAGAATACAAGGGGGAGAGGAGAAGGGGGGCTTCTGGAACGAGATTCAACCGGAGAGGGGTGGCGGAGCATCGGGGAGAGGGCTTCATTCATTCGTTGATTTCCCGTCTCAACTGTGTCGATGAAGACGTCGGAGTCGTTTCGTAAAGTTGTACTTGAGTTGCTTCCACCGCTTCTGGAAGAACTTGTTCAACGAGATTCCGGCCCGTCCGATCTCCGAGTGGTCAATGTTGAACTGTTTGCAGTTGGCGAACATCAGCTCGACGTCTTCGGCAAAGTCCTCGGGCGTCTCGTACCTGTAACGTGACCGTGACAGTTGACACCTGACAGTTAGTTGAAACTCACTGAAGTTTCTCGTTCTTCGTTCTGATCGTGCCCAGGTCCATCGGTTTGACGATGACCATCTTGTAGCCGGGCACCTCTTTCGGGTTGACTGGCGCGAGGAAGGCGGCCGCGTTGGCTTGCGAGACGAGCTCGTCGAGCATCAGATCGCACAGCTCCTTGTTCATTTCGATCGGCATCCCGCCGACGCTCGCCGGCTCCATCTTCCGCTTCAGGGTGCTCTTGCCGGCGGCGGCTCCGTTGCTCGGCACGCCGTTTCCGTTGACTGCGTGCGTTGTTCCGTTCGTAGCGACGGCGCCATTTCCGTTCTTGGTACCGCTCTCGATGACGGGCTGCTCGCGAGCCGATTCTTCCTCCTGCTCGCGGTCTTCCGATTCGCCGCGAAGCATCACTCGCCGCACGAATCGCATCTGTTTCATCTCGTGACAGTGCGGACAGAGGAACGTCTCCGGATGGATCGCCTCCTTCGGACCGTCGAGTTGAGCGCACTCCTGATGCATATGGTAGGCACACCGTTGACACTTGTGAAGGTGTCCCGTCTCACGGCTACAGAACATGCACAGCGGTTTGCCGGAGTTCGCCTCGCGACACCGTTGACAGAACCAGTCTCCTTCGGGCACTCGCAGGATTCGTGGCTGCAAATGAAGTGGATGAGAATGGGAATGTGGAGGTATCGAGAAGAAACAAAAACAAAACAGATTTTCAGTGTCGGGGAATCGAACCCTGGTCCTGTGATTCAAAGTCATCCATCCCACCCATTAGACCACGAGGGCCTGGCTTCAGAGAGAGCGGCGCCACCAGCTGCTTGCCTCACACCGCGGCAATGTCTACGCCCTCTGAAGTCAGGTCGGCACGCTCCGTTGTGGTCTAGTGGTTAGGATTTATGGCTCTCACCCATAAGGCCGGGGTTCGATTCCCCGCAACGGAAGATGCCTTTTGAATTCGAAACTTGGAAGAAAAAAAAAGAGAACTCACTCGGAAGCACTCCATGTGACATCCGCTCTCGCATCCGTCACAAACGAGCATCTCGTCGCCGTCCATACTCTTGCAGATTTGGCAGAGAGCCTCGCGCGGCGATCGCTCCCACATGACCATTCCCTCGAGCGTCTGCACGGCGACCATCAACTGGCTCGTCGTCTGCGCCTCCGTCAGCACGTACTGCTTCCAGTCGTCGAACAGAGGGCACGAGGTGACTTCGGATTCAGGCGACGTCGTCGGCTGGAAGGCGGGCCTCCAGAACTGCGGATCCACCATCTCGGCCGTCTCGATGATCTTCCGACGGATCGCCAACTCGTCAGGCATGTATTCCGATTCCTCCGTCTCTCCCTCCTCCGGCTGCTTCTCAATCGTCGTCCACTTGACGTCGTCCCTCACAATCTGCGCCAACGCCATCGTCGGAGGCACCACCAACGGCTTCGGCTCGAAGTCTTCTTCCCGCGCGACGTCGGACATCTTCAGATGACTCTGAAGACGTGCCACCGCCGCCTCGACACGTCGCCATCCCTGCCGTCGGACGACGTCGGTGTCAAGTGTCGCTTCGACCGGATCCAGCGAGATCGTGCCGAACTTGAAGTCGTTGATGAACCACGGCTTCATGAGCAGCCGGTGGAGAGCGCGTTCGCGAATGCCACGACTCAACGTGGCACATCGCAACGCCTCCAACGTCTCCTTGTTGGGCACCGTCCACCAGCCACGTTTCGCCGCGTTCTCGACGCGTCGATAGCGTTTTCGCGTCTTCTTGTCGGCTCGCGCTCGCTGCAGAACGACTTCATCGACGAGATCCTCGACGCACGCGATGACGTCATCGTCGTGATCGACGTCAACGTCGCCTTGCAGAAGACGTTGCTCGAGACGAGGCGGATCGCGAGCCGCAATCTCGTGCACATTGCACGCCGGATTGTGCTCCGTCGAGGTGGCCGTCGACTCGACGAGCACGGCGTCGGTGTGAGCCAGAAGCCAGTAGTTGCGATGGAAGCGATCGGTGGCGAACGGGAAACTGCGGATGCGTTGCGTCGTGTCGTGGATCTTGACGTGGATCGCGTGCGACTCTCGCTGCAACTCGGCGATCAGCGAGTCCATCTGCTCGTGGCTCATCGACTCCTCGTGCTCGGTGAGCACTTCGCACTGTCCGAGTCCCGGCGTGAACTTTTTCGGCGCCGCCGCCGCCGCAATCGTCACCGCCTTCGTCTTGTTGGGCGTCTCGGGACGCGTCGGCGGCTCCGAATCGCTCTCCGCGTGGTGTGGCTCGGCGAGCACCGTCTGTATCTGCATCGACACGGCCATGCCCTTCTCCTCCTTCTTCTTCTTCGATCGCGCCGATTTGAGCGCGCGCGCCTTTCCCTCACGCATCCATTTCTCGCCGCGAAGACGTGAGATCTCGTCGAGATTCCGATCGATTTCGGTGACGACGTTGCGCGAGCAGACGAGCTCGTCGCACAGAAACGCGAGAATCGACGCCTTCTGCTCGCCGCGCAACGCCACAAAGTTGGTGGTGAGCAGCGGAGCAGCGAGCGCGACGGAGCCCTTGTCGAGCAGGAAGAGGCGCATCACTTCGCTGAAATTCTCGCGATCCAGTCCCATCTCGCCGCCGCCCTGTCCGAATCTGAAAGTTCAAATCGTTTCAGTGCGCATTTCTTGAAAACTAGAAGAGATAGGGAAAAAGTGTCAACTAACAAAGTGTTCCTTCCTTTGTCAGTTACATTTCGTCAGTAAACAACTTTTTCCTATCTCTTCTAGTTTTCAAGATATGGATGCTCAAAATCAAGCCGGCTGTTTTTTTTAAATTTCTTTTTTTCAAAGATTACCATTTGACATTTTTAATGGGAAAGCAAAATATTATTGGGTTTTCCCCTATTTTCATGAGCAAAAATGGTCCAAAAATGTCAAAAAACCAGAAAAAGCCCGAAATAAAAAAAGTTCGTTGTGAGACCTTCGAATGAAATTCGCACTGCGCCTTTAAAATACCGTAACCAACATTTTTCTCATTTTCCGTTTTTCCCGAAAACTTTCGGGAAATTTTAAGTTTCCCATCGCCTCCTGCACCGTACCTCTTCTCGCTTCCCATTCCGGGAAACTCGAGCGCCAGTCTCAATAGTTGCCTAGTCAATTGCAGCACTTGGTCGGCTTTGGCGGCGTCGCCGGCGAGTCCCGCGCACAAACTCTCCAGATTCGGCGTCGTTTTCAGATCTGAAGACGTTGCGTTTTTCTTTTCGATCACACGGCGATTCTGTGACGACGACCTACCGATTCCTAGAACGTGGGCGAAATTGCGGACAAACTCGTGGATCATGAGCGCGTCGGCGAACCCTTGCGACGTCAGACACTGATTCTCGACACGCGCGTACTCGGGCAGATGTCGTCCGTCGTTAACGAGCAGGTCGTCGGTCTCCTTCTCCGTCAACGTCTTCGCCTTCACGTCTTCTCCGTTGCACACTCCCGATGAGCCCGGCTCGTCGTGCAGCACCAGAAACTCGTCGTTCAGCTCCGAAGGGTCAAGCGGCTCGTCCGGCTCGTCGTGCACCTTCAGAACGCCTTCCGACTTGACGACGTCGGTGTCTTCGGAAGACGTGCCGGGGTCGGCAGAAGACGTCGTCGCCTTCGAGAATGATGTGACAGACATCGAGGAAGACGTCTTGAGGGCGTTGAGACGGGCGAGCTCCTTGAGCACGTCTTCTTCCGAGAACATGGCGAACTCCTTCTGCTCTTCCAAATCGGAAGACGTGGTCGCCGAGGATGACGACGTCGACGTCTTCGGAACGATGTACTCGCCGAAGACGATCTTCGTGCTGAACACAAAGTTGTCGCGTGTCAAATAGCTGACGCCGTTCTTTTGAAGGTACTGAAACAGAAAAAAAATGAAAATGAGAGACAGATGACGTCGAGAATGCACTCACCCTGACGAGTTCGGAGAACGTGCTGAGCTTCTTGCCGCACGGCGCAATGTAGGTGACGTCGCCGCGCACTCCAGACGCCGTCATACTGCGGACGCACGTCTGACGCCGCCATCCGAGCTGCAGCGGCAGTCGCACCTTCTGCTCCTTGCGCTCCTCTTCGGAGCCCGAGCTCGCGCTCGCCTGCTGCTCGGCGACCGTCGCGTGAGCGCGAGCCAACAGAATCTGCGCCAGCGAGGCGGCCTCCTCGTGCTTCTGCTGCTCCTCGAGCTTCTTCTGCGTGCTGAGCATCTTGTGCTGGGCCATCAGAAGGCGCACGATCTCCTCCTGCTGCCGCTGCTTCGCCTCGTGCTCCTCTTTCAGCTTCTGCTGTTTCAGCTCTTTGGCTCGTTTCGCCTGCTCGGCGGCGGCCGCCTTCTTCTGGTTCTCCTTCTGTTGCTGCAAGTGTTGCTGGTGCTGCTGCTGTAGTTGAGCCATCAACTGCCACATCGCCGCGTTGCTCATCATTTGGCTCAGCGCTTCTGACGACGACGACGACGACGACGACGCTGCTCCAGATGATGTTCCCGATGAGGAAGAAGTAGAAGGGACAGAAGAAGCAGCAGAAGACGTCGTCGTGGCAGCGGCGGCGGCCTTCTTCTGTTTGACGGCCTCCTCGACCATCTTCTTGACCATCTCCTCCATCTGATTCTTCGCCTTCTCCTTCTCTTTCAGCTCCCTCTGCTTCTGCTGCTCCTTCTCCTTCTGCTCTTTTTGCTCCTTCTGCTGTTGCGCCGCGGTGACCATCTGCGTGAGCGCCTGCATTTGAAGCTGTTGCTGCCACGCCAACATCATCTCCGGCGACACGCCCGCCGTAGAAGAAGACGTGGAAGAAGTAGAAGAAGAAGACGTGGAAGGCGTTGCGGACGTCTTCTGCTTCTTACTGGGGGGCGGTTGTTGTGCCTTCTTCTGATTCGCCGCGGCCGCCGCGTTGATCAGAGCGCCAAACTGTGCAATCTGGTTGAGTTGTTGCGCCAACGCCGCGTTCTGCTGAGCGACGCCTCCACCGCCATTCGTCGACGTCGTCGCCGCTCCAGAAGACGTTGTCGACATTGACGCCTTCTTGATGAGCTCCTGAAGAGCCGCCGTCGCCGCATTCTGCTGCTGTTGTTGCTGTTGTTGCTGCTGCTGCTGCTGTTTTTGAGCGGCGGCGGCGAGCAGCAGCATAAATTGATTCTGATCGCTCATCGTCCTCGTCGTCCTCGCTCACAGCGCATACGTTCGGATGCCTGTTTCTGTCGTTTTTTTCGTTCAAATTTAAATAAGAAGACGTGCGAGAGACACCTGAAAATGGCGGGAAATTTGAAAAGAAAAAAATCGTGGAGAAATCGATAATATTCGTTTTTGAGAGGATTTGCACATTGAGAATGGGAAAATTTCAACAAATTTCGAGAAAAATTGAAATTTTTTGAATTTTAATGAAAAAATGGCCGTAAAATGCCGAAAATTGCGGCGGAGATTTGAACGATCGGAGAATTTTTTGAAATTTCGAAAATTTCGAAATTTTCCATGCTCACAAAAAAAACGCGAAAATCGTTGCAACTTTTCGAGAGTGACGAAAAAAAAAACAAAAAAAACATTCAAATTCTCAATATTTCGCAAGTATCGACGACAAAAAAGGAAGCGAAGAACGAATGTACATATATCGGGACGGGAAAAATGACAGATGTGTGAGTGTGTCAATTGCGAGCGCCGGCGGGCGGTGGTCATCCATTCGGAGGGGCCAGTCTCATTCCCAGTCGACGGAAAACACGACAACGAAACGAGGAAGACGAAAAGAAGGGGGTCTCTTTCTCTTTCTCGCATGTCCTCCTCATGTGTCCCAGAGTGTGTATTTTACTGTGTGAGAAGAAGACGAAGAAGGAGGAGAACGACGGTGCGTTTTATTGGAGGACGGCGGCGGCGGCGGTAACTCGAAAACGAGAAGAGGTGGCCGAAAGTGGTCAACTGGAAAAATGTAGGAAATTGGGAGAGGAACAAAATGTCAGTTGACCGTTTTCACCTGGCTCTTCTCGTTCCCGAGATATTCGCTTCCGAAAGATCGTACTATACGTTTACTGTGCGCCGTTGCCGCCGCCGCCGCGAACTATTATACTTACTACGATTTGTAAGGTCACACCTGTACACACTAGGCTCCGCCCCCTTTTTTGCAACTATTGCCCTGATTCGTGTGTTGCAAACGCGCCCCGCTGAACTCAGTATTTCGCATCGGGCGGAAAATCAAATTCCTCCATTTTTTGGGGGAAAAAATGGATGAAAATGTTGAAAAGCTGCCCTGAAACCATGTTTTCAACTTTTTCCGACGAAAAAATGAAGAAAATCGCGTGAAAACAGATGAAAAATTTCGGCGCCGCCGCCACCTGGAAATTTGGCCTGCGTTCAACGGAGCGCGTTTGCAACACACGAACCACGGCGTTAGTAACGAACTATTAGGGGGAAGCAGTTGAGAAGGGAAGGGATGTGGGGTGGATATACATGTCATTGTTCATGAGAGAATAAGAGCCACCACCACCACCAGCAGCAGCAGCCGGGCGGCCGGCTGGCCAGTCGCCGACGACGGAAAATGAATGACCGAAACGGAGACACACACACACACAGATGTAGACGAAACGGGAGGAGGCGAAGAAGAAGAAGCCGTGGGGGGGAGGGGACGGCAACAAAACGTGAGAAGAAGAAGAAGAAGAAGTGAGCAAAGGGGGGGGGGGGGGAGAGCCGGGCGAGCCGAGAGAAGAGCTCACGGGGCTGGCTGGAGGCTGGCTGGCTGGTAGGCCGGGATAAGAGTTGCAAAAATCCGAAACTTTTTAAATTTGAAATTTGCGCTCTTTTCGCCGGAAATGGGTGTGGCGTAGTCCGTGGGGGGGGGGGGGGGATTTGGCACAGTTCCAAGTTTTGCAGGAAGGCGCGCGCGCGCGAAAACCACGTGGCAACACAACGAAAACGTGGCGAGAAAAGGCGCTGAACGGAGCCAAGAGAGCCGCAATCCACAGACTTGCTCTCCAAGTTTCGCGGGAAACGATGGCGTCTCGCGATGAGGGGACAACTGGAGGGAACGCCAAACGCCAAACGAAGACGACGACGGTCGTTCCGAGAGGATGCGAGGCGAAGAAAGAAGAAGAAGAAGAAGGCCACACGGAGGGAGACACTCACTCACTCTCTCACACACACAAACACACACACGCGCGCACAGTGGGGGCCCTCCGTCCGTCGATGTGCCTCTTGATGACACTGCTGCTGCTGTCCCTCCGGTGTCTCCCTCCGTCTTTCGCTCTCGCCGTCTCCCGTTCCGGCACACTGTCTCGAGGTGAACACCCGGAGAGAGAGACTCTAAATAGTGCTCGCTCTCACTTTTTGATGCCGCCTGCCTGCGTGCCTTGCCCCCCTCTACCACCACCATCCCGTCTCCCGCTAGGTCATTTGTGACACACGCAGGCAACTGAGAGAGAGCGAGAGACAGAGAGAGAGAGAGAGTCGTCGCTTTTTGGGGGGGGGGCCTCCTTCTTGTTGTCGGTCGGCGGCGGTGGGGAAAGAGAGGGATGGAGGGAGAGCGGAGGGGTGTCCGTCTCCGCCGCCGCCGTCGTCGTTTCGTTTCGCAGGCGTCGCCGCCGCCGCCGTCATCTCCATCGGTCGGCTCTCGTTTTGCACTCGTTCGAATCGCGGCGAGACGCCCGATTCGATCGTCGCAACGTCGAGAACGATGGTCGACGGCGCGACGAGATATACGCTTCCATGGCAACGCGCGCAAAATGGAGCGATAATCGGGTGTTTGTTGAATGGAACATCGGTCCGCAAACACCCCCACACGTTGAAATCGCGAAAAAGCGTGGTGTTTTCGGACGATACCACCTGAAGCCGTAATATTTTGGCCTCGTTTTGTAAAAGAGCTTTGGTCCGCAAACACCGCCACGGTTTTTCTCGATTCAAACGTACCGCGGTGTTTGCGGACCATAGCTCTTTACAAAACGAGACCAAAATATGCATACTTGGGACGGGGCGGGTCGGGGCGGGTCGAAAGGCGGGTCGACCCGAAATTTTCCAAGTATGAAAATATGAACGGGCGGCGCGTCGAAACCGACAGAAATTTGTGCGCGAAAGCTGCAAAACGAGAGCGGTAGGGCTTTCGAATCGCAAAAATGTCAAATTTTAGCCAATTTATTGGGTACATCTACTGTATTTCCGATTTCGAGTCGTTTTCTGTTGTTTTCAGACATTTTTGATAGCTGAAAATGGAAATCAAGCCAAAAAGAGCCCAAAAGAGCCCGCGCCGACCGTATCCTCTCCGCCGTCACACTTTAGCAATATTCTAAACACTTTGGCGAGAGACGACAACGAAAAAGCGGCTCCGGCGAGCAGCTCGCCGGAGCCGCCGGAGTGCCAAACGAGAAGAGCTCACCACCAAAACGGCAGCGACGACGACGGCGACGGAGGAGGAGGAGGAGGCCGGCAGAATTGCACATTGAGCACACGAAGAAGAAGGAGAGGAGACACGGAAGAGCCCGTCGCTCTTATGCTCATGACGGGCAAACGAAAGACGAGAGCAAGAGGAGGAGGGAAAGGGGGGGGGGGGCTCATTTTCGACAACCGATTGGAAGAAGCCGTGTTTCGCAGAGTGATGGCGAGGTGGGAGGAGGGGGAGAATTCGGATATTCGAAAACTTCATTACTACGATTACCATAACCGAATATCCTGAAAACAGGTGGAATGTGATGATGGAAGAGGGGAGAAGGAGGAGAAAAAGTAGATTAAAAACTGCGAGAGAGAAAGAGAAAGCAAGGAAAAGAAAGAAAAACGTGATAAAGAGGATTGGCGGGGGAAACAAATTGAACCGTATGGGGGCAGCACTTGGAAAAGCTCGGTTGGAGAAGAAAAAGAACAAATTGGTCAGAATCGGGGAAGAAAAAGTTAACTGCATTCACAGAGGAAAAATTGAGAAAATGAAAAGTGAAAAAGTGTAATAGTGAACTGATTGTTTGTAATTGTATATTGTTGGGTGGTGGTGGAGAATATCTAGTCGAGTATGACGATGCCGTCATCAGAAGACATCGGCGACGTGCGGTCCGTCGTCGGCGGCACGGCGATCGCGGCGGCAATCGATTGAAGCGCCGCGTTGCCTCCGTCGGCGAGCGAGTAGCGGATCGGCGGCGCCGTCGATGGAGCGGACGACGTGGACGGTCCTCTTCCGGCGGACGCGGGGGGAGCCATCGTACGAACCAGCCGTCGGACGGGGAAACCTTGCCGCTGCGACGGCGACGACGAAGACGGCGGTTGTCTTGCGATTCGCCCGTGGAAATTGGTTCCCGTCATCGTCGGTATCGAGTACAGCTTCCGCAGTCCCACATAGTTCTGGTACTCGGCGCCGGCCGCCACGACGAGCTCGCCGCTCTTCGACTCGGACGAGCGGAGGATGACGTTGAAGACGTGCGCCTTCTCGCAATGCTTCAGAAACGCGTTGACGTCTCCGTACTCGGACGTCTTACAGATGCGGCACTGGAATCGGCCGTCGGGCAACGCGTCGTAGTGATCGTTCTTCATGTGCTCCATCAGGTGTTTGTGCTGCAAACCGGAAGGGTACTGTAGGAGGAGAGAAAAAAGAGAGCACAATTACATTGGTGTCAGCTGGAAACTGTCGCAGACACTGCTTGCACGCCGATCGCAACTCCAGTCCGTGACGGACCAGATGCGATTGAAGACAACCGGTGGGAGCCTGAAAGAAGATTGTGATGAGGGAGGGATGGAGAGAGAAAGGATCAAGGACTCACATCCTTGGGAAGAATCCACATGTCGGTGGTTCCGCAGATCGGACAGCAGGTGCCTTCCGTTCCGTTGGCTCTGAAAGGAGGAGAGTAAGGAAAAGGAAGGAAAGAGGGGGAAATCGACTCACGCCATAAACTCCTCGTGCTCCCGATCGTGCTCATCTCGCAACTCTTTCGTCACGAATCTCGCTCGACACAGTCTGAAATCACAGTCTCTTCATATATATCGAGAGAGATGAAACTGCACAGGGACGCACCTCGATTCAAAGCGTAGAACGTCTCCGTGATCTTCGGCCATGTGCTTCTCGAACTGGACCACCGACACAAAATCGTCCACTCTGCAGGTGTTGATCGGACAGCTCAGCTTGAAGACCATCGGTTTCACGCCTTTTATGGTTATTCCGGAGACGTGCGCGTGCAAATAGTGGCGGAAGATGTCCATCTCGGTGCGACACGAATAGCCGCAGAAGCGACACTGCCACGTGTTGGGCGACGAGTGCATCTCGTGCAGTTTGCGATCGTACTCGTTGACTATGGTCTTTGTGCAGTAGCCGCACTTCACCGTCGCGGTTCGTGAAGCCGAGCCGGACGAGGACGGTCCCAACGCGTCGGCGGCGGCGGCGGCGGAGTTGGAGAGCGAGAGCCCCGGAGCCGGGACGAGGACTGGCGGAGACGGCGCGTTCCTCAGCAGATTCCTCCTCTCGGCGGCCGATGGCAACATCGGCGGAATCAGTCCGCGGTGCACACTTCCCTGCTGCCGGTGCGGCATTGTGTTCATCGGACGGATCACTCGTGCTCCGCCAGTGAACGGCGGCGGCTGGTGGGGAATCGGCATTTGCTGTTGATGCGGAAGCTGATTCTGATGATGATGTTGCTGTTGCTGACGGAATTGCGGTTGGTAGGGCATCTGCTGCATCTGTGGCGGAGGTCCTCCGCCCGACTGCGCGGGGACAGTGGGCGGACGCGCCAGGTTGCCGTTCGCGCGCATCATAACCTTCATCTGCGATCCGTACCGCTGCATTTGAATCGCGTTCTTCGGGTTGAAGTGGTTCATGAGCGGGAAGTACTGACGCGAGTCGGTGAACGGCTCGGCGTTTCTAAAGTGCGGAAAGCCGTTCTCTTCGTTGTAGTTGTTGTAGGCGAGATAGCTGAACCAGGATTGCTGAAAAAAAAAGAGAATTGGTTGAGAAGATGACGAGAGACTGGACTCACAGTGCAGAAGCACGATCTGCACGCGACGACACACTCGTTCGAGAGCAGCATCGATCGGTGCGCGCACTCGGACGGAGTGTGCAGTTGGACCTTTTTCATGAGCAACTTGTTCTTCAGCTCTTGCTCGTTCTCCGGCTCGTAGTTGAGCAGGCGAGCCGGACACGCACTGAATCGATCGATGATCTTCTGAAAGCGAGTGAGCAGTGTGAGAGGAACTGCAGCGGGAATCGAGACTCACAAATTCCGAACTCCGGTGGGTGGCCGTGTGCACAAAGACGACGTTCGCGTCGGTGGCTCCGAACCCGCACTCTTTGCAGAAGAAGAACAGCGGCACGTGATGCGTCGAGTTCAGATGGTCGAGCAGTGCGAGATCGCTGCCGAACTTGATCATGCACGTCGGCTCGCCACACGCGTACTGCACCGTCTTCGCCTCGTGTCCTTTGCGGTGATTGACTATGGTGGGCGCGTTGAACGCGATGCCGGAGCACTTGTCGCAGGTTAGCGTCGTTGGACCGTGGAAAGTCTGAAACATGGGCGCGAGTTGGGAACATCGATGCGCTCGCCGTTCAAAAACTCACCATGTGCTCATCGAACCTGTTGCGTGTCTCGAACGCGATGCAACAGTTTCGACATATCCACGCCTCGCCGACGAGCGGAATCCCGTAGGTGCCCTCCGTCTTCTGTGTGCATCCGGCGTCCTGTTTGTGTCCCGCCTTGTGCGATTCCAACGATCTGACGGTGAGGAATGTGAGCGAGCAGTGGGGACACTTGTGCTTCTTCTCGCGAGCCGAGTTGATTTGTGAGGGCAGAGTGCCCGCAGTGCTGAAAATAAAGGTATCCATGAGAGAGCGAAGTTTGGAAGAAAGGAAGGAGACAAACTTTTCCACTTCGGCCACAATCGCCAACTCCTCGTCGCCGTTCTCGTCCTCCACCGCCTTCATGACCGGCTCGTTGTTCGTCGCCGCCTCGGCCACGTCCATCATCTCGTTCTCCTCGACGACGTAGCCGGGCTGCTTCGCTCCACCGTATCCTTCGCCCGACTGCTCGATGCGCACTGAAAGGAGGAGTGCAATGAGTTCGGGCGAAATGAGAGAGAGAGACCTCGTTCCCATCGAATCTCAGCGACGATTCGATGGAAAAGTTGGCGAGACTCTCGAAATTTGGGCATTTTGAAAACGGGGTTTTGATGAAAATAAAAGGAGAGCCTCGAAAAAGTTCACGGCGCCCCCACTCACCCTCCCGATTGCACTGATCCGACACTTCAGAAGGTCGCGACACTTCCGACGACGACGCCGACGGTCCCGCTTCTCCCACATCGGTCTTCTCCTCCACCTCCACCTTCTCTAATATCGGCATCGGAAACGCAGACGAATCCGATTCGTTCACCTTCCTTGTTGCTGAAATGGGAAAGGATCGCGTGCGAAGAATCGCCGAGAGAGAGCGCTTACCGATCACTTTTCCGCTGCTCACCGCCTTCTCGAACACGATGTCTTCGTCGTCGTCGTCGCTGATCTCAATGATCTCGGTGACTTTCGAGACGGCGGGCCTCGTCGGTACTATCAGCCGCTTGGGCATTATCTGCGCTCTGACGTGTCTCATCTGGCTGCTCTGTCCGACGGGCGGCGTGTAGCCGGGCACGTAGGCGTGGTGTCCCTTCGGATGCATCCACGACAACAGTATGAACGCCTTCTTGGGAATGTCGACGACCTGCTCTCGCATGTGTCTCTGGCGGTGACTGACGAGCGCGTTCATCGACGGCGCGTCAAAGTTGCACAGACAACACCGGTTCTTCTTGACGTGCATCGAATCGTAGTGATCGCAGTAGGTGAAGACCGTTTTGAAGTAGCGATCCGTTTTGCACGAGCACACGAACACGTGCGACGTGACGCCGAAGCACGCGTGCTCGTAGTACTCGCCGAGCGAGACGAACACCGTCCGACAGTGAGCACACGAGAAGCGCGCGTGCGACAGATTGCTGTGCACCTTCTTGTGCATCTGACTCTCCACCGGATCGACGATGCGCGCGCCGCACACCGTGCAGCACGGCGGGTTCTTGCATCGGAGCAGCAGGTGAGAGCATTGGAAGTTGTTGACGATCTCGCCGCAAAACTCGCAAATGTGCATGTCGTTCCGTCGGATTATGTGCGTCGAGAGGAGGTGTCGTTGCAGATCAAAGTGCGACGAGACCTTGTGTCGGCAGAACGGACAGCACGTGTACTTCTCGGGATGATCTTCGAGGTGTCGCTCCAGTTGATCCCGCCTCTCGAACACAAGCTCGCAGATGTAGCACATGAGACTGGGGTCGATGGACGAGATCTCGGGCGGTTTGTAGGGCACCGAGTGGACGGGTGGCGGCTGCGAGTCGAGATCGCGAAGCGTGAATCCGAGATTGGCGGTCGCCTGGTAGTGAATGAACTGCGATCGATCCTGCGACGTTTCGATCTGCGGCGCGCGTGGATCGAAACTGTAAACGTTGCGCGTCGGCACTCTGGCGGGCAGATAGCGAGCGTCGATCGGCGCCGGGAACATCTCGCCGGTGGCCTGATTGAACTCGACGTGCGAGAAGTGCTGACGGAGGAGGTGGGCGAAGAAGTCGTCCATCCGATAGCGGCCGCCGCACTTGGCACACTGACCCGTCACGTGCATCTCGCCATCGCTTGCCTTTGAGAATTTGCGCGAGCACTGATGGGTGCGTCGTGTGTTTTGTGTGGCGAACGATTTGGCGCACAGGTTGCAGAAGAACGTGTGGTGTCGGACGAGGTGCTCGACGAACGTCTCCAGCAGATCCATCGTTTTGTCGCACCAGTGACACGAGTAGAAGCGAGTCTGAAATGGATAGGTTGAGATGCGAGAGGGGGACGAAGAAGAAGAGGACTCACTACTCTCGGAACACGATACGGTTTGACGAGCATGAGCATTTTAGTGGGAGGCATCGTCGGCAGTGCAAACTGATGCTGCTGCTGCTGCTGGTGTTGTCGGACGGGCGGCAGGCAGCGAGTCAGCAAGCCTCGGTTGATCTGCGCATTCGTCGGGGCGCCCTTTATTTCTGGAAGCGTTCCCAGTGGTGGCATGAAGCAGTCGATGTCGGTGAGACGAGCCATGTGGCTGCGAGCGTCCTTTTGAAGGTCGTCAAACAGTTTGCCGAGATGCATCAGCGAACGATCGTACCGTCCGAAGCGGTCCGGATCGAGCATCGCGTTCGGCGTTTTCGACATCGCCGCGGCGACCACGGCCTCCTGGGCCGCTGGCGACGACTCGAGCGTCACATCGAGACCGTGCGCGAGCATACAGTGCGTGCGAAGCGAGATCGGCGAGCACAGTCGAAGCTTGCACTTTGGCCACAGACACCGAATTCCCGCGTGTGGACCAGCCGCCGCGTGGAAGATCTCGAGCAGAGAGTCCTCGGAAACCTCACAGGCTTGCGCGTGACTCGACGGTTCCGTCGAGAACACCAGACTGCACTTTGCGCAATAGTAGAAGCTGCAAAGTGTGGAGTTGAGGAAGCGAAGAGAAGAGATAAACTCACATCTTGTTGATCAACAACAAGTCTTTCAGCGGATCGATGCAGTTGAGTGCAGACAGAGAGACAGTCCGTAACGTGGCGTTGACAATGTCCTCGGCAAGCGGACACGTGACGTCTCCCATGACGGGCTCCTGAAACAAAAGAGACGAGTTGTGCGAGTGTCTAAGACCAGAATGACCAGGAAAGGGGGGCATTCTGGAAAGTAACACTCTGCTTTTAGTTCGCTTCGCGTTTATATTCCACCTCATCACACACATCGAAATCGAAGCGATTTCAACAAGTAAACAGTTTGAAAGTGGACCCCCTTCCCCATTCCCCTCCCATTTGAATCCCTTACTCACCCCTCTCTCCTCTTTGTCTTTGAGAATCTCGAGCACCTCCTCCGGCCGTAGCAATCGGTCTCCCGTCGCGAACAACCGTTTCGCCATCAACTCCTCGATGCGATCCATCGCCGACTGTTCCGTTTCCGATCTTCCAAACTCTTTGGCGCGATCGACGTGCTCGTAGCCGCGATCGCCACGATTCTTTCGAGCCATCTTCCGATCCATCCGCCGCTGTTTCACCCTCGACACTCGGTTCTTTTTGCGATTCGACGTCTCGTCGTCCTCGTCGTAGTCGGCATTCTTCTTTTCGTCTTCGGAAGAGGACGACGACGACGATGATGAGGAGGAGGAGGAGGAGGACGTCGTCAGCGGCGACTTTCTCGAGTAGTCCGAGTCGGAGGAGACGCTCGGCTCCTTCTCCTTCTTCCAGATCAACATCTTCTTCCTTCTCGTGTCCTCGTGCGCGCCCACAAACTCCCTCTCCTTCTCCGAAACGGCCAGCGCCTGGATCTCGTCAGCTGACAGTCCGCCGATTGCCGGCACCTCCGAACCGAATCCGATGCGTGGGTACCGACGGCCGCTGCTCGGCGCCGGTTGATACGTGGCCGAGTAGAGGAGATAGTTGGCAAACTGCGCCGAGTGCGTCGTGTGCGTCTGCTGATGTTGTCGGAAGAGGTAGTCGGTGCCGAACGAGGCGATACACTTGTTGCACTTCTTCTCGCCGTGCTTCTCTTTGAAGTGCTTCTCCGCCTCGGCGACGCTCGTAAACTCCGCCGTTCCGCACTTGCGACACAACGTCGGAAAGCCGCACTCGGCGGTGATCATCAACGGAAAAGTCATGCGAACCGATCGGTGCGCCGCTTCGTCGAAGGACTGCCGGAAGTGGCAGAGCAACGGAACGAGCGGTTGACACATGTGACTGACGAGAGCAGTGCCGAAGTAGGGCCATCCCTTGTTGCCCTGGTAGGTCGTCTTGACGGGCAGCCACAGACCGCACTGCGAGCAGCACAGGTACATGTACGTGCCTTTCAGCTCCAACGACTGGCCCTTCATCGTCAGATCGAGCAGCAGCTGCGCGAACTCTTTACAGTCGTGTTTCGTCAGCTCGAAGCGCGACGTGAACATTTTGTGACAAAAGTCGCATCCGAACAGATGGACGGTGTCGTGGTGCTCCAGATAGTGGGCGGCGACGTCCGACATGCTCGAGAGGATCGGCTCGCGCTCGCAACAGTTGGCACGAACCTCGTGTCCGGTGACGAGCGGTCGGTTCATCTCCGCTTCCGACTGCAGTGGAATCTCCGACATTGGCATCGTGATGTCGGGCACGAACGCTCTCGACGCCTGCACGTCCATCCGAGCGCCGATTTCAAAGTCGCGCTTGTAGTCGTAGGGCATCAGATTGTAGACGTGCCGAATCGCCTTCAGACACTTGTTGCCCTCTTCCTCCTCGTCCAGAATCCATCGATGACTGACCGTTTTCATTAAATCTGTGATTTGCCCGTCGTTGATCCACGCGACGAACCTTCGGAAGCCGCCCGATGCTCTCATGATCGACGGCATACTGTCGAGCAGCTTGCCAATATCCCTTTCCTCTTCCGGCGGTCTCTCCGATTGGGCCGAGGGAACCAGTGCGAGAAATACTTTCTCGGGGTTTTTCATGTCAAACTCCGGCTGAATCGGCGGTGTCCACTGTTTTCTCGCCACCGCCTGTGCCACATTCCGACGCTTTCTGCGATCCGAGGAGCTCGACGATCCCTCGTCCTCGTAGGTCTCGTCGAGCTCGTCTCTCGTCCGGCGCTGCCGCTTCCTGCCCGTTCCGAACTCGGTGACTAACGACTGCGACTGTGCCTCGTCGCCGCGTTCGATGCTCGCGTAGTTCACCGATCGTCGCGGTCGTGACGAGTGTCCGAACGTCGTCAGCGGTCCCTTCGCGGCGGCGTCTTCCCGCTGCTTCTCCTCCTCGTCGGGACTCGCTCGCTTCTGTGTCGTTCGCGGGCCTCGCTTCCTCTTCGGATCCAGTGGTTGCGGCTCTTGTCGCAGGAACTCTTTCAGATTCGCCTCCTCTTCCGCCTGCTTCTTCGACGCCGCGTCCATTTGAACGGCCAACTCGTCGAGAGCCGTCGGCAACTGCACTTCCGACGAACTCGCCTGAAATTCCTAGAAAACCGTTTTCTAATCTTCTGTTTCCAATTTTTAGCAATTAATTTGTCTTTTCTTTCATAATTGACACTGAAATTCAAATTATTTTTCAAAAAAAAAAACATTTTCCAATTTTTTTCAGTACCTCTAGGTCGGGTTCCTCCTGTTTGACGACTGTCGTCGGAGCATTGAGCTCTTTAAAAAACTCCTCCATTTTTTGGTTTTGGTCACAATAACCTGCAACTTTTGCTCGTTTCTTTCTCGACATTTTCCCCAATTTTTCAGTTGAAAACGAATTGCAAAACTACAAACTACAAATGCGCGCAAAAAAAATCGATAAATGTGGTGGGAAAATCAAGAAATCAAATTGGCGCGCAAACGAGTGTGGGAACAACATGCAAGGCGCACGATTTGACGATCTCGTCACGGCGGAGCGCGGTGGAGCGCGTTTGCATTAGGGACGACGAGAGAGTGCATGTTAGTGAGAGGGTGCGAGACGGCGAGAGTGAAAGGAACGCGCGCGCGTGCTTCAGAAGGTCGCTGGAGGGGGAGGGAGAATGTTCGCGAAGACGTTTTGCGGACAATGCACACAACCCGACGACAACGGCGACCGCGACGCGACCGCAACGCGTGTCAACTTGTTATCGATCGACTCGGAGTGTTAAATACAACGTGGATTGCCAAGTGAATCAGATAGGCTCCGCCCATTTCAAGCGCGCGCTTGTCGATAACAACGACTGAAAACAATATTGGCGTTTGAAAATTGGTTGCGGAGTAAGTGGTTCGATTGAAACAAAATTCAAATTCCCGCCAAACCTCGCAAATGAATCGATGGGGGAGTCGAAACGAGAAAACGCGCTGTGTTGAATGGCCGAACATCTGCAGAAAAATCGAAGGCCGCCGGCGCGCGCAACGAGCGATTTGAGTCGGCGAGGGGCGCGTTTGTTCTAATGTTCACCGCCACGCACAATTGCACCGACCGGCCGGTGGCGGACGAGAGAAGGCCATTCAAGTGGAGACCGCTAATTACTTAATTGGACACCGAATGTGACCGAAAAGACGACAAAAACATTACGAAATCGTTTTCAAAACGTTGACCGCAACGCAACCGCTTCGCACGGCGGATTATTTCATAAAAACATCGAAAGTTACGCGAAATTACACAGTTCTCCATCGAAACTGCGAACAAAATGCAAACACCCCCTGGAAAACTCCCGAGTTTGGGAGAGAAATTGCGAAAAAGCAGACAGCCGACGCCGAAATTTCGTGTCCGCAAACACCGCGTCGCACACATTGCGTACTCTACACCGAATCGCACGCGCATTGAAGTTACAGTTCCCGCGAGCAGATTTTGGAAAAAGCATTCGAATCGAAATTTCGAAACAAAAACCTTCGATTCTAAACACTTTTGAAAATTTCGTCTCGAATTTTCGAAATTTCGGACCAAAATTTTGGAATTTTGAAAAAAAATTTCCCTGTTCGGGTCTTGCCATGATTTCCCGTTTTCAGTGTTGCTGGGTACGGTAATCAATATTTTTCGAATTTCAAACGGATTTTCCTTTGAAAAATAGACGAAAACAGACAATTATCGTGCCTAAATGTGTGAAAAAAAGGAAAAAGAAGCGAAAAACTTGTTTTAAACATTGTTTTATCGTGTTTTTTCAGCATTGCGAGAGTTGGAGGCCTGAAAAATCTGAAAATCCCTCGAAAATTCTTGTATGTCGTAGAATTTCCCAAAATGTTTTCCATTCCGCATCGATGCCAAATTGCCTGAAATTTCGCGAAAATTGGCTGAAATTCACAAGCTCCGCCCACTTTTCGGGCTCCGAAACTCACTAGAGTGAGTATTCATTCATTCATTCTGCCACTATTCAAATGTCGTCGTTCGTCAACAAGTTCGTGGGTCTCGACGCGAATTGTCGAAAACCGCTGGATATCGGCCTTATTTGGTGAGATTTATAACTGTATACAGTAACCGCGGGTCTCGCCACGAAAAGACGATTCGTGGCGAGACCCGAAATGCGATGGATTACGGTAATCTCGACAGTTGTCTCTGCAGGGAGGGCAACTTTTGGGACGACAACGACGTTCACGACTGCTGCGACGTGGATTGGGAGACGTGCGCGGGTCTCGTCACGAAAATCGGGCGAGTTTTGCGACGCGAGCACTGGCCCGTCGATCCGGATGACGTGGAAAGCGACAAGCGGAAGAAGAAGAAGAAAGTATTGATTTTTCTGCCACGTGTCATGCAGCTGCCACTCGCGATTCTCGCCGCCTTTCGCGTCGGCTACACGACGATTCTGATGGTGAGACAGAGATTTCAAATTTCGCGCGCTTTTCCATTTTCCCCCCACATTTCAGGACCCGCTGACCACCGATTTGGCGCATTTGGAGGCGGTGGTCGTGGCCGAGAAACCCAAACTGTTGATTACGGTCGACGCGTTTTGGCAGGCACACAAACTGATCGACGTGAAGCGAGACGTCGAGGTGCGCGCGTTTTCTAGTCCCTCCCCCCTCACACACGTCTCCTTCTCTTCTCAGAAGCTCACCCGACTCGACGCCGTCACGCAGTTGCTCGTCATTCGCCACGTGGCACCGAATGAAGGCGTCCCACCGCCGAGGAAGGATATTCCGGCGCGGCGGCCTTCCTACCGCACCAGTCTCGATCTGCGAGGCGGAAGGGACGTCGAGTGGGCCCAGATGATGTCGGAAGTCGGAAAAGAAGAAGAAGACGTGAAAAACACGGCGGCGGGCGACGAATTTCAATGGGAAAACGACGATGTTCTGGCGATTTTTCCGGCGGAAAATGGGTAACCTAACTTTCCCCCGGGGGTTTTTCTCGGTCCCTTTCCCCCTTTCGATTCGTTCTCGGTTTCCCTCACCGCGCGTTCCTGGGGGCGCCCGTTCGTGCCAGCCACTGTCTGCGTCTCTTCGTTTCGCACTCTCTCTCTATCTCGCTTTTTCGATTTCCAGTGCAAACACGCACGGCCACACACGAGGAAAACGATGATGAAAAACGAGAAGTGCAAATATATTCTTCTTCCCTTTTTTTTCCAGAAAATCGTCGTTGAAAGTGAGCAAAAGCCAATTGCTCGCCGCACTTGAAACGCGAAGAACGGCGCTCGGAGCGAAATTCGAAAAAGTCGACGGAACCGTCGAGAATGTGCTCGTTCTGGATGCGCCGACCGATTTGGCGACGTTGACGGACTTTTTGGTTCCGTGGTTCATGGGAAAAACGATGACTTTGGTGGGATTCTGAAGGGGCGTTTGTGAAGGGCATGAACCTCATTTTCAGTACGAAGGCCCTCTCGATTATCCCGATTCGTCGCGGCTCACACAAGTCATTTCCAAGCATTCTGTACGATTTTTTCCAATTTTTCTGAATTTTTACCTTCAAAAACCGCGCGTTTCCATGTTTTTCATTCAAAAAACAAGCGAA
Organism: Caenorhabditis afra; assembly: GCA_963570955.1. NCBI lineage: Eukaryota > Metazoa > Nematoda > Chromadorea > Rhabditida > Rhabditidae > Caenorhabditis > Caenorhabditis afra. Next base: position 6,603,234 of record OY751534.1, read on the forward strand.
ATTTCAAAAATCACGGTGATTTTTTCGGAACATGCAGTAGAAAAGTGCGGCCGAGCGTCGACCAATCAGCGCACGCGGCTCCGCCTACTGCAACAATGCGGCGCGCGAATGCGCAAGGGTGCGGCGTGATGAAATGGGCGCGGCCGACCAATGAGAGATTGCAAGCGGTGCACGCGAGTTCGCAAAGCCCCCGCGCGGCAATTTTCGCCAATTTTATACATTTTTAATATTTTTTTTGCGGTGGCAGGGAGAAAGTCAGAATAGAAAAAGTGAAAACGAGTGAATGTTCTATTAGGAAAAAAATTCTGGTGCTATGAAGCTCGTTTTACAAATAGTTCGGCCACCAATTATTAGGCCGCATTTTCAACCGAAGATACCTCTCTCAAAACTGAACATTTTTTGACGCTCTTTTTTTTTAACGATGCGTATTGATGCTGCGCAACTTTTGATGTTGCTAGATTTTCGAATTTCGATCTGTAACTAAAGTTATTGTCGAAAAACCTCCGATGGAAGAGTGAAAAGCGGTTCGGCCACGCATTTTCAACCGAACATACCTCTCTCAACACTGAACATTTTTCGACGATTTTTTTTTAAATGATGCGTATTGATGCTGCGCACATTTTGATGTTGCTAGATTTTTGAATTCCGACCTATAAAGCGAGAAAAGTCCAAAAAACAGGTCAAAAATTGGGTTGGTGGCCTAGAAATCGAACGAGATGGCCGGACTTTCTCCGCGGCATGTTAAAAAAATGTCACCGTGAAAATTTTTAGGCTTTAAAAGTCCGCAAGTTTGCGTCAATGCACCTCAATTGACGACAAAATGCAGAAACCGTCATTTTCAGCCAATTTCAGCCGTTTTTGCTGGAAAAAATCTCTAAATTTTCAGGTGAATTGTGTGCTCGGCGCCGGCTCCAACTACAGTATCCCAAACCCGGAATATCTGAAATTCTTCGCGACTCCAACGCTGAAAATCACCGAAATTCCCAATTTTTCCATTTCTCTTTGATTTAAATTTTGAAAAAAAACAATTTATTGTGTCAGAAACAACAACAAAAATGAAGAAATTGCTCGAAAATTACAAAAAAAACCACTAGAAAATTGGAATTTTCTAATTTTTCGTTCGTTTTTTGAATCTAAATTTCTTCTGATTCTCAACTTATCGATCGATTTTTCGGTGTCAATATTTTTGCGTTTTTGTAATTTTGATGAAAGAAGCAAATTTCGGGACCTTTTCTCATTTATTTTCACACGAATCGGTATTAAGGGATGTTGCTGTTTGGGGGAGGAAACGGGGAAAAACAAATGAAAAACGGTAGCGTTTTCTTTTTTCGGTGGAGTGGTTGGGAATTTCTATATATAATCGGGGGGGTGGAAAAGCAGAAAATACAACAAAAAACATCAAATTTCTCTCATTTGTGCGCGCCAGAATGAAGTTATCAACAACAGGAACCAGCCTGTCAAAAAAAAAAAAGGAAAAAGAAAATCCTGGGAGAGGCCAAAAAAAAAACAACATAAAAACGACGACTTGAAAGAAAGAGAAAATCAAATAAAAAAAAAGATGAACAAGAAGCCGCGCTCACACAAAATTTTGGGTGGTGGAAGAGAGGAAAAAACGGGAGGCGAGGGGGCGGGGCTTGATGGGGAGATAATGATGAGGGAGCCGAGTTTAATGTGCATAACCGGGGGTTAAATGGGACAAAAGGGGCGGGGGGCGAGTAGAAAAGAGTTGACACAATGATGACAATCAACAACAAAACCACTACTAATCGGAAAATCTTCTTTTTTTTCAGTTTTTCTTTTTGAACTTACGGGGGAGTATTTTTTGGACTTTACACATTGAATTTGAAAGAGAGAGACGAAGAGAGAGCGGGAGAAAAATGGGACTCACAACAAGAAAAGAAGAAGAAAAAAAGGAGAAAAGAGGAAAAACTGCCCATATAAATAAGAAATCTACTCGAATTTTACGCAAAAAAAAGGGAATATTTTCTGGGTGGCAATAAAAAATGATAGGTTAGAAAAGGGGCGTGGCTTGTGAAAAAAAGGGGGGAAAAGGAGATAACAACATTTTTTGGGGGGGGAGGGGTTTAGGGTGCAATTGGAAGGGGGGTGGATATTTACGGGGGACGGGGTGCTCTATATAAATGCGCTTCCAGGCGCCATACAAACATCTATATAAGGGGGGGGGGGGGGGTCCGGTACGTCATCAACAACAACAACCAATAAATAGAAAGTGTGCAAATGGCCTCTTGTGGGAAGGGGGCGAGGAAAAAACAACTGACTAGGGAGCTTTCTGGAGCAAACGGGGGCTCCGTGACCAGCACGGGCTCGCCGAGAGCTCTCCAGAAAAAAGCGGCTCTTGTGGTGGTGGTGGGGGGAAACTCGCGAGACCAGCTCGGATTCTCTCTCTCTCTCTCGCTCTTCTCTAGAAACCCTACAGAAAACCATCAACACCTTGGCGCTCTCGTTTCGACTGGGTGCGTTCGTGCGCGCTGACTTACCGGAGAGAGAAAATTACAAAAAGGGGCGGGGCGGGGTGGCGGCGGCATGGGGGGCGGGGCTTAGGCTGGATATTACAAGAAAAAAAATAGAAAAACGAGCGCCAGGCTCTGAATAAAAAAGGGGCGGGGCGAGACTAGGAGAAACGTGTGCGGGGGGCGGGGCCAAGGGGATCAACAATAAAAAACCATAAACGGAGCGCTGCTCCAATTAAAAAATACGCACACACACCCACACAAACATGCGTGTGTGTCGGTGGGGGCGGGGCGAAAGAAGAAAAGACTGAAAAAAGACACAAAAACAACGAAAAAACGAAGAAAAAACGGGCGGGGGGGGGATCAAAAAAGGGGGCGGGGCGACTTTGCGGCTCTTGAGAGCTCAAAAAAGGGGAAAGGGGGAAAAAAGAGAAGAACACCTTTAAGGGGGAAGAGGGCCCTGGAAAATCACATTTTACGGGGTGGGTGGTAGAGGAAAAAATCTATGCACATTTACAAGAAAAAGGGGAAGAAAAGAGGGATGGGGACGGGGGGAAGGGCTCTGCCCTCTTCCGGTGGCTGTTCTCGTTTCGATCGTCGTCGTCTCACGGGGGGGGACGTCTTCTTTTTTCTCTTCGGTTGCAACGAGGAGAGCGCGAGCTCTAGATCTGGCTCGAGGCCGAAGACGACGGGACCGACGAGCCGCCGAAGCGGTACAGGTAGAGGCGGTAGTCCTTCGAGGCGAGCACCACGGAGCCGTCGTCGACGAGCGCCACGTCGAAGCACTGCGCGTGCTTGACACGCGACTCCAGCGCGCCGACCATTGTGCCGTCCTGAAAGAAGAAGAAGACGTTGAGCAAGAGGCGCTTTTCATGAAATCCAGTTACCTGCGCGAAGACAGTCAGGTTGAAGTTGTTGTGGTTATCGGCCACGACGACCTCTCCGAGCGAGTTGATGCCGACGCCTATCGGGTAGTTGGTCACTCCCTCGCCGCCGATCTGTCGCAGGAACTGTCCCTCGTACGAGAACACCTTGATGCAGTGCGCGCGGTTGTCCGAGATCAGAATCTCGTTCTTGTCGTTGGTGCACACGCCGTTCGGGAACTCGAGGTAGCGCGAGCACGAGAACTTTTGCAGGATGTTGCCAAACATGTCGAAGATGATGACGCGCATAACCTTGCACTCGACCACGATTATGCGACCCTTGCTGTCGACGCACACGCCGCGCGGGTGCTGCAGGATGTTGGCTCCGAACTTGCGCATGAACTGTCCGTACTGGTTGTACACCTGGATCTGGTGGGTCGGCGATCGCTCGGTGACGACAAAGTCGCCGGTCGATCGGTTCACCGCCACGCGGTTCGGGTACAGCAGCTGTCCGTCGCGCTTTCCGCACTCGCCGAACTGGAACTTGAAGCGACCCTCCTTGTCGAACACCTGGATGCGATGGTTGTTGGTGTCGGCGACGACGATGTCGCCCTGTCCGTTGACGGCCACTCCCGACGGCTCGGTGAACTGTCCCTCCATGACGCCGAACTCGCCGAACTTGCAGTGGTAGATCATCTTCTGACGTTTGATCTGCGAGCGCGACGGCGGGAACAGTGTCTGCAGCTTCTCGTCGTCGACGTTTCCGGCGTCAAGAAGACCGGCGAATCCGGTCTCGAGACTCCACGGGAACTCGGCTCCTGGGCCTCCGAACGGTCCCAACGACTGCGACGATCCTCCAAAGTCCTTGTTCGGGCGGAGAAGGTTCGAGTCGGAGAAGGCGTTCAGTGGCAGCGATCCGGCGACGTGCGGCGGCGAACGGGCGACCTGCGAGTCGATCTGGATGTGACGGCTTGGTGGACGTCCGATCGGCGTCGGCGGCATTCCGGACTGGGCGGACGACTGGAGAAGGTTTCCAAACTCCGACGAGTTCATCGAGTGAGCACATCCGCGGACTTGTCCCAGGAGCTGCGTGACAGCGGCCGTCGACTTTCCGAAAGCCAACGGGGCGGCTCCGAGGTACTCGACTTCGCATGGCGCGTTCAGAACTCCGCTGATCTGAAAGAGAGAGGGAGTGTGAAAAGAGGAAGAAGAGCAGTCCAGGGCCCCGCGTGCGAAAGCATTTCCCAAATGGGCAGTGCATGCATGGTTCACCCATCCCTTACATCAGGGTTGAAGCCGAGGAAAAGCTGAAGACGAGTGTCGAGAAGCTGCTTGAACACCATCACCTCGGCCGGCGAGGAGAACGACATCAGGCGGCGCGAGAACTCGATCGTCTGCGACAGTTTGTCGGCCATCGACTGGATCCGCTTGTCGACCAGCGTCAGTTGGAGCTGAAAATGATGCGATGAAGAGGGTTCAGTGTGATCAGTGGTGCTGTCTGATTGGTTGCGAAGATAAGGGTAATCGCCGCTGAGATTTCGCGCGCGCGCGCGCGTGATGAAGAGGAAGAGGAGAAAGAAGGGATTCGAGAGATTCGACACCAGATTAGAAAACAAGAAGAAGAAGACCCACAAGAGAGATGTTGAAGTCCCTGGGGGGCCGGAAAACAAGAAGAACTTCTGCTTGTCTATTTCAGGTCCCCCTCCTCCACCCCGCGACTGTCCAATTTCTTCCCATCTCCGATCTCATCTCATCTCAATCAGACCCCCCGTGGGAACATGAGCGTTATCTTGCGTCACCATCCATTACCACTCCTCTTATTATTATTATTACAACTAGTTGGACAAGGACCACTGTTCCATTGTCTTGTCACTGTCAGCGGGAGGGTGCGTCGTCCCCCCACCAATTTACTTCCTCGCCTCCGAGTCTTCATTGTCTCCTTCCTCCTTCCCTCTATGGGACGGACAGTGGGGTCAAATAAACTGCATTGTTTCGGTGATGATGATGATGATGATGATGATGGGGTGGTGGTGGCCGTGTTGTACTCACACACGAGCAAACATGATCATTTGACCTCCCTGTGACATCAGAAAACGGAAACAAAGGGTGGTGGCGGGGGGAAAAGGATCCTCCCTTTTGATGTGTGATTTCGTGCCCGCGCACACCTACTCCAGATGGCGGTCACTCATAAAAACTGCGCTAATTAGCACCGCCCTACGACACTTTTTAATGTACTTTTTGATGCGTGCCGCCCCCCGCGCTCTTCTTTCAAATGTTAACAACCAAAACATTGGATCCGAAATGGAAACATCTGTGCGAGAGATCCGGCGCCCATTTCTCACACTCCCCCCTCTCTCTCGTCAGTCATGGACATTTATCCACATTTGCAATTCAAATTTGCCGCCACCGAACCCTCCGGGGGTCCGTATGATGATGACAAGCGGGACAGAGAAAAGACGAAGATGGATGGGTGGAGCACACACACGAACCTGTTTCGCCGAGAACGCGGCGTCAATCTCCTTGGCCAACGTCTTCTTCTGCTCCTGAATCAGCACGATGAGGTTCGAGACGGTCTCGTCGAGTTGAGCGTGCGCCGTGTGCAACGAGGAGGTCAGAATCTGCTGCTTCGAGTCGACCTGCAGACAGACAGACTTTGGTACTTTGGAAATGCAAATCGCCCGATCACCAGTGACCATATTTGCCCTCCGTATTATCAAGGGTCTTGCCCCCCACCACCACTTTACTTTTACACCTGTCCGGCGGACAGGGGAAAAGCAAACAGAGCGAGCGGAATTCGTGGATTTTTATCGAAAACTTCTGGCGAAACTTGTGGCAGTGTCATAAGGTTGCCAATTTTGATAAGAAAACGCAATTTCCGGGTGTCATTTGGCTGATTTTCGGTCATAAAATGTCTAGTTTTCAGCGGAATCTTGTGATATTTGTCGTCGAGTGGGGATTTGAGAACGATGACACACACGGATATATGTGCACTTTTACACCTTCCGCGTGCAAATACGGAACGGATTAACAAGGACACATCTCCTCACCTGCTTGAACATTTCGAGCATATCCGCGTGCTTGCTCCGCGCGTCGCCAATCAATTGCTCCATTTTGAGCATTTGCTTGTCGGCCACCTGCGAAAATGCGGACGTTTGGAAGAAGAAAAGAGAAGAAGAAGAATGATGGGAATCGAATGGGAGATGAGAGGAGATGAAGACTTTCCGCGCGGAAACCGATTCGGAACATCGACAACAATAACAACACTGTGAGTGACTATGCGAGGAAAACGTGAAAGACTAGACTGTATTCTGTGTGCGTACCACCCGAAATAATATTAATAAGGGGTGATGAAGCGACAGCTAATTGTGAGAGGATCGACAGTAAGATGCTAATCCGAAGACCAGAGTTGCAGCGGGCCGGGCCGGGCCGGCCCGGCCCGGCCCGGCCCGCCTGAATTCGAAAGTCGGCCCGGCCCGGCCCGGCCCGGGCCGGCCCGCGGGCCGAGCAAAAAAACAAAAATTTGTTTCAAAACAGGTTTTCGTCTAGCGGTGCCGGTTTTGAACCATTTTTTCACCTTTTTCAAAAGATAACGCCAATTCTAAGTATTTCCTGTCAGTAGTCACTTCTAAATTAATAATTGGTTTCGAAAAGGTATATTTTTGCGCTGATATCGCAAAATATGACCTTTTCGGCAATTTTTGTCATCACCTGTGCGCCGATATTGACTGGAGTTGCTAGAAAATCGTCGAGGAACAATTTTCTGTCACTTCTGACTCACTCACACTTCTGATACTCCGGAAAATGGAACTTTCACGCAAAGAAGCTTGTTTCACAATGTCTTTCAAGCAACTTCAGTCAATTTCAGTACACAGAATGGACGCCGGAGGCGAAAATGACTTTTAATTGACCAAAAAGGCCATTTTCAATTGTAATCACCGGAAAACTATTCAAAAATGAAGCTTTGGAACCATTTACATACGACTGAGCTGCTGAAAGAATGAAATCAAGCAACTTTATTGAGCGGGCCGGGCCGGCCCGGGCCGGGCCGATTTCAGAATTCTCCGGCCCGGCCCGGCCCGGCCCGGCCCGGCCCGCCCAAAAAGCTAGCGGGCCGGCCCGCGGCCCGGGCCGGGCCGGCCCGGCCCGGCCCTCAATCTTGCAACTCTGCCGAAGACTGCCGTCGTACCGCCTCTCTTGCCAATTTTATTATGACGTGGCACTACGTGGCAATAAGAAATACTTCATGTCCCTTCTCCGATTTTCGTTTCTTCTCGCCCAAAATCTTGCCGCCTCCCTGTCATACCATCCCTCCCCTCCTCTTGAGGAGGAAAAGAGAGATAGATAATGCGATTAATAAGGGATAAAGGCCTTGAGAATAGATGAGAAGAAGGAGGAAGAAGAACAGGTGGTACTGTCCATCAGAACCCATCAAAACGGTACGGAGAGAGAGAAGGGGACAGATGTTGCCAAAAGGAAGACGATTGTGAGGGCCCCCCGATAAATGATTGTTGAGACCCCATTAAGTAGCGAGAACAGGTGCTGCAGAAGGTTGATGATCCCCCCACTCGTCGCTGCCCAATGGAATGTGCCCCCGCTCTCTTTCAGACTCACATCAGAGATCAGCTCGTACTGATGCGTTCCAGCCGGATGATCCTGAACTGTGCAGTCGTGGCAGATGGCCAGATTGCACGTCATGCAGAAGTAGACGAGATCCGAGTTGCGGTGCTGGAGGCAGAGGACGGGTCGTTTGCCGAACGGCGCCGCCATCATGTCCGGCGACTGTTTTCCGCCGAGCGCCGCCACCTGATGTGACGAGGAGGAAGTGGAGGAGCTGGACGACGAGGAGCTCGGCGACGAGCCGCCGCCCGGCGAACCGGTGGCCAACTCGACGACGCGATGCTCGGCGAAGCAGTGCATGTACTTGTGCGCCATTGTGCAGTTGTCGCACAGGTTGGCGTTGCAGTCCTGACAGAACGATGTGGCCTGAAATGACTGATCGGATTGTGTGAGTGTGTGTGACGGTGACACCGGCACCTACCGTCTCGTTGGACTTGCATCCGTTGCAGTGCACCGCCGGCACACTGGCCACTGCGACGCCCGACGATCCGCCGTTCGTCATCGACACGTTGTTGTTCATGAGTCCGTGCATAATCGAGGCGAGTTGCGCGTGCTGCTGCTGTTCCAGTGTTGGCGAATCGCTGAGCGGTGGCGACGAGGACGACGTCGTCGAGGTGGGCGATCCGAAGCCGAAGCCGACGCACGGATTCGACGGATCCGATCCGGCGACCATCGACTGATGCGACGAGGCGAGATGCGCGTTCGGGATGCCGACCGCCGCCGACGTGGCCGCCGATGGCGACGAGAGCGAGAGGGTGCCGAACAACTGCTGCTGCTTGTTCATCACCGATTCGAGACCGAAGTCGGTGAGCAGCGAGTCGAGCCCGAGATGGACGCTCAATTGGGTCTCCATGTGGCACTGTGGACAAACGATACGTTCCGGCTGTTCGAGATGTTTCGCCAGACAACCTTTGCAAAACGAGTGGAAGCACGCAAGAACCTTCGGATCTCGATACGGGTTCGAGCACAGCGTGCACTTGACGATCTGGAAATGCGCGAGAATCGATATAACGATTTGGAGCAAAACTGAGAGCATGCGAGAAGGAGAGAGAGAGAGAATGAATAATAGAAAGTAGGCGAGAGTACTTCTAGAGGGGGCACCTCTTGAATTACAAACATATCGGATTCCATTTATAGCGGGGAGCGTGCGCGCGCGCGCCACAAAAGAGAAAAAAGACCACCCAGGACGCGGCGGCCGGCGGGCAAAACGAGAAAAAAAGGAAAAGCTGCTCGACCGGGGAATGGAGCGAGAAAATCGATGAATCACGCGGCTGGGCGCGGTGGCGCGGACACGACGCGGACGAAGAAGATGACGAAATCGAGGTGGCGAGGAGTCTAACTATGCGGGAAGCAGCGAGCGAGTGAGTGAGGAAAAAACTGGACAGAACGTGTCCACCTCCTCCTCCTTCTCATCCGGAGAAATGCGACCATGCGGAAATCTTGACCTCGAAACCGAACGACCAAGGTGAAACATGGCACTTGGTGGCCCCCCATTTGGGGCGGGGAGAGAGGGGGCCAGATCCTTCTAGAAACGGCAGATGTTTCATTCGCCACTCTCTCTCTCTCTCCCTTTCTATTCCTTTTTCGCTCCGCGAGACAGAGGAAAAGCGACAGATGGAGAGGGCACACACGCGTACATATACACACGTGTGTGTCCTCAAATGGAAGAAGACGAAGAAGAATAAGAATACGAGTGACAGCCGGTCAAACGTCGCTGGTAGTGGTGGCGGTGGCGGTGCTGCCTGGGACGGAATAGTGGGCGGAGCTTCTTCCGAGAGCGAGAGACTGCGAAACTGAGGGAGGGGACCGAGACGACGATAAGAGTGCCACGCGTCGCTCTCTCAAAAGTGTTTATGATGAGAAAGCGCAAAAAAAAAAGATAGCGGGAGCGAGGGAGAATGAGATTCATAGAAAGAGAGCGATCGGCGGGCCGCTTGTGGCGCCATTCCATCTAGTGATAACGCATCGATTACTACCCGAAGCCACATCTCTCTTATCAACGAAGAACGCGCGTTGGCAGGGGGGGGGGGGGGGACAAACTTCGGGAACCTGGCTGGTTTCGCAATCGAAGAACATTCGAATATCGCAACCAGTAAGGCTATAGGAAAGCAATCGAGAAGCGGAGAAACGAGTCGGAATCAGGTCACAATTGCTTTCCTCACTCTTTCCATTTTCTAATCCGAAAATTGGTTTTCGACAAAGAGATTGGAGGAAATTGAGCCGTAAAAACATAGAAACCTGAACCGGAATGACCTCCTCCTCCTCCTTATACCGAATGACTAACCGTATGCGTCAACAATAGAAAAGGGGGCGTGGCCACACTGACACCTTGCGGACAGGTGGTGCCGGCCGGGGCGGCTCTCATGTTTCGCCATACCAAACGATGGGGCTTACGCAAATACCTACAATACCATCTGTCACTTATATCGGAGAGAGAGAGAGACGTCGAGTTGAAGAAGCCTAATTGATAGCGGATTGGGCGGGCCGTAAAAGCCCGTAGCCTTGGAATGGGAAACCGAGACGCGTGTCTCGTGGACTGCAAAACCGGCGAATTGTTGTGTCTGTACAGACCTCAGCAGCAGCTACAGCAGCCCCCAACGATGAGAAACTATGCGAAACGTCTCGCGGCGGGGCGCGCGCGCGCGCGAACTTCCGTCTCGTGTCTATGTCCTCTTTTTCCAGGACGCTTCTCTCTCTCTCTCTTTTCCATTCGCCTCATCTTTTCTTCTTCTTCTTCTTCTTCTTCCTCTCCTTGCGGCGTTTCGTCGTGTCACTCCCTCGCTTCCCGCCGCCACCCCGCCCGGGCGGTCTCGAGACGAGACAGTGATGGGGAGCGAAAGAGACGCAGTGACGGAGACGAACGAGGCGAGAGAGAGCGGCGGGCGGCGCGCCTCCTGGTACTAAATACAACACGCGTCTCTCTGCCTGTGTCTCTGTTACTTATATTTGAGAAAAGAGAGAGAGAGAGTGTTGTACAGCTCTCGCTCCCATCGGGGAAACTGGGCGAAGGAAGGGATCAGAGTGCGGCAAAACTGCGAGAAAGAGAGACAGAGAGAGAGACCACAAGAGTGTTCTTCTCTCTCTGCTCCCTTGACCGCCGGCGCCCCTCCCCTCCCTCCCGTTTCAAGGTCCCCGAGACTGGCAGTGCCGGCGGAGACCCACAAAAAACCGCCGCCCGACTGACAAATGCGAATGTGTGGGTGGTGGTGACGGCAGATTTATGTGATAGCCCCGTTGCGTCGTCGTCGACGTCGTCTAGACACGGAACACTCGTCCCGCAAACAAAGTGGGTGGGGTCTGATCGCCGCGATTGCGAAAAAAAGGAGGAGGAGATCGCACAAGAATCGGAGATCAATCTGCCAATGCCAATCGAACGACGTCTTCCCAAGAATCTCTCGCACCTTTCTACGTAGCGACACCAAGAACCATTCGCTCCCTTCTCGATTACTGATAAGAAACAAAAACCTAATCGCTCCCCCCAACCCCCAACACAAATTGATTGCAATTGCCCAATAACAAAATTTTGTGTGTGTGTGTGTCGGGTGCCACGTAATCATCGTCATCGCCATCATCATGATCAACAGGGGCGCCACCTCCTCCTCCTCTCGTCCAAAAGACGGCGCCGCCGGCCTTCCGGCCAAAGAGAGTCGTCAGAGACGGAGAGGAAAAAGGGTTTCGAACTGCAAAACTGCCATGTTGGAACGGGCGCCGGCGTCGCCGCGTCGAGAGACGGCGCGAGAACGAAGAGAGCATGCCAAATTGGAGAAAACGGGACGAAACGGACCTTTTTGGATAGAGAGAGAGAGACGTCTAGTAAAGTGTAAAAACGAGCATAAACCGCCACTTTTTATGGTTTATTGATGGCCGTCCGTCCCGTCGGGATCGCATAGCGTTTTCTCTCGCCTATTTATTTTCCGACTCTCTACCCTCCCCTCCCTTTTTCTCATTGTTTGTGTGTGTGTGTGTGTAGTTTGCTATGTGATGCATAAAGTAAACCGTTTTCCGCTTTTCCGCACCGGCGGGCGCGCGCGCGCACGGAAAGGAAAGCCCTGGGAAACAGGTGAGAGAAATTGACACTTGGAGCACGAGACGAGACGCGACGGAGAATAACTGACCTCCTGGATGATGGGTGGTGGTGTAGGTGCCAAGCCAAATGAGCCGCCAAGCATCGGCTGCGAAACGGCTGAAAATGTGCTCGTTTTAGGCTCGGACACTGGGCGAAATCATCAAAATCGGGGCGAAAAAAACTGAAAGTGGAAAAAAGTTGCGCGTCGGGTAAAATGCAACGGGTCCGCTGGCGCCATACCCGACGCCAGAATGCACGAATTTCCAGTTTTCGACCGTTTTTCGCGATTTTCAGCCCTAATTTCGTGATTTTCAGCCAGATTCCCGTCAATTTCTCCGACTCACCCGATCCCCAAGAATTCGGAACACCGGTGCCGAACGTCGTCAGTGGAATCGGACGACCGACGTTGGCAAATATCTGCGACATGGTGTACTCGTCGCTTCCGGCCGTCGTCGACGCGCTGCTCCCACCCAATGACTCCGATTCGCTCATTTCACGTTCTCTGCAACGAGATGGGATGACAAACGGTTTTTGTTTCGGGCCCGCAAAATCGACTAGTTGTCGTCGTCGTCGTAATAATAATAATAATGGGTGGAAACATATAAGTGGTGTCTCTCTCTCTCTCTCTCTCAAATTAAATCCACGCGTCACTGACCATTCAGGTGTACGGATTATAAAGTTGACTATATATATATGAATGTGTGGAGGGATGCAGGACGACGAGGAAATCGGAAAATGGCCACAGAATAGGCAAATCGGTCGAGTGGTGTACGATTCTTCACATGTTATTACACACATCGGTCTCTATGTGTGTGTCATGTTTTTGGGAGGGTGGAGGAAATAGGGGAAGTGAAACGGGAAGAAAACAGGATGAAAACGGCTGGAAATCGATTGGGGCGGCGACGGCAGAAGTGAGGTGGAAAGCCCGCGCGCGCGCGCGCTCTCAAAAATGCATTCATTTATTTATGGAACTCTTGCGCGTTTCGGCTCCGCCCATTTTCTGTAAATGTTTATTTGTGTGGCGAGTGGGTCCTCTGGTGACCAGTACCACCACCACCACCTCGTCCCAAAATCTCGTGTCTCATAGGCAACGCAAATAAACATTTTCTCGATATTTATTTCTTCCTCGAAAATGTCAACATTTCGAGAAAGGAAGGAGGAGGAGGAGCAATTGTTGGGATTGGGCCCCCCTGGTAGGAGGAAAGAAACTATGTGTCTGAAAGTGGGCGGGGCTTGGGGCGAGGGTCTGCTGGCTAGGGTTTCGAAAAGTGTGTGTGACTAATTCCGCGTGACTGACTAAGCGAAGCTGACGACGGCGGGGAGAAGATGAAGAGGGATGACGTGGCAGAGGGGTGTCTAACTAGGTGAAGAGGAGGAGGAGAAGGATTACGGTAGTCTCCTTCTAATCATGGGGTCTCTATTGAGCCGAAAGGATTGAATGAGAGTTGATGAGAGTATTCGTGTGGTTAGAGAGAGAGAGAGGGACCGACTACTAAACACTAATCCGGTTTCGAATACGAAAGTACAACGCAAGGGCTCCGCGAGCATGCGCGCGCGCGCGCACGCATGAGCTATCGGTTGGGCTCTTTCCCTCTGTCGGTTGAGGGGCGGAGAGCGAGGGCTCCGCGCGCGGAAGACGAAGCACACTGAATAGAAGTAGTCGTCGTCCCTTCTTCTGTGTGTGTGCTCCTTCTTCAAAATGGATAAGCCTTCAACCCCTCCCGCCCGCCCTCCCCGAGGCCCGAAATGGGCGGACGGCGGCGAAATAGTGTGTGAAAGTGAGAGGGTGGAGGAGAAGCAGAAGAGGGAGAAGCATGTGCCCCCTTTCGTCTGTCCGTCGGGAAAAGGAGGAAAAGCGACAAGAAGCCAGAGAACGGCCTCCTTCAGCTATCCTAGGGAGGGAAAGATGGAAAAGAGGGCGGAAACAGGTTACGGTAGTAGATAGTCGTAAGATTCGATGCATGCACGCAGCAGGAGGGGGCTCTTCAGTGCGGCGGGTGGTACAGTAACCCCGCCACGTCTTCGTTGTACACAGTAGTAATAGTTGTTGTTGTTTTGCACAAACCGGTCTCTCTCTCTCAGTCTAATTTCCATCTAATAGGCATATGAATGAAATGATCGCCATCATCTTCCTCTTCTTCTTCGCTGCTTCTAGAAAAACGAGGAAGAATCTAGAAGACGTGCGTGCGCGCGCGCGCGCGGGCAAGAAGAAGAGAAGGCTTAGCCGTTCGCATTCTTCTGCTTCTGCTTCTCCATCGTCGTCGTTCGTTCAGCTATACAAGTCTGGCGACGACGTCGTCGTCGTCGTCAAAACAGAAAATAGAATGCGTTCGAGTGACAGCCGAGAGAAATGGGTGGAAAACAAGAAAAAAATAGGAACGAAGAGCGAAGAAGAAGCTGCGAGGAGGAGGACCCCAAAAACAAGCAAAAGTAATAGAAAATGTAGTAGTAGCAGTAGCTGTAGTAGTAGTAGTCGGTCGGTCGGGGGGCGTGTGCGTGCGCGCCAAAACAAAAATAAGCAATTTTTGCTGAAGAAGAAGAAGAAAAAGACGGAAAAGCTTACTGTGGCCGTACGGGGGAATCGAACTCGGGGGCGCGCAAAACCCGGATCGCAACGCGCCGCGCACTACCGACTGAGCCACAAGGTGCACGCTGCGCGGCAGCCTTCCGCGGTGCCTATAACTCCGCGCTAAAACGCAACTCCGTCGGATCAGATTACGGGCGGTCGCGCCGGCCAACTAACGAAACATGTTCACGGATTCCTCATTTTCCCCCCTTCTCCTCGTCACACACACAAAAGATACAAAGTGTTTCCGTGTCTCTTTTTCTCGCTAATCTCTGATCCCCTCGACATTGCTTTCTTCTCTCTCTCTTTTCACACACACACACACTCGTTCAATGCGAAACGAAATGAAGGAGAGCTCGAACTGATCGAGTCTGTACTTTTGCGCCAAATCGTGGGCAATCAGTCTGAAACACCGTATCCGACGACAATGGGACGATTCTGCTCAGAATCTGCTGCACAAAAAAACGTTGTGGTTGTGGAGAAGAGGAAGAGGAAGAAAACTTTCTCCGGTGTCTTTTTTCGAGGCGCCCGTTCCCCCCCCCTCCTTCCACATCGTTATTGTTGTTGTTTACATCGTTTCTCTCGTCTCGTCGTCTCGCCGTCTCTCGTCTCGCCACACTCTCTCGTCGCCGAAAAACGAGACGAGAAACCGGGGAGACAATGCAAGAAACGAAGGCGAAAAAAAAAAACCAAAAACCGGCGTTTCTCGGGCGGCCCCCTCTCGCTTTCATACTCGTTTCCTGCCGCCGCAATGCGGACAATGCATCGAATGTGACGACATTTCGCAGACATCGTCGTAAGATTCGACGCTTTGTACGTGGAACGGAACAAGTCCGCAATTTGTCGTCAAATGCAATGTTTCGAGCGAAAAAAAGGCGGCGTGGAGAAAAACGAGAAAATCCAATTTACACGAAGGAGCTTCGAAAAGGAGCCCCCTCAGTGTGTCGGGGAGAAGTAAACAGACAGGGGGAAGGGGGGACCACCGACGTCGCGAATTCAGATGACGCCAGATGACGTGGGCGCGCGGGGAGGGACAACACACAAAAGAAACGATTGCGCGTCGGATACGGTGCCGGGTACGCAATGCGCGAACATTTCCGTTCGGCGGTCTTTATGCGGTCGAAAATCATCGCGGCGGGAGAGACCGGTTTGCGGACAATGCGCCACATTTTACGACATTCACTCTTCTTTTTGTTGAACTAAAGTGCGGGGTAATAAAAATTGGTATAGTTTTGTATGTTTTGAGTCAAACAAATTTTCCACACACACACACAATTTTTAATGATGGAGCTAAAGTCAATAGAAAAGGGGGGCGAATTGGAACACTTTTTCCCATTTTTCAATGGTTGGGGAGCCAGAAAGAGCTCGTTTTAACTATGCGAACGGGAAGGAACGGGCGGCCCGCGGCGGCGGAGCAACACCACGGAGCAAACAGACGGGGAGCAAAAAGAGCAAGAGAGCTCTCCGAGTGGACCGTCGTCCGGGATTACGGTAGGCTGGAATGGGGGAAGACTAGAGTGTGCTCTTTCTCTCTTTCGGCACGCTACTGCTCATCGTCACGAGGGGGGAGGGCGAAAGAGATGGGAGCGGGGAAAAAAGAGCATGTGCTCGGCGAGCATGCTCTCCGAGAGAGCTCGTTTCACGTGCAACAACAACACCGCCCATGACTGTAATTTCAGCCAATTTCAGAGCACCCGAATTGGCTGAAATTCCTTGGTTTTGCGAGGGATAGAGAAAGACGAACCTGCAGTTTTCGAGATACGGTATCATCATGGCTGTCTCTCGTTGTCTTCTCGAGTCCGATTTCCGGGTAGCGGGGCGTCTAGAAAATCAATAATATGAGATGCGTTTTTTTTTAAATTACAGAAAATGGAGAAGAGAAAATCGATAAGTGGTAGGAGTGAAATAAAAAATTAAAAAAATGTTTTTTTTTTCAATTAAAAAAATCTAGAAAAATGCAAAAATGATAGAAATTTCAAATTAATTTTCAAGAAAAAAATCAAAAAAAATTGAAAATTTTTCAAAAATTGAATTTCAAAAAAAAAATTTTTTAATTAAAAAAAAAATTTTTTTTTCAAAATTATTTTTTTAATAGTAAGAAAATTTAGAAAAATACGAAACATGATAGAAATTTCGAATTATTTTTCCAAAAAAAAAACGAAAAAATTTGCAAATTTTTCAAAAATTAAATTTCAAAAACAAAAAATTTTTTTTTTTTTTTTAATATTTTTTTTTCTTCCCACTAGCAAAAAATAATTTTTAAAAAACAGAAAAAAAAATTTTGAGCGAAAAAAAAATTGTTTTTTCAAAAACCTTTTTTCCACTCAGTTTTTCAATTTCCCCCCGAGCACAATTCCAGAAAAATCGATATATTTTCCCATCTCTCTGTTCTTTTTCTTTTTCTTTTCATTTCTCTCTCTCTGGGATGATTCCCCCGTTTTCAATGGGAAACAGGCAGAAAAAAGGAAAAGAGCGAGCGGCGGCGAGAGAGTGTGCGAAACGAGGAGACGCCGACGCGCGAGAGAAAAAAAAGGAGAAGAAGTGTTGGCAAACAGAGACAAAAGGCGAGAGAAAACGAGAGAAAACGGCCACGAAACGATGAACTTTGGTGCCCGAAAGGCACTGAAAAATAACAAATTTCGCCCATCTCCCGACTTTTTTTCGGCCTAAAATGGCCTGAAAATGATGATTTTTTCGGAAAAATGAGCAATTTCGAAATTTCGAAACATTTTGCAAAAAATTTCGAATTTTCAAGCTGCAACGCTTTGTTTTTGTTTTGTTAAAAATTTGTGAAAATTTTGCGAAAAATTCAAAAATTTAGGCCAATTTCACTGGAATTTTCAAATTTCCTTAAAAATTTTACGAAATTTAAACAAAAAAATTCGCAAAAAATGTTTGTTTTCGTTCAAATTTTAAAAAAATTGTAAAAAATTTGCAAAAAATTCAAAATTTTAGGCCAATTTTTTTTCAAATTTCCGCCAAATTTCATTTTTTTTTCATTTTTCTCGAGAAGAATCTTTTTTTTTTTGAAAGGCACGTCGAATTGTCGAGTAAAAAGAAGAGAAACTAAGTATTGCGGGGTGGAAAAAGAAAATAGAGTTTCCCCTCTGTCTCTCTCTATCTCTTTTTCGCGTGACATTATGTGGCACACAAACAACAAAAAATGGGCGGCGAGAGTTGGAGGGGGGAGCGGCGGGGCGGGAAAAACGAGAAAAAGAGAGAGAGAGAAAGAGAAAAAGGATGGGCGGTTCGGGAGGGAAAACGCAAGAGAAAAACAGAAAACGACGACGATGAAACACGGGCGGTCAGTTGGTAGATCAGTTTGCGAGAGGCAGGAAGGCAGGGTAGATCAACACAGTCTAGTCTCGGGGTACCCGAAATTGACGATGACAGTGAGGGAAACAGGAGAAATTCAGAAGTCAAGTCAGAATGGTTGGAAAGTGCGACAAAAAAGTTTCGACCACGGCAGGATTCGAACCTACAATCTTCTGCTCCGTAGGCAGACGCGTTATCCATTGCGCCACGCGGCCACATTTCACCTCTCCCTCCGAGGGCAATGACAAGCGCGCACCTGTGGCAGCAAGGTGCAAGAGTAACGAGAGTAACGAGAGAAAAATAAGCACACACTGCATTTTATTCAGAAGTTCAGCACGTCGAATCGTTCGTCAATTCGACCACTTGGACGTTCTGGCGAGCCGGCAACGGGCACGTCTGGATCTCGCGGGCTCTGTGGAGCCGGTAGATTCTCGATTCTCGCTGCTCGACGACTTCCTCGTCGATGGAGATGATCGAGAAGCCGACGAGGAAGAGGATGAGCTGTGCGAAGAAGCCGGCGATCTTCAGCGATTGCGAGTGGATAATGTCGTCGACGTCTTCGGAAGTGTGCTCGGAAGACGTCGTTGTCGGGAACGTCTCCTCTTCCCACGGATACTTGGAAGACGTCATGTTGTCGCTTCTGATGGTAACGACTTCAGGAGCCGTCGCGTAGACGTCTTCTGGCGCCGGGAGCATCAGAAGTGGCTTCTGAAGAGGGCACGTGTCTTCAGAAGACGTCAGGAAGGAAGTCGACGGGCATCCGAACGAAGCAACGAGGAGAACGGACAAAACAAGGAGTTCTGGAAGAACACGACGGTTTTCGAGCCCAGAAGGCAGCGGAAAACTCACGACGAGTCATGTTAGTTGTTGTTTTGAAGGCGCTAGTAGAAGCAGAAGAAGAGTGATTCTGAAGGTGTTCCCTTCGGTTTTTATAAGCCCCTTATCGCTATCTGATCTAGCCTGACCTTCCATTTGCCACGTTTCTCACGTTTCACGTCAAACATTCAAGCAAAAGGAGCGAAAAAGTTTCGACCACGGCAGGATTCGAACCTACAATCTTCTGCTCCGTAGGCAGACGCGTTATCCATTGCGCCACGCGGCCACATTTCACCGCTGCCTCCAAGGGCGGTGATAAACGCGCGCGCGCCGGGGCTCGCTTAAAAGCCGGGGAGGAGGAGAGGGCACAAAGTTTATTGGACGGCAAGAAAAGTCTTCAGTATTCACAGAAAAGTCTTCAATTTCTTCACTCCTCTTTCGTTTTCGCCTGTCGCCGTCCACAACAGCATCTGAGAAGTGCCTTCAGAACGCGGAATCCGATGTAGAACGTGAGAAAGACGACGGAGAGCAAGAAGGCGACGACGTCGAGCGAGTGGTACTGCAGAAAGTTGAGCTTCTGTCCGGCGGGCTCCAAATTCTCGAGCTGCTTGAATTCGGCGAGGAATTCCGACCATTTGAGAAGACGTTCGGCCGGCTTCATCGGCTGAGCACGCACCATTGCCGAGAGGCGAGCCGCTTTCCGTTTGTAACTGAAACAGGAAAAGATAAACTCATGGGTTACTGTAGTTTGGAGCAACCTTTCGTTTCCGAGGATCTCGGTCAACGCGGCGACGATCGTCTCTTTCGAAATCGTCGATTTGTCGATGTTGACCGCGAATCCGTGCTTCTTGGCGACTTGCGCGTTTTTCGGCTGATCACCGAAAAGTGCGATTGTCACGAGAGGTGTCCCGGCCGAGATGGCCTCCTGTGCAAATTTGAAAGTTGGGACTACGGGGGAACCGATTGGGTTACGGTACCTGCATGGAGTTGTAGCCGCCGTGCGTGATGAACGCCTTCGTCGTGTTCTGGAGAAGGAGGTCCTTTTGTGGGAGCCACTTGAAGAGGTGCACATTTGTGGGCAGTCGCTCGTTCAGATCGCTTCCCACGTATCGCATCACGAACTGGTAGTCGGGAAACGAGGCGAACGCTTCCAGAATTGAGTTTTTCCACTCCAACGGCATCTCGTGCGCGGCGGCCACTGATCCGAACGAGAAAACGACGAGTCCTTTTCCGGTCGTCGAGATCTTTTTGAACTCCTGCAACACGCACGCTTATCACCGCCTCAGAGGGCGTGCTGCGACATCTACACGCGCGGCCGAGTGGCTAGCACGCGCGGCTTTTGTGCGGAAGGCCGCTGGTTCGAACCCCTCACCCCTGTCAACTCTTTCGCACTGTCGAATCCGACTCCCAGGCCTCCGATGTTGATGACCTTGGCCAGAGTGGGTCTCGGAAGATCGTAGAGCTCGTTGGTGTTCACCACGACCAACGGACACTTGGCGCCCAAGTCAAGAGTGTGCGGGAAGGAGGGATCGTTGAGCTCCTCTCTGAATATCTCGGTCTCCTTGTCCGACGCCATCTTGCGATGCATAAGCCCCGTGAGCACGTGTCCGACAAGACTTTTGAGCCGGTAGAAGAAGCCCATCTCGTCGGTGGACTCCATCATCACGGGCGGCACGTAGCTCGGAACGGTGGGCACTCCGATCGTCTGCGCGACGTAGTCCATCAACGGACCGCTGTTTAGCCACACCCACGACGGTATCTTGGCGGCGTGAATGAGTCCGATGGGACACGTCGAATAGATGTACGCGTAGGCGACGTCGAACTTCTCCGCCTCGAGCCACGTCATGAACTCCTTGTTGCGCACCACTTTGCGGCATCCGTCTTGGAACATTTTGCCGAATCGGCTGAACATTGACATCATCGCCGGCATGTCGCGGATGCTGCTCGCCTTGAAAATGAGCCCAGCCTGCTCTTTTTCGATCGACTCCTTCGTGACGCCGTCGATGAAGGCGTCCACGAAGTGCGCTGCAGAAATCAACGTTTTGGAGGGGGAAAGTTAGGCCACCAGTGGGAAATCGAAGTTCCTCCCAGATTTTGAGATTTCTAGTCCCTCCTGACTCCCTTTGGGGCCGTGCGGGGGAAAGTTAGGCCGCCACTGAGAAAGTTAGGCCACTAGTGGTAAATTGAAGTTTCTAGTCCCTCCTGGCTCACTTTCGGCGCTCCGAGTGAAAGTTAGGCCATCGATGAGAAAGTTAGGCCACCGATGAGAATTCGAAGTTTCACTCGAATTTTGTGATTTCTAGTCCCTCCTCGCGACTCACTTTTCACGCCTTTCGGTATCTTGACATCGGTCTTGAAGCCGGTCAAGTGCGAAATGAACAGAAGCGTGACATCGTGACCGCCGTCCGCGAGCACTTCGGCCACTCGAGCACAGAATTGCACCTGTCGAAAGGACGTCTCCTCGGAATAATTAGTTGATTTCCCCACCTGACTATTCGCCATATTCGGCACAAAAATCACATATTTGAAGGCGAGTGTCGAGCTGACGAGCAGCGCCAAAATCGATAAAACGCGCATTTCGCTCTTCTTCTTCTGTGTGCTGAAATCGCACTTCTTTTCCGTTTTATACTGTTCTTTTTTGCATCATTCAGGTGATAAAGTCACAAAAGTGATAAATTCCCTGACGGCACTGTGAAGTGAATAGCGTTAAAACTAAAAAAGGAGAAATTAGGCATTTTTTGTGGTCTGTAGTCAACTGTGGTTTGAACATTGCGACTCACTGATTAGCCCTTATCAGTTTTGGCATCAAAAACTGTACGATTATTGCGAAATTGCACGTATTTTCCCGTTTTTTTTTCGGTCGATTCGAATTTCGCGCGCTTTTCATCTCATGGCCGAGTTTTCTGCGGACTAGAAATCTCGCCGTGTACTCCACGTGGACAAGTGCGAAAATTTTGTAAATTTTCAAAAAACACGAGTTTCTTGCTGATTTTCATCGATTTTCGCTGGTTTTTTCTTGTTTTTCAAATAAAAAGTTAAAAAAAAAATTGAATTCAAACTATTAAAACATAAAAATTCGAAAAAAGTCTTCAAAAAAAAGTGAAAACTGAATAAAAAACCAACTTTTAAAATAAAGTAGAGAAAAACTCACAGAAAAGCGAAATCTTCTTTGACTTTTTGTACTTTTTCAAACGTTTCGGCCACCACACATCACACAACTACAGTCATTTCGAGACGAGGTTTGAGTGCGCAAGACAAACAACGACAATTTGCATCACTTTTCGATCTTTGAAAACGAGAAAAAGAGAGTTTACTAAAGAGGGGGGAAAAGATCAAAAAATCAACAGGAAAATGGGTAACGAGGCGTTTCTAATCAACTAGAAATTACAAGGGAAACGAAAAAAGGAAAATATGTTTTATTTTGCCAATTGTTCCTCGACTCGCATTTTGGTGGCGTTGAACCGGGGCTGGAAGGCTGCCGGACCGGCGTTCCACGCTTCCACCTGGAAGAATTTCAGATTTTCAGCCATTTCCAGAGTATCTCACTTTGACGGGCAACTCGTTTCCGTAGAGGTCCAAAAGCGCGTTTTTATCGATTTCCTCGTAGATTGAGCTGCTCTTCGTGGCCGGAGTTTGCTGAAAATATCCGGTTTTCTCGGAATTTCGGTGCTCAGAGTGAGCTCACCTGCTTGATGAAGGGCTTCAGGTGCTGAAACTCGGGATCGATGCTCAAAGTGAGCGGAGCCCGCCGAGCCACCAATTTGTCGTCCCGCCCGTTCTTCCGAGCCATCTTCTGCGCCAGATGTAGTTGCAGCGGCGGCAGAGGGAACGAGTCGGGCAGCACGAGCTCCTCCATCGGCTTCGTGTTCTGCGTGAACGACTTCTCCTGGTGTCTGCCGACGGATTATCGATTTTCGGGGGCCGATGCTCATTGAAAGACTCACTTGTGCACCAGTTGCCAGTCGCTTCGGTTCAGATCCTTTGAAAACTCGTAAACGCCGAGATTTCTGCCGCGGAAAACCCATTCGGCGTACACTTTTCCCTCGAAAAGCCATCGATCCATGCCCGGTTCGGCCTGAAATCGCATTTTCGACGGTTTTTGGGCGAAAAAATCGATGTTACCCTTAGGATTTTCATGTAAGACGGCGATCCCGGCCATTTTCGTGTCCACTCGTTTTTGGTGACAAGACGGCCGACTCCGAACTGCGAAAACGCGAAGATTTCGATTGGGTAGTGGAAAATGACTTACATTACGAAGTTGTGCGAGGATTTCGAACAGAAACTTCCCTTCCGACGCAATATCGTGATTTCCGACAAATCTGATCAAATTTGACGCCATTTTGACTGAAAAATCGAGTTTTTGAGGGGGGAAAACGAAAAAGTAATATTTTGAAATGTGCAGAAAAAGCGCGCCGCAGCTTTGCAAACGAGTGCGATTCTTGCAAAATAGGCTCCGCCCACCGCTTTTATGCATTTTTTTTGCATTTTTAGAGGAAAAAAGCTTGAAACCTGCCGTTTTCTTTCATTTTTTCATTAAAAAAGACGAAGATATCGAATTTCAGTATGCGAATAACCGAAACAGCTCGAATTTGCGTGTCACTGGCGAGAAACAGCCAAAAAACCGGATTCGGACCGAACCGCCTTCACCGAAAAGGCACGCATTTTGTCGGAACAGAGCCACCGGCACTGAAATACCATCTGGTGAGTCGTTTGACATTGAAATACAAGTTATAGCGAGCGAAAAGGCTTTCAGTTGCAAGAAAAGAAGCCAACCGAGGAGTATGGCCTTCAGGGAACGAATCACGAGCTGCCAGGCACCGGAAAAGTGCACAGCAAGCTTCCGACCAAGGTTTTCCGTCTGAGACCCAGATTTTCAACGAAATGACCGTGTTCAGGTGCACATGAAGAAGGACAAGGTGTACGCGTGGTGCAGTTGCGGCTACAGCGGCTCGCAGCCGCTCTGCGACGGCTCGCACAACTCGATTCGCATTCCCGACCTGAAGCTGAAACCGGTGCGATTCATTCCCGACAAAGACATGACGGTGTGGCTGTGCAACTGCAAGCAGACCAAAAATCGGTAGGATTCGGTGGAAAACCGATGGGATTCCCTCGAAACTCGCGTGGTTTCAGACCTTTCTGCGACGGATCTCACAAGTCGATCGCCGAAGAGGACAAGAAAGCGGGACTTTTCGATTAACTCTCTTTCCCAATCCTCTTTCTTTCTTTCTTGTTTGTAGTTTTTAGAGTCGCTTCTCAATTGTTTCGTTTTTTTCTATGTTTAGTTTGATGTTTCTCCCGCGTGTACAGGTTTCCGCTTACGTTTCCCTTGACAAAAGTACAGAAAAGGAAGGAAGGAAAGGAAAAAACGGGGCGGAGAAGAAGAAGAAGGAGACACGCTAATTATGGGAAATCGGAAAGCGAAAAGACACTCGAAACAGGAGGAGGAGGAGGAGGAGGACACTTATAATTTACATAAACCATCCCTCTTCTGCTTCTGCTTCTGCTGTCTCATTTCTTGTTTCCTTTCGTCCCCCTTTACAAACACACATTCGTTTCGTTTCGGAATGTTCCAGAATGACGAGCGACGTTTTCAGTGAAAACTGATTCGAAAAGTTTTAGTGTTTTCATGTGTTTTTGCCTTCTTCCTCTCCTCCTCATTCTTCCTCATTTCATCGCCGTTTTTGTGTCGGGAGGTGTGAATAGTGGGGTGTCTGAGTGACACACACACACACACACACTCATTTCTCTAAATATTTGCACTGGCTCATGCTCCCCCCCCCCCCCCTCTTTATTGCCCGAGCATTCAAGAGAGCCGCGCCAATGAGCCACCGAATTGATTGAGGGCCTCCAACAAATTGCCCGCGCGCATTATTATCCGGTTGTCCGAACACTCGGGCACCACCACCCGCCTGCCACGTCACTCCTCGTCATTTCTCATTTGTGTGTGTGAGCGCTCCATTTTCGCACTTTTCCGATGAACTTGAAATGGTTCCGTGGCCTAATTCCCTCCTCCCCCAATTCCCCTGAAGTCGTTTTCTTTTTGTGGCCTAACTTTCCCATTTGAATCGTGGCCTAGTTTTTCAATGTTTCATGGCCTAACCTCTCTGGGCCATGGCCTAGCTTTCCAAAGGTCGGATCTTGTCTCCTATTGCTGAAAAGCCTATGTTTCAAAGCCATGGCCTAGTTTTCGAATCCGGTGGCCTAACTTCTTCTTGGCTTCTCTTTTTCAATGTTCTTACTCCCGAAAGAACCGTGGCCTAGCTTTCCTAAGGTCGAGTCTAATTGTTCAGTGGTACGGTCTAACTTCACCGGAATAATGGCCTAGTTTTCGAAACCGATGGCCTAACTACTAAGTTTCGATGGCCTAGCTATCCGGGAGCATGACCTAGATTTCCACAAGCCGAATATCGTTTCCCAGTGGTATAGCCTTGGCCTAACTCTCCCAAAGAACAATGGCCTAGCTTTCCAAAGGCCCCGGATCTAGTTACTCAAGTGTGGCCTAACTTGTGCTGGCCTAACTTTCCCCCATTGCCTATTTCTCTTCCATCGTCGTCGAAAACCTGATTTCCCTTCTCTCTCTCTCTCTCTCTTTTTCATTCCGTTTTTCGAATGTCCGGGGACTCCGGACGGCCCGCCGCAGCATTTTTTGACACATTGACAGGATGAGAGAGCAAAGAAACAGAGACACTGTCGTCGTTTTCTCTCTCTCGTTTCCCTCTTTCTCTCTATTTCAGTTGGTGCCACTTCGAATGGATTGACCCCCCCACAGTACAAAACGAAACAAGAAGTAATCACTGGAAATGTCGTGGTTTTTTCAATCGAAAATCGCCAAATCGCACTTTTACGTGTGGTATTTGGGCTCGAAAGAGGCCGACGGCGTTCGCGGAAGTGCTGTAAGTCTCTCGCGAGGGGAGGGACTAGGAAACTCACTGAGGGGGACTAGAAAACGGATTTGAGGGACTAGAAACCTCACGAACGGGTGTTACAAGGACTAGGAAGCGCAATTTGAGGACTAGTTTTGCTTCGGGGACTAACTTAGGTCGAGGGACTAGAAAACTCACATGGGGGACTAGTTTCCCCCTCTGAAGACTAGGAAACGGGTCCGGAGGACTAGAAAGCGGCAGTTTCCAAAAAAGGACTAGGAATACAATTTGGGGGACTAGGAAACTCATTTGGGGGACTAGTTTTCCTCCAGGGACTAACTTAGCCCCAGGGACTAGAAAACCCCTACATGGGGACTAGGAACTTCATTTCAGGGACTAGTTTCCCCTCTGAAGGCTAGGTAACGGATTCGAGGGGGGACTAGAAAACTCATTCAAAATCAGTTTCCCACTTGGGGGACTAGTTTCCGCTGGCCTAACTTTTTCCCGCAGGTGGTTCTTCCGGTGATGCGGCAGCTGCTGAAGGAGAGTTTCAAGAAGACGCCGAGCAAAGCGACCGTCCAAATCTCGTCGAAAGGCCTCAAACTGATCCAGAGTGTGCCTGCCATGTCACGGAGTGGCAAGGTGAAGATGCAGTTGGTCAAGTTCCAGATCGCCGCCAATTGCATCACCTACAGGTATGCGGGGGAGAAGGAGGTGTCCCGTGACACTGTGACCGTGACACACACTTGCAGCATCACCGGAAAAGCGCCGTTCGACGACGTCGTCGGCGTCGTGATGCTCGTGCTGAATCCCGAGATGCAGAGTCCGATGCACGTCCACTGTTATCGGTGTGACAGTGCCGAAACTGCGCAAATCATGTTGGCCAACCTGCAGGTACGCGTTTTGTCGTCGGATTGTGGGTTTTGAGAGAGATGTGTGCAATTTGTCGTCATTTCTGGTGCCTTGGCGAAAAAATGAAAAACTGTGCAGTTTGTCGTAAGATATTGGGTTTCTGGAAGAACAGTGTATTTTCTCGTCCTTTATGATGTTTTGGCGCAAAAATTGAAGAACGATGTATTTTGTCGTGAGATATTGGCTTTCGAGAGGATAATTGTGCACTTTGTCGTCATTTGTGGTGTTTTGGCCCAAAAATTCGAAAAACTGTGCAATTTCCCGTCAATTTCGATGTTTGTCCTTCCAGCTTCTTTTGTCGCGACCCGACGTGCAGAGGTCGATAAACGATCTGGAGCACCGTCTGTTCCTTTCGGGACTTCTCGTTCCCAGGTATCGATCGACTGTCGATTATCGATTAGCCAACCAATGGTTTGCAGAAGCACCTCGTCGTCGCACTCGGAGAACGGAAGTCTGAATCCGTTGAACCGTCCGCAGAGGTCGTCGTCACAGTCACAATCGAGAAGTGTGTCGAGAAGCACGTTCGACGAACGAGCCTCGCCGCTCGAGCCGAAGGATGCGTGAGTAGTTGCTCCGAAACGAGAAGAGATTCCGAAGTCCGGTCAACTGACGAAATGTAGGCGTCAATGCAACCGGACCATTTCGACAGTTGACACCTTCTCGCCACGTCTTCTCGTTTCCGAGTTACACACCGTTTTTCACTTCTTTCAGGCCGCCACGCCGCCAAGCTCCCACCATTTCTCGTCGCGTCGTCGACGAGCTCAAAAACCGCATCATCGGCGAGTCGCGGCTCAATTTGGGACGCAGTCGAGAGGTAACTCCGAATGCACCACATCTCACGACACTTCACGTACTCCTCAGAGCTCGCTCAACCGGTACGAGTCGGAGAAACGGGCGAGCCTCTCCGAGTTGCCGATCGAGACCGACTCGTCGAGATACCGAATGTTCGGCGACACAATGCTCCGCGACTCGAAGACGAAATCGCGAAGTCTGGACGATTTGGCAGCCGATCCGCTCGTTTCAACGTTATTTTCCCTTTCGTAAACCAATTTTTTCAATCTGATTTTTGCAGAAACTTGCGTGGAGGCGTGGGCCCGCCGTCGCCGCCCCGCCGATTCCAGAGGAACGACTACGTGGCGGCGGACCCTTTTGGGCACAATTCCTACGAGCGGACGAACACCTTAGAAGGGTTTTGGAAACAAAAAATGCGCCGCTCCAGCTCGATAAAACTCGATTTTTAGGTCTTTGACCGTCTCGTTTTTTTTCTTTCGTCAGTTTATTCTCTCTTTCTCACTTTTTTCTTCTATTTTTTTCTGTAAATAAGGTTTATATTTAAATAACTGCTGAAATTGTACTCGAAATTCGATAAAATATTGTTTTTTCTTTGCACTATGGGTACGGTAGACACTACAAAAGTACGCAAACACCGCCACGTCGGAATACACACATTTGCATGTTTTTGTTGATTTTCACAGAATTTTTTGACTTTTACCACCCAGATTTTGACGAATTCGAGTGTTTTATTTAGTTTTTGAACTGGAAAATAGAAGAAAATCTAGTTTTTTATCTTTTGACACGTCTAGATTACCTAAAACCATTCAAAAATCATCAAAAAATTTGAATTCAAATTTTTCGTCCGAAAAACTCGAAAATGTTTCGTTTCACGCATCAGATAACCGATTTGTACACCTCTCGTTAGTCATCTAATCAACCCACACCACAGTTTTTCAAATTTTCCGCCCGAAAGCGCGAAGCGGAATGATTCGGAGCTAATTTTGAGATAGGAAGCCATACGAGAAGCTCTGGAAACTCGAAAAACCAAATTATTCTTTTTTTTCTTTCGAGATTTCTGATCTAGGCAGGAAAAACGAGAAAAACGACGAAAATCTTATGTTTCAACGCGATTTTGAAGGCCAAAATCACAAGTTCCAAACATATATGTCCACCGAATTCTCAACGAATTTTCCCATTTTTTTTTTCAATTTTTATTGCGCGCTTCCTTATTAGTTTCCGAGGACGAATCCGTCTCGTTTCCGACACACCTGCTATTCCGAATTCAGTCCGCGAGAGAGAAATTCTCTCGCAAGTTCAAAAAGTGTGTGTATTTCAAGAGAGAGAGAGTGGGCAGCAAACGACAGAAAGAAAGGAGAGCACTCTCTCTCTCTCTCTCTGTCCGGGCGTCTCGTCGTCTGCGTCTCTCTAGCCGGCGCGCTCTCTCGGTTTGCGGGGTCGCGGCGCCCGTGTCGACACGCCGCGCCGTCTGCGTCTCCTCGCCGCGCGCGCTCTCTCGCGCCCCGCTTCCTGCCATCTCTTCGCGTCGGCGGCTGCGACGGGGCGAGAAGAACGACGCTCCGAATACTATTGATCTGATGGAGGAGAAGGCCTGACTGCATGCGGTCCGGCGGCGCCTCGCGCCTTGCAACATGCCCCTCTCCCGCACTGGCTTCTCCTCTCCCGCGCCCGCTGACGTCTTCTGAATGGATTCTGATCATCCGGAGACACTGAAGACGTCATTTTGGTCGTCGAAAGTCTTTGCTTTTCGGATTTGACCTTCACAGTCGAAATTGGCGGTTCCGTCTGTCGCCACTTCATCTTTTTCACTTTTCGGCCCATTTTTCCATCGTTCCATGAGACACCGGCCATTTGGCACTTTGCCAAGTTTCAGTCGCTCCAGAAATCCCGCATTTTCCATCCTCATACAGTTGTTTTTCGCGGGCCCCTGAAAGCGTTTGCAAACACTTGCCCCCTCGTCGTTCCGTCGGCAAACGCGCTCCACTGCAAACAGTCCGGCTCCTGGCACCGTGCCAAGGCTGCAAATGGCGCAGGCGTCTACCGTAGCCCATCGGACTGCGTCATGCTTCATACATTCGTGACGAGACCCGAATATTGATTGAAATGTTCAATTTCAACAATGATTTTTATTCAAATTCAAATTTTGAGAAAAAAAAAAACAGAATCGAACCGCATTCATGACTATAACGCTGCAAAAAAGGGGGGGGGGGTGTTTTGTGTTGTACAAACATGCGAGAAGCGTATTTTCATGATACACATTCCGTACAGAAGGGCCAAGGGAGTACGGTTGCCCTCTTGGTGTGCGCGCGCGCATTTTTGTGCCTCTCCGTGCCACTTTACGCCGAAAAACGCTGTTTTCTCGCCGCTCTCCTCTCTCTCTCGCCTTATCAATTCGCCGCCGACTTCTCGAAGAATTCTCGCGTCGTTATCTCGATTCGCCCCCTTCCTTTTTTCTCTTTTCTCCTCTAATTTCGATGGCGGGACCGATGATTTTTGATTTTCTTTCCGAATCGCTTTTGGGGCAGGTGAAATCGCGTCCAATTTCCGGCTTTTTGACGGGAAATTGAAATTTCGGGAGTTTTCCGTTGGCCCCTCTACCAAAATGCTCTCAATTTTTCAATTTTCAGGTAGTGACTGCAGAGACACTCGTATTTAACCGCTCGAGATGGATTACTTCAACGCGGGATCCGGAGGTCCCGGCGGACCGTCCGGCACTTCGGGAGCCACCGGCGGAGCACCACAGCAGCAGCAGCAGCAGCAGCAGCCACAGGGCGGCTCGGTGCCTTCCGGCGGACCCATGGACCCCTACGCCGTCATTCCGCAGCAGTTTGGCAACGGAGGCCTTCCACAACAGCAGCAGCAACAGACCGTCGTTCGTTTCTCATCCCCGCCCGAACACTTCCCATAACCGATCGTGTCAGTACTTTCAGTTCGACTATCCGCCGGAAGCGGTGGTGGCCCAGGACTACGAGGCCTACCAACAGCAGCAGGCGCAGGCGGCTCAGTACCGAGCAGCGGCGGCGGCGGCCGTCGCGGCGGCTCAGCAGCAACAGCAGCAGGCTCAACAACAGGCCCAGCAGGCTCAGCAGAGCCCGTCGGCCATCTACTATCAGAGCACGGGCATGCCGGGCACCTACTTTCCGATCCACTCGGCGTCCGAACATGGTAGGTGTCGACGCGACGGTCCGGCGAATAACGGTTCCTCTCCCGGGGAGATTACCTTGCAGACTTCCTCGGACCGCAGACTGTCGCCGCCGGAGCAGGAGCGCCGGCTCCCTACGGAGCAGCACCTGCCGCCGGAGGAGGAGGACATGTTGGAGCAGGAGCAGGAGGCAACGCGGAGTTCATGATGCAACATCAGGTAAAGAGGATACGAGCAAAACTGATATCATTGCGGAAAAATCACACAAAAACCGACTGAAAAGTGCAGATTTTTCGAAAATCAGCCCGGCCCGGAAAATTTTTAAAAAAATTCGAGAAAAATGTTAGATTTAGATGTTTTATCAAGAAAAAGTGCGATTTGAGCGCCAAAACTTCAGAGCCAGTGTAAAAAAGGTGAAAATTGGCTCATCGGCCCGGTCCGGCTCGTAAAACGAGCCGAAAAGTGAACTTTTCAAGCTCGTTGCTCTGTTTCTGTAGATGAGTCCGAAAAAAGATTGGAATCCGTGAAAAACTGCGTTTTTCCCTATGAAAAACCCCTGAAAATCAAGGAAAAAACAATCATTCCCGCCAAATTTCTATCAGTATTTCCAATTAGTTTTCCGAGAAGTGATTGGTTTTAATCAGCATAAATCTATATAACTTGACTCATTTTTCCGTTTTCCTTCTGATTTGGTGCTCTGAAAACGGGATTAGTCGGCGTCGGTTGCTCGGGGAGACACACTTTTGCTCTCTCTCTGTCTCGTTTACTATCGCTGGTCTGGAAGGGATATAGACGTCGTCTACCCGAAAAACACGCGCATTTTCCTTCTGGCGGCTCGTCTAATCGAATTATGGCGTCCTTTTCTCCACTCTCCCTCTCGAGAAAACAGTATTGTTGTAGTCACAGACGGGCGTTGAGTACGGAGTACGTTGAAAATCTCTCTCGAGAGAGAGAGAGCTCGGTGTGAGCCCTGACCGTCTAGATGAACGTTTCTCGTCTGAAACACGAGAGTAGGAAGGCGTGCTTTCGGCGACAAGATTGGCATCAAAAGAAAAAGATAAGCGTCAAGGCGACTGGATGTCCTTGTACTTGCCAAGAAAACAATCGCGTTCTCTTCCTTCCGCTTCAGGCTTTGATTCATCCGCGCTCCTCCTCGTCGCCTCCTTCTCCTCCTCCTTCTACTCGTCTTGTGTCTCGTCGCCTTTTTTGTTCGCCCCCATACACATGGGGTGTCACCTCCTCGAATAGACTCTCTCTCTCTCTCCCTCTCTTCCACGGCTTCTTCTTCCTCCTCTTCCTCTGCGTCTCTCGTTTTCGCGTCATCTCTCTCTCTCTCTCTTTCGGTCCGCCCGTCTGTCGGTTTGGCCTCCTCCTTCTCTTTTCCTTCTCTTCGTCTTGGCCGTCGTCGTCGTTGTTCCCCTCCTCGAGGTTTTTCTCCCCTCCCCGTCTTTCCGTTCGAAATTGGCGCCCGACTGCCTGCGCACACACACACACACACACGTTTTTGGTTGCCAAGGAGGGAGAAACCGCCCGTCCCATTTGCATTTTCATCTCTCTCTCTCTTGGTCTCTTTCCTTTCCGTTGAAAGAGGATTACTGTACACAGCGTCACGTAGAATGAACCGCTCCGCCGCCGGTTCTTCCACCTCTTCTGGACTCCCTCCACCACACCAGCAGCAGCAACGTCAACCGAGACGGCAGCAACACCATCCGAGACAGCAGCAGCAGCAGCAGCAGCGACAGAATAATCCACAGAATTCCACGAGTACTGCCGGTGGGAGGAGCGTGAGTTGCTCTTCTTCCCGCGAGCGGGTGGGAGAGAGCGGGAATGGGGGGCCGTGGCCGAGGTTTCGCGTTTATCGACGTCCGAGGGCCCTGTTCTTTTGACTCTTTTGAACGAGTCCTTTTTCTCTCTGTGCACGTCTTCTGCTTGTTTCAGCAGCGTCGCGGAAACAACTCGGTCCAGCAGCAACAGCAGGGAGGCCAACAAGGCGGTCAGCAGGCGGGAAACCAGCAGAATCAGCAACAACGTCATCAGCAGCAGCCGCAGCCGCAGAGCTCGCACTTCATGCACCATCAGGTTCTGCAAGTGGCACAGCAGCAACAGCAACAGGCTCAACAAGTCCAGATGCAGGCGCAACGGATCCACGGCGCGCCGATCAATCCGCAACAGTTCATGGTGCCGCCGCCGTCGATTCTGCAGCAGCAGCAGGCGCATCAACAAATGCACCATCAGATGCAAATGCACCACCAGTTCGGGCATCAGGCGCCGGTGCAACCGTCTCAGATGCAGCACATGCAGCAGCAGCAGCAGGCTCCGCCCTCGCAACAGGCTCAATTCCAGCAGCAGCAACACAATCAGGGCGGACCGAATCAGGGACAGCAGATGCAACAACAGCAACACCATCAGCAGCAGAACCAGCAGAATCAGCAACGTCATCCGAACCAAATGCACCAGCCACACCATCATCATCATCCGAACATCGTGCACAGAATGGCCATGGTAAGGCCTAACAAAAAAGTGAGACCCAGTCCATATGGGGGATATTTCAGACCGAGAAAACGCGGACGTTTCCCTCATCTTTTGCGTGTTTTCAGCTGCGCGATTGGCCGATCCGATGCGTCATCGAGGGCAAGTACTATCCGATGATCATGGGACAGAACGGGTCGACGATCCGTTCCATCGCGCACGCCTGTCACTGTCGCGTCGATTTCGTGACTCTGACGAAGCGCGAGCGGACGGTGCTCGGCGGCAACGATCGGATATTGACGGTGCACGGACACGCCGATCAGGCGTCGAAGGCCATCCATCGCATTCTCGACGTCATCCAGACCGAGGCGCTCAAGGACGATAGTAATATGTGAGTATCGAGAATCGAGAGGAGTCTTCTCGAAAACGGAGCTTCGTTTCAGTGGAGCCGACATTGTGCTCCGCCTGCGGGCTCACAATCAGCTGTGTGGACGGCTCATCGGAAAGCAGGGCTGCTCGATCAAGGAGATCATGAACAAGACGGGCACCAACATCACTGTCGCCAAGTGAGAATCGCGAGCATCCGTTCCCACCTTCTGATCCTTGCAGGTTCACGGAGCCGCCGAGCATGATGCCCGGACACGGAGGCGTGCGCAACGAGGAGTTGTTGTGTCTCAACGAGAGGACGATCATCGTGGCGGGACCGTCGATCGAGGCGGTCGTGCTGGCCGAGTCGATGATCTCGGCGAAGCTCAAGAAGTGCTACGAGTCGGACTCGCAGCTCAGAGTTAGTTTCTCGTAGTCATCCAACGAAAACATGTAATCCATGCGTTGCAGGCGGCCGCGATGGTGCAGTCGATGCCGCCTCTCGGCGCTCTTCCGCCGCCAATGCCGCCGGGCTCATCGGCCGGCTCCTCGGGCGGCGTTCCGCCGCCCCAGCTGATTCCGACGCCGGCCGGCCTCATTCAGGTGCAGCACTTCCCGCCCTCCACCCACCTCCCACCGACCCCGAACAACAGTTTCCTGCAGCCGGGCATGCTGCAAGTGCCGCCGGGCGTTGCCACTATTCGCTACGTGCGTATGTGGGTGCCCGACACGATGATCGGCGCTCTCATCGGTATGAAGGGCAAAAACATCAAGATGATCATCCGCGAGACGGGTGCCACCGTCAAAATCGAGGCGCCCGAGGAGAAGGCGGCACGCGAGGAGGCCGAGCGGCTCAAAGAGCAGCAGAAGGAGCTCGACGAGAGAGGCGACGGAGCCTCGTCCGGCGATCATCCGCCTGTCGAGCCGTTCCTCGACGACTCCAACACCATCACCTCGGCCGACGCCATCGAGGAGAAGGTGGGCGACCCGTCGAGCCATTCCCATTCAATCCTCCTTCTGTTTCAGCCGAAACCGTCGTCGGAGCGCATCGTGACGGTGAACGGAGACGACTTGCAGCTGCTGAAGGCGCAGTCGTACGTGTTCTCGAAGATGGCCGAGATCTCGGCGACGGGACCGTCCTCTCCGCAGGACTTTGAACGTCTGTACGTGCTGCGCATTCGCACCGAGCTCAACGTTCCGACGCGCATCATCGGACGGATAATCGGACGCGGCGGACAGAACGTGCGCGAGCTGCAACGGATCACGGGAGCCGTCGTCAAGATTCCCGAGGACGAGCGAGCCTCTGGCGGCGAAGTGTTCGTGCACGACGACGGTCAGTTTGCTCTCCAACTGTCACGGGACACCTCTCTCTCTCTCTCTGTTTGCAGGACTCGAAGAAGAGATGACGCTGGTGCGTGTGACTGGAAACATGCACTCGACGCACAACGTGCAAGTCCGTCTGTCCACTCTCATGCAAGAGTACTATCGATCCGGCGAGCACCGTCAGACGGGCTCCGCCTACGGGCTCCATCAGAGACCACCACCACCACCGATGGTGGCGGCTCATCACGGAGCACCGCCCAACAGAGCTCTCTCGTCGAGAGCCGATTCCGGTCAGTTTTCGGGACGAAAGAAAGGAAAACGTTTCCGACTTTCAGGAAGTCCGCTGGAAATGGGCTCTTTGGGACAAGTGCCGCCGATTTCGACCGACTCGAAACAGAATTCGCCAAAATCGCCGAAGCAGCAGCAGCAGAGTTCGCCGCCGAAAAACAACTAGGATTTTCGAGTGCCCCCCCCCCCCCCCCCCCCCAACATTTTTTGTGCATTTTTTCAGAATAACCACACAACATCCCCCGTCCCGCGCGAAAAAAAAATGCATTTTTCCGTTGTCTTTTTCACCCCGTTTTCTTTTTTCTTTTTCCTCGCAACAAAATTCTGTGAATTTCTATCGGCTCTTTTTTCCAATTGAAAAATGCCTTTCGAAAACTCACCGCCCCAAAAAACACATATTTCGCAACAATTTTCGTTTCGTTTCTTTTCTTTTTTTCCAAATTTTCATGTTTTCCCCCCTTAAAATTCGCCTCAAAAACATATCCGACAATTGATTTTTGCCGGAATTTTCCCCAAAAAAAGTCGGCAAGAATCCGCAATTGTCTCTCGTTTTTCTTGTTTTTCTAGGTTTCCCATCATCCTCCTCCACATTTTTCCGTTTTTTTCCCCCTGAAACGGGTGCGTATTCCGTATTTCTCGGGCACAATTTTCTCGTTTTTTCTCGACGCCACATTTTGAAAAATTGCGATTTTTTCGAAAAAACTTGAAAATTGGCTTCGAATCGATCAAAAAAGCACAAAAGGACAAGAGTTTTCTCGTTTTTTTCCCGGGATTTTCTGGAGTTTTTTAACGAAAAAATCAAAATTCTCCTGTTTTTGTCCCCATTTTTCTCTCTTTTCTGGATGATTTAGCCCCCTGAAATTGATAATAACCGTTTTTTTTTGCTTCCTCGACCCTAAAGAATATAGTTTTATGTTGTGTGCGAATAAAATAGAATATGTGTCTTTTCGTTTTGTTTTTTTCAGAAATTATGGACCTTTCCAGTGGGCATTTTCTGGTTTTTTTTCAAAAAAATTAAAAAAAGAACAAAAATGACGGCTAAAAGTTTGATTTTCGCTGCGAGACACACACTGCCCCAACAAGTTATGCGCCTTTAATTTGCAGTCTACGGTAGTATGATTTACGAATTTCGAATTTAAAATTTAAATTGATTAATTTCTCGCGTTTTTTTTGCGGACGCCGCTCTTTTTTCGAAAATATTAAAGCGTTTGTGTTTGTGACGTCATCGTTTCGAAAAGTGCGCGGTGGCTTTTCCGCGCGGAACCCACGCGGCACGCGGAACGCGCGGCAAAAGAAAGGCGTTTTTCCACATTTTGGCGGTGACCTTCTCCTCTCAGCGAGAGAGAGAGAGAGAGAGAGAGAGAGAGGGCGTAGAGTGTTCTCACCAGTGACAGGCACTCGTCTGCGTCTCTCTCTGTCTCTCACTCTCTCGTTCTCTCTGTGTATTTTGGGGCGAAAGAGAGAGAGAGAGCGTTGTGCGCATGAATCAGACACAAAAGACGCCCTCCCGTGGGGAAACCTCACTTTTACCTCCGTTTTTCGAGAAATTTCGACACTTTTTTCGTAATTTTTCCTTTTTCACCACATTTTTCTACCGATTTTCGGTATTTTTCCCTGTGAAATCGACGCGAAAATCGGCGAATTTTCACCGTTTTTTCTTTAATAAATCGATCCTTTTGGGCGTTTTTCCTCGTTTTTCACTGTTTTTCGCCCATTTTTTCCATTTTTCGCGAACATTTCGTCTTATCGCTTGTTCGTTTTGCAATTTGACAATTTGAAATTCGAAATTTGCAAACACATGACTTTTCCTCTTGTTTACCACCATTTTTTCACATTTTTTGCTCTCCGCCCTCCCCCCGGTGCCTGGCTCCGAATTTGTTGTTCATGTGTGTGTTTCAAATGATGATTTCACAATTCACTGTCAAATTAGACGATTCTCGAGAGGTTTTTTATCGGTTTCGATCTCAATTTGACCCCGATTCTCTTAATTGAAAACCATTTTCGACACGGCCTGAAGTTGGGAAATTGGTCCACAAAATCAAAATTTCCAATGGAATCTGGAGCCTAGAAATATCGATTCGAGTGTAGATTTACGAGATTCACAGTTGAAGTTGAAGTTTCCAATCGAACCGGGAACACGAAACTAGCAGAGCCTCCGTGTAGATTTACGAGATGATTGGAGTGCTTTTTGCTGCTCGTAAATCTACCCGAAAGTTTGTGGCCGAACTTGGTGGGCGAACGATTCCTAGGCCACACACAAACACACCA
This sequence comes from Caenorhabditis afra, assembly GCA_963570955.1. NCBI lineage: Eukaryota > Metazoa > Nematoda > Chromadorea > Rhabditida > Rhabditidae > Caenorhabditis > Caenorhabditis afra. The sequence continues at coordinate 6,640,371 of OY751534.1, forward strand.
GGGATGTCCGGAATTCCGTCATCCGCCTTCCGATTTCCGTTTTAAAGAAATCTGTTCCGACTTTCGTCTTCCGAGTTACGTCCTTCAAATTTCCACTTCCGATCTCTGCCAAACTCACACTCACACACTCACAAGGTCAGAAAGTGCAGTGTGCCTGTAACAATCGCAATTGTCTCGATATTTCGAATCCCCCCATCCCCCACCCGTATCTTCTTCTCTCATAAAAAGAGTCTCCTTGACATGCATCCGCCCCCCGGTATACTCGGCGACGGCGCGAGAACCAATGTTCAACTCGTCGTCGTCGTCGTTGTGTGTGAGCGGAGGGCGTCTCTCGTCGTCTTGCCGCCGCCCCGCAGCTGGTTGTTTGAGAGCGGCGCCAGCACCTCCTGGCACCCTCTGCTTCTCTACGCACTCTCTCGCGTCGCCGTGCTCTTCCTCTCTCTCTCTCTCTCGGGTACCCCGGCACGCTCCCCCTTCCTTCTCTCTCTCTCTCTCTCTTTCTGGCTGGCTGGTCGCCGTCGCCCGTCGCCGCCACCGCCTCGCTGCAGCAGCAGCCAGCAGCCAGCACTGCGTAGGAGAAGAAGAAGAGAATGAGTCTCTGTCTATCGCTCTGTGTGACTTGTCATAGTCAAAGTCACTCTGGGTTACTAGTTACTAGTTAGTACTGGTCATCACTGGTTGAAACGAGGAGAGCCTTGTTTCATGGTGGGGGTTCGGAACGGTCCAAATAGGCTCCGCCCCCCACAATTTCCACGTCGACAGTTGGAAGAGTTTGGCAACCTAGGCCACGGCCCTTCGATATTTTGGGTCTCGTACAAAATCTTCCAAGTGTTCCCCCTTCTGTAAAATGAAAAACAATATCGTCGACGTTAAACTGGGGGGTGGGGGCGGAGCCTATTTCGACCATTTCACCGCCCTCTCTAACTGGGACCCCTCCATGGCCTAAGTTTCTAAACTCTTCCAAGTGTTCCCCCCACTCGAGTTCTTCCACTAGTCTCTCTGTTCCGTTTCCAGATCAATCATAGGTTCACAGGGAGAAACTTGGAAGAGTTTGGCATCCTAGGCCACGACCGTCTGAATCTTTGGGTTTCGAACAGGGACAGCCGTCCCCAAATCTCAAATCCTTCCTCCTTTTCTCTCTATCTCTTTTTCGGATTCCGTTATCAACCTTCTTCCATTCCCATTTTTTCTTCCAGACAAGTACACTCGGGCCCATCAGAGAGGTCTTTCGTTCACTGCCCCCCCTCCGCCCTTCGCCGCCGCCTTCCGATCTCAAAATGAAGCGAAGTCTCTTCATTTTATTCGTCCTCACGAGGATATCCTCCTCCTCCGCATCGGAGCCCACCGTCGCCGCCTCGTGCTCTCAGGTTGAGCCCAAGTTCGTGAAGGAGCTCAACGCTCACAAACAGGTACCCCCCAATTGGGAAAATTGCACCTTTTACTCTGAATTGGCTCACTTTTCAGCCAGTATGCGTGTGCTCCGAATCTGGATTGTTCAGCGTCGTTCCGGGACTTGCTATCGAGTGAGTAGTGGCACAATGTTTTATCATATTGGGATTGAATTTCAAATTTCACTTTCTTACCGGTTTGAAGACGAATTTTACAAAATTCACCTGAAAATTATCCGATTTTTCTCCTCTTCATACTCGAAATTTGCGTTTTTTCCAATTTTTCGAGTCGGGGAAAAATCGGAAAAATTTCGACTAATTTTTATAAAATTGTCGACCAAAATATCTACAATTTGAGTGATCTACGGACTCTCGGAAAACTTTTTAAAAAATTTTTGTGCTTGAAAAAAGATTTCGTCGTTTTTCGTCAATTTTCGCCCAAATTCTCCCACTTTTTTTGCGGGGAAAGCTGCCTTAAAATCAAGGTTCCAACAACTTTTTTCCATCGAAAATGTAAACAAAACCGGGTGAGAATCGAGAAAAACGGGCGGAAACACCTGGAAATTTGGCTTGCGTTCAATGGAGCGCGTTTGCAACACACGACTCAAGGCGATAGTACTCGTGATCTCCGATGATTTCAGATGTGAATCGATTTCGCCGTCGACGCTGTCGGCGAACCTCGTCTCGATGGGAAGTGTCGACATGGGATCGCTGACGATTCGCGACTCGGATCTGAACGCCGACTCGTCGTCGCACGATGTGTTCCGCGATGTGAAGGTCTCGCCGGCCGCTCTTCAAATGGATCGCTGCAACTACACGGGTCTGAGCGCGGAAACGTTCGCGCAGATGGGACGCAACATGAAGGTGCTCTCGATGCGCGACAATCTGATCACCGAGGTGCCGGCCGACGCGTTCCGTTCGATGAAGGCGCTGAAGCGGCTCGATTTGGGCCGCAACGCGATCACGACGATCGAGAAGGACGCGTTCCGCGGGCTCGCCCACGTCGAGGATCTCGTTCTGAACGCGAATCCGATCGAGACGCTCACCGTCGGCATGTTCAACGGGCTCACTGGACTCAAGAAACTGAATCTGGCGTTCTGCAACATTCGGAGCATCGAGGAGGGCACGTTCCGCGGGCTCGACAGTCTCGAGATGCTCATTCTGAGCGGCAATCAGTTGGAGAGCGTCGAGCACGGCGCGTTCGTCGGCCTCAACAGTCTGAAGGTGCTCGAGGTGGGCGGCAATCGGATGACGTCGATCGAGGTGAAGTCGTTGCCGAAACTCGAGAAGATCGTGATGAACAACAACGACGTCGACTCGATGCGCGCGATCAAACTGCGCGATCTGCCGTCGCTCTCCGTCGTTCTGCTCGACCGGAACAAGATTCAGAAGCTGTCGGACGCCGATCTGACGGGAATGGTGAAGTCGTCGCGACTCGAGACGCTCTCGTTCGCCCACAACAACATCTCGAAGATCGGCGTGAAGGCGTTTCACAACGTTCCCGCACTGAAGACGTTGCTGCTGCAGCACAATCACATTGAGGAGTTGTCCGGCGACACCTCCAAGTTCTCGAACGGTAAGACATTCAGATGAGAGGAAGCACGACGTCTTCTTTTTTGTTTCCAGCCACGGCGCCAGTGCTCGGTGCGATCAAGACGCTCGGAACGCTGCAACTCTCGTCGAACAATCTGACGGTGATTCGTGCCGGCGAGCTGCCGACGTCGCTCGTCAACCTCGCCCTCGATCACAACGCCATCTCGAGAGTACGTCCCCCCCCCCCCCCCCCCACTTTCACTCTGATCCTTTCAACCTTCATTCTGTTTCAGATCGAACCGCGCGCACTCGAGGGAATGGTGCTGTTGAAGCGGCTCTACTTGCAATGGAACAAACTGCAATTCCTCTACAACGGCGCGTTCGACTCGTTCTCGCCCGCCGACATTGAGGCCATCGATGTGTCGTGTAAGTCGAGACCCCCCCCCCCCCCCCCCCCGATTATCGATTGATTTGTTTGCAGCCAACTCGTGGCAGTGCGTGTGCAAAGATCCGAAAGAGTGGCTTCCCGGCTGGTTGGCCGAGGCGGACGAGGCCGACGTCTCCGAGGGTCCGATCGGATGTCTCGCGATTCCCAACTGCGGTCTCGGCGAGGACGCGCCCGACTTTGTCGCCGTCACGCCGGACAAGAAGGCGCCCGCTCGCTGGGTCACCATCGTCGGCACCATTCTGTTCCTCTTCACCGTCATCCTGATGTGCGTCATCGGATTGCTCTACTTCAAGGACTACAGGCATCAGGTACGCCTTTCTTTTTTTTCCCCGACATTTGTCGTCAACTTTGGTGCCCCGTCTGCAATTGCGATTGCAGACTCGGCATCAAACCTGACGACACTTTCTCTAATTCGGCTCAAAATTCGTATTTTTAAAAACTAAATTTTCCGCTTTCAGTTCACTCTCCGCGGTCGTCGCTGCGACTCGGATCTGCACAAGCTAATCGACAACGATCCGCTCAACATTCCGTCCGACTCGATTCTCGTCATTCCGGCATTGCCGAAAAAACCGAACCCGGGCGGCCCGAAGAAGACGGTTCGCTTCCAAAATTTCGACGAACCGCCCCATCATCAACTGTTTTCCGCATGAAACTCGAACCGGAGACTGTGCGCGAAATTGTACGAAATTTTGAAATTTCGCCGCCCCATTTTTCCGCATTCCAAACAGTCTCCGCCCATTTAGTTTTTCAGCACCAATAACGAAAAAAAAAACGTTTGCCCCACCCGGTATTTCTGAAAAACCCGTCAAAAATCTTTAAAAACTGTTACCAACTTTGTATATATATTCTTAATCTCTAATCAAAAACCATAATAATAATAGATCCCGATGCGGGGGGAAAACATTATCAGCCGATTATCGATTGATTTTCTCTTCGCCCCGCCCCCTTTCCTGTTACGTGTCTCTCCTTCCACCACCTATCTTCTCTGTCCCATTTCTCTGTATCGTTTCCCCCAAACACTTTTTTCTGTCAGGTACTCCCACTCCAAACTGATCTTGTCCTCCTCCTCCGTTTTCTCTCTCTCTCCCACTCATTTCTAGGCGCCGACGACTCATCATCACTACTTCTTCTTCATACCGTTATCTTTTCACATCCGCCCCCTATCGAAATGAATCGTTATTTATTGATTTATTATTATGCAGAAAAAAAGGGTTTTTCAGATGGAAATTTCGTTTCGTGTAGCTTTTGGTTTTTTTTTTTGGCTCCGGGTCAATTTCAGCGGCTGCGAAACGTCCCGGAGCCGTTTTTTTTCGATATATACATAATCGAATCGATTAAATCGAACTATTATTAGTTCATCGCAATCACCGCCTCGTTTTCGATCGTCGTCGCAATCGATTGGGCCACTCGTTCGCTGCAAAATTTGGGCGTTTTTTTCATAAAATTCTCAAAAATTGTCATTTTTTTTCCATTTTTTTGGGGACTTTAAACTGAAAAATGCGTACAAAAATTATAATTTGCAGTAAAAAAATTCATATCGCTGAAAATTGAGTGTTTTTGAGCACAAAATTTAAATGTCTGAAAATTACATTCGAAACCCGGTTTCCGCCAATTCGGCGGGGAATTTCGATGTTCAAACGTTTGAAAATACAACTAATTTTCGGTTTCTATCGATTTTTGATACAAAAACATGAATTTCAGCAACAAAATGAGCAATTTGAAATTTTCACTGAAATTCCCAGGCCGGACCGAGCAGCCGGCTGCGGCAAAAACGGTAAGATTTTCAAATCACAAAACTGGCTGATTTTGGCCAATTTAACAGGAGAATGTGCCAATTTTTTATATCCCACACTTCTCCTGTGTATCATAAGACGCTTTTCGTCTCTGAAAATCAAAATTGGAAGCCTTAAAGCCACACTTTGTTTTTTTTCAACCGTTTTGCCGAGTTTTTCTTTGCCGAACTGCCGCAAACAGGGTTGTCACTGGCCGGAATTTCAGTGAAGTCATCAAATTGCTCATTTTATCGCTGAAATTCATGTTTTTGTATCAAAAATCGATAGAAACTGAAAAATAGTTGTATTTCCAAAACGTTTGATCGAAATTCCCCGCCAAATTGGCGAAAACTGGTTTTCGAACAGCCATTTCAAATGTTGTGCACAAAAACGGGGAGTACCCCGCAATAGAACTTTCCGGAATAGAACCGGGACGTAATAGAACTCACCCCGCAATAGAACTCGCCGGAATAAAACTCGCCGGAATAAAACTCGCCGGAATAAAACTCGCCGTAATAGAACTCGCCGCAAAAGAACTGGGACGGAATAGAACCGGGACGGAATAGAACTCGCCGCAATAGAACCGGGACGGAATAGAACCGGGACGGAATAGAACTCTGCCGTAATAGAACTCGCCGCAATAGAACTCGGCCGCAATAGAACTGGGACGGAATAGAACTCTTGTCGAATTGGTCTTAAATCGTCACTAAAAATGTGTCAAAATTTTCGCAAGACCACTGTGATCAGAGTTATATTCCGTCCCAGTTCTATTCCGTCCCAGTTCTATTGCGGCGAGTTCTATTATCCGTTTTTCTTGAACTGGACCCGGGGACGAGAATCGGGAAATGGGCGGTCTAAGATTCGCCGGCCGGCGGCCGCAGCGGTGTGTGTCGATTCACGAGCGCTGGCTTTTTGAAATGTTGGAAATTCAAGCGGAAATCGTTCGTTTTCAACCATTTTTCTCGTTTTACGACGAAAAAATAGAAAAAAATGGTTGAAAACGAGCCATTTTCGCTCGTTAATCGAAATACACCGCCGCGGCCGCCGCTGTCGGATCTTCGGCCGCCCATTTCCCGATTCTCGTCCCCGGGTCCAGTTCAAGAAAAATGGATAATATTACGTCCCGGTTCTATTCCGGAAAGTTCTATTGCGGGGTACTCCCCAAAAACGCTCAGTTTGGAGCGATATGAATTTTTTACTGCAAATTATGATTTTTGTACGCAATTTTTAGTTAAAAATCCCGAAAAAAAAACGAAAAAAAAAATTAGCAAAAAAAAAAAAAACAATTTTTTTCGTCCGGGCCTGGCCGGAGACTTTGCCCTCTGGCCAGGCCCGGAATTTGACAACCCCGGCCGAAAACGTTCTTCGCCGCACGGCACACTGGTTCTTACGCAGTCTCCACATCGAGTCTTCTGAGTATATTGGCGACGGCGGCCCCGAATCCGACGTACTCGTCCAGCCATTTCTCGCCTCGTTTCAGCTTCTCCAACGCCTCCTCCATTCCCATTTCACGGGCCGGTATCTGAAATGCACGACGTCTTCATCGGAAGAGAGAGAAGATGGTTGAATCGGAAACTCAAAGACGAACGGGTCTGTCGACGGCCGCGCCGCGTATTTTGAACGGTCTGATCGGCTTGAACTTGCGCGCAGGTTGTTGGAGAAGCATCGTGAGTTGTCCCTCGCGGACCGACGTCAGAATCTCGTCGACGTCTTCGGTGTCGTCGAATTCCGACGGCAGCGGACACAGATTCGTCGTTTCGGGGCTGGAAATTCATGATTTTCAGGTCGTTTTCAGCGGGGGCAAAAACCTCGTGAAATTGAGTGTAATCTGTCCGGGCGAGTCCTGTATCTGGTCCAAAATCTCGCCGGCCGCCTGTTTCGCCACCGCATCTTCCACTGAAAATTCGAGGTTTTTCGTTCTTGTTCTCATTATTTCAGACGATTTTCAGAACTAGGCCTCACTAGAGCGCGTTTGCATTTCCAGCCACGAACCTGTGTGTTTTTCAACGCTGATGATGTATTTTCGATCTGGCGTGCTCGGTTCCATGTTTTGATTGTTTTTTGTTTGGAAAAAACAGGAAAAACACAGGTTCGCGGCTGAAAATGCAAACGCGCTCCATTGAGACGGCAGAGTTGCGCGGAAATGAAGTTCAGGGATCCAGAAGACGGTAGACGGAATTCCGCCCAACTCTGTTCCGCTGCGACTTCTATTCCGTTGTGATGTCTGTCTCTCGCGGTCTATGTACCGCCGGGGCCGAGTTTCGGTTTCTCGGCCGCGGCCACCTCGCGACAACGTGGAAAAACTCGAAAATTCCGTTGAAATCGCTGAAAAAGCGGCCGAAAAGCCGAAACTCGGTACCTAGACCACGAGTTGACGCCGCGAGAGACACACAATACCACACCCACCCAACTCGTCGCCTCTCGTCATTTTCGCGCGTTTTTTCGACGAAAAATCCAGACTCGACTGTGTGAGATGACGTTTTTGGGGTAGTGGTGGTTGTGGAAGCGAGAGCTCGTATGTGGCGAACTCTTCTGGAATGGTGTCGATTTGGTGTCTAGAAGTGATGTCCGGGGGTGAACATTTGGGAAGCGGAAGTCGGGATGACGATTTTTAACGGGTAAAATTGCATATTTGATGCTTAGGCAGAGATTTCGAATCGATTTATCGTCGCCGTGATTCGCGCGTTTCAAACGCGCCCCGTTGAAGGCAAGCCAAATTTCTTGCTGTTTTCGCTCGATTTCTTTCATTATTTTTGACGGAAAAGTTGAAATTTCGGGTTCAAGGCAGGTTCTCGACATTTTTATGCAGTTTTTGTCAAAAAAAAATGGAGGAAATTGGGCGAAAATTGACGAAAAGACTCCGAATGATTGGTTTTTTTCAAAAACGGAACTCGGATATCGAAATTCGGGACATTTCTGGTTTGTAGCCAACCTCTTGTCATTTTGGGGCCATTTGTTTCGTAGAAGAGCTCCTCGTAGGACATGCACCGGTAGCCCATGCTCATTTCGATTCTGAAACGAAAAACCAACGTTTCCTTCGCAACAAAGTGATAAGCAAGAGAGAAAAGTACCGAAAATATGCAAAAACACATCGGGAGAACCGGCAAAAACAATAAAAATCGATATTTTATTCATTTAGAAACAGGAAGGGCTTCGATAAACGATAAACAACGCGCGGAATGAGCGGAGCATCGTTGTGGATTCCGTCGCGGCGCCGTTTCCCGGGGCGGGTAAATGTTCTCAAATAGTAGTTTAGCAATAAATAATAATAATTAATAATAAATATGGTTTTCGATCGTATTTTACAGGAAATCGAGGAGGGGGGAGCGAGCCGGAACATGGCACATGGAAAGCGAAAAGGGGGGGAGAAGAACATCACAAATTCAATTGGGAAGGGGAGGGGGGTTTGCACTGTTTAGAACGTCTCCGTGTCGTCGAGATTCGCGGCGAGGGCCTGATCGATTTCCGCACCGTTCTCCTCTTCAGCAGGGGCGTCTTCCACCTCGTAGAGCACTTTCTTGAGAGTCTCCACATCGATGGTGTCCGATTTGAGCTCTCCGGCGGCGTGAACGAGCCCCTCGACCTTCTGGAGCATGGCGTAGTAGAACTCGCGCTCCGTCTCCATCTCCTTCGCCGTCTTCTCCCACTCGGCGGCGACCACTTTCAGCTCCTCGTTCTCTTTGAGCAGCGCCTCGTTGGCCGGCGAAATCGTGCGTCGCGCGCCCGACGCCGTCGCTGGAGCCGGTTTGGAGCCGTTTTGGACGGGCGGCGTCGCGGGTGACGCCTTCACGACGGGAGCGACGGCGCGGACGACGGGCGGCGCGCGGACTGCCGGAGCGGCCGGACGCGGCGCCGACGAGCCCTTGAGAGCCGGCAGGTCCTCTCCGAGACGCGCGCCGACCGCGTCGTACTCGTCGGCCGTCGGCGGAACGTTCGCGTTGAAGAACTGCAAAGCGAGGAGGTTCTCCAGGAAAGAAAAGCGGGGGAGACGAACCTTGTAGAACCACTGCAAGAACTCCATGTTGTCCTGGAACTTGCCCTTCTTCATCTTCTCCACATCGACGGGCTTGTCGACGCCCAGATCCTTCCAGGCGGTCGTCAGCAGCTTCCAGTTGTTGAGCACGTCGGGCTCGTTGCGCGGATTGAACTTCACCTTGCGCAGATTGATGGCGTTGAAGAGGAGGTGCGTGAGTTGGCAGTACGCCGCGCCGGACGACATCTCCTCCACTTTTGTGAAGTGACTCTGTGAATTTCACGCATTCCGGCCGATTTTCAGCATTTCCGAGCAATTACCTTCAGCTGATTGTTGACCCACGCGACGGCGTCCCTCCGGCTCAGCGTATCGGTTGTCACTGCCGAGATCCACACGTTGTTGACCATTTTGACTGAAAAAAAACCGATAAAATGGTTTTTGGCGCGGGAAAATCGATAAAGCCGAAGGAGAAACGGGCGGATAAATTGAGAGAGACACTGGTCGCCACGTCCCTCTGTCTGTGCGTGCGCGCGCGCGCGCGGAATGTCAAAAGAGAGACGCGCGGGCGCTGGAGAGACGCAGACGACGAGACAAAATAGAAAAATGAGAACGAGGGAACCGAGAAGCTGCGAGGAGACGGAAAATGAGGCACGAGACCGGAAAAAGCGGAAAAAATGACCAAATTCCAGCGGAAATTGGAAAACTGATGAAAACATGTGGAGACTGCATTCGTCAGAATTTTTGGTAAGTTTTTCTGATTTTCCACAAGAAAACTGATATTTTCAGACCGATAATATCGAGAAAAAACGATTTTTAGGCGATTTTCAAAATAAAAATCTGCGGGTTACTGTAGTTTTCAAAGGGACAGCACCCGTTGTGTACAAATGGTTTCGCAGCGAAAACCCTTATTGACTTTTTTTCAGGAAAAACCGATTTTTTTTTCGAAAAAAAAGGAAAAAGAATTCAAATTTTCGCATTTTTCAAAACCTATAAACTCTCTTATCATAGGGGTTGAGCAAACAAAACCAGTGAAATATATTATGCAGGGTTGTCAACGGGCCGATTCCGGGCCGGCGCGGGCCGGCAAATATCTCCCTTGTTTCTTGGAATTTTTGGACAAGTTACCTATGAAAAATGTAGATCTCGGCGCCCTCTACAAAATGGCGTTGAGTTTGTGAATTTTTATCGAGTGTCAACAAAGTTAGAAGCCAAAAAGTGGCCGGGCCGACCAATCGGCCCGGCCCGGCCCGGCCCGGACGTTTTTTTCGCCTATAACTTTGTTTGCACTCGATAAAAATTCACAAACTCAACGCCATTTTGTAGAGGGCGCCGAGATCTACATTTTTCATAGGTAACTTGTCCAAAAATTCCAAGAAACAAGGGAGATATTTGCCGGCCCGCGCCGGCCCGGAATCGGCCCGTTGACAACCCTGATATTATGGGGTGAAAATTCAAAAAATAATGAGAAGACGAAGAAGCAGCCGCTGGTGGTGTCTGTTTGGTGTCTGACTGAGTAATTGGGGTAAGAAATGCAGTTATGCACACACACACACAGTGGAAGCACAGAGAGAAAGACAAAGAGCGCAAGTTCGAATGGCGGCAGATGCGGAAAAGAGAAGGAAGGGCGGCCCGCTTGACCGGTCAATCCGGCGGCGGCGACCGATCGACGGGCGAAAAAGGGCGAGGAAATGCTATTCGGCCTTGATTTGGAACGCACAGAAACATGTTTCGGCTGTTTGAATCGCTTCGAAACTTTGAAAACTGACAAAAAAAAATTCGCGCCGAAAACTTCGGCGTCCGCAATTTGTCGTCAATTCTGATGTTTTCTCAGTGTTGACAAATTTTACGATTTTTGAGCTAAATTTCGGAAGTTCTGGTTTATTCGACAAGAAAAGTGGTTTACCAGTGGATAATGGCACAAAACTATTGGGAAATGCTACATGAACCATGATAAGAAAAGAATCAGAAAAGTTCGAGAACCTTCTCGCCGACGGCCATTTTCTTGTGTTCCGTGTACGTCGCACTGTTCTCGTGCACTTTCTCGAGGTCGTACCTGCAAGAAAAAGCAATGAAAATTGTCAAAACGCGGGGAAACTGACCTATAATTGACCATAATGCCGAAGCTGTTGTTGATTCCACGATGGCTCGTGTCGCCGTCCCAATTCAATCGATAAAGCTCGGCGCCGTTCCGAAGATGGAAATTGGCTGCAAAATATCGATTGGTTACGAGCGTTTGGGCGGGAATTTGAAAAATTCGCGTACCGACTGCGTTGAGAGCGGCTCCGTTCCGTTTGGCTCTGCACAAATAGTGAGCACACGCGTACATCAGAACGTGTCGGATCGCCTTCAGCTGCTCCTTCTTCGTCTTCTCGTTGCTCACCACTTGCAGCAGGTGCTCGGTGGCCTCCTCGCGGCTCAACGCCGTCTCCGCCACCTCCGAAACCCATTTCTGCACTTTTTCGTCGACAATCGACGCTGAAAATGAAGAGAAACGGTTGGAAAGGGGCGATTGAAAGGATTACGGTATTCAGAGTTTCCCTTCAGATTTCTGATCAACCACGGCCGAAAACCGGGCACTGGCGATAGAGTTGAGTGGATTTTCACCGACGGAACGTCTTTCTGCAGCTGCGTCGCCACTTTTTTGATGAGCATATTGCCCAAATCGATGCCGGACAGGCCTGAAAACATATTGCGTACAATGCGCCGAATCTGACGACACTTCGCCGGGAAACGATTCAGGACTGTACCGGGTTGTGTGGAAGTGATCGAGTAGTAGATGGCAGTCGTCTGATCCTCTTCCCGACCCGTCGGCTCTCCTCGTTTCGTTATTTCCTGCACAGAATCCGCGATTTCGCCGACAAGTGCCACGTGGACCATTACGAGAGGGTTGCGAGGCAGTGCTTCGTGCGAAAAGTAGAAGCATCTGCAAAAGAAACGATCATTTTTCAACTTTATCGTCAGGTAGGATGCATTGTACGCAATGCACCTCAATTGACGCGCAAATGCAGAAAACGATTGAAATCACCTTCTGAGCGGCCCGAGACGTTTTCGGAAGTCGGTGAGGCCTCTGACAGGATGAACGGCCTCATATTCGGCCACTTTTTGGAGTATATCGCCGGGAGAGGACCAAGTGAGCCGCTCCAACTTGAGATTTCCGAGGCAGAACCAGGAAGTGAGCACTTCTCGGCACGCGAGTTCAATGTGTCGCAACGAGGCCGTCGTCGTCTTCTCCGTTTCTCGCTTCAGAAGCGCCAGAATGTTGGCACGCATCTCGCAGACTTGCATAACGCCGCCCGGCAGATTTCCGATCGATTTGATCAGATTCAAGTAGGTCGCCGTGGCCGCCGTCCTCACTTCCGGATACATTTGATCGTTCTGAACTCAACAACTCACAATAATATCGATTTTCGGATGTACCTTCGAGTAGAGTAAAACCGCGTGATTCAACGCCTCCTTGTTCACACCGTAGTTCGTGACGAGACCCACGAAAAGCGATTTTCGCGATTCTGGCGCCGAGTTTGCGTAGATTTTCGAGAATTTCTCACTGTACGTCTGCAAAACACCCAATATTTGTGGAGTTTGCAATCTACAGTAACCCTACCAGTAATTTGTCCCCCGTAGTGCGGTTCGTGAGTCCGTCTAGTGCTGATAATAGTGTAGAAGAGCATCTGATCGAGTTATTATGTGGAAATCGACGAAACATGAAATAAATCTGCAAAAAACAACGAAATAATGGAAAAAATGGGGCTAAAACTTCAAAGGCGCGTGCCTGGAAAGTTTGCGGTGGGTCTCATCACGAAAATGAAATTTGAACGCTTTGAACTTGATTTTGATGGTTTTATCGAGATTCTCAGTGATTTTTGGTGCGATTTTCGCGTAAATTGGTCGGAAACCGGGTAAAAAGTGTACGCGATCACCTGATAAGCGCACAACAAAACAAGATAAAGAGAGACAACGGGGGGAAGCCGATTGCCATCGAAAATCAATCACGGCGCGCCAACTGCCGTCGAGCCAAGTGACGAAAAAGAACCACAGAACGCTCAGTTTTCGGCACCAAAAACAAAAAAGCGAAGAACTGAGTGGGAAAGAAGATAGGGCGATGGGGGGGGGGGGGGGTAAACACAAGACGGAATAGTGCAAAAATCGCAAAAAAGGAGAAGCGCGCGGCAGGGTTGCGAAAGCGCGTGCGACGCCTGCGAATCAATCGGTCGGCTCGTACCGCCCACTTTTTGGTGCACTTTTCCCACGTTTTTCAGCTTTTCGGGTCGAATTTTCAGCTTTTTTGAAGTTTTAATGTGTCAATATCGATATGGAATTGATAATTGCTCTGAAATTTATTGAAAAACACAAGATTATAAAGCGAAAAACGAATTTTTCCCAATATAATTTTTCTGCGACGCTCAGCAGTTTATTATCGCATTTCAGGTAAAAACAACATGTCGAGCAACGTCCTCGGTCAAACGCTTCGCTGCTCGAAGAGCGCCGTTCAGAAGGCGTTCGTCGCGACGGCGCCGACCTCCGACATGCTTCGTTTCCGATCGCCGGTCCTTCAAACCAACACGGTAGCCTATTTTTCACTGGAATTTCGGTTAAATTAGCGGTTTTGCAGACGAAATTGGCGCGTTATGGAGGTCGTCACAACGTGACAGTTCTTCCGGGAGACGGAATCGGACCCGAGATGATCCACCACGTGGAGCGCATTCTCACCGCCGTTCAGGCTCCCGTCGACTTTGAAATCGTGAATCTGACGTCGAAAGAAGACGCTTCGGAGGATCTTGCCGAGGCGATCACTGCCATTCAGCGAAACGGAGTCGCTCTGAAGGTTTGCAATCGAAAAAATAAGAAAACTCAAGAAAATCGTCTTTGTAGGGAAACATCGAGACGAAATTCGACAATCCGAGCTTCGTTTCTCGCAATCTGGAGCTCCGTCGTCATCTGAATCTCTACGCCAACGTTCTTCACTGCTCCACGATTCCGACGGTGCCGAGCAGACACACCGGCATCGATATGGTCATCATTCGCGAGAACACCGAGGGCGAGTACTCTGGAAATGAGCACGAGGCCGTCACTGCTCCGAACCCACGTGTCGTCGAGTCGCTGAAGGTGAAGCGTTGCGTCTATGGAATTCCTCTCTAATTAGGTCCCATTTCCAGGTTGTAACTCGCGAGAAATGCGAGCAAATCACCCGTTTCGCGTTCCAATTCGCGAAGAAGCACGGCCGCAAGCGCGTCACTGCTGTCCACAAGGCCAACATTCAGAAGATGGGCGACGGACTTTTCCTGAAGGTGGCCGGCGAGATTGCCGCCAACGAGTACCCGGACATTGAGTTCAACGCGATGATTGTCGACAACGCGTCGATGCAGCTGGTAATCGCTCTGAAATTCGAGTTGCCAACTTGAAAACGATGGGTTTCAGGTGTCGCGCCCGCAACAATTCGATGTGATGCTCATGCCGAATCTCTACGGAAACATCATCTCGAACATCGCGTGCGGACTCGTCGGAGGACCCGGACTCGTTTCCGGAATGAACATTGGAGACGATTACGCCGTTTTCGAGACCGTAAGAGCTTTTAAAATCTGTTTCCCATAACCAAATCCTCCATTTTTCAGGGAACCCGCAACACTGGAACCACTTTGGCCGGAAAGGACCTCGCGAACCCGACGGCGTTCATCCGCGCTTCCGTCGACATGCTGCGCTTCCTCGGACTTCAGATGCACGCCGACATCATCTCGGACTCGCTGTTCCGCACGCTCGTCGACAGAAGAGTGCACACCGCCGACATCGGAGGCACGGCGAAGTCGTCGGAGCTCGTGACGACGGTGCTCGAGTTTGTCGAGAAGGAGATGGAGGACCGCAACTTCCGCGTCTAATTGTGCCCTTTCTCCCTCCGACTGTCGCCTGATTCCCTCCATTTCCCCCCTCTAGTGGCTAGCTTTACCCCCCTCCAATTTTTCGTCTTCTTCTTCTTTTCTCCGTCTTCTCCACCTATTAATCCCCATTTTCAGTAGCATAATGTGCTCGTTTCCCATCCTCATTGTGCTCTTTCTTTCCTGTTTTCCCCGTTCTTCCGCCTGATTTCTCTTATCTCTCCTGTTTCTTCCAGTAGTAGTTTACACATAAAGAGTGGTTAGAAATTCGATACGTCGCCTCTACAGGAGGTAAATATTATAACTGTCACTTCCCTCCCTCCCCTCACCTCCCAAGTACCCCTTAATTAGAATCGCCAACACTTGATCAAGTGCTCGGTGAGCAATCGCTCGCCCAAAAGTGGGCGGAGCCTAGTTCTTCTTCACATGATGTTCCTTTCTCATAATGTTCTTTGTAGCTACCCCTTCCCCCCTTTCCAATATTTCTATTCTCATTTCCTGGCCATCTGATCCACCAAACTGTCCGGTGTGGAATTGAACTCGTGAAAAGAAGTGAGCACGCAGTTCAATATACCCGGATAGTTTGGTGGAATCCGAAAAAGCCGTGCATTGACTATTGATTCCTGCGGACGGTTCCGATTCCGATTCGACGCCGAACCATCTGCAATGTCTTGTCCGGACCGTCGAAGGTTGCGATCTTTGAGTCGACTCCAAGCCGGGCAATGCCTCCTCACCCACCCCAAAACTATCGGCCCATATCACTCCCTTCTCTCGCATCATGGAGCGCATCGTCTGCAAAGGCGTTCGCGGTCACCTCTTCTCTCCCCATCTCAGCACGGCTTCATTCCCTTCTTGTCTCTCCTCCGCCCTTTCCTCCTCTAACTCTATCCATCACCGCCCCTGATCCACACTCACGGTTCCGCATCGACTAACACCACCACCACCGAAGGTATGACATGGGGGGGGGGGGGGGGGTCTTGGGACGGAGACCCCGTCTCGAATGCGGCGACGAGGCCACATCATCAAGAAGGCATTTTCAGTCTGTCAAATTTCGTACTGACTATCCGACTCTTCACGCCGCCCGAGGTGGAATACAAACGAAAAACCACGGGGCAACAGCACTTATTACCGGATTTTTTTGAATGCAATACGCAGACAAATTTTGTTTCCAAACAGTTTTCCTTTAGGCTGTTGGTCTCGCCACGAAGGAAGCGAGAGAGTGAGAGACGACAGACGACGAGACAAAAACATTTTTTCGCGCGTTTTTTTTGTAAATTTGCGAAAAAACTACCCGTTTTCAAAATAAAAATTGAAGAAATATCAATTGCAATTCACAATTTACCGAAAAATTACTGAAACGGGTCGTTTTTTTCGAAAATTTACGAAAAACGCGCGAAAAAATGTTTTTGTCTCGTCGTCTGTCGTCTCTCACTCTCTCGCTTCCTTCGTGGCGAGACCAACAGCAGGAATTAAAACAGTTTTGAAACAAAATTTGTCAGCGTATTGCATTCAAAAAAAATCCGATAATAGGCCCGGTCATTGTTTGGTAGCAACTTTCGAACAATTCGGAATAGCAAGCAGTTGTTTTTCAAATAATGAGCGTGTTTGCAGCGGACAAAGTCAACAACAACGACACTGAACGACGGTGTAAATATGTAGATGGATTTATTGAAATGACGCAAAATGAATTATTGCTTCGTGGGCAGGCTGTCCGAGTGCTGCACCGAATCCAGTGTCGTCCTCGACATCAGTTTTGACACCTTCTTGAGCTGGAAGCAGAGGTTGCGAATCAACAAGCGTCGACTTCCTGCTTGATTTCGCGTGGTCTGTCCACGCTCCACTCCGAAGCGATGTAGCTGCTTGTAGCTTCGTTGCTCAATTCAGCCGCCATTGATCTTGTCCTTGTTGACATGCGCTCGGCTCGACGAAGAAACAGCAGCTCCGCCGTTGAGAAGGGCGCGCTTTCTAGCCCCGGCATCTTCGCTGTCGGATGCGATTTGTCTCCCGTATTTGTTCCATTGTTTTCCGTCCTTTTCGTGCCAGATTGGGCAGCTGCAAAAGGAACCAATTGAATTGAAAACATCGAATTTGGCGCTTCGAGCCTACCTTTTTCATTTCGTGGCTTCGTTGAGCTCTGCTGATGAGTTGCGTAGTCGAAAGTTATTTCGGACCCTGCTTAACCAGTGATATTTGCAGGGCCAATCCCATTTCGCATCAATCTCAAAGATCGCCTTTTTTCGGATTCGGCCGTCGAATTGCATCATCGAGAGCGCTCGGTTTCTGCAATCGGGGGATATTTGAAACAAACTAAACAACCAAATAACGCACCTTTTTTTTTGGCAACATTTTCCGTTGTAGGTTATTGGGAAAATAGTTTGGAAAGGGGGGGGGGGTTACTGTAGAAAATAAGATTAAATGGGAAGAAGGAGACAAAAGCGACCGTCCAGGACAGTCATTGGGAAGGGGAATGAATCAATGAGGGTGGAAGGTGTTGGGGAGAAGGGAGGACGCAGAAGAAACGGAGAGAGAGTGTGGAAACGGTGGAGGGTGGCAGAGAACAACTTGTGCCCCCTAGGTGTGTTGTGCCGAGGTTGTTGAGGCTGTCCTGCCTGCAGGAAGAGAGAGAGAGAGAGAGTATGGGGTCAGAGGAGAGTGCCAGAGAAAGCGGAGACTAACGACGTTGTGCCTACCTCGGCCCTTGTGTCTTCGTGTGTTTGTGCCAAGTCTCCAGACAATGTTGTACAGTAGACGCCACATATGACGCGCAATTGTTGTTTTCGTGTTTTTCGGTGTCTATTGCTACCAGAATGAACCAAGCGGCTCCGCCGCCGACAGCGCGCACTTTACCGCCCAGAGGTGGTTGCGTATAAATGGGTCCGGTGGCCGAGTGGCTCGTGTGTTTGCCTGTTGGGTGGGGGTCCCTGGTTCGGTCTTTTGTGGTGGCATTCTTGTTTCATCTTGCCCTAGGAATGCGGACAGATAAACAGACAGACACACACACAGATGGATATACCCCGGACGGTTTTTATTAATAAGGAAGATTTTTCGGCATGTTGGCGTGCACTGAAGTACAGAGGTACCACTTCTGGCCCATTCATCATTCTGGCCGATATCTTTGTTTTTAACGATCTTCTTAGCTCTCCCCGTTTATGAGCGAGTCCGAAACTCAGAGAACTGATAATTTCAATTCGTTCCTCCTCTTTCGAGTGGTCATCATAACCTCCAACGTCCCCTTCTTTCTCTCTCCCCCCTCAGTTTACCGATCACATCTCTCGCTCCATCGCCCTCTTCTAGCCTATCGCTCTCCCTACCCCTGCCCGATTCTGCATCTTCTCGCTCTTTCTCTCCTTCTTCTCTCCCCATCCTTGCACCCACCCCCCTCCCTCTCACTTTATCCTCCCCCCACCTTCCACTGTCGTCACCACTCTTTTGTCTTCTCTGCACCTCTGCCACTTACTCTCCGTCCCCCTATCGGTTTCCCCTGGTGGCGGACTGTAACTAGGCCCTTTTCGCTGAGATTGCTGTGGCGGCTTTGGTTTCCCAAGTAGACGCCACACTAGTGTTTGGGCGCGGCTAACCATAGTTTAAAATTCAGTGAGATCCCCCCTTCTCATCACCTTCTTTCTGGAACATTCCATCAATTGGCGGGAGATTCAAACTCATTTTTCGAGAAAAGGAGGCGAGAGAGTGTGTGGAAGTGAGAGACGCAGACAATTTTTCGTCCCTCTGTTTCTTCCGTAATCCGAATTAATCGATAATTTCCGGTTACTGTAGCTATAGTACCCTCTCTATACTTCAAAAATAACCACTTCCCATAATCCTCCTACTCCTCCACTGGCAGCTGGAACTCCTTGAAAAAGTGATGTTGCGAAATTATGACTACCGTATCTACCGTAATCGTCGTAAAACCTCTTAGATATTTTGGTTGTGACACTCCCCCACTCTAAGTATGCTCCCATTTAAATTTGAAGTCAATCGGTTCGGTACGAAAAAGTGCCAAAAACGACCGTTTCTACTGTAGGTACCGTAATCCTGCCGTAATCCCGACCAGAAATGTTATAGGGGTGAAGCGCTCAGAGACCCATAAGGCTATGCAAAATATCAGGCCGATCGGTCCAAAGGCTGGAATGTTATTTCGGTTTTAGTGCGAGACAAACAGAACTACTCAAATAGTATAGTAAAGAAAAGATATGACGCGCAATTGTTGTATTCGTGTTATTTCGGTGTCTTTTGCTGCTATTTTTCGGCATGTAGACGCGCACTGAAGTACAGAGGTACCACTTCTGGCCGATATCTTTGTTTTTTACGACCCTCCTTAGCTCCGCCCACTTTACGAAGGAGTCCGAAACTCCGAGAACTGATCATTCGAATTCGATTGTCCTCTTTCGAGTGGTCATCTGTATTACTCCTTCTCTTTCAAACTTCTAAACAAGAATTTTCCAGGATGGCTGCTATTGCTGATATCTGTGTCAAGTCTCCGGGTTCCCGTTCGGAACCTCCCTGACCTTGAACACGGGTGTGTCATCTTTAACACAAAATGGTGAAGCTTGTTGAGCAAGCAGCTCCAACCAGGCCAACTTGCCGAAGTCGACATCGGACCTCAGGGGCCAAAGTGGCCATTTTCAACGAAGTGGTTAAGATCCTGGTGAGTGATTTTCCTGTTTTTTTCTTCAAAGTTTATCTCATAACCTCTTTTAGAAGAATCAAATTGAAGCGGACGAGTGGAGAGCCAAAAGATGCTCGATAACAGTGACAAACGCGATAATCACAAGCTCACGACACTCACAACGTGCCCAGATTACAATCGGCTGAGCCTTGTCCAAGGCGACATTTTGGACGAAAAATACAGATCACTGATCTGTAAAATGGAAGAAGAGCTCTTGAAAAAAAAAAACTGCAAAGAAGGACTCCGAATGGTATCAACACTCGAACTGGCGCTTGGATCTCAGCACCGACACAGTAAGTTCACACCAAATATTGTCGTTTTTTTTGGGAGGAAACCTGCGAATCGTCGCGCGCTCCAACATTGGGGGCGTAGCCAATTTGTAAGTGCCGCACGGTCCAAGCCCCGCCCACTTTTGGAATTGTCATCACGCCAATCACCGCGTTTCTGAGGCGGAGTCACGCGCGCTGATTGGCCGCCCCACGTGAAAATTCAAAAAAACGCAATGGGCGCAGTTTCAACCGTGCGGCACTTGCAATAGGCCACGCCCCCAATTTTCGGAGCGCGCGAAAAATCTCAGGTTTCCTCCCGAAAAAAACGACAATACCTATTTTCGAGCAACTGTCTAAACAAAGTTGGCTTTCAGGCTTGTGCTCAATGGTGGACAAGAGTCAATTGCGAAATCAGTGGATATTGGCTCACAATCAAGAGAGAAAACCTGCAGCAGCTCATCGAGGAGATCGAAACGAGGCAGAGTCGTCTCGGACGGAAGAGGAAGCGATCCAACGACGAGGACAACAACGAGAAGAGAACCGCCAACTGAACAATTCTAAATTTCGTATGCCTTTCATTCATTTTATTTGTTCAAGTGTAATTTTCTCATTGCTTTATCTACATACCATACAATAAATGAGTAATCAAATTTTGAAAAAAAAACGTGGTTGAAATACATTTGATACAAGAATTGGGCGATTTCGCAATTTGGGAAGGGAGCAATAGTGCGGAAATATCAGGAAATCAAGGATTTTTTCAACAAAAAACAAGAAATCGAGTGAAGAAGAGAGCAACAAAGAAAAACAATATGGGGGGCAGTATTTCATGATCTGTTGGGAAACTATTCAAGATCGTCGCGTCTTGATATACAATTTTAGAGCAAACAGTTCTTAAGAACATAAAACACTCGAATGCGCGACTAACGTTTAGAGTCGGCTCCTTTATCGCATCCAACTCCGTTTTGCGGGTGTCCAAGAAGTCCTGACCATCAAAGGCGTCCCACTTCAAATCTTGAGACCTCATCTGAAAAAGTGACATTAAAACATGATAACTTTGGTTTTTGAAGTAACAAACCTTCTTCGACGCTTTCTCGCCTCTCAGAGTTCTTGCTTGTCTTTCAATGTATTATCGGATTTTTTTGAATGCAATACGCAGACAAATTTTGTTTCCAAACAGTTTCACTTCCCGCTGTTGGTCTCGCCACGAAGGAAGCGAGAGAGTGAGAGACGACAGACGACGAGACAAATACATTTTTTCGCGCGTTTTTTGTAAATTTGCGAAAAAACGACCCGCTTCAGTACTTTTTTGGTAAATTGTGAATTGCAATTAATATTTCTTTAATTTTTATTTTGAAAACGGGTCGTTTTTTCGAAAATTTACGAAAAACGCGCGAAAAAATGTTTTTGTCTCGTCGTCTGTCGTCTCTCACTCTCTCGCTTTCTTCGTGGCGAGACCAACAGCGGGAAGTGAAACTGTTTGAAAACAAAATTTGTCTGCGTATTGCATTCAAAAAAATCCGATAATAGAGTTGGAAGGGTTTCAGGTCAACCGTCGGTTGTATGGATCCGATCGACAATGCGCCCACGTCTGTTTCGTAGTCGAACGGCGCTCCTTCAATCCATGTAGTTTTCCAGGATCTTGTACTTTTTCAGTGTTGAAAATCGATCGATAAGTGCGGCGATTGGGAAAACGTCATCGTCGATTTCGTCGGCACACAACTTTCGAATGACTTTCATCTTGATGAAGTTGGGACTGGTTTGGTCTCCCGGAAATTTCGCGAGACACTCTCCAATAAAACTGACGGCGGTCGGGTGAATTAGATACTGCTTTTCCACAAATGGGACAAACTTCATCACTATGGTACGTGCAGTCGGTGAGCTCTCCCAACGCGACCTTTCCGATCACAAGGTGGAACATCGAAGTGTGCACTTCATTCGTTCCCCACCAGCCAGTGCCTGCTGCTTCAGTGTCGTCGTTTTTGGTCGTGTCCTTCCGGCAGGTTTTTTCCCGCCGTATTCCTTCTTTTCTGCTGCCTCGCGGCGTTCGGCGATGGTGGCAGCCGTTTTCGTAACTTCGGAGAGAAGGACTGCGTGGCGATCTTGTAGGCGTCCTTGAAACACGAATAGGCGATCTGCCTTGGTGGGTTCGTCAGAAGTTGGTAGATGTTCGCTGTGGTTGTGACGAGGCGTCCGCTTCGAGGCGGCTTAACTCCCGAGAGCGCTCGGTTCCTGCAATCGAGAATATCTTTCCTTAAAAACTAAACAACCAAATAACGCACCTTTTTTTTTAATTTGACACCATTTTCCGTTGTGGGTTATTGGGAAAATAGGTTAGAAAGGGGGGGGGTTACTGTAGAAAATAAGATTAAATAGGAAAAAGGATATAAAAGCGACCGTCCAGGACAGTCATTGGGAAGGGGAATGAATCAATGAGGATGGCAGATGTTGGGCAGAAGCAGCGAGAAGAACGCTAGCTAAACAAACAAACGGAGAGAGTGTGGGATCAGCGGAGAGTGCCAGAGAAAAGCGGACGACGTTGTATCAACCTCAGGATGTGTGTCTTCGTGTGTATATGCCAAGTCTCCAGAAATCCTTCTCGATGACGACGAAACAAGGGAGAGAACAAGTGAAATGAAGAATGAAAGTGGAAGTTGGAAAGGGGAGTCAACAGCAAATGGGGTGAGCCATGATTTATCATCGGTTTTCTCCAAACCTCGCGAGGTGGAGCTCGCGGATGTCCCCCAATCGCTCAGAGTCTCCGTTTTTTCGACTGGGGAAGCTCGGGGGTCAACGCATCGGAGAGACTCTCCTTCTGTCTCAGCCACTTGCCCTTGTTCTTCTTCTCACAGACGTACTCGTGGAGCTGAGCCAACCAGTTGACTCTCGATGACGCTCCAACCAGGGCCGAGCGGCAACGGGAATTTTCGGCAACGGCAATTGTCGACAATTGCTGAAACAACTTTTCGGCAATTTTCGGCAACTTTCGGCAATTAATTAAAATTTTTTAAATCAGACAATTTTGTCCAAATTTTTTCGCATATTTTGGCTGGAGTTCACCCTCGGTTGAAGTTCACCCTCGGTTGGAGTTCACCCTCGGTTGAAGTCCACCCTCGGTTGGAGTTCACCCTCGGTTGAAGTCCACCCTCGGTTGAAGTCCACCCTCGGTTGGAGTTCACCCTCGGTTGAAGTTCACCCTCGGTTGGAGTCCACCCTCGGTTGAAGTCCACCCTCGGTTGAAGTCCACCCTCGGTTGAAGTCCACCCTCGGTTGAAGTCCACCCTCGGTTGAAGTCCACCCTCGGTTGGAGTTCACCCTCGGTTGAAGTTCACCCTCGGTTGGAGTTCACCCTCGGTTGAAGTCCACCCTCGGTTGGAGTTCACCCTCGGTTGAAGTCCACCCTCGGTTGAAGTCCACCCTCGGTTGAAGTCCACCCTCGGTTGGAGTTCACCCTCGGTTGAAGTCCACCCTCGGTTGAAGTCCACCCTCGGTTGGAGTCCACCCTCGGTTGAAGTCCACCCTCGGTTGAAGTCCACCCTCGGTTGAAGTCCACCCTCGGTTGAAGTCCACCCTCGGTTGGAGTTCACCCTCGGTTGAAGTCCACCCTCGGTTGAAGTCCACCCTCGGTTGGAGTTCACCCTCGGTTGAAGTTCACCCTCGGTTGAAGTCCACCCTCGGTTGGAGTTCACCCTCGGTTGAAGTTCACCCTCGGTTGGAGTCCACCCTCGGTTGAAGTCCACCCTCGGTTGAAGTCCACCCTCGGTTGAAGTCCACCCTCGGTTGAAGTCCACCCTCGGTTGAAGTCCACCCTCGGTTGAAGTCCACCCTCGGTTGAAGTCCACCCTCGGTTGGAGTTCACCCTCGGTTGAAGTTCACCCTCGGTTGGAGTTCACCCTCGGTTGAAGTCCACCCTCGGTTGGAGTTCACCCTCGGTTGAAGTCCACCCTCGGTTGAAGTCCACCCTCGGTTGGAGTTCACCCTCGGTTGAAGTCCACCCTCGGTTGAAGTCCACCCTCGGTTGAAGTCCACCCTCGGTTGAAGTCCACCCTCGGTTGAAGTCCACCCTCGGTTGGAGTTCACCCTCGGTTGAAGTTCACCCTCGGTTGGAGTTCACCCTCGGTTGAAGTCCACCCTCGGTTGGAGTTCACCCTCGGTTGAAGTCCACCCTCGGTTGAAGTCCACCCTCGGTTGGAGTTCACCCTCGGTTGAAGTTCACCCTCGGTTGGAGTCCACCCTCGGTTGAAGTCCACCCTCGGTTGAAGTCCACCCTCGGTTGAAGTCCACCCTCGGTTGAAGTCCACCCTCGGTTGAAGTCCACCCTCGGTTGGAGTTCACCCTCGGTTGAAGTCCACCCTCGGTTGAAGTCCACCCTCGGTTGGAGTTCACCCTCGGTTGAAGTTCACCCTCGGTTGGAGTCCACCCTCGGTTGAAGTCCACCCTCGGTTGAAGTCCACCCTCGGTTGAAGTCCACCCTCGGTTGAAGTCCACCCTCGGTTGAAGTCCACCCTCGGTTGGAGTCCACCCTCGGTTGAAGTCCACCCTCGGTTGAAGTCCACCCTCGGTTGAAGTCCACCCTCGGTTGGAGTTCACCCTCGGTTGAAGTCCACCCTCGGTTGAAGTCCACCCTCGGTTGAAGTCCACCCTCGGTTGAAGTCCACCCTCGGTTGGAGTTCACCCTCGGTTGAAGTCCACCCTCGGTTGAAGTCCACCCTCGGTTGGAGTCCACCCTCGGTTGAAGTCCACCCTCGGTTGAAGTCCACCCTCGGTTGAAGTCCACCCTCGGTTGAAGTCCACCCTCGGTTGGAGTCCACCCTCGGTTGAAGTCCACCCTCGGTTGGAGTTCACCCTCGGTTGAAGTCCACCCTCGGTTGAAGTTCACCCTCGGTTGGAGTTCACCCTCGGTTGAAGTTCACCCTCGGTTGGAGTCCACCCTCGGTTGAAGTCCACCCTCGGTTGGAGTTCACCCTCGGTTGAAGTCCACCCTCGGTTGAAGTCCACCCTCGGTTGGAGTTCACCCTCGGTTGAAGTTCACCCTCGGTTGGAGTCCACCCTCGGTTGAAGTCCACCCTCGGTTGAAGTCCACCCTCGGTTGAAGTCCACCCTCGGTTGGAGTTCACCCTCGGTTGAAGTCCACCCTCGGTTGAAGTCCACCCTCGGTTGAAGTCCACCCTCGGTTGAAGTTCACCCTCGGTTGGAGTCCACCCTCGGTTGAAGTCCACCCTCGGTTGAAGTCCACCCTCGGTTGAAGTCCACCCTCGGTTGGAGTTCACCCTCGGTTGAAGTCCACCCTCGGTTGAAGTCCACCCTCGGTTGGAGTCCACCCTCGGTTGAAGTCCACCCTCGGTTGGAGTTCACCCTCGGTTGAAGTCCACCCTCGGTTGAAGTCCACCCTCGGTTGAAGTCCACCCTCGGTTGGAGTTCACCCTCGGTTGAAGTCCACCCTCGGTTGAAGTCCACCCTCGGTTGAAGTCCACCCTCGGTTGAAGTTCACCCTCGGTTGGAGTTCACCCTCGGTTGAAGTCCACCCTCGGTTGAAGTTCACCCTCGGTTGGAGTTCACCCTCGGTTGAAGTCCACCCTCGGTTGGAGTCCACCCTCGGTTGAAGTCCACCCTCGGTTGGAGTTCACCCTCGGTTGGAGTTCACCCTCGGTTGAAGTCCACCCTCGGTTGAAGTCCACCCTCGGTTGGAGTTCACCCTCGGTTGAAGTTCACCCTCGGTTGGAGTCCACCCTCGGTTGGAGTTCACCCTCGGTTGAAGTCCACCCTCGGTTGAAGTCCACCCTCGGTTGAAGTCCACCCTCGGTTGGAGTTCACCCTCGGTTGAAGTCCACCCTCGGTTGAAGTCCACCCTCGGTTGAAGTCCACCCTCGGTTGAAGTTCACCCTCGGTTGGAGTTCACCCTCGGTTGAAGTCCACCCTCGGTTGAAGTTCACCCTCGGTTGGAGTTCACCCTCGGTTGAAGTCCACCCTCGGTTGGAGTCCACCCTCGGTTGAAGTCCACCCTCGGTTGGAGTTCACCCTCGGTTGAAGTCCACCCTCGGTTGAAGTCCACCCTCGGTTGGAGTCCACCCTCGGTTGAAGTCCACCCTCGGTTGGAGTTCACCCTCGGTTGAAGTCCACCCTCGGTTGAAGTCCACCCTCGGTTGAAGTCCACCCTCGGTTGAAGTCCACCCTCGGTTGAAGTCCACCCTCGGTTGAAGTCCACCCTCGGTTGAAGTCCACCCTCGGTTGAAGTCCACCCTCGGTTGGAGTTCACCCTCGGTTGAAGTCCACCCTCGGTTGGAGTCCACCCTCGGTTGAAGTCCACCCTCGGTTGGAGTTCACCCTCGGTTGAAGTCCACCCTCGGTTGAAGTCCACCCTCGGTTGAAGTCCACCCTCGGTTGGAGTTCACCCTCGGTTGGAGTTCACCCTCGGTTGAAGTCCACCCTCGGTTGAAGTCCACCCTCGGTTGGAGTTCACCCTCGGTTGAAGTCCACCCTCGGTTGAAGTCCACCCTCGGTTGAAGTCCACCCTCGGTTGAAGTCCACCCTCGGTTGGAGTCCACCCTCGGTTGGAGTTCACCCTCGGTTGGAGTCCACCCTCGGTTGAAGTCCACCCTCGGTTGAAGTCCACCCTCGGTTGGAGTCCACCCTCGGTTGAAGTCCACCCTCGGTTGGAGTTCACCCTCGGTTGAAGTTCACCCTCGGTTGGAGTTCACCCTAGGTTGGAGTCCACTTCAAGCAGAAGATCAGTTGTGTATCGAGTACAGTCAACACCATCCGCATCCTGAACCTTCGACCAAATGGATCCGTTGGATGCTTCCAGGTGATGGACCGGGACGAGATACTGCAGTCAGTGAAGGTCAAGATCGTCGGAATTGTATCCACGCGCCATTCCCATACCCATTTCTACGCCAGGGAGTTCGATCTAAAACACGAATACTCCCATCGTGGTGCCGGAAGAACTGTCACTGAATGCAAGGAAGTCGCCCGGATTCATCGAAAGCTACGAAGAATGTGGATGCGTCACAGGATGTTTCTGCTGTGATTCCAGCTGTGTATTCTACCGAGTCTACTGCTTCACCGGTATATCTTCAAAGTCTTCACATGCCGATCCTGGACAAGTAAGATCCCAATCAGTGTTCTCTTGAACAACCATGTCTGGAAGGAGACTCTCCACCACGGAGTTCCGTATCCAGTTCCTGGAACAAACATATCAGTCACCGTCACTGGATTCGTGGAGCAATCAAGGACGCAGAGACATCATCGGATTTTCACATACTGTTGTATGAAATGAATTCAGTTCAATTCGAAATAAAACAATTTTTCCAACGACTAATTTCTTAATTTCTTAACCGAAGAATGGATGACGTCATCGAGGAGGTCGTCTGGAGACACAAATCCTGAGATAGACACAACGTCGTTAGTCTCCGCTTCACTCTGGCACTCTCCTCTGATCCCACACTCTCTCCCTGCCTGCTAACTTTCATAAGTGGCGAGGTCAACCTCAACACCTCGGAACGGGGATAGTGACACAACGCGTAACTTGCCTCTGGCACCCTCCTCTGATCCCACACTCTCTCCGTTTGTTTGTTTAGCTAGCGTTCTTCTCGCTGCTTCTGCCCCCAACACCTTCCACCCTCATTCCTTCATTCCCCTTCCCAATGACTGTCCTGGACGGTCGCTTTTGTTTCCTTCTTCCTATTTAATCTTATTTTCTACAGTAACCCCCCCTTTTTTTCTGACCTATTT
The DNA here is from genome assembly GCA_963570955.1 of Caenorhabditis afra. Taxonomy (NCBI): domain Eukaryota; kingdom Metazoa; phylum Nematoda; class Chromadorea; order Rhabditida; family Rhabditidae; genus Caenorhabditis; species Caenorhabditis afra. Next base: position 6,668,015 of record OY751534.1, read on the forward strand.
TCCCAATAACCTACAACGGAAAATGTTGCCAAATAAAAAAAAAAGGTGCGTTCTTTGGTTCTTTAGTTTGTTCCAAATATCCTCGATTGCAGGAACCGAGCTCGCCCCACTCCCTGAATCGGTCGATCGACAGCCCTCGAATGGGTGCGAACCCGCGACCGGACGGTGGATTTCAACAAGGTATGTTGATATCTCCGCCTAACCACTTTGGAAACAACCTTTTGTTCCCTTTTCGCTGTTATTTCACATTTCTACTATTTCAGCGCTCTCCTCTGTCGCTCCGCATCCACATTTCTCGTCCTGAGAATATCTTCGTTCCGTCGGAAAAATGTACCGAAAGGATCTGAGGTAACTTTATTTTTTTTTCAATTGCCCTCTCTCAGCTTTTGTTAAGAGCCTGATCATCTAGCAAATCTTCATTTTCAGAGACTCCTACCCTCTCAACCGGAAGCTCAACATCCTTCGGGGCGCTTCCCTCGGAGCCTGCCTCGACCACGTGTTCATCGCCAAACGAGTCGGATTCGTGTATGGAAGAGGACAGACCCCCCGCAGTCTCATCACGAGAATCGGAACCATCACGAACACCACGATCAACCCTCCGCTCGGACGTCTCATCTACCGCGTCCTGCAGTCGCGTCCACATTCGGCGGAGTTCGAGGAAGTTGCCGCGAACCTCAACCGCTTTTTGGAGCACCGAGAGCACCAGAACCCCAGCTGTCGCCTTGCGGGGGTCCATAATGGAGGCGACCACACCACGGTCGTTTTCGATCGACTTTCTACGAAATCGGAACCGAAGGACTGACGCAAACCTCTACTTCGACTCGGAGTTGCTCTTCGATGACGCACCTCACCTCCCGATACATGGCTTCGACCGTCTGGCGCTCCTCCAAATCTACGATCCGGAGCAAAACGAAGTGGCCATCATCCGCGTCGATGAAATGACCCGGTCGGAGATGATGGAGTTGAGGGACGATATTGAGTTCCTCGGATGCCTCCGCACGCTCGTCCACTTCGCTCCGGAGGACTTTATCACCTCAATGGAGGGGGTGCGCACCCTCAACCTGCAAGAGGAACGACAACGACCAAACGGCCAAGGAGGATGGCGTCGAGAAAAGGTTCGGACTGCAGGAGGAATGCGAGGAGCTACCGCACAGCATCCGTGTGGAGAAGCGCGATTCTCCGACCGGACCAGATTCGCTATGCGAGTCAAGACGTCGTCGTTCTGCGCGACCTATACCATCATCGGATGCGACTGCAGGATCGCGAACAAGCCTGCTGATCTTCGAAGTCCCGCCCATTTCGACCTGCTCTACGAAGCAGCCATTTTCTTCTCATTTCGAAAAATTGAAACATGGCTTGCTTCAAGTTCAAGAAAACCGAGTCCGGCGATCGCGAACCTAACCTCGCCTAGCTCGCGGTCCCGCTCGCTCTCAATGAAGACCAAAAGTCAATTTTTGACTACTTTATGAACCACGACATTGAGGTAAATTTTCTGATCCCGTTTACTCCTAATTGTTTCTTTATAGGCTAACCCCCTCCATCTTTTTGTCACCGGCTCTGAAGGCGTCGGCAAGTCCCGGCTGTTGAAAGCCATGCCATGCCATCGAAGAGAAGTACGAGATGGGCTTGTGACCGCACCAACGGGCTGTGCTGTGCTCAATATTGGAGGAGTAAGTATTTTTTGAAAATTTCAAAAGAAACCCCTGATTTCAGGTGGGAAACACCCAAATGTTCAACCTGCCGAGCACTGGACAACTCGAAAAGCTCCGCGGATCTCTGTCGAAGATGCGGGTGCTTTTCATTGACGAGATTAGTCTTGTCACGAATTGCATGCTCGTCGCTATCGAAGACTTGCTGCAGATTCTACCGTTCGACGAGAAGATCAAGGACAAGTATGTCCCAATGAAGCTGTGGTCTCGTAAGTCGATTCGACGTTTTCCTCTAGAAACTATCCCGTTCAGCTCTCGCCGCCTGGTGCGTGCCGTTTGCCGAAGACAGGACCCCCGAGACCCCGGGACCACTGTGGAACCTCTTCAAGATGCGAACGCTCGAGAAGAACATGCGAGCAGTATACGAGGAAGACTGGGGCCATCCTGGAGGATTCACGATGAACTTCCTGAAGAGACTTCAATTGTTCGAGGGCCAGAAGCCAAGTGGCTCGCCGCCACCTCGGATGAGCGCGCTGTGAGAAGATTTTCGCGAAAATGTCCCACTTGCAAGGCCACCGTGAAAATGCTGAACAAATGGGTAAGATTCAATCAACAAAACACCTCCCCAACTATTGATTTTCAGAGGCTGACAAAGTTCGGCAATGTGCAAACGCTCCACCCGCAGCCTGGAGGACAGTACAAAGAGACCCTCGAGTTAGCGGTCGGATGCCAGGTCATTCTGACAAGGAACATTGACTGGTGAACGGCTCTCTCCGCGTCCTCATTGCGACTGCGAAGGATAGTCTCGTTGTGAAGTAAGACCTCCTTTTCCCTCTCAAAATGTCTATATACCAGAATGAACCAAGCGGCTCCGCCGCCAACAGCGCGCATTTCACCGCCTGTAGGTGGTTGCGTTGTCATGGGTCCGGTGGCCGAGTGGCTCGTGTGTTTGCCTGTTGGGTGAGGGTCCCTGGTTCGGTCTTTTGTGGGGTCATTCTTGTTTCTTCTTGCCCTTGGAATGCGGACAAATAAACAGACACACAGACACACAGACACACAAACACACAGATATACCCCGGACGGTTTTTATTAATAAGGAAGATTTCTTTCTAGAATGAGAAACGAATCGCAATAACTAATTCATTTTTCTTCTTTTTCTTCTTCAAAAAATTTGAAAAAAAAGACATTTTTTTCGTGTCGTGTCCTTACTCATACAAATCAAACAAACGAAAATTCGACAAGTCTCCTCCCCTTCTCGGGTACACCTTTGGTAGAAATATAAAAATTTCAAATCTTTTCGTACTTGCGACGGTTTTTCTTTCCTGGTTCTTCGTTTTCTTTCCTCTTCTTCTGCGAAGATTTCTAGTTTTCCATTCTTTTAGAATGTTCCCGACGCGCTCGCTCACCCCTGTCGAGCTCACCCCATCACCGCCCGTCGTGCAGTCGTCGCCGGAAGTGATCTGCCCGGATCAAGGAGTCGCGCAAACCATCCACCAACCACCACCGATGGCTCCGCAAGTGCAGCATCAAGGAGCCCAGTTGGTCCAACACCCGCCGATGGCTCAACCGACGGTTCAGCACGCGCATCTCCATCACGGACCTCCTCCTCAACCAACGATGGCTGGTCAGATGCTCCACCCGGGAATGGTGACCTGGGGTATGGGGGCCCCTCTCTCTCCTCTTGTAGGCGTGGGTTCCTCTCCCGTGTGGTATTCTCTTATGGGGCTAGGACTCCCCCAGCTCACTCCCATCATGTCCCCAACGTTTGGCGCTATGATGTCTCCATCATATGCTCCGGTTTTTCATAGTCAGGGATACCAGGGGGCAGTCTTTGGACCAACGAGAGTCCATCAGAACCTGGGACCCCGCCACAGCCCGTATTCGGGTCCTACCATCGCCCCCGGGGGATTCACGGGTTTCCAGATCCCATCGTACCCACCACCACCACCACCCGCTCCCCGCCAATGATTTGGCAGTGTTAACTTTTCATTGTCTTCGGTTGTTGTTGTTTATCTATTTCATCATTATTATTATTTTTTAATAAAGTTGATCAGTTGATTTGATAATAAAAAAGTTATTTACTAGTCTCGCAACATTGTCAACGACAGCATCCGCCCACAGAAGCACACGATTCATGGACTTTATCCCCTATTCCACATACTGACGGACGACATCGGAATGCGCCTCTCCGGCCCTCACACGCTCTCTCGACACGGCTCTGCGGTACAGTCATCCCTCCCCCCGCGTCGCCGCCTTCGATCTCGCCTTCTGGAAGATGCGCCGCTGTCAACAACATTCCGGACCAGGGCCGAGCGGCAACGGGAATTTTCGGCAACGGCAATTGTCGACAATTGCCGAAACAACTTTTCGGCAATTTTCGGCAATTTTCGGCAACTTTCGGCAATTAATTAAAATTCTTTAAATCAGACTATTTTGTCTAAATTTTTGTGCATTTTTTGGCTCCCCGGGAACAGCCGATTTTAGCTGCCTTAAACAAAACGTTTTCAAAATTTGAGGGCTGATTTTTAAAAAGGTACACAACTCGATAACCAAACAATTGTTGATAGGACTGGAATTTTGAAACAAAAATTTGTGCTTTCTAACTTCAAAAATGAAATTTTCATGAGAAATCGAAAAATTTTATTGCCGAAATGGTTGCCGAAGAAAATTTCGGCAACTCGGCAACGGCAACGCTCGCCAAAAAACCGGCAATTTTCGGCAACGGCAACGGCAATGCCGCTCGGCCCTGTTCCGGACTCTAAGTGCATTCCTCTGTATCGTTTATAGGCCTAGCAGCCCCTGGCTCGAGGACTCAGATATTCCTTAAAGCAGCCTCCACGTCCATTTATTCCTATCAGAGGCCTTCTTCTTAAAGTCGAAGTAGATTAAGTCAAGGAACTTGTGGGAAAGGAGAAGATGATGATAAATTCCAGACAAACACAACGTCGGTAGTCTCCGCTTCACTCTGGCACTCTCCTCTGACCCCACACACACACTCTCTCTCTCTGCTGATTTTCATAAGTGGCGAGGTCAACCTCAACGCAACTTGCCTCTGGCACCCTCCTCGGATCCCACACTCTCTCCTTTTGTTTGTCTAGCTTCTCGCTTCTGCCTCCAACATCTTCCACCCTCATTCCTTCATTCCCCTTCCCAATGACTGTCCTGGACGGTCGCTTTTGTTTCCTTCTTCCTATTTAATCTTATTTTCTACAGTAACCCCCTCTCTTTTATTCACCTATTTTCTACAGTAACCCCCCTCCTCTCTTCCAACCTATTTTCCCAATAACCCACAACGGAAAATGGTGTCAAATTAAAAAAAAAGGTGCGTTCTTTGGTTCTTTAGTTTGTTTCAAATATCCTCGATTGCAGGAACCGAACTCGCCCCACTCCATGAATCGGTCGATCGTCAGCCCTCGAATGGGTGCGAACCCGCGACCGGACGGTGGATTTCAACAAGGTATGTTGATATCTCCGACGGCTCTCGAGTTGCATAGGCGGGTGACCCCACTCACTCCTCACACTTCACACCTCGCACAGGAATATTACACCTACCCCGTTCGAAAACCATTGGTTCCTTCTTTTTAATATTCATCTATTCCAGATCATCTCTTACTTGGACTCCGCTCCCACTCTCTCTCTCTCTCCCGCTCTCTCTCTCGACTCTCACCAAGGTATGTTGATATCTCCACCTACCACTTTGGAAACAGTCTTTTGATTCCTTTTCGCTGTTACTTAACATTTCTACTATTTCAGAGGACACCACCTGACCGCCCACAAGAAGACGAGGATGAACGCTCCCCGCCCCGAAAAGTAATTTCAAATCATCAAACACCCGAAAACAACAAGCTTCAATTTCAGTGCTTACGGCCGCTTCTTCGCACTCCTCAACAAGATCGAGGCGAATGGTGGGTCCCTCGCCGCCGCGCTGGATCAGTTGCTGATCGCGAAGCGCTGCGGTGTTGAGTTCAGCCGCAGGGCCGAGGCGAACCTCATCGATCGCTTCGAGCAGCTCACCCCTCGGAACCTCAGGTTCGACGACCTGATCCCGGTGATAGTGGACATGATCCGATGCACCGCCACCGCCGCCGATCGCCCCACCATACCGGAGGTATCGCTAGACTCATTGAACTTGTACCGAAACATCAATATTCAGGAACCGCAACCGAGAGAGCCAGCAGGAATCCGCGAGGCGACCCCACTCGACCGTCTTGAGCTCGAACTGGGAGACATCATGGCGCAATACGAGGATGAGAACCCCTCGTGTGAGATGGCTGGGCTCCGGTTCGAACCCCCAAGGCGTCATGTGACGCTCGATCGCGCATCGGGAGCCATATACTGGCTGCGCTCGCTCAACCGCCGGACGGACGACCCGCTGTTCTTCGACTCGGAGTCCGCCCCCCAAGGAGTTCGCCACCCGCCCAACCACGGATACGGAGAGCTCGCGTTACTTCAGTTCTATGACCCCCGACGTGAGGAAGTAGGCCTCATCCGTGTCAACGAATGGAGCCCGGACGAAATGAGCCAACTGCGGGAGGAGTTGACCGGGCTCGGTGCGCGACGACCGTTCGTTCATTTTGGCGAGGAACGATTCATCACCTCGCTACACGTCAACCATCTCGACCTCCAACGGAGCGGAAATTTTCGCGGAAGGAACGACCAGCCGGTGTACGGAAAACTGAGCCTGCGCGAGGCGTGCAGGCGCAGAGGGGTCACCGTCGAGAAGACGGAGACACTGTCGGACTGGACCCGTCCGTTGCTCCGTCGTGGCCAGGTTGAGTATGCGGCTCAGGACGTCGTAGTACTCCGTGCTTTATACTAATGAGTTGTAACTTTTTTTTGTTTTTGAAAATAAACTTTTTTTTCTATTTCACTCTGGTACTCGTCGCCGCGACCACTCCATCTCTCTCTCTCTCTCTCTCCTCGACTCTCCCGACTTCCGCAGTAGCAGAAGTAGCACATGGGAGACGCGACTTCGTGCAAGAGTCGTGCGCAAACATGTCCTCTTCGAAGTCCCGCCCATTTCGACCTGCTCTAGGAAGCAGCCATTTTCTTCTCATTTCCAAGAAACATGGCTTGCTCCAAGTTCAAGAAAACCGAGTCCGGCGTTCGCGAACCTAACCTCGCCTTTTGTTTTTCTCGTTCTCGCGCGGCCTCCACCTCGCCTCCCCCACTTTCTCTCGACTCGTCTCTCTCTACTGGCGGCTCTCCCCCCGACACGCGAGGTGAAACAGCTGTTCCTACTTCTGCATCTTCGCTATCCTCTACTGTATCTTCTCCCGCTGCGTTGCCTCCTCCCGCTTCCGTGTCGACGGTCTCTCCACTACTACTACCACCACTGTCTCGGCGTTCGTCTTTTCTCGTTAATGAGGTCGCGCTCGATAGTGCGAATAAGGAAGTTTCCGAGGGGTCGATTTCTTCGGATGAAATCCCAGAGACCCCTCTCGAGGTTCAGCGCTCGGATCCGCTCGCTCTCAATGAAGACCAAAAGTCAATTTTTGACTTCTTTATGAACCACGACATTGAGGTAAATTTTCTGATCCCGTTTACTCCTAATTGTTTCTTTATAGGATAACACCCTCCATCTTTTTGTCACCGGCTCTGAAGGCGTCGGCAAGTCCCGGCTGTTGAAAGCGCTCCACCATGCCATCGAAGAGAAGTACGAGACGGGGGCGTGTGTTGTGACCGCACCAACGGGTTGTGCCGCACTCAATATTGGAGGAAGCACTCTTCATTCAACTCTGCTTCTCGGCGTAAAGAAACCCCTGATTTCAGGTGGGAAACTCCCAGATGTTCAACCTACCGACCACGGGACAACTCGAAAAGCTCCGCGGATCTCTGTCGAAGATGCGCGTGCTTTTCATTGACGAGATTAGTCTTGTCACGAATTGCATGCTCGTCGCTATCGATGCTCGACTGCAGCAGATTTTTGAAAGCAAGAAACCGTTCGGCGGACTGTCGATCGTCGTCTTTGGTGATTTGCTGCAGCTTCTACCGTTCGACGAGAAGATCAAGGACAAGTACGTACCAATGAAGCTGTGATCTCGTAAGTCGATTCGACGTTTTCCTCTAGAAACTATCCCGTTCAGCTCTCCCCGCCTGGTGCGCGTCGTTTGCGGAAGACAGGACCCCCGAGTCCCCGAGACCGCTGTGGAACCTCTTCAAGATGCGAACGCTCGAGAAGAACATGCGAGCAGTATACGAGGAAGACTCTGACGTCCTCGAAAGGATCCGCACGGGCTACTGGGGTCATCCTGGAGGATTCACGATGACCTTCCTGAAGAGACTTCAATTGTTCGAGGGACAGGCCAAGTGGCTCGCCACCACCTCGGATGAGCGCTGTGAGAAGATTTTCGCGGAAATGTCCCACTTCCAAGGAATGTACCCGGACCGTCGCTTCACTGTCCTGGCGCCGACGAATGCCACCGTGAGAATGCTGAACAAATGGGTAAGATTCAATCAACAAAACTCCTATCCAACTATTGACTTCAGAGGCTGACAAAGTTCGGCAATGTGCAGACGCTCCACCCGCAACCAGGAGGGCAGTACAAGGAGACAATGTACCCCGGAGAGAGAGAACCCCTCGAGTTAGCGGTCGGATGCCAGGTCATGCTGACAAGGAACATTGATTTCACAAAAGGACTGGTGAATGGTTCTCTCGGTGTCCTCATTGCGTCTGAGAAGGATAGTCTCGTTGTAAAGTAAGACCTCCTTTTCCCTCTCAAAATGTTTATATTTTTCTAGAATGAGAAACGGCGAAGAGGTCGCCATCGGGCGCGAAGAGTACGCCGACAAGAACAGGAAGCCATTCCGACAGTTCCCAATCAGATGTGCCGAAGCATCGACTATCCACAAGGCGCAAGGCCTCACCTTTGACGGAGTCTTCGTGGTGATGGACAGGATCGGAAACGACGGAGCCTTCTACACCGCGATATCCCGAGCTCGCTTTTTGGGAATGTGTCGATTGTCGTACCTCCCATCACGTCTCGGAAGTCCGATCGCCGGCCTGACGGCTCTGTCAGAGCTGAGCTCTCGCAATAACTAATTTCTTTTTCTTCTTTTTCTTCTTCAAAAATTTGAAAATTTGAAAATTTGAAAAAAATGGCATTTTTTCGTGTCCTTACTCATACAAATCAAACAAACGAGAATTCGACAAGTCTCCGCCCCTTTTCGGGTACACCTTTGGTAGAAATATAAAAATTTCGAATCTTTTCGTACTTGCGACGGTTTTTCTCTCCTGGTTCTTCGTTTTCTTTCCTCTTCTTCTGCGAAGATTTCTAGTTTTCCATTCTTTTAGAATGTTCCCGACGCGCTCGCTCGCCTCCCCCGACCCGTTCGCCGATGAGCCACTTCGTCGTCCACCTCGCACTCGGGCCCCCGAAGCGACCGCAATCGATGAGCTTTTCGCGACTCTCGCTCCGAATGCTGTCCCGTTCGACTTCGCATCCCACATGTTCGCCCAAGAGGAGGAGGAGAAGCCGAAGAAGGTAATCACCTTCTAAACTATCTGTTTAAATTTCGAGTTTTAGGTGAAGGAGGAGCGAGGAGGTCGCCCTCAAAACAAAGGAGGAAGAAGTCGTGCACCGCGTCAGCCAAAACGTGCGGCCCCTGTCGAACCCGCACCACCACCGCACATCATGCAGTCACCGATGGAAGTGAAGCACATCCCAGACGCAGCGTTCTTCCCGAATCAAGGACTCGCGCAATCCACCCACCATCCATCTTCAATGTTGCCGCAAGTGCAACATCAAGGAATTGAGTTCCTCGGACGCCTCCGCACGCTCGTCCACTTCGCTCCGGAGGACTTTATCACCTCAATGGAGGGTGCGCACCCTCAACCTGCAAGAGGAACGACAAGGACCAAACGGCCAAGGAGGATGGCGTCGAGAAAAGGTTCGGACTGCAGGAGGCATGCGAGGAGCTACCGCACAGCATCCGTGTGGAGAAGCGCGAGACCCTCTCCGATTGGGGTCGCTGGATTCTCCGACCGGACCGGATTCGCTATGCGAGTCAAGACGTCGTCGTTCTGCGCGACCTATACCATCATCGGATGCGACTGCAGGATCGCGAACAAGCCTGATTTCTTGTTGATTTCCCTCCGGTACTCGTCGACGCGTCCGCTCCATCTCTCTCCCTCGACTCTGTTCCGGTTTCCAGAGTAGCAGAAATAGCACATGGGTGACGCGACTCCTCGGCGTAAGTATTTTTTGAAATTTTCAAAAGAAACCCCTGATTTCAGGTGGGAAGCACCCAAATGTTCAACCTTCCGAGCACTGGACAACTCGAAAAGCTCCGCGGATCTCTGTGCGCGTGCTTTTCATTGACGAGATTAGCCTTGTCACGAATTGCATGCTCGTCGCTATCGATGCTCGACTGCAGCAGATTTTTGAAAGCAAGAAACCGTTCGGCGGACTGTCGATCGTCGTCTTTGGAGATTTGCTGCAGATTCGACCGTTCGACGAGAAGATCAAGGACAAGTATGTCCCAATGAAGCTGTGATCTCGTAAGTCGATTCGACGTTTTCCTCTAGAAACTATCCCGTTCAGCTCTCCCCGCCTGGTGCGTGCCGTTTGCCGAAGACAGGACCCCCGAGACCCCGAGACCACTGTGGAACCTCTTCAAGATGCGAACGCTCGAGAAGAACATGCGAGCAGTATACGAGGAAGACTGGGGCCATCCTGGAGGATTCACGATGAAGATTTTCGCGGAAATGTCCCACTTCCAAGGAATTTACCCGGAGCGCCGACGAATGCGACCGTGAAAATGCTGAACAAATGGGTAAGATTCAATTAACAAAACACCTCCCCAACTATTGATTTTCAGAGGCTGACAAAGTTCGGCAATGTGCAAACGCTCCACCGGCAGCCTGGAGGACAGTACAAAGAGACCCTCGAGTTAGCGGTCGGATGCCAGGTCATTCTGACAAGGAACATTGACTGGTGAACGGCTCTCTCGGCGTCCTCATTGCGACTGAGAAGGATAGTCTCGTTGTGAAGTAAGACCTCCTTTTTCCTCTCAAAATGTATATATTTATTTCTTTCTAGAATGAGAAACGAATCGCAATAACTAATTCATTTTTCTTCTTTTTCTTCTTCAAAAAGTTTGAAAAAAATGACTTTTTTTTTCGTGTCGTGTCCTTACTCATACAAATCAAACAAACGAAAATTCGACAAGTCTCCTCCCCTCTTCGGGTACACCTTTGGTAGAAATATAAAAATTTCAAATCTTTTCGTACTTGCGACGGTTTTTCTCTCCTGGTTCTTCGTTTTCTTTCCTCTTCTTCTGCGAAGATTTCTAGTTTTCCATTCTTTTAGAATGTTCCCGACGCGCTCGCTCACCCCTGTCGAGCTCACCCCATCACCGCCCATCGTGCAGTCGTCGCCGGAAGTGATCTGCCCGGATCAAGGAGTCGCGCAAACCATCCACCAACCACCGCCGATGGCTCCGCAAGTGCAGCATCAAGGAGCCCAGTTGGTCCAACACCCGCCGATGGCTCAACCGACGGTTCAGCACGCGCATCTCCATCACGGACCTCCTCCTCAACCAACGATGGCTGGTCAGATGCTCCACCCGGGAATGGTGACCTGGGGTGTGGGGGCCCCTCTCTCTCCTCTTGTAGGCGTGGGTTCCTCTCCCGTGTGGTATTCTCTTATGGGGCTAGGACTCCCCCAGCTCACCCCCATCATGTCCCCAACGTTTGGCGCTATGATGTCTCCATCATATGCTCCGGTTTTTCACAGTCAGGGATACCAGGGGGCAGTCTTTGGACCAACGAGAGTCCATCAGAACCTGGGACCCCGCCACAACCCGTATTCGGATCCTACCATCGCCCCCGGGGGATTCACGGGTTTCCAGATCCCATCGTACCCACCACCACCACCACCACCCGCTCCCCGCCAATGATTTGGCAGTGTTAACTTTTCATTGTCTTCGGTTGTTGTTGTTTATCTATTTTATCATTATTATTATTTTTTAATAAAGTTGATCAGTTGATTTGATAATAAAAAAGTTATTTACTAGTCTCGCAACATTGTCAACGACAGCATCCGCCCACAGAAGCACACGATTCATGGACTTTATCCCCTATTCCACGTGCTGACGGACGACATCGGAATGCGCCTCTCCGGCCCTCACACGCTCTCTCGACCCGGCTCCGCGGTACAGTCATCCCTCCCCCCGCGTCGCCGCCTTTGATCTCGCCTTCTGGAAGCTTCCGTCCCGTCCCGCGCCGCTGTAAACAACATTCCGGACTCTAAGTGCATTCCTCTGGATCGTATACCAGAATGAACCAAGCGGCTCCGCCGCCGACAGCACGGACTTCACCGCCCGTAGGTGGTTGCGTTTGCATGGGTCCGCTGGCCGAGTGGTTCATGAGTTTGTCTGTTGGTTGGTAGTCCCTGGTTCTTCTTTTGTGGTGGCATTCTTGTTTCTTCTTGTCCTCGGAATGCGGACAGATAAACAGACACACAGACACACAGACAGACACACAGATGGATATACCCCGGACGGTTTTTATTTATAAGGAAGATAAGCCTAGCAGCCCCTGGCACTAGGACTCAGATATTCCTTAAAGCAGCCTCCATGTCCATTTATTCCTATCAGAGGCCTTCTTCTTAAAGTCGAAGTAGATTAAGTCAAGGAACTTGTGGGAAAGGAGGAGATGATGATGAATTCTAGACAAACACAATGTCTTTACGCTCCGCTTCACTCTGGCACTCTCCTCTGATCCCATACTCTCTCTCTGCCTGCTGATTTTCATAAGTGGCGAGGTCAATCTCAACACAACAGTGACTCAACGCGTAACTTCCCTCTGGCACCCTCCTCGGATCCCACAGTCTCTCCTTTTGTTTGTCTAGCTTCTCGCTTCTGCCCCCAACACCTTCCACCCTCATTCCTTCATTCCTCTTCCCAATGACTGTCCTGGACGGTCGCTTTTGTCTCCTTCTTCCCATTTAATCTTATTTTCTACAGTAACCCCCCCCCCTTTTCTAACCTATTTTCCCAATAACCTACAACGGAAAATGTTGCCAAAAAAAAAGGTGCGTTATTTGGTTCTTTAGTTTGTTTCAAGTATCCTCGATTGCAGGAACCGAGTGCGGAGCTCGCCCCACTCCATGAATCGGACGTCTTCAGCCCTCGAACGGGTGTGAACCCGCGACAGGAAGGTGGATTTCAACAAGGTAGGTTGATATTTCCACATAGTCACCTCGAAAAGAGTCTTTTGATTCCTTTTCATTATTATTTCAAGTTTCATCTATTTCAGAGCTCTCTCTCTCTCTCAACACCGACAAGTGCGACGAAATCTTCCGCGTCCGCCACCCCTGTCACCACGAATCGGACGTCTTCTGCTCACGAGCGGCCACACTTCGAATCGAAGAGATCCGCCGCGATATCAATTGTCGCGATGGGATCAAGTAAGTTCCCCATCTCACTCTTTATCATCGTTCGTAATCATTTTCCAGACCCCGGAGCACCCGATTCGACATCTCCTCGTGGTCCTCTTCTCCTCCTACGACAGGATAACACGGCCCCCAGCTCTCCGGAGCCAACCGGCACCATCGTACATCCAAGGAGTGTGAAAGTGCAGCTGTGGCCGAGAACCCCATCGCTCTCGTTCGAAGCTGCTCACAGCCAGGAGAACTCCACCTCGACGCAAGTCACATCGGTCATCGAGCATCCACTCGCTCACCTCCACGCGAAGCGATTCGACGCAGGCTCCGGCGGGCTCAGCTCGCACTTCGCGATCAACCTGTCCCGGTCCATCACGATCAAGGACATCCAGGACTTCCGCAACGCGACAGTCGAAGCAGCCAGCGTCATCCAAGCATCCAGCAAGAAGATTCCCTGCGCAGTCGGAGACAAGTTCATGGCCCAAATCGCCAACCCGCTCCTGCAGCCGAACACGCAGCTCGTCACCATCGCCTCCCGTCGAGCCGAAGGAGAGATGGCCAGGATCACCGCTCCGCACGCCACGTCGCTCCCGATTCTCCCGGAGGTTCTCAGCGTCTCCGCGCTGGATCCGCAGTTGCGAGCCGATCTGACCCAACGTTTTCGACCTATACGATCCCGCGACGCCCAACGGATTCGATCTCGTGACCATGGCAGCGTTCCACGGATTCTCCGGGGCGTCATCGCTTTCGCCAACAAGAACAGAGACATCCGTCTCCATACCAGCAAAGTGGCCAAAGTCATTCTGACGGGAAGAAAGCCGACGATCGAGTTCGAACTGATTCCGGCGAATGGAAACACGTACGCCCCTCTCTGGGAGACCCAGCTCTTGGTCACGATCGGACAGGAGGAGCCCATGGACATCGAGAGCCTCATCGAGTTCCCGAACCGGCTCTCCGTCCTCGCAAAGCCATCTTCCAGCTGGTAAGGGAAACAGGCCACAGAAGCTAAAAAAGGCTTTAAAAAAAAGTTGAATCTAAGCTAGCATTTCCATGTTAAGCCATAGGCCCTGCCCTTAACCCCACCTTTGTTGTTAACCACTAAGCCCAGACCCCCCCCCCGGTCTTAAGAGAGGACCAGGGTCGGTCCTCATCCAAGGGGGAAAAAGGTGTAAGGGATCCCTTATTCGGATACCAGTGACGTCAGACCTCTTCCCAGAGACCACATTCCTGGCTCTGTAGCCTACCTCTCTCCCCTGTCAGCGACAGCTTCCGCGCCCACGGGAGCACATGATTTACGGACTTTATCCTCGGTTTTACAGACTGACGAACGACATCGAAATTCGCGCCTCTCCGGCTCTCGAACGCTCTGGCTCCAGGACACAAATTAACCTATTCCTTAAAGCAGCCTCTACATACATTCATTATGAAATATTTCGTGTTTCAAAGTGAAAACTATCACAACTATCGACTGGGTTTTGGTTTTCCAAAAAAAAAATAATACACAAAATATGCAAATTTAGGTACAGGCAGGAAGAATGAGAAAAATAAATTAGTTGGGCGGCGGCAGAAAATTAAAGAGAATTCGAGAGAAAAATGGGGCGAAAAATGGTTACAAATCGGTGGAAATGTCGGCGTCCGGGTCTTCTGGCTGGAAAGAAGTGTTCACGAACGACGCCATCGTCGCGCTTCCCACACTCGATTTTTTCACCACCGAAGAGCTCTTCTTGTCCTCTGAAATGACGGGGGATTTGAAAAAAAATGAATTTTTTTTCTATTTTTTTGAAATTGAATTTGATCTTTAGCCTTTAGTTTTCCTATTTTTTTTTTGCTTTTTACCTAATTCGAAAAAAAAAGGAATTTTAATTTGCCAAGATTGGAAAAGGAGAATGTTATGTTCTTGGTTCAAAATGAAATTTTTCCAAGATTCCCCTTACTATTGGCTTTTTTGTTGGATGAAACGGACGGAATCGGCGCGGAGAACTGCATTTCGTTGACCACAATCGAGGGATGCGACGAGCGGAGCCCGAATGTGCTCTTCTGCAAACATTGATTGGTTTTTTGAATGGCAACTATCGCTGAGAATTGAGAATGTGCTGTAAAATCTGTATTAAAGCATAACTTGTAAACTAGACGAGATAGAAAAAAGTTGTCAACTATCGAAATATTCCTCAATTTGTTGGCTACATTTGGACAGTTGACAACTTTCTTCTAACACTTCTAGTTTTCAAGATATGAGGGCTCAAAATACCGGGAAGCGTGTGTCAGAGCTGCAATCAACCGGCGTGTCTTTCAGCCCTCATATCATGAAAACTAGTAGAGATAGGAAAAAGTTGCCAACTACTAAAATATAGCCGACATTGTCAGGAACAGTTCGTTTGTTGACAACTTTCTTCGAACTCTTCTAGCTTTCAGGATATGAAGGCTCAAAGACAAGCCGTTTGGGACGGCCCCCTCTAATACAGCCAATACAGTATTCTGAAGAATTCGCCGACCTTCTTCTTCTTTCCCGCATCCTGAACGGCCCACATTTCGGCTTCCGATCCGTCGGTCTCCATTTCCGACGACGCTTTCTCTTTTTCGCGCGTCTTCCGCTCTTTCTTCTCCTTCTTCTTCTCCTTTTTCGCCGCCTTCGTCTCCGTCTTCGCTAGGAGCACTGGGAGAGGAGGAGGAGGTGGCGGTGGGGGCGGTGCAGCGGCAGTCGAAGAGCTGGGCGGCTCCGGCGGAAGAGTGGGTGCTCCGACCGAGATGAGAGTGCCGACGGGTGGCTCGCGCGGCACATCTTCCGGCTCGCGGAGCACCGCTTCTGGGAATGACGTCGTCGACATCGAAGGGATGATCGAGACGGGCGCGGCGGTCGGGAGATCGGGCTGAAATTCAGAGATTTACAGTGTACAAAACCTATCATTTTCTTGTTGCAAGCAGTGGGAAACTTAGGCCACGCCCCCTTTTGCAAAAGTGCGGCGCCATTCTGTAACTCTGCCCACTTGCCAAAAGGGGCGTGGCCTATGAGAAAGATACCTTAAGCCACGCCCACTTTTGGAACGTTCTATGACGACCGAGCTTCAGACAGCACAGTGGGCGGAGTTTCAACCGCGCCGCACTATTGCGAAAGGGGGCGTGACCTTATTCCGAGCAAAGAAGGAACCTCCTAATAGAACGTACCTTCAGTTTGCAGACAGCCGCCAGCGGAGTGACCTGTCTCGGCAGTGTGGCAGGCGCAAAAGCGGGCGGCGGCGGAGCCACTGCGACGGGCCTCTCGAAGACGGTGTCCCTGCGATCCGTCCACCGATCGCCGAGATCCCACTCGTCGTCGACCGACGACGACACCATCTTCGGCGTCAGCTCGTCGCGCAGAAACGGATTCGTCGTCGTCGTCGTCGTCGTGGGCACCGGCGATGTCGTCGTCGAAGACGAGGTGGTGGTGGTGGTGCCGACGAAGAGCGGCGGAAAGTGCGGCGCCGAGACAGACGAGAATGAGGAGATCAACTCGTGCTGTAAAGGAATTGGAGACGTGGAGAGGGAGGGGAGGAGACTCACATCATCGTCGTCCTCGAGTCCGTCGTCTTCCAAAAGCGGTCGACTGCCGCCCTCTCCGTCCTCGCTTCCCACCGTATTCTGAGAGTCCTCGTCGTGGGAGGTGTCCCCGCCGCGCTGAAAGACGTCTTCTTTCCCACTCTCCTTCGTCTTTCGGAAGTCACGTACCCGACTGTCGCCGTCTTCCTCTTCTTCCTCCTCGGAGTCGTCCCGATCGGTGCGTCCGCGGCTGTCGCTGCTCGCGTCGTCGCCGACGCCGTCAATGTTCTCGTACGAGTAGCGCCGTCGGTCGTTCATCCGTTGCTCGTCAATCTCCGAGTCCTCCTCCGTCTGCAACCTCTTGTTCATTGTGTCCTGTCACGCGGGAGGGGACAACTCACGACTCCACCGCCCTTCTCGACGCCTTCGCCGTCCATCTCGTGTTGTTGATCTTCCGACGTCGTGCCACCGTCGACGGCGACGTGCCGCTCCTCCTCGACGGAATCCTCGCTGAGAAGTTGTCGTTCATCGTCGTCGACGTCTTCTAAAACGTTGTAGACGATACCGAGAAGAGAGAGAGAGAAAGCGAGAACCAATCCATTTATACACATTTACATGACGACGCATTCTAATCACCTTTGTACACATGAGAAATGAACACGAGCGGGGGGAGAACATGCAGAAAACGGGGGGCGGAGCCTAGAAGGGGGGTCTCTACAAATGAAACGAGGAGGTGGTGGAAGAGGAAACCGCCGGCCTCCGAGAAGACGTCCTCTCGGGCACCGTCGGAGGCCTCGTTAGTACGTGCCGAAGGAGCGGGGAGGGATGTTGATGCACGTGACAAGTACCTGCGGAGCCCGGAGCTGCGACACCGACAGCGGCGGCCGAAGAAGACGTCGAGACGGTGAGCTGATCGAACGGCGCCGCGCCGAACGGATCCCGCGAGTCTATCGAGGAGGTGTCGCTGAATTCGGCCGAAGAAGACGTCGTCGCTGGAAACACACTCCGTATCACCGCTACGCATTCAAAACCGACGAACCTTTCTTCTTTCGAATCTCGTCGAACACCTCTCCAAAGTGCGAATCGTCCATGACGCCCGTCGAGAACGGCGCCGCCAGAAACGGATTCCACTCTCCTCCAGATGACGTCGTCGTCGTCGTTCGATGATGATTCAGAAGGATGTTGACGTCTTCCACACTCCTCACTTGATGCTTCGAACCGGCGGAAGACGTCGTCGCTGTCGTCGTCGCGCCGCCACCGGAAGAAGACGTGGCCGAGACGGCTGTCTGACTGCTGTACGGTTTGAAGGCGCTCCGGGAGACGTGACTCGTGTCGGAGACGTTGCGACGGTGTTGCTGTTGGAAGATGACGTCGGGGAACGTCTCCTGGGCTCTCCGTTGTTTCCCGTCCGTCTGAGCGCGATCTCGTGGGACGGCGGGTCCTTCTCCTGAAAAAGGGGTTTCAGCCAAATTCCAGCAGCACTCTAATATGTACCTAGATCCGTGAATCCCAAATCGGCCGGTTTGATGAGAGGACACGAGAGCGGACCGCCCGGACCTGTTTCAGCCGCTTTCAGCCGATCTTCGCCGGAGAACGATTGACGATGGACGAACTCTGTGGCGGGCGCTTTCCGTTGCTCCGGCTCTTTGATGGGCGGCGGAACGGGCGAGATGCTCGGCACATTCGGAACGATCGTGGTCGGTTTCGGGCGAAGACGTGGCTGAACGGACGTCTCCCCAGAAGACGTCGTCGCTGCGGCAGACGCCGTCATCTGCACGAGAGGCTCCGGTGCTGCAGAAGACGTCGTCGTCGTCGTCGTGGCGGAAGTCGTGGGCAGAGGGGCCTTCTGGTTGCGTGGCTTCCGTTCGGCACGCATCAGACGAAGGCACGCCTCCAGCGATGGGCACGTCTCCGAGTTTTGCTGCAAACCGACGAGTTTCAGACCGTTTTCAGAGTGAAGAGCGGGCTCAAGCAACGTACCCGACAGGCCTCGATGTCTCGTGGAAGCGCCTTTCGGACGGCTTCAAACGCGAGCGCCGACAGCTGATAGATGGAGGGACGGCGTGCCACGTCGATGTCGAGCACCATGTCTGCAATTTCAGATAGTTCTAAAGAGAGAAAGAGAAGGAAAGGGACTCACAAATGAGCACTTTGATCTCGTCGAGAATGTTGGGAAACGAGGGGAACTGGTAGTTGACGGATTGGATCGCCAGCGGCGATTCGTCGAACGGCACGCAAAAGTAGCAGAGACGGTACAACAGCACCCCGAGTGCCCAAATGTCGCCCTTCAGGCCTGAAATCGGGGGAGTTGAAGATCAAAAGGAGACTGACAGGCCGGTAAGCTCACCGAGCACGTGTCCCGAGTACAAGTCGATCATTTCGGGCGATCGGTAGCACATCGTCGTGTTCCGCTCCACCTCGGCGCGCACGTACTCCACACCGTTCTGCTCCACCGACAACACTTGCGTCGTGGCGCTTCCGAAGTCGCACAGCACGTAGTTCGGCGGCTTGTGACCCGATATCAACACGTTTTCCACCTGAAAACTGTTGAGCGTCGAAGTTGGGCGGGGAAACGGCGGTACCTTGAGGTCTCTGTGAATGATCGGGATGGGTCTGTTGTGGATGAAAGAGACCGCCTCGCACATGTCACAGATTATCGATTGGATCTCGTCGGCAGTCAGATACTGGTTCGCCGAGCTCCTCTCGTTCATCAGTTGGAACACATTTTCTACAAAAATGATCGTTTTCGCTTGAAAAGTGAAGAAAACTGACTGTGATGGTATTCGGTGAGCAGCATGCACTCCCAGATGCCGTTGCCCAGACAATTCACGTACGAATCCACAAATTCCACTATATTCTTGTGTCCTACGCATTGTTTCTGCAAATTTACGACTCGAAAATCAGTTTTCTCGTTTTAGAATGGTATTTTTTGGAAAAAAAAAAACTGAAAAATCAAAAAAATTGCAAAAAAATTTAAAGGCGCATGCCTAAATTTCGAGACGTGGGTTTCGAAACGAAATGCTGAATTGGCGCGGTTTTTCAAATTTTTTTTGACAAATTTGGCAGTTTTCCAACTTTTTTTCAAAAAATGTTTGTTTTTGCGTTTTTTAAAATATTTTTTTGAAATAAAATAAGTATGTCCTACCAAAAAGCTATGTTCTCGGCAGCACGCGTCCAATTGCTTCTGATTCTCCTTGGTGAATTGCCGTTTCAGAGCGAATTTTGTATTTTTACGGTCACTGGCGATGTAGACGATTGCGAAACCGCCTGGAAATTGGAAAATTGCAATAATATTTTAAAAAATTGTTTTTTTTTAAATGACAAGTTTCTATGTTTTCAAATATGCTTAAAAGTAATTTTTGAAAAAAAAAGAAACCTTCAGCAATCTGTTTCTCGATCGTGACCCTCGTATGATCCAATTTTAAAGTGACACCTGCAAAAAAAATTTCGGTATAATTTTAAATTCCCGTTCGAGCACTCGTACCTTTACATTTCGTCTCACTGAGCTGTTTCGGCTCCTTTTTCTTGCTCCCGGCAGTCTTTTCCGGTTTCTCCTCGGCCAAAACTTGCGCTTTTCCCGAGCTGAAAAGCCCGAGCGGCATGATTTGGCCCCTGCAAATAGGCTACGAAATTATCGATTTTCTCTCTCTCTCCCCCGTATTTTTCAATTAGAGAGACGAATTATAGCGGAAAAAAAGTGAACGGCGGCACTCGAAAAACTGGATTCCTCTCTCGACAAATTGATTGGCGAAGCCGAGAGAGAGAGAGAAGAGGGGGCGTGGCCTAAAAGGGGGCGGGGAGTCGGAAGGCAAGCGTGCCGCACATTTTTTCTGTTCTTTTTTCGCTTCCGCTCCGAAAACGCGTTGTTGTTTTTGTTTGTTTGCTCCGCGTTTGTTTTTCGAGATTTTTTCGCTGATAAGGGCTAAAATTGCACAAAATTTCTAAAAATAGAGAAAAAAAAAATGTTTCTCGCTGGTAATTTGTTTTGAAAATTTGAAAAAAAACATAATATTTTTTGAAAAAAATTATTATTTTTTTAAAATATTCAAATTCTTTTTTTAAAAAATGAGTGGCATTTTTTTTTCAAAAATTCGCCGAAAAGTTGCTCAAAATTCCAAAACTACAGTAATTTATTATTTTCGTGGCGAAACCCACTGCCCATTTTCAGACATGCTCCTTTAATTCGGCGCGTTGTTTTCTCGCATTTTCCGCCAAATTTTGCTCGTGTTTTTTTGCAGTCTTTCACACAAAAGCCAATGCGGAACGTCTAGGAAACATAGGAAATGGCCACGAATACACTAAATACCAGTCAAACTGGTCCGAAAAGGAAGGTAAAAGAGAGGAAATTTGCACTATTATACGCAAACTTGCAGCTCTCATTCATTCTCCGCGAAGAGCAAGAGCCACTGAATCGGTCGGCAGTGTCTGCTCTTCAGTTCGATCCGCTCACCAACCGGCTGTTCACCGGCGGCAGCGATACCATCATTCGGACATGGTCGGTGCCCCAACACAAGGTACAGTTCTGACTGAAAGTCTCCCACCCCGTGGAAACCGCCCGTCTTTCTTCCGCCTCAGGACGCGTTTT
Source organism: Caenorhabditis afra (assembly GCA_963570955.1). Taxonomy (NCBI): domain Eukaryota; kingdom Metazoa; phylum Nematoda; class Chromadorea; order Rhabditida; family Rhabditidae; genus Caenorhabditis; species Caenorhabditis afra. The sequence goes on from OY751534.1 coordinate 6,689,149, forward strand.
CGGCGCGCGGCGGCGTTCGATCGCCCGGCAAAACGTCGCCGGTGCAGTACCAGAGCTCGCTGGAGCAACACACCGACTGGGTCAACGATATGGTCGTTTGTGCGCAGGGAAAGATTTGTGAGTGATGTTAGAAAAAGCGTCGGAAACCGATGATTTCGATGTTCAGTGGTTTCGGCGTCGAACGACACGACGGTCAAGGTGTGGTCGATCGACAGAGATCGGCAGTACCTGAACATGGACGTTCGCAATCACAAGGTGAGAGGCGATCGTTCGCTGCGAGACCCCGCATCCTGTTTCAGGACTACGTGAGCACGCTGGCCTACGCGCCGCTCGTCGAGAAGGTCGTCAGTGGCAGTTTCGACCACATCGTCAACTGTTACGACCTGAACGTCGACTGCAAAACGAGTAATTCTAGACTTCTAGAGAAGAACAGAGCCAAGAGGCGTCGCTCAAGTATTTTTAGCGTCGCAACTGCAGGGATGCAAGAATAGCATCTACTCGCTCGCGTGCACTCCCAACATGTCACTTGTGCTCGCCGCCGGCACCGAAAAAGTGGGCTCCGGATGGGTTTTCATAGAGAGAGAGACTCGTTATTGCAGGTGGTGCGTGTGTTCGACCCGCGAATGTCGCCGGAGAAGGCGATCCGTCTGCGCGGACACTCGGACAACATCCGCGCACTGGCAGTCAACGACGACGGCACGCGGCTCGTCTCGGCGAGCTCCGACGCGACGATCCGACTGTGGGACGTCGGCCAACAACGGTGCATCGCCACGTGTATCGCTCACGAGGAGGGCGTGTGGACACTTCAGATGGACGCCGCCTTCTCGACGGTCTACAGTGCCGGCAAGGATCGCATGGTGATTCGAACGCCGCTGTACGACTTCACGAAGAGCCAACTGCTGTTCCGCGAGGAGGCGCCCGTCAAGAAGCTTCTACTGAGCGATCGAGAGACTCCGGACGCTCTGTGGGTCGGCTCGTGGTCCTCCGACGTCAAGCGATGGTCGATCCGACCGACGGCGCAGCTGTCGATCGGACCCGACGAGGAGGGAGCGTCCACTTCGTGCGGATCGCCTGTCAGCTCCTCCCCGCCCACCTCGTACAAGTACGTGAAGCCGAAGGATCAGAAGCCGCACCAGACGGCGCCCGAGATTGTCATCAAGGGGTCGGCGGCGATCAAGAAAGCGGTCGTTCTGAATGACCGTCGTCACGTCGTCACGGGAGACTCGGAAGGCGGCGTCGCGCTGTACGACGTGCTCGCCGGACGGAAAGTGAGCGTTTTCCGAGCAACTTCATCCAAATTCCCATCTGTTTTCAGGTCAAAGACTACGGAAAACGAGACATCGAGGCGGTTGTGCAGGAGAACTACAAGAAGGTGTTCGTGCCGACGTGGTTCTCGGTGGACTTCAAGTCGGGCATGCTCCAGATCACGCTCGACGAGCTCGACGTCTTCTCGGCGTGGATCTCGGCTCGTGACGCCGGATTCGAGGATCAGCACCTCGAGACGAAAGGTATTTTGAATCGGCGAACCGCTTTGCTCCCCACTCTCGAAAGTCTCTCAATCAGTGAACTACGGCGGCATGATGCTGAGATCGTTGTTCCACGGATACGCCCACTGCGATATGCACAATTCGGACGGCGAGGGAGCCGAAGAGGTGCAGAGGGCCACCGCCAACTTCATCCAACTGCCCGGACACACGCCCTTCATCGTTTGGTGAGTCGTCTTGAAGAAAGAGTTCGTTGTGAGCATGCAAATCCGTTCTCAGCGAGGCGAACGGTCGTCCCCTGCTCCGAGTGCTCGTGCAGGACGTGAGCGGAGCCGAGGAGTCGCGACAACTGTCACTTCTCGTGCCCCCATGGGTGACGGACGTTGTCGAGAGGAGGCAGTTGCCAAAGTTCAACAAGATGCCCTTCTACCTCCTGCCGCACCCGTCGATGAACGTGAAGCAGCCGAAGAAGTGAGTCCCTCTCTCTTCAGACGTCTCCAATGCGCGCCAGTAACGTCTTCAGAGACCGCCTATCGGCCACCGAAATGCTGCAGGTGAAGAAGGTGATGGAGCACGTGTACGAGAAGATTCTCAACAATTCGGAAGCATCGCAAATTCCGTTGAGTCAGATACACACGAAAATGGAGATGTACTGCAACGACCAGGTTGGTGGGCTCTTTTTGATGGCGGTTATGGGCGGGACTGAGAAAAAGTAAAAAAAGTTTCCCTTGTGCTGGAAATCGTAGAAAACTCAAAAAGCGGGAAAAATTTTTCTCCGGAGAAAGTTCCTTTTTTTCATATTTTCAACAGATTTGTGCGTTTTGAGCGCTAAATGATACCATAATTTCAAACGCGCTCCATTGAACGCAAGCCAAATTTCCAGGTGGCGGCGGTGAATTTCTTTCCTGTTTTCACCCGATTTTCTCGATTTTCACCCAATTTTCTTCATTTTTTCGACAAAAGAAGTTGAAATTCTGGTTTTAGGGCTGCTTATCAACATTTTCATTCAGTTTTACCCCGAAAGATCGAGGGAATCGGGCGAAAATTGGCGAAAAACGACGGAAATCTCGAAAAGAATTTCGGCCCGAGGCGAAGTACTGTCTCAGCGGGGCGCGTTTGCAACACACGAATCACGGCTATAATACTGTAAATCGACATGACCAAGAAAAACCTGGTCCGACGGCCAGAGACCCTTGGAATTTGCTCCCGGAGAAAAATCCGACGTTTTCCCCGCTTTTCGAACTTTCTCCGGCCCGTAAAGCCAAAAAGTACTCATTTTTCCCCGCAGAAACTGGATCCGGACATGGATTTGCGGTCGGTGAAGCACTTCATCTGGAAACAGGGCGGCGAGCTTCTGCTCAACTACAAACCCGTCAAAAACGATGCTCGCGGAGCCGCCGCCGCCGCCGCCAATCGACCCGCCGAACACTGACTCCGCCCACTTTTTTAGCGTAGCTCTACAAAATTGTACAAAAAAATTGACATGAAAAAATTAAAATTCACTGAAATTTCTGTAGCTACGGGTTATTTATTATTAGCATTATTTATTTCACTATTTTAATTTTTTTTTTCGAATCATTTATTTATTTATATTTTTTTTAATTTTGAAATATTCACTGTTGAAATATGTATGAAAAATGAACGAACTCACCGAAAAAAAAACATTTTTTAAATAATTTTTCTTGAAATTTTTTTTTGGGTTCCCATTGCGTCCCTATTATTTGAAATTGCTAATTTTATTTTTTTAAATTAATTTTAAATTTTTTTAAAATTAGATGGCAACTTTGGACGAGTACGAGCAGACTATTGAGGTATTTATTTTTTATTAAAAAAAATTTTTTTTTTCAAATTTTTATATTTTCAGTCGTGGCGAAACGAGTACATTTCGGATCGGAATCCGAAAAAAGGATGGGAAATTTTGGAGAAACTCGCCAAAATTCAATCGGAAAATCTGCAGCAGTGGGCGAAAAATTATTGATTTTTTAATTTTTAAAATTTATTTTTTTCAATTTCAGAAGCGAGGAATTGGCGGATTTCGATGATTTCAGTACGAGCAAACTGATTACAATGATAATGGGCGATATCGAGCCGAAAGAGCTGCTGGAGGCGCATCAGGTGTGTCCACAGAGATGTCCCGCCTGTCACGTGACGCGTTCGCAGATCATGTTCCTCGAGTTCATTCCGTCGGCGCACCCGAACATCCTTCGTCACGTCGTCATGCTTCTTCTGACGAAACCCGACGCCGTCGCGCTTCTGAAGACGTCCGCCGTGGCGGTGGGCGTGGCGTTGGCGAGAAGAGTCGCCGAGCCGGTGGCCACCGAGCAGATTACCACGTTGCTCGCGGAGCTCGTCGAGCATCCGCTGATTTGTGAGGAGCTCGCCGAGCAGCTGAAAACGGCCGGTTCCGAGCAGAAGAGCCGCATTTTTATGGTGAGCGGCGACGTGGAAATGCTGGAATTTGTCTGAAAATCGTGTTCTCTCTTTTCCAGATCGCTGCGAAGCGCGCGCGATGGGACAAGTCGACGGAGTGCATCTGGTGGCTGTACGAGGAGATTCTGAAGACGTGCACCGAGTCACGTGACATCCTCGCCCAACTGGACGCTCTCGACACGTTCGTCGACGTGGTGCTGAACGGAAAACGGACTGCCCGGGAGCTCTACGATAAGGGAATCGTCAAGAAGGTGCGAAAGGGTGTGATCGGAATACGAAACGGATGATTGCAGATCTACGCCCAGATGGAGGTGTCACGCGAGTCGCCCGACATGGCCGACTTCTATCTTTGTGAGTTCTTTTTGTCGAATCGTTGAAAACCTGCTCGGTGTGCTTCAGACGGCACCCGATTCCTGTGCTACATGGCTCGTTCGGTGCCCGACGTCATCCGAGCGTATCCCGACGTCGTCCGTCGTATTATGGTCGAGGTAGGCTGCAAATGCGCTCAATTGCACTCTCTCTGCACCTTCGACGTCTTCGCAGATCCGCATGTTCGACCAGTTGTCGTTGGTGGCCCGTCTCGGCGCGTTCGATCATTTCGCGAGCCTGTGCTACTCGCTCGACGCGAAACTCGCCCTCGAGACGATGTTCGCCGACTCGAAGGAGCTCGATAACACGTTGGCGGCCACCGGAGCCGCGTGCACGATGGGAACGATGAACGAGAAGCAGAGGACGGTGCAGGCGGTCACGATGCTCTTCCACAACTGTCAGTTTGAACGTCTTCTTGACACGACGTCTTCTCGTCGTTTCAGCCACCTCCGATCTGTCGGTCCAGTGGTACGAGCGTCTCGGCGGCAAGGCGCTCACCAACGTCACCATCGCCAACATCAAGAAGCCGTTTCCCGAGATGAAGGAGGCTCTCTACGGGCTCTGGATCCAGCTGTTCCAGTATCCGACGCTCGTCAAACAGTTTGTCGAGTATCAGAGGTTCGTTCTTCTACAGTTTCTTCTTATACAACAGAGCTACCCGGAAGCAGATATTTGAAAAACGGAAATCACAAGTCGGAAGTGAAAAATCACCCAGAAGACGAAATTCCGATATCTAACGCTGGGAAGATGGCCGTAAGAAAACCACTCAAAATTACTGAAAACGGCCGAAAACTGAATTTTTGAAACGAAAATCCCCGACGAACGAACGTTTTTCTGCTAAATGCTTAGTTCCGACTTTGAAATTATTCGTTCCGCCGGAATAGCTGGACATTCCTGCTCTACAACCTCTTGTTTCTTCTGCAGCTTCATCGACTGGATGCTCGACCACCAATCGGAGAGCATCGCCGAGTTCGAGTCCCGCAAACGGGAGCTCGTCCGCCGTGTGCTCCACTTGAGCCCTGAACTCGGTGTGAATTCGGAAGTCGTCGCACGTCTTCAGACGTATCTCGAGCCGCCCGCAGCTCCGGCTCCGCAAATCGAAGAGATGGCTCTCTAGATACTCGATATCGATTGATTTTCTATTCTATTTTATTGCTTCCTATCATGTATTATTGTAATGAAAATGTGTGTTTTTGAAAATTTTTGATTATTCGCTTCCATCGTTTTTTGTTGAAGTTTCCCTTTCTCTTATCTCCCAATTTCAGACGCTCTTTTCCACAATTTTCAGCATTTTCCAGCTCTTCCCGAAAATGGCATTGTCTCGTCGTGAATCGGACCGATATATACGCGAAATTCTGTGGCAACGCGACGAACAACAGCAAATTCAGTGGCATTATGTATGCGAATTTCTTTTTAATTTTGAAAAAAAATATTTAAGAAAAAAAAAATGTTTTTTTCAAAATGAAATTGAAATTATTTTTTTTAACAATTAAAAAAAAAGTTTTTAAAATTATTTGATTTTTTTGCAGTATCGTATTTAATTTCGAAAAAAATTTTTTTTTGAACTTTTGAAAAATAATTAATTTAGTCTTCAAAAATAGAAAATTTTTTCATTAAAAAGTATTATTTTACAGTATCCTGATTTTCGAGAAAAATTATATTTTAATTTTTTAAAAATTTATTTACTCTCCACAATTCGAAAAATTTTCGATTATTTTTGAAAAATATTTCGACTTCAGAATATTTTTAAAATGTTTTTTTTTTTAATTTTTTCTATTTTTCCTCTTCTTTTTGTCTTTTTTTCTTTTTTTCAAACTTTTTTTTTCACCGTATCCTTCTGAATTCGAAAAAAAAAAATTTAATTTTTAACTTGAAAAAAAAAATTTATTTTTCACAATTCGAGCAATTCTCTATGTTAAAAAAATAATTTTTTTGAATTTTCTTCTTGCCTATTAATAGTGATTCTGATTGCAGTTTCGCGACGAGATATCTCGAATTTTGGAGAAAATTTCGCACAAACGGTTCGTGAGTTTCGCCGAATTCGATGCTCTCTACTTCTCGACAACTGGACATCGATACGAGGTTTCGCCATTTTTTTTTGAAAAAAAAATTGTTTTTTAAATTTATTTTTGCGGAATTGGGTCACAGAAAATGTTTTTAAAAATTGATTGAAAAAAAATGATTTTTTTTAAAATTAAATTTTTTAATTGAAAAATATAATTTAGTGTAGGGGAGATTATAATTACATTTTTAAAAAAATAATTTAAATTTTAAAATACCTTTTTTTTTTAAATTAATTTTTCAGCTCAAATTGGAGAAGTTGAAATTTTTTTTTCAAAATTAAAAAAAATTGTTTTTGTTCAATTTAAAAAACCAAATTGGTTCAATTTGAAAATTAAAAAAAAAATTTAAAAATTAAAATTTTCTTCAAAAAATAATCTGAATTTTGAAATAAAAATACAATTTTCTTATCGATTTTGCAGGTTGGAAAAAATAAATTTCAAAAAAAATTGTTTTTGTACTGAATTTGGCAATTTTAGAAAACCGAATTGGTTCAATTTGGAATTTTTCTATTTCAAAAATCATATTCGCAGGACAAAGTGGACGAAATGTCGATTCCGGCGGGCAGAAGTGTCGACGCGGTGTTCGGAAGTCTTCAGATGCGCAGGCACACCCTCCAAATTGACTACGGTTCGCGAGGGGGATCTTATTTTCTCACTGTTTTGTATTTCAGATGACGTCGGCCAGCCGGTGTTCATATTCGAGCCGAAACGGACGGAATCGGCGGCTCAACAGGCTCCGCCCCCTCGGACTGCTCCGACGACGTCGTCTGGAGGAGAAGAGGCACGTCGGCCGATTCTCGTCTTCAAACAGGACCCACCGGCGCTCCTCCCGTCGACTCGGCCTCCTTCCCAGATGCAGATGACGTCGCCGGTGATGCTGATGCAGGAGGAGGAGGAGGAAGAGGCGCCGTCCGACAGATCCGGCACTCCGGAGCACGCGGCGGAGCTGTTCCGGCAGATGAACGACTGGGACAGCGTGTTCGAGATGTTCGCCGAACCGTACTGGCCGGGCGCCTCCCCGCACTTTCGCGTCAAGAATCGCGAGCTCTACAAGCGATTCGTGCGGATGGCCGTCGTGCCGGGCGACACGCGCATCAGCAGCGACGACGTCATGAGCGAGGCGAAACGGCTCGCGAAGATGTGGTGGGAGCCGCGCGTTCGCTACTTTCCGCAGACGATGTTCCTGCTCTACCGGCTCAGCTACGACAAACCGGACGGCTTCCGCATCCGCGACTTCGATCGAGAGTGCGAGGTATTTTTGGCAGCAAGTGCGCTCTATTGGACACCAGTGATACCGTATACCCAAGGGGGGTCTCGCAGCGTTCTTTCTTTTTGAAATCAGCTGGGTGTGTCGATTTACGGGCGGGGCTCAACAGGGCGCGGTTGTATTGTAACAAACGGAGCATCGTTTAAATTCGTTATAAATAGAGCGTAGTGTATTAAGTCAGCAAATGCGCTCTATTGATAATTCAGGAACAGAAACGAATTTTCAACGATGCTCCGTTTTTTACAATACAACAGCGCCCTGTTTAGCGCCGCCCGTAAATCCACACATCCAGCTCATTTTCAACGAGACCCGTAAGGTACGGTATCACTCGTTTATACATGTACGGGTGTGCAATAGAGCGCATTTGCTGACGTTACACTTTTACTCCCCCGTCTAAAAGTTGAAGTCAGCAAGTGCGCTCTACTGAACACCAATGTACCGCCGATTGAAACGAGGGATACCGTATACCCACAGGGGGCCTCGCAGCATGCTTCCTTTTGAATTTGAGCTGGATTTGTCGATTTACGGGCGGCTAAACAGGGCGCATTTTCTGCTAAGCCACGCCCCCCAAATCGTCCGCTTGCAGCAGTCGTTCCCGACCGAATGGCGCGCCGTCTATCCGTTCCTCGGCGGTCTGGCCGAAGATCTGCACAACTCGGCCGTCGATCTGGCGCACCTGAATCTGATTCAGACGTTCGACCCGCAGAATCCGATGCTCGTTCGTTTCCTCTCTCTCCATTCCTCCATTCCTCCACTCACACAATTTGCAGTACAAAGTGAACAAGGTGGTCAACTTTCTCGGCTTCCACCGCATCCGCACACCGACGCTCTCGATGATCTACCAGTCGTTGACGATGCAGCCGAGGGACGTGCTCGCCATCCATCAGGTAATCGGAACGAGAGATTTCGAAAGAGGATTGTGTTGTTCAGTGGATGTGTCGATGTCATCCGACGTGGCAGGACGAGCACAATCTCGAACGCGGCACCAATCTCATCTATGAGATGTGCGCCCTCCATCCGAAGGTGGGGAAGGGACTAGGAATCCGCCCGGAATCCTCTTCCTCGTTTCAGATGTTCTCGATGGAGTCGCCGGACGGTGTGATCTATCCGAAGGACCATCTGACGAAGATCCCCCTTCCGATGTTCTTCATGCTCACCGTTCGATGAACATTTTCCTTCTGTTCCACTCGAACCCTTACTCCTCTTTTCTCAACAACTAGCGCTACTTATCCAATCCAAATACTTGTATCTGTACCCCTTTCTCTCTCTCTGTCCCATTTATTGTTGTGTCTGTGTGTGTCTGTTCTTGCAAAGAAGAAAACATCGTGTGTGTGATCTTCGATTATTGATTGTTCGACGACGGTGGTGTGGGCGATGAGGAGCCGTCGTCCGTCGAGTTGATCTTCACGTGCTCCAGCTCTTTGATCTTCGTCATTATCTTGTCGATCTTGCCGCGCTGATCGGGTCGCGTCGACTCGATCAGCCAGCTCTCGTACTCGCCCGACACGTGGTCCATCGGAATTGTGAAGAAGCACGGCACCTCCGACGGGTGGATCTCTTTTACTGCCTGCAAAAGAAAATTAAAAATTGCTGGGTTTTCGAGAAAAATGAAAATTTTGCAAGTATTTGAGAAAAACAAAGATTTTCAAATTTAATTTTTTTCAATTCTTGTAAATAATTTTCAACATTTTCGAATTTTTTTTTTGAAAATTTTTGAAAAAACAATTTTTTTCAATTTTAAAAAATAACATACTTGCAGCGGGCCGGGCCGGGCCGGCCCGGCCCGGATAGAAAACAGAAATTTGTTTCTAAACAGATTTTGGCCTAACAATGTCTGCTTACCGCCATTTTTCCCCTATTTTTTCATTATAACTTCAATCTTTACTATTATTAATCGCCAACTTCCGTCTGTCTGTCTGTCTGTTTCTATGTCCGCGGCCGTATCTCGGCTCCCACTGGACCAAAATTCCCCACTCTTCGCCAGTAGGTCGGTAGTTAGGACCGCATGACGCGCACCTTTTTTGGAGTGGATTGGTTCAGTGGAAGTAGGTCAACAGGGAGCAAATGTGCCTTTTTAGGCTTTTCCGCTCTTTCATTTCTGAATTTCGAAAGGGGAAGGGTCACGTTTCCGTTTTGTAACGGTTTTTGTTTTGTCCTCTTTCATTTCTTACAAGGCGGAGCCAGCCGCCTAAGGCCGCCTGGTTCTAATTAATTGGAACTAGTGATCACTTAAAATTTCGAACATTGCCCTCAAAACGGCAAATATTCTCCCAAAATGGCTGAAATGTAACCATTTTGGCGGTTTTTTACACGAATTATGCGCCCTAATTGACTGCACTTGCTAGTAAATCATCGAGAAGACAGTTATTTTCACTTCTGACACGGTCTCCTCTCGAAAAATCCTGGAATATGGACATTTTCGGCCAAAAAACATGGTCCGCAGCGATTTTCCAGCAATTCCAGCCAATTTCGGTGCATCGAAATGGCCACTGGCGGGCGGAATGGCATGAAAGTGACCGAAAATACTGTTTTTGATTAAATAGACCAAAAAAGGTTCAAAAACGAAGAATTGAAACTCTCCATATTCGGTTACGGATAAAATTAAAAAATTGCCTGGGGCGGGCCGGGTTTCCAGATCTCCGGCCCGTTTTCTTGCAAGTATGAAAAATAACGAAAGTATTGATTTTGAGTTTTTTTTTTTAATTAAAAAAAATACTTTATTTTTTTATTTAGAAAAAATGGAAAACTTTGATTTTAAAATTTAAAAAAAAACATTATTTTTGTGACCAATTATTGAAATTTAACTTTTTTTTTAAACTTTTGAAAAAAGGTGAAAATATTTATTTTTGAACTTAGAAATTGTTTTTTAAAATTTGTATTCAAAAAAAAATTTTTTTAGAAATATAAAAAACTTCAATGCATTTTTCCTAAATTTTAATTCTATACTTAATTCTAATGTTTTCATTAAATCGCCCAAAAAAAAATTAAAAATAAAAATTAGCTGAAAAATGGCTGAAACTGACCTGCTCGAGCTCGCGAACACATCCCTGAGTGGTTTTGAGAATGACGAGAAACTCGCTGTCCTCCTCCAAATTTCCTCGCCATCTGTACCTGAAATAGTAGCGATTTTATTGATTTTTGACTGGAAACACTGCTGAAATTTGGCTGAAAATTATAATTGTTGAACTGAAATTTCAAAAAAAAAATTTTTTTTTCAAAAATTTTTCAAATAAGAGAAAACGAACACAGAGGTGACTCCGGCGATCATGTTGGCGCACGCGGCGAGTCCTGTGCCAACGGACCGTCTGGAATTACAGACTTGTCTTCAGAAGCAACGTCTTCGGATACCTGGAGACCTGAAGGCCGATCTCTCGCGTCGGCACGGTGACGTACGCGATGCACGTCTTCCGCGCCGCTCTCTCGGCACTTTCAGCCCTTTCAGCAGTGGAAGAAGAGGAAGATTCGGCGACGACGACTTCTTTCATCCTCAAAAAACTTCTGAATACGGCGGCTCGCATTCACTAAAAATCGAAGAGTGGCGTCAGATGCGGCGCCCGCGGTGCACGCTGACGTCGCCGTGTTTGCGTACCCACACGAAGCGCGCCAATTTTCGGTTCGAATTTAACAGCGCGAGACGCAAATTACTCGCCGCCGTTTCGCCCCGCTGCTCACCGCTTTTCACCGATTTTTCGCCCGATTACCAATAAATCTGTCGTATTTCCCGATTTCCAAACAGTAAAGTCGATGCGAATCGGGTGATTTCAGCCGGAAAATGCCGCCGAAAAAGGCGCCACCTCGACCGGCGTCGGACGAGTCCGACTCGGACATGGACGAGCCGACGATTCGGAAAACGACGAAAAAGATGAAGAAGGTGCAAATTGCGGAGGACGAAGAGCCGAAAACGGCGCAGGACGCTCTTGACGTGGGCAATTATCGATTTTCCCGCCCCAACAGGCACTGTTTTCAGAAGGCTCACACGGCGGTGATGGACGGCGAGGAGAGCGGGCCCGACGACGAGCTCGACCTCTTCGCAATGGTCAGATTTTAAGCCTCAGATAAAAATTCGAATTTCGAACAAGAAGACAGGGAAAACGCGTCTGGAATTCCAGACGCGCTGCAAAAAATTCTTTAAAATTTTTCCGGCAATTGAGCTGTTTTCGAGAACGAATCTTCCAGGAACTTCCGCCGCGTCCCGAGTTTCTGACGAAACCGAACAACTCGGACCGGCTGATGATCATGAACGTGGAGGTGGAGAACTTCAAGTCCTACCACGGAAAAGCGCAAATCGGTCCGTTCCACAAGAGTTTCACCTCGATCATCGGCCCGAACGGCTCGGGAAAGTCGAATCTGATCGACGCGCTGCTTTTCGTGTTCGGCTTCCGCGCCAGCAAGATCCGATCGGCGAAGGTGGCGAATCTGATTCACAAATCGAGGGGAAGGGATCCCGACTCGTGCACGGTCACCATCTTCTTCCAGCGAATCGTCGACATGGTCAGTGCGGGGGGGGGGGGCGTTCCGAACGTTTCGCGTCTGAAATCGATCGATTTTCAGCCGAACCTCCAGTACGAAGTGGTGCCGGACTCGAAGTTCACCATCTCGCGAACCGCCTATCGAAACAGTTCCTCCGGCTACGCGATCGACTTCAAGCCCGCCTCGAAGGCAGAAGTGGAGGCGAAACTGCGATCCGTCGACATCGACATCGAGCACAATCGATTTCTGATTCTGCAGGGAGAGGTGGAGCAGATTGCGATGATGAAGGCGGTGAAGACGAACAAGAACGAGACGGGCATGGTGGAGTATCTGGAGGACATCATCGGCTCGAATCGGCTCGAGAAGTTCGTCAAAATGTTCCAGTACCGGACGAATCGACTTCTGTGCCAGCAGTCGCAGCAACGCATCACACGGGACCACGCGAAGAACACGAAGGACAAGATGGAGGGCGACGTGAGGACGGCCGTCGAGTTTCTCGTCAAGGAGAACGAGACGGTCGACCTGCGCATGCGAATCGATCAGCGGAAACGGCTCAGGTACCTGGACAAGGCGGCTCCGCTGGCCGAGGATCTCGAGGCGAAGAAGGCGGAGAGGAAGGCGCTTCTCGAACAGTTGGAGGCGAACAACGCCGAGTACAAGACGATGGACGAGCTGGACAAGCGGCTCGCCGATCAGAAGAAGGTGCTCGACAAGGAGACGGACAAACTGTCGAGAGCGGTCGCCGACCTGACGGCCGAAGAGACGCGGCGGAAGGCGACGATGAAGAGGTACGCTGGAGACGTCGAGAAGACGGAGGCGGAGCTCGAGAAGGAGTTGAAGAAGAAGACGACGTTGGAGGGAGTGCCGGAGAAGGCGAGGAAGAAGTTGGAGAAGTGGAAGGAGGAGATCGAGACGCTCGCCGAGACGGAGAGCCGGGAGAACGCGGAAGCCGACGCGAACATCGCAAAGTTCGCCGAGGAGACGAAAGAGTTGAAGGAGGAGAAGGAGAAGGCCGCCGAGGAGTGGGCGGTCAAGAACGCCGCGTTCAACAAGATCAAGAAGGAGCACTCGGTGGCGAGCAGCGACTACGAGGACACGAAGAAGGCCGCCTACGCGGGACCCGCGAAGCTCGAGAAGATGGAGGAGAAGCTGAAGGCGCAGGAGGAGAAGTACGCGAAGGAGACGGCCGAAATGGAGTCGCTGATGCCGGAGCACGATCAGGTCGAGGACGAGTTGAAGCGGCTCGACGCCGAGCAGCCGAAGCTCAAGGCCGAGCTATCGAAGAAGACGACGGCTGTGGCGCAGGCGCGCGAGCGTCACGAGGAGATTCAGAATGCGAACATCGCAGTGAGCGAAGACAAAATCACGCAGATGTTGTTCAAGGAGAAGGAGAAGGGCAACATTCCGAGCTTCATCGGAAAGCTCGGAGACCTCGGTGTGATCGATCAGAAGTACGATGCGGCGTTCTCGAACAACTACATGGGCTCGATGTCGAAACTGCTGATTCGGAACAGCAACGACGGTCCGTGGATCATCGACTTTCTCCGCAAGAACAAGCTGCAGAGGACGTCGCTGCAAGCCGTCGATCGTCTGCTCCAAGTGAGCCGGTTCGGTCCGCAGAACTACAATCCGCAGCCCGAGGGCACCTACCCGGTGCCTCGTCTCATCGACCTCATCGAGTGCGACGACGAGGTGCGTCCCGTCTTCTACGACGTCGTCCGCGACACACTCTGCGCCGAAAACACGAAACAGGCGATCGAGCTCGCGAAACAGTACCAGACGACGGTGGTGACGATGACGGGAACGATCGTGTTCAAGAACGGCGCGATCACCGGCGGAGGCAAGCAGCAGACGGGCGCCATCAACATGGACCGGTCGAAGAAGTCGAAGCAGGTGACCGAGGCGGATCGGCAGGAGGAGCGCGACGCTCTGAAGCGGTTCGAGCAGCTGAAGGCGGAGGAGGCGGTGATGCGCGAGCAGTGGTACGCGGACGACAAAAAACACTCGGCGCTGCGCAATCGGTTCGGTATTCTGAAGAAGCAGATGACGACGTTGGACACGTCGCTCAAGGTGACGACGGTGGCGTTGAAGACGTTGAAGACGACGGTGGCGGCGTTGCGAACCGAGGTGGCGGCGGTGAAGATTGACGAGAAGGAGCTGGAGGAGAAGGAGAAGCTCGTCGAGCAGCTGACGAAGAAGAGAGACAAGCTCGGAGCGGAGGCGCAGGCGGCGGAAGACGTGCAGAAGGAGTTGCAGGAGAAGATGGACGCCCAGTACCACGAGATGGTCGATTGTCATCGGAAGGCGGCCAAGGAGGCGTCGCAGAGGAAGCAGAAGCTCGAGAAGGACTCGGCCAAGGAGAAGGCGAACGTCGACAGCTCGGCACGCAACATCAAGAAGTGCGACGACAGCATTGCGCGACTCGAACGCGAGGCGGAGAAGAAGAGGCAGCTGATTGTGGAGCTCGAGGAGCAGGCGCCCGACGAGGCGTTCGTCGCCGAGAAGAAGGCGGCGTTGAAGGAGCGCGAGGAGAAGATGAAGGAGTTGGATAAGGAGTTCAAGGAGATGAGCGACAAACGATCGGCACTGACGAACCAGGAGACGCAGCTGGAGCAGCGGATCAAGGAGGCGAAAGAGGCGGTGCGGGCGGCCAAGGAGCGCATCGGCGACTACGCGGAGAAGGCGAAGTCGATCGAGAAGCGGCTCGAGTCGCTGAAGAAGAACCGCGTGCCGCGCTTCCGATTCATGACCAACGCGGCTCGTCCGGAAGACATGGACGCCGTCTACGACGAGGAGATGCCGAACGTCGACGAGAATCTGAGTCCCGAAGAGGTGGCCAAACAGAAGCGTCACATCGTGATGACGATGACCGATCAGGCGTACGCGATGGAGTTCGAGATGCGGCAGCGGGGGCTCGAAGAGCTCGAAGACGTCAGCGAAATGGAGGGCGAGCGGTTGGTGGCGGTGACGTTGTTGAGCGAGGAAGAGGTGCGCGAGCTGACGGACAGGAACGTCGACGAGATGCAGTTCAAGCTGAAGGCGGCCGAGGAGCAGCTGGAGACGTTGAAGAAGAAGGTCGACCTCTCGGCCATCGACACGTACATCCGCAAAGTGAAGCACTTCAACGCGGAGGCGTCCAAGATGGCGCAGGTGACCGCCGACTACACGCGACACAAGAACGAGCTGCAGCGGATCAAGAAGATGCGGTTGGAGGAGTTCCAGTCGGCGTTCGAGTTCATCGGCGAGCACCTCGTCGCCGTCTACAAGATGCTCACCGACGGCGGAGACGCCAAACTCGAGTACATTGACAAGGACGATCCGTTCACGCTCGGAATCAGCTTCATGTGGGTTTCGAAGGCGTCGTCTAGTGTTACGCCAGCTGTTTGCAGGGTACGTCCGGCGAAGAAGGCGTGGAAGCAGATTCAGTACCTGTCGGGAGGAGAGAAGACGCTCTCTTCGCTCGCCCTCATCTTCGCGCTCCACATGTTCAGGTACGTCTTCTTCTTCGCTCCCTCGCCGACGTCTTCTAACCTCGTTCCCCCCTGCAGACCCACTCCGTTCTACGTGATGGACGAGATCGACGCGGCGCTCGACTACCGCAACGTGTCGATCATCGCGCAGTACGTGCGACAGAAGACGGAAAACGCGCAGTTCATCATCATCTCGCTGCGCAACAACATGTTCGAGCTCGCCAATCGGCTCGTCGGCATCTACAAAGTGGACGGATGCACTCAGAACGTGGCCATCGATCCGTTGGCCGTGTGCCAGACCGCCAAGACGATATCCGACAGTCTCGGGCAGGTAAGAACAAGGAACTTTCTCTCTTCAGAGCATCAGCGAAATCCTATTTGACGCCTTCCGTTTTTCAGGCGACGTGCACGCTTCCGAACGAGGTGACGGCGCGCTTCAACGAGACGGTGGCCCGTCAGAACAAGGAGCTGACGGCGCAGGAGAAGCAGTACCCGAACTTCCCGTCGACGTCCGAGATCTCGAAGGCCGAGAAGATCGTGAGTGTGGAGGGACGCGTGCGGAAGCAGCTCAACGACACCGCCCGTCCCTTAACCATCACTGGCCACTTCGAGCCGCCGAGCACCTCCACAAGGGCTCCCTCCAGAGCCACCACCAACACGACAGAAAGACCCGACTCCAGAGCCGTGATGCGTACGTTCCCTACGGTTGTTCCGCCTCTCCACCGGGTTTTCTCTGCAGACAAACGTGTTCCGGCTCCGCGTCTCGTGGCTCGTGCCTCCTCGACCAACTCTGTCGCTGCTGCCTCCGGCTCCGCTGCTCCCAAGTCTTCTGAGGCGGCAACGTCTTCTTCGGAAGCCGTCGCGAACACGACGACGTCCAAAACACCGGGACGACCTTCCAGGAAACAGAGGGACATAACTTCCGATGATGTGAGCACAACATCTCATTCAATCAACTAAATCACCGAATTTCAGACGACTCCGCCCACAAAACGCGCGAATTCGTCGACGACGACGACGCGCGCGAGACGAAGAAAGAACACGGAGGAGCGAGAAAAAGAAGAAGAGGAGGAGGACGACGATTGAATCGACGCCTTCTTTTCTTTTCCCATCTATCGCTGAAGAGAAGCTTCAAACAAGCCCCGCCCACTTTTCCAAGCCCCGCCCATTGATCTTCCTATATTTACACCCGTTTTATTCCCACTCCCCACGTCCCCTTGCATCTTATTCTTTTGGATTCGATTGAATTTATCATCTGCCTCTCTCTCTCCCTATTTTTGTGTATTATGTGTCAGCCCGGCCAACCATTTTCTCTAACCTCACTATTCGATTCTACGCTCTTTTCTTCCGGTGTAACCAAAAAAAAAAAAAAGAAACTGGAAAATGTCGATGTGAAAACCGGACTCGCCGAAATTTGATTTCCGGGGAGCCAAAATAGCCCAATTCATTTTTGTCATGTGTGCTTAATGTGTCTTAAACAATTCCAATTTCAATGAAGGACCCCCTTTCGGCCTCCTTTCCCGCCCCGCTTTTTTTGCGCTGAAAATGGGTAGATCTGAAATAGGATTCTCCCGATATTTTGAACTCACTTTTCTCCCCCGTAATACCTGTTTGCTGTCGTTTCAGAATGAGCGCTTCTTCTACGTCTTCTGGAGGACACGCGAAGAAGACGTCCGACGCGGCGCCGTTGTCGTCGCACACGATTCTGCTGGTGCAGGCGACGCCGCGTCTCGACTCGCGCACCTGGGCCGACTTTGAGAGTGTCACCGACGCGCTCGACGGTACGTCTTCTGAAGAGGCTGACGTCTTCTGAAGTTACGCTGCAATTCTCTGTTTTTCAGCGTTGTGTCGGATGCTCGTCGAGTTTCTCGAGAAGAAGGCGTCGCCCGCGGTGCGCATCACGTACGACGTCAACCAGGTGTTCGAGTTTCTCGACAAACTCTCCGACGTCTCCGTCATGATCTTCAATCGGGTAACGTCTTCTTTCTTCTTGGCCCCGCCCCCAATGAGTCACGAATCCATTCGATTTCAGGAGACGGGACAGTACATCGGACGGACTCGTGCGTGGATCAAGCAGCAGGTGTACGAGATGATGCGCAACCGATGCCAGCATCCGGAGACCGGCGAGAACGTCATCGCCGGCTACTGATGATGCTCTCTTCTGGCTCCGCTACGCACGTCTTCTTCTTCTGATTCCGACCTCTCGCCTACCGTGTATCTCCCAGTTTTTCCCCAAACCGTTGTCCGGTTTCTTTTTTTTTGGCAGTTTGCACTTTTTGCCCAGTTTGATATATATATATAAATGCGTTTGTCATGACTGACAGTCTGCGAAGAAAAATGCATTGAATACAATGATTAGGCAATTAGATTGGTACAAAAATAGCGAGAAAAAAAGTAAAAAACGGGGTGAAAGAAAATAGCATTCACACGAAATGGAAGGGAGCGGGGGGGGGGGGGGGGGGGAAAGTGGCGAAAAGATCATTTTACAGGCGGGACGGGGGAGGGACAAAACATGAATAGGACAGGGGCATGAGAAGTTGGAAAAGAAAAGAAGAAGATTAGAGTTAGTCGCGAATCTCGATGACGGTGTCGGCGGCGACCCAATCCTGACGGCACAGCGGACACTGCGCTTTCGGCGCGTTCGTCGGCGACGTGATCCACTTGTCGATGCAGTGTCGGTGGAAGGCGTGACGACACGTGCCGACGACGAGCGGGCACTCGTCGCCGGGAAACTTGCACATGTTGCACGCCGACTCGAACTCCATTCGGCAGATGCCGCACGTGTCCTCGCCGCCCTGCAGCCACTTCCACTCGCCGCAAATCTGAAAACGCCAGCATAATGGTAATCTTTTCTCGTTGATTCGGGAGTACCACGGAATAGAACTCGCCCGGACTGGAACTGACTTGTAATTTAACTCATCGGAAAACTAAAATTCAACGAAAATGCCGTCCCTGGGAGAATAGTTCTACTATCGTCGTGATTCGTGTTTCAAAAGCAACCCTTGATAAACGCAAACCAAATTCCAGGTGGCGGCGGCGAAATGTTTTGTTTTCGCCCGTTTTTCTCGATTTTCACCCTTTTCCCTTCATTTTTTCGACGGAAAACAGTTTTGGTTTTAAGGCAGCTTCTCAACATTTTCATTCACTTTTCCACAAAAACATGGAGGAAATTGGACGAAAATGGAAGAAAAACGACAAAATCTCGACAAGTATTTCGCACCAAACGAATCACGGCGATAGTATTCCGTCCGAGTTCTGATGCCGCGAGTTCTAATCCGTGCAATCACTTACGTGCGCTTTTTTGAGGACGATGTTGAGACGCGTGCACGTCGTCATCGCGAGACCCGGGAACGGGACTCGCGGAGCCAGACTCTGCCGCTGCTCTCGACAATTGCTGTCGGTCTCGTAGTTCTGGTCGGGCTCCTCTTGTTTCGGAATGAGCATGTTCTGCTGATCTTCCATTAGCAGCTGCTCCAACTGCTCCAGTCGTTCCAGTCGTTGCGCCATTTTTCTGCGCAACTCGTGGATGAAAAGCGGAAATTTTCAATTCTATTGAAAAGGTAGAAACAGTGGGAAATTAGACCGAGAAAAGAATGGAAACACCTCATAAAATCAACGATTCATTGAAAAGAAATCAACGCTACTATTATAAACACTCAAATTCTATCTTTTAAATCCGGTTGCAGCAAGAAATCAATCAATAAATGGATGAGAAAAACGGGAAAAAAGAAGAGATTTGCACTGGATCAGACGGCGATACCCTTGAGTTGCTGGATGGCGTTTTGGAGGAACTTCTCCTGGAAATCCTTCTGCGAGACTTGCTTCTCGACACTGTCGTTGATGAGTTTGAGCAGCTGGTCGCGCTCGAAACGCGCCTTCGTCTCCTCGGTCTCTTTGAGATAATCGATACGGCGCTTCATCTCACTGGCGACAGACTGCACGTTCTTTCTGTAGGTGGCCTCCAGCTGCAGCTGCATCGTCTCCTTCAGCGACAGTGGGAGGCTTTCTTTGAGGGCGGCAAGCGAGTCCGTCTGCCGAGCCGACGTCTTGCGGAACTCGACGGCCTCCTTCAGATCCTCCTGGATGAGTCCCTTGAAGAAGCCCATACGCTCCTGGTAGTCTTTGTAGAGCCCTGCGTCGATCTTGTCTGCAAATTACACAATTTTTCACGATATTTCAGCAGAACTTCCTTACATCCAACGGTTCTGGAGACGAGCAGGTAGAAGAGAATCCATCCGACAGTCATGTGTCCCTGCTCTTCGAACACCCACAACTCCTTGTTCACGAGGAACGCGAAGAGGCCTCCGAAGAAGAGGTACGGTCCGGAGGTTCCGGTCACCGATTGGAATGCCGTGAACCACGAGTCGGGCATCATGAAGAGACGCGACTTGGGCGCGTACATCGGGCGCGACGGGTACGGGTAGTTGACGAGATCGCGGTCCGGATGCTCTTTGAAGTCCTTCGGCACGGCGGGCAGCAGCTCCGGCGCCGACCATTCTTTGTTGCACGCGTCGAACATCGACTTCGGCGCCTCGGTTTCAGTTGGCAGAGGGATTCCTGAATGATCTCGGTTTGAGAGAAATAATTTGAGATTTCCAACTTACCCTTGAATCTGTAGGCGATCTTCTCGAAATACCCGACACTGTTGTCCGATGAAGGCGCGGCGGCGTCTAAAAAATCGATATTTTCGTGAGTCGAGTTCAAAAAATGCTCACGTCCAGTGGCAGCTCCACGAGCGACGACAAACACTCGGGAGAAGAGTTGTGGCGACGACAGGCGGCTCAACGACATCTGAAACCAGAAATTATGCAGTATTTGGGTAGTTTGAAGAGTGACAAGTTCAAAAATTCAAATTTCGCGGCTTTTCAAATTTTCAATTGGACAAACAAACTTTTTCCGTCGAAATTTGACTGAAAAACGTCAAAAATAGGTTGAAAAAACGCAAAACAGGCGGTCGCAAGCGTTTGCAGTCCGTATTACTGTAATCTTCGCGAGACCCACAACAGTCCCGCTAGACATGTTCCTTTAAAGATAGTCATTTTCAGCGATTTCTCAACGCAAATCGATTTAAAAAAAAACGCGTTTAAACGGGGCGATTTCTAGCAGTAAAATCCATTTTTATTACACGAAAATTGAGTGGTGTTTCTCGTTTGGAGCAATAGATCCGAGCAAAAGATCGAGAGCAATTATAAATAAATATTTGAAAAAAAAGAGGGGAGCGGAAAATCAATCAATAAATAGGCCGAGAAAATTCGGCGAAAAAGAGAGGAAATCACAACCACAGAGAAATAAGTATCACAACGCGCAAAAAAAAAGAAGCAATTATTGGGATTCGGAAGGAAGAGGAAAGAAAAATGGTTATTCAGAGGAAGGGGGTTTGTGCAGAGCTCATTTGTGAGCCGAAGCGGTGGAGCTCGACGGCTGAAGAGGCGCCTTTTGGGTGTTCTGATGGTAGCGATGCTTGTACTCGTAGTGCCATCGGTTGAAGTCCGCGTTGAAGACGACGATGGCGCCCGAGTCGAGTCCGCCGAGAATGAAGCGGTGCGACGCGACGACGGCCACACTTCGTACGGCGCTGTTCAGATTCTGAAACGACGACGGATCAATCGATAATCGATCGATAATCGATCGATAGTCAATCGATATACCTGATAGGTGTAGAGTTTGCTGAGCGGAAACATTCGCCAAATCGAGATGCGGCCATTCACTGCTCCCGTCACACAAAACTCGCCGTCACGCGTCACAGTCACACATTCGATTCTACAAGAGACGTGTTTGAACATTGAAACAACCAAAAGGAGTTGCAAAACCGTACTTCTCGTCGGACAGATGCTCGTTGAGTTTTCGGGCGGTCGCCGAGTAGGTCACGATGCGTTTCGAGTCGAACAGCGTCAGCAGGACGCACTCGCGACTCATCGACAGGTGTGTCACGACGCCGTGACCGCGAATGCGTCGAAGGAGGTCGGAAGACGTCGTGTGGATGAGCACGACGCCGTCCTCGCATCCCGAAATGACGAGTCCGTGTTCGGCGGACACGCACAGCGCCGAGATGGACGCCTCGTGTCCGGTGAGAATCGAGCGTGGCGATGGCACCTCTCCCGGCTGATTGTACTCGCCGGCGATGAAGCCCGTCTGAAAGAGAACCGTCGATTCGCTGGAATAGAGAGAGAAAGAATGGAGCCCTACCGTTCCGTTCCAGTGCCACAGGACGACGGTGCAATCCATGCTTCCGGTGACGACGTAGCAGTCGCTGAAGAGGCTCGTCTCGCTGCGCGCGATGCACGTGACGACGTCGCCATGACCGTAAACGGCCTGCCGCACGCGTCCCGAGTCGGTGTCGACGACGCGGAAACTGTAGTCCGGATAGCCGCACGCGAAGATGAACTTGCTGTCGGTGGTGGTGACAAAGTTCGAGCACTGCACCGTCAGTCGTTGATCGAACGCGTCGCCGAGATGGCGGCGTGCGATCGGCTGGGCGGCGACGGCGGTGGCGAGTTGCGGATCGGCGGTGAGCGGCAACGAGACCGGATTCTCCGAGTTCGACGGGTCCATCGTCAGTGCGCTTCGTTGTGTGGCTCCGTCTGAAACTGGAGACACGTCGACTTTCATTCGCGGATAGAAAACACAACTCACAGCTGTACGTGTTGTCCCACTTGTTCAGCGAGAACACGAGATTCTGAGCGACACCGACAACGGTCGGCTGTTGCAGTTGATGAAAAGTGTTGGCGGCGAGATAGACGACCGGCGAGTTCGAGATGTACTTCATCATCATGCACAGATCGTCGTCGTGCCGTCGGAACATCGTCGGCGCCATCGACATGATCGAGTGTCGCGGTGGGTGCGCCTCGGCGAGCAATTGCGACGGCGTCTGTCCGAACGAGAGGATTTGCTGCTCGATGGCGGCGCACTGTCCGGGCGTCTCGGCCATTCGCGGCGACACCGATCCCTCGTACGTCAGATGGTAGAAGACGTTCGTCGCGCGCACCGCTTCGGCGCCCCGTTGTTTGTAGCCGAAGATGAGGTCGATCCACTGGTTGAGTTGGCACGAGACGAGATCCGACTCGAGCGCCTGTCGGTGGATGAGCACAAAGTGTTCGGGCGACTCGGCCCACGGCGGCAAGACGACGTCGTCGACGGGAGTGCCGTCGGCGCGGCGACCCAGATTGAAGTGCGCCGAGTTGCGGAACATTTCGGGCAGATAGAAGAGCTCGGGGATGAGCTCTTTGACGTCGTGCGAGTCGCGTTGACACCGCTCCCAGCTGTCCTGCATCGAGTGTGTTATGCGGTCCGGATGGTCGAATTTGCCGTCGTGCAGGTTGATGAACATCGAGGCGAACGGCTCCTGCAAAACCATTTTCTGATCTTTCGTCGTTCTCAGTCAGTGCTCTCTTACCACTCGGAACAGCCAATTGAGCGTGAAGGCGGGCGTCGAGTAGTGTGTTCCGTAGTGAAACGCCGGCACCTCGTCGTCGTCCCAACTCGTGTAGCGATCGTTGAAAAACTTGCGTCGCGACTCGCTCAACGCTCCGATCGGCTTCGACAGATCGCGGAAGTTCGACGCGACCGCCAGATCAAGGGTGTCGGAGGTGTAGTTGGTGAGGATCCACGGGAACACCGGATACTGGCTGAGATCGTTGAATGTGCGGCCGGCGACCGTGTTCAGAAACATGAGATAGTCAAAGTTGGAAATCTCGCGCTTCTGCCACTTCACACACATGTCCGAGTGTTTGAAGAGTTGGCGGGGCGTCATCAGGGACGTCTTTCGCGACTGTGGCAGTCCGTATTTGACGCCTGAAAGGGAAAATTGGTATGGGTACTGTAAATAGTCCAGTTGCAGTACACTCACCGACTCCGACGCGTGGCAGCTGATAGACGACTTTTTTGACGGTGTCCTCTGTGTCGAATGCGAACATGATGGCCGTGCGGGAGGCGAGAAACAGTTCGAGTGCCGTGTTCTGGAGTAAGTAGCGGCGGAGGAAGATGGCGCGGATCTCTTGCAGATTCCATCGACCGTGCAGAGCCTCGCAGTAGCGGAGCACCTGAAAGCCAAAACATTCAATGCTCAGCTCGACCATACCGTACTCCCAACTGGATTCTTTCAGTTTCCAGCTTTCAACACTCATATCTCGAAAACTAGAAGAGATGGGGAGAAGTTGTCAACTGGCAAAATATAGCTGACAAAGCCATGAACATATTAGCAGTTGACAACTTTTCCGTATCTCATCTAGTTTTCCCAATCTGGACCTTTGAAACTCAACCAACCACCTACCGTGACCCTCTTCCATCCCCCTCTCGATGCCCTTCCCAAATCTTCCCAAATAGGCCTTCCCCTCTTTCCGCTCCATTTTCCGCACTTCTCCCTTCCCCCATCTCTTGCCTTCCGTTCGCTTATGACTAATGATGATAGAGCCCTGACACCAGAGAGAGAGAACCGGCTGCTACTGGATGCGGAGAGGCACGAGGAGGAGGATAATTATGATGTGTTTCGGAGAAGAGAGAGAACGATTACGGGGCGCATAAACGACGGTGTCAGCAGGAAAATGGAGGCGGGAGGAGGGGCGAATCTGCGTGACATATGTGGATTGTCACACTAAAATAGAGAGACTCAGAGAGTGCGAGAGAAACTCAAATTAGGGAGTACCACACTTTGCGTGATATTTGACACCTCTTTCCCACACAAAACTATAGTAATCCCACATGCCGTCCTTCTGGAGACTCTCACGTGTGTGCCACGTCATGCCACTTCACGTAGATAAATTTACAGTAATCCTGCATCCTGTCTTCACGTAGAAATGACGACGGGGGGCAAAACTACAGTAATCCCTTATTTCATTTCCTGTTCACGTTCATTTCCAAAACCGCCCTGCCATGCCACGCCATTCCATATACAGTAAATTCGGGGCGGCCCCCGTAAATCGTAAATAACTACCGGAAGAAGAGCGGAAGAACGGAATCAAGAGAACCGTACCACCACACTCGCAATCTTATCATTCGTCACATCTCATCGAGGAAGAGAACGATGCGTGTGTGGCGAAAAGGAAAACTTTGGCGGCTTACGCAATGACGAGTGAGGGAAAAGGTCATAATCCCGCGACGAGTAACCGGAAGGGGGGTACAACTGAGATGAGACTGATGCAGAACAGTTAGTGGCACTTCTAGTAGCTTCGGGCTCACAGGATCCAGCCAAACTTTAGAGAATCGAATAAGCTTCAATTACGAATGATAGACGAGCATCTTCACTTCCAGACACTTCTAGAACGGAGTTGAGAGGTTCTAAAACTTCAGAGCCCACAGGATTGAGCCAAACTTTGCTTTGAAGCGGTTCGTACCGATTCAGAGCCTTCCATCGTGGTCCGAACCTCAAAACACCTTCCATCGTTTTCCAATCTCTCCCAACCACACCTGTCATTCCACCAGAAAAAAAAAACGGCGGGGCCCAATCATCTTCTTCTTCTTGTTCTCATTCTCTCAACGAGACGAGACGCGGCCGCAAATCCCTCATCATATCACTTTTGTCTGTTCTTTCTCTTCCTTCCTTCTCTCTCTCTCTACCTCTGCCAGGTACCCCCCGGTCCCTTCAGTAGCGTAAAGGGGGGGGGGGGGAGTATCAGCAAGTAGTGGATAGGAAGACAAGTGATAAGGTGATGATAGAGATTAGAGAAAGGGGAAGAGGGTCTCTCTCTTTCTCTCCGTCTCGGCCGCCTCCTCTCTCATGCAATTACACGGACCTTTCAGGAGGCTCCGCCCACTTTCGTGTGTCCCCCTCTCTTCTTCTTCATCTCTTCCGTTTTTTCTTTCTCTCCGCCTCCTCTTCATATCTAACAAGGGGAGGGACGCGAGACAGAGAGTGTCCAGTTCGTCTTCTTCTTCGTCGCCTATTGCGTGTCCATTCTTTCCCCCCTTCCGTCCGTCACCATCTTCATCATCATCTTCATCATCATCAACAAGTCAGGCCCCGAAGAAATGCTCGGCCACAATCAGAACATCGTCTATCAGGTGGGTTGGGTTGCGAGAGGGGGGCGGAGCCTCATTTGCTCAATGCGATTTGCAGGTCAACTCCTACTACAACGAGAAAGTCGAAGAGCGGAAGGCTCGCGTGACGAAGAGCGTCTTTCGTGTCGCCAAAGTCGTTCAGGAGATTCTCAAGGAGGTCGAAGCGCAGGAGCCGCGCTTCATCAACACCCTCAGCGAGACGTCCAACGGCCGCTACGACGGGGTGAGCTCATTTGTCTACAGTAATGCCTCATCCCAAACGGTGTTACAGATCACCGTACACTCGCCGTCCGAGTATGAGGCGGTGCTCTATCTGAACCAGATGGGCGTCTTCAATTTCGTCGACGACGGCACCATTCAGGGATGCGCTGTGCTCAAACTGAGCGACGGCCGAAAACGATCAATGTCGCTGTGGGTCGAGTTCATCACCGCGTCCGGATACCTTTCCGCGCGCAAGATCCGCCATCGCTTCCAGAACATTGTCGCTCAGGTGCTACTGATGCCACAGTTCAGGTAGGGGAACCGTTCTGATCTCGGGTTTAAAGATGCGAGTGCTGCAGTGAGTACTGCAAACTGGTGCAGGACAACACCGACGTCCGAGTGCGAGTGGACGACAAGTACACCGTGCAGATCACGTGCGCCTTCCGATGCAACGGGATATGGCCGAGATCGGCGAGTCACTGGCCACTGGCCGGACTGCCGTGGCCGAACGCGCAGTTGGCGACACAGGTTTGGACTAGGAATGTCGAAAGTTCGGCCATCATCGCATCTTCCAGACCAAGTCCGAAGGGTTCGATCTGACGAGTCGCGAGACTTCGATCACCCAACACAACAATCCCAACAAGCAGGCGTCCACAATGGAAGCGGACGCGTGGGCGATGAAGATGAACGGCGCCGAGAACATGTTGCTCAGTGAGTCCCCATCCATCCGACAATCAAAGAGCCAACGCCTTCACTTTGCAGCCGGCGGTCGCCGCAAGACGTTGAGCATTCTGAAGAGCCTGCGCGACACTCACATGGACTTTCCCGGCACACCGGTCACCAACTACATTCTGAAGACGTTGGTGTTGTACGAGTGCGAGAAGCACTGCAGCGAGTACGAGTGGGAGGACACGAGCATCGGCGATCGTCTCGTCGGTAGGGCCGCTTCTTCGGGGGTTCTTCGGGGGACCCCTCTCTCTCGCGTGTGTGTGTGCTCCACCGCAAAAACAGAGAGAAAGAGCAGCAGAGGGGGGGAGCTCATTCCTTCATATTTCTTGGGGCTCCCTTCCCTCCGCCTTTCGCGCCGCTATTTCGACTGCTCATTCCTAATGCATTCTTCTTCTTCTTCTTCGCCTTCGTTCTCCCCTCACCAACGTCTTCTTCGACGTCTTCTTCGACGAGAAAAAGTAACACAGAGAAAGAGAAAAACACTTCATCTTTCTCCACTCTTCTTCTTCTTCTTTCTTCACACTAATCAAGCAGAAGAAGAAGAAGAAGAAGGTGTCACATCGAATAAGGTGTCAAACCGAAAATGACGAGGAGGCGAAGAAGACGAGGAAGAGGAGAAACCATTCAAAAGCGAACCGTTTGCTTCTCTCTCGTGAAAATCACCTTGAAATTCGACGGAGGAGTCAATTGGGCGAAACAACCCCCTTTACATAGACAAACGATGATTTCGAAATCCACGTTTCCAGGCGTCCTTCTACAGTTGGTCTCGTGTCTTCAGTGTCGCCGTTGCGCCCACTACTTTCTGCCCTCACTGGATCTTCTACGCTCGAAACCCGTCCATTCGATCGAGCATTCCGCGCAGCTCGCGTGGCAGCTCGTCCGCAAACTGATGATCGACCCGGCCGCCCTTCAGTCGTTGTGAATTCATGCCTCCCTTCCCCGCCCTTTCACTTTTCCCCCTCCTTCTCCCCAACAAACTGGTCTTTCTCTTTCTCTACTTGGCACTGATAATAATAATAATAATAATAAATTATTGTTCCTACCTGAGCACACTGTTGCTTGTAGGCCGCGTCCGACTCGTTGGCGTCGAAGAAGAGGTCGGTGGCCGTCACCGACAGCGTTCCCGGCACCACGACGCCCGGAGCGATCAGTTTCGCCGGTGTCGAGAAGCACGCGCTTTCTGCAATCACAACTGTAATCTAGAAACTCGAATCTATCTTCCAAACTACAGTAATCCACTCTCACAGCCCTTCCGTACTGAATTGCTACCGTAACCCTGCCGCTTGGCCCGTCTGGCTCCGAAAAAGTGAAAGCCACCGTAACCGGCTCCGCGGAGCCGTCCCGTTTCTTCCATCTTCTTCCTTCCTTCCCACATAGTATTTCCCTTCTCCGTGTCCCCATAGATCATCGTCGTTTTGACGAGTGATGAATGGGCGAGAGGAAACAGAGCAATTAGAGGCGGGGCGGCGGATTCGTGCTTCCTCCGAGTCAGGTGGGTGGGAAAGGGCACCTCCAAATGGGAGCGAGGACGACGGAATGGTTCTAAAGGGGGGTCTTAACAGAAAAGGGATTCCAAACGGAGAACTCTTCTCTTTTTTCGCTGCAAGAGCGAGAGGGGACGCCTAAGAGCCGCCGGCGAGTGATGAATTACCAAAACAACTGACTCGCCGGGAACCCTACGTCGCAACTCCTCTAGAGTCTCTTTTTTACTAAAGAGACTGGTGTAAAGAGGGAAACTGCGGACAATGCACCTGATTTCACGACACTTTCATAATCTATGTATACAGTAACCATCAAGCTCACAAGAGCTACCGTAACCCTCATATTTCTTTTAAAGGAAGTGTCGTCAAGTCGTGCGCATTGTAAAGAAACTGGTGTAAAGAGGGAAACTGCGGACAATGTACCTGACTTCACGACACTTTCAGAATCTATGTATACAGTAATCATGAAGAACAGCGAATCCTAGTGCTCTAGTTGTCGTCAAGTCTTGCGCATTGTCCGCAACTTCTCGTCAAAACAAAAAAACCTGCTCTTCTTCCGTCACATATTTTCGATCTACGCCCAAGGACTCTACCCGTCCCATTATGAGCTCCCATTAATCGGATCTCTCCTCCTCCTCCACGCGCGTGTGTCACTTCTTCCACTCGTTATTAGCCAATTAAGAGAGGAGTCACATCGAGCGGAAGGGGAAAACAGATTTCCCGGAAAAATTGGAGATGATGATGATGATGATCCTTCCGTTTTCATTCAACAGATGGGATGGAGAGAAGCACCTGGCGCACGTCTTCTCCCTCGAAATACCGTAAGAAAACGGTTGCTCTCAACACATAAAGTGTCTAGGGAAGGCCGGTTTTCAGAGTTTCCAGCAGCTGAATCTGGCTATCTTTCTCATTTCTCATCGCATTCCGCGTGGATTGAGTCATAAAACCGTTGAATTCAACATCTTCTCATTGTCTGCGTTGGGAAGATTCCAATCTTTCCAACCGTTCTGCCCCTTCCCCCCGCGCGCGTTTATCGCGTAATTAAAATGGCGAAAGAAACAAAGTGAACTGCTGTTCGTTCGTCGCTTTTTAATGACGACGTCGCTAATTTACGACGCCTTCTATCTCGTCGTCGTCACGTCTTCTACTTCTTTTCTCCCATCTAATGAAATAAGGGAACAACTCACGACTCGACGGCGTCGGATCCACCTCCTGAGCCCACTTGTCAATGTCCGACTCGTCGACGAGCTCGTGTGAGCCCGACGAGGCGGCGGCGGCTCGCGATGAGTTCAGTCTGAAAGTGATTTGAAGTGTGCAAGAAGGGAGAGACACCGTACCCTTTGAGAATGTTCCGTATCCGCTCCTGTTCGGATATCTCGGGCGCCTCGTTCTTCTCGCCTTCCGGCAGACTCGCCTCCTCGTGTCGACTGCCGTTCGCGTTCGGAACGAACCGTTTTCGACGGCGCGAATCGTCCTCCCACACGTCCAACTTCCAGAATTGTGTGTTGCTGAAAGACGAGATGACGTCTTCAAGTTCACTTGATGCCTCTTACTTCTTCTCGTCGTTCGGATCGCTCAGAATCGCCGACATCTTCTCGAGAAGGCGTGCGGCGTTCAGCGAGTCGCGGAGACGTCCCGACGCGATGAGCAGATCGCAGCGGCTGTATTCTTCGTGACGCGCCTCGAGCTGTTCTCGTGAATCTGCCTGCAAAGTGACGGGAGTGTCACGTGACACCTCTCTGTCTATCTCACCTCAAAACGAGCATGTGTGCTCGCCTCTTCGGCTCTCAGTCGATTCAGAATGAAGTCGGCCTCGTTGGCGACGCGCACGACGTGATCCCGCGTCGCAGCGGCCATGAGACGTCCCTCGTTGACGAGCTCGATGAAGGCGAGCCCCGCGTGCTTCTGCAACGACGTCTGCCACTCTTGCGAGCACAACAGCATCACGAGCTCGATGACCGACGCGTTGCGATTGCGAAGCGTCTCGAGCACCTTCGCGTCGTTCATGATCTCCTGTCCGTGCGTTCCGAGTAGGGTCTTTTGGAGGTACGATCGGAAGTCGGACATGATCTCTCGGAGCAGCGGAGCACACGTCTCAAGAGCCGCCTGCAGTCGGTTCGTGAGGTAGGCCCGTCTTTCTGCGGTCTGCTGGACTGGAAGGAGGGTGGAGGGACGTCGTCCGTTCGATGCGATCCGAGAGAGCTCTTCTTCCTGCAAACGGAGCTTCTCGTGTGCTTGAACGACAACTCTCAAACTCACATCGTATTCATTGCCCTCCTCTCGCTTCATCTCGGCGTTCGCCACCTTGATGGCTGCAATTCCAGCCTCTTCCTCCTCGTCCTCGGGTTTCCCTTCGTTGTCGCCTTGTCCCGCTTCCTTCTCCTCCTCGCCGATTCCGTTCTCTTTCGCTTCTTTTCCATTCTCAATCGCCTGCGAGTGATCGCCGTTCGCCGGTCGACCGTTCATTTGTTCACTCGTCGACATTCCCGCGATGTCTGTAAATGGCAACGCTACAGTAACCCACCAATTATCGACAAGTATAGCTCACTCTTGTTCTTCACAGCCGCCGAGTTGTCGTGGAAGGGCGACGGAGCGGCGGGCGGTTCGAGAATGTCACGATACCGTGACACCATCAATACGGACACCAGATAGATGACGGTGAGCGCGAGGAACTGCGAGTTGCGATTCTCCTCGACCATGTCACGATAGACGACTCCTTTGATGCGCGACACGTCCGATTCCTGGATGAGCCGATCGGCGTCTTCGAGCCCTTCCGGCGACCGTTTTTCGAGCACATCCCGTACGAACGCGGCGATGAACTCGCTCTTTTGCGCGTCGAATCGGGCGGCTCCGTCGGGTTGTTGCATGCGCGAGGCGAGAATGTGACGGACGGAGATGGTGGCGGCGACGCGAAGCGACTGCCGGAGCACACCGCCCGACGGCATGTTCTTCTCCTGCTCGAGCTCCGAGAACGAGACGCCCGAGGCGAGCACGAACGTGTCGACGAGACGAGCGAATCGGACGAGAAAGTCGGCGGCGGTGGGGATCGGCAGTTGCTGACAAAACGGATCTTCGATCTCTGACGTGCTCTGGAATGACGGATTACTTCATTTCTCTTATGCTCTCTTCCCAACTCACATTCGGCGCCGTCGCGTGAGCCAACAACGGCAACAGACCACCGCAGGCCATCGTGATGCTGTCGGCGAGTTGCGAGATGACGTGGACGACGTTGCCGACAAAGACCTGATTCTCGGAGGCGTTGCACTGTTCCGACGCGCCGCCCTCCATCGTCTTCCACTCCTCGACGACTCGTTCGATGCCGGCTATCAGGTCGGCGAGCAGACGAATGTGGACGGCCGAGAATGTGAACTGCGGGGCGCGATAGGCGGGCGTCAACTTCTCCGTCGGCGCCGTCGGTCCGTCCTTGGCGGCGGCTCCCGTCTCTCGGATGCTCGGCGTCTCGACCGTCGGCACACGTCCCTCGCGAACGTCCTTCTTGAACTGCTCGAAGCTGACTTTCGAGTGCGCGATCGCCAGTGTGTCGACCCACACTCGCCATCCGCCGTACTCGTGTCGGAGGGCGTGATGGAGGAGGATCGAGAACGCCTCCCACACGAGTTCCGACACCTCCATCTGCGTCTCGGTGGTGTCGATGACGTAGGCGAGTCCGATGAGCCAATCCTGCCAGACGGACATCTGGAGGATCGTGCGACGATTCTCCTTCGACTCGCGACACAAATTCACAATGTCGATGAGGAAGCACTTTTTGATCTGGACGAGCGATTCGGTGTCCTCGCACTGCGAGATGACGTGCGCGATCACTTTCAGCAATTGCGGATTCTCGAATCTGAAACAAACGAGGATTGGGTGAACTGTGACACGTGTACTCACTTCCATTCGGGCTGAGCCGGCTGATGAGCCACGTAGGTGAAGTGAGGCGTCATTTGCTCGACGAGAATCTCCAAAAGCACATTGTACGTGGCCAACGACAACGTCTTCTTGTGCGCCAGAAGACGTTCGCCGATCAGCGAGAACAGATTCAGATTGCCCATCGATTCGGTCTTCCGTTTCTGTGTGGAGCGCGAGAGAAAGAAGCCGAGTATTTTGAGCGCCGGTATACGAATCAACTCGTTCGGCGAGCTCAGCAAGTTGAAAACGATGCCGAGCGCCTTGTTCTTGTCGAGCGCCGGAATCATGATGGCCGGATGCTCGGCGAGCAAGCGGGTCACCAGCGCGAGCACGTCGTACAGATTGTCGTCTTCGCGAACGGTGGCGAGCAGGTTGAGAAGTGTGTGCACCTCCTGATCGCGTGCTCGTTGCTCCTCGTCTTCCGGCGACGTCGCCACAATGATGCGGTTGATGAAGGTGAGGATGGCGCTTCTGGAATCGGATCGAACTACCGTAATCATTCTTCGATTCGATACCTTATGGCGACAATGTCGGGTGTGGAGAAGTTGTCGGGTCGTTCGGTCGCTTTGACCGTGTAGTCGGACGCCTGTTGTGGCAGTTGCAGCCAATAGAAGTGCTTCAGCGTGTGACACATCTCGATGACCGTCGGCACTCTGCGAAGCATCTGCGAGAAGTTGTTGTTGGCGAGAAAGTCGGTGGCCAGATACTGGTAGAGGTGCACTTGCACCTCCGGTCGTGCTCGAATCCAGAGCTTCGGATTGAAGAGGATGTAGTCGAAGAGATGCTTGAGAAGCGGTCCGCCGGCCGGACATCTCAGCAGGAACTTGGCGATGTGGATGAGCTGCTCGAGCACGTTCATCGACAGGTGCGACGGTGACGCCTTCTGGAGGCATGAGGAGATGATGAGGAAGCCTTTCGAGTGGAACAGCTGTTGTTGGGAGCTCTGCGAGCTCGAGAGCAACACGCTGATCAGCGAGAGAAGCGTCTGGCAGACGTCGCCGTCGGGCGAGTTGTCTTGCGACGAAGCGAGATCAATCTGGGCGAAGAGCGGCAGAAGGATCTGAATGCCGCCGACCGACTGCAGCGATTTGTGGATCGAGTGCGTCGTGATCACCTCCACACCCTCTTTCATGACGGCGTGCGGAATTTGGACGAAGAACGTGTTGGACGCCGTCTTGGGCGGTGTGTAGAGGCACAGTTGTCCGTGACAGTTCTTCGGACAGTAGGCGAACTGTAGGGATTGGTGGAGGTGTCCGTCGAACAGATGCTTCTTGTATCCCTCGGGCAGACTCGTCTCCGAGTCGTGTTTGAACGTCGACTGGTAGGCGGGGCCGAGACAGAACAGCGAGTTGGCCTGTTGAAGCGAGAGCGCCTCGCCGAACAGGTACATGGCGCCCATTTGACCGCAGAACGCGCTGTTCGCCGTGCCGTCCGCCGAAACGCCGATGGAGCAGCGATCCCAGTTGGTGGGCGATGTGACGAGCCACGAGAGTTCGATCGTCTCGGCGAGCTGTCCGTCGATGAAGCACTTGATGTCGGAGCGTCCCCATCGCGAGTAGCAGTGCGCGATGGCGATGTGGTGCCACTTGCGCGCCTGCAACTCGGCTCGCACACACCTCGACTGCTCTTTGCCCTTCGTCTTCTCGACGTTCACGACGAGACAGTTGCCGGTGATGTGGCACGAGTAGCCGACGCCTTTCGACGTGCGGAAGCTGTACAGCACCGGTTGTTCTTTCTCGAAAGTGACACTGTTGAGGGGCTCCATGCGGAGCCACGTGGCGAACGTCCATCCCTGCTGATAGGGCATCGTCTTGATCGGCGGCAGAATGATGCCCGACTGATCGCGTCCCGGAAACGAGAAGAAGACGTCGGCGTTGTCGGCCTGCGGCATTCCTTTCAGCACGTGCAACAGTTTCAGCGAGTTCGGCGGCCACTGATCGTTGGACGCCTTCAGCGCGCGCAGCAGGTGTTTCGTCTGCTTCACATTGATCGAGTAGGCCACCAGCGCCGCGATGATCTGCACGAGAAGGTCCGCCAAAAGGGGCGGAGCCTCGGGAAGAAGGTCGAGCACTCTGAAACCGGGCGGAAAGTGCTCGGGGAGCAACAAATCAAGAGAGACTCACTTGGAAATGAGCCCGACACGAGTGCACGCCTCCAAATTCCGGTTGCTCTTCCGGACGACGGCCAAAAAAATGACCCATATCTCGTTCTGAAGATCGTAGTCGCAGTGGGAGAGCAAAGTGAGCATGTGATCCACGTTCGACGCGTCCTCGATCACAAACTTCGATTCCTGATCGAAATGACCGCCGACGAGCTGAAAATCGGGAAGATGGCGATGAAAAACGGAAAAGAAGGGAGAAACGAACCAAATTGAAGAGATTATTGACGATTTGAGTGCGGTCGGCGGCGACGTTCCCGCGTAACGTCGCGACGAGCCTCTGAATCGTCTCGTCGGCGCCCTCCTCGTTCGAGTGAATCAACGTCGTCTTCGAGAGAAGACGTGGCAGCGATGACGTCACGTCGTCCTGAACTGACGATGATGAGAGATCGGGACGCGGACGATAAGCGTTGCGTTTGGGTTTCGTGCGATTTTCAGCGATTTTCAGCGGATTTCGAGTGTTATTTCATTCATTTCATGCGAACTCATTCATTCTCTCACACTGAACGGCACCGAAATGTTGAAGGATTTGGAGAACGAGGCGAGACTGCCCCTCCGCGAGATGTTGCCGATGGGCGCCGAGTAGCTGTCACGGCGTGACTGTGTCCCCGGCGTCGACGGTTGCGTCAGATCGTATTCGATGAAAAATTGCGCCGGCGTCAACTCTTCCGGCTGTGTTTTGGGGGAGTGGTGGTGAAAATCGTGCAGTGGGAGTAAAGGGTGGGGGAAAATTTTTTTGGAATTTTTTTGAAATTGCGTTTCTTTTTGCATTGAATTTGAATTTTCAAAAGACTACCTCTAATTCCAACTCTTTTCCTTCGGGAAGTGGCGGCAATGATTCCATTGCCGACGTCGGCGACACTTCTGGAGCGGCGACGGGCGGTGTGGACGCTTCGGACGGGATGACGACGTCTTCTGAATTCAGAATCACTTCGGGAGGCGTCGCGGCGACTTCGTCATCGTCGATATTTTTGAAGACGTTCGGACTCTCCGACGTCGTCCTTCTGAATTCGTTCGTTCGGTTTTAGGCGGCAATTTGAAGTTTCCGTGGGGACTTACGAGTCATCTAGACCTAAATCAACTGTTTCCATATTCGATTCTTCATCGTTTTCCTCCTCTTCTTCCACTGGAATCTCCACATCTTCACCTGAAAATTTAAGCCACTCATTTTGAGACAAACAAAAACGACCGTTTTCACCTGATTTCTCGCCGTCTGGCGGTCCCGACTCGTTGTGCGATGTTTCAGAGACTTCCATTTTTCAAGAATCTCTGCAAAAAACCATCAAAATCGATCTGGATTCGGTAGAAAACGGTGAAAAACGTGGAAAAAGTTGGAAACCAACAGAAATGTGCAATCTGACGTGACGGTGTTTGCGGACTTGCCGAGTTTTTAGCGAATTTGAGAGAAAAAATCGTGGTTTTCAGCGGGAAATGGGAGGTTTTCAGTCGAAAATAGAATAAGGAGGAGTGAAAAAATGATGAAAATCCATAAAACCGGTGGAAATCACCGAAAATAAGCCTGATTCGGTGTCTCGTCAACCGTAATCCTGCAAGGAATCGAAATCCGAAAAAGCCCAAAGTTGTTTTGATTATCATCCGTATTATCATATATGGTGGATAGAAAAAGAGACCTCCCCGCTCTGCGTTGCCTTCTCCCACTAATAACTACTACAATATGAAGATGAACGGGGCGAACGGAGAGGCGAGACGCAGACGGCGAGAGAAGCGACGAGAGAGTGTGTCAGGAGGAGAGACGCAGAGAAAGAGCAGAGCGTCTCTCTCTCTTTTTCTCTCTCCCCCGCCCTTACTTTTGCGTCGGAAATCAAGGTGAAAAGGGACAAGAAGAGAGAGAAAGAGAGACGCAGACCGACAGGAGGCCATCGACGGATATGGACAGCCAAAAAGGGGTCGGTCGCGGTGGGGTGGGGGGGGGGGGGGGGGCATATTTGAGCAGAGCGAAATGACGAAGAGGCGACGTGTTTGCCGAAGCGAGCACCGGCCACAAAAAGTGCCATTCTTAATGGAAATGCGCAGAAAATTGGTATTCCACTATTCTTGCACGGGAAAATGATGGGCGCGCGGCGGAGAACGCGAGCTTATTACAGCCTGGAAGCAATGCCGTCAGGCTTACAAGGTCCGCGCAGCGATTGCGCTCCGCCGCGTCCGATCTGGCAGGTTGAGGAACGTCGAGGACGGCTGGTCGCAGGTTCGTTCCCGTGCGACCGCCCATCGTGTTTTTCCTCCCTGCCAACGGATGTGTACTAGTCATTCACAGCTTCCACTTCTCTTCTAAACGACTCTCCCTAGAACTTCTTTGTGCACTTGAAGAAGGGGAGCATTTCACAACTACGAGAGAGAGAGCACAACTAATAATTGAATTCCTTCCCAGCAGCAGAAGAAGCAGAAGCAGAAGGCTCCCTTTCGCTCCGAAAACGAAGAAAAAAAGGAAATCCGGCGCGTTTTTGAGATGCGAAGAAAAGCTAAAGTTCCGGAAAAAGCAAGGCAAAAAAAAATATTTCGCTCTCTCTCTTTTTCTTGATCGCTGGGTTTTCCAGTTTTCACCCCCTTCCCATTTCTGAAATAGTCGCTAAAAATAAGGAAAACGGTTGATTAGTGGGGGGGGGGGGGGGGCCTCTGGAAAAAGCAATTAGGAGGAGGAGGACACGAAAAAGTGTTCGTTTTGAAGGCCAAAAAGCGAAAAACTGGTATGTGCGTTCGAGGGACGACGCGCGGAGGAATTGAGAATGCGGGCGAAAAAAGCGGAAGGGCGTGACACCTGGGAGCGACGAAAATGCGAGATTTCGGGCGAAGATAGGCGCGAATTTGCTATTTTCGGCGGTTTGACGAGCAATTTCCCTTCTTTCAGGGGTTCAGAAACCTTTAGGAACCTCAGAAAGCCCGTTTTCAGGAATTTCTGGCAAGTGTCGTCAGGTATGATGCAAAGTCCGCAGTCACGGTGATTGCGGACTTTGCACCATACTTGACGACAATTGCTTGAAAAATTCAGATTTTAAAGGAAATCAACTTTTATTGCAATTTTTGAGAAGACCCAGTGCACGGAAATCAATAAATTAGGTTAGGTGACCATGAGTAACAAAAATAAATAAATAACGAAAACCAGAGAATAGAGGAAAAGTTAGATTGAGTGATGGACAACTGCTTCGAACTGTCGCAGCTCTGTCAGATCCTTCATTGCCACGTGGCCGTTTCTGTCGCTGATCCATCTTCCGTTCATGCCCGGAATTCGGGCGGTCGGCTTTCCCCAGACCATTCCACGGTTCAGAAGCACTTCATCCACTGGAAAAATCAACAATTTGAATTTTTCCGCCAATTGTCGTAAGGTATGGTGCATTGTCCGCAGGCACCACATCTTACGACACTTTCCTCAAAAAATCTAAAACTCGGCGAGAAGACCGTACCGTCACTCCACATGGCATAAACGTGATCTCCCTCGCGATTCGGATCGTCGTTCGTCTTCTGGAGCAGATTGGAGTAGTTCTCCTGCTTGCAGCTGCCCGACGTGTATCCGCACAGCAACTGAACAACGAATCACGTACCGCACACCGAACTTGACGACAATTCGCAGTCCTACCTGATCCTGACACGTGTATCCCGGATACAAACCGTCCAAAGCGTTGCACCACGCGGGTACGGTCTGTGCCAGCTGACACACGCACAGACCGTAGTTGGGGCCGGCGATTCCGAGAAAAGTGTCGACTTTGGCGCCCAGTGGTGGTCCCAAAGTGCAATTGCCGTCGGTTCCGATCAGAGTGCCCCCCTTTACCACTTTCCGCATGAGCGGAACTCCGACCGAGTGCGCGATGATGTCGACCTTCTTGGCGCCAGTATAGGCGATCACCGACTCGAGGAATCTGAGAAATTGCACCAATTTTGGATAGATCTCATTGCGCTGATTCGAAATATACCCCAACTTGACTGTTTTGAAGCGCTTAGTGGATAGTTATAAGCTTCTAGACTTTAGGCCGTAGTTCCTTTCTCCGACGTTCAAAACAGTCAAGTTGGGGTCATTTTGGAATTAGCGCGACGAGATCTATCACATACCGTCGCAAAAAGATGAGATTTCCGCACGTGTGCATTGTTGAGTAGGTGTCCAACATGCTTCCACTGCCCCAGGTGTCGCCCCATGTCGTCGCGTACAGTTCGGCCTCCGTGTAGTTCTGCTCCAAAAAGTATTGAATACTGCGCGAGAAGCCGGTCGCCAGAGGCTGTTGGGTGTAGAGGGCGGCGTCGCCGGAGCCGTGAATGAAGATCACCGGCTCTTTTTCCACCGGATCACCGGAACGCCGTTTTCCACCGAAACTGCCGTTCGGACCGACGTCCGGACGATCGAAAGCATCCTGTTCGTAGCTGAAACAACGAAAAAAATTAGTGAGAAGAGAAAAGAAGGTGGACAAAAAGCATCAGCCCAATGCGGGGCTCGAACCCGCGACAACCAGATTAAGAGTCTGGTGCTCTACCGACTGAGCTAACCGGGCGGCGACAACGTGAAGGTGGCAGGGCGTATACCTGCCGGCTGCAGTGAGGTTTCAACAGGTTGCCGGCAGGGCGGCGAAGTGGGCGCCAGCATGATGCACTCGTGGCGCAGTGGATGTGTTCTACACTAGTAGTCGACAAGTCACAAGTTCGTGCCCACCCAGTGTCCAAACTCTTTTTTCTCTCTTAAATCCCTTTTAAAACTGATAGAGAGGGACATACCCATGTGCAATGAGCCAGTCGACGAAATGTGAGGACATCGGGCCAGGCGGACCCGATTTCTGCGCATCCGACCGAATTGGAATTGTCACGAAGAGGAAGAGAAAGAGGACACTGAAAAGAAGAGAGCCCGTAACGGACAATGCACCGAATCCGACGACAACTCACGTACCGCTTCATTTCGCAAACAGGCAGGACAAAAAGATGGAGAAGAAGATAAAGAACGAAAGAGGATGTGTAATAAAAGAATAAGAAGAAGATTGTCTTCTCACGGGCTGGAAATGTAAATTGAGAGGAGGAGGAGGAGGAGTGGGCGGCCGTCTGGACCGGTTCTTACGCCATTTGATTCCTAAAATGCGGAGAAATGGAACAGGTTTCACTCAGGGTGTCATAAGTGATGACCAGTGGAAAGAGGAGAGAGACAGGTGGTGGTGGTCACTGAAGGGGAAAGAAGAAGAAGCAACACGAAGTTATGCAATCGGAGGGGGCGACGACGACGTGAATTTGTCGTCATATTCGGTGCATTGGACGTGGAGTGTCGTAGAATGTGATGCAAGGTACGCAAAAGACCATTAAGTTCCGTCTATTTGGACAGAAACCCTCAGAATGAAAGTGTCGTAAGTTATGATGCAAAGTACGCAAATTGTCGTCATATTCGGTGCATTGGACGTAGAGTGTCGTAAAATGTGATGCAAGGTACGCAAAAGGTCGTAAGGTTTAAGTTATTCGATCGGGAACCCTCAGAATGAAAGTGTCGTAGGTTATGATGTATCGTAGAATGTGATGCAAGGTGCAAAGTACGCAAATTGTCGTAAGATTTGATGCATCAGATGGATGCA
Source organism: Caenorhabditis afra (assembly GCA_963570955.1). NCBI lineage: Eukaryota > Metazoa > Nematoda > Chromadorea > Rhabditida > Rhabditidae > Caenorhabditis > Caenorhabditis afra. The sequence goes on from OY751534.1 coordinate 6,728,725, forward strand.
AAGGACGAGAAACCTTAAGATCCAGCGCACTTGCCGCAAACCATTTTAAGTGAATTGTCGTAGGATATGATGCATTGTACGCATCTTTTCTCCTAGATCCAATTCCGCGTATTTTCCGTGAGATTAGATGCATTGTACGTGATCACTAGTCAAACTTTATTCCATCTACTATCACAAAAAGAGTATCACTGACACCATTCGAACGCATTGCGGAACATGCGAATCCACGGCGCCAGGGCGACCCGATCTCTGTCGTACCGCGTCTGCCACGTCACACCACTGCTCGTCGGCCACTGCCACGTCAGAAACGACCTGTCGGCGTGCGGCATCATCGCGAGATGACGTCCGTCCTCGCTGCACACCGCCGCCACGTCGTCGACGGATCCGTTCGGATTCCACGGATACGGTAGACGTGACTCGCCGCGCTCGGCTCCCGTTCGCCCCGTGGAGTCGCAGAAGCGCACGCACACTTGTCCGCGTGACCGGAGACGTCCCAGTGTGTCCGGGGTACGGTAGGTGAAGCGACCCTCGGCGTGCGACGACCAGAGGCCGAGCACCGACGAGTGCATGCCGGCGAGCATGATGCTCACACTGTTCTCGATCTGAAAGCGAGAGAGAGAGACGAGATTGCGTACCGGGCATCGAATCTGACGACACTTCTCCCAGTTTCCGTTTCGACCCACCTTAACCGGTCCGAAGGCGCTCTCGAAGCGACCGCACTCGTTCTCGTCGAGGAATACGGTAGGTTGCTCGTCGCTGCTCTCATCTCCGATCCATCCGAGTTGGGCCATCAGCTGACATCCGTTGCAGACGCCGAACGAGAAAGTGTCGGCGCGCGCGCGGAATCGCTCGAATTCCACGCGCAAACGCTCGTTGAACAGCACACCGGCGGCCCAACCTGAATGTGTCACGTGACGCGTGACGTGACAAGTAAATCACCCCAAACTGTGCGATTCGGACAACTAATGGAAAGGGGACAACTCACCTCTCGCCGAGCCCAACACGTCGGCGTACGAGAAGCCGCCGACGAACGCGATTCCACTGCAAAAACACACGAAACGTGGTGTGACACTTGTCACGTGACACGTGACACCACCCACCGATACGGCGCCAAACTGTGTCCGGCGAGCAGATCGCTCATCGTGACGTCGTGGGCGACGAATCCGGCCAACGAGAAGGCGGACGCCATCTCGCGATCGCCGTTCGAGCCCTCCTCGCGAAGAATCGCGATTCGCGGCGCCTTCGTCGTGAAATACTCGTGGTGATAGATGAACGCGGTGTCGTAGAACCACTCGAATCCGCACTGGTAGATCAAATCGCCGGTTTTGGCGCGAACCTGTGCCAAACAATTTGAATTGCCGAGAGTAGTCAGCAAGTGCGCTCTATTGAGAATTTCAACGATGCTCCGTCTGTACGACCTTTCAGCTGTGCGGGTGTGTGCAATAGAGCGCACTTGCTGACTTACCCATTTTCAGCATTCTCTTACCGTTTTCGCCTCTTCCAGACTTTTGGGATTTGTCTGAAATTGGCCGAGTTTGTCGCCCACTAGTTCCCATTCTTCTCGAATCGCGACGAGCGTCTCGTTCAGAATCTCGACGTCTTCTACACAAATCCTGACCGTCGCTTCGGGACCCATTCGCGTCGGATGGGCGGTTCCGATGACGTGGCAGCGGCCGGCGGGAAGATTCCGGATGACGTCTTCTGGATTCGTGACCTCGAGAAGGAGGCCGCATTCTTCGGCGAACAGTAGATTCAGAAGCGCGACGTCGTGCGGATTCGGAATTCGGACGTCGATCGAACGGTTTCCGGCGAACGCCATCTCGAGTAACGCCGTCACAAGGCCGCCGTCGGAGATGTCGTGACCGGCGTGAATTCGGACGTCTTCCTCGTTCAGAAGACGTTGGATCAGACGGAAGACGTCGGAAATCTCGGAAAAGTGCTCAATGTCGGGACAATCGTCGCCGATTTGGGAGTACACTTGAGCCAGCGCACTTCCACCGAGCCGCATTTTGTCGGCGGCACCTCCACACCTGATCCACACAAGTTTCGAGTTTGCAGCGCCCGTCACCGCCGGATTGACGACTTTCGTGATGTTTGTGCACGGAGCATAGGCGGAGAGCACCAGAGTGCCCGGACTCTGGAATAGAGATTGTTAGAATCGGAAAGAAAGGGGGCAAAAAAACATCAGCCCAATGCGGGGCTCGAACCCGCGACAACCAGATTAAGAGTCTGGTGCTCTACCGACTGAGCTAACCGGGCGGCGACAGCGTAAGGGTGGCAGGGCGTATACCTGCCGGCGGCCGTGAGGTTTCAACTGGTTCCAGGTAGGTTGTGAAGTGGGCGCCAGCAATGGTGCACTCGTGGCGCAGTGGATGTGGTCTACACTAGTAGTCGCCTAGTCAAAAGTTCGTGCCCACACAGTGTCCAAACTTTTTTTCCTCTTCTAAACCCCTCGCGTAACCAAAAACCAACCTTCACCACCTCGCCGCGCGCAGTCACCGCCATCGATAACGAGTCTTTTCCGCCGTCAATCGCGCATCCGATCTCGCGGAGCCCGCCGCAGAGAGCCCCGACGGCGGCCACCAAACGGGCTCCCTCTCCGTCGCATTTCGCCGCCCACATCCAGTTTCCCGACATTTTCACGTCCTGCAAAGGCAAGTGTATAGTTGTTGTTTTTTTTTCGATTTAGGAATTTCTCACCTTCAAATCAGTAATTGGGGCCCATATCAGATTCGTGATCGTTTCCGCAATACACATTCGGGCGCCTTTTTCCGGGTCAACAAGCATTTTGATAGGCTGCTCACCGATCGAGACTGCTCCGCCGACCTGTAAAAGTAGACAGTTTGGCTGCGAAATGAAAAACAAAAAGATTCGCCTCAGGCGGGGTTCGAACCCGCGGGACCCCGTGGTGTAGTGGTAAAGTGTTTGGACGATCTGACACTCAAAAGTTCGACTCCACCCGATGGCAAAACTTTTTTTTTTCACTGCTTCTCGGTTGTACTCTTCGTCTTTTCACCCATTTGTGCGCGGCGAGCACTCATTTCCTCTCTCAGCGAGGGCTCCAAAAGGGCTCAGTGATGCATAAAAGAGGACAGCAGCACACCCATTCGGCTCGCCTCTAAGCCCGACTTTTTGTTGTTTTCGGTAGAGAAGTACGCTCGTTTCCTTCCCACAGAGGCATTCAAATCCAATTTTTTATTGTCTCTCCCCTCGTCTTTTTGAATCGTGTCTTTTATGTGGCCGGGGTGGGAGGGCCCCCGCTTCCCGAAAAGACACGAATCGGCGCGCGCAAAAATTGGATTCCGGAGCTCGGAGTCTTCTCGCATCATCAACCTAATGAACTGCCATTGTTGCTCCTCTCTCTCTCTCTTCCCCTCTCTTTTCTGTGGGTGTATGTGAGCGGAATGACAATGAAAAACGTTTTGTTGACGACTGCTTCTTTCCGCAATTTATTTTCCCCTCTTTTTTCGCTTTCTTTGAGGTTTTCAGCGCCTATAGACTGCTTGGGGTGAACGTTGGGCAAAACAAAAAAGGTTTGGCCTGTGGTGGGTTCGAACCCGCGGCTATCTGGTTAGTAATCGAACACATGTCCACTGCGCCACGTGTGCAGGTGTAGTTTGTCGTGGCTGGGAAGCAAGTCGGCAGGCTCCCGCCGCTAGAGATTATCGGCAACCGCGCCCACCTCTACGCCCTGGCACCCAACTGCCGTCGCCGCCCGGTTAGCTCAGTCGGTAGAGCACCAGACTCTTAATCTGGTTGTCGCGGGTTCGAGCCCCGCATTGGGCTGATGCTTTTTGTCAGCCTTCTACAGCTTCTCCCTTTCTCTCCGATGCTCGCTGTTCAATCTAATCTCCTTTCTCTTCCCACTCTGACTCTGACTTTCTCTCTTCAGACTCCGCCCATCTCCGACCCTCCCCGCGGAGCATTCAGTTTGAGCTCGAGCCGAGTCGCGCAAGAAAGAAGAAGAAGAAGAAGGAGCGATGTTTGCGCGACTTCTCCCGCTCCTGCTCGCACTTGTCGGCGTGACATCCGCCGATCTGTGCTCTCACTGCGACTGTGACTTTCTCTCGAACACCGTCATCTGCAATCGGCCGTCGCTGCTCGTGCGCACCGTCTCGATGCTTCCCAACATCAAACAGCTTCATCTGACGTCGTTGAGTCTTCCGCAACCGCCGCACTTTCTGTTCCATCCGAATCTGCGCGTGCTCCGAATGAGCCGGTGCGGAATGCACGAGGTGCCCGCCAGCACGTTCCTCCCGCTGCCCGGACTCGAGGTTTGACCTACTTTCTCTCTCTCAGTTTGACCTACTTGTTTCCAGGTCATCGACGTGTCGAACAACCGTCTCGAGACGCTTCCGCCTACCGTACTCCGCAGTCTCAAGTACCTCCGCGTGCTGATTCTCGCCAACAATCGCATTTCGAATCTCGACCAGCTCGCCTGGATTCTGGCTCCGGGGCTCGTTTTGGAGCAGCTCGACCTTTCGGGAAATCCGATTGCGATTGCCACATCGATGACCGTCTTTCCGCCGGTTCGACAGATATTTCTGGCCGACACGCGGATGGAGAGTTTGAACGAGACGGCGATTTTGTTCAAGGTCCGCACTTCGAAACTACCATAGGACACTTCTTTCCAACTAATCGCATTTCAGAAAAGTGCCGGAAAGTGCGAGAACGAAGTGTGTCGTCACTTGCCACTTCACAACTTGAACACTTCACTCCTCTCGACCATCGACTTTTCCGCCAATCCCGACTTGAAAATCGATTCCGGCGCTCTGGAGGTGTTCTCGAACGCCACCTACATCGATTTGAGCCGTACGCGCCTGCCGATTGGCTTCGAAGACTGGTTGGAGAGGAAAAGTCGAGTGAAGAGCTTGAACATTAGTGGTTCTCAGGTGAGAAACGGTCGCAAAAAAAGATTGAGCGCGGGCGGGAATTGAACCTTTGGGTTGGCGATCGCCAGTGCGGACCACACCCACTGCGCCACGGGTGCACCATTGGTGTCGTGACTTTCACGCCTGCCGCCGACCCAGCGGGATCTAATTGAAAGTTGAGGCCGCCGCCACTTGTACGCCCTCACGACCTGGTACCGTCGACGCCCGGTTAGCTCAGTCGGTAGAGCACCAGACTCTTAATCTGGTTGTCGCGGGTTCGAGCCCCGCATTGGGCTGATGCTTTTTGTCGCCCTCAAATCGCCTCCCAATTGCAGCTGCCACTTCACGAGGACACGTGGACTGCGTGCGGCCAATTCCTGCACTCTCTCGACATCTCGGCAATCGGTGCGAAACGTGTCCGCCTGTCGCGATTCTGTCCCATCCGGACGGTGTTCGCGCGCGACAATCTCATCTCGAACGTCTACATCGACGCCGTCTCCGTCGAATCGTTGCATCTGGAGCGCAACATGTTCAGCGAGTTTCCGGTGCCACCGCCCGGTGTCGAGCTGTCCGAACTGCACACGTTGAGCCTCTCGCACAATCTGATGACGTCACTTCCGCCGCACGCACTTCAGTTCTATCCCAATCTGCAGCACTTTGACGTCTCCAACAACCAGCTCAGCGAGGTTACTGTAGACTCCAAAGACTAGACGGGAAAGTAGTGTCAATTTCAGATCGATCCACAAGCGTTTCCGTCGATCGGTCTCGGCCTGATCTCGCTGGATCTGTCGTCGAATCAGTTGTCCTCGCTGCCGCATCCGATCCTTCCGTCGCTGCTGCTGCTCGATCTCTCCTCGAACACCATCTCCCATCTCGATCCGCACTTCTTCACCGGCCTTCCGATGCTCCAACAACTGCGTGTCGCCGCCAATCCGACGCTGTTCTCGCGGTGTCCGGACGCGCGCGCGCCTTGCTGGAGTGACCATCTGGACGAGCTCACCTCGCTCGTCGACTTGGACATCTCCGGCTCGTCGCTCGCGTTCTCGCTCCATCTCAACCATTTGCGAACGTTGCGCTCGTTGTTGTTGCGCGGAAACGAGATACGCGAGATCGACGCGAACTCGTTGCCCGACAACTTGCGCGCGTTGGATTTGGGCGAGAACCGTATTCAGTTCACGTCGAACTTCTCGAAACTCGCACACTTGAGGTACGTCTAGTGCCACGTCATGCGGTCGGTTACTGTAACTATGTGTTTCAGAGATCTACGTGTGGATCAGAATCCGTTGAGATGCGACTGCTCGCTGTACGACATCGTTCCCCACCTACTGAATCAGTCGCAAATCTCGGACCCCCTGCTCTACTACTGCTTCTCCGGCTCGTGGCAATACCCGCTGCTACCGTACCTCGCGTCGGTGAAGCCGTGCGTCGATTCGGCGCGCAACTTCTACTCGGTCCTCATCACCACGTTCCTCGTCGCGTTCGCCATCGTCGCCGCGCTCATCGGCGGCTTTTTGGCCTATCGGAAGTGGGCCGAACAGGCGAGCTTCGTTTATAAACGCATCTCGCTTGTCGAGTCGCCGGTGAGATTGTAACCAGTTTTTTTTTTTTTTTGAAATAGCGATTTGACGTTCAACGGGTTGTTTTCACATAAAATTGTTGATTTGGATTCGAATTCAATGCGACAAAAAGGTTTTAGAGACTGATGGGTTCGAACCCTCAAGTGTCAGATTGCAAGTGGATAACACAACCACTGCGCCACACGTGCGCCATTCGTGGCGCGATCACCAATTCCAATCGGCCGCGGGAACCAGTTGAAATCTCGCGGCCGCCGCCGGCAGGTATACGCCCTGCCACCTTGGTGCTGTCGCCGCCCGGTTAGCTCAGTCGGTAGAGCACCAGACTCTTAATCTGGTTGTCGCGGGTTCGAGCCCCGCATTGGGCTGATGTTTTTTGGACGCTATTGTAGGCATTTCGGAAGTGTGGAAGGAGGAATGGGGGAGAAGCGGAGATGTTGCATAATCAAAGACGATTTGTCATTCGACATGTCAGCGCGCATTCAGAAGATGTCCCTCTCTGGGGAATTTGAAAAGAGGCGCGCTTTCACCCGACTCTCAACACAATGGAAGAGAAGAGAGGGGACTACTTGTTGACTGTTTACTCTCGGCTCAACCAATCGCAAATCAAATCGAGGCCGCCTATTTTTTAGTGGCCGCGGGGAACATTTACACACACACAAATTGTATTACTTCTCTGTGTGTGTGTGTGTGTGTGTGTGTGTGTGTGTGTGTGACACAAGAATAAAAAGAAGAAGAAGAAGATGGCGACGACGAAAAACTAATTTCCGGAACGGAACTGGCCAAAAGAGAATGCCAAAACATTGAGAAGAGTGAGAGGGGACCTACCGTATCAAAGTGTGACATGGCAACGACTGCCACGTCAGCGAGTGGCGTGTGAAGCGGTCCGACGCACTGTTGTTGAGCCACGAGTCCTGTCACGGATCTGTCCACTTTGCACGTCAACCATCGTTTGCTGGCCACCGACGGAAGACGCAGCACTCGCGAGAGAGCGTCCCGGATCCGAATGTCTGGCGGAAAGTGTAACGGTCGGGTGTCACGTGACACTGTCCGCAGATCGAATCGTTTCGCGGCTCGTTCGCCCAGTTTTCGGGTGTCGAGATCAACGGCCGCCTTGCCGCCCGTCCCGATCAGCGTGACACGTGGCGTCTCGACGACATCTCCGATCACCGACACGTGGCACTTCTCGCGACGGGCAATCTTCTGAAGCGCGTCGATGAGAAGCGGATCGACGAGCGCCGCATCGTTTTCCTGATACTCGGCGGTCCACAACTCGCGCAACGAGACACTTTCGTCGCCGAACTCGAATCGATCGCTTCGAATCGTCACTCCGAACCCTTCGACGAGCTCTTTGATGACGTTGCCTGCAAGAAAACCGGTTTTGAGTGATACGATGCGATAGATCTCGTCGCGCTGATTTCAAAATGACCCCAACTTGTCGATTTTGAAGCGCGGACAACTGAGATATGGGTGAGACCGTTCCGTTCGGCCATTTTTAGGCCATTTCCACTGAAAACTGTGTTTCTTTCCATATTTTTATAATTTATAGTGAGAAATGGGTAAGTGGGATAAGTTGTTGGAAAAATTCGAACTAAGAGCGAAAAAGTGCCGAAGAACCTACTGAAAAACTCAAATTTTTGATAGGAACCGTGCCTTCTGACCTACAAAAGTCGGTCTCTTGAGTCGGAACCTCGGAACCCAAGTCAAATGGTAAGGTGGCCTTTTCGGTCGGGACCTAGCTCAAAGGATCCTCAACCCTCTCAACCCAACCAGATGTAGGCTTTCGATTGAGCTAGGTGCCGACCGAAAAGGCCACCTTACCATTTGACACTTTCCTAGTCAGACTTGGTCGGAACCGGAACTCTTGGGTTCCGAGGAAACTTCCCACTTTTGTGACCATTCCCGGCTCTTAGTTCGAGTTTTTCCAACGCCTTATCGCACTTACCCATTTCATACTTTCATACTGCATAATATAAGAATGTGGAAAGAAACACACTTTTCAGTGAAAATTACCTAAAAATGGCATCCCTAGTGTTGTGACCCGCGCCACATAAATAAGTTATGTTTTAACCGACCCGTTTGATCTACGCGCGCCCGCGCAAATATCGCATGTGGTTATTACCGCTCATCACCTTGTTTGTATGAGAGATCTGGCATCACTTCTCTCGCTTCCCACCTATCATATATCACGCACTTTTCCCCCAAATTGTCTATCTGTCTATTCGTTCCGGATTCCCCCAATAAACACACATTCAAGAACCACAACACCTAGAGTGTGGGACCCCTCCCTCCCAACAACACGTACCATTACCACCGGCGCCCTGATCGTGAATGGCTGTCAACGGATTGCCGTCGGGCCTCTCGGCACACGCCCTGACCACTCGATGCAGTTTCGCGCCCATTTCGGCGTCTCCTCTCTGCACCGCCGCGAAATCGAGACGGTTCTCGCGATTGCCCTGCACCGAGACGGAGCTCGCCGCGCCGCCGCCCACGCCGATCCGGTAGACGGGACCGCCCATCTTGACGACTTTCTGTCCGACGGCACACCGCTTCTTGTGCACCTCGTCCGCGTCTGGAAACAAGGAAAACTAACAATCAGACTTGCGAACCCAGGGCTTTTGGTGCCTTGAGCATAAAAATTTCAAACAAGGTTCTAAGAGTTAGTCGATAGCTTTAATTATAGATTATTTTACGGCCAATTCTATAAAAATTACTCGAAAATTTTCCGACTTCTTTCTGTTTATTAATCGTCCTGGTCCGAATGACTGGGCCTAACCCGGCCCGAAAACAGGCCTGGACTTTTAGAGTCAGCTAATAATCGGAAAAATTTTCACTTATTTTTATTAAATTGTCCGTCAAAGCATCTACAAATTGAGTGTTCAACTAGCTCTGAGCAATGTTTTTCGGATTTTTTATGTGCTCCTGTATTTGAATGACCTTCCAAATGACTGGTCTTCCAGGTTTCAGGCCTCATATCTTGAAAACTAGAAGAGATAGAAGAAAAGTGTCAACTGAAAAAATATAGGGGACAAGGCAAGGAACATTTTGGTAGTTGACAACTTTTTCCTATCTCGTCTAGTTTTCGAGATCTAGGCCTCTTAAACTCGAAAAAAGTGGTAGGCCGCTCTAATGAAGGTAAGACACTGACCGATGGTTCCGATGCCGCCGGAGAACATGATCGGCTTCAGATACTCGCACCGTTCGCCGCTCTCGAGTCGCTGTCCGAAGCTACGAGCGAAGCCGCTGATGACCGGCTCGCCGAACTTGTTTCCGTAGTCCGAGGCGCCGTTCGACGCCTCCACGGCGATGCGGGCGGGCGTGGCGATCGAGGGCGGATAGTGGAACGAGTCGTCCTCCCAGGGAAGCGGAAGATCCGGCAGATGGAGGTTGCCGAACGAGTAGCCGACGGTGCCGGCGACCTCGTAGGCGCCGCGTCCGGTCGCGTGGATGTCACGGATGCGGCCTCCGGTGCCGGTGGTCGCCCCCTGGAATGGGCAAACCGCCGTCGGGAAGTTGTGTGTTTCTGCCGAGTAGATCAAGTGGGAAGGCGGCGAGATCGGAACCATTTGGGATGCTGTTGAGGGGTCCGCGGGACGAAGTCGCCAGATTCGATCGAAACCGACGATTGCGCTGTAAGACAGAGAGATAAGATGACTGAAAAAGAGGAGAGAAAAGGAATTGAGAGGTGTGGGGATTGAACCCGCAAGTGTCAGATTGGTGATTCTATCACACATCCACTGCGCCACCGGTCACCCAAAAGGCGCCTTCAAACTTTCTTTCAGCTGCTGCCGCCCGCGCGCACCTCTACGCTCTTCAACCCTCCAGCTGTCGCCGCCCGGTTAGCTCAGTCGGTAGAGCACCAGACTCTTAATCTGGTTGTCGCGGGTTCGAGCCCCGCATTGGGCTGATGGTTTTTGTCGCCCTCCGCACCTTGAATTATCGCAAAACGCGATCAAACTGTTGTCACTGGACCACTTCAGCGTGTCGCGAATCGTCGACATCAGCGATTTGTCGACTTTGCGATCGTCGATCCAAATTTCGCCGCGAAAAAACCAGTGTCTCGAGTGTTCCGAGTCGGATTGTGCCAAATCGAACAACTCCACGTCGGTGGGATTCTTTTTGACGATGTTCTTGAAGAAATCGTAGTAGAAATCGACATCCGACTCGTCCAACGCCAATCCGAGCGTCTCGTTCGCTTCCCTCAAATTGTCTTTCGAGCCGAGAACGTCGATTTCGAACACCTTCTCAATTTCGTGAACATCGTCGAATTTGACGTCTTCTGGGTAGATTGATTCTGAAAATGCTCTTCAAGTTACAGCCATTTTTCCTGATTTACCAGTCATTTTATCAGCTGCCACGTCGAAAAACGCGTTTTCATCGATGGAATCGGGAATGCGATACCGTATACTTTTCTCGATTCTCTCGATGTTTTCGATGCCGGCACTCGAGAAAACACTCAGAATGTTGGTGCTTTGCGCCGTTTTCACAGCTGTTCGGGGACCGATTTCGATGATTTTCGTCTCTTTGCTGGAAGCATTCGCCAGTTGAGAGTGGCGGAACAGAGAAGACTCGAATGGAGAGTGGGAGAGTAGAACTTGCAGTTTCGGCCAGTGTTTTTCGATGAAATCCGGCTGAAAAAAGGGATACAAAAGCATAAGCCCAATGCGGGGCTCGAACCCGCGACAACCAGATTAAGAGTCTGGTGCTCTACCGACTGAGCTAACCGGGCGGCGACGGCGCTAAGTTGGGAGGGCGTACAAGAGGCGGCCACAGCCAAGTTATCACTTCTTCCCGCGGGGTTGAAGTTCGTGTGGAAACTTTCACTGTACACCCATGGCGCAGTGGATGTGTGCTCGTCTATCAAACAAGAGGCCACAGGTTCGAACCCCACTAGTCTCGAATCTGTTTCTCACCTCATTTGCGATCAAATGGTAGCAATATTCGGCCGAAACATCGCTTTTGCCATGACTTTTCAGCAAATCCGCTTGAATTCTGTCGATTTTCCGCGATTCCGACGATTTCGCGTACAATTTCAGATGGAATTTGGCCATTTTTGAAGGCCAAAAACGCTGCAAAACTGGTCGAAAGGGGCGAAAATATGGTGTGTGCAAAACGTCAAAAATCGTGTGTTGATAACATCCAACGCGCCGTTTTTATGTTCTGTTTTGCTGTCCTGGACAAACAGAACAGGGTCAAGGAATCGGCGATAACGACTTGAAATCGTTAAAAATCGGTCTCTGTGCACAGTTCTCTCGATTATTTCAGACTTTATTCCGGATGATGAGAAGAGTGTGTGTGTGTGTTGTGGTGGTGTCACGTGACAGTTACAGGAGATAGACGGGGGTGGGGGGTGAACGGGAAGGTGTAAATGGGCCGGATGGGGGGGAATAGTTCAGTGGAGCGCACTTGCATTCATGAGTGAAAATGTGGAAGGGGGGAAGTTCGAGCAGCTAGTTTCTGGGTCACAATTAACGAAGTGGAAGGTGTGTGTGTGTGTGCAATATATAAAGTATCAGTTCAATTTGAGAAATTATTAGGTTAGTCGGTGTAAAAATATGGGGCGCGCGCGAGAATTCAAATTCTGGAAAGAAAGAAAAAAAAAAAAGAATGCGGAGCAAAGAGTTCTGGTATCATTTAGGCGGCCGGAGCGTCGTCGACGTCGTCCTCGCCATCGGAATCGACCATGTCGATGAGGTTGGCGTCGGCCTCCAGATCCGACTCGTCCATCGCCTCGACGTTGTCGTCGTCGTCGTCCTCCCCGACTTCCAGATCCTCGTCGTCGCTCGGTCCGCGCACGACGTCGTCGTTCGGCGGCTCGGGCACCTCGATGAACCGATCGCCGGCACGATCGTAGAATCGAACCGGCAGATCCTGGTCGGCGATAGCCAACGCCGCCAGCGGTTGCTGGCGCTGTGGCGGCGGCACCACGTCGCCGCCGCGTCGTCGCAGAAGAACGTCAATGTTGCGCATCTCGTTGACGAGATGAAGGAAGTGATCCTGAACGTGAACGTTGTTGTCGCCGGCGTGCAAGTTGCCGAGACGCTCCTGCTCTCGCAACAACATTCCTACCAGATTGTTGTCGCGATTGATGGCCGCCATCTCGGCCGGCCGTCCGACGTCGAGTCCGGGAGGCGCCGGCGGTTCGGCAGCTGCCGGCGGAGCGGCGGCTCTCGGCGGCGGACGTGCCTGAAGGACCGCCCGTCGCGCCTCCATCATCTCCTCGATGCGGCGATAGGCGGGCGATCGTTCGCCGCGCGCCGCGTCCTCGGCGCGTTGTCGCTCGGCGAGCACACGCATATACTCGCGCTCCTCGGCTTGAAGGCGTTGGATCTGGATGAGCGCCTGATTCGCGCGCGCCTCCGTTTCGAGTATCTGCTGCGAGGGCGCGTTTTGTTGGCGAAGACGGGTGACGCTTTCGAGATGCGCGGCGCGTTCGGCTTCAAGCACGACGAGACGCCGTTGGACGGCCTCCATTTGCTGACGTTGACGGACAAACTCCGAGTAGTTCGAGAAGTTGTTCGTCGGATCGTTGCGGCGGAAGTTCTGCAAACAAAAGAGAGTGGGACTAACGTCGCTCGCTTACCTGCAACATCTCGCGCAACACTTCCGGCTCGATTCGCAGCCGATTGGGATTGTTGAGCGTCTGCTTAATGTCGTCGGGAACGGCGATGCGCGCGCGATACGTCTCGACTTGCATTTGGCTCAACAAGTCGAGCACCTCGTAGTGACGGAGTGTCGCGCGCGGCTCCGGCTCCAACGGCTCCGGCGGTCCGTCGTTTTTGACGTGGAAGAAGAATTGCGATTGCGAGACGCAGAGGAGCGCCGTCGTGCCGTCCGAGCGACGCACTTGGACAGTGTCGGTGAGGAAGTAGAACGGTTTGGGACGGCCGTTGATGAGTCGCAACGGGCAACAGCTGTAATAGGTGGGCGTCACGGTGTCACATGTGTCACGCATCTCTCTCACCAGTATTTGATAGGAAGAATCGGACGATGGTTGGGAATGGTGCGGAGGATGGCGTTGAGTGAGTGGTGCTGATTCATCTTCACATTGAGCCACCACAGATTCGAGTGCTCGCCGTTGATCCAGCTCTGGATGAACTCGGACAAATCGGTCGCCGTGAACGAGTTCGGTTTTCCGATCATCACCGTTTTCGCGTAGAATCGGGTGATCTCTTGCGGCGTCATCCAGTTTGCATTGTCCAGATAGATGTGCGGGCGGGTGAGGAACTGAAAGAAGAGAGAGCAATGAGAGAGTGTGTTGCGGAGGTGTCCCACGACTCACCATGTCACGGATGCGGTTCACCTCGGATCCGTTCTGTTCGGTTCGCTGAATGTCGCATCCGATGCGAATCGCCGCCATTCGCAGGTGAGTCAGAATCCATTCGATGCTCGCCGTCGTCGAGATCTTCGGCACGACCGTCCCGGCTCTGGCGGTATTATTCAGAATCGCGACGTGCTGGATCTTTTTCAGCGATTTCAGCGGAACGCACACTTTGCGAACGTCGTCGATCGCCGCAAGATCGACGATAAGCTCGTTGAGTGAGCAGTCGGAGCAGTTGAAGAGGTGCAAGAAGTGCTCGGCGACGATCGGAATCGATTGGCTCAGATTGCCACTGCCGCTGTAGAACGCCGTGTCTGTTTTGATGCTGAAAAAAAAAGATTTGAGACTAGTTGGGTTCGAACCTGTGGCCTCTAGATTGATCGACTATCTCACATCCACTGCGCCACGCGTGCACACGTGATTAAATTTGACAGCCGCCGTCTCTTATACGCCCTCCCACTGCCACCCCCTCGGCGCCCGGTTAGCTCAGTCGGTAGAGCACCAGACTCTTAATCTGGTTGTCGCGGGTTCGAGCCCCGCATTGGGCTGATGCGTTTTTGTCTGTTCGCTTTCAGTGTGACACACTCACCACTCGAAAGTGTTGGATCCGATTGTGAAGGCGCATTTGGGAATCAACGAGTCCGGCGAGGCGGCTTCCGGATACGAGAAGTACCACGTGAAGTGCTGCTTCGTCGGCATCTCGACAAAGATCTTCGACGTTTGCGGCGAGATGTAGACGGAGATCTTCTCGAGCCGCTTGTCCAACGTGACGATCGCCGCGAACAGCTCGTCCGACGAGGCGGCACACTCGAGTCTGCAACAAAATCGATAAATTTTGTGGAAAGAGCGAAAAAGACGACGTACACTTTTCCGATCGACATCGAATTGATCGAATTGATCGACTCAGTCAGGTCGATTGCTTCCATTTTCTCTCGGCGGTTCACACCTGTCGGGGGAAAACAAATTAGAGAGAGAAAAATCAGGAAAATAGAAAGAGAAATAGAAACGGAAGTGTTGACCGTATTTGTGGAAATAAAAAGAAGAAGAAGAAGGAGGAATCAAAACGAATACAAATTTATATATATATGTATAAACAAAATAGTGTCGAAAATAAAATAACCGTTTACCAGCGACGCATGAACGCGTTTTGTCGTACAATCTCCTCAATCACCTGCTCCTCCTCATCTTCCGCCTCGTCGTCGTCGTTCTCGTCCTCGACGTCGTCGCCTTCGGGCTCCGGATTCTCCGGATTCGGTGGAATTGCCGGATTCTCTGCCGCCGCCGGTGGTGGTGGTGGTGGTGGTGGTGGGGGTACCGGCTGAGCTGGTGCTCCGGCTCCGCCGGCAACGATCGCGCGCTGAGCCATCAACTCGAGTTCCAGCTCGTGATTCACCTCCTCGAGAATGCGACGACCGTTCTCGACGTTGTTCGCCTGGTGGAGTCGTCGATCGAGAAGGCGGTCGCGGTGGGCGCCGTCCGCACGTTGTATCTCCTCGTCGATGCGCACCATGCGACGTTCGAGCGCTCGCTGCATGTTTCGCCGATTCTCGATCGCCCGCCGCATGTTGCGGACGGCGGCGACGTTCTCCTCGACGCGCTCCTCGTTCAGACGTTGCACACGCACCGCCGATCGGGTGTCGATGCGAGCGGTTTGCTCGCGCTGCTGACGTTCGCGCTCGACCGTCGTCGCCAACTCGCCGAATTTGCGCCAAATGTCGTTGAGCCGCCGGTTCGGCATTCCCAGTTGAACTGTGACGAACATCCGCTGGCCGACGGCGCCCTCGAACTCTTGTCGCAGTCGATTGAGCTCGGCGGTGAGCACATCCGGCTCGGTCATCGAGAGAAGGACGGCCGCGTTCTGAGTGTCCATCTCGGCAATCAGCGCGGCACGTCTTCTGGCTAAGCTATCCGTGTCGTCTTCTTCTGGACCGACGTCGTCCGCCCCAACGTCGTCGGCCTCGTCTTCTGCCGACATCGTCGGGATTCCGGCGTCGTGGAGGATGGCGTAGAGCCCCTTGATTCTGACGTCCGCTCGTTGCCTGACGCCGATGAGATCTTCGACGGCTCCGACGGCACGGAGGCACAAGGAACGGACGTTTCGCAAGTAGCGCAGTCGGAATTCGTCGTTCTGAAACGACACACATCTCTTTCATCCTCCACTGTTGCCCCGTACCAACGGCTGATCCTCGAGCGTCGTTGCAATCTTCTCGACCATCTCCCTCCTCAACTCGGCCTCCCTTCGTGTCCACGTGTCGATTTTCCGATCGATGCTCCGAATGTCGGCTCGAATCTTGCGTCCCTCGGTTTCCGGGTGCTCAAACGCTTCCTCTCTCCTGTCGAGCAACTGAAAATCGGGGAAACAGATGCTCTCTATCCGATCTGCACTCTCGTCTGCCCACCTTTGCCTGTCTGAACACGGTCAACGCGTCCGTCTCGGCGGCGATGTCGTCAATGTGCTCGCCGAGCCGATTCGACGAGCCGACGCGCTGCCTGTGCACCTCTTTCATTCGTTCCAGTTGAGTTCGCAGGTCGGCCGTGTCGAGCTCGTCGACGTGCGCCACGTCTCCGAACACCGGCGTTCCGTCGTCGGAGACGTGGAAGAAGAACTGCGATCGGGAGGTGCAGACGGTGGCCTTGGTTCCGTCGGCACGAGTGACCTGCACCGAGTCGGGAAGGAAAAAGAACGTTCTCCGAAGGCCGCTGATGACCCGATGCGGGCAGTTGCTGGAAACGAGAGAGACGCGTTGCGGTCGCGTCGGCGGTCGACGACAACTCACCACTGTTGGTACTTGAACTCGTAGGGCTGTGTTTCGATGCCTTTGACAATCTCCTTGAGACGCCACTGCTTTTCCATCTTCACATTGAGCCACATGAGCTCCGCGTGCTCGCCGCCAATCCATCGCTTCACAAAATTCGTGAGCCCCTCCATTTGCACAGTGTTCGGTGTGCCGAGCACCATCGTTTTGCCGTTGAAGTTCAGTATCTCCGACGAATCCATCCACGAGCAACTGGAGACGTTCAGGTGATGTATCGATTGAATCTGAAAGTGTGCGTCATGATGATGATGCTGATGCGTTGCGGTCGCGAGGCGGCGGCGCGTCGCGGTCGATGACAACGCCTACCGTGTCGCGAACTTTCGGCACTTCACGCTCGTGTGTCCGCGTTCTCGTCAGTTCGATGTCGAGATGGAGATTCTCGATTCGAAGCTCGTCGAGACCGTACAACGTGTAGACGGGCCGCGCCATCTCTTGAACCATCGACATACTTTTGATGGTGTAGTAGCGGAAGTGCTCCAGAAGCGAGCGAATGTCCTCGACGGTGTTCACGTCGATGTGAAAGTCGGATATGAACGCGCGGCTGCAGTCGAAGATGCCGACAAAGTAGACGAACACCTTCGGAAGCACGTTTTCGAGATCGTGATTCGACGCGAATATTCCGTGTTCGTTTCGGACACTGAAATAATGGGGAACAGTGAGGAACGACCGATATCGCGCTTTCCATTCAAGATGAAGTGAGAAGAAAAAAAGAAATGGGCTGCGCGGGTTCGAACTTATAGCCAGTGGACAAAGGCAACGTTTCGGCCGAATGTTGCTACCATTTGATCGCAAATGAGGTGAGAAAAAGATTCGAGACTACTGAGATTCGAACCTGTGGCCTCCAGATTGATAGACCATCACACAACCACTGCGCCACGCGTGCCCCATAGTGAAGGCGCCCACCAACTTTCGTTTCTCGCGGCGGGAACAAGTACGCCCTCCCACTGCCACCCACTCGGCGCCCGGTTAGCACAGGCAAATCGGAAAAGTCTAATAGCAGGCTACCAGCAGCTTAAGGGTCGCCAGCGGGTTAGTGGGGGCCCACCAGCAGGTTAACGGTCGCCAGCAGGAAGATAGCAGCTCACTGGCAGATGCGGTCGCCAGCAGGCTAGTGGCAGGTTAACGAAATTCGCCCAGGAAAAGGCCAGAACGCAATTTTTTAGAATGGTTTGGACATAAACTGATGGGGAACGTCTGACAAAACAGTTTTTTCTTTCAAAGTTGGAAAAATCAGAAATCACCACCAGCAGCTCTCCAGCAGCTCACTGGCGGTCGTAGTTAGGCGATCGGCAGGTTACCAGCAGTCGAAGACGTTTGACAGCCCGCTTCTTTGACATGCAATTAGGGCTGTTTTACAACATCAGCACTTAAGCACCACTACTTTAGCGCAAGAATAGGGCCCGTGACAGAAGAAAGTTTGGTTTTTACACCTTCTGTTCACAAGATCCACAACTTTGGTGCAATAATGCAGTGTCCCACAATGTTGGTGCGCAAGCTCCACAACATTAGACCGAAGCGCCGAACTCTCACGACATGTCCCGGATCAAGCCGGGCCGATGAGCTAGCTTCCACCGTCAATGCCTCGATTTTCAATATGGGATGTTCTAACCTTAATCAACAATAAATCATGGATAGAGAGAAAAAAACACGAATTCTCAAATTTTCCTGGTATTTTTGCATTGTTTTAAAAAATTTCCCGATCCGGGACGGCAAGAAGCTTTTTTTGCTTTCCGTCCTCCGTATTTTCAAATTCCATTTCCGCGCAACTCTAGTGCGCAAGCTCCACAAATTCAGCACGAAACAACGCGCTGTTGACGGGCCGACGGCGGCGGCGGCCGTGGCCGAGCTGACCGCGGACTAGTTTTCGCGCCACCGACACGCATTTTTTTTCGCCGTTTTTTTTCTGATTTCCTCCTATTTTACTGCAGTTTTTCCCATTTCCGTGCAGATTTATTGTTTTTTTCGGAGTTTTAATTGTCAAATTACTAATTTAACAGACTCATGGCGGAAATCAATCGAAATTTCGGAGGCCGACGACGAAAACGACGTTCATAGGAGTCAAGCCGGCAAAACTCAGCGGCGCTGTGAGTGTAAAAGGGCGATAAATCGTGAAACGCTTTCTGTTTCAGACGTCAGCTCCGAACGATTCATCAAAATTTGGAGTCGAGCAATATGGACGTGGGCAGGTACATTGTCTTTTTTTCATTAATCAGGAAAAACTCGGCGTGTTGCTGCCGCAGTCGACAGGTGTGCCTCATCAAGTCAGCGGATTCCACCAGCAACGGGCCGATTCTCTTGGCGAGCATTAGACAAGAATGGCAGCTTAACTTTTAAAAAAATGTTGGCGACATGTATTTAGTCATGCCAAACTCGTGCCGATTTTATCTAGAGTTTCGAAATGCTTCTAGAGATAATCGGCCCGTTGCTACTGAAAACGATACGCCTACCGATTGCGGCAGCAACTCGCATTTTGACTGGGTAATTCTGAGTAACTCACTCATTCCTGACTCTTTCAGACCCGAAACAAGTGCGCGACTCAACGGAAAAGACGCCGACTGAAGCACTATCGCTAGAAGCAACAAGCACGACGACGAGAGCATCGCCGACCCGCTCGTCATCAACAACTACAAAAGTAACATGCATCAGGGCCAGGTCGATGATAAATTACCTTTTTTTACTGTGCCACCCCCCCCCCCCCACTCCTAATTTCCATATTTCCTCACTTTTTTCTGTGTTGTTTCCCTGCTACCCATATTTATTTTTTCTATTGTTTTTTGATTTTTGTGAAATAAATATGCATTCTTGAAGTTTTTCAAAGCAAAAAAACAAAAAAATTTTGAAAACCAAAGAAAGCGGGAAAGGGCTAACAGCAGCTATGCGGCAGGTCGCCAGCAGCTCTACTGGAAGTTCTCTCTTACGCTGCTGGCGCCCCGCCACACGCCTGCTACAAGCCTGTTCCGACTTGCCTGTGAGCTCAGTCGGTAGAGCACCAGACTCTTAATCTGGTTGTCGCGGGTTCGAGCCCCGCATTGGGCTGATGCTTTTTATCTCTTTTTTCAGCCGCATTTCATCGATAAACACTGGCCGAAACTGCAAGTTCTACTCTCCCACTTTTTTGTCGTTTTTGTCGCCCCTCTTCTCTGTTCGAATCGCTCACCAATCAAGTGTGAAGTAGCTGATCTTGCGGCGAAACGTGGCGTCCCACTGTTGTGTCGTCAACCGCTCTTTTGCGTCCGTCGAGTCGCGTGCGGGAAGGTAGAGATTCCACCGGAACCACTCCGTCTGCGATCGGATCTCGATTCGCGGCTTCTCGTTCTCGACACGTATCTTGAACTCGTCGATCCTCCGTCCCGACGTTCGGACGGCGCTCCGCATCTCGTTGTTCACAAAACACATCTCGACACTGCAAACCATCATTTTGAGCCGCCGAGAGAAATGGGAAAGGGGGCGAAACTCACATATCGCCCAACGGGACATTCTTCAGAATGTGCATCATCGGCACGTGACTCAATTTGTGCAATTCGAGCTCCGACGTGTCGCCGGGCAGTTTGTCCCACACAATCGCCTCCTCCTCCATCTTCAATTATTGATTAGGGGGGGGGGGGGAACTGGAGAGCCAGGTATTCAACGGTCAAAACTGAGACCGTAGGAATCGAGAAAGAGAGAGAGAGCAGAAGAGTGAAACGATTGAGTGAGTGTAAACTTGTTCACTGTCTCCTTTTCGGCATACAAACATATATATATATAAATATATCAAGACAATTTGAGAGTGAGAGTAATCGGGAATGCACAAAAGACACACAGAATGGGGAGGAAATGGGGGGTGGGATGATCGTCATCACCGACGGATTTCGAGAGGAAACATCATGCTACTCGTTGTTGAGGCGCGGGAAGAAGCGCGGCGGCATTGCGGGACGTTGAACGGCGAAGACGTGGTTCATGAACGGAAGGTCGCGCTGTTGCGCCGCAAGCGCAACGTTCAGCGCCTCGTCCATATACCGACTGGCGAGCCGTCGGCCGACCTCGAGACGCGCTCGGTACGTCGCGTTGACGCCGATCTCGCGCTGCGTCTTCTCCTGCTTCTCGCGCGCCTGTTCGAGCGCTGTGAGATGGGCGAGCAGTCGAAGGTTTTGCGAGTGGATCGGAAGATCGACGCACGGCGCGCGATCGTGCGCGTTGAACTCGTCGCGTAGCGTCTCGAGCTCCGTCTGGATCAGCAGCGCCATCGTCATTCCGTCGGTGAGCTTTGGCAGGTTCTGAAGTGACAGGAGCATCTCTCGTCCGCTCGGCTCGACGGGCCACGGCACTTCTTCGTCGGGAATGTCGTCGAGCGGCACGTCGTCTTCCGACTCGTCCGGAATGCCCGCATCCGCGAGCACCGCCTCGAACGCCTTCTTTCGCTCGCCGACCGCGTCTCGCGCTTTGAAGAGCCCGCGGATGGTGTCGACGGCGATCGTGCACGTGGCACGCATACGGTCCATGGGCGGTGCTTCGGGCTGAAAACGCGTTCCCCGTGAGTGGTCACTTTCTCATGGAAATACCTTTCCGTCGATGGAAGCTTGCGCCTTCTCGGCCATCTCGTTCCGCAATTCAATCTCCTTGGCCCGCAGCTTCTCCATTTGCAACACCGTCTTCCGAATCTCGGCTCGGATCGTCGGTCCTTCGACGGCGGGATGTTTGAGAGCGTCCTCTCGTTTGTCGAAAAACTCCAACTTCTGGAGGCTGGGCAGACACACGTTCTTGCGAACTTTGAAATGCTCCTCGAGCGCCAGCCCTCCGCGTCGTTCGTCGTTGATTTCGATGAGACGCGCGCATTGCGACGTCGCGTCCCTCTCCTCGAAAGTGTCGATTTCCGACGATTGTGACGACGGGAAGAACATGTTGTTCGACTGTTCGACGTTGAAGAAGAACTGCGAACACGAGACGCCGATGGTGGCGACGGCGTCGTCGTCGTTTCGCGTCACTTGCACCGAGTTGGGCAGGAAGGAGAACGTTTGCGCCTCTCCTCGGATGAGACGACGCGAACTGGAGCTGAAACGAGGGAGAGACGCGTTGCGGTCGCGCGTCGCGGTCGACGACAACCCCTTACCAGCTTTGGAGGCAGAACTCGATGGGCGTGGTGGGAACTCCTTCGACGATCTCCTTGAGCCGCCAGTGCTTGTTCATCTTCACGTTGAGCCACAAGAGGTTCGGAAAGCCTCCGTTCAGCCAGCTCTTGACGAACGCGCGCAGATCGTCCGGACCCAGCGTGTTCGGCTTTCCGATCATGATGATCTTCGATTGCGACAAGAGGATCTCGTCCGATTTCAGCCACATACACGTGTCAAAGTAGACGTGCGGAATGGCGAGAACCTCAAAAGTGCGCCGAACGCGTCGTTGTCGTGTCTCACTCAATCTCTCACCTTGTTCCGAAGACGTTGCACGTCCATCTCGTTCAATTTGGTTCGCCCGATGTGCATACCGAATTGAATCGAGTCGATGACGTCCAGATGGGAGATCGCCTGCTCCAGAAATAGCACCGACCGCGGCGTGTTTTGTTTCAGAATGAGATTTTTGATTTTGAAGTAGCGAAAGTGTTCGAGCAACGTTCGAAAGTCGTCGACAGTGTTCACGTCGACGAGCAGCGTGTTGACGACGGCGTCCGAGCAGTTGAACATGCCGACGAAGTGCACGAAGATTTTGGTGAGAGCATTCTCGAGGTCGTGATGAGTGCAGAAGAGGCCGTGTCTGTTCTTGACACTGAAAGTAGAATGGATGAGTGCATGCAGGAAAGAAGAAGTGAGGAAGACAAAAAAGGAAATGCGCTGCGCGGGTTCGAACTTCGAACCATTGGACAAAAACGATGTTTCGGCCGAATATTGCTACCATTTGATCGAAAATGAGGTGAAAAAAAGATTCGAGACTACTGAGATTCGAACCTGTGGCCTCCAGATTGATGGACCCTCACACAACCACTGCGCCACGCGTGCACTACAGCGAAAGGCGCCCACAAGCTTTCGTTTCTCGCGGCGGGAACAAGTACGCCCTCCCACTGACACCCACTCGGCGCCCGGTTAGCTCAGTCGGTAGAGCACCAGACTCTTAATCTGGTTGTCGCGGGTTCGAGCCCCGCATTGGGCTGATGCGTTTTTGTCCCGCTCAAATCGCTCACCAATCAAGTGTGAAGTAGCTGACGCGCCGACGAAACCGGGTCGCCCGTTCGGTAGCCGTCAGAATCTCGAACGCCTCCACATCGCGTTCGGGTTGCGGCATGTAGAGGTTCCACGAGAATCGATCGTTTTTCGTCGATGTGAACTGAATGCGCGGCTTCTCGTTCCGATAGTAGATCCAGAATTCGTCGATTCGGATGCCCGCCTCGCGGATCGCTTTCCGCATCTCGCTGTTCACGAATCCCATCTCAATACTGCAATTTTTTGCACATTTGCACAGATTTTCAGAAATTTCAGTGAAATCTTCAAAGTGCTCATGTTTTTGGAATCAAAAAATCGATAAAAACTGAAAATCTGTTGTATTTTCAACCGTTTCAACATCGAAATTTCGTTTTTTTTTGTTCGAATTTTCGGCCATTTTCAGCCATATTCGAAATTTTATGCACAAAAACGCTCAATTTGCAGAGATCTTTACTATTATTAATCGCCAACTTCCGTCTGTCTGTCTGTCTGTCTGTCACTATGTCCGCGGCCGTATCTCGGCTCCCACTGGACCAAAATTCCCCACTCTTCGCCAGTAGGTCGGTAGTTAGGACCGCATGACGCGCAACTTTTTTGGAGTGGATTGGTTCAGTGGAAGTAGGTCAACAGGAAGCAAATGTGCGTTTTTAGGCTCTTCCGCTCTTTCATTTCTGAATTTCGAAAGGGGGAAGGGTCACGTTTTCGTTTTGTAACGGTTTTTGTTTTGTCCGCTTTCATTTCTTACAAGGCGGAGCAAGCCGCCTAATGCCGCCTGGTATGAATTTATTTCGGAAATTTATGATTTTTGCACGCAATTTTTAGTTAAAAATCACGAAAAAAAATGGAAAAAAATGTGCAAAAAAAAAACCAATTTTTTGTCAGCGCCGTAATTTGAAAACCCAGATTTTCAGCCGAGAGAGAGACGGGAAAAAAAGAAGAGAAAAACGCACATGTCGGTCAGCGGCACGTTCTTCAGAATTCCGTTCATCGGCACGCGCGTCAACAGTTGGAAGTCGAGCTTCGACGTGTCGCCGGGCACCTTGTCCCACTCGACGTCGTCCATTCTGCAAACGGGGGGCGGGGCTTATTAAGGGGGAGGGGAATTTGGGGATGGGAAAAAAAGAGATTTTGCAACGGTACAGAGAACCGTGGTAATGGGAAGAAGACAAGAAAATTGAGATGGAAAATAAAAAAGGATTTCTTGAGATCTTTGCATATTAAGCTCTGTGAGCAGTACAATAGAACATGGATAAAATGAGATTTAAAAAATGAAAAATGAGCAAAAATGCGATAAAAACCAAGATACTTGTCGGCGGGCCGGAATAAAATCAGCAAAATGTAGATCTCGGCAGCCTCTACAAAATAACGTTGAGTTTTCGAATTTCCGCAGAGTATCAACAGAGATGGAAGCGAAAAAGTGCCGATTTGGTCGGCCCAGACGCTTTTTGGCTTCTAACTTTGTTCGGAATCGATAAAAATTTGAAAACTCAATGCCATTTTGTAGAGGACGCTGAGATCTATATTTTGCATAGATAACTTGCTCGGTAATCCCAAGTTACAATTTTCAAGTTTACAGGATATTTGCCGGCCCGCCGACAAGTATGAAGAGATATTTATGTTTCCATTGTCAGATCTTCGCTCGCGGGTCCAACGAGCACTTCGAAGAGCATCTTTTACCGACCCTGCTCCTGCTCCTTCCGTCGCTCCTCCTGCTCCATTCGTGCTCTCAGCGAGGCGCGTGCGGCCACTCGTCGCGTCTCCTCGGCCATCTCGAGTTGTCGCGGAAACGACTGCTGCTGGAGGGCGCGAATCTGTGTGACGTGCGTCTCGAGGCGACTGCCGCCTGTGAGAGCAGCGGTGATGAGCAGAACGCGGTCGTACTGTGAATGCAGGTCGGGGAACGGCTTCCGACGCGTGCTGAGCATCTCGTCTCGGAATGCGTTCAGCTCGCGCCTCATCATGTCCGTCCAATCGGGAGATCCGGGCATGAAGACAGGCTCGCGTCGTTGCAGTACGCTGAGCACTCGCCACCTGTTTTCCTCATGGTCGGTGAGTTCGGGCGAAACTTCCATCGCTTCGTCGCCGTCCTCAACAACGGTGTCGTCGTCCGATGTCAGCGGAAGGTCGAGATCGGAGAGGATGGCCTGCAGCGCGTGCTTCGTCTCGTTCGCGCTCTCCTCGAACATGATGAATCGATCGATGGTGGCCAGTTGCTCGTAGCACTCGGCACGCGCCTCTTTCATCACTTCTTCCAAATGAGGGCCGGTATGGTCGAGAGCATGGCTCGCTGTCTCGACGATGTGACGTCTCATCTCGGGCTCTCGCTCGCGGTGCATCGCGTTTCGGCGATCGATGCGTCGAATCTCGGCTCGGATCTTGGGCGCTTCCGTCTCGGGATTCGCGCGCGCCTCCTCTCGCCTCTCGAGCAACTCCATCTTCAGGACAGTCGGCATTCCCGACGAGATCTTCATGTCCGCTTCCGAGCGTCCCCGTTCTTTGTGCTCGGCCACAAGGCGGCGGTATCGCGACAGTATGTCCTTTCGTTCGAGCTCGTCGATCGGCGACTTACTGGTCGGCCGCGAAGACGTCGCGTCGTCGGAGACGTGGAAGAAGAACTGCGATCGAGACGTGCAGACGGTGGCCTTGGTTCCGTCGGCACGAGTGACCTGCACCGAGTCGGGAAGGAAATGGAACGGTCGCTCCATTTCATAGATGACACGATGCGGGCAGTTGCTGGAAAGAGATAAGCGTTGCGGTCGCGTCGCGGTCGGCGGCAACTCACCAGTGTTGGAATGCAAACTCGAGCGGCTCTGTGGGAATCCCGCGGACGATCTCTTTCAGTCGCCAGTGTGTGTTCATTTTGATGTTGATCCACATGAGATCGGCGTGTTCGCCGTTGATCCACGACTTGACCAACTCCTGAATCGCCTCCAGACTGAAATTGTTCGGGCGTCCGATCATGATGGTCTTCGACTGGAAGTGAGCAATCTCGCTCGCATCGAGCCACTTGCAATTTTCGAGAACAATGTGCGGCACGGAGAGGATCTGAAAACGGCCAATGCGTCGGCGGTTCCTACCCCATCGTCTCTCACCGTGTTCCGGAATCTCTGCACATCCATCTCGTTCCACCGCACACGCTTCACATCGAACCCGAGATGGAAGGTGTCGAAACGCAGCTCGTTGAGTCGCGCCTCCAGTTGCGAGACGGGAGTGACGTCGGACCGTCTCACCGACAAAACGCGAATGTTGTAGTACTTGAAGTGGTCGAGCGTCGAATGAATCGAGTCGAGCCTGTTCAGATCGATGCGCAACTCCGAGACGACGGCGTGGGCGCAGTCGAACAGGTTGACCAGGTAGCCGAACAGTTTCGAGAACGCGTCCTCGAGACCGTGATGCGTGCAGAAGACGCCGTGAGCGTTGCGGATGCTGAAACACTTGGAAGACGTTGGGGGGCGTGTGACTGTGTCGGGAATTACCAATAGAACATCGTGTGTCCGATCTTGCGAACGACCACCTCCTCCTCCCGCACCGAGCCTTCTCCGTCGTCTCGCGGCATGTACAGATTCCAGTGAAACCACTGCTGACCGGATCGGAACGAGACGCACGGCTTCCGATGCTCGTACCGAATCCGGAACTCGTGAATCTTGCGTCCCGACCGCCGGATCGCCGTTCTCGTTTCGCTGCTCACAAATGACAGCTCGACACTGCAAATTCAGCATTTCCAGCCTCGAAAGGGGGACAGAAAACTCACATGTCCGTCAGCGAGACGTTCCCAAAAATCGCGCAAAGCGGTAGGGCGCTGTAGTTGTGCAAATCGAGCACCGACGTGTCGTCGTCAAGTCTCCGACCGTTCTCGAAATCCGATCGAATCTGCTCTTCTTCACTATCCATTTCTAGCTGCAAACCTGGTTTTGAGGGGTGAAAAAAGAAAGAGAATTCGAAAAGTGAAAATAGAAAAGTAGAAATATTGAAACGGTAGTTGGAACCGTTGAGAAAATCAAATTTAAAAAAACGAAAAAAAAAATTGGAATCGAATTATTTGCAATATGGGTACAAGATTAGGGGGGCGAAATTGTCAGTCCATACAGAGCTATTATATTAGGTTATTAAAAATTCGAAGCGTTTCGATTTTAAAAAATTGACATGAATGGTGTTAAGATGACAAGAGAATACATTCGGTGATTGAAAATCAATCGGCGGAAGAGCTTCCGGACGCTTCCGCGTCGTTTCCGCTTCCGTCCGCGTGCTCGTTTTGCGGATTGAACGGGTGCTTCTTCCAGCATCGCGCGCGCACCTCTTTCTCGTTCTGGAACATTCGATTCTCGTTCTGCAACAATTTTGGATATGTTCAGTGTCAATTTCTTGTGTTTTTTTTTGTTTTTTAACCTATTCAGCGGCGATGAAAATTTAAAGGCGCGTGTACTTTTCGACGCGGGATTACGGTTTCGTCGGCCATTTTTTTTCAATTTTTCCAATTTTCCGCAGACCCCCAAAAGACGTACCTCTAGGCGTCTCGCATAACTCTTCTGGTTCCACTCGGTCGCCTCGCGCCACGACTTCTGACGCGCCTCCAACGATCTGCGCAACTTCTTCGTCGCCGCCCATTCGTCGGATCGCAAGAAGCCCATCTCGTCGCCGACGCCCTCAGTGATGCGTCTCTCGTGCATCCGGATCTCCCAATGCAGTGTGTCCAGGAGGAACTCGACCTCTTCGGCGACCGCATTCCAGGCGCCCATCGCGCGTGACGGTTCGAGCAGGAACGAGAGCCGCGTGAACATCACCTCGCGAATCGGTCGCGGCTCGTTGTTGACGGGCCTGTCGGGCGGCCGAATGCGATCTTCGCGCAGAGCCAACTCGCGGTTGACCCACGCCTCGAGTGAGCCCATCTCGATCTGGCTCAGGTGCGATTGGATGCCGAGCTCGTGACGAGTGCTCGCGCGAACCTGGACGAGGCGTCTCTCGACCTCGATACGACGTTCTCTCGCCGGCGTCCACTCGAACTGCGACAGATCGTTCGAGACGACCAACGTGCGTAAGATGCGACGTCTCGCCTCGTTGGGATGCATCCGGCGTTCGCCGATCACAACTATCGGCGCGCCGTCCTCATCCAACAGCGGCGCCAGATCCGGACGACCGCCTCCGTTAGGCAGACGGAGCGCCGCTTCCGCGGCGTCATTCGTGCGGTCCTCCTTCTCCTCCTCGTCATGTGGCACGATGAGCTGCAGCGGCATCGGAGGTCGCCGCTGGTCGGGCGGCACATCGCCGACGTCCTGATTCATGCGGAACATCTCGCGGAAGAACAGTTGACGCTCTTTGCGCGGGATGATCGGCGCGGTGATCGGACCGAACTTGGTGACGTTGAGCACGAAGACGTCGGGCTCGCACGACAGCGACGCCTCGAGCGTCTCGTTCGAGTGCACCACCTGCCGGGTATCGACTGGGAAGTAGTAGTCGAACGGTTGACCGTCGGCCACGAGCCACTGACTTTGCAATCTTTTGTAGACGCGTCGCGCCGGTCTCAAAAGGCCGCCTTCTTCGAAACGCGCGTAATGGATGTCGGTCGTTCGGATGAAGATCCACTCGAGATTGGCGGCCACCGGCGACACCTTCCACTCGTCGATGAACCGTTGGAAGTCGCGTGCGGTGAACACCGACGGGTTGCCGAGCATGAGCGTCTTGCCGCCGAACTTGAACAGCTTCTCTTTGGTCATCCATCCGGGAAAGTCGATCGACAGGTGCTCCTTGGTGAGCATCATGTCTTCGAGTCGGTCGAGCTGGAAACGATCGTCCAGCAAGTCGCCGGTGATGTCGATGCCGAGATGGAACTGCTCGGGATGCAGTTTGGCGAGTATGTACTCGAGCACCGGAATCAACTCTTTGCCGAGACGATCGAACGGTCCGGAGCGCACGAGCGAGACGCGACGGATGCGTTTGAAGTGTTTGAAGTGCTCGAGCAGCAGACGGATGTCCTCGATGACCGACAGATCTATGTGCAGGTCCCAGAGCACCGCATCGGTGCAGTCGAAGAAGCCGACGAAGTGGGTGAAGACGCGCGTCAGGCTGTGCTCGATGTCGTGATGGTCGGCGTGCACTCCCCACGGCTTTTCGCACCTGCAACGATATCGATTCCAACGCGCTCATCTACAGCCTACAGCCCTCCCTTTATCAGCGCCCGGTTAGCTCAGTCGGTAGAGCACCAGACTCTTAATCTGGTTGTCGCGGGTTCGAGCCCCGCATTGGGCTGATGTCTTTTTCACCACTTACACTCGAAACGCCTGCCGTCCGGCTTTGCGCGTCTTGTCCGGCTCCTCACCGGCGGGCATGAAGAACGCCCACTCGTAGAACTTGTCCTTGTACTGCAGCTTCAGCACCGGCTTCACCGCGTCGTACGCGATGCGAATCGCCGACAGCTTCAGATCCGACTGCCGGATCGCGGCGTTCATTTCGGACGAGATTGACGAACATTCGAGACTGGAAGAATCGATTCGATTTTGTTTCTTCTCGCCGCTAGAAACTTACATGTCTTTCAACGAAACGTGCTGGAAAACGTTCTCAAGCGGCAGAAATCCCAGATTGTACAGCGGAAGTTCCGACTCGTCGCCGGGAATCTTTTGGAAAACAGGCGGCTTTGCCATTTCGTTTTGGCTGAAAAACCGAGAAATTGACGAAAACTATAGGATTTTCGGAGTTTATAGCGTCAAATAAGCAAGAAAATAACTTATTTGGAGAAAAAAGCATTGAAAAGTGGCGAAAAACATGAATTTCCTGGGAAAAAACCATGCAAATTGCGCGAAAACAACATTTGAAAAACAAAATAAATCGATGGCCGAGAGGAGAAAGTTAGGCCGCCGGCTGCGAAAAACTCGGCCGCCTCAAATTTGGGTCGAAAATGGCCGGAAAACAATGCAAAAACACGAGGAAACGAGGGAAAAATCAATTCAGAATACGAAAAATAGCCGAGTGGCAGAGAGGAGAATATCGATTTTCGGCATGAGCGGCGATAACGGAGAATTCGGCGCGCGACGCGCGTTTCAAGACAAATATCGATTTTTCAGGTATGGCAGAGAGAGGGAGAAAGAGAGAGGTTTCGACGACGAGAAGAAAAGAGATTTGTCGCCGAGCCAACTCGTCGATTTCCATGGAAACGGGCGGACAACCGATGTGGCACGTGCCCGTGTTTTCCCTGGTTTTCCCCAGTTTTCCACCCCGTTTTTCGGTGAAATACCGTCTTAATTTAATTTTGAACTCTTTTAAAAACACATTTAAGAGCAGTTCTCGAACTTTCCCTGGCTGAAATTCGGAATAGTCGGGAGCAAAGCGCGTAGAGACCCGTTTACTGGTAGACTACACTGGGGAGAAGGCGACGCGGCTGCGAGGCGAGGCCGGCGAGAGAAAGACACGACGAGGCAGGCAGGGTGCCCGGCTAGAGAACGCTTGTGACGGCGTGACAGCGGCCTCGTCATGTTTTCTAATGAAAAAATCGATATTCACCCTCGTGGGCATTCGCGTCGGCCGGCAGCGCGCAGCTATACGCCCCGCGCCTCACGCTATGTCGCCGCCCGGTTAGCTCAGTCGGTAGAGCACCAGACTCTTAATCTGGTTGTCGCGGGTTCGAGCCCCGCATTGGGCTGATGTTTTTGGGTTTCTCCCTTTCTCTCTCGCCATCGGGGGCTCTTCAATTAGAGGGAAGTGATTGAAATCTCTCTCGTCTAGCAAGAGAGAGGGAGAGAGGGGGGTCTTGCTGGCAGTGGCAGTGGCAGCAGCTGTCACTCTCTCTGCGTCTCCCCAATTCTCGCCCATTTCGACGGGCAACACGTCTCCTTCCCCCCTTCTTTCTCTGCTTTTCCTTTTCCAGTCGATATATCGATTGATTTTCACACACAGATGGAAGACGTGGAGGAGGAGGCCGAGTGGAAGAAGGAGCGAATGCGAGTGCTCGACGAGTGGTGTGAGATCGAGCTGAAAGGCGCCGACGCGCTGAAACAGGCGGTCGTCTCGGAGGCGCCGGGCGGCTCCTCGCCAGTGGCTCCCGAAACGAGCCTCCAGGACCTCTACCCGCTCCTGACGACGTCAACGTCATCTAAAGCGGAAGAAGAAGAAGAAGAAGGCGTCACCGCGCCAGAAGCGACGACGTCGGCGGCGGCAAGAAGCACGCTGGAACGTCTTCTCGACATCTGTCTGTGCCGCCCGTCTTCGTCGTCCACAAAAGGCTCCCCACTCGTCTACACGCACAAATCGCTGCTTCTGAAGCTGTCGACGGTGCCGTACGACGCGGCGAACGGCACACACTGGCTTCTGCTCGCCGACTACTACCGCAACGTCGCCTCAGCGATGCGCACGCCTTCCGAAGTGGCCGAAGACGTGACGCCGCCGAAACCGGCGCGCGTCGGTCCCCACTGGGTCGCCGTCGGATTTCAGAGCGCCACGCCAGAGACCGATTTTCGCGGGTGCGGCGTGCTCGGACTCCTTCAAATGCACACTTTTACCGCCAAACTGAGCCCGCCCGTGCTTCGCGCCATCGTCAAACTCGCCACCACCGAGCCCAATGTGAGTTTGTGGGTGTCACTGTCACGTGACTGTCACGGGACTGGCGCACGAAAACTTTTATGGGGTGATGCGAACGCGAAAAAAAACTAAAAAAACTAGTTTTTTGAGTTTTTTACTCGATGCGTTGCACAACGAAAAACTCGAAAAACTCGAGTTTTTCTCGAGTTTTTCTCGAGTTTTTTTCGGCGGCCGTGTGGCCACGAGAGCCGATTTTCTAGGCCGGGGTAGATTTACGGTGGCTTCCAACTGGTTTTTTCGATGATTTCGCGCCGTTTTTTCAAGTTTTAACACATAATACTTGATTATTTGCAGTTTTTATAAGAGTAATCACGAAAATCAATCAAATTACATGTTCTCAGCAAGAAAACGAGGTTTCTGCCTTGTTTTTATCGATAAATTATCCTCTTCGAGACCCTAGAAAACAAAAACGTTCGAGGAAGTGTGAGAAATCGCAAAATGATGTGGAAACATAAAAAAAAACGGGCGCAGATAGATAAAATCAGAAGAAAACAACAGAAAAACTGAAGTTTGATTGATTTTCGTGATTACTCTTATGAAAACTGCAAATAATCAATTATTATGTGTGAAAACTTGAAAAAACAGCGCGAAATCATCGAAAAAACCAGTTGGAAGCCACCGTAAATCTACCCCGGCCTAGAAACCCGGCTCTCGCGGCCACACGGCCGCCGAAAAAAACTCGAAAAAAACTCGAGAAAAACTCGAGTTTTTCGAGTTTTTCGTTGTGCAACGCATCGAGTAAAAAACTCAAAAAACTAGTTTTTTTAGTTTTTTTTCGCGTTCGCATCACCCCATTAAAAAAAGGTTTATGAAAGTCAGTTGATCACTCAAATTGTCGGTTTTTACAAAAAATTTACGAAAAAAAATTGTTTTTTCGCAATTTTTTGAAAATCGTGACTGTCACGGGACAGCTCCGGGGTTGTTTTTGGTATTCCGGAAACATTTTTTGAAAATTTCAATTTTTCCATTTTTCAAGCGTTTAAAAATTCTAAAAATTTTGAAATTTTTTTTTGGAAATTTTCAACAGTCGAAAAACGAAAATCGCCCCTTTTCTTGTTTCAAAATGGTCAAAATGGGATATTTTCGGACCCAGCACTTCAAAATCCACCCATTTGAACTGTTTTTGAGCTCGATTTCTCTCAATTAGTCCATTTTCTCGCAGGACTTTCCGCTCGCCGTCGTCTCGATCAATATCACGAGTCTGCTGCTCACTCAACTCAAAAAAGGCGCTTTTGACAGGTAAAAACCCATACATTTTTATTTTCATTCGTGTGTTGCAAACGCGCTCCATTGAACGCAAGCCAAATTTCCGGGTGGCGGCGGCGAATTTATTTTGTGTTTTCGCCCGTTTTTCTCGATTTTCACCCGATTTTCTTCATTTTTTCGACAAAAGAAGTTGAAATTTTGGTTTAAGGGCAGCTTATCAACATTTTCATTCAATTTGCCCCGAAAAAAATAGAGGAAATTGGACGAAAAACGACAAAATCTCGACAATAATTTCGCCCAATTTTCTCCATTTTTTTTGGGGAAAAATTGAATGAAAACGATGAGGAACTGCCTTAAAATCAAAATTTTAACGTTTTCCGTCGAAAAAATGCTGGAAATCGGGTGAAAACCCGGAAATTTGGCTTGCGTTCAACGGAGCGCGTTTGCAACACACGAATCATGACGATATTACTGTAGCTGTAGGTAGATGTGTTATTTTGCAGTTTCGGCACCGAATCCGACGGTCTTTATCCGTTCTTCGCCACGTTGCACGCGGCGACGATTGCGAAATTCTGTGCGATTTACAAGACGCAAAAGTGCACACTTGCGCAGACACAGTCCATTTTCAGCGGTAAAGCAATAATCGCGGCGAGACCCATGCGTCGCAAAAAGACCGTGCGCCTTTAAAATTTAAAGGCGCATGGACTTTTTTTGACGAATGGGTCTCACCACGATGCCACGTTTGCAGTGGTTTAAAACCTATTTTTCGACCAATTTCGGTCTTTGCAGACTTGTCCCGACAACTGGAAAAGTCGCCGTTGCCACTTCTTCTGCTTCTGAATCCCAACAACGACGAGCTCCGAAACGCGCTTCTCCTGTGATTTTCCCATCCGCAATGAATTTGTCTTTTCCACATTTATGCACATCATCATCATTCAGCAGCAGCGGAATTTACAATAATAAATAGTTGGGAGCCGAAAAAAGCGGGGGGAGGACGGATAAAATGGGAGAGTGTGCATGAAGAACAAGAATCGAAGACGTCTTCTGAATCCAGAAGACGTGCGCTTAGGCCTCGTCCTTGTCCTTCGTGCCGTGCTTCAGCATGCGAGTGAACTCCACGTAGTCGAACTGGCCGTTCTGAAACACGAAATATGTCGATTTCCAACGTCTTCTCTCTTGAAAACCTTGATGGGAGCGTCGCGGAAGAGCTCGTCGACCTGCTCCTCGGTGTAGCGCTCGCCCATCGTGGTGAGCAGCTCGCGGAGGTGCTCCTCGTTCAGTTTGCCCGAGTTGTCCTCGTCGAAGCACTGGAACGCGTTGCGGATCACGTCTTCCGGATCGGTGCCCGTCAGCTTCTCGCCGAACAACGTGAGGAACATGGTGAAGTTGATCGGCTGCGCGCCCGGCGCCTCGTTGATCATCGAGTCGATGAACTGCTCCGACACCTCTTTTCCTGCAATTTACCGGAATGTTCCTCTGTTTGCCCGTTCTAACTATATTCTCTCTGATTTCTTGGAACTTTCGAACAAGTAATGTATGTAAAATGTAGATCTCGGGGCGCTCTCCACAAAATGACGTCGAGTTTTCAAACTTTTATCGAGTACCAACAAAGTTAGAGCCCAAAACGTTTTCGTCAATTTTTTGGCTTCTAACTCCGTTCGTACTCGATAAACATTTGAAAACTCAATATCATTTTGTGGAGGGCGCCGAGATCAATCATCTGTTTATCTTGTCGTGAACCCTGGCCCAAAAATCGTGATTTCAATGGTGAGCTGGTCTCGAAGCGAAGAACGATGAAAATCGAAATTTTGAAGTTTCAAGCGAAACGCGCTGTTATCATTCGTTTTTTTTTCCTTATTATTGAATCGGATTTTCGGTTTTCTTTCCACAAATTTACAAATAAAGATATTTAATACATGTTTTAGGAAAGAAGGTTTGGTCCATTGCTCGTGGATTGTCTCCGTGAGAGTCGAGATGAAGTCCTTGACGTACTGGACTTCATCTCAACTCTCACGGAGACTATCACCGAGCGATTCACTCCGATTTTCGGATCTTCGATTCTAGGAATCGTGGCCTATGTATTGTAGGAAAGCAATAGCAAAAGTGAATATGAAGAATAGAAACTTGACAGAGAACAGTGAGGCGGCCCCTATTTATGCACTTCCGTCCATACATCCACGATATTCTCATTTGGTATTCAAATGAGAATATGTATCGTGGATATTCAATTATTCGGCTCCGGGACGTTTGGACATTTCGCAGCCATTCGCTCTTCCTTTCGTGTCTCTTCTTCTCGATCTCTTATATCGACCTTTCGGTCGACACCATTTCCATAAATTATTTGTTTCAACATTTCAAGAAACAAGGAAGTAACTTGACAGCCCGGGGTAGAACTAGTGTGCTCTCAGCAGCCCTCACCAGGCAATGGGAGGAACTTTTCAAAAAATCAAGTACCTCTCGTAAAAAATCGGTCAAAAATCTGGTTTCTGTATCACTACTGGCTCTCAGTGACTCCATCTTCACTGAGTTTTCAGTTTGCCGGTGATTTCTATTCTCAGTAAGTGCTATATTCTATCCCCACCCGTTTTTTCTTCTTCTTTCCGGATGACTAACCGAGAGAGGCGAACATATCCTTCAGATCCTCCTGATCGATGAAGCCGTCGCGATTCTGGTCGATCATGTTGAACGCCTCCTGCAATTCTCATTCTGAACCTCGAATCCGGGGGAATCGGCACACCTTGAACTCCTGGATCTGCGCCTGATCGAACATGGCGAACACGTTCGAGGTGGCTCTTTGCGGCCGCTGACGACGGTTCACAGTCTTGCGCGACGCCATTTTGGTTTCGGTTTTTCCTGAAAAATTGAACTTAAGTTAATATTGAAATTGGAATAAATTTGATAAAGAAGAAGCCAGGAAAATGATAAGAAAATTTTCAACAAAAAAAAAAATTTTTTTTCAAAAAAAATTTCAGATAATTTTCCATGTTCACACCGAGTTTTACAGGCGAATCGCGGGGAAAAATTAAAAAAAAATGGAAAAAGTGGGCGTTTTCTGTCGATTTTTCCGATGGAAAAATGAGTCATCGTTAAGACAAAACGAGAAAAAAAAACATTTTTTTTTGTTTTCACCGCCTTTTTATTACGATTCGGGGCGCCGTTTTTGATTGGAAAAAACTGCAAAAAAATAGATTTTTTCGCTGGAATTTTCTGTCTCAAAACAGTGAAACAGGGAGTATCCAATGAAATATGACAGAAATTCGAGAATTGACACCGGGTCACCTGGCGGCGATGTGTATCTGGATTCCGGGGAAACCAAGGCCGTCTGTCGGAGAATTCCGACAATTTTGCGATTTTCGTGGGGGTGAAACCATTCAAAACAGGGTGAAATCGGCAGGTTTCAGCGATTTTCCGCGCTTCACAGTCTTTTAGAGAGGGTAAAAAAAAAAAGAAACTGTAGATCTCAGTGTCCTCTACAAAATGACGTTGAGTTTTCAAACTTCCATCGAGTATGAACAAAGTTAGAAGCCAAAAAGTGGGGACCTTGCCTGGCCACTTTTTGTCTTCTAACTTTGTTCGTACTCGCTAAAAGTTTGAAAACTCAACGTCATTTTGTAGAGGACACTGAGATCTACATTTTCCATAGATTACTTGTCTGAAAATCCCGAAAAACGAGGGAGATCCTAGGCGGCCCGTCGATAACTCTGTGAAAAAGACTGTAAACAGCGAAAAATCGGTGTAACCCGCCGATTTCACCCTGTTTTGAGGGGGGAAAATCGCGATTTCAGCCAGAAAATGGTCGAAAACATGGAAAAAAGCGATGAATCATCACATGGGAAAGAAGCGTGCGGGGGGCAAACAAAACGCGAGTGGTGGTGCGCCTGCTGGCCGCATAAGGGACTATCGATCGATATTGTCGGACGATGGAAGTGGAGGAGGCGAACGGAGAAGCGGAGGAAGGAGACCGGTTCTGTGTACATTTACGACGCACTATTGTGTTCGGAAGGGGGCGACTTTTCGGAGTGGAAAGGGAGAGAGAGTACAAGTGAAATGGACTTGGGAATATGGACTTTTCATGAGAAAACACAAAGATTTCATAGTTTTGTTGGGAAAAAGAGGAGAAAGTATGGATTTTTCGATGAAATCCGGATACAAATTATGTTTTTTTTCACCCTTTTTTGGAAATGTTAAAAAACATTTTTTTTATTTGAAATCCAATGAATGTTTGAGATTTTCGTCGAAAATTTGATAGTGAATCAAAATTGTCGTATTAATAGCCAACTTTAAACTCGAACGATGACTCATCTCTGTTTTTCCCCCGTCTCCTCGCAATTTTCTCTTTTCCCTGGTTATTTCGTAATTTTATGATTTTCGGAGTAATTTTGGACATTTTTAGCACATTTTCAGCATATTTAAACGTTTTAAAATCGAAAATTCTAATGAAAAGCGGAAAAAATCGCGAAAATCGAGTGGAAAAACGGCGAAAAATTCAATTTGAGAGCGCGCCAATTTAAAGGCGCATGTCATTTTTCGGCGCCGATATCTCGCCACGAAAATGCGAACATTTGAATTTTTTCGCCCTTTTTTCACATTTTTCCGGCTCTTTTCGAGTTCTTGACACGATTTTCGGGTTCTAGATAGTTTTTTCATAAAAATTAATGTCTATTTACGAGTTTCCCGCCTGAAATTACCCCTGGTTACTGGAAATTGGGCCGCAATTCGGTTTATTTCGTGTCTTGCATCATTCTTTGATTTTTCTATGCTCTCTGCTCAAATTCCATGTTTCTTCCAGGTGAAATGAACAGCGCTTCGACTTTGGTCCGTTCGCTTTCGCGTGTGGCTCTTCGCTCGTCGAACGTCATCAAAATGGCAGCTCCGCGACACTTCTCGCAGACCGCCAAGGGTAATTCTGCGTTTTTCCTGTTCTTCTAATGTTTTAAATTGATTTTTCAGTGCTCTCGGTGACTCCGGAGCTCCAGCAGGCGTTGAGCCGCGAAATCGAGGCCGAGCAGCAGTTGAGCAAGGAAAATCTGCAAGGAGACGTCGCCCCGACGTTCCCAGGATTCTCCGTTATCACGAAAGAAGCCGAGGTGCGGCTCACGAAGAAGAACGGCAACGAGGAGTGAGAAACGAAAAGAGAGTGGCGAGAAAGCGAATCAGGATCTTTTCAGTATTCTCGTCGTCTTCAACGTGAATCACTCGGTCGACATGGAGGAGGGATTCGACGACGAGCCGTCGCAAGCTGTGAGTCTTGAAAATATTTAGATTCGCATCGTTATCAGCAGAGTTGCAAAATTGAGAGCCGGACTGGAGAGTTCGAAATCGGCTGGTTTCAATATTTCATTTTTAAATAGTTTTTCGGATTGTACAATTGAAAATGGCCTTTTCGGTCATTTCAATGTCATTTTGGCCTCCAGTGTCCATTCTGTGTACTGAAATTGACTGGAGTTGCTCGAAAATCTTTGAGGAACGAGCTGATTCGCATGAAAGTATCATTTTTCAGGCGGCCCCGGTGCCAGTGGCTCTTCCGCCATTCACTGTCGAAATCACGAAGGGAGACCAACGGCTGTGCTTCCATCTGGAGCTCGTTCCAGTCGACGATCAGCCGGATGAGTGTAAGACCCCCTTAAAGATTGACGAATGGAAAAAGAACAAATCCACCTTCAGATGACTTCCGCGTCGAGGAGTTTTACGTCGCACCGTCGGCAAAGGGAGGAAACGAGGACGTGCCGTCGGAGGTGTACGCGAGCAGCGGAAAGTATATCGATCCGGTGAGTGACCTGCCTGCAGGCTGGCCGCATCATCGGCACCCCATTTCGTTGCAGGACCTCCACGACCTTCTGTTCGTTCGCTATTTGGAGGAGCGCGGTCTGGACGCTCGCTTCTGCAAGACGCTCGTCGCGTACGCCACCCACTACGAGCACTCGCAATACGTCGGCCTTCTCGACAAAATCAAGAAATTCGTGTCCAAGTAGACGCCGCTGTTCTCGTGTTCCTCCCTCTCCTATTCTGTTGACCGTTTTTCTCTCTCGTTTTTTTCATTGATTTTTTTTTGATTTTAGTAGGTAATTTAGATCGTTTTCAATAAATCCGTCAGTTGTTTTCTTTTTAGGGCGCTCTCGATATGCTCTCAAGATGGATTCTCTTTCCTTTTCGAATAATTCTTATCGATCTTTCCTTCATTGTTCCCGCTCATTGTTGTTTGCAGATGTCTGAGGAGAACGTGCAGGAGTTCAAGCTGAAAGAAGACTGCGAACTTCGGTTCGTCGCCGGCGACGACTCGGACGTGTGTCTCGAGCTGGTGCACGGATACGCCGAGATCTTCGGCACCGAGCTGATTCTCAACAAGAAGTACACGTTTCCGGCCAGTGAGTGAGCTGGGAAAAACCAAAAAAACCCTTTAAAGTGCTCATTTTATCGCTGAAATTCATGTTTCTGGCTCAAAAATCGATAGAAAATGGAGAGTAGTTCGTATTTTTAAACCCGCAAACATCGAAATTCCGCGTTTTTTCGAATTTTCAGCCAATTTCAGTCATTTGAAATCTTGTGTTTTCTACGGCAAACTATGATTTTTGCACGCAATTTCCAGTTTTAAAATCCCTTTCGCTTCAGAATCGCGAGTGGCGGTGTTCACGTGGAAGTCGGCGCGCGTCGAGCTCGTCGGCGTCACCGAGAGCGCCTACGTGGCAGAGCACACTCCGATGGTCGTCTATCTGAACACGCACGCGGCGATGGAGCAGGTGCGACAGAATCGCGAGCAGACCGAACGCGACACGGGCACACAGGCGAAAGGACCGCGCGTTCTTCTCGGTTAGTGGTAAACACTGAAACACTTGTTCGGAACTATTCGGAGGCTCCAGCACGGTTCGCAAGTGCCGTTTCCAAAACTGATTTTCAGGGTTGTCAAATTCCGGGCCGGCCCGTGACAACCCTGCTGATTTTGCTCTCCCGAATGAGCGCAAAATTTCAAAAATCATAAAATCAGGGGATGATCACCCCTTGGGAACCTAAAATAAGAAAGCACCCAGTAAGATAGTAGGGCCCATTTTGACCATGTATTATTTTGGAAAAATACATGGTCAAAGTGGGCCCTACTATCTTATTAGGCGCTTTCTTGTTTCAGGTTCCCAAGGGGTGATCATCCCCTGATGAAACGTCATGGAGTCGAACTTTCGAACAAGTAATCTATGGAAAATGTAGATCTCACAGGCGCCTACTACAAAATGACAATGAGTTTTCAAACTTTTATCGAGTACGAACAAAGTTAGAAGCCGAAAAGTGGCCGTGCCGACAAGGTCCCCACTTTTTGGCTTCTAACTTTGTTGGTACTCGATAAAAGTCTGAAAACTCGACGTCTTTTTGTAGAGGGCACCTGAATCTACAGTTTCTATAGATTACTTGAACGAAAATTCCAATCCTGTCCACTGTCAAATTTGAAATTTCGCCATTGCAGTCGGCTCGACGGACGTCGGAAAGAGCACCGTCTCGCGCATTCTGTGCAACTACGCGGTTCGCCAGGGCCGAACGCCGATCTTCGTCGAGCTGGACGTCGGGCAGAGCAACGTGTCGCTGCCCGGCACCGTGGCGGCGCTTCTCATTCAGAAGACGGCCGACGTCGTCGACGGATTCGAGCGCAACAGTCCGCTCGTCTTCAACTTCGGGCACACGTCGCCGGCGAAGAATCTGTCGTTGTACGAGGAGCTGTTCAAGACGCTCGCCGCGACGATCAAGACGCAGACGGCCGAGAGCGAGGAGGCGCGCATGGGCGGCATGATCATCAACACGTGCGGATGGGTCGACGGCGAGGGGTGAGTGGAACCGAGCACTTTTGAGCACCAAAAGACATTTCCAGATACAAGTGTCTCGTGAAGGCCGCCTCGGCGTTCGAAGTCGACGTCGTCGTCGTGCTCGACCACGAACGTCTCTACAGCGATCTCGGAAAGGAGCTGCCCGATTTTGTGAGAGTGAGTCTTCTTTTCTGTGAAAACTGTTCCGAAACTATCGAAAAGGTGTGTGGGAAAGTCGTCTTTTTTCGAGCGAAAACCCAGCATGATTAGGTGTGACACAAAAGGGGCTCATCTAATAGATAGTCGATCAAGATAGACGCCTGGC
Source organism: Caenorhabditis afra (assembly GCA_963570955.1). Taxonomy (NCBI): domain Eukaryota; kingdom Metazoa; phylum Nematoda; class Chromadorea; order Rhabditida; family Rhabditidae; genus Caenorhabditis; species Caenorhabditis afra. Next base: position 6,769,357 of record OY751534.1, read on the forward strand.
AGTTGTGCACGGGGGGGGGGGCGGGGCTCATTTTACAGTCAATCGAGGTAATTTGGAGAGAAAGGTGTGACACAAAGGGGCGTGACTCTCACTTCGATTATTGATTGAGCGAGATAAGTGTGACACAAAAGGGGTTCACCTAGATAATCGATCAAGATAGACAGGTTCTGAAGTTTATGGAAAATCACATATTGTCGTTTTTTTCGGGAGGAAACTTGCGAATCGTCGCGCGCTCCGAAATTGGGGGCGTGGCCCATGTGCAAGTGCCGCACGGTTGAAACTCCGCCCACTTTTGGAATTGTCATCACGCCAATCACCGCGTTTCTGGGGCGGAGTCACGCGCGCCGATTGGCCGCCCCACGTGAAAATTCAAAAAACGCAATGGGCGCAGTTTCAACCGTGCGGCACTTGCAAATTGGCCACGCCCCCAAATTTTGGCCATACGTGGAAGTTCACACACTGCCCCCCGAAAAAAACGACAATAATAGTGAAGAACACGGAAAAAAGCGATCCACAAGACGGCCCGACCCGCTGCAAGTGTCTGAAACTTGTCAATTCTGCCACACTGCACTGTTACAATCAACCCAATCCCCCCACAGTTTTCGTGGTTTTTCGCGGTCCGCTGCAAAATCACGGAGAAATTGCTGGAGGTCTAGTCAGAAGACAGATTCCAGAAATTTCTCTAGGCCTTGTTTTAAATTGGCCAAAAATCGCCGGTATTGGGATTTGAAACTCTTGCCGACATTGTCGAAAAACGAAAAGTTGCCGATTTCGCCGAAATCTTTCAAGTTTGGTAATTTCGAAATTTCGAAACGTTCCGTCTTGGGCCATTCCGACCGATCCTTCGCCTAAAAATCGGCCAAAAATTGGCATTTTTTGCGGCGCCTCACTTTTTCAAACCAATATCGATTTGTTTTGCAGCTCGTCCATCAGCCGAAATCGGGCGGTGTGGAGCAACGGACGCCGCAGATGAGGGCCAAAATGCGCGGGGAGAACGTGCATCGGGTACGTCGTCTTTCTTTCCCCTCCTCCCGATCTTTCCTTCTCACACCTTCCTATCTTGCAGTACTTCTACGGAACACGCGCCAACAACCTGCATCCGTTCTCGTTCGACGTCTCCTTCGACGACGTCACTCTGTGCAAGATCGGCGCCGAACAGCTGCCCGACTCGTGTCTGCCGTTCGGAATGGAGGTCGAGAACCACGAGACGAAGGTGGTCCGGCTGGAGCCGTCGCTCGAGTGCAAACACCATCTGTTCGCGTTCTCGCCGGCCGCCCGTCCCGACGAGACGGTGCTCACGTCGGCCGTCTACGGCTTCTGTCTCGTCACCGAGGTGGACGTCGAGCGGCGCACGATGACGATCCTGTGTCCGCAGAACTCGTTGCCGTCGAAGACGTTGGTCTACTCGGAAGTGACACATCTCGACGATCAGATACAACGATAAGAGACTCAACACCATAATCATCATGATCATCACTACGAGGATAAACTATTCCTTGCTTTTTGGAGGGGAATCTTTCACAATTTATTGAATTTTCCGGGGTATGGCGAGCGCGCGAGGGGGAGGAGACAGAAAACGAATAAAATTTTTAATTTTTAAAATAAAATATACTCAAGAACACACACATTTTAAGGGAGGAGGGGGAAAAGAAAGGAGTCTTTCAGATTCGATTCTTTTTGTTTTTAGATAGTGGGCGGGGCCAAACGGTTAGATGGAACGGGGGAGAGGACGCGTTTTGCGATGAGAACAATCATTTTGAGGGGGGTTGACAAAAAGTCTGCGATCCAGATGATGAGCGGAATTTCAGACAATACTAAACACTTACAGACTTTCTTTTTTTCTAATGGAGACGGGGAGGGTGAGGGAGCGGGCCAAAATAAATAGGTAACAATGAGAAATTAGAAAAGGAAATGGGATAAAAACGAATTTTCTACGGGGAGGAGGGGCTGATTCACATGTTCGTCTGCGCCTCCTTGACGGCCTTCTCGAAGTCGCCAGCGATCGACGCATCCTTGAACTTCACGGTGAAAATGGCTGCTTCGGCGGTCGTCGCGTCCTCCGAAAAGTCCTGCAATGCACGCATTGGACGTTTTGATTCCGCTCTTTCTCCTACCTGACAGACGAAAGTGAGCACTTGCGGCATGTTGGGCTTCTGCGTCATCTTCATATCTTTGGTTATGCGGAAGTTTGCGCAAATCTTGTGAACCTGCTCACGACGCATAACGATGCGATACTTGTTCTCCTTGTCCTTGAGCACCTGCAAATTCGATGGATTATCATTAGAGCTTCCTTATTTTGGCGAGTCTACCTTGAGGTCTCCGACTCCCCGCTCCTTGTTCTCGCGAAGATCGGAGAAGTACTTGAAGAGTTTGCAGCGAGCGCTGAAGACGACCTCTTCGCTCTCCTCACCGGTCACCACCTCGACCAGATCCGGCAACGGGATCACCGGCTGGTACTCGGCGTCCGGCTCGTACTCGCCGTCCTCGCCTTCCTCCTCCTCCTCGCCGTTTTCGTTCTTCGATGAGCTCTGCGTCGTGTTCGCTTTGCTTCCGAAGAGGCTCGACTTCTTCTGCGAGGCGAGCTCCTGCTTCGCCTTGTCAGTGTTGTTCTGGTCGAAGATGCTGCCCTTCGAGTTGGCGGCGACCGACGCGAACGAGGCTCCTCCAGTCGCCATGCTTCCGAAGATAGAAGACGTCGACGTGTTGGCCGAGGTTGCCGACACGGCCGGAGAGCTCGTCACCGGCTTGCCGAACGAGAACTTTGGAGTTCCGCCGAAAGTGAAGCCAGCGGAACCGGCGGACGAAGAAGAAGCAGCGACGGACGGCGAGGCAGCGGCGGGTGTCTTAGACTGGTTGAAGTTGAACAGTGGACCAGCTGGTGCGGCAGCAGCGGCGGGAGCCGGCGAGGCGGACGCGTTGAACGAGAAAGAAGCTGCTCCGCTTCCGCCTCCTCCGAATATGCTCTGTTTCGGTGTGTTTCCGCCGCCGAAGACGCTCGTGTTGGTGGTGCTAGGCGAGCCGTTCAACGAAGATCCGAAAGCGGCGGCTGCCGGAGCAGCGGCCGGGGAAGCAACGGCGGGGGCGGCAGACGCGCCGAAGCCGAAAGCGATCTTTGGCGTTCCTGGAGCTGGTTTCAGAATCGAAGGCTTCGAGAAGATGTTCTTCTCGCCGGCAGTACCGTCTTTCTTGGTGTTGCAGCACTCGCACTGATCGAGACCGGCCTTGACGGTCACGTAGCATCCGGGACACTCCCACTCGCCGGATTTCGGTTTGAACTGGTCTCCGAAGCCGTTCTCCTGCTTCTTGTTGGCCGGAATGACGACCTCCTTCGGCTCTTCCTTGATCTCCTTCTTGACCTCCTTCTTAATCTCCTTCTTGGCCTCCTTGGTGGCAGCGGTTCCAGTGGTGCCAGCGTTCTTGTGCTCGGCGACAGCGCGTTCGAAAAGCTTCTTGAACTCGGTGGCGATCTCAACGTTGGCGAAGCGAGCGGACAGCTTCACATGAGCCGGCTCGTCCTCGGAAAAGTCTTCGCAGAACCACGTGTAGGCCTTCTCGTTCTTCTGCATTTGCTGGAGGCTCATCGATCCGACGATCGGGAAGTTGGCGCACACTTTGAGCACCTGAAATAAGAAGGAGCGATTAGAAGGAAAGGCAAATGGAGAAGCAAGAGATTCCGTTCAAAAGCGAGCAGTTGCGGAAAGAAAGAGAAGGCGGTAGGAATAACCTGAATATTCCAGCACAACTCCTCCTCATTGCTGCCACTTTTTGAAGGGAGTGCCTCTTCCGAAATGGTCACCTGTTCGCGTCGCATCACCACACGCCACTTCTTCGTCTCCTTGTTCTGCAGCACCTTCAGATCGCCAGTTCCGCGTTCCTTCCACTCGGACGTCTCTTTCGACCAGATGTAGAGTTTGGAGCGGTTGTTGAACATCACCTCCTCGCTCTCCTCGCCAGTCTTCACCTCGACCAGATCGGGAAGCGGGATGACGGGCGCGAAAGTGGCCTCCGGCTCGTACTCCTCGTCGTTCTCCTCATCCTCGTCGTCTTTGGCGGCTGCCGCGGGCGCGTCGGCTTTTGGAATCACGATCTGGTTGGCGGGAACAGCGGCTTCCGGCTTCTTTCCGAACAGCGAGGATCCGGTGCCGAAAGTGAATCCAGTAGTAGCCGGAGTGGTCTTGGCAACCGGGGCAGCAGACGCAGTGGTAGACGAGACGACAGGAGCCTGGGGCTTGTTGTCGACGGGTGCTGCCGGAGCGGCTTTTGGTGGGAAGACGGGCGGCTTCACGGCCTCAGCCTCGGGTTTCACCGGGAACAATGGTTCGGCTGGCTGGAAAATCTTTTGGAAATGAGATCATAGCATGACAATAGAGTTTTCCTACCTTTGGAATAGTGAAGGTTGGCTGAGCGGTCGGAACGGGCTTGACTGGGAGTTGTGGGGCTGGAACCACCGGAGCCTTTGGAGCCAAAAGTCCGGCGAGTGCACTTTGCTGTGCTTGGGCCTGGGCTTGGGCCTGAAGTTGAGCTTGAGCCTGAGCCTGGGCCTGAAGTTGAGCTTGAGCTTGAGCCAATCCTTGAGCAGTAGCCGCAAGCTGTGCCTGGCCTTGCATCTCCATTTGCTGCCGCAACAACATTTGATGGAGTTGATGCTGCTGCGGGTGCATCGCACCGCCGACGCCACCGGCCACCTGAGCGGCAAGAGCAGCGCCGAACTGTTGAACTTGAGCCTGGGCGGAGTCACGGGCGAGCATCGTGGCTATGATTTGATGAAGACGCTCGAGCTCCTTTCCGTGCAGCGCGTTTTGGTCGGCGAACTGCTTCTGGGCGCGGTCGTCCGAGCGGCGGAGGTCTTCGCGGAGCTGCGCGATTCCCTCGTGGTGTTCGATCTGGAAATTCCCCGACGTGGACTGTTTTTTTCCTCTCTAGACTCGTTTCTACCTTCAATGCCTCCAAACTCTTGGTCAGTTGCTCAAACTGGGTGGCCATTGTCTGCTGAACGTCGAGAACGCTCGCAACGATGTGAGTGAACTTCTGCAATGTCTTGAAGAAGGTTTAGACAAACTGATGCTTACAACAACTTACCGTCTTCTGATCTCCCATTACGACAAGAAGATGAGCTGGAAAAAGAGTAAATAAATGGATTAGCGAGATGAAATCGATAAGAAACAGCGGAGAGGCAGTTGCCATAGAAACGAAGCACAAGAACCGCGAGGCGATAATTGGCATGCACCATTCTAGTTTAGAAATTCCCGGGAGAAGTTTGCAAGCTCATATTTTCGCGCCAAACTCAATTCTCATCAAAAATACCCGGTTCCAGCCCATTTTCCGCGATACCGCTTGGTTTTTTCGATCGTTTTTGATAGTTTTTTTCATAAAAATCGATAAAAACTGAGAAAAACTGCAAAATCACCTCAAAAACGGCAGAAAATGGTGAAAAAGCGGCGAAAGAGTGGCGCGGGAAAGCACAAAACTTTCGAATGATTTCAAAATTTTGAAATCGTTTCGAGACCCGCCGCGTAAATCGACACACGCGCCTTTAAACATGAGTTGGCATCAAACGCTGAAATATCCAGTTTTTCGCCGAAAAAACACGATTTCCGCCAATTTTCACCCGATTTTCGCGATTTTATCGCATTTTTCATCGGATTTCATGCCCATTTCGCGAGAATTCCCATCAAATTCGGCCGTTTCGCGGCGAAAATCGATTCGCTCACAGGTTTCGGTTATTTTCTAATTTTCAGCCAAAATGGAGGTGGACAGCAGCTCTTCGTCGTCTTCAGATGAGGAATGCGAAATCGACAACGATCAGGCGCTTTATATTCATACGGCGTAAGTTTTTTCGCAAGAAATTGCTGGAAACTTTGAATTTTGGCGCTGAAACTGAAGTTTTCGGGTTTTAGAAGCGTCAAATTGTCGGTTGGAAGTGAAAAAGCGGCGAAAACAGTGTCAGAAGTGATAAAAATCGATAAAGAGCCGAGCAGAAGCGGTGCACGACGTCAAGTGAGCAGTGAAGGCGAATTCGTCGTTATGTGAGTCTAAATTCACAGAAATTCCTGTTTTCATGAGAAAAAAACGTTGAAAATCGAATGCAAAAGCCAAAAAAGACCAAAAATCGGCTTAAAACGCTGAAAATCTTCGTTTTTCAGTAGAATCGAGAGCAAAGACCCGAAATCGCTGTCGAAATCCATCGCCAACGCGGTCGAAATGATCGATTTGTCGGTGAAAACGATGAAAATGTGCGAAAATTACGGAAAATCGACGGAAAACGGACTGAAACGCAAACTTCCCGACGGAGCTCAAGCCTGAAATGCGCTGAAACTATTTTTGATTTTCCCTATCAGTTTGTTATCACTTTACTCGGTTTTGTTAACATTTTCATGTTGTTTTCAATTTGTTTTAAAACTCAGATCTTGAAAAACCCTCTGAATATCAGAGAGATAAATTTGTTTTTTTGTTTTTTTTGAAAAAAAAATTGTCTCGTTTATCAGGTTTTTAGAGCCTGTTTCATATTTCACACCTCTATTTTCACTATTTAATGCGCCAAAGGTGGGAATTTTTCATTCAAAGTTTGATAAAATTCAAGTTACCGCCATCAGCTGACGCTAAACACAGTGCGACGAGCGGAGCATCGTACTGAAATCCTGAAATTACTGAAAAACGCGTTCAGATGTTCAAAAACCTGAAAAATCGGTTGGAAAGTGAGACGAGCAAAATAAAACAGACTGCGAGCCAGTATGGAGAGCAGCTCACCGCCCAAATCGGTCAATACAGACAGTCGATGGTGAGTTTCAGCGGGAAAATTGACATTTTTCCAATGATTTCCTTGTTCAGAATGAGCCCGGAGCGGCCGGAAGTGATGCGTCCGCGTCGATTTCGAAGCGATTTCTGAATTCGGTCGGAGGAGGCTCGGAAAAGGGCGCCGGCAGTGAGAAAAACGATGCGGACACTTCCATGGTACGGAATTCGCAAAAATTCAAGTTTCCGCCAACCGCTAACGCTAAACACAGTGTAAAAAGCGGAGCATCGTACTGAATTTTGAAAATTATCAAAAAAAAAACGGAATTCAAGCGTAATTTCGGAGCGTCGTACTCATCGCGACTTTGCAGGAGTCGTCGTCGGCGATCATGTCCGAGATACCGGAAGCGGACCTTCTCGGCCTCGGCCTATCGTCGCAACCGTCGCCAACACGCCGGAAACGGACGCCGTCGGAAGAGTCGACGAATTCGAACGAATCGACGCTCGCCTCGCTGCTCAACTCGATTCCGAACGTGATCTCGTCGACGTTCGAAACGATCCCGTCCGACTCGGAGTCGGTGGCCAGCGACGCGTTCTCCGTCCGATCCACCAACGATCCGGTGAGTCGTTTTGAGTTCGAATCGAGTTGAACGTCTTCATTTTGTAGGCGTACACGTCGCGTCTGAAGCAAAGACTGGCCACCTACAAAGCAAAGTATCGCGACGCCGTCCACCGTCACAATCAGCTCGTCGACGAGAATCGGAACACGAAAAAGTTGCTCGAGTCGACGCAGGACGCGTGTCTCCAGAAAATCGAACATTTACGCTGCGAGAAGCGCGTTCTGGCGGAGAAGTTGCGCGAGGCGGCCGGCAGCGAGGAGCTCGAGAAGAAGTGCGACGAGTATCGGAAGATGCTCGAGCAGTGTCGCCTCAAGATCAAGGCGCTGCAGCAGGAGAGGAAGGGAGAGCAGCAGCTGGTGGAAGTCGACAATCCGCGCGTCCTCGAACTGCAGGAACGCATCCAGAAGACCGAGGAGGAGTGGACGAACCGCATCAACGACAGCGACCAGCAGCACGCGATCAGTCTCGCCACGACGAAGGCCGAAATGCACGCGGCACTCGAGAACAAGGACTCCGAGGTGCGGGCGGGGCGTTCTCATCAGAGATGGGCGGAATTTCACACGGGAGACCCTTACTATAGCCGTGATTCGTGTGTTTCAAACGCGCTCCGCTGAGCCAGTACTTCGCCTCGGGCCGAAATTATTTTCGAGATTTCCGTCGTTTTCCGCCAATTTTCGCCCAATTTCCTCCATTTTTTTGGGGTAAAACTGATTGAAAATGTTGATAAGCTGCCCTAAAACCAAAATTTCAACTTTTCTTTGTCGAAAAAATGAAGAAAATCGGGTGAAAATCGAGAAAAACGGCCGAAAACAGGAAAGAAACTCGCCGCCGCCACCCGGAAATTTGGCTTGCGTTCAATGGAGCGCGTTTGCAACACACGAATCACGACTATAGTACGATTTTGGGGTTTTAGGTTCCGAATACAGGTTTTTCGGTGAATACAGTATCTAGATGAGCCCCCCTTTTGTGTCGCACCTGCTCGAACTGCCTGATATCTACAGTTCTGGCCATAACTTTTTTTCAAAGTTATCCAATCGACCTGAAATTTTGACTGGGTTTGTAAACACGGACTATAATACTAGAGGCAAAGTTCTGAAGCTCAGCTTCAATTCGAAGTTCCATAATTTCAGAAAAACCTGTTTTTGGCTCAGACCTCCCTTTTAGCCATTTTGTATTTAGCTACTTTTCCGGGAATCTTCCCAACTCAGTTCTAGAGTGATAAATGTTCATTTAATCAAAAAAAAATGTTTCCGCTTTAGTTTGAGTGATTTGGAAGTTTCCAAACTGATATCCGGATGAAATAGTCCAAAATGGGTCGCTTATCAAAAATGCCATGGTTTTGAAACCCCATTTTATTTTTGAGCGAATTCACTAACTTTGGGATGTTTTTATTCGCTGAAAATTGAAATTGGAAGCTTTGGGAGCATTCTCCTCTGTTTTTTAAAACTGAATCTGATGTCGTTTCGCTTCAGATCGAGCAGTGGCGTCGAAAGTGTGCAATTCTCGAGCAACAAGACACCGACGCCAACCAGAGATGGCACGAGAAGGTCGAAAAAGTGCAGGCGGTGAACAAGGCGCTCGAAGCGGAGAAGGTACTCTTATTCCCCCCGAAAGTTCCACTTCCAGACCGCTTTCCAGAACGAAATGATCGAAAAGTTGTCGGAGGCGAAGACGCAGGGCGTTCGAGCGGTTCTCGAGGAAGAGGAGCGAAAAAGAGTCCAAATCGAGGCGGAGCTGAACGAGGAAATCGAGAAGTCGAATGAGCTCGTCGAGAAAATGCGCCTCGAAATGGCCACGCTGGTCGGTTTTTTTTCGCTGAATTTTGAGACGAAAATTACCGATTTTTGTGTTCAGAAAGTGCAGTTGGAAGCGAAAGAATCGAAAGAGTTTGATGAGAACAAGGAGGACGTGGAAGCGGTGAGCTGGAAAATTTTTTAAAATTTAAATATAAAATAAACATTTTTTTCATCAAAATCGAAGGTTGGTAGATAACTCGCGTCTGAAACGTTCGCTAAACGGGACCCCTGTCCAAAGTTTGCGAAATTCTATTCAAACCCCCTCTCTCCCAACACTTTTTCTGAAACTTCCCATGAATCGGCAGATGGTTCAAATTCATTTTTCGGAAAAAACGGCGAGAGAGTGTGTTAAAATCAGAGACGCAGACGAAAACTCGTCTCTCTGTTTCTACTGTATTGCTAATCAATAGACATTTTACGGTTACTGAAGCAGTAGTATCCTCACTCCCTTTCAAAAATAACCAGCACCCACGGTCAACCTAGACAGCTGGAACTCCTTGAAATAGTGATTTTGCGAAGTTACGACTACCGTATCTACCGTAATCCAGCCCTCACTAAGTAGTGTCAGGAGGTTGGAAAAAGATAAGTGGGGGTATGGCAAAAAAGAGGGAAAGGCAAGTGGGTCACAGATAGAATTGAAAAGAAATTGTTTTTGCTCGCTTAGCTCACAATCCGAAAAGACAAATCCCCCACTGGTTTCTGTACCACTAGTGATGAGGTCTGACCGTAATCGCTGTACAACCTCCGAGATATTCTGTCAGTGACATACCCCCACCCTAACAATGCGGCTCCGGGACGGTTCGCAAGAAGACGTTTCGCAAGTGCCGTTTTCAGTACTGATTTTGCCCTCAGATAGAGCGCAAAATTGAAAAATCATGAAAGCGAGTGATGGTGACCATTAGGAACCTAACAAGAAAGCACCTAGTAAGCTAGTAGGCTCAGTTTGACCAATAATTTTTTTCTTGAAAAATTGCAAAAATGAAAATTTTTCTTTCTCATAGTTTTTTTAAAAACTCTGCTCCTCAGAACAAACAGAAATTTATTTGAAAAACTATAAAGTTTCTAAAAAAAAAAATTTCATTTTTGCAATTTTTCAAGAAAAAAATTATTGGTCAAACTGGGCCTACTAGCTTACTAGGTGCTTTCTTGTTAGGTTCCTAATGGTCACCATCACTCGCTTTCATGATTTTTCAATTTTGGGCTCTATCTGAGGGCAAAATCAGTACTGAAAACGGCACTTGCGAAACGTCTTCTTGCGAACCGTCCCGGAGCCAACAATGCTCCCATCAATACTTGGAGTCGATCGGTTCGGTACGAAAAAGTTTCAAAAATTACCGTTTCTACTGTAGGTAACGTAATCCTACCGTAATCCGGACCAAAATAGTTATAGGGGTGAAGCGTCCCGAGACCCATAAGGCTATGCAAAATATCAGACCGATCGGTCCAAAGGCTTGAGTGCTATTTCAGTTCTAGTGCGAGAAAAACATCATAACTCTTCAACTTTCCGCGTTTCAGCTAAAACTCGAGCTCGCCACTGCTCTTTCTCAAAAATCGGAGCTCGAGACGAAAATCGCCGACCATCTGTCGAGTTTCGATATTTATCGTCTGGAAGCGGAAAAGACGCTCAACGCCGCCAATGAACAGTTAGTTTATTTTTATTTTTAATCTTTTTTATTTATTGTTTCTCGATTCTCTAAATGTTGATTTTTCCCCTCATTTTCCCCTCGGGAATCGGTGTCAGTGCATGAGAAAATTTTTTGGAAAATTTGAAAAATGCACAGAAATTGTGGATTTTCCCTTTGTTTTCCCCTTTTCCCCTGCTTTTTTCGTTTTTTTCGAAATTTATTTCAGTTCAATGTTGTAAATTTGTCGGAAAATGTGGGATTTTTAGTTGAATTTTTAATTTCGAAAACAACATAGAAGAAGAAGAACAAGTCGGCTGGTTCCGAATGTCCCCTCTTTTTCCTCATTTTTCAATTCAATTTTCTTCAAAAAACGAGTGTCATCGCCCCGTTAAAAAGTGCAGATTCGTTCGGAAGACGAGCGAGTGTGACACGTGGCGCGAGAAGTACGAAGAGCGAGCCGCCGCCTCCGAGCACATTGCGACTGTCGAATTCGAGACACTGGAGACCGACACGCAACGCACACAACTGTACGTCTCTCCATCTTCATCTGATGATCTGATGATAAGGATCTGATGATCTGATGATGATGAAACAAAATTATTTAGGGGGAGGGCGCGACTGAGAGGACCTCTTTGTGGCTTGTACGTGGGCAGTGAAGATGGAAAAAGGGGGCGGAGCAGGGATGCATGGAGGAGAATATGGAAATTTATAGAAGTGGCTATAACTTTTATCAAATTGGTTTTTTTTGGAAAACGGTAAACGCTCAAGTTTAGGTCTCAACGAGATCTATAGAATGGTACAAGAAATTTCTGGAAATGTTATATCTGAACAAGGTTATGACGTTTGTTCCATGAAAAAATGGAAATGGAACTAAATTTTCATGGAACAAACGTCATAACTTTGTTCAGATATAACATTTCCAGAAATTTCTTGAACCATTCTGTAGAACTCGTTGAGACCTAAATTTGAGCGTTTATCGTTTTCCGAAAAAACCACTCCGAAAAAAGTTATAGCCTCTTCCATCAAATTTCCATATTCTCCTCCAAGCATCCCTGGGGCGGAGTCTGGTGTCTCAAAAGCATAATTGCCGGAAAATCAAAAGTCGGCCCGGTTTTGCGATGTTTTAAATGGAAACCCCGTGCCTTATTCAAATTACCGTAAAACCTGCATTCGAGAACGGCATGCGGGGGGGGGGTCTAATTTTCAACCCTCTAATTTTAAAAGGAAATTTCGAGAATCCACAGGGGGGACCCTTACGATTTCGGGGTTTTGGGTGCCGTTCTAATACAGGTTTTACGGTACGAACCCTTTAAGTTGTCTTAATGTCTAAAAGCAACGGGGGGTTCTAGTGATTTTGCCGGGAAATAACAAAGCAATTCGATATGGGAATAAGTTTTTGCTCAAAATCGAGACCAGACAAAATCCTTGTTGCCTAGCTTTTTCGAAGGGAACCTTTTAGAAAATATGGAAGTCAATTTTAACTTTCCGCCAGTTTTTGCTATTATGCCCTCGTTTTGTAGAGAGCTTGATTTCAACGTTGTGGTGTTTGCGGACCATCGCTGTTCACAAAACGAGGCCACAATAACAGTATTCCACCATCTGCCTCCCTTTTTCGTGCATTTCAGTGTTTTCGTACAAGTTTAAAAAAAAAACAATTCAAAAATGATGAGCCACCAGCGTGAGACCATCAGATACATTTTTCGGCATACCGTAATGGTGGGGTAATTGCGATAAGTAGAAATAGAAAACAAAAAGTATGTAGGTCCACACAAAAATAATCGTCTCTCTTTTATTCCTTTCTCTTCTCGCACCGTGTTTCGTTCCATTTCGTGCCGTTCGTAGCTTCTGCATGGCCATTTTTTTTCTTGTTTTTTTTTTTTGAGTTTATCGCAAAGTCTAACTTGCACGGTGCACTCGTCAATTTCACAGCTTCTTATTGAAAAAAAGAGGTAAAATTTTCTATTAGAGCGGCATACCGGTCGTCTAGCTCAGACAACTCGATTGCAATCTAAACAAGGCCGAATTAGATTGCAAAAAAAAAAACTGCGATTAGATTTCAAAAACATTACATTTAGACTGCAAAATCACTGCGATTAGATTTTAAAGTTTTTTTGCAATCTAATTCTCGGCCTTGTTTAGATTGCAATCGAGTTGCCTGAGAGTTTCCAACCCGCTAACTTTGGATAATATTTTGAGAAATCCACGGCAGGGGACCCTTACGGTGGGTTTTTTTTTCAAGGTGATATTCAAATGGAGGTTTTACTGTCGATTTTTTATTATTTTTTAATTCCGCGCAACCCTGACAGGGATGTATTCCTAATAAGATTTAATAAGACTAATAAGGTTTCTTCCGCTTCCGTCAAAAAAATTAATTCCGACTTCCGTTAGAAATTTTCTCACTACTATAGCCGTGATTCGTGTGTGTTTCAAACGCGCTCCATTGAACGCAAGCCAAATTTCCAGGGTTGTCAACGGGCCGATTCCGGGCCGGCGCGGGCCGGCAAATATCTCCCTTGTTTCTTGGAATTTTTGGACAAGTTACCTATGGAAAATGTGGATCTCGGCGCCCTCTACAAAATGGCGTTGAGTTTGTAAATTTTTATCGAGTACCAACAAAGTTATAGGCGAAAAAGTGTCCGAGCCGGGCCGGGCCGGGCCGATTGGTCGGCCCGGCCACTTCTTGGCTTCTAACTTTGTTGGCACTCGATAAAAATGCACAAACTCAACGCCATTTTGTAGAGGGCGCCGAGATCTACATTTTCCATAGGTAGCTTGTCCAAAAATTCCAAGAAACAAGGGAGATATTTGCCGGCCCGCGCCGGCCCGGAATCGGCCCGTTGACAACCCTGCAAATTTCCGGGTGGCGGCGGCGAAATTCTTTCCTGTTTTCGCCCGTTTTTCTCGATTTTCACCCGATTTTCTTCATTTTTTCGACAAAAGATGTTGAAATTTTGGTTGAAGGGCAGATTTTGGGCAAAACGAAGGGCAAAATTTCGAAAAGAATTTTGGCCGAGGCGAAGTCCTGACTCAGCGGAGCGCGTTTGAAATACACGAATCACGGCTGCAGTATGAGCTCCGCCCAACTCTGCCCTGGGCCCTACTGGGAATTTTAAGGATATTTGTTAGAAGCCGGTGACGTATTCGCGTCTAGTGAAGATTAATTGTCATCAGATTTGTCTGTTCCACACAATTATCTCCTCCCCTCCCCCTTTTTCTTCTTCCTCTCATTAGTCGCTTCGTTTTGATTGGAATCTCTCAAATTGGAACATGTGCCATCTGGTAGTGCTCCTCATATTTTGGTCGCCTTCTTTTCCGTTCTTCCCCCTCCTTCTTCTCCTTCTTCTAAATTAGTAATCCAATCTCTTGGTTCTGAGGGACCCTTCCCCCTTCTCGCGGTCTCTTCTTGCTATTTACGTATCCGTTTCATTCTTGTTGAGCACACACAAAGGGAGTAGAAATAAAGAGAAGGAGAACACTTTATTCACAGTTGGGATTCATTTTATCTGCTTATTTTAAATGGAAAGAGAGAGGAGCCTAGTAATCGCCAGATTTTCGAAAAATTTTCAAAGAGTCAGTTGATAACTCAATTTGTCGGTATATTGATGGTCAATTTTATATGAATTACTCGGAAATTTTCCGATTTTTCTCTCCTGCCTGAAAAACGTCGATTTATGAAAAGGAGAGAAATCGGACTAGATCCGAGTGAATTTAAAAATACAATTTCCATTAAAATACCTATATTGTCGTTTTTTTCGGGGGGAACCCTGTGAACTTCCACGTATGCCGAAATTTGAGGGCGTGGCCAATTTGCAAGTCTCGCACGGTTGAAACTGCGCCCATTGCGTTTTTTGTTTTTCCACGTGGCTCCGCCAATCAGCGCGCGTGACCTTGCCTTAGAAATGCGGTGATTGGCGGGGCCACGTGGAAAAACGAAAAACGCAATGGGCGCAGTTTCAACCGTGCGGCACTTGCAAATTGGCCACGCACCCCAAATTTCGGTGTACTTAGAAGCTCGCAGGGCGCCTCCCGAAAAAACGACAATAGTCGAAGCCTAAGAAGAGCCGTCATTTCTTGTATAGATTTACCGAGAGAACGCTTCGGCGGCCGCACGGGGAGTAAAAAGTGACGCGTCAGTAAATACGCTCTATCTCACGCCTCCACAACTGAAAAACGACTGCCACCGTACCTTACACGGGTCTCGCAGCGGGTTTTACGTTTTTCTCGTTGGAAATGAGCTGGATTTCAATTTACGCGGCTAAACAAGGCGCGATGGGCGTACAAACGGAGCATCGTTGAAATTTTTTCTTTCATTGGGCCTAAATTATCAATAGAGCGTATTTGCGGACGTAACACTTTTTACTCCCCGTGCGCTTCGGCGGCCGAACTTGCGATGTCTAGGCCCTGCTCCTAGTTTAGTTTGAATTTCGAGATAAATGAAGGAAATGTACAGAAATGCACAAAAAAGAGTGCCAAGAACTGGAATTTCAGCCAATTTTCACTTCTTCACCACTGAAAATTTGCACAGAAAGGCGGGAAATTAGCAGTTGTTTTCTAGCCTCAAATTGTTTCTTTTTCCTCCGCACGCCTTTCAATTCGGTTCCATTTTCTATCTTCTTTTCTCCATCTTCTTCTTCTTCCTTCTCGTGATGAGCATCACAGACACTGCTGCTCTTCCTTTTTTGAGCCGCCGTCGCTGCTCTCGGCGAGCACGCACACACACAAAAAGAGACATCAGACGGAAAGAGCAGCACAGGGAGATTGGGCTCCAGAAGCTTATTCTTCCTCTCTTTTTTCATGTATTGGCTTGAATTTTTTTTTTTTTGAAAAAAATGGCTGAAAATGAGCAAGAAGTTCAGTTTTTTTTTTGACAATTCCCAGTTGACTTTAACATTTTTTAAAAATTTTTTTAAAAATTGACGAAAATTTTCAATTTTGTGAATACAAAAGATCGAAATGAGTAGAAATTCAGCGATTTTTTGACGATTTCTAGTTGACTTTAAAAATTTTTATTTCATTTTAATTTTTTTATTTTTAATATGACAGGAAAAAAAATTTAAAAAACATATAGAGAATTTTGTTGCAGCCAAAAATTCTGAATTTTTTTTTTAAAATTAAATTTTCTTTTATTTTTGAAAAAATGGCTCAAAATGTAGACGGCTTCAAATATTTATTATAATTTTTTCAATTTAAAAACACCGAAATGAGCGAAATTTCTGCGATTTTTTGAAAATTTCTGCTTTTAAAAATAATATTAAAAAATTTTTATTTAATTTTTTTCTTTTTGAAAAAATGGCTCAAAATGTACACGACTTCAAAAATTTATTATCATTTTTTAATTTAAAAAACCGAAATGAGCAAGAATTTTTAGCTAATTTTTAAGATTTCTGATTTAAAAAATCAAGAAAATATTTTTTTTTTGAAAAAGAAGTGCTCAAAATGATTTTTATCGGCTCCGCAGATTTTTCATTTTTTTTTCTGTCAATTTATTTATTTTCTTTCAATTTTATCGGTCAGCTGTCTCTTCGCTCTCTCAATCTAACTGCCTCAATAACAATTGTAGCTTTTTTCTTGATTTTTTATTTTTATTTTTCCTTCTTTTCACAGAAAAAAACAAACAGCAACTGCCACTATTTTGGTTTTTGATTTTTCAATTTTTAAAAATTTTTTTCTGTGCAAAAAAATTGATTTTGATGAAATTTTTCAAAAAATCTTTTCAAAAAAATATTAATAAATTCGGAGCATGCCTATTAATTTTTTGTGCACTCACACCGTTTTTCCACTCTCTTTCCCCTTTCTTAAACACTTTTTTCTTTAATTTTTAAAATTAAAAATAAATGAAAAATGAAAAAAAATTATTTTGACACAGTTTTTTATTAGCGCGAAAATTGAATTTTCAAAAAATTTTTAAAAATTTTTAAATTTGAAATTAAATTTTTTTTATTCATTTGGAAAATTTATATTTGCAGATTTGAAGTGGAAAAGCGAGAATTGGCGGAAAAATGTGAAAAATTGACGGCGGATTTTGAGAGAGCACAAAAAGAAAAGGATGAAATGGCGGTTCGTTTTTTTCTTTTTTTTTTTTGAAAAAAAAAATTAATTTTTGAAATTTCACTATTTTTCAAAAATCTTTTTTTTTTTAAATAAAAAACAATTTTTTTGGATTTTTGATTTTAAAAATAAAAATTTCCCATAATTTGCTCATTTTTCAAAAAAAAAACGGAAAAAATTAATTATTTCAATTAAAAACAATTCTTTTTTAAATTTTAAATTTCTGAAATATTTTCAAAAATTAATTTTTTTTTAATTCGCTCGAAAAATATTTTTTTTCAAATATGTGAATTTAAAAAAAAATTGCAAAAATTCAAATAAAAAGTCGCTTCAAAATAATTTTCTCAAAAATTTTAACGTTTTGGAAGATTAGCCAAAGTTTCAGAAAAATTTGAATAAATTGTTTTTTTTCAAAAATAATTTTTTTTTCAAATTTACAGCACCAATTATCTCGACTGCAAGAGGAGATGCTCGAAAAATGCTCGCATTTGGAGGCTCAACTGTCGGAAGCGAGACAATTGAGCGAAGAGACTCAGCGGAAGTACGATGACGTGGCAAAACGAGCCGAAGAGGTGCAGTCGGAGCTCCGCGAGAGCCGCGATGCTCTTCAGGCCGAAAAGGACGCTTTCAAGGTTGGTTTTTTGTAATTTACAAAAAATTTTTGAAAAGTGCAATTTTTCAAAAATCAAATTAATTTTGAAAAAAAAATTTGAGGCTTGAAAAATTTAAAAATGAAAAAAAAAATTATTTAAAAAAAAATTTATTTATTTTAAAATTCTAAAATTCGCCAAAAAATACAAGGTTATAATGTTTTTTTTTCTATATTCAAATTTTGTTTTAAAAAAATTAAAATATTTTTTTTCAGCAAGAAAAAGACGAGGAGCAGGTGGAACAGATGAACAAGGCTCTTCAGGAATTGGTATTTTTTATTTTATTTTTGTTTTTATTTTTGAAATTTATTTTTTTGCAGTCTCTCGCCCAATCGACTTTGGAAGAGCTGAACCGAAAATTGGAGGAGTCGGAAAAAGAAACGGTTTGTCTGAAAATGATTAAATTTTTTATTTTTCTTTAATTTTGGAATTTTAAAAAATTTTTTGATTTTTTAACACCATTTTTAAAGACAGCAAAAAAAATTTAATTAAAAAATGTTTTTTTTTTTTAAATTTTGAATTTGAATTTGAATTAAAAAAAAAAGAAACGGTTTGTCTGAAAAAAAAAAGTTTAAATATATTTTTAAAACTTTTACACCATTTTTGAAGATAGCAAAAAAATATTTTAATTTTAAAAAGTTAAAAAAAATATTTTCTATTTTAAATTTAAATGTTTAAAAAAAGAAACGGTTTTTCTGAAAATTCTGAAAAATTTTTTTAATTTTAATGATTCAAAACATTTTAAAAAAATTTACATCATTTTTAAAGCAAGCAAAAGATTTTTTTTAGTTAAAAATGTTTTTTTTTTAATTTAAATTTTTGAAAATTTTCTACACCATTTTTGAAGCTAGAAATTGTTTTTTTCCGAAAAAAATTTTTTTTAGTTAAAAAAAAATGTTTTTTGAATTGCAGCACTCGACGAGAGAAGCCGTCGAAGAGTTGACGAAAAAATTGGAAGAATCGGAAAAAGAGACGGTTTGTCTGAAAATGCTGAAAATTTAATTTAATTTTTAAATTTTTCTGCAGAATCTTGCCAAAGCTGATCTGGAAGAAGTGAACACGAAATTGCGAAATTCTGAGGTGATTTTCTATTTTTTTTTTAATTTTTAAATAATTTTTGAGGAAAATTGATATTTTCAGACGGCTCTGGCCGAATTTTCGACGCTCGCCGATTCGCTGAAATCGCAATTGTCGGAGGCGGAACGACAGAAAGAAGAAGGCGTCGAGCTGCTGAAACAGAAGCTCGAAGACGTGGAACGTCATCTGGAGACGTCGGAGACGCAGAAGACGCGTGTGGAGGAAGAGGTGCGATGCAAGGAGAAAGAGCACGCCGAGGCGACGGAGACGTTGAAGAAGGCGTTGGAAGCGGCCGAAAACGCGGTGGAGGCGCTCCGAAAGGAGGCGGAAAACGAGCGAAGTCTGAGAAACGCGCTGGAGTCGGACGAGCAAGGCGCGGTGCAAGAGATGCGAAAACAGATGGAGGAGGCGAAACGAGCGCTGGAAACGGCGGAAAGCGAGAGAAAGACGCTGAAAGAGCGGCTCGCCGAGCTGCAGAAAGAGCACGACGACGGCCGCGTCGAGGTGGAGAAGATGCAGAAGGCGTGGGCCGACGAGATGGCCGTCGTTGAGAAGACGTCGGGCGAGGAGCGTGTGGCGAGAGACAACTTGCTCCGTGAGCTCGAGACGGCCAATGAACGCATTCGCGAGTTGGAGACGTCGACGGCGTCTGATGCGGAGAAGGTGGAGGCTCTACAGACCAAGATTCACGAGCTGACGTCTTCAACGTCTTCTGAGACGGAGAAACTTCGGAAGGCGTTGGAAGAAGCCGAGAAGCTTCTCGAAACGACGTCTTCTGAAGTGGAAGATTTGCAAGCGAAGAATAGCGAACTTCAGAAGACGTTGGAGGAGGCGACGTCTTCTGAATCGGCACGCCATGCCGAGGAGGTCGAGAAGTTGAAGAAGGCGTTGGAACTTTCGGAAGCGACGTCTTCTGAAGTGGAGAAGCACGCTGAAGAGGTTCAAAATCTGCAGAAGGCGTTAGAAGCGGCCAACACGACGTCTTCCGAGCTCAAAACGCGTCTCGAAGCACGTATTCAAGAACTCGAGTCATTGACGTCTTCTGAATCGGAGCGACACGCCGAAGAGGTCGAACGTCTTCAGAACGCCCTCAAGGCGACGTCTTCTGACGCCGAGCAGCAATTGGCACGTCTTCAAAAAGAGCTGGAAGGACGTGAGCAGTCGGAGAGGGCGCTCACCGCCGAAATAGACGTTCTGACGGGAGCGCTCGCCGGAAAAGAGCACCAGTTGGCTCGGCTCGCCGCGGAGCAAGACGAGAAAGTGGGCGTGGTCAGACTGCAGTTGGAGCAGGCGTCGAGCTCGGCCGAGCACGCGTTGAGAGCCGAAATGGAGCAGCTGAAGGAGACGAACGTAAGCACAAGAGGGGCTCACCCGGGTTACGGTAGTTGTGGAGCACTTTTTCGAGTTTTTTGTTTCTAACCAATCACTAACAACATCTAACCGCTTTCTGTTCGGGAGGCTGTCACATTTGAAAGAAGAAACGTGTTGATTGATCGAATTGTAGATTGGCGGCGAGCTGAAAGTGCGCGAACTGAGCGAATTGAACGAGAAGATGCGGATAGAGTTCATTGCAAAGGTGCCTTCGTTTTTTCAGTCAATTTCATGTAGATTTCGCTATCTGGAAGCTTTTGCGCGTCTTTTTCCCCAGTTTTTCCCTTTCCCAATTCAGTTTTGAGCTAACTTCAAGTGTGATTAGAACTAACCGAAATCCGCAGTTTTTCGACGCATTTCTCGGCTCTTTTGTGCAATTTGAACGCTCATTTTGTTGCAGGAGAAAGTGATATCCGACTTGCGTGGCGAGCTGCGAACGCTGGAATCGGAGCTCGTCGTCCAGAAGGCGACGGTCGAAAAGACGAAAATGGACGGAGAGGAGAGGGAACGACGCGCGCACACCGACCGAGAGAACGAGCGCGACGAGGAGCGACGGTTGCGGTAAGTGCGCTCCATTGATAATTTGGGGCCATTTCAACGATGCTCCGTTTGTACGCTTATCGCGCCCTGTTTAGCCCCTTCCCGTTGTGCCGGAGAGCGTACTTGCCCTACAAAAGGGGCGTGGCTTAGAGAGGACCATCTTTTTTTTATTTTAGAGAGACATTCGCCGCCGAGTTGGAGAATGTGGCGAAATCGGTGCAGGAGAAGGAGACCGCCTATACGGAGCTGAAACAGAAGGCCGACCGGAAAATGGCCAAAATGAGGGCGGAGTTTGAGGAGAAGAAGCGAGAGGAGGCCGAGAGGCACGAGACGGAACGGAAGGAGGCCGTGGAGGCGACGGAAGCACAGAGGAAGACGGCGGAGACGGAACGGGAGGCGGAGAGGAAGCGGCTGGAAGAGACGATCGGAGACGTCGAGGCCAGATGCGAGAAGCTGCAGAGGGAGGTCGACGAGTTGGAGGCGAGCAGAAGTGCACGACAGAAAGAGGTGGAGCAGTGGGAAGAGGAGCGGCAGAGCCACGAGAGGAAGGCGACGGAGCTCGGCGAGCAGATCGACGTGATGCAGCGAGAGATGTCCGCACTCAGACAGGCCAACGAGACGAAGGCCGCCAAGGTGGACAGCGACTCGAGGAAGGTATGAAAGAAAATTCCAGTTGAAACTACTTTTTCTCTTATTCCAGGTCGTTCGTGAGCTGCAGAAGGAGGTGAAGCAGTTGTACAACGAGTTGAACGAGCGAAACCAACAGTTTGACACCCTGCAAGAGGAACTTCGCTCGCTGAAATCGTCGACGTCTTCCGAGGAGAACGGACGACGTCTTCAGGCGCAACAGAAGCTGCAGCAGCAGGAGGAGGAGGATCGTCGCAGCGAGTTCTCGTACAAAGAGGAGATCGCTTCACTGCGACAGAAACTGAACGCCTCGTTGAACGAGGCCGACGATCTTCGTCTTCAAGTGTCGAGAAGCGGCGGCGGCGGGAAGACGACGTCGAACGGCGCCGCCACGAAAGTCGGACGGAAGAGCTCGTCGATGGAGCTGCACGGAATTGCCGATCCGGCCGAGGCCGAGTACCTCAGAAACGTCCTCTATCGGTACATGACGAGCAGAGAGTCGCTCGGAAAAGAGTCGGTGGTAAGCGTTTCTCTTCACTGAGATCTTCGATTTTTCGAATGTTTGGGGTCTTGAAACAGTCACCGCTTTTTTGAACAGTTTTCCAACAACCTAGGCCACCGCCCTCTGACACTTTGGGTCTCGAGTGGAAAACAAAGTTGTCCTGGGCCGTTGCCTAGGTTGTTGAAAAACTGTTCCAAGAAGCATCCCCCAATCGAATTAAGCAAGGATGTTGCAGAATTCTGATAGCAAAAAATAAGAATTTTTGTATTTCGTCCTGTAACAATGTTTTGTGCGCTACATGATTGAAAATCGATTGGAAATATGAACAACAGCCCACCGTAAATCGACATGACCGAGAAAAAGCTAGTCCGACGGCCATGGCCCTCTGAATTTTTTCTGGAAAAAATTGGAAAAAAGTCCGACTTTTTTTCCGGCCCCCTCAGAACCCTATTAGTTTTCCCCCACGGACTTGACGGGTGGTCCGATTCTGTATTACTGAACATTCTGTCAATTTGCAGACGCTGGCGCGAGTCATCGGAACGGTGGCCCGATTCGACGATAGTCAAATGAAGCAAGTGATCAGCAGCGAGGAGTCGCGACAAGCCAGCTGGGCCGCCGCTGTCGGCGGAACCGTCTCGCACGCCCTCAATCGATAGATAGACCGACTGGACAATGTTTCCGAGACTTTTTTGAAATTTTTCCGATTTTTCTGGAATTTTCTAAAATTTTTCTGGAATTTTTCCGATTTTTCTGGAATTTTCTGAAATTTTTCTGGAATTTTTCCGATTTTTCTGGAATTTTCTAAAATTTTTTTGAAAATTTTCCGATTTTTCTGGAATTTTCTAAAATTTTTCTGGAATTTTCTAAAATTTTTCTGGAATTTTTCCGATTTTTCTGGAATTTTCTAAAATTTTTCTGGAATTTTTCCGATTTTTCTGGAATTTTCTAAAATTTTTCTGGAATTTTTCCGATTTTTCTGGAATTTTTCGAAATTTCTCCCCATTTTTGAATTTTCTTCTGGATCTTCTCGATTTTTTTCTGATTTTTTCCCCCCTATTTTTTGCTCATTTTCCTTTTTTCTGTGCAGCTTTTTCCAAATAATACTAACCCGAAATAGGTGAATTTCTAACTCAACCCCCCCCCCCGAAAAAAAAAATTAATTTTTCAAAAATTAAAAAAAAAATTCTTAAAAATTAAATATCATTTACCGGTTGTTAGAATTGATTTTCTCTAGTTTTTTCGCTTTTTTCCCCTAATTTTTTATTGATTTTTGGCTTTTTTCGCAAAAATACGCCCTCATTTTCCAACTGTGATTATTGATTTTTCTATTCGATTTTTTTTTTCGAATGTAAATAATAGCCGAAACGAAAAAAATTTTTGTGAGTTCAATTATTTTAATTATGAAGAATTTTATTTTATTTATTCAAAAATTTTTAGAATTTTTTTCAGTTTTAATGCTGATTTTTATCGATTTTATCTATTTTTCCGAAATTAAAAAAATTCTAAATAGATTTCCAGATGAACGTGCTGAAATTGGCGTCGGGACGCGAGATTGCGTACCTGACAGAAGTGGAGATTCGCATCGGAATCGACGAGAATCAGGGAGAGCAAAAGTACGGGACGGAGCTCCGCAATGTGCAACAGTCGGACATTGATGTGCACAAATACGAGGGCGGATTCAAGGTTTCACTTTCCTTTTTGCCGAAAAAAAAAGAATTTTTGAAAATTGAATTTTAAAAAACAACATACCGTATTTACTCTAATATAACTGCATGCCGTTAAGTTTATCAACGGTCCTTCCAGACTGCCGCACTATTCATCGACCCTCTGATTTTGGAAAATAAGTTTTGAAAAATCGACATAGGGGACCCTTACAAATTTGAGTTTTAGGTGCCACAAGGCACCTAAAAGCAGGATTTTTTGCAATGGAATGGGCTCGAATGATTTTTGCTGTTGAAAAATCAGTTTTTCATTTCACTTTCTCTCGGAAACACAGTTTGAAGTCCTAAACTGAGCTAGCAGTTGTAAAAAATTGAGGTGGTACTACGGAATAGAACTTTCCGCAATAGAACCCGCCACAATAGAACTCGCCGTAATAGAACTCGGACGAAATAGAACTCGGACAAAAAAGAACTTTCCGAAAAAGAACTCGCCGGAAAAGAACTCGTTGCGAAAGAACTCGCCGCAATAGAACCCGCTGCAATAGAACCTGGATTTCAAACCTGTCTTTTTCAAAGCTGAAACTGTATTTTAGATCAAAATTTTTACGTATTTCCCTCCGGTGTGGTCGGTTTCATATTTTGATAGCTTCTTGTTCGAAAAAAATTCGGAATTACAGGCTAGCTGCTTAACAAAGCTGAAAGTGCAAACGCGCTCCATTGAAATCCAGGTTCTATTCCGGCGAGTTCTATTGCGGCGAGTTCTTTTTCGGAAAGTTCTTTTTTGTCCGAGTTCTATTACGGCGAGTTCTATTGTGGCGGGTTCTATTGCGGAAAGTTCTATTCCGTAGTACCACCAAAATTGAGCGAAAATTTAAGTTTTTCAGAGAGAGAACCTATAGGTAGGTTGTCGGCTCGCTGAGGCCCTGAAAGGCTTGAAAGGTTTACAACTGAAACACTGATTTATCTGAATTCTTGCAAAAACAAGCATTTTCTCCAAAATCAACCTCAGCCAAATCTTAAGAGAAATTCAATATAGTGCAATGTACAACTAAAAAGGAGCAAAAGGACACAAAATTGAGGGAGAAGCAACTTTGTGAAGTTCAACATTAAAGGCTCTTAGCCAAAATATGTGTCCAGCGTGACCTCCAATGCAAAAATCCCGCTACAGAGTGTCGCATGCCGTTATAATAGAGACTGCCGTACTATTCATCAAAGCTCCCGCCAGGGTGCCGTTCTATTAGAGGTGCAGTTATATTCGAGTAAATACGGTATTTTTAATGCGATAAAAACGAGTTTTGAAGCTCAAAAAATGAATAAAATCCAGAAAACTGAGAACTGAAAACACATTTTTTTAGAGCAAAACAATTATTCGAAGCTGTTTTTCACCATTTTATTTTATTGGAAAAAAAATTTTAAAAAAATTGTTATGGATCTATTTTTTTGTTTTTTAAACTTATTCAGCGGCGCCCGAAAAGTCTATGCGCCTTTAGTTTTTCGAAAAATTTCAATTTTTTTTTTTTTAATGGCATTTCTGTCTCCGTAGTACTTTTGCTGTTTTTTTTTTAAATTTTTGTTGAATATTGAGAGGTTTTCTGAATTTTTTCCAAATTTTTAAAAACAGTTTTCGATATTATTAAATTTAAAATTTTTTTTTAAAAATTTATTCTGTTTTTTGGAAAAATTAATCTACTGAATTTGAAAATAAACAAAATATAAATTTTTCATCAAAAAATGTTTTTCGTTTAAATTATGAATTTTTTTTCAAAATTCTCCTTTTCTCCCCTTTTTTCCAATTTCTTTTTTTTTAAATTTGAAATGATTTTTTCTCGATCCTAAAATATTTTGCGAGAAAATTGTAAAGTATTGAAATTGAAAAGTAGAAAAATGTGCATTTTTTTTCAATTCGCATGAATTTTCAAATTTTTTTAATAGTATTAACTTTCCATAAATATTATTATTTTGCTCAGATTTGGGAGTGCACACTGGACTTGTGCGATTTCATCGAGGAGCGCTCGTCGCAGTTCGCCGGAAAATCGGTGCTCGAGCTGGGATGCGGAGCCGCGATTCCGTCGATTCTGACGGCGTTGCACGGCGCCTCGCACGTCTTCGCCCAGGATTTTGTGAGTCGAAATTTGAAGAATAATGCGAATTTTCTCAATAGAGCGCGCTTTCAACACCAACCGTTTGAACCAGTTTTTTTGTGGAATTTCGAGATTTTCAGTGTTTCTAGCTAGAAAATTTCACAAAAAGCAGTTTTTTTCGCGCCGAGTGCAATGGAGCGCGTTTCCGATGACGAAATTCACAAGTGGCCTAGAAAATTTCTAGGCCATTCTTGAACTTCAAGCAGCTTGAAGCGTCAAATTGGGTAGAATTGCACCAGGAGGGCCCCCCCCAGAAAATCCATGTTTTTTTTTGAATTTTTTGATTTTGAATTTTCGCGCCAAGTGCGATAGAGCGCGTTTTCGCCCCCAAAATCCGAACGCTGATTGAAATGTACTGTTTGAAGACGTCGATGAAACGCCTTCTTTTTCTTTGCAGAATGCGTCGGTCATCGAATTCTTCACACTTCCGAACTTCGAAACGAACGACGTCGAGATGGGAAGAGTGACGGGAGAGGCGATGGGATGGCACGAGGTGCCCGCAAAAATGGACGGAAAACAGTGAGCAGGCTGCCTTTTTTTGTGCACATTTTTGAATGGGAAACTGAAGAAAATGGTTTTTGATAGATTAGAGCGGATTGCCGATTTTGGAAAAAATTTTTTAAAAAATTTTTTTCGAGTTAAAAAAAAATGTTCATTTTTTTCATTTTTTCCCGAATTTTTTTCCAAAAAAATTTTTTTTTTGAAAATTTTTAGATGGGAAACTAAAGAAAATGGTTTTTAATCGATTAGATCAGATTACCGATTTTGGAAAAAATTTTGAAATTTTTTTTCAAGCCCAAGATTTTGCATTTTTTTCATGAATTTTTTTCCCGAATTTTTTTCCCGGCTCATAATTTATATTTTCCAAAAAAAAAAATTTTTTTCTTAATCTCAGATTCGACGTGATTCTGTCGTCGGAAACAATTTACAACGAGGACGACTACACGGCACTCCACGACGCCATCGTGGCCACTTTGAAGGAGGACGGCGTCGCGTTAGTTGTCACGCTTTTTTTTGTTTGAAATTGGGAAATTTTAAAAAAAAATGGCCTAAAATTAGTAATTTTTTGAGAGCAATTTTGGAAAAAAACGGAATTTTCCGAGGGTTTTGAATTTTTTTTTGATTTTTGAAAAATTGAAAAACTTTTTTTTTTGGTTAATTAATTTTTTTTTTCCTGTTTCTAAAATTGAAAAAATCTTGAGTTTTTAATTTTTAAAAAATAATTTTTAAAATAAATTAATTTTTGAAGAATTTAATCATTTTTAATTAAAAAAATTTCCAGCTGAAAAAATTGTAGAAATATAGAAGGACCATTTTTTTTTTTAAATTTCTATGTTTTTAATTTTTGAAATTTAATTTAAAAATCAATATTTAATGATTTAAAACTGAATTATTTTTCATGTACATTTTCATTACTAATTTTTTAACTTTTTTGAATATTCAATTTTTTCAGGTACTTCGCCGCCAAATTCTTCTATTTCGGTGTCGGCGGCAGCGTGCCGGCGTTCCGTGAATTCGTCGAAAAACGCGGAATTCTGACGTCTTCTGAAGCGAAAGTCATCGTTTCCTCAGTGCCACGTCAAATTATCGAGATTCGCCGCAAAAAATGATTTTTTTTGGAATTTTTTTGTTGCAATTTTCCACCATTGTTGATTTTGTTGCTAAAATTTGTTGTTTAAAAAAATTTCTAAAAATTATTTATTTTCCTCAAAGAACAAAAGCGAAACCCGTTTTTTGGTTGTAAGAAAAAAAAATTAAAAGAAAAAAAAATGGGGGGAAAATGCGAAAATTGTACTGTAGAGAGGACTGTTGGGAGGGAGGGACTAGAATTCCTGATGGCCGTACTTGTCGACGGGCCACATGCACTCGCACGCCACTGCCACGTCATTCAAAGTGTACGGGTGCCAGTGGACGGAGCCCGCCGAGCGACGCGAAACGTGCACCTGCAAAACGGAACGGAAATTTTCATTTTTATTTTTATTTATTTTTTTATTTTTCTGCAAATTTATAGCGACGAAAAATTGTTCAAAATTTAAAAAATTCAATTTTGAATTTTTTTTGTAATTTTTGGAACTTAAAATCGCAAAATTGCGACGAAAAATTAATCCATTTTTTTTTAAATTTTGAAATAATTTAAAATTTTGTTTTTGAATTTAAAAATTTTTAAAAAATTATTCCAATTTTTTTTGAATTTAAAAACTTTAAAAAAATTATTCCAATTTTTTTTTGAATTTAAAAACTTTAAAAAAATTATTCCAATTTTTTTTGAAGTTAAAAATTTTAAAAAAAATTATTCCAATTTTTTTTGAATTTAAAAATTTTTTAAAATTTTTTTCGATTTCCCAAAAAAAAATTTTTTTTTTCATTTTTTTTCTATTATCCGTACATCCTGATACTGTTGAACGCATCGGAGCATTCCTTTGAAGCACGTCTGCTCCTCGAGCACACTTCCAAAGACTGCTGAAGAGGAAGAGGAAGAAGAGGAAGGGGGCGTGTTCAGGCATCGGACCTCGACGAAGAACGGCGGCTCGAACTCGTGACTGGAAAACACCGGAAATCGGTTGATATCGAGTTGTAGATCAAAAACATTGAGTAGGTCAAACTGTGATTTCGTTGATATTTCCCGCGTAGATCAAATGTTTCGTAGGAAAAAGTTGTAGATCACGTCTAGATTTTGAAGGTAGATCAAAAATTTTTAGATCAAACTAAAAAAACCGATATTTTGAAGTAGATCAATGCCTCAGTTTTCAAAAAATGAAAAGATCAAATTTTTTTAAAAATCGTAACTCATAGTCTGGGTAGGTCAAAAATTGACCTACATCCAGAAAAAGTTGTAGATCACACCTATTTCCGAAGGTAGATCAAAAATTTGAAAAAAAAAAGTTGTAGATCAAAAACTTGAATGCTGCGAAATTCATAGGCTGGGATGGGTAAAAAAAAATCAAAAAATGACCTACCTCCAGAAAAAGTTGTAGATCAAATCTAGATTTCTAATATTTCGAAGTAGATCAAATTTTTCAGGCAAAACATTGAGTAGGTCAAAAATTGATGTTCCGTTGGAAAAGTTTGTAGATCAAACTTGTGTGTTCAAGTTTGAAGTGGAATATCGATTGATTTATCGATCGATTACCTCGGATTGTTGAGCTCGACGGTCGTTCGGCGCGACTGGCACAACGCCTCGTTCTTCTCGCGACGACCGCCGCCCGACGTCTTCTGATGATGATGATGATGTGGATTCTTGACGACGTCTCCGACGCCGCCTTCAGACGGCGTCGTCGTCGTCGACGAGACGATCGACTTCTCCGAACGAACTTTCGAAGAGAAAGAAGAATCCGACGACGACGACGTCATCTCATCTGGAGACGTCATCGACATCTCGAACACCTCGTCCGGCTCATTTATCACCAATGTCTCCGTCTGAAATTTATTGCAAAAAAAATATTTTTTTTTGGAATTTTTTGTGTGCATTTCAAAGGTTCCAGATATTGTGAAAGGGAAAAGTTTTGAAAATTTGCAGAAAAAATTTTTTTTTTTAATTTTGAAATTGAAAAATTTTTTTTTTAATATTCAAATTTTAAACCAAAGATCGTCAAGATAATTTTTTTTTTGAATTTGAAAAAAAAAATTTTTTTCAAAATTTTAATTTTAGAAATTTGCAAAAATCATTCAATTTTCATTTATAAAATTGAAAAATTAAATTAAAATTCCCCATAAATTATTATTTTTTAGTTAAAATTGAAAAAAAATGGATTTTTAAATTTTAATTTTAAAATTTTTTTTTCATAATTTTTTCAATTTTTTAATGATATAATTGAAAAAAAGTTCCGTTTTTATTTGAAATTTAAGAAAAAAAAATCGCTCTATTTAATTATTTATTAATTTTTCAAATTTTCCAAATATTGTGGAAGTGAACATTTTTGAAAATTTAGAAAAAAATTTTTTTTTTTTTTTTAAATTACAAAATTCATTTAATTTTAAACGATATATTTAATTGAGAGCTTGTCTGTCGTTTTAATTTAAAATTTAAAATTTAAAATTCCCGCTCAACACATTTAAATAAAATCGGCCCCCTTCCCGCCCTCCCCAGTTTTCCCTCAGCTGTCAACGATAAATCTTTTTCCTGGTCGTCCCCCCTTAAGACCCCCCCCCCCCCCCCCCCCCCTGCTGAGAAATAAGTAAAGAAAGAGAGAATTGAAAATGAGCGGGAAATTCAAATTCCCATCATTATGCAAATTCCTTTCTTTTTTATTGCCACAAAAAAATTTCAGAAATTTTTTAAAAAATAAGGAAAAAATCAAATAAATTCACCGGAAAAAAAATAAATTCACCGGAAAAAAAAAAGTAAAATTTTTTAAAAATTTTTTAAAAATTTTTTAAAAATTATTTTTTAAAATTGATTTTTTTCTATTAGTTTTTTCTTATTTTAAAGGATTTTTTCCGTGTTTTTAAGAAAAATTTAAAGAAAAAAAAAAGGAAACCTTAATGTGATGATGTCGATGCCGTTTTCGATGGATTCGATCGCGAAGACGTTCGAATCCTGACGATCTTTCTGGAATTTTATTGAAATTGCCAAAAAAATGGATGGTTTTTAACTAGTTTTGGTACCTATTTTATTTGGGAATTTTTCAAATTTTTTCTCAAAAATTATTTTTTTTTTCAATTTTTTTTGAAAAAAATTTTTCTCGAAATTTTTTTTTTAATTTTCACTATTTATTTGTGGAAACTGAGAACGAACTGTGCGGTGGATGTGTGTGGACGAGGAGGACGGAGAGCATCATGATGAGGAGCAACAACAAGAGGAGGACCTTCATAGAACATTTCACTCGAGGAGAAGAGAATCGCCGCGCATTTGAATGAAGGCCCCTGGTGACGAGAAGACGGTTACTGCTGTGTCGGTTGGCTGAAAGAAGTGGATCAAATGGTAGGTCAAACGAAGTGGTGAGAGATGTAGATCACAATCAGAACCATTGTAGGTCAAAAGATACGGTAGGTCAAAAAATGAATTGAGAATGGTATATCAAATGGTAGGTCAAACGAAGACTAGGGATGTAGATCAGAAGCAGAATCACGGTAGGTCAAAAGATACGGTAGATCAAATGATGACGTGAGAGATTGTAGATCCAATGGTAGAGGGTAGGTCAAATGGTACTGTAGGTCAAACGAAGTTTAGAGAGGTAGGTCACGCTCAGAATCATGGTAGATCAAACGATGAGAGTTGTAGATCAGAAGCAGAATCACGGTAGGTCAAATGAAGATATTAGAGCTGTAAATCAAATGAGTTAAGACGGTAGATCAAAAAAGGGACAGTTGTAGATCACAAACAGAATAATGATATTTCTAATTGGAAAACTTGAACGCCAAGTGAGAAGACTACTGTAGGTAGCCCAACTCGACGGGGAGGTAGATCAAAAAGTTTGGAACGAATTGAAACATGAAGAAGCTCAAAAAGGGTTACTGTAGAAGTGACAAACCGACCGGCAAGAAAATAGAGAAGTAGATCAAAAACTTGAAAAGAAGTGCAGGAATGGATAAGTAGATCAAAATGTGCACGAGTAGGTCAAATCTCAAGGAAGTAGATCAAAAGCTGAAATAGAGGCGAATTCAAGAAAAAGTGGATCAAAAACTTGAAAAGAAGATCGGGAATGGATAAGTAGGTCAAATCAAGAAAAGTAGATGAAAAGCTGAAAACGTAGATCAAAACGGAAGGCAGTAGATCAAAAGTGGCAGATGTCGTTCCCATCGCGCTCACGGAAAACAGTTAATTTCGGCACCCATCCCCATTCTCTCATATAACTACAGTAATCTGTGCCCCCAAAAAACTGGACACAAACCGGGACAACTATCGCCGCAAAAGAAGAAAGAAGCAGCCGGGGAAGTGTCTCTCTCTCTATTCGAATGGAAACCGATTCCATTCTTTCTCTTTTTTTGTTTCCCCGTCCCCCAAAAAAGAGCCGTTTTGGTGTGTGGCGAATCGCCTAATTCGGTTAGAAACAGGCCCCCCTTCCCTTCCCGACCCGATTTGGTTGGTAATGCCATTTTTCATCGAATTTGGCCACGCTTTGCGCATTTAAAAAGTTTCGCGAATTTCGAAAAACAGATATAAAACTACAGTAATCCCTAGAAAAATTTTGAAAAAAAATTAAAAAAAAAAATTTTTTTTTTGGAAAAATTTTGAAAAAAAAATTTTTTCCAAAACTTTTCCAAACATGGTTTAATGGTCAACTACGTCAATTTTAGTGCTAAAATCAATAAAAAATCAACAAAAAACTCCGGAGAGAGCACTTTTTTTGCGCGTGCGGCTCTCAATTCTCAATTCATTTTCGCCCCCGCCCCCCACAGAATCAAGTAAATATTTGTGGAGAGTTGTAGATTTCAATGTGTCAGGTGGCAATGTAAGGTAAATAGAGTGGTGTGGCAACACGTGGCAACTTTTGAAAAATTTTGAAAAAAAATTTTTTTTTTCAAAAATTTTTTCGAAAATTTTTTTCGAAATTCAATTAAATTGAAAATTGGATTGAAAAGTAACGAGTAACAATGTGTCACGTGACAGTTTGGGACACTTTGGGACAGGAAGAGAGAGAAAGGAATGCATACACATATCTTGGGGGGCGGGGTGAGGTGTCCTCCGTTTTCGATGATTCCATCCCATCCATCTCTTTCCCTTCTTCTCTTTCGAAACCAGTTTCCCGTTCTTCTTCTTCTTCTTCTTTTTGGCAGAATGTGACACATGCAGAAAGGGGGGGGGGGCATAAATTATCACCCCCCCCCCCCCCTTTCCGATTCTCTGTGCGTTACAAAGAGAGAAAAAACACGTGGCACACTTGAATATCGATTTGTGGCACTTGAAAACAGGCGAAAGTGAGAAAACAAAGAAGAAAAAAAAGTTTGACCACCACCCGGCCTCGAACCAACAAGTGTCAGATCGTCTTTTTTATAAACATTTTCGATAGAAATAACATTGGCGACGATGGAAAGCGATGAAAAATGATGTTATTGATATGTAGATCAAAAAAGTTTGGGTAGATCAAAAGTTCAATCTTACTGTTTTTGGCGCCATTCATACTTACATAACTGGTACTTTTTTCAAAGTTCGAACTACAAACGCCTAAACTGGTACGATGTAATTGAGAACAGATGGATGATAATTGGAGAAGTGACAAGGAACTGTATTTTTGGACCACTTTTTGTGTGTGTGTGATGGTCGATAATAACACAGAAAATGATATAGATGAGAAGATGTGAGTATCCAGATGACGTTGAAGAACAAGAAGAACAAGAAGGAGTGGTAGATCAAAAATGAGACAGTGAAAACCACACGGTTTCGAGAAGTAGATCACAACTTTTTCCTTTGGTAGATCAAATTGCATGAAAATAAGGCAATTTTTCAGAAGTAGATCAAAAATTAGTTCTGGTAGGTCAAATCCAGAATTGTAGATCAAATTGCATCAACATAAGGTCACTTTTTAGAAGTAGATCAAAAAAATTGAGGTAGGTCAAATCCAGAATTTCAGATCGAAATGAAAAAAATTATTAATTTTCGAAAAGTAGATCACAAATTTGCCAGGTAGATCGAGTTGAGCGTTGTAGATCAAAAATGACAGCGAAAACCTATAGTTACGATAGGTAGACCAACACGTTTTCAGGTAGATCAAACCCAAATATTTAGGTTAAAATGATGTGAAAACGCAAATTTTCGAGATGTAGATCAAAACTTTGGCCGGTAGGTCAAATTGAGAGAAGTAGATCAAAACGATGGAAAAAAACTAAAAATCCGGGGAAGTAGATCACAAATTATTTCTGGTAGGTCAAACGCCGAGTTGTAGATCAAAACGATGAGATTAACTCAAATTTAAGAAAAGTAGATCAAAACTTGCGCGGGTAGATCAAATATAGAGTTGTAGATCAAAATGAAAGTAGATCAAAACCACAAGTCCGAGTGGTAGATCAAAACTTTGAAACGATATGTAGAATGCTAATAAGTAGATCAGAAAACGCGCGCGCGAAACGGCAGGTTTCAAGGAAAAGAGATCAAAAATGAAATTGTAAGAGACGGGGGGACTGACGGGGCGCGCGCGCGCACGGGCATAAACAATTTCCCCCCTCCATTTTTCTCGTTCCCTGCCCCCGCCCATTTTCTGACCTTATCATATCAATTTCAAAGAAGACGATTCCTTTTGTTCTTTTATCGATTAGCGGACACAAAACGACAAGGGTGTGGTTTTCATTTTTGTTAAGGGGGGGGGGGGGGGGGAGCGTTTCAATGGAATCCTTTCGTTTTCTTTTCTTTTCGTCGAAAAAGAGCTCGGCAGTTTGTTTCGAATTGAGACACACGGCTGCTCGCCGAGCACAAAGAGAGAGGGGGGGGGGGGGGGGGGGGTCAAAAGAATGAATATAAATATAAACGGAGATCGAAAACAGATGTTTCGTGTGAAGAAAGCGAGGAGGAGGAGGAGGAATGAAATTGCTGGAGAGCCCCAGGGAGGTCATTCACATTTGATCTACAACTTTTTTTTCTCACAACTTTTGATCTACCTTCAGATGTACGTGTGATCTACAACTTTTTCGGGAGGTTTCTGATCTACCCAGGCGATGAATTTCGAGGTTTTCAATATTTTGATCTACAACTTTTTAAAAATCAATTTTTGATCTACCTTTGGATCTAAGATCTACAACTTTTTCTGGCATGTAGATCAATTTTTGACCTACCTGGACTATGCATATTGAGGATTTTAATATTTTGATCTACAACTTTTTAAAAATCAATTTTTGATCTACCTTCGGAAATAAGTTTGACCTACGTTTCGATCTACCTCAAAATCTGCGTGTGATCTACAACTTTTTTGAAGGTAGGTCAATTTTTGATCTACCCTGTTTATGAATTTCGATGTTTTTAAATTTTTTGATCTACAACTTATTTTCTCGGGAATCGAAGTTTTTGATCTACCTCCAAAACCCATTTTTGATCTACAACTTTCCCTGAGAAAATTTCAGTTTTTGACCTACCAAGACTACGAATTTCCAGCGTTTCAAAGTTTTGATCTACATTTTTTATCAAAATTTTTGATCTACCACGACGTACTAGGATTTCGCGGTTTTGATCTACCACTTTACCTGAGGCTGGGGTTTCACGGGCGGCCGCATCGGAGCGGGGGGTAGATCGAAAAAGTCAAAGTTTGACCTACAACTTTAAGAGCCTCTTCCCGGGAAGAAGCATGTGGTTCGTATGTTCGCATGGGGGCAAAAAGAACATAAGGGGGGGGGGGGGGGTAAGAACATCATGATCATCAAAAAATAGAACCTCTTCTGTTACACACTTGTTTTCCGGTGGAGCGCGTTTCCCTCCTCTAACAACATCAACATTCCATTTCATGCGAAAAAGAAAGAGAGAGGGAAGGGGGCATGAAACGGGATTACGGTAGGTAGAGGGGGGAAACTTCTAATCCCCCGTTTTCTCCCATGTTTCGCCATTTGGAAACACACACACTCAAAGAAAGGCACCGAGAAGGAGGTGTCCCCCCAGTGTGTCACGTGACACCGTTACGGCTTTGAAATCATGGTGAAAAGCGCGCGGAAAAGGCGATTAGCAGAGGGGCGGGATGGACAACATGAAACCGAAATAGAAGGCGTAGAAAGAAGAAGAAGAAGAAGAAGACGTCACGTCTTCTCATGGGAATCGCCCATTTCGCGAAACGAAACGAAACACATCATCTGGAGAGACGACGACGACGTGGGGACGTTGAAAAGAGAGAAGAGGGAGCATTCTCATGGGAACGACCCCCCTTTAGAGTTCCCCAACCCCCCTTCCCCCAAAATGACGTTTTCTCTTCTTCCCTTCTTCTTCTTTTCCCTGGTTTGTGTGGAAAACTCTCAAAAAGTGAGCGAGAGGGCGTGACGTGGCACTACATAGGTTTTGTGGAGATTAAATGATATGGTGTGACGTGGCACCAGCTAGAGGGATGTAGAGAGTGCATTGTGGTGGGTAGGTCAAAAACGTCGCAACAAACACTGGTGACGTGGCACTACATAGGTTTTGTGGATACGAGGTGGCGTGGTGTGGTGTGACGTGGCACTACCATCCTATTTTGTACAATTAGTTGCTCTGAACGTGACGTGGCACTAGCTATAGGGATGTAGAGAATTCGTTGAGTTGTTGGGTAGATCAAAAACGTCGCAACAAACACTGTTGTGACGTTGCACTACACAGGTTTTGTGGATACGAGGTGGTGTGATGTGACGTGGCACTACCAACTTATTTTGTACAATTAGTTGCTCTGAACGTGACGTGGCAGTAGCTATTGGGATGTAGAGAGTTCGTTGTGTTGTTGGGTAGATCAAAAACGTCGCAACAATCACCTGTGACGTGGCACCAGCTTTGGGAACGATGTGAAAAAGCTGGGTAGATCAAAAACCATGTGTGACGTGGCACTACCATTTCATACCACTTCCTCACTTGTTCATGATGATCTACTCTATTGCAACTTCATACAATAGAGAAGAAAGCGAAACAAAGTTGTACCGGCAGAACCAATTGGTGTGGTGGTGTGACGTGGCACTACCCCACCAACCCACTACTAATCACTCTGTGTTGATGATGTCAAGTTTAAAGTTCGAAAAGGTAGACATAGAAAAAACGGTCAAAGATAGCGGAATTTCAACTATTGTGTTGACTGTCTGGCGCCTGTTTTTGAATACAAAAACATTGGAAAATGATGGAAAAAAAATTTTTTTCAAAAAAATTAAAATTTTTCAAAATTTCCCCAATCTCTCCCAAATCACTGTTCCAACCATAAAAATCAAAATCTCGATCGAAAAACGCTCGAAAAACATGAAAAGAAGACGTGAAAGAGGAAACAGAAGACGTGCAAAGGAATCTGCGCGGACAACTGATATAGGAAGAAGAAAACCGTTTCCTCTCTCTTATCATATTATACATATCATCGTCGTCTTCGTCGTCGTCGTCGCCCACTTATCACTTTCGCTTATTTATATCGATTTATAAGAGTGACAACGGACAGAGAGAGAGAAGTAGATCAAAAAAACAATTTCATTTGGCATCAGATCAGAGGGTAGATCAAAAATGAAAGTAGATGGAAGGGGGGGAAACCGAGTAGTACTGTAGTTGTAGATCAAAAGAAGAGAATTAGACAATGGAAACGACGGCAGAGGCCGCCTTCTTTTTGGGGGCCGGCGGAGCACTTGGCGGAGCACTCGGCGGAGCCGGAGCCACAACTTTTGCCTGTTTTGGGGGCGGAGCCTTCTTGGGCTCGGCGACGATTTGCGGTTTCGTTTGAGCAGAAGCTGGAGCAACAGTTGACGGAGCAGTTGGAGCAGCAGCAGTTGGGGGAGCTGGAGGAGGAGGTCCTTGTGCTTGCGGTGACGTCTTCGTGTTCTTCTTCTGCTTCTTCTTCTTGGGCACGACAATGTCGTCGTCGTCGTCGACGACCATCCGACGAGTTGTCCGCATTCGGAACCCTTCGTACGTGTTGTCCATCGAGTAGGGACGGCAGCCGACGGGCAGGAAAGCCACTTTCGACGACTGCTTCTCCTCTTTCTGCAACAACAACAACCACATCACTCATCAGTTGTCCGACCCACTGGCTATATTCTCATTTATATGAGTTGTCCGTTTCAGAAGACGGACAACTGCTACATGTTCCCATCATACATTGGTTGTCCGACCATCAGATCCCCCCCGGGTTTTATGCTTACTTTATAACAGTTGTCCAATGTTAGACGGCGGACAACTGATACAATAAACCTATCAATATCAGTTGTCCGACTACCACACCCCCCTCGCACTATTCTTCGTTACATGAATTGTCCCTTGTCAGTAGACGGACAACTGATAGATGTTTTCATCGGGTATCAGTTGTCCGAGTAATGAGGAGTTTTCCGAAACGAACGCCAAACGGTCACATCTCGAGGACAACTCCTATCAGTTGTCCGGCCATCAATCAGAAAAGTTCACACGGACAACTCCCACACAAATCAGTTGTCCCCAAAGGCGCCCGCGCAGACAACTCATGAAAAAGTATGGCAAACCTCGAGATCGGAACGCCAAACCGAGTGATATTTGCACTCTTTGGCCGCGCAGAAACGTCGGAATACGGTGAGAAGGACGGTGAGATAGGGGTATTTGATGCACGTCTTCTTGTTCACCTCCGTCCGCTTCTTCTTCTCCTCCTCCTCTTCGTTTCCGTCGCCGTCGTTGTCTGACGTCTTCTGCACTGGCACCACCGATGACGTCCACTCCGTTGCTCCTGACGTCGTCGCTGACGTAATCGTCGTCGGAGCGCCCTTCTCTTCTTTTCCGCCCTTCTTCCGTACTTCTTCTTCTTCTGCCACGTCTCCATCTTCCACGCCTTCTTCTTTTTCTTCTTCTCCCGGTTTACTACCCCAAGTCGGCGATCGAATGTTCGTCTTCAAAACACAGAACGACCCCCTTTAACTAGAGCATTCTCAATGGAGCGCACTTACCACTTTGCGATGAAACAAGTGAAGGGGGATGAGAATCAAATTGAGAGGGGGCGGAGCGGCCATTTGCCACGGCATAAACTCGGCGTAGATGGCGGCACGCGTGTATTTGAACTCGGTCTCCTCGTTGTCAAGCACCTCGTCGGCCTTCTTCACCAGCAACGACGTCATCAGATTCATGACGGTGATGATGATGATGCCGTGGTAGAGAGCGCCGAGCACTTCGAGAGTGGCCGAGTTGAGCCGATGCTCGACGGGCTCCATCTCGTGTCCCGTGTTGCCGACCACTGTGATGTACGTCGACGGGCCGAGGTAGCCGAATATCGACCAGAACAGGTTTTTCGACGATGTCGAGATGCTGCAAAGATGCAAGAAACGAACATTGGAATGGAAAGTGCGCTCTATTGCACACTGAAAAAGAGAGAGAGAGGGTGCAGTGGAGCGCATTTGCAAAAGTAGATCAAAAAGGATGGGTAGATCAAAGAAGAATAGTAGATCAAAAAGTAGATCATAAGGTCTAGCAGGTCAAAAGTAGTAGATCAAAGGTTCAAGTAGATCATAAAGTCTAGTAGATCAAAAAAGAGATTTGTAGATCAAAAAGAAAGACGCTCACGTGTCATAGTCGTCCGTCGTTCGCTGATCGACCGTCCAGTCGGGGCTCATCGATTTGCGGCTCGAGTAGGGACCGACGAGAATGTTGAGCCCAATCGAGAATGAGAAAATGATGACGAGCATGATGACGAGGTACGTGTACGTCTTCCCGACACACTTGCCGACCGATATCTGAAAATGCACAAAGAGCACAGAATGAGCACACAAATGAAGACGTACCACTGAGCCGCCGATTCCCTGTATCATCTGAAGGTAGTAGAAGATCCGGGAGATGCCCAGAACACACGACACCGACAAGAAGATCTCGTGAAGGAGCACGAATTCCCCAGAAGGCCAATGAGCCCGGTCGACGGTGAGCGGATCGAAATGCTCACGCGGACATCGGGCGGCGACGTAGAAGAGCATCGAGACGAGGAACGATCCGATGAGCGCCACGTCGAACCAACGCCACCAGAACGCGAAGAACGTCGACGCGCCGAGACGGTAGAAGAGGCACGCCTTCTCGACCAGAAGACCCACAATGTAGGCGTAGAGCAACGGTTCGAGCCACTCGCTGAGCACGTTTCGACCGATGAGAGCGACGAAGAAGAGCGTGTAGGTGGTGCAGTGGGCAATGTAACGGGCGATCGGAATCGACATTGTCGTCGCCGCGTCCGGACGGAACGCGTGCCACATCACGAGGAACGGCATCAGAATCGAGGCACGAAGGAAGCGCCACGCGTCACGTGACCGCTTGTTGCCCAGATTGTACCAGTCTGCAATACGGAAAGAGCGAGTCAAAACGAGAGAGAGGAGGAGCTTTCTAGGCCATATGAAAAGCTTCTAGACCAAAGAGTAGGTCAAAGTGTAAAATAAAGAATTCTAGGCCGTCTAGAGGTTTCTAGGCCATCTCGAAGATTTTAACGACCAATTGGTAGGTCAAAGTGTAAAAGGCAAGATTTCTAGGTCATCTAATCGAATTCTAGGCCCTCCAGATGCGTCTAGCCTAATGGAATGACTTCTAGGCCATCGGGGGATGTTTCTAGGCCATATGAACGATTTCTGGCCGTTCTAGAGGTTTCTAGGCCATCTGGAGCCACACAGAACAAAGGGTAGGCTACAATGCAAACTGGAACAAGTTCTAGCGGATTAGAGTAATTTCTACTCCGTCAAATGGGTTTCTAGGCCATGTGAACGCTTTCTAGGCCCTCCAGAAGTGTATAGCCTTATAGAGGGGGTACTGGGCTACCTGATGGGTTTCTAGGCCATCTGGAAGTGTCCCGGACCCACTAGAAGTTAAATTTGAAAAAAAAAACTTGCGAACCGGCGCGAAACATGGATCTCATCGCGTTCTGCGTGTTCGTCGAGCACGTGAACTGTCTCATGTGCGAGTCCATCGCCAAATGAAGACGTGGCGACGAGAGCTCCGTGTTGCGGCGTGCACAATGGTTCTTCTGGAATCGATTAGTGACGACAACGTCATCATCAGAAATTCAACTCACATTCGTCACGAGCACATTGAACTCTTCGGTGCGCCACGCGTGATCCGAGACGCGAGCCATGAATCGTTGCACATTCGTCTCGAGCACTCGGTACGTCTCCACTTGTTCCAGCGCGTCCTCACGAATGAGCTGTTGAAGATCGCGAGCGACGGCACACGTGGCGGCGATGACGTCATCGGTGGCCAGCCACAGATAGGCTTCCGACGACACCGCACGCATCACGTCCACGATTCGAGTGTTCGCGCCCGTCATCACTGTTTGACGTTTGCACACTGTGCATTCGCCTGCCAAATTGCTCTTTTTAATGGTTTTTTTTGTTAATTGAAAACGTTAAAAATCGATACGAAAAATTGCCAATTTTCAGTGACATTCACCTATTTTTCTGAGCATTTTAGCAAGAAACTATCGAATTTCATTGATTTTTGGTCAATTTTAAAATAAAGATTATCGATTTTCAGCTATTTTTGAACTTTTTTCACACATCAGCAAGGAATTGTTAATTTTCTAGATCAATTATCGAATTTTATCGAATTTTAGCCATATTTGACGGAAAGTTGCCGCGTTTTTGAAGTGTTTTGATAAAATTCGAAAAATTATCGATTTTTATTTAATTTTGCTCAATTTTATGATAAAATTATCGATTTTCTGCTGTTTCCGATGTTTTTTCTCGATTTTGTTTGCATTTCATCGAAAATAGGTAATTTTCAAGACGAATTATCGATTTTTCGACAATTTTCACAGTTCCCGCGAAAAATATCGATTTTCTCGGGGAATTTTCGCGCTCTCAATGGAGCGCACTTGCTTACACGCTAGAAAGTGCGGAATTTGAATGGTGTGACCGCGAAGAAGAAGGCACTGGACGATGGAGACGCTGTTCTGAATGCAGGCCAGCATCAGCGGCGTCATGTGCGGCGGAAAGTTGTTCGAGTTGGCGCAACCTTCAAATCAATCGATAATCGATTGGTTATCGATTTTTTCGGACTCACCGGATCGTTCCAAATAGGGACAATCGATGAAGAGAGCAAGCACGAATTCGACGAGCGGACGGCTTCCGGTGGCGATCGAGAGGAGCAGCGCCTCCTGAATAATATCGATTGATTATCGGTTATCGATCGATCGATTGACACCTTCAACGCCTCCTCCGAATAAATGTTGGTGAGAAGGAGTTGGATGGCCGCAAGACGTCCGTCCTCCCCTCCGTTCGGCATCAGAATCGCCAAAAACGAGCGAACCTCGAGAAAATAGCGCTTTTTGACCGCTTTGTAAAAGTACGCTTGCGCTTCCAGTACCTTTAATTATAAGGAAAATTGTTTGGAATAAAAAATTGATGAAAAAATGAAAAAAATTTTTTTTTTCGAATTTTTGATAAAACGCCGAAAATCAGTCGAAATTTTTGATTTTTTGAAATTAATTTTCAAAAATTATTAGAAAATTGAACACATTTTTCAAAAAAAAATACCAAAAATTACTTTGAAATTTTCGTTTTCTGGAATTTTCTATGATTAAAAAGCATTTTTAAATAAAAATTTTTTAAATTTAAATTTTTCATAATTTTTGATGAAAAACCCCCAAAATCAGTCGATTTTCTAAAAATTTACGCAGAAAATTTCAGCTTTTTTTTCAATTAAAAAAATTTATTTAGTTGAAATTTATTCAATTTTCTAAAAATTCGCCAAAAATTTATTTTCGGTTTTTGTTGAAAATTTTAATTTTTACAATAAATTTTTCGAAAATCAATTTTTTTTCAATTTTTGGCTGATTTTTTCTAAAAAATTTCAAAAATTTTCGTTTTTTCTGAAAAAATTGAAAATTAATGCGAAATTATCCATTTTTCTAAATTTTTTAGAATCGCTGAAATTTCAATTTTTAAATTATTTTTTCAATAAAAAAAGGTGACAAACCAGAGGATCTTTGGGATCCCACTCGTGATTTCCATCGTAGCCGATCTCGCGTTCCTTGAAAAATTCGGAAAAATCGATAATTTGATAATTTTTTGTTCATTAAAATCAAGTTTTTTCCCTCAAAATTCCCTTCCCCCCTCGTTTAAATTTGTTATTTTTCAAAAATTATCGTCAAAAATTATCGATTACCCCCTCGAACATGCGGTATTTGGCGAGATTCTCCTTCGCATGCCTGCAACAAGAAACCGGTGGGGTTTCGGTTTTTTTCTCTGGAAATCGGGCTGAAATTCTCGCGACTCACTGTAATCCCGATTCCTTTTCGCTAACCATCAATTTTCAACCGACTTTTTTGCTTCTTTCTTTGGACGATTTTCGGATACTGATTCGTTGTTGTTTTCGGTTTTTCCTCGTTTTGCCACGTGGCATTTTTGCCAACTTTTATACGGGTGGGTCGGGCGAGTTCACGGGTTTTTTTTGTATTATAAGAGAAAAATGGTCTCGCCACACGCGGCGACACAGTTGTGAACGAAAGCTACCGTACTTTCGGACGAAATTTCAATTTCGACATTGCTTTTCGAAATCGACCCCGTTTTCTGTGGTTTTTTCGGAAAATGGTGGTTTTTTTCCCATTTTTTTTTGATTTTTCATTGTATATTTTGCTTTGTATCATTGTGTCAATCGACGCGCGGAGCGCACTTGCAAAATCGCCGCCGGCGGCAAATTTTAGCACTGAATTTCTGGTTTTTCCAGTATTTCAGACGAATAAACACTATTTTGCCGAAAGTTGTACATATAACTTTCGAAAAATGAGCATAAAAATTGGCAAGCGGAGAGAAAAGAACATTTTTTTCATCCGCTGATAAGTTGATACAGTTTGTAAATTATTATGCTCGTGCGCTGCTCAGAACGGCCGGTAAAAGTCCGAGGCGCGGGTCCCGCCACGCGCGGCGACACAGTTGAATGAATGCTACCGTACTGCGAATGAAGCTTTTTTCGAGATTTGTTCCCAAATTTCGGTCGTTTTGCGGCCAAATGGTCGGTTTTTTTTCCATTTTTTTTTCATTTTTCATCGTATATTGTGCTGAAAATGGTTTTGCCAATAGGAACTTACCGATATGGGTGAGAAAATGGCGAAAAACTGATTATTGATCGATTTTTAAAAATATTTTTCTATAAAAATTGATATTTTCACAGAAAAATGACGATTTTCCAGAACGATAGATGGACAGTTCGTGGCTGCTAGGAGCAAGAAACGGACACCGGAACACTTTCCGTCCAAAAGAAACACAAGGTATGCAATTCCCCATTAGCCCCGCCTCCTCTTTCTTAAAGTTTTCCTTT
The DNA here is from genome assembly GCA_963570955.1 of Caenorhabditis afra. Lineage (NCBI taxonomy): Eukaryota > Metazoa > Nematoda > Chromadorea > Rhabditida > Rhabditidae > Caenorhabditis > Caenorhabditis afra. The sequence continues at coordinate 6,812,556 of OY751534.1, forward strand.
TGCAGCTTCTCAGATCTTCTCTATTTGACTCCGAGCTGCCGGCCGTCACCGTCTCCACGCTCCCATCCCCGACACGCCCCTCTCGCAACTCGATCATCGATCTTCCGTCTTTGATCGACAAAGATGAGCTCATCGGGAACACCCGTCTGCTCGCCGAACCTCTCGAAGACGGGACACGCTGCTGACTCGCGTTCTCGGTCGTCGATGCGAAGCGAAACAGTCGGACACGGAGAACTCCATCGGCAGCGCCGACTACACGAGTTGTAAGTGGTTACTGCTAACCGTCTCCCCCTCTCAAACGGCACTTCAATTTCAGTAAGCGGTGTCCAATCAACGAGCAATCGTCTTCCTCGCCCTCGGAATTCGAAGAAGAACGTCGGAACCCGATAGAGAAGGTCGGAATCCGAAGGAGACGTCCGAATCCGAAGGAGACGAACATGTCCGGACAGCTGGTCGTGGCATCAACGGAGGAACCAAAATCGCTTTTAATTTCTTTCTTTATGACATAAAGTAAAAGAGAGTTTTCAAAAAACTCCACATTTTTTATGTAACCGATTCTGGGCCATCGTCTTGGAGGAGCCCATATCTCGTTTTACGACGAGACATGGGTTTACCATGGTATGAGCCGACCGAGAGGGTGGACCCCTGTAAACCCCGACGTCTACGAGCTCGCACGAGCCACTTAAAGGTCGGCGCCGATTCGATGGACTTCAGCATAACAAGTCGAAAGACCATCGGTGTAAAATGCTTCTCGACTGGCTCCACCGAGAGTTCCCCGATGAGGCCGAGCTGGACTCCTTCCTCGCCCACTTCATTCGGTTCGTCTCCTTGTCGTCGACGTAAATTTTAGGAAATAGAGCATTTTTATCGAATTTTCCGTTTAAAATAGGTGGATTTGCTATAAATTCTCCGGTTTTATGCGCGCGAATTTCGAAATTTTAGAAAGTCGAGCATTTTTATCGAATTTTCCGTTGAAAAATCACTTTTTGTCTCAAAAAAAGAGGTAAAATCGATGGTCCGGAAGGACCGGTAAGCATTAAAAAGTGAGAGATAACGCTCTGAAATTTCGAAACTTGTGGAAACCGAAAGAGGCGCTTCGGCGTTTGATAGGAGCGGACGCGCAATACCACGCGGATCGCATGGCGGAGGAGGCGCCGCCCTGCGTCATGGAAACACTGCTCGAGGCAGTGAATGAGCTGGAAACTGCGAAGCGCGACTGCGGTGTATTGGACGGAGCCGCAGAGGGACCAACCATCGGCATGACCGGTCTCTTTTTGAAGAGGTGAGTAACGGAGAAGAGAAGGAAGAAATGAGCAGCAGTTTTCAGAAAAAAATGGTGTCGGAGTTCGAAGTGAGGAGGGGGCTGCGGCGACGCGCGACGGGATCGAGGGCGCAGGCATGCTCTTCCTTCTTTCCCCTCACCATGTTCTGGCCGTCACTGAATCCCACCTTGACGAGTCCACCCTATCTTCCCTCATAACTTCTTCTGGCCTACACTTCCACCGCTTTGACCGTTTTTGATTAAAAAAACACAATGTGTCGAGGGCTGAGACCAATAACGGCGTTCGCGATCGGGGACAGAATTGTTCGAACTCAACGTGCTGTCGTTCGGCCTCGTCGCATCCCCAGCCATCTTCCAGGCGATGATGGAGAATGTGTTAGGGGAGTTAATCGGGGAGTGTGCGTATGTGTACGTGGACGATGTGCTCATCGCGAGCAACACGATCGAAGAGCACGTGGAGGACCTGAGGAGAGGGCGCTCGCACGAATTCGATCCAGTGGGCTGAAGCTGGAGGCAGTAAGGTTCCACGGATCGGGTAGTTGCAAGGGAATAAAGGAGTACATCCAGCACACAGGATATGCGCCAGGGGAATTTCTCTTCAAGTATTATGACGGCCGAGCGCTATCTGACAGTCATCCTTTGTTCTCAGCAATTGGTCACTTCCCAGGAGGAGGCTCATTGACAGGTGCACTTGGCACATCGACGATAACAATCGTAAACCACTGTAGATTGGGGGGAGGGGTCCTCCTCGCACATAAGGAGGACACACGGGGCGTGGCTTGAGTGGCCCCGCCTCCTGTGGTCCAGGGGTCCCTCCCGGTCACTTCCTCAGTCATTCAGTCATTCTCACTTCCTCCTGAGAACGTCTTCTTCCCCTATTCTCGCTATCTGTGACACTATGTCCTCGCCTCTTGCTCTCAACGTCTCCTTCTCGTCTTCGGAGTGCCCGACACCACAGCCGACAATGGACTCGCCGACGCCTTCACTCCCAGTCCCAACGTCTTCGGGCATCCTTCCTCTGAATCCTATCGCCTCAGGACTCCCGCTGTCTTCTGCGGCAGCTCAGATCACTCGGGACTCCCGCACTCTTCGCGACGAGTGCATCCGATTCATCGAGCACCAGGCGGAGATCGGTGGCCGTGCTCGCTTCCCGATGTGGTACCACGTCGGATACAACGTGCTCCGGACGCAATGCTGGGCTCACGACGTCCATGTCCCAGTTCTGGACGCCCTCCCGCAAGCCGTCGCCAACGCGATGCTCTCGGAGTTCGGAACCGAGCCGACGGACGGATTCCCGCAACTGCGCCCCGACGGACTTCTCGAGGGACCCGACGAGCCGTTGTCGATGGAAGCCGCTCGTCTCGAGTGTGACACTCTCGAGTACGTCAACAACGCTATTCGTGTCACGGGACACCTCCCGCCTACCCGAATCGGATTCTCGATGGCAGTTCACTATCTGGGACAGGAGCTGGAGGAATCGGACATGGCTCGAATTGTGCACAGCGAGCTCCCGGAGCACTTGCAAAAAGAGCTCGTCGCGAAGCACGGAGTCGACCTGATCCCGAACGGCTACATCTACGAGCTGTGACGTCTTCACAAATGCTCGACGGATTTTTTTTCTTTTTTTTTGTTTTTTTCTTGTTTTCAACTGTTCTCAGTTGTTCTTTTCCCTTTTTATGTAATAAAACTTGTTTTGAAGAAATAAATGTTGTAATTCAAAATCGCAGTCGTGGCCTAGAATCTCCGGGAGGATGGATTCCTAGTCCCTCCTCCGCTCACCCATCATCTGATAGAGTCCTTCCCGGTTTCAAGTGCGCTCCATCGCACTCTCTTGGTTTTCTCTTCTGCGTCTCTTCTCCGCCCACACTCTGTCGTCGTTTGCAGTGGAGCGCGATTGCATTGGGACGCGATTCGACTTTCTTGACACATCAACGGTAAGCCGCTGGAGCCGTTGTGGACCGAGACCGCTCGACTTGGTGTGACGGAGGCCAAAACACTGCTAGAAATTTCTGTAAGATAAATTTTTGGAATTTCGTGATTTTCCAGTCAGTTATCTCGAATTTTAAGCTGAAATCCACCAGCAAAAACCGTAAAATAGAGCGGAACGACACTCCGAATCGGTCGAAAATTGTCCGGCAGGAGAAACACGAGAATCGCGCCAGGGCTTTTTGTTGGCGCATCTTTTGGCGATGCTGGCGCCAAACTGGACCATGATGAAATTTCGGCACTTTTCGACCGATTTCAGCGTGTTTGCTTGGTTATTTTTCTGTTTTTTTGATAAAATTCAAATATATATTCGTTTCTAACAATTTTAAAAACATAGTTCAACAAACACAGCTCGCAAAACACGAATTTTAATCGATTTCAATTCTTTCCCGCTTTTCAGGTAGAAAATGTTTAGAAGAGGAGTGTCTCTCGTCGGACAAACGGTCCAAAACACGCTGTAAGTCTTCCCAATCGCTCCGACACACGAAATCCTCAGCGATTTTTTCAGAAAGGCCCAAAAATACGTGCGCGCGCATCCGTTCAGTGCCACCGCGTCGCAATCGTCAGAAGAAGTCAATTTCGAGATTAAAAAGGCGGGAAAACGGATAAAAGGTGCGGAAAATCGAGAGAAAACGCGAGAAAATCAATGTTAAATTGTAGGAGCCGAGTACGAGGAGCTCGTCGTCTCGTCCATCGCCGGCGACGACAAAACGCTGATTCCGAAGGCGGCGTTCGATGTTCTTCTCAAAGAATACGATGAATTGCAGGCGGAAAGCGCCGATTTCAAGGCAAGAACATGAAAATGCGCGCGAGACGAGGGAAAAGCAAAAAACCGATTCATTTCAGGACAAATACCAACGATCTCTGGCCGAAACTGAAAATGTGCGCCGTCGCGGAGTGAAACAGACGGACGACGCGAAAGTTTTCGCGATTCAATCGTTCTGCAAGGACCTTCTCGAGGTTTCCCCCTCATCCATTTCGCTTTCTACTCAATTTCTATTCAGGTCTCGGACATTCTCGACATTGCGGTGAAATCGGTGAAGCCGGAGGAGCTCGAGACGGGCGGCAAGGCGATGAAGGATCTGTTCGAGGGCGTCTCGATGACGCGCACCGTGATGGGAAAGACGTTCTCGAAGCACGGACTCGTTTCCGTCGATCCGACCGGCGAGAAGTTCGATCCCAACCTTCACGAGGCGGTTTTCCAAATTCCGTCGGCGAGTGTACGTGAAAAAACTGACGTTTTGGCACTCAAAAGCTGTTTTTTTCACTTGTTTCTCCAAAAAGACAAAAAGTGTCCACAACGGAGCATCGTACTGCACTGTATTTATAGTCACGCGATTTCCCATTTTTCCATTTTTCCACCCAAATTTCGGCAATTTTCAGGCGAAACAACCGGTCGGCCACATCGAAGTGTGCACGAAAATCGGCTACAGTCTCAAAGAACGCCCGATTCGCCCGGCGCAAGTGGGCGTCGTCTCCCAGTGATTTCTCTTTTCAAATTCCGTTTTTCCCCTTCTTTTTTCCAATCAGAACCCATCTTCTAGATTAGTGACGTCGTTTTCTCTTGTTTTTTTCCGTTTGTTTTCTTTTCTTCTTTTCCCGACTGTTTTCATAGGATTTTCGGCGCGATTTTCTGTGAAAATTCGTATAAATATGGACTTTTTCGCGCGCGCGCCAGCGTTTTTGCGATTTTCAATGGTTTCTCGATGCCAAATGTGTACTTTTACGATTTTAGAGTTTTTCAGCAGTTCTAGAAAAAAATTGCAGAAAAATGATCGATACGGCGTCGGAGGACTTGCTTCGGGTGTCCGTGTGCGACGACGGAGAGCTCGCGAAGAGCACCGCCTATCAGATTGGGTAATTTTTTTTCGAAAAATTTGAATTCCCCACGGATTTCCCGGCCCAAAATCGTTCAAATCGCTCGATTTTTCACGGCCCGCTCGAAAAAGTTGAATTGATTTACTGCTTTCAGCAGCTCAACTTCATTTTTGAATAGTTTTTCGCCTTTTACAGTTGAAAATGGCCTTTTTCGGCCATTTCAATGTCATTTTGGCCTCCAGTGTCCATTTTGTGTACTGAAATTGACAGGAATCGCTCTGAAATTGTTGAGAAACGAGCTTCTTCGGGTGAAAGTTTCATTTTTCGCAGTTTCCGCGGTGTGAATGAGTCAGCAGTGACAGAAATGTGTTCCTCAATGATTTTCTAGCAATTTCAGTCAATTTCGGCGCACAGGTGATGAAAAAATCAAAAATTCAGCTATTGCAGCCCGAGAATGTACTTTTCCAAACCAATTATCAATTTAAAAGTGACTACTGGCGGGAAATACTTGGAATTGACTTAATCTTGAAAGAAATATGAAAAAGATGGTTAGAAACAGACACAGCTAGACGAAAATCTGCTTTGAAACAACTTTTTGAAAATTTTAATTCGGGCCGGCCCACTGGCTGCAGCCATACTTCCAAGACCCCTCCGGCCCGCGAATTTCAGTGAAAACTTCAAAATGCCCATTTTACCGCTGAAATGCATGTTTTTGTATCAAAAATCGATAGAAACTGAAAATTAGTTCCTATTTTCAAACGTTTGAACATCGAAATTCCCCGCCGAATGGGCGAAAACGGGTTTTCGAATTTTTTTCTCAGCCATTCAAATTTTGTGCACAAAAACGCTCAATTTGCAGCGATATGGATTTTTTACGGCAAATTATGAACATTGCACGCAAAAAACCCTTGAAAACTCTGCCCAGAATCTAGAAAAATGAAAAAAAGAAGAGCAACTTCATCATTCATTCAATGGTTCATTTCCGAATTCAATTGTCCTCGTCGCCCTTTTGCTTCAGTCTCATAAACTTTTTGCGCGTCGCCATCGGCTTCTGTTGCTGTTGCTGTTGCTGTTGCGGCGGTGGTGGTGGTGGTGCTCGTCGTGGCGGTGGCGACGGTGAACGCGACGAGTTGGGCGGTCTGCGAGAACTCCTCGAATCAGGACGGACTAGGAATCGCGCGCTTGGCCTTGAACACACTTTGGTGTCGATTTACGAGAGTTCCAGTTTTTCAGCTGCTCTCGTAAATCGACACCGAGCTCTTTTGCGGCGGCCGAACTTTTGCGGATGTGATGGTTCTTACGTGGGATTTGTGTCAGTGCTAGTCATGAGGCCATTAGTGGTAGTGGTAGTAGTTCTAGTGGAAGTAGAGCTGGAAGGAGGCGGCGGTGGGACTGTCGGCGATCGCATCGGATTCTTCTGACGGGCGGCACGCGGCGGATTCCGACGGCACGACGAAGCGGCCGACGAGGTGGAGGACGTCGTCGACGCGAGATCCGGCGGACTCAGAATCGTCTCTTCTGGGCTGCAAACCGACGGTTTTCTGCCTTTTCTGTCTCGGATTCTAGTCCCTCGCCAACCTCTTGGCGCTGTCGAGGATCTCCTGAACTCGGCGTCCCTCCTTCTCCTCCTCGTTCTTCTGGTCCTTTTGGGGCGTGACATGTGTGTCACGCTTCTCCTCTTCTTCCTTGTACACTTGTCTCGCCAGGACGGCGTGACGGTTGCGCGGCGGCAACAACGTGACGCCCACCGACTTTTTGCGACGAAATGCGGGCGGAGGCGAGGCGGTCGCGTCGCGTGATCGCTTCCGTCCGTCACGCCGTCCACGCCGTCTCGTCGTCCTCTCGTCGTCCAAACGACGACGTTGATGACGACGTTGACGGCTGGAGGCGACGGCGTCGTCCTCGATCGCCACGTCGACACACATCGAGTGCTCCGAGTCCGAGTCCGACTCGCTCATCGCGACGTCGACAGACCGCGCGTGGAACGTCATCCGGACACTCTTCCTTCCCATTGTTGACGACTCTCTCTTCTCTTGTCGTGGAATTGTGAAATAAGGCGAAATCGTGGTGAAGGGACGCTTTTATAGCCGTTTCTGGAGGGTCACGGGGTCACCATAAGACGAATTCTTTGAAAATCTTTGAAAAAATGACAAAATCACCTTCAGGGAGCCAAGTTTTGAATTTTTAAAACTTTCAAAAACTATAGTTTTTTCCATGTAAAAGTTCTCTCAGAGATGGATTACTGTAGTTTTTGGGGTCTCGGCGCGCAACTAAAAAGTTGCGAGCCCGCAAAATTCAAATAATGAAATAATGAAAATTGATCTGTGTCCGACTTTTTCGCATGAAAACAGCGAACATTGAAACGGAATTCTTTTGAAAAAAAAAACGATTTTCTTTTCAAATATTCCAAAACATTGGTTTTTCGATCTCATTTCATTTTTCATCTCGAGAATCCGGATGAACTATCAAAAAGTTGTCAATTATGAAGTTGTAGCGCTTTTTGTGCTCTTCTAGTTAATCCAAGTTGAAGAGCACACAAAAAGAGCAACAACTTTGCGGTTGACAACTTTTTGATATTGTCTGTCTCTGGCGGTACAAAGGCGCGGTCTAGGTGCTGCGGGGCCGAGTTTAGGCTTCTCGGCCGCGGCCCTTTTCGGATTTTCAGCGATTTCAGCGGAATGTTCGATTTTTTGCACTCAAACGGTTGAATCACAGTTATCAAATCACAAGTCTTGTGAAAAAATCAAAAATTCCGCTGAAATCGCTGAAAATCCACGTTTTCGGAGAGGGCCGCGGCCGAGAATCCTAAACTCGGCCCCGCAGCAGCTAGACCGCGCCTTTGTACCGCCAGAGACAGACAATATCAAAAAGTTGTCAACTGCAAAGTTGTTGCTCTTTTTGTGTGCTCTTCAACTTGGATTAACTAGAAGAGCACAAAAAGCGTTACAACTTCATAATTGACAACTTTTTGATAGTTCATCCGGATTATCGAGATGCCGAGCCCCCCGGCATCAAAATGTATTCACAATGGTTTCAGAACGCGAAAAATAGACCCGGAACAGTGGATCTCGTGGGCGTCGGAATGCAAATATCTGCCCGAATCGGACGCGATCGCACTGTGCTCAACGTAATTTCACTTCCCCCACTTGCTCTCTCAACCAAATCTCGCATTTTCAGCCTCATCGAACGTCTGTCGCTCGAGTCGAACGTGGTGGCGGTGAGTAGTCCCGTGACAGTGTGCGGTGACATTCACGGACAGTTCTACGATCTGCTCGAGCTGTTCCGGACGGGCGGCACGGTGCCGAACACGAAATACGTGTTCATGGGCGACTACGTGGATCGCGGACACTACAGTCTGGAGACTGTCACGCTTCTCTTCGCCCTCCTCCTCAAGTCGGTCGTTTTTGGGGGGAGGAGCTGTCACTGTGTCACATGTCACGGTTTGCAGATATCCGCAACACATCACCCTGCTGCGCGGCAATCACGAATCGCGACGCATCTCGAACGTGTACGGCTTCTACGACGAGTGCCAGAACAAGTACGGGCACGGAAATGTGCACAAGTGGTTCTGTCGCGTGAGTTGTCCCCGCCCCACTTGGCGATGTTTGTCGCGTTGCTACCGTAAAACCTGTATTAGAACACGGCATGTCGGTCCAATTTTGGAACCAATTTACAAAAATCCACACAAAGGGGACCCTTACGATTTCGCGGTTTTTGGTGCCGCTGTTATACAGGTTTTACGGCGTTTTTTAATCCGTTTAGCTTAAAAAAACACAATTTGCCGTTAAAAGTTCAATATCACTTCAAATTGAGCCATTTTGTGACTAAAAATTTATTAAATGACCGAAAATTTCGAAAATCCGTTATTTCGCCCAGTTGCCGAAATTTTTATGTCAAAACGTTGTTTCTATCGATTTTTTGATTCCAAAAACATGATGGTGTTCGGCGGTAAAATTGATATTATCGTTTTTTTTTCCTCGGGAGGAACCCTGCGAACTTTCGCGCGCTTCCCAAAATTTGGGGGCGTGGCCACGTTGCAAGTGCCGCACGGTTGAAGCTCCGCCCACTTTTCGAATTGTCATCATCACGCCAATCATCGCGTATTTGGGGCGGAGTCACACGAGCTGATTGGCGGCCCCCATGTGAAAAAACAAAAATGCCAATGGGCGGGGCTTGGACCGTGCGGCACTTGCAAATTTGGCCACGCCCCCTTCCTTTCGAAAATAACCGACGATAAGTGGCAATTCTCGCTGAAATCCATGGCCCCGGACTGGGCCGAAGGCGACAATCCCTCATGAGTTGGACAGTGGAAGAGTGTTCTTCTTAGTGGACCCATTTGTTATCAAGGATGTACTCGCACATTCGGTTTTTGGTTGATTCTTTATTCCGACGTTTCGGCTGAGGGGAGCCATCATCAGGAGTTGTCGGAATAAAAAAATGGGTCCACTAAGAAGAACACTCTTCCACTGTCCAATGCTAATCTTCGTAAGCACTTTAACCAAGTCGTCTACCGAATGACAAGCCCTCTCATGTTTGCAGGTGTTCGACGTGCTGCCGATCGGCGCGCTGATCGACGACTCGATTCTGTGTGTGCACGGCGGTCTCTCGCCCGACATCCGCACCATCGACAGTCTGATGCTGCTCGACAGAGCACAGGAGGTGCCCAACAAGGGCCCCCTCTGCGACATTATGTGGTCGGATCCGGACGACGACGTCGACGAGTGGGTCATCAGCCAGCGAGGCGCCGGATTCGTCAGTTTTCCACAGTCTTCTCGACAACAACACGTTCATTGTAGGTGTTCGGCGCGAAGGTGACCGAGGAGTTTCTGCACTCGAACAACCTGACCCTGTTGTGCCGTTCGCATCAGCTCGTCGACGAGGGATTCAAGTACATGTTCGACGAGAAACTCGCCACCGTCTGGTCTGGTGAGTCGTAATCGAGAGGGGTCGAAATCAGACAGGCAGGGGGAAAACGAAATCTGCCAGGGAGCGGGAATCGGAAACAATTTACGTATTTACTGACGTACCCATTTTTACTTTCCGTAGGCAATGGCAATAGGGTTACTGTATAGTTCTCGGGTCTCGGCACGCTATTTAAAAAAATGAAAATGATTTCGAGCCTGCGAAATCCAAAAAAGGAGGGACTAGACGCCCGGATCGCGCGTCATCGTCCTCCGACGAAAAAGTCGGGACTCTCAACTCCCTCGCGGCGAGCGTCTGCAAAATCGTTTCTCAACTTTGGAGTCGCGGTGATTGGTGTGAGATAGAGCGTATTTACTGACGTACCCTGGTTTTCCGCCCGTGTGCGTAGGACTATCACGGGTTCCATTACCACCACCGGGCGTGGCCACTTTGCAAGGCACATGTGGCAGTTCGCAGACTAAGCCTTGAAAAAAGTTCCGCCTCAGAAACGCGGTGATTGGCATGATGATGACACTTCCGAAAGTGGGCGGAGCTTCAACCGTGCGGCACTTGCAACGAGGGCCACGCCCCTAACTTTGGGGAGCGCGCGAAAGTTCGCAGGGTTCCTCCCGAGGAAAAAAAACGAAACGACAATATCTTTTTTACCGCCGAACATCATATTTTTGGAATAAAAAAAACGATAGAAACAACGTTTTAACAATATAAAAACTTCGGCAACTGGGCGAAATAACGGATTTTCGAATTTTTCAGTCATTTAATAAATTTTTAGTCACAAAATCGCTCAATTTGAAGCGATATTGAACTTATAACGGCAAATTGTGTTTTTTCAAGCTAAACGGATTAAAAATGCCGTAGGACCTGTATTAGAGCGCACGAGGGTAAAAAAGGGTACGTCAGTAAATACGCTCTATCTCACACCTCGACAGCTGAAAAACGACTGCCACCGTACCTTACGGCCCGTTACGGGTCTCGCAGCGGGTTTTACGTTTTTCTCGTTGAAAATGAGCTGGATTTTAATTTACGGGCTAAACAAGGCACGATGGGCGTACAAACGGAGCATCGTTGAAATTTTTTCTTTCATTGGTCCTAAATTATCAATAGAGCGCATTTACTGACGTACCCTTTTTTATCCCCGTGAGAGCGGCACCAAAAAGGGGAAAAAAACGACAATATGTTAGCTCTTCCCTTTTCCAGCGCCCAACTACTGCTATCGATGCGGCAACGCGGCGGCGGTGTTCGAGATCGACGGCGCGCGTCGCTCGACGAAATACTTCAACGCGGTGCCGGACGGAAGCCGCGAGAAGCCGGAACGCGTCGTCGCGCCCTACTTCCTCTGAGGCTCTGTTCCTTCGGTTCCTTCCACTAAACTCACCAATTCCTTCTTCTTCTTCTTCGTTTTAAAAGGCAATTTCCGATTCACTTGATCTTTATCTCGTTTTGTGTGTATTCCCTTTTTTTGAATAACCCTTCTGTAAAAATCGATAATTGTGCTTTTTCTCTCTCTCTCTCTCGATTTTAAGCATTATTTGTTCCTTTTCACACACACACATTTATCCCATGTATTTCCATTAATTTCTTTTTTTTTTTTTGCGGCGACCAGGGGGCCTTTTCTCTCTTTCTCTCTCTCACTCGAAACTTTCACTTTTTTCTTCCCTTCTAAATATGTTTTTATTCCCAGAGAGACACACGGCGGTATTTTTTTTTAAAGAGAAAACACAGAGAGAGAAAGGAGGGGGAGGAGAAAATGTACATAATTTTACATTTTTTGCAGATGGAAAAACAGAAAATAGACACACACAAAAGAAAAATAGAAAAAGCATTGGAGGGACCCAGAAGGAGACAGCGAATTTCGCCGATTTTCAAATATTTTTAGCGGGACGGAAAAAATAATATTTTTGTGTGAGTTTTGTTATACAAGAGGAGGGGGGAATGGATCCGGCGGGGGGAAGAAGACATTGTTCATTTGTTTTTCCGTTTTTATCGATTTCTTAAATTTTCAGCATCGATTCCGTCAGAGGGCAGCCGGTGGGGGCGGTGGCGGAGAGTTCTGGAAAAAAAATTTTTCAAAATTTTTTTTGGAATGTTTTTTTTTTTTTAATTTTTTTTTTTTTAATTTTTCTGAATTTTAAATATCTAGAAATTTTATTTTGAACCAAAAATAAAAATTTCAGACATTTTTAGCGATTGAAAAATCTAGGTATTTTATTATTGCTTTTTTTTGAAATTTGGAATTTAAAAAAAAATTTATTTCACTTTCGAAAATCTAGAAATTTAATTTTAAATTTAAAAAAAATTAATTGCAGACATTTCTTAGCGTTTTAAAAAATCTCGAAATTTAATTTTGAACTCAATTTTTTTTGTATTGCATTAGCGTTTTTAAAAATCTAGGTTCTTAATTTTGAATTTTTAGAAAAATTGGAATTTTTTATTTCGTCAGCAAATTTATTTCACTTCCCGAAATCTAGAAATTTAATTTTAAATTAAAAAAAAAACCTTCAGATATTTTTGGCGATTATTAAAATCTAGTAATTTATGTTTGAATTTTTTTTAATGTAATTTTTTTTCTAAAATTTTTTTATTTTTATTTTTGAGTTTTTTTTGCAATTTTTTTCAGAACTTAGTTTCTTTTCCTTTTTCCTCAGATATTTAATTAAGTTTATTTTCAAAAATCAAGGTATTTGATTTTAAACTACAACAATTTTTTTTCCGAAACAATCCCATCCCATCCACGTCTCCCCGATCCCCCGAAAAAAAATCCCAAACTATTTCCATTTTTTTTTCCCGAAAAAACTGCTCACACACACACCCACAGTTCGGGAGCACACGAGACAACACAAATTGTGTGTGTGTTGCCCAGCGAGAGAGAGAGAGCGTGCATTATGTCATAAAAATGATTACAATTTGGAGAGAGATAAGCGCGAGCAGGGAAAAGGCGAAAAGGGGGGAAAAGTCGGTGATGATGATCATTTGTTGAGGAGTCAACTGACCGGTCACCACGAAAATCGTGCGCAACGAAAAAGACACCCATTTTTTGGGGGGAATGATAAGAAAAAACAGCGGAGAATGTGAGTCATTGGAGAGAGCAACTAGATTGTACTATAGCCGTGATTCGTGTTTCAAACGCGCTCCGCTGAGACAGTACTTCGCCTCGGGCGAAATAATTTTCGAGATTTTGTCGTTTTCCGTCAATTTTCGGCAAATTTCCTCTATGTTTTGGGAAAAAACTGAATGAAAATGTTGATAAGCTGCCCTAAAACCATATTTTCAACTGCTTTTGTCGAAAAAATGAAGAAAATCGGGTGAAAATCGAGAAAAACGGCCGAAAACAGGAAAGAATTTCGCCGCCGCCACCCGGAAATTCGGCTTGCGTTCAATGGAGCGCGTTTGAAACACGAATCACGGCTATAGTAGCCCCCATCACTTTCAGAAAAAAAATTTTTTTTTTTTTGAAAAATTTCATCTGACGAATTTCGGTTTTTCGGGCGGTATTGTTGTTTTCAAACCTGTTCCTTGCGATTTAAGCAATTTTCTCCTCATACTTTAAAATCCTGTTCTCCGATTGGTATCATCGTTTTTTCGGTGTGCAGTGTGCAAGTGCCACACGGTTTAAGCCCCGCCCACTTTTCGAACGCCATCATCACGCCATGCACCGCGTTTCGGGGGCCGAGTAACACGCGCTGATTAGCTATATGGAAAAAATAATAATCCAAAGGACGGGAGTTTAAACCGTGCGGCACTTGCAATAGGCCACGCCCCCAAAATAATTGACTAGCGCCTGCGGGAAGTGCGTGCCCTAAGAACCTAGACGATACCTGGGTTTCGAGCTTTTGGCCGGAAAAAAACTCGACCTCAATGTAGCGCGTTTGCATCTCCTTTTGCCGTAAACTAAGCAAGAAAGAACCAACATGTGGCGAAAAATGGAAACGCGCTCCATCGATGCCGAGTTTTATTCCCGCGGCAACTTCTAAACCAGACTGTTTTTAATTCCGGACATATCTTTTCGAAACCCTGGCTCCGCCGTTTTTCGATTATTAAAAATTTCAAAACACTTCATTAAAGTAAGTGTTTTAAAAAATTTTTCGAAAATTTTCCGATTTTTCTCTCCTTCAGAATTTGAGGGTTTTTCAAGTCGGCGGCATTTTCGTTTTTTATCAATGGGCACCCTGCGATATTTCGGGAGTACCCCGGAATAAAACTTGGCCGCAATAGAACTGGGACGGAATAGAACTCTGTTCGCAGTGGCCTTGCGAACATTTTGACACATTTTTAGTGACGATTTTAGACCAATTCGACAATAGTTCTATCCCGGAAAGTTCTATTGCGGGGTTCTCCCGACATTTCGCGCTTCCCGAGAAATTTGGGGGTGTGGCCAATTTGCAAGTGCCGCACGGTCCAAGCCCCGCCCACTTGCGAAATTTTCATCACGCCAATCACCGCGTTTCTGAGGCGGAGTCAAGCGAGCTGATTGGCAGGCGCGCGAAATGTCGCAGGGTGCCCACCGATGAAAAACGACAATATAAAACCAGATCCAGGAGCACGAGAAAAATTACAATTATTAGTAAGAGTCAGTCGACCACAAAAATTTTAGGGGGTCCGGAGCCAAAAGTGGGAGAATTTTCGAGCGAAATTCACAAAATTCGCTGTGAAAACAACTACAATTCGAGTGATCGGTTGACTCCCAGGAAAATTTTCCCGCCCAATTTTGCGCGTCAATTGGCTTACATCGAAACCTCCGCTTCCACCACTTCCACTCGCACCGTCGTCATCGTTGTCGCCGTCGGCTCCGCCACGTGGCTGCTTCTGGAGCTCCTGCCGGTTGCCTCTGGCTCCCGAACGCATCGAGTTGGGCCGCATCACGTAGAGCGCCATCGCCATGAACGTCCACAGAAGCGTCCAGAAGATGAGCGGATCGCCGCCCTCGCGAGATGTCCCCGAATTGTCACACCCGGTGTCCGTGCAGTCGGCCTGCGAGCTGCGCAGCTGCAAAATTCGAGAGAATAAATGGGTTTCCAGGTGGGGAAATCGCCGAAACTCACCATGCTGATGAGCCGGTTCATGGCGAGCTCGTGATCGAAAAAGCACTCGCACGGATCACTCATTTTGGTGTGCCGCCTGCAAAAAAACCAATACTTTTATATCTAACAGTCATTTTCACAAATTTCCACAACATTTTTTTAAAAATTCGGAAATTTCCAAATGTTTCGCTTACAAAACGAACAGAAAATGTCGAAATTCGCTCGAATGGACGTCGAAATAATAAATAAAATGAAAAAACACGCGCGCTCCACATCAGAACAGCGGGAGAGAAAGCAACGTCGACTAGCGAGAGACTGGGCGAAAATGAGAGAGTGAGAGACGGTGCCAGAGAAACGAGTGGAAAAAAGAGCTAATTCATGTGATTTTCACGCGTTTATCGCGCCACGAAAAAACGGACGATTTGCTCCGGAAATTCGCGTTTTTCGGATGAAAAAACGTCGAAAATCGAGAAACGCGCCAGCGCGGCACCGGAAACGCGTCAGTGAAGGTGCTGGCGCGATTCTCGATTTTTCGAAATTTTTGAATTTCGCCAAATTTCGGACGAGATTTTTGATGTTTTCTCGATGCGCGATGCAAAAATGAGTGGAAAATTGATTGGAAACGACGGAAAACCGGTTCGCGAACCACTTTTTTCGGGTTAATGCGAATGAGATTGATGAGAACCAGATGGAAGCGCCGGCGTTTTTTTTTTTTTTGAAATTTATAAATAAATGACTCGAGGCTATTTAACTGCACATTATTGATAAACTTAATACAAAGAAGAACAATTGCTTGAATAAAAAATAATATTAAAAAAATGAAAATTTTCCAACCAAAAACAAAAAAAAAGGAAATGGGGAGACAAAAACGAGGGAAACTGAGTGAATTCGCAGTCGAGAGAAATGTTTACTTTTCTGTGTGCCAACCGACAAAAAAATGAAGAGAGAGAGGGAGGAGAGAGCATTTGTCAAACAATGAACCGACGAAAAAAAACCTTTTGTTGTATGAAACTGTCCTTAATTTTGAAGGAGTATTCGACTAATGAGTAACTGATAACAGCAAGAAGTGGAGGAAGAGCGGGAGAAAATCGATAATCGATCAAATAGTGATCTCTCTGTCTCTCGATGAGCACATTTCGTTTCTTTCTCATCTTCTCTCTCCCTCTCTCTCTCTCTTGCCGACTACTAAACAATTCGGAAATATCATAACAACACACGCACAGAGGACGGAAACGATGGGAAAGGGGGCGAAACAGTTGTCTCGCTTTCTCTGCCGTCTCTCCGTTTCCCTGCGTCTCTCGCCCCCTTTTCTCTGCGTCTCTCTATTTCGCGGCGTCTCTCGCGCCTTCTGTCTGCACGTGTCTCTTGTCGTTTCTCTGCCGTCTCTCAAATTAGCCGCAACTCCCGTCGTTTCTCTGCGTCTCTTGCCCTCTCACCATCTCTCGCCCCTTTTCTCTGCCGTCTCTCACTTTCCCGGCATCTCTCGTCGCTTCTCTGCGTCTCCCCCTTTCTCTGCGTCTCTCCACGGGTGTAACACTCTCGTCTGCCCCTTTTACACCCCCGTCTTCGCTCCGTTTCATCCCCCCCTTCCAACTGGTGAATACAACATTTCTTCTCCTTTCTTTCTTTCTCTCTTTCTCTCTTTCTCTGTTTCTTTTTCCTTAAATGCATCATCATCATCATCGTCTTCTTGAATACACTTATTAGCAGAAAATTGGAATTGAAAAGAATAGGAAACGCAGAGAAAAAGGGGAGAAAATGGAAAATTTTTGAAATTTTTTGCTTTTGCCTCAATTTTTTTGCAATTTCTTTGCAATTTCCCAATTATTTCCGCAATTTCTAGGGTACAAAACCCCTTCCCACTAGAAAACAATGCCAAAGGACAAAAAGAAGGAGGAGGTGACCGAGTTGGAGCACGTCGATCGGAACATCTCCTCGTTTTCGCAGATCTCGCACTTGAGTGAGCCTCAAATATTCATGGAATTCCGTTTCGAATTCGAAGCAATTTCAGTTGACGCCGAAATCATCACCCGTCTGACTTTGAGCCACAACAAGCTCACTTCGGTGCCGCCGAACATTGCGGATTTGGTGAGCTTGCAGGTGAGTTGCCTTTATCACAGCCCGCCGCTGCGCTGCGCAAGAGTGTGTGTGTGGCGCAGTGGGTTGCGCTTTTGCCTGTGGATCTGTGGTTCGCGAGTTCGATCCCCGGTGCCTCGATTTCATTTTTTCTTCGTTTCAGTCTCTCAACCTGTGGAACAATCAAATCGAGGAGCTCCCCCAATCGATTTCGTCGCTTCCTAAACTGCGCATCCTCAACGTCGGCATGAACAAGTTGTCCATTCTGCCACGTGGCTTCGGAAACTTTCCGGAGCTCGAGATTCTCGATTTGACGTACAACAATTTGAGCGAGCGATCGCTTCCCGGCAACTTTTTCTTCATTCGTAAGCATCTTCTTTTGTTGGAATATATTGATTGATTGTTTGTGTTTGCAGAAAGCCTTCGCGCGCTGTACCTCGGCGACAACGACTTTGAGATGTTGCCGGGAGACGTCGAGAATCTGCAGAGCCTCCAGATCCTCGTGCTCCGCGACAACGACCTGCTCACACTGCCCAAGGAGCTCGGAAAGTTGACGAGACTGCGCGAGCTGCACATCCAAGGTGAGCGCCGCCTTTATCACCGCCCCCGCGCCCTCTTTCCGACGTGTCCAGTGTGGCCGAGTGGCTTGCGCTTTTGCCCGCCACCCGAAAGGCCGCGAGTTCGACTCCCCGCGCCCGCCGAACGTGTTTGTTTCTTGCAGGCAACCGTCTCGCGATGATCCCGCCGGACCTCGGCAACCTGGAGCTGGTCGGCGCGAAACAAGTGCTCCGGCTCGAGCACAATCCGTTCATCCCGAGAATTCAGGTAAGCGGCGTAGCGTTTTGGAGAGCAGCAAACTCTTATCAGTAGTAGTCCACGGGCTCAATGAGCACACTCACACTTGCAGGAGCAATTCGAGGCGAACGGCTCGGCGGGCGTGTGGGCTCACATCCGCACCGACGACTACCGCTACTGGTTCGGACGTCAGGAGCCGTCGTCGACGCCGGTGCCGCCGAAACGGAACAAGGACAAAAAACTGTCCAGAAAAGGTGTTCAGCACGCCTAACACACCGTGTATTTTATAAAATTATTTCAAAAAAAAAAATGTTTTTTCAAAATTTTGCCAAAATACTTCAATGGTGCTTAACCTCAAGTGTGCAGCTTTATAATTTCTTCTCAATTTCTAAATTGTGTGCCTTTCCTTGAAAAACTCAATAATCGATCAATAAACGATGTTTCCTACATTATGCGTCTTCTAAAGGGGGTGCCAACGAGATTACGGTAACTTTTTGGGGTATTGCGAAATTATGCCATCAGATGACGAAATCAATCGATAATTGGGGAAATACTAAAGGAAGGGGGGGGGGGGATTATTGTTTGAAAATGGAAAAACACGAGAAAACGCGTCTCAAATGCGATTTTCGCTTCTTTTTCGGCGGATACGGTAGATGTGTGTAGCTGCGAGAAATCGATAATTTGTGATGCGAAAACATTGGATTGATGTGCGACTCGACGAGAACGTCTCCAGATGACGTCGTCACGTCTCCAGACGACGTGACGCCTTCAGAAGACGTGGAAGAGAAGAAGATGTGACGTAGTGAGGAGCACAGACCGCCGCCGCCGCCCGATGGTGAACGCCTTTTGTACTCTTCCTGCAAATTGTTTTTTATTATCATGTAGATCAAAAAGGGTTACTGTAGTAGATCAAAGTAGGTCAAGTCTCGGGGAAGTAGGTAAATTCTAGAGAATGTAGGTCAAATCTAGAGAAAGTAGGTCAAATCTACAGAAAGTAGGTCAAATCTCGGGAAAGTAGGTCAAATCTAGAGAAAGTAGGTCAAATCTGAGAAAAGTAGGTCAAATATGGGAAAAGTAGGTCAAATTTTGAAAATTGAATTTAGGTCAAATCTATGAAAAGTAGGTCATACGTAGGAAAAGTAGGTCATACGTAGGAAAAGTAGGTCAAATCTTGGGAAAGTAGGTCAAATCTAGAGAAAGTAGGTCAAATCTTTAGGAAGTAAGTCAAATTTTGTGGAAGTAGGTCAAATTTAGGAAAAGTAGGTCAAATCTAGGAAAAGTAGGTCAAATATATTGAAAGTAAGTCAATTTTTACCTGAAATTTGAGCAAATCGTCGATTTCAACGAAACCGACAGAGGAGGCTTTCCGACTGTGACAACACACATCGTCCGATTGTTGAAATGGGTTGGAATTGGAAGTGGAAGTGGAAGAAGTGGGATTCTGGTGCTGAAACGAAAAATAATCGATAATCGATTTTATCACTTATTTTAAATTGGAAATGAGAAGGGGGTGACTAATTCGAATGGTGGGGGAATATTAAAAGAAACACGAAATGTATGATGTCACAGACATTTCAAAATGTGTGTGACCTTATGATTCATATTCTAATCAATTTTGATAGTGGCACCATTTTATCGGATGTCTAGAAATAGTAGATCAAAACGGGTTACTGTAACAAAGTAGGTCTAGAAAAATCTAGAAAAAGTAGGTCAAATATACGGAAAGTAGGTCAAATTTATGAAAAGTAGGTCAAAACTGTGAAAAGTAGGTCAAACCATTGGAAAGTAGGTCAAATTTAGAGAGAGTAGGCCAAATATTG
Organism: Caenorhabditis afra; assembly: GCA_963570955.1. Classification (NCBI taxonomy): domain Eukaryota; kingdom Metazoa; phylum Nematoda; class Chromadorea; order Rhabditida; family Rhabditidae; genus Caenorhabditis; species Caenorhabditis afra. The sequence goes on from OY751534.1 coordinate 6,832,271, forward strand.
AGAAAGTAGGTCAAATTTAGAAAAACTAGGTCAAATCTAGAGAAAATAGGTCAAATTCACGAAAAGTAGGTCAAATTTACTAAAAGTAGGTCAAATCTAGGAAAAGTAGGTGAAATCAAGAAAAAGTAGGTCAAATCTAGAGAAAGTAGGTCAAATATTGGAAAACTAGGTCAAATCTAGTAAAAGTAGGTCAAATCAAGAAAAAGTAGGTCAAATTTTCAAATATTGGAAAAGTAGGTCGAATTTAGAAAAACTAGGTCAAACCTAGAGAAAGTAGGTCAAATTTACTAAAAGTAGGTCAAATCAAGAAAAAGTAGGTCAAATCAAGAAAAATTAGGTCAAATCAAGAAAAAGTAGGTCAAATTTTCAAATTGCAAAAGTAGATCAAATTGCAAAAAAGAAAACGAACCGTTTCCGGTGAAAGCGTCCGATGTGTCGTCGTCGTCGTCGTTGTCGTGCGAAGACGTTGATTTCTCAAATGAATCGGATGCGTTCTCGGCGGCACTTTCGGCGGTGGCAACTGCATTGTTCTTTGGAGAAGAAGGGGGAGGAGGGATACGGTAGTGGTGATGACGTGGAATCGTGAATTCTGGAATAAGAAGAAGTGTGATAAGAAGAGAGAGAAAGCGGGGCGGAAATGAATAATGCGTCTTGTCGTCCCCTTGTCGGTTTCTTCTTCTTCTTAAAGGGGGGCGGCCGCCCGGATGTGTTATCAGTTTTCGTTTTCAAAGCGAGACAGAGAAGAGACGCAGACGCTTCTTGTTCTTTTTTGGAGAAAAAAATCACCGGAAACAGAAATATACGGTCTTTTTTGGTGATTAGTGGCGCTTTGGGCTGTGAGGAATTTTAAAAAATTAAAAAAAATTTTTTTTTTTTTGAAAATTTAACTGACAGTTGGGAATAGTAAGAAAATTCAGAGAAAAAATATTTGGGAAAATTTAAATTTAAAAAAAAATTTTTTTTTTTTTTGAAAATTTCAAAACTTAAAGGGGGGTGTTTTCAAAAAAAAATTGTGCTGAAAAAAAATTGCTGGCTTATTTTATTTATTTTTTGTTTTAATTTTTCAGTTTTTAGTTAAAAGATAAAAGAACAAGTCAAATTGAAAAACAAAAAAAAATTTTGATTTTTCGGAAAAATATTTTTTTTCTGGAAAAAATTCAAAAATCCGCAAACCCGGCGGTTTTTGCTTGTTGCGGTAAACAAACAATGGGCGAATTCTTGTTTTTTTGTTGATTTTCAGCGATTTTTCGCTGAAAACGCAACTTCCTAAAGGGGGGTCGACACGGAAAACACGAACTTTGACCTACCCGCCAAAAAGTAGGTCAAAACGCGATTTTTGGGCGGCAATTTGAAAAAATAGAGGAAATTGATAACACGGGGGAGATTAAATGACTAAAAAAGAGAGAAGAAGGGGGAAAAAGGAGGGGGCGTTTGTTATTTTTATTTTTTATTATTTTTCTATGTTCATCTTCTGTATCAGATGGGCAGGGAATGAAAAAAAGGGGGGAGAAGAATGGAGGGGGTGGGGGGAGAGAGAAGAAAGATAAGAATTTGAAGAGGCGGAGGAGGAGGCATCAAATGCACACAAGAGAGAGAGAGCACTTCCGGTCGGCCCCCCTTACCACCTTTAAACCTCAAAAACAGACGTCCAAGTTTGATCTACCTGCTCGAAAGTGGTATGGTTGGATAGAGCTCGTTGCGACGATTCGATTCATACCCCAACTTGACTGTTTAGCGACATTTTGAACGTCTACAGGTCGCTTGCAAAATCGAAGAGTCAGTTGGCAATGCAAACGCGCTCCATTGGACTTTCCCTCTATTCTGCGCCCCGCGCACTCTTTCTTCCTGTAATTTTTGTGTTTGGGAATGATATTTCAGATTGAACGTGTCAAAGTGGGCGGGGCTTAGCGAGGACCTTGAATAGAACGTCGATTTTGATCTACTTTTCAACCAGAATGAAACGAAACAAAACGAAAGAAGTAGATCAAATGGATGGGGGAGAGATGTCCCACCAGATGTCACACCTCCATCTCCTTCCGGTCGAAGGAATTTAATAAAATGCAATAAAATGAAACGGGGAGAGGGAGAATGGACGGATCGGCCGGAAGAAGAAGAAGAAGAAGCGGAATTTCATCTTCTCGTTCATTTTTATTGTCTATGGCACACTTTGTGTCTCTTTTCACATTCGCGCTTCGTCTCTCAACAATTGGAATCGGTCGAAGAAGCCAAGGAAACTTCTGGAAAAGGGGCGTGGTTTAAGGACCCCGACGGGGCGTGGTTTAATAAGGACTGGAACTGAGGGGGGCGTGGCTATAGGGCCATAAAGGGGCGTGGCTTAATGGTCATAAAGGGGCGTGGTTTAAGGGCCCCAAAGGGGTGTGGCTTAAGGGCCCGAAAGAGGCCTGGCTTAGTGAGGACTGGAACCGAAGGGGCGTGGCTTAAGGACCCGAAAGGGGCGTGGCATAAGGACCCGAAAGGGGCGTGGCTTAAGGACCCGAAAGGGGCGTGGCATAAGGACCCGAAAGGGGCGTGGCTTAAGGACCCGAAAGGGGCGTGGCATAAGGACCCGAAACAAAAAGGGGCGTGGCCTACCTTCCCATAAATCTTTAAATTATTCAAAAGGGGGCGTGGCCTATGGAAGAGAACTCTGAAAATCGGCGAAAGATGTTTGATTTTCGAGAAGAAGAAGAAGAAGAAGAAGAAGAAGAACGTTTCCGAAAAGATCTCGCCCGAGAATCTCCGATCGTATCGCCGATTTTGTCGTGTTTCACTCCACCACTTCGGGAAAAGAGATCGAGTCGCCCCGATAAGAATTTTGTTGCGAATTTTGATTTTGAGACCCAAATACCTTTTGGCGTTTCCGAATTTTTAAATTTTGGCGCCAATTTTGGGGGTGCTCACTTTGAGAGCCCCGTATCTCGATAACTGAAGGAGCTAGCCAAAAAGTGTCAACTGACAAAATGTAGCTGACATTGTGATCTACAACTTTTCAGTTGACAACTTTTTTTCATCTCTTCCAGTTTTCGAGATGTGCGCCTTTAAAGTGATTTGACCTACTTTTCCTCTCCCCCTTTCAATTTTTCCGTCTTTCCGCCTCTAATTGCATTGTATTTGTGTTTCCAATTATACGTATTGTTCCTTCCGACAGAGGCGGGAGAAGAAGAAGAAGAAACGAGTCTTGACCTTGAATCGGAGGAAGACGAAGAAGAAGAAGACGTCGACGTCTTCTATCTCTCCCTCTCTCTCTCCACCGCCGCCGCCACACCCGCCAATTTCATCTCGCCGTTCTCTTTTCCTATCCTTCTTCTTCTTATTTCACGAAATCTCGGTTGTGGAGACGTCTTCGCAAAATTTGCCACGTGGCAATGTTTCCTTTGCCGTTTTTTGCGAGCCAGCCGCACCGCGCTCTTGTGTACCCCCGAGAACCTGTCGGCTGGCAGCTGCCCGTGTGGCCTAGTGGCTTGTAACTTTGAAATGCAATTGTGAGGTTTTTGGTTCGAACCCCACTGATGGCCGATTTCTTTTTGCTTCTTTTGACACCGATTTCAGACGACGTAACGTCTTCTGAGCGCATTTCCACTGATTCTTGCTCATTTCAGCTGTGTGAAGCCATATAAATCCCCCTATCGCCTCTCTATCACACGGATTATGACATCCTTTTTCCTAGCTGCGTTGTGGTTTATAGGCCAACCAGTTGTACACATCGGCACAAAACAAGAAGAGAAAACATCACATTTGACGCGCAAACGCGAGAAAAGGTCTTCGCCGGAGGACAACTGATGGATTTTCCCTCTCTAAAACAGGAATATCGGTTGAAAAGAAACGGGAAAGGGGGTACGAATGACCAGTTTAGAGTGGCCTCTCTCTGTGTCTGTTTCTCGTCTCGTCTCTCTCCCCTTTCAAATCACACACATCCCAATCCATTTTTCTTCTTCTTTTTCACACCCCCCTTTAGATCATGAATTTTTACTTTTTTGGCGATTTTTTTTCGGTTTCTGCGTACAAAACATTGCATTTTACGCGCAAAATGTATTTCTTTTATATCGACTCTACTTCGTTTGGTCGTTTTTTTTTTATTCTGGGGCAAATATTGAATTCTCAGGCTTTTAAAAAGAATTTCAATGCGATTTGTCGATATTGCGTACAAAACACCGAATTCGACGCGCAACACCTCAAAATCAACAGAATTGCGTACAAAACATTGGATTTCACGCGCAACTCTCGAAAACATTGAATTTCGCGCGCAATTTTTAAATATTGAAGAGTCACGTACCAAACGTGGAATTCGACGCGCAATTCTCGAAAACCCCAAATTTGCGTACAAAACATCAGACATGACGCGCAATCCAAGAAAATCCCGAAATTTTATAGAAAACGTTTAATTTGACGTGAAATTGTTAAAAAGCGCAAAGTTGCGTACAAGGCATCTGATCTGACGCGCAATCCCCGGAAATCCCCGGAATCGCGTAGAAAACACCAAATTCGACGCGCAACCCATCAAAATTACCAGAATTGCGTACAAAACATCCGATTTGACGCGCAATCCACGAAAATCCCGAAATTTTATAGAAAACGTTTAATTTGACGTGAAATTGTTAAAAAATCGCAAAGTTGCGTACAAGGCATCTGATCTGACGCGCAATCCCCCAAAATCGCCGGAATCGCGTAGAAAACACCAAAGTCGACGCGCAATCCCTCAAAATTACCAGAATTGCGTTCAAAACATCCGATTTGACGCAAAATCTCAAAGTTGCGTACAAAACACCAAATTCGACGCGCAATCCACAAAAAAAAAACCCGTTTTTCACTGAACAACGCGTCGAAAGTGCAGTTTCAACAACTTTTCGATGAAATAAAATTGGAAAAGAGGGAGAGAGGAATAGTGACCCGGATATTTGGCAATTCTTCTTCCGAAAATCCGAAAGATGGTCGATTTCGATATAATTGGAAGGAAATAAGGAAAAGAGATCGTCCTCTTTCTCACACACAATCGGTTTCACTTTTCGTCCCCCCTTCCATCCATTCAATTTGTGTTCGTTAAAAGGGGGCAGGTCACAGGGTTACTGTACTTTGTCCGAATCGTCGAAAATTGAATTAGTTTTCGTCTCTAATGGACAACCAGTTGTCCCCGTTCCTTCATTTTGATGTTGTGTTTTTGACGTCGTTCCATGTTTTCAGAAGCGCCGCGAAATGAAGGTGACGTTGAAGAGCTCCCCTCCAATCACCGAGCACGAGCGACCGAAGATCCAATCGATACGGGCGCTTCTGAAGCAGAAGCTGCCCGACGGCTACATTCCCGAAGACGTCGACACGGATCTGAATCTGTGCCGTTGGATACGCGGCTATCACGGCGACGAGGAGAAGATCGTGCGCAACTTCGCCATCTATTTGGCGTCACGCAAGGCGGCTGGATTCGTCGGCGACGATTTTCCCGAACGCTTCTTCGAGATGGACGACATCGTGCCGTTTCTGCAGTTCATCGCCTCCTCACGTCTTCAGGATCGACAGTGGAGCGACGAGCACAACGCGTTCTTGTTCGTCGAGAGGGCGTGGTCACAGCCGAAAGAGGTGAGAAGAGTTCGACCCCCTTTAAGAAGGGGACCGGTTTTCTGGGAGCTCCTAGGCCAACCAGGACTGGAGAAAGTTAGTCCCCGAGAACTTTTGGAGGTTTCTAGGCCATGAAGAAGCTTTCGCAAACGGCCATTTGTTAGAAAGTTAGGCCATTCCAGGTCTTTTCGGTTTCCTAGGCCATGGAAGATCTGCCTGAAAATAGCCCCTCTGGGGGGTTTCTAGGCCACCTGGTAGAAAAAGTTAGTCCCCCACCTCTCCGGAAATTTTTGGAGGTTTCTAGGCCATCTGGAATCATTTGCAGTGGCCTGGAGGAATCTAGTCCCCCATCCCCAGGACATTTGGGTTTCTAGGCCATGAAAGCGCTTGAGGGGGCGGTGATTTGTGAGAAAGTTAGGCCATTCCAGGTGTGTTTGGATTTCTAGGCCACGGGAAGATCTTCGTGAAAAATGGTCCATTTGTGGGGTTTCTAGGCCATCTGATGGGGGGAAAGTTAGTCCCTCCTTCCAGGAAAGGGCTTCAGCGGGAAAGTTAGTCCCTCCTTCCAGAAAAAGGCTTGGGCGGGAAAGTTAGGCCAATCCAGTCTTGAAGAGATAGGCCATCAGGGGGAGGGGGAATCAGTAGTCATGGTCTTGAGAAAACTAGTCCCCTAGTCCCTCACCCAGATCTCTGGGGTTTCCTAGTCCCTCCACTTATTCGCTTATTCGTTTGCAGTTCATCAAGACGTTCAAAACGAGCGACTACCTGCTCCACTGTTTCGGCTACTCGGAAATGCTGCAACAGTTGATACTGAGACGCGAAGCGAAACAGTCGGCCGACAAGGGACCCGTCCAGTTCATCGTCATCTTCGACCTGCACACCGTCAACATCACCGACTACGTACGTCTTCTTTTCCGACGTCTTCTGAATTCTTTTCGTTTTTTCGCAGGTGAACCCAATGTCCGGCTACATGAAGTTGTGGCAGATTCGAAGCGAACTGTGGCAGGATTGGTATCCCGAAATGGTGCAACGCATCTATTTGACGAATCCGCCACGTCTTCTCGGACTGTTGTGGAAGGTGGCACGCGTGTTTTTGTCCGAGGAGAATCTGAAACGCATCGAGATTATCGGCAATCGCGAGGATTTGGCCGCCAAATGGTTGCCGCCGACGATGGTGCCGAAGGAGTACGGAGGTGAGCACACTAGCGTTTTTGGAGAGAGAAAGAGGGACACGAGAAATGCGTCAAGGCACGAGAAATGCGTCAAGGCACGAGTAATGCGCCAAGGCACGAGTAATGCGCCAAGGCACGAAAATGCGTCATGACACTAAAATGTGGCAAAGAACGAGGAACTAGCTGAAGCACGAGAAATGGGTCAGGGCTCGCGAAATGCGCCAAGACACGAGAAATGCGTCAAGGCACTGAAATTTGCTCATTGCTCAAAATAACGAGCATTTCGTTAAGATACTAAGAATGTGTCGAAAAACGAGAAAAAAATGGTTGAAGCACTTGAAATGCGCCAAGGCACGAGAAATGCGTCAACGCACGAGAACTGCGCCAAGGCACCGAAAGTGCGCCAAGACACGAGAAATGCATCAAGGCACGAGAAATGCGTCAACGCACGAGAACTGCGCCAAGGCACCGAAAGTGCGCCAAGACACCAAAAACGCGCCAGAAAGCGAGAAAAGCGCCAAGACACTAGAAAAAAACCATTAAACTGAAAAGAAAACATTTTCAGGCGAGTTCGTGAACACAATTCCGCCGGGCGACGAGACGGGCGTCTCGATTCGCCGCAAAATCCTGCCGTCCGACTACTACAAATCCTACGAACACTACAAACTACACGGCACCGAACGTCCGAAGCCGAGCAACAAGGACGTCGCGCCGGCGGAGACGTTCGTCTTCAAAATCCATGTGCCCGCCGACAAAAAGCTTCTGTGGGACTTCACCGCCAGCGGCGAGGTTCAGTTCGCCATCTTTCGAGGCAATGTGAGTTGTTTGGTTGGGATAAGCTACGCCCCTTTTGAGAGATAAGCCACGCCCCTTTTAAGAGATAAGCCACGCCCCTTTCTGGTAGATAAGCCACGCCCCTTTTTGGTGTACAAACCCCGCCCCTTTCGGATAGATAAGCCACGCCCCTTGTAAGAGATAAGCCACGTCCCTTTCTGGTAGATAAGCCACGCCCCTTTTGGGAGATAAGCCACGCCCCTTTTGAAAGATAAGCCACGCCCCTTTTGGGAGATAAGCCACGCCCCTTTTGGGAGATAAGCCACGCCCCTTTTTGGTGTACAAGCCCCGCCCCTTCCGGATAGATAAGCCACGCCCCTTTCTGGTAGATAAGCCACGCCCCTTCCGGCACATGAAGGGAATGTGTCACGTGACACCCGGTGACCGTTACATGTATTGCAGAACGTGCACGATCTGGTGTTTCCGAGCCTGCACCTGATCACGAACAAACTGAACGAGGAGGGCACCCTCTCGGACGTCGGCGACTCGGAAATCTCGTTCCAATTCCAGAATCTGTCGGCCTATTTCACGTGCAAACTCGAGTACACTGTGGCCATCGTCTGATGATGGAGCACCAGATTTTTTGAATTCAAATGTATTATTTCACTAATAAACCTTTTCTCGCGTTTGCGCGTCAAATGTGATGTTTCAGAAAAAGAAGAAGACGTCAGAATTAGAAGACGTTGGTGAGAAAGACGGAGGAGAGAATGAATAGAACGGAGGCGAGACCCGATGAGAATGAGGCATCAGAAGACGTTGACGAAGAAGAAGACGTTGACGATGATGACGATGAAGAAGAAGAATTGGTGGGAGCCAAACGGACCGAGCCACAATCGACGATGCTCTCCGACGACCGATCGATGACGAGAATCGTCTGCAAAACACGTGTGCACTGAGAACGCGCCAAGCTGACGCAATTTTCGTGCGCGTCACGCGTCACGTGACACACATACCTTGGCCGCCGCGCCGCCGTCTGCCCCGTCAAAATCCATCTGGATCTCGGTCCACGGCTGCACCGCCATTCCGGTGTGATCCGTCTCGATGGTCAATATTCGTTTTCCAGATATTTGCCGTGATTTGCGACACTTGCCCGGCTCGCCACTCTTCTCGTTGACGAAATTCACGTCGTACGTCTGAAATTGAACGGAAATTGAGCTTTTTGAGTGTTGGCGCACTTTTGGTGCCTTGGCGCACTTTCGGTGCCTTGGCGCATTTTCGGTGCCCTGGCGCATTTTTAGTGCTCTGAACGTACCGAACTCTCTCGTAAGCCGGAAATGACCACCATCACTTGTGTCGTCGATTTTCCGGCCGTTTGCGCGAATTCAATGATGCCCTCGCCGCCTTTGTAGCCCTGAAGGCGTGCTTCAAAACGATTGGCTCCTACAAACATTTTCAGATTTTCACTTCGCTGCTTTTTTTTTCTCACCCTCCGCATCCGGCGGATCGACACAAATGTTGCGGAAAAAGTTGACGGTGAACGAGCCGGGCGTGTCGTTTTCGATGAACAAATCGGGTTTTGTGACCTGAAGCCATTGGAAGGGGGAGCGTTTCAAAGGAGGAGGAGGAGGCACGAGAAACGCGCCAGCAAACGGGAAGGGGGGGGGGGGGGGCGGCTCACCTGGTTTTGGTCGGAGATGACGCACTCGTCGTCGTTCGGCACGTGCATTGCTGACAGACATTTGGCTTTGCGGATGGAAGACGTCAGGCACATTCGGAGACATTCGTCTTTGAACTGCAAGGCACGAGAAATGCGTCATGACACTGGATGTGCGCCAAGGCACGAGAAATGCGCCAAGGCACGAGAAATGCGCCAAGGCACCGGAAATGCGCAAAGGCACTAGGAATGCGCCAAGGTACTGGAAATGCGCCAGAGCACTAGGAATGAGTCAGAGCACTAGGACTGCGTCAAGGCACTAGATATGCGCCAATGCACTTCAAATGCGCCAAGGCACTAGCAAAGCGCCAGTGCACTTTGTGGTTTTTGATTTTTGATCTACCCCATCTCAATCCCGGGCGGGAGGTAGATCAAAAACACTACATCAGTTTCTCTTATCAAATGGGAGATAAAGGGGGGGGGGGGGGGGGTCGCCGAAAATAGATTTGAAACAAATCGGGGAATCGTCGTCGATTCGGAAAAACACATTCGAATTCCCCGCCAAGATGTGTCATTGTGGGACAGTCACTGTGTGACGTGACCGTGACGTCACGTCCCAATCAGCGGAAAGGGGGGGGGGGGGGTGAAAAGCGAAAAAGCGGCAAAGAGGAAAAAAAACACGATTTTGCGCGCGCGCGTGAAATTGATAAGAGTGTTTCATTTTTTATTACAACGTTTTTCAATTAGATTCCAATTAGACTAGAGAGTGACGTGGCATGACGTGGCATGACGTGGCACTAGGGACATAATGAAAAGGGGGGAATCATATGATTTCGGTCGGTAACCTGATAAAATGATGGATGGAATGTTGTTGGAAGAGAATGGCGTTTCGAGGTCACCCCCCTTAACTAATCGTTTTTTAGTTTGCGCGCCAAAAAGTTTTGATCTACCTTTGGAACTTGACTACAAACTACACATTTTCTGATGGTTCACGACGCGAAAGTTGTAGTTTGGTAGTAGATCAAACCAGTTGAGAGTTGATGACATTTTTGATCTACCACTTTGCGGTCCCAAATGAGAGGTAGATCAAAGGTGCCCATTTTTGACCTACCTGCACAGATGACGTGTGAAACGCGTGTCCGACGATCCAGTAGTTCTTTTTGAACTCGAAACACTCCAACAGCTTCAAATTTGGCGCCGTCGTCAACGATCGATTCGATGCAGATGCAGATGACGACGAAGAAGTAGAAGAAGACGTGACGATGACTAGTAGAAGGGCGAGCCGATGAAGCATTCAGAAGACGTGAAGAAGAAGAAGAAGACGTGAAGAAGAAGAAGAAGGTGGAGATGATGAAAAAGAAGTAGAAGAAGAAGACGTGAGAGAGAGAGTGAAGAGACGATGGAAGAGAAACGAACGCATTCTTCGCAGGGGCGGGGTGGCGGTTGAAAACGAAGCGAAAAAAGAAGAAGAAGGCGTCGGATTCCGAAAAAGATGCGCGGAAAAACGAGAGGAACGGAAAGTGCGCCAAGGCACCGGAAACGCGCAAAGGTACCAAAAAGTGCGCCAGGGTACCGGATACGCGTCAAGGTACCAGAAAGCCGCCAAGGCACCGGAAATGCGTCAAGGGATAGTCTATCTGTTTCTAGTGGACTTGGTTTGTTGATGTTGATTGCGCGCGCTCCCCCTGATCTACTGATCTACTGATTTTGATCTACCAATGTTTTTTGATCTACTTCCCTTTTCCTGGACGAGATCACATGCACTTGACCATACTTTGTGTGCGTGTGTGTTTTGGAACTTTGAACACACACACACACTCCTACTGTACTACACCTACTACTATCTTCTTCTTCTTCTTCTTCTTTTTTTTGCCCATCGACGTCTTCTCCTTCGTTTTCTCATCACGCATTCCTTCCGCTTTCACACTTCTTCTTCTTCTTCTTCTTCTTCATCTTCACCCGCCAACCGAAATAGATGATCACACACCGAATCGCATCGTCAAATGGACGACACGTAACCGGTCTCTCTCTCTCTCTCTCTCTCTCTCTCTCTCTCTCGTTTTCCCGCTAATTCATCGAAAAAAACTGTGGAGAACACGAATGTGCGGTGGAGCGCGTTTCCGATATTGCGCCAATGAATGTTTCAAAGTGTGACGTCATCGGACCACAACACACTGAGATTCTGAGAACGAATTCATCGTTGACTTGATGTGAACTTACGGTTGAAAAGGCGGTACTAACTGTTGATTCCATTTTATCTCGAGACCTGAAGGAGGTATCAAAACGGTGTCAACTGCAAAATTGTAGAGCACGAAAAGAACTACAACTTCATAGTTGACAACTTTTTGATAGCTCTTTGGGTTCACGAGATAAAGTGAGATGTTCTAAGGAAACGGCCGGACTGTGTAGATCCCTTCTATTTGTTCCGACTTCCGACTTTCGGAAGCATTCACTCGTGGACTGTTTGCTCGATCAGATGAAACTCCTCAAAACGCCCATACACCACGAATTGTCGCGTGACCTCGTCCTGCTACCCTGTTTCCTTTTTTCGCGGTTGACCTCACCGACACACGTGTTTGCCACGTCATCAGTGGCGAGAGAAGAGCCCCCTCCCTCAGTCTCTCGCTTCAATTGCAGTTTTCGCGATTCTCTCCCCCCGCTCTAGAGAATGGTCAAGAAAGTGGAAATGATCGTGGCGTGGGATGACAGCAACAAGGACCTCATGGAGCTGTCGAGTCGCAAGATGGCCGAGAAGCTGTCGCTTCCGCAATACTCTCGTCCGATGCATTCGATCGAGTTTATGGCCCTCTTCGCTCAGGTAATGGCGGAGAACCGCGCCGAGGCGGCCAGAATCGTGGCCGAGACGAAGAAGGCGGACGAGAAGAAGAAAGTCGTGACGGATTCTTCGTATCGCGAACAGATCGAGAAGTTGGTCTCCGACGCTCTCAAAAAGAAGTACGGCGGATCTTCGGAGCGTCTGAATCGTGCGATTCACTCGCCCCAATCGGCATCCGTTATCCCGGACGCCGTCAGAAACCTGACAAAACAGATTCGGAACCTCACCAGCAAGTGGAATCCCAACATTAACGGTGTGCAGTACGTCGTCAACGGAGACACGTTCCGTGTCACTGCCACGGCCGTTAGATACAAGACCGACTCGAAGACGTGGGACGGTGATTTTCGGCGCTTCCTCTTCAAACTCAACCGAAGACATCAAGAGCTGAAAACGGCGCATAAGATCTACGAGAACCAATTCGGCCTGCTGACGGATCACGTGATCGGCGATCTCGGCAAAGAGATGATCCAACTGTTGGTGGCGAACAACAAGTGCTACAAGAAGACCACACGGATGGCCGACGGCACTGTGCTATTGGAGCTCTGCGAGTTGACGCGCAAAAATCACGTCGAGATGGTGGCGCTGGTGTCGAAAGCGATCGCGTGGAGGAATCAGACGTTGTTGGAACGCGAGACGCAGGAGTGCTCGATGGCGGCGTTCTTGCGCGGCATCGAAGCCTCGTTGTATCTGAAGGACGAGTGGGCCGAGGTGACGAAGAAACACGACGAGAAGGAGGACGACGGATCGTTCGAGAGATCCCTGACCGCGTTCCGGGACAAAGTCGCCGAACGGATCAACCACAACGAGAGCGCGTACGGAAAACCCGGTGAGTGGTCCTAGAGGGAGAGCTATATCATTTATAAGAAATCAGTGAATCTACAGTTTGCAACACTTTCTTGTGTTTCAGACAACCCGCGCGAGCAGCGCGAGCTCGAGAACTTGTTCACTTCGGCGCTGCGCAAAGAGTACGGTGAATCGCATGCAAAACTCGGGTTCGCCGTGAGGACGCTCGGAGAGGACGGCGTCATGAAACAGCTGAGTGTTCGACTCGAGAAGGAGATTCTCGAAATTCTGAAGGATCGCGCCGAGAAGGACCGTGACTACGAGGTCAAACTGGTTCCGGAAGTGTTCCTCGTCCAGGTCGACTTCAAGGGAATGCAACGGCCTCACCAATTCAACGTCAACGGCCTCACTAGTTACTATTTTCCTTTTGAATGATGGAAATAAACGATGTGGTCCAATTAGCTGTTCAGTTTGAAATTCATATCGCCTACGGCGTGGGTCTCGCAGTGAAGAGCTGTGCAGATGAATTTCGCCTTTTTTATCGGTTGCTCCCACTTCTCCGAGCTCTTTCCTCGAGAATCAACATCCCAGGTGGTTTCAGAATGCCCAAGACAACTGCTCGGGTTCCTTCATCCGCGCCCAGAAGGAGAGTCACGCTCCGTTGAGTCGAAATTCACGAGGTACCATTTTCTCCATTCAATAAGATCCGGTCGCTCTTCACACTTCACATTAACAACCCGAATAGTCGCGTGACCTCGTCCTGATCACCTCTCTGCGACACCGAGTTTGCCACGTCATCAGTGAGGAGAGAAGAGCCCCCTCTCACTTTAATAGCAGTTTTTCCCCTCTAGAGAAAGAGCAGGAACATGGAGATGATGCAGGCATGGAATCACGGCAACAAGGAAATCATCGAGTTGTCGAGCCGCAAGATGGCCGAAAAGCTGTCGCTTCCGCAATACCGTCGTCCGATGCAATCGTTCGAACTGATGGACCTCTTGGTTGAGGTAATGGAGGAAAACAGCGCCGAGGCGGCCAGAATCGTGGCAAAGGCGAAGATGGCGGACGCGAAGAAGAAAGTTGTGGCGGATCCTTCGTATCGTGAACAGCTCGAGAAGTTGGTCTCCGACTCTCTCAAAAAGAAGTACGGTGGATCTACGGATCGTCTGACTCGTGCGATTCACTCGCCCCAATCGGCATCCGTTATCCCGGACGCCGTCAGAAACCTGACAAAACAGATTCAGCACCTCACCAGCAAGTGGAATCCCAACATTGCCGCTGTGCAGTACGTCATCAACGGCGACACGTTCAATGTCACTGCGACGCCCGTTAGATACAAGACCGACTCGAGGACGTGGACAGATGATTTGCGAAGCTTCACCATCAAATTCAACCGAAGACGTAGCCAGCTGAAAGTGGCGCATCCGGACTACAAGAACCACGACGGGCTGCTGACTGAACACGTGATCAGCGATCTCGGCAAAGAGATGATCAAACTGTTGGTGGCGAACAACAAGTGCTACCAGAAGACCACACCGATGGCCGATGGCACTGTGTGGTTGGATCTCTGCGAGCTGACGCGCGAAAATCACGCCGCGATGTTGGGAAAGGTGTCGAGAGCGGTCGCGTGGAGAAATCAGACGTTGTTGGAACGCGAGACGGAAATGGGTTCGATTGCGGCGTTTTTGCGCAACCTGGAAGGCTTGTTGTATCTGAAGGACGAGTGGGCCGAGATGACGACCAAACACGAGAAAAAGAAGGACGACGGATCGTTCGTAAGATCGGTGAGCGCGTTCCGAGACAGAGTCGCCGAACTGATCAAGTACAACGACGGCACCGGAATACCCAGTGAGTGGTCCTAAAGAAAGCTATATCATTGAAAACTAGCAGAGATGGGAGAAAGTTGTCAATTAACAAAGTGTTCCATGCATTGTCAGCTACACTTGCGTCAGCGACAGTTGACAACTTTTTTCCTATCTTTTCAAGTTTTCTACAGTTTGCAACACTTTCTTGTGTTTCAGACATCCCGCACGAGCAGCGAGAGCTAGAGATCTTGTTCACTTCGGCGTTGCGCCAAGAGTACGGTGACTCGCATGAGAAACTCAAGTTCGCCGTGAGGACGCTCGGAGAGGACGGCGTCGTGAAACAGCTGAGTGTTCGACTCGAAAAGAAGATTCTCGAAATTCTGAAGGATGGCGCCGAGAACGCTCGTGACTACGCGCTCGAGCTGGTTCCGAAAACGTTCCAGATCAAGGTCGACTTTCGCGGCTAATTCAACAGTATCATTGATTAGCAATGGCGCTGAATTCCGAGAATGTTTTTACTTGTGTCAACATTTGTGTGTGTGTGTATTTTTGTATGATGGGAATAAATGAAGTGGTCCCATTATCTGTTCAGTTTGGATCGATACACTTGGCCTAACAAATTCATACCGACTACCGCGTTGGTCTCGAGTTGTGAATCGCGCAGTTGTCGATCACAAGTACGCATTTCATTCCAGGGGGCGAGCATCGTGAAGCAACGGGAGGACTTTCGTCATATAAGCCGTTCTCTGTAAGTCTCGACCAGAGCTTCCACCGTGCCTGCCTTATAGCCGTATTGAGCCCAATTGGCTAGATATTTCATGAGTGTGTAGTGGAGGCCTAGTGTAGTGCATGTGCACCGGCACAGATATACTGCTGATATGACTCAGCTGTCATCGTTTTGTGGTAGTCAACCAAGTCTTCTCCAGCAGGTCGCTTCTATGTGACACGATGTCGGTGCCTCCTTTCAACATGTCAGAATTCCCGAGACGACTGCTCGAGTGCCTTTGTCGCTGGTCTTCGAGAAACCAGGGATAGGACGACTGATGTCGCCCATCCGCATCAACTCGTAGGCGGTGGTGTTGGCCGGGATCCACCCTCTCGATTTCGACATGCCGTGGAAGAGCCACGTCTCATCGAAGAAGGAGATCCACGCTCCGTCGAGTCGGAATTTACGAATCCATCTGAGGTACGATTTACTCCATTCGATGAGATCCGGTCGCTCCGCGCTCAATGGATTCCTCGACTTCAACTTATAGGACAAGTTCAACCCTTTCCGAATCTTGAAAAGGGTTGTTCTTCCGAACGATAAGTGCATCTCTTCCTGAACAACTTCCAGAAGTGAGTCAAGAGTAAAATTTCTGTCTTCGCGGTAGTGGAGCTGGATGATGTTGTTGAGTTGCTCTTTCTGGTCTCTACTGAGCAATCTCAACTGCTTCTCAGCGTCCTCTTCTTCAGCGTCATCAGTTTCATCTTCTTTGCTCACCTATAGCTGCTTCGCAATGACGCCGGACCGTGGAAATTCTGACTCCTAGCCTTGATGACGTAAAGTTGAGAACATTCGTTGCGGGACCCGGAATGGACCTATTCATGGGGAATAAAACAACGTTTCGTGTGTACTTTTATTCTATGCAGGCACGTCGCGAAACGTCGCGAAACGTCGCGAAACCCCCCGAGCGAGGTGGGTTTCGCGACATGCAGAAATGAGCCATCGCGGCGAGACCCGCCACCATTTTGACGCATGCTCCTTTAATCCACCGTAATTTTTGCTTATCGTGACGAGAACCGCTTTTAAATTCACGCATGTTCCTTTAAAAAATACCGTGTTTTAAAGGAACATGCGCCAAAATATTACCGGGTTTCGCCACGAGAAACGGAAATTACGGTGGATTAAAGGAGCATGCGTCAAAATTGTGGCGGGTCTCGCCGCGATGGCGCATTCCTGCATGTCGCGAAACCCACCTCGCTCGGGGGGTTTCGCGACGTTTCGCGACGTTTCGCGACGTGCCTGCATAGAATAAAAGTACACACGAAACGTTGTTTTATTCCCCATGAATAGGTCCAGAAGAGAAATTGGTGGCTTAGACTTTCCGGATTCCTGCAAGTGTTCAATCAAACGTGAATGGGTAAGAGCTCTCACAATTTCGAGCTTAAAACGTTTCCCATTCGACTCTTTTTTGTGCTCGTCACCTTTCTCTTTTCACCTTGCCTCTTTGATTCGTTTTCAGTTTCCTTGACAACCGAAACACCCGCACTCACACCTACACATTTTGGGCTCACTTCCTTGGCGTTGCTCTCAGTCGTGCAGAACGAGTTGGAAATGTTTCCCCCTCATTTTCTCCTTTTCCTCACCTTCTTCACCACGATTTTAATGATTTTCGCGCAAAATGAGACGACGTCACGATGTGGTGAGCACCTGCAAACGGATTGGTGGAAAAATAATGGGGAAATTCGGAATTTCCCCCATAAATAGTGAAAAAATCGAGAAGTTCGGGAAATTCAAAAAAAAAATGCTGGCTACCGTATTGTAAAGGCGCAGCGTCAAATTCGTTCGAAGCTCTCGCAACGAAAGTGTTTTTGCATGTTTTTAAAAATTTAAAACTGTCAATATTGTGATCTTTGCGTTAAGAAACAAAAAAAAAACAACAAGCAGAGTAAAATTAACCGATTTTTTGCTTTTGTTGTAATCCATTGCTGTTCTCAACTTCAAAACAGAACAACAAATACAAAAAACACATTTCCCATTCATTTTTTACTCCAGGAAAACCCATTTCTCGCAATTTGCAGCGCCCGAATGCACATTCGAGCCGACGATCGTCGATTCGTCGTCTCTCGGCCAATTCCCCACCAATTGCACGACAGTGTGCTCGGAAACGGCGCTCTACATCGGCTACGAGACGGACGTGACCGAGCACCAGTTGATTGACGCCTTCAGACGAATGCGTCACCTCGTCGGCGACCTCATCGTGACACGTTCGAAATTCAAGACGAGCCGTTTTCTGGCGTCGCTCGAGACCGTCGACTGCGCGAATATCGGCTTCTTCAAGTGGTCGCTCAACGACAAAATGACGGAAATCGGAATTCCGAATCTGACGACCGTCGCGTGTCGCGTCGAGATCGTCTCGAATCGCAATTTGACGACACTCAATTTGCCGCGCCTTGTCGTTAGTTTGCCGTTTTCACAGGGCATTAAAAATTTATACGAAACTTCTCAGCGGCAGTTGAAGACTCAATTTGTAGGTTAATTAATGGGCAATTCGATAAAATTTACACGGAAACTTTTGAAATAGGTTCGAACTTTTTATTTACTGGAACAGCTCCCTCATTCTTTGAGTTTCAGCCCTCATATCTTGAAAACTAGAAGAGCTGGGAGAAAGTTGTCAACTGAAAACTTGTTCCTTGCACTGTCAGCTATATTTCGTCAATTGATACTTTTCGTCTAGCTCTTCTAGTTCTCGAGATATGCCAGACAAAAGCCCGATGGGTTCAGCCGATGGCCTCCTCCGACGCGAACTACACGACGATCGACGTGCAAATCGCCTACAACAGTGTCAACATGTGCATCAGTGTGCACGAGATGACGAATCTGATGACGTACGACTACATTGAGTTCGCGGAGAAAGGCGCCGGCGGCATCTCTGGCACCTACTGTCCGATCGTCGACACCGCGTCAGACGCCGGTTTATGTGATCTACGAGGGAACGACACAACACTGAAGTGGATGACGTCGTCGTCATCGGAATGCGTCAGAATCGTCGGAGACGTGCTCATCGACGAGACGACCGAGGCGGACGTCGTCAAATTGGCGGCGGTCGAGTCGATATTCGGAAGTCTTCGCATCGAGAACACCGTCAATTTGAGCGACACGAGTTTTCTCTCAAAACTAAAGCATATTGTCTCGTTGGAAGGTCTGTGAATGAGGAGATGTCCCCGTGACTTGTCCATTAGTTCTTGCAGACGAGCAGCCGGCGATTCTCGTCGAAAACAACGCGAAACTCCGGAACGTCACGTTTCCGAGTCTTACTGTAGGGGGCGTGGCTTAGGGGCCTTATGTAGACTAGTTTCCAGCGAGTGCACGGACAATCGTTTGTCCCGGTCGTCGTCAACAACAACAGTCGGCTCGTCGACGCGGCGCTCTTCTGTCTGGCACTCCGTCGACGAATCGGCGACCGACGCACGTGGATTGTGAAGTTCGACGGAAAAGTTTGTGGTGAGAAGACGTCACGGAGACGTCGATCAGCACATTCTGTCGGGTTTCAGAAGACGTCGAGGCGGCGGCGACTGTCAAGGACAACTCATCGCCGTTCCGACAACACTTCTCCGCCCTTTTTATGTCGTTTCTCTTGGTTTCGCTGTTATGAGCAGTCCTTCTCCCTTCTTCCATTCGTCATTCCCGCGTGACACTGCGACACCGTGACACACTCCTCTTCCGCCGTACGGAGATGTCCTTCCTCTTCTTCTTCTTCCCAACATCCACTTATCGCGAACTCGCTTAGACGCCGAAACTAATCAATATGAAGACTTTCCGTGAGTGAACTCGAAAATCGATCGATATCAATCGAATTTCGACTTTTGCAGAAACAATCGATCGGTCGGGCAATGGAACAGAAAAATGTTCGGGTGAGATTACATGAAAATTATCGATTTTCCGGCAAATTTCGAAAAATTGCTTAATTCCGCCACACGGTTTTTTCTGGTAATTCGATTCTCATTGAGAATTTTCGTGTGTTTTTCAACAGAACTCCGAAGAGTTTTCGAAAACTATCGATTTTTCGGCGAATTTCGATTTCCGCTGGAAATGTTTCGTTTTTCATCAAAAATCTATCAAATTTTCGAAAATTATCGATTCTTGCGCAAAGTTTCGCAGAATTTTGTGAAATTTCTCTTTTTCACTCAATTTTTCGAGAAGATGATCGAAATTTTTATCAGTTTTAAGTGGGATTCGTGAATTATCGATCGATTGCTCTTGCAGACGTCGAGGAGAAGGCGGTGGGCGAGAAGTGCATCGAAGAGGCGCTTCTCGACTTGGAAAAGTATCTCGTCTCGTTGGCACAATGCGTCTACGCCTCGTTCTCCGTCCTTGTCCTCCTTCTCGCCCTCGTTTGGCACTTCTTTTTCGCTTGAATAGAAACGTGACCTTTGATTGCGTGACATTGCGTGACCGTGACACTGTGACCTTTTGCGTGAGGGCGGGGGGTTTCATACAGAGTTGAGGATATTGTTCGATCTCGACGGGGAAGAATGGTAGTCAAAAGTGCCTCGGAGTATTTCGACATGCCGAAATTCGGACGGGACCTCCGTCAATTCTTCCGCGAACGCATCTTTGCCAAATTTCGCGAAATGGACCGCCTCATGACGAATGAAGAGCTGACCGAACTGAAGTGTGCGATTTTGGATGAGAACTTTTTGCAAATCTCGCGACTCTTCCACGTCGCGCTTCTTCCTCACGCCACGATGCCCGACGAGCCGACGATGATTGGATTCGTGACCGCACATTTGTCTCGCATCCATGTGGAAGACGAGATCGCCGAGTACGAGCCCGAGTTTCGTCGAAAACAGCAACTTGCTCGGCAAGAAGAGGTCTCATTTCCTTCTTGGAGACGTTTTCGGCAGTTTTCGAACTTTCTTCTGTTCAAGCCAAACATTTCATCGTATTTTCTGACTTGAAAACGGAAAATTATTGGAAAAAGTGGGAAAAAGTGAAAAAGCGTTGATTTCGTGGCGAGACCTTTGAAAGAAACACGTTTTCTTTCAGAAAGAATTGGTAGCGGCGAAAAAGGCGGCGGTGGAGGTGTGGAAGCGCGAAATTCGGAAGAGAATGCGTCGTTCGGGACAAGAGACGGAATAAGTGAAAACGGCGATTCTGATGAACTTAACGGCACGCCGTTATAATAGTTAAATAGAGTTACGGTGTTAAATTGAATAAAGTGATTTTTGGGTCCGAATACAGAGGCATTGAAAGTGTGACAATGCGTGACTGTGACGCTGTGACGTTTTGAGAGAGGGCTCGACGCTCGTCGACTTGTGCGCCAACTCTTCTGTGACTTCATCTACGAAGGTCTCGAAGCGAAGAGCTGTGTAGATTCACGCGCGCGAGATTTTCGAGTTGCGTCTCAAGCGGTGTCTGATGGAGAAACGAGAAAAATGCGAAAAAGCTAAAGATTTCATCGTATTTTTCAAATCTACAAAGAAAAATGATCGGAAAAAGTGCAAAAATAAATGTTAAAAAGTTGAAAATCGCACATAAAAACTTTTCGTTGCGAGACCTTTGCAAGAAGTACGTGCTGTGCCTTCAAAATACAGTAACCAGCATTTTTTCGAATTTTCAACCAAAATTGCTCTTTAAAAAATTCGTTTTTTTTTTCAGAAAAAAGGGGAAGCGGTCGACCAGTCGGAGGAGAAGATGGTGTGTGGAAGCGCGAACAGAGTGTGCAACCGGTTACGTAACCGGTTAAAAAACCGGTTTTTTAACCGGAAACCGGTTACTAACCGGTTAAAAATAACCGGTTCGTAACCGGTTACGTAACCGGTTTTCAACCGGTTAGTAACCGGTTAAGTGTAACCGGTTATACCCGTAACCGGTTATAAACCGGTTACGTAACCGGTTACGTAACCGGTTATTTGCGCGTGAAGTCCGGTGAAGTCCGCAAACACCGTGACGACAAATCACACATGAAAAAAAATTCGTGCGATTTGTCGTCACGGTGTTTGCGGACTTCACCGGACTTCACGCGCAAATAACCGGTTACGTAACCGGTTACGTAACCGGTTTATAACCGGTTTATAACCGGTTACGTAACCGGTTACATTTAACCGGTTTGTAACCGGTTACGTAACCGGTTATAACCGGTTAAAAATAACCGGTTATAACCGGTTATGTAACCGGTTAAATAACCGGTTTTTAACCGGTTTTTTAACCGGTTACGTAACCGGTTGCACACTCTGAGCGCGAATTTGGGAAGAGAATGCATCGATCGGGAACAGCGAGATGGACGAATTGGTGGAGGCGATCCTCTGCGAGCAATAATCGAATTCGATTGGGATTCTCGTGAAAAATGTTTTTTTTAATCAATTGTGCATAAAGTTAGTTTTTCTGTGGTTCTATCTTCTCCAGATTTCCACTAAAACACGTGACCCGGCCTCATTGACACGTGACCCCGCGACCTTTTCCGGGTCGCCACGTGGCACACCGTTGGCGGCAGTCCACTTTTTTTCGCTTGTTTCTTTTCGTTTTTTTCTCGCAAAACGTTGGAAAACGACGAAAAACGAATGGAGTGGGACAAGTTGCCGACGCGTTTTCTGACGGGAGTCGTCGAAAAACTCGATTTCCGCACGAGGTGAGTGGTGTCAAAATGAGAATATCTAACTGAACGAAAAACAGCAAAACCATCACTTTTCATTAGTTTTTCGAACATTTTTGGTCGTAACCGACCTTCCCGCGATTTCCAGCCGAGCTGCCACAAAAAAATTTTGCGAAAAAACCAAAAAAAAATCAGAAAATGTTTTTGCTGTAATTATTCTTCGTTTGCTGCGAAATACTGTAAATAGCGGAAAATTTAGCGAAAAAATCTAAAAAGTTATTTAGTAGAATAGTTTCTAGTGTCAAAATGAGAAAATCTAACCAAAAAACAGCAAAAGCATTTTTTTTTCAGTTTTTCGAAAATTTTCTCACAAATTTGAATTTTTTCGGTGCGAAAAAACGCCTGGTTTCCAGATGCCGTCTGCGTCACGTCTCCAAGTCGACGCTTTCGCTCGTCGACTCGGTGCCACTGTTCCTTCCGCGCGTCGGCATTTACGCCAACAAACGAGGCGCCCTCTTTCAAGTGTTCACCGGAATCGACGTGTCGATAAGTGTGGAGGTGGTTGCGATGGGCGGTGGTCGCGAGCACCATCACATTGTGTGAGTCTTTCATTCCTTCTGGGCTTTAAGACGCGTTTCGTCGCTGAAAATTGAAATAATCGATTTTTCAGACGCCGTCAGAAGGCAGGAAAGCAGCGTCGTCAGTCCACGAAGCGCATCGTCGACCCGTCCGGCACACCGACACTGGCGGTCATCAAGATGCTCCAGCCGGTGCTCTGTCATCCGGAAACGGTGCTCGGCGGGTTCGACCTGTTTCTGAAGCCCAGCGCGGAGTGTGCCCTCAAAATCGACGAGCTGCTCGGCGAGCACACAAAGATCCGCACGCGCATCGTCAGACACGACTACGAGATGGGCATCGCGTGGCCGTTCATCACGCGCATCGTCGAGTCCGACCTTCGCGAGCTGCAGTTCTGTGCCATGGCGCCCATCAGTCAATATACGGCATTGAACGTGCACACGTATCGTTCTTCTCAATCGATGCTCAGATACAAAATGCACTCGTTCATCGACACCTACCACGCCGACGACGGCACCGGCGAAACCAAAGCCATCTGCTCCGAAGGTTTGCTTTTCACTCATTTATTGGCTTTCATATCTTGAAAACCAGAAGAGGTATAGCAAGAAAAACTGGGTTGTCGAATTCCGAAAAAATTAGTTTTTTCGCACATTTTTTCCCGTTTTTTTTCGGGATTTCAAACTGAAAAATGCGTACAAAAATCATAATTTGCAGTAAGAAATTCATATCGCTGCAAATTGAGCGTTTTTGTGCACAAAATTTTTAAAAAAATGGCTGAAAATTCGAAAATCCGTTTTCGCCCATTTGGCGGGGAATTCCGATGTTCAAACGTTTGAAAATACAATTAAATACGGCGGTACCCCCGTTTTGGAACTGGCCGGAATAGAACCAGCCCGTAATGGAACTCGCCACGTAATGGAACTCGCCGCAATAGAACGCGCCGCAATATTGTCTGTCTCACGCGCAAATAAGTCGCGGTCTCGCTGCTGCGGGGCCGAGTTTAGTCTTCTCGGCCGCGGCCCTCACCGAAAACGTGGCCACACGTGGATTTTCAGCGATTTCAGCACAATTTTCGATTTTTTTCACAAGAATTGTGTTTTACAAACTGTTATTGAACTGTTTGAGTGCAAAAAAATCGAAAATTCCGCTGAAATCGCTGAAAATCCACGTTTTCGGTGAGGGCCGCGGCCGAGAAGCATAAACTCGGCCCCGCAGCAGCTACACCGCGACTTATTTGCGCTTGAGACAGACAATAGAACTCGCCGCAATGGAACTGGCCGGAGTAGAACTGGCCGGAATAGAACTCAATAGAGCGCGTTTGCATTTTCAGCCAGAAACCTGTGTTTTTCGTGTGTTTTTCGAACAAGAAACAATCAAAATATGAAACTGAACACACCAGAGGGTAGAGCGTAAAAGTTTTGATAGAAAAAATTTTCAGCTTTGAAAAACACAGGTATCTGGCTGAAAATGAAAACGCGCTCCATTGAAATCGAGTTCTATTCCGGCCAGTTCCATTGCGGCGAGTTCTATTGCGGCGCGTTCCATTGCGGCGAGTTCCATTACGGGCTGGTTCTATTCCGGCCAGTTCCAAAACGGGGTACCGCCTTAAATACTAGTCAGTTTCTATCGATTTTCGTTACAAAAATGGAATTTCAGCGGTAAAATGAGGAGCACTTTGACATTTTCCCTTAAATTCTCGGGCACGGACCGTGATAACAATGTCTCTTTTTCCAGACTTTTGCTATTTGCGTGAAAAATGCACCGATTCCCGCAATTTCATTCGAAAATACGCGAAAGGGAAGCGGATCGTGAAAATGTAACGTTTATAATAGATCTCGTAAATAATTCGCGAAAATTTGTATTTAGTGGTGCAAACGAGTTCGCGACGACCTTCATCGACTTTCTCGGAGCCAAGATTATGATTCGGGCGCGCAACGGCTGCGGAGCGGTCGCCTACGGCATCTCGCACAATCAACAGACCGCTGAGGTGAGGAGGAAGCAGCGAGAAGAGCCCCATCCGGAAAACGCGCGTTATTGCAGAACTTTGCCGTGTATTGTCCGTTGCGTTACGCGTGCGCCCGTCACGCGGATCCGTTCGATCACTGGTTCTACTGGATTCGCAAACCCGACGATCACTTCTCCTACATGGAGTATCACGAGTTTTTCGACGAGGAGACCGTCATCGGCCGATTCAACGGCGTCAATAATGTGAAGAGAAAGTATCAGGAATATATGAAACTCGCCAGAGAACAGATGCCACGTGGACACAAAGACAAGGTTTTTGAAAACTGAAAAATTTAAATTTATCGATTTTTTTTGCAGGCCTCCGCGAGCTACTTGGAAATGTTTCTGCAGAAGCTCGGCGTGCATTGATTGATTTATTGGAAAAGAAAAGAAAAAAGAATGAAGGCCTTTGTTTTTGTTCTAGTTTTTTCTTGCACCTGGTTAAAATTCCAGCATAATATCTTGTTTTTTTCCGAGAAAAGACTGCCGTCTGACCCGATTATTCAATTAAATAGAAAAGTTGCAGGTTGTTCGCTTTTTCAAGCTGAAAATGGTTATCGCGAAACTGCGCGGCTGGCTGTTCGGATCGAAAAAAGAGGCGCCCGAGTGGTCGGACATTCCGGACGATGTGCGTCGAAAAGTGATCGGAGAGCTCGATTTGAGAAGCAGGTGAGGGAAGTGCGCTCTATTGCTAACTTGGGCCAAATGAGCAGCAGTTGAATTTCAACGATGCTCCGTTTGTTACAACACAACTGCGCATTGTTTAGCCGCCTGGAAAGTCTCATTTCGACTGGCTAAACAGTGCGCAGTTGTGTTGTAACAAACGGAGCATCGTTGTTTGGCAATTGATTAGCAATTCTTCAAAGTTTTTCAGATTTCGGATGCGAGTGTGCTCGAAGAGCCACGTGTCACTTGTCGACTCGACGCCGCTCTCGTTGCCACGCGTCAACTTTTTCTGCGATAGGACCAAATCAGGAGCTCTGACGGCTACTGTCATGTTCTTCATGAAAGCCGATCGATACATTCGACTGGAATTTCGATCGTCGACTGTGGAAGAAACATGGACAATCATTGGCAGAACGATGAAACTCAAGTCGGTGCACGAGGACGTGATTCCAGTGCCAAACGAGCATCCGCTGAAATTGGCGGCGCGAGTGTTGAGAACGGTGTGTTGCCACGCGGCGACGCGTCTCGACGGTCTCGAAGTGGACGTCGGCGGTTTGGAGAACGACGAATTGATGACGCTGAATACGGCTCTCGGACCGCTGAACGTGTCACGGTTCCGCGTCACACTCATCAATTTCACATGCGAGACGTCCGATGTGCTCTTGCTGGCGCGACTCGACGAGAAGTGTCTGCAGGCGGTCGAGATCAACATCGCCCGCAATCTTTACGCGTTTGTGCACGATCCGAAGAACGGTGACTGTGCTCCAGAGGGTCCCATGTCGGTCCTTGAGTTCTTTAGTCGCGGATGTCACAATGTGAGACGATACTACAGCACCCGAAAGACCGATAATGTGAAGATGATGATGAAAATGTGCGCGACACTTTGTTTTGTAGCCAATTCGACATATTTCCAGTGATCTGCCGTACAAATCCGCCACTTACCAGCACGAGAGCGGTGGAATTCCGTCGTTTCACACCACACGATGCGGAACAGTCGCCGACGCATTAATCTATGTCAGATGGTCCGAGAGTTTTCGGGAAGTGATGCCGCCAAACATGCTCCCCGTAGAGGTATTTGGAAGCGAATAGAAACCCACTGTATTGCCCATTTCAGCCGTTGGCGCGCTCGCCGAAATGCCTGCACCGATGGTCGTGTCCGGTGCACGCGTCGCCGTTCACTCACTGGTACTACAAGCGTGGCCGCTTCCAATGCGTTAACACCCTCGTTCGCTACCAGAGCGACTTTTGGGAGACGATCGTCCCGGTGAAGGATCATGCGCGATTGCTCCGCTCGTTTCTGCTGGATTGGCGTCGGAGCTACTCGGCGCTCGGCTTCTCGCAATCGCGTCTCGATTCGTCGTTGTGGCCGCTCGTCGCGCTCATCGTGCTCCTTTCCCTCGTCCTCGTCGTCATCTTCTACGTTTGGAAGTACGTCGACGACACTCTTCTCCTCCGTTTTATCAATACTGTTTTTTAATAATCTTGTAGCATTTGTTATTCTCTTCCTTTTTGGGAATGTTTTTTTGTTAAGATAGAAATACATGGAAAGTTATGGGGTGATGCGAACGCGAAAAAAAACTAAAAAAACTAGTTTTTTGAGTTTTTTACTCGATGCGTTGCACAACGAAAAACTCGAAAAACTCGAGTTTTTCTCGAGTTTTTTTCGAGTTTTTTTCGGCGGCCGTGTGGCCGCGAGAGCCGGGTTTCTAGGCCGGGGTAGATTTACGGTGGCTTCCAACTGGTTTTTTCGATGATTTCGCGCTGTTTTTTCAAGTTTTAACACATAATAATTGATTATTTGCAGTTTTCATAAGAGTAGTTACGAAAATCAATCAAATTACATGTTCTCACCAAGAAAACGAGGGTTCTGCCTTGTTTTTATCGATAAATTATCCTCTTCGAGACCCTAGAAAACAAAAACGTTCGAGGAAGTGTGAGAAATCGCGAAATGGTGTGGAAACATCACAAAAAAGGAGCGTAAATCGATAAAGGCAGAAGAAAACAACAGAAAAACTAAAATTTGATTGATTTTCGTAACTACTCTTATGAAAACTGCAAATAATCAATTATTATGTGTTAAAACTTGAAAAAACAGCGCGAAATCATCGAAAAAACCAGTTGGAAGCCACCGTAAATCTACCCCGGCCTAGAAACCCGGCTCTCGCGGCCACACGGCCGCCGAAAAAAACTCGAAAAAAACTCGAGAAAAACTCGAGTTTTTCGAGTTTTTCGTTGTGCAACGCATCGAGTAAAAAACTCAAAAAACTAGTTTTTTTAGTTTTTTTTCGCGTTCGCATCACCCCATTACACTGTCATTGAGATGCGATTCGGGAACGAGGTGTCGAGAAGTGCCGCGTTTTGCGGTTTGCACGGCAGAACGAGCAGATCGGTGGACCAGGAGAACGATTCGACCGGAACGTCTGAAAGCGGGTGTTTGCGGACTATGCATCATATTCTACGCACCGACTGGCGCCGCCGACGAGGAGACGTCGCCGTCCAAGTGCACATGATAGGGCTCGCTGGTGACGACGAACACGAATCGGATGCGCCATTTGAGTTGGACTGCAAAAAGCGAATGCGTACAATGCGCACGATTCGACGACACTCTCTCTCTCTTTGGCTTACCGGAGTCCGTGGAGAAGGTGGGCGCGGCGGTGAGCGGAATGGTGAGCCGGAACGTGGAGTCGGGCGAGAACGTGCAGATGGGCGCGGTCTGCGCGTGCACCTTCACGACACGCTTCTTACCGCTTCCCTCTTCGGCGTCGGCGTCGATGAGGATCTCTTCGGTCTCGACGGACGCCGAGTACTGGACGCACGGGGTGGTGGCCGTGGCGAAGTCGAGGAAGCCGCACACGTCGTCGCCGAGTTTGTACGCCTTCTTCGGCAACGTGAGAAGGGCGACTCGCGAGTGTGCGGCGCCGTGCGTCAGCGAGAACGCGAGCGATTTTCGCGCCTGCGTGAGGTCGTCCACCGTCGACATGACTGTCTGTGAGAAAACGGAGGTGGCCTAGAAGACACTGGGAATCCTAGTCCCCCCTCTTACCTCCACAATGCTGGGCCGCGTCGCCGTGCTCTCGAGAAACGGATTCGCCGGCAACGACGTCTTCTGCTCGAGCCCGACGGACGGAATGATGCGTATCGGTAGGTGCGTCGATTTGATGTGCTCCTGCACATGTGACACCGCCACCGTCACGCGGTTCGAGTATTTGACGAGTTGTCCGCGGAAAGTGGGCGGGATTCCGTTGCGGGACAGCGGGATCTGAAAGAGCGGAGAGAAAACTGAAACTGAGGGGAAGAAGAAGAAGCCGTCCGGCAGACCTCCGATTGGAACTGTTTCGTCTGTCCGGGCGCGAGTTGAAGTTCGCAGAACAGAATGTTCGGTTGCGACGAGTAGACGGTGGCCGCCGATTTGACGACAGACGTCGTCGGGCGGGAAGAAGACGTGGTGGAAGAGGAAGAAGAAGACGTCGACGAGCCCATCGTTCGTTCTGCACTCCGGAAACAACAAAACGCGCGTTAGAAACAAGCCTTTTCCATGGTCATTTTGGGAAAAAATTGACTGGGGGGGGGGGTCCGGATCGGTAGTACAGGCGATTTTTGAATTCCTTGGGGTCCGCAATATAATCAAAAATCGAAATTCGAGCGTTTCAATTCGTCGTTTTCGAAGCTTTTTCGGCTAATACACGTGAAAATGGTGTTTTAGGCCTTGAAACAAAATTATGTTTTTACTCGACCCGGCAAGTATTTGGAAAAAGCGGAAGGCTGTGTAGATTTACGAGCGGTTTTTTTTTCGAAAATTCGAAATTATGAGCACGTTTTCGATGAAATCTGATGAAAACGAATTCAATTTCGAAACTGCCCGCGTAAATCTACACAGCTCTCTTTTCGCTGCGAGACCCCCCCCCCCCCCCTCCCTCTCGCTCGAATCGCTGGAAAACTGACCACAAATCAGTTGAAGACTGCCCCACGCGAGTTGCTCGGGCTCTCCGCGACCGCCACGTGGCGCCGTATTCCGTACGGTTACCGTAATCCGCACCGTTTCGCCGGCCAAATAGATTGCCACGTCACGATCGAGGACGGCCGACACTTCCAGCATCGTGCTGGAAACATGGAAAATAGGGATTGGTGGTTGAAAGTTCGGGAGAAAAGATATTGAAATTCCAGATAAAACGGGGTTTTTTCAACTATTTCAGAAAAATGGTAAAATAGTGCTTTCATTATTGCTATAAAATCACATAGAAACAGGAATTTTCTCGAATTGTTGTTTTCCGTGCGTCTAAATACAAGTGAACATATCTGGAAAACTAGGAGAAACCAGTTAAAAAAAGGAAGAGAGAGAATCAAAAATGGTAAAAACGCGCGGGGGTAAAACGGTAAAACGGATCAATTTGAAATGTGTTAGTTAAATGAATAAAACCAGAGCATTAACAGGAGCGTTGGGCGGCTCGGATGGCCGTAAGCTCCTCGTTGACTTGTTGCAGGTACTTGATTTTCAGGAACCCCTCGAATTTCACGTCCGAAAACATGCAGTCCGGATTCGATTCGCGGTAGAGCGCGGCTGCAAGACGAATGAACCGAGTTTCGAAAACTTATATGCAGTAAAAACGCACCGAAATGGCGGAATCTGGCGTCGCACGCCTCGCGAGACGTGTCGAAGTAGTCGTATCCGTCGACGGGCGGCGGCTTCTGCACCTGGAAGCCGTCGTCGACGTTCGTCGGCAACGCCTTCTGAAGCGAGCCCATCGTCATCGTCGCTGGTTTCGGCGTGGAAGAAGACGTGAAAGACGTCGCTGTCTTCGGTGTGGAAGATGTAGAAGACGTAGAAGACGTCGTCGCCGGTTTGGGCGGAGCCACAAGTGGACGCTGCTTGAAAATGCTCTCCGATGCGGCGGCCGGCGGTGGGGCTCCTCGTGACGCCTTCTCGACCACTCGGTAGGTGTTTCGGTGTGCTCCGGAGGCCGAATCCTGCTGTGAAACGAAACGAATGGTTTTTGAGTTGCTCCTCGAGCATTTTGAACGCTCCCCCAATGCTCGGTGAGCAGTGCTCACCTCAATATCGTGGTGCTCGTCGGTGATGATGACGGCCCGCCAGTTACCCTCGTTCGCCTGCTCTTTGGCGATGAACTTGACTCGCTGGCCCGTCCGGAACATCGAACGAAGACTCTTGACTTCCGGACGCACTGTCGCACGCGTCGCGAACACATTGCAGACGCTCTGCAAAAACGAAACACGAAATGATTGCGAGCGCAGGGGGTTTTCGCTTGATCGCTCGACCAGAGAACTCGATATCGATCTGTGGAGGAGAAATACACGCTTGTCAAAGGCAGATGTGTATTTCACCGAACCAGGCATGTGAATCTCCTGCTCAGATCTGTACTTTCTGCACAGACTTGTAAAACTCCTGAATACACTTTTTCCGCCGATATTCAGCAAAGACTTGTAATTGGCCCGTAACATGCGTGTATTTCTCCTGCACACATCGACATCGAACTCCCCGAGCGGTGAGTGACTAACCGGCGGGTTGCTGGTGAACCGCCAGTCGACGAACATGAACTGCGAGTCGTTTTCGTTCGGAATCGCGACAACTTCGCCTTCGCCCCGCATCCACCGCGCCGCCTTGATGTACTTGATCTCCGTGCCGACGTAGTTGATCTCGTAACGCGAAAGTTGGACGAGACGATCGCCGACCTCCTTGTCCGTCTGGAATGCACTGGATTTCGAATTCGACCCCCGGGGACCTGCTCCTGCTCACCGTCGTCGCCGGTCTCGCGCTGAACTCGACGATGTCGTCGTGTTTGTAAGAGCGAGTGAGCAAGTGCTTGTAAAAAAGGACTCCCGAACTTTTTTTCTCACTACTTCCGCCTCCGTAGCGGACGAGAATCATGTCGTGGACGACGCCGACGACGGAGCCTTTTTGTTTGGTGATCTTTCCGAGTTTGTGCGACATTCTAGGAAGGGACTATGAAGTGGGAGGCAGGCAGACGAAACTACAAATAGAGGAGACACTGATTGATACAATTCTATTCGGTGGATCGCCGAGGTGGAACTGGTTCATGTCAACAAATTTATAATACCAAAACAAAACAGATTTGTGCAAATGGAATTAGTTGTATCCAAGAGCCTCAATGATCTTTTGGTATTGGGCGATCTTCGGGGCGGCGTTGACCTTGGCCTGAGCGGCAAGCTTGGTAAGCTTCTTCTTCTGCTCGAAGTAGGCGGCTCCCTTGACCTTTCTCTTGGCCTCGAGCTTGGCGACGACATCCTGGTATTGCCATCCGACCTCGTGCGAGAGGCGTCCGACTGAAAATATATACTAAGCTCAAGAACATGATGAATAGTGACGTACCGAGGCAGAACTTCCTTCTTGGCTGAAGACGGAATCTGCTGGCAGACGGGGCATTGAGGGTCTTGGTCTTCTGGTACTTGGCTGGGACTCCCTCGTAGGCGCGGAGGTTTCTGAGAGCCTCGTTTCCGCGGATGGTCTTGTGCGGGAGCATTCCTAAAAACATCCATCAGAATACAAAAAAATGACTGAATAATTGTTACCTCTGACGGTACGCCAGAAGATCTTTCCTGGGGCGCGGAAGTGGAAGGCACCACGGGCTGGGTTGATGTTACAACGCTTGCGGAGGAAGCTCATGTACTTCAGCTTGGAGCGGTGGAAGTTTCCGGAGATGGTGATCTCCTCGGCTCTCACGACGACGACCTTCTCTCCCTGGAGGAGTTTCTTGGCCACGATCGAGGCCAAACGACCAAGAAGGTGGTTCTTTCCATCGATGATGATAGCTCTGTTGGACAGACCCATTTTACCCTGGAAAAATGAAATTGAAGAGGGGGAGGCGAAAAAGAAGCGAGAATAATCAAACGAAAGAACGAGGAGAGAAAAGAGATAACGATAACGGAGCGAAAAAACGCGCGGTACGAAATTTTGGAAAACTATTATCAGAATTTATTGTTGGCAAGGGTACCAGCAGGGGGGATTCCGACTATTTACACTTTTGTAAGTTCCTAGAGTTGCCTATTTTTCAACACATTTTTCAGATAAAATTCTCCTGCTTTGTATGACGAGCGGACGAGAGGCCCGGAAGCGACATAGAGGAAGCCAAGCTTTCTCGAGTACTCCGCCCATTCGTCGAACTTTTCTGGTGTGACGTATTCTTTCACAAGCAAATGCCGTTTTGTGGGCTGCATGTACTGTCCAAAGGTAACAACGTCAACATTGTTGGCACGGAGATCAGCCAAGCACTGCTTGACCTCTTCGTCGTGCTCTCCAAGACCGAGCATTATCGAAGTTTTCGTTATCAGCTTAGGACTGACTTCTTTCGCGTATCGGAGAGCTAAATAAAAGAAGTGATTACTTAAAAAGTGACAAGTTGTGATTACCTTCGAGTGATTGCCGATATTTCGCTCGAGGATCGCGAACCCACGGGGTTAGGCTTTCAACCGTTTCAATGTTGTGCGCGTAAACATCTAGCCCGCTGGTGGCCATCTTCTCAATGCTGATCTTGTCTCCAGCAAAATCTGGCAGTAGGCATTCAATCAGCAGCTCTGGCTTTTTCAACTTCATCAGTTGAACAGTCTTCCTAAGATGATCGGATCCACCGTCGGGCAAGTCGTCTCTGGAAACAAAAGATGTTTACACTCCCTCTTACATGAAAATTCGAACCTGTCTACGGAAGTCAGCACGATGTATTCGACTCCCCACGATGCGACAGCGGTAGAGGTGTTCTCGGGTTCCATTGGATCCAATGGAGGAGGAGCACGAGCGGTCTTCACCGAGCAAAATCTGCATCCACGAGTACACGTGTCTCCCATCAGCATGATCGTAGCCGTCGCCAGACTGCCTTCTGATCCTCCCCAGCACTCGCCAAGGTTTGGGCATCGAGCTTCTTGGCAGACTGTCGACAACTTCAGATCTTTCAATTGCTTCTTGAGCCGCTTCACATTTTCGTTCTCGGACGGTAGAATCTGAAACGAAATGACTGTTCAATTGTTTAAAAGTAAAATAATTACCATTTCCTTCTTCAGGAACGACGGCAATCGCAGTCTTCTGTCACCCTTCTCCAGTTTCATTTTGTGTTGCTCAACGGCTTCAGCAGCGGATCCTAAAAAAATTTCGTTCAATGTAGAACGAATTACACAATTTTCACCTGTCGACAGAAAATCCTGGAACGATGGGCCATCCTTGAGCGCAACCCGTGGTTTCTTCTTGGCAGCATCTGCAAAACCGCGGGTCCAAGCTCGAGCGAGCATGCTTAAACAAACAACACGTCACATATTAATTTCCACCCATTTTTCCTAGCTCAAATCTCGAAATTTGTGTTGAAAAATCGACAAATTAGGTACTAAGAGTTTCATAAAATTACCCCAATTTTTGAGCGATTTTCGGGTCAAATAGCGTCTAACACGTGGGCATACTGGAAAGGAGGCTCAAAATCAATATTTTCAGCAAAGTTTTTGAAAAAAATCGCGCGGAAAATCAAAGTTTTAGGCTAAAATCAAGCAAAAAATTTTAGGACAGCGAAAAAATGGACGCGAGGAGAGGCGCCGGGTCTCGCCACGATCTGCAAACACCGTCGTCTACCGTAGTCGCGAGTGACGCAAAAATGCACACTCGGCGGAAAACTTTTTTGCATTTGTTCTTTGGGATTTTGACTGGAATTTTCAGGTTTCTCAATTTTCTAACGCTGCTTTTATCGAAAAATTTTATAAAAACTAAAAAAATTGATTTTTTATCGTTGAAACTAATCAAAAACCCAAGAAATATCGTTAATTTCGTTGTTTTCGTTTCAAATATTTTTTCTAGGCTCAAAACCTTTCGCAACTCGTTTGGAAACACAAGCGCCAACATTTCGAAACGTTTATTATGTAAAATTTGTGTCAAAACCAGAAAAGTGTCAGAAAACAATAAGAAAGTTCACCAGAGAAGGCAAGAACCGAGAAATTGTGAGGAGGAAGGGGGAAAAATACAGAAATCGGGCAGTAGAGAGGGGGAAAATATAAATGTCTTATTGCAAATGCGCTTTTCCGTTGCGCGGCGATGGCGACGGCGTGTAGAGTGCCGACGGCTTCACGTGCTGAAGGTAGACGTTGACGAGCACCAGGCACAGGCACAAAATGATCGGTCCGATGATGGCGCCCTGGAAATGTTCTAGTTCGGCGGCGTTTTCTACTTTTCCCGCTCACCTGCAGTCCCATCCAGTACATTCCGCCAATGATCGCGAGTCCGGTCACGTAAGGGTGGGACCCTTTGACTTCGCTGTAGAACGTCGCGTCGGCGAACATGACGGGCGCGAACGAGGCGAGGATGAAGACGAGCGCGGCGGCGCCTTCGCCGCGCACGAGCCACAGCTCGACGATTCCGAACACGGCGACGATGTACGGCGGCATGATCGGAATCGCGGCGAACACCGACGCCATCACTGCGAACACGTCTTCTTTAAATTCAACGGGGAAAAAACTCACTGGACGGCACGAAGACAATGTTCAAATCGAACAAACTGTGCACAAAGTACGTGTAGAGTCCGTAGAACACCGCCATCTTCGCCGACAACACGAAAACTCCGCTGAAAGTGTGAGTTTTGAGAGGCGGCTCGACGCCTTTCCTACTCACAAGATGGCGTGCTCGATGGCGGCGGTGATGTGATGCTGTTGCGGCGAGCCGACGTCGCCGTCGGCTGAAGACGTGACGGCCGAGAGATCGGACGCCCACTGAAGTGGCAGCCATCGCGTGCGCGACGCCGACAACAGGTAGTAGACCATCGTCAGAAACACAATCTGCAATTTGTCGTCGTTCTATTGTGCACTTAGTCGGGGGCTCCTTACCAGTTCGATAAACGAGTTGAGCAGCTCCATTCCGAAGCTCAGAATGATTCCGGCGAACGCGGCGACGAGCGACGTCACAAACGAGACGTTGACGGCGAGCACCGAGCCCACGGACTGGGCGACGCCCATCAGCGTGTCGAGGTTCTCTTTGACGATCAACGTCAGCTCGTCCTTCAGCGCCGCCAGATCGGTGACGCCCTTCAGCTGTTGCCACCAGTCGCCACGTGTCGCCTCGTCGCGGTGTGCTCCGCCGCCAATCGGCTCCTCGGCGTGATTACGGTGCTCCCACATTGTGTAGAGTTTGTCGACGACCTGCTTCACCTGCTCCTCGAGCATATCCGCTCGTTTCGTGTCTTTCGCGTTCGCGAGGCTGCGAACGTTCGAGGCGAGCCACGCGCGGCCTTGCTCGTACGCCTGCTGCACGTACTCGTCGATGTCGATGTTGTTCTCCTCGAGCTGATCCTCCGTGTAGTTCATCGCCGCCGCCACCCAGTCGGGACGCGAGCTGGAGAAGAAACACACATTTTCGCCGTCGAAATCGTCGAGACTGGACCAGAAACCAGCGATGGCCGAACTTTCCCATCCCGGAGTTTTCTAGTCCATCGAGTCAAACCGCCCAAAAATGATCATTTTGGATCGAAGCTTCGGCGATTTTGACCGACAAATCCGTCGAAAACCATATTTTTCACTCGAAATTAGCAAAAAAAAAACAGCGGTGGCCGAACTTTTCCAACCCAGAGTTTCCTAGTCTCCCGAGCCAAATCGCCCCAAAACGACTATTTTTGATCGAGTTTTAGGTGATTTTCACCGTCAAATCGGTCGAAAACCACGTTTTTCAATCGAAAATAAGCCAGGACTCAGTGGTGGCCGAATTTTTGCATATTGGAGTTTTCTAGTCCACCGAGCCAAATAGCCCCAAAATACCCATTTTCGATCGAGATTTTGCCAATTTTCCCCGTCAAATTTGTCCAAAAATGTTTTTCACTCGAAAATAGCGAAAAGCAGCGGTGGCCGAACTTTCGCAACCCAGAGTTTTTTAGTCCCCCGAGCAAACTGCCCCAACATGACTGTTTTTGTCGATTTTGACCGTCAAACTCGTTGAAAAAGGCCAGGAATCAGTGGTGGCCGAACTTTTGCAACCCAGAGTCTCCTAGTCCGCCGAGCATTTCCAACGTACCTGACGACGTTGGAGGTGAGTCTGACGAGATGAACGGTCTCTCCGTGCAGTTGGAAACCGACGAAAAAGAGCGCGAAGAGGGCGGACAGCGCGAGCAGCGCCATCACAATCACCGACGAGAGCACGTCCATCCGGTCGTGCAGACTCTCGACGACCATTTTGTCGGAGGTGAACAGCACGCGGACGAACTGCCGCAACGGTCCGGCCACCGTGATCTCGACCACTTTGAGCACACTCGGCTCGGCGCGTTGCCACGTGGCGTCGAGGAACGCGCGCACGGTGGCGGTGATGCCGAGTTGCTCGGCGAGCCGCGAGAGCACGGCCAGCACGAACGGAATGGCGAGCAGAACGAGGGCGCCGTCGTGACGGACGACCCACAGAAGGGCGCACAGACCGAAGACGGCGCGGATGAGCGAATCGCCGGTGAGCGCCTCGTCCACCGTCGACGACGTCGAGAGGATCGTCGTCGTGTGCTCCAGAATCGACTGCTCCGTCGCGTCCACTGCAAGGAAACCATTGAAAATCATCATTCTCGATGGTTTTTTGAGGTTTTTCGAGGTGATGGCCTAGGAGTCACTATGTGGAGTTTTCTAGTCCCCCGCTCGTTTTCAGTAGTTTAAAGCAAGAAAGTAATCGAAAACCACTTCGAGGTGGTGGCCTGGAAACTTCAGAGGGGCTTTCCTAGTCCCCGCCCCTTTTCGGTGGTTTTTACAGCAAGAAAATCGTCATTTTCGATGTTTTTTAGAGGTTTTTCGAGGTTATGGCCTAGAAGTCTCAAAAAGGGGTTTTCTAGTCCCCGTTCCTGGGAGCTTTGCAAAAGTGCTCAAAGTGGTGGAAAACGGTCATAATCTGCGTTTCAATGATAGTGGCCTAGAAATCGCTAGGTGGAGTTTTCTAGTCCCCGCCTGATTTCAGTGGTTTACTGCATGAAAACCATCGTTGTCTGTGTTGTTTGATGAGTTTTTCGAGGTGGTGGCCTAGAAATCACAACGTGGGAGTTTCTAGTCCCCGCCAATTTTTAGTGATCTACCGCACAAAAACTAACGAGAACTGTGGAAAATCGTCATTTTCCGCGTTTTTTAGTGGTTTTTGGAGATGGTGGCCTAGAAACTCCAAAGTGGGGGTTTCTAGTCCCCGCCTTCACTTCCCGACGCTTACACTTTTCCTTGGCGGTCTCCTCTTCGTCGGACGGCTCCACCTTCACTTCCTCCTCCTCCTGGACGCTGTCTCCCACCGTTCCAACACTTTTCCGTTGATTTCCGATGATTCCGGCCGAGAGAAGGCCCAAAACGGCGGCCGAAAGCCCGAAAATGGCGGCCCGGAGCGGTCCAAAGTAGAGCGAAGTGTACGAAATCACGAAAATCCAGATGGGAAGCGAGAACGAGCGCGCCAGCTTCTTGTTGATCAGTTTCGGGTCCTGCACATAGATCCACGTGGCGTAGCAGCAAAAGTAGACTAGGATCAGCGGGAACACCTGGAAACAGGGGCGTTTGAAATGAATTTAGGAAATACATGCGATTTTCGAGCCTTACCCATGGTCTGGCGAAGAAGACGATGAACGCGTCGAGGTATCCGTACAGTCGGCCCATCCAACTGATGACTAGCATGAACGTGCGCTCGTAGGAGAGCACTTTCAGCGAAATGTACGCGATTCCGATGATTGCGCCGTTCGGGCTGAAAAATTGACGAGTTTTTGAGGTCGGAGAAGTGAAAAAACGTCATTTTAGAGGTTTTTAAGGGCGGGGTCTAGAAAACTCCGGGATTTCTAGGCCACCGCCTGAAAAACGGGTTTTCCGGCTGTTTTTACCTCGCAATCGTGTTGTAAATGGTCTCCGAGACTCTCGAGAATCCCTTAAACGGCAAAGTGACGACGGCCTTGGCGAGCGTCGTATTGGACTCTTGGAGCCCGCGGAGCCAGTCTGAAACTCGCGCATTTTCAGATTTTCAGATCGTTTTCGGCGCGGGAGAAACCAGACGTTGGACGGTGTCGGTGACCTTCTTCTTGAACGGGAACAGCACGGTTCCGACGAGCACCGCCCAGAGCATCGGCGAGAGAAACATGTACATCATGTTGTAGAGGGCGAAAACGCCGCACAACGAGACGCCCAACTGCAATTCGCGCATTTTCAGCCATTTTCAGCCCGTTTTCAGGTGGATTTTAGTACCAAAACGAACAGAAGCGCATTGTAGAAGGCGAACTGGAGGGCCGTCCGTTGTTCGTTGTCGCCGCCGCCAAAGTAGCGCTGGATAACGGCGGTGCCGCCGTCGGCCGACATCTGAAACGGAAACATTGTCGAATGATTGTCAAAATGTGTGGGGGGAAATCGATAAATTTTATGATGGAAACCTGAAAAAACGGAGAGAAAACAACTTGTTTACCCTTTTCTTTTCCTCTTTTCGACTGTTTTTGATGCAAAATTCGCTGGTGAGAGAGTGTGCTGAAAGTGGAGACGCAGAGAAAAGTACGCAATTGTACGCAAACACCGTCGACGACCGTACCCCCGCAACAAAGATTTTCTTTCATTTTTTCTCATTTAATCTCGATTTTTCTCAGTTTTCACCCGAATTTCGTCAGTTTTCAGTCAAAATGCTGGGGAAAACGGTGATGACGTCGTTGTGCGGAACACGAAACGCGCCGCAACTCATCGCCGCCCGCGGAATCGCCAATATTCCCGCACACGAGTATCACATTCGATTCGATCAGCGCGTCGGCCGGAAACGACCCGCTCAGGACGTTTTGGACAGGTAAATCGATAGAGAATCGGTGAAAAGCTTCGAAATAGCAGTTTACTTGCAGATTTAAGCGGCTCAACAACGGAATGTGGATTCACGCGCATCCGGGACGGCACAAGCTTCGATACATGAAAGACGAGACGTGGCAGAAGACGAGTCTCTACTTTGAAACTTGCACAAAGGTAATTCGCTTTGAAAAAGCGGAAAAAACGGACGATTTTCCCCTCAAATTTCCAGGAACAATGCGAAATTCTGGACAAACTGATGACTCCCTACTGGCTGCGCCCCAAACACTATCCGAACGATCCGTATCAGGCGTACCAAGTGCGACACGATCTCAAATCGCCGCGCGTCGACGATCGCGGCCGTTTCGTGCGCGAGAGGAAGAAGATTCTGCTCGACGACACCACCTCTCAGCGCTTTTTCAACGATTTCTAACGACGCGTTCTTGTTGTTTCTTGTTTTCTAGTTTAGCTGGTGAATCTATAGTGAAATTCGAATATTTATTAAGTAGCAATTCAGCAAATTTGAAAAAATATACATAATAGTCCAGTTATGATACATAGGCGCCGGTTTTAAAGCTTCTAGAACTTTGTGTCGTAGGAAAGTGCTATCGAGCCGCGATGCTGCCCCTTTTTGCTCTCCTCCAGCACTTTTTGCGCTTTTTCTCGTTCCGCTTTCGTCATGAACAGCATTTCGACCTGAACGTCGATAATAGGGGGATGATTCGGGAATTTCGGGGTGGGAAACCTCGTCGATAGAGTATCCTTTCGTCTCGGGCACGAAGAAGAACACGAATAACAGGGCGACAACTGTGCACCCGCAGTAGATGAAGAACGTGCCTGGAAAGTGGGATATCTTGAAAACTAGAAGAGATGGGGAGAAGAGGTCAACTGACAGAATGTTCCTGACAATGCAAGGAACACTTTGTTAGTTGACACTTTTTCTCTAGCTCTTCTAGTTTTCAAGATATTACCGTATTTAGTGGCCGCTTGTGATAAGGATAGGAACGTCAGCGAGACGATCAGATTGAATATCCAGTTGCAAGCGGTCGAGATGGAAGCACACGTGCTTCTCGCCCACAACGGGTAGAACTCGGCGTTGAGCACCCACGGCAAGGGCGCGTAGCCGGCGGAGAAGGAGAGCAGATAGAAGACCATGATGATGATGGGAAGCACGGTGAACGGGGTGTGACAATAGTTGTCCTCCCACTCGTACGTCTTTCCCCAGTTGGTGAGGTTCGAGAATTGGCACAGGCCGGTCGCCGAGAAGTCGGCCGAGTCGTCGGTCGGAAACGGCAGACAGAAGCCCGTCTTGGTGGCCTTGTTCTCGCAGAAGCCGCAGTTCTCGTCGGTGACACAAAAGTCGCAATTGTTGTACTTCCGGCACTTGGCCGCGTACTTGACGGTCTCGTTGAAGTTGTTGAGCAACGAGTACTGATCGCCGGCCACCGTCAGCGATGAGGCGTTGTTGATGAGCAGGAACGAGACGCCCATCGCGACGAGAAACAGAATGACGCCGACCATCGAGGAGAGCAGAAGGACGCGTCGTCCGAGCCGCTCGACGAGCGCGATCGGAATGAACGTGCCGATGAAGTTGATGGCCGACGTGCCGACCGAGATCCAGATCGTCATGTGCTTGTCCTTGACACCGGCGCTTCGGATGATGTTGCCCGTGTAGTACATGACGGTGTTGATGCCCGACAGTTGTTGGAACGCCTGCAGGAGCGAGCCGATGAGCAGCGCCTTGCGTACGTGCGGCGTTCGCAGCACGCGCAGGATGGTGGGACCGCTTCCGGCGTGCTCGCGTCTCGCACGCAACTCCTCCTCGTAGGAGAAACTGATCTCGTTGATCTCGTAGTCGACCCACTCGGAGTTGCCGTTGTAGATCTTCTGCAACACTTCGCGCGCCTCGACGGTCCGACCGTGCTCGTAGAGCCAACGCGGCGACTCGGGTAGGAACATGAAGCAGACGAATTGAATGATGGCCGGCACTGCGGCGAACCCGAACATTAGTCTGGAATGGGATGGGTGCGGATTGGCCTTGAGATTGAGAAGGGCTATGGGGGATGGTCCCTTCTCTTTCTCTTGGATGTTTTAGAAGATCTCAAGGTGTCAATCATTTGGTTAGAACCTCTCTTCTTTACTAGCAAGATACCTTGAGAACTATAATAAACATCCCGACTTTACAAAGAACATTTTGTCAGTTGACACCTTCTTGCTAGCACAAGAGGCTAAACTCCGATGGTTTGTGTATTTCAGAGCTCAATATCATTGAAACAAAAAGAGATAGGATAAAGGTGTCAACTATCGAAATGTTCCTTGACTTGTCAAGAACATTTTGTTAGTTGTCACTTTTCGACTATCTCTTCTAGTTTTCAAGGTATGGAAGTTCGAAGCCTACAGAGAGGGATATCTTGAGAACTAACAAAGCCAGGAGAAAAGTGTGAGCTAACAAAATGTTCCTGACATTACCGGAGATACATACAGTACCGTGCAAAAGTGTACGAACCGGACAGTTTTCTTCTCAGTTCTCATTTTTATTTTTTTTTTTACAGTGAACTGCTAACGTTCTGGCAAGCATGTTTTTCGAGTATTTTGAACAATCTCCAAATATTTTGGCCCGATTGGATTCTTGAAAATTGGGAAACTGCCGGTACTGTAGAACTTATCGGAAAACTAGAAATCAACGAAAATGCCGTCACTGGGGAGCCTAGTTCTATGTATTCCGGAAAGTTTTTTCCCCGTGGTACTCCCGATATTAGAAGGACTAGCGTAAAACCTGTATTTGAACGGAACCCAAATCCCCAAAGCCGTAAGGGCTCCCCTCTGTGGATTTTCATTTTTTTCCCCAAAAATTAGAGGGTTGCAAATTAGACCGGCCTGCCGCTCTTTTACAGGTTTTACGGTATTTTGTTAGTTAGTTTTCAAGTTATTTTCTTATTATCGTTAGAGGGGAAAGGCTACACTTCAGAGTTGGACGGGGAATTTCGAGTTCCGACATCCGGCTACCCTCAAATGGCTTGTCTGTTTCAGACGTCCATATCTTGAAATCTAGAAGATCTAGAGGAAAATTGTCAACTAACTAAATATAGCTGACAAGGCAAGGAATAAGTTGTTAGTTGACACTTTTCCCCCATCTCTTCTAGATCTCAAGTTCTGCTTCGTCTTCGTCTTCTCGTGTCTCTCACCTCCATCCGACTCTCTCCGCGTCCACGTAGCTGAACGCGCCGCCGATGATGTTCGCGACGACGAGACCGACGGTGATCATCAACTGGAAGCCGGTGACGAGTTTGCCTCGGATGTGCGACGGCGACGCCTCGCCCACATAGATCGGCACGATCATCGACGCGAATCCTGTGTGTGTTTGGAAGGGTGGAAGGGTGGTGAAAAGGTGCGCGGCAGTAAATACGCTCTTTTGATAATTTGGGGCCAACTTGTACTTGTACGACC
Source organism: Caenorhabditis afra (assembly GCA_963570955.1). Classification (NCBI taxonomy): domain Eukaryota; kingdom Metazoa; phylum Nematoda; class Chromadorea; order Rhabditida; family Rhabditidae; genus Caenorhabditis; species Caenorhabditis afra. Next base: position 6,874,570 of record OY751534.1, read on the forward strand.
ATTGCGCCTTGTTTAGCTCATTTCCCGTTGAAGGTCCGGTGCCACTCGTTTTTCAGTTGTACGGGTGTGCAATAGAGCGTATTTACTGACACGTGCTTTCTCTCTCTCTGAGCCCTTACCAATGGCGGCTCCCAACAGAATGCGTCCGACGAGCAGCACGATCTTCGTCCACGCGGCCGCACAAATGAGCGCGCCGACGGTGAACGTGACCGAGGCGCCGATGATGATCCGTTTGCGGCCGAGGTAGTCGGAGCCGGGACCCGAGCACAGCGAGCCGATGGCGGCCACTCCGGGCGTGATGCTCACTATCACCTCCTGCCACACCGAGTCCAGCGGACTGATGCCCGGCGCGTTCGGCACGTACATCATCGCCGCCGACACGATGCCCGTGTCATAGCCGAACAGAAATCCGCCTTCAAGTTATATGATAATTAGTGTTAATTGGACATAATTGGGGGTAATTAATTGGAGGGGTATTTGGATCTCTGAGTTGGAAAAAATTTTTTCAAAAATTGAAAAAAAAAATTTTTTTCAATTTTTTTTTAACTTGTTAATTGTTAATTAGAGATAATTAGAGTGAAATTAAAAATTTTAATCTAAATTTTTAAAAAATTTCGAAAAAAATTTTTTTTTTTTTGTGAAATTTTGATTTTCACTTAATATCAATATTTAAAAAATAATTTTAAAAGATAGTGAGAGATACTTATAGGGATAATTAAATTTTTAATTTCAGGAAATTTTTTTTCGTTTTTTTTTCCAATCGATAATTTTTCTGTTCCAATCGGTTCGGAATTTTTGGAATTTCAATTTTTCCCCCTTTTTCCCTTTTCCACATGTTTCTATTTGCGTTTTGTATAAATTATCGGAGCGCCACTACAAACTACAAACTACAAACTACAATGAGAGGAAGAGTTCGCACATTGCAAAGTTTGCACCACATTCGCGCAAAGTTTAGTGAGGAGACGGGAATTTTCTCTCGTAAATTTCAAAATCAGTGTGATCTACTTGGAAAAACAAAAAACAAAAACAATTGTGAGAAATTTATCATTTGATTTATTGCAAAATAACGAGAAAACAATAAATTCTCTATGTGACGAAATATTTTTTGATCTACCGTCGAAATAATTGAAATTCCCCTAAAAACTGTCGAAAAATCGATGAAACTGGTGAAAACAACGCGGTAGATCAAATTTTGACGGAATTTCATTTTTGATCTACAACTCAAAAGTTGTGATCTACTATGGGAAACCGGTGATTTCCACGAAACAAAACATTGCGATTCACCCCAAAACATTGCATTTGTGATCTACCACCGAAACTATGTAGATCGCAACCTTTTGATCTACGATTCACCATCAGAATCGCCGAATCGGTCGGGAAATCGTTAATTTAATTAGTATCCGACTAACTTTTGATAGGAATCTCTCAAATTACACCGAAAAAATACGAATTTCGACAAGTTTCGACAAGTAGATCAAAAAAATTTTCGAAAAAATTTTTGATCTACCATCAAAAATTTGGGGTTTTTGCTAGAATTTTCCGGTTTTTTTTTTTGCGTACACTAACCGATGACAGCGACGGACATCAAAATGTAGACGTACCATCCGATTTCGGGGTCATTTTTGGGCCTACCATCTTCTGATCTCTCCATTTCCACAAAATCAGTGCGAGAGAAAAAAGAGAGAGAAACGAGGAAGTGATATGTGATCGACGAGAGAATGGGAAAGGGGGGGGGGGCAAACCGGTAGTACCAAATGATGATACGAAACAAAAAGGGGGCGGGGCTTAGAGGGGGCCCTCCTCCTCCTCCTCACTTACCGATGACCGCCGAGAACGCGAGCATGTAGACGAAGAGGCCCGTTTGGGGATCGGTGAGCGGCCTCGCTTGGCCAGAGCCCACTCCCGGACCGGACTGAAAACATAAACTATAGAGGGGGGGGGGGGGGGTCCGGAATGTTAGGCCATCGGTTTTGGGGTTCTAGGCCATAGGGCTTGAACCGCTAGGCTGAGGATTTGGGGGAAGTCAGGCCATGAATTGGAGATTCCTAGGCCAGGGATTTGAAAGTCTAGGCCATGGATTAGTAAAGCTAGGCCATCGATTTGAGGTTCCTAGGTCATGGATTTGAAAGTCTAGGCTAGGGATTCGGGAAGTTAGGCCATGAACTTGTGTTTCTAGGTCATGAGTTTGAAAAGCTAGGTCATGGATTTGGGTTCCTAGGCCATGAATTTGGGTTCCTAGGCCATGGATTCGGATTCCCAGGCCATGCATTTGAAAAGCTAGGCCGTCAATTTTGGTTCCTAGACAATCGGTTTGGATTCCTAGGCCACCCGCCAAGAATGCCATTTTCAATGTTTGAGCGCTTGCAAAACTTCGGCCACCCCCGAAAACCCATCGAATTTGAAGATTTTGGAATTCTAGGCCACCGGAAATGAAAAGTTAGTCCCCGTCATCATCAAAGTTCACTTTTTCGATGAAAAGTGCACCGCACTCTCGTTTTCAGACATTTTTATCGAAAATCAACGCATTAACGATCGGTTTTATCGCGTTTTTGCTCTTTTTCTGTGTCACAGAGAGAATTAACAAATGATTTTTAAAGTTTTTCGGTAAATTTGCGAAAAAAGCTCACCACTGCCACTTGAACCATTTTTCCTCGATTTTTCTGTTTTTTTGTGCGTTTTCACTGAAATTTCTCGACTTTTTTGTAGTTTTTCATCGACTTTCTCTTGTTTCGATCCGCCACAGCTATTTCGCTTCGAAGTTTCGAGAAATTTCTTTCGGCCGGCGCCGCGCGCTGGAATTTTTCTCTTTCTTTTCTTGTTATCGGCATGTGTGAATTATTACGAAAAAAAAAAAGGAAAAACGAAAGGGAAGAGAGAGATTGGGGGTTTAATGCGCTTTGGCTCGCTTCTTGGTCAGTCGGAGGGAAAAAATGGGAAAAATGGGAAAATGGGCGGAGTCGGTGATAAGGGGGAAAAATGGGAGAAATGGGAGAAAGGGACCAGCGGGAGGCGCGGCGGCCCGCGCTCTTGTCATGGCCCCGCGGGGCTGCTCGTGATGAAGCAGGGCGTGGTGTAGTGGTTAGCGCGTGCGGCTGCCAGGTGGAAGTTCGAGGGTTCGATTCCCCCGGAGGGAAATATGTTTTCCCTCATAAATTAAAACAGAAAACGGATCCAAGAGTTGTCTAGAATGTCTACAACAGTGTTTGATGGAGGGAGAGAGGGGGAAGGGTAGGGCACGGATTACATTGGATTACAGTGTGTGTGTGTGTCTGTGAGGGGTCACAAAATGTCAAAGCCAGTTTTCAAAAGAACTCACTCCCCTCCACCTCATTTTTATAGACCCAACTAGTACTAATACCCCACGCCTCCAGTAGAGTTCCGGACTTTCTGTGTGACAGTGTGTAAATGTCACTAAGAACAGGAAGGAATGCGAACTGTGCGAAAGAAAGAAAAAAAAGAGAGAAAAGAGGGAGAGAATGATAACAAAAGTGAGAGAATTTGCATCCAAAAAGTGGTTCTTTTCTTATCGGTGGTGTGCGACGACATAGGGAGAGAAAGCGCGCGCGCGCACACGTTGTCGAGGTGTGTTTGATATGGAGGAGCCGGCGGCGGCGGCGGGACGGGCGTGACACCGTGACACCTCTCAATAGGTTCTTGGGGTCCCCGAAAGTTTGAAAGCAACCGGGAAGACCGGCGTGACAATGTGACAGGTGTGACACTTCCCCCAGTTGCTGTTTCATATGGGGTCTTCAAAAGCTTGGAAGCAACCGGGAAGAATGGCGTGACAGTGTCCCATCGTGACAGTGTGACAGGTGTGACACTTCCCCCAATTGCTGTTTCATCTGGGGTCCCCAAAACCCCCGAAAACGATTAGAAAACCCGGTGTGACAGTGTCTAATCGTGACTGTGTGACAGGTGTGACAGCGTGACACTTCACCCCAATTCCTTCCTCACAACCATCGGTGATCCTCAAGACCTCAAAGAAACCAGAAATGCCGGGCGTGACAGTGTCCCAGCGTGACAATGTGACACTTCACCTCAATTGCTTTTTCATATTATCGGATTTTTTTGAATGCAATACGCAGACAAATTTTGTTTTCAAACAGTTTCACTTCCCGCTGTTGGTCTCGCCACGAAGAAAGCGAGAGAGTGAGAGACGACAGACGACGAGACAAAAACATTTTTTCGCGCGTTTTTCGTAAATTTTCGAAAAAACGACCCGTTTTCAAAATAAAAATTAAAGAGATATTAATTGCAATTCACAATTTACCAAAAAAGTACTGAAACGGGTCGTTTTTTCGCAAATTTACAAAAAACGCGCGAAAAAATGTATTTGTCTCGTCGTCTGTCGTCTCTCACTCTCTCGCTTCCTTCGTGGCGAGACCAACAGCGGGAAGTGAAACTGTTTGGAAACAAAATTTGTCTGCGTATTGCATTCAAAAAAATCCGATAATATGGGGCCCCCGAAAACCTCAAAACGATTCAAAACCCCCGGTGTGACAGTGTCCCACCGTGACAATGTGACATCGTGACAACGTGACACATCACCCCAATTGTCCCCCCCAGAAAAGCCGGACAGTGTGACAGGCGTGACACCGTGACAGCCAACCAAGGGTCAAAAAGTGTTCTGCCCGCTCTCTGGCCATCTGATGATAAGGGACACGTGTGCATTCCATTTGAAAGCGGCATGAAATGGCATGAAGTGGCACGACGAAATACATGTGATTTACATCAGAAAACGCAAGAAAACGTCGTTCTTTTCTCACATTTTTATATATATACAAGTCTGAAACGGCTGAAAATGGCTGAAAATATCGTTTTTTGTCAATTTCTTCATTAGCCGAAGAATAAACAATGTGAAAATGTGTTAAAAATAGTGAAAACATCGAAAAACAACGGTTTTTCTGTTTGTTTTTCGATTTTTACGCATTTCCACAAAAGTGGGCGGAGCCTAATGGGGAGAAGTCAAAACAAATAAATTTAGAATAAAAATGGGCGCGAAACTTGATATTTTCGTAATAAAGAGCACTTGAGAGCTCATTTCCTTTTACCTCTCCAAATGTCCCGTAACGCGTCACACAGTGTCACACAGATCAATCGGTTCGAAAACTTTCCCCCCTTTTTCTCGCCGAAAGGTACAATGTTCACAAGTAAGAGCATAATCCGTGCACACACACACATTGCTGATAACGGACACGTGGGTGTCGAGTGTCGGAAACTCGAAAAATCATGTGATTCCGTCGCTTTTTTCCTGGAAATTTACAATTCCGGAGAATCGCGCCGAAACGCACGGGATGACGCAATTTTCGACGGTTTTTTGGGGGTTTTTGGGTTGAAATTTAACTGGAAATCGATATTTTATTCGTTTGCTTTCAGATTTTCAGCTTTTCCGTCGTGGTTGTCTGAAAAAAAACGAAAAAATCGCTGAAATTCGCGCTTTTTGGCGTCGTGCGGCGCGGTTGCAAAAACGCGCGCCGCGCAGTTGCCGAATAGACTCCGCCCACTTTATTCATTTTCTCCGTCGATTTTCAGCGATTTTCCGTCGATTTCCGGGCAATTTTCGCGGTTTTCAGGCCGAAATGTGGCGTGGAAAGTACACGGGCGGCTATCAGAATCGATTTGTGAGCGCGAAAAACTCGGGAACCTCGAGTCTGAACGGTAAAATCGATTTGGCGGCGAACTGGTGGATTTGTGCGGATTTCAGACGGTCAAAGTATGAATAATGTGCCGCCGCCGGCCTCACTAACTGCTGGCAACGTTCCGCCGCCGATTTCGAGGCAAAAACAACAAGAAATGCGGAAAGAAGAGGAGGTTTCGTCGCCAGGGGAGCTCTATTGATTTTCTCGGGCTTTTTGATTTTAGTACGCGAATCTGATGGCGTACGGGTCGACGTCTTCGAAGAAGAACGAACGGAAGCGACGGATTTACGACGATGAGTACGGCGATTCACCTGAAAATTGGAAATGTTTGCGGAAAGAAGTGAATTGCAGATATTTGGAGGGAGACTCGGATGAAGAGGGCCCGAAAAAGACGGGAAATTCGAAAAAAGTAGAAGAGGACGATGACGAGGACGAGCTGGACGCCTTCATGGCCGGCATCGAGCAGCAGGCGACGGCCGACAAGAAGGTGGCAGAGCAAAAGGAGAAGGACCGGAAGGAGGGCCGCGACGCCGTCGTCGATCCGAGCAAGAAGGGGCTCGGCAGAGCCGACATCGACGAGGCGGACATGCAGGAGTCGTTGTTCAAGTGAGAGAGAGACTCGCTGAAGAGGGGGGACATTTGGCAATGGGGGCGCGTTTGCAGATTCATGGAAGAGTACAAGGAGCGGCACGAGAACAACGACGACGAGCAGTACGAGTACGACGAGGACGGCAACATCGTCTGGACGTGGAAGAAGGTCATCGATCCGTTGCCCGACATGGACCACTCGAAAGTGCACTACGCCAAGTTCAACAAGAACTTTTACGAGGAGCACGAGGACATCCGACGCCTCCACTACATGGACATTGTGCGTCTGCAGAACACGTTGAACCTGCGCGTCGGCGGTCTGAAACCGCCGCGGCCCGTCTGCTCGTTCGCCCATTTCTCGTTCGACAAACTGCTCGTCGAGGCGATCCGACGCAGCGAGTACGAACAGCCGACGCCGATCCAGGCGATGGCCATTCCGGCGGCACTGTCGGGACGCGACGTGCTCGGCATCGCCAAGACGGGCTCGGGAAAGACGGCCGCCTACCTGTGGCCCGCCATCGTTCACATCATGGATCAGCCGGATCTGAAGGCCGGCGAGGGGCCGGTGGCGCTGGTGGTGGTGCCGACGAGAGAGCTGGCCGTGCAGGTATGCGGTGGAAGGGGACTAGGAACATTCTAGGCCACGTGCACGGGGATAAAAAAGGGTACGTCAGTAAATACGCTCTATTGATAATTTAGGACCAATGAAAGAAAACATTTCAACGATGCTCCGTTTGTACGCCCATCGCGCCTTGTTTAGCCGCGTAAATTGAAATCCAGCTCATTTTCAACGAGACAAACGTAAAACCCGCTGCGAGACCCTTTTAAGGTACGGTAGCAGTCGTTTTTCAGCTGTGGAGGCGTGCGATAGAGCGTATTCACTGACGTATCCTTCTTCCTAAAAACGGTTCTTTTGAAAACAAGTTTGAACACAAATTGGTGTAGATTTACGATGAACAACGCGCGGCGCAATTTCAAATTTGGCTGGAGTCCAGCGGAGCGCATTTGAAACACGAAGCGACAGTAATTAGGTCTTCTATGCAGTTTTCAAAATCTGAAAATGATTCCGTCTAACTGTGATTGAAAGTACCACGGAATAAAACTGCCATCACTGGGAGCACAGTTCTATTCCACATGGTACTCCCGACGGAAGGGGACTAGGAACATTCTAGGCCACCCACCCCCAAATCTCCATCGTTTGCGCAGGTGTTCCAAGAGGCGAAACGGTTCTGCAAAGTGTACAACATCAACGTGATCTGCGCGTACGGCGGCGGCAGCAAGTGGGAACAGTCGAACGAGCTGAGCCACGAGGGCGCCGAGATGGTCGTCTGCACGCCGGGTCGAATCATCGATCTCGTCAAGATGGGCGCCACCAACTTCCTCAGAACCACGTTTCTCGTGTTCGACGAGGCGGATCGCATGTTCGACATGGGATTCGGCACGTTTCCCTTCCCTCTCTATTCGACTTTTTGACGTCTTCTGCCTTCCAGAAGCGCAAGTGAAGTCGATTTCGGATCACGTACGACCGGACCGTCAGTGCCTCATGTTCTCCGCCACTTTCAAGTCGAAGGTATGGCCGCTGGCACAAAAACGCTGTTATCTTGAAAACTAGAAGAGATGGGAGGAAGTTGTCAACTGTCGAAATGTTCTTTTCCCTATCTCTTCTAGTTCCCAAGATCGGCTCCGGGACGGTTCGGAACCGGACGTTTCAGAACCGCGACATCTCGGAACTAGACGTTTCAGAACCGGACGTTTCAGAACCAGACGTTTCAGAACCGGACGTTTCAGAACCGGACGTTTCGGAACCGTCGTTTTTAAGGTATAATTTGGCGACTAAAATGCGGTTCAAAGTTGATAATTTTTGAAGAAAAATAACCGTTTTCGTTCATTCCGTTGAAAGGTTCGATTTTGAGCTGAAAATCGGCAACGATACATTGTTGTCGCATTCATCGCAATATTTAATTTTTCGAACTTCGCAGACTTACAACTTTTTTGCGTGCCAAGGCCCGAGAACTCCAGGAAACACTTGCTGGGAGAAAAAACAGACAGTATGATGAAAGAAAGAAAAGAAAATAGTTTGAAAAGGTTAAAAACATTGAATAACTGTGATTATCGCCTGTTTTCTCCCTCAGCAAGAGTTTCCTGCAGTTCTCGGGCCTTGGCACGCAAAAAAGTTGTAAGTCTGCGAAGTTCGAAAAATTGAATATTGCGATGAATGCGACAACAATGTATCGTTGCCGATTTTCAGCTCAAAATCGAACCTTTCAACGGAATGAACGAAAACGGTTATTTTTCTTCAAAAATTATCAACTTTGAACCGCATTTTAGTCGCCAAGTTATACCCTAAAAACGACGGTTCCGAAACGTCCGGTTCTGAAACGTCCGGTTCTGAAACGTCTGGTTCTGAAACGTCCGGTTCTGAAACGTCTAGTTCCGAGATGTCGCGGTTCTGAAACGTCCGGTTCCGAACCGTCCCGGAGCCCCAAGATCTAGACCTCTGAAGAAAACAGCGTCATTCTGGAGCATCGTTCTCATCGAATTGTCGCTATTTCTTGACATTTCCCTCTCCATGAGTAAAGTAAGTACTCTGTATTCTCAGGTGGAACGGCTGGCTCGCGAGGCGCTCCTCGATCCGGTGCGAATCGTGCAGGGAGAGGTCGGCGAGGCGAACGCCGACGTCGAGCAGAAGGTGTACGTGATGCCCACCCAGGAGGCGAAGTTCAATTGGCTCACTCGCAATCTCGTCGAGTTCGCTTCCGGTGAGTGTGTTGTCGCCACTTCCGACTTCCGCCGTGTTCTCAAATCGCACTTCCGGCCAACCCAGGCCACACCTTAGGTGCGGGATTTTCGGCCCCGGCCTAGGCAAAATAATCTTCAGGGCCGGCCCGTGATTCAAATTTCAAATTTCAAAGTGGGCGGAATGAGGCCCACCACGGCCAGGGTTGTCAACGGCCATTTGGGGGCGTGGCCAATTTGCAAGTGCCGCACGGTTGAAACTCCCGCCCATTGTGCCTCAGAAACGCGATGATTGGCGGGATGATGACACTTCCGAAAGTGGGCGGAGCTTCAACCGTGCGGCACTTGCAAATTGGCCACGCCCCCCCCCCCAAATTTCGGTGTACTTAGAAGCTCGCAGGGCGCCTCCCGAAAAAACGACAATATCTCCCTTGTTTTCTGGAATTTTCGAACAAGTAATCTATGGGAAATGTAGGTCTTGGGGCCCTCTACAAAATGGCGTTGAGTTTTCAAACTTTTATCCAGTACCAACAAAGTTAGAAGCCGAAAAGTGGGGATCATGCCCACCTGTTCACTTTTTGGCTTCAAACTTTGTTCGTACTCGATAAAAGTTTGGAAGCTCAATGTCAATTTGTAGAGGACACCAAGTTCTACATTTTCAATACACTACTTGCTCGAAAATTGCAAGAAATGAGGGAGATATTTGGAGTTTTCTAGTCCCTCCCCCTTCACACCCTCGCTTTCAGTCGGCAAAGTGCTCGTGTTCGTGACGAAGAAGTTGGACGCCGAGGAGGTGGCGAAACGGTTGAAAATGAAGGATTTCGAGCCGATCCTGCTGCACGGAGACATGCTGCAAGCGGAGAGAAACGAGAATCTGCTCCGATTCCGGAAGAGCGCCAAGGTCATGGTGGCCACCGATGTGGCCGGTGAGCAGCAGTGAGCCCGCACGTCTTCAGCTCCGTTTTGCAGCTCGCGGACTCGATATCGCCGAAATTCGGACGGTGATCAACTACGATATGGCGCGTGACATCGACACTCACGTGCACCGCATCGGACGAACCGGACGCGCCGGCCACAAGGGAGAGGCGATCAGTCTGGTCACGGAGCGTGACACCGAGATGGTGGGACACCTCGTCAAGAATCTCGAGAGCGTCAATCAACAGGTAGCCGCTCTTTGTGTGTCACATGTCACGTGACTCATTTCGTCGTCTACAGGTGCCACCCCAGTTGATGGATTTGGCGATGAAGTGCCAGTGGTTCCGGAATCAGAGAGCCGGTGCCACGTCATCCGGTCCGGCGGGACAGCCACGTGGCAGATCGGGACTCGGCTACACGCCGAAACAACGTCCTTCCGGCTCGGCGGCTCACGGAGCACACTCGTTCGATCCGCTCAAAGAGCAGCAACGGAGCTCTCGTGGAGGAGCTGGCGGAGGTGGTGGAGGCAACAATCAGAGTGTCGAGGGAATGATTCGGCAGGCGCAGAGCTCTGCCACGTCATCAACTGCTGCTCACAGTGCTCCTTCTTCCTCGTCTTCGTATTCTGGAGCCCCCACCACTGCGACGACGGCCAATAGAGCGCAAATGCTCAAAAACGCATTCCAGGTAGAATTATGCTTTAAATTTACTAATTTTATTTTGAAATTTGAGGGAGCAATGTGGAATAAATATAAAAATAAAGCGGTCAAAAAATTGAAAAAAAAAATTTTTTTTGAATAATTTTTTTTTCTCAAAATATTAACAATTCAATTATTGAACTTTTTTAAATTAAAACTTTTTTAAATTAAAAAAAGAAGCGGTTGAGAAATTGCAAAAAAAAAGAAACCATTTTCTTCAGCTTAAAAACGCATTGCAGGTTCAAAATTTCATATTTAAAAATTTAATAATCAAACTAGAAAGAAAAAATTTTTTTTTAATTTTTAGAAAAAAACGGCCAAAATATTGGAACGAAAACAATTTTTTTTTTTACAAATTTAATTTTTCCATTTTTTATTTTTCACAAAAATTTTTTTACAAATTAAAAGAAAAGCGGTTTAAAAATTGCCAAAAAAACGAAATGTGTGGAAAAAATAAATTTTCTACAAAATTTGGTAAAATTTTCTCCAATTTCCCTATATCAATCCGAAAATTTGTTTTTTTTTCAGAAGTCGTTCCAATCGACGTTCCAACGACCGACGTCGTCGTCGTCGACACTTCCGACGCAGGTGGCGTCGGATCCGCGGCCCGAGTGGAAGATCAAAGTGGACGAGTTGAACGCCCGAATCGCCAAACAACAGGCCGACTCAGCGGCGGCGGCGGCGCCCAAAAAGAGCCGATGGGAATGAAAAATTCAATTTTTTTTTTAATTAAAAGAAATTTTCGATTTTTATGCCAAGTTTTTGTAAATTTTCCGTATTTTTTTTCGATTTTTTTCCCATCGGATCTCCTCCAAAATCTCCACTTTTACTTACTTTTATTTATTTCTTTTTTCGGTAAATTTTTAATTTTAATTTTAATTTCCATTTTTTATGATGTTTTCCAATTTCCAAAAAGGCGTTTCCCAATCGCTTTTCTCCTATCTTTTTCTCTTAATTTTTCGATTTTCGCCGAGAGAGAGAAACAACTGTTCTTCTTCTCTCGTTTTCTCTTTTTTTTCACTTTTTCTCAATTTTTTTTCAGTGAAATGAGTATCGATTGATTGATTTCTCAACAACTAAAACAGCCAATTTTCCAAAAGTTTTTCCATCAAATTTGTCACAAAAAGAAGAAGAAGAAGGAGAAATGGAGCGAATACGAGAAAGCGGCCGACGCGTGCACCGCATCTATCGCGAAACGATCGAATGGCGAAATCCGATGACGGGTCTCTACTTGATGGCCGTCAACTCGGCGTTTTGGTGAGAGCATTTTGGGAGAGATTCGATTGAAAAAGCGATGAAAATGGTTATCGGGAGCAGGCTTGGTCGGAACCGGAATTTTTCGGTTCCGAGTTCCGACTCGCAATTCCGACTTTTTCGGGTCGGAACTTTCGGAACCGACTTGAGATTCCGTTTTTTTTGGGTCGGAAATTTCGGAACTTTCGGAACCGCCCATTTAAAAACATTTTCGCCTCAAATCACACTTTTTTTTGATGAAATATTCGATTTTAGTTCCGAAGTTCCGAAACGTTCCGAAAAGTTCCGAATTTTTGGTTCCGAAGTTCCGAAAAGTTCCGACTTTTCAGTTCTGAAATTCCGAATTTTTTTCGGAACTTTTCGGAACAATTCCGAATTTAAAAAAACGCTTCGGAACGGAATTCGGAATTGTTCCGATTTTCAAAAATCTCTTCGGAACGGAATTCGGAACCGTTCCGAGTCGGAATAATCCCGAAAAGTTCCGGTCGGAATGTTCCGATCGGAACGGTTCCGACCAAGCCTGATCGGGAGGCATAGAAGTACGCGAATTTGGCCGCCAGTTGTTTTCCGTTTTTTTTGTGTGGATTTACGAGATTTCGCTCGTAAATCGACACAACTGAGGATTGGTGATTTCTAGGCCACATAAAGTTTATCTAACTCGTTAGCATTTCGAACTGTAAACACTTGGAAGAGTCGACAACAACCGAGGCCACGGCTCAAAGGGGAACCGTGTTTTTGAAGTTTGGGTTTCTAGGCCATCGCTCATAATTGACTCGGCGGCCTAGGACTTTCAAATCTGCGAACCTCGTAAATCTACACCAGACGGCTCTTTTTTACTGCATCTAAATAGATCCAATTCGAAACTTTTTCTTAGTCGATTGTCGTTTTGCAGGATCGGCGTGATCTACTGCGACGCGCGCATCCAGGAGGCGCTTCTCGCCACCTCGTCGGCCGGCGTCCTCGCGTGGGACATTCTGTTGTCCTCGTCGGCCGACCGATCGATAATCAGCCACATTCTGTTGTGGCCGGTGCAGAGCTTGTTTCGAGTCAGTTTCCTGCAGCACAGCGTCACCTCGTTCCTCATTCTTTCGCTCGATTTTCAGACGTTCTCGGTCGGCGGATGCGTCTACAGTATCCACTTGTTGCGACAGGAACAGCTCCGGCTCGCCTGCTACACCGCCTATGCCACGTGTAAGCAACCTCCCCCGGGAGGGACTAGAAATCGCGTCTTGGAGTTCTAGGCCGGAGAGTCAACTGTGGCATTGGATTGACTTCAACATGAGAAAAAAACTGTTTTGTGTAGATTTACGAGATCTTACACTGACTAAGAGGGGTGAAAAGTAGGAATTGGAGTTCTAGGCCACCAAGAAAATGCTAGCGGTGGCCTAGAAACCCAAACTTCCAAAACACATGGTTCCCTTTTGAATTGACTTTGGGGGCCTAGAAATTGTCAATCCGGCCTCCGCGAAGTATCAGTTTTCGTGTAGATTTACGAGGTTTGCGGAGAACTGGAAATTGGAGTTCTAGGCCACCAGATAGACTGTTGGGGATGGCCTAGAAACCCAAACGTCAACTTGGGGGTCTAGAAATCGCAAGTACGGCCGTCATGAAGTGTCAGTTCAAACTTGAAAGAGGAGGGACTAGGAATTGGAGTTCTAGGCCACCAAAAGCACACGATTCACCTTTGAATCTGTGTGGCCTAGAAATCACAAGTTCGGCCGCCGTTAGCGGACCGTTTCTCGGTTGGATTTACGAGATTTACAGTGATAAGGAAGCGGGGAGGGACTAGGAATTTGAGTTCCACCGAGTGAACGAACTATCGGCGATGGCCTAGAAACCCAAATTTGCAGTGGCATGTCTGTTGGTGAATCCGGTGTGGGAGCATCACGAGGTGAACGCGAAGATCGCGACGACCGTCCGGAGGGGTGCCACGTGGATCGGCCGCTGGATCCAGTACCTCATCATCACGCCCGTCGTGACCGTCTACGAGTACACAAAGTACATTGTGCTCTTCCGATGGGTTCCACGTGAGTTCTCTCTCTCTCTCTCTGGAGCAGCAGTGTGGCCTAACTTTCCACGCCTCTTCCACCACCCCTCTTTCAGCCCTAATCGCCACCATCAAACACTTTGTATTCAACTTCCGCGAAGCGTGCTACGAACTCGTCACCGGTCTCCGAAACTGGTAGGGTGGCCGAGGAAAAAGCTAGGCCATCATCGAGTTTCAGGTTCCACGTGGCAATTGTGGAACGAGTGCGACGGATCAAAGCGCGCATTCGGCACTTCCTCAAATACTGGTTTTGTGCCGAATGGTGGCCCGTTTTGAAGGAGTGGCTCAGGAATAATGTACGTGTGAGAGGGGGGTGGACATGGGATTACGGTAGTCTGAGTTTTTTGAGCTCAAAAAAATTCAAAAAAAAAAAATTTTTTTGTCAGTAGATCACTCGAAATGTAGGTGTTTTGGTGGTCAATTTTATAAAATTTATGCGGAAATTTTCAAATTTTTCTCCTCCCCAGAAATTTTTATTTTTTGAGCCAAAAAGAAATCTGAAAATTTCCAAATAAATTTTTTAAAATTACCCATCAAAAGACCTACAATTTGAGTGATCTACTGGCTTTTTGGGAATTTTTTCGAAATTTTTTATGCTCCGGACCGTCCAAAAAAACCGCAATTTTAAGCAATAAACAATAGCGAAAAGCGTCATTTCGGAGCATCGTTCTGTTTCAAATTGGCGCCAATTCGAAATTTTTTTTGGGTGGGCGCAAGAACGGTGATTCCATTCAACAGCTATGTTTCATGATGTAACGCGTCACGTGACCGAATCCATGACTCGACGTTTTAGGCATCGGATTCAGGACTCAAAGTTACATTGAAAACTAACTTTTTTTGAAAATTTTTTTAATGCTCCGTTAAATCGAAATAGCGAACAGTCCTATTGAAGAATTATAAATCTGGTTACGGTAGCCGTTCACCCGCCCCCCGAAAACACTTTAGTTACTAGTGAGATGAAATGAAAAGAGGATTATTGTGTGTGTGTGCAGATTTGGGTCCACATGCGATACCTGTTCGACCAGCTGTGCTTCGTGTTCGTCTACGTCTTCTGCTGTCACTGGGCGCCGCCGTTGTGGCGATTCACACTTCGACGGCTCGCCGCGCTCGGCTCACTTGCCCAAGAGCACGTCTTCAGGCCGACGAAGCGGTGAGTAGTCCCGCCCCCTGATGACGTCACGAATGAAAACCACCGGGGGCCCAGTTCGGGAAGTTTCGGGAAAATCGGGCAGTGTTTATTGTCGTTTTTTTCGGAAGGAACCTTGCCAATTGTCGCGCGCTCCGAACTTGGGGGCGTGGCCACTTTGCAAGTGCCGCACCGTCCAAGCTCCGCCCACTTTCGCAATTGTCTTCATCACACCAATCACCGCGTTTCTGAGGCGGAGTCACGCGCGCTGATTGGCCGCCCCCTCGTGAAAATTTAAAAAACGCAATGGGCGGGAGTTTGAACCGTGCGGCACTTGCAATAGGCCACGCCCCCAATTTTCGGAGCGCGCGAAAAATCTCAGGGTTCCTCCCGACAAAAACAACAATAATTGTATTGTTTTAAGGTTCAGTATATCATTGAAAACTTAAAAAAAAATCAAAATCAGCAAAAGTGTTTTTTTCACTTAATTCTGGCCAAAATCCAAAATTTACGATTTTTTCTCGACAAGCCAAACAATTTTTCGAACTCCAAAAACCAGTTTTTAGGAGAAAAATGGCTGAAAATTAAAAAATTTTTTTTTTTTTTGAAAACTTTTGATAAAAATTGGCGCTGGAATACCGATTTTCCCGAAACTTTTCGGGAAATTTCCCGCACATTCCTGATGAAGTCTCACTTATCTCCCTCTGTGACTGTATGATTGTTCAATCAGATTCCTGCTCCGACAGTTCGAACGCCTTCGCTGCTGGCTCCGCGACACGTTGCATCGGATCGCGATCGCCGTCCGCGACTCGATCGTGTGGCCGATTTGTGTGCTGATGGTCGAGGTCGGCAAACAGACGAGCGTCTTCCTCTACCACCTGCTCCTGGAGGTTCCCCCTTCTTTGTGTTTTAAAAGGAGTTTCCTCATTGTGTTCTCCACTTTCAGCCAGTTGTCAACTATCTCTACGGCCGGTACAAGATCATCGAGACAAGCGCGCTCATCTACATTCTGGGACCGGTTTGCGAGACCGTCATCGACAACATTCCCGAGAAGAATCCGTTTTGTGGTGGGTGTGAATGACCGAAGAAGGGGGCACAGTGTGCGAAATTACCGGAAACCGACTTTATTCCGGGAAATAAGCAGTTACGATGGAAGTCGGGGTTCAAAACAGACGAGGCTTCCTGAAACAGTATGAAGCACTTGATACCTGCCGTCCAATGTTCTTCCGGCTCAAAATGCTGCGGACGAGCTCTCTCCATGATTTTCGATCTTTCCCCGGCCCCGCCCTTTGATCAGGATCTTCTAAGAAGAATATTCTTCTTCCGCTCACAATCTATTCCTTGAAGTGCCACGTGGCATCTCCAGCGGTCAGGTCGCCCGGTTTTCTGGAGCCTTCCTTCGGCTGTCTCATTCTGTAACGAGTCGTTTCGACCGTCTCGAGTTGCCCGTCCACTGGCGAGGTGTCCCGCGAATGTCACATCATTTGAAACAGAACAGAGGGAGCCTTTCCGACACTCATAAACTGGAAATTGCAGACGAGAGCGATGTGGAGTTCGACGGCTTCATGCCCGAAGTGCACGACGCCTCCGATCTGGACGAGAATCTCGTCGACGACGACGACGTCGACACGGACGACGTGGCGTCGACGTCGTTGCCGACTCCCGACGACGAGGAGCTCGACTTCGAGCGCGGCCTTCAGTTCGGCGCCGTCAACGGCTCCGAATCGAGCGACGACGAGTTCGATTTGCATCATCATCGGCAGGCGCCGTCGAAGGTGACTAAGGGGGCCCTATTCATTCAATACCTTATCACAAAATGTCAACAAATGCAAAAATTGCGATTTTTCCCGCATTTTTTCTGCCACCGACCATGATACAGTAATCCCATGGCGAGACCCACGCGTCGAAAAAGTCCATGCGCCTTTAAAATTTAATCTAAAACAGCTGATAATTTAAAGGCGCATATACTTTTTTCGACACGTGGGTCTCGTCGCGAGATTACTGTCTTGTAGTTAGTGGTCAAAAATGCAAAAAAAAAATTCGCAATTTTTCGCATTTTTCGACATTTTTTGACGGCAGAAAAAAAAATAAAAAAATTTTTGAAATTTAATTTAAAAATTCCCATTTTTGCAGCAAAAAACAACAGTCCGCCGCCGACGTCGAGATCCGAAATTAGTGGAGGAGGGCGGAGGACGAGAACAAGACGACGACGACGACGATTACGAGCTTCTTCAATAATTTTTTTTTCAATTTTTCAATTTTTTGTACATTTTTCCAATTTTTGACTTCATCACCCGCCGGGTAGCTCTCACCTCAATTCGCCAAAAAAAATCTGAAAAAATTTTCAAATTTTGACATATTTGAATGATAATAATAATTAGTGCATTTTAACGAATAATGAAGTAGGTCATAATAGTTTTTGGAAAAAAAGTTAAATTTTAAAAAATTAAATTTGAAATAAAATTTGAAAAAAATGAAAAATTAGCCTTATTTAAGTATAGTTTATCGATAAATTTACAGTAGAAAAAGCGGGAAAAAACTGGTTTTTTTTAAATTTAAAATCAAAAAATAAATAAATTACTGTGGCTTGACGCCGCCGCGCATCGTGACGAGCTCCTCGGCGGACGTCGGATGGATGGCGACGGTGTCGTCGAACTGCTTCTTCGTGGCGCCCATCGTGACGGCGACGGCGAAGCCCTGGAGCATCTCGTCGGAGCCGACGCCGAACACGTGCACGCCGACGACCTTCTCGTCTTTGCCGACGCACACGAGCTTCATGGCCGCCTTCTCCTTGTGCTTCGTCACCGCGAAGAGCATCGGGTTGAAGCGCGACTTGTAGAGTGTCACCTCCTCTTTTCCGTACTTGGCCACCGCTTCCGCTGCAAAGGGGAGAAGTGAAACTGTGCAATTTGGCGTCAAATTCAGTGTTTTCGGTTTTCGAAAGTTGGAACTCCGTCCGAATTTAGTGAGAACGATGCTCCGGAATGACGCTCTTTCGAGCCTTGTTTCATGGTGTAACGCGTCACGTGATCAAATCGACGTTTTTGGCATCGGATTTGGGGCTCAAAGTTACATATTCAAGCGGTTCGATTCATCATTTCGGTCACGTGACGCGTTACACCATGAAACAAGAGTGGAATCCAATGCAATGAGAACGATGCTCCGAAATGACGCCGTTTTGTCTCATTGTTTACCGTTGTTACTGTATGGAGTTTCAGAGGTCTAGATCTTGAAAACTAGAAGACGTAGGGAAAAGTGGTCAACTGACGAATTGTTGCTCACATTGTCAGCTATATTTCGACAGTTGACAACTTTCTCCCATCTCTTCTAGTTCTCAAGGTATGAGTGCTGTGGACTAACCCTCGGTGAGTCCGACGGTTCCGATGAGCGGATGGCTGAAGACGACGGTGGCGATGTTCTCGTAGCGCAGCCGATTGTCGGTCTCGCCGTTGAAGAGCCGATGCGAGAGACGTCGTCCCGCGGCGATGGCGACCGGCGTCAGCAGGAACTTGCCGGTGTCGTCGCCGACGGAGAGGATCGCCGGATTCGACGTCACCTGGTACTCGTCGACGATGATGTGCCCCGAGGCGTCCGTCTTCACTCCCACCTGCAAAACGGGAGCAATCTTCTTCGGAAGACGTTAGTGGGCACTTGCCTTCTCCAGATTGAGCTCCTTGGTGAGCGGATCTCTTCCGATCGCCCAGATCAGCGTCTGCACCTTCTCGATGCTCTTCCCGTCGCTCAACTTCACCGTCAGCAGTCCGTCGGCGTCCTTGATCACCTCGGCGACCTGCGTGTTCTTGTGCAAGTGCAACGGATTCGTCGGCTCGTCCATGTCGGCGGTCAGCTCGTCGCTGAGCATCTGATCGAACGTGCGCAACACTTTGTCGTACCGAATCAGCAGATGCGTCTCCGAGCCGAGGTTCGCGAGCACGCCGGCGATCTCGACGGCGATGTAGCCGGCGCCGACGACGACCGTCTTGCTCGGCAGATCCTCCAACTCGAAGAAGCCGTCCGAGTCGATGCCGTGCTCGGCGCCCGGAATGTTCGGGATCGTCGGACGGCCGCCGACGGCGATCAGCGTGTGCTTTCCGCGGTACCGCGCGCCGTTCACCTCCACACTGCCGTCGTCGGCGAACGAGGCGCGTCCGCGGATCAGCTCCACCGACGAGCCCTTGAGGCCGCTCTCGTAGAGTCCGTTGAGACGTTTGATGTACTCGTCACGTGACTTCTTGATCACTCTCCAGTCGAACTTGTTGACGGTGACGTCGAAGCCGTAGTCGGCGTGATCGCGAATGAACTCGGCGTGCAGCGAGCAGTTGTACATCACCTTCTTCGGCACACATCCGACGTTCACCTGCAAATCGTGGTTTCCTCTTTTTTCTCCCGGTTTTTGGGGGGTTTTTGGGCACTTACACACGTTCCGCCGAGACGTCCCGACTCGATGAGCCCTACGGAGACACCGAACTCGCGGGCTCGGCGAGCCGACGCGATTCCGCCCGAGCCGCCGCCAATCACGAGATAGTCGAATTCCTTGACGCCCGACATTATCCGCCTGCAGAAAATGAGTTTAAATTTTAGATTTTGATAGGTTTTCGGAGATTTTGATGGGAAATTGGGTGGAAATCGCGAAAATTTGAGGGGGATATGGTTGAAAATAGGAATTTCGCGCCAAAATTTGGAAATCTGCAATTTGGCGCCAATTGTGGTGTTTGCGGATTTTTGGTAAAATGGAAATTGGCGGGAGTTCAATTTTTTAGATCTAAAATTAGAAAATTCGGAAGTAAATTGATTTTTCATTATTAAAAAAGATACAAATTTAGTTAGAACAGGAAACCCAAAATTGTCAACTATCTAAACATCATCCAAGAGGAAATTCGCAAAAAAAAGTGTTATTTTCTAGTCTCACATTATATACACAAACATCACTTCTTCTAGAGGGTTTCCCATCGCTGACGCAAAAATGATGACAAATTGCAAAGATAACCTGCCCGCACTACACTGAACATCGAAATGGTGATGAAAATTGAAGGCAACTTGTGACCACCCGAAATTCGAGAAGATTATGGAAATTCGAGGCGGTGCGGGGCGGAAAAAGTTTCAAATTTATTGGAAATACCTATTTGTGCTCAGTGTGCTCAGAAACGGTCGAAATCGGAGCATTCGGGGGCGAAAATTGAGCCGGGAAAAATAAACACGCCGAAAGGTGATAAGTGTGCGGCGCCGTTGCGAAATCGCGCGCCCGGCTTGCAAGTTTCAAAAATCAGGCCACGCCCACTTTCCGCGAAACTTTATTTTTCAGTTTTCCGACCGTTTTTCATCTGATTTATCGAGTTTCAAAATGGAAAAACCGATTGAACAAGAGGGCGACAACACGGAAATTTCGATAATCAGTGAAGAACGGCTAGGTAAGCCGTGGAAAATCGCACAAAACGGCAATTTTCGATTCGAATCGGTTTGCAGAGAGAGAATCGCGGCGAGGCGGACGAAAAGCGATAGGGGACGGTGCGGAGAAGGCGGACAAAGCGGAAAACACACAGGTTTCGGCGGAGAAACGGAGTTTTTTGGGGGAAATTGGGGGGAGAACGAAAAACGGCGGAGAGAGCGCAGAGAAGCGAGGGGAAAAGGCGAACTGGCCGCTTGTGGGGGCGCAGAAATCGAAATCGAATTAAAAGTGACAAAAATGATGACAAAACACGAATATTTTCCAGACCCACCGCCGTTTCCAGTCGAAATTCCCGCGCGGTCCGAAACGAATGAGGAGCAACGATGAGCTGCCGGTAAAATTTCGAAAAACCGCGAAAACCTCGAATTCCAGCTCGAATCGACGGCGTTTTCAGACCAACTACGACGAGTTGAAGCGGAAAACCGAGGCGGGAATCATACCGAAGACGGTTTTCTACCGGCCCTCCAGCAATTCCATGTACATTCCGAGCATCACCGCCGATATGGTCAAGGACGACGGAAAGTCAGATTTTCACCTGGAATTCGAAAGTTTTTAACTTTTCAAGTGGTTTTCAGACACGTCACCATCACCACCACGTCGCACGACTACTTCAAATTCGCGCGTGTTCGCCAGAAGACGAAGATCGACCACGCGGCGCCGGAGAAGGTGCACGACGTCATCGACGCCGTCAGAAGACGTCCCAGTCGGTTGACACCAACAAAAACGCGCATTTTCCGACCCATTATTCTTCAGTAATCTGGGACCAACGACTCGTCTGCCATCAGAACTCGAAGCTGATCCGTCGCGCGTGGCTGCAGCTCGACGAGGAGCTCGGCATCGACGACGAGTACCCGCTGGCGCGTCGGAAACAGATCTGGAAGAACAAGAAGGACTACTTCTCGATGGCCGCCGACACGCCGCAAATCGCCAAATGGAGTTTTGCGAGGTTCCTTTTTTCAACAGCGTAATGAGCGGAGTGTCGTTCCAACGACACTCCGCCAATTACGCCAACGCGCGTTGTTTATCGAATTTGAATTTTCGCGTTCAGCGCCATGGAATTCTACCGTCCGATGGTCAAATTTCGATCGACAATGTGCTTCCGACCCACAGTGCCACGTGCCGCCACGTCATCCTCCTCCTCCTCCTCGTCGGACGGCTCCGAATCGTCGGAGAAGGAAAAGGCGATGATTTCGCCGAAAAAGCTCTCGGATCGACTCGTTTTGGGCAACAAAACGGTGAAATGCACGGCCGACGACAAGCGAAACGTGCTGACGTACTCGAAAACCCAATGAATTCGGGGAAAATCGCTCAAAATTGCAGATTTCTGCTCAAATCGCTCCACGAGACCGGAATGGCGAGCTACGAGATGATGGAGGCGCACGCCGCGAAAATTCTCGAAATTTTCGACGACAATCAACAGAAAATGTGTCGAGACCAGCAAAAACCGTGAATTCTGAACCATATTGTGTACTTTTTAGCCATTTTTTGTCAGTTTTGAGATAATTTGTAATTTTTTTGTAATATTTCACATTTATCGCATTTTTTTTAAATTTCGAGTGTACAGTTTTATCCCCCATTTTATACGATTTCTCATCATGTTCAACTTTTAATTTTTTTGGAAAATTTGAGACGAAAAGAAGAACGTCATGTTTTTTCCCGTTTTTCTTTTTCTTTTTGTGCCGCCGCCCGTAATTACACTTCTAGAACGTCCAATTTTTCAAATTTCAGGCCTCGAGCTTCTCACTTTTTTTCCCAATTTTCACGCTTCACCCGTTGATTTTTGACCCGAATCGCTTGTTTTCAACGCCTTCCGACTCTGCCACTCGTGCTCTTTTTCCCCCGAGAGGGCGCCTAATTGGAGGAGATTCGAGATTCGAGACTGATCATACGCGCGCCCTGTTTTTGGTTGCCATTTGAAGTGTTTTCTTACTGATCATCACTCGGTTTGGGCCGAGCGACGAGAAAAGTTGCGTGGCCTAACTTTCCCCCTTCGAATTCTAGGCCATCTCCGACGAACCGACCTGGTGGCCTAGCTTCCCAACTGACAATTCTGGGCCATCACAGCCGAACCCACCCGTGGCCTAAGATTCTACAAGGTGAAATCTAGGCCATCACAGCCAGTTCAAACTTATGGCCTAACTTTCCACCTTCGAAATCTAGGCCAGCACTCCCAAACCATCCTGGTGGCCTAACTTTCCACCTGGCGAACAGTCAGGCCATCACAGCCGATCCAAACTGATGACCGAACTTTCTCCTTGCGAATTCTAGGCCATCACTGTCAATTCAAACGGGTGGCCTTGCTTTTCCCCCTGACGAAATCTAGGCCATATCAAACTGGTGGCCTAACTCTCCCCAACTCGCAACTTCTAGGCCATGGCCGAACTTTCCCCTCCCTCCCCCCTTCCTGAACACCATAAACCAGTTTGTCCACCCTTTTCCGAGTGTCGATTCTCCGAAATCACCTGAAAAACACGACCGTCCCCCCCATGGGACATCTCCGCCGCCGCCCGTGACTGCTGCTCGTTGCTCATTGAGTTTTTGGCTCTTCTCTCGGAGAAACGACGAGAAGGTGGCCGAGAATTTTCTAGGCCATCACGAGAAAAAAGCGAAAAAAAGCGGAAAATTTTGGGCGAAGAGGGAAATTAGAATGCACTGAAGCAAACGATTTTAATAATGAAAAAAAAAAATTTTTTTTTGGTTTTTTGTTTTCTCTGCTTTTTTGGGTTCAAAAAAGTGAAAATCAAAAATTTTAGGCCGTGGCCTAACTTTTTCTGAAAGCGTTTTCTAGGCCATGGCCTAACTTCCTTTGAGTCTGTTTTCTAGGCCATGGCCTAACTTCCGCTGTATGCGTTTTCTAGGCCATGGCCTAACTTCCTTTGAGTCTGTTTTCTAGGCCATGGCCTAACTTCCTCTGTATGCGTTTTCTAGGCCATGGCCTAACTTCCGTTGAATACGTTTTCTAGGCCATGGCCTAACTTTCTCTGAATACAATTTCTAGGCCATGGCCTAAATTTTCCTGAATACGTTTTCTAGGCCATGGCTGAACATCCGCTGAATACGTTTTCTAGGCCATGGCCTAAATTCCTTTGAGTCTGCTTTCTAGGCCATGGCCTAACTTCCGTTGAATGCCTTCTCTAGGTCATGGCCTAAAATTCTCTGTGTTTGTTTTCTAGGCCATGGCCTAACTTCCGCTGAATGCGTTTTCTAGGCCATGGCCTAACTTCCGTTGAATGCGTTTTCTAGGCCATGGCCTAAATTTATCTGAGTTTGGTTCCTAGTCCATGGCCTAACTTTCACTAATTATTTTTCTAGGCCACGGCCGCCTGAACATGCAAAAGTTCGGCCACGCGTTCAATGATCTGTCTCGGTTCTGTTCTGTTTTGTTTCTCGACTAATTATTGTTTACTTGAATAGTTGGGCCCCCCTCTTGGGAGAGAAGGGAGCAGCTCGAAAAGTGGGCGGAGTCTGAGGAGAGCTCACTTTTTCTTCTTCTTCATTCACTCGCACGTTTCTAGACCCCCGAATGCATCTCTTCCCGCTGCTGCTGCTCTTTCTGCTCGTCTTCCCGACGGGAGCCGTCGTTCCGAGATGCTCCGATGGCGTGCTCGTGTGCTGGTCGGATCGCATCGAGGAGACCATCGAAATGATGGCCGGGCGGGACACCGAGAGGTGAGAAAAATGAGATTGCCACCGGGGGGAGTCGAACCAGGGACCTCGAGATCAAAACACGCGCGCTTTCCCGGCTGCGCCACCCAAGTACTTCCCTGCAGCGACGCAAGAGGCGGTGATAAAGACGCGCATTTCCAGATACAACTGCTCGACGCGCACCGTGACCGAATGGCGTGCGACGGGACAAGTCCGTCCGGTGCTCGGCGTCTACTACATGGCGTCGGGCGTCGCGTTCATAGTGATCGGCGTGTCCGTCCTGTTCATCTTCTGGAAGCACGGCACGTCGAATCAGTACAAACTGATGATGTTCATCGGGTTCATCGAGGTCACCGAGGTGTCGGGCGTCTCGATTTGGCCCGGTGTCGCCGCGTGGTTTGGCGACGTCTACTGCACGAATCCTCGGATGAGCACCATCTTCGGCAAAATCACTATGGGTGAGTTGGGGCGGCCGTGGGGGGGTTTCTAGGCCACGGCCTAGAAGTCCAAGTGTCAATTACCTGAGCATAATGAGCAGGTGCTCCGAGAACCAAAATGCACACAAACACACATGCACACACGCACACGCACATCAAAGTGATGATTATTTCCAGTCCAATGGATCACCGGCACCTCTGCCGTCATCCTTCTCGGCATTCGCCGTCTTCTCGACATCACCAAGTCGCACGCGAGCTTTTCCCAGGTACGCGACCCCAATATTCGGATAGATCTCGTTGCGACGATTCGAAAGATACCCCAACTTGACTTGTTTCGAGCGTCGGCAACCGAGATACGGACAACTGACTTCAAAGGGTTGTATCTCAGTTGTCCGCACTCGAAACAAGTCAAGTTGGGGTTGTTTCGGAATCCTTTCGACGAGATCTATCCGCCTAGCCCATTGTGGTTGCAGTCGAAACAGTCGCTCGCCGCCTGGATGGCCGTCTGCCTCCTCTACGGCGTCTGGGGCTCGTTCTGCTTCGACACGGTGCTCTTCAACTCGGCGTTCATGGCTCCGCTGCTCGATCCGCGCATTCAGGACGAGTCGCCGTTCGTCTACGAGAACACGATGCTCCGTGTGCACAACACCCTCTTCTCGATCCTTCTCATCGTCATCTACACGTCGATCGTTGCCACGTGGTACTATTACCGCAAATATCGCTACTCGTCGCACTATTTCAACGCCTACGAGCGAAGTGTAAGAGCACCGCCATTCAGAAGACGTCCCAGAAGACGTCCGCTTCCAGATTCTCATCCAATCGATCGCCATCTCTGCCACCTATGCGCCGCCCGCCCTCAGTTTCGTCGCCATCTACTTCATCGCGAGCCCTTCCAAGTGGATCGTCCTTCTTTCCGACCTCTCCTATCAACTCAGCGGAGGTGCGCCCCGTGTGTGCAAATGCGCTCCACCGAAAATGGCGCGAAAATTTGAAAATTTAGAGATTTTTTGAGTTTTTTGCAAACGCGCTCTATTGGCTCGAAAACTTGAATAATTTTGAATTTTTTGCGTTGTTTTCAAGTGCGCTCCACTGAAAATGGCCCGAAAATTTGAAAAATTTCAAATTCTTGAAGTGCTTTGCAAGTGCGCTCGACTGAACTGAAATTGGCGGGAAATTTTGAACAATTCGAAGTTTTCTGCAAGTTTCTCAAACGCGCTCCACTGAAAATGGCGCGAAAATTTGAAAATTTCAAATTTTTGAAGTGCTTTGCAAGTGCGCTCGACTGAACTGAAATTGGCGGGAAATTTTGAATATTTCCAAGTTTTCTGCATGTTTCTCAAACGCGCTCCAACGAAATTGGCGGGAAAATTTGGAAATTTAGGAATTTTTTGAGTTTACTGCAAGTGCGCTCTACTGAAAATGGCGGGAAAACTCGAAAATTTTGAAAATCTCAGTTTGTATTTCAAGCGCGCTCCACTGAAAATGGCGGGAAAATTTGAAAAATTGAAAGTTTCGAGTGTATTTTCCAAACGCGCTCTATTGAAATTGGCGCGAAAATTCGAAAATTCGCACGTTTTCTCAGTTTCTTGCAAGCGCGCTCCACCGATATTGTCGTGAAAATTTGGAAATTTTGAAGTTTTCTGTGTGTCTTGCAAAGGCGCTCCACTGAAATTGGCGGGAAAATTTGAAAAAAACTTGAAAAAAATTCAAATTTTCGCGCCAATTTCAATGGAGCGCGTTTGCCTTTCGCGTGAAATTTCCGACGTTTTCCCCAGGACTGCCGTTCATAATGATCATCACGGTGAACAAGAGCGTCCGCGAACACCTCAAACGCTTGTTCAAGACGAGCCCGACGAGCATCGCCACCGTGCACACCATCAGCACTCAAATCATCGCCTAATCATCGAAAACCCCCCGACAAATCTACAGTTATACCTCTCAATCCGCTCGAAAATACCTCGATTATCCCCCCGATTTTGCCGAGAAATTTCGCAACATTTCAATAAAAATCCAGAAAAACCCGATTTCGCAATCGCCAATCATATCCGTTTCTTCTTTATTTCAATTCCACCCGTATCATATTTATATCGAAAAAATCCCGTTTTTGTTGAAAAATTGACAAAAAGCAAGTGAAATTTGAATATTTCGTCATATTCCTTATTTTCGCCGCGCACCGCCCGTCGCTATTCCGAAAAATGATGTCGTTGGCGGCGAAATTCAAAAAAATCACCGCAAAACGGACGAAAAAGGAGGCGAAATCGGGTAGGTCAAATCGCGAAACTTTGCCTGCGTAACGCGTCACGTGACACACTCGCCGTATTGCAAACCGGTCATAATTTAATCGGAAATGAATTAGAGGTGGCATCATCTTCTTTTTTCCATTTTTTTGAAAAAAAAAAGTTTCGTTTTTCGCTCATTTTTAGTGCTGCGCCTTTAAATTTTCTACCGTAATCCTAAAAAAATTTTTTTTTGTTTTTGTAAAAATTGCGATAATCTTTCCACAAATCCCTCAAATTTCGCCGAAAAAAAGTAAAAATTGGTTGTTTTTTTCGCGGGTTTTTAAATTTAATCGATTTTAAGGGATAAAATTGAAAATTTGCAAAAAAAAAATTGGAAAAAAGGACACAAAAAGAGAGAGAAATAGTGCAAACAGAACAGCTTTCCCGTCTCCCTCCGAATATAAATAATCGTGTTCGAATGGGGCCAACCACAGTAGCCCCCCCCCCCCCCTTTGCTCTCCGGCTCCTTTTCTCTGCGTTTCTCTCTCTGTCCCTCTACAAATGCACTCGGAGCAACAGGCGTCGTGTCTGGCGCTCTCTCGTCTCGCCACACTCTCTCGCCCCGTCCCCCCTTCAGACGGGTTGCACGAGACGTGCGCGCGCGCGCGCGCTTGTCAAAGAGCGCGTAGAAAGAAGAGGAGTCTGTGTGTCTGCGTCTCTCTCGCTTCGGCGTGCTCTCTCTCTATCTCTCGTGCGTCGGCAAGAAAGAGAGAGAGAGAGAGCGAGAGAGTAGCAGAGAAAGAGACAGAGAGAAGAGACCCTCTCTCTCTCTCTCTCTCTCTCTCTCTTTTTCCCTCCTTCTCACGCTCGCCGAGAAGAAACGAGAGGCGAGCGTTTTTGTTTCCATGGATTCGTAGCTCGCAAATTTTTGGCTCTAATCTGAAAATTCTCCAATTCGTATCTTGAAATTCCCTCCCCGAATCGATTTTCCCCACGAAAAACGACCGAAAACCCGCATTTCTTCGTGAAAAAATCGACTTTTCCGTGTGGTTTTTGGTCGAGAAAAAGGTCATGCGCCTTTAATCTCACCAGGTTACTGTAGATTTCAAATTTTCCTCGTCACTTCCGAATTTTGTGTGAATTTCACTGTTTCTGCTGATTTTTTGCAGGGAAACTTGCTAAATCTATGTTTCACAACCAATTTCCGCCGGAATTGATCAGTTTCTGTTTGTGAATGAGTCATGTGTCTTTAGTTTTTGGCGAGTACGGTAACAACCCGATTTTCAGACCGCCCCATTGGTATTTCAGCAATTTTTGCGATATTTTTTCTTGTTATTCGCTGTAATTATTGTTTTCGTTGTACTTTTCGCCGTGTTCCCTCTGTAATTGCAGCCTTTTTCGGAGAAAAAGTGCAAAATCTGATATTCGTGCGCTTTTGAAAATTGTCAACTAATTTTAGTGCTGCGCCTTTAAACTGTTTGGGTTACTGTAGCTTTTTCGATTTTCTTTGTTTTTCGTCGATTTTCTCCCAGAAAACTGCAAATCCGCCTATTTTTCCCCGAATTTCTCGATTTTCCACTCGAATTCCAGCCACTAATTATCGATTTTCGCGTTTCGTCTCGAAATTCTCGACAAAAATCCGGTTCTCGATTGTTTTCGCTGGTGTTGCGTGTGTGTGGCGCGCGCGCGCGCGCTGCAGCGCGTTGGTCGATCAATTATGCTTTATTACTTTTTCTTCTCCCCCCCTTTCTCTCTCTGTGTCCGAATTGCTTAAGGGGGACACAAGGGATTACGGTAGATTAGTCGGCGAGATTTCGCAATTCCAACTGTTGTTGTCGTCGTGTTGTTGCGTTGTTTCCGATGCGTTTCGCTTCGACAAAAGGACCGTCGTGGCCTTCAGAAAACTGGAAAATCGGGGGTGGTGACCGCCCGGGTTACTGTACTGTTGAACTGTCTAGTACAAACTATACAGACAGTTTTTGAGGTTTTTTAGCCGCCGAGGGGGGAAGGGAAAGTGTGTATTTTCAGTGTTTACCCAACCAATCCATCGAAAAAGGGTACTGTAAAGGGGGGTGGAGAAGAAAAAGAAGAAGACTGATAAACAAGCAGGCCCCCCCCTTTCTCTCCCCCACACCGCCCAATCGTTGATCTTTGATTTTCACACTTGGTTTTCCGCGTGCCGGGACCCGCCGCCGAGTAGTGCAAAAACTAGGCCACGGCCACGTCGCGCGTGCGCGCAACAGACGCACTTTGCATAAATTGGCACCCTCCCTCCTAAATAGAGAAGTGGAGAAGTGGAGAAGACAGATGGCCTAGAATCTCCAAGGCTACGTGGCTACCAATGGAGGGCGCAACCTACCGTAACCCCTCCGACCATTTCCCCCCTTTATGTTAAAGGGAGGGGGACATCTGGACGCGGGGTAGTGAATGGCCTTGTCTTGACCCTCGTCGAAACGGATCGGATCGGGCATAGGATCGGCGAGAGATGGGGTAGCAGATGGAAATTCGATGATAAGGGGGGCGCCTAACGATGCTCCGGCTGTCTTTGTTTTGTTACACAACCGCGCACTGTTTAGCCATGGACATATGGCTAAACAGAGAGCGGTTGTATCGCGTAACCAATGGAGCATCGTTAGAGAGAGCTAATACAGGTTTTACGAGAGTTGGCAATAGAGCGCACTTCATCACCCCCTGCCTCTTCCTCTCTCTCGCGATTCAAGAATCGTCTCTCTCGGACACAGTGACAGGAAATAGGGAATGACCTTTTCGAGATAGAAAGACCCAGAGAGAGGGAGAAAAAGACCGCGGGACGGGCGGTACAAACAGATGCGCGCGCGCGCGCACCGCGCCCTGACGGACACGGCGAGGCGAGGCGAGAGAGATAGAGACAGAAAAGAGGGGGGTGGCGGTACCGGGAGACCCCCCCCCCCCCCCTGTCAAGGGGGTCAATTAGAGAGAGAGGCAGACAGAGAGAGAGGGGGCTGTTGTTGCATCCTTCCCTCTCTGAAAGATTGAGAGAAGATACTCTTACTGTAGTTTGGTATTATCGGATTTTTTTGAATGCAATACGCAGACAAATTTTGTTTCCAAACAGTTTTACTTCCCGCTGTTGGTCTCGCCACGAAGAAAGCGAGAGAGTGAGAGACGACAGACGACGAGACAAAACCATTTTTTCGCGCGTTTTTTTGTAAATTTGCGAAAAAACGACCTGTTTTCAAAATAAAAATTGAAGAAATATTAATTGCAATTCACAATTTATCGAAAAAGTACTGAAACGGGTCGTTTTTCGAAAATTTACAAAAAACGCGCGAAAAAATGTTTTTGTCTCGTCGTCTGTCGTCTCTCACTCTCTCGCTTTCTTCGTGGCGAGACCAACAGCGGGAAGTGAAACTGTTTGGAAACAAAATTTGTCTGCGTATTGCATTCAAAAAAATCCG
This sequence comes from Caenorhabditis afra, assembly GCA_963570955.1. Taxonomy (NCBI): domain Eukaryota; kingdom Metazoa; phylum Nematoda; class Chromadorea; order Rhabditida; family Rhabditidae; genus Caenorhabditis; species Caenorhabditis afra. The sequence continues at coordinate 6,904,757 of OY751534.1, forward strand.
ATAATAACTAGAGATGGGACCTCGTTTCGTTGTCCTCTGCTTTGGTTCTGAGTTGGTTGACGGCCTAGAAATCCCTCTCTTGGAGTTCTAGGCCATTTTCCCTTTTGGATTACAGCCGATTTCCAAGCCCCCTCTCTATAATTAGAGAGACGCGTGTGACAAATTGAGTGTGACAGACGAGAAGGCAGGGAGAGAGGCGTGGCCTATATAGAAACCACTCTCTCCACGCCCGCTTTCCCCCCATAATTTGTGAATTCTAGGCCATCTGTCTCGCGTTTCTGTGTCTGGGTGTGTGACATATCAATTCGTCCAGCAGTGCGTCTCTCTCCGTCCGCGCGCCCGTTTCGAGCCTAGGCCGATAATTATCCCTTTGTGTGGGTTTCTAGGCCATTCCCAAAGTGGTGGTGGCCTAGAAGCTCGGCCTATCCGGGCTTCTAGGCCGCTACGCTCTCTGCAGTCTTGTCTGGTTTCTAGACCACTGCAATGTCTTGAAACGGTTACCGAGTGGAAGTAGCCTAGAAAGCGCTTTTTCGGGTTTCTAGGCCATTTCCAAACTTCCGAAGTGGAATTGGCCTAGAAACGCAGACTATTCGAGTTTCTAGGCCATCAAGATTCGAAAACACAGCTGACCGGCCCCAAAGCGATTTTCTGATTTCTAGGCCATGGCAGTGGCTCTAGGCCGTTACCAAGCGGATTTCTAGGCCACTTCCCAAAGTGGCAGTGGCCTAGAAAAGGCCTTGTGAGTTTCTAGGCCGCCACAGCCTCTGAACCCGGCTGTCCGGCCCAAAGCACTTTTCGGCTTCTAGGCCATGGCAGGCTCTAGGCGATTTCAAAGCGACAGTGGCCTAGAAAACGCTTTGTGAGTTTCTAGGCCACCACGATCTTTGAGCCCGGCTTAGGCCAGGCCACTCCCGAAACGGCCTAGAAACGTGGCCTGTGTTTGTCGGATTTCTAGGCCACCACGGTGTCTGGACACAGCTGTCCGAGCGTGTGTGTGTGTGTGTCCTTGCTCCATTCACCACAAACACACACAAAGGACGCGGCCCCCAATTTTCAACGCGACCAGCAGCAGCGCACAAAGCCCCCCTCTCTCTCTTTTCCTTTCCTTTTCAAAAAAGAGGGAGACTGAGAAAATAAATTAGTGTCCATTTGCTAAATGGCTCCCCTCCGCTCCCCTCTCTTGTGTTTTTGCATTTCGCTGGAGCGCACTTGCACTCTGTCTTGCCCCCCAATGAGAGCTTCTTGGTTGCAGTGGTGGCGAAAGACGCAGCCGCAGAAGGGGCAGAAGAAGCGATGGAGTTGAACGTGGACGAGGTGGTGTCGAGCGGTTCGGCGGCCTCCTCATCGCAACAGCACCAGCAGCAGCAGCAGCAACTGCAGCAGCAACACCATCACCATCATCAGCTTCACAACCACCACCACCTCCATCGGTCCGTCTCGCCGTGTGCGTCGTCGATTCAGCACCAGCAGCACAACGATCCGCTGCTTCCGGTCGCCGAAAACTGGTGTCATACACAGGTGAGGTTCTTGTCCCCCGGCTTAATCTCAGGGATGTCAACGGGCTGACAAATGTAAAGTGCCATGGCCTAGGATACTAAACTCTTCCAACAAGAAGTGTGGCCCCACTCGAACTTTTAGTTGTCAATGGTCCGGTTCCAGGCCGCCAAATATCTCCCTTGTTTTCTGGAATTTTCGAGCAAGTAATCTATGTAAAATGTAGATCTCGACGCCCTCTACAGAATGACGTTGAGTTTTCAAACTTTTATCGAGTACCAACAGAGTTAGAAGCAGCCACTTTTTGACTTCTAACATTGTTGGTACTTGATAAAAGTTTGAAAGCTCAACGTCATTTTGTAGAGGGCGTCGAGATCTACATTTTACATAGATTACTTGTTCGAAAATTCCAAGAAACGAGGGAGATACTTAACGGACCGTTGACAACCCAAATTTTTTTCGAGTGGGGGAACACCTCTTGGAAGAGTTTATAGCATCCTAGGCCATGACCCATTGATGACAATTTGGGTCTCGAGTGGAAAACTAAGCCAAGCTGAAAGGATTATTACAAGTTTTGCTCTAAAAAAAACCTTCATTTTCCACTCGAGACCCGAAACTTGAGAGGCCGTGGTGTAGGTTCCGTTATAATAGAGTAAATACAGTATATCCGCTTGTTTTGCACTGAAACCAATAAGGGGGAGGCCGGAAAATTGCTAGATTGAGACCGCCCCGGGTCTCGCAGCGAAATAGCGTGTGTTTGTGTACATTTACGAGAGATCTCTCGTAAATCTACACAAAAACACATAGTTCATAGGGCGCGCCCAAGTGCTCAATGTTCAATTGGAAAAATAAACGGATAATGGGAATTGTCTTCAGAATTATTTTTGTTTTGCCAATTTAAAAAACAAATAATTCAAATTCCTTTTTTCCTGAAAATTATTCTACTGGGTTTCTTGAAATTTAAAAAAAAAAGTTTTTTTTTGAAAAAAATTTTTTTTTTCGAAATTTCGAGAAAACAACTGTTGTGGAACTATAGTATTTTGGAAGAATTTGTAGAAATTATTTTTTCAAGCAATTTATTTTTCCAAAAATGTCCAATTTTCAGGTGAAAGTAGTGAAATTCAACTACATGTGGACGATCAACAACTTTTCGTTTTGTCGCGAAGAAATGGGCGAAGTGCTGAAATCGTCGACATTTTCAGCCGGGTGCAACGACAAATTGAAGTGGTGTCTGAGGATAAATCCAAAGGTTTGTCCCGAATTTTTCGGAAAAAAATTTTTTTTTTTTGAAATTTTTTTTTCAAAAAAATTTTTTGTTTGATTTTTATCTTTTTTCTGTCAATTTCTGCTGTTTTCATTTAATTTTACAACAAAAAAATTTTGCAGGGACTGGACGAAGAGTCACGTGACTACCTGTCACTCTACCTGCTCCTCGTACAGTGCAACAAGCAAGAAGTGCGCGCCAAATTCAAATTCTCGATTCTGAACGCGAAACGCGAGGAGACGAAGGCGATGGGTTTGTTCTAACTGCCGAAAAACCCCCCAAAACCCACTTTTTTGATTGCAGAATCGCAGCGAGCCTATCGATTTGTGCAGGGAAAAGATTGGGGCTTCAAAAAGTTTATACGACGCGATTTTCTGCTCGACGAGTCGAACGGACTGCTTCCCGACGATCGATTGAGCATTTTTTGCGAGGTTTGCGCCCGAAAACCCCATGAAAAACGGCGAAAAACGGCGAAAAACGATGAAAAAACGGTGGTGGCCTAGAAAACCACCAGTTGCGAAACCTCAGCCACGCCCGTTTTTTGAACGAATTTGGTCGTTTTTCAACGGTTTTTCGGGCTTTTTCGCACATTTTCGCATGAAAAAGTCGACTAAAAGCGATAATTTGTAGGTTTCGGTGGTGGCGGAGACGGTGAACGTGACGGGACAGACGAATGTGTCACAATTGTTCAAAGTGCCGCCGTGCCGGCTCGCCGAAGACATGGCCAACCTGTTCGACCAGAAACAGTTCTCCGACTTTACGCTCATCTGCAAATCCGAGGCCGGACTGCCGACGCAGACGTTTTATGTCCGTTTTCCCCATGAGATTCGATGGAAAATCGATTTTGATGGGTTTTCAGGTGCACAAGGCGATTCTGTCGTCGCGATCGCGCGTCTTCGCCGCAATGTTCGAGCATCGGATGGTCGAGTCGGACACGAACATGACGACCGTCGACGACGTCGAGCCTGATGTGAGAATCGCGAAATTTCAAATTTAAGGAGGGAAACCCGAGTTTTCGGCGTTTTCAACGCCTTTTCCCCCTTTTTCATTGCTTCTTGTGAGCCAAAACTCAAAATAGTCTCTAAAAATCATACTTGCAAAATGACGGGCCGGGCCGGGTTGTTACCGGGCCGGGCCGGGCCGGGCCGGAGATCTGGAAACTCGGCCCGGCCCGCCCCAGGCAATTTTTTAATTTTTTCCGTAACCGAATATGGAGAGTTTCAATTCTTCGTTTTTGAACCTTTTTTGGTCTATTTAATCAAAAACAGTATTTTCGGTCACTTTCATGCCATTCCGCCCGCCAGTGGCCATTTCGATGCACTGAAATTGGCTGGAATTGCTAGAAAATCGCTGCGGACCATGTTTTTTGGCCGAAAATGTCCATATTCCCGGAATTTTCGAGAGGAGACCGTGTCAGAAGTGAAAATTACTGTCTTCTCGATGATTTACTAGCAAGTGCAGTCAATTTGGGCGCATAATTCGTGTAAAAAACCGCCAAAATGGTTACATTTCAGCCATTTTGGGAGAATATTTGCCGTTTTGAGGGCAATGTTCGAAATTTTAAGTGATCACTAGTTCCAATTAAGTAGAATTGAAGTTATAATGAAAAAATAGGGGAAAAATGGCGGTAAGCAGACATTGTTAGGCCAAAATCTGTTTGGAAACAAATTTCTGCTTTCTATCCGGGCCGGCCCGGGCCGGGCCGGGCCGGGCCGCCGGGCCGACTTTTTGAAAATCGTCCGGGCCGGGCCGGGCCGGGCCGGCAAAATTCTGATTCGGCCCGGGCCGGGCCGGCCCGGCCCGGCCCGCTGCAAGTATGTTGGAAAGTCCTCTGAGTCCTTGAAGAAACGGTGGCCTAACTTTCTAACGACGTCGAACCTGACGTGAGATGACCGCGAAATTTCAAATTTAAGGAGGGAAACCCGAGTTTTCGTTGTTTTCAACGCTTTTCCCCCTTTTTCATTGCTTCTTGTGAGCCAAAACTCAAAATAGTCTCTAAAAATCAAAGTTGTCGGGGGGTGGGCCGGCCCGGGAAATCTCAGTGAAAGCTCCAGAATGACTGTAGCCAAATTTCCAGGCGTTTGCCCGATTTCCTTCATTTTTTGATGAATAGCAGTTTGATTTTTGTTTTAAGGTAGCTCTTCAACGTTTCCATTCAATTTACTCCCAAAAAACGGAGGAATTTGATCGAAAATTGACGAAAAAAGGGCCAAAAGTACTCACAATCAGTCCAGTGGAGCGCGTTTGAAACACGAATCACTCCGACATTTTTTCGAAAAGAATCGGAAAAAGTCAGCTAGTGGCAAAAACGGTGCAAACGCGCTCCATTGAGATTCCATCACCTTTTTTTCACTGAAAATTCGGAGTTCTCACATGGCTTCATGTAGTTCGTATGTTTTGCAGGTGATGCGGGAACTTTTGCTGTTCATGTACACGGACCAATCGTTGCGAATCAATGAGATCGCGCAGAGTCTCATCGCCGCCGCCGACAAATATCAAATGGATCGCCTCAAGGTGCGCTTATTTGTTTTTGAGAATCGCCGAGAAAAATATGGAAAAAAAAGTAATATATCGACATTTGCTTCAAAAAATAGCGATGCGGAAAATTTAGCTGGAAAAAAACTGGAATGTTAAATAGCTCATATTGCCAAAATGAGCAAATCTAACTGAAAAAAGCAAAAAAAAAACATAATTTTGCTCAATTTTTTCGCATATTTTTCGCGCAAAAAAAGCCTGCGAAAAAAAAATCGAAACATTTTTCGCACTAGGTGCGAAAAATGCGAAAAATCCAAAAAAAAAAAAAATCTCATCATCTTCAATCAATTTATGTCTCAAAATTGCAGGTGATGTGCGAGCAGGCGCTGTGCTACCAGCTGACGAACGACAACGCGTGCGTGACACTGATGCTGGCGGACATGTACTCGGCGGCGCAACTGCGCGCGCACTCGATCAACTTCATCAACGTGAACGCGACGGAGGTGATGTCGTCGGACGGGTGGGAGGAGCTCGTCCGGGAGCATCCGAAGCTGCTCGAAGAGGTCTTCCGCGCACTGGCCACCCAGCAGACGCCGCCCGTCGTCCTCGTCGCGCCGCCCAAAAAGAGGACGAAACCCAACAATTGTACCTATTGAAATGAGCCCCCCATTTTTTAAAAATATTTTCTCCATTTTTTTCTTTTTTATTCCTACCCCACCCCCTGAAAGTTCTAGAATAGACGCGAATTTTTTTTTCGAAAAAAATAATTTTTTTTTTTTTTTTGAAAAATTTTATTTTTTTTGTGTGATTTCTGGCCCCCTTTCTTTCTCTCTCATTTAATTGTAGTCATTTCAACTCGTTTTTTCGGCTGAAAAATGCGTTGATTTTTGCAAAAAACGGGTAGTTTTTTGTGTGTTTGTGTGTGTGTGCTCTTTTTTCTTTTCTTTTTCTGTCTCTTCTGTTTTTTTTTTTTCTAATTTTTTTCCCGTTTTTTCACTAGCTTCCTACCCCCTTTTAAGAGTCACTCTGTCGGGCTTTTTGAAGAAAAAGAAGAAGAACAAAAATATATATTTTTTAAAATTTTTTTTCCCCGATTTTTGAATTTTTTTTTTTGATTGAAAAGGGCTTTTTATTTCGTATTTGCCAGAGATACCGGGATTTTTTAAAAAAATTTGAATTTAAAAAAAAATGTTTTAGAGAAAAAAAAAACAGAAAAATGGATGACGACGAGCAGAAAGGATACACCTGGGAGGCCGGTTATGCGGAAGGTAATTTGAAAAAAAAAAATTTTTTTAATTAAAAATTAATGAAAAGCATGTAAATTTGCCTTAAAAACAAGAAAAAATAATTATGTAAATTTTTTAAAAAATAATAAATATTTTCAAATTTTTTAAAGCCAAAAATTTTTTTTTTAATTTTTGAAATTAAAAAAAAATATTTTTAAAAAAATTTAAAGTATGTAAATTTGATTTTTAAAAAACTAGAAAAAAATGAAAATATAAAATTTTTTTGGATTTTTTGAAATTTTTTAAAGCCAAAATTTTTTTTTTATTTTTGAAATTAAAAAAATATTTAAAAAAAATTTAAAGTATGTAAATTTGATTTTTAAAAAAACTAGGAAAAAATTGGCAATATACAATTTTTTTGAATTTTTCGAAATTTTTTAAAGCCAAAAAAATTTTTTTGAAAAAGACTTGAAAAGGCTTGAAAAAAAGTTTATTTGTAAAAAAATTCTGAAATTTTTTAAAGCCAGAAATATTTTTTCTATGATTTTTCTGCTGAAAATTTCCTTTTTTTTTCATGTTTTGAAAAAAAAAATTAAAATTAATCAATAAATATAAAAATCCGCCTCGAAAATTTAATTTAAAAAATTAGCCATTCAAAAATATTTCTGGATTCAAAAAAATTTTTTTGGAGCCAGAATTTATTTTTTTCGAAATTTTTCCTGTAAAAATGAAAAATGCTTTAAAAAATCGGAATTATAAAAAATTTCGATGAAAAATAATTTTTTTTTTGATTCCGCACAATTCTTGCTCGAAAATCAATTTCTGCAAAAATTTTTTGATTTTTTAAAAATTTTTTTCTTCAAATTTTCCAACGCAAAAAAATGCTCGAAAAAATTAATTATGTAAAATTTTTGAAAAGTGATAAATTTTTTGAAATTTTGTAAAGCCCAACTTTTTTTTTTTGAAATATGAAAAAATAGTTTTTTTTTAAATTTAAAGTATGTAAATTTGATTTTACAGGACTGAACCTGAGCGAAGTGCTCGTGGAGGACGAGGGCGGCTCGATCGAGAAGTCGATCGCAAAATACGTGGCCGACAGTCGGAAGCGGGCTCGATTGACGAAACGGCCGGAGAAAATCCGACTGGGCATCATGCGGCACGTGATGATTGTGCTCGACTGCTCGCGTTTCATGACCAACAAGGCGATGCCGCCCTCCCGCTTCGTCGTCGTCATGAAGGTGAGCACCGGGGAGGGGGAGGGGGACTAGGAATTGCGGAAGACAGACATGTTATGGGCCGGATTTTCGATGAGACGTTCAATAGTCACTTTTTGACACTAACGCTGACGTTTCGGCGCTCGAATCGCACTTTTTCTTGATAAGATGCTCGAATCTAACATTTTCAATCTTTGTTCTCAATTTTTTCTCCTGAATTTTCCCGATCCGGGCCGGCACATTTTTCATAGGCCCGCACCGATTTTCGACAAGTCTGGCTGAAGGTGGCCTAGAAAACGCACAAACCTCATTCAACCGGACTTGCGACGGGCCGGGCCGAAAATCGGCAAGCCTGTGAGCAGCAGAGAAAGAGAGAAGGGACTAGGAATTGTTGAAGATGGCCTAGGAAACTCACAGAGCCGCGCGACGGCGAATCACGGGCCCCGACCTCCCCCAACACGCCCTTTTGAGTTCCAAAATCCCGGTGGCCTAGAAATCGCGTCCCCCGGTGGCCTAACTTTCGCATCTCGAATTTGCAGGCGCTGCACGTGTTCCTCGACCGATTCTTCGAACAGAATCCGATCGCCCAGATCGGACTGATCACTTGCAAAGATCGGAAAGCCGACAGGTTGCACATGCTGACCGGTGAGTTTGGAGAAGGAAAACGGAGATGTCCCACGTCCTCTTTGCAGGCAACATTCGTGTGCTGAAAGAGTCGCTCAACTCGCTGACCGAGGCGTTCTGCGCCGGCGACTTCTCCCTTCAGAACGCGCTTCAGCTCGCGTGCAACAATCTCAAGTATGTCACACGGGACAGTGTGTCACGTGACACCTGTCTATTGCAGAACACTGCCCGGTCACGTGTCACGCGAAGTCGTCGTCGTCATCGCGGCGCTCTCGTCGATCGATCCGGCCAACATTTTCAGCACAATAGAGGTAACCTGATGACGTCTTCTAGATTGAAGACGTTCCCACTCCTGATGGTTTGTTTGCAGGCGATGAAACGGCTCAACATCCGATGCTCGGCGATCGGATTGTCCGCCGAAATGTTCATTTGTAAAGAAATGGCCAAGGAGACGAAAGGTACGCTAGTGGGGGGGGGGGGGGGGGGGGGGCGAGATTTGGCACGGGGATAAAAAAGGTACGTCAGTAAATATTCTCTATTGATAATTTAGGCCCAATGAAAGAAATAATTTCAACGATGCTCCGTTTGTACGCCCATCGCGCCTTGTTTAGCCCCGTAAATTGAAATCCAGCTCATTTCCAACGAGACAAACGTAAAACCCGCTGCGAGACCCGTAACGGCCGTAAGGTACGGTGGCAGTCGTTTTTCAGCTGTAGAGGTGTGCAATAGAGCGTATTTACTGACTCACCCTTTTTTACCCCCGTGATTTGGATTCAGTTCGAGAAGAATCGGGAGAGACGGAAAGTTAGGCCACCGTGGCGCGATTTCTAGGCCACCGGAAGTGGATTTTGAGAATCCGGAAGGGGCAGAAGTCGGAATAAATAGCACTGAATAGAAGAACTGGAAAACGGTTCTCGAAAGGAAAAATTTGGAGGGAAAATTGATGTAGATTTACGATAAACAACGCGCGGCGCCCGTCGTCATTTCGGAGCGTTGTAATGAAAAAATGGAATTTCGTTTTTAAAAAATAGTTTTAACGGAAGTCCTGAAAACGGAATTCCTCCCTGGGGGCTTTAACACCAGAACTGAGTGGGGAAACCGTTTTTCTTTTTTTGAGCATAAAATTTTTAAAAATAGTTTCTAATAGCCAGAAGATCACTCAAATTGTAGGTATTTTGATGGGAAATTTTATAAAATTTACTTGGAGGTTTTTCGATTTTTCTCCGGTTCAAAAAAATTTAAAAACGTCGATTATTGAGGATGATGATACGGATCATCATCGAACCGTTCAATGTGCGACTGTGCTCTTTTCAGTCTGAAAATCGGCCCCCCGGAGAGGCTTACTGTCCCCGTGATTTGTGTTTCAAACGCGCGCCCCGCTGGACTCATTTTTGGAGAAAAATTTAATGAAAACATGCTGGAGCTGCCTCAAAATCGAGATTGTAGCCTTTTCTGTCGACAAAAAACAGTTGAAAAATTTCGACGCCGCCTCCGGGGAGTGTGGTTTGAGTCCAGTGGAGCGCGTTTGCAACACACGAATCACGGCGTTCTCATGGTTTTCCGAATCTGAGAAAACTCGAAAAAAGCCGATTGTTGTTGAGCGCTGTCTCAATTTGTAGGCGAATACTCGATAGCGCTGGACGCGGAGCACCTGCAGATGCTCTTCTCGAAGCACACTCTGCCGCCGTCCGCGGTCAAATCGAGCGAGTGCAACGCGATTCACGTCGGCTTCCCGCACCATCAACTCATCGCCACCCGCTCGTTTTGTGTCTGGTGAGACACCCTTTTCGTCATTGTCGCCATCGTGTTTCAAACGCGCCCCACTGGACTCGAGCCAAATTTCCAGGTTTCTTCTCGAATTTCAACCGATTTCTTTCGTTTTTCCCGACGAAAAACTTCACGACGTTGGTTTTTACTGTTTGTCGATTATTTTGGGTGAAAATTGAATGTAAACGTTGGGGAGCCGTCTCGATCGCAAAAACGAAGGAAATCGGTTGGAAATCGAAGAAAAATGGACGAAAACCTGGAATTTTGACTTGAGTTCAGTGGGGCGCGGTTGCAACACGAAAGTAGAACACAAAATCGTGAGGTAGGTTGTTTCTGTTTCTGTTTTTTGATGACATCTCATGCGTAAGCGTAGGCTTTTCATCAAGCCAGGTGTCGACCAAAAAGGCCAGAAAATATGTTTCAAAAACTGGTAGTCCATCACGGGCCGAGAGGACATTATTCAGCCAGGTCCGGTCCGTCGCAAGTCCACGGGGGTGAAAAAGGGTACGTCAGTAAATACGCTCTATTGCACACCTCTACAGCTGAAAAACGACTGCCACCGTACCTTACCGGCCCGTTTCGGGTCTCGCAGCGGGTTTTACGTTTGTCCCGTTGGAAATGAGCTGGATTTTGAATTACGGGCTAAACAAGGCGCGATGGGCGTACAAACGGAGCATCGTTGAAATTTGTTCTTTCATTGGGCCTAAATTATCAATAGAGCGTATTTACTGACGTACCCTTTTTACTGCACGTCGCAAGTCTGAGAAAGGTCCCCACCTTACCGTTGGACACACTTTCCTACTATAGCCGTGATTCGTGTGTTGCAAACGCGCTCCGCTGAGACAGTACTTCGCCTCGGGCCGAAATTATTTTCGAGATTTCCGACGTTTTTCGCCAATTTTCGCCCAATTTCCTCCATTTTTTGGGGCAAATTGAATGAAAATGTTGATAAGCTGCCCTTAAACCAAAAATTTCAACTGCTTTTGTCGAAAAAATGAAGGAAATCGGGTGAAAATCGAGAAAAACGGCCGAAAACAGAAAAGAAATTCGCCGCAGCCACCCGGAAATTTGGCTTGCGTTCAGTGGAGCGCGTTTGAAACACACACGAATCACGGCTGTAGTAGTCAGAAACCGCCCTCGTGATGACACACCCAAATTTTGCAGCCACCCGGACACGAAGCCGCAATCGTCGCGCGGCTTCATCTGCACGCAATGCGGCGCCCGTCACTGCTCGATTCCGGCCGAGTGTCCCGTGTGCAAACTGACGCTCGTCGCCGCTCCGCAACTCGCGCGCGCCTTCCGACACCTACATCCACTCGCCGCGTTCGAGCCAATTGAGGCCGCCAGAGGGTTAGTGTGCTTGTTGTTCTTGTTGTCACTGTTTTGGAAGGGGGGGGGGGGGGCGTGTTTGTGTAGATTTACGAGATTCACACCAGGGATGATGGGCGGGAAATGTTTTGGGGCCCCAAAAATTTCCCGGATTTCCCGAGTGGTCGACGGGAAAATCGGGAAATTCAAAAATGTGCAGTTTACTGGATTTTAGTGCCACTTTCTATCAAAAGTTTCGCAACAACGATTTTCAAAAGTGTTTTTAGTGAACTCTCATATTTTTTTGAACTTTTCAGCTGTTTTTCTGAAAAAAATGAGGTTTTTGAATTCAGGAAAATTGTTTGGCCCTTCAAGGAAAAAATCCGAAATTTGGGATTTTTGCCCAAAAACAAGTGACAAAAGCAAGATTCGCGGGTCAATACTATCGTCTTTTGCTGGTTTTGATAGGAATTGTTGGTTCGAATGCTATTTTCAACCTCAAAAGAGTACCATTAAACATTTCCCGAGTTTCCCGAAATTTCCCGGAATTTCCCGGTTTTTTCGGCCGGGAAAAAAATTTCCCGAAACGGGACCCCGGTTTTCCTTTCACGCCCATCCCTGATTCATACTACTTCAGCTCGTAAATCGACACCAAAACGGTTTTTTTTTTTGGCTCGGAGAAGAGAAAAGGAACACGGCGGCGGCGGCGGCCAAACTTTTGATTTCTAGGCCTCCTCCCGATGAACGGAGAGAGTAGAATTCTGACACTTGAAATTGAGAACGCGAGAAAGTTAGGCCAGACGGTGCGATTTCTAGGCCACCGGCGCGTTTGACTGCAGAAAAACTCGTAGTATTTCGATTTTGAAGTGAAAAATTAATAACCACAGTTGAAGTTTTGAAAAATCGCTAGAAATTTGGAAATTTTGATAAAAACATCATATTCGACGACAAATTGCAGACCTACTGTAGCTACCGTAACCCATAAAACACGATAGATCCCAAACCTGTGTTTGAGAATCAATCAGCCCTAGTTTCGATGAATCGCTAGAAATTTGGAAATTTTGGTGGTTTTTCGCACCTTAACCGTGGTTATCTCATTTTGAATAAAACATCATATTTGACGACAAATCGCAGACCTACTGATGCTACAGTAACCCTTAAGACACTTTCAAGGCAATCAGCCTTCGTTTCGAAAAACTGCTAGAAATTTGAGCTTTTCCGCGATAATTTTAGTATTTGAACAATCAAAACATCATATTTGACGACAAATCGCACCACAGACAGAAAACTACCGTAACCCATGCGCACACCCCCTTCACCGTGCTTTCTTTTTGCAGATTCTGCTACGCGTGCGAGTCGCGTCTGGCGGGCGGCGAGGGATTCCGGTGCACAAAGTGTCGTCTCGTGTTCTGTCACGACTGTGACACCCTCCTACACGAATCTCTCCACGTTTGTCCCGGATGCAAGTGAATTATAGCGAAAAATTGGAAAAAATGGAAAAAAAAAATCAATTTTCGCAATTTTCCATCCACTTTTTTCGGGTTTCCACCTCCTTCTCATTCTGTTAAATTACATTTTTTCCCAAAAATTTTTTAAATAAATTAAATTTATTGTGATGACAATCTCGTCGTTTTTTTTTCTTTTTTCTCGCTTATTTGTAACCTTGGTTCGGATTTTTTATATTTTTCCAAATTTTATTTTTCCCTCCCATTTTTTTAAAAAAATAATTAAATTAAAAATTAATTTTTTTTGCAGCAGCAGATGAGCGGAACGCCGATTCGACTCAAACGGGGCCGTTCGACGTCGTCTTCGTCGTCGAGTCGGCCGAAAATGAATAACAGGCCGACGACGACGTCTTCTTCTTCTACGTCTTCTGGCTCGACGACGACGACGACGGGCCCCCGAAAAATCACAATGCCCGCTATGGGTGAGCTCTTTTCTTATTGGAGCAAAATATTGATTTTTTTCGAAAAAATGTGTTTTTTTGGGATCTTTGAAAAAAATTAATGTGTTAAATTTGAAAAATATAAAAAAATTGCGAATTAAAAAAATAATTTTTTTCGAATAGTTACAAAAATTGAATTCCGTACATTTTTCCAGTTTTTTTTTGTAGAAAATCACTACGGGTGTGCAATTTTCTGTTTTTTTTTTTGGAGCAAAATATTGATTTTTCAAAAAAAATTTGTTTTTTTTGGAGAAAAAACATTTTTTTTTCAAATAATTTTTTTTGATTTTTTAAATCAGTTTTGGAGCTTGGCAATTAAATAGTGACAAAAGTGTGTTTTTTTTTAAATTTTGGAGAGCAAATGAAAAAAAAAATCTGTTGAGAAATTCTTCATTTTTTCGAATAGTTTGTTAAAAATTGAAGTATTCTGTTTTTTTCTTGGAGCAAAATATTGACTTTTTGACGATTTTTAACAGTTTTGGAGCTCGGAAATTGAATTTTGAAAAAATTGTTAATTTAAAAAAAAAATGCGAATTTTGAAAAAATAAATTGAATGAAGGCAACAAAAAGTGATAATTCTTGAAAAGAAAACCTTTTTGAAAAAGCAGAAAAAAATTTTTTTTGAAAAATTTTGGAAATTTTTTTTTTTTAGAAAAGATGATAAATTTTGAGAGGAATTTTTTTTCAATGGGAAAAACTATTTTGTAATTTTTAAAAATTGCATTTTAAATTTTTTTAAATTTTTGAAAAACGTTGAAAATTAATTTTTGCTTCAATTTAGAACGATTGGAACAAATAAAAATAATTTTTTTTCGAAAAATTGCAATTTTTTTAAAGTAAATTAAAAAACAATTTTTAAAATTTTCAAAAAAAATGAGAAATGCTGAAAATCAAAAAAATAAAATTGAAAATTTTTTTTTAGCCGAAAATTCAAATATTTGCAGCCACCTACAATCCGCCGGTGTCACGATTGCGAAGGAATTATGACGTGGAATTCGGGAAATTTCTGAAATCGGTCAAAGAAATCACCGATTTTATGGAGGGTGGGTTTTTCGAAAAAAATCAATTTTTTTTTCTTTTGTTGAAAAAACGCGGATTTGCAGCACAAAAGCAGAACTATCTGATACCGACGCGTCGAAAATTGCGAGCCAACCAGAAGGAGTTGTCGAATCTGCACCTGTACTTCAAATCGCTCGCCTACTGGAAGACGTTCTACTCGCAATTCATCGCGCGCAACGACGACATCATGGACTGCTTCCGGTTCGAGGAGGCGACGCGTGACGTGACACACGTCGTCGCGAGTCACGCCCTTCCCGTCGAGCTCGTCTCGTTCGTCACACAGCAGCTCATCGACTGGCGACGCCTGTTCGAGAACGATCAGTGGTATGGGGAGAGGAAAAGGGGGCGTGGCTTGTGGGGGTTTAACACAAAACGGTTGAAGTTTTGAATGGGGACCCCTTTCCAAAATGACCAAAACATGACTTGAGAACGATCAGTGGTATGAAGGAGAAAAAGGGGCGTGGCTTATGGGGGGTTTAGCGCAAATTGTTCGAATTTTTTAATGGGACCCCGTTCAGAAATGGTGGAAATACAAGTTTAAAACGATCGTGACACCCAAGAGGAAAAGGGGGCGTGGCTTGTGGGGGTTTAACACAAAATGGTTGAAGTTTTGAATGGAAACCGTTCCAAAACGATGGAAATGCGAAAAGGGGCGTGGCTTATGAGGGGTTTTGCTGGTTTTTCATTCTTGAAACACACACTGCTTAAAGTTTTGAATGGAAACTCTTCCAAAATGACGAAAACATGAGTTGAGAACGATCAGTGTTAGGGAGAGGAAAAGGGGGCGTGGCTTGTGGGGGTTTAACGCAAATTCTTAGAATTTTGGTTGGAACCCCGTTCAGAAATGATGGAAATACAAGTTGAGAACGATCGTGGTACCCAAGAGCAAAAGGGGCGTGGCTTATAAGGGAAACACAAAAGATTTGAAGTTTTCGAATGTTTTTTGGAATGGAAACCAACAATTTTGCAAGAATGAACATTTATTCGAACACCTTCATAAGCCACGCCCCTTTTTCTTCTCCCCCCCCCCCCCCCCCCCCCATACTTTGAATGGGATTCCATTCAAAACTTGAGAAAATTTGTGTTTAAAACAATGAAAACAAGCAAAACCCCCTGAAAGAAAAGGGGGCGTGGCTTATAGAGGTTCGTTTTTGCAGGATGAAAACGTTTCGGGAGCTGAGCGAGAAGCTCGACGCCGAGAAGCGAAAAGCCGACGAGCTCGCCGAACGGATCGAGTTGATTCGCGAAATTTCGCTCGAAATCGGTTCGTTTCTTGTGTTTTTTCGGCGCCATTTTCAACTTTACGCTCTCCTTTTCGTTGCAGAATTGTGCAATTTGCACATTGACGACGACGCGTTTGAGAGCAACAGCAGTGGCAGCGAGGAGCCGGCGCGCGTGATGGCTCGCGTCGCCGAGGCGGTGGAGACGTCGAAGAAGGCGGAGAGGTGGCGACGCATGCCGCGACTGAAGAGACGCTACACGAAGGATTGGTGCAAGAAACATCATGGTACGGGGGGGGGGGACTGGGAGGTTTCTAGGCCATCAGTTTCAAGGCTTGGAAGAGTTTGACAACATTCTAGGCCACGGCCCTCGAACAGTTTGGATCTCAGTTCAAGAAGGATCGTGTTCCACTCGAGACCCAGAGGGTTAAAGGTCGTGGCCTAGGTCCTTGTCAAACTCTTCCAAGTGATTTCCTTCAAAACGGGCGGGCGGGGCCGAATAAACTCCAGTTGCGAAACTTAGGCCATCATCATCATCATCGATGTTCGACTGCTGCCCTAGGCGGTTTCTAGGCCATCGGTGGTCAATGCGGTGTAGTTGTGCCCAAAAGAACAAGGAGTGTCGTTTCAAGGCTTTGAAGAGTTTGGCATTCTAGGCCACGGCCCCCTAACAGTTTGGGTCTCTCTCTATTCGAACTTTAAAAAAATTGTTTCCCCCCCTCCCACTCGAGTCTGAATTACTGTATGTATACAGAGGGGTAAGGGCCCCTGACTAAGGGGGTCCGAACTTTGAAACGCCGCGTGGCCTAGGTTCTTGTCGTCAAACTCTTCCAAGAGAACTCCTTTGAAACGGGCGGGGGCCGAATAAACTCAAGTTGTGAAACCTAGGCCACCATGATGTCGGTCCGATTGGGAGGGGGTTTCTAGGCCATCGGTGGTCAGTGCGGGGCGCAGTTCGGAGTGCCGTTTCAAGAAAAGGAAGAGTTTCACATTCTAGGCCACGACCCTCTGATGACAGCACTCTGGGTCTCGAGTGGAAAATTGTTACAAAAGTCAGAACTCGAATCCGTGTTCCAGTCGAGACCCAAATGTTTCAGAGGGCGGTGGCCTAGGTGGTTTTAAACTCTCCCACGAAGAATTCCCCTCACTCGAAATGGTTCCTCCCTTTGAAATACTGGAAACCTAGGCCACGGCACTCTGATGACGGCACGCTGGGTCTCTATTCAAACTTTAAAGAATCAGTGCGAAACCTAGGCCATCATCATCATCATCAACGGGGGGTCCTTGTTTCAGCAGAAGAGAAGGTGGTGGGCTCTTCGGAAGAGGAGGAGGACTCGTCGTCCTCCTCGTCCGACGGCGGCCAATCGTCGATATTCGGCGACGGACCCGACTCGACGATCACCGACATCTCCTCGTCCGCCGACTCCACGACCGTCAACGACATCGACGCCTTCTTCCAGGAGCACGGACTTTGAGACGACCATCTTCTTCTTCTTCTTCTCTTCTTCACAAATGCCACACTTTTTATCTCCCGTTTCTCCTCTTTTGTTATTTGAAGAAACTATCGATTGCTATTATGTTTATTGATTTCTCTCTCCCTCTCGTTTTTTGTGTTGTTTCTCCACGAGATTCCAGTTTTACTCCTATTCTCGTCACTCTCTAAATTATCATCATCATTATCATTCATTTATTCTCATTTACTGCTGCTGATAAATAATTTTCCGGGTGGTTTTTTGTGTTCGCTCTTTTTTCTCGAATTCTCGGCGTTTTCAATGCTCTTTTATATCGAAAAACCCCCCGCAAAAAGTCAATAATTTTCAAAAAATGCGATAAATTTTAATTTTCGTGGTGGAACCCTCAAACAATTTTTGGGGTATGCGCCTTTAAAGCTTGCGGCTTGCTGTAGCCGATTTTATTTTTATTTTTTGGTTTCAAGCGGTTTTTCGTCGAATTTCTGCGAATTTCCGTATAAAATCAGACGAATAACAAGAAAAATACATCGAAAAACATTTTAAAACACAAAATTCGATAAATTTGAATTTTCGTGGCGAAACTCGCAAACAATTTTGGGGTATGCGCCTTTAAAGTTTGCGGCTTGTAGGCGATTTCTTAATTTTTTGTTTTTTAGCGGTTTTTCCGCCGAATTCCCGCCAGTTTCCGCATAAATCAGATGATTTAAAAGGTGAATTTGCTTTAAACTTTTAAAAAATACATGCAAAAATAAATAAATAAACGTTTCGTGGCGAAACTCACAAACCATTTCGGGGTATGCGCCTTTAAAGTTTGCGGCTTGCTGTAGGCGTTTTTTTCAAATTTTTTGTTCTGTAGCAGTTTTTCGGCGAATTTCCTCTTCAAGACAGATGATTGAGCAGGTGAATTTGTTTTAAATTTATTTAAAAAAAAAAACAAAACGTGCGAAAAATGAACATTTTGGGGTATGCGCCTTTAATTTTAGCGACTTACTGTAGGTGAATTTTTAATTTTTTGTTTTTTAGCGGTTTTTCGCCGAATTCCGGCCAATTTCGGCATAAAATTAGGTGATTGAAAAGAGAGATTGCAGGAAATAAAAATGGGGGACGAGGAGCACTTCACGGGTCCGTGGTTGTGCGGCGAGATTTTCGACGATTCCGGCAGCAACAACCAGTCGATAGTGAAAATGGTGTTCGACTACGATCTGAAGTCGGTCGGACACCTCATAATGACGAACTACACGTGGCGACAGACGGACATTCAGAAGTTGATAACGATTTACGCGGGCCTCGACGAGATTCTCAACTCGCGCCTCGCCGAGATACAAAAGTATTGCGAGCAGGCGAAATTCGAGAAATTACTCAGGTTCGAGAGGTTTTCTAGGCCAACCTGAAACAAAATCATAAATTTTGCAGAAAATCGAGCGATTTGGAGTTGCCGATTTACTCGAAATGCGTGGATTTGTCGACGATCTCGCCGACGTCGATGGGACGCGTCTATCACGATCCGCACGAGTTTCTCGAGTTGGTTTCACCATTTTCCATCGATTTTCCATCCGATTCCTCTCGTTTTTTTCGTTTTGCAGAAACGGCTCGGCGAGCACGACGGAAGTGGCGGCGTTCGTGACGGCCGTCCTCAAAAAAGCGCTCGGATCGATTTTTCGGCCTGCCGAGGTATTTTTGCCCCTTTTTGTCTGCTTTTAGAGAGAAGAAGGAGAATGTTTGAAGATCAAAAAGGTTGTGGAGGCGCCGACGAATCTGATCGAGACGTTGATGGAGAGCGACGGGCGCGACTCGAGAATCGGAGTGAAATCGAAGAAGTTGGGACTCGATTACGGTAGGTTTCGTGGAGAGGTTGGCCTAGAAACCACGATTCCAGGCGGACTAACTTTTCATCGAGGGGGGGGGGGCCTAGGAATTCGAGCCTTCTCCATAGTGGCCTGGAAGCTTAGATGGCCTAGTTTTCCCCCCGCAGAGGCCTAGGAACATGTATGGCCTAGTTATCTCCATAGTGGCCTAGATTCACCCATGGCCTAGTTTTCCTCTTTCTGGCCTAGTTTCCTCGATGGCCGAGCTTTCCGCATGATTTCTCCCTCGCTAGGAATTCGATCTTTGGGGGTCCTGAAGCGATTTGGAATTGGTGGCCTAGTTTTCCCCCCGCAGAGACCTAGGAACATGGATGGCCTAGTTTTCTCCATGAAAACTGGATTCCTCCATGGCCTAGTTTCCCTCAATGGCCGAGCTTTCCGCATGATTTCTCCCCCAAACTTCATTCATTCATTCTGGTGGCCTAGCTTTCGCTCGATTACGGTGTGTTTTCTAGAGAGAGATTGTAGAGACAGGGGGGGGGGCCTAGAAATCACGATTCCAGGCGGACTAACTTTTCATCAACGGGGGGGCCTAGAAATTCGAGCTGGCGGGTCCTGAAGCGATTTGGAATTGGTGGCCTAGTTTTCACCGTGGTGGCCTAGAAACCTATGCGGACTAACTTTTTCAAAAGTGGCCTAGGAACTCAGATGGCCTAGGTTCCTCCATGACCGAGCTTTTCCCTTGATGGCCTAGTTTTCCTCGTGGTAGCCGAGATACTCCCATGGCCGAGTTTTTAATCTTCCTGGCCTAGATTTTCCCCGCGTGGCCTAGAAAACTCCTCTCCCCCCCCCCCCCCCCTCTTGGCCTAACTTTCGCTCTTCCAGAACTGTGTCACGAGCTGCGTGACCGGAACCCCGAGGACGTGTTTCCCGACTTTGTGCGCAAGATGCCCGTCTCGCTGACCAACTTTCTCGTCTATTTCTGTCTGCACACGATCCGTCACGCGTGTCACGTCACGTTTTCGCCGCAAGACGGACGTCTCCGCATTCACGACCGAAAATCGTTCGAAAAAGCGGCAGAGGACGCCGCGAAAACGACAATGACCACGAAAAAAGTGAGCATTTTTTGGA
Source organism: Caenorhabditis afra (assembly GCA_963570955.1). Lineage (NCBI taxonomy): Eukaryota > Metazoa > Nematoda > Chromadorea > Rhabditida > Rhabditidae > Caenorhabditis > Caenorhabditis afra. The sequence continues at coordinate 6,924,761 of OY751534.1, forward strand.
ATTTTTCAAAAAATATCGATTTTTCCGCCCCCATTTTCAGCAGGCGATAAAACGATCGATTAAAATGGAGAAACGCGAGTCGGACGACGACGATTTTTGTCAAATCATCGAGCATGTATTTTCTAAATTATTTTCGCGATTTTTGGAATTTTTTTGCGAATTTCAGATATCCACAACAAAAAAACCGAAAATTATCAAAACAGAAGTGAGGCAGGAGGAGAAAATAGATTCCGGTAAATATTATTATTATTTTTTTTAAATTTTCCCTTTTTTTCAAAATTTTTTTTAAAAATTTAATAGGCCTAAATTTTTTTTTGAAATTTTTGCTTTAATTTCTCAAATTCGAAAAAAAAATTTATTTTTCAAAAAAAAAAAACGCAATTTTTAAAGTCCGAAATGTTGCTTTTGAAAACAAAATACTGTAATTTTTTTAAATTCAAAAAAAAAAAATTTTTCTAAAGTTTTCAATTTAAAAAATTATTCAAAAAAAAATATTTTGTATTTTTAAAATAAAATTTTTCAATTTATAAAACAATTTTTTTTGCAAAAATTAAAAAAAAAAAAGAAGAAAATTATTCTCTAACCTTATTTTTCATTATTTTAAGAGATAAAATTAAAATTTGCCTTAATTTTAAAAAAAATTTTCTTCAATTTTTTTAAAAAAGTTGTTCATTTAAGCATTAAAAAATAACCAAAACTTGAAAAAAAATTTTTTTTTTAATTAGCAAAAAAAAATTTTCGAAAATTTAAAAAAAAAACAAAATGTTCTGAAAATTTTGCGGTTTTTAATTTCGACCAGTAAGTTTTTTTTTTCAAAAAAAAAAAATTTTGTTTCAAAAATTTTGATTTTATGCTTATGCATAAAATTCAGTTTTTCCATCATATCGAAAAAAATATTTTTCTAAAAATTAATTTTAAAAAAAATTTTTTTCAAAATTTTGATTTTATGAAAAAAAATATTTTTCGAAATTAATCCAATTTTTTTCCAATTAATTTGTATTGATTAATTAATAAAAATTGTAAATAATTGTCTTTTTTTGCAGCAACAGGAGGAGCAGCAGTGGATTTGCCGGAGAAAAAAATGCTCGAGGAGCTCGAGAAAGCGGACATTTCGATGGTTTTCAAGATGAAATTTCGGCGGCTCGTCGACGACAATCAGATGTTACGCACGGAGCACGCCAACTATCAACAGTTGATCGATCTGAAAATCGCCGAAAAAACGAACCGATTCGCTGGAAATCGCTGAAATTTTGTATTGCTCGCATTTTGTTATTTTTTGCATTTTTTTTTTGTTTCATATTGCCCAATTTTTATTACTTTTTTAAGCACAAAATGCTCTTATTAATTCGAAAAATGTGATATTTCATTTTTAGACGCCACCCGAAAAACGGAGCACATATAAATCGTGTGGCTGCTCGGTGAGCCCCACATTTTTATGGGCTCTGTGGCTCATTTCCATGGAAATTGAAAGTGACACACACATTCACCGTGGGCTCGAGACGAGCATGCACACACACACAACTCGAGAGTTTCGTCTTTTTAGCTTCCCTTTTTTCTCTCGCGAATTTCCCCCGATTTTACGGATTTTCGCAGGGGGAATTTGAATTTTTGCGCTTCCCGCGCGAACGGTTCTAGTGGGAGGAACGGTGCGGCTTTATATACGCACCTGTGGCGCCCTATATGACGATGCACGCGTGGTGTAGGCGGGAGTGGGCGCGGGCGCCGCGTGGCGGGTCGCGGGTTCGACCCGGCCCCGAAATTTCCCCCGGATTTCCAGGAAATTTGCAGCCGGCAAAGTTTCGGGGTAATCGGGAAATTTAAAAAAGCGCATGCTTTAGTGATTTTTCACATTTTTTCAAAATTTTAGAAAATCCGGCAACTTTTTTTGGCTTGTAAAGAAAAAATCCCAAATTTGGGATTCTTTTTACTGGTTTTGGTGAAAATTTAAAATATTGGAGATTTAAAATATATTTTGAACCTCAAAAGAGTATCATTGAACATTTCCCGCTTTTCTAGACCGGGAAAAAAAATTTCCCGGCACCGTCCGGCGGGGGACCTTCATTCTTGATCGAATTGAAGCAGCAAAAAAAATAAAACAATTACAAGCAGCAGCTGACAGCAAAAGTTACCATGCATCGGCCCCCCAACTTTTCGAAAAGGGTACCATCCTTATTCAGACCCCCCTTCCAAACTGGAAAACTGTGTGTCACCAGGTGCACTACACATGTGTTGGGGTCGTGTTTTCTCTCGACGCCCAAACAAAGCTCCCGACTACATGTTCTTCTTCTTCTTCTTCATGGGGGTGCACCTGGCAGTGTGTGGCGATGAGAGAGAGAGAGAGTGAATTTCATTCTTTTCACTCTCTCCCAAGGGTTACGGTAGTTTGACCTTTTTCTCAAAATTTTTTGAGGAAAATGACGCCAGTTTCGAGAAATTTGGAAAATGCGAAAAAAGAAGAGGATTCGGATTTTTTGGCCAGAATTATCGAGTAAGTTGGGATTTTTTTCCGAAAAAAAATTTTTTTTTGAAAAATTTTTTGAGGAAAATGACGCCAGTTTCGAGAAATTCGGAAAATGCGAAAAAAGAAGAGGATTCGGATTTTTTGGCCAGAATTATCGAGTAAGTTGGCGATTTTTTTCGAAAAAAATTTTTTTTTGAAAAATTTTTTTTGCAGATCGATTGAAGCAGTGGTAAATGGTAAAAATGAGGAGGAAAAACCGAAAAATAATCGAAAACAACGGTATAAATCGAATAAAAAACACTGTGAGATGTAAGAGAATTTTTGAAAAATTTTTTTTTTTTTTTTTTTTTTTGAAATTTTTTTCTGAAATTTTCAGTTGTCCGGGAGCTGGCTGTAATTCATTTTTGCCACTTGCAACGTCTTCTGCTTCTCTGCCAACGTCTCCTGACGCGGTTTCGCCGAAAATTCGCAGTGTTGCCCGTTACAAAGACAAACGACGTCGTTGGTTGCTCCGCCGAGCTCACGCCTTCTACGATGAGGTGCTAGCGCGGTAAGAATGTGTGGAGTGGATAGATCTCGTCGTGCTGAATCGATTGGTACCCCAACTTGACTGTTTTCAGCGATTGGGAAAAAAGTTACGGGGGTTTCCCGGTTTCGACCCCCTTCTCGACTAGAACTTTTTTGTGGTAAGTCCAAAACAGTCAAGTTGGGGTATCGATCGATTCAGCGTGAAAAGAGCTATCGAATGAGCATATTGAATTGGTTGTAGAGCTCGAAATCCGGCAGCGAACGCCGCCCGCAAAGCGTTTTTCGAGGATCTGACGGAGAAGGTGAACAGAAAGTTCGCGAAGGTGTGCGGAGAGAAGATCACAATGATTCACTGCTACAAAACGTTCTCGAACTTCAAACGACGCTCCGAATCGAGGTACAGTAATCCAAGCGGCTAGGTGGCACGATGGATACCATAATTTTCCAAAGGGGCTGCGTTTTCTAATTCCGGGCCTCATATCTCGAGAACTAAAAGAGCTAGGGAAAAAGTGTCAACTAACAAAATGTTGCTCTCATTGTTAGCTACGTTTTGACAGTTGACACTTTCCGCCTATCTCCTCTAGTTCCCGAGATACAAGCCCATGAAGTCTCTGCAGAGCGAGACGATGGCCTTCAATGGACGACGAGTCCGACGGCGAGCTGATGGACGGCGAGGAAGGCTCAGCTGAGAGCCCTATGGAGCCCATAGAGCCCAAATCGGAGCATTCGGAGCCCCCAGCAGCTCACCAAGATTTTCAGCCCGTCAAACCGGAAATCGGGCTGGAAATCCGCGAGGAAGCGGCTGGAATCGATAATTTCGCTGAAAATTCGATGGCTGAAAATGCTCAAACTGATTCTGACTACCACAAAGAACCGGGTAATTTCAAAAAAAAATTTCAAATTTTCAAAAAAAAAAAATTTTTTTTCAAATTTTTAAATTTTCAAAATTTTTCCGTAATCTGTAATTTCAGTCAATTCTCACGAACAAGATGCTCAAATTTTCAATTGGAGCTACGAACAAACGCAGCTATTCGTTCAATTATCCGGTTTGTCGCTTTTTTTCGAATTTTTCCAAAATAGGCTCCGCCCACTTTTGGGTGGGCGGGGCTTATTTTGGATTTTGCAAAAATCGAAAAATCGAAAATCGAAAAAATTCCATTTTTTTCAGAGAGCATCCCGTCGACTCAAATGAGCCCCGAGCAATTTAAAATTTTTTTCCGGTAAGCCGAATTTTTTATTTTTTATTTTTAAAATTTCAAAAAATTTTAAAATTAAAAAAAATTATTTTTCCAACTTTTAAAATTAATTTTAAACTACCATTTTGCTGTAAATTTTTTTTGTGATTTAAAGAAAAAAAATGATTAATTTTTTAGTTTTAAAAATATTTTTAAACAATAAAAATTGAAAAAACAATTTTTTTTCAAATTTTAAAATTTTCTTTTTTTTTTTAATTTTTAAATTTTTTTTCAGCACCTTCTGCGCAATTCGCCGCTTCATTCCACATTGAAAAAAATAATTTTTCTTGAAAAAAATTTTTTTTTTCAATTTTTTAATTTTTTTTTATTACCTAAAAATCGCAAATTTATTATATAATCAATCGTTTTCACTCTAATTGTTCCTAGAAAAAAAAAACGCACAGACACAAATAAATATATGGGAAAAATGAAAATAAAATAAATTTTTTCGAATTTTCAAACTTTGATTCCTAGATTTCAAGCACACAAACACGTTCAATTATTACACTCTTTCACTCAAAAAATGGGAGGGATTTTTGATTATTTTCAAGAAAAAAAAAGAAAATTTCGGAAATATACTCGTTGGGAGAAGAAAGAAAAAAAAAACTAAAAAATAATTATAAAAATCGAAAAAAAAAATTCTTAAAGGGGGTCGGTGTCAAATGGAGCCGGGATCTCGAATGGCGGCGCTGTTGAATCGGATCGCCGTCTGTTTGAACACTCGGAAATTGCCAATTTCGCGGAACATTTGTGTGATTAGTGCCGAGCCGCCGTACGGTTCGCCGTTCAAAACCAATCTGAAAAATGCAAAAAATTAAAAAAAAAAATTTTTTTTGAACTTTTTTCAGTGCTGTCAAAAAATGCAAAAAAATGCAAAAACTGCGAAAAATTGCAAAAAATAGCGAAAATTTTTGAAACAAGTGAACAATGTTGAAAAATGCGAAACATTGCGAAAAATTTCGAAGAATGCAAAAAATGTCGAAAAATGAAAAAAATGTCAAAAAATGCAAAAAATTCCGAAACTTGCAATTTTTTGCATTTTTCGACTGCACTGGAGAACATTTGTTTAAAAATGCGAAAATTTTTGGAATAAGCGAACAATGTTGAAAAATGCGAAACATTGCAAAAAATGTCGAAAAATGAAAAAAATGTCAAAAAATGCGAAAAATACGGATAAACTCGCAATTTTTCGCATTTTTCGACATTTTTTTGACTGCACCGCACTTTTGACCCAAAAAAAAGGGGGAGTGGCTTAATTTCCGTCCGAAACAAAACTTTCGCGAACCTCGTCTCGGCGGTGAAATTGCGAAAGTAGAAGAAGAGCACTTCGGCGAGCGCCTCGACGGTCGGCCTCATCAGCTCGGTCTGAATGCGTCGAAAGACGGCGACGATCAACGGTTTGCCGGCGTCGGCGAGCAACGTCTTCATCGGCACGTCGTCGTGAAGTGCCGTGTAGGAGGAGAGTGAGGCGAGCGTCTGCGACGCGGTTCGCACCTCGACCGGCACTCCCGAGTTGACGATCGCCTGAAAACACACACACACATCATCAGATGACGTCACTTGAAGAAGAAGAAGACGTCGGGAAGGGGGAGGGAGGACTCACAAAGACGCACACACTGATCGCCGCTCGCAGTGCGGCCAGCGACGGCTCCTCGTACTTTCGGACGGCTCGCCAGCTCTTTCGGACCACATGATACATCAGTTGGAGGTACTCGTCGCTGCTCGGCGAGCCCGCGTGATGCTCGAACGCCGCGAACCACGCGGCCATCGCGTTCGCCATCTCGACGCCGACAAGATCGCCGCACTGCTGAAAAGATCGAATTGGAACGAAGAAAAGAAAAAGACAAAAAAGGGGGGGCGGAGCCTACCAGAACGGCCGATTTGGCGAGCGCACACGCGGCGGCGGCGGATTCGGGCACGAAGAGCGCCGAGTTGACGAGCGAGACGACGAACGGAAAGAACGCCGACTGGTAGCGATCGGGAAGCGAGCCCAAAGCGGCACGGACCGCCTTGCACACCTCTTGCACGAGCTCACCACTCCCGGCTCCGGATCGATCGTCGTCGCCCGCGGTGGAGGAGGAGGAGCACAACGTCTCGAACACCGGGATGGCCTCGCGGAGCAACTGCACTATCGTCGGCTCTTCTTCCACGGCTTCTTGCAGCTCCTTCTGTCGCGAATCGTCGTCCTCCAATCGGATTGTAGAATCTAGAAGAGGTGCTTAGAAGAGCCCGGAAGAGTGGGGGCGGAGCCTACCGCTTTCCGACGACGATGACGCCTTCTTTTTGGGCGGCAACGAGGCGAACAGCGCCGAGAACGTGTTGATTTGGAATGCGTACCGACGCCGTCGTGTCCCGCTGTCGATTCCCGGCTCGTCAATGTTCTGCTGACTTAGAATCTGGCCAATGATCTTCTGAAATGAGCAGGAGACGTGATGGAACGATCCAGAAGACGTTACCATCGTCTCTTCGGGACGCCTTCTTGAGAGCACGTATCCGATGCACTTGAGAGCCGCCAATCGGTCCGATTCGGAGACGTGCGGCGAGTTGAAAAAGTCGTAGCACTTTGCCGAGATGCGGTCGCCAATGATCTGGAAATGTCTACCGTAATCCTGCATCCTCCTCCCTCCTTACATCCAAACTCTGCGGCCGATCCTCGGCGAACTTGCTCAACGTGTCGACGGCTCGCCGAGCACACTGCCACCGCGGATCGATGTAGGTGAGGATGAGCGGCACGAGAGCGCACTCCAACTGGCTCGCCTCGTCGTGCTCCTGCACCAGATGCGACAGCGCGTAGAGGAGACGCATCAGTGTGCCGCCGCGACGATCCACGTCTTCCGACTCGGACGACGATGATGACGACGACGTCGTCGTGGCAGTTGAGGATGATGCGGAGGCCGAAGACGTTGCGGTGGTGGTGGTGGAAGATGGAGAAGACGTCGACGGTGGTGCCGACAGCCGATTCGCCACCATCTCGAGACACTTGAGAATCGACGGATAGTCGCTTTCGCCGAGATAGTCGGCCACACATTCCCACATGTACAGACAGGATTCGCTTCTGGGAAAAGGGAGGAGATAGAGGGGGAGGTGATTGCCAAAGGGATGGCCTAGAAAACTGCACGGTATAGAAAGTTAGGCCACCTTTTCTTCAAGGACTCAGAGGGCTTTCCAAGCGGTGGCCTAGAAAACTGCGCTACGGGAAAAGCTAGGCCACCGTTTTCAAATTGGTGGCCTAGAACCGGCACAAAAAGTTAGGCCATCATGTCTTCAGTGCCTTAAAGCGATTTGTCGAGCGGTGGCCTAGAAAACCACGACGTCAAAAGTTAGGCCACCGTTTCTACAATGACTCAAAGCGTTTTCAAACGGTGGCCTAGGAAACTGCGCTACAAAAAAAGCTAGGCCACTGTTTTCAAAGTGGTGGCCTAGGAAGCTGCACAGCGCCAATAGTTAGGCCACTGTTTCCCAAACGGTGACCGAGAAAACAGCGTGATACCAAAAGTTAGGCCACTGTTTTTTTTCAATTTCTCAAAGCCATTTGTCAAGTGGTGGCCTAGAAAACTGCACGGAACCATAAGTTAGGCCACCGTTTTCCGGGCGGTGGCCTAGAAAAATCCACTTGACGACGGTGCGCGAAAAGTTCTTCCAACCATCATCACTCACTCACCGATTGATATCGCCACAATTGAGCGCCTCGTCGAGTTTCTCGTTCAAAAAGTCGAGCGTTTCGGGCGGCGAAAAGTGATACGAATCGTAGGACACTTCGCTTCGCATCCGACGATACGACTCGAACTGATCGCGATCCTCGAGTGTCCACGTGTGCCACGTGGCGGCGCGCGGAAACGACAGTTTCGCGATGGCGACGTCGAGGAGATGGGCGTAGACGCGTCCGATCTGACCGACGAGCAGCTCGTCGGCCGGGGTGGCCGAGGCGGAGGCGAGCACCGACATGAGTTCGGTGCGAAGCGAGATGAAGAAGACCGATGGAAGGTCGGAGACGATCTCCTCGCACGGATACTGGCCCGGCATGTTGGCGAGCACTTGCATCACTTGGGAGAGCCGTCTGAAAAGAGAGAGAGCCTAGGGATCGTCGATTTACGAGCTTTCTTTGAAATTTCAGAACTCTCGTAAATCTACACAGCTCTTGGATCTTGAAAACTAGAAGAGATACGAGAAAGTTGTCAACTGACAAGTTGTTCCTTACATTGTCAGCTCCATTTCGACAGTTGACAACTTTCTCCGGGCTCTTCTAGTTTTCAAGATATCCGATTGACCCTAACAGACACAAATCGACGGCTCCGCGGCGCGGGTCTCGCTGCGAAGAGCTGTGTAGATTTACGAGGGTCCTGAAATTTCAAAGAAAGCTCGTAAATCTACACGGCTTTTCTGTGATTGCAGGCTGAAAGTTGAACTAACACAATGAGCTGGGTGTCGCCGGCCTGAGTGGCCACCTCGACGAGCGTCGACACCGACTTCTCGGCGACACTACACGTGGCGGCGACGAGCGCGGCGATCTCCTCGCTCGTCGCGTCCTCGCGCAACTCCTCCTCGATCTTCGTCGACACGTTCACACAAATGTATTGGCAAATGTTGAGGATGAGTGTCGAGTGACTGCAAAACTCGTCGTTCTCCGCCAGTATGTCGAGAATCGAGGCGAGCGCCGTGCTGAAACATACTCGCATTTGGTGGGGCTCCGCGAGCACACAGAAGGCTCACCAATCCTCGACGACGGCGCCGAGCACGTCGGAGAGCACGTGTGTCCACTGGTCGAGCGCCATTCCGGGCAGTCGGAGCCACTGTTCGACACACTCGACGGCCGTCTGCCGCGTGATTGTCGACGCGTCGGAGCCGCCCGGCCGCAGCACCACTGTCAGCACTTGGATGATGTTCTGCAACCGATTCCATGGGTTCTAGCGGGTGTAAAGGGGGGGTACCTCCGAGAACGAGTGCATCAACGCTTTCAGCTTGCTCCGCTGCGGCAGTGACATTGAGACGTGCGAGAACTCGGCCGCCATGTCGGCCAGCACTCTGCAATCGAAACGCGGTCAGTTTTTGGTCCAATTTCAACACTGTTTTTTCGGCTTTTTCATTTTGTTGCGTCAATTTGTCCGGTTTTGCCAATTTTGGCAAAACGGCAATTGTTGGGCCAACTTTTAAGGCTAATGTAATGGGTTTTCGATTTCGATGCTGTTCCTAGCCACCGATCTTGGTAATTTGGACAAAACGACAAAAAGTGACTTCGCGTCAAAGCGGAAAGCCTTTCAAAAGCCAGAAACCGATCAGTTTTTGGGTCAATTTACTGGGAAATTGAAATTATTTTCCGATTTCGACGCGTTTTGTTCACTTTCGCAATAGAGCGCGCTTCCCAAAGTGAAAGTTGGCTGAGCCAATTTTGGCTCAAGATGGAGCATTTTTAACGTTCAAAAAACAGATTTTTCGCATTTGTCGCAGTTTTTGGGCCAATTTGTGAGGCAAATGTGCTGCTTTTTCGATTTTGACACTTTTCCGATGGTATCTTTGTTCCTTTTTACAATCCCATTGACGTTTGGGGACAAATTTCCGTCAATTTGGCCGGCGGTGCCAATTTTGGCAAAACGACAGTTTTTGGGCAAATTTATTGGTTTTTTCGGTTTCCGACGCTTTTACAATGGTATTAGGATATGTTTTGTTCATTTTCGCAATAGAGCGCACTTCCCAAAGTGAAAGTTGACTGAGAGCCAATTTTGGCTCAAAATGGTGCATTTTTACCGTTCCAAAAAGCAGATTTTCGGCATTTGCACTGAAAATTGAAGTCGGAAGCTGCTAAAAACCCCCGAGGTCTCACTTAACGAGCTTTTCGGTCTGTACTACTGTAAGAATGACGACTCACTTGAGCAGTATTTCGGGAGTCGGCGCGAGCACCGTCGTCAGATCCTGCACCGGCGTCGCCCACAGATCCGGCACACAGTAGAGCGAGAAGAGTGCCAGCGAGGCGGAGAGCTGCAAGACAAGAGTTGCTCCGGGGGCTCTTCCGAGAGCAGGTCGAACCTTGTTGAGGACGGAGGTGGACTGCGCGTGGATTCCCGACGCGAGACTGTCGATGAGGAACGTCTTCACACTCATCTGCTGCAAGACACGACGTCTTCTAGTTCTCTCTTCTCTCTGTTCACTTACCAGCGTCTCATTGGCGATACACTCGGTGCTGCGTACCCGAATCACCTCGTACAGCGACACTGCTCCGAAATATCTGGAAAAGCCCAGAATATCTCTGTCAACTGGCAAAACTATAGGTCCCCCCATGTTTGATGGTGTAACGCGTCACGTGACCGAGATCATGACGTGACGTTTTTGGCATCGGATTCGGGACTCAAAGTTATAAACACGGACCGATGGGAGTGGAGAAGGGCGCTTCTGAAGCCTTCCAAATCTTACAAAACTCATGTCAACCCCCTTTTACGACGTTTTTAGCTCAAAAGATGCTACCAGAAAGGCTCAAAATGACGTTTCTCTTGGAGGTGAGCCCCAAATCCGATCCCGAAAACGTCGGTCACGTGACGCGTTACACCACGATATACACTCAGAATGAGTTATTACCTGACACTTCCCGAGCTCGTCGCCTGACTGATCATCCGCATACACGTGCCCACCGTCGCCACTATCTCGTAGTCTGGAAGATTCAATTTTTCAGCATGTTACAGGCTTCCAATCCAAATGACTCAGTTGACAAAAAGGCGTATTTTTCGGTGCTCTACAACTTTGCTGTTGTGAACTTTTTTCGAAAAATTCGAGTTTTCGAGAAAAATCCAATTTTTTCCCCCACATTACCATTCTTGAAGTTGCACAACACCCGATCGATTTCGTGTCGTCGATTCTCGTCGCTCGTCTGATAGAACTCGTTGACCGCCGAAATGAGCAACTCGGGCTCCAGTCCGTGCTGCTGGCTCATTGCTTCCTGATGATGATTTTGATGATCTGCCTTCTACTCCTTTCAACGATCCTGAGCGGGAAATTTAAAAATTAGTTTGAAAATTGAGAAAGAATAATGTAAAAATGTGGAAAATGGGAAAAATTTGACATCGGAAAAATAATCTAAAAAAAAATTTTCCGAAAAAAAATAAATTTTTAATTGAAAATATATTCGAATTTACTGAAATATGGGTTGGAAAAATTCCGAAAAATTTCCCGAAAAAAAAAAATTTTTCAAGAGAAATTTATTGAATTTTTCGCAACGAAAAAATCGATTTTTAATTAAAAATATATCGATTTTTCAAAAAAAAATGGCTATAAAAATTTTGAAAAAAATAATTTGAAAAAAAATTTTTTCGCGTTTTTTTTTTGGAATTTTCGAAAATTTTTAATTCAACAAATATTTAATAAATTTCAAAATTTTTAAAATAAAATATTTTCAAAAATTTTTTTTTTTTAATTTTTCATTTTTTCCCATTTCCAAACCACCTAAAAACTCAAAAAAGTACAGTAATCTGGCGTTTACCAGTATTTTTTCGACGAAAAAATGCAAAAAATATAAAAAATGGAAAAAAACAGACAAATATTTTTGTTTTCTTCAAAGAAACAGACAAGGATCGTGAAGGGAGGGGGGGGGGGGGCAAAAAGTGGGCGGAGCTTAGATTTTTCAGGAAAAAGAGACATGAGATTAAATCGGGGTAGAGGGGGGTGAATTATATATTTTTTTGCAGCGTCGTCCATGAGAGTGTGAGAAAATTCAAGGGAAAAAAATAAATTTTTGCGACAAAAAAAATTCAAAAAAAATTCGGGGCACGATCACAGGAAGCGTGTGTGATATACTGACAGTTTTCTCGAGAAACGGGGGGAAAATTAGTTTTTTTTTTTTGGGGTTTTCAAAAAATTTTTTTCTGTTTCAGAATACGTTGGGAGGGGCGGGGAAGCGGTGAGATTTGAATCAGTGTTAATTTTTTTTTTTTTGGAAAGTAAATGATGACATAGAAAATAGAAAACAACTCTACTGGGGGTTCATTCAATTTTTTGGTTTTCGCCGCAGTTTTTTTCGATTCAGAAGCGAATGTTGCGAGTGTACTCGCGCAGCGTGTTGTCGTGATTCTCCTCCAGCGCGCGAGTGATCTCCTCGAGACACAGTTGCGCCTGAAGACGGACCGTCTCGTCGCGATCCGAACGGTGGAGGCGGGTGACTTCACGGTACACTTGGGTGAGCACGTCGCGGATTTGCTGCAACATTTGTTTTCTTTGGTTGGTTTGACGCCTTCTTCTTCTTCTGGTCATCATACTTGCATAATCGGGAGTACCCCGGAATAGAACCCTGTTCAAAGTGGTCTTGCGAACATTTTGACACCAGATATTTGCCGGTTCGTCGCGAAACCAGGGAGGAGATGCATTTTTAGTGACGATTTTAGACCAATTCGAACAGAGTTCTATTCCGGGGTTCTCCCGATGGTTTTCGCTTTGAAGACACCGTAAAACCAACGCTCTAGTTTAAAAAAAAACAGTTTAAAAAGTCCTCACAAGGGGGACCCTTACGATTTTGAGGTTTTAGGTGCCGTCATGTGTGTGACCCGTCCTCTGTAAGATTATCAGGGCTCGCGGAACCGAGAGCCGTGAGCCAACTCATGCAATATCTAGCCAAACGGGCTCAACACGGCTATAAGGTAGGCACAGTGGAAGCTCTGGTCGAGACTTACAGAGAACGGGTGTTATTTCAGAGGCGCCGCTCTAGTACACGTGCAATTTTTCAGCCCGGCCTGGGAGCAAGATGTTCGTGAGCCCTGGCACAAGGCGACCTTTCAGCCATGTTCGGCCCTGTCGCAACTCGGGATTTGGTGTGACGCCTTCTTCTCCATCTTCTTTCTCTCAGAACACTTGCAAAATCAGAGTTGCTACGGGATTCGCACAGAATGTGGTCCGCTTATGATACTGATCTCATTTTATCTCGCGAACTGTGAGAGCAATCAAAAAGGTGCCAAGCGCAACGTTGTTGAGCACAAAAAGAGCAACACAACATCGAAGTTGGCAACTTTTTGATTGCTCTTTCGGTTCTCAAGAGGGGAAGAGATGTTTCGAACTATTTTTGACACGGGAACAGTGAGAATTGGAGAGTAGTTGCAAATTTGAGGCCGTTCCGGAAAAATTTAAATCGGCCCGGCTCGCTAAGAAAACTTGCTCAATTTCTTGAGGCTCGCTCTCTCTCTCTAATCGTTTGTAAATGATTACAGAGCTTGTACTATTGAAAATGGTTCTTTTCGGTCAATGAAGTGCCATTTTGCCCTTCACCGTCCATTCTGTGCACTGAAATTCAGCGGGCCGGCCCGACCCGCTGCAACTATGAAAAATGATCTGTTTTGAGTAAAAATTCAGGCCCCCCATTCAAGCGCTCCTCACCTGCGCCTCGAACAAGTCGCGACCGGCGGCGGCGAGCAGTTGACGGACGAAATCGACGGCGGCGCGTCGCACCAGACGCGACTGATCGACTTTGATGACGTTGAAGAGGCGGTAGAGCACCTCCTGCAGATATTTGTCGACGCCACGCGAACCGCTGGCTCGCATCAGGTTTCCGAACGCACCGCACGCGGAGGCACGAAGCAACTCGTCGGGCTCGCTGGAAAACAGAGATGTTGAGGGTCCCCCTTTCCCTCAAAAACTCACTCCAACTGTCTCGCGAACAGGGGCACAAGACGGTCGATGTAGGTGATCATAATGTCGCCCTTCTGACAGAACACCTTGCCCAACGCCTCGGCGATGCGTCCCATTCGGACGACCATCGGCTCGTCCTTGTCACGAAACGCGGCCATCGTCTCGTAGTACTCGATGAGGCCGACGAACAGCGCCTGATTGTAGAGCGCCATCTCGCACAACGCGTTGATCGCCGCCAGAAACACGTACGAGTCGTCGTCCATCACCAGCTCTGCAAGCGTGTGACACTTGTGTGTGTGGGACATCTCCCCCTCTCTCAGTGTACAAACCTTTCGCCAAATCGAACACGCCGTACTCGAGCAGCCGGCCGCACACGTAGCTCTTGAGGCGGAACGCGCGCGAGACGTGCATCAACGCGCCGCCCTTCGCCGACGGCTCGTCGTCGTGCAGCTCCTCGATGAGCTCGTTGCAAATGTCGCCGTGCGTGAATCGACGTCGGCTCTCCAGTCGCGTCGGCACAACGTGTTGCGGGACGGCGTCAAAGTCTGTGTGATGGCACCTCATCTGATTGTCTCTCTCTCTCTTGGTAGAAGGACTCACCCATCCGAAGACCGTGCAGAAATCGTTTCACCTCGTCGACGGTGTTGTTGAACGACGCGTCGTCCGTCGGAAACGCGTCGACGGCCTTCGTGAAGTTGCACAACGCCTCCAGCGCCTTCTGCTGCTCGGTGTAGAGGCGTTGGATCGACTGCGTCACCTGATACATCATCGTCACCATCGGCATGCACATTTTCGCCGTGTCGCGTGTGTACTCGAACTCTTTGACGTCGTCGGGCGACAGTTGGAACACGTCGTACTGACGTTTGCGCGCGGCGAGACGGTAGAATTTGCCGGTCGCGTTGTTGAGAATCGTCTGGAAAGAAGAAGACGTTGGGGAACGATCGGAAGCTTCAAACTCACCTCACACGTTCGGAAGAGGCTCAGACAGTCTTCAAGTCCGAATCCGACGTCGTCCTTGATCGTCGCGAGACGCTCGAAACAGTAGCCGACGACGAGGTGCGCGTGGAACGAGGTGAACTTGTTCCGGCCCTCGAGTTGCACGAATCGGGCCGCATCGTCCTCGCGCTCCTTCTCGGACGTCTTCAGAAAGTCCTCGAGTCCCAACGACATCATCTCGAGAATCGTGCGCGTCTGCGACATCGACAACACGTTGTTGATGACGTAGAACGCCGTGTCGAGGCGACGCGCGACGCCTTCGTCCGCGTCGCCGATTCCGTCGAGCCACATCTCGTCGTCCTCGTAGGGCGCCGTCTTCTTCTTCTTCTTCTCCCCTTCACCATCATCAACCTCTTCGATCAACGACGTCGTCGTCTTGCCCGACGCCTTCTCGACGAGGCGAACAGTGTGCGACGGCACGATGACGTGCTGATACAGCGCGTAGCCGAGATTGCCGACGTTCTCGACGGCGGCGCGCAAGATGTCCTTGATCGACGGGAACAGCTCGACGGTGGCGAACAGGCACGAGAAGATCGCCCGAATGCGTTTCGTGTCGGCCGAGCCCTGCACTTGCGACAGGAGCCGCAGATTGCGCACGTGACGCGGCGAAAAGTCGGTGATGCGTTCCGCGTGCTCGACCGTCTTGTCGATGATCTTGCGGTGGAGGATCTCCCAGAAGCCGAGCATCTTGTCGAACACCGTCAGATCGGCGTTCAACGAGAATCGCACTCGCAACTCGTCCGTGTACACCGCGAAGATGTTCGTCACGTTCTTCTCGGGCGTCGGCTGGTGTCGCCAGAGCGTCTCGAAGAACTGATTCGAGATGTTCTCGTGATATTTGAGCGGATGACGGAACATGCGCGGCACTGTCGCCAGATGCCAACCGACCTGTTTGGCGAGTGGCGCGTTGTCTGTCCAGTTCTCGCCGGCTGAAAACAAGTGGATCAAGTTGCAAATATCTTCTTTGAATTTATGGAAAATGTAGAGCTAGGGGCCCTCTACAAAATGGCATTGAGTTTTCAAACTTCTATCGAGCACGAACAGAGTTAGAAGCCAAAAAGTGACCGGGCCGGCGTGGTCCCCACTTTTTGGCTTCTAACTTTGTTCGTACTCGATAAAAACTTGAAAACTCAACGTCATTTTGTAGAAGACGTTGAGATCTACATTTTCCATATAAAACTTGTTCGAAAATTCCAGAAAACAGGGGAGATACTTGGGCGCAAAACAGGAAGAACTTTTGCCGGCAAAAATGTTTCTAAACCAGTCGGGAAGTCACTTTTTGCCACCGAAAATCTGTCGTTTTGGCGCTCAAATCGCACTTTTCTCGAAAATAATACTGAAATCTAACGTTAAAGGATAGATTTCCAGCAAAAACGAAGACATAACTTCTCCAATTTTTTCCCGAAATTTTCTCACCTGGAGGCTTCTAATTTCAGTTTTCAGCGAAAAAAACGACCCAAAAATTATAATTTTCGGGTTTTTTTTACCGAAAATTAATTTTTTTTTTTGCAAATTTTTCAAAAAATTTCGCTCGGCGTTTTTTTGGTTTCAAACTTTCAAATTTCAAAAAAATTGCCATTTTTTCCCGCAAAATTTGGTCGTCGTCGTCTCACCTCTCTCCAAATAGTACTGGAACAGATGGGCGAGTCCGTCCTTGCCGACGAGAATCTTCGTCATGTGCCGGCCGCACGCCATTTTGAGCCACTTGGGAGTGCTCGTGCGCGGTCGGTCCTGCGTGAGAAACATGAGCGAGCCGAAGAGCCGATCGACGGGACACACGGACAACGCCGCCTCCCACGGCTGCTCGTACCGATCGACGCCGAGCTCGAGGAGCTGAAAGCGGACGGCGAGCATGTCGTCGAGAAACTTGGAGACGAGCGCGGCGGTCAACGCCGCGTTGCAGTTGAGCAGCGACAGCAGCACTTTGGAGGCGAACTCGAGTTTGTCACTGCACGCCTTCTTGTCCCCATCGTACACCTTCCACGATTTGATGAACGTGCTGCGCGAGGCGGCGCCGAGCCCGACGCCCGGCTCCAGAAACGGCAGAATGCCGGCGAGCAGGAAGAACTCGAACGAGCGCTTCACGTCGTTGATGTTCTGAATCGAGACGAGCTGATGCTCGTCCTGCTCGGCGTGCTCCGTGCGGCTCTTCTGGAGCACGTCGGCCAACTGCAAGATTATCGATTTTTCGCGGGGATTCAAAGGATTCAGAAGCGCTCACGTTGACGTAAATGTTGCCGAGCACCTGGGAGAACTGAACGCGCGCGTCGGCGTTCACCGTGCACCGCACCACGTCGTCCGACGTCGACGGAATCGCCTCGACGGCCGCCGAATCGCCGAACATCTCGATGAATTCCTGTCAATCGTTCATTTTCGCATTTTCAAGCCTGATTTCACCACTATAAGAGCACAATACCTTGGGAAACTGCTTGAGCAACAACTCGAACGGATCGTTTCGCCATGGCTCGCCTGCAAAACGCGCAAAGTTTTGTTTTGGTTGTTGTTTTTGGAGCCCCGACAGACCTGATTGTGTTATCGATTGATTGATCGCTTGAATATAGTCATCTTTGGTTAGCATTTTGTGTGTGCTCTGAAAATAGAGCGACGCGAGCGAGCGAGCGAGCGCGACGGGCAAGAATCGATAATTGCGAGCAGCTGCCGTCGTCGTCGGCTTGTCCGAGAGGACTACACGGTGGCGAAAACTAGTCCGCGGCCACCGTTTTCAATTTGAAACACCGCATTCTGGGTGGCGCTTTGAGACCATTTATTCGCTTGTGAGAATCGAGAATCAAATGAAAAAGAGTTATTATGCAATATTTCCCTTGTCGGGTCGAGTTTCATTGAAATCTAGACGAGCAGCTGCTCGTCGCCGGCAGCGGCCTTCTTCTTCTTCTGCGCCTGAATGATGAGCGCCTCGCGGAGCAGCTCGATGCACACGATCACCTGGAGCATGTAGCCTGAAAAGGGACAGGTGGGACATCTCCGCCCATCTGGCGCTCTTCTGCTCACCGAGCACGGCCACGAAGCAGGCCGCCTGTCCGATGAGCGCCATGACGAACGCCGAGATGAAGACGTCGCCCGCCTCGTCCTGGGTGCGCGCGCCGACTGTCACGGTGTCACGTGACACCTCGTGCACGTCGTAGCCGGACGCCGCGTAGCTGCCGATGGCGGCCGGAGCGACGATGAGGAGCGTCGTGAAGAGCACCATGAAGAACCACTGAAACGAGCATAACTCGGCCCCGGAGCACGATTTTCAGTCAGTCAACCCTATCAATCGAAAGCTCTCGCGATTTCCGATCGAACTGTCACGGTCACGCGACACCTACCATGATGGCCATCGCGAGACGGCACCCGAAGACGCGCTTCGAGATTCCGGCGAAGAACGCGACGGTGTGGAGAGCCATGTGGGCGGTGAGCGGGACGAGTGAGCTCACTCCGGTGGCCGCCTCGAACCACGTCGTCTGGGTGTGATCGCGGCTGATCAGCGACACGTAGTCGCCGAGAACCATCGCGAAGACGAACGCCGCCAGCAGAAACTTCGGGTGGATCGACGGAAGTGTCACGTGACAACGCGGACGACGATTTCTGATGTAGTAGGGCGGCGGTGTGGCGGCGAAAATGGTGATGGTGACGCCGCCTCTGCGGGTGGTGGTGGTGGTGTTGGTGGCGGTGTCACGTGACGGGACACCTCCGCCCAGATTGGTCGTTTCGGTGAGCTCGGCCTTCGGAGGAGCACACGACACACACGACGGAGCAACCATTTCGTAAAGAAGAGGGAGTGAGAGAGTACCTGAAATGGAGAGACGTAGAGAAAAGGGCGAAGCGGAAGGGGGGACGACATGGAATGTGGTGGACCCCTCTAAGCCCCGCCCACTTTTGCGCTTTTCTCTCTCTCTCTCTCTCTCTCCTCCAAACTTGAAATGCCACGTGGCAAACGATTTTCCCTCTGAAATGCAAACGCGCTCCATTGCACTATTTCGCAATCCAGCAATTTCACAATTTGACGAGGTTTGAAACGGCAAAGGGAGAGATAGAGAGAGAGAGTGGAGGATTTGAGGAGACGCAGAGAAATGAGGAAGCAAAACTACCAAATTTGGTCACGAGGAGAGATGTCCCACTATAGTGTGACACGTGTCACACAAACGTGACCCTTTTCAGCTGGACTGAGAAGACGCAGAGAAATGAGGAAACAGAATTGAAACTACAAATTTTGTCGCTATGTGAGGTGTGAGATGTCCCACACGTGACTCTAGCGTGACACGTGTCACACAAACGTGACCCTTTTCAGCTGGGCACCAGAGAAGACGCAGAGAAATGAGGAAACAAAACTAAAACTAAAAACTTGGTCACGAGGAGAGATGTCCCACCCGTGACTCTAGCGTGACACTTGTCACACAAACGTGACCGCTTTCAGCTGGGAACCTGAGGAGACGTAGAGAAATGTGGGAAGCAAAACTGAAACAACAAAATTAGGTCACGATGTGTGAGGTGTCCCACTATAGTGTGACACGTGTCACACACAAGCGTGACCATGGAAACTGGAAACTCGGGGACAACAACAGACGAAGAGTCTCTCTATGCGCGGGCCACACATCCACACACACACACACACTTTCGAAAAACCGAATGCGAGGGGAAGGGGGCGGGGCCAGTTAAAGGGGGGCGTTACGAAAAAAAAAGGGACGGCGAAATGAGGCCGCAAGGAGCGCGCACCACGCAAAAAAAGGCGTTTTGGAGGGGGAAAAGGGGTGGGAAAGTGAAATAGATGATGAAATCGTATTGGGAACAGTTCGGGAAGGCCGGAAACCCCCATCTTTCCGTCTTTTCGCACCGCAATGCAAACGCGCTCCGGCGAACTTTGGCGGCAAGAGAGTGTGCAATAGAGCGCGTTTCCTCGTTTCTTTCTCAATTTCCTGACTCATCAATCTTGAGCTTTTGCTCTCTCCAATTTCCGCCCCCCCCCCCCCTTTAGCCCATTTCAAATCGTACAACCCATTTCGGGTGATAGAATGGAGAAAATGAATGAGTCACGTGACGTTACGAGCGCCATCCCATAAACTACCGTAATCCTTTATGGGGGCCCTTCCCCCCGTCCTTCAATGGGCTATATCTCGGGAACGAGAAGAGATGGGCAAAAAGTGTCAACTGACAAAATGTTCCCCACATTGTCAGCTACATTTTTGTAGTTGAAACTTTTCCGCGAGCTCTTCTCGTTTTCGAGTTATCCCCGCGGAAACGATGAAATGTCACTTTCTAACAGTTCAGTATCGATTTATTCATGTTTCAAGGTTTCTGGGTGTCAAGCGGGGAGGGGATTACGGTATGTGGTGGGGCGGGGCATCTGTGTGAGTGATGCTTGAATGTGAGGGGGAAAACGTGTGCAAAAGTTATAAAATGTGGGGGGGGGGGGGGGCTCAATTCGAGAAATTAGACGAGCTGTTGCTGCTCGTGCTCCGAGGCGGGCTCCTTGTCGGCCTGCTCCTCCTCCTGCTCCTCCTGCTCTTGCTCCTTCTTCTTCTTCTTCTGCTGCTCCTTCTCCGCCTGCTCCTTCTTGAATTGCTCGAAAAGCTTCTGCTGCTCCGCCTCGCGACGCGCCTGCTCGTCCTCGATGATGTGCGCCTCGTGAAGAAGGTCCGATACGGTCGTCATTTGGAACACCGAGCCTGCAATTGCAAGTGGTAAAACCATTGACTGGGACATCTCCCGCGAGCGCTTACCGAGCCAGATGAGGAACATCACGAACTGGCCGCCCATCGCCGAGACGAAACCGTTGTAGAAGCGACCGGTCGGCTCGGCGTTCGAGCGGTGCGACGCGAAGACGCCTTCGTACGAGGTGGCCATGCCGGAGGAGACGTACGAGCCAATGAACGCGGGTGTCATGATGAGAACGCCGAGACACAACAGGAAGAACATCCACTGGAAGGTGGAAATTGTAGGGGAATCGAACCAGCGACCTTTCGCCTGGCACCCAAACACGTAACCTACTGCGCCACGAAAACTACAATCGGGGGGGGGGGGGATTCGAACCCGCGACCTCCCACGCGCCACCCCAACGCGCAACCCACTGCGCCACACACCACCATCCCACCTGATGGTCCCCAGGGCGGTGATAAGAGAGACTCACCGCGATGGCCATCGCCAGCCGCCCGCCGTACACAGTTTTCGAGACGGCGCCAAAGAAGGTGGCCACGTGGAGGACGGCCAGAATGCACAAATGGAACGTGGGCGGAAGGCCGGTGAACTGCTGAAACGGTCCGGGACGTTGCTCGTCGACGGCCTGAATCGCCAAAGCGTCGACGATTAGCAGCATCGCGACGATCGAGCCGAGCGTGACACACTGGTGGAGGCGACCGCGACGCGTGCCGTCCGTCGCGTTGCGGCGCGGGCCATCGCGACGGTACGGGCGGTGCGGCGGATGACGTGACGTCGCCAATGAAGACGTCGGAGGAGGAGTGGTGGTACTAATCGAGACGCGCACCGGTTGCGAAGAAGAAGTCTTGACGACGCCAGACGCGATGATAGTCATCTTGCTCACTGGAACAATGAAAAAGTGATCAAAACGAGAGAGAGAGGGGGCTCTTCTGACTTGCTCCGCTCGCGGAGCCGCCACAAAACTGAGTGAGAGTGAGAATGCGCGAGGAGGCGTGTCAACAAAGAGGGCCCCCGCTAAGCCACGCCCACTTTTGGTGGCACTCTCTCTTTTCCCCCAATTACAGCGGGAAACGAAGGGAAGCGGAAGAGTGGGCGGGGCCTAACGGGGACCTAGCCGTTTCCGTGACAACTGACTGTTTACATTTACAGAACTAGTGAATCGTATCTGTCTAAAGGGGGTCCCATGTGGGGGTCCCCAAGTGGGGAGCCACCCCCCCCCAGGAGCCCAAATTGTGGCTCCACTCTCTGTCACCCCATAAAATCGTACAGCCCATTGCCATTTATTGAATGACCCTCTTTATGTGCGCGAAAGCGTGATGGGATGTGTGATGGGAAAATGAATGGGCTCTTTCCCTTTACAGCTACCGTAACCCTGACAGGGGGCCCTTAGCGGGGGAAGCGCCTGACAAGCGGAAACGTGTGTTTTATATACGCTCAATTTGACTCTTCTCCTTCCCCCTCTTTTTCTTTCGTTCTCATCGGGGGAAAGAAGAGAAGAAGACACATGTCAATTCCGAAAATATAAGACGAGAGGAACAGGTTGCCACGGGTTACCGAGCACACAATTCTCAATTCCCCATCTCGGATTGTAGCTGTTGGAGGATGAGAGCGAGCCAGAGAGCGCGCGCGCTGGCACGGGGCACGTTTTGATGATGGATTCTGACGGGACAAACCGAAGAAAAAGGCGAATGGGAGAGACGGGGATTGAACTCGCGACCTCGCGCACACCGGCACAACGCGTTACCGCCTGCGCCACAGAGGTGCATTCGAGCAGACCAGTGTACAGGCGGTGATAAAGGCGCGGCCGCCGCCAGGCACCGCATCGTTGACGGATGATTGATGACGCAATTTTCGCGATAATTGGCCGGTTTCGTGTGCACCACGGGATTCGGAGAGGGGGGCCATCTGGTCAAGGAACACCTGTTCTCTCTATTTCTCTCACTCTCTCTTACTCTCTCTCTCCATCTCTCACCGGACACTTCTCGACCAAAAAAATCGATAATCGTCACCGTCGCTCTTTTTTCGTCTCCATTCCCCCATTCGTGCTTCAAAAATGTGCTCGATCGCCTATGAAAAGATGCCGGAGACGTCCGCCACGCCGGTCTCCATCACGCGACGTCTTCAAAAAGTCGACGTGCACGTCTACTTTTTCCTTTTCGTTGCCACGACGTGCGCCTACGACGTCACGAAGCTCGACTACGTTCTCCAGTGGGGCGTCAACGTCTACACTGTCGCCGTGTTCGTCGAGCTGCTCATCGACGCGTTCCTGATGTTCGCGGCGATCACGCGTCACGTGACAGCGCTGCGAGTCGTCAAAGTGTGCAGTGTGACGTACCTCATCGCGCTGTCGATCGTCGCCGTCATGGCGCCCGTCTGGATGGTGTTCAACTTCTCGTCGGGCGCTCCAGAAGTCGTGCGGCTCGCTTTGGAGCACGCGATTCACACGCAAATGAGCACACTTCAACGCGTCGCCTACTGTTTCGCCGGCGAAATCTATCTCCTTTTCGACGTCATCTGTGAGTTTCTTTTTTTGGAAATTATCGATTGATTTCGCCTTTTTTGTGCAGACTACGCGACGCTCGTCTATTTGGCGCGAAAAATGATCGGGCTCGCCGAGCAGCAGCGAAAAGAGCCGGCCGCCGTCGCCGTCGAGATGCACAGCTTTCAAGTGGTTTGATTGTTTATTTGAAGAATATTATATGAAAGATTTGAAATTTGAAATTTGCCGCGCTTTCTACCACTGAAATAGTAATCTCGTGGCGAGACCCACGCGGCGAGCTATGGTCATGCGCCTTTAAATTATGCCACGTTTCAGTGGTAAAAAATGCGAAAAAAACCTGGATTTTTCGATAAAACTGACAAAAAAAGACGAAATTGTCACATATCGACGAAATAGCGAAAATCCGCCTCGCCGTTATCGAATCGGCGAACGGGAAGACAGGCGGCCAGCGTGTTCGTGACGAACTTCTTGACGGTCCGCTTCCGCGGCACCAACTGCACCGTCAGAAACGTCTGATTCACCGAATCCACACAAATCGAGACGAACAGTTTGGCGACGTCGGAGACGTTCACCGAGAAGCAGTGCTCCTCGCGTTTCGACCGCCGACCGCCCATCTCGACGAGCATCGCGCGCCTCAGCACGGGACATCCGATGAACTGATCGACGACGGTGCCGGCGATCTTCATCGCGTAGAAGCTGCCCACTTTGAGGTCGGCCGCCGCGCCGCGCATCTTTCGCACGAATCCGATGAAGCGAGCCATGTGTTGTTGGGCGTCACGGTCAGTGATTCGGATGCGCGGAAATGTGACTTGCATCGGGAGAAACTCGACGATCTCGATGCGTGACGCGGTCACGTCGAGCAGACGGTTCGGACGCTCCATCAGGCTGCCCGTCCGGACTTGCAGCCGGTCCACGCACACCTCGGCGAGCCAATCGATGCTCCGCAGCTGGAAGATCGTGTCGGACCAGGCGTCCATGTTGATCAGCTCGATCGACTGGAAGTGGTGCTTTGAGAGGAGGCGCAGAAACTCGTCGGTCGGCCTTCGGAACTTGAGGCTCATCTTCAGACTGTCAATCCGAAGCGGGGTGGTCTGGAGGAGACGCAGCGGGAAGAAGTCCTGAAAATGATGCTCTTTGTGAGCTCTTTGGTGCTCACAAAAGAACTCACGTCCAGATACAAGTGACGAATGACAGTGTGCGGCCGTCCGATGTAGGCGTCGACGAAGTGACGTACGAACTCCGACGCGCTCATCGCGACGACGCCACTCCGTCCGTTCGGATACTTCACCTCGATCTCGCCGTTCTCGTCCTCCTTCTTCTTCAACGACCACACGTTCTGGTCGAGAATGATGCGCGCCGCGTAGCCGTACGAATCGATCAGCTCGACACGCTCGAACTTGTACGGCAGTTTGCACTCGAAGGCGCGAATCACGCGACACCTCCGCACGAGATGGTCACGCTCGCGGATCGGAGTGTGACTGAGAATCGCGGTGAGACTCGGATAGCCGAGATTGCGCGGATTTTGCAACATTGGTGTGAGTGGAATTGGAATTGGGGGGGTGACGAGACTGTGCCGTGGGGTGAAGAGACGCAGAGGAGGGGAATGTTATGCCGCATGCCCGCCGCTTGTGCGGCTCACCGCCTCCCAACCGCTAATGTCCGGAAATCGATGGACGGGCTGGGGGTGGCCAGGTGCATCCCCCCGCGCGCGACCGTCGGGAGGACGATATTCTTTCATTAGAGTCAGAAACTGTGAAGATTGGCAGAAAAGATAATACAGAAAACAACAACAAATCTAGACTTGAACTTGAACGAGGACTTGCGAGCCTCGGGCAACGCGCACGAACGATGTGGGCGCGGGTGGCAACACGTCGAAGTACCAGCCGAGGAGAGCGAAACGAACGACAAAGTCTGAAAATAGAAGGGAACCATGGATGAGATTCGCTCTGAAACTCTCTGAAACAAACGCTTACAGATGGTGTTGACGGCGTAGCGAATCGCGTGAAAGACGTTCGCTTCGAGAATATCCACTCTTCTCCGGGAGTAGAACGAAAGGATGTAGGAGGCGTCATCGGAAACGAACTCCTCATCACTGCAAGAGAGTCCGATGACGGTGGCGACGCGGAAGACTAGGAACAGAGCGCTGAGGAGGAACAGAACCATCTGGAAAGAAGAAAACCACTTGTCAACGAGAAAAACACACGAGAACGCGTACCGTGACAATCTTCTGAACGTCCAGCATTTTTCGGTGCGTCAGAATGAGCGCGACGATGAGCGATCCCTCGAGACAGACGCCCAAAAGGCAGTCGATGTCGAATAACGCGTCTTTCGGGGCGTGGAACGTCTCCGCGATGCCGACCGCCCAGTCGTATCCCTTCGCGTAGGACGCGAACCAGAACGCTTCGAGCACGAAAATGACGCTGAAGATCGCGAGCAGAACTCGCTGTCGAGTGACTCGCAATTCTGACATCATCGATTGTGAAGGAGCAGGCGCCTTTGAGTTCATTCTGCAACAAGAAAAACGATAGTTTCGTTGGAAAACGGCGAGAAAATGAAGGAACTGCGATGAATTCGAAAAGTAACCATAGAGATCGAAAAATTGGGGAAAAAAACCTTGGAAATCGGGAAAAACTTCGAAATCCCAACTCGAAACAATCAAAAGCCGCTGAAAATTTGAAAAATACGTTTAAAAGTGAATAATTTTGCTATTTTGAGCGAAATTTCATGACAAAACGTCCGAAAAATAGCGAAAAACCGAAAAATTGGAAAACATTTTTTAGGATTTTGAAAATTCCCGGAAAACGTGGCAACGATGCTCCGAAATAACGCCCGCTCGCTGTTTAGCGAATTTCAGAGCCAACTCAGAATTAACGATGAAAAAAGAGCGAAAAAAGAAAATTTATTATTTGAAGACGGTAAAACTTGTGTGAGTGTGAAAAAGTACAACAAATAACAGGAAGGATAAGAGAAAGTAACAAGAATCATGGCCTAAACATCAAATAAGAGGGCGATAATTCGCGATTTCGGCGGCACCACTTGCAGGAACCAATCGATAAGCGCGAAACGAACGAGGAAGTCTGAAATCAGAAGACGAAGGCTTAAAACCATAAAAGAAGACGTACAGATGAGGTAGACGCAATGGCGAGCCGCAAAGAAGGTGTTGTGTTTCACGATTTCCATTCTGCGCTCCGCCGTCAACGCGATCTTGACAACGTTGCGATGGAGTATGTAGGATTCGTCGAAATCTTCCTCGATGACCGATTCCGTGCCAACGAACTCTGAAACGGCGGCAGCGTAGAAGATCTCATAGACTATAAAAACGAAGCAGAGAACGCTCAGAACAACCTGAAAGAATGGAAATTTAAAAGATTTCGAAGATATTCATATTGAACATACCGTAATGTTTTTCTGCACTTTGAGAGATCCTCGATGCGATATAAGAACCGAGATGAGAAGAAGCCACTCGAGGAAAATAGTGAAGATCAGACCGACGTCGAAGAAGACGTCCTTGTCGGCGTAGATGCTCTTCGTCGCGATGAACGCCCATTTGAAGCTGTTTCTGTACGAAACCCACCAGATCAGCTCGAGCAGTAAAACAGCGGTGAACACCAGAAGGACGACGTTGTGGCGGAAGTCGTGCAGTTTAGAAGACGTCGCAAGCGCTTTTGTGTCCATTCTGAAAAGAAAAAAAACAATAACTTGATATTTGAGAGGACAGAATACGCAAAAAAAACGACGAGAAATGTGGTTTGTTGAAAACAATTCAAAAAATGTCGAAAGTTTTTGAAAAGTTTCGAAGAAACTTGTTCACCGCTGAGACAGTAACCGCGCGGTGAGACCCATCTGGAAAAGTCCATGCGCCTTTAATTTTGATTTCCAATTTCAAAAATGATTATCATTCATTTGGACAATCTCGCTGTGCGGTTGAGTTACAGATAAATAAAAATGTAAATGTTTTGAATGTTGACAAATTATTAGCAAGTCTGGACGCCGGAAGACACGTGGCGGTCCTTATCCATCGCGGCGATGACCTTTTTCAGCAGATAGTATTGGAGGTAGGACACTGAAATATTTGTTTTGTATTTACTGCATTAGAGAGGTCCCTTTGTATTAATGAGCTAGGAAAAATGACATGCGTAGAACTCTATATCAAATCACATTGCACTCTTCTTCAAATGAAAATTACTCACCAAAACATCCATAAATGGCGAGAAGGATGACTGAGAGAAAGACGGCCACTTGAAAGCTTGTCGTCATGTAGAGGTGCAGCGTTTGCACACCGAACAGCTTCGATTCGAATGTGAGCGTGCCCAGATCCACGTCTCGTTGCGAGGCGACGACGAAGACTGTAAGGAAGATGTAGGCGCCGATGGCGATGACGAAGAACACTGCGAGGACGAGCTGAAGACGAATAATGAGACGCTGCACCGATTTCTGATGAGACTCACCGCCATGATTTTGTTGTAGACAAGCACGCTCCTCTTCTGCGTGACGGCGCCGTAGTAGAGATAGGCATCGGAGGAGAGCAGGAAGAGAAATATGCAGAGCCAGAAGATCTTGTGCTCGGCGACGAATAGCAACGGCAGGAGGCAGAGGATCGGCAGAAACTCGAGAACGAACACACAGATTACGCAGATCAGAAGCGTAGACCGTGGATCCACAGATCGGATGCGTTCGCTTATCGAATGTTTTTCGATTTTGAGCTGATGGGGCGCCAAAAAAGTGGCCACTTCGCCGGAGTACGGCGGCGGTTTCTTGTCGAACTGCATTGTGACTGAAAATAAATGAATTTTTTTTTCAAAATTTGAGCTTTTTTTAGGTATTCAAAAACAGGAAGCAAAGAAAAACGATAAATTTCGAGGAATTTGAGTGCTGAAAAAAGTTTTAGGACGTTTTTCCCGCCAAAACAGTAATCGCGCGGCGAGACCCGCGCATTGAAAAATTCCATGCGCCTTTAAACTTTTGAAAGCAAGACAAATGTCTCTGCAGTTGTCCAGCAGGGTGAATTCGGAGGTTACAACGAATGTCTTAAATGATTATCATTCATTTGAACAATCTCGCTTTGCCGGTAAGTTACAGATAAATAAAAATGTAAATGTTTCAAATGTTGACAAATTATTAGCAGGTCTGGGCGCCGGAAGACACGTGACGGTCACTATCGATCGCGGCGATGGCCTTCTTCAGCAGATAGTAGCGGAGGTGGAACACTGAAATAATTTTACTGTATTTACCGTCTTTGAGACTCTTTTGGAGTTCATATCGTGAGAACTACGGAACATAGACAAATTATATGAAGGATCTCATTGCGTTCCCCTCAATCGCTCTTCTCCTAACAAAGGTTACTTACGAATCAATCCACAGACGGCGTAAAGGGTCAAACAGAGGTAGACGGCAACTTGAACGCTTGTTTTCAGGTAGAGGTGCAGCGTTTGCACTCCGAACAGCTCCTCGAGTTTTCCACCGAACTTTACAGTGCCCAGATCCATGTCCCGTTGAGTGAAGGCCATGATGAGCACGGTGCTCAAGTGAACGCCGACCGACATGGAGCACATAACCACGAAAACAAACTGAAAACGATTGAGTAATGAGAGCTTGAATCGATTGTGAAGAGACTCACCGCAATGATTTTGTTGACGACGAGCACGGCTCTCTTTTGCGTGATGGCGCCGTAGAAGAAGAAGGCGTCGATGGAGATCGTGAAAAGGGCGACGCAGAGCATGACGATCTTCTGTTCGACGACGAATAACAGCGGCAGGTAGGAGAGGATCGGCAGAAACTCGACAAAGAACACACAGATTGCGAAGATCAGAAGAAGAGTTCGCGGATCCACAGATCGGATGCGTGCGCTTATCGATTGATTTTCGACTGGTCTTTCGATTTCGAGCTGCTGGGGCGCCAGAAACGTCGCCTCTTCTTCGGAGTACGGCGGCGGTTTCTTGTCGAACTGCATTGTGACTGAAAAATTATTCATTTTTCTTGTTTTTCTCAAAATTTGAGCTGAGCAAAAAATAGGGAAAAAAGAGGAGCAACCACAAAAAAGCTCGAGAAATTTCGATGAGATTCGAATTTGAGCGTTTTTGGATGTTTTTCCCACCAAAACAGTAATCGCGCGGCGAGACCCGCGCATCGAAAAATTCCATGCGCCTTTAAACTCAATGCGCAGAATTTCCGTTTTTGGGGTAAAAACCAGAGTTGCAGCGGGCCGGGCCGGGCCGGCCCGGCCCGGCCCGAATTGAAATTTTCCAGCCCGGCCCGGCCCGGCCCGCCTGAATTCGAAAGTCGGCCCGGCCCGGCCCGGCCCGGGCCGGCCCGCGGGCCAAGCAAAAAAACAAAAATTTGTTTCAAAACAGGTTTTCGTCTAGCGGTGCCGGTTTTGAACCATTTTTTCACCTTTTTCAAAAGATAACGCCAATTCTAAGTGTTTCCTGTCAGTAGTCACTTCTAAATCAATAATTGCTTTCGAAACGGTTTATTTTTGGGATGATGTCGCAAAATATGACCTTTTCGGCGATTTTTGTCATCACCTGTGCGCCGATATTGACTGGAGTTGCTAGAAAATCGTCGAGGAACAATTTTCTGTCACTTCTGACTCACTCACACTTCTGATACTCCAGAAAATGGAACTTTCACGCAAAGAAGCTTGTTTCACCATGTCTTTCAAGCAACTTCAGTCAATTTCAGTACACAGAATGGACGCCGGAGGCGAAAATGATATTGAATTGACCAAAAAGGCCATTTTCAATTGTAATCACCGGAAAACTATTAAAAAATGAAGTTTTGGAACAATTTACATACGATTGAGCTGCTGAAAGAATGAAATCAAGCAACTTTTTTGAGCGGGCCGGGCCGGCCCGGGCCGGGCCGATTTCAGAATTCTCCGGCCCGGCCCGGCCCGGCCCTCAATCCTGCAACTCTGGTAAAAACCAAGAAAAAACTCGCATTCTTTGTCATTTTTCGACACATTTGAATTGAAAAATATGAAATATACTAAATCAGACTAAAAATAGGAAAAAAGACAACAATTTGAGGTGAAACACGAGCCAACTCTGTTCTCCTGATAACGGGTCATTTCCGCCCATCTCCATCGCCTTAAAACGAGGAGAATCATGTGGAAAAGAGTGTAAACAACTGGCGATAGGCGTTACTCGGTTCTGTTTGAACAACGCCAGTTTCACCTTGAGCCTCGGATTGTTGAGAGCGAGGCAACACAGGAAATTCGTCACTTTTCACAAATCTGCCCGAGATGATTTCATCGATTTGCACAGGATTTTGTTCATTTGTCGAGGGAAACGGGAAACGGGAAACTTTCGAGAATGTGAAACAAAGTAAATAACAATAGAGAAATATCAAATTAGACGGTTGGAGCGGGTGGCGCGGGGACGACTTCCTGCTGTCGTCCTTTCATCATCTCCTTCAGAAGTCGGTAGCGGACCATGACGACTGAAAATGGATGGGATGAGTGGGGGTTTTCGGTGTGCTACTGGGGTTGACTGACTGAAAACGGCCAACGACGTCGCGGCCATCATCCAGAGGCTGATGGCGATGTTGGTGGTCACGTCGAGTCGCTGTCCGAACTTCAGAAACGCGCCCCTCGCGATCTCGACGCTCAAGCAGAGGAGAACGAATGAGGTGAACACCTGGTTGAGCAGAAATGTGACCTGCAATTGGAGATTGGAGAGAATGAGGGAGCTCTCGCCTACCGAGAAAAACTTCTTGATCCAGTTCCTCTGGGCGTGCTCCGAATCGACAAAGTAGAGCAGCATGGCGTCGTACACGATGACTATGATCACGGAAATCGCAACACGGGCGCCGTTTGGATGCAATGCGATGGCGAACGGCAGCATGAACATCTTCGGAACGGCGTCGAGCAGCAGAAGGCCGATGCTCGCGAGAAGAAGTCGAAAGTGCGCATCGAACCCGCCGAACGCGACGGAAGACGGCGTCGCGGCGACGTTCGACGCCTTCGGGGTGTAGGCTGGCGGCGGTCTGTCCATTCTGTAGGAAAGAAAATCGAAAATCGTCGAAATTCCCTATTTTCCACACTGAAAACTGTTTCGCTCGAAAATTTCGCAAAATTTTGCGAAATTTCAAAGAATTTCTGTTTTTCGATTGAATTTGAGCTGAAAATCCGAGAAAAACAGCGGGAAAACACGGAAAAAAGCGCGAAATTGAAGAGGAAGCGCGAAAAATTTTCGAAAAAAGTTTCGACGAGACACTGTGGCGATTCGAGAGACGCAGAGAGCAATTGTCAATGGGGCGCGTTTGCAGCGCCTCCCCCTATTTTTTTTTTCAAACCGATTTCTGGGTTAACAAAGTTTATTCTTGCAGTAGTGTGAATTCACGTGTTTCATGAGGATATATTAGGTTACACGTTGAGGGAATTGGTTCAGAATGTGTGAAAAAAGTGAAAAAAAAGGAAAAGCTATGGGCAGAAGGTGTTCGGCGCGTGCTCCTGCTCGATTTTTCTTCCGTTGCCTTTGTCACAGGTCTTCTTGAAGAGGATTTTCTCGATGAATGTCAACTCGACGGTGGTGACTGGAAAAAGAGAGAGGATTCAATGGAAAATAAGGGAAGAAGCGAAGAAACGAACCGATGAGGAAGATCGTGGAGATGACGAGAATCAGGATGCCCATCTCCATTTGCACGACGATTTGACGTTTCTCGAAGTAGCTGGCGAAATGCTCGCGGGATTTCGCCCAATCGAGAGAGCTCATCGTGACGAGCAGTCCGAAGACCGTCAAGAGCAGCGCGATGACGCCCTCGGTGAGCGAGACGAGCAACGCGAGCGACAGTGTGAAGCAGTCCTGGAACGTCGACGCGAAGAACAGAAGCGTCTCGACGGCGAACACGGTGACGGCGAACGGAAGCGTGTGCTCGTCGATCGGCACACTTTTGGCGACGTAGATGGCGCCGCCGAAACGGAGAAGGCCGAACACGCGGAACATCGTCGACATCACGCACTTCTTCCACTCTTCACGGCTCTTTCGGTCGGTCTTCATGTCCTCTTCGCCGGCGGGAAGCAGGATCAGCGTGACGTCTTCGGGAGACGCCGGACGGCTGAGCTTCGGGTAGAGAGTCGTCGCGGGGCGCGCGTCCATCGCTGGTTGGCTGCAAAACGAAGTGAATGTGAGATGACGATCCGAATCGTTCGGTGGAGAGAAAGAGAGAGAAAGAGCGAGAAAATGGGCCAGCCCACACGTTTATCTCGATCGAAAGATAAGGGAAACACATTCCATCGAGCACGACAAGAGAGAAAAGAGGGGTCAAATGGCCGGCATTCCGGAGCAGATGGACGGACGGAGCAGACGCGACCGATAAGATAGAGACGAGAGAAATGTCGTCGTCGTCATCGTCGTCGTTGATTGTATTTATTTATTACACCGTTCATTACACCGCGCAGCGAGCAGAGAGAAGACAACGAACGCGCAATAGGCCCCGCCATCGGCAGGTCAAATTTTGAATGAGATACGACGCAATTCGATGGGATTATGGGTTTTTTTTGTTTTTTGGGCAATTTTGGACATGAAGAAGAAGAAAATGGAAGATATTCACAGGTTTTCAGGCTTGAGAGGCTTTAAAAACAGTTTTTTTTCGAGAAAATCTGCCCAAAATTTCAAATTTGAGATTCCCAAAATTTTTTGTTATTCGTGACGAGACCCATGGGGAAGAACGGGTGCTGCGCCTTTAATATTTCACAAGTTACGGTACTTTTTGACAAATATTTGAAATTTCGAGCGAAAAAGGGAGGAAAATTGAAAACTTGTTGGCAAGTGGCGAGTGCTGCTTGTCTCGCTCTCCACCCGCTCATTTCTGGCCATCTGTTCGCTTTTTGGGGGTCACGCGACTTGACAACATCTCTTTTTCTCTAGCTTTTCTTCCACTTTCTGCCACATATGTTCGTTATGTTCCTTGCAAGGAGTCCTTGTGGTGTATTTACGATGGATTTGGGGGGATATTTTGGGCACGGAACGTCTGAAACTCGCCACACCGCTATTTTTTGTGTATTCCGACCAAAAACCGTCGTCCGATCAAGAACGCACATGTCAAAACGCCACGAGTTTCAGTTGATTAGCATAACAAAAAGCGGTTCGCACTCTTGCGATTCCACCGATTCGGACGCCATTCTGTCGACCACAAACATGTCGTCGACCCGTTCCGCCCAACCGTTTGTGCTCCATGTGGAGCCGGCCGACCCGCGTCGCTTCTACAACGGATTCCCGTTCCGTCGCTGTCTGCTCGTCTCCACGTGTCTTTTGGCGTTCCTCGAGCTGTCTCTGGTGGCGACACCGCGCCCCAACGACTACCTCGAACCGACGATCTTCACGCCCTTCTGCACCGACGTCTTCTTCTTCGTGATGATGTTCAAGGACGTCGGCGTGTATCTCGCCGTTTACAGCCAAAATCTGCGGTGGATGATGATGGCCAAGTGTTGTGTGGTACGTCATCGGATAGATTTTCCACCCTCCGTTATCAATTTCCATTGTCCAGACGATGCTGACCACGTTCCTCTGGCTCTTCTCGCTGTGCACAGTGCTCGGGAACGCCGCCTTCGAACAGCCCCGAATGGCGCAGACGCTCAACTTGACCGTATGCACGCTGGCCTTCTACGCGTCCGCCTGCTACATCCAAGGCCAATTCCTGCTCAAAAACCACATCAAAGCGCTCCCACTCTACCGTCCCATCGCGCAGGACGTTGTCGTCGTCAAGAAGAACGGCGAGACCGTCCCGTCACCACCGCCTTACTCTCTTCAAATTTGAAAAGAGATTCCTGTTGCTTTAAAGTTTAAACGATTGTCGATAAACTTGTTCCACACAGCTCTGGCGGACGCGCCTTTATCACACCCTGCCGCCTTCCTCCGCGCTGCACACATTTGGCGCAGTGGGTTACGCTTTTGAGCGCCAGTTGGAAGGTGCGGGGTTCGATTCCCCACAGAAGAATCGCGAGCGAAGCATAACGGACCCGTTATGCTTCCGCGAACGGCTCCCGTATTGCATCCGCGCCCACACTAAATGGCGTCCGCGTCGACGCGGATCCGCGCGGACA
Source organism: Caenorhabditis afra (assembly GCA_963570955.1). Lineage (NCBI taxonomy): Eukaryota > Metazoa > Nematoda > Chromadorea > Rhabditida > Rhabditidae > Caenorhabditis > Caenorhabditis afra. Next base: position 6,958,774 of record OY751534.1, read on the forward strand.
CTCCCGTATTGGACCCGCGCGGGCGCGTCCGCTAGCACGCGGATGCAATATGCGAGCATTATGTAAGCATAGTCGCGCGGACCCGAGAACGTGTCCGTTACGCTTCCGGCGCGAGTTATCTGTGCCCGTAATCATTCTTCCAGTTGGTCACTGCTGCAGAAGCCCTCTTCTTCTTTTTTCCCCCTGTAAACTGTGTAAACCGTCGCCTGCAAACTTGAAAAGTGTAAATAATGGAAAAAATCCAATCATTCTTCTCCTGCGATGCGAGCACAAGCACATTCCGATGGAAAACGCGTTTCAGACTTTCAAAAAAAAAAGGATACTTTCATGGAGAAAGGGGTGCTAGAATTTTGAGGGGGAGGGGGCGGAGCCATTGAAATATCAATTCCATGTTTATGTTTATAAATTTCATTTTCAATAATTTGCAAAAGTCAGGTGACTCGGAAACCTGAAACCTGAAACCGTTTGCTTTTTTTCTCAGTTTATATTCAATTGTAAACAAAAATTTGAGAGAATTGTATACAATTCGAAAGGTTCGGTCGTCATTCGAGGCGCCTGCTCCCGTCGCGAGCGGTCGCAGCTCTTCGGAGCTCCGTAACTCGGGAACTGGTAGAGCTAGAGAAAAAGTGTTAAGGAGCAAAATGTTCCTTGCATTGTCAGCTACATTTTGTTAGTTGACAACTTTCTTCTAGCTCTTCCTGTTCTCAAAATATGGAGCTCCAGGGCTGACTCTCTGTGGTCACGCCCTGCGTCGCTTTTTATCTTCCCTAATCTTCGTATTTCTAGGTTAGCGTCACGTGGTCACGCGGTCACACAGTCACACAGTCACTCAGCAACCAATATGAAGCTCAAGACGAATCTCGGTGTCGATGAGGTGAAGAAGCCGTCGTTGGTCGATGTGGAGGAGCAAAAGGAGCAGAAGACGTCGTCGAAAAGCCAACGTCTTCATTGTCGCGCCGTCGAGAATGTGCTCCAGAAGAGCGCCAAGTACGAATACACGCCGTTCGAATTCCGATGCGTCTACGCGAAAGACGGCACTTTTGTCCGCGTACGCGCGATTCCCGGCATGATACGCGCGCTTCCCCAACTGCTCGCCCCCGCGTTCACCATCGTCCTGCTCGTCTGGCAACTACTCCAGATGGACTCCGTCTCCATCGAGGAACGTCTTGTGCCCATCCACTTTGCCGCTCTCATCGTGACCGCTCACTTCGTAAGAATCGCCGCCGTTCTTCGTACCGCCTACGCGCTCTCGGTCGGTTTTTGCTTGATTGTTTGAGAGACAAGGGAAATCGTTTGCAGATGCTTACACCGTTTTTCGCGTTGGCGGCGATGCTCGCTCAGACACTCTACATGGATTGGGTACACGAGGCCAGCGATCTTATCAGCATCCTTCGTACCAACTTCATCGTTTTTGGTAGGCACATCTTGAGATCTTGAGAACGGGTAGTGCTAGGGAGAAAGTGGCAACTGACAAAGTATAGGGGACCATCCTAGCTCTTCCAGATCTCAAGATAGACCCGTTAATAGCGAGGAGGGGCTCTGCCGCCATGGCTTGGAAGGTCGTCAGGTTCAGACCTTCATATCTGGAAAACTAGACATGCTAGGGAAAAATTGTCAACTAACAATTTGTTCCTCGCACTGTCAGCTATATTTTGTCCCTTGACAATTTTCCTCCAGCGCTTCTGGTTTTCAAGATATGAGGGCTGAAAGCTCAAGGCTCAAGGCCCCAAGACAGAGCGCTTTTCCCGCAGCCCTGCCAGTTCTCAAGATATCGTTACAGTAAGCATGCAGGTCAATCGCATGGTCGCCAACGCGTTGCAACAATCCAATGCGGAGCACGAGATGAGCAACGACATGCGGGAGGAGCTCGAGCAAATCGTCTAACACACCCACGCTCTTCCCCCCGCTCTCGCCCCGCCCACTTATCCTGACCGCTCTTTTCGCTTCTCTCCTTCTTTTTAAACCGAAAACGTTACATTCTGTCCGCTTCGCTTTGCCTTGCTTCTCCGCTTTTCCGCTTTTCCGCTTTTCAATGTCATTTTCATATCTTTCTTATTAATAAAATCAGATTACGCTTTTGTTAAGTACATAATTTGTGGAAAATTGTGAAGGCCGTTTGTTTCGAATTTTCCAGTTGACAGACCTTGACAGACTTTGAAGTGGGTTCCATTGCAATTTGAAAGTGAAGAAAAGAGTTGAGGTTAAGTTCCATAGAGCGAATTTTACTGGGACAGATCTCATCTTGATATGTGTTCACCGTAAGACTAATAGGCGCTGTGTCTTGGGGCCTGGCGCCTTGAGCTTTCAGCCCTTATATCTTGAAAACTACTGTCAAAACGTTTCAATCCAAATCCGCTCTACTGCACTTAAGGGCGACGCGTCGCGGTCGGCGCGCGCGAAATTCAAACGGCGGCCGGGGCCTAGAAATCCGCGGCTTGCGGCCGCTCTTCCATCGCATTTTTTTCGACGATTTATTCCGTTTTTTCGCAGTTTTTCGTGTATTTTCACATTATTTTTGCATTATTCCATCAAAAAATGATAACGAGCATCGATTTTCATGTTATAACGATAATTTTCGGCCGAAATTTTGTAGAAAACCGAAAATTCACCCAGAAACCAGTAAACTTTCGCTTTAGCTCATTTTCACCCATCGATCCCGTTTTTTCACTCGATTTTGCTCTTCTTTTCAGTTCTGATTATTGTTTTTTTGGTTTCAGTTCAGTCAGCAACGATTTGGAAACGTCTAGGACGAAACAAGCGCCGTCTGACACTGAAACTGGGAAACGAGGATTTTGTCGTTGAGAGATTTTGGAGACGATGGTTATTCATGTGTTCAAATTGGTACTCAATTAATTCATTATCAAGGAACGTTCTCATGGGCAAAACCCAAAATAAAGTCGAATCAGAACGAGATATTTTGGCAACCGGTTGGATGTGTCCTTTTTTCGAATTGAGCACTCCAAATCGTTGCTGGCAGGACTGAAAGCAAAGAAACAATAATCAGAACTTAAAAGAAGAGCAAAATCGAGTGAAAAAACGGGATCGATGGGTGAAAATGAGCTAAAGCGAAAGTTTACTGGTTTCTGGGTGAATTTTCGGTTTTCTACAAAATTTCGGCCGAAAATTATCGTTATAACATGAAAATCGATGCTCGTTATCATTTTTTGATGGAATAATGCAAAAATAATGTGAAAATACACGAAAAACTGCGAAAAAACGGAATAAATCGTCGAAAAAAATGCGATGGAAGAGCGGCCGCAAGCCGCGGATTTCTAGGCCCCGGCCGCCGTTTGAATTTCGCGCGCGCCGACCGCGACGCGTCGCCCTTAAGTGCAGTAGAGCGGATTTGGATTGAAACGTTTTGACAGTAGAAGCGCTGGAGGAAAGTTGTCAACTGCCAGAAGATAGCTGACAATGCGAGGAACCAATTGCTAGTTGACAATTTTCTTCTAGCTTGTCTAGTTTTCAAGATCTGAGCCACTGAAACTAAGACCGCGGCTATATATTTCCAAACATCAAAACTGTAACCAACTTTTATTAGCCGTTTCCCAGCCGCTCCCGCCCGTTCCCATGGCTGGCCAGGCAGCGGCGCCTTTTGATGGCACCGCTCCCCACAGTGGGCAAACAGACCCCCACACACAGATTCTCCCTTCTCCCTTCTCTCTCTTCCATTCCTTCCCCTTCCCTTCGTACGGGTTGGTGACCCGACCCTTTCTCTCTGTTTTTTAAAATACCATTTACTGTATATCTTTTCTCGCTCTCTTTTTAGATTAAGGTCCGGCCCGGCACGTGACAATCGTGATTCCTGTTGAGGAGGAACACTTTTCCCTTCACCTCTCCAAATCTTTCAATCTCCCTCCCAAAACACCTCTAATCCATTACCTAATCACAATTACACACAGACAGCAATGTCGAGCAGACTGGAGATGTGCTATCTGGCCACCATTTTCTTCATCTCCTCCTTGGGTAGCTACACGGGCGGCATCGATCCGAACGACGGCTACCGCTTCCTGTGTCAGACAATGATTGTGATCGTTTGTTGGGTATTCGGAGCACGGGCGGCTCAGATCGGCAAATGGATGGCGGTGAGTCAGGGGATAAGAATGCGAGAGAGATTGGGGCTCAGTATATTTCGAGAACTAGCATAGCTAGGAGAAAATTGTAAACGGACAAATTTTTTCTTACATTGTCACCTATATCTTGACAGTTGACAACTTTTTGATAGCTCTGCTAGTTCTCGAGATATGACAGAGTGAGGTAATTCCTCACTTGTGCTTGAGTTCTAGCGCATATCTCGTAAACTAGAAGAGCTAGCAAAAAGTTGTCAATTAACAAAATATAGCTGACAAAGTGAAAATTATTTTGCTAGTTGGCAACTTTTCCCTAGCTCTTCTAGTTTTCTAGATATGGAGCTCGGAATCATAAGACGCGCTCTAGATAAATTATTATGAAATTTGGTGAACTTTCCCACTAAAGTAGGTCAAATGAAGTCATTTTGAAGCGTTGACTTCAATTTCTCATCCACCACTCTCGTTTTGCAGTTCGGCGTGGCCATCTTCCACATCTTCGCATTCTTCGCCGTGCTCCTCCGCGCCATCGGCGGCGGCTCATTCGAGACGGTCGTCCGTCAGAAGATCCTCATCCACCAGCTGAAACCGATTGTGTGGAGTCTGAGTAAGCGTCGTCACGTCTTCTTCTTCAACATAAACGTCTCCTTCCAGGCAACCTGTCTCTTTTCGGGATCGTAAGCCGCGAGTTGAATCGACGCGACTAGAAGGACGGACGGAAGGGCGGGAAAACGGAGGTGTGCGATGGAGCGCCATTGCAATTCCATTAGTAATTAGTAGTAAATGACATTTAAAACGTTTGATTGAAAATTCGCTCTTTTCCTGTTTTACAAACTAATCGAAATTGGATGATAATGATAAAAATTTGATAACCGATTTTGTCAGCATACAGAGGGGAGGGGGGACAGAAACGTAGTGTGATGTCACAAGAAGAAGGAGATAAGAAAGTACAGTGGCTGATGCTCCGAGAGCACACTTTTCCCCTTCTCCTTCTTCTTTAGAAGAAGAGGAGATAAGGACACCACCTTCTTCTATTCCTCTCCTCGACTGCCGCAATGCGCTGGAAACGTCTTCTTATTCTCCTCGTGGCGTCGGCTCTCGGAGCATTTGGAGCACCCGCCACGGGTCCCAATGAGCCGGAGGAGCTCAAGTTGGAGTTCGAGCATCCCACCATTCTTCCCGAGCATCCCGACAATTTTCGAGCCGATAAGTTGGCGGCAAGGTTTGTTTCTAGGCCATGACCTAGGTTTTTCGAGTTTGGCCAGTGCGGCCTAGTTTTAGCTAAACGTCGGTTTCAAGGCCATGGCCTAGATTTCACACTGTTTTGGGATTCTAGGCCAAACCCGGAACGTTTAGAAGGTGGCCTAACTTTTGCAGCGATTTCTAGGCCATCTCGTTTTGTAGAAAACGCCAGGCGCTGTACGTAACGAAGGAACGTCTTCCGAACAATTTGTTCGCGCTCAACTACAATCTCTGGTTCAAACCGTACTTTCCGAGCCCCGGAGTCCAATATGCGGCAGGTGATAACAATTTAACGATCCATATCTGATGCAAACGAGCCATTAAATTGCAGAGAAGAATTTCACGTTCGACGCGCGTGCCTCGCTCGAAGTCGAGGCGCTTCAGACGAGCGATCGCTTCATCGTCAACGCCTACAATTTGAAGATTCAGAGTGTGAAGGTGACGGATTTGAACGGCGCCGATGTGCCGATCGTTTCCACGTGTGAGTGGGGCGCCGCGCGGGCTCCTATACGCCTTGCTGGGTGGCTGTTGCACGCGTTCTCTTTGGCGCAGCCGGTTGCGCTTTGGACTGCCGCCCATGGGTCCCGGGTTCGACACCTTCTGGTGGTGATTTTGTTTTTCTAGCCCAAGACGACTCGAAACAGCAGCTTTCTTTGATTACCAATGCTGGCGGAGTGGTTGCCGGCACGTTCTACACCATCCAATTCGTCTACTCGGGAATCATCAACCCCTACACCGACGGAGGCGTCTACTACACCTCCTACAATGATCCGCAAGGAGTCACACAGTTCGTTTTGCAAGAAAGAAAACTGAAAGTTCAGCTAATTTCAGCTACATGATTGCGACACACATGGAGCCGTTCTCGGCGCGAAAAGTGTTTCCGGGGCTCGACGAGCCGTCGTACAAGGCGCGCTTCAACATCACTCTCCAGTATCCGACGGCCCACGTGGCACTGTCGAATATGATGGAGCCGGCGGCGGCGAGGGACGTCGGCGACGGTTGGAGTGAGCTCGAGTTCCCGCAAACGCCGCAGATGTCGTCCTACCTGATCGCGTTCGCCGTCGGACCGTACGTCGCGCGTCAGTACACGAATCTGCACAACACGTTGACGCGCGCGTGGGGATGGCCCGGCACCGAGCAGTACCTTCAGTTCGCCGCCGAGAACGCCGGCGAGTGCCTGTATCAGTTGGGTGTGTACACCGGTATCAAGTTTCCGTTGGCCAAGGCCGATCAACTCGGTATGCCCGAGTTTTTGGCCGGAGCGATGGAGAACTGGGGACTCATCATCTACAAGTATCAGTATATTGCCTACAATCCAACGGTGAGTTTTTGACCTAGTTTCAGGCTATTTGACCTACTTTTGTGGTCCTTGACCTACTTTCGGCATGTTTGACCTAGTTTCAGGCTACTTGACCTAGTTTCGAGACATTTGACCTACTTTTGGGATGCTTGACCTAGTTTCCAGATTCCTGACCTAGTTTCGAGACATTTGACCTACTTTTAAGATGCTTGACCTACTTTCGGCATGTTTGACCTAGTTTCCACATTCCGGACCTAGTTTCGAGACATTTGACCTACTTTTGGGATGCTTGACCTACTTTCGGCATGTTTGATCTAGTTTCAGGCTACTTGACCTAGTTTCGAGACATTTGACCTACTTTTGGGATGCTTGACCTAGTTTCGAGACATTTGACCTTCTTTTGGGATGCTTGACCTAGTTTCCACATTCCTGACCTAGTTTCGAAACGATTGACCTACTTTTGGGATCCTTGATCTAGTTTCGAGAAAATTGACCTACTTTCGAGACGCTTGACCTACTTTTGTGACCTTTGACCTAATTTCTGGATGTTTGACCTACTTTTTCAAATTTGACCTACTTTTTTCTCTGCAAACTCCTCCAATCTCAGACGATGACAACGCGTGACATGGAAGCGGCGGCGAAGGTGATGTGTCACGAGTTGGCCCATCAATGGTTCGGCGATTTGGTGACGACCGCCTGGTGGGACGATCTGTTTCTCAACGAGGGATTCGCCGACTACTTCATGACGTTCATCCAGAAGTTCGTCTACAGCGAACAAGCGCAGTATCTCGACACCCTTCAAGTGCTCAACGAGCTGCAGGTCGGCCTCAACGCCGACGTCTCCTCGGAAGCGCATCCGTTGGTCTATCCGGACGGTCCGGCGTTCGACGACATCACCTACAACAAGGGCGCCTCGATGCTCCGCATGCTCTCCGACGTGCTCGGCGCCAACGTCTTCCAGACGGGCATCCAGAATTACCTGCGTGACAGATCCTACTCGAACGCGCGTGACACCGATCTGATGACGGCGTTGACGGCGGCGGCGAAGAGCGCCAACGTGCTCGACTGGAACGGTGCGCCGCTGAATGTCACAGAGTTCATGCAACCGTACCTCCATCAAACCAACCATCCGCTCATCCGATACAACAACAATCAGGCGGCCGGACGCGGTGTCACGATGTCACAGGAGCCGTTTGGGGACACCTCCGCCCTGAACGCGACACAATGGAACTACCGGTGGACGATTCCGTTGACGAGCTCGAGCCTCCGACACCCGGATCCGTTCCGACAGTGGATTCCGATCGATAGCGCCGGCGGTGCTGGTGTGAGTTTGGAGCAAGACGTGTGGAGCCCGAAGAACCGAGCCGTCCAGTGGCAACTCACTTCGGTCTACTCGGCCACTTATGGAAGGTGAGAAAAGAGCGGAAAATTTCTTTTTTTTTTTTTTGTTTTTTTTTTTTTATTTTTTATTTTTCAAATTTTCGATTTGAAAATCGAAAATTTGAAAAATTGCAGATTTTTGTAGTTTTAAAGGCGCAGCCCCAAATTGTTCCAAAGGTCTCGCAACGAAAGTTTTTTTGAGGTTTTGCAGCGAAATTTCGCATTAAATTTGCTTTTTTGTCACGAAAAAGTGGAAATTTGTTGAATTTCTTGACTTTTATCGAAAATTACTGTCATTTTTATGTCATTTCCGTGCAAAAACTCACAAAAAATCGATTTTTCCTCAGAATCATCTACGATGACGTCGGATTCGATCGAGTGCTCAAAACGATCAAAGAGAACGGAATTGAAGATAATGTGAAACTCACTTTGCTCGCCGATGAGTATTATTACATGAAGTGAGCTCATTTTCAGCCAAAAACATGCGAATCCTCCAATTTTCAGCCGCGAAAAAGCGGCGAACCGTCCGTACGGCTACGATCGATTTCTGAATCTGGCGAACGCGATTTTCAACACAGAACGATCGATATACCTGCCGAGCTACTCGGTGTTCGCGTTCGCGCAACCCGTGTTGGAGGAGATCGCCACACAGTTCAGAGACACGATCGACAGCGAGCTCGTCACGCGGATGTACAAGTTGTTCTTCCAGCAGGCGTACACGCAGGCCTCCTGGGAGAACTTGGACATTTGGAATACCGAGTGAGCCTCTATTACAAACAGTTACTTTGGTTTAGGGCGCCCCTTCAGCACTTATAACTTGAAAAGTAGAAGAGATGGGGGGAAAGTTGCCAACTGTAGGTCAGAAGACTGAAATTAGGTCAAACATCCAGAAAGTAGGTCAAAAACCTGGAAAGTAGGTCAAATATACCGAAAGTAGGTCAACGACCTGGAAACTAGGTCACGAATCTGAAAACTAGGTCAAAGATCACAAAAGTAGGGCAAACTTCTTTAAAGTAGGTCAAACGTCTCGAAACTAGGTCACGAATCTGGAAACTAGGTCAAGGATCTCAAAAGTAGGTCAAACATCTTTAAAGTAGGTCAAACGTCTTGAAATTAGGTCACGAATCTGGAAACTAGGTCAAGGATCACAAAAATAGGTCAAACGTCTCGAAACTAGGTCACGAATCTGGAAACTAGGTCAAGGATCACAAAAGTAGGTCAAACGTCTTTAAAGTAGGTCAACGACCTGGAAACTAGGTCCAGCTGACAAGGAGAGGAACATTTTGTTAGTTGACAACTTTTTTCCCAGCTTTTCTAATTTTCAAGATCTAAGCATCTCCTAAAATTCGGCTTTGAGTCCTGAATCCGATGCCATAAACGCCGATTCATAATTTCGGTCACGTGACGCGTTACGCCATGAAACCGCATTGTTTCCTTTGCTACAACTTTTCCCGATTCTTCAGCACATTCCAAGAAGTGTTCTTCCCGATCGCCGTCCGCTACGACATTGGCGACGTGCAGAATCTGACGTTGTCGATGTTCGCGAAGGTGAAGACGGCGTGTGCGGACAGTCTGAACGGCACCGCGTGGTGCAATCCGTACCCGACAAATCTGCGACGCGGCATCTATTGCGGAGCGGCGAAATACGCGCCGCCCTCGTCGGACTACTTCTTCCAAATGATCCACTACTACAATCGAGAGGTGACGACGAATCCGTACTTCTACCAGGAGTACATGGCGCTTCTCGAGGGAATGGCGTGCACCCAACAGTCGGCCACCCTTCGCACGCTCCTCCGACTCTTCACGACGTCGACACTCAACAAACGGACGCTGTTCGCCTTTCTGAAGACGAATCCGGCGGCGTCGGACGCGATGGTCGCGTTCATCGCCAACAATCCGCAAATCATCAACGATCCGGTCATCGACGTCTTCCTTGACGCGATGACGTACAACTGGAACACCTACGGCCGTCAGGTGCAATTCTCGAGCATCATGAACTCGCTGCCGCTCACCGACGAGCAGTTGATCGTGTGGGAGAAGTACCAGGACGCGATCGGGCTCCGATGGCAACAACGGTACGGTGTAGGACTGAAACTGACGAATTGGCTCTACGACAACGTCGTCGTCATCGGCAAGGTGCCGTGGGAGAAGGCGTTGCGTGAAGACGTCAACTATCCGAGCTACGAGCTCGCCGTCACGCCGTTCATTCCGGGAACCGCTCAGTACGATTGGTACATGAATATGACGTTCCAGGCTAGCGTTCAGGTGGGGTCTCTCATCTTGAAAACTAGAAGTGATGGGAATAATTGCAGATCGACTTCGACCTCATCAAACCGACGTCGGTGCTCACAATCAACGCGCATCGACTGTCGTTCGACGGCACCGACATAACACTCTACGCGATCAACGACGATCAGACGGTCACCGAGATTGCCGTCGATTGGCGAGGCGTGGCGAAAGATCTCGATCGGGGCGTGTTGACGATTCCGACGGAGCGACGCGTCGTGTTGTATCCGCAAAAGTATCGGCTGTTCGTCAACTACAACGGATTCATCTTCCAAAATCCCAGCGAGGGAGACGCGAGCAACACGTATTTCGGAGGATTGAACGGCAGAAAGGGGTGAGTCACCGGGCGGGCGGGAGGTTTCTAGGCCACCTTGGAACAGTGAGGTTTTAGATTTGTGGGATTCTAGACCACCATGGAAAAGCGAGAATGAGGAGTTTTTTGGATTCCTAGGCCATATTGGGGGAGTTTGGGTTTCTAGGCCACAAGGGAAAAGCTAGAATTGAGATTTTCGGACTCCTAGGTCATTAGGCCAAAAGTATGATCCTGAGGAGTTTTGGGTTTCTCGGCCACCTCGAACGAGTGGGAATCTGAGGTTTTTGGGTTTCTAGGCCACATTGAGAGAGTTAGGTTCGGGAGAGTTTGGATTTCTAGGCCACCTAGGAAGGGTAGGAATCTGAGGTTTTTGGGCTTCTAGGCCAGCGTGGAAAAGTGTGATCCTGAGGAGTTTTGGGTTCTCGGCCACCCCGAACGTGTGGGAATCTGCGAAGTTTGGGATCCTAGTCCACTTTTTAAGATTCGACCCATTCTCCTGACTTCTAGGCCCCCTTGTAAAGCGATTCCGGTTTGTCTGGCGTTTCCCTGCTATTTGGGATCCTAGGCCATCTTACATCTGCCAAATCCACAGACTCAGTTCCAACCACTCCACCTCTTCCAGATGGATCTTCACGACCGACTTCGAAGGCGGTCCGGGCGCCCGCTCGCTGCTTCCCTGCTGGGACGAGCCGAGCTACAAGGGACAATTCCTCGTGAGCGTCCTTCACTCGACCGACATGATCGCCCTCTCGAACATGATCGAAACGACGAAGACGGTGCTCGACAACGGCTACACACAGACGCAGTTCCAGCAGACGAACCAGATGTCGTCGTACCTGCTGGCGATCTGTGTCGGACACTTCTCGAACATCGCCACCGTCACCAAAGTGGGCACACTGACGCGCGTCTGGACGTGGTCCGGAATGGAGCAGTACGGCGAGTTGGCGCTGAATGTGACCGCCGGCACACTGAACTTCATGTCCGACTTCTTCTCGTTCGACTATCCGCTATCGAAACTCGACGTGATGGCGTTGCCCGAGTACACGCAAGGCGCCGGTGCCATGGAGAACTGGGGACTCATCATCGGCGAGTACAGCCTGTTCATGTTCGATCCGGACTACGCGACGACGCTCGAGATTGCCGAGTGCGCCGAGACGACGGCCCACGAGGTCGTCCATCAGTGGTTCGGCGACATCGTCACACTCGACTGGTGGAACGACATCTTTCTCAACGAGGCGTTCGCCCAGTACTGGTTCGCCAACGGCATCAACGCCACGTTTCCCGAGCAGGAGGCGTACGCGATCGACTACAACCGCTTCTACATGAACCACGTGGCCCTGAAGTACGACTGCACACCGGGCACGTCGAAACCAGTCATCTCCGACACACCGCCCGTGTTCGGCATCGAGCCCTACTACAAGGGAAGCGCCCTCCTGAACCTGCTCAACAACGTGCTCACACCCGACGTCTTCCAGTCGGGCCTCCAATCCTACCTCACCCAGTACGCCTATCAGAACGCCGGCGCGCAAGATCTCTGGACGTCGCTCTCGATGGCGGCACAACAAGCGGGCCTGACCGACTGGAACGGACAGCCGCTGGATGTGGCGAGTCTGATGGATCCGTTCACACTGCAGACCTCGTACCCGATCATCACTCTCACGTTACGGGGAACATCCACTGTGCAGGCATCGCAACAGTCGTGCATGAGTGGGCCCACCCTTTGGAATGTGCCCCTCTTCACGCAGGACTCGACTGCCACCAACTTCAACTGGTTCGTGAACACCACCGGTGGCAACGATGACACGTGGCTTCGACCGCTCCCCGCGCCGTTCCGGATCGACAATGCGGGTAGTACGGTAGGTCACAGGTATGTGACACCCTGTCACATTGTCCCCTCGCTTGCAGAGTTTCACACGCGTCAACTACGACGACAAATCGTGGGCCGGCATCCAATCGCAACTGCGCACCAACGTCAACGCCGTCTCGCCAACGACACGCGCGATGCTTCTCGACGACGCGATCTTCTTCTTCAAGACCGGACGATGGGACATCTCCAAATTTCTCGACGTCACACTCTATCTGGGCGCCGAAGACGCGTTGGCGCCGTGGGAGCAGATCGTCACCTGGTTCACCGAGATTCTCAATCGATTCCAATTCCAGTCGGATTTGGCAACCGTCCAGAACTATGTGATTCAGACGACACGCAACGCGTTGAACCGCGTTCAGTACAACACGAACGGCATTTGGACGAACGAGTGGGGACATCTCCCCCTCTCTTGTTTCAGAACTTTTCCCGTTTTCAGTCGAATTGTGCAACTACTCGTCAACATCAACAATTTGGCCAACAATCGCGTGAATCGGCTCGTTTCGCAGACCATGTTCAATAATTTCGTCCAAAAGTGCCAGTACTCGTTGGACGGGACCGGAAAGTGCTCTGGGTAGGCTTGAAATTGTCAAAAATGAGATCTACGTCCGATTTCCAATCGATTGACACCCATATTGATCGGATTTGGACTTTTTTGATATTTGACCTACTTTCGACCGGTTTTGACCTACTTTTCCAAAAAATTTCGAAACAGGGCAATATGGGTGTCAAACTGCTCCTCAGAATTTCGAGAATCTATAAAAAGGGACGAAAAACGATTTACCATCCATTCTCCAGAATTCACCCGAATCTTCGCGCCTCCACCTACTGCTATGGCATGCTCCAGACGAGCAACTGGAACGACTACGCAGTCGTTGACAGTCTGTACGAGTGGTTCACCAAAAACGCCGGCTACCTGAAAACGGACGGCGCCAACTTGCTCAACGCGCTCGGATGCGCTCAAAACTCGACTTTCTTGAAACAGTGAGTCTTATTTCCGATATATACCGTCTATGTACATCATCACCTGTCTATCTTGATCGATCAATTAGGTAGATGAGTCACGCCCACTTTATGGCACACCTGCTCCACCTGTTTGACCCCGGGGGGCTCAAACTTGGGTAATTAAACCGACAAGACTCAATCGAGTATCGTGATAGCGAAATTCGTAACGAGCAAGTGGAGACGAGCATTTTGAGTATAATGATGATGGGGTTGAGCGAAATTTCACTTCTGGCCATTTTGGGCCCTTATTTGGGCCCGAAAATGCAATTTTCCAAAAGTAGGTCAATATGGGTGTCAAAAAGCTCCAAATGAAGCCGCCAACTCGAAAATCGCATTCAGAAAGCTTGATCTGATCATGACGGGCGACTACCCGCCGTCACTGCTGACCTCAATCGCACTGCACGACTCGACGGGTCTCGTCCTCTTCAACTATCTCACCGACAACACGGCGCTCGTCCTGTTCGCGCCGTTCGACTTCTCCGTCTACGTGCAGGCGCTCTTCCTCAACTGGAGCACCGAAATTCAGTTGGAGACGGCGAAGAACTTCCAGTTCTCGGCCAGCTGGGACATGTTCAATTTGGCACAACAGCGCGCCTACACGTTGGGTATTTTCCAAATTCAGGCCAATCTCAACTGGATGAAGGCCTACCAGTCGCCGCTGATTCTGTGGATTCAGAAGAATTTCGGCGGCGTCAACGCTTGAATTGCCTCTTAACTAACACATAGCCACTATTTTGTTTATTTTTCGATTTTCACAAAAATTCTAAGTAATAATATGAAAAAAATGAAGTTTGAGACGAGTGGATTAGTGGTAGATGAAACGATTTACCACTCTGAGAACGTCATAGCAGGTCAGTCTGTTGTAGAGCGTGAAAAGCCCGACTAGAAGGAGACACACTGAAAATTGATTGTTTTCGAGTGTGGAAATAACATCTACGCCCGATTCCCAATCGATTGACACCCATATTGCCGTGGTTTGACCTACTTTCCGATTTGACCTACTTTTGACCTATTCACATGGATTTGACCTACTTTTCCAAAAAAAAATTGAAAATAGGTCAATATGGGTGTCAAACGACTCGCAATGAGTTTAGAATTCTCAAAAACATAAGCTCACTGGCGTCGGTGTAGATCATTCCGTAGAAAGCGTCAGGATCGGACAAACGGTGCTGAATGCGACGTCTCAGAAAGGGCACGACGTCCCATCCCATGCGGTAGAAGGCCAGCGTGACGAAACGCTGAAAATCAAAAGCGATGGACTATTAGCCAGATGCGCGGCTCACCTGGAACCAGAAGGTGAAGCAGGTCAGCCAGATGTACTCCCAGAAGAGGAAGAGCACCGTCGTGTGGAGGAGGACGGCGTAGAAGGGGAACCGCGAGACGGGTATGTGCTGGAAGGTAGATATTGAAGAGCTCTGTATCTTGGAATCTAGAAGAGCTGGGAGAAAGTTGTCAACTGTCGAAATGTAGCTGACAATGAGAGGAACAACTTTTCAGTTGACACTTTTCTCCCATCTCCTCTAGTTCCCAAGATAAACGCACCAAAACGGCGACTAACCGCGGTCGGCCCACATTTCGTGCGATGCGTCCGAACAGAACGACGCACGAGTAGGTGACGAAACACAAACCGAACAGCTCGCCGACACTCCAGACGCCGTAGTGGGTGAAGACGTTCACGAGAAGAAGTGTGGTGACGAAACGAAGAAACTCGCGCAGGACGAGCAGTTTTTGAGGAGTCATTGCGAAATCGCGGTGAGATCTGAATTCCAGAATGATTTCTTATTTTTTCGTTTTTTTTTTCTAAACGAAAAAAGGGGGCGGGGCTTGCAGAAGTGGGCGGAGTCAAGGGAGGAGAGATAGTGAGTGAGTCACAACGGGGTTCGATGCATGCATAGTTTTGAAATGGTATGAAATGGTACGAGAAATTAACGATTATGCAGTCTCACGTGGTTTGACCTACTTTTGACCTACTTTTCCAAAAATTTTGAAAATAGGTCAATATGGGGGTCAAACAACTCGCAGTGAGTTCAGGATTCTCAAAAACGTAAGCTTACTGGCTTCGAAGTGAAGATACTACTTGAAGTGGTATGAAGTGGTACGTTAAATGAACTATTTCGCAATCTCAACTTTTTCTCTCCGAATCTGGTAATATTCAGATTTCGCCTGAAATTCCAGCAAACAAAACAAAAAACAAAAATTGTTCTTATCCCAATCCAAATGCGCTCTATTGCACGCGCTTTTGCATTGGAGGTATGAAGTTTGCAAAAAAAAAAAAAGAAAACCTAAAAATGTTCGAAAAAAAAAAGAAAGATCTAGCGGAATGGTGTCCCACACTCTCGCTATGAACGTGAGCGAGTGAGTGTGTGTGTGTATGTCACACTTTGGACGTGACTCAATGTCCCATTAGTCACCCGCCTATACTCGATGACAGAGAGCGCGCGCTCTCTCTCTCTCTCGCGACCTCCCGAATGTTTTCATTTCCGACGGTCCCCCTTTTCCCCTTTTCTCTGCAGATATTCGCTGCAGGACACAATGGAGAATGTGTGACTCATTTGTGACTTTTTGCGAGAAATTTGTCGAATTTTAGGCGACGGGGTCCTGTTTTTTAGGGATCAACAGTGCTTGAGGCTTCATATCTTGGAAACTAAAAGAGCTAGGGGAAAAGTGTCAACTGACAAGTTGTTCCTTTCATTGTCAGCTCCATTTTGATAGTTGACAACTTTCTCCTAGCTTTTCTAGTTTTCAAGATATAGCGGTTTGAAATACAGTAACTCTGCTCCAAAGTAGTGTTTTCGGTTTCAGGGCCCAATTTCCTCCATTTTTTAAAGGAAATCGGGTGAAAGTCGAGAAAAACGACCGGAAACAGAAAAAAAAGACCCCGCCGCCACATGGAAAACGAATCACATCGATAGTATTTCCAATAGCTCTTTTCCTCTCTCTCTCCCCGTGGAAATTAGTATTCAAAAATTAGGCAATCACTTTTTTTTGCCCATGCGCCCCCCGTCAGCAGTATCCCGTTTGTTTTCCAATCGATATTTGACACACTTCACATTTCCAAATAGTTTTTTTAAAAAACAGTTTCCACTTCTCGGGGTCACTATTTTGTAGAAATAGATCAGAAGCGCCTCTAGAAGCATAAAAAATGAAGAAAAAGGAGAAAAGCCACCAGGGGGATCGAACCCGCCGCCTTCCGACTGCCACCCAAAAGTGCAACCCACTAGGCCACACGTGCAGCCGTCAGCGCTGAGGTCCCGGGAGTAGACAAGAGCGCGCGCAAACTCTGAAAATTGAAAGCGATTTCTCTCGAATCGCACAGTTTATTCTCGTTTTTTTCGTCTCTATTCATTCAAACACCACTTTCTCTCTACAAAAAAAAAGCACCAGCCTAAGTCCACACTCATTTTTATTCAGATTCGCTTTGATTAATCTACCAATTTCCCTTCTTTCTCTCTTATTTCCGTCTCTCTCAAAATGGCACTTCTACTGCCACCACCGTCCTACGAGGAATGCGTCGGAAGCGGTGACCACGACGAGTCACTTCTTCCGCCCAGCTACGAATCGCTTTTTCCGACGACGTCGCGAATTGATCAAGATGACGGTGATCGAGATGACGTGGAAGATGATGATGTGAACGATGAGATGTAAGTCAGTTCGATAGACAATGCAAATGCGCTCTATTGGACTCTCAGCGGGAATAGTGCGATGGAGCGAGTTTGCATTGGTCACGCAAGTAGTCCAATAGAGCGCATTTCTTCACTTCCAGACGGCTCATTCGAAAAATGATCCGCGCATTTCGCATCGGCCGCACCGTGCTCATTGTGCTGCTCATTGTGCTGCTCGACGAGCTCCTCCTGAAAAAGCACTCGCCGCTCCTCTACTCGTTCGTCGTCGCGTGCCAGATCGCCGTCGCAATCATCGCCTTCGAGCCGACCACCCGTTTTGCTCGGGCCTACACTTCGGTTGTGGTTAGTCCTAAAGGGGGTCCTAATCTGGAAGACATTGGGATTTTTCAGACGAACCTCTTGTGTTTCATACTCGCCATCGACATGTGCAAATCCGATGGGCAGCTTCTAGATCGAAAAATTTTCGCGATGCTCTTTTTCCTGTTTTGTCAGGTCCTCCACCTCTACTGGGAGTTTTACTCCGAATAAAGCTTTCTCTCCACCATTTTCGAATTCAGGGCTCAATTTGGAGCAGTTTGACACCCATATTGACCTACTTTCGACGAAATCCGTTTTTGGCCCAAAGAGGGGGGGGGGGTCTTGGGAAGATGGTATTGCGAAATATCAAAGTAGTCGAAAGTAGGTCAATATGGGTGCCAAAATGATCGGAACGACATGGAGAATATGAAAGTGAGAAGGAAACAGCGAAAATCTGAAAGTTGAGCTCCCAGGAAAGAGCTAAAGTGGAAATCAGGCTTGAAAACATGGTTTCAGATGATTTTTTCGTTCTGGTGGCGTTTCTGTGGTCCCGAGGCTTTGAATTCGGCGGATTCTTGTCTGTCGTATAATAAAGTGTAAACACCTACCGTAACCCTGTTGACCCCTTTCTCAAATGTCACATGACCATCTACACAGAGCTTTCGACCGAAAATGAAAACGAAAATGAACAAACACCGCCGCCCCCACCAACATCGTCGTTATGGACCGCCAGATGTTCTTGTTGACTATCGCACCCCAAAAAGAGTGAAAAGGGGCGGGGCTTAGAGGCGACCCGGCTGGGAGAGCGCGCGCACGCGACCTCGCGCCCTCACAAACATGTTTTCCCTATTCTTTCGCTCGCCATTCGGTCTCTCTGCCACGTCGCTACCGTAACCGCCGCAACGTCTTCTAGAATCACGAATTCCAGAATGGAGCCGATGGAAATCGAGGAGCCCCTTCCGCTGCGCTCGCCGGCCTGTCAGAAGCGCGCGATTCTCTTCTGGACCGCCGTCTCCGCGATCGCCAACATCTGCTTCTACGTCGTCTACCATCCAAGTTTCGGAGCCGAACTGACAGTGCTCACCGCCCTTCTGACGGTCATCACCATGTGGGCCACCATCAAGGAGGACCTCCAACTTCTCGAGGACTGGATGAAGGCGTTGGTGAGTCGCCCGAAATTTTGAGCGAAATTCGAGAAATTCGGAAAATTGCTGATTTTTGTAGTTTTTAAAGGCGCAACCCCAATTTCTTCTCGGGGGTTTCGCAACGAAAATTTCGAATTTCTGTTTTTCAATTTTATTCAGCGAAATTACGCATTTTGAATGGTTTTTCTGTTATTTTTCCGCAGAAAACCGATAGGATTCCGTTTAAAACGCAATTTTGAAACTTTCGCCGCGAAACCTCCGCAAGAAATGCGTGCTGCGCCTTTAAAAACTACAAAAATCCGCGATTTTTCTCTGTTGTTTTTCGAAAGCGAAAACTCGAATAATGCGGCTTCAGGTTGGTTTTTCAATTGGTTTTTTTTATCCGATTGCAGGCCTGCGCGCTCGTCTGCATCTCGATCGTCCTCTTGATCGGAGCCCTTCACTGGGATGCGCGCACCATGAGAATCACACCGTTCTCGGCGCTTCTCGCCTCGCTCGCCGCGCTCGTCTACGGTCAGTTGTTCATTTTTTATTTGAATACTAACGATTCCTTCGAGAATTGCAAAATTTTCGCTCGATTTTCCGATTGTTTCGTCGAAACAAAAGTGAGTAAGGTAATCGCTGGCAAATAGCTGAAAACCGACGTTTTCCTCTGTTCTTTTTTGTTTTTTTACCAAATTTAAAGTTTTCCATAGTTTTTCGCGTTTTTGCCGGACCGAAAAAGTGTGAAATAAGCGGGAATGGTTTCATTCAGAGCTGCTCATCACTTTGTCGATGCTCTTGAACCTGTACTCGACACTCGACGCGCACCAACAACAACAACACCTTCTTCCCGTGATGGCCGTTTGAATTCTAATTCTCGCGAATGTTTTCTTCTCACTTTGTTGCTTCTCTCTCCTCACATAAATTTTTGTGTTATTATGCTTTGTATACACATGGATTTTGTTTTCTTTCGTTTCGATTCTCTCTCTCTCACTCTTCTCAAGGTCAGACAGATGTCCACGGAAGCCCAGAGAGAGGAGGAAGGGGGGAGAAAAAAGGGGGGGGGGGGCGGAGTTTACCCGGGTCCACCTCTCCCCCCAGTCCACTCCCCCCCTCCCACTACTCACTTCATCGCTTTTGTCAGTGTGAGCGCGCGCAATGCCTCCCGACCTGCCGCCCTCCTACGATGAAATCGTGACGGTTCTCGAAGGCGTTGATCTTCGTCTTGAAATTGATAATGACGTGGAACTACGTCCTCCTACTCCAACACCACCACCACCACCTCCCACCTACGACGACATCTTCCACGTCCCAATTCAAAACCAACACCAAAACCTTCACTATCATCTCGCGCGCATCTTCGAGTGCTGCGTCTGGAACATCGCGATAAACTTGATCACGCTGTGCTTTGTCCAGCCGCCGTTCAATCTCGAGCTCAACGTCGTCGTCATCGTCTACATGCTCGCCGCGATGTGTGTCGCCTTCAAACAGAACGTCGACGTCATCGAGAAGTTCATGTTGACCACGGTACGCGCTTTTTTAGTTCAAATTCCCATACCGTACTCAAAAAGTGGTGAACTTCTCTATTGTTCTCCTCCCCCCTCCATTCAAATCGTTTCCCATTGTCATAAGATCAAAGGACAGATTGGTGGTGGTGGTGAATAGGCGATAGAGAGACAGTTAACAGATTGTTTAACGGTCTTAACGGTGTGGGAATTTGTGTGTCGGTGGGCGAAAGGTGTGCAAATTTGTAAACGGAAGAAGGGGACATTTCGAAACCATCGGAAAATGTAGATCTCGGAGTCCTCTTAAAAATGACATTAAGTTTTCAAACTTTTATCGAGTACCGACAAAGTTGTATGACGAAAAGTGGCCGCGCGGACAAGGTCCTCACTTTTTGGCTTCTAACTTTGTTTCTACTCGATAAAAGTTCGAAAACACAACATCATTTTGTAGAGGGCACCGAGATCTACATTTTTCATATGTTTCTTGTCCGAAAATACCAAGAAACAAGGGAGCTGGTCCGTAGCAAGTATGGTTCGGAGTTCCCGCCACGCGCGCTCGATAGGCTAGTGGCGCACACTTTTGCCTGCCAGTCGGTGGACCCTGGTTCAAGTCTTCCCGGTGGCAAAATGTTTTAAACCAGTTTTGTTTCATATGTTGGGTATGCTGCAGGTGTACATCTCCATGTTCCTCCTCATAATGATTGTGGTGACCGTCAGTGTCAACGTGCAGCTCTTCGGGTCGATCTTCAACGTCTGCGCCGCCCTTCTCGTGGAGGTTGTTCTTCTCGCCGGTCAGTCAGCCTTTGTTTCTCGGTCAAATACAGTAGCGGCCAATCAAATATCAACATTTGGTTTTTCGACTGTAACTTTTGTGAAAGTTATCTAATCGACCTGAAATTTTTACTGGGTATGTGAATACGGACTACAATAGTGGGTGAAAAATACTGAAGCTCGGCTTCAATCAGAATTTTCATAATTTCAGAAAAACCAGTTTTTCGCTCAGGCCTAATTTTTAGCCATTTTGTAGCTACTTTTCGAGAATTTCCCCAACTCTGTCCTAGAACGGGGAATGTTCATTCGGTCTAAAAAACATGTTTCCGCTTTAGTTTGGGTGATTTGGAATTTTCCAAACTGATATCTAGATGAAATAGTCCAAAGTCTGATGTTTCGTGAAACCTACGGGAATCGAGATAGATGACCCAAATAACGATGATATATGTTGGAAGTACTTCTTTTGGGCCTATTTAACATGTTTAAATTCATTTTAGATCAGGTCGATTAGACAACTTTCACAAAAGTTACAGTCGAAAAACCGAATGTTGATATTTGATTGGCCGCTACTGTATGCCCACATCGACCCTTCTCAGAACTCCAAGCGACACTCTACCTCCTCGACAACCTAGGTGACGAACTCGACGAGATGCCCGCTCCAGTTATCGCGTGAGGTGTCCCACTACCACCATCACCCGGAATTGTCACAATTTGTTGTTATTTCAAATGAAAAGCTTTTGATTGTTTAACTATAGCAAGACAATTGTTCGGTCACTCGTCGCCAGTGCCGGTGTTTTTGAGCAACGGATTCTTCTTCTTGTTCTTATTCTTGCGCACCTTCGACGTCGTCAACGCCTTCATCGCCTCCTGTGACACAACTGTCACGGGACGGAACTGGAACGTCGACTGCATGAAACGGAGAATTTCCGGCATGTAGACACGATCGTCGGCCGACTCCGACCAGCACACTTTCTGCAAAGCGAAAAGGACAATGGACATGTCACGTGACACATCAACACACCAAGACATAGTCGCCAAAACGCGGATCGACGAGCAGCGGATCGAATCGCATCCGATATCCGTTACGCACCTGTCCGACGACCTCGGCGACCCGCATCTCCGGATACGGTTCTTTCCCGTTCTCGCTAATCTCCCACGCCATGATGCCTGAAAGTCGGTGAGGTCACGCGTGACACCGTGACAACCAACCAAACGCAAAGACGTCCGTCTTCGGCGTGTAGACGCCCGAACGAAGCGTCTCCGGTGCGAGCCACCGAATCGGCACCTTCTTCGACATGTCCATCTGATAGAATGTGCCCTCGCGCGACAGTCCGAAGTCGGCGATTTTCACCTGAAACGACGTTTTGAAAGGTCAAAGGTTCAAGGCCAGGAACTGACTTCAGCGGCCTGGATCTTGAAAACTAAAAGAGCTAGTGAAAAAGTTGTCAACTAAAAAGTTGTAGATCACAATGTGAGCTACATTTTGTTAGTTGACACTTTTCTCGGAGCTCTTCCAGTTTTCAAGATAAGGGATCTGAAAGACTACAGTACCTGTCCACCACCGTAAAGGCAATTCCTGGCGGCAATATCGCGATGGAGGAGCTTCTTCTCGTGCAAATAACAAATGCCGCACGCCGCCTGATAGATCATCTCGAGCTTCTTGGCGGGCGTCAAACCCTGATTCTTCTGCAGATACGAGTCGAGCGCGCCCGAGTCGGCGAGCTCCATAATCACGAGCAGCGGCTCTTGGCCGGCGCTGACGCCGTAGAACTTGACGACGTTCGGATGGTCGAGGTGTCGCATGAAGCGCGCCTCGCGCATAATCTCCTTGATTTGCTCTTTGGTGAGCGCCTCGAGTTTGGCCGCCTTCACCGCCACGTCTTCCACTTTGCCGCTCTTCAACGTCAGCCGTCCCTTGTAGACTTCGCCGAACGCGCCCTCGCCGAGCTTCTTCGACAGCTCCACCTGCGAGCGGTCCACTTCCCAGTCTTGGCGCAGAATCGGCGTCTTGATCACCAACTTTTTGATCGGCTCCTTCGTCACGAGATAGTAGTTGACGAGCGCCGAGACGTTCTCGAAACCTTTCGTCTCGAGAAAGATTTGGCCTGACGAGTTCAGGCGCAACACAAAGTGTTTGATCTGGAAGACGTTGTGGTTGGACTAGAAACACTGTCGGTCGGATCCTAGGCCATCAGCATGCTTAGCTCGCCAACTCACTGGTGGCCTAGCTTTCCACTATCCCAGTTTCCAAGACCAGGCTTTGCGTTTTCCGTGTCTATCGGATCCTAGGCCGCCTGTAGGCTTCGTCCGCTAATGTTCTGGTGGCCTAGCTTTCTACCTTCTCATTTCCTAGGCGATGTCTATAAGGAACCAAACTGGTCGGATCCTAGGCCACCTGTCGAGCTCTTCAACTAGTCGTCAAGGTTCTAGGTGAGGGACTAGCTTCCCACTATCCCAGTTTCCTAGGCCAAGCTCTGCGTTTTCCGTGTCTATCGGATCCTAGGTCATTCCAAGTGATGGCCTAGCTATCCCCCGTTTCCGATTTCCTAGGCCATCCACACAAACCCCGGCGTCCTCCTGCTCCTCGTTCTGCATCGCCGACAGCACGTACTGTCGCGCCTCGCCCAGCTTGGGCTCGGTGCTCCGCACGAGAAAATCGCCGTTTTTGCGCAACATGGCCTGAAAACCGGTATCCACGTGAAGTGTGCATTGGAGCGCACTTCCATCCTGCTCACTTTGATATCCTCGCGAGGCAGAAGACCGTGATACCACGCTTCGTTTTGAATATTGCCGTCAACCGCGTTTGACTCTTTCCTTTCCATCTTCTTCTTCTGCGCGCACTTTGGGACAGATCTCTCGTGACACTCGCTTCTTTCGAATATTGAGTTGTACTCGAAAAGATGGAAGAGAGAGAGAGCTGGAAGATGAGGGCCACGTGGAAATGTGCGAAAATTGATAACATTTATTGAAGGGACACGGTGTCACGTGACCTCAAACATCTTCTACAACGGCTTGAAGCGGTTGGTGTTCCTTTTTGGCGCGCCAAAGTTGACTTATGATGGCGTACTTGAAGACCTCGACTGGAAGCAAAAAAGAGTTGTCCATCTGTCACACTGTCACGCCCTACCGCTGATCATTAGCACGGCAATGATCTCCACCCAAAGCACGGAGACGTCGCCGTACACGATACGACGCTTCTCGAGGCCGACAAGGAAGGGGACGTCTTCTGGGAATGGCGTGGTAGATGAGGACGACGTCTTCTCCTCCTCGTCGTCATTTCCGTAGATTCCGACCAGGATTGGGGTCAGGAAGAGCGGAAGAATGGTCAGAAGGATGCAGATAAACTGGAACATACATAAAGCATCCATATCTTGGAAACTAGAAAAGCTAGCAAAAAAGTGTCAACTGGCAAAATGCTCTTCTCATTGTCGCCTACATTTTGACAATTGACACTTTTCCTCCAGCTCTTCTAGTTCTCGAGTTATGCTCGAAGAGGCCTCACCACGATCCTCTGAGCAATCCGAAGCAGTCGGACCTCGCTGCGCACGGTGGCGATCATGACGAACGTGTTGCCGACAATGTAGACGACCGAGAACACCATCGTCGGCGTCAATTTGACGCCGTTCAGGTAGATGTGAAGGGCCGAACGAGCGCATCCGAGAAGTGCGAGCACGTAGAGCAGTCCTCGGACAGAGGTGCAACTGATCTCCGTCATTCCTTAGTTTTCGAATGTATTCGGGGGGACAGCTGAAGTCAGAGAAATGGGAGAAGCGGGAGGGGAGCAAAGTTTGTGGGCTCAACGAGAAATCACCATGGAGACAGCCAGGCAACATTGGAATCTTTTCATTTTTCTTCTTCTCCTCCCCCCTCGCCTTTCCCACAAGTGGGAAAGGGAGAGAGAGAGAGAGAAAGAGCAACAGAGAGAAAATGCACAAAGAGCACACACATAGATAGAAAGTTGTCATGGAGTTGTGAACGTGTTCTCGTTGACGAAGAGCTTCGTGTCGCACGCGGCCGTCCAGCATCGAGAGACGAGCACGTACTTGCAGACTTCCACTGAAAAACGATCATGGGGAGCAATTCTGGAGGACTGATGGCTGGCCTAGCTTTCCACTATATGGGTTTCCTAGGCCACGCCTATCAATGCCCGAATCTGTCGAATTCTAGGCCAGGGGAATTGCTTCTCAAGCTGCTGTTTCTAGGCCATCCTGGATGGCTGGCCTAGGTTCTGGCCATGGTTTTCCAGGCCATGCATAGCAGTGCCCGAATCTGTCGGATCATAGGCTGACGTGATAGCCTCTCGAACTGCTGTTTCTAAGACATTATGTATGGCGGCCTAACTTCCCACCATATTAGTTTCCTAGTCCACTCCTATCAGCCCCCAAATCTGTCGGATTCTAGGCCATTCCACAGATGGCCTAGGATCCGACAAGTCCAAGATCCATACCTCCAATAGCCAGAGCCATCGCAATCTGGCAAATGACGCCGACGGTCATTCCGAAGTTGAATCTCTCGACGGCCGTATCGATCGGAGTGCTCGTCTTGAACTCCTCCTCGTACTCGACCAGCGATCCCGTGAAATCGGTCGCACTGTCGCTGAACTGATGAGAAGCGGCGTAGCTCGACGCAATGATCGGAAACAGCACCGCCGGCAGGATGGAGATGCTGAGAATGGCCACCTGGAAAGATCACTCGGATATCCGGGGAACTAGAAGAGATGGAAGAAAGTGGTCAACTGAAAAGTTGTAGATCACAATGTGACCTACACTTTGTCAGTTGACACTTTTCCCCTATCCCTGCCAGTTCTCGAGATACACCTTACCATTCCGACCTGCGCCCACTTCAGCTGTCTCTCGTGACGTTTCGCGACGGCCACAATGAGAAACGCGTTGAAAAGCGCGTAGACGGCCGGTATTCCGGTGCCCAGAACGCTCGGCGCCGACTTGCACACTTGGGCGCCGGACTGAAGGACTCCGAGGCCGGCGAGAAAGTAGAGCAGCTTGCGAGCCGGAAAACAGCACAACTTCATCCTCGCAAACGTTTCCTTGCAAATGAGCACTTGAGAGCCGCTCGAAAAAGTGGGCGGAGCTTAGAGCGGCAGGTGCGCTACTTAATGTCACGAGTGCCGGTCGTCATGGAAACTCGAGACCAAATGTTTTCTCCAACGTCAACAAGCATGTTTCATTGAAAAGGAATGTACTAGTTAAATCCTCAAATCCAACGTCGGACGGCTCCGGGCACCAGACCCTGCTTCTCGAATTGCTCGCAGAGCATGTCCTGGAAGCGGCTCGTGATGATTTGGCATCGGAGGATTTCCACTGCAAAAACAAATCGGTGACGTCAGCAAGTGCGCTCTACTGCACACCAAAGTAGCAGGAAAACTAGAAGAGGTAGAGGAAAAGTGTCAACTGAAAAGTTGTTCCTCTCATTGTCAGTTACATTTTGACAGTTGACACTTTTCCCCGAGCTCTGCTCATTCTCGAGATACAACTCACAAAACAGGATTCCGCCGTACACGAGCAACATCTCGAGCCCATTGACGAACGCCAAAAGTGTCCGCCGCACCGAACGTCGCGTACAGTCGCCCGGATTCTTGAAGTTGTCATCGTCGTCGCAAACGAGACGTGGCGCCGTCGGATGACGTGCGACGACGTAGAGCGCGACGAGCAGGAAGACGAGAAACATGAGCGCCGCGTAGTAGACGCCCATCTGACGCGCCCGCGTCAACGATCGCACAGTGCCGACGAGCATCAGAACGGTGATCGGCACGTTTCCGACGATGCCGATCGTCGGCACGGCGATCCGAATCTCGTCGCGTGGAAATTGGGCGAAGAAGACGTGGAAGTAGGCGGCGTTCGCCAGAAACCACACTAGACAAAATGTGGTGAACTTGAACGACATCTGAAGGTTCGAACGCGTGTATCTTGGCAACTAGAAGAGCTAGCAAAAAAGTGTCAAGGGACAATTTGTTTGTCACATTGTCACCTATGTTTTGACAATTGACAACTTTTCTCTAGATCTTCTAGTTTTTGAGTTAAGACGGAGTTTAGCTGCCGTTTCCATTCAGAATGCAAATTCGCTCTATTGAACTTTCACGAGAGAGTGTGCACAAGATATAGACAAGAGACGCAGAAGATCGGGGGCTCCCATATCTTGAGAACTAGAAGAGATAGCAAAAAAGTGCCAACTGAAAATTTGTTCCTCTTATTGTCACCTACATTTTGACAGTTGACACTTTTCTTCCAGCTCTTCTAGTTTTCGAGATATGGAGCACGAGGGGATGTTATAATGGCTCTAACTGCTCGAATTCGCACCAGTCAGAGTGAATCGAGAGTCAGGCGAACAAGAGAGAGTAATTAGAAAAATAGAAAACGAAGCGAGTTTCCATGACAACCCGAAAGGGTGACATTGCACAACGTGGCATTTGAGGTTTGTATATGCATCTAATTGGAGGCGACAGAATGTCTTCTCTAACATGTGATGATGAGAATGAAACGGAGAGCGATGTGTGAGTGTGTCACGTGACACCTCCCTTCGTGTGTCAATCAATCTCTGGTCAGCCGGGGCACTCGGATCTTGCGCGAGGGGTGCCGTTGTCGCATCTCCTCGATGACGGCCTCCAAATCGTATCCCTCGTGCACACCGGCGAACTCGGTCCATCTCGGCTCCTTCTCGGCCGGCGGTCGGTAGTCCCACAGAGTGTTGATGAGGCGGGCTCGCTCGATTTCACCTGCACACAAAAACTCTTGTGTGACACCATGCCACGTGACACGGGACACCTACACAGAACGAAGAGTGACTCGATGAAAATCAATAGGAGCACAAGTTCCCACTGTTGAAAAGACGCCGGAATCGTCGGAGTTAGGAGTGAGAAGAAGGAGGTGATGGCCAAATTGAACAGCTGGAAAACGAGGATGAAGATTTGAGCCCTCGTATCTTGGAAACTAGAAGAGCTCGGGAAAAAGTGTCAACTGACAAAATGTAGCTGATAATGAGAGGAACGTTTTGTCAATTGAAACTTTTTGTCTAGCTCATCTAGTTTTCAAGGTATACGCCGCTGAAACTTGAAACCCCCCCCCCCCCCCCCCCTCTGCAAAAGGAGAACAGAAAGGATTACTGTAGCATGAACGGCTCTCTCCACTTTATACTCGTAGCGAATCCAATTGTCCCCACTTCGAAACAGCCAACCGAGGGCCGGAATCAGAAACCAGACGACGTGCCAGAAACCGACGTCGTGCTCCAAAAACAAGAAAGCCAGGGAGACAAAGTGGAACGGGCACGCGACGACGCACACCCAACCGACGGGTTCCAGACGTTCAAGTGTTGCCACGTGGATTGGCATCCTACTGTCACGCGTCGTGACAGCACCCAGATATTCGAGGGGCGGTTGGTGCCGACGTAGTGAGTTGAACACGCGTAAACGCATCGTTTCACCTGAAACCTCCCGTGACACATTGTCACGTGACAGAAGACACCTCACCGAGCAGAAACCAAGTCTCGATAGTTTGAATCAAGAGCCAGAAGGGGTGGGTGCCGAACATAGAGATGGGAATGAGCAGGAAGAAGAAGACGGCGGTGACGAACAGATTGATGGACTGGAGGATAAGGTGTGACAGTGTGACCGCGTGACAAGCGGGGGACAACTCACCGCACATCGTCTGGACAACAGAATGTCCTCGTTGAACTGGAAAATGGTGCGAACGCTGTCAAGCAGCCAGAAGTAGGCGAACGAGGCGAACCAGAGGAAGTGCACGACGGGCTCATTGTGATGCTCGAGAATGAGCGCGAGCACGAAACAATGAAACACGTAGCCCGGAGCCGCCGAGCACCGATTGAGCACGCGCAGAAGAGCGACGAGTTGCGTGTATCGCTGTAATCGCAAACGCGCTCCATTGCACTCGACCTGGAGAGTCCAGTAGAGCGAACTTTCTTCTCCTCACCTTGTCAGTTACCTTCCTTGACATTGTTTTTGGTTTTGGTTTGGAATACCGACAGCGGCAATTCTCCGAATAGAAGGAGAGAGAGAGAGAAATGAGTATTTGTTGGTGCCTTCCACCCTCCCTCCCCTCTCTCTAACCACCACCTCATGCAGTAAATAGTACTTTCGGCCTAATTCTGGGGTTCGGCACACTCGGCCGGTTGCCCGTGGTTACACGAGCTACGAGTGTTAATCCAGGTGGAATCATTCGGCGAGAGGGGATTACATGAGTCATTGCTGAGAAGCTGAAAAAGATGTCACTTTGATGTAGTTGACACTTTTCTCCTAACTCATCTAGTTTTCGAGAAATAGGCACTAGAATCTGTACCCGTCCAGGTCGATCACGCCATTCGAAAACGATGGATGGCCTAGAAATCGCAAAAACAGCGAGAGTTAGGCCATCATTGGACTTTCACGGCTTGATGTGAATCGAAGCTCAATATCTCTGAAACTATATGAGCTAGCGAAAAGTTGTCAACTGAAAAGTTGTTCCTTATTTGCTTAGCTATATTTTGGCAGTTGACACATTTTTCGTAGATCTTCTAGTTTTCGAGATATTTACAGATGAATGTCAACGTCTCAACAAAACGACTTTATTGAGAGACCGAGAGCGATCAGTCGGTTATGATTATCAGCTCCTCGTTCTGCTCCGGCTCGCCGTGAGCCGACGTCTTCTGACCATCGGATGATGGGTAGACGACCTCGTAACGGACGCTTGGAGCCAGTTTGACCGTCGTCGAGCTAGTCGGCAAAATCGCGAGGATACAGATGCGTCTCAATTCGCCTGGAATATCCTGATTCAACGGCCGGGATCTTGAAAACTAGAAGAGATCGGAAGAAGGTGTCAACTGACAAAATGTTTATCTTATTGTCAGCTATACTTTGTCAGTTGACAAATTTTTTCCAGCTCTTTTAGTTTTCGAGATATGACGGCTGAAACTGAGCAGAACGAGAAGCAATGCAAATTCGCTCCAATGCACAGTAACTTTGGAGTTTTATATCTTGAGAACTAGAAGAGCTAGCAAAAAAGTTTCAACTAACAAAATGTTCTTCAAACTCTCAGCTATTTTTTGTTAATTGACAACTTTCTCCTAGCTCTTCTAGTTTCCGAGATATGAGGACCTACCGTAGAGAAGAAGAAGGTAGACGGCTTGGGTAAGCCCCCCGAGAATCAGTTTCGTCTTGAAAAGAGTGGACGGGCTCATCGCATCAAGACAGATCTGAAGACAGGAAACACACCCTCCAACGTCGGAAACCGAGGCGAGCGCCGCCGTGACAAGGCATGGAATGGTCGCGAAACCGTGGAAGATCAGACACATGCTCCAGACCTGGAAACATCACATCAAAGGTAGATCAAATCCTCAGAAGACCCACCGAGAGCGCCAAATCCGCCCGATTCGATCGTCGTTTCGCGTCGACGCCCACCTTTCGGAGGTACAGATAGAAGGCGTTGACGGCGGCGAGCAGACAGAAGCGTCGCGCCCAGCTGTAGTGGTTCGGGAGCCACAGACCGACGGCCGCGTGGAAGAGAGACATTCCCAACTCGACGACGACGTTCAGATAGTTGAGACGGCCCGTCAAATGGATCAGCACCTGGGGAGGCGGGAAAGGGGTGTAACTTGGAAACTAGAAGAGCTGGGAGAGAAGTGTCAACTGACAAAATGTAGCTGACAAAATAAGAAACAACTTCTCAGTTGACACTTTCTGCCTAGCTCTTCTAGTTTCAGAGATATAAGCACAGGACCCTCTAGGTCCAGGTCGGCGGCCATTCGAAAACGACAGATGGCCTAGAAATCGCAACAACAGGAAAAGTTAGGCCATGACCGAACTTTCACGGTGTTCTGGCTTTTTAGGCCATGATCTCAGTTCAAAATGATTTGGAACGACGACCTCCAGGTTGACCTATTTTGGTGGGAAAGTTCACCGAGTTTCGTAGGATTTCAGAGCTCCATATCTGGAAAACTAGAAGAGCTAGAAGAAAAGTGTCAACTATCAAAATGTAGTTGACAGTGTGAGCAACGATTTGTTAGTTGACACTTTTGCTCTAGCTCTTCTAGTTTCAGAGATATGAGCTCTGGAAACTCACATCGTCCACACTTATCGACTCGCCCTCCATTGTTGTTGACGAGAAAAATGAGCCCGCGAAGAGCCCGAAGAGCACGAAAAGCAAAAAAACGAAGCGCATCGGTTGCCATGGAGACCAATTAGGTGCGCATGAAAGAATAGCGAAAAGGAGATGATTATAGTGTTGTTGTCCTGTCACGTGACACATTGGACTTTGAGCTAACATAACAAGTTCTTCATTCGAGACAACAGGCCACGCCCCTTTTGTGGTTGTGTGTGTATGTGTGTGAGGAAAAGGATTGGAGAAAAAGTTAACATTGAAGACGTGACGTCTTCTAGTAGCGGCGAGAGCGGCAGATGGCGATGCGACGCCAGAAGTTCTCCTCCTCGTCGTCGTCGTCGTCATTGCCGTCGTGGCGCTCATCGGAACGGCTGGATGTTCCGTAGAAGACGTGCGGGATGTGATGACCGGACACCTCCAGACGCTTCTTCTCCTCGAACATCTTCTCGATGAGGCCCAGAAGAGCGCACATCGCGAGCAGATAGGGAATCTCGACGAACACCCAGTCGCCCTTCTCGAAACATCCGAGCATCAGAAACAGCGAGGCCGCCTCGATGAACTGAAAATGAAGACGTTCGACCATCGCGATGGGGTTCAGATGCGCCCTCAGCTCACCATGATGACGCACGCGAAGACGCGGAACATGTCGTAACACGTCACGTTACTCGACGCGTAGTACAGTGGAAGCATGGAGACGAACGAGGCGATCGCCAGCCAGACGGCGCCCTTCATCGACTCCTCGATGAGTGGGACGCGCTCGTTGAGCAGCACCAGGACGAGAATCTTCGCGACGCACATCGAGAGCATGATGAACGTGCACGCGAGACGCCGCAGAACGCTCTTCATTTGCTCGCGCAGCACGTCCGGATCGACGATGTTGAGTTGCTCGAGAAACGAGTTGGCGCGCGTAGGAGGGTCACCGGGCGGATCCGGCGGTGCCAGCAGTTGGGGGTCCATCTGCAAAGTGAGCTTACATGGAGAGGAGTCTGAGATTGGGATTTCCCTGGTTCGGGATTAAGCGGATTCTAATAAGTCTGGAGGAGCTGAACCATCGGACTTTTGGCTTTGGGTTACTAGGCTTGTGGCAAGAGTGGTCTTGTCTGGGCCTGGAGAGTCTGATCCATTGGACCTCGGCTATCTTAGCCGCAAAGCCCGGCCCATGAGCCATATTGCAAGCTAGGCCATATTCGCTGCTCTCAGCCAGCAGGACCTGGAAGCTAAGCCATGGACCCCAGGAGAGCCTGATCGAACCGAGAAGCCTGATTCGTTGGATTCCGGCTTCCCAGGCCCGCAGGCCATAGCAAGCCTGAACGATGGCCCGATCCTCGGATACAAAGAACTGCGAGGCTGAGCTTCCCGGGGCCAAGGACAGTGCCAGAGCCTGGTCGAGCCGAAAAGCCTGATCTGTTAAAACCAGGTTCTCTAGGCCCGAAGGACATAGCAAGCTTGTCTAAACCGAGAGACCTACAGTCCATAGGCCCATAGACCGCTGAAGCTTAGTAGCTTCTAAGGCCCGCAGGCCATAGCGATCCTGGTCCGCTGAACTCCGGCTCTCTAGGCCCAGAAGCCACAGCGAGCCTGTCCAAGCCGGGGAGAGGCCTAATCCATAGGCCCAAAGACCCTGGAAGCTCCGACCTCCATACCCGTAGGCCATAGCCGCTCCTCTCGACCCAGAAGCTCCTGGGAGCTCAGCGCAGCTCTCTCTCTCCCTCCAGACCCGTAGGCCTTTCGGAGAGGTCGCCGAGCCGGCTCGCCAGACCCGTAGGCCGTCGAGCTCTGACTCCCGGGGAGCAGAACGACTTATCACCTCTTCGCCTTCCGCACTTGCTTCGAGCTCCAAGGTGGAGGGTGTGAGGTGTCCCCACCCGTCGATTGGTGCTCCTTTTATACGAGCCCCGTAACGAAGAAACACATAAAAGTTGGGCGCCGATTCGGTGAATTCCTGGGATTTGCGTGACTGTGTCACTAAACGAGGTGTCAACTTTCCACTGATTAAATTCTCTCCCTCTAGACAAAATAACAAGAAATGGGTGCTCGGGGGGCCAATCTGTAAATCTGAAATCTGAAAATCTGAAATCAAAAGAGCACATCCCTTTTGGTTCCGAATCTGAAAATCTGAAAGTCCTCCCGCTTCACTTTTCAATTTCCAATCCTCATTTCCTTTTTTCGCCCCCACTTTTCATTAAACTCCATTTTTCACCCCTCATTTTATTGGAAATTGGACGCAGAGGGCAAGTGAGACGAAAAAAAAAAGCGGGAAATTGAAAATGGAAAACACTGGAAGCGTCACGGCTCTTTTAAGCCTTATATCTTGGAAACTAGAGGAGCTATGAGAAAAGTGTCAACTAAAAAGTTGTTTCTTATCTTGTCAGCTATATTTCAGCAGTTGACAACTTTTTTCCAGCTCTCCTAGTTTTTGAGATATGGAGCTCTGAAACACTAAGCCAGCGGGATGGCAGTTGATGACGTGGCATTGGCAACTTGGGAGTTTGTACATCTATAGTGTGAATGTTTTTGCAATACCACATTGAGGCTCCAACTTTCAGCGATGTTTCTAGTGAAAAGAGCACCTGGGAGCTCAGACATGCTACAGTAAACTTTGAGCCGCTATATCTCGAGAACTGGAAGAGCTAGGTGAAAAGTGCCAATTGACAAAATGTAGCTAACAATGTGCCAAACAAAATGCTAGTTGATGATGTTCTCCTAGCTCTTCTAGTTTCAGAGATATGAGCAATAACCCATATCATTGTCATATCTCGAGAACTAGCGAAGGAAGGGGGTTCCCACGATATATTTCCCAGGGCTACCGTAGTCCCCCCGATAATCCCTCTCGCTTAGAAGCACTCAAATGGAATTGGAAAACGCATACATACGCACAAAGAAGCGCCTTCCCATTCCATCTCTTCTTCTTTTTTCGCTCCAAAAGAATAGGAGGGGGATAAACCTTGGCACCACCAGGACACACACACACACAAACACTCACATAATCCCCCCCCCCTTTCCATCCATCCCATTATGTCGTCCTCCTTCTGCTCTTTTTCTTCCTCTTGCTTTCTGTTTTTTTTTCAACGCTCCCCTCCACCTCTTCTCTGTTCGTGGGCTCATGCGCGCGCGCGCGCGCTCGAGCCAGTGTGTGTTTATGTGTGCTCCGTGAGCCCCTTCTTCTTCGTTGTGTGAGTGAGTGTTTCCCTTCCCCCCATCCCAGAGGTGTGCTGCTCCCCCCACTCGTGTGTGAGTGTGTGAGCCCCCAGCTCCACGCCCCCTTTTCTCCTGCTGCTGCTGCTCTCACTTGCTCACTTGCTCCGGCTGGCTGGCTCTTTTTGGTGTGAGCCACTTCTTCTTCTTCTTCCTCTTTCGCTCAACCCTCAACCCGCCGGTGGGCAAGCGTGTGTGCTCCTCGAAATCGAAATGCCGGTCCAAACGCCGTTCGGGATCCTGAGCAAGGTGAGAAGGGAACGGGTTTTCAGACAGGGGGGGGGGGGGGGGGGGTCTGTTCTTTAGAACGATCTGGAGGGTCCCAAACAATCTTAAAAGGTTCGGAGCGTTCTAGAGGGGCTCCATGCGTTTTGAAGGGGTTCCAATCGTTGTGGAGAGGTTTGAGACAATTTTAGAGGGTTCTGTTCGTTTTAGAGGGGTCTATGGGGATCTGAGGGGGTCCCAAGCGTTTCAAAGGGGTCCAGCTGAATCATGAAAAGGTCGCATCGTTTTGGGGGGGGGGGGGGGCCCAAACGATTTGGTGAGGTCTTGGGGTGTCAGAGGGGGTCCCAAGCGTTTTGAAGGGGTTCCAATCGTTGTGGAGAGGTTTGAGACAATTCTAGGGGGTTCTGGTCGTTTTAGAGGGGTCTATGGGGATCTGAGGGGGTCTCAAACGTTTTGAAGGGGTTCCCATCCTTCGGGGGCTTTTGAAAACAATCTGAAAGATCTGCAGAAGGTCTGGTTCGTTTTTGGAGGGTTCATAGACACTCTAGGGGGTCCAGTGCGTTTTCAAGAGATTTACCGTGAGAAAAGAAATGAAACCAACTGGAAGGGGGGTCTAGAATCAAGTGTCTCCAGTTTCAGTACGAGTGCCAGAAGGAGCACATCCGTCTCTCGCTGTGGCTCTTCTTCCTCGCGATCTCGGTGATGGTGCTCATCCGTCACCTCTTCTTCGTGTGGCTCCTCATGCTCTTCTGCGTCTTCAACCTCTACACCTCGCTCGCCGTCTACCGCGGCACGTCGCGCACCATCTGGTGGGCCGCCAAGGGCCACGTGAGTCGTCACGTCTTCTTCCAGGGGCACATCATCACTGTTCCAGGTCGTGTGCATCTCGCTGCTCGCCACCCTCTGGCTCACGCTCCCCCTCTACCTGGCGTTCTCCGACGAGATGATGGACTTTTGCTGGGTGCGTCCGGGACCGTGTGGACCGGGACCGTATGGAATCGAGTGGAAGTGGCGCAAGTGGATGGTGTACGGATACGCGGTGCTCTACTTCGTCGGCATCGGAATGATGGTGTTCGGTGAGTCCATGAGCCTCGCGGAAGTCGGAAGACGGAAGACGGAAGTCGGAAGTCGGAAGACGGAAGTCGGAAGTCGGAAGACGGAAGTCGGAAGTCGGAAGTTTGAAGACGGAAGTCGGAAGTCGGAAGTCGGAATTGACCTCTATGACGGAAGTCGGAAGTCGGAATTCCGTCCATCCCTGCCCCATGACCAGCTCAGTCGGCAGACGGAAGACGGAAGACGGAAGTTTGAAGACGGAAGTCGGAAGACGGAAGTCGGAAAACGGAAGTTTGAAGACGGAAGTCGGAAGTCGGAATTCCGTCCATCTCGGTCCTATGACCAGCTCATTCTCACCCCTACAGTAACTTTCGCTTCCAGCCGAACTGTGCCGCTTCCGCATGTCGTCCTATCTGCTCGCCAAGGCTCTCCGCAAGGAACGTCGCCACGCCGAGGCACAAATGCTCCGTCAACACGTCACCATCACCGTCGGACCGGAGCTCGGCGATGATGATGACGAGAAGAAGAAGAACGAGAAGGATCCGCAAGAGATCAACATTGTCGCCTGAACATCTCTCCCACCCATTTGTGATTGCTTCGCCCGCCAAACAATCCATGTTAATAAGAAACATTTGAAAAAGTTGCGTTTTGCTGAAAGTTTGAGGAAAAAGGGGAACTGAAGAGAGTGGGATTCGAACCCACGCCCCCGAAGGGACTGGTGCCTTAAACCAGCGCCTTAGACCGCTCGGCCATCTCTCCACACGGGACAGGCGACCATCGAGGGCGTACACTTGATAGGCGCCTCCCCCCCGGAGAGATGCAAAGAAGAGCGCCGCTCGCTCGCCTAAAGATCATCATGTAGAGTGTCATGTGTAACGTGACACCATCTGTTTTTCCCATCTGCTCCCCTTCAATATCACCTGCCTAATCACCACACAAACTGACTCATCATTCTCGACCAAACATCGGGTGCAGAAAGGATGGAAATTGGAATGGAAATGGAAATTGGGGAGCTGACTGGCTGAATAGCTTAATTAGAGAATAGAGATGAGCAGATGCTGGGACAGGCGTGACGTGACTTATAGTTAGAGGGAGATGTCCCGTTTTGGACCTGGAAACATCGGTGGAGGTGGCTATGGGCTGATTGGGTGGGATCTACTCATTTTTGCACTAATCAATGTTTCTTCTTTCTTCTGCACTTGTGTTTTGTTGGACATTTGATATTTGACTTCCTTTTGCACTATCTTCCCCTCAAGTGTTATCACTGTTCATCACAAAAGGCGATTTTGTCCATCAGACGAGATTGGCCAGATGGCTAGGGTTTCAAAGCGCATATCTTCAAAACTAGAGCAGCTAGGAAAAAGTTGTCAACTGACAAAAAATAGCTGACAATGTAAGAAACAACCTTTTAGTTGACAACTTTTCCCTAGCTCTTCTAGTTCTCGAGATATGAAATATGATCCAAGCCTAGTTAATCAATTACCTAAACTTGTCATATCTCGAGAACTTGAGCAGTTGGAAAAAAGATGTCAACTATGAAAATGTAGCTGACCAGAAGAGAAACCACTTTTTAGTTGGCAACTTTTCCCTAGCTCTTCTTGTTCCCTGGATATAGAGCTCTGAAAACAAATCTGCAGCTCCCCAGTCATAAATCCATCATCCACGTCATCCATCTGCCCTCAAAGTTGAAGCCGGCAAGAGAAGCAAAGAAAATCTGGGAAAATTTTGAAACACTCAAAAACAGACACAGACCCATAAAGATTTATGTGTTTTTCGTTGGAAAATTGAAAATGAGAGAGCGCGCGCGCCCCCATAAATCCACAGTATGCCTTGTGTGAATGTGACTTCGCCTAGCAACCGGACACAAACAATCCTCAAGTGGGCCCCCCTCCCCGGCATTCCTTCATTCATTCGGAAGAGCCCCCCGGACAAAAAAAGAGCTCGTCCCTACTTGCTGCTGTTCGACGAAGGAGAAGGAGAAGGATGGAGGGCTACGGCCGATCTTTCTCACCCGCCGCATTCTCGGTATGTTTTGTAGGTAGGAGTGGCACATTAGACACGGTGAGCACTTTATGCTCATGTGCTACTAACGGATCTATGAGGAATGTCGCCTTCTGGCGGAAAAGCTACAGCTTATTTGGTCTGGGTGCTGTTGGACTCGAGTTGGGCGGTACTGGGATGTCAGGTTCGGGACTCTATGTCGATGTTTTCGTCCTAACTCAATTTAAGAGCACTCTTTCGCCCCGTTTGATAGATTCTAGGTGGTCAGTCTCGAGCTTTGGAGGCTCAGGGCTCTAGCCTGGATGTGGTCTCGGGATCTTCCCTCTCTTGGATCTCCAGATTGTTCTGTCCAGTTGGACCAAGTTGATTGAAGTCGCGTGAGTTCTGTGATCTTACGTGGGGTCTTGGGCTCACCAGTATCAGGACCTAATTGGTTGGATCCGAGAGCCTCTGAACTGCCGGGCTTAGGCCTATAAGTATACTTGAAGGATCAACCCCATTGATCCAGGTAAACTGGAAACGAGGGATTCTGATTGCTCAGGACTTCTGAGCTTACCCAGCTCTTCCGTCCAGTTGGGCCTGGACCCAAACCGCCAGCTCAACCCAATAAGTCCAGGTAGACTGGAGTCGAGGGAGTCTCGGATCTCTAACTCGGTTCCTTCCCTTTCTGCTCAGAAGGCAATAACATTGGAGATCATTCCATTCTGGACACTTCTAGCTATTCCGTCTAGCTGGACCTAATAGATTGAAGTGGAAAGACTCTCGGATCTTACAATCAAAGCTCTATCCAGGCTCATTCTAATTCCTAGGGCCTTCAAGCTCAGCAGTCCAGTCAGACCAGTCAAACTGACTGACAATAGATTCTGAAGTGTCGAGGCTCGATCTCAACACACATGTGGACCTTGAAAACGAGTCAAAACGATTGCAGGTGTTGACGGCGGCGCAAACGCGTTGCGTCATCCTTCTGTTCGATTTGCAATGTCTCGCAGTCTACTTCCTCATGTTCTACATCGATCCGGATCCGCACATTCGCATCTATTTCATGTTCTACATCTGCTCGCTGACCATTCCCACCTCCTACATCGTCGTGTTCGGCACAAAGAAGTGGATTCGATGGGCCATTCTTTGTCAGGTACGTTCACTAGTTGGAAGTGAGTTTTGAGAATCCGGAAGTCGGAAGTCGGAAGTCGGAAGACGGAAGACGGAAGACGGAAGTTTGAAGACGGAAGTCGGAAGACGGAATTCCGCCCAACTCTGTTGTACACGGAACGCCTACGAGAGTGTTTCAGTTGATCCGAATGGCGCTCATCGGCTTCCACAACGTGCTCTATCCGATTTTGACGGCGTCGTTGGTGGCGGCCCGGTATGGCGGTACGGATCCGACGATGCGCATCGAAACGGTCGTGATCCACTCGACGGCCATCGGACTCGTCATGTTCATCGTCTCCATCGCCGCCTCGTTCTGTAATCCATGATTCTCATGTTTCCCCCCGTCATTCACATTTCCAGGGGAGCCGGCGAAACTCTACCAAATGCAACGTCTCGAGCACCTCTTCCCGCAAGAAGCGGCCGAAGCAGAGGCAGATGAGGAGGCTCGTAGTCTTCGAGCCCTGGAACAGGACCTCGAATCCAGAAGCGGCCTCGACGAGGAGGAGGAGAATCAAGAAGTCGAAGACGTCGAGGATGAAGCCGAAGAGCAGGAGGAGCAGGAGAGCAGTGAAGTCGACTCGCTGATGCTCGAAATGAGCCGATCGAGCCGATCGTCCGGTGATTTGAAGAACAAGACGAGAGGCGGCGTCGTGAAGCCCGACAACGAGCTCTTCTTCCGACCCGGCGACGATCTTCTCTGACTCTAAAGTGCTCTTTGTTCGAATAAAGTCACACCCCTGTTAGTAATTAGATAGTGAAAGCGCGCTCTATCGCACCACCCATCAATTGGAATTTTCAAGTCGGAAGTCGGAAGTAGGAAGTCGGATGACGGAAGGCGGAGTTGACCTTTATGACGGAAGTCGGAAGTCGGAAGTCGGAAGACGGAAGACGAACGTCGGAAGCCGGAAGTCGGAAGACGGAAGTCGGAAGTCGGAAGTCGGAAGACGGAAGACGGAAGTCGGAAGTCGGAAGACGGAAGTCAGAAGGCGGAAGACGGAAGTCGGAAGTCGGAAGTCGGATGACGGAAGGCGGAGTTGACCTTTATGACGGAAGTCGGAAGTCGGAAGTCGGAAGACGGAAGACGAACGTCGGAAGCCGGAAGACGGAAGTCAGAAGGCGGAAGACGGAAGTCGGAAGTCGGAAGTCGGAAGTCGGGAGTCGGAAGTCGGAAGTCGGAAGACGGAAGTCGGAAGTCGGAAGACGGAAGTCGGAAGTCGGAAGTCGGAAGACGGAAGACGGAAGTCGGAAGTCGGAAGACGGAAGTCGGAAGTCGGAAGTCGGAAGTCGGGAGTCGGAAGTCGGAAGTCGGAAGACGGAAGTCGGAAGTCGGAAGTCGGAAGTCGGAAGACGGAAGACGGAAGTCAGAAGGCGGAAGACGGAAGTCGGAAGTCGGAAGTCGGAAGTCGGAAGACGGAAGTCGGAAGACGGAAGTCGGAAGTCGGAAGACGGAAGTCAGAAGGCGGAAGACGGAAGTCGGAAGACGGAAGTCAGAAGGCGGAAGACGGAAGTCAGAAGGCGGAAGACGGAAGTCGGAAGTCGGAAGTCGGAAGACGGAAGTCGGAAGTCGGAAGTCGGAAGTCGGAAGTCGGAAGTCGGAAGACGGAAGTCGGAAGTCGGAAGACGGAAGTCAGAAGGCGGAAGACGGAAGTCAGAAGGCGGAAGACGGAAGTCGGAAGTCGGAAGTCGGAAGACGGAAGTCGGAAGTCGGAAGTCGGAAGTCGGAAGTCGGAAGTCGGAAGACGGAAGTCGGAAGTCGGAATTCCGCCTGTCTCTGGGCGCGATTTGTCTACCCCCCGGGACCTCGCGCGCGTTCAACTGCCCCGATGGCCGAGTGGGCTGTAACTTTGGCTGAGAGTCGTGAGGCTCTGGGTTCGATTCCCCTCCTGGCTAATCGGTTTTGATGTCAATTTTAGAAGTTGTAATGTCTTTGTTTTCACATGAATCAGAATCATTCAGTCTTTCTTGCTCTTCTCGGTCTTCGCCGACGTCGTCTTCTGCTCCTTCTGCTCCTTCTGCTCCTTCTTCGACGTCGTCGTCGTCGTCGTCGTCGTCTTCTCCGTTTTGCCCGACTTCTCCGACTTCTCCGACTTGTTGTTATCGGAGCCCATCTCCTTCTCCTTCTTCTTCAACTTCTTCTGACACTCGGCCTCCCTCTCTCGCTTCCGCTCATTGTGTCTGGCAAGACTGCCGAGGAACAAGAGCACCAAAAGTGCTCCGATCACCAGAGCCATCAGCGCGATGACGGCCTTCAGTGTGCGTCGTTTGACGCGCTCCTCGCGTTCCGCCTTGAACGGAAACTCGTCGGGAATCCGACTTTGTGGGCTCAAAAACTGCGGCAACAGGAGCCGGAGCAACGCGCTGCTCGTCGTCACATTGTGCCATTTCGGCGGCGACGACGCCTTCTCGGTCGACGTGAACGCCACCTGCGCGTTGAATGTCCCATTATGCGGCTCATCGTCGTCCATCGGTAGCAGATTCATTATCGCAAAACTCTGACGTCCCCACTCTGGATCGCAGTCAAGAACGGTGCTGTTCTGGCTGCAAAACGGGATGATGTTCAAAAGTACAGTAATCCTATAAGCCCCCACCTTTTCACGACGAGAATAAAGTCGGCGCGGAATTTGGCGCGATCGACACTTCCGATGAACTCGCACTCGTCGCCCGAAGACTGATGTTTGTAGATTTGAGGCGCTTTTATGTGCTGCCTCGCGATGAACAGTGCGATCTGAAAAGAAGGGGTGATATCTCGAGAACTAGAAGAGCTGGAGGAAAAGTGTCAACTGTTCAAATGTAGGTCACAATGAGAGGAACAACTTTTCAGTTGACAACTTTTGGATAGCTCTTCTAGTTTTTGAGATATAAGCCATGAGCACTGGAATGTAGAGCCATTTCAAAGTTCCGTTATATCTCGAGAACTAGCAAAGCTAGGGGAAAAGTGTCAACTGTCAAAACAAAGCTGACAAGGTAAGGAACAAACTTTCAGTTGACACTTTTCCCCCAGCTCTTCTAGTTCTCGAGATATCCACTCACTCTATCGATAGTGTGCGACCAGTTGGCGGTGGTGCCGTTGTCACCGCCGCCGCCGATCACACAAATTTTGACGATTCCGCTTTGCGCGACGACGACACATGGAGTGATGATGATGATGGTGAGGAGGGCCGCGAAAAAGAGCACGAAACACTGTTTCATCCCTTTTGATGGTGGTGATGCCATCGACGATTAGAGGAATGAGGAGGGGATGCGTGGGTTAAAGGGGGGGCCGACTTGGAAAGGAAGGGGTCACGTGGATATGTGGATATGGTGAGGACTAGGGCCAAATTGAAATCTGAGCTAGAGTGGCCTAGCTTGCGGCTCGCGATTCCTAGGCCGCCAGGTGAAGTTCGGTTCAAATCACTTCTTGGAGTTTGTACTTTGGACTTTGGACATCGGAGTCTGGCCCTGAGAGCTTCATAACTTGAAAATTAGAAACGCTAGAAGAAAAGTGTCAACTAACAACTTGTTCCTCTCACTGTCAGATATATTTTGTCAGTTGGCAACTTCCCCCTATCGCTTTCAGTTTCCAAGATACGCGCACTCAAACAACCACCACTTTCGGCGGCTCATACCCTCTGCTAGATTGCTCCGCGAGCACATATAGATGATGCTCACCGAAGACCAGTTTCGACGCACTGAAGTCAAGGATTTCGTAGGCCAGAAAAGTTCCTGAAGCTTTTACCTGTCACAGAACTTTTCAGCTGGCCTTGTTTTTCAAAATGATATCGATTTGGAAACCACTAAAAGGGGGGTGTACCGCGGAATTCCCCCATCCCATCTCGAACTTCGAGCTTCGACTTTTGCTCCCCTCCCGGGTGCACGAAAGACCAAGAGCACACAAACCAGTCACACACACACACCGCTGAAACTGCAACATTCAAATTGTGTAACTATAATACCGACTCCGCCCCCTTTCTCTCTGCCATCATCACATACCACTATAAAATGATGGGGCTCTTATCAGTCGGTGCTACTTCTTCTTCCCCTTCTTCATCCCTCCAAAATGATGATGAAGTGGATCCTCCATCGTCGTCGTGCTGTCGTCGTCCTGCTCGTCCTCGTCCTGGCTCTTCTGATTGAGGAGGCCACGGCCCGTCCCGAACACCACCGCATCCATCACCACAGAAGACGTGACGTCGACTCCTCCTCCTACCGCCAGACGCTGTCCGCCTACTGTCCTCGCGAAACGAAACTGGCGCTCCTCAAAATTTGTCCATCGAGATGTCCCGTCGGCGGTGAGAGCTCTTTTCAGACTGAGCCAGAATGAGCCCCCCCCCCCCCCAAATGGAGCACACTTTTTTCCAGACATTCGATTCGTGGTCGAGTACTGCTCGTTTGGATTCTCCAAGCAACAAATCAGAGCGCTCTGCTGTCCGGATTACGAATGAGCCCCCCTGGATGAAGAAGGGACCCCCTTCCATCTCAAATTTTTAGTTGTTGCCCCCCTTTATCTACCTCACCTTTTGTTATCGATATCAGAAATCAATAAATTCGTTTCTCTCTCAATCTGACTGAAAATGCGCTGAAAATCGAAGACTTGTGTGTGTGTGTGTGTGTGTGTGTACAATCAGTTAGTTAGAGTAAAAGTGAGATAAGAAACGTTGCAGACCCGAAGAAGACTTTTCTCGTCGCCCCCATTCCGTTTTTGGTTTCGCACCCCCATAAGACTGCTCCTGCAGATGCGCCACGTCTTCTTTCTCGCCGCACTTCTCCTCACCATCGTTGCAATGCTTTTCGGGTTTGGTGCGGCTGAACGACGTCATCTGAATACTCCACACCAACATCGTCACTCTCATCGCCATCACAAGCATCCGAAACGTCTCTACATCCGACGGGCACTCGGTGAGCATCCTCTATACGTGCTCGCCGAGCAGTCGAGCAAAGGAATGAGCCGCTGGAAGTGGTGGTTCTTTGAGCGCGCGTATCTTGGAAACTGGAGGAGATAGAGGGAAGTTGCCAACTGACGAAATATACCTGACAATGAGGGGAACAAATTGTCAGTTGACACTTTTCTCCTGGCTCTTTTAGTTTTCAAGATATCGAGCTCTGAACCTCACATGCCATTTCACACTTTCAGACCTCCAACTCCCGCACCCGTACAACGAGGAATAGTGCCACGTCAGAGACAAATAACATCTTACGGTTACAATCTGTTGAAATAAAACGATTTTCGCATGGTTACTGTACTTTTGGGCCGATTTTGGGGTCCACACTGGCTGGGGACCTCGAGTTTGATGATTTGCAGTTCAGAGCTCTGTATCTTGGAA
This sequence comes from Caenorhabditis afra, assembly GCA_963570955.1. NCBI lineage: Eukaryota > Metazoa > Nematoda > Chromadorea > Rhabditida > Rhabditidae > Caenorhabditis > Caenorhabditis afra. The sequence continues at coordinate 7,002,580 of OY751534.1, forward strand.
ACTGGAAGAGCTTGAAGAAAAGTTTCAACTGAAAAGTTGTTCCTCTTATTGAAAGCTACATTTTGTTAGTTGACAACTTTCTCCTATCTCTTCCAGTTTTCAAGTTATGGAGCTCTGATGAAGGCTAGACTCTCAAGTCCAAAGTCCAAAGTGCAAACTCGAAGAATTGATGTGCACCCGATGGCCTAGGAATCGCGCATCCTGGCGATGTCACGTGTCACACCTATGTCACACCAGCTCTCCATGTGAAACTGATGGAAGAGATAGACAAGGGGCGGCGAAATTGGCCGGCACATTGATGTGCGCAAATCCGGGAATGTCAGGGATACTGTAGAAGTGCCACGTCACTAGGCGAGCGATGCAATCTCAAAGGAAGAGTGTAGTGCCACGTCACGGAGTTCTGAGTTTTGGTTTGTGTACAATTATTTGGGGGGGGGGGGGGGGCGGGAGGAGTCTGCAAGAAGAAGCGGAGTTGTCCCCTTATCACCTTTTCTCTCTTTCTCAATTCCTCAATTTCTCTTTCGATTGCGGTCGGCGCCGACCGACCGACGACACGAACAGTCGAAAAGTGGCACCACACAAACACTTCGCAACATTTCAGCGGCGGCTCTTATCAGTAGCCGGCGCGCCGAGAGAGCTCAAATGTTGCGATTTGTTTGTCAACTAAATAGTTTTCTTGTTAGTGAGAATGTGCGCGTTTCGTTTCAAATTGACAAACTAAAACTGATAAGACGTCGGGGAAACGCGACTTCACAGGGTCTGAAAACGAGCCGCCGGGTGCAAACGCGCTCCATTGAGAATCGGCTCGTATCTTGGGAACTGAAAGAGATGGGGAAAAGTTGTCAACTGAAAAGTTGTTGCTCACACTGTCAGGTACATTTTGACAGTTGACACTTTTCCGCTAGCTCCTCTAGTTCTCGAGTTATAGCAGAGGTGAGGTCTTGCTCCGCTGGAAATCAATCGCGGCTCCATATCCTGAGAACTAGAAGAGCTAGAGGAAAAGTGTCAACTGCTCAAATATAGCTGATAAAATAAGGAGCAAATTGTTAGTGGACACTTTTCTCCGAGCTCTTCTAGTTTTTAAGATATCGGGCTCTGAAACAGAGGGGCGCCGCTCTAGTACGGTGAACATGATAAATTGCCTTTCAGAGCCTTATATCTTGGAAACTAGAGGAGCTCGGAGAAAGTTGTCAACTGTCAAGTTATTCCTTACATTGTCAGCTATATTTCGTCAGTTGACACTTTTCCGCTAGCTCCTCTAGCTCTCGAGATATGAAGCATCACTGCGTCATTCTCGATTATCACATGATCCTCGACACTTGTTTGTCCACTTTGCCACCTCCAAATGAAGAGAGAGAGAGAGAGAGTCCACCAAAATGTGCCCATCATCATCGCTAATTAGTTAGTGTAGTCGGCTCTCTCTCTCACGAATATGATGATGATGATATTGTGTTGGGGGGTTGTGTTTTTGCGCATTTCCGTTTCTCATCCAATTCCCGACGACTAGGACACTTTGAATGATGTTTTTTCATGTCGTTTTGGGCCCGAAACGGTCCGGATCGGCCTGAATCGGCTTATATGGCCTAGTTGGTCCAAAACGGCCTGGAATAGACTAAATGGCCCGAATCAGGCCTAAACGAATTGATATCGGCCCGATTTGGACAGAAGCGGCCCAAATGGTCTGAATCGGTCTGGACTGACCAGCACGGTTTGCAAACGGCCCGATTCGGCCTGAATTGGCCTGAATCGGCTTATATGGCCTAGTTGGTCCAAAACGGCCTGGAATAGTCAAGATGACCCGAATCAGGCCCAAACGAATTGATACCGGCCCGAATTGAACGGAAATGGCCTGAAATGGCTTAGTTGGCCTAGACAGCCCGTTTCGCCCTGAAATAGTCCAAATGGCCAAGTAAGCCCATATCCGGTCCACACAACTGATTTGAACGAGGCCCCATTTTGGACTGAACTGGCCTGAAAGTGTCCAGATGGCCCGAATCGGCCTGGATCGAAGCCAACCGGGCTGAATTAGCTACAATGGCCCAGTCGGCCCGATTCGGCCCGATAAAGTTCAACTGGTCTAGAAAACCGAAAGCAGCCCAAACAAGAACGAGGTCCGATTTAGTCCGGCTGGCCTCGTGGGCCTGAACGTAGGCCTAAAATCAGCCAGCACGCTTTGAAAACGGCCCGATTCGGCCCGAATCGATCCGAATCGGCCCAGAAATCACTCGAATGGTCCGGAACGGCCCAAATTGACCCGCACGAGCTGAAAACGGCCCAAAGTAAAGAAAAATAACGACGAATGAATTTACGGAGGAACTTTAACGGAAAGATTAGAGAATGTAACCTTGGAAATCTGATTCAGATCCAGGTGATCGCCTCGAAATTCTCGTCATACTCGGGATTCAGAAGATCGACGGTGTGCACGATTTGGACTGCAAAAACTCGACATCTTCTTCTGAAGACGTGAGAAATGAAGACAAACTCACAGAGAAGTGCGAACAGGTTGAAGGCGACGAGGAGCGAAATGGCGACGAAAAGGCCGGCGGGACTCGTCACGTTGAGAATTCCGACGATGAGCACCAAGACGACGTCGACGAAGATCGAGAAGACGCGAAGCGCGACGGCGACAGCGGCGAAGAACCGGCCGACGCCTTCAGAACGCCGCGCGACGGCGACACCGACGACGACGTGCGCGGCGAGAATCGCGAGACGATACGTCGACACGCCGCACTTGAAGACGTCGACGAATTTGGCGTCGGCGGCGAACTTCGCCTCCGGGCCGACGGACAGCGTGACGACGACGATGAAGACGTCGTAGAGGAGAAGGGCGAGGAGGGCCGCAAACGCGCGCTTCTTGAGCATTTCGCGACGGAGCCGGTGACGGCGGTTGGCGAGTCGCACACGATGTCGCGGCAGGCTGTCGGTGGGAGGCATTAGGTGACTGAAAAGCACGGGATGAGATGAAGAGAGAACCAAAAAGGGGCGGAGCTTATTCCTCATTTCTCCTTTATTCTTTTTGAGGTGTATGTGTTTGTGCTTAGTAACGCGCGCGCGCAGTGCGGACGTCTCCTGGGGGACGTCATCTGAGCTCTTCACTTGATTTGTCTATTTCTCTAATTCGCCCTGGTTTTGACTTTGGAGGCTGTTTTCAGCTTGAGAACGAAATTCGTAATCGGTGTGACTGACCGATTTGAATGATACCCAACTTGGTGGGAGTATGGGTTGGGGCTCGCCGAGCAAAGAGCAAGAGCAAGAGCTCGATTTACCAGATTCTACTAGCATATTTAGATTCAGCTCGTCATGACGAGTATTTTGATATCTCATATGACCTATCTTCCTTTACTTTCATGTTGAGCTCGCCGAGCACTCACCTGCTCGCGGAGCAGCAGGCGCTTGGAAATGAAACTTATTGGAAATGTGGCATGATGGGTGTTGTTCGACTCGAATTGGCCTGCTCATCATGATTCCGTCAAAATTTAGCTCATTTTCGCGCATTTTCCTTTTTCAAACTATTATTTGATCAACTATTAATTTCCAGATTCGAAATACCGTGGTTTGGTTATGAAATTCAGAATCTGGAAGTTTGGGGGAGTTGAAAAACACCTATCATGCCCACGTTGCTCTCATTTCGAAATGAGCCGGAAGTTGCTCCGCGAGCACCGGTGAGCTCACGGAGCCCAAACACAAAATGATGGACTTCCCGGCGTTATGGATGTCAAATTGCTCGGAAAAACATGGGGGATTCAGGAATGTGCATCTCAACGCTGGAAAAAGATCAATTCCGAAAAAAAAACGCTTCCTTCAAGTTCTGACGTCGTCGTATAGCAATCAGGGCACCTCATTAAACGCGCCAATTTCGTGTACGATTTTAATGTCTTTTCTCGACTACTTTATGAGAGTCATTCCATTTCCAGAAACGAAACGCGCCCACACACGCACACATACTTTATGAGTAAACGCTAATGGGGTCATGACTCACAAAAGGGTGCTCGCGGAAAATGAGAAAATGAGGCGAAAAGTCGTCGAATTTAAGATTCAGGGAGGTTTCACGAGCTGGAAAACACCCATAATGAATTGGATCGGCGACAATGTCGAATTGAGCTCCTTATGAGGAGGGTGGGCTCGCCGAGCAGCACCACGCGATGAGCACAATTGGCTCTTTTTTGGGTGGAAATTGTATCATTTTTCTTGGCAATACAAGAAGTTCAGGTTTTAGGATTTGCATAGATTAATTTTGGGTTTGGCTCCAACTTGCTCGGCGAGCCCACGCGCAATGCTCCAAATCTGAAAATTTTGGAATCCAGTCTTGATGGGTATCGATCGACTCCGATTCACCTGGAAATCACGAATATCCACATGAAATCGATGTCACTGTCCCACCTGTCACACTGTCACGCTTTCAAAGGCGGAAAAGTCGAGAAAAGAGTGGGCGGCGCGTCGAGCTCGGGGCCGCGAGCATCGTTGGCTCCGCCCACAAGACTATAAAAGAGAGGCCATTGGCACCACCGAAAATCCCATTTCTCGCTCTCCCCACCCGATTTCCCTCCCTTCCCCCCATTCTTCTTCCCCCTTCTTCTTCTTCTTTCCGCATTTTTTTTTGCCAATTTCCGTCCGTCCTTCATTCTCCCGGCTCTTTTTCAGTGTGATGAATGACTTGCTGCTCCGTCGTCGTTGAGCCAGCTCGCTTTTCTCGATTTTCTCCCCCAATTTCCGCCAGGTCCCCTGTAAGCCCCGCCCACTTTTCACACTTTCTCGCTTCAGCAAACGCGCCCTATTGCACACTTTCGTTTTGATCCTAAGGCTCAGAAACGAGCAACAATGCAAGCGCGCCCTATTGCACTATGCAATTAAGAGAAGAGTGCGGTAGAGCGGATTTGCATTACTAAGTAAGTGCCGACCAGCCCGGGCGTTTCAGAGTCGTTCAGAAGAAGAAGAAGAAGTGGGGCCCACTAAGGTTGGACCCCCCCACCCCATATGTGCATTGTGGCAACTAACTAATGTAGTAGAAGTAACGCGAGGGATGTGTAACATGACACCTCCCCCCCCCCCCCCCCCCCTTAGTTGGAACTTTCTCTTCTTCCATCATTGGTTTTCAGTTTTCAGTTTTCAGTTTTCATCAAAAAGAGCACAAAAGGCAATTCCGGCTCTTGTGCTCTCTCTGTTTGCAAAGAAGAAGGGCACGGCCCCGGGTAATTAGCACTATTCCTCTCTCTCTCTCTTGCTTTTTGCTCCGCGAGCCCATCTCTCTCTCTCTCTCGTCATTCTCGGGACGGCGGCTCCCCGTTGTGTTGTGTGTGTGTGTGTGTGTGTGAGCCGGAGCCGGAGCAGCACTCACGCCCTTTGAAGGAGCACACACATATAGGAGGGGGAGCAGGAGCAGATGCTCACACACACACACTGGGCTCTTTCTCTCTCTCTCTCTCTCTCTCTCTCTCTCTGCTCTCGTGTGCTCCGTGTGTGTGTGTGTGCTCCCGTTTTTCTGGGATGAGACTCTCTTCTGGAAGGAGGAGGAGGCACGTCTTCTTCTTCCCCTCCTTCTTATTTAGTGGCCTCCGTCTCTTCTCTCTCTCTCTCTCATTTTCCCCTAACGCACCCCCTTAACACACATATTCCCTTATTCTTCTTCTTATAGTTACTATTTCGTTTGTAAGGCAAATCTGTTCGTTTTTCTTTTTCACCTCCCATTTTGATGGCTCCTTTTCTTCTACGCCTTTTATATGTGGAGGGTGAAAACGCGCTCTATCGCACTATCCATTTGTCCCGTTTTTTTTCGGGATTTTGGGGGCGGGGCTTAGAGGGGAACTGTTTTCAATCAGAGTCGAAACGCGCTCTACCGCACTATCTTGCCTTTTTGTCCTGTTTTTGATGTTTTAGGATTGGGGGCGGGGCTTAGAGGGGAACTAGTTTCCCACTGGTGTAAACGCGCTCTATCGCAATATCCATCTTTATCTTTTTTTTTTTTTGGTTTTGGTTTGAGGTTTCGAAATATGAAGGGGGCGGAGCTTACGAGGGACCTATCAACTGCCCCCCAGTGGTCTAGTGGTTTGTGGTTTTGGATGGTAGTGGAGAGGCCGTGGGTTCGATCCCTCTGCTGGCTTCTCCCTTTTTTTTCTTCCTTTTGATGTCGGTTTTGAAAGCAGAATCTCGTAAAATTGCAGTCACAATTCCTCTTCCGTGCGGCGCTGCTTGTATGGGTGAAATGGGGTGTCTGTGCTCGATTCTGGGACGCAAGTACTCGGGCACAGTGTCCCCGCAACGAGGCGGCGGCTCCGGCTCCGGCGGGGACATCACCTCGGACCCCTCCCTCAGCTACGACGTCGTCGTCTCGTGGTCGCACTCGTTCGACGAGCTCATGAAGCATCGTGTCGGCCAGAAAATACTCGCCGACTTTCTCAAATCCGAGTTCTCCGACGAGAACATTCTGTTCTGGCAGGCGTGCGAGGAGCTCAAAAAGGAGCACAATCCGGAGAAGATGGAGGAGAAGGCGCGCATCATCTACGAGGACTTCATCTCGATCCTCTCGCCCAAGGAGATATCGCTCGACTCGAAGGCGCGCGAGGAGATCAACTCGATGATGGCGGCGCCGACGAACACGTGCTTCGCGCACGCCCAGGACCAGATCTACATGTTGATGGCGCGTGACAGCTATCCGCGCTTCGTTCAGTCCACCTTCTACAAGGCCGTCCGCGACAAGTTCGGCGTTCGTGACCACATCTGCGACGCTTCTTCACAAGGCGAGTCCTTCCTGCGCTCATATCTCGCGAACTAGAAGAGCTAGAGGAAAAGTGTCAACTATCAAAATATAGCTGACAATGTAAGGAACAAATTGTCAGTTGACACTTTTCCTCCAGCTCTTCTAGTTCTCGAGATATCAGTGCCTAAAGTTCGGTCTCAGTGGAGCGCGCTTGCATTGTCCCCGAACTGCCCCACTTTCAGCCCTCATATCTCGAGAACTAGAAGAGCTAGAAAAAAACTTTCAACTGACAAAATTTAGCTGACAATACAACAAACAAGTTGGTAGTTGGCACTTTTCCGCCAGCTCTTCTAGTTCTCGAGATATGACGTATGAAACTACAATTTCCAATGTTTTCTTTCCAGAGATCGGCTCGTCGACCTCAAACAACAACAAGAAGGCGCCAAAGAAAGATTAGGACCCCTGCTCTCCGTTTTTTATGAACCCATTCAACCAAAACTACCGTAATCCCTGTGCGAACCCCCTCTCCCAAGCCACGCCCACCACTTTTCTGTCTCTTAGATCTTATCGCTCTTTTCCTCTCTTCCTATCCGAAATCATTTTGAAAAATCAAAAAATCAAAACAAATCTCGTGATTCCCGACCCCCCTTCCCCCAAAAAAAACCAATTTCTCCCCTCTCTCTCTCTCATTTGGTCTCTCATTTTCCGTTAGTTTGAGGCGCAAATAAACTGGTTTTTGCGAATAGTGCTCGAATTCGACGTCTCCAGGCAATTTGGATTCGATTGATACCCATCACGAGTGGGATTGGCCGATTTTGCGAAATTGTGCTCCGCGAGCCCATGAGCCGCCGGATTTGGACGGGCTCACTTTTCGGCCGACGATTAGACGTGATGAATTCATTTCGACTCCTTTGTGCTTTGCGAATCGCTTTAAAAGGACGCGAAAGTGCTCCAGTTGGGATGTGCTCCGCGAGCACAACGACCATTTTCCCGATAGAGGCGAAGGCAACAAATTTCACTTGAATTTTCATATTCTCCAGGTTTTCAGGAGCAAAATAAGTCCCATATTGCCTACTTTCCAAAAACTTCAAAAAGTGTGCTCCGCGAGCCCTGAGCCACGGGCTCGCCGAGCACCTGCGGGCTCAAAACTCAACATGCACCGATATGGGTGTCATTCGACTCGCCACACCGCCGCGATTCCGAATTTCGCCGTCTCCGGCGCCGATTTCGTCATCTCGAGCAATAGCTGACATTTCTCAACTCGAGACAAGAAATCAAATAGATTGCTTCTCCTCGCAAATGGAATGAAAAAAAACGAAGAAGAAGAAGATGAAGAAGTGAAAGAAGCCAGATTTTAATGGGAAAGCGAAAAGGGAAAACGAAAACCGAAAAAAACCAAAAAAAAAAGAGAGAGGAAATGAAAATATAAGAAGAGGGCAATCTAATGGAATGGAAAACCGGAAAACTAGGGGGTGAGAAGTCGTGAACGACTACATATGAAGGTGTTATCGAAAAGAACCAGTACACACAGTGCACTTACTTAAAAACGCGCGCGCGCACTCCATCTCTCTCTCTCTCTGCGCCGGTTTTATCACCGCCACTCGCCGCCCCCCGTCGCATGTGTCATTCTGGCCGAGTGGTCTAAGGCGCTGCGTTCAGGTCGCAGTCCTCTCCGGAGGGCGCAGGTTCGAATCCTGCAGATGACAGAACTCTTTTTTTCTCTCTTTTTGTTAATGTTCTTCTGCTTTCCGGACAACAATGGGAAATGTGAAGTTGTGAATGGGCATTTCGTTTCCAGATGGCACTACCGTAACCCACCAGAATAGCTCGCAGATGGGGGACGACGATGAATTTCGCAATATTTACAGACTACAGTAATCTCGTGATCTACATATGTATTGGTGACGACGATAGATTTCGCAACATCTACCGACTACAGTAATCCCCCCTTTCGTGATCTACATATATATGAGTCATCCGGGTTATGAAGGAAGGTGAACTGATTACCTCTGACGCCAATGCACACTCCTTTCCAAAACTTTTCCCAAAATCAGTTTCCACAGGGGAATTGGCGCGTGATATCGCGCGCGCGCATGCGCACGCTCCTTCTTGTTAACTCAGCGGAGCGCTCGCATCCTAATAACTTTTTTATTTTTCCTTCTTCTTCTTCTTCATCTCCTTTTTGTCACAAATAAATTGAGAGATAAACGGCCCCATTGTTTTTGATTTCAGTTTTCCACTTTCAGCCTTTATATCTTGGAAACTAGAAGAGATGGGAAAATTCTGTCAACTGACAAAATATAGCTGAAAACGTAAGGAACATAGTGTTAGTTGACACTTTTTTGCTAGCTTTTCTAGTTTTCAAGATATCGGGCTCGGAACTTGAAACTTGCTCAAACTGGGCTAGACCGGGTCCGAAACAATGCAAACGCGCTCTATCGCACTGTATTTCGTGGGAAACGGCGAGAGAGCAATAGGGCGCGTTTGCATTTGCATTTTTATTTGAACAGACACAAAACAAACCCATTTTGGGCCATTTTTGATCTCAACCCAAATGGTCGACAAACTTTCAACTTTCAGCCTAAATATCTGGAAAACTAGAAGGCATGGGGAAAAGTTGTCAACTGACAAAATATAGCTGACAAGATAAGAAACATATTGTTAGTTGAAACTTTTTGGCGAGCTCTTTTAGTTTTCAAGATATCGGGCTCTACCGAACACTTCCTGTGGGGGAAAGGGGAAACGACAGGAGTTCAATAGAGCGCGTTTGCATTTCAATTTGAAACGTTTCCCTCCCAACTTTCAGGCAAAAACATGCCGTCCCGGGTAATCGCCCCGACGTTCCTGAACCGCTACCAGTGGTACGCGCTGCTGCGAAAAGTGCGAGCACTGCGAAGACGTGCGGGAGTGACGAACGGAGCACTGATGGTCGCCGACGTCGTCTACGTGCTCGCCGTCGTCCTTCTTCCCTCCATCGTCACGCCTTCTTCCTTCCCACTTCCACGTCTTCTTCCCATCTCACTTCTCCTCAACAACAACAACGACTTCATCCCCTTCCTCGTCCTCGTCGCCATCGCTCTCACCGTCCGAATCGCGTGCGCACTGTGTCACGGCGTCCTTGTCACGGTCGGAATGTGCTCGTCGGGCGACGAGGAAGAAGACGTGGCGGCGCTCAGAAGACACGCTCGCGCCGTCAAAGTGGTTCTGTTCGCGCGTGCCGCCCTTGTCGTCGTCGAGACGGCGGCCGTCGTCGTCGGCGTCGTCGGGGACGTCTTCCGCTTCGGAAGTGCCACGTGGATGCTCGCCGTCGTCGTGCTCGCCAACGTCGTCGGAATCGTCGGTGAGAAGACGTCGCGATTCATTCTCAATTCAACTTGTTTCTTTCCAGGCGACTACCTCCACCTCAAACTGAATCTCGGCAGACTGAAGCACCTCCTCGAGGCGCTCAAACTGAACCCGTTCGGGGCTCATTGAGCTCTCCACCTGGAGCCTGGAGCCCGAATAACTAATACAGTAGTCAAGTCGCTTACTTCTCCTCCTCTTTCTTTTTCTTCGTCTATCGTCTGTCCAGGTAATGTTGAAACTGCTATCTCGCGAACTAGAAGAGCTAGAGGAAAAGTGTCAATTAAAGAAATGTAGCTGACAATGAGAGGAACATTTTGTCAGTTGACACTTTTTGCCTAGCTCTTGTAGTTCTCGAGATATAAGCACTCAAAGTTCGGTTGCAATGGAGCGCACTTGCGTTGTTTACGAAACTGCACAGATCTCAGCCCTCATAACTCGAGAACTAGATGAGATAGAAAAAAGTTGTCTACTATCAAAGTGTAGCTGACAACATGAGGAACAATTTATCAGTTCACACTTTTTGTCTAGCTCTTCTAGTTCTCGAGATATAGGTAAGAGACGCAGAGAAAGAGAGTGCAATAGAGCGCGTTTGCATATCAACGAGCAAACGCGCTCCATTGCACTCTCTCGTTGTCTCTGCGTCTCTTCAAGATGGGAAAGTGTGAAAGAGTGCGGTGGAGCGCGTTTGCCACCTCATTCCATTCCCACTCCTCTCTCCCTCTGAATCTCACACAACTTCAAACAAAACCGGTTCCCCCCCGGTACCCCCTTCCCTTCTTTCATGTTGATCATCATCACATTGAATGAAAGAATGAAAGGGACAGTGACGTCATCTCGTCGTTCTCTCTCTCTCTATCTCTATCTTTTGATCTAGCCATCTGTCGACCCCCCTTCCGCTCATCGATTTTTTTGCCCCCAGTCTCCCCCCTTTTCACTGTTTATGAGTCATTTTTGAAGGCTGGATAGGGGCAGAAGGGGGGGACTAAACTAAAATACGAAATGTTGCCCTCATTCTTTCGGCCCCCTGTGAAGGATTAAATGTACACCCCCCTTTACAAATACCCGTCCATCTCATCATTGTTTCAGTTTTAGTTGTTTCAAATCATGAACGCAATCCCGTCGCATCTGCCGATGATGGAGCCGCCCAAGTTTCTGTTCGTGCCCGCCCGTCCGCTCGTCTGCGGTCTTGCCGTGTTCGGAGCCACGCGGAGCTTCGTCCAATTCTGGATGACCAACGAGTGGGCCGTCGCCCTCTCGCACGCGTTCGTCGTCTTTCTCGACGTCCTTCTCTTCGTCGGCGCCTTCAAGAACAACGTGTTCGCGTTGAAATGGTCGCAACGTGTCGTGGTGAGTTGCAAGTGCGCTCCACTGAACTCGGTGTGCAGCGGGGCGCGTTTTCGTTCAAAACGGTCAAGTTGGGGTATCAATCGATTCCTCGCGCTGAGCTCTACACGATAAGGCTACTTTTGTTGCAGTTGGCGTGCGTCCTCATCGCGTTCTCGCGGTTTTTGATCTACCCGGTCGTGTTCGCGAGTTGGATGGCGTCGGGCGCGAACCTCAACACCACCGGCATGAACGTCACCGAAATCGAGATTCTCGCCAATGTGACGACGCCGGAGCAACACTTTGTGCTCGGAATGGTCACCGGTTTCACTCTCGAGTTCGCCACCGCCATCTCGATCGGAGGTAAGCGATGCAACTATTTGTGTCACGTGACCTAATTTGTGTGACATTGCTGCCGAAAAAGTTATGTGTGACGGTTTTTCAGTGGAATGTCTGAAATACGTGATGGTTCACCGATTGTGGGAGTACGCGAAGGCCACCGAAGCGATGGAGTCGCCGCAGAGATACGTTGTCCCGTGACACTGTCCCTTTTTCTGTCTCTTCTTCTTCTCTTTTCCTCTGTCCTCTCTATTTGTTTCACAAGCGCACACAGAATACATATTTAAAGTTGGTTGCGAAATGTCCAATTCTGGGTTGAGCACCTGAGATCTACTGGAAGACAGTTCGCAACTGGAAAAGGGTTGCCAGGTTGCGAAATGTCAATGAAACGAAAAAGATGTGAGAAAGTTGACTGGTTGCGAAATGTCCAAGTCTCGGTTGAGCACCGAAGATCTACTGGAAGACAGTTCTGGCAAAGAAATGCCCAGTTGCGAAGTGTCGCAGAGGTAGAGGTAGGAGAAAGTTGACTGGTTGCGAAACGTCCAACTCTAGAAGCGACCACGACAGTCACTGGTAGACAACTCGCAACAGGAAACGAGTTGTTGTCTGGTTGCGAAATGACCATGTCTTGGTCGAGCATTCATAGACATAGAATAAGACAATTCGCAACCAAGAAAACTTGACCAGCACTAAAAGAGAAAAAGGAAGCTTGGTTGCGAAACGTCCATGTTAGACATTGAGAGGTACTGGAAGACAATTCGCCGGTTGCGAAATGTCCACGTCTAGATTGAGCATAGGAGCATTCAGAGGTAGAAGAAGACGATTCGCAACTGGTAATGAGTTGTCTGGTTGCGAAATGTCGCAGGAATAGACATTTCGCAACTGCATTACAAAGTATCTCATGCTCAACTTTTCATTTCATTTTCAATCGATATCTCGGAAACTAGAAGAGCTAGCAGAAAAGTGTCAACTAACGAAATGTTCCTCTCATTGTCAGCTACATTTTGTCAGTTGACACTTTTCCCCGAGCTCTTCTAGTTCTCGAGATATTCAGTCGCAAGCGATCGTCTTCTCCTTCTCCTTCGTCGGCCCCTCTTTTCCGGTCGTCGTCGTCGGCGGCGCAGTGGCACGATATCGGGGTCCGTACTCGACGTGCACGAACGTCCGACGATCGGTCATCCGATCCTTGCGATCGTACTGATGCAGATAGAACGGCTCCTCGAACGACACCGACGACGTCTTCGTCGAGGCGGCTGGTATCGGAGGAGCATCCGACGACGTCGTCGGTTTGGCGGCCAACACACGGACGCCCGTGAAGAACGTGTTGCAGATGACGCGATTGTGCGCGTTGTGCACCGCGTCCGACGTCTTCAACGTGTCGACGTCGTCGACGAGCGGATCGAAGAACTCGGCGCGCACGATCGGCTCGTCGAACAGCGACTTGTCCTTCAGATACAGATTGTCAAGAGCCGACTGCGAGATCGGCTGGTAGGGCGGCGTGCTCGCCTCGTCCCGGATCGTCCACCACGGACGGTTGTCGCAGAACACGACGCCGTCCTTTTTGAACGTCTTGTTTCGCGCGCGCTCCTGGTCCACCTCGTCGTCGGTGAAGAACATCGGAATCGGAAACATGTCGGGCGAGTCGGGCGCGTCCGAGTACTCGGCCATCGTGTCCGATATCTGATTCGGATCCAGCGTTCTGCAAGACGAACGTTTTCTAGGCCATGAGCGAACTTTCTCACAACCTTGATTTAAGCTTGAAGCCCACTATACATGGCCTTATCCTATTTTTGTTAGTCCATGGCCGAACAACCCGGAAAGTAGATTTTTAGGCCAGACCAGGACGACCTAAGCCCTTTGTTCCGCGTTCCCTGAATCTAGGCCATGGCCGAACTCTCGTGAACGAGTCTTCGGGCTAAAGTCCACAAGAATCGATCTGACCTGTTTGCTAGTTCATGGCCGAACAACCCAACTTGAAGGTTTCTAGGCCATCCCACTCCTAGGCCTAGGCCATGGCCGGTTTCCCCCAAACTAGGGTTTGGCCTCAGGTCCACAAGAATCGATCTGACCCGGTGGCTACCGCATGGCCGAACAACCCGCCTTGGAAATTTGAGATTTCTAGGCCAGCCCACTCCTAGACCTCGGCCACGGCCAAACTTTCCCACAATGTAGGCATAATAGTAAGTTTAGAGCTCATTAGAATCAATCTCACCTGTTTGCGAACGCAAGGCCGAACAGCCCCTGTACGATTTCTAGGCCAGACCAACCGACCAGCCAGTGGGTTTCATTCACATGTAAGAGCCCAATTTCCACTAGAATCGATTTGGCCTGTTTGCTAGCTCGTGGCCAAACAACCCAACTTGAAGGTTTCCAGGCCATCCCACTCCTAGACCTAGGCCATGGCCGAAGTTTCCCAGAAGCTAGGGTTCGGCCTCAAGTCTACTAGAACCAGTCTAATCTGTTTGCTAGCTCATGGCCGAACAACCCAGCTCGACGGTTTCTAGGCCATGGCCGGAACTTTCTCACCAACTGGGCCTAAGCCTAAGGTCCACTAGAATCGGACTAATCCGATTGTTAGCCCATGGCCAAACAATAAGGATCATGGATTTCCAGGCCACGCCACACTCACATTCCACTATTGTCGGTGTGTCGCAACATGTTGATGGTCTTCTTGAACGCGCTCTTCAGAAACCCCTTCTTCACCTTCTCGGGCGGCGGCCTCCAATCGCACTCGGCACACCACATCTCCTTCACTGGCACCCGCTGGCCACGTGGCGACCCGTCGCCTCCTCCTCCGGCCCCCACCGGTGGTCGTTGTGTCGAATTACGGGGAGTGCCCTCTTGCGACAAATCGATCGATACCGACGAGGTGCGACGTTTCGAGTTCTGATTGTTTCCGGAAGTGCCGTTCGGTCCGACCGGTTTGCGACGCGACGACGGCTTCTTCTGTGCGGCCACACGTGTGCTCGGAAATTTCGGCTTCAACTCGTTCGGCAACGCCCCGTCCGACGCCGCCGTCGACGCCTTCTTATTCTGCTGCTGTTTTGTCGTCGTGGCGCCACCACTGCAAAACGGGACGTCTTCAAAAAGGGGAGGTGACACGTAACGCATTCAGTTTCGCATTCTTCTCGCCACTTGTATTATTGTTCGTATTGCTGCTGGGACACATCCGTTCTTGTTCCGAACAACCAACAACAGAAAATAGAAACAAATGAATGTGGGCGGGGGGCGGCGGATGGACCGAAGATCGTTATCTGTCACACACACACACACACACACACTATCCTCCCGGTTGGCATGGTGTCACGGTTTTAAGCGGAGATGTCCCCAACCCCTCCCCGCGCGAGGAAGGCGGTTTTGTTGGGCGGAAGTCGGGGGGAAAATTTGCAGCAAATTGGTTCACATTTATGATAAACAATGAGCGACACCGTTATTTCGGAGCATTGTAGTGGAAACGAAAATTTCGTTTGGAAAACACATTTTTTGACGGAATTTCGTTCATAATTGTTACATAGGGACTAGTTAGGGCAAATCTTCGGATCCTCCTCCTTCTGAGGCTGGAATCCGATCCTTCTGTGGATCCGTTCGATGATTCTCTCGAGCCTTTCCATCTTCACCTCGTGCGCCGTCGGAGGAGACCAGTTGGCTGAAAAACTTTCGTTTCAAATGCCAATGCAAACGCGCTCCATTGCACTCTCACCGAAAACGAGTTCAGTGGAGCGCGTTTGCATTGTGTTGTGGAATCTTACCGTCTGGACTCTCTGAACTATCGACCAGAAGATGTTGCCGACTCTGCTCCGAGCAATCGTCGTCGGAGCTCGGAGCCGGAGCCGTAGCCGGAGCACACACTTTGGCTCGCTTCTGATCTCTCTCCGATGGATCGCGATGTTCCTCGTCTCGTCGCCGTGACTTGGCCCTCTTCTTCTTCTTTTTCTTTTTCTTCTTATTCTGCTCAGAAGACGTCACGTCATCGGTCTCGAGCCTGGTGTCCGGGAAATCGACTGAAAACGCGATAACTTGAAAACTAGAAGAGCTGGAAAGAAGGTGTCAACGAACAAAAGAAAGCTGACAATGAGAGGAACATTTTGTCAGTTGACAACTTTTTTCCATCTCTTCTAGTTTCCGAGATCCGGGGGGCCCCTCGTACCTCTCACTTTGAGCTTCTCGTTCAGTGAGTTCAGAAGCGCCCGTTTCGCCTCCACATCATCATCCTCATCGCGACGATGATGTGACGGGGGACAGACGGTCAGTCTGAAGGCGTCCAGGGCCGGTTGATGACGTGGCGTCGATTCGGAGATGTTGTAGACGATCGGCACATCTGAACGGTACATTAGCTTTCAAGGGACCGTAACTGGAAAACTAGAAGAGCTCGTGGAAAAGTGTCAACTGACAAAATGTATGTGACAATGCAAGGAACAAATTGTCAGTTGACACTTTTTCCCGATCTCTTCTAGTTTCCAAGATACACTCACGTTTCGATCGTCGTCGTGGTGGAGGCGGCGGGCTCGGCGACAGCGTCGGCGCCCGAATCGGTGTTCTTTGTGATCGTCGGCTCATTTTATAGGAGGGAGCACAAATAGATACGAATAAGAATATAACGGCTCGAGGAGGGAGGAGAATAGGCCGCGTTGTCACGGAGATATGTGTGAATCTCACCTCTCTCTCTCTCTTTCGTTATGAGCCCTCCCCGCCCCCACCTTGCTCTATCTCTCGAGCTCTCCCTTCACTAATGGAAGGTCTCGTGTGTGTGTGTGCATGATTGCGACGGAGCAGAAGGAGCAAGAGGAGGAGGAGAAAAGGTGTGCAACGGCCGACAACAACAACAACAACGGCAACCACGAGCACATCAGAAGCCGTCGGGGAGGGTGGGAGGGATTAAGGACGGGGACTATTGACACAAAAGTGCGAGGCATCGAGGTGAGTAGTGGGGATCGCAGGGGATTACGCACTAATGAGTGAGTCGATCCCCCCGTATGAGATGGCCTAGGATCCGACAAAGGTCCATTTCAAGGCTAGAGAGGCAATGGCCTAGGATCCGACAATGAACGCTTGGAGCCTAGTGGCCTAGAATCCGGTCAAGGTCCCCTTTCAATGCTAGAGAAATGATGGCCTAGGATCCGCCAACGATAGATTCGAAGTTAGATGAATGGTGGCCTAGGATCCGACAATGTAAACTTCAAAGCTAGAGAAACAGTGGCCTAGAATCCGACAATGAACGCTTGAAGCCTGGTGGCCTAGAAAACGACAAGGTGCTCTTCAAAGCTAGCGAAATGGTGGCCTAGGATCCGGCTACCTTTGTCAGTTTCTAGGCCATCATTTCTCTTCAAGGCTACAGGTCCATGGCTAGAGAAATGATGGCCTAGGATCCGACAAGGCCCCCATTCAAGGCTAGAATGACCAATCATAAAAGACAGCAAAAAGTAAAGAGAGGGGGAGGTTTATTCTAGCATTGAGTTCAAGAAGCGGATCGTCGTCACGCTGTCACACCGTCACGCCTTCAGCGCCCTCTTCTTCTTGGCCAACACATTGACGATCGGCTGCAGATTGGCGGGTCCCCATCGCGCCTCGGATCGCGGTTTGTTGAACGGCGACTGTTCGCGATCGTACTCGCGTTTCGCGCGAATTTGACGACGTTGCGGGGCCGCTGAAATCACATCTGACGTCTTCTTCTGTGACGTCTTCAAATTGCACACTCACCTTCAGAAGGCGGGACGACGGCTCCATCATCGACGGCGGCGGCGAAACCGGATGAGGTGAGCGCGAGGAGCAGGAGCAAAAGCCACGTGGAGGTGAGCATTTTGTTGGTTGGAAGGGGGGTAGTTAGTAGAGTAAGGTAAGGAAGGGAATGAATTGGGGAGTTCCTTTGGAAGTCTGATTCGGGGGAAAGATCTTATCTCTCTGGCAAGAAGGGACACTGTGACACGTGACGAGGTCACGTGTCACAAGCCGTCGGTTTCCCGTTTTTCTTCCACTTTTCCCATGGTTTTCCGTGGTTTCCCATCCCCCTTTTCCTTCTTTTGTCACGTCTCTTGCCATTTCTTGCCCATTCACTATATTGAAATTCAAAAAGATGCTGTTCCAACGTCTTCTGATTCTGGTATCCACCCCCCTTTAGTCTCCCCTTTCTCACCTCTACATCATCTTCCAGACCATCGTCTTCCTGACGTTCACCTCGTCAACGTCTTCAGCTTCAGCGCCACGGTTGACCCCGTGCGTCGACACTCTCGACTGCTTCCGCGGAAGATGTCAGCACGGCGTCTGTCTCCGCGGATTCTGCACGTCTTCTTCTTCTTCTCCTTCTTCGTCCAATAAGAGAAAATGAGCGAAAAATAAAGTTGTCATCATCATGAAAAACAAGACTTAAAGGGGGGCGGATCGGGAGAAACAATCGGAAATCAATCAATAAACCGGATACATATCGGTTAGATTTTGTGAATAATAATAGTAATAAGCGACAGTAACGAACGAAAACAATAACAGAAAAAGAGAGGAGACACTGAAATTTCGGCTCCGGGACGTTTCGCAACTAGCTGAAATGGTCCCGAAAGGAGATTTTGACAGGTTTTGTCGGCTCCGGGACGTTTCGCAGCGAGACGTGGCTTGGCGCGAGGACCGAAATTTGATAAATTGGTTATGTTTTACAAGACAAAACCTATCAAAATCTCCTTTTGGGACCATTTTAGCGGCTGCGAAACGTCTGGCTACGAAATGTCGCGCTGCGAAACGTCTCGCTGCGAAAAGTCCCGGAGCCGAAACAATAACAGAAAAAGACAGGAGACACTGAAATTTCGGCTCCGGGACGTTTGGCAGCCGCTGAAATGGTCCCGAAAGGAGATGTTGACAGGTTTTGTCTTGTAAAACATAACCAGTTCATCAAATTTCGGTCCTCGCGCCAAGCCACCCTGGTCGGGGGGAGTCTGGCGTCCCTTGACCGAAATTTGATAAACTGGTTCTGTTTTACAAGGCAAGGGATCATTTCAGCGGTTGCGAAACGTCCCGGAGCCCAAACTTCAGTTGAGTAACAAGTGAAGAACAAAGTAAAACGAATGAATGGAACACGAGAGAAATTCAATGGGTGAAGCGACACGCGGCGGCGCCGACGGGACATCCGTCCGGATGGTTGGCCGACATGAAGCATCCGGTCGGATTGCGCACCGGCTTCTTGATCGCGTTTCGCCACGACGGCTTCTTCTTGCTCGTGACGACGGGCTGACGGAAGTCGCGGAGACGCGCCGACGCTTGGTAGACCTGAAAATTGGGAAGGGGTTCGGATGGGAAAGCAGGGAAAACACAAGCAGGTACGGAACGGACGACCACTGTAGAAGATAAAAGACGTGGTGTTAGTGAGAGAAGCGCAAACACCAATCTTATCGGAAACCCCCACATGGAAAATTTGAAAGTTGTTCTTCATGAACGTCTGCAGTCCGCCGTCCTGATCCTTCATCAGCGCCTTGTCCTCGTCGGTCAGAATCGCCGCCAGCTTCGCCAACGGCACCTCGGAACCGCAACGCCATCCACTGAAAAGTGCAAAAGTTTGCAAAAGATGGGGGGCAAACACGAACTCTCGCGTCTCGTCGGACGAGTTGAGCAGAAAGTCAAAGAGTTTGCGGGCGATTCGCTCGCGATCCGGCTTCGCAATGTTCACACAATTGTTGTTTTTGATCTCCTGCGGACGCGGCACGAACTGCTTCCCCTCGGTGAGCACGTCTATCGTCTCCTCGACGTTCACCGCCAGTCCGTTGTCCGGAACGCGACCGATGATGCACAGCTGAAGAAGGGACGTTGAAGGGAAGCTTCCTAGATGTGTAACAAACTCACTCGTTTGGTGCTCGGAATGGCGAGTCGATCGATTTCGACGTGGAAGCCGAGTCGTTGGGCGACCGAGACGGTCCACTCGAAGAACGACTCGTACTGCGAGACGCCACCGCGACGCGGTCCCAGATGACTGCCGTTGTTGCTGTATCGAGTGAAGAAGTTGAACGGGCAGCACGGTATCAGGAAGAAGTCGCACTTGAGTCTGAAAACAGATGCTTAGAGGCTCAGAGCTTCGGAAGGCTCACTTCGCCGCCATCACCGGAATCCACGGCGTCAGCTCGTCGCTGTGATTGCCGATGAGCAGATCGACGTCCGGATCGAAGTGCGGCTCGTCGTTGACGATGTGCTGCGGATTCACCGACTGCACTCGCAAATCGTCGTCTTTGAACAGCGACGACCACACTTTTCGCTGACGAACGTCCACTCCGTAGCCGGTGTACTGAAAGGGGGAGCGGGATTCTGATTAGAATCGGAAAACGGAAGTGAGACTCACGCCAATCTTGTTGAGGAGATGGACGAGAAGACCGTTGCCGCATCCGATGTCAATGTATCTCTTGAACTTGGGCAAGTGATCCTCGGCGACGAGCGAGTTGATGTAGGCGGCGATGCCGCAGTCCTCGAACACCGCCTTCTTCGGATCCGACGCCTCGGTCCACTCGCCGACGATCGGACGTCCGTACGTCTCGCGAATCGATCGATACGTTCGCAGGTACGCCTCCTTGTCGATCAGCGCGTTCGTTTTGCGACTCGTCCTGCAAATGTCTCCCACTAGACACAAGGAAAGTAGACACACAACAAACAGCCTGTGACCTACAGATTGGCCGGTCACGTGACACAGTCGCGCCCTCTCCCCCCGGTCATTCAGTCGACAATGTCTCCTCCGCCTGTTTATCTCCCCTTCCTGGTTCCTCTTCCTTCTCTCAATCGATAACTTCCAGGCGTGGCGTCACAATGCAGCCACCGTCGCCCACCGCGAGCTCCCCGACATCGTCACGATCGTCGCCCGCAATGAGCACACCCGAATCGTCACCACCGTCGTCGTCGCAAACGTCGTCACGTCAGAAGCCGGCGTCGCCCTCGCCCACCGACGCTCCTTACAGGAAGCGAAAGAGGCGTATCGAGTTCACGAGTGAACAGTTGGAAGCGCTCAACGAACGATTCGATCGCAACGCCTACATTATCATGGAGGAACGCGTCGAGCTGGGCAAACGGATCGACGTCAGCGAGGAGCGAATCCGCGTTTGGTTCAAAAACAAACGAACCGAGGTGCGAAAGGTGGCCGATTCGGCCGACGACCTGAGCGATGTCGACGTGCAGCAGCCGGCCAAACGTCACACATTCACGTCCGATCAGAAGAAGAAGCTCCGAGAGCGGTTCGAGCAGAACGAGTACATCGTCGACGAGGAGCTCGTGCAGCTCGCCGCCGAGACCGGAATCAGCGAGCGACGCATCCGACTGTGGTTCGAGAATCGGCGCAAGGAGAAGAAGATGAGACAGAAGAAGCTGCTGATCTTGTCGAAAGACGCTCGAAAGCGCACCCGCTCGATTTCACCTCCCTCCAATCCGAAGGCCTCCACCTCCTCCTCCGCCCCGGTTCCGATCAATCCAACGCCCCAGGTTCGTCGGAGTCGCTTCGAGCTCTCTTTGGAGCAACTGAACACGCTGCTGGCGCGATTCGCGGTGAATCGCTACCCGTCGAGCGCCGAGATTGGCCGCACGGCCGAGGAGTTCGGCGTCAGCGAGGATCGCATCAAGGCGTGGTATCAGAACGAACGACGACGGGTGAGACGGAGCAATCCGGCGAAAACCGATGCGTCATGACACATGACTTAATTATTGTGCTTATTATGTGATTATATCGAAGATAAACTTGTCACTATTCTATGTAGAGACCCTTTTCGATCGATTTGGGCCAATTAGGCCTAATAGGCGCATTAGGTCTATTGGAGATCGCGAGATACGATAGGCAGACCAGCAAAGGGTTAATCGCCTTGCCATGCCCGTAGGAAGCAAGGAGACGTGCCCCCCCCCCCCCCCCCCCGGCCGCCGCACATGGTCACAGTCATTCGACAATGTCCCCTCCTCCCGCACCACCACCACCACAACCGTCTACTATTCCCGTTTCTTCCGGCGACATTCCGGCGACGTTCCACGATCGTGTGGCTCAATGGCACCATCAGATCATTCAACTGGCTCAAAACTTTCCGGGAGCAATGCGAATCGATGGAGCCGTGCCACCGCCCCCACCGCCGCCGACACAACCGCCACAATCGGGAATGACGCGGTTCGCGCTCGTCTCGCCGTTCCTCAACTATCCGCCCACCGTGCCGCTTCTCCATTGCCCGCCGATCACCACCGTCACGACGACGACGCCGTCGCCGATGTCAACGTCGTCGAGTGGCCGACAGCCCCACGAGCAGCAGCAGCAGCAGCAGCAGCAGCAGCAGCACGTCTCGGTCAGAAAACCGCGTACAGTGTTCAGTCCGATCCAATTGGGACAGCTCATCGAGCAGTACGAGAGGACGAGCTACCTGAGCAACGCGGACCGCACGCAGTTGGCCGAGCGGACCGCACTCAGCGAGCGATGCGTCGACGTGTGGTTCCAGAATCGGCGACAGACCGAGAGACGGAAGCTTCAAGCGAAGGCTGATGTTTTGAAAATCATTACTCGCAAGCGTCCCGCTCCGCCGACTGATGAGGAGAAGGAGCAGCAGCAGGCGCGCCGACGACGGACACTGTTCACACCGGAGCAAGTGGAGCGGCTCAACGAGCGATACGCGCAGAGCGACTTCATTGCGGCTCACGAGCGCGTCGAGTTGGGCCGCGAGATGGGCGTCGACCACGATCGCATCAAGTACTGGTTCAAGAACCGCAAACAGGAGTCGAGACGGCGCGAGAACGACGAGAACACCGCTCCACAAGTCGAGAAGGAAATCAAACCGGAAGTCGTCGACGTCGACGAATAATATTGTGTATTTTGACCTATTTTGTGCCTATTTCGAAAGATAAATCGACTCACTTTGACAAATCGATCGTTCTGAGCCACGTGAAGACGCTCGGAAACGCGACGGCTTGCATGAAATCAAAATGACCGTCGGGCGCGTCGATGGGGCGCAGAAACTGAAGCTGAAGACGTGTTTCGGACAGAATACGCACGCCGATCGAGTAGGGGCTCTCGAAGTGCGGGTGCTGCTGCTCGTCGAGCACAATCGGGTAGAAACGGACCAGGGTCTCTTCTGGAAATGTTTTATCGATTGTTTTAAAGTTTGTTTCAAATTCCACGGGCAAACCTTCGTAGAAAGACACCTCGAACGCGTTTTGCGAGTAGACGCGATTGGTGCTGTCGCGCGGAAAAAACTTGTTCACCGCCAGGTCGCTCTTGTCTCGCGCGCTGAAGCGGTAGACCGACTCGAACTTCTGGAGCACTTGCTCCCAGAGCTCGCTGTCCGGCTCCTGCTCGATGACCGTCGTAATGCGATTCGAAATCGAGTTCGGGTACTCTTTCCACAGACAAATCGTCTGAAACAACAAAATTCGAATCACCCAAATTCTCCCCGATGGGTTTACCTTGTCAAAATACGCCTTTCCGTCGACACCTTCCTCGTATTCGGCGCCCTGTTCCACCAGACAGCGCCATATTGTACCCCGAGACATAAGTCTGCAAGAGAGTTCGAATTTAGGGGGTTGGTGCTTTCTAGAGTGATGCAATGGCGTGAAAGACAGATTAATGTTTCTCGGGTCTCGCCACGAAAACATATTTTCGAAAAAACAAGGAAATTCTAGAAAAGTTCCAGTTTGTGGCTCTTAAAACGAAAAAATTCGCAGTGTCGCTGAAAAAATTATTTGCACGCGGTTTACTGTAATCGCTGCGAAACCTTTACAGTCAATTTTGTGCATGCTCCTTTAAAATTTTCAATTTTTGCGAATTTTTTTGACTTTTTGCAGGATTTTTGATATAATTTGCTTTTCAAATATGAAATCTTACGTCGAATTTTGAGTTTCAGTCATTTTTACAAAAAAATATGTCAGAAATCAGTCAAAAACAGCTGATTTTGTAAATTTCCATCACTGAAAACGCGCCAGCACCAGGCTGACGCATTTCTCGTGCACTTGACGCAATTGCGGTTTTTCGACGAATTTCTCTTCCAAAATGCGATTTTTTTTCTTGTTTCGGCAATAAAAAAGACAAGTAGAAGAGATCTATTCATTATTTCAAAGTTTCGTGTCAAATTAAAAGTGAAAAAAAGGGGTGGGAGAAAAAAACAAGAAGACAAATTCGTTTTCAAGACGGGGATTCGGTTGTACATGAGCAATTTTCCATGAAAAAATGGGTGGTCTTTCGGAGGCCTAGTTGTTGTCCTCCTCGTCGGTCGACAAAATCTCTCCGTCGGACAGCTCCTCGTCGGGATTCCTTTTCGGTTTCGGCACGACCGGAGCCGGCGGTGGTGCGGCTTTTTTGACGGGCGGCGGCGCGGGAGCCGATTTGCGAGTCGGCGACGGCGGATGTGGTCGTTTCTTGGTCTCTTGGAACTTCTGAAATGAGCACGTTTCTATGCAGCTCTCGCACCGCTCCGATTTACCTCTCTTCTCGTCACCAGGGTGGACGTCGTCGACGCAGAAGACGTTGTTGGCGTCGTCGTCGTCGCCGTCTTCTCTCGATCCTTTCCGAACTTTCGCTTCGTATTCGTCGGAATCTTGTACTCCATCCGCTCCTGCTTCCGCGGCGCTGGCGGTGGCACATTGGTGGGCGGAATGAGCGGAGGCGGCACAGAAGTGTTCAGGAGGGGAGGCCCCCTTCCGACGGCTCCGCGCCGCTCCTCGTTGTCGCGCTCGCGATCCCTTCCGGCCGCCATTCGCGAGTTGTAGCGGTTCTCGTTGTGATGGTGGTGGTGTTGTTGTTGTTGTTGCGAGTGATGATGATGGTGCGACGACGTCATCATCATGCGGTTCGGCATCGGCGGCGCCGATATCGACGGTCCCGTGATGATGGGACCGTCGCCGTCGCGCTCCTTCGTCTCGTTCAGACTGCGTCGGATCGACTGCAACCGGTGCGTCTCCCAGGCGACCATCGACATCTCCATCGACTGACGCTCCATACAGTCCATTTTGCCGCGAAGTCGAGTGCACAGCTTCATGAACACCGCTCGCAGGTCTTCGGGCGCTATCGAGTTCAGCGAGTCGCCCTGTTTCGAGCCTTTCACCAGGTTGTCGACGATATCCGTGATCTTCTCATCGTCCACTGTCACCATTCGCGGCGCGACTTTCACCCGATTACACGTGGCAAGCGCCTCCGCGTTTCCGTCTTTTGCCAGTAGAAACAGGGGATCTAAAGTTGGGGATATTTGAGTTTCTAGAATCTAGAAGCCGTCTCCAGACTCACTTATCCACAAGGCGGTGTAGTTCCACGCCTGAAGGACGTCGAACCGTTCGGAAGTCATAAAGTTCTCCGTCGGCGAGTCGGTGCCGAGAATCGAGTCGGCCGTCAGTTGTAGTTCGGGCAGCTGCTGCGGGAACACGCCCTGGAGCACAAACTCGCGTCGCAGCTCCATCAGGATCAGGCCAAGACGGTTGCCGCCGAGGTACGGCGGCCGGAACGCCATCGGACGTGTGCACAGATCGATGAGCTGCAAAACGGGGAGCCCGTCATTACACGTGCACTTTCGCCAACAACGCCTACCTGTTTTGTGGAGACGTCGACCTCGCTGAGCCACACTCGAAGGTCCATCTCGCGCATTCCGACGCTCAACTCGGCGTCCATCGACGAGAATCGCGAGCAGTAGACGAGCAGCGCGTCGCCCGTGTCCAAAAGAGCACGAAGAAGAGCCGGATGCTGGTCGAGCAACAGTTGAAGTGCCTCTTTAATGAACTGCATCCGCTTGTCCATCCACCACGTCTGCTCCAACTCCAAACCGCGGCCGCGCTCCTCGATGAGCTCGTGAAGACGTGTCCAGCACTCGAGCGAGCTCGTCCCGTCGAGAATGTACGAGCGGTCCTCGTTGTTCATGCTCAGAAACTTCACCGCCTGCGTGGCCACATAGTGAGCCGGCGAGGCGAGCGGCGGTTGCTCGGGCGAGCATCGGATTTCGGCCGGATACAGCGGATGGAACACGGACTCCGGTGTGAAGCAGATGACGTTCGACGTGACTATCGCACTCAGCGGCGCTGTCGTCTGTGGCGACACCTGCGACGAGGAGATCTGAAAATGAGACGTTGGAAGAGGGAAAAGAGAACGGGGCGAGAGTCGACGAGAAACGCGGAAAACGAGCGAGAACGAGACGGAATCGAGAGAGAGAATCGCAAAGAAAACGACGGGAAAAACGTCGAAAAAACGAGCAAAGTGAAAACTGTCGGTTGAAAACGGGCGGTCGAAGCTGAAAATGAGCCTGAAACGACGGTCTTACCAGTGGTATCCGACTGGTGGTGTGAGCGGCGAGCTTCTCGCGCAACTCCATCAGCAACAGTCCCGCCTTGTTGCCGTACAAGTGCTCCACACTCTTCGGCGTCTTGCCGCCGGCGCCGTTGCCGAGCATCCAGCTCACGATGCGCTCCGGCGTCACGTAGCTCTTCGTGAGCAGGTGCTGCAGCTCCACTTCGGTCGCACCGCACGTCCACAACGGATCGCCGAACGACGAGTCGATGAGGATCGCCGAGCCCGTCGAGAGGAGCAGTTGTTGGAGGTACTCGTTGTGGTACACCTTGTGCTTCATCGCCGACTGACGCCATCTGTCCATCTTCGGCGTCTTCTCCGTTATCGTCTCGGGTTTTATCTGAAAATTTTTGGTCTCCGTTGGTGTCTGGACAGTTTCCCCCTACATTGAGCGATTTCAGCAGTTTCGCGGCCACAATCGGCACATTCAACGGCACCGGCGTCGTTTGGATCTTCTCTATCGCCTTATCGTCCAGTTTCAGCGAGTTGAACAGCTTCTCGTACGCATAATGCTCCACAGATCGGTACCGTTCGCCTTTCATTTCGAACGGAAACGCGTAGTAGTTGGAGAGCGGGTGGAAAATGCCCTGAACAACGGAAATGTCCTCTTTTCATTGGAAATATAGCGCCAAATTACCTCTAGACTGATAATAAGGTCGTTGATCGATATCATAACCGGCTTATCGTCCTTATCCGTCGAAAGACCCTCCACTGAAACAATCGGACGGCTCAACACTGCCGCCTTCCTCTTTTCTCGTATTTCGTACCGAAGCCACATGAGCCATCGACTGAAAATCACCGAAAATGGCTGAGAATTGAAGAAATAGCCTACCCGAGTGAATTTTGACCCAAGTCCTGTGGTTTTGTGTGCTCGTTTCGCATCCAGTAGGCGATTTGTCGCGAGTCGGCCTTCTCCTTCGTCATCCACTCCATGAACGTTTTGTCGTCCATTCCGATGCCCAACTGGCGGTTCTTCTCGTCGCACACGATCAGAAGAGCCTCGTTCGTCTTCATTAGCGTCTTTTCAAAGTCTGAAATGGACGATTTTCGTATTTTGAATGATAAAAAAGCCTACCGGAGTCCTGTTCGGATCGCAAACGTAGACTTTGAAGGGAATACGAGTGTAGACTCGTCGTCAGGTAGCTTCCCAACGAATTCATGTCGTGGCCCTCCGGCATGTTCTTTTGTAGCAGTTTTATCGCCTCCTGGTGCACCTCGAAACTCGGCGTGCACAAAAGCTCCTCGGCAATCTGCTCGTTGACGCCCAGAGACAGTAGAATTTGAAAATGGGTGTAATGGGTGGCACTGGGGTATCTGAAAACGAAAAATTCACTGCTAACTATCGAATTTGATGAAAAACCGTTTTCCTCCATCCTTTATCGCTTTATTGTAGCCGCAATGCAAAAGATCCGACTCGTTTCCGATTAACACGATTTTCTCCTCATCCATTTGATAACCTGCAAAAACGCAATTTAAACGTATTCATCTCAACTTTTTTGTTATTATTCGAACTTTAAACAAGTAAAATAAGATGGAAAAGATTTAAAATTGAAAAAAATGAGTGCAAATCCATCCAAAATCGATGAATTATTTGAAAAAGTGAATATTCGCGGCGAGAGGGAGAGGGACGAGACGACGAGAGCGTTTAAAGGCACATACACATTCGCCGCCGACTGGTCTCGCCACGATGGGGCAGCGAATTGGCTGGAGCGTTGACTGAGTATTCAACGTTTAACCATTGCCCGTTGCCGTCATCACCAGTTTCTTTTCGATTTTTTGCCGGAAATTTTTGAATTTTCCCATTAAAACTTGAAATTTTCAAAGTTTCTTCACTGAAAAATCTTTCATCGCCTGAAAATCACATGTTCCGCTGGAAAAATCGACTTTCGACCCGGAAAAATCACTTGAAAATCGTTGAATCTTGTTGGGAAAACTTGATGGTTTTTATTATTTTTCTTGTGTTCCATCTGGGAATCGTCCATTTTTTCTGTTCTGTACTGACTTCACTTATCAATCTGTTTTTCTTTCAGTGATTTGTCAAACACTGGGCAAAGATGGCTGCGAATCAAAACATCACCAAGAAGAAGAAGGCCGTCGCCAACGGAATCTTCAAGGCTGAGCTCAACAACTTCCTCATGAAGGAGCTCGCTGAGGATGGCTACTCCGGAGTTGAGGTAAGAATTTCATAATTTTACTCGAAACGTATAAAATGGAATTTTTGTAGGTGCGCAGCACCCCAGCCCGCGCTGAGGTCATCATCATGGCTACCCGCACCCAGAACGTTTTGGGAGAGCGCGGACGCAGAATCAAGGAGCTCACCTCGGTCGTCCAGAAGCGATTCGGATTCGAGGAGGGATCTGTCGAGGTAAATATTTTTTAACACTTCGCTTCAAATTATGTTTTTTTTTTTTCTCAGCTCTACGCCGAGAAGGTCTCCAACAGAGGACTCTGCGCTGTCGCCCAGTGCGAGTCGCTGAGATACAAGCTTGTCGGAGGACTCGCCGTCCGCCGTGCCTGCTATGGAGTTCTCCGCTTCATCATGGAGTCTGGAGCCCAGGGAGTCGAAGTGAGTAGAATAAAACTGTCGTTGATCACCAATTGGTTGACGAGTAATCATCGTTTCCCTAAGTTTCATAGAGCAAAAACTTATTATTGTTCTTCAGGTCATCGTCTCTGGAAAGCTCCGCGGACAGCGTGCCAAGGCCATGAAGTTCGTCGACGGACTCATGATCCACTCTGGAAACCCAGTCAACGACTACATCCAGCAGGCTGTTAGACACGTCCAGCTCCGCCAGGGTAAGAATATTCTCACAATTTTCAAAAGCCTCAATTTGTTCCTGCAGGAGTCATCGGAATCAAGGTCAAGATCATGCTTCCGTACGACCCACGCGGACAGAACGGACCAAGAAACGCCCTTCCGGACCACGTCCAGATCGTCGAGCCCCAAGACGAGGTCCTCCCGAAGGAGCCGCACAGCCAGCACAAGGAGGAGAAGAAGGATATCCAGCTCCAGCCAGCGCAACCAGTTGCTCCGGTCCAATAAAATGTTGTTATGTATCCAATAAATTGTTGGTTAACAGTTAAACATATAGCTTTTGTTTTGTAACTTGTTCAATTCAGCCGGATCGTTCTACCATGTCGATACTTTCGAAAACCATTCGATCACGAAGGGGGGCGGGGCCGCCGTGTTGACGTCGCAAAGTGTTTCGTTGCAGAACCACCCAATAAACAGCGAGACACGCAGTGATAAGGGGTGACCTCGACGACGCCTCCCCCCTTCTCGTCTTCTTCATTTCTCCTTTCTCTCCCGTTTCCGCACACCACCCCACTCCCCTCCTCATACAACCATGTACGTCTCCTTTTCTTTTTCGGTTCTTCTCGCTCTCGTTGTTCTAATCATGCCGATGCTTCCGCCTGCGTGCAACGCGCTGAAAAGGTCTGAAACTGGTGGCGCCGGCGAGCAAACTGGAGACCAGGAAGTGGCCAAGTTAGTTGTTGTTGTCCTCTCGCGGCGGTGTTGGTCTTGTGTTTTAAAGAACTTTTTAGCAATCTCAGCCAAATAAAAGGGATGTTTGCAGGCGGAGCAAAGTGATCGATATGGCCCAAAAGGTGACTCGTCAAATCATCAGCACCGCCAACGCGCCCGGCGCCATCGGACCGTACAGGCTAGTACGACACTCCGCTCATTACGCTTCTCTTTCCCTTTTTCAGTCAGGCGGTACGCGCCGGCAACACGATCTATCTGTCGGGCTCGCTGGGTCTCGACCCGAAAAGCGGCGAGCTGAAGGAGGGCGTCGTCGAGCAGACGCACCAGAGTCTCAAGAACATCGGAGAGGTGCTCAAGGCGGCCGGCGCCGACTACGGACACGGTAGGCCCACCCCCGGAAAGAGGGCGGTACCGCCCGTTTTGGAGGAGCTGGTCTCCGGCTGAAAAGGCCGAGTTCCAAAACGGGGGGGACCGCCCGAAAGAGAGAAAGTGCGCCCTAATGAGAATTGATTTGAAGTGGTGAAAACGACGGTTTTGCTCAAAGACATTGGCGATTTCGCCACCGTCAACGAGGTCTACGGACAGTACTTCAAGGCGCCCTACCCGGCTCGTGCCGCCTACCAGGTTCGTGGCGCGCGCGAAATTTGAAATTCTAGCCCATTTTCTCGTTTTAAGGTCGCCGCTCTCCCGAAAGGAGGTCTCGTCGAAATCGAGGCCGTCGCCATCGCCGGCGAAATCGAAGAAGTCCAGAATTAGAAGCCGCAGAACTGTTTCTTCATAAAGATTGCTTTTTTTTTAAAGTTTCAATTTTAAACGTGAAATAGATTGATCCTACGTTTTCTCCTTTTTCTCGCACTTTTCGCGTGGAATCGCATTATTTCATCGTTCTCGGTTTGAATCCACTCGCTTCGCAAATTTGAAAATCGCTCGGATCGCTCGTCAAAATGTCGAAAAAAACGAAGGAGGACGAGGTGAAAAAGGAGAAGAAAACCGGTGAAGTAAGCTTTTGAAAATTTCCTCCCCGCCAACGATGCTCCGCCCATGACGCCTGTGGTCGCTGTTTAGCGCGGCTGGAAGTTGCGCGCGAATTTGAAAATTTTGAACTTTTGAGCTCAAATTTGGCGAAAAATGGTAGTTTTAGAAGGAGAAAACGGATGAGAAAGAGAAAGAGGAGGGCAAATTGCCGCCCGAGGTGAAGGATTTCGACAAAAACTCGCCGCCCAACAATTGTGAGTTTTCGAGTGAAAAATCAATCGATAATCGATCGATAATCGTTTTTCTTTTGTTGCAGTGAAGTTCGCCGAAATGGTCATCATCAACATTCTCGACAACCAGGGAACCGGTGTGATCGGATGCGGAAAAGTGAAATTTCTCGACATTCTTCGAATCTGCTGTAAGGGGGGGACTAGGATTTTGTTAGGCCATAGAGACTGAAAACTGTCTTCAGGGTTGGCTCAGAAGACGTTTCAAAGCCAGGGAAGAATGGTGGAAATCGACGGACCGGTCAACATTTGCGGTGACATTCACGCCCAGTTTCCCGACCTCATTCGCTTGTTTTCCGAGGTGAACGCTTTTATTTTTTGACGGATAAGAGTTAGAATGGTGAAAGTAGGTCAAACCGATAGGTCTTGATGAGAGGAATCGATTGATACCCCGATTTGACTGTTTTGGTGGTTTGAGAATGGAGATATGCCCTTGACGCATGTTGAGTGCCCTTGGCGCACTTCTCGTGCCCCTTTAGAATACCGTAACACTTGCAGATTGGCTTTCCGCCGAAACAGAACTATCTCTTCCTCGGCGACTACGTGGATCGCGGCATGTACAACATTGAGACGATCCTCCTGTGTTTCGCATTCAAAGTGCGCTTCCCGAACAACTTTTTCATGTTGCGCGGCAACCACGAGCTCGGCTACGTCAACGAGCGCTACGGACTTCGCGACGAGATTTTCACGCGCGTCGGCGGACACGAAGGCGATCAGGCGTACACGAGCTGCCTGGTTTGTTCGTAGTTTGTAGTTTGTAGTTTGTAGTGCCACCAATGGATAGATCTCGTTGAGAGGAATCGATTGATACCCCATTTTGACCGATTTCGGCCATCCGCTGAAAAGTTGTGTGTGGAATGGGGTGCGACTTGAGATTCCTGGAAGTCGGATTTGGCTGAAACTGGCTCAAAATGGGGGGTATCGATTGAATCGTGGCAACTTTTCAGAACACATTCTCCGAAATGCCACTCACCGGACTGGTGGGCACGAAGATCCTGTGCATGCACGGCGGCATCTCGCGTCACATGAAAAACATTGATGTGCTCCGAAAAACGGCGAAAGACATCAAAGACAACGAGGACGACAAACTCGAGGTGGACATTCTCTGGTCGGATCCGGGTCCGGTGAACGGGTGGACGAAGAATCCGCGTGGCGCCAGCGTCATGTTCGGCGAGGTGCAAGTCAACGAGGTGTGCAAGCGGCTCAACATTGACCTGATTGTGCGCGGACATCAGGTCGTGCAGGACGGATACGAGTTCTTCTCCGGCAGAAAATTGGTGGTATGCACTTTTTTCGCCGGGTTTTTGAGATTGACCACCACCGGGGTTTGAACCCGGGACCTTGTGATTGAACGGAAAAGCGAAAAAACCAAAACAAAAAAGTTTTGCCACCGCGGGGATCGAACTTGACACCTTCAGATTGAAAGACAAAGATGCTAACCACTAGGCCACGCGGTGTTTCGCTATGCAACGTGGCGCCGGGGAAGCGCGCCGCGCCATTGCAATTTTGGGACTTTTGAGCCGCAAAAAGTGGCGTTTAGCAAAGTTTTTGAAAACTGTGACAGTAGAACTTTTTGCATAACTTTTTGAGCTCTATCGAATGATGTAAGAAAGTTGACATAAATCTGAAATTTTTGTTTCAGACCGTCTTCTCGGCGCCACACTACATGAGCCAGTTTGACAACTCGGCGGCGGTTTGCAAAGTCAGCGAGAATCTGGAAATTTCGTTCCACGTGCTGAAACCGGAAAAGTTGTCACTGCGCGAGTTGGCGAACGACTTTTCGCTCGAACCGTCCACTTTCTAACAATGTATGACCCCCATTTATGTGTGTGAAAGAATGAAGCGATAATCAATCAATGATAGTACTTGCGGGCGGTGACGTTGGCCGCCTCCTCTGTCTCGGCGCTGCTCTTTCGCGGACGTCGTCGCTGCTTCTTGGGCCGAGTTGCGTTGTTGTACTCGGCAGCGGTCTTCTCCAAATGCTCCACTGTCTCGTAGTAGCGAGCTTCGGCGCGAGCCAGCGTCCACATTGCGGAAGTGACTGCAAAAAACGACGAGAAAAAAAGTTTGACCACCACCCGGCATCGAACTTGGGTAGGTCACTTTCGACCTACCGAACGCCTCGTGCCAGTGCAACAGCTGGTCCCACACGAAGAACCATCCGTCCTCGGATTTGGTGTTGGCGCGATACGCATAATAGAGGCATACGGTCACGTTGAACATGTAGACGCCGGCGACCAGGACCTGGGAAATGAGGAATCGAACTTGGGACTTTCCGATTACCAGACAGAGCTACTAGCCACTAGACTAAAGGTCAAAAATGAAAAACAAAAAAGATTGACCATCGCGGGGATCGAACTTGGGACCTTCCGGTTACCAGACATAGTTACTAGCCACTAGACTAAAGATCAAAACTGAAAACAAAAAAGGTTGACCATCGCGGGGATCGAACTTGGGACCTTTAGATCGACAGACAAAGCTGCTAGCCACTAGGCTAGATGAGGCCGCCGCCCCCCGTTTTGACGCGCGTTTTCACCGGTTTTCACCTGTTCTCGCACGTCTCCTGAGCCCCTCTCTCTCTCTCGCTATACTACACACACAACAGAAACTCACCATACAATTCTGAACGACTTCCCAATTCTGACGACTACCGTCGAGACCGTGAAAGAACGCGCCGGCGTTGGCGAGCAAAATGACCATCATCGTGATGTGCGTAAAGTGGGGCATTTGAAAGTTGAGCTCGTCGGGACAAATGTAGAAGCGGACGGCGTTGGCCGCCTGAAGGCACAGAAACAGTGTACGGTAGCGGAGGCCGAGAAGACGTGGCGGCTGCGTCGACGAGATGATTGTCATCGAGAGAGTGAGGAACTGAAACTGGAAGATGTGGTTGGAGCCGAGTGGAGGAGCCGAGTAGAGTGGAGCAGAAGCGGGCGGAGAGGAGAAGAAGAAGAAGAAGAGGGAGAAATGTCGTCTTGGCTCCGCGCTCTGGGCTCCGCGAGCACACATGCACACACACACGTCTCCAGTCTCTCTAATATCGTTGCTTAGCAATAGCAAAACCGCCGCCCCCCGAAAACGAGAGCTCTCGTTTCTCAGTGCCTCGCTTTCGCTTTCACTTTTCCCATTTCGCTCCCCCTTCCCTCTGCTGGCGCTCTACTAGTAATTTTCATTTGGGAGGGAAAGAAAGAAAGAAGAGGGGAGACTTCATCACGTTTTCTTTTCATTTCAATGCTACGAATGGTTCCATTCAGATGGGAACGGGGACGCAGAGACCGTTTTGGTTGTGGAATCCGTCGGAGCACGCGGATCCGGGCTCTCCGTACTGGACATTGAATGCATTGCTCTTCTGGAGCTCCGACGACGAGGGAGAGGAGAGAACGAAGACGACCGAATATCCAATGTCGGCGTCCCGCTCGCAGCCGCCCACTTTGGCGAATCCCACCTTCGTCGCGATCGGATTGTTGAGGAAGGCGGAGCCGAGGTGGGCGATCTCGACGGCAGTGTAGACTCGCGATGGCTGCCGCAGCGAGACCGGAACCACCTCGTACTCGTCGATCGACATCAGCTCCGCGTCCTGAGCACACTCCTGAGCCAGTCGGTTCGCCACGATGCTCAGCTCTTGGGACATCTCCAGGGCGTACATGTTGGCAATTTGGAACTTGTCCGCAAAGTGACGACGGCCCACGTTGAGCAGGGCGAGCAGTTTCGCCTTCTCCTCCACATCCACCGATTCGTGGACCTCCTCGATCCGCGCGTTCTTCCTATTCCACACAATCTCTCTGCCTGAAGGTGAATGACATTTCATGGCGGTTTCTCAAGAAACAAATTACCACGTGGATCAATGTCAACCGGGTCTTCTTTCGGGAAGAAGCCTTGACGAGCGTTCTTCCCATAAAGTATGTCAATCCAGTTTGGCCAAGAACGGGCCGCTGAAAATGTCAGGTTGAGACACTTTGAGAGTCGGTGTCTCGAATTACCAAACGAATGAGCCTTGCGAACCGGTTCCTGGGCTGGGACGGAGAACTTTCGCTTCAGCAATAAGGTCCCAAAGAAGCAACGTTCTTTGGTGTATGGTGGGTGACATTTATCAAAAGAGAAGATCATGAATTCAAGAAGGTCAGAAGAGGAACTCACGAGCGATGGAGATGGAGAGGAGTGCGACGAGGACGACGAGGGACGTCTTCATAGGGGGGACGGTTTCTTGAAGGATTGGCTTCTTCAATGAATGAGTGAATATGGAGAGAAGGGGGGCTCCTTTTATACGCTTCTTATCAGTTCCACGTATTGTTTTGATGACAAATAGGAGTGCTGATAAGAAGCGTATAAAAGGAGCCCCCCTTCTCTCCAGATTCACTCATTCATTGAAGAAGCCAATCCTTCAAGAAGCCGTCCCCCTATGAAGACGTCCCTCCTCTTCGTCCTCGTCGGACTCTTCTCCGCCTTCATCCCTGGTTAGTTTCCAATCGGATCTCAATCCAAACCTCTTCTCTTTGCAGCCAGCACTCAGAACCTCGTCGATGACCCCGGCAATGCATTTGCAAAAGGCCTCGGTCAAGGCATGGGAAAGGCGAGCGTTAACAAAGCAATCGACTCAAAGTTTGCAAAACACTTGGACAATGTGGCGGAGGCTGTTGCCAAAAAGGCGTTTGACAGTATGAGCAACCTTGCATCGACACTGACTTCCTTACTCCCGTGGAGAAGAAAGAACGCGCGGATCGAGAAGGTCGGCGCTTCGATGGCGGAGGAGAAGGCGAAACTGCTCGCCCTGCTCAACGTGGGCCGTCGTCACTTTGCGGACAAGTTCCAAATCGCCAACATGCACGCTCTGGAGATGTCCCAAGAGCTGAGCATCGTGGCGAACCGACTGGCTCAGGAGTGTGCTCAGGACGCGGAGCTGATGTCGATCGACGAGTACGAGGTGGTTCCGGTCTCGCTGCGGCAGCCATCGCGAGTCTACACTGCCGTCGAGATCGCCCACCTCGGCTCCGCCTTCCTCAACAATCCGATCGTGACGAAGGTGGGATTCGCCAAAGTGGGCGGCTGCGAGCGGGACGCCGACATTGGATATTCGGTCGTCTTCGTCCTCTCCTCGTCGGTTCGTGAGAAGAAGAAGCCATTCGAAGTCCAGTACGGAGAGCCCGGATCCGCGTGCTCCGACGGATTCCGCAACCTGGACGGTCTCTGCGTTCTCGTCTAAACTATAGCGTCTATTTGTGAATGAACATGAATTGATTGGAAAAATGCTCTCAAACGCTTAGACAAGTCAGTCTCAAGTTTCACTTTTAACATGTACTTCGAATAGTTTCGGAGATCTATCGATGTCAGGCTCGAAGAACCGACTTGTCCTGTGATAAAATAAAAAAAGCGCTCCTATTTGTCATCAAAACAATACGTGAAACTGATAAGAAGCGTATAAAAGGAGCCCCCTTCTCTCCAGATTCACTCGGTCATTGAAGAAGCAAACCCCATGAAACCCCGTCCGCATATGAAGTCGTCGGACTCATTGGCGCTGTTGTCTGTAAGTGTTTCCCCGATTCCATCGCAGACGCGGCATTCGCGAAGCAAAGACTGAAAAGCAACGAGGGACGTCTTCTCAAAAAAAGTTCAAGTTCTCCAACATGCACGAGCTGAAACTGAAGGTGGGGTTGAATTCGGAGATGGGACTCGGTCGGCATTGCCTTTCGGAACGCGAATTGACAAGACTCGCCGATCGAAACTACCAGGTGGCGCCCGTCTCGATGGGCTCTTCCATCCGAGCGCCCACCCGTGACACGGAAGCCAGTACTCCAAGAAGCCGTCCGATTAGAAAGAAGTCGGTCTCCTCGGCGTTGTCGTCTGTAAGTGACAAACTTCTGTCGTTGCGAAAAGGAGTACGTGATGAAGTACGGCGAGCCGGGATCCGAGTGCCACTTTGGATACTCGAACATCGACGGTCTGTGTGTCGAAAATCCGTCTCTTTTTGTCGACTTATCCCAATGAATGAACAGAGTGATGACATATTTGTTTCGACAAGATCCGGACCCACCGTCCACTCATTTGAATCGGTACATGGTGACGTTACACTTCTCCCCCTCGTAGGGTTTTTGACGCATCTTATTTTTCAACCACAGTTGAACAGCAAACTTTTCCATTGTATTTTCCGTTCGGTAGAAACAGTAAACGCGTTAACATTGTCAGACAGACGATAAAAGGGCGAGTTGGGAAAAGTGTCAGAGGATCTCCGGGATGCAAGCCTGACATCGATGGATCTCCGAAACTATTCGAAGTACACGTTAAAAGTGAAACTTGAGAGCGATTTGAGACTGAGCTGTCCGACACTAGACAGCTCTTTCAGAGTCGGTGCAAGTATATACGCTTGTTCGGAAAATCTTGGGAGCAGATTAAACAGCTCCATTTCTCCAATCAATTCATATTCATTGACAAATAGACGCTATAGTTTAGACGAGAACGCAGAGACCGTCCAGGTTGCGGAATCCGTTGGAGCACGCGGATCCGGGCTCTCCGTACTGGACTTCGAACGGCTTCTTCTTCTCACGAACCGACGAGGAGAGGACGAAGACGACCGAATATCCAATGTCGGCGTCCCGCTCGCAGCCGCCCACTTTGGCGAATCCCACCTTCGTCACGATCGGATTGTTGAGGAAGGCGGAGCCGAGGTGGGCGATCTCGACGGCAGTGTAGACTCGCGATGGCTGCCGCAGCGAGACCGGAACCACCTCGTACTCGTCGATCGACATCAGCTCCGCGTCCTGAGCACACTCCTGAGCCAGTCGGTTCGCCACGATGCTCAGCTCTTGGGACATCTCCAGAGCGTGCATGTTGGCGATTTGGAACTTGTCCGCAAAGTGACGACGGCCCACGTTGAGCAGGGCGAGCAGTTTCGCCTTCTCCTCTGCCATCGCATCGCCGACCTTCTCGATTCGCGCGTTCTTTCTCTTGAATGGCCACAACTTTCCTACCACACCCGACACAAAGTCATCAATCATGTAGGCAGCCTGATCGAACACTTCCACAGCCAAATTATCTACTTTTTGACCAGCCTCCGATTCGGCTGCTCTGTTAATGGCTTGCTCTCCCATGCCTTGGCCGACACCATTTGCAAATGAGTCGACGAGGTACTGAGTGCTGGCTGCAAAGAGAAGAGGTCTGGATTGAGATCCGATTGGAAACTAACCAGGGATGAAGGCGGAGAAGAGTCCGACGAGGACGAAGAGGAGGGACGTCTTCATAGGGGGACGGCTTCTTGAAGGATTGGCTTCTTCAATGAATGAGTGAATATGGAGAGAAGGGGGCTCCTTTTATACGCTTCTTATCAGCACTCCTATTTGTCATCAAAACAATACGTGGAACTGATAAGAAGCGTATAAAAGGAGCCCCCTTCTCTCCATATTCACTCATTCATTGAAGAAGCCAATCCTTCAAGAAACCGTCCCCCCTATGAAGACGTCCCTCGTCGTCCTCGTCGGACTCCTCTCCGCCTCCATCGCTCGTGAGTTCCTCTTCTGACCTTCTTGATGATCTTCTCGTTTTCCAGTCATCGATCCAGTCGACGCGGGCCTCGGGAACGATGTGAATGCCTTCTTCAGAGGTATCAACTCAATCTTGCGGGGAGGAAAACGTCGACACTTTGTCTCGCATGATCCTACCCTTGGTTCGCGGTCCGAAGTCTTCCCGGAGCTTCCCCCAGGCGAAATTGTTCACAAGTGGGAGCAAGTCGACATGTGCTGTTTTGGCCCTTGCGGTGGGTGATTTGAAATAACAGTCTTAACCTGACCGGACATCTTTCTAGAAGACAGACCGAAGTTCCCGTGGCAGTTTAAGAGAAAGAGCGCGCGGATCGAGGAGGCCCCCAAATCGGTGGATGTCGAGGAGAAGGCGAAACTGCTCGCCCTGCTCAACGTGGGCCGTCTCCACTTTGCGGACAAGTTCCAAATCGCCAACATGCACGCACTGGAGATGTCCCAAGAGCTGAGCATCGTGGCGAACCGACTGGCTCAGGAGTGTGCTCAGGACGCGGAGCTGATGTTGATCGACGAGTACGAGGTGGTTCCGGTCTCGCTGCGGCAGCCATCGCGAGTCTACACTGCCGTCGAGATCGCCCACCTCGGCTCCGCCTTCCTCAACAATCCGATCGTGACGAAGGTGGGATTCGCCAAAGTGGGCGGCTGCGAGCGGGACGCCGACATTGGATATTCGGTCGTCTTCGTCCTCTCCTCGTCGGTTCGTGAGAAGAAGAAGCCGTTCGACGTCCAGTACGGAGAGCCCGGATCCGCGTGCTCCGACGGATTCCGCAATCTGGACGGTCTCTGCGTTCTCGTCTAAACTATAGCGTCTATTTGTCAATGAATATGAATTGAATTGAGAATTCATCCAGATCGGAGGTGTCCTGTGACACCTCTTTTCCCAGCTAGATTGCTATCGTCACGTTATCAGTTTCCTAGAACTGATAAGATCTCTATGTGCAAAACAAAACGCCTCGGCTTGCTCATTGCAGCGTTTCTGTCACTGCGGAGATGTCCCTCTTTGTCCTGGGACTCATTGTCGTGCTCATGACTCGTTAGTTTCTCTTGGCATTCACTTCTAACCTCTAACTTGCAGTTTCAGTTCTCCAGCCAGTAGACGTAGTGACATATGTGTCACGTGACATCGAGGCGATGGACCGTGACTCGATGGAGAAGACGATGGAGTGCGTCAACGAGGGACGTCGCAAGTTTGCCAAAACGTTCCAGATATCCAATATGCACGAATTGAAGTACGACGAGGAGTTGAGCCGGCAGGCGAGCCGACTCATGGACAACTGCTACATGGACCGGGAGCTCGAGAAGATTCACTTCGCCGACTTCCAAGTGATTCTCGTCTCGATGCGTGATCCCGTGGAAAGTAACACTTGGGACGAGGTCACACGCTTCGCCGCCGCCTATCTCAACAATCCGACGCAGACGCTGATGGGATTTGCGACGACGTCGGAGATGAAGACAGAGTGCCGCCGCTCGGCGAATCTCGGCT
Source organism: Caenorhabditis afra (assembly GCA_963570955.1). Lineage (NCBI taxonomy): Eukaryota > Metazoa > Nematoda > Chromadorea > Rhabditida > Rhabditidae > Caenorhabditis > Caenorhabditis afra. The sequence goes on from OY751534.1 coordinate 7,042,278, forward strand.
ACTCGCACATTTTCTTGCTGGGACCGCATAACGACTACATCGTCCGGCACGGAAGACCGGCGACGGCGTGCGCGCGCCGAGAGTCGATTGTGGACGGATTGTGTGCCAACCGAATTATGTTCTTTTGACAATGAATTATAGTGTAAATGGCTGAAAAGAGCGTGAAATTTGACCCAGAAACGGCTGAAATGCGCCCGAAACGCGTTGCTCCAGGCAGCCACGCGCGGCGCCCTCGTCCGGATGGCCTAGTGGATAGTAGCTTTGGTTGTGGTTCGGATGCCCACAAGTTCGACCCCCGTGGTGGTCAACTAGTTTTTTTCTTCTTTTTCCACACTATTTTTCCATTTCTCATGCGAATGGCCGCAGGTTCGGACCCAGGTGGTGGAAAAACAGTGATTTATGTATGTACAAAGATCCAAAGGAGTGTGATATGTCTCAAAAAGTTGTGTTGAGGTGTCGTGTGTACAGGTTACTGTAGATTTGATGGACGAAAGACGTTCAGAAGTGTCGTCGCAAGAACATCTCGGCGACGTGGGGCGGCAGAAGTTTCGTGTAGTTCTCCTGCATTCCGCCGACGGTGTCGCGTCGTTGCTTCATGGTTTTCGACATCAAATCTCGAAGAGTCGTCGATTCGCAGCCTGAAATTGCGAAATTCTCGAAATTTCACACATTTTTTCGAGCAAATTTACCTGACAAGGCTAGGGTCAGAACCAGGAAGCAGGCGAGAAGGATTGCGTGGAGATTCATGTTTTTTGTCGAGAAAACTTGCGATTTTCGGCCTCGACTCGTCGCCTTTTTATAAGCGCCTCGAAATAGATGGTGTCCGAGGCTCCGCCCACTTTGTTCGGTCCAAGTGACCTCATCAGACCACATGCGATCATCGTGATCAGCAGTTGGCTGCATAGGAAGGACTAGTTCTTGGTCGTCTTCGGGTACAAATTTGTCTCCGATCGGAAGCGCCCGAAATAGAATTGAGAAGAATTAAGAAAATAAAGAAAAAAATCAGAAACAAATTTTGACCACCACCCGGCATCGAACTTGCGAGCTCATTGTTCCACTATTTTTCAATTTCAAAGCAAGCAAAAGAAGTTTTGAGGCGCCGGAAGTCGAACTTGTGGGCATCGTTCAGAGTGAGACAAACGTGTTAGCCACTGAGCCACCCGGGACCACCGCGCGTTTTCAGCCGCCGCCGCCGCCACAGCGCGCGCGTTTCCCGCCCGTTTTCTTCCAGAAAACGATCGTTTTTTGAGGCGCGAAATCAGATCCGATGCGATCTGCAAGATTGTGTTTGTTTGTGATAACACGTTGTCGCCACATGGTCGGAATGGTTTACCAAAGGGGGGGGGGCCCACAAAGATCTATCAGACTTGTGAGAAAAAGAGAACGAGGACTTCCCCCGCATGGTCTCGCTGATCTTTCTATGCAGCGGGTTCAGATACACTGATCCGATCAGAATCCGATGGGAAAAGTACCATCCAAGTGGTAGATCAAATCGTTTCACGAGCTATTTCGCAATCCACACGGGGTAGGTCAAACATCGCCATCGCTTTGGCCACTGCAAAAATTGGCCTACCATCGACCAATGACTATGAGATTTGACCAGAGGACGTCACTTTTCGTTCCCCTTCTCCCTTCTTCTCTCTTCTTCTTCCCCCGTATCTGACCGAGCGAAAACGCGAACAATTTGTTAGCCTCAAAGGGGGGGGGGGCGAGATTTATGTGAAATGGCACACCTTCTACTCCCCCCCTTCTTCTCGGTCGTTTCAAACAAAATTGGAGGTGCCTCCTCTCTCCTCTTGAAACGCTAAAGTGACATTTGATATATGGCCTCCCTTTTCCGCCTTTTCGATGGTTTCCGGGGGCGACGTGCCCGTGACCCACTTTTGGAGAGCCCTCTGCTCGATTTGTAGTGCCAACTGGCGAAAAGAGCGCGAAATTTGAGCTAGAAACGGCGGAAATACGCCTTTGGGGCGCGATTTTGGGTGCCACGTGCGGCGCCCGTGCATCGGTGGCCTAGTGGATAGTGGGTTTGGTTTTCGTTCGGATGCCCGCAAGTTCGATCCCCGAGGTGGTCAATATGTTTTGTTTTCGATTTTCAGGCATGGCCAAGTGGATAACAACTTCACATACCATCCGGAAGGCCACAGGTTCGAACCCCCGTGGTGGTCAACTCCTTACCACATGTTTTTATTCTCCATTTTCACACCGTCGCCTCGGCAACCGGCACAATGAGCACGAAATGAGAGGAAAGGGAAGGAAGAGAAAAGTTTGAAAAGAAAGAGAGCCAGAGCAGGAGAGGGGGGAGGCTCATTTCTTCTCACCCTCTCTTCTGGAGCTCCTGGAGCTCCTGGAGCACCACCACCACCACCAACAATTTGTGTATGTGTGTGCTCTTTTCTTCCTCTCCTCCTCCTTCTTCTCTATAATTATTTTGGCCTCGCGCCACGGCTCGCGCCGTGCTCGCGGAGCCAAGAAGAAAAGAGGAGGGGAGGGGGAGGGGAAAAATCCTTGAATGTGTGTTGTCTCACCTTCTTCGACGTCTTCTCGACTCTCTCATCAACTATTCGTGTTTTCTTTTTCCGTCCCTCCCCCCCCCCCCCCTCAAGAGCATGAGTATAATATCCTCTCTTCCGTCCGGAACACACACACACACGATTTGTTGTTTTGTGTGTGAACGAATGAAAAGATCCACCCCCCTTTAACTCTCCCGTTTCCTCGTTTTCCGTACTAGACGATGAAAGTCCGTGTCCCTGGAGAGGTGTCCGACCGATTAATTGGAATGATAAGAGAAAGAGGAAGCGAGTAGAATAGAGTAGTAGAATGCCACGTCACACCACGTCATAGGCGAAACTTTTCGATGAGTGCGAGTTTAGTGCCACGTCATGCCATCATCTTAAAGTTGGCTGAAAACAGTACATTCCTTCGGGTTTTTGTAATGCCACGTCACGCCATAATCTCAAAAGTTGTTTAAAGCAGATACACTTCATATGCTTTCATAATGCCACGTCATACCCATTCTTGAAGTTGTCTGAAATCAGTACATTCTCGTTGCTTTTTGTAGTGCCACGTCACACCATAATCTGAAAGTTGTCTAAAGCAGATCATTTTCATATGCTTTCATAATGCCACGTCACACCAATTCTTTAACATTCTGAAATCAGTACATTCTCTTTGGTTTTTGTAGTGCCACGTCACGCCAGCTCACCCGAAACCGCCCTCAAACCTCGATCCCATTCACTTTTTTCATTTCACTCGTTTCTTTTGCTTTTTTCGAAACATTTCAACTCGTTCAGCTGCCCCCCCCCCCCTCTCTCGTTTCGTTTCGTTTCGGAAAGGGGGGGGGGGCACTCATTCCAATCATTTGATATTCATGGGCAGGGGGCGGAGCCTCGGAGGGGGGAGCCTTTTCGAAGAGAGAGCAAGAAGAAGAAGAAACTCTTCATTTCCCTTTTCATTTCTTTTTCGTGTCTCTGCCAAAAGTCTGGATTTCGGGAAGAGAGAGCGAATTTCGATGAATTCGAAATGCTCGAATCCTGAAGTGAGCACTTTTTCCCTGCTCGTGACGTGGCACTAGAAGAGTGTACCGATTCGATCGATTCTTATCTTGTGTCATGACGTGGCACTACGAAAAACCTTAAAGATGTACCGATTACGAGCAATTATCAGATTATGGCATGACGTGGCACTACGAAAATCTAGGAAATGTACCATTCTTTTTGGATGTTTTGATGTTCTCACATGGCATGACACTACGAAAAACCTTTGAAACATACCGATTTCGAACTATTCCAGTAAAGTGGCATGACGTGGCACTACGAAAATCTAGAAAATTTACCATTTTTTGGATGTTTTCATGTTTTGGGATGACGTGGCACTACGAAAAACATAAGAAACATACCGATTTCGAACTGTTCCACTAAGGTGCCATGACGTGGCACTACGTTCAAGTTATGATATGTACCGATTTCAGGCGATACTTCGTGACGTGGCACTACCATTTCACATGTTTTGTTTCCCATATCGAATTCCCCACTTCCCAAAACGGGGGAAAAGAGAAAAGGGACGTGTGCTCCTCCCGAATATAATAATAACAAAGTGAAAAGAAAGAAAGAAATAGAGAGGAGGGAGCAAGTAGTAATAAGGGGGGGGGGGGGGGACCTAAAATAATTAGTATTTCCTTCTTCCACAATTTGCCTGCACTTCTTCTTCTTCTTCTTCTCGGCCTCATTCCCCTTATTTTCACTTATTTCGCAACTTTCTCAACTTTCTCTCTTATTTCGCTTATTATTGGCTCTGCCGCCCTTTTCGGCCAAAAATTGAATAACTCGAGTTGTCCGGGGAGATAAGAAAGTGAGGGGGAGCCCGACAAAAAAGGGGCGGAGCTTCGAGGGGCTCGATGTGAGGAAGCGGGGGAGAAATAGAGAAAATGAGCACATACACACACACACACACACACATAGCCACTGGAGAGCTCGGTTTCACGACGAGAAGCGCAAGTCAATTTGTCTCCTTACCCTCCCCCCTTTTCTTGCTCATTTCTGACAAGGTAGATGCTGGTGCCACGTCACATTTTTGTGATAGTTTGCTTGTGAAATCGGTACATTCCGATTATGTTTCCTAGTGCCACGTCACCTTGGTAACTGAAAGTTGTTCAAAAACGGCGTTTCACTCATATTTTGTAGTGCCACGTCATGCCATCGTTTGAAAGTTTCTCGAAATCGGTACATTCCCTAGGACAATCCTCGTGCCACGTCATACCACTTTCTGAAAGTTTGTGAAAAACCATGTTTTCCTTACGTTTTTGTAGTGCCACACCACATGACATATACTAAAGCCGGTCGGAGGGCAGTGCCACGTCACGCCAGGCCAACACAATCTAATTTCACGTATACCACGGCGGGGCACACATTCGTGAGCCCATTCTCACCCACCCGAAACCAATTTCACCCTCCAATTCGCCTGAGATTAGCCCTCACGCCGGCTTTCTGATTTGATTCCTCTCGTTTCTCCCCCTCCCCCCATTTTCCCTTCTCCGCCCCACTCAATAGTGCTCTAATTTTCAATACACACTCATTTTCAGTCATCACCCGAATACTCATGGTTTCCGATTTCAGAGACTCCTCCTACCCCTCCTACTTCTTCTTCGTCTTCTCTCTTTCTCGCCGTATAATGTGACATGAGTGAAGTCGTTTGGTGTTTCGTTTTTTTGCTCGCCGCCACATGTTTTCGACACTCCGGCGCGTTCTCCTCTTTGTCGGCGATATCCGATCAGAGCATCAGTGACAAGTACATGCCGCACCATCAGAGATATCACTGTTTTAGGTGAGCAAAAAAGAGTTGACCACCACCGGGGTTCGAACCCCGGACCTTCCGCTTAGTAGTACAAGTTGAGAAATGATTGAAAAACAAAAACAAAAAAGGTTTGGCCCACTGGGGGATCGAACTTTTGACCTCAGATCGCCAGTCAACCCTACTAACCACTCGGCCATGAAGGTCACGCGCCGCCGAACTCTCCCAGGGCGCCCAACGCCGTTTTCAGCCGTTTTCAACCGTTTCAGCCCCAAATTTCGCGCATTTTTCAGCTGCGCCTCGTTCGTCTACCTGCCACTGTGGTCACAACTCATGCACCACTACTATCCGCCCAAAAATTTCACCGATCGCTGCTGGCAACCGGACAACGGCATCGGCATCGTTCCGTGCCAATCCGCCTGCTTCACACTCGTCGAGAAGATCGACGGTGAAGAATGTAAGGAAGGAGAGCACACATTTCCTCCTTTTCGACTTTTACTAATGAAAAATGCGCGCGCGCGCGCTCGGTGTGGCTCGGCGGTGAGCATAAGCCGCCCAAAGAGAGCATTGAGAAATTTCGGAGCACAGAGAGAGAGAGAGAGAGAGAAATAGGAGGGCGAAGGTGTACATGTGTTTGCACTTTTTCGGTGTGTATGTGTGTGTGACAACGTGACTCTCTTGATTAGACCACATTCATTGAGACGGCAAGCCTGAAGCAGTAGCGAGGAGACCTTTTTCAATGAATTCGTTAGAGGAGGCCCTCCTGAAAAGCAATGCCGGGGGGACTAGGCGCCGCCGATTTGGGATTCTAGGCCAACCTCCTTTTTTCAACTTTTTGGAAGAGGGCTAGTTGACTCACTTGACCCCCCATATCCGGCTCTTTATTTAATGGCCTTTCTTTTGGCTCTTTTCCATTGGTTTTTAGTTAAAGGGGGTCTTTCCTTCTTGCTAATGAGGTGGTACTTGTAGTAGTTATTATCGTGATTTGAGATCAGCCAATTGCTCGCTCCGTTTGTGAGGCGGCTGCGGCAGCGACGATGACGGAAGCAGGTCGTAAATCATGGGTGATGAAGATGATGATGATATGAGCTGCACACCGAGATTTCTGGCAATAGATAGTCAGAGAAGTACTACGGGAACGACGGGGGGAGGCAAAGAAAAACGATCAAAACCGCCTAGCCCGGGAGGGGATCCGAACCCGGGACCCCCAGATCCACATGCGAACGCGCTAACAGGTCGGCCACGCATGTCACGTGGGGCGGCACCCGCGCAGGGCGTATAGGAGCGCGCGGGCGCCGCCGCCGCCGCCGCTCATCGAAAATTCTCGAATTATGTGGAGACACATAAAATTTGTTGGTTGGAAGGGGGGGGGGGGGGGGGGGGGTTTGGGTATATTAGTAGTATCCTTCATAAAGAATGAGAAGAAAGAGAGCTTCTTCTTCTTCTTATCATCATCATCATGAAGATGTAAAAGGGGGGCGACATGGGGGGAAAACAAGCGCGCCACTCGGACATTGGCTACTCGTCCCCCCCCCCTTCCATTAGCCTATCATCCATCATCAAAAGAGAAAAGGAGTTCGCATTTCATCATTTCGCAATTCGCAATTGATGAAAATGGGACAAGAAAAACGAGGAGGAATCGAAACCAGAGGGGGGAATAAATAATTGGCGCCCCCCGACCGAGAGCCAGGGGGGACACGACGAAACTCATTAAAATTGCATTGTTTGTGTTGTGACACTAGCAGGGAAAAATGTCCCACTCTTTTTCGCCCTCGTTTTGCAAGAGACACAATGAATGAGACGGGGGGGGAGAGGGTTCCAATTTGGCGGAAATTGGTGCGAGAATGGCGAAAATCCGCGGTTTTTGCGTCAAGTTTGATGTTTGCGGACTTTGCGTTGGATTTGACGACGATTACGGTGGAAATTACGACATTTTAGACAGATTTGGGGTTTTTCTGCATTTTCCCGTCAAATCTGATGTTTGCGTACCAAACATCATATCTTACGACACTTGCGTTGAAAATTCTGAAATTTTGGGAAATAACGGGGAAAGTACCAAGAAAACGGAGAACCACAATTTCAAAGCATTTGCGTGTCAAATGGGATGTTTGCGTACCGAACACCATACCCTACGACACTTGCGTTAAAAATTCTGAAATTTTGGCAGATCCTTGGAAAGTTGGCAATAATGCGGGAAACAAAAATTTAAAAGCATTTGCGCGTCAAATCAGATGTTTGCGTACCAAACATCATACCTTACGACACTTGCCTGAAAAATTAACATTTTTTGCATTTTGCAGACAACACAGAGCAGCACGGCGTGATCCGCGGTTGCATGGATCGTCTCCTGCTTTTCGGGCTCGACGACGACGTCCGAAATATTCTGAGCGACTACGAACACGAGCGCATCTGTCGACATACCGATCGCAAACTTTTGCGCCTATTTCCACTGTCCGGACAGACTGATGTGGTTGGTTTTTGCTCGCTTTTTTCATTTTTGGTCATGTATTTTGTAAAATTATTTCGCAAAATGTCTATTTTCAGGTGATGTTTTGCACGTGTAACGGCGAGTTTTGCAACAATCAGGACATGCTCGACGAGCTCAACTCGTCGAATTCAGTGCGGCTCAAAATTGTGTTCCTCTTCGTTTTCGCGCTCTTTCTATTGTAGATCACAGAAAACGAAAAACGATTGTCTTTCTTCCCACTCTTTTTTTCTAGAATTCCTGTTCTAAACGTGTTTTCTCCACTCTTTTTTTCTCTCCGTTTTGAATGGTATCTCAGCAAAAACAAAAAACCTACGAAAAATATGAAGATTTTTATGAAAATCGCAGCAATTTTGGTGTTTGCGGACGATGCACCGCATTTGACGACAATTAGGAAATTAGGGGATTTTGGTGGACCTACAACCCGTAAATGGGGAAGGAAATTCGGGAGGTTTGGTTTGGTACGTTTTGGGGATGGAGAAGTACAAGTAAAGCGATGGTTTTGTGGCAATGTCAATTATTTCCGTTCCACAGACAAGGGCACCCATCTCTGGCTGAGTTGGCGGTTTGATAGACTGTCCAAACGGATTTCCAGCTGAAAACAGACAAAAATTGGATTTTTCTGCATTTGCGCGTCAAATCTGGCGCATCGCCGTGTTTGCGGACTTTGCACCACATTTGACGACAATTGCTCCAAAAATTCCAAAATTTGGCCGACGGGTATTTTCGACCATTTCAAACTCAAAACTCACACATCCGAGGACGGGTTTCGCCACAAAAGTACCGTAGTTGGTGTCATCCTTCACATTGATCACCACTTTATGGTTCAGCAAATCGGACGGATTCACATCGATTTCGACACTGAAAAGCGGATAATTGATCGTCTGGAAATCGATAGTCGATCGATAAACTGACTGATTATCGAAATGCGGATTGCGCGTGTTTTTGGCGGTCGGCGTTTTCTTCTTGAAAACCTCCTTATTTCCGTCTAGTGCCACCAATTTTACCTGAAGAATTTTCAAGATGAAGATCAAATATATGTTGGGTAGATCAAAACTAAATGTGGAAAAGAATATAAACTGACCGAAACATACGGATTACAGACGTCTTTTTTGTCGAAAGTGGTCAAATCGCGACACCGAATAACCGCAATCAGCAGTTGATTGGACAACTCGTCGAAATCGATGCGGATCTCGATTTCGCCACGATTCTCATCGGCTCTGCAACACATTCCAAGTGTTTGCGGACACGGCACCCGATTTGACGACAAATCACGGACTTACCGCGTTTCGCGCTTCTTCATCTCGTGTTTCGACCGGAAAAGTCGTCCCAGACGGCTGTTCGAACGTCCGTGACTGTTCAGCGAGCCCACCGAATCCGAGCGCAACATCTGAAAGTGTCGTTTGTGCATTTGCGCGTCAAATGCGGTGTTTGCGGACAATGCGCATGATATGACGACATTTTGCAAAAAAGTGTTTTTATTGCGTTTAGGGCCAAAATAGCAAGTTTGAAAGCATAAAAACATACTTTTAAGGTTGAAAAAATTTGATCTACCTGATAGTTATCCACATTCAATTTGATCTCCACATCATCCTCGGCGGCGTCATGATTCACCGTTTTCGCCGGCTCCACCGCCACAACATCGCCGTTTTTCTTATTTCCGCGCTCGATGTGATAGGCTGCAAATGATTGAAATCGATCGGTTATCGATCGATTATCGATTGTTTTTCCGAACCGTTTCCGTATTCACCGAGCACATCGTGTCCGAGTTCGTTGCTTTTCCGCGGTTTCCCTTGAATCAGCGCCTGAAATTGGATTTTTCCTCGTTTTTTCATGCCAATCGACAAATTTGAGATTTTGATCTGAAATCCCCTTCAAAAATCGAAAAAAAACCGCCAAAGTGTGCAATTTGGCGTCGAATCGGGTGTTTGCGGACAATGCATCATAGTTTACGACACTCTACATTATTCCGCTGCTTTTCGTCGTCGCGCTCTCGCTGTAACTCTCGATACTTCTGGATGTCGCCGTCACTTTTGTGGAGCACCTAGAAATTTGAAACGGGGGCTCGTTGAGCATAAACTGATCGATGTCACGCCACGAAAAAATGTCACGCCCGATGAGAGTGAAAAGAAATGAGGAGGATGAGGAGGAGAAGTTATGGGGGTTAGAGAAGAGACGAAACACCAGAAACGACGACAAAGTGCACACTTTACACGATTGCTCGCAACAAACCCGAATACGTGTGGTGATGACGATGGGACTCTGATGGACGCCCAGCGTGAGCATGTGCATTTGTTGGTTCTGCTCCAGATTGGGCTCTTTGAGCAGTGACGACAGTGGGATGTTGAGAGAGCCCAGAGAACGTCTAGTACCGTCGTCGACAGCCTGAAAACGCGAAATTTGCCATTTTCTGCACTTGCGCGTCCAGTTTGGTGTTTGCGTACAAAACACCGAACCTTACGACACTTTTTCAAAACAGCTCGTTTTTACCTCAAACTTCAATTCTTGGCCTTCCAGGTGTCGAACAAAGAAGAGAAACTTGGATTGGAAGAGCGGATTCACGGTTTTCACCTTCACCGGCGTCCTTTGCGTCTCTTTTCCCAAACTGACCTCCACAAATGGTGACGGTTCGAGTTTTGACTTTGGATACTGAAAATAACGCGAATTCAAATGAATTACAAAAAATCTGCATTTGCGCGTCAAATTTGGTGCACCGGGCGTGTTTGCGGACTTTGCACCGAATCCTACGACACTTCGTCCTAAAATCGTGAAACTTGGAGACTGACCGGCAAATCGGCCACCGAATCCACGTAGACCATCAAAAGTGCCGAATGGATCGGTTTGTCGGCTTGTCCCCACTCGGCCTCCCACTCCTGTTTCTCCAAATGTTTCAGCTCCGTCGACAAATCCATCCACGTGGCTTTTATGTGAAGATCACCGTGTTTACAGCCTTCCAGCGGGTACCACTGCAACAATTACAGACGTTTCGCGGAGTTTGCGCGTAAGATCTGGTAATTGCGTACAATGCACCAGACCTTACGAGATTTCGAAAAATTGTCATTTTTCCGCATTTTCCCACCTTATCGATGGTTCCTCTCGCCTGAACCAACTTCAAATCGACGGAAAGTCGTCCCAATTCTTCGTCCTTTCCCTGATCCTCGTCGAAAAGCTCGATTCGCAATTTCTGACCGTCCGCCTGATCGACGACCGCCTCGAAATACTCGTTCCAGATCGGATTCAGATCGTCGTCAATTGTGCGTGTTTTGAAAAACTGCGATCCGACTTGAATTTCAGCATACGGATCCGATTTGCCTTTTTTGATGAATGAGATGTCGCGATTCTCCAAATTCTTCGCCTCGATGATTTTCAGCCGTACCACACCCTGAAACATGGAAATTCCTTTTTTGAGATGATTTTTGGTTATTCTGCGTCAATTTTGACATTTGCGTACAAAACATCACACCTTACGACAGTTGCTCGAAAAATTCTCAAACTTCTGGAAACTATACAAAAACTCATAAAAATGCAGAAAATCATATTTCTACTGCGTTTGCGCGTCAAATACGATGTTTGCGTACCAAACATCAAACCTCACGACACTTGTCGCAAAAATTCCTAAAATTCGCACTCACATCGGGCTCGGGAAAGTAAAGCTGTGTGACATCGACATCGGGCGCCAACGGCACCACAATCTCATTTGGCAGCACGCAAAGTGCTGCGATTTGACTGTTGATGACGCTTCGAATCGCGTCGATAAGGCCGGGCAATTCGACCATCTCGCCCATCCCCGTCAGATTGAAGTCCATCTTCGGCATCTCGAGGAAGGTGCCCGAAACTCCGCCCACCATCGGCGGATACGGTAGGAGCGGTTTGAGAATCGCGCGCAGTTTTCCCGAAAACTGAATATTGTTCATGCCGCCCGTGAAGCCGCAACACGAGACGGTGAAGTCGGCGTCGCCGGCGTACGCCACATCCATGTCCACAATGATTCGGTCACGTCCCACGTTTGTCGTGTACACTTTGATACCGCCCACCCGGCACGGTATGTCGCCCATGTCCATTTTGGTGAATTTGAAGTTTTTGAACATTCCCGGCATTTGTGCCTGCAAAACACTTTTGATCTACCTACAAGTTTCAATTTGACCTACCTTCACTTGCGGTATGATGAAATCGTTCATAAAGACCCGGGCGTACTCGCCGATATACGGCCACAACTGATGGATGACCTTGTTGAGCCACTCGACGCGTTCGGTGTCCGGAAACTGGACCCACGCGGGCAGATCTTGTAGTTGTGCCAAAATCACTTCACGCTCACGCAACGCCGTCGCTCGCAACGACATCAGCCGCCGCTCGCGCTTCCGCCACAGGTAGCTCTTGGCGACGGTGAGAATGACGATGAGCGCCACCCAGACGAACGAGTAATCCCATTTGCCTGCAATTGACCATCGGCGGGGTTCGAACTTGGGACCCTCGCGCAAAAGGTGGCGCGCACACGCACTGCGCCACCACCACACGTGGAAACATGGGGCGCGGCAGGCGGTGATAAAGGCGGCTGCGGCGCTGGATTTTTGAAATTGCGGATCGTAAACTCGATGTTCGGGTCTCGCCGCGATTGTTTTTTATCATTTTGCAGCTTCAATGGGTACGGTAATAAGTGGTTTTTCGATTTTCAAAGGTATTTTCCAGATTTGCACGGAATTCCGCCGGAACGGGTTTTTTTTTGCGGAATCAAAGTCGGAAGTGAAATTTTTTTTCGAAAAAAAACGCTCGTTCATCGGGATTTTCGGTTCGAAACCTTGTTTTTCGAATGTTTTTCTGACTTTCGTACAGTTTTGGTACTTGTATTTTCGATAAAAAAATAGGTGATTACGGTCAGTTTTCCCTCCAAAACATGCGAAATAACTAAGGGGGGGGGGGGGGTAAGCTCGGAAAAAAAAACACTTCCAAAAGGCAAAAGGCGAAATATTCCGAAACAACGAAGCGTTTCAACTTTTGCCCATTAGTGCTTGCAAATGACCACCACGGGGGTTCGAACTTGGGACGTGGGCGCAAAAGGTGGCGCGCACACGCACGGCGCCACCCACACACGAGAGATGACATGCGCGGCAGGCGGTGATGAAGGCGGCGACTCACCGAGAAAAAACGTGAGCGTCGAGAGGAGGGCACTTCCCAAAAGGGGCACCAAATACGATTGCCAACTCATCATCGGATCCGGCGGCGGTGGCGGCGCTTCTTCTACTGAAAATTTCAGAAATTAGAAGGTAAATTGTAAAAGAGGGGTGCTGGAAGTCTCAAAATCTCGAAATTTCAAAAAAAAAACCGACTTGGCACAGTGCCAACTAGTGGAAAAAGAGCCGAGAAAATGAGGATAATCGTGGCGAAAAAAGAAAAAATAAGAATACATGCTTTTCTAATATCTCACCCTCTCTTTCTCTCTCTCTCTCTCACTACTTCACGCTTCTTCTTCTTCTCGAGACGCAGACACAAGAAGAGAGCGGAGCAACGGAGCAACTTTTGGCTCGCCGAGCACATACACTGACACACACACACACACAAACAAATTGGGGTGGGGAGGTTTTCGTGTGTGTGTGTGTGAGTGATATGGGCGTGTTTTGTCGTCTCTCGGTGGAAACGCGCTCTAATGAGATTTTCGTTTTTTTTTCGGTTTTTCGGTTTTTTTGCAAATTACTAAGGTTTGGTTGTTTGAGCTGACCTCCTTTTTGCTGGAAAAAACAAAAAAAAAAAATTTTTTTTTTTCGAAAATTTTTTTTTGAAAATCTTTTTTTATTGATTTTTCCACATTTTACAAGATCAAAAATATTTTATTTTTATTTTTTAAATTTAAATTTTAAAAAATACCTGATTTTGAAGCCATTTTTTTGAATAAGAAGTACCCGCGAAATCTGAAAATTTGAATTTTTTGAATATTTTTTTTGAAAAAAAAGTTTTTTTTTTTTGAAAATTCAGATTTTTTTTTTCGCATTTTAAAAAAACCATGAAAAATAATAATATTGAGGAAATAAAAATCGATCATTAAAAATTAATTTTTCAAAAAAAATTTTTTTTTTTGAGCGAAAAGGGAAAAGGGGGGAAGGAGGGGCGGTAAGAAGAAAAACGGGTCTTCTCATTTATTTTCTCTTATTTTTTTTTCGTAGTGTAGGCGACAACTGCCACTTTACGATGCTTCTTTGACACTGATAAGACGTGATTTGGTGGTGGCAATAAATATCGGAAAATGGGCAAATTTTGAAATAAAATGTTTTTTTTTGAGAAAAACATTTTTTCTCGCTGTTTTCACTTGCAAAATCGTTTTCTAGACACGAAAAACCAACCAAGAAAGCCAAAAACCTATTTTCTGCAAGTTGTCGTCAGATATGATGCATTGTCCGCAAACACCACGTCATTTTTGGAAAATTTGTTTTCCGATGTTTTCACTATCAAAATCGTTTTCTAGACCCGAATAAAGCATCAAAAAACTCAAAAAACCGATTTTCTGCAAAATGTCGTCAGATATGATGCGTTGTCCGCAAACACCACGGCATTTTTGGAAATTTGTTTTTTCTATGTTTTCACTATCAAAATCATTTTCTAGAGCAAAAAAAGTATTAAAAACCTCAAAAAACCGATTTTCTGCAAATTGTCGTCAGATATGATGCATTGTTTGCAAACATCACGGCATTTTTGGAAAATTTGTTTTTCGATGTTTTCACTATCAAAATCGTTTTCCAGACCCGAAAAAGCATCAAAAACGCCAAGAAAACGATTTTCTGCAAATTGTCGTCAGATATGATGCATCGCCCGCAAACACCACGGAATGCATCGGATTTGACGTGCAAACGCAGAAAAATCGCGGAAATTGCCGAATGCCTCAAATTTCGCAGGGAAAGTGTCGTAGAATGCAGAAAACTTCCTTCCTTTCGTTATCATTCACACTCTACACACGCACGCTGACTGGCAAACAATAAAACGACCAAATACGAGTGCAATCATGATAATCGAGAATAAATAGTATTATTATGGCGGACATGGTCAAAACTCTCTACTACACACAATTTACTTAAGGAAAATAAGGAAAATCCGTGAAAAAAGTGGTTTTTGACTTTTTAACATGATTTTCATTAAAATTTCTCGATTTTCCATCAATTTTCTAGTTGTAAATGGGTAGATCTCGTTGCAAGGAATCGATTAATACCCCAACTTGACCATTTTAAAGCACGCACAAAAAAGTTATAGCCCCGGAAAGCGAAAATCTGAAAATTCGACTTCCGACGCCCATATCTCAGCGAATACCGATCGAAAACAGTCAAGTTGGGGTTGATTTCGATTCCTCGCGATGAGATCTATCGAATGAGCCAAGAAAAATCAAGGAAATCACAAAATTGAAAAAGTTGAACCGCCAAAAAGTGATGGAAAACGGTGAAAAAGCGGTAAAGTGAGTGAGAACACAAAGTAAAGAGGGAAGGGAGTGGTAAGGGGGGACGATATGTGATTCACGACCACCACATTTGTTTTGTGTTTGTTTCGCTGTCTCCGTCTCTCTCTCTCCCTCTCCGATTCTCGGCGGCGGCCCCGAAAATGGGAGAAGAAAAAGAAGATGTTATCTTTTTTTCTGTTGCAAAATAAATGAAAAATTGAACATTTTTGTACGTTTTGTACGTATATTTAAGATTGGAAATGTATAGATGTTTGGAAAAAAAAATTTTTTTTTTTTTTGAAATTTTTTTTTTCGAAAATTTTTTTATTTTTGAGATGAAAATAAGGTTTCTGAGTTTTTCATTCAAAAGTTAATAAAAAAATAGTTTTTAAATTAAAAATAAAATTTTTTTTGTGATAAAAAAAATTCTCAAAATCGGAATTTTTCCAACAAAATTTTTTTTTTAAATTTAATTTTTTATAACATTATTAATTTTTTGTTCGAAAATAAAAAAATAAAAATAAAAATAAAAACAAAAATAAATTTTTTTTTCGATGAAAAATTTTTTTGAAATCGAAATTTTTTTTCGAAAAAAATTTTTTTTTTCCAATTTTTAATTTAATTTTTTTTCAAATTTTCCGCCATTAACCAAAGACAATGTCGCTGAATTGTCGTTTTACCACCAAAAAAACGCGTTTTATTTATTCAATTTTATTTGTTTTTTCCTTTTCTCCGCCCATTTTTCACTCTCAAAAGAGCACACACGGGGCGGCGAAACGCTTCGTTTTCTATTTATTTTCTTGTTTTTTTTTCCCGTTTTTTGCCACTTATTAGCCGGCGAAATGAGTCATTTTTCGAGGAGAAAATAAACGAAAAAATCTTTAAAAATTGGAAAAAAAAAATTTTTTTTCAAAAAATTTGGAAATTTTTGCATTTTTTTTCAATTAAAAATTTATTTTTCCTTAATTAAAAAATTAAAATATACTGGGAATACGTTGAATTTTTGAATTTTCGAAAATAAAAAATATATAAAATATATTAAAAATTGGGAAAAATTTTTTTCAAAAATACTGGAAATTTTGCATTTTTTTAAAAATTTTAATTTTTTTTATTCAAAAAAAATCGGGAAATCGTCATATTTTTGAATTTTCGAAAATAAAAAAAATAATTTTAAAATGAAAAAAAAAATTTTTTTCAAAAAATGCAATTTTTTTAAATTTTTCAAAATTAAAAATTTCCGGTTTTTAGTGAAAAATACTGGGAAATCGTCAAATTTTTAAGTTTTGTAAAATAAAGAAAAATAATTTTTAAATTGAAAAAAAAAAGTTTTTTTTAAACAAAATTAGGGAAATTTTGCATTTTTTTAAATTAAAAAATTCAATTTTTTTTAATTTAAAAGTGAAAAATATTAAGAAATCGGCAAAAAATTTTTAATTTACAAAAATAAATAAAAAATTTTAAATTGAAAAAAAAAATTTTTGCATTTTTAAAATTAAAATTTTCCAATTTTTAGTAAAAAATATTGGGAAATCGTCAAATTTTTAAATTTTTAAAAATAAAAATAAATTTTTTTGAGTCAAAAATTAAAAATTTTTTGGAAATTTCAATTTTATTTAATTTTTTTTTCGAAAAAATTTTTTCAAAAAAAAAAAAAAAATTGAAAATTTTCACATTTTTCAAATTTTTTTCTCATAAAAAAAGTAAAAATTCGTGGATTTTTAAATTCAAAAAATTGAAATTTTTCCACAATTTTTCCCGAAAAACGGAAAAATCTGGCCTCTTTTCAATCGGAAAAAAGTCAATAAAATTTCAATTTTTCGCCGATTTTTTATCGTTTTGGTACTCAAATTTTAACGATTCTTCTCGTTTTTTCTACGTTTTTTTTCAAAAAAAAAAGATTTTTTCTCAATAATTTCAATGATTTTCTATAGAAAAAAGGATAAGAAAAGCGAGAAAAAAGGGAGAAAAAATTCAAAAAAAATCAATGACGTGGCAGCATAAAGGGGGGTCGTTTTCCCGTTTCTCTGCGCTCTCTTCTCTCTCCTATTGACCCAAAAAAGCGGGAGAAAAATCAATAAAAACAATAAAATATGATTCTTAATTTTTTAAAGATACAAAAACAAATTCAAAAAAATGTTCAGATCGATTCAAAATTGAAGGAGAATGTTGGAGAGTTTTGTTATTTTTTCCAAATGAAATGGAAAAAAATGGGAAAAAAAATTAGAATAAAATAAAATAAAATTCGGAAAACAAGGAAAAGGGTTAAAAATGATCAATTCTCGAACGTCTTCTTGTCCTCCAACGACGCCGGATCGACTTTCAATTTTTTGCACTGCTTCGCGTTGTCACTCGCCATTTGACGGTTCGCCAGCTCCATTCTGGAAGGCGCCAGAGGATTTATAGAAAATTTTTGAATTTTTTTTTGAGTTTCTAACAGTTGATTCATTTTCAATACAGCTTTGGCCATAATTCTATAGAGCAAATCAGTTTTATCGCAGTAGCTCCTTAAGGGGGGCCGATTCGAAACTCCTTCCGGTCAGAGCCGCCAACTTTTCAAGTATGGGCTCACTGGCATGACAGACTGGCCAAAGCTTTCAAAAATCGGGGTTGAGCGGTTCAATTTGACACACAGTTGAAACCAAAATTCAGTGAAAACTGTGTGAAAATTGTCGGTTTCGACTTCAAATCTAGAATAGAAGGAGGATTACTCCGAAATTCTCTCAAAGTGATAGAAATTAAAAGAAAAATCGGTTTTTAGCTGAAAAACGGAAAAAAAGCTCAAATTTTTAATGCCTTTATTGTCGTTTTTTTCGGGGGGAACCCTGTGAACTTCCACGTATGCCGAAATTTGAGGGCGTGGCCAATTTGCAAGCCTCGCACGGTTGAAACTGCGCCCATTGCGTTTTTTGGTTTTCCACGTGGCTCCGCCAATCAGCGCGCGTGACCTTGCCTCAGAAATGCGGTGATTGGCGGGGCCACGTGGAAAAACAAAATACGCAATGGGCGCAGTTTCAACCGTGCGGCACTTGCAAATTGGCCACGCCCCCAAATTTCGGCATACGTGGAAGTTCACAGGGTTCCCCCCCGAAAAAAACGACAATAACTGCTTTTAACTTGAAATCACCAAAAAAAGTTTTCCGCCTCCAGCAGAATCATCACTTTTTTGCCGTGTTTTCAGCTGAACAATGATGTTTTTCTTCGGCGAATCTCACCACTTTCAGGGCAACTGTTTCGAATTTGGAGTCAAAACAGTCAATTTTAACAGGTTTCAGTGATTTTTTGGCTTCAACAGCGTTAAATTGGGTCGTTCAGCTCGATTATTGTAGTTTTCAGTTTCCCACAAAAAATTTGGAAAATTCAAATATTCTGGCGAGAAAAGCTTGATACGAACGACCAACTCTGATTTCGAGCAATTTCCAGCCATTTCCAGCCATTTCCCTCCCTGTTTCGACGTACTTGTAGTTGTTGGTGACCATGTTGACCCACGAGTGTTCGAGCTGTTTCACCGTCTCGCCGGCCTTCATCTGAGCGCTTTTTCGTTGCGCGTGCACCTCCATGACGGCGTCGCGCGTCGCCCGGAGCTCTTTTTCCGCCTCCGAGAGGACGCGTTCCATCTGTTTGTTGCGCTCCAGATAGCTCTCCGCCGCGTACTCGTCCATCAGCTCCAGATTGATTTGACGCATCACCAGGTGCTCGTTTTGGGCCTTCGCGTTTCGCAACACCTGAGAAGAATGAGTTTGGAAACAAGCGCCTTTTTTATGAGCGCGATGCTTCAAAACGGTGCGTTGCCTCTTTGTCTAGCATAAAACGCCTCAAAACTTTCAAATGGAACTGTTTTCGGACGAAATATTCTTATTATCTTATTACAACCCAGTGTATTCCGCGCTCCGCAAAAAAAAGGCTTAGGGTTGCGCAAGTTCAGCCGCTTGTTTTTCGGGTCGAGATTGAGCTGCAACACTGTGAATCTCGTAAATCTACACAAAAACGGGGGCTCCTTCGCTGCGGGAAAGGGAACACTTGACGGCCGAGTCTGCATGCTCTCAGCCAGACAATTTCAACTGTGTCAAACTGGACTCTCTGGTTTTAAGCAAGCTCCTGCCCACCTTGGCCCACATCTTGCGGTCGACACCCTTGACGGCCGACGGGGGCGGCAGTTCGCAGCGGCTCATGTCGAGCTTTCCCATCTCCTTCTTCTTCGCCATCCGCTCCATTTCGGCGAGCATGCACGGCGTCAGGAAGACGTCGTAGTCGGGCACCGACAGATGCGTCAGATAGTTCTTCGTCGGTCGGAATGTCTGCAATAAGGAGAGAGCTTTTGGTCGTTTCCCGTCCAACTAGGGACTCACTTTGCACTCGTGCTCGACGAGCTTCATCGCCATCTGACGGTCCGACTCGTTGTATTCCGTGTCCAGGTAGGGGAGAGCGTCTACCAGCACCTGAATGCGCAAAAAAAAATTGGAGGGCTATTTTTCAAGCTAGTAAATTTAGAGCAGAAAAAAACCAACTTTCGATAAATAAAAAATTGAATTTAAAAAAACTTTTCAAGTTTTTCGCGCTAAATTTGAAGCAAAAATTACTTTTAAAAATAACTAAATTTGAATTTCAAAAAAAAAAAACTAACTTTTGCCAAACAAAAAATAGTTTTTAAAAAAACAATTTATGAATTTTTCAATTTTCAGATTTGTTTTATTTTTTGAAATAAATTAAATATTTAAAAAGATCGTTTTGATAATTTAAAAAATATTGTTTTTTGTAATTTAAAAATTTAAGAATTAAAAAAAAATATTTTCAGGCTAAATTGAAGCAAAAAAATATTTTTTTCTAGCTTTAAAAAATCCTTGAAAATTTCAAAATTTCGGGAAAAAAAAAGAATTTTTGATAATTTAAAAAATATTTTTTTGCAATTTAAAATTTTAAAAATGAAAAAAAATATATTTTCAGGCTAAATTAGAGCAAAAAAAAAATTTTTTTTGCTAAAAAATAATTTTTTTCCTCGCTTTGAAAATCATTAAAAATTCCAAAATTTCGGGAAAAAAATAACTTAATTGAATAAAAACATTATTTTTGATAATTTAAAAAATATTTTTTTGTAATTTAAAAATTTAAGGATTTAAAAATAAATATTTTCGGGCTAATTTGAAACAAAAATTTTTTTTTTGCTAAAAAATAATTTTTTTTTCTAGCTTTAAAAATCATTAAAAATTCCAAAATTTCGAGAAAAAAGAATCCAAAAATCCCAAAATTAACAAAAAAATTCAAAAATGTACCTGATCGTCCTGTAATTGATTGGCTCCGCCTCCAGCGGTCAGTGCCAACGGTGCAGCAGTGCTCATTTTTTCTTTTTCTAAAAAAAATTAGGAAAATTGAAAAAAAATCACAAAATGAAATAAAAATCAAAAATATCGCAGATTCGCTTCAAAACGAACTATTGAAAAAAAAAACAAAAAATTTAAAAAAATAGTAAATTCCAAAAAAAAAGCACATTTTTTTTCTAATTATTACAAAATAAAAAAAAAACGGGGGAAAATCGAAAATTGGGAGAAAAAGGAAAAAAAAAGGAGAGAATCATATTACAAAATTTCCTAAATTTTCCAATTATCATATTCAGATTTTCAAATTTTTCAAATAATTTTCTATCTAAACGGGTCACACAAAAACTAATTTTTCACTGATTTCTTGGGGATTTTTGGGGAGGGGAAAGAAGGAGGAAAGAAAAAAAAACCGGAATAGAAATGGGAATTTTGAGATTTTCAGTGTTCAAACGGCGAAAAATGGGGGGAAAAATCGGGAAAAAATGGGAAAAATGGGAAAAATGGGTGAATCTGGCAGCGGGATAAAATGTGAATGAGTAAATAAAAAAGCAAAAAAAAAAAATTGTTTTTCAAAATTTAAAAAAAATTGAAAAAAAAAAAAAATTCAATCCGAGTCATTGAGTTCGATGATTGTGTACGTTTTCTGTTCATTCGACGATCTGTATTGGGGGAAAAAAAAATTAAATTTTGTATTTTTTTCCTGTAAAACCAACGTATTCTGGTCGTTTTTCGAAATTCGGGCCGTCTCCTTTTTTCGCTTATCGCTAATCCACGAGTTTTGCGCGTCGATGTACTCGTCCATCGTTGAGCACGGCTGAATTATCGGCGAGAGCCGGTGCTTTTTGGTGGCCGCAAAAAATTCGGGAATTCGCGTTTGGGTCTGGAAACGAAAAAACATGAGGATTTCGATGTTTTTTGAGTGTAAAAGATTTTTGAAAAAAAAATTTTTTCCTAGTTGAAAACTCAAATTATAGATATTTTGAAGGTCGATTCGATGAAAAACTTTTTGGAGGCACGTACATTCTATTTTGCTTTAAATCAATTTTTCAGCATGTTACAGATTTAATTCAAATGACTCAGATGACAGAAAGGTGTATTTTTTGGTGCTCCACAACTTTGCTGTTGAAAATTTTTTTCGAAAAATTCAATTTTTTGATAGTTTTGAAGATGTTGTAAAATTGAACTTTTCTCGAAAACTTGATAGCTCAAAAAATTAAAAATTTCAACTTTTCCGGTGAAAAAATGAAGGAAATCGGGTGGAAGACGATGGAAATTGGTTTGAGTTCAGTGGAGCGCGTTTGCAACACGAATCGAAAGAGTCGAGTGAATTTGAACAATAGAAAGTGTTCTTTGGCTCAAGAACATCGAAAGGGACTAGAAATACAAGAGTATGGCCTAGGTTTCTCACTTTGACAAGTCCGCGACGCTTACCACCGAATTCGTGAGATTCTGAGCCCGTTTGCGGCTCGTCGTGACCTCTTTCGTCATCCGATCGAGCTCCCATCCGCACTGTTTCACGAGCATCTCCTCCACTTTCGGCATATCGGCCACCGGCGGCGTCGTGTCGACGTCTTCACACACCGACGGCTTCTGATACATTTGGATGGCGTTTCTGAAGGCAGAATGCGTTGAGAATCCCATCTAGAAGACGTTGAGACTCACATGACGTCGTCCGAGTTGGGGAATCCGGCGGGAAACTGAAAAGTGCGTCGTCGCATCGACAGTTTGCGCACCGAGTCCTCGGACCGCGCCGGTATCTCGTGGGTCGCGTAGGCGTAGAAGCGGTCGAGGATGACGTGCGCGTCCGGAGACGTGCCGTCCTCGGCGACGTCGGCGGCGAACTCGGCGAGCACGTCGAAGACGCGCGCGATTCCGATGCCGCCGACGCCCTTCTGGAAGTAGTCGCAGCCGAGCATGAGAGCTGAAGCGATCAGGTGCTCACGCGAGACTCCTGAAACGATTCGCGAGGTTAAAAAGGCTAGAAGACGTCATCTGAACGCATTCACACTCACTCTTCTCGTGCATCATCTTGCCCATCGACAAATGGGACACCTCCGCGACGCGTGACTTCATCGTCGCCGGCGCGAAGTCGAATTTGTACAGATTCGCGCCGCCGTACAGAAAATAGTCGAAATCGGTCGTTATGCAGCCGGACGTGACGCCGGACGCCTCCAGATGAGCGCACTGCGCCTCTCCGTCGGCGGGCGCCATCAGAACGCGCACGCCGAGCCGCTTCAGAAGCGCCGACGCGTTCATCACGTGCTCGGCGAGATTCGTGAACGGACTGCCCGACAGTTGACGTTTCCGGCACACATACGCGTTCTGTCCCGTCTGAAACGCTTGCCGGACGTCGAAAATCGATAATTTCGCCGGGGAAACCACTTACAGTTGGGTTGGAATTGACTGTAATTTTGTCAAAAACCACGATTGGAGTGATTTTTAGCTCCCGCAAACGTTGAATTCTGCAAAAAATCGATGAATTATGAAATTTTTCGATTAAAACGCTTACCTGTTGAAAAACGTGACTAAATAGGTGTTTTTGCTAGCTTGATGGTGACTTTCGCACCCGCGAACACTCTCGTACATCCAAATATGTCCATCTGCAACCGGAAACCATAAAAACCTGAAAAAAACTCGAATTTCTCACCAATCGAAAGAGTTTTGCCGCGCAACGAGTCGACGGGCACTTTTTGGGCCACTTTGGTGGCCCATTCCCATATTCCGTTGACCGTCATTTCGGCGACATCTGAAAATGCAAAAAATAAGCGAAAATTGCGAGAAAAACGGTGAAAAACGGGGGAAGAAAAGGGCGATGCGTAAATGGTCGCCGCCGTAAATCGACACATAAGGGAGACGCGAGGCGGCGGGTCTCGCCACGAAATCCCTTTTGAATTTGCCACGACGGCCACGCTTTCGACGGCTCCGCGCGCCGTTTTGGCTCGTTTTTCGCCCGTTTTTCGCCATTTTTCCGGTTTTTTCCACTTTTTTCAATGCTAAAAACGTTAGAAATCGATCGAAATACACTAGAATCGATGAAAACCGCGAGAAAATAGGGGGGAAAACGATTTTTGATTTTTGAAGCAGAGATTTTGTTTTTTGACATTTTCCCCCCCCCCCCCCCCCTTTTTCTTCGTTTAAATTGACTTTTTTCTTTCTGCAGGTAATGACAACAACGGTGTCGTCGCGAACGAGCCGACTCGGCACGTCGACTCTCCTCACCATCGTCATTCTGGCGTTGGCGTGGTTCGTCGGCTTCGCCTCGCGCCTCTTCGCCATCGTCCGCTTCGAGTCGATCATTCACGAGTTCGATCCGTGGTTCAACTATCGCGCCACACATCACATGGTTCAGCACGGTTTCTACAAGTTTCTCAACTGGTTCGACGAGCGCGCCTGGTATCCGTTGGGACGTATCGTTGGTGGTACCGTCTATCCGGGTCTTATGGTCACCTCCGGACTTATTCACTGGATTCTCGACTCGCTGAATTTCCACGTTCATATTCGTGAGATTTGCGTGTTCTTGGCGCCGACCTTCTCTGGTCTCACCGCCATCGCCACCTATCTGCTGACGAAAGAGCTTTGGAGCCCGGGAGCTGGTCTCTTTGCCGCGTGCTTCATCGCCATCTCGCCCGGATACACGTCGCGCTCGGTCGCCGGATCCTATGACAACGAAGGAATCGCTATTTTCGCCCTCCAGTTCACCTACTACCTCTGGGTTAAGTCTCTCAAGACCGGATCGATCATGTGGGCTTCTCTGTGCGCTCTTTCGTACTTCTACATGGTGTCCGCGTGGGGAGGCTACGTCTTCATCATCAATCTGATCCCGCTTCACGCACTGGCTCTGATCGTCATGGGCCGCTACTCGTCGCGCCTCTTCGTCTCCTACACCTCGTTCTACTGCCTTGCCACTATCATGTCGATGCAGGTGCCGTTCGTCGGATTCCAGCCCGTCCGCACTTCGGAGCACATGCCAGCGTTCGGTGTGTTCGGCATCCTTCAAATTGTCGCTCTGATGCACTACGCTCGCACCCGTATCACTCGTCAACAGTTCATGACGCTGTTCGTCGGTGGATTGACGATTCTCGGAGGACTCGCCATCGTCGTCTACTTCGCCCTTGTGTGGGGAGGATACGTGGCTCCTTTCTCCGGACGCTTCTACTCGCTCTGGGACACTGGATACGCCAAGATTCACATTCCGATCATCGCCTCGGTGTCTGAGCATCAGCCGACGACGTGGGTCTCGTTCTTCTTCGACTTGCACATCACCGCCGCCGTCTTCCCGGTCGGACTGTGGTATTGTATCAAGAAAGTGAACGACGAGCGTGTTTTCAGTGAGTTTTTTTTTCGTTTTTCCGTCTGAACTTCCTACATTCTCCTTCTTTCAGTCATTCTGTACGCTGTGTCGGCCGTCTATTTCGCCGGAGTCATGGTCCGTCTGATGCTCACTCTCACCCCAGCCGTCTGTGTTCTCGCCGGAATCGGCTTCTCCTACACGTTCGAGAAATACCTGAAAGACGATGAGCCGACGGGACGCGAACGCTCGGGAACCAACGCATCTGGAAAAGACGAGAAGCTGTACGACAAGGCGGCGAAGAATGTGAAATCGAAGGTAGACGGCTCGTCGTCTGTGTCTGTCAGTGTTTGTCCTTGTTCTCTATGTGTTTTATGTGTTTCTTCGTTTCAATCGATTGTCTTTACGCCAGTTTTCCGTTTTTCAGAGCGCTTCTGATGGTTCTGAGGAGAGCCCGGTCTCGTCGAACGTGCGCACGATCATCTCGATCATCCTTCTGATATTCCTGCTCATGTTCGTTGTCCACGCCACCTACGTCACTTCGAACGCCTACTCGCACCCGTCCGTCGTCCTTCAATCGTCGACAAGCAACGGCGATCGCATCATTATGGACGACTTCCGCGAGGCGTATCACTGGCTTCGCGAGAACACTGCCGATGATGCGCGCGTTATGTCGTGGTGGGACTACGGTTATCAGATCGCTGGAATGGCCAACAGAACGACGCTCGTTGATAACAACACGTGGAACAACTCGCACATTGCGCTCGTCGGAAAGGCGATGTCGTCGAACGAGTCGGCCGCCTACGAGATTATGACGGAACTGGACGTCGACTACATCCTTGTGATCTTTGGAGGTGTCATTGGATATTCTGGAGACGACATCAACAAGTTCCTGTGGATGGTGCGTATCGCCCAGGGAGAACACCCGAAGGACATTCGCGAGGAGAACTATTTCACCGCATCCGGAGAGTACTCGACAGGAGCCGGCGCCTCGGAGACGATGCTCAACTGTCTCATGTACAAGATGAGCTACTATCGATTCGGAGAGACGCGTGTCGGCTACAACCAACAGCCTGGATTCGATCGGACTCGTGGATACGTGATTGGAAAGACGGACATCACTCTCGAGTACATTGAGGAGGCCTACACCACCGAGAACTGGCTTGTTCGCATCTACAAACGAAAGAATCTTCCGAATAGGCCGACGATCAAGAGTGGCGACGCGACTGTGCCACTCAAGGTGAAAAAAGCGTCGCAGGTAGAAGATTTCGATTGAAATCCGAAATGAAGTATTGATTTCTTGCAGGGAAAGAACAAGAAGGGAATCATCCGGCCTGCCGCCTCTGCTCCAGCCGCCTAACTTATTCCATCATCAAAAGCCGATAATTTAGAGTGCACTCTGTGATAATGTGATAAAAATTCGCTGCTCGTTTTGATTTGGGATTGTAATTTATTCGTTTTTTTTTCTTTCTTTTCTCTCTTTTTCTCTTATTATTTATTACCAGTTTCTCTTTTTTTTTGCCCTTCCTCCCCTCCCTACCAAAGCGTTGTAATTCAAAAGTTGTCTTTAATTTATTTTTCCTCTCTCCCGTCCAAAAACCGAACCATTTATATTTATTGTAGTCTCTCTCTCTCTCTCCAGTCTGGGAATCGAACTTTAATGCTTTTCTTCGTCTTCTTCTTTCCTGTATCTAATAAAAGAGGTCTCTATTTCTAACCTCTTGTTCTCGTTCTCCTCCCCCTTCCGATCTCTAATTTTATTTTCGTCCATTACAGTGTCGTAAAGTTTATTGGTGAATTGCGCGCGCGCGCAGGAGAAGACAAACAGGCCCGCTCGCGATTTCTGCCGATTTCCTTCGATCGATCCCTATTTTTCACCCTCTTTTTGTAGAAGATGTCGTCAAACTATCGGCTGCTCGTCAAGGGACTCAAACAAATCGTTCAAATCGTCGACGACGACGTCACCGAGTTTCTGAAGGGCTCCGAAATGAGCAAGATCAAGGTATTGATCCACTGGGGGGGATAGAAAGTGACAATTCTTCTTCTTCCAGATTCTGACGTCGTCGACGAACTCGCTGGCGATCCTCGTCGACGCGAACGGAAAATTCGCGTTTGTCGGCGAAACGACGTCGGCCAGCCGGAAACTAGAAGACGTCGGCGAGCAGAAGACGGTGAGCATCGTCGAGACGGACGGCGGCATCGCGATACCCGGATTCGTCGACGCCCACTCGCATCCGGTGTTCGCCGGCGATCGTGTTCACGAATTCGCGATGAAATTGGCCGGCGCCACTTATATGGAGGTATACGTTTCCCCCGCAAAAATAGAGAGCGAAAACTTAGAATTCGGCGAATTCAGGCGGAAAAACGTTGAAGAAGGCTACCCGACATTGCTTGCGTAGAAGCCCAAGCTTATTTCATGGCCTAGAAACCCAAATGTCCTTCCAGGCCACTGCAAATGATTCCAGATGGCCTAGAAACCTCCAAAAGTTCCCGGAGAGGTGGGGGACTAACTTTCCCCAGCAGATGGCCTAGAAACCCCCCCAGAGGGACTATTCTGCACGCAGATCTTCCATGGCCTAGGAAACCGAAAAGACCTGGAATGGCCGCTTGCAAAAGCTCCTTCATGGCCTAGAAACCTCCAAAAGTTCTCGGGGACTAACTTTCCCCAGTCCCCGGTTGGCCTAGAAACTCCCAGAAAACGGTTCTCTCTTAAGGGGGATCGAAAAAAAGTTGAAACACAGCAAAAGTCCGGAAAGTATTACCGTTTGACTGTTTAGAGGCAAAACGCCATTCTGGAGCATCGTTCTCACACCTACAAATTGGGGCGCTTTCTCAACAAACAAAAAGAAACATTCAATCTTCAATATGTATTGTTGCAGGTCCAGGAAGCGGGCGGCGGCATCATGTTCACGACGAACGCGACGCGTGACGCGTCCGAAGCGTCACTCCGCGCCGACTTTGAGCTCGTCGCTCGCAAAATGCTGCGCGCCGGCACGACGACACTCGAGGCGAAAAGCGGCTACGGACTGAACACGGAGGCGGAGCTCAAAATGCTCCGCGTTCTGGCTCACGAGACGCCCGCCGACGTGCCGTTGGAAGTGTCGGCCACCTTTTGTGGAGCACACGCGGTGCCACGTGGCTCCACCGAGCACCGCCAGACGCGGCTCATCTGCGACGAGCTGATACCGGCGATTGAGGCCGAGAAAGCGGCGGGCGGCCTTCGCAATTTGGAGAATATCGACGTTTTTTGCGAGAAGGGCGTCTTCGAGATCGCCTCCAGGTGGGTCGATCGATCGATAATTCGAAAGGGAGGCTGAAAATGGCTGTGAAAATCAATTTTCAGCCAAGAAATATTGGAACGAGGCAAGCGAGCCGGACTGGCGGTCAATTTTCACGCCGAGGAGCTCAAATACATTGGCGGCGTCGAGATGGGAGCGCGAATCGGGGTGAGTTGATTATCGATTGATTTTATCGATTGATCAGTTAGTTGGTTGTCAATGAGACGACGATTGAGCCGGCGCGGCGGTGAGCACCACTTGGAGCCCCACGAACGTGACCTCTCAGCTGCGAGCTCACGGCGATCATCACTAGCGGCGAGCCGACGTTGAGCACATCCCAGGCGAATGGTTGGAGCAGGCGCGAGAGCCAGAATGAGCTCCAGCTGGGACTGAACACACTGAGCGCCTGGAATTTTGAATTTGAAGCCCTTTTTGTTTGTTTGGAATATGTTTGACCTCGAAAACGGCGGGAACCACAAAACAGACGCTGTTGGCGGCGCACGCGAAACACAACGTTCTCTCGGACCGCTTCAGCCGCTTCTTCATCTGACGCATCCGAAAGAACGTCACCAGAGTCGAGACGATCGTTATCGCCACGGCGACACTTCGGACGACGAGCAGAAAGACGGACATGGACGCCCACGCGACGGCCTTCGAGTAGTTGATGTAGAAGCCGCCGAAGTAGAAGATGATCACTTTCCGCGAGATCAACGTGTTCCAGATGAAGGCGAACGGTGTGAGAAGCACGACGACAAGAATGAGTGCCATCTTGTTCGCCCACATTTTGTTGTGATCGACGGGCCAGAGGACCGACGACATGCGGTTCGTCGTCAGAAAGATCTGGACGAGCGGCTGAGCACAGTGGAGATAGTTGAGCAGTGGGTAGTAGAGGTGCATGAGCCACGCGTGTGACTGGAAGAATTGCGAGCCCGAGTGGCACAGTTGTGGGAGGTAGACGAAGAGCCGAGTGATCAGAATGTCCAACAATAGGAGGAGCAGCCCCTGAAACAGGCCGATTTTGGGATTCTACGTGCAATTTGCAGTTGAATGACACCCATATTGCCCTAGTTTCGAAATTTTGAGTTTTGGAGCATTTTGGGGGCTCTCGGAGCTCCAAGATCACCAAATCTCAAAGTCTCGGAATACGAGCTTTATGTATATCAAAAAACTCCCCAAAACACCAAGAAAACTAATATCCTAACCGAAATACCTATAATGTGGCTATTTCTTTGAATTCTTCATCTGCAAAGCTTGGAGGCCGCAATTTCTGGGCAGAACTATGTGCATAGCACTAGATTTTACCATTTCTGTTTTCTTTGTCGAATTCACAGTTGAATGACACCCATGTTGCCCTAGTTTCGAAAAATTGAGTTTTGGAGCATTTTGGGGGCTCGTGGAGCTCCCAGAGCACGAAATTTGAAATTTTCGAACTATGGGCTTGATGTATATCAAACAACTCCCCGAAACGAGTAGATTACAATGGTGCTTACCACAAAACAGTCTGCAGAGTAGATGACGAAAAACTGATGGGAGCAGTATGTCTTTCGGTACTTGAACCAGATCACATGCAGCATTCTCGCGTACAATAGAGCCGTCGGAGCCAAATAAGCGGCTTGTAGCAGATATTTCACATTCTCCCAGAAATCGGAATACGATTCGGAGCAACTTTCGGACATCGCGTTTTTTTCTCTTTGTGTGCTCTTTTCCGGTGAGCTCAAAGAGCTGGAGCCACAGGAGCATGCTAGAAACGAATTGCTCATCGAAGTGCGACTTCTGACTTTATTTTCCACCAAAAGACGTGACAAAAAGTTGGACAAATAACGCGCTAATTAGAGAATTGTCCGGTGATCGTCACCACCGCCGAGTTGGACGGTTTCGCGCTGAAAACGCCGATTTTCCGGCTGAAAATCGATAATTGGAAGACGTGACGACGGAGTTGCGAGCTGACGAATATCATGATGAGCGGCGAGCTGCAAAAGAGCCCCCCGAGTTGGATGGGAAAGAGCAAAACGTGACCTACCCGACGGTGAGCACGTCCCACGCGAACGGCGTTAGAAGGTAGTTGAGAGCCGAACTACCGTATACCGGATTGAAAACCGCCAGTGCCTGAAACACACACCCGAGAGCTCGCGGAGCAAGTTTCGAGCGATTACCTCGAACAACGAGGGAACCATGAAGCAGAGCGAATGGATGGCTCCGGCCAGACACAGGACCCGCTCGGACTTGACGAGTCGCTTCGTCATCCGGGACATTCGGAAGAACATGACACTCGTCGAGACGACGGTTATCACGACGGCGATCAGACGGACGGCGAACAGAAACAGCGAGACGTCGGCCCACACGACGCGACGTTGGCCGAGAATGAAGAAGCCGCCAAAGTAGTAGATCAACTGCATGTCGGAGATCAACGTGTTCCAGATGAAGGCGAACGGTGTGAGAAGCACGACGACCAGAATGAGCGCCATCTTGTTCGCCCACATTTTGTTGTGATCGACGGGCCAGAGGACCGACGACATGCGGTTCGTCGTCAGAAAGATCTGGACGAGCGGCTGAGCACAGTGAAGATAGTTGAGCAGTGGGTAGTAGAGGTGCATGAGCCACGCGTGTGACTGGAAGAATTGCGAGCCCGAGTGGCACAGTTGTGGGAGGTAGACGAAGAGCCGAGTGATCAGAATGTCGAGCAATAGGAGGAGCAAACCCTGAAACAGGCGGATTTTGAGATTCTACGTGCGATTAGCTGTTGAATGACACCCATATTGCCCTAGTTTCCAAATGTTGAGTTTTGGAGCATTTTTGGGAGCTCGCGGAGCTCCAACAGCTCTAAATTTCAAATTCTTGGACTATGGGCTTGATGTATATCAAACGACTCCCCGAATCACTAGGAAAACTATTCTCTTAACCAGAATACGTATAAGGTGCCTATTTTTCTGAATGTTTCAGCTACAAAGCATGAAAACCGCAATTTCTTGCCAGAACTGTGTGCATAGCACGATATTTGTTAATTCTTGCTTTCTTTGTAAAATTTCCAGTAGAATGACACCCATATTGCCCCAGTTTCGAAATATTGAGCTTTGGAGCATTTTGGGAGCTCGCGGAGCTGCAAGAGCAGCAAATCTCAATAATTCGAACTATGAGATTCATGTATATCAAACAACTCCGAAAAATCTCTGTATTCTCGAACTTACCACTGTTCCATCAATAGAGTAGATCACGAAGAACTGATGAGCAGTGTAGGTCTTACGGTACTTGAACCACATCACGTAGAGAATTCTCGCGTATAATAAAGCGGTCGGAACGAGATAAGCGGCTTGTCCGAGATATTTCACGTTCTCCCAGAACGTCGAGTAACCGGAAGCGCATGCCATGATGACTATACCTTATGTGTGTGCAGTGAGGTGGGTAGGATCAGTCACAAATGTGACGCCGAGGTGGTTTGAACTAATTGGGTGCCGTGTTTCTTGTCTGAAATCACGTAGCGGCGAAAAGGCTCGCTGACAATGAGCATCACTAATGTGGACCCGATGTTTTGCAGATCCCAACTAATGAGCAGTAGAGCGTAAATCACGTCGTCCTCAGTGACGATATCTCGGATTTGAAAGTAGCGGAACTGAAATATAGTCTCATTTTCGTGTTCTCCGAATGATTTCCAGTCGAATGACATCCATAATGACCTAGTTTCGAGATAATGGTGTTTGGGGCTCCGTGAGCACAATTGTCAGAGCTCGCGGAGCCCAATACTCGATTTTTCGAAACCAGGGCATGATGTATGTCAAAATGCTCGTAATGAAACGGCGAATTCACCTCGGCCAACGCGGGTAGTAGAAAACAGATGCTCATGAAGATGGATGCCAAACAGAGGCTCTTTTCGGACTTTTTGATGCGTTTCTTCATTTTGGTCATCTTCCAAATAGTGAGAACAGTTGAAACGCCGATGAAAACCACCGAAACGGCGCGAAGAACTGTGAAAAACAGCGAACTGCGAGCCCAAGAGTAATACCGATTGTAGGTGACGAAAAGACCGCCATAGGCGTGTCGAACAGTTTTCTCGGAGATGAAAATGTTCCAGAGCCAAAGGAACGGCAAAGCCATCACTGTTGCTAGTATCTTCCCTAACCATTTTCTCCAGAACATCGTGTAGGCCATTGGCCAGAGCACACAAGTGGCTCGATTTCCGATCAGGAGCATTTGGAGCAAGATTTGAAGAGCTTGGAGGTACCGGAACAGCGGATAGTAGATTTCCATGATGACCATGTTTTGGGTCAGAAAATCCGAGAATTGGGTGCAGAATTGTGAGAGGTACATGATGGGTCGAGAAAAAAAGATGGCGAGGAGGATGAGCAAGTGTCCCTGGAAGGATTTAGATGTGAAAATCAGATTCTAGAAGTTATTCGGAGTCGTTTGACACCCATATTGACCTACTTTTGATTTTGGAGCAAAACGAGCAAAGTGTGCTCCGCGAGCCCGTGGAGCACAAATCTCAATTACACAGAAGTAGGTCAATATGGGTGTCAAACAACTCGAAATGACCTAAAAAAACTTACTATGATAGTATCAGCTAGAAAAATGAGGAAGAAACTCTGTTTTTGAAATCTGGCTCGATACTTCCACACGATGATGTAAACGACACGAATTTGGAATATGGCGGCAGGAATCAGCCAGCATAGTTGGATAGCCAACTTTATATTCTCAAAAAACGGGTTGTAGCTCCAGCTACAGTAATCCGCTTTCATTTTTGGAGCAAGAAGAGCACGGATTGTAGTAGTGAAGCTTTATTTTGGACAAAAAGAAACGGGGTGTGGGTGCGGATGGAGGAAGAAAGAAAACCAATAAAAACCATCAAACGAAGTGTCGAGAAGGTAACAATTAGAAAATTGGAAACTGGGTCATGTGTCAGGCGGATGTTTTTATGGGTTAGACGGGGTTTTGTAATGGTGTACAAACATAATAGTAAGATGAAAAATGGAAACGTGGGTTTACTGGTTGGCTAGACGATTTGAAGATGATTGACACCCATATCGACCATGTTTTGAAATTTTTTGTTTTTGAGCAAGTAAGAGCTCGCGGAGCACAAATCGAAAGTTTTCTTTGGTTTTTTAGAATTCGCGGTGAAATTTGGAGTTTTTTGACATCCATATTGCCCTATTTTCGAAATTTTAACATTTGGAGCTCCTAGGTCAGGGGAGTGGGCTCGCGGAGCTCTGGAGCTTGGAATTCGAAATTTCAAAACCGTGGCGTGTTGTATGTCAATCAGCTCCCCAGAAAACGCGGAATTCGATAGTGTCACAGTCCGGTCACGGTCGTGACAACGTTGCCATCCTCGACCTGACGACTATTGCTTCGCGACCGTTTGGCTAATCCAAACACGTGTCGCCTCAGTTGAGTGGACGCCAAAACCATCACGATGGGGGTGCCTACGTTGAGAATGTCCCATGAGATGGGCAAAAGGAAGTACGAGATGCTCGTCGAGGTGCGAACCACCGAAAACGCGAATAGACTCTGAAAGTGTGTAGATCAGTGACTTTTCTTGATCTACCTCCAGTACACAAACCTCCGCACCGGCGGTGCCGAGAAAACACGCCGAGATGAGAAACGAGGCGACACACAGTGTCCTCTCCGACGAAACGAGCCGCTTGCTCATCTGCGAGAGCCGGAGCACCGTGACAAATGTGCAAACGCCGGTGATGGCGACGGTGACGGCGCGCTGAATGAGCAGAAACAGGCTCATCGTCGCCCAGCACACGACTCGCTCGTAGCCGATGTAGAAGCCGCCGAACGTGTAGACTGGCGTCTTCTCCGAGATGATCACATTCCAAATGAAGGCGAACGGCGAGAGAATCACGAGGAGAATCGCGTACTTCATGAATTTGCTCCAAATCTGACCATTTTCTCACGGTTTGGCTTGCACAACCACTTGTTGTTCTTTTTTTCTTTGCTCACAACTCACCTGACTATACTTCCAGGGGATGAGAACGCATGACATGCGGTTTAGTGTGAGCAGAACTTGAATTACGGGCTGCGCACAGTGTAAATGTTGTTGGAGCGGGTAGTAGATGGCCATGAACAAGGAATGAGTCTGAAATTCGATTTCGCCGCGCGATTTGGAGCTTTTTGACACCAATATTGACGTGGTTTCAAAAAATTGAGGTTTGGGCTCCGCGAGCTCCACTTTATGTGCTCAATGAGCTTGGAGATGAAAATCTCGGATTTGGGGCGTGATGTATATCATTCGAACCGCCGAAATGTGGGGAATTCGAAATTTCTGCTTAGAGATGGGCTCCGCGAGCTCTGAGTCGAAATTTTGAAGTTAGGGCATGATGTATCTCATTCGAACCGCCAAAAAGTGGGGATTCCAGCTCACCTTCACAAACTCGGACATTGGCTCACAAAACTGTGGAAAGTACTGGAAGACGCGAGCAAAGAAGATGTCCATCGTGACGAGAATGAAGCAGGCGATGCAATCCATTGCGAAAAGCACGTAGAACGATTGTTTCATGTAGATTCCGCGAAATTTGCCGAGCAAAACGTAGAGAATTCGCGCCTGGAGCAGTGCGGCCGGGAGCAGGTAGACTAATTGCACCAGATACTTCAAATTTTCCCACAACGGCGAATAAGTCGAATCGCATTTCCGTTCGAAAAGCGCAAGTTGAGTGAGCAAGGAAAGTGGGGTTGAGGACATTTTTCAGTTATTTTTTGTCGGATGATGAGATTGGTTTTGTTGGGAGGGGGCGGAGCTTGTTGCGGAAGTTGTTGGTTTTGTTGGACTTGTGACTGCGGCTCACTGCAAAAACATCACTTTTATTTTGGTTTTTTTCCTTGTTTACTGGGAAAAGTGCCAAAATAAGTTCTCCTAGTGATTCTGAGCGATTTGACACCCATATCGATATGGTTTTAAGGCATTCAGTTTTGGGCTCCAGGGCTCGGAGCACAAAGAGCCCATGAAGCAACTTTTTGGAAAGTATGGCGTTATGTATGTCAAATCACTCCCCAGAACGTGAAGATTTCAATTTCTACCGAAGAACCAGGTGGAAATCAATTTATAGAAAGTTAGAATGCAAAAACGAGCTGAAAATGTGCAAACCAGGAACCAAATGCGAACTTTACAAATGTGAGCTCCAAGTTTGAATTTCGAGCTCTCAGAAACGCCATCGAAGCGTGAGAGCCGGCAGTTCAAGCGTAATCACCTGATGTGGATGTTGACGAGATCAGAAGGCCGAATCATAGCGATCCGCCGCTCAACGAGACCATCGTCGTTTGGCGGCTCACGGAGCCCGACTTCCCGAGAAAGTTGGCTCGCAGCTGAGAGCTCAGCAGTAGAATAATGAGCACCGAGCCCAAATCCAGCACATCGTAGGAGATGTCGTTGAGAAAGTAGAAGAAGTGACTCCATTGTGACGGAGAGGCATTGAAGAACAGAAAGTAGATTTGAGCCATCGCGATGAGAAAGTAGGCGGAATTTGTCCACATCGTCGCCAGACACAACACCCGTTCGGTTTGCACCATTCGACTTTGAAGCGTCGACAACTTGTAGAGAGTTATTATCGATGACGTGGTTATGATGCTCAGAGATACAAGAAGAGCAATGGAAGAGAGCAACGATAGGCTCGCCTGAAACCACAGTGAAATTCTCTATCGATTGATATACATCAAGCCCCTATTTGAAAATTTCAATGTTCGGGCTCACCGAGCACATGTTATGTTGCTCGCGGAGCACAAAGCTGGGAAATGTGAAAATGATGAAACCCGGGCATGATGTACATCAAATTACTCGCCAGAACCTCGAGATTTCGAATTTTCTAGTTTGAGAGCACCCCAACTCACCCACTCCACAATTTTATCGTAGCCGATTGCGAAACCGCCGAAAATGCTGACCATTCCTTTTCTAGCGATACTGATGTGCCAAATAACCAAAAACGGTTCGAAAGCGATGAACAAAAGAACGTAGTTCAAACGTTTTTGCCAGAAAATCGCATGGCTCAGCGGTACCAGAACGCATGTCATTCGATTCACACTGAGCACGGTTTGAATGGCGATTTTCGCGTTTTTGAGATAAAGTGATAGTGGGTAGATCAAATAAACGAGATAGAGGTGGTTACGGTAGAAGCCGGAGAGCACATCGCAAAATTGGGGCACATAGAGCATCGGACGCGTCACGAGCAGCTCCAAAAGCATGTGACAGATGCTCTGGAAGAGGAAATTGTTAGTCCCTCGGTCACTGGTCAAATACTCACATTCGCAACGTCGATGGAGAAAATCACGAAGAACGGTTGTGACATGTAGACGTTTTTGTGCGTGACACACAGAATGTAGATCAAACGAAAGTTGACCGCCAAACCGAGAGTACCGTAACCGAGGGTGGCGGCGAATTTCGCGTTCTCGCCGATCAACGAGTAACTCGTGTCGTTGGCACAAACGGGTGTGTTCGGATCGAGCCGAGCCATGCTATTATCAATTTTTTGCTCTGGAATCGATGTTGAAGAGCTTTGAGGCGCGTGTGTAGGGTGTGTAAGGTGTTTACGCATCGGTTCAGTTGATTTCGCTCAGTTTTCACACTTGAATGATAATTATGATTGTGCACAATGTGACACGTAACACATTCGGTCGTGCAGTTGGTTGGCACAATTATTGATCTGGATAATGTGATACACATTTCTGTTGGTTTTGGTTTTGACGCGATGGCATAGTTGTTTTCGAGTTCTCCTCGCGATTTGGAGCAGTTTGACACCCATATCACCTTAGTTCTGACAAGTTGAGTCATGGGCTCCGCGAGCAAGTGGAGCAGTTAGGGCTCGCGGAGCCGCAAACCGGAATTTTCGAAACCCGGGCTTGATGTATGTCAAATGACTCGTTGGAACACGTAGATCACGAAAATGTTCATTAAACTTTGCTCAACGAGGTGACCGAGACCACAATCGACACTTTGGGAGCGGCCGCTCGAGTTGGCATGAAATGGTATCTGAGTTGTCCGCTGACCACAACCATCACAATCGGACTGCCCACATTGAGAACGTCAAAAGCGAGTCCCTGCAGAAAGTAGATCAAATCGGTCGAGGCGGCGGCCAGATTGAAAAACGCGAAATAGCTCTGAAACCGGAATCCAACGTTGTCCACCCGAGTCACGGGACAATTCACCTGAAAAATGGCGGCCAACAAGAATCCACCCGAAATGTAGAAAGAGGCGAAACACAGTGCTCTCTCGGTGGCCTTCAGTCGATTCTCGAGCCGGCGCATCCGGCACAGAGTCACGCCACTCGTGACAAGTGTCACGGCCAGCGAGCCGAGCATCAGGCTCATCTGAAACAGCGACAGGCTCGCCCACCGCACTCGTCTCGTGTAGCCGAGTGTGAAGCCGCCGAAGATCGGAGCCGGAAATGTGTCGGAAATGAGCACATTCCAGACGATGAGCAACGGCGAGAGCACAATGACGGCGATGCACACGGGAAGCCAACGACGCCACATCTGTGGAAACGTTCACATCTCGGGAACTTGAAGAGACGAACTTCCGCCTATCTCTTCAACTTTTCGAGATATGAGCTCACCTGTCCGTACTTCAGTGGCATCAGAACGCACGTCATTCGGTTGGTGGTCGCGAACACCTGAATAACCGATTTGGCGGCTCGCATGTAGCTGTACAACGTGTAGTAGGCGTGCGGCAATGATGTGTGCTCGGCAAAATGCTCGAAAAGAAGCGGACACACTTGTGGAACATAGATTGTCAGTCGAGCGATCGAAACATCGATCAGTATTTGGGTCAGGCTCTGAAACAATCGATTTTCGGGTTTGGTTTTGAGATTCGAAGTTTTCCATTGCGATTTTCGAATTCCCCGCTGAATTTGCAGTTTTTTGACACCCATAACGGCTGAAATTGAAAAAATTCCATTACGGGCTCCGCGAGCCCTACCAACCCGGCTCGCGGAGCACAAAACGGAAGTTTTGAAAAACGGGGCATGATGTATGTCAACAGCTCGCCGAAACCTGGCGATTTCACCTACCGTAATAGAATCCATCGAAAAGATGACGAAAAACGATTGAGCCATATACAATCTTCGTTGTTGCCAGAACAAGATGGCTAGAATTCGCGAGTGAATGAAAACGCCAGGAACGAGATAGGCGAACTGAAACGCGTATTTCAAGTTCTCCAAATACTCATTATACGCCGGATCACATGACGAATTGGTGGTGGACATAATAACAATGGGTAGAAAAAATATAGCATTGGGTGGGCCAGGTGATTGGCTTTCGTCGCGTTGTTTGCTTTACCTTCCTGGTGAAAGAGCCGGCGGCGGAAAAAGGTCATAGACATAGTGGGACAGGTGGAATGGCGTGACGTGGCACTACTAGTAGTGACTAACATGATTCAGCTTCCCGCCGATCCGGAATGTTTGCCTTCTCAGCTCACCATTCCCTATCACCATTATCACGGGACATCTGAATATGTAGATCATAAACTTTTTAGGACATTTACACTGACAGTATGCTTATGACGTCCCACGTGATGAAAACTAGAAGGTAGATCAAATTGGAGTAGGCAAAGTCGAACTTTCCGTGGAGAAACCAGAAGACAAGACCGAAAATTAGGAATGCGGTTGACATGGCGACGTTCGTCACGCAGAGGTGCCATTCCATGATTCGACGACGATTCAGGACTAGTTTGGGGATTGTGATGACGTTTGCCAAAAAGATGATGATCATGGAGACTTGCATGTAGGCTAGTTGCCAGGCCGTTGTGCCAAACTGAAATCTGAGGTCGGATTTGAATTCTGCGAGAGATTTGGAGTCGATTGACACCCATATCGCTCGGTTTTCCTTGCTTTTGCATTTTGTGCTCCGCTCGCTGAGCCCTGACTTGCTCGCGGAGCCCATCAACCAATGGTTCAGAATCAGGGCATGATTGGTGTCAATCGACTCCACGTCGTCTGAATAACTCGAAAATGACGACGTCGACTCACCCAATTCACTCTTCTCGCGTATCCGGGTGAAAAACCGCCGAAATAGAACTGAATATACTTTTCGGAAATCAAAACGTTCCATATCAGTGTGAACGGGAAAACGAATATGATAGTCGAAACGAGCCTGACAAAACAGCCCTCAAATCGCCACAACTTGCGATAATTGGCCTGTTTCAGCCAGCAAACTGACATTCGCTCGAGCGAAAGTGTCACGTGACACAACATTTTTCCGGCGTGAAGATAGTACATGAGGGCGAACGTGACGTGGATAAAAATAGGATTGACGCGTAGAAAAAACGATAATGACTCGCAAATTTGTGGAATGAAGAACGAGGGCAGAAAGTAGAAGACGTCGAGTAGAATTGTGGTTTCACCCTGATAAATGGCACAATGAGGTGTGGAAATTCGAAATCTCCATGTTCCAGGGAGCAGTTTGAGGTGCAACATGCCCCGGTTCCGTGAGTTTTGAAAAATGTGCTCCGTGAGCCCTGACCATCGGGCTCACGGAGCACAAACACCATTTTTACGAAACTAGAGCAATATGGGTGTTAAAAAACTCGGAAAAACTTGGAGATTTCAAATTTCCAACTCAAAATTCTCAAAAACTAACCATAACCAAGTCAACGGTGAAAATGAACCAATAAAAGTGTTTCGCGTAGTCGGCGCGATAAGTGCCCAGTGTGATCACAAAAAGCATCCTCAAAATGAGCAAAAGAGCCGGAATCAAGTAGGCCAATTGAGCCGCGAGTTTCAAATTCTCGATAAGATTGTCATAATTGTGACTGCATCCGATGAACGACGTCGAATTTGTCATTTCAAGTGTTTCCATTTATTTGGCTATAACAACATCAAACAAAAATAGTTGGCGGAGAACAGAATGAATGTAAGAAATAATGAGGCAAACCAGAGATTTCGATGATCAGCTCACACACAGAAGACAGAATCCATTTGGTCTCGGTTCGATGCGTCCGGAAACTGAAGATCGCACATCATCTGATAATGTTGACGCCTTCTCTCTAGGCGATGGCGTCGAACTTCGGTTCCGATCCATCGTAGCGCCGTTTCACGCCGACGGGCTCCGTGGCGACGACTTGACGACGTCGTTGGTGAGAAGTGCTTGCGGCTCACGCGAGAAGACGTTCTTCCACGGGAACACGTGCTCGCGAAACATTTCGGCCGACCAGATTGTCAATAGTGGCACGCTGCAAAAAATTCGCCACGTTTCGACGAGTTGTTTGACATACGACACGCCCCTATTTCAAAAGTATGAGTTCACGTGCTCCGTTGGCTCAGGGCTCAGGGCTCAGGGCTCGCGGAGCCGCCAAATCTATAGTTTGAAACCAGGGCAATATGGGTGTCAAACGACTCGTAAAAGTCGCGCGAAACTCACCCGACCGTCAAAACATCATAGATCACGAATTGCGACTCGACAACCATAGTCGGAAACCAGACGACGTCGCGGAAAAACGCATGGTGGCTGTGAAAAGCGGCTTGGAGCACAAGTCCGCCGAGCACAATCAAATTGCACACAACGAACGGCACCACTCGATGCTCGGGAATGACGCGTCGGAGCAGAATCCGGACGGCGCACACGACGACGACGAGCACGGCGACAGTGATGTAGATGAGATGAACAAGCGAGAGGCTCGTCGACTCGACGACGACACTGAATCCGCCGAACCAGAAGAGCAACGTCGTCTGCGAGAGCACCGAGCTCCAGACGACACCCAACGGAAGGCACACGACGCCGGGCACGACGATCGGAATGCACGTCTTCCAACGGTGCTCCTGCCCGACGGGACGCACGATGACGTCACACCGAGCGAGAATCAACGCCGTCTGGACGACGGGCTTGATGGCGCGAAGATAGTTGTAAAGCGCCAAGTAGACGTCGACGATTCCGGAATGCGTGACAAAATACGCGGAGCCCGCCGAGCACAACTGTGGAAAGTGAAAGAAGAGGCGTGTGATGAGCAAATCGATGAGAATCAGTAGAATGCTCTGAAAACAAATGGCTCAATGAGCTCCAAAAAGTGGAGGGGGACAACTCACGGCGACACAATCGACGGCGAGAATCCAGAAAACCAGATTGTGGCGATACTCGCTGCGATGGCGGACGGCAAGAACGAAGAGGATCCAGATGAGGAGGAGCAGCGTCGGAAGCAAATAGGCCGCCTGTGCCGCGTACTTCAGATTCTGCCACAACGGAAAGTAGTCGTGACGGCAGCTCATTGGGCTTCTTGCTCACACAACCTGAGAGCTGAAAAGAAGAGAGCAAGGTGGAATAGAAGGGAAGGGGGCTCATTTCTTTCTTTCTCTCTTTCTCGGTGTCTCTGCACCTCTCGCTAATTGATACTTGAGAGACACCTGCCCCCCCCCCCCCCCCCCCCTCTTATTTTCGGTAGCCTTGGAAACGGTCTCTGTTCGCCTTATTTATCGCCTTGCGGAGAGAGAGAAAGAGCACGGATTAATGGGGGCAATTAGGCAGGGGATTACCGAGTGGGTAAGCAATAGAATAGACAATATGTATGGGGGAGGTGGAATGAATTGGGCTTGAGGTGGTGGAAGACACAAGGAAGTGAATAGAATGTCTGATTTGAGCTGATGAGTGAGAGTTAGAGGTGTAAGCCTAAGTTTGAATAGAATTAGAGGGGTAAGCCTTAGTTGGAACGAAGTTAGAGGGGTAGGCCTTACTTGTAACAGAGTTAGGAGGGTAAGCCTAACTTTGAGGAAAGATAGAGGGGTAAGCCTTAGTTGGGACTGAGTTAGAGGGGTAAACCTAAGTTTGAATGGAGTTAGAGGGGTAAGCCTTACTTGATGCAGAGTTAGAGGAGTAACCCTTATTTCATGTAGAGTTAGAGAATTAAGCCTTACTTTAAGCAACGTTAGACGAATCGCCCTAACTTCTCTTTGCGTGGACCTAAACCTGGGCTCTTTGAGCTCGAAAGTGAATATTGTGGCTGACGAATAGACCGACACATGTGCGTGTGGGATTTTCCTCTCGTTTCGCGAATTACGTCACTCTTTTTTTTGTTTTCGGAAACCCCCTCGCCTCCAATTCTTGAAATAGAGCCACGAAATGGAAGTCGATTGTACCTGGTCATAGTGTGATGATGATGTGGCAAGTGGTTGTTGTGTGTCGTGTTGTTGTTTATGGAGAACACGCGTTGAGTGCGATATCCGCGCACATTGAGCACGTGAGCACGGAATTGCGAGCTGACCATCATGAGCACCAGTGGCGAGCTAGAATTTTGGATAGATTGTGTTTGGAGCATTGTTCGGCTCGGCGAGCTGCATTTCTGTGTTCACCAAGCGATTTGGAGTCGTTTGATAGT
This sequence comes from Caenorhabditis afra, assembly GCA_963570955.1. Lineage (NCBI taxonomy): Eukaryota > Metazoa > Nematoda > Chromadorea > Rhabditida > Rhabditidae > Caenorhabditis > Caenorhabditis afra. The sequence goes on from OY751534.1 coordinate 7,084,625, forward strand.
AGTCATGCCCGTATTCCATAAATTTTCCAAAAGAGCTCCAAGTGCTCCGCGCATCCAGGGCTCGCGGAGCCCACACACCTCATACCACGAAACCCCGTCATGATTAGTGTCGTTCGACTCGCACCGGCTCGCCGAGCACGAAAATCGCGGTCCCCCCAACTCACCCGACCGTCAAAACGTCCCAAGTGGTGAACTGAAGGTATCCAACCACGCTGAGCAGCCACGGAGCGTTTTTGAAAAAGGCGAAAAAGGCCTGCGAGACTGCGTCAAACAGGAAAAACAGTGAAATAAGGGCGGCCGCGAGGCACAATGCTCGTTCGGACACCTTGATTCGCTTCTTCATCGTCGTCATTTTGTAGAATGTGACAGACGTCGTCGACATCGTCACGACGACCGTCAGAATGATCAATGTGAATTGCATAAGGGACAGGGAGGCCTGAAAGTGATCATCGATTGATTATCGATTGATTATCGATTTCCAACGAGCCGGGAACTCACCCATGAAACGCGGCGCTCGTAGGTGATTGCGAAACCGCCGTTGGCAAAGACCAGAAAATTGGCACTGATGAGCACATTCCAAACGACAAGTAACGGCGTCAGAAAGATGGCGACGAGCATCGCACGCATCCGATGACCCCAATTCTGACTATAAGTGACCGGAAACATGACACAACTCATTCGATTCAACGCGATGAAGACGTGAATGACGGGTTTGATGGCCTTGAAATAGCACACGAAACAATAGTAGACGTGCATGAACATCGTCGACCGTTTCACGACTTCCGACAAACCGACACACCACTGGGGGAAAAAGAGGAAGGTGCGCGTGAACGCAATCTCCAAACTCATCGCCATCACACTGACCGCACAGTCCACACTGTACAAAGTGTAGAACGACTGGTTACGATAAGTGGCGCGGTGCGAGACCCAAATGATCCACAGGATACGGTAGTTGAGGAGAATCGCGGCGGACAGGTAGACGAACTGATAGTAGTAGTGCACGTTCTCCGAGAACACGTCGAAACCGCCGATGCAGCCGTCGTAGCTCATCATCATAGTTTGCTGATGGACAGTGAAAGTGTTGGGTTACGTGTGTATATCAATAGACTGGGGGCGATGGGGTGGGGGTTCACGCACCGTTAGTCTCACTCATTAGGCGGTGATGGCGACGCTTCGTTGCGCGTCGTCGGTTCCTTGTGGCTGAAGTGAAATTTGAGCTTGGTACGTTTTAAGGAGCTGTTTGACACCCATATTGTGTTGGTTTTGAAAAATCGATGATTTGGAGCATTTTGAGCTCGGGCTCCGCGAGCTCACCGAGCTCTGAAACGAATTACCTCGAAGAAGTGAATTTCGAGTTTGGTAGAGTATTACGAGTTGTTTGAAACCAATATTGCGTTGGTTTTGAAAAATTGATGGTTTTGAGCATTTTGGGCTCGGGCTCCGCGAGCTCATCGAGCTCTAAAACGAATTACTTGGATGAGGAGCAATTTGAGTTTGGTAGAGTTTTGCGAGTTGTTTGACACCCATATTGCGCTGGTTTCACAATTTTTGGTTTGGAGCAAACTTGGCTCGGGCTCTGTGAGCTCACGGAGCCCTGAGATTGATATTTTGGAAATAGGGCTTGATTAGTATCAAACAAGTCCTGGCAACGCGGAGAATTCGAATTCGCGGCTCTGAACAGTTCTAAATCTGCTCCCGGAGCTCCGAAGTCAAAATAGTTTCGAATCTTTCAGGCCCGTGCCATGTCGCATCTGGAGGAGATCTCGGCGGACGGCATCACCGCAATGGCGTCGTCGGGCAGTGTCGCCGTGCTCCTCCCCTCCACCGCCTTCATTCTCCGGCTCACACCACCGCCGGCTCGCCGTCTCATCGACGCCGACGTCATCGTCGCACTCGGCTCCGACTTCAACCCGAACGCCTACTGTCTCGCGATGCCGATGATCATGCATCTGGCGTGTGTCACAATGAAACTCTCGATGCCCGAGGCGCTCGTGGCGGCCACCCTAAACTCCGCCCACTCGATCGGACGCGGTCGCACTCACGGCGCCATCGCCGTCGGCCGCAACGCCGACTTTGTGATTCTCGACGCCAACTCGTGGGAGCACATCATCTACCGCATCGCCGCCCATCACGACGTCATCAAGAACGTCTTCAAGAACGGTGTCCTCGTTGAATTCCAATAAGCACTCTTTTTAGCCCTTATATCATTCCCTATACCCGATAAAGTCTTGTTGTGATATATTCACCGGGTAGATCTCATTGCGCTAAATCGATTCATACCCCAACCTGACTGTTTTAAAGCACCCCCGACAGAATTGTGACGGCGAGAAGGGAGAAACATCGGTGATCACTTGTCACACAGTGGTCTTCCTCTCATCAGCTGAGACGCAGAGTGTAAAAGAGAAAGTGTGTGTAAGAAGCGAGAAACGCATCGATTCGATCCCCCTTTAGAACTTTGCAACACAACAATCCGATGGTTTTGACCTACCCGTCGCAGGGCGCAATTCTCCGATTCTTACCGTTTCGCCAAAGGTACCCCCCCCCCCCCCTTAAAAACATCCTTTGGCTGAAATTCCAGACAACTTCTCGGGCGGTGTGCTCCGCGAGCCCGTGCCAGCGAGGCCGTCGAACCGTACCGATTCGAGCAAGTGTCGGTGCGACAAACGAGCTCCGGGCTCGGATCGTGTCGCGTTCGGCTCGACCACTGGCTCGACGTCCTCTTTTTCGGGTTCGTTTTGTACCCCCCCATTGACTCGGTTCCGCTCGTTTTTGTTTCACAGAGTGCGACGAAACGGTGTGACAGTGACAGGTGTCACGTTTTGGGACTGGTCGACGCCCGATTCGGTGGTGGTGGTCGGGAAGAAGTGTACGAGGTGGGTGCCACGTGGATTGACGGTCGAGGCGACGGCGCGGCAGTGGGTGGAGTACGTGTTGGGAAGGACGGGCACTCGGATTGGAACACTGACGCTGACGGTGAGTTCGATGCTGGCGCGTTTTCGGTGCCTTGGCGCGTTTTGGGATACTGGGTTGATTTTTGTTTGTGTTCGCGCTTTTCTAGCGTTTGAAGTGATTATGGCACATTTGCTGTTTTCTAGATGCTTGCGCTATTCCGGTGCCTTGGCCCGTTTTCGGTGCCTTGGCGCATTTCTGGTGCTTTGGCTCTTTTAAGGATGTTCGGTCAGTTTTACTTGCGTTGGCGCTTTTCTAGCTTATGAAAGCTTACGAATTTTGGTGCATTCGCGGTTTTCTAGATGCTGGCGCTTTTTCGGTGCCTTGACGCATTTTCGGTGCCTTGACGCTTTTCCGGTCCCTTGGCTCATTTAAGGATATTGCGTTGGTTTTTGTTTGCCTTGGTGCGTTGGCGCTTCTCTCGATGCTGACGCGATTTCAGTGCCCCCTCTTCTTCCAGAAATCGCCCACCTCCATGCTCAACTGCACCGCCCTCCGAGTGGATCGTCTGATCCTCCGAACTGATCCTCCCCCTCCGATCCCAGCTTCCTCGTGGCTCCCCGGCCTCCTCCACCACCCTCCGCGCCTCGTCGACATTGACCAAATGCACATGCTCGACGATGAAACGGTGCGTCGCGGTCGCGTCGCGGTCGCCGCCCAATCTCGAGTTTCAGGTCAAAGCGGCGACGTCAGTCGTCGTCAACACATCATCGCTGCTTTGTCTCAACGACGATTTCCGCCGACTGCTCGGTCTGAAAGCCTTGGAGCTGAAAGTGAACGGACCGATTCGGAACCTCCGCACGTTCTGCACAACGATTGCGAAATACGGGCGGCCCGTGGGATTCCGATGTTGTTCCGAGTTTTCGGGCTCACTGGAGTGGCTCGCCGAGACGCTCGAAGCGAGAAGAACCCAACTTCGAGGCGGCGTCGAAAGCCTGACGATTGACACGTGGATTGACGACGACGTCGAAGAAGAGCTGAATCTGTACATGAATCCGAATTCAGATGATTCAGAAGACGTCCAGCAACAACTCATCGTCGAAGTTTCGCGAAAGGGAAGCGCGGTACGACGCTCCGAAATAACGCCCCGCGCACTTGTTTAGCGGCGATGTTATCGGGAGGAGACCGAAAATCGATTTCTCACCCGCACCCCCTTCCCCCGTTTCTCACCTGTTTTCCCACTATTTCCGATAGTTTTTCGCGACAAAAATGACGAAGAAGATGTCGTACGAAAGCATGCGAACGGTCATCAAAGACATGCGGTCGACGAAGCGCTTGTTGCTCGCCGCACGGTGTCCCGAGGCGCGCGCACCCGACACCGCCCAACCGTACCACTTTCGGCGGGTGGAAATCGGCGGCGGACCGCTCGACGCCGCACGCGACACCGTCACGCATCCGTTCTACTTCTGCGACGTCGTCCTCGACGATCTGTACGTGATGTTCGTGACGGCGGCCACCGTCGGCGGGCCGGTTCGCGTCGCCTACGGACGTCCGGCGAACCGTAACGACCTTCTGATTCACTTCTTCATGTGTCCGTCGTACGAGCCGCCGGGCGGTGTGTTGCTCAAAATGGCACCGCCGGGGCTCAACGTCGCGCAGGCGGCACGCGCGTTCATGGATCGGATGCTCGATCGCGACGGGACGCGCGTCGACGAGCTCGTCGTCACCGTGCCGATCGAATCGATTCCCGACTATCGGAACGTTCGCGTCACCAAGTTACGCTACGATTTGGAGAAATGGCGCGTGGAACCGGACGAAGACGTGGTGCCGAACCTTAATAATCACATGGTGAGCCTGAGTTCAACTTTGAGCCCTGATATCTTGGGAACTAGAAGAGCTAGAAAGGAAGTGTCAACTGACGAAATATAGCTGAAAATGTAATAAACATTTGGTTAGTTGACAACTTTTGCCTATCTCTTCTAGTTTTCAAGATATGGGGGAATTAAGAACATTTCGAAATTTTGAAATTTTGAAATATTCAATATTCCGAAAAAATGACTAATCAACTGGAAATTTTAAAGGTGCATCGACTTTTTTCGATGGGTGGGTCTCACCACGAGGTTACGGTTTCAGTGGTTGAAAAATGGGGAGAAATTGTAATTTTTTGCAATTTTTGACATTTTTCGACATTTTTCGACACTACCGAAAAAATTCGAAAAAAATTTTGAAAAATTTTTTTTGAACGCATTTCGATTTCCAAATCGAATAATCTCAATTTTCGAAAACTTCCTTACACTTTTTTGGTAAAAAATGTTTTTAAAAGGTTGAAGAACTGCCTGAAAACCGGGAAAATTTGAAGTTTGGCTAGAGTCCAGTGGAGCGCGTTTGAAACTTGGAGGAAACATGAATGTTGATTTCAGCTGCAAACCGCCGAGCTCGTCGAGCTCATCAACGTGCCGTTCACGATTCCGTCGTTGCGCGTGCTCCGATGCCGATCGCTTCACATCGACAGTTGCTTCAGCGACAGCTACGGTCTCGTCGCGTTCATCGGCGAGCTCGTCGAGCATCCGCGACCGCTCGGCTTCCGCCTCCGACTCCAGATGTTGACGTCCGAGGATCTGTGGATGTTTCTCGGCAATATCGACCACCTCGGCAACTTTGGCGTCGAGGCGAACGGCGAGATGACGACGTTGCGCGAGGTGTGGCAGAAGTGCTTCATTCCGGTGCGGTACTGCTCGCGTCGCAAGCTCGCCATGCGATGCTTCGAACCCGTCGGAATTCCCATCGAGGTCGTCGACGCTGACGAGACTTTCTGATCGCCCTCCCCTCCCCCCAAAAGGGGACCGTTTTTAAAACATGTTTTAGAATGGTGGCTTTTCTTTGAGCCCCTGTATCTTGAAAACTAGAAGAGATAAGAAAAAAGTGTCAACTGACAAAATATAGCTAACAAAGTGAGCAACAAATGGTTAGTTGGCACTTTTCCGCTAGCTCTTCTTGTTCTCAAGATATAAGGTTCTGAAGGTCAAGTTATCATGTTCACTGTAATAGAGCGGCACCCCTTAAGTTTCAGAGTCTCATATCTCGAAAACTAAAAGAGATGGGAAAAAGTTGTCAATTACTAAAATGTAACTGACAATGTGACAAACACATTATTAGCTGACCCTTTTTTGCCAGCTTTTCTAGTTTTCAAGATATGGAGCTCTGAAATTCAAATCGACTTTATTTTTCTCTCGCCGTCCAATGCAAATGCGCTCTACTGCACAGAGACACGACAACAAGACAGTAGAGCGCATTTACGTTTTGGCACGAGCGTTCTAGTTGGAAAATAGGGATGAACCTACCTCTTTTTCGTTTTTTTATGACAGAAATTCAAAAAAGAGTTCAAATTGCTGACTTGCTTACTATACCGCATTTTCTTGTCCTACCGTACCATTTAATGTGATCTGAACTTTATTTTCAACAAAATTAATCAGGGAAACATCGTATTTATGGTGTTAGAACGACCCCCCTTAGGGATCGAGTTTCAGCCCTCATATCTGGAAGAGGAGAAGAGCTGGGAAAAAGTTGTCAACTGACAAAGTGTTTCTCTTGTTTTCAGCTATATTTTGTTAGTTGACACCTTCTTTCCAGCTCTTCTAGTTTTCAAGATATAAGGGCTGAAAGTTGAGCTGTCCGCTGAACAGTGCAAACGCGCTCTGTTGCACAGCGCACTTTGGGCTCTTATATCTTGAAAACTAAAAGAGCTGGGAAAATGTTGTCAATTGACAAAATATAGCTGACAATGAGAGGAAAATGTTGTCAGTTGACAACTTTTTTCCAGCTCTTCTTGATTTCAAGATATCAGGACTGAAAGTTGACGATTGTCTTACTGTACCCTTCTATGTGATATTTCATCTAATCTGTCTATGTATCCCCCATAAACATAATAACAGTGAATAAATTTATTTACAAACCTGCACGCGTAAAGATTCGGGAGAGGGTGGGGGACGGGATGGGAAGAGGAAGAGCACAAAACGAATTGTATAACAATCAATTATTACACATCGATGATGCCGTCAAGATGACGTCTTCAGATGACGATCGGTTTGCGACGTGGCGGTTGCTCGGGTTGCGGCAACTCGAAGGCCACACCGCTGTCGTCGTCGTCGGTGACTGGGGGAGCCGCACCGCCGCCCGTCAGACGCGACGGATTGTTCTCGAAGAACTTGAGGACGGCGGCGAACGGATCCAGCTCCTTCTCGTGATCCCCGGTTGGCTCCTGTTGTTGCTGTTGTTGTTGCTCTTCGGAAGAGGACTCGGCCGACGACTCGGACGCCGCCGGCTCGGGCTCGGGCGTCGTGGTGCGCTCTTCGATGCGCGGGAACGAGTCCTCGATGACGACGGCGTCTTTGCCCTCCAGCTCCTCCGGCTCCTCGGTCGTCGAGGAGGAAGTGCTGCTGGCGGTGGTGGTGGTGGTGGATGGGGAGAGCTCTTTGTTGGCCGCCTGCAAATAGCGATCGGTTGGTGGGGGGTTCCAATGTGTTGGACCCCTTTCGAGGCGTTTATGACTCTTTTGGAAGGGGTCCGACATGCTGGAGGGCCTTTTAGTGGGCTCTACGTGTGTTTTATCATTTTGGACCCCCTTATTCCTGTTAACTACTTGGTAGCGGTTTCCGAAGGTGTTGCAACATACTGGACCCCTCCTCGGGTCTCCGAGGGGTTCTCTTCGAGGTGCTCCATATTGGACCCCCTTCCGCTGGACAATCCTTTCTAAAATGGGTTCCAATATTTTGGACCCCTGGCCAGGTCTTCTAGAAGCTTCTCTTTTAGATTATGTCTGCTGGGCCCCTCACTCTTTTTAACTAGTCCGGTCCCGTATGCGGAAAACCATGCTAACCGTTTAGACCCCCTTCCTGAGGGGTTCCAACATATCGGGCTCCTTGTCAGGCATCCTGGTGGGTTCTCTTTGAGGATTTTCATGTTGGACCCCATCCCTCTTTTCAATATTCTCCGAGAAGGAGTCTTCCATTCTGGACCCCCTGTCAGACGTTTAGAACCAATTTCTGAGGGGTTCCAACATGTTGGATCCCTTGTCAGGCATTCTATGGGGTTCTCTTGGAGGTTTCGTTTCTCAAAAGGGTTCCAACATTCTGGACCCATTTACGAGCCTCCTAGAGAGTTCTAATCGAGATTCCGCATGTTGGACCCCCTCCCCGGGAGGTCCCAACATTCTGGACCCCCTTCCTCGTGTCTCCCAGCGGAATCGCCTACCTCCGAGTTCTTCTGCTCGTCGAAAGCGGAGAAGATGTCGCGAAGGATGGTGTCGGACACATCAGCAGCGTCCTGTTGTGGAAGAGCAGCGGGAGTGCTCGTCGCCGTCTGAGCAGTGTTCATCACCACCACCGGCTCGGGCGTCGGCGTGATGGCCGTCCAAATCTGGCGAGTCGGCGCGTTGACCGGAATGCTCTGCGACTTCTTCTGCAGCTCCTCGTAGATCTTGTCGTGGACCGACGGTTCGGGAGCCGGCTGGAAGAACGCCTCCTGCGACTGTTGTTGTTGTTGTTGTGGATGCTGTTGAGCCGGGAAGAAGAACTGTTGTGGTGGCTGCTGCCAGACGGACGGTCTCTGCCATTGTTGGGGCTGACGTGGAGCCCAGAAGTGTGCCTGTCCCTGTCCCTGAGCCTGTTGTTGCTGAGCCATCCATTGAGCCTGTTGCTGTTGCTGTTGTTGTTGTTGAGCCTGCACCTCCATCTGATGTTGTTGCCAGAACGCCTGAGCACGTTGCTGTTGAGCGAACGCCTGCTGAGCCTCCCACTGACGGCGTTGCTCCTCCTCGTAGCGGGCTCGTTCGGCCCACTGTTGACGGGCCGCCTCCTCTTGCATCTGTTGTTGTTGTTGCTGGAAAATCGGGTCTAGTGCGAAGAAAAAGTGATGGCGCAATTTCGGTGCCTTGGCGCATTTTCAGTGCGAACTGTTTGAACTAAGCCGAAAAAGAGAAATTGACGTTTTCCAGCTCTAATTACACGTTAGAATGATAAACTTTGAGTTTCGCCTTGCTGGCGCGATTTCGGTGCCTTGGCGCATTCTCGGTGCAAAAGCTAAAACCACCCGGAAACGCGAGATTAACCTTTTTTAGCTAGAATATAATGAGAAAATCAAACAATCGGAGGGTTAGCCCGCTGGCGCAATTTTGGTGCCTTGGCGCATTTTCAGTGCAAAACTGAAATAATCCGAAAAAAAAGCGCGATTAACTTATTCCAGCTCGAATAGTGTGAAATTGGGAAAATCGGGGTTTTGACCTGCTGGCGCAATTTCGGTGCCTTGGCGCGTTTTCGGTGCAAGCACTAAAACCTCCTTTTAAGCTCAAATTTCAAGCGAAAAAAGCTCGACTCTGTCTAAAAAACGGACGAACGCACCTGCATGAAGGCCATCTTCATCTGCTGCTGCTGAGCCCACGCGGCCTGAAGACGTCGCATCCTCCACATCCGGGCGGCGGCCACCTGTTGCATGTACATGCGCCACTCCATCATCTGCTGAAACTGTTGGCGGGCCTCCATCATTCGGAACTGCTCGATCTCGTCGGGATGAAGTGGACGGTCGAGATTCGTGACGGCCGAGGATCGTTGCTGGTCCTCCTCGACGGATCCGTCGACGACCATCTTCTTCTGGAGTTCCTCGTTGTTGTTGTTGCCATTGTTGTTGCCATTGTTGTTGTTGTTGCTGGAGATGTCCTCGACGACGACGACACGCGCCAGTGGAATCGAGACGACGTCCGACGGCTTCTCCGAAGACGACGACGACGACTGCACCAACGCCTCCATTTGCGGACGATCGGCCGAATCGATCTTCTTGAGCATCTCGGGCGTGTAGAGCACAAAGTAGAAGCCGAGGAACGTGACGAGCAGAAGGCACGCCAGGAAGAACAGACTGTGGAAGCACGCGCGAGCCGCCTGAGCAGCGAACGACGGCTCGTGATGATGCTGATGGTGGTGTGGATGGGGTGGCATCGGGATTACGGTAGGTTGAAGGACGGTGAACACCTGAAGAGAATGATGATGATGATGATAGGAAAGGGGGGGGGGGGAACGGGGTTACGGTACCTTCGGGTCGATCTTGATCGCCTCCTTCTCGACGCCGGCCTCCTCACCAGCACCGTGAACGCCGGGCTGCGCGCCTAGTTTGGTCATCTGCAATCAGGGCCGAGAGCTTAATTCATCTCTCTAGTTTGTGGTGGACACCGAAAAAGAGAGACACAGAGAGAGAGAAAGAGAGAGCAAAAACTCTATGACAGGTTGGCAGAGCGGCCACGATTTTTTCGCGCGCGCGCGCGCGCGGACAAATAAGATGACGGAATGCGGAAAAAGTGAACTTTCGGTTGCGCAAACCTTTCTGATGCTTTTCTAGCTTGATAAAACGTGGTGGCGCAATTTTGGTGCCTTGGCGCTTTTTCGGTGCCTTGACGTGTTTTCGGTGCATGTGCTCCAGCTATCCCGAAATAGATCCTTAACTTGTTTTAGCTTGAATTTCACAATTTCACGTCAAAATGACAAAGTCAGCGTTTCGATGGGCTGGCGCAATTTTGGTGCCTTGGCGCGTTTTCGGTGCACATGGTCTTATTTTCCGAAACAAACGTTTTCAGCGTGGTCTAGCTTAAATTTCACGTGAAAACCATAAAATCGGTGTTTAGACCTGCTGACGCGATTTCGGTGCCTTGGCGCGTTTTCGGTGCAATCCCCCCCCCCCCCCTCAAAATTTGATGGGTGGGTTTTCTTGACGTTTTCTATCCTCAAAAACACATTGAAACCAACAAAATCTGCTGGCGCATTTCGAGTGCCTTGGCGCACTTCCGGATACTATACCCCTTCGAGAGTTACCGTAACCGGCGTTTCAGGTGGGAATCCGATTAGAATCCGGCGGAGGGTAGAGAAGAAGAAGGAAATTGAAGTGTGTGCCCTTTGCAATCGGTTGTTTTCGACATTTTCTATCCTCCTTCTAGCCCCCCCCCCCCCTTTGTTGGAAAATAATTCCGCCTCCTCCTCCTCCAAAAATTTTTCAACAATGGTCATGGTCATCCAGAAAACAGGTTTTGCCCCCCCCCCCCCCTTCCAATACACACTCACAAAAAATAAACTTAAGATGAAAATGGGGGCGGAATGGGGTTACGGTAACCCGGTCGATGACGTCACTCGACCGACCGATCAGGTGAGAAGAAGGATAAGAAATGAAAAGTGATACGGGGGTAAGTTTCTCGGAGAAAGAAGGGGGCGGAGCCTGCGACGATGATAATATGGCTTTTGGTTTTTGAGAGAAGGAGGAGAACGGTCAGGTCAGGTGAGTGATAAGGAATGGCAAAAGGGGGGGGGGGGGGACCGGTTTCGAGAATTTCGAGGAGTTGATCTCTTTTGGCGCTGATTTTTGAATGATAAGGGTGATTTGAAGAGAGGAGGGGGTGGATCATTGGACCCTTAAAGGGGGCCTTCACGAAAGAGGGACCCCTCTCTGGGACGACCTAGGGACCTTCCAGGGCCCAAAAAGGGTCCATCTAAACTTTTGTTCTAAGGACTTTTTGCCTGAAGAACCCAATTTCATTCTAGAACTATCCAGAAATCTGTTCGAAAGGTTCGGAGGGTAGGACCCTCTAGGTCCCCTCTAGAACCCAAAGTAGGACCATCTAAAGCTGAGCTCAAAGGAGCCTTTCACACATGGGCCACAGACCCCTCCTGGGACCTGATCGAAAGGTTTGTGGGCTAGACCCCCTTAGAATCCAAACTAGAACCATCTACACCTGAGTTGGAAGGACCCTTCACAGAATTGCGAGGGACCCCTCGAGGCTCCCCTTAGGACCCTAGAAGGATCCATCTAAGCCTTTTTTCAGGGGACTTTTCGCACGTAGAGGCTGGACCCCTTCTAGAACTATCTAGACCCCCTCAAGGATCCCAGGGGTTCGAAGGTCCCTTCATAGAACTGCGGGACCTGCTTTTTCAAAGATCCAGAGGTTATGCCCCCTCGGGACCCTTCTCTGGACCCCTCTAAAGCACTGATATCGACAAAAGAGGTCTGAAACTGATCCAGTGCTCCATTTTGAGACCAGAAACCCCTCTCGAGCTCAAAAATGACCCACCTAACGCTAGACCCCCCCCCCCAGACTTCCCAAATTTCCAAAACAATTTCAGACCAAGTGGAACCATTTGCAAGGTCACTCCATTCGTCATTTTGGACGATTTGAACCAGGAGAAAAGAGAAAAACAAGAAAAATATATGAATCATTATTACTCAGAACGAGTGGGGTGTCACGGGACAGCGTGACAGATGCCTTCGAGAACTGACGAAAAAAGAAAAAAGAAACGAGAAAACGAGAGACCAAAACGTCAGAAATGGCGGTCAATTGGTCAGTTTTTGGACCTACTAACGGAGTACCTACAGTCTTACTGTAGCTATAGGCTAGAGATGCCTAGCCATAATATCTCGAGAACCGACAGAGTTAGGAGAAAAGTGTCAACTGTCGAAATATAGCTGACAATGTGAAGAACAACTTTTCAGTTGACACCTTTTCCCTAGCTCTTCTAGTTCTCAAGTTATGAGCTAAGAAGCAAAGAGCTGCCAGGTGGGTGTTAAGGGGGACCGTTCTAAGATTCAGTGGTGTGGAATAGTGGTGGAATACAAAAACACAACAGACCGAACAAAGAGGGGGGGGGGGGGCAAAAGTGACGATGATGATGATGAAGCGAGAATTGGCCAGCCACAAGAGGTCGTGTCCCCCGCCGCCGCCGAGACCCGTCAATCGAGACGACGACGAATGAAAATGAAAATGAAAATCGCCCGAAACGACGACGACAGGGAAGCCAGAGAGAGAGAGAAAGAAAAGTGGGCGGGGCTTATCAACGCCTTCTTTTTCACGTCTTCTTTGTACCCCTCTCCTTTCTCTCTTTCTATGTAGGAACGGAAACGAAAGCGGGGCTTCTTCCAGCTTCCAGTTTCCCGATTTCCAGTTTTCAAGAGCTCATTCTCAAGTGCTCTTTTCGTCAATATTTGGGTGCAGTGGAGCTGAATCGCGAGAAAAAGAAGAGATCATTGAAACGTTACACCGCGTCAGAGGCGAGCAGATTCTATGGCTCCATATCTTGAAAACTAGAAGAGCTAGAGGGAAAGTGTCAAATGCTCAAATGTAGCTGACAACATAAAGAACAAAGTTTTAGTTGGCAACTTTTCACCAGCTCTTCTAGTTTTCGAGATACGGGGGTCTGAACCCCAAGGGATGACGCTCTAGGCCAGTGAACAGGATAACTTGACATTCAGAGCCTTATATCTTGAGAACTAGAAGAGCTAGCAGAAAAGTGTCAACTATCAATTTGTTCCTCTTACTGTCAGGTATATTTTGACAGTTGACACTTTTTCCCTAGCTCTTCTAGTTCTCGAGATACGGTAGGCTCTCGACCTCGAACTGACCACCCCCTCCCTATTTTAAAGTTTAAAGTTTCAACAACAAAAAAACCCGTCAAATTTAAAACAAAGAACCCAAAATAAGAGTGTGTAAAGTTAAAAAGAGGTTCTTCATTTTTGAAACGGGTCGATGACCACACCAAAAATTTTTTCAAAATACATTTTCAAATCCATCCCCCTTCATCTCTAATTAGATCAAAAAAGAATTTTTTAAAAATAGCAAATTAGAGACGGTCGATTTGAGATGCCAACAAGATTCAAAGAGATACGCCGCTTATCTGTATCTATCTATGGACATGTATTTTCTAAATTTGTTTCGTTTCGCCAAAACTTTGAAGCGAGTGGAGTGGAAAAGGGAAAGAAAACGAAGGGCGAGGACAATTATGTGTGTGTGTCCATCGTGAGTAGAATGTTTATATGGAGAAGACACGGCATTGAATCGAAATCGATAATTGGGGTTGGAAATGGAGGAACAGGATCCAGTTTTGGGAAGGGGGCGACGATTCGGATGTGTCCGTGATTGGAATGGAAAGATAAAAGGGAAATATGTAGGAAAGTGTATTTGAGAAGGGGCAGTTGGAAAGTTTTGGATACCAGGGCAGTTTTAGAACACATCTGACATCTTACGATCTTAAACTGTTACTACAGGTGTCCAGGCAATACAGTTAGGGGTGCCCCATTGGAATCCACGGACGTCCAGTTGAAGAGCTAGCGGTGCTGTTTACAAAATCCATCGTTTTTCGGTGAGAAAGAAGAGTTAGAGGTAAGTTAGGGGTGGTAATATTCACTAGAATGGAAAGAGTGAAAAGGGACAGTTGGAAGGGTTTGTGTACTTGCACAACCTTACAAAGTGGGTAGAAGGCAACATTTTGGGGTCTTTGGGATGATGAGTTAAGGGTACCGATTTGCAAAATCCATCGTTTTTGGGTGAGAAAGAAGAGTTAGAAAGTGGGTAGAAAGGAATGTTTCGAGTGCCTACTTGCACAATTCATAGTCATCGGGACAGACTTGTCGGTCGTCATGTGCCCTTCTCGTGGGCGATAGCTAATCCCCCTCTCACATGTCTACTTTGATCTATTGTATAGATACAGTCTACAATGAGCCCTTTTTGTATCGCACCTATCTTGTTCAATTATCTAGATAGACACATTCTCTAAAGACTTATTAGTAATGAGTCCATATATCTGGCAGCTCGATCTAAATCACGATGAGTAAACAGAGTACGTCAGTGAATACGCTCTATTGTTAAATTGGGCCCAAAGAACAATGAAAATGATTTCAACAAAGAGCGCTACATAGAATTCCACACCTTGGGCCCATACCCAGTCTTCTGCTACTCCCTTCTAGACTACGGTATGTTGAAGACCACTTCTAATTCCAAACAAAAGTGTGATTGATAAGTGTGTTACAGTGAAGACGAAGAAGAAGAAGAGGTCAACGACTGTCCATCACTACTGCGAATCTAGAAGTGCCTATTTGCAGAACGTTGCCTGTCGGTCAAAAGGAAAAGTTTGGGTGGTGGGGTTCTCAGTTCTAGATCCAGCGGGACCCATTTGCCAAATCGAGCCAGATGCCAGAAGTCGAAATTCTCTGGTTTGGGGGTACCTACCGTATTCAGTCCCTCTACTATAATGGCATGCCGTTAAATTTGTCAAAAGTATATTTGTGGGCAGAGTTTCGTAAAATCCACTTTTGGTTTAAGGCGTCGCCATATTAGAGGCTGTCGCTCTATAATAGAACTTCTATTGGAGTAAATACGGTACATGCACAACATCGCAAGGTTCCCAAGAAGAAGACCTTGGGAGGTGCCCTTCTCATTCCCACCGTCTTCCTCTAGTCCCTTCTAGACTACGGTTCGGGACCCATTCGCCAAATCGAGCCAGATTGGTCAGAAATGAGGGGTTTGGGGCAGAGTTGGGCGGAAGTCGGAAGTCGGAATTCCGCCCGTCTCTTGTTGTATTAGAGAACGGCATGCCGGGGTCTAATTTTCATTTTGGGTGCCGATCTATTAGAGGTGCCGTTCAAATAGAGGTGCCGGTCTAATATAGGTTTTACGGTAATTTCACTGCCTCACAAGGTTCCTAATACGAATAGGTTCTGTACCTTCACACCTTGGCCCCTTCTAGACTACGGTACGTTGAAGATCACTTCCAATTCCAAACAAAAGTGGTGTGATTGATAAGTGTGTTACAGTGAAGAAGAAGAAGAAGAAGAAGAGGTCAACGACTGTCCACCACCACCTCCACATAAACTATTTCTCGACTCTCGACCTTTTACCGCATTTCCTATCCCCCCCCTTTTCCAATGCCGACGAAGAATAAAGAAAACCGGTAGTGTGTCTTCTTCGCTGGTAATTTCTTTTCCTTTTCTCAACAATTCCTAATCAAATCACACAGAAAATGGAAGAAAATGGGCCGAGGGGGGGACCTTTGGCCGTGTGTCTTTGGCTGAAACTCCAATTTGCAGCTAATGGGCACCCTTTTATGCGGTTTTTCTTTAAACTTTTCTATCTATGAATTTGATGAGAAGAAATGGGGAAATTTGAAAATTAGCATGGCTGATGGGGTCTCAAAAAGGACTCAGGGACTCAAAAATAGCCATGTTTTATGGTTTTTCATGTTAAATATATAGAACACCCCATATTTTGGTGAAAAATACAGTAATCAAGTCAAAATGAACATGCGGTGGAGGAAAAAACAATATTTCAAAAGTAATGTCTAGAAATCTCTAAAAACCTAAACACCCGAGTTTTTTTTCGGCACTAAAAAATTTCAAACTCACTTCTAAGACTCAGTAAACCGCTCAAATTGTAGCTATTTTTATGGGCAATTTTATAAATTTTATTCCAAAATTTTCCGATTCTTCTCCTCTTCATTAATCGTCCAGGACCGTCCGGGCCCTGTCTAGGCCCGGTCCAGCGCGGCCCGGCGATTTTCAGGCCAGTGGGAGATTGGATGATTTTCTAGTTATTTTTATTGGATTGCCCGTCAAAATAGCTACAATTTGAGCGGTCGACTGGCTCTTAGAAGTTGGTTTGAAATTTTTTTTGCCCAAAAAGCCTGAAGCATGACAATCAGTACTGGCCATAAAGCATGTATTTTTCAAAATCTCGAAAACGGAAAGAGCAATCAAAAAGTTGTCAACTGCAAAGTTGTAGAGCACAAAAAGCGCAGCCACTTTGCAGTTGACAACTTTTTGATAGCTCTCCCGGTGTTCGAGATAGGAGGAGGGGAATAAAGATCAGTCCAACTTTGAAGCGGAATTGGATCTCTCCACAGGAATCCATATTCCGAATACAGAAAGTGACGAATGGAAAATCTCTCTCTCTCTCTCTCTCTGTTTTCTTTTTCTGCCCCGAATCATTTGCGCGCGGTCGCAAAAACGCGCGCGCGCGCACACACACACATCGAAAACCCGTTCTATTCCTCTTTCTTCTTCTACAGAAGGCGAAGGCGAAGGAGAAGAAGGCGTCCGAAAGCGGCCTTGTGGACGCGCGCGCGTTGAAGTGGAATCGACGCGGCGTCTTCTTCATCGGAGAGGGGACACAGAGAGAAGGTTTAGGTGGTGGAGACGCAGAAGACCCACTCTCTCTCTCCTCCGAAACGGATCCGCTGTCCTCCTCTCATCGTCATCGGGAGAAGACACAAAAAGAAGAAGAGGTCGTGACCCTTGAAAAATCTTTTGTGTTGGGGGGTCGTTGAGTGTTTGTTCAGGTTCCTGCCCCCCCCCCCTTGGGGTTCTTTCTCCTGCCCATCCACTTGAAAAGGGGCTGAAATCGAGCTGAAAATATCATTTTCAAGATGTCGAGGCTACTAGGAGATGTTTGACACCCAACACGCCTGGGTTCCCGAATATGACCTTAGGGGGTTCTGCACAGGGCTCCCCGAGCCCTGAAACTGGTTGAAAATGCGATTTTCAGACTGCCGCGGCTACTACGAGTTGATAGACACCCAACAAGCACATGTTCCAAAACGCGACTTTTTGGGGATTTTAGGGGTCCGAAATGAAGGTTGGAAGGGGGTCCAGATAAAAACTTTTGAAAACTGAGGAAATTGTGATTGAAAGAGTCCTGATGACTTTGCAAGGTCGAAAACACCCAAATCCCCCTCAATTTGTACATACAAACTAGGTTGGACCCCTTCCGGGGGTCCAGGGGTCCAGAATATTGACGAGCCGCATGTCCCCTCCAAAAGTGGTCGTTATTAGTATCAATCATCTCCGAATGATGTCAGGATGCCGACTTCACAAACCGAAACTGTCCAACTACACTGAAACCGGAAAAAAATCCGACAATGATGGCGAAGAGGAGAACAAACAACACACACACTCATCGAAATGCTACCGCCAAACAATTTTCGGCTTATTCCTATACCCTTTTCGATTCATTTTCTTCTGTCTCCATCGAAAACCAAAAACGGCCTTGAAAGGGCCTATTTTTTGCATTTGAAGAAGGGGGGCTGCAATCTATGACGGTAAACACATTCGGTTTTGCCGATACGGTCACAAGACGGCGAAGGATGACGTGGCATGACATGGCAGGGCACTATGTTTTTGGATAGAGAAGGAGAAGAAGAACAGTTTGGCGAAAACCGACAAAAACGAAAATCTGTTTGTGTGTGTGTGTTGGAAATTTCGCGAAATGCGAAATGAGGTGTGACGACGTTGAAAGGGGGGCCAATCTGGCGAATTGACGGTGATGATTCGGTGAAACTGAGAGAGAGGCACGTCTTCTGAATGGAGATGATGATGATGATGTCACAGTCCCATTTCATTTTTTAGGGATTCTGGGGGTCCAGGAGTGCCCATATTCCAAAATTTGGGAATCTCTGGAACTTTTGGGGTGTAGTGATTGGAAATCGGTCCAGGAGGCTAAAAATCACTTTTAAGGACCTCTCAGATGGACAAAAACAAGGATTTTGACATTGAGGGGTCCAGGGGTGCCCGTTTTTAGAAATTTGGGGACCCCTAGATGTTTTGGGGTATAGTGGATGAAAATCATTCTAGAAGTCGAGATATCACATTTGGGACCTTCTCCGATGCCCAAAAACAAGGATTTGGACATTGAGGGGGTCCAGGGGTGCCCATTTTCCAAAATTTGGGGACCCCTGGGACTTTTGGAGGCTAGTGATTGGAAATCAGTCTAGAAGTCGAGAAATCACATTTGGGACCTTCTCTGATGACAAAAAACAACGATTTGAACATTGAGGGGGTCCAGGGGTGCCCGTTTTCAGAAATTTGGGGACCCCTAGATGTTTTGGGGTTTAGTGATTGGAAATCGTTTCATAAGACTAAAAATCACTTTTGAGGGCTTCTCAGATGGACAAAAACGAAGGATTTTAGAATTCATGAGGTCCAGTTTTGAAGCTGGTTTTTTGGGTTGCGAAATGTCTTCATTATCAACTCTGTGACTGTGACAGAGAAGCGTGACTCCACCGGATTACGGTATCACCACTGTCTTCACTTTCAGTCGGCGAATCCACGAATAGACCAGCGTTGAGCAGTAGAAGCGAACGAGATGGGCTGAAAATTCACTTATTGTGTTTCAGAGCTCCATATCTTGAGAACTAGAGGAACTAGGGAAAAAGTGTCAACTGACGAAATATAGCTGACAATGTGAGGAACATTTTGTTAGTTCATAACTTTTTCCTAGCTCTTCTAGTTTTTGAGATATGAGCCCCTAAAGCTGACGATGAGCCGCGTTGCGGTCGCGTCGCGTGTCGTGCCCTCCACCCACCTGCGAAAACGGTTCCCAACACGATTTGAACTGTCCAATTCATCGAGTGAGGCTCAATTCCGAGAAAATCGATCACAACGCGCATTTCGTCGCTATCCGGCTGAATAAGGACGAGAACGCCGAGACAAACGATGAAAATGAGTTGTCCGATCTGAAATCGGTTTTTGATCTACATCTCTTGTGGCAAACAAAGAGAGACCATCAGAAAAAGAGCCGGCACCATCAGAAACGCGGAGTCGACGACGAGCGCCACGTAGAGAGCCAACTCGAGAATGGCCGGCAATGGGCTCCGGAGCCCGATTTTCGGGAGCAACGACCAGCGGCTGTTGGCATAGGCGAGCAAGAGCATCAGGTGAAAAACGAGCGTCAGACAGATGGCGATCAATTTCGCAATACGCACTTCTGCCGGCTTTTTGATCTACAACTTCTCAATTTGATCTAAAACTTCTTGTTCGTAATCTACAATTTTTCATTTTGATCTACAACTCATTTTTGATCTACAACTTATTTTTGACCTACAAATTCTCATTTTGATCTACAACTCTTCGTTTTGATCTACAACTTCTCATTTTGATCTACAACTTCTAATTTTGATCTACAACTTCTCGTTTTGATCTACAACTTCTCGTTTTGATCTACAACTTCTAATTCTGATCTACAACTCATTTTTGATCTAAAACTCATTTTTGATCTACAACTTCTCATTTTGATCTACCACTTACCTTGACCAGTTTGCGCATTTTGCCACGTGTCACTCACCACCAAAGCCTCAATTCGGACAGAAAGTCAGCCATTTTATATAGGCGAGACAGTTTTGTTTTTCTTTTCGAAACAAAACACAATGATGTCATGCATTGTTTCCGGGAATACGGTAGGTGTTGAAATTTTCTCTAAAGCGGTGCCACGTCATGCCACGTCATACCACTTGTAGATACAGAAACCGGTAGAAAACAGTTTATCCATCGATTAATTTAATAATTATGCACACTACTGTAGATTCTCGGTGTGAACAGTGATGCGAGGTGTCACGGCGACTCGTGTCACGCGTGACTTCTTCGTCCAACGATAGACGGTCAGCAGCGAGTAGAAAAGGCCGCACTGGACTGAAAACAACCGTAACTTTTGGCGGGGACCGTTAAAATGGTCAAATCGGGGTGTTTTCGGAATCCTCGCGATTTGATCTACCCGAATTTCATAGTTTCATATTCAAATCTACAAACTGGAAACTCACGAATCGTGGAGACGGTCCAAAAGACGACGACGGCGAGGAGAAGCCAATTGAACGACTTCCCGTCGAATTTGCGCTCCAGATGACGATTCGTCTCGTCGACGCCGACAAACCACAGGATTACTGTAGTGCCCACTACGACGGGCGTGAGCAGCAGATGGAAAGCGGCGATGAGAGCGAAAAGAGCCAAGTAGGCGAGCATCAGATAGGTCCACTCGACGAGCACGGCGAACATGAGCAACAGATGAAGGGCGAGCGTCGCGAAGACGTACGGATAGTCACGTCGCCAGTGCAACACTTCTTCTTCTGACGACGACGACGATGATGAAGACGTCGAACGGAGCACGGTGAGCACGACGGCGATGAGCCACACCGACAGCACGACGACACAGTAGACGACCATCACGGCCTTCGCGACACGCACCTCCGATGGCACCATCGATTTGACCTGTCATGCAACAATTCGCATCGTTGACGTGTTCTCAGTAGTTCGCGAGTTTCGGAGCCTCATATCTGGAAAACTAGAAGAGATAGGAAGAAGGTGTCAACTAACAAAATGTAGCTGGCAATGAGTGGAACAAATTGTTAGTTGACACTTTTCTTCTAGCTCTTTTAGTTTTCAAGATACGAGGCTCTAAAACTCAGGTCGGGGAACAGTGCAAGTGCGCTCCACCGCAATCGAACTTTGGGCTCTTATATCTTGAAAACTAGTCGAGATAGGAGAAAAGTGTCAACTGACAATTTGTTCCTCTCATTGTCACCTACTTTTTGTCAGTTAACACTTTTCTCCTAGCTCTTCTAGTTTTCAAGATATGAAGCTCCGAAACTCGAATAGTATTCAGTGCGAGACTTTTTGGTTGAATGAAAACTTTCAGCCCTTTAGGGTCAACTTGCCACGTTTGCCGGCATTCAATGCAAATGCGCTCCATCGCACTATCGCCACGTCGAAAACAGCGAGAGTCCAATAGAGCGCATTTGCATTGGCACGAGACCTTTTCAAGTTTTGTCCATTTTCTTCTCCTATCAATAAGGCAATAACTCCGTGGCGAGACCCGATCGTTGAAAATGTCCATGCGCCTTTAAATTTTCATCGCTTTCAGTCGATTTCAACGGAAAATTTAAAGGCGCATAGAATTTTTCATTTCAACACGTGGGTCTCACCACGGGGTTACTGTCCCAGCGTTAAATAACTCAAAAGTGTCCCGTGACATTCCCCGTCAATGCAAATGCGCTCTACCGCACTCTCGCGTCGTTTTTCGACTAGAAACTAGGGAGTGCAATAGAGCGCATTTCCATCAACAAAGGCATTCCACGTGGCAATCAAATCGACGGTAAAAAACAAAGAAAATGACAAAATATTCAAAAAAAAAATTTTAAAAACTCACCCCTTTAACAGAGACGACCATTTTTTTTCAGCGCTTTTTTCGTTTTTTCTCTCCCTCAACACGACCGAGTTTCTTTTATAAAGCGAGCGAAAAAACGTTTGTGACTCAGCTTTTTCCTTCTCTCTTCCTTCTTTTCTTCCAAAAACATGAATACAGTTTTTTTTTCGTCGTTTTTAGTTTTTTTTTTGGGGGGAAGAGCCAAAAAAGTAACGAGGAAGAGAAAGAGATGGAGGAAGGGGGGCCGTTACATTTAATAATAATAATAATAATACGAATAATTCGGGAATATTACAAATCAAAAGACACACAAAAAGCGAAAACAAAGACGGAGGAGCAAAGGGGGGGGGGGGAGAGAGACCAAAATTTTCCAAAAAAAAAAAAAAAAGGCAATGACATCATCTCATTGAACTACATATAAAAATTATATAAGTGGGGGAAGGAGGAGGATGGGGGATTAATAAAACTTGTATAATTATAATTATTGCGGATCATAGTAATACTGTAGCTGTTGTCCTCCGATGCCGTACTGGCTCGCCTTGTCCTGGATCGACGAGCCGTGAGCAGATGCAGAGGAAGACGAGGAGAAGAACGGAGCCGGCGGTTGGGATGGAGTGGCTGCGTGTTGAGTGGATGCGAACTGCTGATACGGTGTCTGGAAGTTTGAAGTACCGTATTTAAGAACGTCATCTCTAATATAACGGCACCCTTAATGGACCTTTGATAAACTTAACGGCATGCCGTAATATTAAAGTTAATACGGTATACGGGGTGGAGTGCCACATAATGCTCCCGGTGACGGCATTCCGGTGAGTTCTATTACGGGGCACTCTTGTTCACAGGGCTAGACAGAGGGGATCGTGCCGCATCGCCACGTCACGTCACGTCACGCCACCGGCTCTATCTAGATAAGTTGGTGACGTATGTATGTAACGTAGTGTCTACCCATAGATCGAGGTGCCAGAGGTAGGTGGGGCCTCATTCTACAGTTGATCTAGATAATTGAGTAAGATAGGTGCGACACAGAAGGGGCTCACCTAGATAATTGATCGAAATATGTGCCAGGCTGGCGAGGGTCATTCTACAGTGCTACCAGATAATTGATCGAGATAACCGCAGACGACGCGTATGGGCTATGGGGTATGGGAATCTGATGAATTGCCTATCGACCGATCAAAGGGGCAGGCGATGGTGATCGATAGTTGATCGATAGCTAGGTTAGATCCACGACATGTGATTCAAGTGTTCAAGTGACAATGGACACCGTAAAACATGCGCTCCAATTTCGGAAAACCTTTTGAGCAGCCTCAATCAGCCTCTATTTGAGCGGCACCCATAACCCCAAAATTCGTAAGGGGGGAGTTTTCCAAAATTAGAGGGTTGAAAATTAGACCGTAACGTCGCTTTCTAATACAGGCTTTCCGGTAGATATCAGACTTTTCGGCCCAAAACGTTTGTTTCTCGGTGCGTTGAAGCCGAATCGAAATTCCCTCTCTTAAAAGGTGGACCTAAACCTCACGAAACACGTCGCCCCGATTCCCAAGTGTGGGGACCATAGTTAAGTACCTGCTGGACACCCGGTTGCTGCGAATGGGGTCGTGCAACTGAAGCTAAATCAATGTACCATAAAACCAGTATTAGAACGGCACCTGTTCAGCATTTTGAGACAGGGGTTCAAAATTGAACCCCGTCATGCTACTCTAATCGAGATTTTACGTTAACTCCTCTATAATCCTACCCGAAACCTTGGCCCCCGTCATATTGAAGCTGAATTGAAACTCCCACTTCTATAGGTGATTAGAAGCTTCACCCCCCGGTTTCCCAAGTGTGGGGACCATAGTTACGTACCTGCTGGACAACCGGTTGTTGCTGATACGGGTACTGCTGTTGCTGTTGTTGTTGAATTCCATGAAGAGTGGCGTACTGCACCTGCTGCGGTTGTCCAACTATTCCATATTGGTGCTGTTGTTGTTGTTGTTGTTGTTGTTGAGGCGCTGATTGGTACATCTAGAAACGACAGCTACACATCCACCCACAACGCTTCATTACTGTACCTGTTGTCCGTACGCTTGTTGTTGTTGTTGTTGTTGTTGTTGTTGTTGCGACGATATTCCGTACTGCTGAACCGGTTGCGGCTGTTGTCCGGGTCGCGTGACAGCGACAGGCGCCGGTATGCCAAGACTCGCCATGTTCATCGAGGGCAGCGATTTGAGAAAGTCCGAGAGGCCCGCTTCCGGCATGATTTCGTGCGACGACGCAACGACAAAGTTGGGCGGCGGAAGAGAGGTGTCCGGGATGAAGGGGACAGCGCCGCCGCCGCCACCGGAAGAAGATGAAGACGTCGTTCCGGACAGATGATGTTGTTGCAGAAGGGCCGCTGCTGCTTGCGCTGCTGTTGTCATTGGAGCCGGAGAGGGGGTCTTCTGGCGTGGCGGCGTCTGAAACAGTGGAAAACGTCTAGAATAGAAGAGAGGAAAGAAGAAGACGTACCTTCTCCTTCTCGCCAATCTTCTTCCCGTTCGGCAGTGTCGTCCTGCCCAACGCCATGATCGGCTGCTCGAACGTCATCCGCGTCACCTTCTTCGTCTTCCGCAACTCTTTCGGATTCACTCGCATCGCCGCGTAGACGTCCTTGTACTCGTCGTCCGAATCGACGCCTTCGTTGTCGTCGTCCTCCTTTCCAACGTCGTCCGCTTCCTGCACCGCTGTCGTGTGCTCGCTTCCCTTCCTCTTCTCTTGCTCCTCATCGTCGCTGCTGTCCAGTGTGATCACCGGCGTCGGGTGCGCGTTGCGATGCGTTGTCGTCGTTGTCGCCGTCGACGACTGAATGCCGTAGTGTTGTTGTTGTTGTTGTTGTTGCTGCTGGGTGCTCGGATTGAGTTTGATGCCCAGCGACGTGATACACTCACTGAGCGCGTTCGACGACGTCTCCGTGCCCTGAAATGTTGGAAGCGTTTTGAATAGATGTCATTTCGCCCCCCCCCCCCCCCCCCCCTCTAGATACCTGCTTCTTCAACTGCGCCATCACCGTCTCCATACACTGATCGCCCTCCTCGACGGGCAGTCCGACTTTCCGGTAGATCTCGAGAACCTCGGCGCGCGGCGGATTGAGAGTGTGGTAGTACTTGCACAGGTCGTTTATCAAAAGGATCGCCGTCATCGAGCTGCGCAGCTTCGAGTCCTGCTCCTCTTTGCTCTGTTGGGTACTGTAGCGCTGCTCGCGGCTCGAGATAGCAGCAGGGGGTGCCGGCGCGACGACAGGCGCGAATCGAGAAGCGACGCCGAACTGTTCGATGGGCGTCGGCTGAACGCGTCCGGAGCCAATGTCCTGACGGAGTGCGGCCACTTGAGCACTGTAGAGCGACGGCTGCTGCTGCTGGCTCGAGAACATCGGAGCAGCCGAGATGACAGCTTCCGCCTGCGAGCGCACACTCGACTTGAGTCTCGCCAAGAACGACTCCGTCTCGACGACCATATCTCTTCTGACACTGCTGCTCTGTCGGTCACGACTCCGGCTTCGGCTTCTGCTCGACGAGCTGCCGCCGCCACGACGACGACGATGGTCACGGTCACGACGGTCACGACGATCGCGTCGGTCGCGAGACGATGACGAGCGAGATCGAGATCGAGAGCGCGAGTGTGAACGAGAGCGAGTCCGGCGGCGATGATGGTGGCGGTGATGACGAGATGAGGAGTTCGGCGATCGGGATCGGGATCGCGAGCGAGAACGAGACGAGCGTCCGCGTCTGAATGAACTGTTTCACAAACGCGCTCCACTGGACTCAAGCCAAATATCCGGCACGGTCATTTACCTTTTGTGTCGATCCTCCTTCTCGACTCCCTTCGATCTGGCGCTTCCGCTTCCGACAACGCTGCCACTCGACGACGATAGTCGCGGCTTTTTCGCACCACCACCACTCGACACCTCTCGAAATCCGCTGCTCGTCCACGCTTGCTCATCCGACGTTCGGAGGAAGTGATCCTCGAACGATGGCCACAGACGGGCGATCGTCTCGCGATCGATGAGCGTTCGCATTCGCTGCTTGATCTCGTCGTCGGCGTACTTCTCCTATGAAAACCGACATCAGTTGTGCGCATACTTGCAGAATTTTGTTTCCAACAAATACCGTAAAACCTGTAGTAGAGCGGCACCCTAAACTTAAAAATGGTAAGGTTCTCCTCTCTGTGAACTTTGCAAAATTGCTTCCAAGGGTTGAAAAGTAGACCGTCATGCCGCTCTAATACAGGTTTTACGGTTGTTTTTGGCCTAACGGTGCCTTTTTTCCACGATTTTTCCATTATAACCTCAATTCAAATGAATTCGTTAGTGCCACGGGCGATAAAGAAGGGTACGTCAGTAAATACGCTCTATTGATAATTTGGGCCCAATGAAAGAAAACATTTTAACGATGCTCCGTTTGTTCGCCCATCGCGCCCTGTTTAGCCCGTAAATTGAAATCCAGCTCATTTCCAACGAGACAAAAGTAAAATGCGCTGCGAGACCCTTTTAAGGTACGGTAGCAGTCGTTTTTCAGCTGTGGAGGCGTGCGATAGAGCGTATTTACTGACGGACCCTTTTTTACCCCCGTGTAGTGCTAGACGATTCCCGAGCGACTCCAGTCAACTTCGGTGCATCGAAATGGAAATTGGAGGTCGAAAACCCCTTTTTCAAGTGCAGAGGCCAAAAAAGGTTGGAAAACAACTTGTTGCAAGTCTGCTTTTACTCACCTTGAGCTCCGCGACCATCATTTCAAACATTTTACGCTTCAAGTCGCCGTGCTCTTTGCCAAGTTCGTGCATCATGTGCGGATTGATGTGCGTCGCAAAGTTCATCTTGTGCTCGCGCGTCATCAGATGCTTCTTCATGCCACGCGGCGCCGCCCACTCGTTACAAATGGTGCACACGTACGAGTCGAGCGACGGATCATCGAAACAGATCACCTAAAGAGACAGACAGTGTCGGAAGTGAGGGGGGGGGGGGGGGGGGAAAAAAGGGGGCGGAGCCTAGGGATCCCCACCTCGGCGACGACACCGATGCCCAGTGTGTCGGGCGAGTTGTGCACATCGCGACAGTACTCCTCCGGTCGTTCGCCTCTCGCAATCTTGTCCATCGGCTCGCGGCGCACTAAAACAGAAGGGAATTGAGAAAAGTTCGTCTAGGCAAGGCGGAAAAAGGGGAAGGAAATTGAAATTGAAATTGACAAAACACAATGTTTAATGTGATATAAGCGAAATTGATCTGAGGTTGAACTTTGAAGGAGGAGAAAGAAAGAATCTTCCTGTAAAACCCGTGTTCGAGACGACGACGACGACGCTTACTGTATTGGAGCAAATCGCTGCGATTCTTGATGCTCGACGTGTTGTGGAGGATGTGCGCGTCGACGTGCCGTCCCGCCAACGATGGTCTGAATAAGGGGAAAAACGAGCGGGTGAGCTGATTGGACCAGAAATCAATCTGTCGGGAGAACCTTTTCACAACTGCCGGCGGCACCACTGGAGCTGGCGCTGGAACTGGAACTGGCGGAGGAACCATTTGGGGCGTCATTTGCACGGGATGTGGATGATGATGATAGATCGGCTGGAGAAGGTGTTCCGGTGGAAACGGACTCGGTTGGTACGGATTCTGCGGGTGAATTCCTGGACGGACGATGTGGTGGTGAGGAGGAGGCGGCTGAATGAAAGACAAATGGCATTATTCGGTTGAAGAAGAAGAAAGAAAGAAAAACCAAGAAACTAATCGATAAAGTAGGAGCACGCGCGCGCGCGCGAGAAAAAACCGCGCTCACTTCCGCAAAAAGGTTTCTTTTAGCATTGCAAACCTGCTCCATTGCACTCCTCTTATTACCTCAGGCGTGTGCAGTTTTGCCAAGCAGACGCAAGCAAGTACACATCTCTCTCAATTGCTCACCGAGCACTGCTCTCAGGCCGCAATTATAAAGCGGGAAACACGAGGGAGTAAGGCAGATATCAGAGCTGTCCGGAAGTGGAAATTTGAAAGACGGAAGAAGGGATGGGCAAAATTTGTTTGGCTTTTTGCTCTAAATCAATTTCAGAAGGCAAAAAGTTGCATTTTTTGACGCTCTACAACTTTGCCGTTGAAAAAAGATTTCAAAAAATTGATGTAAACCATTTTTAACCGGTGAAAACTTTCAATTTGACAAGAAAAAATCACAAAACTACTGAAAACGTTCGAAAAACGCACTTTTGAGCCGAAAATCGCGACAAACAAGCGGCGTTTCGATAAATTTGCACTTCCGCCTTCTATTCCGGATAACGAGCCGTTCCGGCGGAAGTCGGAATTCCGGACAGCTCTGCTGGGGGGAATCCAAGGGTTTACGGGGGGCCATAACAAGCCCCGCCCCCTTTGCCTTGATTTCTAGAGAATCTCGTCCGAAAACACAGCGTCTTTTCAAACCTGACAGCTCTTCTTGAGAGCTTTATATCAGGTCCCCGCCACCCCAACAAGCCCCGCCCCTTTTCGGCTTCCAATTTCACGCGCGTCGCAAGCCGTAACGAAATCACCATGGAAACGGGGCGGGCCCGAGTAAAGAGCCCCCCGCCTTCAGATACATCCAGTTTCCGCTTTGATACAACTACAAAGTAATCCGCCCGCTCAGCGCGAGCTCCAAAAAAAAAAGAGCTCCTTCCAAGGAGATGGTACGGCAAAAAAACGTATAGGTGAAAAACGAAAAGGAGAAAATATCGCATCGAAAGAAATATGGGGGCATATGTATATCAAAAAGTGCCTTAAGGAGGGGCAGTCTTACCTGATATGGTGGATGTTCGGGAGCAGCCATCGTCTGTCCCATAAACTGTCCATTGTGAACGTGAATCGGCGGCTGATTGAGCAGGTGTGGTGGCGGTTGTTGCAGCGGCGTCGGACGACTCTTGAGCTGCGGCATCACCACCAACTGCGGCTCACGCGTCGTCGTCGTCGTCGCCTGATGTTGTTCGGCCGAGAGTCGCGCCAGCAAGTGACGTCGTTCCGCCTCGAGTTTCGCCTTTTGCAGATCGATTTGTCGCTCTTTGGCGGCGCGTTCGAGTTGTGACGCCTTATGGAGTCGATCCGCCAGCGCCTGATCTTCGGCCGTGTATTTGGCGACGTTCGCCTTCGCGTACTCGTAGCGGGCGGCTCGTTCCGCCTGCAGTTGCGCCTCTTCGAGCTCCAGCTGCTTGCGTTTCGCCGCTTGCTCAGCTTCGTACTTTTCCTTCTCGAGTCGATGACGTTGCCGGATCATCTCTTTCTCTGAAAGTGAGCAAAGTGCTCCTCAATGGAGCCGACGTGCAGCACTCACCTTCCTCGACCCTCTTCTTCGCCTCGACGAGCCGCCGATGCTTCTCCTCCCTCTGAATCCGGGCGATCGCCTCTTCCTCGACGCGGATCTGCTCGCCGATCGGATCGTACACCCGAATACAGTACTCCGACGGCGGATTGACTTCACGGAGCTGCGCGCCGAGCCACGTGCGCAACTCTTTCGGCTTCTCCTTCTGATGTTTGACGTGTTCGGCGAGCTCGCGCGCCTGTCCCGGACGATGTTTGTGGAGGAAGTTGACGCAGTGCCACATGTCACGCACGTGTGTCTCCAACGCGATCGATCGTTTCGGAAACGACGCGGCGCACAGTTGACAGTGAAAGTCGGCGACGACGTCGTCCGAGTCGGCGCGCCGATGACGTCGCTCGACGATCTCGTCGAGACCGCACACGTTGCCGACGTAGTCGTGCTGCTTCTTGCCGACGTTCCACTGCCACACGACACGCTTCATCGGATCCGGCTGAACGAACGGCTTCACCGTGTACGTCGAGTTGTCGGCGCAGAAGCCGAACAACGAGAAGACGTTCGCCTTCAGCTCGCCGACGCGACGATGATGATCGTCGGTGGCGACGTGCGCGTGGAAGATGTCGTCGTGCCACGTGGCAACGTTGGCGACGACGAGCTGCTCACACGTGCATCGACAGACGAGTGTGGCGAGCTCTTTGTGCTCACCGCGAAACGTCTGCACGACGCACATTTGGGCGGCCATCAGCGCGTGTTTCGCCGACATCTCGACCGTCTCGCCACCGTCGGCGGCCACCGTGTCGACCATCGCCAAGAGCGTCTCGAGCACATCGCGGCTCGCGGCGGGCACCGCTAGGGCCGTCTCGACGGCTCGCTGCGAGATGGGCGACCACTTCGCCAGTTCCAACGCTTTCACTCGCGAGTAGACGGCCATTCGTCGCGGGAGGTGTCCCGAGTTTTTGCGCAGCCACGTCATCAGTTCCGTCTGTTTCTGGTAGGCGCCGAGTGGGCCGAGAATCAGTTTCGAGTACTCGGGCACTTTGTGCAGCTGCAACACCAAGATTCGTTTTGAGCGGGAAGAAAGAAGAGAAGGGACTCACAATGTACTGTTGAAGGTGATCGTACGAGCGGATGTGATTGTTGACGTCGACGGCGGCGTTGCGCGAGAACGTCTTCCAGCAGCACTGGCACGTCACCTCGTTCGCCACCTCGTCCTCCACCATAAACTCGAGTCCGACGTCGCACTCCGACTGAACGAGCTGCTCTTTTTCCGTTATCCAGACGCCGAGGCGTCGCGTCTCCTTGCTCATGATCGTCGACGGATACGGCACAAACAGGTTGGGGTCTGAAGGAATACCGTATCTACCGTAATCCTTGTACAGCCTCTTTCATAAGTATGCTCCCATTGATGCTCCCAGGAAAGGGGGGGGGGGGGGTTATTTAGAGCCCGAACGGTCGTCCCTCACAAATTTGAATTCAAACTACCGTATCTACCGTAATCATTGTACAGCCTCTTTGATATTGGAGTCAAGACCGTTTCTACTGTAGGTACCGTAATCCTACCGTAATCCCGACTAAAAATTTGATAGAGGGATAGAGAATCGCCTCCAACTCACCGAAATAGACGCCGGCCTTGAAGGCGACGGCGTCAAAGTGCTCGCCGCTCTCGACATGCCGTTGCCACGCCGCCGTCATCTTGTCGACGGTGTCGACGGTCGTCGCGTCGAACGGAATGTAGCTGGTGCACGCGTGGCACAACACGTGCACTTTGCCCGTCGCGGCGGCGAACTCGTCGACGTGCACGTCGGGCGGATCGTCGTAGCGACGCACGTCGGCGGCGAGAAACGCGACGAGGGCGGCGGGAAGGCGTGCGAACTCGCGGAACACCTTCCGCGTGTCGTTCTCCAGCGAGTACGTCGTGTGCAACATTTTGAGCACAGCCGCGCGGCGAGCGTCGCCGCGCAGCTGGTGAGCGTGGTACGAGTGAGCCGAGTGGAGCATTTTCTGCAAAAAGCCCCCAACGGTTTATTCCAGTTTCTAGTGTTCTCGTTGTTGCTCCGTGAGCAATGCTCACCACATATTGCATCGCGTGAAATTCGCTCTGAAAGTGTCCGACGACGTCGTCGCCGTCGATTTGTGAGCAGCACACGGAGCACATCGCCTCGGCGCCCGCCTTCACACAGAATCGCAGTCCGACCGGTTGGCTCAGGTGCCACGACGACGTGGCGGAGCCGGCGGGCTCGCCGAGCCAACACAGTTGCGAGTGCTGTTCGGACGTCTTGTACTCGTCGTAAATCTCGTGAATCGGAACTGAAGACGCATTTTTGAGCATGAAACATTTCAAAAAAATTCAAAAAAGTCAGTTGACCACTCAAATTGTAGATCAAATTTTTATCGATTTTCGTCCAGCTAGAACAATTTTCTGGAACATTTTGCTGCTCAAAAACCACCCACATTCATCGAAAATGGCGGCGACTCGCGCGTATCTGACGTGATGTGGCTGTTGGCAGTGTCCTCGTCGGGCCTTTTCGATCGCGTTCTTTCCGGTCGTGAGCACGGGAATCACCGAGTTGCACGTCTGAAAACCAGCGAAATAGACGTTTCTATTGTTGTTTTTTTCGGGAGAAACCTTGAGATTTTTCGCGCGCTCCGAAAATTGGGGGGGGGGGGGGGGGGGCGTGGCCTATTGCAAGTGCCGCACGGTTGAAACTGCGCCCATTGCGTTTTTTGGTTTTTCACGTGGGGCGGCCAATCAGCGCGAGTGTCACGGCCTCAGAAACGCGGTGATTGGCGTGATGACTCTTCCGAAAGTGGGCGGGGCTTGGACCGTGCGGCACTTGCCAAGTGGCCACGCCCCCAATTTTGGAGCGCGCGACAATTCGCAGGGTTCCTCCCGAATAAACGACAATACCAGAGACTTTTCCCAAAAAAAAAATGTTTCCCTACAACGCTCCGGAATTACGGCGCGCCGAGCGTTGTTTATCGAAAATCTACGCAGCCTTTTTTGTTTCGAAATTTTCTTCCAGGAACCAATTCCATTTTTCAGTTCAATGCTGTTCTATTTCTTTCGACTTGTGGCTGGGAGAGTAAAAGTGTGACGTCAGTAAATACGCTCTATTGCACACACACACACACACGCACAGCTGAAACGAGTGGTACCGTACCCCTACGGGTCTCGCAGTCTCGCTGGAAATGAGCTGGATTTTGATTGCCAGGCGGCTAAACAGAGCGCGGTCGTATTGTAACAAACTGGAGCATCGTTGCTCAAATTAGCAATCTCCGCCCCTCACCTGACACGTGAGAAGGCACCGATTCGCGTTGTTCTGCCACGGTTTGAGCGCGACGTCGGCGACGGGTCGTAGGCCGAACTTGTCCATCAGTTTGCCGGTGCTCACCGACATTCGCAACACGTCGGGCGCCTTCAGACCGTCCGTTCCGCCGTCCGTCTCGAAGATGCGCTCCGCCGCCGCGTGGTATCGATCGAATCGATCGGCGGCGTCGGAGGCCGTACGCTCGATGGCGGCCGCCTCGTCCGGCTCGTACTCGTCCTGGATGCGAGGAGGAAATCGTCGTGAGAAGTGAAATTCGTGTATGTTTCAAACGCGCCCCATTGAACGGAAGGCAAATTTCCAGATTTCCACCCGATTTTCTTCATTTTTTCGCCGGAAAAAGTTTCAATTTTGGTGCTAAGGAAGCAAAAGTGGAGAAAATCAGTCGAAAATTGACGAAAAACGACGGAATCTCAAAAAAGTATTTCTAAGTCCAGTGGAGCGCGTTTGCAACACACACGAATCACGGCGAGGCCGTAGGGAAAAGTGTGACGTTGCTGCAAATGCGCTCTATTGCACATTCTTCCTTTTGAACTCTGAGCTGGATGTGTCGATTTACGGGCGGTTCGATAGTGTGCGGGTGTACGAACAGAGCATCGTTGGATTTCGATAATTTGTAGGTAACGATGCTCCGTTCGTACAATCGCGCACTGTTTGTTTAACCGCCCGTAAACCGACACATCCAGGGCGCATTGTCGGTGTGCAATAGAGCGCATTTGCTGATCTTGCGACGCACAATATATCTCGAAATGTGATGAATCGATCCAAAGTGAGCATCGGCCGCTTCGAGAGTGTCGCCGACGGCGAAACACGTGGAGCACGTCCAAAAGTGAGCCGGTGGCTCGTGCTCCGCCGAGCCACCACCACCGGCTCCGGCTCCGTCTCCTCCTGCTCCTGCTCCTGCTCCTCCGTCGACGCGCAACTGTTGAATTTCCTGGCACTGTGCCAGGCCGAGCACCGGATGACGGCTCAGAGTGTACCGTTCGAGCAACTCCGACGTCCCGGCGTGTGTCACATAACGCTGCATTTCGTCACGCAAAAATGTGTAGACGAGCAATTTCTGCAATAAATTTGGAAATTTGAGGAAAATGGAAAAAAAAATTGAAAAAAAAAAAGAATAATTTTGAAAAAAAAATTTCGAAAAAAATTTTGAAAAAAATTTCCTTAAAATTAAAAATCTTTAAAAAAATTCAAAAAAAAAAAATTCAAAATTTAATTTTTCGCCCACTTTTTTGTGCTCCGCACTCTGTGTGTGCTTCGTCTTTTCCGTTTCCGGCTCAAATTTTCCGGTGCACAAAATGCACTCGTCGTTTTTCGTCCAAATCTCGTTTTCGTCGTCCATCCTGAACAAAATTTTTAAAATACATGCAAAAAAAAATTGAAAAATAGGTATGAAAAGCGAAAAAAACGCAAAAATTCGAAAAATAAGAAAAAAAAATAGAAAAAATCGGTAAATTTTAAAAAATTTTCAGAATACGGAAAATGGTGCCAAAAAAAATCGGGGGTCGAAAAAAAAAAAATTTTTCAGTGAATAATCCGGGTTAAAGCAGTTTTTGACATAAAAATTGGGGGAATTTTTGGGACGGGAAATGGATTAAAAATGTACAAAAAATTGGAAAAAAATCACATTAAAAGGCAGATAAATTGATGAGAAGGGCTTGGAAATCAATGTTTCTTTAAATTTCAAAAAAAAAAAAATTTTTTTTCGAAATTTTTTTTGGAGGTAGAAATTGAGATTTTAGGCCAGCGATGGGTGATTCTGAAAAAAATTGAAAATTAATTTTTAGAAATTTGAAAAAAATCGCAAAAATTCATCGCGATTAAAATAGAAGACACTCATGCTTTGTGTTAATTTTTTAATTTTTTTAAAAATCAATTTTCGGAAAATTTAGTTTTTTTTTTTAAATTAAAAAAATTGAAACCACGATGAAAAAACACTCGAATTAGTTGGAAAAATGGGTATTTTTCAAATTTTTCACTCCAAAACTTGCCCGACAATATTCTAGCGTTTCCTGAATTTTCACGAATTTTTTTTTGCAATAAAAAATTAAAATTTGAGAAAAAATCGATACCTTCAAATCCCAGAGTGCGATAATTCCGTCAGTTCCGCAAGTGGTGAATTTCACCACATTGCCGACCGATCCCGAGTGCGGCAAGATTTGACTGCAAAAATTGATTATTAATTTAATTATTTTCTGGAAAAAATTTTTTTGAGTGGGTCTCGCAGCGAAGAGAAGTGTAGATTTACGGGCGATTTCGAAATTTCTAGCGGAAATCGCTGTTTTTTTCATTTTTTTTTAAACCCGATGAAAAAGAAGAAGGTTTTCGTTGGGAATTTCGAAATTTCGAAACCTCCCGTAAATTTACACAGCTTTTCGCTGCGAGACCCATTCTGTACATTTTGATTATACGGGGGGCCTAACAAACGCAAATCGGCGGCCGTATGGGTCTCGCAACGAAGAGATGTGTAGATTTACGAACGATTTCGAAATTTCGAAAAATTTGAAATACCAATTGGAAATTGCTGTTTTTTTCATTCGTTGTTGAAAATTTGATGAAAAACATGGGAAAACGGCCGAAAACCCGCGATTTTCGTTTGGAATTTCGAAATTCCGAGAACGGCCGTAAATCTACACGGACGATTTCGAAATTTCGAAAATTTCGAAATTCCGAGCCAGAACCGTTGTTTGTTGAATTCGTTGTTGAAAATTTGATGAAAAAGAAGAAGGTTTTCGTTTTGAATTTCGAAATTTCGAAACCTCCCGTAAATCCACACAGCTTCTCGATTTCCAATGCTTCCCCCCTTTAAAACTGACGTGATGCGATTCTGATGCAACGTCTTCAGGGCGACATTGACTTTCTCGGCCGCATTATTGCGATCGATGTTCTTGAAGAGCTGCAGAGCACTGTTGACGGTGCTTTTGGCGGCGGCGGACGGCACGTCCAGTTTGCACACCTCCTTCAGAACGTCCTGCTGGACGACGAAGAGCACCGGTGAGCAGTCGTGGCCCTGAAAGCACAGCAAAGTTGGCTCGAATGCTCGTTTTCAGTCACGCACCGCTGTCACGAGACTATTCTCGGTGATCCATTCGACGGTGGTGAATGGCAGATGGATTGTGCGCAGGTGTTGAGCGTTCTGGCTGTTCTGCGAGGAAATTGATGGGTTTTTGGTGGTTTTTGAATCGTTTCTTACCACAGTGGAGTCGACGAACGAGACGGACGAGTCGTGCGAGACGAAGGCGAGACGGCAGCCGCTCGGCGAGAACGCCACACGATGCACCCATCCGCCGACGGTGTACTCGCTCATCAGCTGTCCGAACGGCATCTTTTGGCCCCACGGGTTCGGCGACGGCTTCTCATCGACCTCCTTGACGTAGGCGGAGAACACGCGACACTGGAAAGTTGGAAAAATTCGAATTTTCAGAGAAATGTCGTGAGGTATGATGCCAAGTGTGCAGACACCACGACTGCGGACCTGGCGCCAGACCCGACGACAAACCTTGAAATCGCACGATCCGACGGCCAAAAGCACGTTGTTCGGGTGCCAATCGAGACAAGTAACGGTCGAGCGAATCGGCTTTTTGATCTGCTTCGAGACCCACCTGAAAACAAACAAACAACAATCATTTCCCCCTCCTCAAAAGGACGCAGTCCAATCAACGGCTTACCAGTCGTTCTCCTTCTCGTAGTAGCACACCGAGACGAGTTTCGCGCCGCTGCCGACGGCGAACTTGTTCTCCAGCGGCGACCACTTCACGTAGGTGGCGGCGCGATTGAACCGAACCAGCACCAGCTCGGGCTTCCAAACGTTGCGGTCGAACGTCCACACGAACGCGTTCTTGTCCTGCGAGCACGAGACGATCCGATTGGTTTTGGTGCCCCAGTCGAGGCCGGTCACCGGCAAATCGTGCTCCGAGAGCGTGTGAATCGACTGCCAGTCGCCGTTTCGCCACTCGAAAATGTGGATCTCGTTGGACGACGCCGAAACGGCGATCTCTGCGCCAATTCCGATGTTTCAAACCGTTTCAGATGACAACTCACGACTGCGATCCTTATTCCACGCGTGGCACGTGATCGGGCCGATTCCAAAGTTCCAGTGTTGAACGGGCACGCCGGACGACATGTTTAGGCTGCAACCGCGTAGATTCGATCGGTTTTTGCAAGTTTCAGCGCGGAAATCACGAGAAATGCGGCGGAAATCGGCGAAAACGATCGATTTTCGGCTTATTTGCAATCGGCGGGAATTAGTCAGCGGTGTGCAAACACGGCGACGTCAAAGTGCACACTCGGCACCCGATTCGACGACAAATTAATCGTCTCGCTTTTTCCATCATTTTTCCACACTTTTCCTGTTAAAAATTACCAATTTTCCGTGATTTTCACTGATTTTTCAACTATTTTCAATGTTTTTCGATTGTTTTCCTGCTATTTAAACCATTTTCCGGGCCCAAAATCGTAAAAGTTCCCCGAAAAAACCGGATTCGAGGCGTTAGCCCCCGTGGGGGCAAATTATTTCTGGCCGCGATTCGAACACAAATTAATTGGCGACCTGCTGTAAAAGACAGTTCATTTGGCCCAGAAAAACAGAAAAATCGATTCGAAATTGGTTTTTAGTGCGGTTTTGGGAGTTTAGCAAAGAAAAACAGAGTGGAAATTCGTGGTTTTAAAATTTTTCGAAAAAAAATTTTTTTTTTTGAAAAAAATTCTAAAAAATATAGAAATGTTAAAGAAAACGCGGAATTAAAATAGAAAAATTGAGTAAAATTTTCGAAAAAAAAAATTTTTTTTTTGAAAAATTTGAAATTTAAAATTTCAAAATTTTTTTATTTTTCCCCTCATTTTCTATCAAAAAAGTGCAAATTTCATGGAAAAAACAGCAAAAAATCCATGATTTTCATGGTTTTCGCAATTTTTATTCGAAAAACCGCGAAAATCCAGTCGAATTCCCTGCGAATCCCTCGAAAACGCATAAAATCCATAAGATTTTCCGCCAGCCCATCGCGTTTCGAGTTCGGATCCCCTTCCCATCAGATTGAGGATCCGAGCCCCGTTATTTCTTTCCACTATACCCATCCTTTCCCTAATTCTCTCTTTCTCTCTAGATTTTCCCCCCACATTCTGTTTATTTCGCAATAGAGAGAGCGGGAGACGCCAGACACGTATCATCCTTCGAACAACTCTCCCTCTTTTTTCAAAACAGGTTTTTTGCCGTCTTTTGGCACCGATACTCTATTCGTTGTTGTTTTTTTTTGCTCGAAAATGAGGTTCAGGGCCCCCAAGAGGTAGGGCGTGGCTTATTTTGTATTCAAAATGAAGTTGAACTCAATTTTTGAGGGAAATTTCAAACTTGCTCATGTACAAAATAGGCCACGCCCCCTTTTCGGGCCTTCTGTCATTCTGTAGAGGGCTCCCCCGAGTTCCCTACTCTTTTCATAGACTTCTTGTTCGAAAAAAAATTTCAAGAAACAAGGAAGATACCGTAAAACCTGTATCAGAGAGCAACATGCCGGTCTCATTTTCAAGCCTCTGATTTTGGTTTAAAAATTTTTAAAAATTCACAGTGAGGACTCTTACGATTGTGAGATTTCGAGTGGCGTTCGAATACAGGGCTTACGGTATTTGCGGGTCCGGCATGTGTTTTCAAATTTTGGTATTTTATCGATCCCTGGCCCGGACGTGACTCAAATCAGGCCAAGCGGGACCACCACCGGAGGTGATCTGCACTCCGAAATCCCGAATCCGCAGTGCATTGGCGCTTGAAACAAACGAATCATCTTTATTACCCATTCACGTTTGAGTGAACACTTGGAAGAGTTTTGAAAAGTTAGGCTGCCACGTCCTCTTCCGGGTCCCGCAACGAACTACAACAAACTTTTGTCTCGAGTGAGCGAAAGATCGCCTGACGCGTGAGAGGCGACAGACGCGCAAAGAAATATTTTCACGCGAAACGTTGCGGGACCCAAAAGAGAACGTGGCGACCTAACTTTTTGAAAATCTTCCCAGTGTTCACTCAAATGTGAATGGGTAATAATCTTTAATCTTTTTGAAAAAGTACGAACGTCGCATCTGCGGCTCCCGAAGATCCGCTTCCGAAAGGCCCTGGTGTTGTTGGCATCCTTGACGATGGATGCTCTTCGAGCCAGACTTGCGACGGGCCCCCCGATAATCTTCCTAGTTACTCGGGAATTTTCAAACGAGTAATCTGTGAAAAATGTAGAACTCGGCGCCCTCTACTAACGTACGGTGAGCTTTTACATTTTTATCGAGTACCGACAAAGTTAGAGGCGTGAAAGTGGACCGGCTCTAACTTTGTTGGTACTCGATAAAAATTCAAAAGCTCACCGCACGATGGTAGAGGGCGACGAGTTCTACATGTTTCACAGATTACTTGTTCGGAAACTCCCGAGTAACTAGGGAGATTATCGGCAATCCGTCGCAAGTCCGCTTCGAGCCATAATATGGTATAGATGTTACGGGCCGGGTTTTTTAATATGAGACACTCGGTAGTCACTTTTTGACTTTGTCACTAACGCTGACGTATTGTCTGTTCTTCTGTCTACATACCCTCGTTGTGCAGACGTTAGGCCACTAGAAACTAGGCCACTAGGCCATGCCTGTTGTTTCGCACTTTTTTCTTGCGATTTAAGCAGTTTTCTCATAACTTTTTATCATTTTTTCGATTAGTAAATAAAAATTGCCTTAATCGCGGAAATCCATGTGTGAAAAACATCTGCAATCAGAATAATTGACTGGCGCCCGCGAGAGTACGCAACAGTGCGTGGCCTAACTAATGCACACCGAGGGTATGCAGACAGAAAAACAGACAATAACGCTGACGTAACTCAGCCCGTCGCAAGTCTCGGGCTCGAAGAGCATCCATCGTCAAGGTCCCCAACAACACGAGAGGCTTGTGGGCGAGCCGCAGGTGCGCGGCGTTTCTCGCCTAATCCGGCCCGTCTTCCTCGCGCTTGTGTTGCCTTGTCGCATGTCCTTTTTGGGTTCCGGAGGCAGCTGCTGCTGCCGCTTGTGCTTGTGCTGCAGGGGGAAGATATGTACACGCCTAGTTAATTCGGGGCGAGCCTTCTCTCTCTCTCTCAGTTTCGCTCTCTTTTGCACTCTCGCATTCCGCATTCCATGCATTTCCCCCCGCCCCACACACACACACAACCCGAAACACTCCCCCCCTTTACTGGCTCATTTGGAGGAGCCGGGGGGCGTTTGCCTCAATTTTGATGCACAATTCGACCCGGTTCTTGTCGGGGCGAGCTTTTGTCCCGTTTCCTCTCAGTTTTCAACAACATTGCACCGCTTCCCCCTTCCTTTTTTTTCCGTTTTAACCGTCTCCTCCTTCGTTGTTGCCAGCCAGCCAAAAAAAGCGACTAATCATTGGTTTTCGGGGTGTCACACACGTCTTCTGAATGCCACAACCGTCCACGTGGCACCACCATCAAATGGCGGACTCGTCTGGAGCGACGACGTCGTCTGGACCTGGCACTTCTTCTGGAGGCGGTGGCAGTCATCACAATCACACGCACAACAACGGCACGGCGAACACACTGCCACGTGTCACGAAACGGCTCTCCACCGTCGTCGGCAAATCGTCCAACATTCCGAGATTCAAAAGACGTAAGGAGAACACAAAAGGGGTTTTCGGCGGGTTACGGTAGCACGCTTCTCTCTCTCTCTCTCTGTGTCCCACCTCTGTTTGTGTGTGTCCAAGTGCTTGCGCTTTGGGAATGGGTTACGGTAGCTGCTCGGCCCTGAAAATGTGACTTTGAACAGAACCAGGGGGGCTTAGGAGTCTTTTCGGTGTAGATTTACGAAATTTCGAGCTGCCCAGCTCGTAAAT
This sequence comes from Caenorhabditis afra, assembly GCA_963570955.1. Lineage (NCBI taxonomy): Eukaryota > Metazoa > Nematoda > Chromadorea > Rhabditida > Rhabditidae > Caenorhabditis > Caenorhabditis afra. Next base: position 7,124,732 of record OY751534.1, read on the forward strand.
CTACACAAGGAAAGACGGCGGGGCCTCGCGATTTCTAGTCCCCCCGGGTTCGGCTCGGAAAAGGTTTTCGAATCGAGCCAATGGGGCCTAGAAATCGATCGAAAAGTTAGGCCGAACTTGCGATTTCTAGTCCCCCTGGGCTCGGCTCAAAAAAGAACTGAACCCCGTGATGTTCGACCTTGGAAAAGGTCTCTGAATCAAACCAAGGGGGTCTAGAAATCGATGGCAAAATTAGGCCGAGTCTTTCATTCCGGTGTAGATTTACGAGATGTACCCCAAGAATTAGACGGTGAGATCTTCCGATTTCTGGTCCCCCTGGGTCCAGCTCAAAAACAAACGGAAACCCGTGATGTTCAACTTTGGAAAATGGAAAAGGTTTCCGAGAATCGAGTCTAGGGGCCTAGAAATCAATAACAAAGTTAGGCCGAACTTGCGATTTCTAGGTAGTCTCCCTCGCCGGAATCTAGAAATCGGTTCACACAAAATGAACGGTTTATATCAGAAATCGACTGCGAAAGGGGGGGGGGGGAAGTTTCGAATTTCACTTTCCCATGTCGCTCCCCCTTCCACACCGATTTTCGGCCCGAAACTCTCTCTCTCTTTCTCTCTCTTTCTCGCGTTTCTCTCGTTTCACTTGTTTCACTGAAGTGAACAACGATTCGTCAACGTCTTCATCTTCTTCTTCATCGTCTTCATCGTCTCGTCCCCTTATTATTGTTATTATTCTCATTCTTCACCACTTCATATTCATATTCTCCCCCCGAAATAATATTCCTGCCCCCCTGAAGGTGTAATGATGACGAATAGTGTGCTACTAGTGAGAAGAAGTGAGATTCAAAATTTTTTTTTTGTTTGAAATACCGTAAAACCTGTATTAGAACGGCACCTGTATTTGAACGGCCCCTCTAATAGACCGGCATCAGGAGCCTGGGGGTTGAAAAATAGACCGGCACCCTCTATTAGAACGGCACCTTCAATTGACCGGCACCCTGACGTAAACCGTTTCAAAATGCTTAATCGATTTCGATGGAAGTTTTTTGACATGGCGGCAGTCAGGAAAGTTGCCCACGACGATTTAGATGTAAACCATTGCTGTACAACAAGAAAATTCGTCAAAATTTGCAATTTTTACTGCAAATTTATCAAAAATCGCACATTTCTGTCAAGAAATGCAGTAATTTTTTCTAGTTTCTAATAGTTTCGGTCTGAAGAAAATTGTGTTGAAAAATAGACCGGCACCCTTTATTTGAACGGCCCCTTTAATAGACCGGCGTCTCGAGAAAGGGGTTGAAAATTAGACCGGCATGCCGGTCTAATACAGGTTTTACGGTAGTTTCTAGAAGCCAGTAGATCACTCGAATTTGTGGGTATTTTGATGGGGAATTTTATTTCTTTTTAAATTTGAAATTTTTTGGATTTTTCTCTGGCTTGCAAAATTGAAAAACGATGAATTCGAGAAGAAGGGAAAATTTAGAATTTTTAAAAAAATTTTTTATAAAAATTGTAGTGAAATTGGCAAAAAAAACCAACAATATCAGTGGCTTGGAGTTTTTCATGCTCAAAACTGTGAAGATTGTGGAAAAGTGTCGTGTTGGTTACCGTATCTACCGTAATCCTCGTACAACCCCCTTTAGAAATACTTTCTGAGATTTCCGTCGTTTTTCGTCAGTTTTCGCCCAATTCCCTCCATATTTGTAGGAAAAATTGGAAAAAAATTCTGATAAGCTGCCCTAAAACCGAAATTTCAACTTTTTCCAATGAAAAATGAAGAAAATCGGGCGGAAATCTGGAAATTTGGCTTGCGTTCAATGGAGCGCGTTTGAAACACACACGAATCACGGCTATAGTGTGAGAAAGTACCGTACTCCTACCGTAATCCCGACCGAAAAATGTTGAAGGGGGTGAAGTGTCCCGAGGTCCATAAGGCTCATTTGCAGCGCATCCGCCGCACCCGATCCGGCCGCACTCGGCGATTCTCTCCTCGTCGCCAGCCATTCATCGGAAGAACAGTCCGTCGACGTCGTCTGGCACGACGACGACGACGTCGAACTCGTTGCGACGTCAGTCACAGCTACCGGCCCCGTCGGCTCCTCCTCCTCAACTCGTCGACGACGAGCTGCTCGTCACACCGCGCGCCTCCACCTTCAATCTGGCCACATTCGCCGCCGCCGCCTATCCGGGCGGTTCGAGCATGCCGAACAGCGGCACGAACACCGCCGAGGCGTCGATGACGTCGTCGGTGTGCGCGATGGAGACGGGCGACACGGGACCCGACGCGGCGGATCTGCTCGCCGAGTCGCGTGACATGGTGTCCGAAATGCAGCGGCGGTGTCGCATCGGACCGTCCGGCTATCCGCACCTCGTGAAGGCGAAACGTCTCCGCTTCTACCGCAACGGCGATCAGTACTTCAAAGGGATTCAGTACGCGTTGCAGTGCGACCGCGTCAAAAGTATGCAGCCGCTGATGGAGGAGCTCATGAAGACGGTCATCTGCGACTCGACGGCCCTTCCGCACGGCATCCGCCACATCTTCACCATCGACGGCACCCAACGAATCACGGCTGTCGAGCAGTTCGAGGACGGCGGCGGCTACGTGTGCTCGAGCACCGACGTCTTCAAACAGGTCGACTACTCGCGAGCCGCCGAGCCCAACTGGCGACTGACGCTCGCCAATCGCTACAATCGACATTTGGAGACGAAGAAGCTCGCGTTAAGTGTTGTCGAACCCTCAAATGTGAGTTCTTTGGCCTGATTTTGAATTCCGAGACCTTTCTTGTGGTGTTTAGAGGATTTTAGTCACTGAAAATTGAAAACTGAAATTGGAAAGCTTAAGAAGGCTTTTGACAAAGTTTCCGATACTTTTTTGCCGCCTAGCACTGTTTTGGCCGTTTTTCATTCAAGTTCCAAGTCCTTTCCAGTGGTAATTGGAAGTTTTCAACCGATAAAAAAAGAAAATTGAAATGGGAAGCTGCGAGGAGATTTTTGACGAATTCCTCAAGTTTACGATACTTTTTTGCCGCATATCACGGTTCTGGTGCTCGAAAACAGGAAAACTCGAGTTTTTTGTCGTTGAAATACGATGAAATAGGCAAAACTGAACTTTTGGCCAGTTTACGGGGCGAATGTACTGTTTTTTGATCCCCAGGACCTTTCCATTTGGTTTTTGAAGGTTTTTGTCGGCTAAACATGCCGAATTGTCGGTTTTGTCGAGATTTCCGATAGTTTTTTGAGTTTTGTGTCTTCTAAAAACTCCGAAATGGTCAAAATTGAATTTTTGGCCAGTTTACTAGGCAAAAGTACTGTTTTTTGATCCCAGGACCTTTCCATGTGGATTTTGGAGGTTTTTCTGGCTGAAACTTGAAAATAGAAGCCTTCAGGGGGTTTTTGTCGGCAAAACTTGTCGACTTTGCCAGTTTCCGACTCGAAAACTGGTAAGCTCAGTTTACGAGGCAAATGTACTGGTTTTTTGATTTCGAGACTTTCCATTTGGTCTTTGAGCATTTTTAGTCGTTGGAAATTGAAATTGGACGTCCTATGAGCACTTTCTGTTCAATTTCGAACCATTTCTCTGCAGGAACGAACAGATTTCGTCTATCCGCGCATCATCAAAGTGATTCGGAACGGTGTGAAGCCGCGAAGGATCAGTCGACACTTGTTGAACAAGAAAACGGCCAGATCGTTCGACCAAGTGCTCCGCGATCTGACGTCGGTGGTGAAACTCGACTCGGGCGCCATCCGAAAACTGTTCACACTGTCGGGCCGCGCGGTGCTGACGCTCGAGGACTTCTTCCGCGACGACGACGTCTTTGTGGCGTACGGCGGCAACGAGAAGATGGCCGCCGACGATCTACTCGTGGCGTCCGAAGAGCACAAGTGTGTGGCGTCGGGAGCGTCGGCCAAAGATCGCCGACTCTCGCGACGGCTCTACATGCCGAATCGCAACGAGTCGCTGCGACACGACCGATCGGGAAGTGTGATACCGGATCAGGATGAGCAGAGGCTGCCGCCGCTGCTCGACGAGAAGTTCCAGTTGTTGCGGCTCATCGGCGACGGCAACACGGCCGTCGTCTACGAGGTGCTCGACAAGTGAGTTTGGAGATCGGTGGAGGAGCTGGATGGGAATGCGGATGCTCTTCTTGCAGAATCAACAACGACAAACGGGCGATGAAGGTGATCGCGAGGGAGAATGTGGTCGGAAAAGAGCACCTCATCGAGATGGAGCTCGCCATCCTTCAGAAGATCGACCACACCTTCATAGTGCAACTCTACGACTCGTGGTTCGTCGACAACGCCTACTATCTCTCCTTGGAGCTCATCGAGGTTCACATCTTCATTTCATTGCTCTTCACGTCATCACCACCTCCTTCTTTCCAGATGGGCGACCTTTTCGAGCACCTTCGTCGTGTGCGACGTGTCCCGGAGCGTGACGCCGTCCGAATGCTCACATGTCTCGGGCAGGCGCTCGAGTACATTCACGAGCTCGGAATAGTGCATCGTGACGTGAAACTCGAGAATCTGCTGATTGTGAAAGACGAGTTTGGCGAGTTGGGCGTGAAACTTGCGGATTTCGGACTGGCCGCCGAGATGCCCGAGGATTTCGGAGTGTTGACGACGATCTGCGGGACGCCGACGTACGTGGCGCCCGAGGTGCTCAACAAGACCGGCTACGGCTGCAAAGTGGACATTTGGGCGGCCGGAGTGGTGCTCTACGCGATACTCGTCGGCTTTCCGCCGTTCCAGTCGTCCGACGGCACCGAACAGGACCTGTTCAACGCGATTCAGTCCGGCGAGTTTTGCTTCCCCTCGCCGTCGTGGGACGATGTGAGTGGACTCTGCTGGGGATACTTTAAGCCACGCCCCCTTCGTCTCATTGCAGGTATCATGGTCTGTACGTCATCTGATAATGTGCCTCGTTCACGTCGACTCGTTTCATCGATACTCGGCCGCCGAGATGCTCAGAGACGAATGGATGGTGGTGAGTGAGAGGGGAGGATGGTTGGGACCGGTGGAAGCGGAGAACAGAACGCATTGGAGGGTAGGAGAGCGGTATGTCATGTGGGAACGGTGGGAACCACGGACGTGCAGGCGGTTTTCTCTCAACCATCAGAGACTGAAAGTACATAAAGTGTTAAACTATATGAAAGGTCCGGCAGAAGACGAGCCGTGTAAATGAGGATGGGACGATGGAAAGGGTGGAATGAGTACGGGAGCCGCTTGTCGACGTTCTCGACGGATGGACACCTCTTCACGAACCGCATTCTTTGTTCGGTGGGCAAGAAGCGAAGGACGGAAAGCATCGGATGGTAGGAGATCGGTCTGCCGAGACTCATTGTGGACGGTGGTCTTGAGTTGTTCAAATGAGGACGGGACGAGACGAAGGAATGGTAGAGTGCGAGAAAGTAGGGTCCAGAGTGGGTAGGGTGGCTTCACTAAGTGGGTCCTCCCTTCTCCCACCCCGAAATCGATGGTATGTGGTTGGTTATACAAGGGCAGGCTCATTGCAGACGGAGGTAGAGTGAGGGTGCAGATAGTCTCGCGTTCAGCAGAAGGGAAAGGAGCGAGGAAATCCTTGTCCGAAATATAGTTGACAATCTCAACTTGTCATAACCATGATAATGTTGATGATTGACAGCCTTCTCATATCTCATCTAGTTTTAGAGATCTAGACTTTTGAAACTCGAGCCGATACAGTAGATTGATAATTTTTATTAAATAGAGAATCGAAAGTCTTTGGGGGAACACTATGTTGAACAGAAATAGAGAAGGGTAGGAGACATTCCGAACGGTATCAGATATAAAGGGACGATCTTCCAGTCATGTTGCCCTAATGCGGGTTTCCCGGTATAGTCAGCTTTCATCAGGTTAAGACAGGAGAGTTGAATACAAGAGAGTACCACGGAATCGAACTAAGTTAATGAAAATGAGCTCACTGGCAGCATAGTTCTATGAAGGGAAGTTCTAGTCCGTAGTACTCCCGAGCATGAGACATAACGGAAAACATCTCGGCCGTCGGTTTTCACTCCTGATTGATGAGAAGTTTGGATCTCTTGCGGTGCTCTCGCTGAAAACAAAAATGGGTCGATTGGCGCGGACGACTCTCCTCTCGAACTTACCTTGCGAGACACAACCAGTTTCCAGCCTTGCAATTCTACCACAATCTTCATTTTGTGAGAACTGGCAATGAAATACTTCTTGCCGAGTCGTGCCGCCTGTCCGCGCCATTTTTTGATCGCTGCTTGGAACGGGCGGCTAGCGATTAGACGCTCCGGTAAATCACCGTCAAGACACAGAACGTAGTATTTGGAATTTTCGGGCGAAGGTTCCTCGTCGGCAGTGTTCTTGAGTTTCTTGACAAACGCGAAGATCCGTTGGGTATAAAGTTCGATGTCGATGGGACGGTCTCTCCAGACACGCTCCGAAATATACCACTTCTTCGACGTCACGGACAATAGAAAGTCGGCATTGGGCAAGAGAAATAGACTTAAGTAGAAGAATTCGTCAGTTTGAATGTCGGCAAGTCCGTCGAAAAAGCCGGCAGGCGGTATTCTATCACTCCCTTCACTACTGTCGTACGTTATACTCAGCTTTTTTGTGGTCACTCCGCGCAGCTTTCGGATCACATCGGTATCGTATTGAGGCGCATCGTGAAACCCATAGAGCCGAATGTCGATGAAACCGAATCGGGTCCGGGCACGAGAGAACACGGACGGAAACGGGACCATTTCTGCCGTGTTGTACCGACAAGATACCAACAACCTTCCGATGTACGCGGCGGCCACCTCGTCCGAAAAATTCGGATAGTAGTGCTGAAGAGTATGTATGTGATTTTGATTGAAAAAAGCGGTTAGAAACTTACATAAAGATTCAAACAACCGATTCGGGTCCCTGGTCTCGCGAGGTAAAAGTTGGCTATATCGTCTAGCTCGGTGGCGGTTTCCGATTTCAAGGCATTTGAAGATTCAATATGAAAGGCGTACGATTGGTCTCTCTTTGATACGCAAAATGATCGGAATGAGTACGGGAGCCGCTTGTCGACGTTCACGACGGATGGGCACCTCTTCACGAACCGCATTCTTAGTTTGGTGGGCAAGAAGCGGAGAACGGAAAGCATCGGATGGTAGGAGATCGGTCTGCCGAGACTCATTGTGGACGGTGGTCGTGAGTCGTTCAAATGAGGACGGGACGAGACGAAGGAATGGTAGAGTGCGAGTGAGCAAAAGAGAGAACGTAGGGTCCAGAGTGAGACGACTTGGCCCCGCCCCTACCCTCCCCCTGGGCAATCAATAGAAAACGGTCGGTTAGTGTTGTATACTCGCACAAGGGAGACACGTCGGAGACCGTGGAGAAAGGGGTGGAGGTGAGAGGAGGGCGGCTACACCAAGTTAGAGGGGGTCCTCCCTCCTCCCACCCAGAAATCAATGGTATATGGTTGGTTATACAAGGGCAGGCTCATCGCAGACGCGGATAGCATGGGGACACAGATCGTTTCGCGTTGAGCAGAAGGGAGGAAAAATCAATGGGTTAAGACAAACTAGTCGATCGGCCATTAGATGAGCAGTATCGTCGAACTGTGTTCAGTCGCGAAATAAATAAAGGAAATACATACGAGTTCTAGAGTGTCGGGTCTAGCCATCAAAGTGCAGCTGATAATTTAATAAAAAATAATTCAGTTGACAAGATAGACCGTATTTCCTGTATCAGAGCAGTCAGTGAATGGTTTCTCTCTCCGCTCTCGGCTTTCAGAACTCATATCGTAAAAAACTAGAACAGACAGGTGACAGTTGACAAACCAAGGAATATTTTGATGGTTGACAACTTTTGTCTATCTGATCTAGTTTTTTTTTTTGCGCTCAAGTGCAGTAGGCACTGGAGCAGTTAGCATTTTCCATTCCGGGTTAGTTCTGTTGCGACGAGTTCTATCTCCCGTGGTACTTCCATCATAAAGTGGTCAAGAGGGCGACGTGAGCTCTTCTTCTGTCCTCCCGCCATGAAAAAAAACCATGCAAATCGCGTCCCGAATTCCAGAATCTCGGCGACGTGGACCGCGAGTACGAAGAGTGGGCGCACCTGTTCGTGCGCACCAAAATGCACGGCGAAGAGGAGGAGGAGACGCAGTACGAGTACTACACGTCGCGACGGAGCTCCCTCGACGAGAGCGCGTGCGCCGAGTTCTCCTACTCGCGTGACACCTGAACACCACCCCCGCAAACATGGAAATAGACACGAATTCATCGAATAATACTCGCAAAAACACGGGTTCCCGCGCTTCTTCTTCTCTTTTTCTCCTTCTCCTTCACCTCCGTTCTATGATCACTTTTAGGAATCGAAAGAGAGTTTTGGTTTTCTGTGAAAACGCCCCCCTCCCCCCCTCTTTTGTTTGTGAATATACGCAAATTCTTTTCCGTTTCCCTCTCCTCCCTCACCGCCTCCGGTTTTCAAATCTTTTCCCCCATTTTTCTCTCTCTCTTGGCTCTGCACAATGAAATGAACTATTGCTACTACTACACGATTAGGTAGGGACTAGAAAGCGCAAAGTTCGGCCACCCTTTGTTGTGTAGATTTACGAGCTGTTTTCTAGGCCCCCCCCCCTTTCGAATTCCCGTTCTTTTCAGCTGTAAAAGGCTGAAAATGAACGAGAAGAACAGGGAAAAGGGGGGGGCACAAAAATTTGGGAATGTGGGGGATTAAAAATGGGTTCGCGCGACCGGTTTTCGGACGGATTTCGGTGTGACGATTCGTTTTCCAATACTGTTTTTTTTGTTCTGTTTCTTTCTTTCAAATCTGATTTTCACAACCTTCCCCCCCGTCGAAATCATGGCGATCGGAGCACCGGTGCGTTCTCTCTCCGATTTCCAGCAGTCTCAATTTGGCTGGCAAAATCTCGCGGATTTTCCAGCCAAAAGTATGTTGTTTCAACGCGCGCCACTTTGTGATCTTCTTCTCGCTGATGGGACTCGTCGCGTGCGTCGTCCAGGTGCTCTTCAACGAGGATCACGTGACACGTGTCACGGGACTCATTTCGGGCGTCCTCGAGGTGGTGCTGATGTACGGGGTGATCAGAAACAGCTCGCGCCTTCTGAAAGTGTCGATGTACATTTCGGTAAGGCGGGGTCTTACAGAAAGTACGCTCTATTGACAATTTGGGCCCACCAATGAGCAGAAAACGATTTCAAACGATACTCCGTTTGTACGACCACCGCGCCCTGTTTAGCCGCCCGTAAATCCACATCCAGCTCATTTCCCTGCGAGAAAAAAGTAAAATGCGGTGCGAGACCCGTGGAGGGGTACGGTATCACTCGTTTTTCAGCTGTAGAGGTGTGCAATAGAGCGTATTTACTGACGCACTTTTTTTACCTCCGTACTCGCGGACAACGTGGATTTTCAGTAAATACGCGCTATCTCACACCACCACACAGCTGAAAAACGAGTGATACCGTACCTCCACGGGTCTCGCAGCACATTTTACTTTTTTCTCGCAGGGAAATGCGCTGGATTTCGAGTTACGGGCGGCTAAATAGGGCGCGGTGGTCGTACAAACGGAGCATTGTTGAAATTATGTGCTTCAAAGCTTTATATCTCGAGAACTAGAAGAGCTGGGGAAAAGTTGTCAACTGTCAAAATATAGCTAACAAAGTAACAAACAAAATGTTAGTTGGCACTTTTCAATTAGCTCTTCTAGTTCGCAAGATATAGACCCTTAGAGCTTAAGGTATCATGTTTTCCGAATAAGATGGGGTCACTGAGCTTCAAAGCTTTATATCTCGAGAACTAGAAGAGTTGGAAGAAAAGTGTCAACTGTCAAAATATAGCTAACAAAGTAACGAACAATTCGTTAGTTGACACTTTTCTCTTAGCTCTTCTAGTTCTCAAGATATAGGCCCCTAGAGCTCAAGGTACCACGTTTTCCAAACAACAGGGGTTCACTGTGCTTCAAAGCTCTATATCTTGAGAACTAGAAGAGCTAGGGGAAAAGCGTCAACTAACATGTTGTTCCTTACATTGTCAGCTATATTTTGTCAATTGACACTTTTCCCCCAACTCTTCTAGTTTCCAAGATACGAGCTCTCGGGGAGCCGGCCGCTTTCAGATCATCCACCTGACGTTCGATTTCGGTCAAATCCTCGTCAGTCCCGTCTACTTTGCGAGCCAAACCGCTTCCGGCTACGAATCCAACGACTCCTACCCGATTTTCCCGCTCATTTTGGGCGCCAAAAGCGAGGAGGAGGACCGATTCATCGTCGGCCTCGTCACCGGCTATTCCGTCGAAATTATCAGCACTTTTTCCGTTTTTTGTGAGTTTCTTTCTGTTTTTTTTTTGGATGGCGGCAATTTGAATTTCCTTATTTTGCAGTGGGAATTTTGCAATTTATACTGATCAATCGATGTTATGTATACGCGAAAATGATCGAGGAGCACTTTTTTGTGAAGAAAATTAAGATTATGAAGTTTTGAATGAACTTATTTGTTTTTTTTTTCTCAATTTTTATACAAAAATGCGAGGGTTTGACATGGTTTTTTGAAAAAATTTTCAAAAAAAATTTTTTTTTGAAAATTTTTTTTCATTATTTTTTCATTTTAAGGTATAAACAAATCGAGTAAAAAACGTTTTTTTTTTCGAATTTTTCTAGTTAAAATAGGTTTTTTTAATGAGAAAATTGAATTTTTTGAAAAAAAATTTTAAAAAAAAAATTTTTTTTCGGAAATTTTTTTTTCATTTTTTTTTCATTTTAGGTTTGTTAATCGAATGAAAAATGTTTTTTTTTTCAATTTTTCTCAGTAAAAATACAATTTTTGTGAGAAAATTGAATATTTGAAAAACAATTAAAAATTTTATTTTTTTCAAAAAAAAATTTTTTTTTCGGAATTTTTTTCATTTTTTTTTTCATTTTATGTGTTAATCGATTCAAAAAAAAAAACGTTTTTTTTTTCCAAAAAAGTTTTCCAGTTGAAATAGTTTTTTTGTGACGAAAATAAAAATTAACTTTTTTTCAAAAAAAAATTTTTTTCAATTTTTTTCCATTTTTTTCACCTGCTCTTTTTTCGTTGCTATGACTCCCTTTTCCAATTTTATGGGTTTTTCCATATTTCTTTCAATTTTGATATTTTTTCTCATTGCACAATGTGCATTTTCCTGGCGATTCGTGAAAATTGGCGAAAAATGATTGTTTTCGAGTCAAAGGTAATCCAGTTTTTTTTTTAAAATTTAAATTTTTGGGCGGGGCAAAGGTAGATCAAAAACGGGAAAGTTATGATTTTTGATCTACAGCGCTATTTCGCAACACTGTATTTTCTCGTTGGACTCATCACTTGCTACATGCTTTTTGTGGCTTGCTCGGCGCCACGTGGCACACGACTACTGCCCGTTTTATTGATTGATTTCAAAACGAACGGAAGGAGGTGCGCTCGGGTTACGGTAGGTTTCACTGTTTTGTGCTCACTGAAAAATGTGGAAAAATGCTCAGATTCTCTACATTTTCGCACTTTTGTGGAGCCCCAGTTGGCCGTTTGCGGCTCTTTTTATCGGTGATTGAAAACTGATTATTGAAAAAAAAACGTCAGAAATTTTTTCAGCGTCACTATTTCGCAATCACTACATTCATGCATTGCGCTTCAAAAATGGTGGATGAGGAGAAAAAATGAATTTAAAAAATTGAATAAAAATGAAAAAAAAACGATTGTTTTTGAATTCATTATTGATTAATGTGCAATGGAGCGCATTTGAATTTGGTTAGGATTTGTGGCCTACAACTGAAATGGAACGAGCTGATTTGAGCTCTTGACGATTTTTCTGGAAAAAAATCGATCAACTACAACTCGGCACTCAATTCCCAATCGCTTTTCCAGTCAATTTTTAATTGAATGGTGTATACTGTGATTAGGTTTGATGCGTCAATTTTTTTTTGCTTTTTGCCGCCCAGAGACTCGCGCTAACACTCCAAATGTTGGTCGGGGACATGGCGGGGAGGTGTCCCAACCTACTGTCTCAAGAACAATTAAGAATGTGTTTCGAGCGAACGACTTGTAAGTACATCCAAAGTTTTGATTGAAGATGCGAAACATGTGGTTTCGGTTCAAGGCGCCATCGACGGAACTCATATCCGCATTCCAGCCCCAAAAAGTAGAAGAGCACGTCAACAACAGGGATGGCTATCATCCGCTGAATGTCGGAGTCGCTTGCGATTTCGACCTCAAGTTCATCTGGGCCTCCTCACGAGTCAGCATTGCATCAAGATCTGCAAGTGGGAACCGCCGCGACTGGACTTAAGATCCGAATTTCGAAGCCGGTAACTGTGATCATCCCCCCACGCATCTAGACAAATGAAATCATATTGCAAAAGTGCAATATACGGATGCCATCTGCCGGGCGGAGATGTCCATGCTTTACATGGAGAATTGCGTTAGTCCTGAGACGGCTACGCTCTAAAGAAGAATCCTGGGATAGCTGTGTTTGCTTCTCTTCGAGCTCGTGAGCTGAATCTTTGTCGTTGACAGTTTTTTATATTGTTTTTCCGTTTAGAAAATGAAATGTTGCTCTCGCGGCTCTTTACACTTTGTCCCCCCGCTTCTACACAACAAACCTTCCTGCCTCTGAGGAATGATGGGAATGTCACTGTCCCGCCCCCCTTTCGCTTTTCTTTTTTCCTTTCATTCGGGCCGCCTGTCGAGCCGCATTCTATTTTCTCCCAGGCTTTCAAATTCCTTGCCGATGGGCTTTTGGTTTTTTTTTTGAAAATAAAAAATTTGAAAACAACTTCTAAGAACCAGTCGACCACTCAAATTGTAGGTATTTTGATGGGGAATTTTATAAAACTTACTAGAAATTTTTCCGATTTCTCTCCTCCTCGGAAATCGTCCGCGGCCCAGCTCGGACCGACTATTTTCAGGCCGGGGAAAAATCGGAAAAATTTCCAGTAAATTTTATTAAATCGCCCATCAAAATAGCTTTAATTTGAGTGTTCGATTGACTCTTAGACTTTGTTTTGAAATTTTTATGCTCAAAAAACCGAGAACCCGTTCAGATGATACCTTTCGCTGAGGACGACTACTCGCCGTATGTCTTCCTTATGATCGTCTTCTTGTTCGCCTTCTCTCTTGTCGCGCGAATCAAAAAGACGACCGATCCGAAGCACTTTCATCTCTTCTGGACGGCTGCTCTCGTCGGCGCCGTTGGTGTTCGTCCGATCGCCGAACGGGTAAGCTTGCCCTATTAGTAGGGGTGAAGATCTCATATCTCCCTTGTTTCTTGGAATTTTCGAACAAGTGATCGATGGAAAATGTAGAGCTAGGGGCCCTCTTCAAAATAACGTTGAGTTTACAAACTTTTATAGAGTACGAACAAAGTTAGAAGCCGAAACGTTTTCGTCACTTTTTGGCTTCTAACTTTGTTGGTACTTTATAAAAGTTCGAAAACTAAACGTCATTTTGTAGAGGGCGTCGAGATCTACATCTTCTATAAGATACTTGTTCGTAAATTCCAAGTAACAAGGGAGATATTCGCCGGCCCGCGCCGGCCCGGGATCGGCCCGTTGAAAACCCTGACTTTGATAGAGTTCAAACAAAGTTAGCAGTGGCCGCCTCGGTCCGGTTTTCAAGTATCGAAGATCTCGCTTTCTTTCAGATCTCTCCCAACTTCTGGTTCGTCATCACGACGGCGTCGTGCTACGCGATGTGCCTCCTTGTCTACCGTCGTTGCATCGATCTGTCGCTGCCGAAACCGTTGGCGCCGGGACTGCGTTCCGTCTGCACCTACTTCAACGTCACCACCATCATCGTGCTCACCATCGCGATGCTTCACTACCAACTCCATCCGATAAAGCCGTCCGGATCGCGCGTCGAAGATGTGAAGCGCATCGGTGCCTTGTTCCTCGACTTTGCTCTGAGCGGAATTCCGACCGGCGTGCTCTACATTTACCTCATCGATATGGTGATTCGAAGTGTGCTGGTGGCCGACGAGCTCGAGATTGTCGTCTGGGAGAACGGCGAGCGAATGGGCTTGTTTGTCGCGAACAACGGATTTTTCGATTTGCAAAAGTTCAAGGGGCGATTCGAGAAGAAAAAGCCGGACGCCGAACTTCCGTGCTAAATTTTCATGTTTAGAATCTGAATAAACGTTTATTCCTGTTAATTAAACAGCTCAAAAGCCAGAAAATTAGCTGTTTTTCGAAAAAATTTCGCGAAAATCGAGAAAATTAAATTTGAAAAAAAAACGACAACTACAGTACTTCAAAGGCGCAGTGCTAATTTTTTTCAAAAGGTCTCGCCACGAAACTTTTAAAAATATTTTTTTCACACTTTTTCATCATTTTTCCTCAAAAATTGTTTTTTAAAAATCAGAAAAAAAAACGAAATTTCTGATTTGTATTCCTTGCAAGCTAGATGTGAAAATCGCAAGAAACGGATGAAAATAATCGATTTTTGAGTAAAACTTTCAAAATTTCCCGATTTTTCGTTTGCTGAAACGTGAGCATCTCCCTCCCCAATCCTTGTCACGTTTCGCGTGACACCTCACGTGGCCCAAATAGATAAGGCGATAGGCTCCGCCCACAAGCCTATATAAGGCGGGCTTTCCGAGGGGGAAGTCAATTATTCATCGACTCGAGAGCTCGAGACAACTTGACTAACCAACTAACCCAACTCTCGCAACAATGCAAGGACAACAAGGAGGATGCCAGCGCTTCAGGTGTGATGCTCTTCTGGAGGAGAAGGAAACACTTCGAGAATCTTCCAGAAGCCGCAGCCGGTCTCGTGACGCCTTCAGACGTCGTCCCGTCCAGCCGGCGGTCTTGTCGACGATCATCGACGTGCCGGAGCCGGTGCCGAACAACATGCCCGTCGCGAATCCGCTGATGGTGGCGGCGGCGGAGCTCAAGTTTGCGTGCCAACTCGCGCACGGCTCCCCGGTCGCCATTATCGATCGATGGTCCGACGTGGCGGAGCTCTACCAATCGATTGCCGACTGTTTCGCCCTTCAGAAGGAGGACATCATCTTTCTGACGGTCAACGACTTCAAGCCGGACATGCGGAGTCTGTTTACGGGCACACTCAACTTTAAGGACATGCTCTACGCGCATGTGCGCGGGCAGGCGACCGAGTTGCGCGTCGTGAAGGACGCGAACTGTTTTGGCGTCACGATCACGGACAACGGAATGGGCAACGCGTTTGTGAAGGTGATCGCGCCCGGCTCGGTGTTTGATCGGATGCGTCCGGCGACGGAGGTGGGACAACTCATCGAGTCGATTGACGGACAGTCGGTGCTCGGAAGACGTCACTACCAGGTGGCGCGCATGTTGAAGAATGTGCGACAGGGCCAAGAGTGTGTGATTCGTCTGATTGCTCCCCAGTCGGCAACGCCAACGGCGATGACTAGGAAGACGTCGTCGGCGAAGAAGGCGTCGGAGTTGTCGAAGGGCACGATCCGATTCAAGTCGGAGGGCGGATTCGCCGTCGAGGACATTCACGACCAGATGGTGCAGGCGCAGATGTGCGGCCGACTCAATGAGCTGTTTGACCAGTATCTCGGGGTGCAGGACGATCAGCTTGCGATGCGCATTTGGGAGACGGCGGCCGCGTGCGAGACGCTGTGGCAGCTCAGCGAGGCTATCAAACAGGTTGGGCTCTTTTTTTGGCTCTTGGGCTCTTCTAGACACAGACCGTTTTGCAGTCGGAACTGGCGGCTTTCGAGTTTCCCGACGGACTGGTGTTTGACATGTGGGGCATTATTGGCGATTTGAAGCGCGAGCAACGTGACAAGGCGAGCCGGCCGCCGACGGTGATGAAGGGACACGGCAATGGAGCACGACCGTCGGCCATGCGACTTTTCGACTGACTCTCGACTGACTGACTCTTGCTCTCGTTTTATAAAGGCATTTGAACTTGCTCTTTGTTTTTTCTCTTGCTCGGTGCTCGATAAGAGTTGGTCGGAAGTGGATTTTGAGAATCTGGAACGTGGAAGTCGGAAGTTGAAAGAAATGGAACTGGATAGAAATGAAAAACGGTTTTTGAAAGAAAATTTCGAAAAGAAAATTGGTGTAGATTTACGATAAACAACGCGCGGTGCCCGTCATTTCGGAGTGTTGTAGTGAAAACGAAAATTTCGCGGAAAAATACGTTTTTAAGGGATTTCGAAGACGGAACCCCGCCCATCTCTGCATGGGATACTGTAGGAGAGCTCGAGCACAAGAGCGTGACAACGTGACAGTGTGACAGTTTGGCTTTGTGGGCATCTGCCTCACCGGGGCCCAAATATTGTCCAGCCGGCTGGACACGTTGTCTCGCTGCTAATCAGCATTGTACCGTGAAGGGGTATGACGTGGCAGAGAACATCTGGTTTGCCACGTCATTCTTCCAGGGATTTGCCGTTGAGTGTCACATCGTACCGAAAACACCAGATGCCACGTCATCAACGTCTTTTGTGCCTGCATATGGTATGCCTCATCTATGGAGATCGGATTGGATATTGGAACATGAACGACTTTATTCAAATGTTGCAGTGAAATGGGCATGGATCTTGAAAACTAGAGGAGTTGGAAAAAAGTTGTCAACTAGCAAGTTGTTCCTTTCGTTTTCAGCTATATTTTGATAGTTGACACTTTCCCTCTAGCTCTTCTAGTTTTCAAGATATGCAGCTCAGACAATGAGTGGGTGACGAAGATGATGGTTTCCGCCACGTGGTCGATCACTGATCTCCACCCGCACCTTCTCGCCTCGAATCATCTCGCACGCGCATCGAATCAGATAGTAGAGAAGGATCTGATAGGCGACCATGACGAGAACGGTGATCTCGTTGAAGATGCGCAGTCCGCGCCACTGGCACTCCTCGACGTCGCCGCCGCCGCCGCCACGTGGCATTGTCGACGTGGCGGCGGGCGGCGCGAAAAGAAAGACGGCGACGGCGGTCAGCGAGAAGAACGTCATCAGGAGGCGGCGTTGCGATTCGGGAAGCGGCACGACGCACGTGCCGTCGGTGTCGAGCGGCTCGAGGAGTGGAATCGACATGGCCAGATAGATGATGTTGAGGACGGCGAACAGAATCAGCGAAGCGGGCGTCTGAATTAACGGCAATATTGATTTTTGAAAGTAAACGGTTACTGTAACTTTTTTAAAGGCGCAGTGCAAATTTCTTCGAAGGTTTCGCAAGCGAATTTTCCCATAAATTTCATGTTTTTCAGTGATCTTTTCGCATAAAAATGCTAAAACAAAGTAAATTCGTCAGTTTTTTGCAAAAAAAAAAACCCAAATTTCGCCCAAAAGCAAGTGAAAAAACGAGGCAATCGAGTTTTTCTCTTTTTCTCAAAATTTTGATTGTTAACAATAACTCACATTGAAATAGATGCGAAGAGCCATACACTGCACAATCATGCCGATGACAACAAAAGTGCCGGCTAGCGCGCGCTCGACGAGCTTCTGACGCGCCCATCGCTTCGGCGTGACGATCGACGCCATCGCAACGATCAGCTCGTAGTAGAGGAAGGAGCTGATAATGACGAGAAGGGCGGACTTTTCGAGCTCGCCGGACGAGAATCCCCAATCGATGGCGGTGTCGGCCGACTCGCGCGCGCTCCCGACGTGAACGACAATGTCCGAATGGACGATGGCGCTCCAGGAGAAGTTGAGGAGCACGGCGAGATTGTCGACGAAAGTAGACGTGCCGTTACGCGAGTAGAGCAGCGACGGCGAGCCGAGAGCGCACAAGTGCACGACCATCGGAGAGAGAGAATGAGGAGACAATGAGCGAAGACGTTGGAAGGAGGAGGCCATGAAGGAGGAGAGAGGGCAATCGATTGAGACCTGTGGGAATGCGTTACGGGGGGAGGATTAGGAGGACCCCCCTCTCGGGTTGATGAAATCGATGAGTACGTATTCATGAGTAGGCGGCACACAAAATAGAAATAGTAAGACATTCACAAGACAATCTTCTTCGCCCCGATCCACTGTCCCTTCTCGTTCTTCTCCATCTCGCCGATCGTCTCGCCGCGCCAAACGACGTCAAACTTGGTGGCCGCCGACATCTTCAGGTTGCGAACACGCGTTCTGTAGGCGTGCAGCTGAAGTGCGACGAGCATCCACAGCGCGCACTCGTTGAGAATGCGTTCGACGCGCGACGGACACTCGAGCGTTCCGGAGGTGAAGACGTCGGCGAGACTTCGTGGCTTTATGGGCTCGACGAAGAACGACAACGTCGGCGCGAGCAGGAAGGCGACGACGGTCAAGAAGACGTGCTGCGCGAGGATGAAGGTCGTGTGCCAACGCGAAATGGTGACGTCATCATCGGCGGGGCGAAGTGTCGGAGTGTAGATCTCGTTGATTTTGAAGTTCGCCGCGTAGGTGAACAGCATCGCGGTTGTGAAGAACCCGGCGAACGTCTGGAATGGGGAAGACGTGCTTTATCGGAGGGAGAAGGATCACTGACCTCCTGGGAGAGCCGGAAGTAGATGACGGCAAGGCAGGCGAGCGTCGAGCTCGAACTGAACGTCGCAAAGTTCCGAATCACATTGTCCGGACTCACATCGCCAATGCCACCACCAGACCTGGCGCACCGCCAACTGCACGCCAAGAACAACGCGACGACGCCGACGACGAACATCGTCGAGTGCGCGTCGTTCCGTCGCGTCACCGCATCGATCAGCGCCGCCACACTGGCCGCGTCGACGGGCTCCGGCGAGAGGATGGCACTCCACGAGAGCGGCGAACCGACGAGGCCCGCGATGTTCGCGCCGATGCCGACGGTTCCGTTGCGCGAGTCGAGAAGCGACGGCGAGCCGAGCGGACAGTTTGGGATCATTTGTTGTAGAAAAGGAGCGATTGTTTTGAATTCAAAAGAGAAAACAGGAAAGAAAACAAACAAATCCCACTCAATTCGGTAGGTCAAATCAAATCGAAACAATAAATGGGTCTCGCAGCGAATTCAGCCGGATTTCTCGAAAATCGATAATCTGCAGCTTCAGAAATCGCGAAAACTGTCAATTTTCGGCCATTTTCGTCGTTTTTTTTTCGCTGAAACTTGAAGCAGCATTTTTTGCGGCTCAAAATTAAAAAACTCGAGTTTTTTGTCGTCTAAACTCGCCGAAACCGGCAAAATCATCTATTTTGAGCCTATTTTACCGTTTTTGTTCGCTGAAAATTGAAATCGGCACCCGTTCCGCTCGTTTTCAAAAGATTTTCGTCGAATTTTGTCGCGGTAATTCTGCCGAACCCGAATTTCTAGGCAAAAGTATTGTTTTTTTCGATTTCGCAACGTTCTCTCTGATATTTTATCGTTTTTGTTCGCTGAAATTTGAAACTCTGGAAATCTATAGACACGAGTTCACGACGAGTCTTGCGATTTCTCGCCGGATCCACTGTCACGCGACTCTTTGCTGCCCGTTTTGCGCTTCTTCACGACGCACCAGACGACGGTGCCGATGGCGGCGACGAGCACGACGACGACGACGATGATCACGACGAGGAGAGGAAATCCGCCGGAGCTGGAAGACGTGAAAATGGTGATTCATCGAGGAGTGTGTCAGTTTCAATTCCCACCCGCCGGGCGCCTCTTCGTTGATGAGCGGTTCGGATCTTGCGTCGTCGGATGATGACGCCGTGACGTCTTCTTGTCCATCCGGATTCGAATTCGAATCCGACGACGAGCTGCTCACTGTCGTCGTCGTTTTCAAGACAACTGTGGCGGACGGTTTCTGTCTGAAAACGATGGAAATTGAATGTGGATTATCGATTAGTCTCTCGACACCTCACCGTGTCGTTTGGCGGGCATCCAGTGCGGCGAACGCGTCGTCAATGCTCCGAAGTGCTCGCGGAGCATCGGCAAACGCCTTCTTGTAGTCGGCGGCAAAGTTGAGTCCGATCGACTGGAGCTCGACGAGTTTCGACCGAAGCGCCCGTAGATCCAGATTCTTCGCCGGCGCCGCCCGTTTCCGAGATGACGTCGTCGTCTCGAGCTGCTCCACGAGTTTCACAAGCTCGCGAAAGTCCATCGAGATTCCAGCGATCTTCTGCACTTCCGTGAACATCTCCGAGAGTCCCGCGACGTGTGTCGATTCGGGAAGCGCGACGTCGTCGTCGAGAGCGTTCAGTTGGGCGTTCAACGTGTCGACGGCCTTCTTGACGTCGCCGACCATCGTCAGAACGTCGGTTGTCAAATTCGTCCCGTCCTTCTCCTTCTGTACCACCTTGATCCACTCACGGCCAAACTCAAGCGGCGTCTCGACGATCGTCCTCATCTTGACGACGCCGTGCGTCGCCGCATCGATCGTTTTACGGTGCTTCTCGACTTCGTTGAACAGCGTCAACACTTCTGAAGTTTCCGACGTCTTCTTGCTCGCCACCTCCGCCTTCAGCGCTCCGAAATCCGTCGCTTTGAGGCGCTGAACGATGGTCTTCACCTCGTCGACTCGTTCCGATCCTCCGATCTCTGCGAGCGCGACGATCGGCGGGATCGCGTCCGCCACGTTGCGTGCCTCATCCCGTCCGACGTGTCGCTTCAAACACTCGAAATAGTCCGAGTAGTTTTGCAAGTTGTTCTGAAACTTGTGAATGGTGTCCGAGACGAAGGCGATGCCCTGCGTCGTGCGTTTCGCCTCGGTGTACGCCGCGCGAAACTTCGTCTCAAGATCGGGAAGCGTCTCGAGCATCGTGAACGCCGCCTGCACGTCGGCGTTCGCCGTCATCGCCTTCGTCACCGCCTGATTCAGTTTGACGCCCTTCAACGCGCTCATACTGCCAAACTTGCGCGCGAGCCGCTCGAACAGGTCTGCCGTCGAGTTGCGCGGGGCGACGGCTTCGGCGAGCGCCGCGGCGGCCGCCTTCAGCTGGACGACGGCATCGTCGCGCTTCTTCAGCATCGGCAACGTTCCCACCACTCGTTTCGCATCGATGCGCGTATGATCTCCCATCACGGTCAGCGCGTCGCCACCAAACTCGACGCGACACGTGTAAAAGTGCGACGACGTGGCGATCAGCGCGTCGGCGGACGCGTCCGGGAGATGTTCGATGGCCTCGATGATCCGTGACGCCGTCAATCTCATCGGGATCTTCGGATTCGAAGTCAACGCTGATTCGGCGGCCGTCAAGGCAATCGCAATGCCCTCCAACGGCTTCAGTGCTTCGCTCAACTCCACGACGCCGCTTCCGATCGCCGACCTCATCCACGGATCGTCCAAACTCCCTCCGATCGCCTTGACGTCTTCCACTCCGAACATCCGGTTCTCGCGTGCCTCCAGAAGCCCGCCGATCTCCTTGATCGCCGGCAGAACGTTGCGAAGTGTCGAATTCTGATGGAGAGCCTTGAAGACGTCGTCGGTGTCGTCTTTGTCTTTCTGACTGAAGGCCATCCGTATTTTCTGCGCTTGCTCCACTACGATGGCTCGCGCGGCTCGATGGATCGAGGTGAAGGCGTCGGTGAGAGAGTCGGTGAGGTTACGGTACTTTTCGAGCCCCTCGATCATCTTCTCGACGCCTTTCGACACCCGCCTCGTGCTATCCTGTAGGTTGGCCATCGCCAACTTCTTGTTCTGAATCTGTCCGCTCTTCAAGTCTTTCAGTGTGCTCCTCACGGCGAGCAGCTCGCCGAGCACATCGGTCACGTTGCTCGCATCGTCGTCCTTCATCTCGTTCACGTCCCACTCGAACACGTCCATCTCCTTCCACACGGTGATGTTGTCGACGTCGTCGATGGCCTCTCGAATGGTCGCCGTCGATCTGTAGAACTTTGCCATCCGCGTGACGCCGTCACCCTTTCCGACGATCGTCTGGACGGTGTCGAGCGCCTCGCCGACGCTCGTCACGTCGATCGTGAGGTGTCCCGTGCCGAGGAGCGTCGCGATGAGCTCGTCATCGGTGACGGTGCCCGCGTCGATGCCACGTTGCATGGCGATCCCGTTGGTGACCTTCGACACCATCTCCATCCGCCTCACCGCCGTCTTAAAGTCCACAGATTGAGCATCTGAAAGGGACATTCAGCCGGAGACAAGATGTCACGCTCCGAACCCGTCACACACAGCCCGAAGAGTGTCGTCGCGAACAGAACAACTGTCCTCATTGCTTCTCGTTGTAACTACTGACCACTGATATTGTGTGTGACTAATAAATTGTCTTTTATTTTGAAGCCAACCAATTTGACACAGAATGTGGGACACCTCTCGGCGCCACGTGACACGGAATTCACGTAAAAAAAGGTTCGGCGATTCGACTAATATGTTGCGAAACAAACGGAAAGTGGTCTTATGGCTTCCAATTTCAATTTTCAGCGGATAAAAACGCCTTAAAACCACACAAAAAGTCTCGGAATCAGAAAATCAGCACATTCTCTAGGTAAATTGACTCAAAATTGACAGTTTTCGGATTTTGGAAGCCTTGAGGTTCAATCGAAATCGACAAGGTTTTCAAATCTCCGAAAACTGACAATTTCCGGTCAATTCACCAGAAGAATGTACCGATTTTCTGATTCCGAGGCTTTTTGTGTGGTTTTAAGGCGTTTTTATCCGCTGAAAATTGAAATTCGAGTTCTTGGGAGGGCTTTTCTCTCTTGTTTCTCGGAAGTTTCGAACAAGTAATCTATGAAAAGTGTAGAGCTAGGGGCCCTCTACAAAATGACGTTGAGTTTTCAAACTTTTATCGAGTACAAACAAAGTTATAGGCCGAAAAGTGGGCAGGCCGGCTGGGTCCCCAATTTTTGGCTTCTAACTTTGTTGGTACTGGATAAAAGTTCGAAAACTCAATGTCATTTTGTAGAGGGCGTCGAGATCTACATTTTCAATACACTACTTGCTCGAAAATTCCGTTGACAACCCCGGTTTTCCGTTTGTTTCGTAACAATGTTGCCTGCATTGCCTTGCCGATTGTCTAGACGTCTCTCAACGGCACCGCCTCCTCCTCCTCCTCCTGCTCCCGATCCTCCTCTCCAGCGCCCATCCGCCGCTGATCGGTCACCTCGTGCCACTCGTCGTTGCGTTTCACGAGCCGTCCGATGCGCGTCCGAAAGCGCCACACCTCGAACCGATCGGTCTTCCAGCCGAGCCACGCCTGCCGGACGAGCCGAAAGCTGACGATGTGCACGAAGACGAGGCCGAGCATCTCGAGCACCTCGGGCTGCAGGACGGCGTAGACGAGAAGACTGACGACGACGTAGACGGCGATGAGCGCGAGCAGTGCGGGTTTTTCGAGTCGTTGCGTGTCGGGCACCTGGAGATAGGTTCGCTGCCGGAGCGCGATCGCAAAGAACGGTATCATCGTGTGCAGCACGACGGTGCTGATGACGATTGTGTCGATCTGCAGGAAAGAGCACAGTTTTGAAAGGGCAAGTCCCAGACAAAACTCACATCGGAATCCTTGAGAATCAGAATCGGGTAGATCAGCGAGAAGTTGACGTGAATCCAGACGATGGCGAGAAAGAAGAACTGACGCGCGTCCACTCGCGGCAGGCACTTCCAGCAGATTAGGAAGTAGCCGGCCGAGTAGACGACGACGACGGCGACGGCGAGCACGAAGAACGCCGGCGACGTGAAGAACTCGTCGTCGTTATCGATTTGCACCGACATGATGGCCGTTTGTGGGGGGTGGGAAGAAGAAGAAGCGCGCGCTTGGGGACCGCAGAATTACGAGAGAGAAGAGAGACGAAGACAGTTAGACAGAAGAAGGAAACATACGAGACATACACAAGCCGGCCCGCTTTCTCTCCGCCTGACACTCTTAATTACATCTTATTTACCAGTTCGCCCCCCTTTTCGCTGCGCAGCGACTCGGCCGCTGGTTTCGGTGATACGCATTGGTTCTCAGAGTTCAGAATGTGAAAATCGAAATCAAAATTGACAAGTGGGTAGAAATAACAGTATGAGAATAACAGAAGAGCGAATAGGTGTCAGTGTCCGAATCCGAGCCCGTTGCCACGTCCCATATGGGCGGTCTCGCGAGCCACCGCGTACTGTCGCTCCAGATCCGACGTCATCTTGTCCTGCCGATCCTTCTCCTGCGACAGCGATGACGACGGCGCGTCGGACGTTATCGGCGCGTTCTTGACGCCCATCAGTCGCATGAACTTGCTCGCCTGCGACGAGCCGACGCCCGTCGCCGCGATCGCCGACGACCACAGCTTCTCGTTCTTGGCGACACTTCCCGACGACGTCGGCGCTTCCGATGACGTTCCCGACGTCTCACTGTCGTTCTGCGATGGATCTTGATAGAAAAAACCGAGAAAAAAGGCATTTTACCACTGGCTCGGCAGGTTTTTTGTTGCCCCAAAGAGCCTTTCGCTGGGCGGCAATCTCCTCGGCCGACAGACGATTTCTGCTGAAAAAGTGGTAGAATTTCAGGTTTTCTGGCCATTTCCAGCGATCTACCTGTCATCTTTCTTCTGAAAATCGTTCCTTCTCTCCTTTTTCCACGAATTTCTCGAATGATCGTCACGGCGTCGCGATTCCTGCCCGTATCGCGATGATTCGCCCTGAAAATAACGAAAACATCGGTTTTTGTCTGAAATCCAGCTCATTTCCAGCCTCCCAGCTCTAGTTTTAGTGTGTGCAAAACCTGAAAATTCGAGGGATTTCTTGGGAATTCGCGCCGATTCACCTCACCTTTTCATCGAACCGACTCCGCTTTTTCTGGACGAGCGGCGGCCCGGCGGTGTGTCACAAATTTTAACTAAATTCGTGGAACAATTAGTGACGGTTCGTTTTTCGGGTTTTTTAGTGGTTTTTTAACCGAGTTTCTGGCAACTTTTCCGACCGATTCTCACCTTTTCCTCGTTTCTCTCGCGTTTCGGCGAGTGATCGCGTTTTTTGTGCGGCGAACGACTTCTGTCGCGCTTCTCCTGCTTCTTCTCCTTGTGATGACTCTTCTTCTCTTTTCTATCGCTGCAAATATGCGGGAAATTGAGTGATTTGTGAAAAAACAGAAAACCTCACCGATGGGACGATTCATCGTCACTGCTGTCGAATTTAGTGTGCTTTCCCATTTTGGCAAGCTAAAAAACAATTGGAAATGTGAATTTAACGGGAAAATCCAAAATTTGAAGTGAAAATAAAAGTGAAAACAGATTTTTAAAACTTTTGTAAAAAGTGTCGTCAAATGTGCTGCCGAAATCCGCAATTTCGTCAACGCGGTGTTTGCGTACCGCGCACCGTATCAGCAATTTTAATTCCAAAAATCGAAGAATTCCGTCACACTTTCCAAAGATTTTTATCAGTTTCCACCTGTCAAAATTGATTTTTTCCAAATTTTCCATCAAAAGTTTCAGATGCTTCGTCTCTACGGAAGTAATTGCGCCTCGAAACTCAAAAATGCGCTGGAAACCGCCGTCCGATACCAGTCAACAGGCCACAAATTGCAAAGTGAGTCAATCCAAAAAACCACCGTTTTCCCGCTAATTTTCGCCTCATTTTTTTTCAGCAAAAGAGGAGAAGCGGGACGGAACAACGTACGTTTCGATGGAGCCGGTGGGCGATGCTCGCGGAGCCCGACAGCCCGACGAACTGTGCTCGCTGTGCACTTGCAACATTCCGGTCAAGCTGAGCTACAAGTGAGGGCTCTAAACTGGCGGGAAATTGGAAATTCCCCGAATGTTCGATGTTTTTCAGAGATGTTCTCGTCCTGGAGCAGTATATGCGCGACGATGGGACCGTTTTGCCACGTCAACTCACCGGTCTGTGCAAAAAACAACAGTTGCGAGTGGAAAGGTACCCCCTGGAAGCTGTTTTTCGCGCTTATTCACGAGAAAACACGCCCAAAAACTTGCAGATGCGTAATGCAGGCGTTCTGGTCGGGTCTGTTCGGCGAGAAGTTCGGCTCGGAGGCCGACCGCGCCGGCTACAAGCGATTCAATCGATACTGGCGCGACGACATGTCCATGTACCAGCTGGAGACGAAACAACGCCACGGAACATGGTTCTACATCAAACGGTGCCCCCCGAAATTACCGGGAAATTTATGAAAAACGAACGTTTCTTTCAGATATCCGACGAAAAATCAGCCGCTCTTCAAAAATCCACTCAATTAATTTTTAAATTTTTTGTTCTCTAGGCTAGCAGTTTTTGTTATTTCTTATTTTCGCCTGTTTTTTTTTTGTTTTTCAAAAAAAAAATTTTCCAAAAAAAAAAATTCAAAAAAAAAAAAAAAAATTTTTTTTTCAAAAATTTTTTCTGTCCAAAAAAACGTTTCTTCCGCGTTTTTATACCTGTTTTTCCCCATTCTCCCTTCTAAAAATCGAAAAACCCCCAATTTTCAGCCATTTTCCACATGTCTTGATCCCCCCCCCCCCGGCCCGAATGTTACTGCGAATCGTGACACTGATCGGTCTGGTGGCCAGTGCTGCTGCCACGTCATCATCATCTGTCGCCGTCGACGCCGTTGACTCGATTCTGCTCCCGTTGGAGCAGTGTCCGCAAGTGCTCGGATGCACGTGTGTCGGCGGCTCCACCGAGCACATTCGGTGCTATTCAGTTGGTTGGTGTTTTTGTCGGGGAAACTAATGAAATTTTCATGTTTTTGGCTCGAAAATCGATAGAAATTGAAAAACGGGTGTATTTTCAAACGTTTGAACATCGATTTTGTGCAAAAACCCGAAAAAAAAACGCTCAATTTGGAGAGATATGAATTTTCTAATTTTCTACGACAAATTATGAGTTTTGCAAGCAATTTCCAGTTAAAAAGCTCGAAAAAACGGGAAAAACATGCGAAAAATTCATTTTCAGACGAGTCGAAATTGCCCGAGCTGGCGCGAATCTACGGTGGTGCTCGCATTCGCCAACTCGAATTGTACACGTGGCAGACGGAACGTCTCAATTTCGACGTCTTCGCGCCGTTCGAACACCTCGAAACGCTGATCTTCAAAGGTTTTTACCCATTTCTCATTGCTGGCTGAAAAATCGATATCGATCGATAAATTTCCAGACGGCGAGCTCGAAAACCTCAACGCGACCGTCAGTTTGCCGTCGCTTCGAAATCTGGCGATTCAGAATTCGGAAGTGACGTCGGACGCGGAGGTGTGTCACGTTTTGTCCCGTCTCCCGGAGCTGCGCAACGCCTCGTTGAGCCACAACTACTTGGAGCAGTTCGAGTGCTCTTCCACCGCCGCCGGCTCGAAATTGAGCTCGCTGGATTTGAGCCACAATCGGATTGTTCGCATTGGGCTGCCGAGCAACTTGCGAGTTCTGAATGTGGCCGGAAATCGGTTGAGCTCACTTCAGAACGTTTCCATCGCGGATTTGACGCATTTGGGTGAGTTGGGCTCTTGAAGAGTTTGGAGCATTTGGAGCATCTTTCGCTCGCCTTCAGACATTTCGAACAACGCGATCGCCACGTGGCCGACGTCTCCGCAGTTTCCGATGCTCGTCGAGCTGTCCGCCGAGCGTCTCGTCTTCCAAACCGGCTTCGAAATCGATGCTCCCCGACTGGAAAGCCTTCGAATCGACAACTCGGCGCTCGATTTTGTGGATTTCCATCGGATTCGCGCGCCGAAACTGCAAAAGTAGAGCGATTTGAGATGATGTCATGTTTCGGAGCATCGGAGTTTCAGATTATCGTTACGACACCTCGTGGACCTGCAAAATGTGGCCGGACAACTGCCAGAGACCGTTGAGAAGGTCTCGTTGACCGATACGATGGTTCGGACGCTTCCGGCGAGCTTCTTTCCGACGTAAGGGCCCCGTTCAGCGAAAACCCACCGTTTTCCATTTGCAGCCCCCGTAAGACACGCCTCTCCGTCGACTTTTCGTCGTCGCGAATCATCTGCGAGCCGTGCCTTCTTCAGTGGGCGTTGCCGATCTATCCGCAGTCGAGAGTGCGCGAGTTGTGCAACATCACGCGTCCCGAAATCGCGACGGCCGACTGTAAGCTGGGAGTGATCGCGAACGAGACGGGCATTCAGTACGGCAAGTACGAGAAGGCGACGCAAATCTCGTGCTTCTCCTACGGAACCCCGGCCCCGAAAGTCTCGTGGTGGCGGTTCCGACCGTCGCAACGACTCGGCACCTACGATCCGGCCGCCGACAAGGTCGACTACGCGAACGTGTCGGCGGTGAGCCGCGAGAGCTATCGGATCCTCCCCGGCGGCACCCTGCTCATCATGTCGCCCAACAGATCGCACGTCGAGCGATACGTTTGTGTGGCCGAGAACGAGCACGGCAAACAGTACGGCATCTATCAGTTTAGGTCGGTTTTCCCGGGTTGTCTATGAGCTGAAAGTGCTTCTCTCTTCCAGACTGGACTACACGGACTGGTACGGCTACGACGTGTTCCACTCGGTCTTCTGGGGCGGTCTGGCGACGTCGCTCATCGTGTGCCTCATCTCGTTCCTGCTCAACATCACGTGGATACTGACTCGCAAGAGCGCTCTCTGGTGGATTCAGCGAGCCGAGCGACTGTCGCGCGTGCGCAAAATGGTCGAGGCGATGGAAAAGTACCGCGTGCGGCAGATGGAGTCGTTGCACGAAAAGTACACGAAACGTGTGCAAATCGTTCGCGACAACTACCATCAACAAGTGGAGGCGCTTCGCGTCTCGTACGCCGCCCAGCAGGAGAAGTTCCAGAACTACCGAGCCGCGCAGGTCGACGCGGTGCACTCGCATTTGGACGCGATGCGCGACGGCTACAATACGCAGTTGGGACGCGTCAGAGAGTACGGATCGAAGCGCGCCGAGCAGTTGTGGGAGAGCTACGAGCGACAGGTGAGTGCGGGGGGGGGCATATCTGGAGAACTAGTAGTGATAGGGAAATAGTGCGATAGAGCGCTGTTGCGTTGTTTGGGAACAGTATGGATTGAGCTATTTTGAGTTTCAGAGCTTCATATCTTGAAAACTAGAAGAGCTCGCGGAAAAGTGCCAACTAACAAAATGCTCCTCTCATTGTCGGGTACATTTCAGTAGTTCACAACTTTCTCATATCTCTTCTAGTTCTCAAGATATCAGTGCTGAAAACTGTTAAACGTGATCTACACTGTACTTTGTACAGTAGGGCCATGATCTCAGCTTTATCTCGAGAACCAAGAGAGCTAGCGAAAAACCGTCAATTGCAAAGTGGTAGAGAGCACGAAAAGAGCTATTAGTTTTCGAGTTAAAACGGGATCAGAATGTACTATTGTATGTGACGTGGTCACTCGATTTGATCTACCTACTGTACCGTTTTGACACCAATCTCGTTCGATTCATAATGAAAACCGCCCCCAGAAACTGATTTGTCCACTAATCCGATTCTGGCGAAAAAGCCTCCCGAAACTTCAACATCTCGCCCGAATTTCTAGGCGAATGTATTGATTTTTGTGGTATTTGCTGAAAATTGAAATTCCTAAGCTCCATTGGCTCCCCTCAAAGAGCTCGATGAAACAATCGATTACTTTCTGCAGGTGAACCGAATGCGTACGTTCAGTCTGCAACACCGGCTCAAAATGATGCGACAGTACAAGGTGAAGCAGCGATACGTGAACAAACTGCTCGAATCGCTGCAAGCCTCGTCGCCCGACGTTCAACTCGAAAATGTAAGGCGATGGAGCGCTTCTTCTCGCAATTCCAGTTTCAATATGATTTCAGGAGGAGAAGGTGCGCGCCGCTCTCGAGATTCCCGACGATTTGGCGACGATCGACGGCTCGCTGGACACACCGTCACGGCTGTCACGCAGCTCGTCGTTCCACAGCCTTCCCGAGTACGTCATCGACGAGCAGGGCAACGTGCGGCCCGGCATCATACCGGCCAACACCACTATTCGGTATGCACAGAAGAAACTGGACGGCGTCTGGAAGAAAAAGCGACTGAAAGTGTTTCAGATTCGCCGCGAAGCCGTCGTCGTCGACGTCTTCCGGAGAGCCGTCGACGTCCGCCGCCGCCGCCGCCGGACCGGGCACGTCTTCTTCCAGCTCGTCCGGCTATCCACGATCTCCCGACTCGTCACCGCGTCACTAGTAGAATCCGTCGTCGTCGTCGTGCCATCTCCAGAATATCAGGAATCAGAGCTTTTTCATCAGTGTTTGTGTGTGTGTTTGAAACGTTTCATGTCCAATTTCTCTCCGCTTTATTATTTATATCCTACTTTTGTCCACTATTTCTCGTCAACAACCACCTCATAAAAATCGATAATCGCCACGTGGCGTCTCAGAAGACGTCGTCCTCGTCGTCGTCGCGACGTCTTCTTCTTCTCCATCAGACACACCTGATGACGGCACACGTGGAAATCGGGACACGTCAGATCGCTGACGCACCGAAAGACGCGCTCGTTTCGATGAAAACAGTGTCGATTGACGCACTTCTCGTTGCCGTCACAATTGCGATCCGTTAGACAATCGCCGCGTGACGTCGTGACAGCCGCCGGCGTGACAGGTGGGACAATGAGGACGACGATGAAGAGGAAGAGAAAGAGGAAGAGAGGTAGCTGCTGGAAGAGAAAAGTTGGAAAATTTGAATTGCCGCCAAATTTGGGCAGCCCGGTTGGCCTAGAAAACTCACCCGCATCGCTTTTTTCTTCCCTTAACACAGTTTTGGGCGAAGAAAATGATGAAAAACTGAAAATTTTCGGGTCGGTCACCTGGTTGTCTCTCTCGTTTTCTTATCTATTTTCCCCATTTTTTATGTGCCTTATCAATTTTTTGTTCACTTCTGGTGTCAACATCTTCCGATTTGTGAAGGACACTTTTCTTTATTTTTTTTTGCGGATTTTTTGGGATTTTTTTGCGATTTTTTGAGCCCAAAACCCAAAATTCACAAATTTGAAGTTGAAATTTTTTTTCAAATTAAAAAAATTTTTTTTTTTTGAAATTTTTTTGAAATTTTTCTTCTAATTTCAGTCTTTTCAATTGGATTTAAATATTTTTTTCCGATTTTTTGAACATGAAACGCACAAATTTAGAGTTTTAAAAAAATTAAATTTTCGAAAAAACATTTTTTTTTTTTTGAAATTTTTTGAAATTTTCTTAAAATTTCAGTCTTTCTAATTGGATTTTTGGGTAATTAAAATTATTTTTGTTGATTTTTTAAAACTGAAATCCAAGGATTTTTTGAAGATCCAAAAATTAAAATCTTCAATTTTGAAAAAAAAAAATTTTTTTTTTTGGAAAAGTTTTTTTTTCAATTTTTCTCTGTTTTCCCGGAAGGTTTTGAAAAATTTGAATGAAAAAAACGATGATTTAATTTTTTTTCTGTTTATTTTTCGGATTTTTGCGATTTTTTTCACTCCATCGAAAAATTTCAATTTTGAAAAAAACGTTTTTTTTTGGAATTAAAAAAATTTCTGTTTTCCCAAAAGGTTTTGAAAAAATAAAAGAAAAAAAAAGTTGAATAATTGAACATTTTTTCTGTTTTTTAAATTCCATTTTTGTGATTTTTCTGACTGTTCATTGAAGAATTTTAATTTTGAAAAAAAAAAATTTTTTTTTTTTAAATTTTTTTTCTGTTTTTTTCCCAAAACCGAAACGTTTTCGAACAAAAAAAAATGCGAAAAAAAAGTGGAAAAACGAAGAATTCCCAGAGCGCCGCACACGAAAATTTATCGTTCTCTTTTCCCGTTTTCTCGGTTTTTCTCGAAATTTCCATTTTTCAGTTTTCCACATCCAGAAAACAAGCGAGAAAATGCGATTTTTCACGATTTTGGTGAGTTTTTTTTCGAAATTGCGAAATTGCGAAATTTCGCAATTTCGCAATAGAGCGCATTTGCATCATTTCAGTTTCAGAGCCTCCTTATCGTCATTCCGATTTCGATTTGGTGCCACGACGATGATGTCGACGACGACGACGCCTTCAATGTGACGGCGACGTCTTCCGAATCGGAGATTCTACAGAATCTCACGTCGTCATCTTCAGATGAAGATAAAGATCTAGAAGAAGAAGACGACGATGAAGGGGAACGTCTTCTCGTCCGAATTCCATCGTCATCTGAAGGCGAGAAGGCGATGACGACGACGACGTCGCCAGACGACATTCCGTACCTGCCGCTCATCGAACGGTGCTCTCTCGACTCGGAGTGCTCCGACGAGACGACGTCGTGCTCCGACGGCAAGTGTCTTCCGAAGACGTCGTCGCACGACTTTTTCGCGTTCGGCCTCTTCCGCACGTGTCACAACCAGCTGCAGTGCCCGCCCGGCAATAAGTGTCTCCTCCGAAAATGTGTCCCGTTTCGTTGGTAATGAAGACGTTTTGCGATCATGGCCCGAATTTCGTATGGTATCTCGAAAACTAGAAGAGCTGGAAGAAAAGTGTCAACTAGCAAAATGTTCCTTACAATGAGAGCAACATGTTATCAGTTGACACTTTCCCCCCAGCTCTTCTAGTTTCCGAAATATGAGCTCTTAAAGATGCTCAATTGAGCAAATTTGGCAATCCTGTCATATCTCGAGAACTAGAAGAGCTGGGGGAAAAGTGTCAACTGACAAAATATAGCTAACAAGGTGAGAAACAAATTGTCAGTTGACACTTTTCCCCGAGCACTTCTAGTTCCCGAGATATGAGCTCTGGAAGCTCCGCCCCTTTTGATGAAGTATGTAGACGTGAAAAACAGCAACAGAACACTTCTTCATTCTTCCTTCCTCTTCTGTTTCACATGAACAAGTGCTTCTCCAGCTCGTACTCCTTCATCTCGGCCGCCCGTTTCGACGCCTTCTCGAAGTAGTCCTTCTGAATTTTGCTGCGCAACGAGCACGCCGCGAAGCCGCGCACAACGACGACTGCAAACAAAATGGGCGGAACTCAGATGACGTCACGTCTTCTCTTCTTCTCCAACACTTACAGACGACGGCGAGAAAGTTGACGTAGCAGTAGATGGTGTGACCGTTCTGGAACGCCGCGAAGTGCTCGGAGAACGTTCTGGAAACGGAGAAAATCACTTAGAAGACGTGAAGTGAAGGCGTTACGCGTTGTGGTCGGGACTCAGGATGTAGTCGTGGATGTTGTGACGCGGACCGCTTGTCTCGAGCAGATGCGGATGACGTTGCACATTGGCCGTCGCGTAGATCGGGAGGAAGATCGAGCGGATCAGAAAGCACGCGATGGCAAAGTTCTGCAAATGCGCCAGCAAACTACTTGAACGGTGTGTCGGGAAACGCGCCAGCAACAGCTAGTCAGGTAGGACACTGAAAACGCGCCAGCAAGTTCTACGGCCTATACAGAAAAAGCAAGTCAGGTAGAGCACTGGAAACACGCCAGCATCAACTAGTCCGGTTGGGCTCTGAAAACGCGCCAGCAAGTTCTACTTTCTATCTCGAAATGCGCCAGTAAATCCTAGTCAGGTAAAGGCACTGAAAGCGTGCCAGCAAACTACTCGAGACTATCTGCAAACGCGCTCCATCGAACATCGAACCCACCATTTCGCGTTTCGAGAAACCGTGTCGCCCGAACGCGATCATCATGACCACGCCGAGCACGAGACACGCGCCGGACATCCAAACGACGACGTCGCCGACGTCGCCGCCGGCAGTCGGCGCGAACTGCAGGCCGAACAGGAGCATGAGGAGGTGACCGACGACGGCGAAACCGCATCCGGCGCGAAGATAGAGGTAGTGGCACTGAAATTCGGTGAGAAGACGTGCCGAAAGCGGGGGAAGAAAAGGAACAGACGTCGTTGACGATTCGGACGGTGCGCGGACGGTGGAGCCACGCGTCGAGCATCTCGACAAACTCCGGACACAACGACGATGAGCAGAAGGAGCCCATGGCTGAAAATGTAGTCGTGCTCCTCCTCACCATCACCGGCGAGAGGAGGAGGAGGGGAAACCATGGAAACCCGGGAGGGGAGAGGCGTCTTTAATTAGAGGGTGCTCTTTCACGCATGAGCTCGAGCTCGCGGAGCCCGAGAGCACACCCTGATCAAATGCTCGGGGCTCTCCGCTAATGAGCACTTTTCGAAACGCAAACGCAAACGCCAACGCATGAAAACGCAAAAAGCGAGGTGTTGGCAAGGAAACAGAGACAGCCCCCTCAATTAGATAAAAGTGAGAAGTGGCGGTGATGGAAGGCATGTTGTTAGTCACTTGTTTATCCAAAGTGCTCCCTCCTCTTCTCTTCTCTTCGACACACGGAGAAGCGGCGAGAAAAGAGCCCTCGCTGAGCCACTGAGCC
This sequence comes from Caenorhabditis afra, assembly GCA_963570955.1. Classification (NCBI taxonomy): domain Eukaryota; kingdom Metazoa; phylum Nematoda; class Chromadorea; order Rhabditida; family Rhabditidae; genus Caenorhabditis; species Caenorhabditis afra. The sequence continues at coordinate 7,158,752 of OY751534.1, forward strand.
CTCAAGATGGCGGTGGAGCTGCTGCTGGAAGTGTTGCGCTTCTTCTGGGAGCACGTCGACTGGAAGTTCGCCGCCGAGTTCGCCGTCGTCCTCGTCGTCGTTCTCGTCATTCTCTGGATTTGCTTCGTTTATTGGCGTGAGCGGTGAGTCTTTTTTTATGTGAAGAGCAACCGAGAAAATTGAGGGGCAAATTATCTTATTTCATAGAGGAGCCCGTTTTGTTTGGACAAGAAGGCCTGATTTGGAGTTGGGACCCCTTTTTGTTTTCAGAAAACTGTGGTTTACAATAATGACCTTTTATTTCCCGCTAGGAACCCCGTTTCATAGTTGGCACCTCTATATTACGAAATTTGGCCCTCTTTTACTATTAAGACCCTTCTTTTTTGACAAAACCCATTAATTTGAAGTTGGGACCCCTTTTTGTCTCCGGAAAACCTTGATTTACAATTAGCACCTCCAATTTCCCGCTAGGAACCCCGTTTCACATTCGGGACCTCTATATTACGAAATTGAACCCTGTTCCATTATTTAGACCCCACTTTTTCTCCAGAAAACCCTGATTTGAAGTTGGGACCCCTTTTTTTTCACAGAGAACCCTGATTTACAATAATGATTTCCAATTTCAACCGGGATCCTGTTTTTTGCATGAGAAACCCTGTTCCACAGTTGGGGACCCCTATGTTACGATTTTGAAGCCTGTTCCATTAGTTAGAAACTTGATTTGAAGCTGGGACCCCAAATTCGTGAAAAGGACACTTGTTTTTGAGCTGGGACCCTTGTTTCTCGATGGGAGTACTTGGTTTACGATTGGGAACGCTGGAACCCTTTCTTTCCACGAAGAGCCCTGTTTCACATTTGGAACCCCTAGTTTACATTGATGAACACAGAGACCTCTAGTTTACAACTGAAACCCCTGAACCCGCTTGAATTCGGCCCCCCTTTTCAAAACCCTCATTCTGATGATGCAGGCGGCACAACGAGAAGATAGTGGCCGAGTGGAGGATTCCGATGAGACGACTCAAGTTGGTCATCACTCGGAGCGCCGATCTCGTAAGTCCCCCCCCACCCACCGATCGATTATCGATTGATTGCTCATGGCCCCTCCTTCCATCAGGCGTCGCAAAAGAAGGAAATGGAGAAGAAGACGAAAGACGAGTCGGTTCAAGTGCGCAACGAGGAGAAGGGCGAGAATCCGGTCATCTCGATGCGACGAACGTTGACCGCGTACGCGCTCATCGACGGCTCGTTGCGTGCCGAGTACGTGCCGTTCCGACAGAACAAGCACATCGCGATCACCGCCGAGATACGCGACTATTTGAGCGAGTTGCGACGGATGAAGCACGAGAACCTCGTGCAGTTCATCGGATTTCAGATGAACGACGGACCCGGTCTAATGCACGTTGTGCACGCGCTCATCGAGAGGGGCACGCTGGAGGTGGGGAATGTGCCAAAAGTGACCTACTTTCCCTAGATTTGACCTACTTTCCCTAGATTTGACCTACTTTCCCTAGATTTGACCTAATTTCCCTAGATTTGACCTACTTTCTCTAGATTTGACCTACTTTCTCTAGATTTGACCTACTTTCCCTAGATTTGACCTACTTTCCCTAGATTTGACCTAATTTCCCTAGATTTGACCTATTTTCTCTAGATTTGACCTACTTTCCCTATATTTGACCTAATTTCTCTAGATTTGACCTACTTTCTCTAGATTTGACCTACTTTCTCTAGATTTGACCTACTTTCCCTAGATTTGACCTACTTTCCCTAGATTTGACCTAATTTCCCTAGATTTGACCTAATTTCCCCGGATTTGACCTACTTTCCCTAGATTTGACCTAATTTCTCTAGATTTGACCTACTTTCTCTAGATTTGACCTACTTTCTCCAGCTTTGACCCACTTTTCCTACATTTGACCTACTTTCTCTAGATTTGACCTACTTTTCCCAGATTCGACCTACTTTTCCCAGATTTGACCTACTTTCCGCATATTTGGCCTAGTTTATCTACATCGATCGATCACAAAAATCAGATAAAGCAATTAGTGACTACCTAGCACCTCTGTATGTATGTTAATTATCTCCATTGTAGATAGAGCAATTACTAACGACCACCTGTCTCCAATTAGTTTTGTAAGATGTTATCTGTTTGACCTACTTTCTCTAGATTTGATCTACTTTTCCACTTTTCAGGAGTTTTACTCTTCAAAACGTCGCGTTTTCACACAAGAAGACGGCGCGAAGAACGAGATGGAGTACATCTTCAAGACGTCGTTTATGAGGGACATCCTAAAGGTAGTCGCACGCGACGCGACCGCATCGCATCGCACCTCTCATCCCATTTCCATTCGCAGGGTCTACAATTCCTGCACACGAGCCCCATCGGTTGTCACGGTATGCTCACCGCCGCGCAGTGTCTCATCGACATCAACTGGGTGCTGAAACTCGCGCTGCACGGCGTCGGCAACTTCGTGAACGAGCAACGCAAAATGGGTCGCGTCGAGTCGGAGGCGCACACACCCTTCATGTCGGTCCAGATGTACGTGTGCCTGCCGCCCGAGTGTCTCAAAGAGTGTCACGTGACGGGCAACGAGGTGCAACAAATGATCGTCGGCACGGCGGCCGGCGACATCTACTGCGTCGGCATGATCTTCTTCATGATGCTCGAGAACGAGAATCCGTTCGCGCTGCCCTACAGTTCGGTCGCCACCAAGCCGGGCCCCGACTTCTACCGCGACATCATCGAGAACGGGCGGATGCCGGTGAGCTTGAAAGCGACGAAAGACGAGCAACACCTGTTGCCGCTGCTCGAAGAGTGCTGGGATCGCAATCCGGCGATGCGACCGTCGATCAAGACCATCGAGGACACCATCTCGCTCGTCTACCCGTACGCGCACGGCAATCTCGCCGATCAGCTGATTCGCATCAATGAACGGTATGCGGATGAGCTCGAGGAGCGTGTGGCTGACAAGAAGATGGAGTTGGAGAGCGCGCAGAGGACGACGATGGGCCTACTGAATGAGATGTTACCGGCGTGAGTTTTATCGGATTTTGAGAACTAAGCTAGCAGTGTCAGCTACAAATTTTTAGTTGCTTCCAAAATATGAACGGGTAATGACTCATTTCTTGAGAACTAGGCCAGATGGAAGAAAGTTGTCAACTAACAAAATATTCCTCAGATTGTCAGCTACATTTTCTCAGTTGACAACTTTCTTCTACCTCTTCTAGTATTCTTGGCCTCTAGCTCTTCCAGTTCCGGGCGAGAGTTGGGCGGAAGACGGAAGACGGAACAAATATACCCGGATAGAACTGGAACACGGTTCTTGAAAGAAAATTTGGAGAAAATTGGTGTAGATTTACGATAAACATTCCAGAAGCATCGCCGCAAAACTGCGCGTCGGCATCACACCGCCACCGCGCAACTACGACTCGGCCACCGTCATGTTCGTCCAAATTTGCGATTTCGGCGTTTTGGTCAAACGCATTCGACCGAACGAGATCATTCAGTTTCTCAACGACGTCTTCGATCAGTTCGACACCGTCATTCGAAAACACGACGCATACAAGGTGGAGACGACCGGCGAAACGTATATGGTCGCGTCGGGTGTGCCGCACGAGAACGACGGACGTCACGTCTCCGAAATTGCCGACGTTAGTCTGGACATTCGTGACATGTCCTACACATACAAATTGCCCTGGATTCGGCACTATCAGGTATCGGGAAAGGGGAAAAGAAATGCGAAAAACCACGAAAATTCAAATAAATGTCAATTGAAAACCGTTCGTTGCGAAACCTGCCGACTAGTTTAGTGCTGCGCCTTTAAAGTACGGTAGCCAGCAATTTTTTAAATTTTTTAAATTTTCGCCAATTTCACCAAATTTTCGGGGAAAACCCGCCTATTTTTGAAAAACTAAGTTAATTATTGAATGTTTCAGCTCCGCGTCCGCATCGGTTTCCACGCGGGACCCATCGCCGCCGGCGTCATCGGCATCAAATCGCCGCGCTACTGCCTGTTCGGCGACACCGTCAACTTCGCGTCACGAATGCAATCCAACTGTCCGCCGAATCAGATTCAAACCAGCGAGCTCACCGCCCGCCGGCTCATTCCGATGAACGTCTACAAGTTGGTGAAGCGCGGAATCGTGCACGTCAAGGGCAAAGGCGAAGTCAACTGTTTCTGGCTCAACGAGCACATTCACGACGACGGCGACGGCGGCGGTGACGGCGTCAAAAGAACTTTATAATAAGACATTCCATCGGTTCACACGTTCGGTCGATTTTTGGCGACGACGACGACGAGTTCACTTATTTGACCATGTAGTTCAACGGCATTCCGGGCTCCCAGTCGTACGGAAACTCGGGTTTGCCGCAATTCTGCAACGCCTGCTTCATGAGACGATAAATTTCCGCGTAGTTCGGATCGGCAAAATAGTCCCAGCTGTCGATCATCGTCATAATCTGTTTGAGCTCCTGCGCGGGACACGGATGCACAAACATCTTGTCGGGCGTGTTGCGAATGTTCTGTTTCGCCTGTCCGACCTGGTTCATGTCGGTGATCTCTTTCCACGGAACACGGCCGACGGTCAGCTCCACCTGCATGTAGAGCCACGTCTCAATGTCGTCCTTTCTGCAAATCTCTTGGTTCTCTTAGTTCGGCTCGAGCCTGTATCAGTTTCAGAGCCTCATATCTTGAAAACTACAAGAGTTTAAGAAAAGTTGTCAACTAACAAATTGTTCATCTCATTGCCAGCTACATTTTGTTAGTTGACAGTTTCCGTCTAGCTCTGCTAGTTCTCGAGATATGAGGGCAGTTGACGAACCTTCCGAGCTCCTGCTGCTTGTGACAGGCGATCGGCGCGTATCGGACCGTTCCACGAAAGCCGGCGGCGGCTCTCGGTTTGCGAATCACCCCGTTGTTGTCGGTAAACTTGCGAGCCATTCCAAAGTCCAAAATGTACACTTTGCGCAGCTCGTTGAGCTCGGCACGCCCGATCGTGTAGTTGCCGGGCTTCACGTCGCGATGCAGATAGCCAATGTTGTGCAGATCCTCCAACGCTTCGAGCGCCTGCACACCGCAGCTCAGCGAGCACGCCAGACTCAGCGACTGTTGCGGTGTGCCTTTGCGCAAGTCCTGCAGGGATTTGCCGACGAGCGTCATGACGACGTAGTTGAACGATCCGTATCGTCCCTTGTCCTCGATTTTGCAAAAGTGGCGGGAGCCGCGTTTGGTGAGCTCGTTGAGCACGAGCACCTCCATTTTCAACACTTGCATCGCCTCGTTGATCGCCTCCACTTTGAGCGCGTACTTGCCCGTCGGATCGGTGCACAGGTAGACGGCTCCGCAACCGCCCTCGCCAAGCTTCTTGGTGATCGTCCAACGCTCGACCTGTGCTTACGAGACCATCTGACTGCTACAGTAACCCGTCGATACCTACCATTGAGCCGGCGTTTAACTGGACAAGCTCGGGCGGTGGCGCTGTCATTGTTCTGTTCGGCGCAAGAGACTCGGTCTTTTCACACGAGATTAACACTTGAGGAATGAATCGCCGCCAGTTGTGCGGCTTGTGCCGCTTATCAAGTTCAACCACTGCCACGTGGCACATCGGGACGGTGTCACGTCACGTGACCTAAGCGTTGACAGAAACGGTTTTTTTGCTTATTGATTGATTTACTGAGTGAAAAATGATGACACCGACGGAATGCATGAAAAGCTTTTTGAGTGGCTCTTGGCTCGAGGACGAAACGACGCGTCGTGAGAGGGCCGGCGGCGAGGGCAACATCTCCCAAATTCCGCTGACGCAGAAGAACGAGACTCCGGCGGCTCCGGCGGCTCCGGCTGGAGCAGCATCGGGAGCAGTTTCGGGCGGGCAGCAGGCCGGCGACGACGATCCGCAACACCAGCAGGAGGCTGTCGATCCGCACATCACTCCCGATTTCGCTTTCGAGTCGACCGCTCAGCACGGCGTAAGTGGCAAGGTCTATGGTCCGACTGTAATGAGATCAGCATGGCCTAGAATGCCATTTCACTAAATAAAAACTGTTCTAGAATCTAGATGAGGCTAATATCCGACAGTTAAGACTCGACCTAAGATCCGATCCCCTTAGAACCCGCTGCTCGTGACCTAGCATCCGAAAAAAAACCTGCGCTAAAGCTTAGGCACCGATGAACATGAAAGCTAAGATAGGATCGAAATGGCCTAGGATCCAACAATTCAGACTGGGATAGATAAAAAAACATTCGTAACAACCAAAGCCTAAGATAAGAGTTTACTTATCCTATCGCAGCTCTAGACGTGGCCTAGGATCTCCTGAGTCAAACATTGGCATGGCCTAGGAACCCAAGATAACCTAGCCTAGAAGTGCAATTGATGGCCTAGAATCCGACTAGCTAACAGACTCGTTTCCACCTATTTTCTACCAGTTCTAAACGTGGCCTAAGATACCGATAAGCTTAACTTTCCTGGCCTATCCTAGGTACCTGACCCTATGAAACCAAATAGTTATTAACAGACTCGTTTCAACTTATTCGATGGCAGCTCTAGATGTGGTCAAAGATTCCAAGATAGCTTGGCCTAGGATCCGACCTGCTAACTGACCCTATGATCCTAATCCAGGCGACACTTCTCGAGGGAATGCACAGCGACGTGCTCATCGCGCCGCGCCCGTTCGATCATTTTCTCAAGAACGGACTGTCGAATCGAATGCCGCACCTCTACATGTACGACTACAATCGAGTGCGTCTCAGCAATAAGCACGGCAAACACGACTACTATCACGCGTCCTATGTCGACGGATTCAACAAGCGATGTGAGTTCTGTTTGTCCTGGCCCAACAACTTCTCAATGGCTTCTTCCAGACGCCTACATAATGGCACAGGCGCCGTTCGACGACGAGACGGAGCGAGGCTTCTGGCGGATGGTCGTCGATCGGAAGCCGTCGATGATTCTCGTTTTCGGCGACATTGACGAGAAGAAACGATGCAACGCGCCCTACGACACTTCGGTGAAAGGCTTCGAGAAGTTGATTCTGTCGGAGACCAACTCGAAAACGTTTCTCGAGCACGAGCTGAAGGCGAAGATCAACGGACAGTTCTGGCCGGAAGTCAACGAGACGCGCAAGTACGGCAAAATATCGATTGGCACGAAAAACGAGCACTCACAACAGGACCACGTGAAGACGTACGATTTGACGGTCAAGGAGGGCGGCGAGGGTCCCGGTGTCGAGGGCCGACCGGCGGTTTTGATGCACCTGTACGAGTGGGGCAAAGACAAGGAGGACGAACTTCCCGAGTACATGCAGAACATGTTGGCCGCGGTACGCGCTTAGATCTTGACGTTCTAGAAACCAGCCTCACTCTTTCCAAGATTATAAGGTTTGGAAAAGTGCAAAACGGTCAGGTTGGGGTAGTTTTGGAATCAGCGTGACGAGATCTGTGCAGTGACCACGTTTTCCAGATCAAAGTGCAAACGGTTCGCTACTCGAAGACGCCGGGCGCGTTCGACGGTCCCGTCCTGCTAGTGTGCGCCACCGGCGTCCACAAATGCGCCTACTACGCGCTTCTCGAGATTGTCATGACGCGCATGAACGAACTGCACAAGGTCGGCTTCCGCGAGACGATGGCGACGATCAAGATGCAACGGTTCGGCTGCTTCCGCACCGAGGGTCCCTACAAAGCGATCCGTCAGATGATCATGAACACCGCCATCGTCAACGGTATAGTGCATGACGCGGCGATCGGACCGGCGCCCAAATCGAAGCATCACAACAAATCGTCGAAGACACCCAATCGTGGGTTTGGGAAAAAGTGAACTGCGTTTTGAAATGAATGAAAGGAAAAAAAGCATCAGCCCAATGCGGGGCTCGAACCCGCGACAACCAGATTAAGAGTCTGGTGCTCTACCGACTGAGCTAACCGGGCGGCGACAGCAGCGGGTCGAGATGGCGTAGAAGTGCGCGTGTTTCCTGCCACCGTTGACCTTTTTTATTTCACAACTGCAGTTCCAGGTGGCCTAGTGGTAAAGCACGCGTCTACTAATCCACACATTGCAAGTTCGAACCCGTATGCACCCAAAACTTTTTTTTCCATTCCGAATGCCATAATTATTATTTATCACTCTTCTCGATCTATCGAATCGACGATCACTACTTGGGACAAACGCCGGTAAGTGAGCAAATGTTGTAGAGCTCGTTGGCGAGACGCGTCACAACGATCCGGTCATACTTGGGTTCCCATAGACACGTGGTGGCGCTGTCTTGATTGCCTGTAGATACAGACAATAGTGGATAGCGGGAAGAAAGTGGAAAACTGACGTTCCTGATAGAGGACGAGTCCGCTGGCAGTGTGCCTGACGTCGGTTTCGAAGCCCGCTATGGTCGCACCACCGTACTCCTCCATACACAACGGAGCCGACGGTCGGTAGCACTGGACACGTGTGATGTTCTCCCACGGCTCACCGTGACACGCGACAGGACGCTCGAGCCAACGCTCGTTGAGCTGGGCGGGGTGTGCCGCCGTGATGTACCTGCTTGTGGGGTGCAGGCCGACGTCGCCGAGACAGATCGGAATGTAGTGCGGCGACGTGATGTTCCTCGCCAGTTCCATGATGATGTAGCCGGGTAGATTACCGTACGGTTGGCAGTAGTGCACTCCGGTGGCGCTCACGACGCGCTCTCCTCTCGACGGATCGTTGGTGAAAGCGATGCGTGTGCCTTCGATCTCTTTCCGTCCAAATTGATAGTTTCTGCAAAACGATCGTTTTCAAACGATAGATCTCGTTGAGATGAATCGATTGATACCCCCCTTGTGGAAAGTCGTCGAAACAAGTCAAGTTGGGGTATCAATCGATTCGGCGCAACGAGATCTATCCAACCAACTACACTAACGCAATCAGATCACAATATCCTTCGAACAGCCGGGGAATGATTCTCGATCCGGTGAGCACGTGTCTCGGCGAGATCAACGTGCCGGTCGCCGTCTCCGAGTTTCGGTAGAGTGTGACGACGAACGGCACCCACGAGTGATCGAATGGGATCACTCGATCTATCTCGCTGATCGGCTTCAAACCCATGCGTGGTTGGCCGTAGATCAAATCTGAAAACGGTAGATCACAAACATCTTTTCGATGGGAAACTGACTGGCGCCGCATTTCTGATTGTTCTCCTCGTTCTCGACGGCGTTGAGTTTTCCGTGTCCGGGAAGAGGCGGCGGAGCCGGAGTCGGATACCGGATAATGATAAATGCGTTGGTGAGCAGCACACATGTGCTCAGCAGCCAGACGATCATCTTTTCGGACTTTTCGCGAAAAGACACGCCCGGTTTCTTTCTGGTGCTGCCACGTTCAGTAGGATATCTGCCACAGGTTCACGTAGTTGCAGCTAGCAAATTAAAAGAAACAAAAAGCATCAGCCCAATGCGGGGCTCGAACCCGCGACAACCAGATTAAGAGTCTGGTGCTCTACCGACTGAGCTAACCGGGCGGCGACACCGATGGGTCGAGATGGCGTAGAAGTGCGCGTGTTTCACGCCTTTCGACACTGTCTCTCCTGCCACCGTTGACCTTATTAATTTCAGAACTGCAAGTTCCAGGTGGCCTAGTGGTAAAGCGCGCGTCTACTAATCCACACATCGCAAGTTCGACACCCGTCCGTGTCAGACGTCTTTTGTTCGCTCTGTTCTGAACTCTAGACGCCAACGCCAAAGTGCACTCGCTCTAATACCTTCCCCCTCGCTCTCTCTCTCTCTCTCTCCGCTCGACACAACTTCCATCCAATTACCAAGATTAAAGGGCTTCTTTGCTCCGCGCGGGCGCGCGCGCTGACACACACACACACTCACAGACTCGCTCGTCGAGCCACCGTCTTATTCTTTATCACATGAGCTGTCCGGGTCTCTCCCCCCTCTCTCTTCTTCTTTTCCTTTCACTCCCCCATAGGGACATGTAAACAATCAGCGGAAATCAGAGTGGAAAAGGCGAGAGCGCAAGAAGAGATGAAGACGTCGTCGGGCTCATTTCTCACACCTTCTTTCTCTCTCTCGATCTCTCTCTTCCTCCCATTTGTCTTCCTTCTTCTTCCCTTTTCTTCTTTCTGGCCGTACCAAATAATAATGCTATGAATACATCTGTGCTCACTTCTCCTTCCCCTTCCACTTCAAAACGAGTCTAGAGGACATGTGAGCCCCGGCGAGTCAGACGCTCTTTTTGTTTATGATGAAACGAGAGAGAGAGAGAGACAGAAAGCGGAAAAGCCAGAAGGACGTCGTATTCAACTATATGTATGACATGTCCCACCGCACACACCCCCTTCCAAAGCTTTTTTGTCTCCCCACTTTCCCTTTTCCTTCTTCTCCCATTTCCCGCCACTTTTTCCCCATATCTGTCAGCTTTTTTTCGGAGCACTCGTGTTTTCAGCGCCGTTTTGTTTGGCCCACGTTTTCGATGGTTTTCAATGAAACGGAATGAGAAGTTTCGTTTCACTGTCATTTTGAGACAGTGAGATAGATCTTTTTGACCTACTTTCTCTAGGTTTGACCTACTTTCTCTAGATTTGACCTACTTTCCCTAGGTTTGACCTACTTTCTCTAGATTTGACCTACTTTCTCTAGTTTTGACCTACTTTCTCTAGATTTGACCTACTTTCTCTAGTTTTGACCTACTTTCTCTAGTTTTGACCTACTTTCTCTAGATTTGACCTATTTTTTCCTAGATTTGACCTACTTTCCCTAGATTTGACCTACATTCCCAAGGTTTGGCCTAGTTTCTTGAGATTTGACCTATTTCTGCACATTTGACCTAGTTTATCTACATCGTTCGATCACAAAAATCAGATAAAGCAATTAGTGACTACCTAGCACCTTCGCCTCGAGCGGGGGAAGGATGGTTAAAGTACAAAGATTAAACCGATGTACAGTTATGGGGTTGGGACAAGAAATAAAGAGAGGTACTCAATCGAGTACACTACGTATGTATGTTAATTATCTCCACTGTAGATAGAGAAATTACTAACGACCACCTGTCTCCAATTAGTTTTGTAAGATGTTATCTGTTTGACCTTATTTCCCTAGATTTGATCTACTTTATCCAGACTTGACCTACTTTCTCCAGATATGACCTACTTTCTCCAGATATGACCTACTTTCTCTAGATATGACCTACTTTCTCTATATTTGACCTACTTTCTCTAGATTTGACCTACTTTCCCTAGATTTGACCTACTTTTCCTAGATTTGACCTACTTTCTCTAGATTTGACCGCCTTTCTCTAGATTTGACCTACTTTCTCTAGATTTGACCTACTTACCCTAGATTTGACCTACTTTTCCATATTTGACCTACTTTTCCAAATTTGACCTTCTTTCCCCAGAATTGACTCAATTTTCCTAGATTTGACCTACTTCACCTGGCTTCAACCAAATTACACCAGATTCGATTACATTTTCTCGCAGAATGGTCACAGTGATTCCGAAAATCATCACCACACCGTATCCGCGTACCCGTCTCCCACTCTACCTCTACACACTTTCGATAGTAAGAGAAAACCCTTTTTTTTCGTATTTCCTGCCCCCAAATTGTTGTTACATTTCAGTGTATCGCGTGTTCACTTCTCTACTGGAACCTGCTCTACTGCAAAAACTACAATTGTCTCGAGCGCATCTCGAAAGTCGAGGGCACCCCGTTGCACTTATTACAAGTGGGTCAAATTTCGACACAAATGGGAGATTTTCGGGGGTGTTTTTGCAGTATTTTCCAGTCGTCGCCGGTCCGCTCATCATATTCATCTCGTTTTCGTGGCTCATCATCGCCGTTCACTATGCGAGCAGCCCGTGTGTGCTCGCCTTCAATTTTATGGTAAATTGGCTTTGAAAATCACGAAAATTACTGGAAAATCGATAAAAATCGATAATTTCTCGTTAAAAATCAATAAACTCGCAAAAAATCGATAATTTCGCAATCCAATTCGTATTTCCGTTTCCAGGAGATGCCCTCCGCGGTTTTCTGCTCGCTGCTCGGCGGAATCAGCTCGGTTATCGAAATTCACTTTTCGATCGACGTCACCGACGTTCAGTGGACCGACCAGTGGCTTCTTTCGGCGGTAGACACCCGAAAATCTCGAAACGCCACCAAAAATCGATAATTTCAGGGCTCCTCGATCGCACTCTGCCTTCTGCACGCCACAATCGCGTTCACGCTCCAATGAAAACGAGAAACAGGGAAAAACAAGAGAAAAAGGCGGGAAATTCAAAAAAACCCTTCATTCGTTGCTCAAAAATCAATAAAAAATATCGATTTTCTAAATAGTGAAATTCGGCGGTCAATCGATAATTTGCTGCATTTTCCAGCTTCTCGACGACTCCGACGGCTCGTATTTCTAGAAACGGAAGAATTTCCGGTGTTTAGCGGGGTTTTCGCTCACATCTTCCATATTTTTGACGAAAAAATAGAAATTGAGCGCGTCGACGCCGTCGGCCTTCATTTCAGACGACAGTTCGCCGAGCGTCACGTCGCACTTGCTGGATTATCGATTTTTTGGGGGTTTTCAGCGAGTTTTGGAAGTAAAACTCACGACGGCGGTACGAGATGACGAAACAGGTTGGTTCGCGGCGGTTTGCGCATCAGCTCGCAACGCGGACGTCTCCAGATGACGTCGTACGGCGACGCGAAGACGTAGAACGAGAACTTGTTGCGGCTGCAAACAATTGGTTCTCATTTGGCATTAGAGCGCACTTTCAACATTTCCTTGGCGATACTCTCGACGACGTGACGGACGAGAAGGCCGATGGAGCCGTCGTTGGGCAGCTCGAACGAGGTGTAGAAGTTCTGCATGAAGTGCACCTTCACCAACATCAAACGCTTCGGTTTGGCGTCGTCGTTGACGACGTCTTCGACGTTGACGGCGTCATGACACTTGAGCCAACGTCTCTGCTGCTCGGCGAGCAACAGGTGCTCTTGCGACGGCACCGGCGTGTACATCGTCGGAACGCCGCACTCTTCCGCTGCTGCTGCTGGTGGTGGTGGTACTGCCGTTTCCGCCTCGTCGACATACCAAAACCCCATTCTCACAAACGTCTAGTATCCGAAAAACTATTGGCGCAGAAATGCAATGAGTCCGAAAGTCGCAAATGATTCTTTTTTGCGGGCGAATTAATCTCGCTTTGAATGTGTTTTTTTTTCTGGGCGGTTCAGGTAATCGGTTCACGCAAGAAATCGCTAAAAATAAGGAAAAAACACTTCAAAATTCAAAACTACCGCCGTTTTTCACATTCTCAATGGAGCGCGTTTACTGACCCCTTTTCATTTTTCCACCATTTTCCATCGAAAAAGCCGCGATTTTCGCAGTTTTCAATGGAAAATTCTTCGTTTTTCTCGCAAAAGAATTAGTATTTGATCGGATGAAGTGTGTTATTTGCGCGCGAAAGAAATATCGGATTACAATTTACTTATTAGAAGACGGATGAGATTAGTTGGTTCTGATCTTTATTTCTCGGCTAATCCGTGTGACGCAGTGTACTTTTCCAGGGAAATGCAGGTTTTCAGCGAGTTTTCAGCGGATTTTCAGGAAAAAATGGGGGGAAAACGGGGGTAAATTGACTTTCAAAAGTTTCCAGCCGGTTTTATCGATTTTTCATGCATATACTGGTCCCCCCCTGGGCTAGATGCCCTTTCGGGTGCACTTTCGAAGAGCGCGGAGCACGCAGAGCACGCCGAGTGACTCATTGAGCCGTCGACTGGTCAGTGAGCCGCCGTCTGATCGGTCAAACTCTCCGCGCGCGCGCGAGAGAGAGAGACGCAGACGCTGGCTCTCTTTTCATACTTTTTATTATTTCAAAACGAAAAGGGGGGGGGGGGGGGGGAGGCCGCTTTGCGGACACAAAGAATGTTGTGGGATGGATGGGAACAGATAAAATTGAAAGTAGAATGAAAGGTAAAAAAGTTATTGCTCTACGTGTGTGTGGAACCAGTTACGGTGTGAAAGGGGGAGGAAAGTGAAACGATTCGATGTGAAAAATGATAAGGTTACAGAGAGTCGTTGTCGTTGTACGGGAGAGCTCACTTGTCCTGCTTGAAGCTGTCCAGATTGAGCTGATGGTCGATGACGTCGCGCTTGTGGACGCCGAGACGAACGCCGAGACGTTTGCGGCGGCCCCACTGCAACAGTGACCCGGTTTTCCCGTTCAAATGACCAAGTTTTGAGGGGAGTTGCCCTACCTTTTCGAGCACGGTGACGTCGTCGTGATCGTGAATGCAGTAGAAGTTGACGCAAGTGACGGTGATGACGCCGATGACGAGGAAGAAGACGCACCAGACGGCGACGACGCCCAGCAGGTCCTGGTACCCGAAGTCTTGTTTCGGCATTCTTTCTGGAGAAATGATGATGTGAAGATCATTGAAAAATAGGGGGAAAAGGCGAGCGAAACGACGGGTTTATTTGCCCAGAATCGCGCGCGGCTCGGGCCTCATTAGCCAGAAGGTTTTCGCGATGAAATCCGAGAAATTCTCGTGGTTTTCGTCTATTTTCTATTTTGTGATGGGAATTATAGGAAGAAACGAGAAGAAATTGGGCTATCCGGAGCGTTTTGCGAGTGAGAATGAGGTGGGGGAGACCCCCGGAGGCGCAGCACACACAGGCTCCGCCCACTTCTCCCCCTCCTTCCTGCCCTCCCTGCTTTTCTCTCGTCGCCCCGTTGATCGGTCAATGGAAAATCATTTTGACGAAGCACCGGCAGCAACAGCACAAAAGAGCACCTTTCTCAGGGAATTCGGTATCGATCTGCAGCAGGAGAAAAACATATCTGCGCAGGAAACTACAAGCTTGAAACGGGCCAAGGCAGATATGTATTTTTCCTGCTGCAGGTATGTATTTCATCGAATCAGACATGTAACTTGTATCAGACATGTAAACTAGCGAATCAGACATGTAAATTTCCTGCACAGATTTGTAAATCTCCTGATCAGATCTGTAGTTTTTTACATATCTGATCAGCTCTGCTGCAGATCTGTCATTTCTGTGCAGGCTTGTAAAACTCCTGAATACACTTGTTTTTTGCCTGTATTCTGCGCAGATATGTTTTTCTCCTGCTGCAGATCGATATCGAATTCCCTGAGTTTCTGACCGGAAATTGATCGTTTTTTGATTTTTTGCCGATTTTGCGGCGTTCCCGCCGGAAGTGGGCGGGCAAAAGTTGGGAAAAGTGCTGTTTTTGATGAGTTTATTGGAAAAATCGGGAAAAATGCGAGAAATTGAACGAAAAATATGCGAAAAATGGTGGAAAATGGCAGAGAAAATCTGAAATTAAAATTTTAAAAACAGCTACAAAATTTAAAGGGACATGCCGGAAAACACTTGATGAGTCTCGAAACGAAAGTTAACTTTTTTGGATTTTTTGCCATTTTTTCAGCAATTTTCAAGAAATTCTTGTAACTTTTTCTTCAAAATTAGACCAAAAAACGCAATGTTGTTGATTTTCACAGCTTACAAGTTGTCGGGTAACAGTGGTCACAAAAAGGTGCCGCAAGTGTCGGGTCGCGCAAACAATTTCACGCGTTCGCATGTGTTTGTGGACACAAAGGCCACACTGTCCTTGTTTTGTTGGTGGGGCGATTGAGTCACAGGGTGACCGGTCAGACTGACTTCAAAAACAATTTGAAACGCTTCACCGGAGCCGGAGCATCTGAAAATCTCTTGGAGCTGAAATTTTTTTTTCGAAAAGTCGAGGGACGACGATTCTATTTACCTTTTTTCTTTCAATTCAGAGAAATTCGTCTTGAAAATCTTGAAAATTTCCCTGAAAAGCTTTGAATTCATCTTCCCTTCCTTCAAATTCAAATCTCCCGCCACTTTTCCCCCATGCCCCTGACCGAGAATCCGACATGGCCGCGGCCTAGCTCCCGCTGCGCCATTCTCTGCGTCTCCTCGCCGCACACACTCTCTCGCCCACCACCCGCCACCCCCCGCGGTGCGATTTACGGCGGTTATCGCCCTAAACCTGCCTATTTTCTGCATTTTCCTCCCGTTTCCCTCGAATAATTATGCATAATCCGTCGAAAACCTTCAGATGGGCAATCGATCGAAGCCGGACGCCGCCGCCGCCGCCGCCAGCAGTCAAGATCCGCAGAAAAAGTGAGTTTAGCCGTGAAATTCGTCAAAAAATGGGATTCTTTCGCAGAAAAAAGCAGAGAAAAATCAACTTCAAGGCCGCCCAAGACGTCTACCTTCGTCTGAAACAGGAGAAAGCCGACGAAAAGGAGCGAGAACGGGCGGAACGCGAGAAACGCAACGAAACGATCGCGGCGACGAACAAATCGCGAAAGAAGATGAACGCGGCGCTGGCGAAGCGGAATAAGAAGGGGCAACCGAATCTGAACGCACAAATGGACGTTCTGCTCGAGAGGATTCAGAAGAAAGTCAAAAGTGACGAGAAAAAATGATGTTGTTCCTTTTCTCCGATAAATCCTCGTTTTTTACCGCTTTCTCGCTTGTTTCAATCGTTTTTCAATCGATTTTCAATTTCTTTTCGCACAAAAATCACTCTCAACACCATAAATACCATAATAGAGAGTTTGCAGTGAAAATGAGTGCTCCAAACGAAGAAGACGAGCGGCGGAAGGCGCCGAAGCGATTTTTGCGAAAAGGAGAAGGGACGGCTCGATTCGGAGTCGCGCATCGACACGTGGCAGGCAGCCCCGCCTTCCACTTGCCGAGATTCACGCCAACGGTGAGTTTAGAAGAGTAGGTTGGCTGAAAATGAGCAACTCCCTGTGTTTCAGACCTCTCTGCCAGTGTCGGCACGCACAGTGGACAGTGGAATCTCGAACGAGGACGAGACACGCCCGCCGACGACCGCCTCGCTTCCCATGGACCGCCCGTTCTCGACGGGCACGCCACGTGTCGAGGAGCACTTCGCCGAAGAGCGGGAAGGAGGGGATGAAGAAGAAGAGGAAGAGGAAGAGGTGCCGGAGCGAGAGGGCCCCACTTTTGTGCCCGAAGAGGAGCCCTCGTCGATGGTCACGCCGGCCACCGAATCGGACAACTCCCGCGTGACAGAGATGTCCGAGGAGGCCGCTCGATTTCGTGCTCTTGCCGATCAGGCGCAGACTGCTGCCGCTCAGATTGCGATGGTATGAACAAATGAACTTCTCTTCAATCCTCAGCTCATTTTCAGATGAACTCCGTCTCAACGCCTACAACTCACTCGACGCCTTCTGAATACGATTCTGAGCTGTCGGGCCCTCTCGGAGCCTCCACACCGATTCACAACGTTGGCGCCCAACACATCCCGCCTTACATACCGCCTCTGGTAGGTCTGACGTCTTCTGGCACGTCTTCTGGTTCGCTCTCCGTGAACGAGACACCGCCGGCCCGACCGTTAGTCTCGTTGGATCGGGCGGCCGGACGAGCTGTGTCGGCCGCCCAGACGGGAGCAAGTTTGGTGCTCCGCCAGGAGCCACGTCATCTGTTGCGACAGCGTCAGAAGGAGAAGGAGAAGGAGAATCGCCGCCCGAACGTCTCCGAGCATCACTACGACGAGCCGATCAGGCCGATGCCTCCACGTCTTCGGAAGGATCCGGAAGTGGAGAATCTGAAAGTGCAGCTACGCGACGCGCTCGCCCACGTGGATTACGCCGAAGCGCAACTCTACACAACTGCGCGCGCGCTCAAAGAGCACTTTGAGCAGCGCCGGAAAGAGCTCGACGAGCGATTTCGCGAGAGAAAAGAGCATCTCGAGGAGGAGAATCGCGACGTGGCGGCTCGTCTCGAGCGAGAACGGAAGGATCTCGAGCGCAACAAGACGCTGTTCAATCGCGGAGCCGGCGAGCGGCAAAAAGAGCAGGCGAAAGTGATCGAGGAGCTTCGCGCAAAGCTCAAAGACTCGGAGACGCAGGCGTCAAAGTTTCGGCTCGAAATACGCAAACGAGACGAGAAGTTGAAGGAGAAGGACGACGAGCTGGCGAAGATCCGCGCGGAGGCCGACCGCGCGAAGAAGAACACGACGATTCTCGAGAAGCAGGTGCGCCAGATGCGCAACGAGAAGGAGAAGGAGAAGCGAGAGGAGGAGATGCGAATCAAGGCGATCGTCAGCCGACCGCCGGCTCCCACTCAGCGCAACGCGTCGGTGGGATCGGCGAGCTCGACGATCACCTCGGCGGCTCCTCCATCCATCCGACGACAGATCTCCGCCTCGTCCGGGATTCAACGAGGGCGATCAGTGAGCTGGGCCGATGAACCGTCGCCGTTGGAGGAGGAGGAGGAGACGACGCTCGGAGCAGGAGCACCTGCACCGGATCCGAGAATCGAGATGGCGGTGATGGTGGGTTGATCTTCTCGAACTGACCGAATCGCAATTTGTTTGCAGAGGCCGGTGGAGCACGGACCCGACGGGCAGAGCGTCATCTACCGCGACGCGCTCGGCGAGTCGACGAGCGTCAAAGTGACGCCCGAGAACGGACGACTCTACGAGTACTCGAACGGCGATCGGATGTGGGCGTCGGCGGCGCAATCGGTGCTGGTGAGTGTGTGAAAGGGGCATCTCCACCATCCTCGCTCTTCTGTTCTCAGTGGTACCAGTACGCGGTGGACGGGACGATCACCATCTTTCTGCGCGCCGCCCAAATCCGTCTCATCTACTACAAGCAGCGACAGCTCGAGATCATTCGTCCCAACAACGACGTGACACTGCTCAGCGTCCGACGCGAGGACATTCGCACCGAGCTCATCAACGATCCGGTCACGGGACGTTACTCGTCCGAACTGTGGGTTGAATGTGGAATGTTTGTTTCAAAGAGCTTTATTTGTGCAGATTCAAACGATCGGAAGGCCGCGTTGTGACGAGAAGGCAGGGAGAGCGTGCGGAACGGTTCGGCACCTACAAACCGGGCGACATGTGCACGCGGCGTGACAACGAGACGCGTTACGTGCTCGTCCGCACGTTCGTCGACTTTGAGCTCGTCGAGCCCGAGTTCCGGCTGCGCTGGATGCAAATCGACGGAGGTGTCCCGGCGTTTGTGATGAAGGTGTTCGGCCGCGCGGCCACCGACGAGAAGACGCAACGCGTCCAATTGGACCTGCAAACGGGCGCCGGCGCGTGGGAAGCCGTCGACGAGGTCACAAGTGGACAGGTCCGCAAAACGGCCATCTTCAAGTGGTGAACAACGGAACAGAACTCGTGTACAATTCGCCTCATTTTCTATTTGTGTACCCCCCTTTCGAAGCTCCGCCCCTCCCCCCAATGTTTGTATTTTATCATGGTCCCATGGCAATTTTCTTTTTCAACTCTACCTCAACAACCATTTTTCCCCCACATTTTCCATTTTTTCTGTAAGGGACCCCTCAAAACCAACCTTGTCGTCGAGAAGCCACGATTGGGAGAAAAGTGAACGTTCCGGGCGTCCCCGGAGCACTTTTCGGGAGCCGCACACTGCAAAAAGAGCCCTGGGAGCCGGTCACTTCCAATGGATTACCTTTTACAAGCGGCTCGCTGTCGGAAAGGCTTCTGATGGAGTTTGATGGATTCGGAATCCATTTTGTAGTCCAGTGGCCTTTGGAGCATCCTTGAGGTGCGATTGGGGACTCAGAAAACCTTCACAGAACTCTTCTCTCTCTTATTTTTTTTCTCATTTTTCAAAATATGAATTCAGAAAATCGGAAAAAACTCACAAGCCACACAAGTGTACTCCTCTCATGTCGATCGTCGGCAGAGGCTCCCCCTCATCGCCTCTTTCCAGAGGCAGAAGACGTGACGACGCTGCCAGGGGGCTCTGCTAGAGGCAGAAGACGTCGATTCGCTCCCAGGCGCCTCTATCAGAGGTAGAAGACGTCGTTTGATCCTAAGCGCCTCTTCCAGAGGCAGAAGACGTCGTTTCGGTACGAGACGCCTCATTCCGAGGCAGAAGACGTGACGACACTGCCAGGGGGCTCTGCCAGAGGCAGAAGACGCCGTTTCAATCCGAGACGCCTCTCTCAGAGGCAGAAGACGTGACGACGCTTCCAGGCGCCTCTCTCAGAGGCAGAAGACGTGACGACAGGGGGCTCTACGCGGATCACAGCTCGCCCAAAGCAAAGAATCGTTCGTGAAGAGCGCTAGGAATATTCTGGAATGCCCATTTAGGCCCCGCCCCCTTTTTTCGTTGTTTTTGACCGGAAAAGTTTGTGTGCGTGGTGGTTGAGAACCAGTATTAGCCGAAAGTTTATCTTGATTTTTGAACTCCCCCTGAATTCGTATCCTTTTTACCCTTTCCAAGTGTCGAATTGTGTCTAGAAACGGCCCGGAGCCGGAGCCCCCGCCAGTCCGTCCACTGGCAGCTCTCGGAGCCGCCCACACTGAGCTCTCTTGGTCTCGACGTCTTCCGAACAGGAGCATGCGACGTCTTTCATGCTCAGACGAGAGCTCAGAGATGAGAGGTGCGAGAGCACACCGAGAGAGAGAGAGAGAGAGCGGGGGCTCGGGAGCCCTGGGGAAGACAGTCGGAGAGGGAAAGAAGGCGTCCGAAGGGGGAAGGGGGAGAAAAAATGCTCACTTATACTTTCCCAGCGGCAGAACACGTCGTTTCAATTCGAGACGCCTCTTTGCAGAGGCAGAAGACGTGACAACGCTGCCAGGGGGCTCTGCCAGAGGCAGAAGACGTCGTTTCAATCCTAACGCCTCTTTCCAGAGGCAGAATGCGTGAGGAAACTGCCAGCGGGCTCTGCTAGAGGCAGAAGACGTCGTTTCAATCCTAACGCCTCTTTCCAGAGGCAGAAGGCGTGAGGAAACTGCCAGCGGGCTCTGCTAGAGGCAGAAGACGTCGTTTCGCTCCGAGACGCCTCATTCCGAGGCAGAAGACGTGACGACGCTGCCAGGGAGCTCTGCCAGAGGCAGAAGACGTGACCACACTGCCAGGCGCCTCTATCAGAGGCAGAAGACGTGACCACACTGCCAGGCGCCTCTATCAGAGGCAGAAGACGTGACAACGCTGCCAGGCGCCTCTATCAGAGGCAGAAGACGTGACAACGCTGCCAGGCGCCTCTTTCCGAGGCAGAAGATGTCGTTTCGCTCCCAGGCGCCTCATTCCGAGGCAGAAGACGTGACAACGCTGCCAGGCGCCTCTTTCCGAGGCAGAAGACGTCGTTTCGCTCCCAGGCGCCTCATTCCGAGGCAGAAGACGTGACCACACTGCCAGGGGGCTTAACGCGGCTCACTGCCCGCCGCGACAGCTCGCCCAAAGGAAAGAGTGGTTCATGAAGAGCGCTAGGAATATTCTGGAATGCCCATTTAGGCCCCGCCCCCTTTTTTTCGTTGTTTTTGTAGTTTTTGTAGTTTTTGTAGTTTGAGAGAGATAGAGTTCTGATTTTTGTTGGTTTCTGAGACCTCGAGTCCTTGATTCGAAGTTCGCACATCATATTTCTGAAGGGATAATTAGTGATTAGCAATTAGCAATTAGTGAATGGAAAAATGAAAAACGGAAAACAGAAAACGGGAAGAAAAACGTTGTTGACTGTGAGTTTTGAGATTTTGATTGCCATGGGACCGACCAATTACGAGCAATTAAGGGTAATTAACCAATTAACGCGTTTTCACCCCAATACCTGAGAGCAGTGTGCAAATGCGCTCTATTGCACTTGGGGAGACGTTTGAACAGTTTTCATGTTATTATTAAAAGGAATAGTAGCATAGTAAGGGAGAAGGAGAAGTGGAATAGGAGCAACAAGAGTGGGCTCCGGGGGTTGCCACGGCAACATCAACATCATCAACTCGCATCTGAGAAAAGGATAGATGTCGTTCTCGACAAGCACCTCTCCTCTCTCTCTTTTTGTGTGAGAGTGGAGAGGAATGAAGCGAGACGCTTCTGCTTCAATCCCTGCGTCTCTTTCGCTTTCAATCAGACTAATGTGCACTCTTCTTCCTCCTCATCCCGCCCGCGTTTTGATGGAGAGAAGGGGAAGGGGGAGGGAGGAAAGAACGTAAAAATGGAAATGAGGAGATATAGAGGATTTGTGAAACCTTTTTCAAGACTTTGGGACGCTCTTGGACTAGTCATGACGAACTCTAGCTATGGTGAAACGCGCTCTATTGAACTAGCTCAGCCGGTTCCTAGCTTGTGGGTAAACGCGCTCTATTGGACTAGTTTAGTCGATCCCTAATTTTGAAGTAAACGCGCTCTATTGGACTTATCTAGTCTACTTCTAGGTTAGAAGCAAACGCGCTGTATTGAACTTGTCAAACCTTTTCCTAGTTTGAATGTAAACGCGCTCTATTGAACTAGCTGAGCTGGTTCCTAGCTTTCGGGTAAACGCGCTCTATTGGACTTATCAAGTCTAATTCTAGGTTAGAAGCAAATGCGCTGTATTGAACTTGTCAAGCTCATTTCTAGTTTTCGGGTAAATGCGCTCTGTTGGACCTGCCAAACTTGTCTCCAGACAAGAAGCAAATGCGCTCTATTGCACAGGTCAAGCTTTTTTCTAGCTTTCGGGTAAACGCGCTCTATTGGACTAGTCAATGCTTGGTTCTCGGTACGACGCTTTCACGCGTTTTCCCACGCTGTCCGTAAAAGAAAAAAGAGAAGAGGTGTCCCACTAACCCTTTTCCACGCTGTTCACGTGACGCGTGACCTCTGGGCCCTATAAAAGGACGGAATCTCGGGAGGATCGCCTCATACCCGACGATCACACCTCGTCCCCACCCATCTAAACGCCCGGCCACCCCGCGTGAACACCGAACGAAGCGATGGGCGATTCTGAGAAGACGATCACGATCAAGATCGACATGGAGGAGGGCGAGCCGCTGGGAGCCACTCCCAACGACAAGCTCGTCATCACGAAGATTCAGCAGGGCACGATTGCCGAGGGAAAGCTGAGAGTAAGCGCGCTCTACTGGACACCACCCCTCTCTCTATGAGACGGATCGGATTGCAGATCGGCGACCAGGTGAAGAAGGTGAACGGACAGGTGTGCAAGGACTCGAACGACTTCTTCCGCGCGCTCCGCTTCGCCTCGCCGGCCGCCAACATCGAGGTGCTGCGCGACGAGAAGAAGGCCGAGGAGCTCGAGGCTCGCGTCCACATTCCCGCCGACCGCGCCAAGATCATTCAGCGTCGCGAGGGATACGTCTACGAGCTCGCCACCCTCGTCTGGGTGCAGAACGGCCCGAAGCTCGGACTCGGCATCAAACACTTCCAGGTGAGCCGGAGATGTCCCCTTTGTGACTGACACGTCTGTTGTTGTTGTAGAACCGCGTGCTGGTGTCGCGTGTCGATCCGGGCTCGCTTGCCGAAAAGTGTCTGGTGCTCGGCGACCACTTGTGCGACGTGGACGGCATTCCGGTCACGGACAAGGATGTCGCGCGTGACCTGCTCGTCAAGAACATTCAGGAAAAGGGCAAGGTGACGTTTGTCGTCGAGCGTCCCGAGTCGATCGACGCGAAGCAGTGGGCGAAACAGGCGCTCGCCGCCAACCTCATGCAGCCGCCGTCGGTGCAGATGAATGAGGACGTGCGCGCGATTGCCGCCCAGTACCGTCAGGCGTTGGCCGGACTGAAGCCGCCGGCCAAGTCGGCCATGTCGTCGGGACCGCCCAACGCGGCTCGCCGAGCCCAGATTGTCGAGAATACGCAGACGCACCAGATTGGGCACGATCACGAGGGAAAGGCGCTTCGCAAGGTCAAGTAGACGACACACTCGGAACATTTGTGTCTTTCTATTTCTCTCCACCCCCCTCTCTCTCTCCGTCGTTCGAAGCCTTTTGTGTACGGAAAATGAAAAATGAAGAGGTTATTTTTGAGTATTGTCACCTCATTTGAGAACTCTTTACCTGTGGAGTTTCAAACATTTTATAGCACAACACAAAATGACTACAAAACTAATTTAAATAAGGCCACAATAACGGTAGTAAAAGAGTCCGTAGTAGAAGATAAATTGTCACAAAACGAGATCCTGAAGAACGAAGTAACTGATAGACATTACGTTTACATTAGACCAGGCGGCCTTAGGCGGCTGGCTCCGCCTTGTAAGAAATGAAAGCGGACAAAACAAAAACAGTTACAGAACGGAAACGTGACCCTTCCCAATTCCGAAATTCAGAAATGAAAGAGCGGAAAAGCCTAAAAAGGCACATTTGCTCCCTGTTGACCTACTTCCACTGAACCAATCCACTCCAAAAAAGTTGCGCGTCATGCGGTCCTAACTACCGACCTACTGGCGAAAAGTGGGGAGTTTTGGTCCAGTGGGAGCCGAGATACGGCCGCGGACATATAAACAGACAGACAGACGGAAGTTGGCGATTAATAATAGTAAAGATTTATTTATTTACAGAACTTAAGGCATTAGGGCGGGGGCAGAGACTTGGGGCTGCCCCTCACGAGGTGTGCCCAAAGGGAAGGGGTGTGATAGAATAGGGACTAGAACAAGCAAAGGGAAATCACAACTGAAAGAATTAATACCTAGTTATTTCACGGGAGAGCATACATTTGAAATCGGAAGGGGGAAGAAAGTGGGGGCAAGAGGCAAATATGGCATTCCAATGGGGAATAGTAGAAAAAAGTAGTCGTTAATGAAGGGTTGGACACATACAGTACTGGCCATAATTCTATATAAAATCGGTTTTTGGGCCGTAACTTTTACTGGGTTTGTAAATACCTACTTCAATAATGGAGACAAAATACTGAGGCTCAGCTTGGCTTTGAAATTCCAGCATTCCAGAAAAAATTGTTTTTTCGCTCAGGCCTAATTTTTAGCCGATTTGTAACTATCTTGTTTCCCAGCTCTGTCCTTGTGTGGGAAATGTTTATTTGGTCTAAAAAACATGTTTCCGCTTTAGTTTGGGTGGTTTGGAAAATTTTGAACTGATATCGAGACGAAATAGTGCAAAATCTGATATTTTACTTGGGAAATTCTCCGAAAGATAGTTACAAAACGGCTAAAAATTAAGCCTGAGCGAAAAACAGGTTTTTCTGGAATGCTGGAATTTCAGAGCCAAGCTGAGCCTCAGTATTTTGTCCCCATTATTCTAGTCGGTATTTACAAACCCAGTAAAAATTTCAGCTCGATTAGATAACTTTTAAAAAAGTTACGGCCCAAAAACCGATTTTATTATTATTAAATACGTTTATTGAAGAAACGTGAAAATACACTTGAAAAAGAAGCATAAGGGAGCGGAGGGGGGTGGGGGGGATGTGAGCAGAAGTAGCTCCTTACAAGGGAATGCTTTAAGTCACCATTACAGTTAGCCATAACTAACGACACAGCGTGATAGAGGAGGTTTCAAAACCTATATTCCCGTTTTCAAAGTCTGCTTACGAGACCTCTGAAGGGCTGAAATTCCAGTCCGAAGTCTGAAGATTTTACCATTGGATGTTCACTGCCGCGGCAGTCGCATTCGCTCGTTCAGTCAAGTTCAATATCACCGCCACCCCCGCGGTCACGTAACCATGGCATCGTAGTCCAGTGGTAAACGTGTCGGATATCACCCATGCGTTGCTGGTTCGTATCTTTGCTTTTCTTTTTCGTTTTTTTTCTGTTTCTTCACTCTGTTTTTTTTTAAAGTACTTCCACTCCTCAAAAAAAACCTACAGTGGAAGCTTTGCCTTTAAAAACTTTTTTGTCTTTGGTGAAAGTCAGCAATGAGCATTCCGATGAGGCAAACATATCTAATGTCCTCGCGAAGTTGGCGGATACCAAGTTTCATTCTAGGCTTACAGAAGAGGAGTACTTTAAAAAAAAACAGAGTGAAGAAACAGAAAAAAAACGAAAAAGAAAAGCAAAGATACGAACCAGCAACGCATGGGTGATATCCGACACGTTTACCACTGGACCACGCTGCCATGGTTACGTGACCGCGTGGGTGGCGGTGATATTGAACTTGACTGACCGAGCGAATGCGACTGCCGCGGCAGTGAAAATCCAATGGTAAAATCTTCAGACTTCGGACTGGAATTTCAGCCCTTTAGAGGTCTCGTAAGCAGACTTTGAAAACGGGAATATAGGTTTTGAAACCTCCTCTATCACGCTGTGTCGTTAGTTATGGCTAACTGTAATGGTGACTTAAAGCATTCCCTTGTCAGTGGGGACGTGGGTCTTCTATCGGCTGATTCTATATAGAATTATGGACTGTATAAGGCGACTTCGATTTCAGTGTTTTGACACAGTTGTATTTGACCATTTAAGACCGTGCAATCTCTGGGAATAGGTAGGAATAGTGTTTCTGTTGTATTTGACCATTTAAGACCGTGCAATCTCTAGAAATAGGTAGGAATAGAGTTTCTGTTGTGTTTGACCATTTAAGACCGTGCAATCTCTAGAAATAGGTAGGAATAGAGTTTCTGTTGTATTTGACCATTTAAGACCGTGCAATCTCTAGAAATAGGTAGGAATAGAGTTTCTGTTGTATTTGACCATTTAAGACCGTGCAATCTCTAGAAATAGGTAGGAATAGAGTTTCTGTTGTATTTGACCATTTAAGGACGTGCAATTTCTAGAAATAGGTAGGAATAGAGTTTCTGTTGTATTTGACCATTTAAGACCGTGCAATCTCTGGAAATAGGTAGGAATAGAGTTTCTGTTGTATTTGACCATTTAAGACCGTGCAATCTCTAGAAATAGGTAGGAATAGAGTTTCTGTTGTATTTGACCATTTAAGGACGTGCAATCTCTAGAAATAGGTAGGAATAGAGTTTCTGTTGTATTTGACCATTTAAGGACGTGCAATCTCTAGAAATAGGTAGGAATAGAGTTTCTGTTGTATTTGACCATTTAAGACCGTGCAATCTCTAGAAATAGGTAGGAATAGAGTTTCTGTTGTATTTGACCATTTAAGACCGTGCAATCTCTAGAAATAGGTAGGAATAGAGTTTCTGTTGTATTTGACCATTTAAGGACGTGCAATCTCTAGAAATAGGTAGGAATAGAGTTTCTGTTGTATTTGACCATTTAAGACCGTGCAATCTCTAGAAATAGGTAGGAATAGAGTTTCTGTTGTATTTGACCATTTAAGACCGTGCAATCTCTAGAAATAGGTAGGAATAGAGTTTCTGTTGTATTTGACCATTTAAGGACGTGCAATCTCTAGAAATAGGTAGGAATAGAGTTTCTGTTGTATTTGACCATTTAAGGACGTGCAATCTCTAGAAATAGGTAGGAATAGAGTTTCTGTTGTATTTGACCATTTAAGGACGTGCAATCTCTAGAAATAGGTAGGAATAGAGTTTCTGTTGTATTTGACCATTTAAGGACGTGCAATTTCTAGAAATAGGTAGGAATAGAGTTTCTGTTGTGTTTGACCATTTAAGGACGTGCAATCTCTAGAAATAGGTAGGAATAGAGTTTCTGTTGTGTTTGACCATTTAAGGACGTGCAATCTCTAGAAATAGGTAGGAATAGAGTTTCTGTTGTGTTTGACCATTTAAGGACGTGCAATCTCTAGAAATAGGTAGGAATAGAGTTTCTGTTGTATTTGACCATTTAAGGACGTGCAATCTCTAGAAATAGGTAGGAATAGAGTTTCTGTTGTATTTGACCATTTAAGGACGTGCAATTTCTAGAAATAGGTAGGAATAGAGTTTCTGTTGTGTTTGACCATTTAAGGACGTGCAATCTCTAGAAATAGGTAGGAATAGAGTTTCTGTTGTATTTGACCATTTAAGGACGTGCAATCTCTGGAAATAGGTAGGAATAGAGTTTCTGTTGTATTTGACCATTTAAGGACGTGCAATCTCTGGAAATAGGTAGGAATAGAGTTTCTGTTGTATTTGACCATTTAAGACCGTGCAATCTCTGGGAATAGGTAGGAATAGAGTTTCTGTTGTATTTGACCATTTAAGGACGTGCAATTTCTAGAAATAGGTAGGAATAGAGTTTCTGTTGTATTTGACCATTTAAGGACGTGCAATCTCTAGAAATAGGTAGGAATAGAGTTTCTGTTGTATTTGACCATTTAAGGACGTGCAATCTCTAGAAATAGGTAGGAATAGAGTTTCTGTTGTATTTGACCATTTAAGGACGTGCAATCTCTAGAAATAGGTAGGAATAGAGTTTCTGTTGTGTTTGACCATTTAAGGACGTGCAATCTCTAGAAATAGGTAGGAATAGAGTTTCTGTTGTATTTGACCATTTAAGGACGTGCAATCTCTAGAAATAGGTAGGAATAGAGTTTCTGTTGTATTTGACCATTTAAGGACGTGCAATTTCTAGAAATAGGTAGGAATAGAGTTTCTGTTGTGTTTGACCATTTAAGGACGTGCAATCTCTAGAAATAGGTAGGAATAGAGTTTCTGTTGTGTTTGACCATTTAAGGACGTGCAATCTCTAGAAATAGGTAGGAATAGAGTTTCTGTTGTGTTTGACCATTTAAGGACGTGCAATCTCTAGAAATAGGTAGGAATAGAGTTTCTGTTGTATTTGACCATTTAAGGACGTGCAATCTCTAGAAATAGGTAGGAATAGAGTTTCTGTTGTATTTGACCATTTAAGACCGTGCAATCTCTAGAAATAGGTAGGAATAGAGTTTCTGTTGTATTTGACCATTTAAGACCGTGCAATCTCTAGAAATAGGTAGGAATAGAGTTTCTGTTGTATTTGACCATTTAAGGACGTGCAATCTCTAGAAATAGGTAGGAATAGAGTTTCTGTTGTATTTGACCATTTAAGGACGTGCAATCTCTAGAAATAGGTAGGAATAGAGTTTCTGTTGTATTTGACCATTTAAGGACGTGCAATCTCTAGAAATAGGTAGGAATAGAGTTTCTGTTGTATTTGACCATTTAAGGACGTGCAATTTCTAGAAATAGGTAGGAATAGAGTTTCTGTTGTGTTTGACCATTTAAGGACGTGCAATCTCTAGAAATAGGTAGGAATAGAGTTTCTGTTGTATTTGACCATTTAAGGACGTGCAATCTCTAGAAATAGGTAGGAATAGAGTTTCTGTTGTATTTGACCATTTAAGGACGTGCAATTTCTAGAAATAGGTAGGAATAGAGTTTCTGTTGTATTTGACCATTTAAGGACGTGCAATTTCTAGAAATAGGTAGGAATAGAGTTTCTGTTGTGTTTGACCATTTAAGGACGTGCAATCTCTAGAAATAGGTAGGAATAGAGTTTCTGTTGTATTTGACCATTTAAGGACGTGCAATCTCTAGAAATAGGTAGGAATAGAGTTTCTGTTGTATTTGACCATTTAAGACCGTGCAATCTCTAGAAATAGGTAGGAATAGAGTTTCTGTTGTATTTGACCATTTAAGACCGTGCAATCTCTAGAAATAGGTAGGAATAGAGTTTCTGTTGTATTTGACCATTTAAGGACGTGCAATCTCTAGAAATAGGTAGGAATAGAGTTTCTGTTGTATTTGACCATTTAAGACCGTGCAATCTCTAGAAATAGGTAGGAATAGAGTTTCTGTTGTATTTGACCATTTAAGACCGTGCAATCTCTAGAAATAGGTAGGAATAGAGTTTCTGTTGTATTTGACCATTTAAGGACGTGCAATCTCTAGAAATAGGTAGGAATAGAGTTTCTGTTGTATTTGACCATTTAAGGACGTGCAATCTCTAGAAATAGGTAGGAATAGAGTTTCTGTTGTATTTGACCATTTAAGACCGTGCAATCTCTAGAAATAGGTAGGAATAGAGTTTCTGTTGTATTTGACCATTTAAGGACGTGCAATCTCTAGAAATAGGTAGGAATAGAGTTTCTGTTGTATTTGACCATTTAAGGACGTGCAATCTCTAGAAATAGGTAGGAATAGAGTTTCTGTTGTATTTGACCATTTAAGGACGTGCAATCTCTAGAAATAGGTAGGAATAGAGTTTCTGTTGTATTTGACCATTTAAGGACGTGCAATTTCTAGAAATAGGTAGGAATAGAGTTTCTGTTGTGTTTGACCATTTAAGGACGTGCAATCTCTAGAAATAGGTAGGAATAGAGTTTCTGTTGTATTTGACCATTTAAGGACGTGCAATCTCTAGAAATAGGTAGGAATAGAGTTTCTGTTGTATTTGACCATTTAAGGACGTGCAATTTCTAGAAATAGGTAGGAATAGAGTTTCTGTTGTGTTTGACCATTTAAGGACGTGCAATCTCTAGAAATAGGTAGGAATAGAGTTTCTGTTGTATTCGACCATTTAAGGACGTGCAATCTCTGGGAATAGGTAGGAATAGAGTTTCTGTTGTATTCGACCATTTAAGGACGTGCAATCTCTAGAAATAGGTAGGAATAGAATTTCTGTTGTATTTGACCATTTAAGACCGTGCAATCTCTAGAAATAGGTAGGAATAGAGTTTCTGTTGTATTTGACCATTTAAGGACGTGCAATCTCTAGAAATAGGTAGGAATAGAATTTCTGTTGTATTTGACCATTTAAGACCGTGCAATCTCTAGAAATAGGTAGGAATAGAGTTTCTGTTGTATTCGACCATTTAAGGACGTGCAATCTCTAGAAATAGGTAGGAATAGAATTTCTGTTGTATTTGACCATTTAAGACCGTGCAATCTCTAGAAATAGGTAGGAATAGAGTTTCTGTTGTATTTGACCATTTAAGGACGTGCAATCTCTAGAAATAGGTAGGAATAGAATTTCTGTTGTATTTGACCATTTAAGACCGTGCAATCTCTAGAAATAGGTAGGAATAGAGTTTCTGTTGTATTTGACCATTTAAGACCGTGCAATCTCTAGAAATAGGTAGGAATAGAGTTTCTGTTGTATTTGACCATTTAAGACCGTGCAATCTCTAGAAATAGGTAGGAATAGTGTTTCTGTTGTATTTGACCATTTAAGACCGTGCAATCTCTAGAAATAGGTAGGAATAGAGTTTCTGTTGTATTCGACCATTTAAGGACGTGCAATCTCTGGGAATAGGTAGGAATAGAGTTTCTGTTGTATTTGACCATTTAAGACCGTGCAATCTCTAGAAATAGGTAGGAATAGAGTTTCTGTTGTATTTGACCATTTAAGACCGTGCAATCTCTAGAAATAGGTAGGAATAGAGTTTATGTTGTATTCGACCATTTAAGACCGTGCAATCTCTAGAAATAGGTAGGAATAGAGTTTCTGTTGTATTTGACCATTTAAGGACGTGCAATCTCTAGAAATAGGTAGGAATAGTGTTTCTGTTGTATTTGACCATTTAAGGACGTGCAATCTCTAGAAATAGGTAGGAATAGTGTTTCTGTTGTATTTGACCATTTAAGGACGTGCAATCTCTAGAAATAGGTAGGAATAGAGTTTCTGTTGTATTTGACCATTTAAGGACGTGCAATCTCTAGAAATAGGTAGGAATAGAGTTTCTGTTGTATTTGACCATTTAAGGACGTGCAATCTCTAGAAATAGGTAGGAATAGAGTTTCTGTTGTATTTGACCATTTAAGGACGTGCAATCTCTAGAAATAGGTAGGAATAGAGTTTCTGTTGTATTTGACCATTTAAGGACGTGCAATCTCTAGAAATAGGTAGGAATAGAGTTTCTGTTGTATTTGACCATTTAAGGACGTGCAATCTCTAGAAATAGGTAGGAATAGAGTTTCTGTTGTATTTGACCATTTAAGACCGTGCAATCTCTAGAAATAGGTAGGAATAGAGTTTCTGTTGTATTTGACCATTTAAGGACCGTGCAATCTCTAGAAATAGGTAGGAATAGAGTTTCTGTTGTATTTGACCATTTAAGGACGTGCAATCTCTAGAAATAGGTAGGAATAGAGTTTCTGTTGTATTTGACCATTTAAGGACGTGCAATCTCTAGAAATAGGTAGGAATAGAGTTTCTGTTGTATTTGACCATTTAAGACCGTGCAATCTCTAGAAATAGGTAGGAATAGAGTTTCTGTTGTATTTGACCATTTAAGGACGTGCAATCTCTAGAAATAGGTAGGAATAGAGTTTCTGTTGTATTTGACCATTTAAGACCGTGCAATCTCTAGAAATAGGTAGGAATAGAGTTTCTGTTGTATTTGACCATTTAAGGACGTGCAATCTCTGGGAATAGGTAGGAATAGAGTTTCTGTTGTATTTGACCATTTAAGGACGTGCAATCTCTAGAAATAGGTAGGAATAGAGTTTCTGTTGTATTTGACCATTTAAGACGTGCAATCTCTAGAAATAGGTAGGAATAGAGTTTCTGTTGTATTTGACCATTTAAGACCGTGCAATCTCTAGAAATAGGTAGGAATAGAGTTTCTGTTGTATTCGACCATTTAAGGACGTGCAATCTCTGGGAATAGGTAGGAATAGAGTTTCTGTTGTATTTGACCATTTAAGGACGTGCAATCTCTAGAAATAGGTAGGAATAGAGTTTCTGTTGTATTTGACCATTTAAGGACGTGCAATCTCTAGAAATAGGTAGGAATAGAGTTTCTGTTGTATTTGACCATTTAAGACCGTGCAATCTCTAGAAATAGGTAGGAATAGAGTTTCTGTTGTATTTGACCATTTAAGGACGTGCAATCTCTAGAAATAGGTAGGAATAGAGTTTCTGTTGTATTTGACCATTTAAGGACGTGCAATCTCTAGAAATAGGTAGGAATAGAGTTTCTGTTGTATTTGACCATTTAAGACCGTGCAATCTCTAGAAATAGGTAGGAATAGAGTTTCTGTTGTATTTGACCATTTTAAGACCGTGCAATCTCTAGAAATAGGTAGGAATAGAGTTTCTGTTGTATTTGACCGTTTAAGACCGTGCAATCTCTAGAAATAGGTAGGAATAGAGTTTCTGTTGTATTTGACCATTTAAGGACGTGCAATCTCTAGAAATAGGTAGGAATAGAGTTTCTGTTGTATTTGACCATTTAAGGACGTGCAATCTCTAGAAATAGGTAGGAATAGAGTTTCTGTTGTATTTGACCATTTAAGACCGTGCAATCTCTAGAAATAGGTAGGAATAGAGTTTCTGTTGTATTTGACCATTTAAGGACGTGCAATCTCTAGAAATAGGTAGGAATAGAGTTTCTGTTGTATTTGACCATTTAAGGACGTGCAATCTCTAGAAATAGGTAGGAATAGAGTTTCTGTTGTATTTGACCATTTAAGACCGTGCAATCTCTAGAAATAGGTAGGAATAGAGTTTCTGTTGTATTTGACCGTTTAAGACCGTGCAATCTCTAGAAATAGGTAGGAATAGAGTTTCTGTTGTATTTGACCATTTAAGACCGTGCAATCTCTAGAAATAGGTAGGAATAGAGTTTCTGTTGTATTTGACCATTTAAGGACGTGCAATCTCTAGAAATAGGTAGGAATAGAGTTTCTGTTGTATTTGACCATTTAAGGACGTGCAATCTCTAGAAATAGGTAGGAATAGAGTTTCTGTTGTATTTGACCATTTAAGACCGTGCAATCTCTAGAAATAGGTAGGAATAGAGTTTCTGTTGTATTTGACCATTTAAGGACGTGCAATCTCTGGGAATAGGTAGGAATAGAGTTTCTGTTGTATTTGACCATTTAAGACCGTGCAATCTCTAGAAATAGGTAGGAATAGAGTTTCTGTTGTATTTGACCATTTAAGGACGTGCAATCTCTAGAAATAGGTAAGAATAGAGTTTCTGTTGTATTTGACCATTTAAGGACGTGCAATCTCTAGAAATAGGTAGGAATAGAGTTTCTGTTGTATTTGACCATTTAAGACCGTGCAATCTCTAGAAATAGGTAGGAATAGAGTTTCTGTTGTATTTGACCATTTAAAGGACGTGCAATCTCTAGAAATAGGTAGGAATAGAGTTTCTGTTGATTTGACCATTTAAGACCGTGCAATCTCTAGAAATAGGTAGGAATAGAGTTTCTGTTGTATTTGACCATTTAAGGACGTGCAATCTCTGGGAATAGGGTAGGAATAGAGTTTCTGTTGTATTTGACCATTTAAGACCGTGCAATCTCTAGAAATAGGTAGGGAATAGAGGTTCTGTTGTATTTGACCATTTAAGGACGTGCAATCTCTAGAAATAGGTAGGAATAGAGTTTCTGTTGTATTTGACCATTTAAGACCGTGCAATCTCTAGAAATAGGTAGGAATAGAGTTTCTGTTGTATTCGACCATTTAAGGACGTGCAATCTCTAGAAATAGGTAAGAATAGAGTTTCTGTTGTATTTGACCATTTAAGGACGTGCAATCTCTGGGAATAGGTAGGAATAGAGTTTCTGTTGTATTCGACCATTTAAGGACGTGCAATCTCTAGAAATAGGTAGGAATAGAGTTTCTGTTGTATTTGACCATTTAAGGACGTGCAATCTCTAGAAATAGGTAGGAATAGAGTTTCTGTTGTATTTGACCATTTAAGACCGTGCAATCTCTAGAAATAGGTAGGAATAGAGTTTCTGTTGTATTTGACCATTTAAGACCGTGCAATCTCTAGAAATAGGTAGGAATAGAGTTTCTGTTGTATTTGACCATTTAAGGACGTGCAATCTCTGGGAATAGGTAGGAATAGAGTTTCTGTTGTATTTGACCATTTAAGGACGTGCAATCTCTAGAAATAGGTAGGAATAGAGTTTCTGTTGTATTCGACCATTTAAGGACGTGCAATCTCTAGAAATAGGTAAGAATAGAGTTTCTGTTGTATTTGACCATTTAAGGACGTGCAATCTCTAGAAATAGGTAGGAATAGAGTTTCTGTTGTATTTGACCATTTAAGACCGTGCAATCTCTAGAAATAGGTAGGAATAGAGTTTCTGTTGTATTTGACCATTTAAGACCGTGCAATCTCTAGAAATAGGTAGGAATAGAGTTTCTGTTGTATTCGACCATTTAAGGACGTGCAATCTCTGGGAATAGGTAGGAATAGAGTTTCTGTTGTATTTGACCATTTAAGACCGTGCAATCTCTAGAAATAGGTAGGAATAGAGTTTCTGTTGTATTTGACCATTTAAGACCGTGCAATCTCTAGAAATAGGTAGGAATAGAGTTTCTGTTGTATTTGACCATTTAAGGACGTGCAATCTCTAGAAATAGGTAGGAATAGAGTTTCTGTTGTATTTGACCATTTAAGGACGTGCAATCTCTAGAAATAGGTAGGAATAGAGTTTCTGTTGTATTTGACCATTTAAGGACGTGCAATCTCTAGAAATAGGTAGGAATAGAGTTTCTGTTGTATTTGACCATTTAAGGACGTGCAATTTCTAGAAATAGGTAGGAATAGAGTTTCTGTTGTGTTTGACCATTTAAGGACGTGCAATCTCTAGAAATAGGTAGGAATAGAGTTTCTGTTGTATTTGACCATTTAAGGACGTGCAATCTCTAGAAATAGGTAGGAATAGAGTTTCTGTTGTATTTGACCATTTAAGGACGTGCAATTTCTAGAAATAGGTAGGAATAGAGTTTCTGTTGTGTTTGACCATTTAAGGACGTGCAATCTCTAGAAATAGGTAGGAATAGAGTTTCTGTTGTATTTGACCATTTAAGGACGTGCAATCTCTAGAAATAGGTAGGAATAGAGTTTCTGTTGTATTCGACCATTTAAGACCGTGCAATCTCTAGAAATAGGTAGGAATAGAGTTTCTGTTGTATTTGACCATTTAAGGACGTGCAATCTCTAGAAATAGGTAGGAATAGAGTTTCTGTTGTATTTGACCATTTAAGACCGTGCAATCTCTAGAAATAGGTAGGAATAGAGTTTCTGTTGTATTTGACCATTTAAGACCGTGCAATCTCTAGAAATAGGTAGGAATAGAGTTTCTGTTGTATTTGACCATTTAAGGACGTGCAATCTCTAGAAATAGGTAGGAATAGAGTTTCTGTTGTGTTTGACCATTTAAGGACGTGCAATCTCTAGAAATAGGTAGGAATAGAGTTTCTGTTGTATTTGACCATTTAAGACCGTGCAATCTCTAGAAATAGGTAGGAATAGAGTTTCTGTTGTATTTGACCATTTAAGGACGTGCAATCTCTAGAAATAGGTAGGAATAGAGTTTCTGTTGTATTTGACCATTTAAGGACGTGCAATCTCTAGAAATAGGTAGGAATAGAGTTTCTGTTGTATTTGACCATTTAAGACCGTGCAATCTCTAGAAATAGGTAGGAATAGAGTTTCTGTTGTATTTGACCATTTAAGGACGTGCAATCTCTAGAAATAGGTAGGAATAGAGTTTCTGTTGTATTTGACCATTTAAGACCGTGCAATCTCTAGAAATAGGTAGGAATAGAGTTTCTGTTGTATTTGACCATTTAAGACCGTGCAATCTCTAGAAATAGGTAGGAATAGAGTTTCTGTTGTATTTGACCATTTAAGACCGTGCAATCTCTAGAAATAGGTAGGAATAGAGTTTCTGTTGTATTTGACCATTTAAGGACGTGCAATCTCTAGAAATAGGTAG
This sequence comes from Caenorhabditis afra, assembly GCA_963570955.1. Classification (NCBI taxonomy): domain Eukaryota; kingdom Metazoa; phylum Nematoda; class Chromadorea; order Rhabditida; family Rhabditidae; genus Caenorhabditis; species Caenorhabditis afra. The sequence continues at coordinate 7,194,999 of OY751534.1, forward strand.
GAATAGAGTTTCTGTTGTATTTGACCATTTAAGACCGTGCAATCTCTAGAAATAGGTAGGAATAGAGTTTCTGTTGTATTTGACCATTTAAGGACGTGCAATCTCTAGAAATAGGTAGGAATAGAGTTTCTGTTGTATTTGACCATTTAAGACCGTGCAATCTCTAGAAATAGGTAGGAATAGAGTTTCTGTTGTATTTGACCATTTAAGACCGTGCAATCTCTAGAAATAGGTAGGAATAGAGTTTCTGTTGTATTTGACCATTTAAGGACGTGCAATCTCTAGAAATAGGTAGGAATAGAGTTTCTGTTGTATTTGACCATTTAAGGACGTGCAATCTCTAGAAATAGGTAGGAATAGAGTTTCTGTTGTATTTGACCATTTAAGACCGTGCAATCTCTAGAAATAGGTAGGAATAGAGTTTCTGTTGTATTTGACCATTTAAGACCGTGCAATCTCTAGAAATAGGTAGGAATAGAGTTTCTGTTGTATTTGACCATTTAAGACCGTGCAATCTCTAGAAATAGGTAGGAATAGAGTTTCTGTTGTATTTGACCATTTAAGGACGTGCAATCTCTAGAAATAGGTAGGAATAGAGTTTCTGTTGTATTTGACCATTTAAGACCGTGCAATCTCTAGAAATAGGTAGGAATAGAGTTTCTGTTGTATTTGACCATTTAAGGACGTGCAATCTCTAGAAATAGGTAGGAATAGAGTTTCTGTTGTATTTGACCATTTAAGACCGTGCAATCTCTAGAAATAGGTAGGAATAGAGTTTCTGTTGTATTTGACCATTTAAGACCGTGCAATCTCTAGAAATAGGTAGGAATAGAGTTTCTGTTGTATTTGACCATTTAAGGACGTGCAATCTCTAGAAATAGGTAAGAATAGAGTTTCTGTTGTATTTGACCATTTAAGGACGTGCAATCTCTAGAAATAGGTAGGAATAGAGTTTCTGTTGTATTTGACCATTTAAGGACGTGCAATCTCTAGAAATAGGTAAGAATAGAGTTTCTGTTGTATTTGACCATTTAAGGACGTGCAATCTCTAGAAATAGGTAGGAATAGAGTTTCTGTTGTATTTGACCATTTAAGGACGTGCAATCTCTAGAAATAGGTAAGAATAGAGTTTCTGTTGTATTTGACCATTTAAGGACGTGCAATCTCTAGAAATAGGTAAGAATAGAGTTTCTGTTGTATTTGACCATTTAAGACCGTGCAATCTCTAGAAATAGGTAGGAATAGAGTTTCTGTTGTATTTGACCATTTAAGACCGTGCAATCTCTAGAAATAGGTAGGAATAGAGTTTCTGTTGTATTTGACCATTTAAGACCGTGCAATCTCTAGAAATAGGTAGGAATAGAGTTTCTGTTGTATTTGACCATTTAAGGACGTGCAATCTCTAGAAATAGGTAGGAATAGAGTTTCTGTTGTATTTGACCATTTAAGGACGTGCAATCTCTAGAAATAGGTAGGAATAGAGTTTCTGTTGTATTTGACCATTTAAGACCGTGCAATCTCTAGAAATAGGTAGGAATAGAGTTTCTGTTGTATTTGACCATTTAAGGACGTGCAATCTCTAGAAATAGGTAGGAATAGAGTTTCTGTTGTATTTGACCATTTAAGGACGTGCAATCTCTAGAAATAGGTAGGAATAGAGTTTCTGTTGTATTTGACCATTTAAGGACGTGCAATCTCTAGAAATAGGTAGGAATAGAGTTTCTGTTGTATTTGACCATTTAAGACCGTGCAATCTCTAGAAATAGGTAGGAATAGAGTTTCTGTTGTATTTGACCATTTAAGGACGTGCAATTTCTAGAAATAGGTAGGAATAGAGTTTCTGTTGTATTTGACCATTTAAGGACGTGCAATCTCTAGAAATAGGTAGGAATAGAGTTTCTGTTGTATTTGACCATTTAAGGACGTGCAATCTCTAGAAATAGGTAGGAATAGAGTTTCTGTTGTATTTGACCATTTAAGGACGTGCAATCTCTAGAAATAGGTAGGAATAGAGTTTCTGTTGTATTTGACCATTTAAGACCGTGCAATCTCTAGAAATAGGTAGGAATAGAGTTTCTGTTGTATTTGACCATTTAAGGACGTGCAATCTCTAGAAATAGGTAGGAATAGAGTTTCTGTTGTATTTGACCATTTAAGACCGTGCAATCTCTAGAAATAGGTAGGAATAGAGTTTCTGTTGTATTTGACCATTTAAGACCGTGCAATCTCTAGAAATAGGTAGGAACCAGGCGGCATTAGGCGGCTGGCTCCGCCTAGTAAGAATTGAAAGCGGACAGAACAAAAACCGTTACAAAACGGAAACGTGACCCTTCCCCCTTTCGAAATTCAGAAATGAAAGAGCGGAAGAGCCTAAAGAGGTACATTTGCTCCCTGTTGACCTACTTCCACTGAACCAATCCACTCCAAAAAGTTGCGCGTCATGCGGTCCTAACTACCGACCTACTGGCGAAGAAAGGGGAATTTTGGTCTAGTGGGAGCCGATATACGGCCGCGGACATATAAACAGACAGACAGACGGAAGTTGGCGATTAATAATAGTAAAGATCAATTTTCTCCTTGGTCCCACATATTGGTTTGTGTGTAGTGCCCGTCACCAATATAAAAGAACACTTCAATTGGGCAAATCGAGTCTTTGCCCAGTTTCGAGTCTTTGCCCTTTTTTCGACCACCGTGATCACCAACGTGTCGTCCAATTATGACACGCACCGCTTCTCGCATTCGAGACACATGTATTGTTCTTCACCAGTTTGAATTATGATGGCGTCCGGTGTGAGTCCAAACTGAAAATACAAATAAAAATTGGAATCCGTCAATCCGTCAACCCATCTGGAACGGCGCCACCCTCAATGTTCCCTCCTCTCTTTTTCTTCAACTTTAAAATACCGAACTTACCTTTTTCACTGCTTTCAGTGCTTGCTGTCCAACTGTGGGGTCCGTGCGTCTTCAAGTCGATCTTGCTTTTGTGCATCGGATAACTGTCAGGTAGAAAAATCTGATGTACCAGCCTTTATCTGAAGATAAGAGACAAAATTTGAAGGGAGTAACGGGCGAAAGTGGAGGCGAAAAGCGCGTGAAGGAACGAGGTAAAAACAAGAAAAAGAGAGTGAGAGATGTGCGGAGATCCACGGGGATAAAAAAGGGTACGTCAGTAAATACGCTCTTTTGATAATTTAGGCCCAATGAAAGAAACAATTTCAACGATGCTCCGTTTGTACGCCCATCGCGCCTTGTTTAGCCCGGTAAATTGAAATCCAGCTCATTTCCAACGAGACAAACGTAAAAGGCGCTGCGAGACCCGTAACGGGCCGTAAGGTACGGTGGCAGTCGTTTTTAAGCAGTGGAGGGGTGAGATAGAGCGTATTTACTGACGTACCCTTTTTGACCCCCGTGGAGATCGAGGGGCCGAGACGAGGCTTTGCCCGCATTTGTTCGTGGACGTGTTTGCACACTCTGCGCGTCACATGACAGATTATCCCTTGAAAAAGAAAAATAGAGAAGAAGAAGAAGTACAGGGTGCCTGGTAAATACCGTTACACGATTGAATCCATCTCAACTTTCTTCAAACTAGTCTGTTTTTCACCAGATTTGGAACAAATTTCTGTTGACAGGATAGGGGGTACAACTTTTTAAACTAGTTCTTGAATCTCCATCCTGTTGCCTTCACTATGGCCTTCAATCTGTTCGGGTACGCGGTAGTTGACGTCTTTTTCTTCCCATTTCTTCAGAAGTGAAATTTTTAGAGCTCCCAAGTTTTAGTAGTTTTCAGTGGAAATCTTCTGGATGGATTATCCCCACACGACCTAGTCCCATGGATTCAGTTCCGGGGAGAAATCAGGTCACTTTTCCTTGCAGGTGAAAGCTCGAAATCAGATTTCGCACCTCTGCAGCAGGGATGGGCAAATTTTTTGTTTGATTTTTTGGTTTTTTGGTTTTTTTGGTGAAATTCAAAAAAATTTTTTGGTCCAAAAATTTTTGGTCCGCTGTTTCAAAAAAAGTTTTTTGACCAAAAATTTTTGGTATTGTTTTTCAAACAAATTTTTTGGTCAAAAATTTTTTGGTTTTTTTCAAAAAAGGAAAAGATCTCAAACTTTCTGCTGATATTAGGAATTTCACTATCGCAGTACCACACAACTTTGGATTGGGAGCATTTCTTTCCAAAAAGTGTAAAACTTCCCACTTTAATGGAAACTTCACAATTTTTTTTCCCTATTTCTTATTATCCGTTTTTATTGAAGTGGACCCGGGGACGAGAATCGGGAAATGGGCGGTCTAAGATTCGCCAGCCGGCGGCCGCGGCGGTGTGTGTCGATTTACGAGCGCTGGCTTTCCGAAATTGTGGAATTTCAAGCGGAAATCGTTCGTTTTCAACCATTTTTCTCGTTTTACGACGGAAAAATAGAAAAAATGGTTGCAAACGAGCGATTTTCGCTCGTTAATCGAAATACACCGCCGCGGCCGCCGCTGTCGGATCTTCGGCCGCCCATTTCCCGATTCTCGTCCCCGGGTCCAGTTCAAGAAAAACGGATAATACAAGTGCACAATTTTTCAGTGGTGGCGGATAAATTAGAAATAATTCAGAAAACGAATAAGTGCCCAATAGTTTGGCAATGAATATTCTCTTAAAACAGAGTGTGACTCATATCGGTTTTGAATAGTTAGATGTTCAGTTTTTGCTCATTTTCGACTGTTAAACATGCTGTTGAAATTTTTTTTGAATATTTTTTTTGAATTTTTTGTTTTTTTTGGAAAAAAACCAAAGAATTTTTTGATCAAAAAATTTTTTTGTTTGGGAATTTTCAAAAAATTTTTGACCAAAAAAATTATTTGGTTTTTTTTTTCAAAAATTTTTGACCAAAAAATTTTTTTGGTCCTTCAAAAAATGCCCATCCCTGCTCTGCAGTGTATCGGGTGCATTTTGAGCCGAATCGCCGTCTTATCGGAAGACGTTCTGGTTAATGTCAAAGTTACTCTAGGCCCAGGAACGCACGCTTGTGAAAGGATTTCGAGGTCTCGATGATGGCTCTTCAGTTATGGCCTAAGTGGAAAAATGAGATGATAGCAAGGCGGTGCACTGGGAGACCCGTAACGGGCAGTAAGGTACGGTGGCAATCGTTACCGAGGGCTCAGCTTCAATACACTTTGTGACTAACCCCCGTGCGTTAGTTGTCTTCGCTTTAACGTAGTAGACATGCAATGATGCGTGTAACCGTGCCTTTGCGGAAAAATGGGCGGTGCCTATTTGGCTGCGTCGTCTCTTCGTCCATTTTTGATGTCCGGTGACAAGACTATTAAACGGGAATAGGTCTGAAAATTCACACTGAACAGATCCCTAAGTACTTCGGAAAGTTTGCCACTAAAACGACACGTTTCTGCGGGTGGCACCCAACCGCCCTGAACTCGACACCTCCCTAGAGACCTGTGACACATTGAGACACTAACCTACCCACTGACCCCGACGGTTGTTCTGGTTCTGAAGTGCTTATAAGAAGCGGTAGAAGTCCGTTGGGATCATCAGAACATCCGTCTCGAGATGCCTGACACCTCCACTCTCGCCATGCACGCTCGTCGTAAGCGCTTCTTCGTGAGTTGATGACTCCAAGAAACGACGCGGATGGGTGATTGCCAAAATCCGTTTTCAGTGGGGTTGGATCACTGCCGCCGTTGACACGGTCGTCGGATGGTTCACACCGTCGCCACCGCCGCCGCAGCCGACGACGACGACGGAGCCGCCGACGACGAAGCCGGGCGATCCGCCGACGACGCCGTGGACGACGATCGGATGATGCTCTACGTGGCGTTTTGCGTTGTGCTCGTCCTCATCGTCGTCTCATGCGTCGGCGTCTCGGTGTTCATGTTTTTGCGCTCGAAGAACAAGGCGAATGAGAACGCGGGAGGTGGCGCCGGTGCCGGAGCCGGCGGATTCGGTGCTCAAGGAGGTGGTGGCGAGGGCACCGATTACGGCGGCACTTCGGGCACCACTACTGGAACGACGGGAACCACCGGCGGCACCACGACGACCGGCAAAAAGAAGAAGAAGAAGAATCGCACTTCCGACTAATCGTTTTCGTTGTTCGAGTTTCCAATAAAGTTGCATTGTTTTTGATCAGAAAACTCTTTTCTAATCGCTATCTGATTGATTTTCCCAACAAAGCTGTTGTTTTTCTCTTGTTTTCAGCAATTTTCAGCCAAAAATTGCATTTTTTTCGCTGCCGGGTACGGTGGAATTCGCCAAAGTCCGCAAACACCGCCACGTCAAAATGCACACAAATCGCCATTTTCAATAATTTTTCCGGGCAAAAAACCTTACTCAAAAACTCTCTTCAATACATTTATTACTATCATTTCTTTATGACAAAAAAAGAAATCACTCAAGTCAAAAGTTTAAAAAAATCAAAAAAAATTATATATCTTCAAATGCCATTTCAGAAAAAAAAACAAATATGACGTGGGAAAGAGAGAAGAGAGAAACGAGAACGCAATAAAAAGTTAGAAGAGGTGTGAAGAATCAAGATCAGTAATATAAAAATCAGAAAAAGAAAATTGGAATCTTTTTTGGTACAGGCTGCTGCATCATCATCGCACATGGAAGACGTGGAAAACGGAAAAAGGCGAGAAAAAATCAGTGAAGGCGATATTTTGTGATGAGGGCGAAGAGTTCGCCGGAGAATTTATGGTAGTCGTCGTTGGGACGCTCCTGTAGACGGTTGAGTCCGTTTATGATCATTGAGCCTGAAAAATTGGAGTTTTTCATTGATTTTCCATAAAATTGCCGACTAACCAAGAAGCATTGTGTGATTCGACGACTCGCGGGCCACTTTCGCCACCGCCTCCTTCCGCAGAACGGTCAAATCGCCGACATCATCGTCGACGGCGCCGTTTCCAGCGGACACCTGGATTCGGACCGGCGAGTGCTCGCGGAGCATCGATTGGACGTCGAATCCGTTCGCCGACGACGACGTCGACGGCGACGCCGACGTGGAGGCGGACGTCGTCGACTTGCGGAACGTTTCGCCGGCGCGTCCGCCGTTGTAGGCGACCAGCGAGGCGCGTTTCACCATCACCTTCGGCTCGTCGAGCGGCGCCGCCCGTTTGCGGCCTTCGAGCAGACGCGCCGGTCCCACTGAGGTGTTCGAGCCGACGCCCGTGGTGATCGCCGCTGATGGCTCCTTCGTCTTGTCGTGCGTATTCAGAAGCGAGCGGATCGAGCGTGGAATCGGTGGCGGCGGTCCAAAGTTCTGTGTTCGTGGCGTCGCCGCCGTCGAGTTGAGCGATTTGCGCGGCAGCACTTGGAATCGGGAAGAGGAGGCGGTTTGCGGATTCAGAACGGGCGGCACGATTCCGCGCGCTTTCTGCAGCAACAGATGTTTCGGCACTGCAAATTATCGATTTTTGGGGGCGGAAACATGTGAAAAACACTCACTTGGCGCCGGTTTTTCGACTTTCGCCGGCGCTTTCGACTGTGTTTGCGCATTTTTCGGCGGCCGCCCTCTCGTCTCGACTTTCGGCGCCGCCGTCACGTCGTCTGTCGAATCGGCGGCGAAAACGCTCGACAACGCCTCGAGAAGCGTCTGGTTCTTCTGCTTTTTGACGTCCTCGTCCTCGTCCTCTTCCAAAACGACGACTACATCCGGCGACGTCGTCGTCGCCTCTTCCGGCTCCTCTTTCTTCACCGTCGTCGTCGTGGCGGCGGCTGTGCTGCCATTTGTCTCGTCGTTCTCGCCGCAACTCGGCTCCCGCTCCAGAATCGGCGGCGCCACGTCCTCCTCCTCCTCCTCCTCCTCGCCCTCGAAATCGTCGTCGTCGGCGTCGGAATTCGACGATTCCGACGACACCTCCTCCTTTTTCACCGCCTTCGCCGCGTTTGTGGTGTGACTGCGACGCGGGCGATTCATTTTGACTGTAAACAAGAAACATTGAAGAAATCAATGGAAAAAATGAGAAAACGACTAGAAATCGCGTTTTTATCGATTTTCACCTGCGAAAATCGAAAAAAGCGCCGAAAAAAGTGCGCGAAAATCGAAAATTCCGCGATTTTTCAAAAAATTGCGACGGCGGTCAGCAAACGCGCTCCATTGCGAACTCGTGTTTTTTCCGTTTTTCCGCCAATTTTCGCCCGTTTTTCGCCACAAATCTCAATTTTCAGACTCAAAATCACGACAAAAATGTGTAAAATGATAGCGAAATCAAGGCGAACGTCGAAAAATCGGCGAAAAAACCGGTTTCGGCCGCCAAAATCGCGCAAATCGGCATCTTTCTCAAAAACGTGTGAAAACCATCGAATTTCGCGTTTCTTTTCGGATTTTCTTTCTCAAATCTATAAAACCAAGTGAAAATTGTCAAAAACTCGCGAATGCACAGAGTGGTGCGAGAAAATGGCGGAGAAAATATGTTGCGGGGCGGCCGGCCGTCGGCCGCCGGGTCTCGCCACGAAAACCCCGGCATACGGTAGGGGTTCTGTAGCCGCCGACGCACAAAATCGATTTTCAGTGTTGCATTGAGTAGGAAAAACTGAGAAATCGGCGGATTAATTGAAAATCCCCTAGAAAAGGGGGGAAGAGGCGAAAAGTGGGCGGAGCCTAGTCTTAAGGGGGTGCGCGAAAAGTGCAAAGTCCATTATTTTCGGCGCAATTTTTAACAAAAAAAGGAAAAATTCATAGAAAAAGAAAAAGAAACATGAAAAATGTGAAATTCAACAAAAATTCAAAAATTCAACAAAAAAACTAAAAAATTATTCCTCCATCTCCTCGTCGTCGTCGTCCACCTCTTCTTTCGGCTCCACCACGTCTTCTGTTTTCACTTCCACGACGTCTTCTTCTTCTTCTCCCACGTCTTCTTCTTCTTCTTTTTCATCGGCGACAACGATTTCGGCCCTGAAAACGCGATTCGTCTCGAAAATCGGCGGGAAATTCGAATTTTTCGCTCACTTTTCGATCATTTTCACATAGTCGCCTCTCAGATGGCACAACGAGTTTTTGATGCGAATTCCCGTGTACGTGACGAGAATACGGTCGTCGATGCCGACGTCTTCTTCTGAAAAATGGAAAAAAATAGATTTCCAGCTCCAAAACCTCATTTTTGACTCGTTTTTCCGGTTTTTTGCATTCAAAATGGTCTTTTCGGTCATTTTGAAGACTTTTTGGACTGAAATTGACTGGAATTGCTTGAAAATCATTGGGAGGGAAGTTTCAGCTCGAGTTTTCTAGCAATTCCAGTCAATTTCGGCGATTTCACCCTCCAATAGCTAAATTTTTCTACTATAGCCGTGATTCGTGTGTTTCAAACGCGCTCTATTGAACGCAAGCTAAATTTTCCGTTTTCTTCCATTTTTTCGATGAAAAAGTTGAAAATTTTGGTTTTCGGGCAGCTTTTCAACATTTTCATTCAGTTTTTACCCAAAAAAATGGAGGAAATTGGGCGCAATTTGACGAAAAACGACGAAATCTCAAAAAGGACACGAATCACGGCTATAGTATTATCGGCCTTTTTTGAATGGTCTCGCCACGAAGATCAAAACTTTTTTTACTCGTTTTTTCCTTAATTTGCGATGAAACAGACTGTTTTAGAGCCATTTTTCCGTGGATAAATACAAAAAAAGGACAATTCATCTGCAATCAAAAATGTGTACAAAAAGGGCACTAAAACGGTTCGTTTCATCGAAAATTAAAAGAAAAAAACGATTTCAAAAAGTTTTGACCTTCGTGGCGAGACCAACGGGCGCGAAATCTCGACAGTTTCGAAACAAACATTTCTCAGAGCGTATTTTGCATTCAAAAAAAAATCCGATAATAGTATAGCCGTGATTTGTGCACTTTTTCGATATTTCGTCGTTTTTCGTCAAATTGCGCCCAATTTCCTCCATTTTTTTGGGTAAAAATTGAATGAAAATGTTGAGAAACTGCCCGAAAACCAAAATTTTAACTTCTTTTGTCGAAAAAATGTAGGAAACCTGGAAATTTAGTACTGGTGCAATATGAACACCTGTTTTGCCACAAATTTTTCGGTTTTTCTTTTTCTTGCTCGTCTCTCTGTAAGTATAAAGCTCACCGGTCGCCTGTTGGGTCACCTTCACGTGGATCGTGATCATGTCCATGACGACGGCGACGACGAGTCCCTCCTGCACGTACTTCACTTTCGCCTCGTACGAATCGCCGTGCTTCGGACTGCAATACGGGCGGTTTTTAGGTTGCTTTCTCGAACTTTTCGGCAAAGAGTGCTCCCCCCCCTTTTAAGGTGGCCTTAAGGGGGAGTGATTCTTGTTTTACGGCAAACATTTTTTTTGGAAACAAAACAGCGATTCGCTCCCCCTTAAGGCGTCCAATTTTCAAATTTCCAGCGATAAAAAATCAAAAACGTCCAAATACCACAGAAATCGTCTCGGGATCAAAAATCGAAATACATTTCCCTTTTAAGTTTACCAAAATTGTCTATTTTTGGGAATTGAAAGCTTTTCCGTTTTTCTATTGTCGGTGAAGGCTTTCAAATTTGAAAAACTGACAATTTTCGGTCAATCTATGAGTTGAATGTATTGATTTTCGATTCCACGACGATTTCTGTGGTTTTTAGAAGGGGTTATTCACTAAAAATTGTAATTGGAAGCCTTAAGGGGGAGCGATTCTTGTTTTTTCGTCAAATTTTTCTTAGATGATAAACAAGAACCGCTCCCCCTTAAATCGTCCAATTTTCAAATTTCCAGCGATAAAAAATCAAAAACGTCCAAATACCACAAAAATCGTCTCGGAATCAAAAATCGAAATACATTTCCCTTTTAAGTTTGCCAAAATTGTCGATTTTTGGGAATTTAAAGCTTTTCCGTTTTCCTGTTATCAGTGAAGCCGCTGGGTTGTCAGAATCCCAAAAATGTGTGGTTTTTGACCAATTTTCATGGCTAGTGTATTGAATTTTTGCTCCGAGACTATTTTCGTGGTTTTCAGACGTTTTTATTCGCTGAAAATTGGAATTGTAAGTCTTAAAGGGGACCGATTCTTGTTTTTTTTTTCAGAGATTGGCAATCACTGATTGCTCCCCTCCTTAAGGCTTTCAATTTCGATTTTCAACATGGAAATCGGCATTGTAAGTCTTAAGGGGGAGCGATTCTTGTTCGCTGTTGTTTCGAAACCGAGACGGAGCTCAGCAAAAGAGCCAAAAAACACGCACATGAACACGATCTGATTGATGAGGACGTCCGTGTGGAACGTGTACTGATCCGCAATGACACGTGGCTCCGACGCCGTCTCGACGTCTCCCACCGCCACCACGATTCCCTTGTATCTGCAAATAAAAGGGAGGGATAATTTAGTGTGATCCCTTCATCAGTAGCCCCTAAATTGGAAATTGGTGCTGAAATCGCTGAAAGTGACCTTTTCGGCGATCCTTGGCATCACCTGCGCTTCCAAACTGACTGGAATCGCAGCGTTTTTCTATATAGCAATTCCAGGCCAAAATGACCTTGAATTGAGCGAAAAGGCCATTTTTGCGATAGTAAAAGTCGAAAAACGATTCAAAAATTGAAGTTTTGAAAGGAATCGAGTCACGGCTGTTTTTGATCGTATTTTATCTCGAAAACTGTAGGAGCTATCAGAAAACTGTCAACGGCAAAGTTGAAGAGCCCGAAAAGAGCAACAACTTTCTAGTTGACAACTTTTTGGTAGCTCACTCGGTTTTCGCGATAAACGCCCATTTCCAAACACACACACTCACACACTCTTTGCGGGAAATTCTGAAAGTGATTTTTTCGGCGATCCTTGGTATTATCTGTGCTCCCAAACTGACTGGAATCGCAGTTTTTCTATTTACCGGTTCCAATCAATTTCAGTACACAGAATGGACACTGGAGGCCAATATCGCATTGAATTGACCGAAACGGCCAATCGATTCAAAAATTGAAGTTTTGAAAAGTTTTGAAAGAAGTAATCGAGCGACTTTTAGCTGTTTTTTATCTTATTTTATCTCGAAAACTGAAGGAGCTATCAAAAAGCTGTCAACTGCAAAGTTGTAGAGCCCGAGGAGAGCAACAACTTTGCAGTTGACAACTTTTTGGTAGCTCCTTCGGTTTTCGAGATAAACGCCCATTTCCCACTCACACACACACACTCACTCTTTGCGGTACTTTCCGACGGTGTTCTGGGCGATCCACTCGCACGCCTCGTCCATCGCCGCCTTGCCGGCCATGTGATAGGGAAGCGACACGTGGCGCGCCATCCGCCGCTGCACCAACTGGCCGCCGCGGCCCCTCCCGCGCATCTTCGCGATCATCTTCAGTCCGTCGGCGTAGCTCATGAAGAACTGATCTTTGAAGCTCTTCTTCTTCTCCGCCTTGATGTTCTGTCCTTTGTGTCGCAATCGGTACTCTTTTCTCGGTTTCGAAGGATCCGCGACGTCTTCGGTGCGCGTCTCGACGCTTCCATCGTCGTTCTCGACGAATTTCGTCTTTTTTCCCATTTTTTTCGCTGGAAAAACGCTTGAAAACAGTTTAAAATCATAGAAAAACATGAAAATTAGATAAAAATGGCTTGAAAACCATACTCAACACCAAGAAAACAAAAAAAAAAGAAAATCTTTGAAAAACCATATTTTTTCGTCGAATTTTCAAAAATTCAAAATCTAAACGGGATATTCGGCCACAATGGTGGATTTTCAGCGAATTTCAGCTCGAATCGCATCTCCGCGGCGCTCTCCATCGCCATTATCCGCGCCGCCGCCTCTTTTCCATAGTCCTGTTCAGCTTTCAGCCGTTTTGCCCGAATTTCAGCGTTTGCGTCGCGATGCTCACTCGATTCCACGTGGATTCCGCGCACCGAGACTGAAAAATCGATAATTGGCGCCGGAAATTCGACGGAATTCGCTCACTTTTCTGAACATCCACGTACTCGACGCGTTCCGTCGCTTCCTGTCGTTTTTCCGCTTTTCGCTGCTCTTTCACTGCAAAACGGGCAATTTTTGGTGAAATTGAACGTTTTTTCTCACAATTTTCTCGATGTTTTCGTGTTTTTTCGAAGAAATCTCGCATTTCCGCGCCGCTTTCCGCGGGCTCATCGATTTCTTGCGAATTTTCGGTTATTTCACATCTGGAGAGTCGTCCGCAAATTTCCGGCTCATCACAAACATCATTTCGCTCATTTGGAGCCGTCACTGCAACGATTTTCGATTGGAAACCCGGGAGGAATCCCAAAACACCGACTCACTCTGTCGAACGACGTCCATGTGCTGTTTTTGCCATCGTTCGCCGACGGCGTAGTGTCTCCAGAAGTGCTCGAAGCCGGGATGACGTGCCCAATCGTTGTTTTCGAGAAAACTGTCCATTTTTTGGCCGCAAAATCGGGAAAATAGGCGACCGGAAAGTTGTCCGAGTGGAGTACACGGCGGGTGGCCTAGGTTTTGCACACTTGCGAAAGCTAGACCGCGTTATTTCGGAGTCTCGTACCGGGAGAAATTTGAATTTTCCACTATTTTTTCTCGATTTTCCGCGAAATTTCAGCAATTTCCATTGATTTCAGAGCGAAAATGTCAGTTTTATCGACTTCAGAATCATTAGAAGTGACTAGCACGTCTTCTCCGACAGAGGTAAGCTCAAAAAACACCAAAACCAGATAGCGATAAAAAATTCGATATTTTCCAGGAAATCCTTTACGGCCCGACGGGAAAACGGCTCGACTACATCAGCTGGCACCAGTTGCACATGTTCCTAGCGCGATCACTGGCCGAAACAGCGGAAAACAGCGGGAACGAGCCGGGCGGGTGCTACATCGTCGACAAGGACCATTATCAGCTCGCCACCGGCTATTCCGGGGGTAAATCGCCACGAAAAATCGATATTTTCCATCAAAACGACCCGTTTCAGAGCCGTCAAGCTCCGTTTGCCGGCACGCCGTCGATATCGCGCTCGAAAAGCTGAAATCGAACGGGAAACGAGCGACGGGCGCCGTGCTCTACACAACCGGCTTTCCGACGTGTGCTCATTGCGCGGCGAGCATTCTGGAGCACAAAATCCACGTTCTGTGGTTCTGGCACACTGCGGAGCCCGAAGAAGACGTCAAAAATCGACTCGAACCAGTGGATTGTCGGAAATATGTCCCAACTCGCCAGATTTCTATCGATTTTCATCAAAAATGAAGGGAAAAGCGGGGGGAAAAACACATTTATTCTCACTCAAATCAGTCAAAACATTCAATAAATATAGGAAGGGGGGCATTTGGTCATGAAAAATGATTCTTTCTCTCCAGCAGAAGCAGCAGCAGCAGCGCACACACCGGTAGTGGTATAGAAGGTTATAGAAGTCGTCGTCAGCACTCCATCGTCGCCATCTTCTCGCGTCGTCGCGCCAACGCCGCCTCCAGGTCGTTTTTGGCGGGCGCCAGCGGCGACGTCATCTGCTGCGTCTGAAGTTTCGTCGTGTCGGCGCGCTTCGGCGGCGGTGGCGGCGCTTTTTTGGCGGCGGCCGGCGTGGCGGGCGGCTGCATCCGGACGACCGCAGGCGGTGGCGGCGCCGGAAACTCCTCGTCCGAATCGGATTCTTCTTGCGCTGCAAATCACGGCGTTTCAGTTGTGCTCACACACACACACACACACCAGGGATGCATGGAATTCCATTTCCATCTTCCATTTCCATCTTACATGGGTTTTTAGCCCCTCCATTTCCATTTCCATTTCCATGGAGTAATTTAAATTTTTATTTTTCCATTTCCATTTCCATGGAGAAAAAAATAAAACTTATTTCCATTTCCATCTTCCATGGAGTGAAAAATAGTTTCCATTTCCATTTCCATCTTCCAGATTTTGAAATTTTCTATTCCATGCAACCCTGACACACACATTCAAACACTTACGAATCGTGGGCGACGAGGTGGAGGCGCGCGAGACGCGTCGCAGCACGTCGAGCGGCGCTCGTTTGATGGTGCCCGTCGGCTGCTCGTCGTACTGCTGCTTCTCCGGCGGAGATGGGAGGACGGCGGCGGCGAACTGAGGATGTGAGGAGGAGGAGGAGGAGACCGGCGACGGATTGCGCGTGTTCACCGACAACGGACGCGTCGGGAGCAAATGGCCGGCGAGCTGGATCGACGAGGCGACCGACGGCGTTCGCTGATGATGGTGATGCATCATCATCGGCATCACCTCCGAGATGGCCGTCGACGAGGAGGCGGCCGACATGCCCGGCGCGCCGAGCGTCTCGCGTCGAATCTGACACGCGCGCTCGTAGTTCGCCAACAGTTCACCGCCGTTTTTGGCGATCCGCAAGGCGACGAGCCACCGCTTGAACGTCTGCTCGTCGTCGGCACAAATGTACTTGATGAACTGGCTGCGCTTCATTTGAAGGGCGGTCAGTTTGATCGAGATGCACCACGCCGTCGGCGACTTGTACTTCTTCTCCCATCCGACGCCCGTGTACACTTGGTTCGAGTGCAGATTCATGAGGCACGTCAGATCTTTCGTCGTCGGCGCCTTCTTCGACGATTTGGCGGCGTAGTAGAGGCCACTGGGGCGGAGCACAAAGTAGTGCTTCTTCCACGATTTGCGTCCGTCCGCTTTCAGCCAGAGGAAGCCCTCCATCTCGGGCGGCACGACGGGCTCGCGGCGGAAGTACTCGGAGACGAACTGCTGTTTGACGTCGATCGTCCACTGCTCGCCGGGCGGGATCTCCATGTGATCCGACGTTTTGGGTGTGAGCAGGTAGAGTTCGGGCCGCGAGATGAACGCGTACTTGTCGGGACGACGCATGAAGTAGAGCTTGTTCGGCGAGTCCTGCACCCACATCTGGATGTTCTCCACCACTTTCTCGTGATCCTCATAGACGCGTTCTGGAATGGGGTCATACAGTTTTGGTCACCAAAAGTTGTAAGGGGCAGGTGCTCTGAACTCGATGCCAGAAACGTCAATTCAGGATTTCGATCTCGTGGACCCGTCAAACCATGAAAAATGGGTGGACCTCCGCGCTGTACTTCAGAGCGCAAACAGGTCATAGCTCAAATCGGGAAGACAAGAAGACCTAGTTTCCCCCCGAACCTTGCGCTTCTGGATTTCTAGGCCAAGAGCATGTTTCCCTACTTTATCAGTGTTTTGGGTTCCCCTGCCAATACCTAGTTTCCCGCTAAACTTTTGCTTCTGGATTTCTAGGCCATGACCTAGTTTTCCCCTAACCTTGTGTTTCTAGCCTCCAAGGCCGTGGCCTAGCTTTCGCTGGAAACTTGGGTTTCTAGGTTTCTAGGCCATGGCCTAGTTTCAGCTCTTTTAGTTCCCAAGATATGAAACTCACTTATATAAAGCTCCGGATACTCTTCCACAATGCAATGGTCCTCCATCAGTGGAATATGGTTCTTTTCGGCCAACTGCTTGAGTGTCTGAAATTGCAAAAACGTAATCATGAAACCGATCAGAGCTTCTCTTCTTACATCTGCGACAGTCCACCGCTCGTCGATGAGCATCTGAAGCGGTTGTCCGTCCTCGACGAAGAATTTGACGAAAATCTTCGTCACCTTCGCCTCTTTCATCTTTTCGAGCGCCTGCCGAATTTTGAGATTTTTCGCCTCCTCGGCGGTCAGCTCGCCATTTCGTGGCGAGACCTGTAAGAAGCATATGTCATGTGTCACACACAAACATCAAAAGAAACGGGGACCCTATGTGTTCTTATTAATCAAAGACAAAGACACTTTCCCCCTTCAAACGTTGTAATAGACAAAAGTGCAATGGAGCGCATTTGCCGTCTTTGATTGTACATCATTCCTACAGTGTGTGTAATATGTAGAGAAGGGCGTACCTGTGTGGGGCTCGGAGTGTTGAGCGAATCGCGGCACGAGTCGTTCGACGAGGAGAACGCCGAGTTTCGGCAGTTTCGGTTCGTCGACGATTCGGTGGAGCTCGAGTCGCCGAACGCCGAATCGCCGTCGGGTGAGGAGCACGAGGAGGCCGCCGAGTTGGGCACCATCTGCAAATCGAATCGGTTGGGAATCGGAATAGTTTCTAGATTTCCATCTAAGCTTCAAGCTTTCAAAGTTATGGCCCATAGTTTCGGTTTTCGAGTTTCCAGGCCACGGCCTAGTTTTCCCCTACACTTGTGTTACTGGATTTCTAGGCCATGTCCTAGTTTCCCCTATTGTTACGATGTTCGAGTTTCTAGGCCAAGTACCAGTTTACCATTTAGCTCTTCCTGCTGGTTTTCTAGGATACGACCTATTTTCTCTCGAATCTTGTGTTTCTAGCCTCCCAGGCTGTCACCTAGCTTCTCCTTGAAACCTGGGTTTCTAGGTTTCTAGGCCATAGCCTAGTTCTCAACAAGTCTTCAGTTTCTAGGTTACTAGGCCATGACCTAGTTTCCCCCACCGAGTTTCGTGCTACTGGGAATCTAGGTCATAGCCTAGGCGCCTTGAAGTTTATGTTTTCTCAGTTTCTAGACCATAGCCCAGTTTCTCCACACAAAAAGCTTATGATCCTGAGTTTTTAGGCCCCGGCCTACTTCATTCCGAAGGTCTAGTTCACCACAAAGTTTTTGTTTCTAAATTTCTAGGCCATGGCCTAGTTCTCTCCCGGAAAGTTCAATTACTAGGTTTCTAGGCCCCGACACTCAGTCTTTCGTCAGAGCTTGTTTCCCCGTAAATCCAGGCACAAAAGCTCATGCCCTGGCCTACTTTCTCCCAGAATTCCTAGGCCAAGAGTCAAACTTCAAGCTTCAGCACGCCACTACGTTCAAAAGGAAAGTCCCTCGACACCAACATTCACCGTTTCCCATCCTCCCGCCCCGTTCTTTCCAATATGCCATGAGAAGAAGCTGGCCGCCTTTGGGGGTGTTAGATGGTGACCCTTTTACCAAAGAAAGAGAGAGAGAGAGAGTAAATAAACACGGTGTTAGGGGTTCGCGAGCAGACACCCCTTCCCTTCGCTCGCCTTGTTCAAATAAAGTGACCTCAGGCTTATGGTCCCTTCTCTTTCCTCCTCCAAAAAAGTGTGTGTGCTCTTCTTCTCGTTCCATGTGTTTTCTATTCAATCCCGATGCTCTCAAGAAGAAGAAGACGACGAGAGCATATGTGCACACACGAAACGAAAACGATATATGTATCTCTCTCCCCTCCATATTGCCAATTGGTGTCGTCGTCGCAACAATGTTGTATCGAATTTCGGAGCCCCCCTCCTCTTGTCCAGCCCTTAGTGAGCTTTGAGCTCAAATCAAATTTCCCCGCCCAATGTTCGAGTCATCGTCTTCCGGGAGGATCGAGGGGGCCCAGATTAGTTTACAATTTCTATGTGAGCAGGAAGGAGGATTCTTCTGCTGACGGGGGCAAGACAAATTGGACAAGAAGAAGAAGAGGAATTATAAACATTTGGCAGTTTTACAGAGTTCTCCCGGGTTGAACAGTCAATCTTACACTCAAATTGTAGCTATTTTTACGGTGAATTTTGTGAAATCAACTCGGAAGTTGCCCAATTCTTACTATCTACAAAAATCGGCCAGGACCGTCCGGACGAGTCTAGACCCGGTCCAGCTTGGTCGGGCCGTTTTCAAGGCGGAGAAAAATCGGAAAAATTTCGGATAAATTCTATAAAATTCCCCATCAAAATAGCTTCAATTTGAGCTACCGACTGGCTCTTAGAAATTGATTTGAACTTTTATACGCCCAAAAAACGGGAACCCCGTTTCAACAAACCTGATGAATGCCATTCGAATAGCCGGGCAGTTGTCCCGATGACAACGACGTCGTCTGATGATGATGTTGATGATGATGATGTTGATAGGCCAACGATGACGACGACGTCGGCGGTGGTGGCGGAAGATGTGACACCACCGGCTGCTGCTGTTGCTGTTGCTGCTGTTTCAGATGATCACGACTCGACGAGCCCGGAATTCCCGAGACGCCGAGCAGAAATTGATCGCCGCCGTTGCTAGTGTTGAGTTGCGTTTCGAGTGCTTGCAGCTCTTCGAGCAGCTCGTCCAGCTGCCAATCGGCGGATTCTGAAGAAAATAACGGTTTTTTTTGACTTGCTAATTGAATAGTGGTGGGGGAGGGGGCAGAAATGGGCGGGAAATTACCCGTTTTCACATTTTCAACTGATTTTTGTTCTTTTTGCGAAAGAAACTAAGAAAAAATCGAATTATTCTGAACTGAAATTCGAAAAATTTAAAAATTGAACATTTACCGTAGCCTTCAAAGGCGCAGACCTAATTTCCTTCACAGATTCTTGCAACGAAAGTTTTTGACTTTTTGCTTTTTTTTTGTTTTTTAGGCGAATTTTTGCAACAAAAATGCAAATTTTGTGTCTTTTTTTGTGAAAAAATGGGGGGTCGGTAGCTAAGTCGGTAGTGGTGGCCGCTGGCAATCGAGAGGTCACGAGTTCAAGTCCGCCCTCAACCCCCGGGTTCACCTAGCCTCCAAATAGGAAGTAGAGCAATCTACGAAGATTAATCGGTCACACAATCCCTGGCCCGGACGTGACTTAAATCAGGCCAAGCGGGACCACCACCGGAGGTGCTCCGCACTCCGAAATCCCGGATCCGCAGTGCATTGGCGCTTGAAACAAACGGATCATCTTTAATCTTTTAATCTTTAAAAGTAGAAAATTGAGTTTTTCTGAACCAAAAAATCGCGAAAAATTTCCAGGAAAAATCGAAAAAATTAAATTTTGCAAGTTTACTGTAGCGTTTAAAGGCGCAGCACGCATTTTTTTCATGGGTTCCTGTCGCGAAAGTTATTTTTTTTCGCGTTTTTCAATTTTTTAAATCGATTTTTTGGTTTTTTCCCGCCCATTTTCTCTGCTTTTTTTTTGGTAAACGTTTTTGTTTCATATAGGCATCGTAGTGCTTGTAATCGGTCCGTCTTCGATGCTGATACATTTCCCTTTTTTTGCTGTGTGGCTGAGGGGGCGCTAAAAATAACTGCTTAGACGCGGTTTTTATAGAGAGAAAAATAGTAGAAAAAGGAGAGAAAAAGCGAGTGGAATTGGTGTATAGATTTCAAAAATTTCGGAAAATATCAAAATTTCCAAAAATTTTTCGGAAACAATTCCGAAATTCGATACTATGGACTGGGCGTCGAATTATAATAATAAAAATAATGAAAATAATAGAAAATCACAATCGGGAAGGCAATAAAAATGAAAAGAAGGCCATAAAAATTAGCGTTTTTCCACCATTTTTATCACTAATTTTCCTTCTTTTCCCTTCTTTTTCATATCATGTACATATTATAGGACGACTTGTTTGTCCATCACTACACCACTTTCGGTCACAAGATAGTGCTGGTGATATTAGTGACACAGTGATATAGTGGTAATGGTAATGATAATGAGACAAATGAGCACATTAAAAAATATACATGTGTGCCATAGGTTTGTAATTTGTAAGGCGGAGATTTGAATTTAGAACGAAAATTTGAAAAAAAAAAAATTTTTTTTCTGGTTTTTGCGAATTTTCCAAAAAATCCCACTTACAGCCCTAACGCACACTTTGAAAATAAAAAAAAATTGCGAAGTGTGCGTTGGGGCTGTAAGTCGGCACCGCGAAAAACGACGAGTTACAGCCGCAACGCACTTTTCGAAAAAAAAAAAATTTTTTTTCAAATTTTTTTCATTGTGCCATTCCCATTTCAAACTTAAAACCGGGTTCCAAAATGAAAATTTCAGTTGCTTGAAAAAAGGAGGAATAAGTAGAAAAAAGAGAGAAATTGGGGGAATTGGGTGGGACAGGAGGAGGAGGAGGCAGCGGTCAAATAATAGATAGATAGAGAGAGAGAGAGAGACAGGTGCGGACCAGTCAAATGCAGTGACACGAGGCGGAATGGCCGAGAGAGAGGAAGGGAGAAAGGGGGGGGGGGGTCTGCTGTTGGTCTGTCTGCTTTGAGCGGGGAGAGAGAGAAGGGGGGTCGAATTGCGACAGATTGCGGTCGGGAGATGGACCCCCTTTAGTTTGCTAGATAGACACCCGGCTAGACTGGTTTGAGGCACACAATGATATGTGACAGTTGGGGGGCGGTTGGCGCTAGATAACACAGTTGCACTATATGTAGGTCAAATCTGATGAAAGTAGGTCAAGTCTAGTGAAAGTAGGTCAAATCTGGTGAAAGTAGGTCAAATTCAGTGAAAGTAGGTCAAATCTGATGAAACTAGGTCAAATGAGGGAAAAGTAGGTCAAATCTATTGAAAGTAGGTCAAATCTAGTGAAAGTAGGTCAAATGAGGGGAAAGTAGGTCAAATCTTCTAGATGTAGGTCAAATCTCCCAAGTAGGTCAAATCTGCTAGATGTAGGTCAAATCTCCCAAGTAGGTCAAATCTTCTAGATGTAGGTCAAATCTCCCAAGTAGGTCAAATCTTCTAGATGTAGGTCAAATCTCCCAAGTAGGTCAAATCTTCTAGATGTAGGTCAAATCTCCCAAGTAGGTCAAATCTTCTAGATGTAGGTCAAATCTCGCAGGTAGGTCAAATTCACTTGACTATTCGAGCATCATCGTTGTCTCTCAAGGTTCTTGACCTCTCCGGATTGCGCAACATTTGATAGGTACACCCTCCTCCTCCTCCTCCTCCTCCTCCTCCGCCCCGATGGTATGGTATGGTGTGGTGTGGCATGGCAGCTGTCACCTCTTTCCCAACCTCCCCCGGAAGATGGTAGGATTTCCTTCTTTTTGTATTTCTCCCATCTCCGCTTCTACTATGTATTCTTATTGTTCTTATTGTTATTATTAATGTCCGTATTGAATATATATGGTGGTGACGTGGCAGCAGCAGCATATGTGGCACACAATGTTCAGCGCATATGTTTTGGGAGCTATTAGGGGGTGGGAACAAGAACAAAAAACACATGCATAGAATCTAAAGTGCACCACCACCACCAAATGACTCGAAAAAGATGGCGCGTACAAATGAATATGGATGGTAGATCAAAAAAGGTCATAGTTATGGAAAGTAGGTCAAAACTCAAACTAGAGGTACGGTAGATCAAAAAAGGAGGTAGATATGAAATGTAGATCAAAAATAAGTTAGGAGTACAATAGATCAAAATGTGTTGAGAGCCATGAAATGTAGGTCAAAACTCAACCTAGAGTTGCGGTAGATCAAAAAAGGTTCAAAGCTGGGAAAAGTAGGTCAAAAACTGAAATACAGCTAGGATCAAGGTAGATCAAAAAAGTTCATAGCGATGAGAAGTAGATCAAAACTTTCCCCCTCTCGCTCTCTCACTTTTTGATCTACCACCCTCCCTCTTTCCCAGCCATCCATCCGCAAATCATCATCAGATATCGTTTTGTCGTCAAAAAGAACCGACACCGCTCCTTTTCTCTGTCTGTCTCTCTGTCTCGTTCGGTTAACCGAATCAAAAGAGAACAGATGACATCGGCATAAGGGGGGGGGGGTCCCGTTGGCGGGTTTACAAGAGAATCGGGAGAAGATTTACACTGGAGGACACGAGGTCGTCGAAATGAAGAACGGAACGCCGCTTTTTTTCGGCTGTTGTTGTTGTTGTTCTCATTTTGTTGATTGTGATTGATCGGTGTTCTACCCTCATGTGAACTGGTCTGGCGTGGCACCCACCATTATTCATAGGTAGTCGGCTAGAACAGCTAGTTAGCCAGACAAAGAAGAGAGCAAAAGGTCATGGTGTGGTGTGGTGTGACGTGGCACTACAAGAAAGATCAAAGATTGCTAGGGGTCGGGCATGACGTGGCACTACCACTCTCGGTTTGTAGTTTGATCTACAGATAGGGCATGTGACGTGGCACTACCTTCCAACATGTAGTCAGCCTTAATGATAGGGCGTTACGTGGCACTACTCTAAATCTTTCAGCCTGGATAGCTATTCATTCTGAGCATGACGTGGCACTACCACTCTCAGTTTTTGCAGTTTGCTATACAGATAGGGCGTGTGACGTGGCACTACCTCCAAACTTCTAGCCAGCCGCCTAGCTATTCAACTGGCGCATGACGTGGCACCACTACCATCTATACATAGCTGTGTACAAAGTTAGCGAGAACAACAACAAAAACAACACTAATACCATCGTCTACAGGTGTGTACAGTTGAGACGAAGAAGGAGAAGAAGGAGAGGAGGAAAAGAGCGTGGTGGTTTCGGCGGCGGCCATTGTCACCAGAAACACATGTATTTACAAAAGTGACTATGTGTTTGACTAGGCGTACGCCTCACACAGCTTAAGCTCCCGCCCCACTCCCAGAAAAAGAGTGTGTGTGTGTGTGAAATAGAAAGGAGAAGAAGGAGAGCCTTATTCTCTTCTCATTAGCACATTGTTGTAAAAAGGTGTCGTGTATCTGACGTCGAGCGTTTTGTGTTTGAAGTGGCGTAAGGGAGGAACGTCCATGTGTGTGTGTAATATGTATAGTTAGTTAGTTAGCCATAAGGGGGGAGGGAGTTGAAACTGAGAAGGAAGGAGCCTTAAAGGGGCGGATTAGAGAGGAGGAGTTAGAAGGGGGTCCTTCCTGGGAACGGGTGTCCTTCCTCCGGTGGTGGTGGTGTTGACTTTTGAAGGAGAGAGAGAGAGGGGACATCTCCTCCCACCCCTCATCAATCTTCTCCACACACACTTTGGGTTTTCAGTTTGCCCCACCAATTTTTCGGTTCAATGGAGAAGAAGAAGAAGAAGGGGGCGAGAAAGAAAAAAAAGGGGGGAACGATAGGAAATGGGATTTGCATATATTGGAATTGGAGCGGTTTTCGGACTTTAGACAGGTTGAATTGATCTAAGGGGGTGCCAAGTGGTTCTAGAAGAGAATTGGGCTGAAATTGTGAAACAGAAAGGGAATTGCTCGAAATCGCATTGAAATAGGTGTTTCAGGTAGTCTTCTAACCTAGATAGGCTGTAACTCGTTTGCTAGCGATGAGAATGATGCAAAGGATTTCAGAACATAGAGAAGACGAGCTCTTTGGTTTCTGGTTGAAATCTACTCAAATTCTTGTATACAAGACACATTTCGACCCCTCTACTGATCTTAAAAGTGCAAAATGGCTCTAGAACAGAATTGACAATTGGGCTTCAACTGTACAGAAAGAAGGGGGGTTGCTAGAAATCGCTTGGGTGGAAGGTGGGGTCTCGAAGGTTGTTTGACTGTTTTCTAACTCTAGGTAGACTGAAACAATGTGAAAAGTGACTCGAAGAAGGTTAGAAGTGATCGGAATGGTCTAGAGGGTCCCAGTTGACTTTAGACAACTGTTGGGCTCAATAATGATCAAGCCTAATCTAAGCCTAAGGCCTAGAAAGTCCATGAAGTGACCTCAAGGGGTCCAGAAAGTTCTCGATATCTCTAGGTGGTTCAAAATGAATGCGCCCGCTAGGTTTCGGGACTTCTCCCCCTCCTCCACCGAGAAGACAACATTCTGTATAGTAATAATGATTTGTCACTTTTTATAGCCTGTCTCTCTGTGATGTCGGAGCTGCGAGCGCGCGCGCTTTCCCTATCGCTTTACGTCCATAAATCACTAGTGGAACAGGTGGTGCTCTCTTGCTCACTTACTACTGCAGCTCAAAATGAAATCGGAAAGAGAGAGATAGAGAGAACGAAAAGAAAAGTGGGTCAGCAGGGAGAGAAAACACATCTGAGAACCAGAATAAGAAGAAGGAAGGAAGGAAGAGGAAGGGAGGAAATAAATGGGAATCAGCAGCAGCCCGTCAGGTCAAATCACCTCTCTTTCGGACTCACTAGAAGACTCTTCTTGCCTTGAGAGAGAGCTGGTTGGCACTCACTCGAGTAGTGTGCAAGTGTGTGTTGGGGGGTAAGTGCACGTGTACTATTTACCCCTCTCTCCCTATCAGAAACAGCCTGTGACGGGCCTTTGAGCATTAAACACTTTGTAAGGTTAACTATGGGTCAGTTGACCATTCAAACTGAAGGTATTTTGAAGGGCTATTTGATACAGATCATCATCGATATGTCAAAAATTGGAGCGGAGTTTTGTCCTTACGGGGGCCCTTACGATTTTGTGGTCTTGGGTGCCGTTAAATTGAGGGTAAGTACGGAATTCTGGGCTTTGAGAGGTCATTCTGATAGTGCAAACACGTTCATAATCTTACATTCCTTGACAAGTCAAGTTACTTCAATCTAGAAACCAAAAGTCCCAGGGCCTAGCTTCCCCACTGAATGGTGGCCTAGGAACGGCTAGGCCGCTGCGCTTGGTTTCTAGGCTTATGGCCAGGAGTTCACCTTGGGCCTCTAATCCCAAGGTTTGGTGGCCGAGGCTCCGATAAGCTTGGGACCTAGGCCATTGGCTCTCCAGGGCCTAGAGTTCGTCTTGGGCCTGGAATCCCAAAAGGGGAAGCTAAGCTTGATTCCTAGGCCACGGGCCCCCTAGGACCCTTTAGAAGGCCCAAATGGACAAAAAGAAGGAGATTCGGATCCTAGGCCACTCTCATCGTCTCCTCCACTTCCATCCGACCAATCCCCCCAATCTCATCCTGTGAGTAAAGGGGGGTCATAAAAAAGCGAAGGTCAGTCGAAACGAAGAAACGAATCGAACACGAAAAACGCGCCCATCGGATTGGTGAATTTGTCACAGGAATGGCGGCGGCGGCGCGCGAAAACAACCTTCTTCACCATTTCGCACATACACATAATAGTGTCCTCCCTCCTGTCTCTCTCTCTGTGTCTAAGTATCTTCTAAAGCCGCCTTTGAAGAAGAAGAAGACGAAGAAGAAGAAGACGTTCCTTTTCTTTTTGTTCCCTCTCCGTCCAATTATCCCCCCGCTGTATGTGTGTTTATGTGTTTGTGTAATGTGATTTTGCATAGTACGCGCATATCTCGGAAGGTAGAGGAGCTAGCGGAAAAGTGGCAACTATCCAAGTGTAGGTGACAGTGAAGGGTACAAATTGTTAGTTGACACTTTCCACCTATCTGGGCTCATTTTCAAGATACAGGGTAGCCTAGGAAGAGGACCGATATTGATTTATCTCGAGAACCAAAAGAGCAATCAAGAAGGTGTCAACTACAATGTTGAAGAGCACAAAAAGAGCATCAACTTTGTAGTTGACCACTTTTTGCTAGCTCTCTTGCTGCTCGAGATAACACGAGATCAACTTCAAACCCACAAGGGAGACCGTTACGACTTAGGGGCATTGGGTCCCGTTCTAGTAGAGGTGCCGCTCTAAAACTGGGTTTACGGTATCTCAAAAACTAGAATAGTTAGGAGAAAGTTGTCAACTATCAAAATGCAGCTGACTATGTCAGAAACAAAATGTCAGTTGGCACTTTCCCCCTATCTAGCCTTGTTTTCAAGATACGGCCTAGGATAAGGCAAATGATCAGACACCGATCAGATAAAATTTTTTTAAAAACCCGGAGCACATTTCTATAGAGATAAAAGTCTGACCTTTCATATTGTTCATACTGTAGCGAACGGTGTCGATCGGCGGTTTCGGTGGCACTTGAGGACGTGCTCGCACCTGCACCGGATACGGATCCGGAAAGTCGTACGTGTCCATTATTGGGCCGTCGTTGTTGGGCTCCTCCGCTGGCTGCAATAACGAGAAAGATGAGCACTTGGGTAATTAATGGGCAATTAGCAATTAGCAATTAGCAATTTAGAGAGCACATGAGGGTCCAGAATGGTCAAGTAGGGCTTTTTTTGGAGGGTGGGGGTACCTTGTGTTTTGGCCATAAAGAACGCTTCACTTTTATCTCGAGAACCAAAAGAGCAATCAAAAAGTTGTCAACTACAAAGTTGAAGAGCCCGGAAAGAGCAAGAACTTTGCAGTTGACACCTTTTTGATAGCTCTTTCGGTTTTCGAGTTAAACGAGATCAAAGCGACCAGTACTGTAAACCCGGGGGGTGTAAAACATAAAACAGTACAAGAGAGCTTGTTGGAGCAATGCGGGGGGCTCAGAAGCCAACTCAACTCAAACATTCGACGGGGGGGAGGGGGGCTCTCACGTTTTCCATTTTCCGCGCGGAAAACGTTGCGCGCGTACGGAAGGACAGACGCGGACGAATGTTTGTCCTTCCGCGCGCGCGTGCGGTGTGCCTTCCGGAAGACACACCGGGCGCGGAACAACTGGATGATGATAAGGATGATAGGGAAGGGAACAAAACGAGAGAGAGAGAGAAAGAGACTCTTGTGCGAACATTGGAACATGAAACTGAGACCCCCCCCCCCCCCCCCCCCCCCCGTGATGACGTCATCACAGCTAACAGTTAGTGGCAGCAGCGAAATCGAGAAAAGTGGAAAAAATCGATATATTTTTATTTAAGGTGAATGGGAAACTTTCCGATTTATAGAATGGGAATTTTAGAAAAAACAAAGGAAAAAAATTTCGGGAAGGAATTGGCAAATTGCCAATTTCAGGGAAGCGTAAATCGATATTTTTAAAAAATATATTTGAAGTGAGAAATTAGGAAAATAATGGGAAATTTCAGAAAAAATCACTTTGAGAAAGTGCCCAATTGATGGGAAATTTTGAAAAAATATTTTTTTTTTTAAATTTTTTTTGGAAAATTTTTTTTTTCTAAATTTACGGTATTTTCTCTATTTCAATGAGAATTCGCTCTAATTTTGGGAAATCTTACGAAAAATCCACAGTGGGGACCCTTATGACTGTTGGGTTCCAAATAGATGCAGTTTTGAAAGAGACCGCCCGTTATGATCGAGTGAATACGGTTCGTTGGAAGGGGAAAAATAAGAAAATAGATGAGAAATTCCAGAAAAAAGAGCTATGGGAAACTGTAGAAGTGATGGGAAATTTTGAAAAAAAAAAAATTTTTTTTTTTTTTTTTGAAATTTTTGACTACAAACTACAAGAAAATGGGCCAAATCTATATGCATGAACTGAACATTTATCGGCCACGAAACCAAGAAAAAAACGAAGAATGGCGGGAAAAAAGTTCCGAAAAGTGGAGAATTCAAAAGCTGGGAACGAACTGGTTGAAGAACACGAATTGTAAAAGTGGCACACAAGATTTCACTTCTCATTTCCCCTTTTATACTTGTTCCTTCCCCGTACTTTCTATGGTTTTTGATGGAAAACTCCGGAAAACGCGAAAGAAACAACCATTTTTGCGCTTTTTTGGTGTTTCCAGCTTTGAACCGCTTTTTCAGCATGATACAGGCATTCAATCCAAATGACTCAGTTGACAAAAAGTTGCATTTTTCGGTGCTCTACAACTTTACTGTTGACAACTTTTCTCAAAATCTTCTGGTTTTTGAGGAAATTTGTATAGAATTCCGACTTCCGACTTCCGGCTTCTCAAAATCCACTTCCGGCCACCATCCTTGGTACATTTTGCACCAAAAATGATTTTATTTTTCTGGAAACCAATATATGGAGAAGGACCAGGGAAATGTATGGAAATAGTGGCGGGAATACGAAGGAAAGGGGAGGGGAATGGAAAATTGGCAACAATTTGTTGTTGGAAACAATAAATGTGTGTGTGTGCACCCGCCCTTCTTCTTATTCTTCTTATTCGTTTTCTTCCCAATATGTATGTATGCAATGTGTAATATTATTTGTGATATTGTTTTTATTTCTATTCGTACTAGTTACTACGTTTGTTTGTGTGTGACTGTATAGTACAATCCAAAAAAAAAAAATGATTTTTTTTGTTTTCTGCGGGGACACTTTCCTTGCGGGGACATGTCCCCGGGAGTCTCTACTGATAAGCCTAGACTGTCTAGTTCTTGCTCACTTGCAAGAACCAAACAATGATGTCACGGGGTGCGTGACATGATAATAACACTAATAGTGACAATTTCGAAATTTAAAATGTATAAATGTGAAATGTGAAATTCGAAACAGCAAAAGGGGTTGTTGCGGATTCGTAGGATGGGGAAAGGGGGAATCGTGATTTGATATGAAATTTGTGTGATCTACATGATGACGAAATAGTGATTCGGAAAACGGGAGGGGAGGGGGGGGATAAATAAGAATGGATACATATACATTCAAAAGTGCGGAATGTGTTTGTCTAATCATAATAATAATAGTGATCAAAATATTGATTAACAAGAAATGGGGAGAAATCGCCGAAAAGTTTGCGAAAATTTGAAAAAAATGCAAATTTTCAAATTTTTGTAGTTTTTAAAGGCGCAGCCCTGAATTTGGTTCATGGGTCTTGCAGCGAAAGTTTCTTTTTTTTTGAATTTTTGAATTTTTGAGCGCAATTTTCACTTTTTCAACCTATTTTTTCGCGTAAAAATTGGAAAACCGAATGATTTTTATAATAAGGAAGGAAAAATATGCGAAAAACCGAAATTTCGCGCCAAAAGCGTGAAAAACGGGGAATGAAATGAAATGGGAAGGAGAAGGAAGGAATAGAGAGAGAAAGAGAAAGAGGAAACGAAAGGGGGGAGAGAGGTGTGGGTGTTTTGTTTGCATTTGTAATGCAATCACTTTTAAGGAGAAGAAAGGAGGGGAAGGAGACGACGGCGGCGGCGGCGCCCGGCAAAACGACCCCCCTTTAGAGACGACAAACAGTTCTTCCTTGCTTGCTTTTTGCTTTCCTTTCTGTTCTTTTTTTGGGGGAATTTTGCTAAGGAGGTGTGATTTTGAAAATACGGAAGGCGGAAGACGGAAGGCGGAACACGGAATTCCGTGAAACTTTGAAAAATGATAGACCCCTCTTTAAGGGGGGTAAAACGGATAATTTTGACAATTCATAGCCCTCGAAAGGGTCCCAAAACGTGACTTTGAAGGAATGGCATGTAAATTGAAAACCGCCCGTTTTTAGTATACATAGAAAGCGCGCTCTATTGCAAACAGCTGTTATATTCCTATTCCACGTGTGAAGCTATTTGACTGTCGAATAGAGCGCATTTGCTAGAAATGAAGATCCCATAGGCACGGAACAGTTGGCTTCCCATTGGAAACAGTGCAATAGAGCGCACTTGCACACCCCCAGGATCCAGCACTGGGGGCTCTGACTATGAGACAAAAACGAAATGAGTCACGAGTAACCTGGACCCTGGCCGAGGTCGTCATTAGAGCGCATTTGCTAGACTGGGTGGTATACTCAGTACAGTACAAAGAACTGGAGGTCCGGACATCTCAGGACAAAATGAAGATCCCATAGGCACGGAACAGTGGGCATCCCATTGGAAACGGAAACAGTACAATAGAGCGCACTTGCACACCCCCACCAGAAACGACGAAATGAGTCATGAGTAACCTGGACGTGGCCCCAGGGGCACCGCCTGTGTTGGGTTGGGTTTGGTTGGGTTGGAGACGGGGACGGAAGTGTTCCGTGACTGATGGCCATGGGTCACACACACACATATGTACGCCCCCACACGGCACAGACAGACGGAAAGGAAGGAAGGAAGGAAGGATGAGTCACAAAGAATGTGGTGAGAAAGCGCGCGCGCGCGCAAGCCCTAGCGGAGCGATGGGGAGCGGAAAGAAGTGGAAGAAGAAGACCATATGGGAGGAGAGATGTATCGTGTGTGTGTGTATCATCAAGTTTAATGGGGTTTTCACAGCATTTCTTAGTAGCACCGCCGAAAGGGGGCCTCCGCCCTTTTCGAAACGAAGGAAGGACGGCGTTTATGAGAGTTTTATGTGGAATTGGGAATCGCGTCGGCGTGTATCTCGGAAACTGGAAGAGCTGGCCGGAAAGTGTCAACTGACAAAATGTGGGGCTCGGGGTGATGAACAAGTTTGTAGTTGACCACTTTTTGGGGTCTCGGCTGGTTTTTGAGTTATGGCACCTTTAAGTTGAACTTGAGAACCTCACTTTCCATTTCTACTGCAAGCGCGCTCTATCGAACTTTGACCAAGAACGAGGGTGCAGTAGGGCGCATTTGCATCACTTTCTCGTTTTGGATGACAGGAAACGCGCTCTACTGGACTTTAACATATCGTGCAATGGAGCGCATTTGCCTCAACCTCACGTTTTGGATGGCAAGAAACGCGCTCTATTGAACTTTAGACCATAGTGCAATGGAGCGCGTTTGCATCAATAAGCCAGTCCGCCTACAGTAGGCTGCAATATTACATAGCACAGCAAACGCGCTCCATTGTGAACTTTCGATTGGATTTGCATTGCACAGAGTGTAAAGAGCTCGCCCTTGCTCCCGTTGAGCCGGTACCAGGTAGTGTCTTTCGTTATGAATATTAAATGGCGGCGGCTCCCGGCGAGAGCACGGAGCACGGAGCACGGAGCACGGCAGGGGGCAGAGTAAAGCAATCAATTTGTGAGCAGCCAGCAGTTTTTCATTACAGATGCTCTTTTCTCAATCTCTCTCTCTCGCTGGCTCTTTCTGTAGTAACATTGGGGCGACGCGACACGACATCTGGAGATACGAAGGACGATACGGGAAGGGGGACCGATATTTCGTTTCTCTCTCTCTTTTCACATTATTCGAAAGAGAGGAGTCCATTTCGAATATTGGTTGGCACCACCACTGCCCCCGTTTCGCAAAAACCACACCCAATAGTGGGAAGAAGGGGAAGAAGAGATAGTAATCAATTACCACCCCCCTTCCACTTCCCAACCCATCCAATGGAATCGGCTCGTCACTTTCGAGGTTAATTAGTCAGTTTGGAAGGAAAGAAGGATGGAAGGAAGGGGGGACGATAGCGAAAGATAGAGAGGAGATAGAGAGAGGCGATCATAAATCAGAGAGATGAGAACTGGCCTGACTGATTGGGGTGGTTGGAAGGCGTTGGATGGATGGATGACGTTGGAAGGCAAAGGTCAGAGGGGGAAGGGCACGTCTTCTGGATGGTAGGCGTCAGTGGGATTTGGATGTCTTCAAGGATCCCAACGCATTCTAGAGTCATTTGGGAGGCTTGAGGGCTTGTAGAAAAGCGTTGGAAGCGTCAGAAGGTATGTGTGGCTTGGACGTCTTCTAGATAGAGCCAACAGGAGGCTAGAAGTATGTCGTCGTCTTCTAGACCTGGATATTGGCTCCGGTACCTTCTAGAGTCATCTGAAGGCTTAGAAGGCTTGTAGTAAACCTCTAAAATGTTCCAGAAACTGAGAACACCTGTTAGAAGCCAAAAGAAGCTCACATAGGACATCTAACGTCTTCTCGACCTCCAGACGGGAAGAAGACGTTCCAAACGCCTCCAAAATGCCTTCAAGAGCGCTCAGTAACTTCTCACATCAAAAACAAAACGGGCCTATAGAATTGAGTGGGTCATATGGCAAATCATCATCATCACCCGCCCTCTCGCAGCCAATTTTCTCTATCTGATGCTGCTGCTTCTGCAGTAAACGATGATCCCCCTTTCTTCCAATCCTATTACGGAGACGGGAAAGGGGGGGGGGTCATAAACCGTCAGATTATCGCGCATCATCCACTCATCATTAAATTGGATTATGTTCTTGTCTCTCTATGTATGTGAGAGACAGAGAGATAGAAAGAAAGAGGGTGTGAGAAAAGAAAAAGGGCAACCCGTTTCTCTTTCTCTTGTGTCGATTTACGAGCTTCTTCAAGAAATGACTGAGAATTGGTGACCGTGAACTCGCAAAATGGCGATTTCTAGGCCAACTGGTGGAATTGGTGGTCTTTTTGGCGTATATCTCGAGAACTAGAAGAGCTAGGAGTAAAATGTCAACTATCAAAATATAGCTGACAAAATAAGGTGTAAATTGTTAGTTGACACTTTTCCCCTAGCTATTCTAGTTGTCGAGATATGGGCAAACATCGTTCCAAACTAGGTAGAAATGCTTTATTGGCACTTATCTTAGGAACTAGCAGTGTTAGGAGAAAGTGGTCAACTGACAAATTGTAGCTGGTAACGTGACAAACATTTTGTTAGTTGTCACTTTTCTCCCATCTTGTCTAGTTTTCAAGATATGGGGGGGGGGTTAAGTTCAGTTCAAAGCGCAGGAAACATTGAGAAAAAGAAGAAGACGGGAGACAAAAAGTAAAGGGGGTACCTAAACTCCGCCCCCTTTTCTGTCCTCTCGAGCACAATGCGTGCACAAACAAGTGCACCACAGGTAAGAAGGATATCAAGTTTCGCCTTTTTTCTTCTCCGGCTCCTTCTTCTTCTGCTCCGATGCACTTTTTCTACCTATTTCTCATGAGCAGGGGGGGTGGGGGTGGGAGAAGAGCACAAAAAACCACCGCCCGGCCCCCTTTGAAGAAGAAGAAGAAGAAGAAGAAGACAATAGTCCTTGAAGCACACGCAATACGGAAGGTAAAGGGGGGGGGGGGTATGAAAAATGAGAGGTGATGATATATAATCTGGGGGAGAAAAAACAACAAATCCGCTGCTGCTGCTCTTGGCTTGCCGCCAAGAAGAAGAAGATATGAGCACATCAGAGAGGGGGAGGGAGACAACAATGTGTGTGTGCATTGAGACGAGTTGGTGGTGGAAGAGAGCCCCCCTTTCCCGCTTGAGCTCGGGGGGTGAGAAGAGGAGGAAGGAGGGGATGAACAAGATTGATTTGAGAGAAGAGACAATCAGAAAGTCTCTCTCTCTCTCTCTTATCTTTTATTTTAGTATCTCGGCGGCGGCAGGAAGCTTCCGGTCTGTGTGTATGTGGATTTACGGGAGTGAGTGTGATGAGAGTGTGTTAGGGTGTGATGTGTGCGTCCGGTGGATGGCCTGGGAAATGTTAGGCCAGCCACCAACTTCTATTCGCAACTCGATCTTAGTGAACCAGAACCTTATAGTTAGAAAGGCTGAGGGGTCTGGACTAGGGAAAAGCTAGGCCACCTAGTTGATCTGGCTGCAACTTGCAGAACGAGCCTCTTATCGCGATTTCTGGCCTAGGAAAAGCTAGAAAAGCTAGGCCAGCCACCTTTTATTCGTGATCCGATTTTAGTGAACCAGAACCTTATAGTTAGGAAGGCTGAGGGGGTTGGTCTAGAGAAAGCTAGACCAAAGGTTGTCTCAAGGCAATCATGAGTCCAGCAGAACGAGATGGCCTGGAAAAAGTTAGGCCAGTCACCAAAACCAGGATAATCTAACCTAGAAATCTTACAGATAGATGCAATCGTGAACTCGGTATGCCAATGGCTGGCATAGGAAAAAGTTAGGCCACCTCTAATTCGATTGTGAACTTGAAAGTTCCGGTCATCCACATTCTGAACGTTGGGAAGGCAAGATGCTGGCCTAGGAAAAGCTAGGCCACGGTCTGGAGTATCTTTCTAACCTAGGAAATATAGGCGGATCTAAAACTTGCAAAACGTCCTGGCCTGGAAAAAGCTAGGCCAGTCACTTTTCTCTGTCTGTCTATCCACTCCAACCTAGTCTCAATTCGATAGTGAACAACGTGAAGATTGAGAAGTTTAGTGTGGGGGCTGGCCTAGAAAAAGCTAGGCCGCAGAGGGTGAACATCTGTCTAGCACTGATGATCTGCATAGGTTCGCTCATGAGCGTGGAGGGACATGAAAGTTAGTGGCCTAGATCACAGTTTGGGATTCTAGGCCATCTAGAAGCAGTTAGAAAATTGATTGGACTAGAGCCTAGAACCCACAATTTGGGATTCTAGGCCACAGAGTTACGACCTAGAAATCTCCAACTCCAACTGGATTTCTAGGCCATCTAGGTGCTACAAAGAAGTAGCCCCAATAGCCTAGAAATCGACATCTGGAATTCTAGGCCACGCCAAGCCAACCCAAAAAACCACAAAACAAGAGGTTTGTAGTGTACATCGACAACAACAACAATAACAAAGAACACACAGAAATCTGTGTTTACCCAAACAATCTCTCTCTGTGGGTGGGTGACTTTTGCAGCTCACAAGCTCAAACTCACAAGCTCACACATGGTGTAAGGATGGGGGGTGGTCAAAAAAGAAGAAGGGGGGAAAAGGCGACGAAAACGCGCGAAGAAGGGGGGTCGAAACGGAAACATTTTGTTGTGTGTGTGTGTGTGAAGAAGCGGCGGCCGGCGGCCGGCGACGACAAGAAATAAGGGAAAGAGGGGGAGTGGCGGGCTCGCCGAGCACAAGATGTTTCATCGCAGAGAGAGAGAGAGAGAAGAAGGAGAGGCGAGGGAGCAGCGGTTTCTGGGTGGAAAGCGAAAGGGGGTGCGTTTATGACACAGAGATTGATGGGTTGGTTCCTCCCCCTTCTTCTTATTCTCATTCTTCCTACTCTTCTGGAGGGGGGAGCATAGACAGACTTGGCACGGCGCCAAGTGTGCCCATTGGCGTTGTGCACTGAGGAATTCGTGACAGAGAGTCCAATGAGATATGAGTCAAACTGGTGTAATTCTGGCACTGAGTGAAGGGGGGGGGGGGGGGTATGTAGTATTGAGGAGGAAAGGACAACTGTTCGGTTTACACAACGCACCCCTTTATCTCATCTCATCTCGTCCCCCCCTTCGGCGGATTCATTGGATTCATCACATCACATCACATCGCTTCGAGGAGAAGAGAAGAGCCCCCGAGCCTGGGGGACCTAGTGGAAGAAATGCGCTCTACTGCAATCTCAGTGTGGTTTTGCATTGGAGCGCGCTTGCACTAGACCCTTGTTTCGCCGGAAATAGTGGCGTGGTGCAAGTGCGCTCTATTGTACTTGTGTCTGTGTCTCTTCTTCTAGCGCACTCTCTCGTCGCTTTTAGTTTGGTTTTGCATTGGCGCGCGTTTGCACAAGACACTTATATCGCATCAAAATAGGGATAGGTGCAAGTGCGCTCTATTGCTAAAAGCATACTATCTGCTATCAGAGAGGCCTAGTGGAAATGCGCTCTACTGAACTCATTCCTGTGTCTCTTCTTCTACCACACTCTCTCGTCGCTTTCAGTTTTCTTGCATCGAATCGTGGCTTGGTGCAAGTGCGCCCTATCGCACTCCACACGATCTCACCGTTTTCAGCGCCCATCAGCAATGGAGCGCGTTTGCATTTTTAGTGAAAAACCGTCGAAAACTGAAAAACAGGCCGTGAAAGCCCCCCGAAAAGGCGAAAACAACAATGTACATACATAAATATGGTCAATAGACGCCAAAATAAGTATGTATGCAAAACGCAAAACGCAAAACGCAAACGAAGGAAGAAGCAGCAAAAGTGTTTAAAAATTGATGAAAAACAAATTGGAAGCGGAAGGGGGCGACGAAACGCGACACACACAATACCAAAAGAGAGAAGGCCCCCCTTTAGCGGCTCAAGTGGTTTTTCGACGGACGTTATCTCGAAAACTAGAAGAGCTGGACGAAAAGTGTCAACTGACAAAATGTGGGGCTCAGGGTGATGAACAAGTTTGTAGTTTACCACTTTTTTGGATCTCGGCTGGTTTTCGAGTTATGACCCCTTTAAGTTGATCTTGAGGTCTGAAGGAGAGTAATCCTTTTGAACCTCATTTCCCGACAAAAAAACTAGTACCAAATGTGAATACTTATTTATAATTTCATTTTGGATGATTGACGATGATGGATCACTGACAAGTTTTCTATGTTTACTGCAAACGCGCTCCAGTGAACTTTGGACACTGTGCGATGGAGCGCACTTGCACATATCCGAATTTTGATGGTGCAAATGCGCTCTACAAACTACTAGTGAAACATAGAGCTGGAAGCGACAAGAGAGTTGTCTAGATGTCACGCGTCACGTGACCGATCCCAGACACCATATCTGGACGACTGTCCGAACTCCTATGAAGTTCTATTGAAAGGAAGAGTCGGTCACGTGACACTTGACGCCATGAAAACATTGGGCAATCCGATTTTCACTGACAAAATTTTCACTGACAAAAAATTTTCACTGGAAGTCATTTTCACTGACTCCCATTTTCACTGACATTTTGCGATGTCATTTTCACTAACAGTTTCATTTTCACTGACAATTTTCGAGGGTATTATTTTGAAGTGAAAGTTGGGTCAAAGTGGTTTTCCGAGTCCATATTAAGTGTAGGACGCATTACTAAGGTATCCTCCGACATTTGCACAAATTTTTTTGGTGGAGTGTCCTGTGCCTATTTCAAACTCATTTTCCCTGGAAATTATCACTGACAAAATTTTCACTGGAAGTTGTTTTCACTGACACTCATTTTCACTGAAACTTCGGGTTTTGTGATTTTCACTGACACTTCTTATACGGTAACTTGGGTATGTTGTGTAGGTACCAAAAGTTGGAAAATGTGTTCCCTAACACATATTTCATCGTTTCTCCAACCTTTACGTGGCTGAAAAGTGATTTGGATATGGTCAGAGGTGATAGGTGGATATTCTCTTTGTATGGAGCCATCTGTAAGTGAGTGCATACTGGAAGATATCTGAAAATGACTTCCAAAACTATTTTTTGGATCTAACACCGAAATTTGACTGCTAAACGGAAGGATCGAAAAAAACGAGTTTGTCACACAAAAGACTCTGAAAACAACGGATAATTGCGTCTAAGAGAACGTGCATTCCTTCATTGAGCCGATATTCAGTGCGGTATTTCGCATTTCACAGACTTTGGATCTGGTCTCCGAATCGAATTTTTACAATCATTCGTTCGAATTGGAAGTTCATGAATACTGTTTGAAGAACACGCAAACTCAAGAAAACACTCAGCGCACAGCAGTCCTCCCGTGATGATGACGTCATCAACCCGCCTTGACCGAAAAGTTCCCAGAAGACCTCATTTAAGACTCTACCCGGATTTTTCACTTCAAATCACCCATTCTTGCTCCCTCATTCCATTTGCCGCTCAGAAATTCCTTTTCTGAGAATTAATCGAAATCCTAAAATTTTTGGGTCCAAAATAGGCTTCCCCTGCCTTTCCGTCCCAACGTGTGCTCTTCCCTTGTTCATAAAATGTTTCTTTCAATTTTTCCCAAATTTTCACGAAAAATTGGTGTGAAAATCTTTCAAATTGGTCGAATTATGACCGAAAACAGGGTTTGGGCCCAAAAATCGATGATTTTTCGCCGCGGTCGACATGCAGAATTTTCTAGGCCAGCTCGGTTGTTGTCAGTGAAAGTAACTTTCAAATTTCATTGATTTTTGGGCCCAAACCATGTTTTTGGCTATATCTCGGTCAATTTGAGAGTTTTTCACACAATTTTTTCGTGAGAAATTCGGAAAAATTAATATAAATGTTTTTCGAACAAGAGGAAGGCAGATATTCGGATGAAAAGGCATTGAAGCATCAGTTTAGGCTTGAAAATTCTGAAAATGTGCTCTTCCTCTTGTTCGAAAAACATTTATATTAATTTTTCCGAATTTCTCACGAAAAAATTGTGTGAAAAACTCTCAAATTGACCGAGATATAGCCAAAAACATGGTTTGGGCCCAAAAATCAATGAAATTTGAAAGTTACTTTCACTGACAACAACCGAGCTGGCCTAGAAAATTCTGCATGTCGACCGCGGCGAAAAATCATCGATTTTTGGGCCCAAACCCTGTTTTCGGTCATAATTCGACCAATTTGAAAGATTTTCACACCAATTTTTCGTGAAAATTTGGGAAAAATTGAAAGAAACATTTTATGAACAAGGGAAGAGCACACGTTGGGACGGAAAGGCAGGGGAAGCCTATTTTGGACCCAAAAATTTTAGGATTTCGATTAATTCTCAGAAAAGGAATTTCTGAGCGGCAAATGGAATGAGGGAGCAAGAATGGGTGATTTGAAGTGAAAAATCCGGGTAGAGTCTTAAATGAGGTCTTCTGGGAACTTTTCGGTCAAGGCGGGTTGATGACGTCATCATCACGGGAGGACTGCTGTGCGCTGAGTGTTTTCTTGAGTTTGCGTGTTCTTCAAACAGTATTCATGAACTTCCAATTCGAACGAATGATTGTAAAAATTCGATTCGGAGACCAGATCCAAAGTCTGTGAAATGCGAAATACCGCACTGAATATCGGCTCAATGAAGGAATGCACGTTCTCTTAGACGCAATTATCCGTTGTTTTCAGAGTCTTTTGTGTGACAAACTCGTTTTTTTCGATCCTTCCGTTTAGCAGTCAAATTTCGGTGTTAGATCCAAAAAATAGTTTTGGAAGTCATTTTCAGATATCTTCCAGTATGCACTCACTTACAGATGGCTCCATACAAAGAGAATATCCACCTATCACCTCTGACCATATCCAAATCACTTTTCAGCCACGTAAAGGTTGGAGAAACGATGAAATATGTGTTAGGGAACACATTTTCCAACTTTTGGTACCTACACAACATACCCAAGTTACCGTATAAGAAGTGTCAGTGAAAATCACAAAACCCGAAGTTTCAGTGAAAATGAGTGTCAGTGAAAACAACTTCCAGTGAAAATTTTGTCAGTGATAATTTCCAGGGAAAATGAGTTTGAAATAGGCACAGGACACTCCACCAAAAAAATTTGTGCAAATGTCGGAGGATACCTTAGTAATGCGTCCTACACTTAATATGGACTCGGAAAACCACTTTGACCCAACTTTCACTTCAAAATAATACCCTCGAAAATTGTCAGTGAAAATGAAACTGTTAGTGAAAATGACATCGCAAAATGTCAGTGAAAATGGGAGTCAGTGAAAATGACTTCCAGTGAAAATTTTTTGTCAGTGAAAATTTTGTCAGTGAAAATCGGATTGCCAAAACATTGCACCTATTCCTGCATCAACATGGTGTCACGCGTCACGTGACCAACTCAAGAAACCGTATCTAGAAAACTGAACGAACTATACTTCCCAACTAGCAAACCTAGCTTTATGTGCATATTTCTAATGGGAAATTTCTGTCACGTGACACGTGACACTATATGAAGACGTAGTTGGATGAATAAAGATAGAGATAGCGGGAGTGAGTGCATCAATATGGTGTCACGCGTCACGTGACCGATGAAAGACTTCCAGCAAACCAAGTTCTGTGTAGTTTTCTTGGAAAACAAAAGAAAGGGTCCGTCACGTGACACGTGACACTAAATGAAAACGCGTATAAAAGCATGGAAATATGGATAAAGAGAGAGAAAAAGAGAAATAGATTGGTAGATAGGTAGAAACGGGAGGTGCGCGCGAAAACGCAAAGAAGAGTATGTCACGTGACACGTGACACCATATGAAAAACGCGTATAAAAGCATGGAAATATGGATAGTTGGATGGATAAAGAGAAATAGATTGGTAGAAAGGTAGAAAGCGGGGTGCGCGCGCGCACAGGAAACCTTTCCCGACCGCCCCCCGCACCAATTGTGTACGTATGAATGCACACTTCGAATTCGGGAAGGGGGGTCGATTCGGAATCCGATTCTATTGGTTAGTGGCCGAGAATCAATCAATCCATCACAAAAAACCAGTGAAAAGTGGTGATTTTCGGTGATTTTCTAAAATCAATTTTGGAGAGCCAGTTTTGCACTTAAAATGTAGGTATTTTGACGGCGAATTTTTTAAAATTTTTTTGGAAATTTTTCGATTTTTCTCCTCTTTAGAAATCGTGAAATAGCCTATTTGATGTCAAAATATAAAAATCAAATTGAAAGGCGATGAAATTTGATTCATTTTGAGGTTTTTGCAATGTATTTTGAAAAATTATTTCAAAAATATCCCAAAAACTGGCGCTTTTTCAGTAAATTTCTCTAATTCTCTGTATTTCTCTCTCTCTCTTTCTCTTCGCTAACACACAAATGCCAAAATGAGATAATTAGAGTATGTAGTACATACACAGTGGAAGGGGGGTCGAACAGCAGACGGATGAGGAGGAGGAGGAACAATTAGTTGGTAGGATGGGGGGAGGGGGGATGAATGGATGGATGGATCTGTTGGACCCCCGTTTAGCCCGTTTACTGGACCATTTCGTTCCAA
Source organism: Caenorhabditis afra (assembly GCA_963570955.1). Lineage (NCBI taxonomy): Eukaryota > Metazoa > Nematoda > Chromadorea > Rhabditida > Rhabditidae > Caenorhabditis > Caenorhabditis afra. The sequence goes on from OY751534.1 coordinate 7,235,579, forward strand.
TAACAAAACAATGCAAGTGCGCTCTATTGGACACAGTGCCGTGGAGCGCGTTTGCGCCCAATTGAGCTGACAGTTCTTGTTGTTGCTGTTTCGTTTTGCAATGATGCAAGTGCGCTCCATTGGAAACTGGCCTGGAAACCCCTCGCTTTGGGATTCTAGGCCACCGCCATCAAAAGTGCAGTTTCAGTGAGCTAATCTGACCACCATTGGTGTCACGCGTCACGTGACCCGATTCAGGACAACTGTTCTAGAAAACTGGCACAAAGGCGATGGGGCACGTGACGTTCGCTGGCTTAGAAAAGCAAAAAGTAAGAGGCCAATTCGATTAGGAACGATGGCCCAGAAACCCCCGGGTTTGGAATTCTAGGCCACGACCACCAAATTGACAGTTTCAGTGGGGGGCTAGCTCGAAATTCAAAGTTTCCAGGGCTGCAAACCATGAAAAGTCTGGAAATTTGACCATTGGCCTAGAAACCCCGGATTTGGGATTCTAGGCCACGACCAAAATCGTACTTTTCGAAGGCTAGTTTGAAATTTGTAGAGAAAATGGTCTGGGCCTGTTTTTCACGGCTCCAAAACCACGAAAAGCATGGAAAAATGGAAAAAAGGGCCTAGAAATCCGGATTTGGGATTCTAGGCCACCACCACCGACATCAAAATAGCACTTTCAGCGAACTAGCTCGAAATTCAAAATTCGCCGTTTCCAGGGCTCCCCAAAACAAAAAAACATGGAATAATGGAAAATGGCCTAGAAACCCCGGATTTGGGATTCCTAGGCCACCACGACCAAAATGACAATTTCATTTAGCAAGTTTGAAATTTGTAGCGAAAATGGTCTGGGGCCGGTTTTTCAGGGCTCCAAAACCACGAAAAGTAGGCGAACATGAAAACTGGCCTAGAAACCCCGGGTTTGGGATTCCAGGCCACCTCCACTAAAAATGACCGTCTCAGTGAAGTAGCTCGAAATTCAAAGTTTCCAGGGCTCAAAACCATGATAAGTCTAGAAATTTGACCATTGGCCTAGAAACCCCGGATTTGGGATTCTAGGCCACTACCAAAATTGTCTCCAGGAGGCTCAAAATAGAATTGAAATTTGATAAAAAACGAAAACGAACGGAAATCGATTGATTTCAAAGGGGAAAAGGACAGATAGCGAGAAGGAGGAAGGAAGGGAAGAATAATATTTCTTTTTCAATGTGTGTGTGTGTGTTCAAAAAGCGGCGCGGTGCGTCGTCGTCGTCCTATAAGGGCAATAAAAAGAGAGAGAGAGAGAGGGGTGCCATCATTTTTTTTTTTTGGTTCCCATCAATAAACTCGATCTGTCGTTCTATTGATGTTTTCATATTTGTATTCATATGTTCATATACATGTTCATAGGAATAGTCACATGGAAGAACTGTGCGATGATGATGGTTTTGGGGGTAGATCATCACAAAGAGAGATTTGACCTACCTCTCTCTCTTATTGAAATGAAATGAACAGGAACGGGGGGTGGATGATGATTAATTGGTTGCTGGCTGGATGAGAGGGGGGTCCAGCAGATGGGGCAGATGACACTCCCCCTTCTATTCTTCACTATGATGGTGATGTCAGAGGTTACGCAACACAACAGGTGCATGACAAATTGAAAGGGGCACGGGGAGCTTCTTCTCCGGATAGGCGCGGGTTTCAAGGTTTTCGAGGAGGGGTTCAAGGTTATATAGTGGGCGGGAGGGGGGTTCCGGGGGGTCCAGGGGTTCCAAAGGTTCTAGAAGGGTCGCAAGGTTTATCGAGGGGGTTCCGGGGGTTTCAGGGGTAACCGAGGGACTCCAAGTGGTTAGGAAGAGTTCCAAAGTTGTTTCAAGGGGTTCCAAGGTTTCTAGGAGGGTCGTACGCTATTTCGAGGGGTCCCTGGTTGTTGAGAGGGGTTCCAATGGTTCCCGAGGGGTTCCTCAGGTTCTGGAAGGTTCCAAGTCGTTCGAAGGGGCTCCAAAGATTCTAGAAGTGTAGCAAGTGATTTCGAGGAGTCCCAGGTTATTGGAAGGGGTCCCAAGTTTGTCAGACGGTTTCATGCTGTTCAGAGGGGTTCCAAAGGTTCTAGAGAGGGGTTCCAAGTTATTCAGAAGGATTACAAGGTTTCTAGAAGATTTGCAAGGTTTTCAGGGGTCCCAAGTTGTCCAGCGAGGTTCCAAGGTTCCCAGCGGGGTTCCAAAGTTTTTCAAGGGGTTCTGGGTCTCCAAACCCCAAAAAAACCTGGCTCCCCGCAACTGAATGGGGCGGGAGCCAAAACCGAATTTGCATATCCCCATGCACAATAGAATAGACCCCCCCCCCCCTTCCGGTCTTTTTCAAAGAGAGGACCCCTTCCTTCTTCACAAAAGGGACCCCCTCCTTCAGCTCTAACCAAATGAACTCGAGCGGAAAATAGAGAGGGAGAGAACGGACGGAAGAAGAAAGGGAAGAAGGAGGAGGACAGGGCGGTAAAATAAGAAGAAGAAGAAGAAGCCGACAAAAATTAAAGGGGGTCCCCGAACACAGATGCCGCAACGATTCCCCGAGAGAGAGATTGGTTGTTGCAAGAATCGGGGAATCGCTAAAGGGGGGCGAATTATTATGTAAATGATATGTCGCGAAAACGTAGCGAGAGAAAGATATAATACAAAACGAGAAGAGACAGAGAGACACTTTGTATAAAACATGTGTACAATATGTGTTGTACAGTGGTTTCGAAAAGGGGGGAGAACTGGTTTTTGGAAGGGGCGGATGATAGAAGCAGCAGCGGCTAAAGGGGGGACGGTTTCAAAGTTTGAGGGATAGTTTTGGCCGGTTAAGGGGGTCCTGAACCTTCTGCTTTTCTACTGAGATGGATGGGTTTTCTAGGCCATCTAGGCGGGGAGTTAAGGGGGGGGGGGGGCTGAACCACCTCGGGTTGGCCTAGTTTTACTCGCTTCTCTTTTACTTGGAAAATAAGGGTTTTCTAGGCCATCAAGGAAAGTGGTTCGAAGTGAGAAGTTAAGGGGGTCCTGAAACTCCTCGGATGGCCTAGTTTTTCGATTTTCTCTCACTCGAGATATATGGGTTTTCTAGGCCATTTTGATTGATTAGAGGTGGCTAGCTAAGGGGGTCCTGAACCTCCTTGGATGGCCTAGTTTTTCAGTTCGCTTTCTCTTCCACGTTTTTCCACTGGATTGCCGGGTTTTCTAGGTCATTTCGATTGGTATGAGCCATAAGGAGGCGTTTTCTAGGCCATCAAGGAAATTGGTTAGAGATGGCTAGTTAAGGGGGTCCTGAACCTCCTCGGATGGCCTAGTTTTCCTTTCCTCTTCCATGCGATGGACTCTTCCATCTGTATGGTCTGGATCAAGTTATCAAGGGCGTTTTCTAGGCCACCGGAAAGAGAATGAGGTGTTCCAGCCCGAGAAAGTTTCCAAAATATGGAGTTTTCTAGACCACCGGGGAAATAATGGTTTCAGGCAAAGTTTAGGGAGGGCCTAGAACTCCAAAGAGGTTTCTAGGCCATCAAATGAAAATGAGAGATTCTACGTAGAGATTTGGGACGGGGAGAGTTGGTGGCCTAGGTTTCCATTGAATGGAGTTTTCTAGGCCACGCTTGTTTTTCCGTTTGTTTTCAATTTTTCAATGATTTGAAACTCGAAATACTCACCGTCGTTTCAACTGGCTCCTCCTCGTCCTCCTGCTCGCTTATCAGTGGCTCAAGAAGTGGGAGCTCGGCGAGCAACAGAAAATCCTCTTCGTGCTCTTTGTGCTCCTCGATTCCTTCTTGATGATGTTGATGATGACGTCGCGGGTCGGAAGGCGTCAAAAGTGACGAAGACGAAGAAGTGGGCGGAAGAAGGCTGGCGAGCAGTGAGATGCTGTAAAATGAATGAGCAAGTTAAAGGGGGGTCGACATGGGGAAATTGGAATGTGCTCTTTCACTTGCTCTTCATGCTCAAGTTCAGAATTGAAAAGATAGAGACACAGAGACACAGAGAAAGACTAAAGGGGAGGGGGGGGGGGGGGGCCCAACATTTTTGATGAATAGTTGGGACCCCCTCTCTCGATGCACTTGAGAGGGGCTCCTCCAGCCAACTGTGACGACGAACACATTCTGTCGGTTAAAGGGGGGCCTAAATTGCGCAATTCCAATGATTCTCGACCGGGGGGGGGGGCAGTTTTCGAGAAGAATCAGAAGATGACCGCCCCCCGAGTGTTAAGGGGGGTCGAAACGAAAACGAAATGGATTGGATTGGAAGAACAGAAGGCACAGGCGCGTTCTATCTTTCTATGGGGGTATGTATGTATGTACGTGTGTGCGGTACGGGGACAGTGGACAGAATGGCAACAACAACACAACAACAACATGACGGTCCCCCTTAAGGTCCCCTTCCCCTTCAGGCCCCCCTTTAGAGAGGTGGGTAGCTGAACACCTGGCTGGCTGGTGGATGGTAACGCGCGAGGTGGTAATAAGGTTAAGTGGGGGGGGGGGGGGGCAGCTTTACCGCGGTGGCCTAGGTTTCGCGAGCGGGGATTCTAGGCCATATCGTTGTTAGTTGGTTTTGGTGGTGGTAGCCTAGGTTTTGCTTTCTGTGGGGTTTCTAGGTTTCTAGATGTCTTTTGGGACGTTTCTACAATGGTGGCCTAGGTTTTGTCAGCGGGATTCTAGGCCATATCAACATTTGATGGGTTTTGGTGGCCTAGGTCTTGCTTTTGGGATTTCTAGGTTTCTAGATTTCTAGATCGGTTCGCTTAGGTGTTGTGGCCTAGGTTCCGTTGTTAGGGTTTCTAGGCCACTCGGTTCGGTTCCAAACATGAATTCGGTCACGTGACGCGTTACACCGTGAGCCAAGGCAACCCCTATAGTTTTGCACAACGGATTTCAGTGCGGGGGTTTCTAGGCCACCGAGACATCCCTCTGGTCCCCTCCCAATGTGGTCGTGGAGTTTTCTAGGCCATTCGGAGAGAGAGAGAGTACTCTAGAATTCATTTCACTCGAACATCCGAACACAATAGCGAAAGGGGGGGGGGGGTCAAAAGAAGTCAAAACTCGGAAATATGGAATAAGGAGAAGAGAGTGAGGAATAGAGAGCGCGCGCGCGCAACCAGAACATTGGTTCCCCGTTTTCCCCCATTGTTTCAGAATAATCGGAACGAGAGAGGCAGAATGAGGGGGGAAAAGAGCACATGCTCCGCGCGGATTGAAAATGGTGGAAAGGGGGGGGGGGGTCGAAATGCACAAAGTGCGCGCGAGGAAGAAGGGAAGGAGGGAGTGGTGATGATTTATTCATCAGTGTTCTTCGGGTATGTGTCAGTGTTGAGGAGACGGGGAACGGATGGGTGTGGAAGAGGAAAAGCTAGGCCATCGGGCCCTTGACTAGTTAGATGGCTTGAAACCAAGAGATGGAAGAGGAAACGCTAGGCCATCTGGCGAGTAGGGTTTTGGTTGAACATTCGGGGAAAGTTACTCGACAAGCTTCGAAACTATAAGGTCGAGAGATAGTGGGAAGAGGAAATGCTAGACCATGTCAAACGAACAAACGAACCCGCCGCCCGTTTCTAGACTCATGGCCTAGAAAATTGCACCGATGGAAAAGTTAGGCCACCAAACGAAAGAAAGCAGGTGAGAGGGAGATGGAAGAGCAAAAGCTAGGCCTCCTCCTTCTGACCTTAACTCGGCTGGAATAGAGGAATTCGGGCAAACGTCGAGCGAGATATTGATGGAAGAGTAAAAGCTAGGCCTTCCCGTTCTTGCCTAAAATCGGCTGGAATCGGAAGACTAGGGCAAAAGTGATGTGGTGGAAGAGAAAAAGCTAGGCCACCACCACCACCACCACCACCACGACGACGAAGTCAATCAGCCAGAAGGGGGGTGTGTTGTGCATGACCTAGAAAACACGGCGTCGAACGAACGAACGAACACACTGCCTCCCTCAATACAATACAATACGCAATTGCGTCGTTCCGTTCCGCAGGATTACCCCCCCCCCCCCCCCCCCCCCCGGTTTTTGCCTTGTCACTAAATCATCCGTTTCCTTCCTTGCCTTCCTTCCGCATGATAAATTACCGTCAAGAAAACGGAATACGCAGGATGAAATACGCGAATGTATGTAGTATACGGGGCCTCCTTTTTTCCAATTAATTGTTTAGGCCTAAGCTTAGGCCTAAGCTTAGGCCTAAGCTAAGGCGCCTTTAGGCTTAGGCCTAAGCCCAAGTTAGGCTTAGGCTTAACGGGCGAAGAACTAATCAAAGTGGGAGCGGTTATTTCACGTTTTCCAAGAATGTTCCAGAATGCCATTTCACGCCACATCACTTTGCATGGGAAAGTATTGCGAAATCCAGACACACGCTCGCACCAAGCCGGAGAGACCATAAATATAATCAAGTTAACTGGTGTCCCCCGTCCTCCCCCACCATGGGACCCCTCACAAAACTAGATAAGGATCTAAGCTACCCCCTTTCTCTCTTTCTCTCTCCCTATTTCTGATGACCATCATAGATATAAGAGGACCCCCTTTAAGGTCACTCCCCCCACTGAAAAACCTGAAAACGCTGCCCCCGTCAATTGGGCCAGATCAAACGGCAAACACTTGAAATGTGTGCATAAGGTAATTAAGGAAGAAGAAGCAGTAGAAGCAGAAGATGGTGGTGGTGGAAGGAAGGAGTCAAGTGTTTACGGAGCTCAAATGCCTCAACCACCACAACTGACCATTTCTCGCCGAAAAGTTGTTGGTCCTCCTCGTCGCTGTCGCACTCCAGATCGCACTCCTCTTCGCAACTATCCATTTTGGCGCTTTTTGACTGCAAATCGATGAGAGAATGTAGGAAATGAGTTGTAGATCAAAACGTTAAAAGCTTGAAAATAATGTTAAGTTGATGAAAACAGTCGATAACAAGCGAAAGAAGTAAGAAAATCACTAATTTGAAGTGGTAGATCAAAAACTTTTTGCGTAGATCAAAAACTTTTTGGGTAGATCAAAAACTTTTTGGGTAGATCAAAAACTTTTTTGGGTAGATCAAAACGTGAAATGCTTGGAAATAGTGTTAAAAAGATAAAAACATTCAGAAACAACCAAAAAATAATGAAAATCGCAACTTTGAAGTGGTAGATCAAAAATTTTTTGGTAGATCAAATCGAAAATGTATGAAAAAACGGGCTAGGTAGCTCAAAAACGATTTAAAAACTTCAAAAAAGTATTAATATCGCAATTTGGAAGAAGTAGATCAAAAATTTTCGAGGTAGGTCAAAAATGAAAATTGTCAAAAAAGTGAAAAAACACGGATTTTCAAAGTAGTAGGTCAAAAAGAAGAAGAAGCTAAGTGGTTTACAAAAACGAAACTTGATCCCGAAAAAGAAACCAGAACATGTTCTTCCGGCTTCTCGCAAATGATACAACATAGTAGCAAGACACCAGTGGGCGGAGTCTGTCCGCGCGGCATCCGCGCGGAAAAGAAGGCGGCAAAAACGTACTAATGCGCGTATCTCTTGCGTTTTCGCGCGCGCGGGAGGGCACGCTCAAGAAGCATATAATGACCTTTTGAGACATTTTCCCCAGAGACCCCCCTTCTACTGATGATGAGGCAGAGGGGGTCCATCCGGAAAACCAATATGGTATATGCAAATTCGATGTGTGTGTTTAGTAGTCAACAGATTGTCATCAATTGCCTCGCGAAAAGAACGAGCGAGGAACAAAAATGTGGGGAGGGCTCGCGGAGCCCCCGCACTCACGCATACATGCCTGCCGAACATAATAATAAGAATAAGAGGATTATCTAATTATTACATTTGCGCGCCTGTTTGTTTGTATTTGTATTTGTAGTTATGGGTCATTATCACTGATGCGGACGGCACGAACACTCAGTGTACTACACGAGGACAATTCGACCTACTTTCAGAGAGATTTGACCTACTTTCTCAAGTCTTGGCCTACTTTCACTAGATTTGACCTAGTTTCAGAGCAATTTGACCTACTTTCTCAAGATTTGACCTACTTTCACTAGATTTGACCTACTTCCACTAGATTTGCCCTACTTTCACTAGATTTGACCTACTTTCACTAGATTTGACCTACTTTCTCTACATTTGACCAAATTTCTCTAGATTTGACCTACTTTCCTTAAATTTGACTTACTTTCCCTAGATTTGACCTAATTTCTCTAGATTTGACCTACATTCCCTAGATTTGACCTAGATTTGACCTACTTTCCTTGAATTTGACCTACTTTCAACTACGACGAACTCAGGAAAACGTTTCTTTCGAAAGGACCGCAATAAAAATTGCAACAAAGGAGGAGAAGAACGGGAAGGAAATTGGAATGTGTTGTTGCTCGGGCCTGAGCCCCCCAATTAGTCATTCTCGTGGGTGTGCTCCGTGCTCCGTGCTCCATGCCAACCTCAATCACGGAGCCGCCTTTCCAAAAGCGTCGTTTCGAAGCGAGAAACTAATTAGTTGTCCTCCTTTTCCCCTCCTTTCTCTCTCTCCCAGAACAACAGCCCGTAACCGGATAAAACGACGGAACGGGACGGAAATAGGCGGCACATACGAGAAGAGAGAAGAAACAACTACTACTTCTACTACACATCTACTTTTACATACATACGTACATGTACATTCATTCATAGATGTATGTGTGAAAGGAATAAGTGTGAAAACATACTCGCACTTAAACTATCACAAACGATCTATGAATGGCGGGTACATACCGCATTTGAATGTACTGACATGAGTCAGTGGGTTCAGAGAAGAAGAAGAAGATGATGATGAAGAAGCTACAGTTATCATGGTAGATCAAATATCAAAACATGTGAATATAGGTCAAACGACTGAAAAGTATGTTAAGAGTAGATCAAAACTTTATAACACGTCCAACTCTTAAAGGTTGGCCAAATCTAGAGAATGTAGGTCAACTCTAGAGAATGTAGGTCAACTCTAGAGAATGTAGGTCAAATCTAGGGGATGTAGGTCAAATCTAAGGAATGTAGGTTAAATCTAGGAAAAGTAGGTCAAATCTAGGAAAAGTAGGTCAAATTGAAAAAAGTAGGTCAAATCCAGGAAAAGTAGGTCAAATCTAGGAAAAGTAGGTAAAAATTTAGATTTTGAGACGTAGATCGATATTTCGAGACAAGTCGAAGCCTGAAAAATAGTTTTACGCCTGATCACCTGTGATTTCATCATATCCTGCAAATGGCACATATATCGGCACATAACTATTCCATAGTCGACCTGTACACACGTCTATAACGTTTGACTGCCATTTCACGCCCGTTCACCTGTCCCCTTTCAGTATGACGCCGCGAGAACATCATCATCATCACTTCATCCGCCGCCAAACCTCCTCTTTCTAAAAAATAAGGCGATTCGTGTGTCAAAGAATTCGCTTTTCAATGGAATAAGAGTGGTCTTAAGAAACACATAAACGTCGGAAAAAAAGCGAAGATAAGGTTAGCGCTAAAGGGGGTGCGATAAGGAAAAGGCATTGCACACTAGTGTCACTTTTCACAGTTCCTTAGTTCCTTTCCCGCATCATTCCAGTTTTCAGCTTTCTTTGCGATTTTCAGGCGATGCTGAAAATACCCCTCATTCTGGCGGGCCTAGTTTTCTCCGCGGCCACCGTCACAGCTAACGGTGAGTCGGATTTTTGAGAAGGCAACTTTCCTCTTTTGTCCCACAGAATGCTACGTGACACCATGCACGCGTGACATCATTATGGTCGTCGATGGGTCGAGCTCGATGCAGACGAGCACCTATGTGTCACAGGTACCGTGACCGAAGTGGGACTCTTGATTTTATCTACTTTTGATCTACTTGTTAGAATTCAATTTGACTAGATTTGACCTACATTTGATTTTTTGACCTGCTTTCTCTAAACTTGACCTAAATTTTCTAGACTTGACCTAAATCCCTAGATTTAACCTAAATTTCATAGATTTGACCTACTTTCCCGAGATTTGACCTACTTTCCCTACATTTGGCCTACTTTTCCTAGAGTTGACCTACTTTCTCTAGATTTGACCTACATTCGCCAAATTTGACCTACTTTCTCTAGATTTGACCTAATTCCTCCAGATTTGGCCTACATTCCCTATATTTGACCTACTTTCCGGAGATTTGACCTATATTCCTCAAATTTGACCCACATTCCCCAAATTTGACCTACTTTTGCAGGAAATCAACATGATCACAAAACTGATCTACTCGTGGACACTGGACGATTCGAAAGTGCGTCTCGCCTTAGTCGGCGCCTACTTCGGCAACGAATTCAACGGTCTCGACTATTTCACCGACAGCGGACTCGTCGAGAAACGTCTTCAATCGTTCCGACTGGCCGCCATGCAGTACGGACTGTTCAACGGTGACTTCAACACGTAAGTACATACAAGTAGATCACATGGTCATTCTTTTTGATCTACCACTGATCTACCCACCCTAATCTTCTAGAACCGTCCGATTTCTCGACGAACGGTACGTGGGACAACGGGCGAACTTCGGTCCGCGTGACGGCGTCCAGAAGCGCATCGTCATCTTCACATCGCACAGCGGAGTCGGTGACGTGGCATCGACACGTGGCAAGTTGCAAGAGTTCGCCGCGCTCGGCTATCAGACGACGATCGTCGGCATCGGAGTCGACGAGAACGTCTACAAGAACACCTTCTATCACAAATTCGTGTCGATTCAACTGTTCGAGTTGGGCGTCGTCGCCCAATCGATTCTCGACACGATTACAGAGGACGGCATCTGCTTTTTGGAGCGTGAGCGCATTGAATCGGTCTTATCTTGAAAACTGGAAGAGATAGGGGAAAAGTGTCAACTAACAAAATGTTTGTCACGTGACGGGCTACATTTAGTTAGTTGACAACTTTTCCCCAGCTCTTCGGGTTCTCGAGATATGGGCTCTTTTCTAACGCCCACCCATTCCAGAGGGCTGGACGACTCCAAAGGCTGAAATTTGCACAACGAGCACATCGACAACACGCGCTCCCTCCACGACCACCACAAAACCACTGAAACCGGCCACAACCGCCAAACCGGTACCTCCGACACATCCGCCATTCCCGGTCGGCGACTATCAGGACTGCAGTTGTACGACCCAGAACCTATATGTACGTGGTTTGAAAGTTGTAGATCAAAAGAGTTAGGTTAGGTAGATTTTTTCAAGATTCGACCTACATTCCCTAGATTTAACCTACATTTCCAACATTTGACCTAGATTCCCTATATTTGACCTACATTCCCAACATTTGACCTACATCTCCTAGATTTGACCTACTTTCCACAGACTTGTCCTACATTCCCTAGATTTGACCTACGTTCCCTGGATTTGACTTACTTTCCCCAGACTTGACCTACTTTCTCGTCATTTGACCTACATTCTCTAGTTTTGACCTACATCTCTTAGAACGTGTTCAGATCGATATTGTGTTCGTCGTCGACACTTCCGAGGGAATGGGCGCCGGCGGACTCATGATGGTGAAGGCGGAGATCAACACGCTCGTCGGCCAAATGTCGCTGGATCCGAGCATCGAGAAGCACGTCCAGGTCGGCCTCATCAAGTACAGCAACGTGGCACAGGTACTACTCGAGTGATTTGATCTACTTTTTTCCTATTTGCCATGTCGTCAGATCGTGTTCAAACCGACCGACTACGACGACGAGGACGAGTTCACCGAGGCGTTGTGGACCGACCAGCGGCTGGCCGATGTTGACGAGACGGAGGACGAGGTGAACCTTCATCTCGGTCTTCAGGAGGCCGCCAAAATGCTCGGCGCGATGCGACGGGGGGTCAAGAAGGTGGTGGTGGTGTACGCGGCGAGCTACGAGTGAGTTCGAGATTTGATTGGGGAACGGGTATTTGAGAAACTTTACTTAGATTTGAACTATTCCTCCTGGAATTGACCTAATTTATAGTTTCCCTAGGTTTTACCTACTTTCAGTAAGACTTTCTGGAATTTTTCAGCTTTGACCTGCTTTTTCTAGATTTGACCTACATGTCCTAGATTTGACCTACTTTCCCTAGATTTGACCTACTTTCTCTAGATTTGACCTACATTCCCTAGATTTGACCTACTTTCTCCAAATTTGACCTAGTTTATCTACATCGATCGATCGCACATATGTATCAATTAGCGACCACCTAGCACTTTCATATTTGTTAATCGTCTAATTAGCGAAACTGTAGATAGAGCAATTACCGACCACCACCAGCACCTGTCACGGATTTACATTAGTTTCATTAGATGTTATCTGTTTCACCATATTTGACCTAGTTTTTTCAATCTACACCTAAGTTTCTAGATTTGATCTACATTCCCAAGGTTTGCCCTACTTTCTCGAGATTTGACCTACATTTCCTAAATTTTACCTACTTTCTCTCGATTTCACCTTCATTCCCTAAATTTGACCTACTTCCCCTAGATTTGACCTACATTATCTAGATTTGACCTACATCTCTCAGATTTGACCTACTTTCTCTAGATTTGACCTACTTTCCCAAGATTTGACCTACTTTCTTTAGATTTGACCTACTTTCTCCAGATTTGACCTACATTATCTAGATTTGACCTACTTTCCCTAGATTTGACCTACTTAACCCAAAATTGTTGCAGCAACGAGGGACCGGACGACGCGCGCCAAATCGCGGCCAACATCCGCGAGTCGGGTCACGAGCTCATCACCGTCGCGTTCGTCGAGCCCGAATCGTCGGGACTCGTGATGCAAATCGGCGAGATCGCCTCGCCCCGGATGAACTTCACCTCGTTCCGTGACGATCTGCTCGTCGACGAGCTGGAAGACGCGTTCTGTCAGGTCAACTGCTACTGTCCGAACGGATGGCGTCAGCTCGTTCTGGAGCATCGCAAGTACGGCGAGTGCTTCTTTCCGACGAAACTCGACGCCAGCTGGACGGCCAACAAGTACGCGTGCGCGGCTCTTTCGAAAGAGCACACCGGCAACGGCCACCTGGTTTACGTCAATTCGGCGCTCAAAAATGTGTTCCTCAATCAGTTCTACATGCAAAATTGGGATTACGGGAATCAGGAGAAGCCGAACTACGACATCGGATTCTACTACGACAAGACGTCCGGAAAGTTCATTTGGGTGAACGGAGTCACGAATAATCCCTATTCGAACTGGGACGACGGCCATCCGAACGTCGCCGTCGGAGAGTGCGTCGCCGCGTTTCAGACCGCCAATGTCACGGACTTCAGATGGCAGTCGGTGAATTGTGTCACTGAGAATGGCAGGTGAGAACGGGTTTGACCTAATTCCTCAAGATTTGACCTACTTTAGGTGTCTTTGACCTTGATTTTCTAAGTTTGACCTATCAGTTCTAGATTAGACCTATTTTTTCAGATTTGACCTACTTTACCGAGGTTTGACCTACTTTATCGAGGTCTGACCTAACTTCTCAAGATTTGACCTAATTTTTCAAGTTTGACCTACTTTCTCTAGATTTGACCTACTTTCCCTGTATTTGACCTACATTTCCTAGATTCGACCTACTTTCCCTAGGTTTGTCCTACTTTCTTTAGATTTGACCTACTTTCTGTAGATTTGACCATTTCTCCAAATTTGATCTACATTTCAATTTTTTGCAGAGGACTCTGCCAGGAAGCGGCGTGCGACTCGGATTTCTACTGTCCACCTCAAATCAACTAAAATTTTCACCTTTTTTTTAATTGATTTGCTCTGCTGAAAAAAAATCAATTTAAGAGAAAAAGAAGGCCAATATGATGTCACAGAGTCGAAAAAAATAGAAGAATGGGAAAAAATAACGAAATGAAATATTTTTTTTCATTTTTCAACTCTCTATTTTTGTTATCCCTCTCGGAATAGAGAAAGAAAACTAGTTTTATTGCCCGCCCGTCTCTCTTTTCACTACTATTATTCACGAGTGCATGTATGAATCAGAATTTGACGACGACGACGACACGGAGTGAATCAGTCACGTCACCCTCCTCTTCTCCTATTCAATTCTTCTTCTTTTTCCACTCTTTTTCTCGCTCTCTCGCTCTCTTTCCGTTCTGTAGCACTGATTTTTACTCTCGTACTTATCGATTTTTCGCTGAAAATCTCTGAAAATCCGCTTTCCCGCCGTAGTTTGGAGCGGTTTTCAGTTGAAAACAGGGTTTGACCTACCTTTTGGAGGGTTGTGATCTACCAATTAGAAAGTTTGCCTTATCAGTTCTAGATTTTGTCTATTTCGCCTCAATTAAGGCTACTTTTATTAAATTTGACCTACATTCCCTAGATTTGACCTACTTTTTCAACATTGACCTACCTTCTCTAGATTTGACCTACTTTCCCCTATATTTGACCTACTTTCTCTCATATTTGACCTACCTTCTCTAAATGTTGAACCAACTTTATAGCCAGCCAGAAAATGCGTCAACGTCGAGTGCTCGAGATGTCACGTGACGAGTTGCGCGCCGTGACAGCCATCGTCATGCCGGGCCGAAAAGGCGACGAGTTGGCGGGCGGCGAGATGCAGGAGATGTGCATCAAATGGTTCGTTTCTTTCGCGTTTGACCTACTTTTCGTCGTTTTCAACAGGCTGTTCGCCAACGGGTTGTCCATCAATCACGTCTTCGAGATTCACGAAGAAACGACGGACGGCCCACTGTTTTGTGTGATGCGAAACGACGAGGCGTGTTGGTGTTGTCCGAAAGGTACGCGATGAGGGGACTAGGGGGTTTTCTAGGCCACCACCCACTTTCTTTCACTTTTTGACCTACTTTCCAAAGATTTGACCTAGCTTATCTACATCGATCGATCACACATATGTATCAGATAAAACAATTAGCGACCACCTAGCACCTACATATTTATTAATCGTCTAATTATTTAAACTGTAGATAGAGCAATTACGAACCACCCCCAACACCTGTCTTGCATCAGTTTCATTAGATGTTATCTGTGTGACCTACTTTTCCTAGATTTGACCTACTTTCTCTAGATTTGACCTACTTTCTCTCGAGTTGACCTACTTTCTCTAGATTTGACCTACTTTCCCTACATTTGACCTACTTTTCTATTTTTGACCTACTGTCCCTAGATTTGACCTACATCTCCCAGATTTCAGCTTCCGAAACTGGCACGCTGACCGAATTCGATCGCGGCCCAATCGGCGACAACTACAAACGCGCCCCGTCGCCAAAACCCAAAGTCACGCAAAAAGTCACGCCGATCACCGTCCAACCGACGATTGTCACGTTACCGGACACGCCGACCGCTGCAGAACTGCAAAAGCGAAAAGAGGCAGACGCCGAGCGGGACATCTCCGCGTGCGCCTACTGTAAACGCGAGTGCGGGCTGTGCATCGTCGCGTTGTGCTCACAGTTTTGAGCGTCACGTCACCTCGCCCCCCATCCTCGATGTCACGGTCACGGTCACGGTCACGGTCAAGGTCAAATTTCTCGCTTTCTTTCCATCTTTTCATTGTTGTTTTTTCCTCCCGATTTTCTTGGTGCTCAAATTAAAAATGACATATCGATTATCCGAGTCTTCCGCTATTTTTGAACCCGTTTTTCGCGAATATCTCCGTTTGCGTCCGAAATGCGATCGGTGAGTTTTTCGGAGGAGGGACTAGAAACCCAAAACGAGGAAATTCTAGGCCACACGCTTTTTGGGCGCCGAAACTCGAAATTTCGCGCCATTTCAGGAGCCTAAGCAGGTGGCCTAGGAAACCAAGGGGGAAATTCTAGGCCACTCGAGTTTTAGGTGATTTTGAATCTTTTAGCCTTTGTTTTCGAGGTTTTTGGGCCATTTTAGAGGTGTGGCCTAGAAAAACGCATCTGGAGTTTTCTAGGCCATGACGTTTTTTAGCTAGTGGATGTGGCCTAGAATACCAAATTGGATTTCTAGGCCATTTGGTACCCTTGAAATGTTGCTTTTGAGGGACGTGGCCTAGAAAACCGCACTGGAAGATTTCTAGGCCATCCAGCTGTTTTTCGTTCAGATTCGCACTTCCGACGGATCAGTTTGATTTCTACATGACAATTGTGCTCTCGTTGCTCACTTTCGGCCTCTTTTATCTCGTCCTTTGGACACGTTTCTGGCTCAATTACAGTCGATGTGGTAAGTGCGCTCTATTGCACACTGCACGAGAATCAGCGTGTGAGAAGGAGAGAGACGCTAGAATTTCAGCGTCCAGCTTGCGAGCGTTCTGTCCGAGTGCGGATCGGGTTCGGCGTGACATGTGGGACACGAGACAATTCACGAGAAGTCAGATGAGACGACGTCGCGACGTGACGAAGAAGAAGAAGAAAGTGACGAAGAAGGCGACGAAGAAGAAGACGTCGTCAGGCATTAAAAAAGGTCAGAAGACGTCGACGGATGCGAAGAATGTTCAGAAGACGTCGGCGGAGAAAAAGGAGGTTCAGAAGACGTCAGTGGAGACGGCGAAGGGTCAGAAGACGTTGGCAGAGACGAAGATGGTTCCGAAGACGTTGGTTGAGAAGAAGAAGACGTCGACGGATGCGAAGGATGTTCAGAAGACGTCAGTCGATATGAAGACGGTTACGAAGACGTCGGTGGATATGAAGACGGTTCCGAAGACGTTAATTGAGAAGAAGAAGATTCAGAAGACGTCAGCGGAGGTGGCGAAGGGTCAGAAGACGTTGGCGGATACAAAGAAGGTTTCGAAGACGTTGGTTGAGAAAAAGAAGACGTCGACGGACTCGAAGAATGTTCAGAAGACGCCGACAGAGATGAAGAAGGGTCAGAAGACGTTAGCGGAGACGACAAAGAACCAGAAGACGTTGGCGGAGACGGCGAAGGGTCAGAAGACGTTGGCTGAGAAGAAGAAGACGTCGACGGATGTGAAGAATGTTCAGAAGGCGTCGGCGGAGAAAAAGGAGGTTCAGAAGACGTCGGCGGACATGAAGACTGTTCAGAAGACGTCGACAGAGATGGAGAAAAGTCAGAAGACGTCAGCGGAGACGACAAAGAACCAAAAGACGTTGGCAAAGATGGCGAAGGGTCAGAAGACGTCAGCGAAGAGAAAGAAGGTTCGGAAGACGTCAACGGGGATGGCGAAGGGTCGGAAGACGTCGGCGGACCTGACAGGCGATGAGAAGAAGATGTTGTCGGAGATGAGGAGGATTCGGAAGAAGCTAAGAGAAAGGCGGGAAACTATATTTGATTCGTAAACTCATTTACTATTCTTGTTGTTAAAGAAAAATAGAAAATACGGCTCCTGAAGACGTCGAAAATGACACAAAAAAAGTTTAGCCAGCGGGGGGATCGAACCCGCGACCTCCCGACTCTCCGTCAAAGTTATAAACCACTCGGCCACACGGCCACGTGGAAAAAAGAAACTTGGCCAGCGGAGGGATTGAACCCCCGACCTCTCGACTCCCAGTCAAAGTTATAACCCACTCGGCCACGTAGCCACGTGGAACCACGCGAGATCTCGGGGGGATAATACCCGCGCACTCAGTTTTCGTCCGTTTTCAGCGACCAAACGACGAAAAAAGTCAAGTTGGGGTGTTTTTGAAATCCTCATAACAAGCTCTATCCGATTCTCCGATAAAATTCACCATTTTACAATCATCCTGACCGCTGAGAGAACATCTGAAGTTCCTGAATGTCTGTAAGTCTGAAAACTTCTGGAATTCCCGTCACCACCGTTTTTTGCCAATTAGTAAAATGTCTATGTATTAATAAAGCGATTAGGGGTTAGGGGCAGTGACTGAAAGTGAGCAAAACATCGATGCAATGACTAGAAACGCCGGAAAATGGGAAGAGGCTTTACACGGTTCCACTTGAACGACTGACGAGTGATAAATTTGCCAGAGATTGCGATTCTGAATGCAAATCGCTCCGCCGCCACGTTTCAGCTGCGACTTCTGCAAGACTCTGCATATTTTTAGTCGTATCTCGAAAACTAGAAGAGCTAGGGAAAAGTGGTGCACTATCAAAATGTAGCCCGTAACGTGACAAACACTTTGTTAGTTGACACTTTCCCTCCAGCTCTTCTAGTTTTCGAGATATGACGCCGCGAAAGTCCGAGGTACCTGTCGATTCATGTCGCCGAAACAGACGATCGGATTCGCGACCGTATTCGAGATCGCCCACTTCGAGTGATCTTTCGAACTCGGAAAAGTGTGCTCGGCGACGCGCATGTGTGTGACGTCGTGCGTTTGTGACGTGGCAGTGCATGTGGTGTGCAGATCGTCGCCGCTGCCGTTCAGCCAGCTCTCGACGGCCAGGGTGACCTGAAAGTGTGGGATTTTATTGGATAATCGGATAGAGCTCGTTGCGAGGATTTCAAAAACACCCCAACTTGACTTTTTTAGTCGTTTGGTCGCTGAAAACGAACGAAAACTGTGAGGGCGCGGGTATTATCCCACGGGAGCTCGCTTGCTTCCACGTGTCTGGGTGGCCGAGTGGGTTGTAACTTTGCCTGAGAGTCGGGAGGTCGCGGGTTCGATACCCCTGCTGGTCAAACTTCTTTTTTCCCACGTGGCCGCGTGGCTGAACTGGTTGTAACTTTGATTGGGAGTCTGGAGGTCGCGGGTTCAATCCCCCAGCTGGTCAAACTTTTTTTTTTCAAATGTTTTTGGCGTCTTCAAGAGTACCTTGTTCTGTCTCGAGATGATGTCGTTCCAGATGTCGCCGTCGAACTTTTTGTGCTTCGCGTACGTCATCAAAGTCACTCCCTGCACCGTTTTGATCGGTTTCGACGTCCAGAATTCGGTGGCCGACCGTGACAAACTCTGTTTTGCCGCCACATTTTTCAGCGTCGGAAAGCGGGTGGCGAACTTTTCGGGCAAATTTATCAAGTACGGGGTGGCCTGGAAAACCAAAGAACAATGAATACAAGGAAGGAAAACCGAGAAAACGACCTGAATGAACTTCCAGTGCTCGGCGAGCTCCGTCAAGTGCTCCACCTGCATTGAGGCGCAGAAGAACGATTGTCCGTACTTTTGAGCGGTTGCCGGATACGAGAAAGTTTTAGTCGGCGGGAAATTGGGCACACTGTGCACCATCCAAAAGCCGGTCGTCCCGTCGAACAGTGCGACGCCTTTCGCGTGTCCCCGATACGAGTCGGCCTCCTTAATCGGGTCGTCGTCGCTGTACATCAGTTGGAAATCCGATTTGTCTGCGGCGGTGTAGAGTTGCGAGATGGTGGCGCCGACGGCTTCGGACGCCGAGTTGATGTCGATTCCCTTGACGATTCGCGTCTCCTCGTCGGCGCCGATGTAAACGAACTCCGTGCCACGAAGTCCGTCCAATTTCGGCAGCTTGTAGACGGCGAACCTGGATGAGCGAGTAGAGAAAAACGAGAAATCACGGAGTGGGTTTGAACCAGCGACCTCGTGAATGACAGCCGGCAGCGCTACCGCCTGCGCCACACACCACATTGTCACAGCAGCGCGTGTGGGCGGTGATAAATACCTCGCGCGTAGGATTTCAAAATGCAAATTGAAGGAAAAATTATGGGAAAATTTGCAATTTTCGCGCAAAATCGTCAAAAATTCCAAATTGCTCACCAATCCACCGACTTTCCTCGCATATTTTTGCACTGAAACTTGCAGTCCGACGGTTTGAAAGCGGAGAAAACGAGTAGAAAATAGTGGGCGAATCGATACATTGTCTATGAAAGTAGTGTCGTTCTTTTTTTTTTTTCTTTTCGGCGGGCAGTCAGTATATTTGTGCGTCTGTTGCTGTCTCTTCTGAAGCGTGTTATTACATTGTCTTCGACGAGGCATTTCTCTTTTTTTTGTGTAGGCGCCCTTCCCATTTTTTCTTTTGCCGTCTGTCGCCTCTTTTCAATCAGAAATTGTGAAATGTGACGGAAAAGTGACATAAAAAACGAAGAAAACTGCGTTTTCTATTTGTTTTTCCGCCATTTTCCCCGGAAATCACAAACTTTTCATTTGAATTCCCGCCAAAAAAGGCGGGGACGTGTGGCCGTGGCCGTGCTTTTCCTCGACCCTCACGCGATTTTTGCTCGTTTCCCGCGAGTTTTCCGCGATTTTCAGCTCGTTTTTCCGATTTTTCCATCGAATTTCCCCGCAAATCGATAGTTTTCAGGATGAACAAGCTGACGAAAAAGTCGAAGCCAAAGTACACGCTTCAAAATCTCGAGCAAATCCCCGGACAGCTCGCCTACATGGTTATCAAGGGAAACAACATTGTGAGTCGCGTTTTTCGCACGTTTTTCCTTGAAAAAGAGCGAGAAGGAGGGAGAAAACACGAAAAGGAAGCGCAGAATCAATTAAATTTGATAAAAATCGCGAAAAGTCGCGTTTTTCCCGAATGTTTTTCGTTTTCGCCGCGAAAGTCGAGGAAAACAAGCGGATGGGCCTAATTATCCGCGAAAATATGTGGAATTTAGCAAGTAGGCGGCAAAAAGAGCTGGAAAAGTCTATGTTTGTTGAGAAATTTGTGAGCGGATAGAAAAAAAAGTTGATTTTTTCACTGAAATCCACAAATTTGCGCTTTGGGCCGATGTTTTCGAATTTTGAGCATAAAAATGTTCAATATAATTTTTAAGAGCTAGTAAATCACTCAAATTGTAGGTATTTTGATGGGCAATTTTATGAAATTAACTCGAAAATTTTCTTGTTTCTCAAGACGGAGAAAAATCGGAAAATTTTCGTGTAAATTTTATAAAATTGCTCATCAAAATACTTACAATTTGAGTGATTTAATGGCTCTTAGAAATTTTTTGAACATTTTTATGCGCAAAATCCGGAAACGCCGGCCCAAAGCGCAAATAAATATAAGGATATCGCAAGAAAACTCGATTTTTTTTCTCCTCCGAAAAAATCCCATCTCTTCTAGTTTTCAAGATACGAGGCCTAAAAGACAAGCTGTCTGAGGAGGGAGCCACGCGAATCCGTCAAAATATCTACAACTTGAGTGATGTTTAAGTGACTCTTGGAGAATCTTCTGGAATGTTTCATTTTCCTGATGGGACATCCCTCGTTCTGTCAATCACACCAAAGAGGTCGATTCAAAAATCCTATTGTTGTTTTTTCTTCGGAAGGAACCCTGCGACCTTTCGGGGGGCGTGGCCACATTGCAAGTGCCGCACGATCCAAGCCCCGCCCACTTTCGCAATTGTCATCAATGGGCGGGGCTTGGACCGTGCGGCCCTTGCATCGTGGCCACGCCCCTCATATTTCGAAGCGCGCGAAAGTTCGCAGGGTTCCTCCCGAAAAAAACGACAATTTCTCACTTGTTTGCTGGAATTTTCGAACAAGTAATCTATGGAAAATGTAGATCTCGGTGCCCTCTTCAAAATGACGTTGAGCTTTCAAACTTCTATCGAGAACGAACAAAGTTAGACGCCAAAACGTTATCGTCATGTTTTTGCTTGTAACTTTGTTGGTACTCGATAAAAGTTTGAAAACTCAACGTCATTTTGTAGAGGGCGCCGAGATCTACATTTTCCAAAGATTACTTGTTCGAAAATTCCAGAAAACAGGGGAGATTCTGGCCGATTTTGAAATTTCGCGCCAAAATTTCGAAAAATGACTAAAAATGCTCTTTTTCCGCAGATCCACCACACGTTTCCCGAGTCGGACGAGCCGCGGCGGATCGCGTACAACGCGATGCGAATGGCGACACGAACGCAGGGCGCCGAGATGCGCGAGCTGCGTGTGCACACGATTCAGGTGCAGTACGACGACTTTCAGCTCGAGATGTTCCAGGTGGCCGGTCACTTTTGTGTCGTCAAGAAGCGGCTCGATATTGTCGATTGAACACGATCTTCTCTGATTCTTGTACTATTTTTCTCCACATATTGATTTTGCCCCCCGCCGCCCCGTTTTTTGACTGACTGGATACATACATTGTCTGAATATGTGTGTCCATTCGTTTTTTTTTTTGGAGGAGGAGCTGTGAGGTCTCGAGTCGGGCGAGCAGGCTGCCGACATCTTGCCAGCTCACCGAGAGACAATCGTGGCTACGGCTGGAAACGATGTGGCGACCTGATCGCGAGCGAGCCGACGGACCGGTCCAAATATCAAGAGTCAGTAGAACAGGAGAATAGAGGGAATCGGTGGGGGGTGGAAGGGTCAGACCATGTGAATGTGAATGAGGGGGAGACAGCACTGCCGCAATGCGAGAGCGAATGGGGGAGGTGACGTGGCATGAGGTGGTGGGGCAGCCCCGACACAAAGAGAGATAGAGAGACAGTGTGTACCGCATGAGAGACGCAGAGACAGTGCGACGTGGCATGGAGTGGCAGCGGGGCAGCCGCAGAGACGGTCACAGCCACCTCTTCTTCTCTCTTTGTGATGATGACGTGGCGATCGATCGATACGTCGAGAGAACAGGGAAAAGAGAGAGAGAGAGAGAGAGTGGGACAGGTGGTGGACCCCCTTTAACGCAAAGTCCTTGAAGACGTTGACCTTTTCAGTAAAAAAAAACCTTCAGAACAGAAACAGAGAAAAAAGAAGCTCTACACACTCTCAACTATCGGGGAAAAAACAATCAGATATTAATAACAACGAGACAAAAAAACCAGAGAAAGGAAGATCCTACAGATCGATTGAGAAGACGAAGAAGAAGAAGAAGAATCAACGTCGTTTCCAGATCCATTTCGCACGCGCTCCCGGCTGATTCACTTTGCTTCGCTCGTTTTTGCGCGGATCCAGTGTGAGAAGTCCGGCTGCAAAAAGTGCCACGTCATGCCATGCCATGTCACATTTTAGCGTGACGTGGCGGCGTCGAAAAAGCCCATGATTCCTAGTGCCACTTAGTGCCACGTCACTTTTCAGCTTTCACGTGACATTCAATGTTTTCCACAGTTTTCAGTTTTCACCCAGAGACAGTAGCCCCGTGGGGAGACCCATGCGTCGAAAAAGTGCATGCGCCTTTAAATTTTAAAGGCGCATGGGTCTCACAGCGAACTGCTTTCGACTCACATAGTCTGAGCGGCTCGACGGCTTGCGGATGGAGTGCGGCGATGCAGAGAGCTGTCCCGTGACGGACGGCACGCGGAAGACTGCTCATTCCGCCGCTTCGTTGTCTGAAAGTGATCGAGACGTTTCGGACGGGAGGGGGCTCAAAAAGAGAAGAATCGAGAGCTCACAATGGCTGTCGATTCGGCGCCTCGGGAAGCGTGTTCGAGATGCACGAGGTGGTCGCCGTCACGTCGAAACGGCCCAACGTCTGGCTGACAATCATCGGCGCCAACAGAATTTCGCGCGCCTGAAGGTGTCGGAAATCGTGCAGTTCCAGTCCGTCGACGTCGAATTCGCCTTTTCCGGCGTCCGTCACGCGCACCGTCGCTCGTGTGTCTTTGCAGTGCGTTCTGGAAGACGGAAATTTCAGGTTTCCCCCACTTTTTCCTTCTATAGCCGTGATTCGTGTTTCAGACGCGCTCCGCTGAGAAAGTTCGAGATTTTGTCGTTTTTCGCCAATTTTCGCCCTATTTCCTCCATTTTTTGGGGAAAAATTGAATGAAAATGTTGATAAGCTGCCCTTAAACCGAAATTTCAACCGCTTTTGTCGAAAAAATGAAGAAAATCGGGTGAAAACAGAAAAGCCGCCGCCACCTGGAAATTTGGCTTGAGTTCAATGGAGCGCGTTTGCAACACACGAATCACGGCTATAGTACTCTTCCGACTCACGTGACTTCGGCGAACCGTCTATTGGTCGCCGCGTCGACCTGCACCTCCGGAACGGCCGGTCCGAACAGTTTCGAGCCCGTCGAGGCGGTCAGCGGCTCGCGGAACTCCATCAGAAACTTGGTTTCGATCGTCGAGCCGGGCAACGAGGCCAGGTGCTCGAAGGCGATGAGCACCTGTCCGTAGAGCTCCGGCGAAAACTTCTCCGACAACTTCTTCTTCATTTTGTCGGCCGATATCCATTGCGAGCCCGACAGATTTCTGGAGAGCATCGAAAACTCTTCTAACAGTGGACGAAAGGCCAACTCACGCCGGCTCCAGATCCTCGCGATTCGCGGCACGGCTTCCGACGTGCTCATCGTAGAACTTCATCACCGCGTGCGTTTTGACGCCAATCTCCGACATGAGTCCGTAGATTCGGGGGTTCAGGGTGAAGAATCGCGTGCCTTCCGGCTTTCCCTCCTCGTCGAACGTGAATCGCTGAAATTTCGGCAGAATCTCGTCGGGCGGCCGCATCACAGGCCGCGCGTTCGGATCCGACAGCCCCGACGGGAACAGATACTGGATTGCTCTGAAATTTTCAAAATTATCGATTTTCGCGGGATTTCAGGGCGCAAAACCTGTCGATAGCCTCTTGATCGAGCTCGTGAACGTCCAAACTCATCATTTTCGCCAAGTGTCGGCGCCCTGTCTCGAATTCCGCTCTGAAAATGAGCAACGCAACGTTTTCAGTGTTTCTCATCGATTTTCGGGCGAAACCTGTGTTTTTCCATCATTGCCACGTGCTGCTGACTGTTCTTCAGGTACGTTTCGAGCGCTTTTCCAATTTTACGCACTGAAGAGTCGGTTTCCGGCCTGAAACGCGTGGTTTTTCGGGTTTGCCCGTTTTGCGCGAAAAACTCACACAGAGGCCGGTGCCGCCGAGCTCATCGCCCGTCCAGTCCGTCCCAAGAGCACTCTGAGCATCTGAAAACCCAAAAAATCCCGGAAATCCGCGGAAAAACACGAAAAGTGAGAGAAAATTGGTGAAAATCGCACAAAAACTCGGTATTCTCAATGGAGCGCGTTTGCATCATTTGCACAGAAAAGAGAGAAAATGAGTTGAAAAATCGTTTATTTTTCTTTTTCACTAAAAAATCGCGTAAAAATCAAAGAAAACAGACTAGATTTATATGAAATTGATTGTTTTTGAGTTTTTGATTCGAAAAATCGAGATAGAAGAGATCACAGAATCGTGTTCACGACGGTTTCCGACGTGCTTTCCGAGGAGCCGGCGGAGCTGCTTGTCTCGCGCATCTCGTGATGATTCGGATTGTCGGCACTCGCGACGACGACGCCGCCGTCTCGCAGCGCGTGATACGAGTTGTGCGGTCCGAATATCGACAAGAGGATCGGCATGTAGACGACGCCGTGGAGGGCGCAGACGACGGCGATGCCGAAGAGTTGCGAGCAAAAGTAGGTGGTGAGCACCTGCGAGTCGGCGAATCCGAGACACGTGGCGGTGAGCACGATGGCCGGAAAGATGCCCGACAGTGTGGTGGCGCCGTTGTCGACGAGGGCGCTGACGGCGCGCTCCTCACGCGACGCCTTCTTCGAGTTGTAGAAGCCGTGCAGGATTTGGACGACGAACTCGACGGCGATTCCGAGGCTCTGCATACACAAGCAAGCGATCGCTTATTCTGTCATCTTCCCCGACTCACCATCGTCATATTGATCATCGAGACGACGTTGACGGTGATGTGACGCAGATACATCCACGCCATCAGATGAAGGAACGACGAGAAGAGGACGAAGACGGTGACGAGACTGCCCGCCAGATTGACGCGCAAGAACAGCGAAATCGTGACGAACGCGACGAAGAGCACGAGGACGACGAGCGTGTAGACGGTCGTGCCGAGCGTCAGATACTGTTCGTAGTAGGGGAAGAACGTGCTGTAGACGTAGACGTGCACGTCTTTCAGATTCAGACGCGTCTCCATGTCGGCGGCGAGAAAGTGCGCGAATCGCCACGCTTCTGGAATTTGGATTTCGAAATTTTGGCGCGAAATTTGAAGTTTCGAAATTCCGAAATCGGCCAGAATCTCCCCTGTTTTCTGGCATTTTCGAACAAGTAATCTATGGAAAATGTAGATCTCGGCGCCCTCTACAAAATGACTTTGAGCTTTCAAACATTTATAGAATACCAACACAGTTAGAGGCCGAAAAGTGGGGGCCATGCTAGCCCGGTTACTTTTTTCCTTCTAACTTTGTTGGTACTGGATAAAAACTTGAAAACTCAATGCCATTTTGTAGAGGGCGTCGAGATCTACATTTTCCATAGGTTACTTGTTCGAAAATTCCAGCAAACAAGGGAAATATTGGGCGGCCCGGGATTGCTCCCCCTTAAGGCTTCCGAATTCAACTTTTACCGGAATTCGCCGAACCATCACTAACCGTACAACTCCATCGAATCCGACAAGTTCAACTTCTTAAAGAACGTCCAAAAGTAGACGGAACGAACTCGGGGGTTGCTGTCATCGCCGTCGGCCGCCGTCAAATTGATCGCCGGTCGCGCCGTCGCCATTCCGCCGTGCGCACACTGAACCGACGGCGGTGTGGCGAGAAAATGGTTCAGATTGCGATAGAATTCGGCGTCGGCGGCCAGCGGTGAGGTGTGTTGCGAGCATGGCGCGCAGTGTGACGCGTTCGATGGCGAGCCTGAGAACGGGGATGAGATAGAAACAACTTCTACATAGGAAGATTCCCAATGAGTCAGTCGATCACTCTAATTGTGAGTATTTGGACGTTCAGACTTGTAACAGTTACCGTCAAAACTTTTCTATAGAGCGCCACCCAAATGGTTTCTCTTTTGGCCCTAATATCTCGAAAACTAGAAAAGATAGAAAAAAGGTGTCAACTGGCGAAATGTTGCTTGTCTTGTTGGCTACATTTCGCCAGTTGTCACCTTTTTCCCATCTCTTCTAGTTTTCAAGATACGAGGGCAAAAAGACGTCATGTGGTTCTCCCGCTCTAAAGAAACGGTTTAACGGTAACTTTGACGAATCTGACCGTCCAAATACCAATACAATTCGAGTGATATACTAACTCAAACGAAACTTCTAGTAGTTTTTACTCCCGAGACTCTCAAGTCTAGGTCTTCGAAATCCAACACCACGCTCTCCAAACGCTCCGTCCGGCCCATGAGAAGAAGAAGAATTAGCTTCCTGGTCGGGCTTTTCTCTCCTACATACATATTACATTACAGTTTTGGGTTATGTCGGAGATAGAGAAAGACCAGTCACTTTCACTTACTATGCGGTTGTAACAGGGAACTAAATAGTCGGGGGCGAAAAGAGAGAAAGATATCACTTGGAGGGGGGTATTTGCAACACCGAAGCAGCAGCGCATCGAACAACCTTGTGTTTTGTTTACACCACCCATTCAATCGGAGGCAGTAGTAGTAGTAGTAGTAAAAGAGAGAACCGTTCTCTCCCTATAAAAGGCGAGGCTGGGGGAAGGTCTCAAACACTTCTCGATGACTTCAACGTCTTCTTTTGTCGTCGTGGCGAGCGGCGTGAGCGGTGTCGCCGTGCTCGTCGCTCTCTGCGTCGCCGGCGTCATTTTCAACGACATCGGCACGTTTTACGAGCAATCGATGGAGACGATGCACGAGTTCAAGGTGGGGCTCCTCCACTTTTCGGGCTCCCTTTTTGTAACCGGATGTTTTCAGATGAACGAGAAGGGCGCGTGGGCCGGAATGGTCGTGGCGACACGGTTCCGCGGCAAGCGTGACCTTCCCGACTGTCAGGCGCTCGCCAAGAACTGCCCACCAGGACCGCCAGGCCCGCCGGGAGCTCCGGGAGCCGCCGGCGAGCACGGAGCCGATGGCGACGCTGGAGTGCCTGGCAAGAACGGAGCCGCCATTTCGTTCGGCTCGGCGGCCGGATCCGGATGTATTCAGTGTCCAGCCGGCGAGCCGGGTCCCGCCGGAGCCCCAGGAGCGCCCGGACCCGCCGGACCCAACGGACAGCCAGGACAGGACGGAGGAGCCGGCGCGCCAGGACCAGCCGGACCACAAGGAGCCGCCGGAGACGCCGGAGCGCCGGGTGCTCCAGGAGCTCCGGGAGCCGACGGGCAAGCCGGAAAGAATGGAGAGCGATCCGTGGGTCTACCAGGAGTCGCCGGAGCGCCAGGAGCACCGGGAGCGTCGGGAGCCGCCGGAGAGCCGGGAGTCGCGGGAGCACCAGGAGCCCCGGGACCACAGGGACCCCAAGGACCCGACGGAGCGCCAGGACAAGCGGGAGCTCCGGGAGCCGCCGGACAGCCGGGAGCCGACGGTCAACCGGGACCGGACGCCGCCTACTGCCCGTGTCCAGCCAGATCGACCCTCTAATCCGCTCCCCTCTTTCATCGTTTTGTACGCCCGTTCTCCCGATTACCTCATAACTTATCCGCCCCCCTGTCTCGTGGATAAACAAACTCACAAAAATCGGCGCCGTCCGTCTTGCAACAAGTGCCACGTGGATTCATAAACTGCAGATACGAGTCGAGCCAAATGTGGACGTCGCCGTGCAAAAAGTTGCCCGGATAGTTGTCCGCGTAGGCCAACGAGCGAATCGTGTTGCCGACGGACGTCTCGTCGCATCCGGCCAGTGTGCAAAACTTGTTCTGCACACGCGGCGTGTGCCAATCGACGTCGCCGTCGACGACGAAATAGACGGGCGGTCCTATGTTGAGATTCTCGTTCATGTTCTCGAAGTGGCGCGACAGATAGCTCGTCTGAAATAATCGTTTTGGGTTTGCGGTTAAAGGGAGGTGAAAGTTTGAAAACCTTCGCAAAGGCCATCGTCTGATCGAATCCGTACTCGAGACGCAGTGTGCAGTAGATCGAGGCGGAAAGTGTGAATGTGAGCAGACACACGACCCACACACGGCAGTACTTGTTGAGGATCAACGGCGCGATGGCCAGTTTGAACCAGTCGACCGGGCTCCGCAGTGAGCACTCGGTTTCCGAGCACAACTCGAGTTTCGACGCGTCGGCGAGCTCGTAGCTCGGCCACACCTCCGATCGTCCGCGCATCTCGCGGCGAGCGTCGTACTGGAACAGCGGCAGCATGACGAGCAGATAGAACGCGGTGTCGAGGAGGATGGCGAGACCGGCGTGTCTCGCGAACACCTCCACCGCCGGCATTTTGACGGACACGTATGGTGGGACACCTCCCGCCAGGAAAAAGCATGTGGAGCAGATCAGCGAGCTCGTCAGCACGATCGGAATGCTGCGGCGGAGGGTGTCGGTGATGCGGTGGTCGGTCTCGTGACGCGTTATGTGCGGACGTCCGTAGCAGTGGCCGGCCGTTTGGAATGTGCGAACGGTGACGAAGATGCGGTTGATGCCGATGCACGTGATGACGAAGAAGAGCACGACGATCGCGTTGTCAGTGGCGTGCACGTCGAACAGCGAGAAAACGCCGATCGAACTGCAATTCTCTCTTTTTTTTCGCGTTTTTCCCGATAAAAACCAAACTTACCACCAAACACTGATCACACTGATCACTACCGCCGCAATTGCGATGAGCAATTTGTGATGAACGAGCGCCGAGAGCGGCGAACGTTCGGGCCAGTGATACGTTCCGAGCATCGTGAAAACCCACAAAAGAACGGCGGCACACGCGAGCACCGACACCAGTTTATCGGTTTCCACCTCTTTTTGCAGCTCATCCTATAAATTGAACGTTTTTTTCCTTTTTATTTAAATAATTGAGAAAAAAAAGATTCCAAAGCTTTGCAAAACAAAAAATCGCTCAAAAAAACAGTCGCGGCAAAACCCGTGCGACAAATTTTGTGCTGCGCCTTTAAAAACTACAAAAATGTTATTTTTCAAAATTTTCGAATTTTTTGTCGTTTTTCGCCGAAAACCCACCGCCACAGAAGACTCGGCCATGAATGTGAAATTCGCGAATTTCATGTGATACTTCTCCATCATTTCGATGAACGCCGCCTCCCAAAGGAGCGCCTTCTCCTCCGCACCGCTGACCGGAATCGTGATCATCAGCGTTCGGGCGGTGAAGTACTGAAAGTAGGTATGTGCCGAAAATTGTGTTTAAAACTCCATCAAATCACTTTCTCGACGCCATTCAAGCTCTTATTGAGGCCGCCGAACACCATGACCGGATCGACGGGACCGCCGAACGAGCCGAAACAGGACATGTCCGAGTAGGTTCTCGTCTGCATCGGATTCCGAATGCAGTGCTCCAAGTGGTACCAGTACTGCTCGTCGAATATCTCGTCCTCGACAGTCGGCGCGCCCGCTCCGAGAAACGTGCTCCACGAGTTCTGGAAGCTTCCGGAATGTCAGAAAGTGCTCGCAGAATGAGAGCTCACCTGAAAATAGTTGGTCGGGCTCAGAATGGTGCATCCGCGCGATGCTCCGAGCGGTTTGAAGCAGATGTCTTCCAGTGTCACTTTCTCACTTCCCGCCGTCAGATTCCGAATCGCATCGATCAACCGGAACGTCTCCTCGAACAACGAGACGTTCTTCATCGACGGCATTTCCGGCGGCAAGTTCAGAAACACGTGCTCGATACGGTGCACCGGTCCGAACGTATCGATGAACGTCTTCTGGTTGCGCCTGGTGACGCCGTCGGCCGCCGAGACCTGATCGATCGAGTGGGTGAGACTGTGAAACCGAAAGTTGCCCGAGCAGCACAGCATGGCGATCAGTAGACCGAGCAGCGCGCACTTCCACGGGTAGTGGATGACGGTCTGGAAAGGAAAAACAATTTCAAGGCAGGTGGGCTCGAACCCGGGTCCATAGTGCGTCAGGGCGTACATACCTCCGCGTACCACTCGCACAAATCCTTGAACAAAATCTCGATTTTTCCCTCGGAAATGTCCACGTAGCACCCGTTTTCGTTGCCGTCGCCGTCCGAAAAGGTGCGTTTGTGGCACGAATATTTGAGGATAAAGACCAAGAAGATGGTGAGTGCCAAACATCCGAAAATCTTCAGAATCCACTCGAAATCCGGAAATTGCGGAATGAAGACGGTTTTGGCGAGCTTCTCGACTCTCGACAGTTCGACGAGCTGCTTGGAGTTGGTGGGACAGTCGAGTGCGCTGCACGCTGGCACATTCGGTCCCGCCGATTTGTAGCACGGCGTTGTTGGAATGTTCATCGTGTTCTGGAATTCAAACTTGCGATTAAATCCAAGCCGGCAATTATCTCCCTCATTTCTTGTCATTTTCGAGCAAGTAATCTATGGAAAATGTAGATCTCGGAGCCCTCTACAAAATGACGTTGAGTTTTCAAACTTTTATCGAGGACGAACAAAGTTACAGACCAAAACGTGGCCGGACCGGAGATGTCCCCCAATTTCCGGCCTGTAACTTTGTTTGTACTCGACAAAAGTTTGCAAACTCAACGTCATTTTGTAGAGGGCTCCGAGATCTACATTTTCCATAGATTACTTGTTTGAAAACTCCAAGAAACAAGGGAGATATTTGCCGGCGGAAAAACACCTACCGTCTTTGTGGAAAACTGAAAATCGGTGTGCATCGGAATGTTCTGCGCCGGATTCTTCTCGCCCATGAAGCCGTAGAAGTTCTCGAACGACACTTTTCCGGCCCACGACATGAACTTCAACGCGGGCTTGTTGGCGAACCACATGCTCTTGCACGACTCGAAGAGGCCCTCGGCGAACTGGCGATTCACGCGGAACGCCATCCGCTCGACGACACCGCCCGACGACGTCTCGAGCACTTGCATAAAATTCGACTGTCGCGGTGAGCACGTGAACTGGCACCAGAGTTTGGCGAAATTGTCGAAGCAGCTCGGACACGAGCCGAGAATCGCGGCCGCCGACGAGACACGATCGGTCATTCCCTCGAGCTGAATGGCCGTACAGCACGTGGTCGCCGATTGGCGGTCCTCGTCGAGCAGATGGGAGCAGTACTTTTCGAGCCGGTCCATGTAGGCCGGATGGGCGGTGCGGGTGAAGGTGAGCGGCGCGGAGGCTGCAAGCAAAAACGCCGAGTTCATATACGCCCTGCCGTGCGCTGCTGCAAAGGTGCACGTGTGGCGCAGTGGCGTGCGCTTTTGCCCGCCACACCGCCCGACGCGGGTTCGCCCCCCTCCCCGCCAAAAACACTTACTGTTCCACGCCGTCTTGCAAGGCGGCCTATTGCTGTCGGTGACGCCGTCGCACTCGGTCATCACACACTGTTCGGCGGGCGTTGTAGCGTCGTCGGTGCAGGCTCCTTTTCCCGAAAGGAGGAAGCCCAAAAGAGCGAGTAGCCGCCAACGCATCACACTACTAAAATTTACAAAAAAAAAACATTTGAAAAAAAAATTATTTCAACAGGTTTCAAGGGTGAGGGCATTGAATTTTCGGGCGGAAAAATCAAGAAAAATGGCCGAAAACTGACAATTTTCGTCGATTTTTCGGTCGCGAGCCACGTTGTCACGCGAATAATGACGTGACCTACTTTCGAGTTAACACACGCAATTTTCCAATTTTTGCACATAAAACCGGGCCAATTTACCGAGAATTCCCCCCGAGAAAAATGGGAATTTCCGAGAAAAATTTCGCATGGCCGAACTTTTTCCAAATCGGGGAAAACTAGGCCACCAATGTGAAAAAATTGTAAAATGCATAAAAAAATGAATAGACGACAGTGGGAGCGATGCGAGAATCTTAATTCGATTACTGTATTGTTGTCTGTTTATTTTTTGCCATTTTTCTCGAATCGTATAGTTTTTTCTTTTTTTTGCGGTGTTCATTTCTGTGAATGTAGATCAAAAAGATACAGAATACGAGGAGAGGGACTAGTTTTTCGCATCTTGAGAAAAGGCGAGTGTTAGGCCAGCACTTCGAAACCGGAAAATTGTAATATGGCCGAAGTTTCCATGCCTGCAAAAGTTAGGCCACGGCTCCCATATCGCTTTTCCCCGACGTGGCCGAACTTTCCCATGTTTGCAAAAGTTCGGTCATCGCTCCCAATTCGCATTTTTCCGACTTGGCCGAAGTTTTCCATATCTGCTGAAAAAGTTCGGCCATCACTTCAAAATCGTTTTTCACCGATGTGGCCGAAGTTTTTTCAATTCTGAAAAGTTAGGCCATCATACCAAGAAGGACAAAACAAAATAGTGAAAGTTCATTGAAAATCATTCGCGACTCTAACATCTCATTATCGCTGTTTTTTGAGCCGCCGCTGAGCCTCGTCGACGACGTGTCGCAGTCCGTCGACGTCGAGCTCGTCGAGCAACACCGACACCGCCGACATGATCTTGCTCAGACGTTGCTCTCGCGCCGGGCTCATTGAGCTCGTCCGCGAGCGGGAGGACGTCATTCCGTTTGGTGGTGGGGCTCGACGACGTGGCATGCTCACACTTCTACCGTACACCTGAAGAAATGGAGCAATCTTGATTTGACCTACTTCTTAAGATTTGACCAACTTTCCCCCGATTTGACCCACTTCCCAAGATTTAACCTACTTTCCCTAGATTTGACCTACTTTCCCCATCTTTACTATACTATTTGAGTAGTTCTGTATGTCTCGCACTAAACCCTGAATAACATTCCAGCCTTTGGACCGATCGGTCTGATATTTTGCATAGCCTTATGGGTCTCGGGACGCTTCACCCCTATAACATTTTTGGTCGGGATTACGGTAGGATTACGGTACCTACAGTAGAAACGGTCATTTTTGACACTTTTTCGTACCGAACCGATTGACTCCAAATTTTAATGGGAGGATACTTAGGGTGGGTGAATGTCACTACCAAAATATCTAAGAGGTTGTACGAGGATTACGGTAGATACGGTAGTCGGAATTTCGCAACATCACTTTTTCAAGAAGTTCCAGTTGCCGTTGGGGGGATAGGGGGATCATGGGGAGGGGATATTTTTGATGGGTGGCGAAGGTACTACAGTTACAGTAAGCGGAAATTATCGATTTATTCGGATTACGGTAGAAACAGAGGGACGGATATTTGTCTGCGTCTCTCACTTTCACACACTCTCTCGCCTTCTTTTTTCGAAAATCGAACCGGATCCTCCCACCAACTGATGGAATGTTCCAGAAAGTGGGAGAGGGATGCCGGGAGATTCAAACTTTGGCGGGAGGTTCCTTTTGGCAGGAGATTCAAACTTTGGCTAGGGCCGTCTTTTGGCGGGAGATTCAAACTTTGGCGGGAGGTCCCTTTTGGCGGGAGATTCAAACTTTGGCGAGAGGTCCCTTTTGGCGGGAGATTCAAACTTTGGCTAGGGCCGTCTTTTGGCGGGAGATTCAAACTTTGGCGGGAGATTCAAACTTTGGCGGGAGGTCCCTTTTGGCAGGAGATTCAAACTTTGGCTAGGGCCGTCTTTTGGCGGGAGATTCAAACTTTGGCGGGAGGTCCCTTTTGGCGGGAGATTCAAACTTTGGCGGGAGGTCCCTTTTGGCGGGAGATTCAAACTTTGGCGAGAGGTCCCTTTTGGCGGGAGATTCAAACTTTGGCTAGGGCCGTCTTTTGGCGGGAGATTCAAACTTTGGCGGGAGATTCAAACTTTGGCGGGAGGTCCCTTTTGGCAGGAGATTCAAACTTTGGCTAGGGCCGTCTTTTGGCGGGAGATTCAAACTTTGGCGGGAGGTCCCTTTTGGCGGGAGATTCAAACTTTGGCGGGAGGTCCCTTTTGGCGGGAGATTCAAACTTTGGCGAGAGGTCCCTTTTGGCGGGAGATTCAAACTTTGGCTAGGGCCGTCTTTTGGCGGGAGATTCAAACTTTGGCGGGAGGTCCCTTTTGGCGGGAGATTCAAACTTTGGCGGGAGGTCCCTTTTGGCGGGAGATTCAAACTTTGGCGGGAGGTCCCTTTTGGCAGGAGATTCAAACTTTGGCTAGGGCCGTCTTTTGGCGGGAGATTCAAACTTTGGCTAGGGCCGTCTTTTGGCGGGAGATTCAAACTTTGGCGGGAGGTCCCTTTTGGCGGGAGATTCAAACTTTGGCGGGAGGTCCCTTTTGGCAGGAGATTCAAACTTTGGCTAGGGCCGTCTTTTGGCGGGAGATTCAAACTTTGGCGGGAGGTCCCTTTTGGCGGGAGATTCAAACTTTGGCGGGAGGTCCCTTTTGGCGGGAGATTCAAACTTTGGCTAGGGCCGTCTTTTGGCGGGAGATTCAAACTTTGGCGGGAGGTCCCTTTTGGCGGGAGATTCAAACTTTGGCGGGAGGTCCCTTTTGGCGGGAGATTCAAACTTTGGCGGGAGGTCCCTTTTGGCAGGAGATTCAAACTTTGGCTAGGGCCGTCTTTTGGCGGGAGATTCAAACTTTGGCTAGGGCCGTCTTTTGGCGGGAGATTCAAACTTTGGCGGGAGGTCCCTTTTGGCGGGAGATTCAAACTTTGGCGGGAGGTCCCTTTTGGCAGGAGATTCAAACTTTGGCTAGGGCCGTCTTTTGGCGGGAGATTCAAACTTTGGCGGGAGGTCCCTTTTGGCGGGAGATTCAAACTTTGGCGGGAGGTCCCTTTTGGCGGGAGATTCAAACTTTGGCGAGAGGTCCCTTTTGGCGGGAGATTCAAACTTTGGCTAGGGCCGTCTTTTGGCGGGAGATTCAAACTTTGGCGGGAGGTCCCTTTTGGCGGGAGATTCAAACTTTGGCGGGAGGTCCCTTTTGGCGGGAGATTCAAACTTTGGCTAGGGCCGTCTTTTGGCGGGAGATTCAAACTTTGGCGGGAGGTCCCTTTTGGCGGGAGATTCAAACTTTGGCGGGAGGTCCCTTTTGGCGGGAGATTCAAACTTTGGCGAGAGGTCCCTTTTGGCGGGAGATTCAAACTTTGGCTAGGGCCGTCTTTTGGCGGGAGATTCAAACTTTGGCGGGAGGTCCCTTTTGGCGGGAGATTCAAACTTTGGCGGGAGGTCCCTTTTGGCGGGAGATTCAAACTTTGGCGAGAGGTCCCTTTTGGCGGGAGATTCAAACTTTGGCTAGGGCCGTCTTTTGGCGGGAGATTCAAACTTTGGCGGGAGGTCCCTTTTGGCGGGAGATTCAAACTTTGGCGGGAGGTCCCTTTTGGCGGGAGATTCAAACTTTGGCGAGAGGTCCCTTTTGGCGGGAGATTCAAACTTTGGCTAGGGCCGTCTTTTGGCGGGAGATTCAAACTTTGGCGGGAGGTCCCTTTTGGCGGGAGATTCAAACTTTGGCGGGAGGTCCCTTTTGGCAGGAGATTCAAACTTTGGCTAGGGCCGTCTTTTGGCGGGAGATTCAAACTTTGGCTAGGGCCGTCTTTTGGCGGGAGATTCAAACTTTGGCGGGAGGTCCCTTTTGGCGGGAGATTCAAACTTTGGCGGGAGGTCCCTTTTGGCGGGAGATTCAAACTTTGGCGGGAGGTCCCTTTTGGCAGGAGATTCAAACTTTGGCTAGGGCCGTCTTTTGGCGGGAGATTCAAACTTTGGCGGGAGGTCCCTTTTGGCGGGAGATTCAAACTTTGGCGGGAGGTCCCTTTTGGCGGGAGATTCAAACTTTGGCGAGAGGTCCCTTTTGGCGGGAGATTCAAACTTTGGCTAGGGCCGTCTTTTGGCGGGAGATTCAAACTTTGGCGGGAGGTCCCTTTTGGCGGGAGATTCAAACTTTGGCGGGAGGTCCCTTTTGGCGGGAGATTCAAACTTTGGCGAGAGGTCCCTTTTGGCGGGAGATTCAAACTTTGGCTAGGGCCGTCTTTTGGCGGGAGATTCAAACTTTGGCGGGAGGTCCCTTTTGGCGGGAGATTCAAACTTTGGCGGGAGGTCCCTTTTGGCGGGAGATTCAAACTTTGGCGGGAGGTCCCTTTTGGCGGGAGATTCAAACTTTGGCTAGGGCCGTCTTTTGACGGGAGATTCAAACTTTGGCGGGAGGTCCCTTTCGGCGGGAGATTCAAACTTTGGCTAGGGCCGTCTTTTGCCGGGAGATTCAAACTTTGGCCGGAGGTCCCTTTTGGCGGGAGATTCAAACTTTGGCGGGAGGTCCCTTTTGGCGGGAGATTCAAACTTTGGCGGGAGGTCCCTTTTGGCGGGAGATTCAAACTTTGAAGGGAGGTCCCTTTTGACAGACCAACAAGGTTCATATTTAAAAGCGGTCTTCAAAAAGCTGTTTCCACAAAATAGCGTGGTTCCAACTTCAGCGAAAGCCAGTGGGTAGACGCGGCGGTAGCCGCGTCTAACCGCTGGTTTTTGACCTACTTTCCCTAGATTTGACCTACTTACCGGTCGTTTTGAATCGAGCATTCCGATGCCCTCGTGCATACTTTGGTACATACGATGAGAAGCCGTAAGCGGCATTTGGACCATCACTCGATCCTCGTCCAAACTGAAGACATACACAAATGGCCTAACTTTCCCCTCTTCAAAAGTTAGGCCCACCTGAAATCGTTCCAGTCGTCCTCCTCGCCGTCGGCCGAACTCGGCTCCTCGGCCAGCGTTCCGCACAGTGTTCCGTACATCGATTGTGACATCAGATTTGGTCGCGAGCCGCCGCCGCCGAGTAGTACGGTAGTGTGCTCGTCGGTGAGCGGCATTCCGGGCACCTCGACTGAAAACGATCGGGCCGTCGGAAACGAGCGTTGCTCCTCGTCGGAAGTGTTGTCGCCGAAGTGGAGCAGCTGCGGTTGGATGACCCGTTCGACGACTGTTGGTCCCACTGCAAAGAGGGAAAATAGGTCAAATCTGGGGGGAGAAGGGGCGGAGCTTAAAGGGGGATCCGGAGAAAGGGCGGGGCTTAGAGAGGTCTGCGGAGAAGGGGCGGAGCTTAGAGGGGGATGCGGAAAGGGGCGGAGCTTAGAGAGAGATGCGGAAAGGGGGCGGAGCTTAAAGAGAGGTGCGGAGAAGGAGCGGAGCTTAAAGAGGGATCCAGAAAAGGGGCGGAGCTAAGAGAGGTCTGCGGAGAAGGGGCGGAGCTTAGAGAGAGGTGCGGAGAAGGAGCGGAGCTTAAAGAGGGGTCAGGAAAGGGGGCGGAGCTTAGAGAGGGGTGCGAAGAAGGGGCGGAGCTTAGAGAGAGGTGCGGAAAAGGGGCGGAGCTTAGAGAGGGGTGAGGAAAAGGGGCGGAGCTTAAAGAAAGGTGCGGAAAGGGGGCGGAGCTTAGAGAGGGGTGCGAAGAAGGGGCGGAGCTTAGAGAGAGGTGCGGAAAAGGGGCGGAGCTTAGAGAGGGGTGAGGAAAAGGGGCGGAGCTTAAAGAAAGGTGCGGAAAGGGGGCGGAGCTTAGAGAGGGGTGCGAAGAAGGGGCGGAGCTTAAAGAGGTGTCCGGAAAAGGGCGGAGCTTAGAGAGAGGTGTAAGGAGAAGGGGCGGAGCTTAGAGAGAGCTGCGGGAAGGGGCGGAGCTTAGAGGGGGATCCGGAGAAGGGGCGGGGCTTAGAGGGGGATCCGGAGAATTGGCGGAGCTTAGAGAGAGATGCGGGAAGGGGCGGAGCTTAGAGAGAGGTGCGGAGAAGGGGCGGAGCTTAAAGAGGGGTCCGGAAAGGGGGCGGAGCTTAGAGAGGGGTGCGGAGAAGGGGCGGAGCTTAGAGAGAGGTCTAGAAAAGGAGCGGAGCTTAAAGAGAGGTGCGGGAAGGGGCGGAGCATAGAGAGGGGTGTAGATCAGTAGATCAAATGTGCCAGTCTCACCGTATATCGAGCGACTCATCAAATCTACGCTATTCGAGCGATTCGAGCGGGTACTGTAGATCGAGGTGTGCATCGCATCGCACTCGAGCCCACTCTCCTCCTCCTGTTGATCCGCCGATGTGACGGCTGAAATTGAGACGGAAGTAGATCAAAACTTCCTTCCTCACGTACGCTTATCATCGAGTTTCGTCAACGCCGGCAACATCCGCACCACTTTTCGACGATACTCTTGTCCGCCGTCGCCGACGCACGGATTCTCGTCGATCCACAGTGTTCGCAGCGACGGCAACTCTTTCAGGTGTTCCAGCTCGTCGAGCGATTCCAGACAATTCTTCCGCAGATAGAGCTCCTTGAGGTTTTTGCAGTTTTTCAGTGGCGCCAGTGATTTAATCTCGTTTACGCTGAAAGTAGGTCAAATCTAGAGAAACTAGGTCAAATCTAGAGAAACTAGGTCAAACCTCGGGAAAGTAGGTCAAACCTCGGGAAAGTAGGTCAAATCTCGGGAAAGTAGGTCAAATCTAGGGAAAGTAGGTCAAATCTAGGTAATGTAGGTCAAATCTAGGTAAAGTAGGTCAAATCTAGGGAAAGTAGGTCAAATCTGGGAAAAGTAGGTCAAATCTGGGAAAATTAGGTCAAATCTAGGGAAAGTAGGTCAAATCTAGGGAAAGTAGGTCAAATCTGGGAAAAGTAGGTCAAATCTGGGAAAAGTAGGTCAAATCTAAATCTAGGGAAAATAGGTCAAATCTAGGGAAAGTAGGTCAAGTCTAGGGAAAGTAGGTCAAGTCTAGGGAAAGTAGGTCAAATCTAGGGAATGTAGGCCAAATACAGGGAATGTAGGCCAAATACAGGAAAGTAGGTCAAATACAGGAAAGTAGGTCAAATCTAGAGAATGTAGGCCAAATCTAGAGAAACTAGTCAAATCTAGGGAAAGTAGGTCAAATCTAGGGAAAGTAGGTCAAATCTAGAGAATGTAGGTCAAATATTGGGGAAGTAGGTCAAATTCGCCCTTTTTCGCGCGCTTCTTTGTTGTATTGACACACCTCAAAGATAGAATTTCAAGAAGTGACATCTTCTCGCACACTTGAATATCGTCGATTCCGCATCCCCTGAAACGGCAAAAATGGCCTATTTCAATTTTTCAAGGCGAAAAAAAATCGATGATCTTACCACAAATTCAACTTTTTCACATTCTCAATGGAGCATTTGGTGCGAATATAAACCGCCGATTCGGTCAATTTCACCATTTTTCAGTTAAATCAGTTGAAGTGGGGGGAAAAACGGGAAGAATAGTAATTCGTCGTCGTCGTTTTTCTGTCTGCAACTGGAAGAGGAGAGTGGTAGTGGTGGGGAAGAATAGAATTAGAGACGGCTGGGGCTCGAGAGATGCACCAAATGGAGGAGCAACAAGAAATGGAGCCGCCGCTCGGCGAGCATACACACACACACACACACAAAAGGAGAAGAGGAAGAGATGGGCTCGGAGGGCGAAGACACACTTTGGAATGCAAGAGGAAGACGTCAAACGAAATGAGGAAGAGAGCTCGAGAGAAAGAGCACTTTCTTGGCGTTTAGAACGAGAATGAGCAAGTTTGCCAGCGGGTGGAGTCGAACCCGGGTCCATCGATTTGCAGGCAAAAGCGCACGCACTGAGCTAGCGCGCCACCTGAAACACGCTACCCTGTGGGCGGTGATAAAGGCGGCTGCGCGTCGCGCGGCAAGAAACTTTAAAAAAAAACAGATAATTTTCAACGAATTTATTCAAATTCGGTCAGTAACCGTGCCGCTTCTTGGCCACTCGGCGAATCTTCTCGCCGTCCATAAACCCGCTCGCCTCGCCGATCAACTTGATCCACGGCTGGTAGCACTTGAGCCACAGCTCGCCGAGCTCTCGCTCGTCCGATTCGTCGGCCGCCGCCACACCGCCGCTCACCAACGCCTTCATTCCGTACCCCTGGACACGTTCGTGCGGATGGTGTTTCGCGTAGTGCGAACGCATTCGTCGCACGTTCGTCGCCTCGAAACCGCACAGTTTGCACGGAATGCGGCGGTTCGAGTGGGTGAGCGCGTGGTCGAGCAGTCGCAATTTGCCGTATTTCACTTTCCAGTTGTACTTGTGACCGCATCCCGGATAGGCGCAATCGATCGAGTAGATCGAGTTGCCGATTTCCGGGTCCTCGCTGAGCAGTTTTCGGCGGCTCTTTTGGTGCAAACGATCGGCGGCGGCTGGGGTGAGCAGGTTCTGGAAGAGGTCGATGCTCTGCAGCTCCATCTCCTGATCCTCCTCCTCCTCGTCCGGCTCCTCCTCTTTCGGCGTTTTCAGCTGCTGGCTGCTCGTCAGACTCGTCAGCGGGTCCCATTCGTCGAAAAGATCGTTGAGCGCCTGGAAAAATGTGCAAAAAACCATTAATTTCGGCGTTTCCTCGCCAATTTCTCACCGTTGACACCGGTTTTTGATGGTTTTCCGTCGATTTGAGCGCCTCGTCGAGTTGCAACGGTTGAATCGAGCAAATTTCGGCGGAAATGCTTTTGAACGGCTTCATCAGCGGCGGCGGCGGCGACGACGACGACGACGTGGCAGCAGCAGCAGACGATGACGTCATCATCGACGCCGGCGGCGACGTCTTCTTTATCGGCGTTGGTGGCGGCGGCGCGTGAATTGGCACTTCGGAAATCCACGTGTCCGGGCAGCCGACGGTTTTCTGAAAGGCGGGCTTATAAACGCACGCAGAACTACATTTCACGTAACATAGCTAGCTCAGTGGCTGAGCTTTTGCCCGTCAATCTATTCCATCCAAGTTCGACACCTCCCCGTGGCAAAATGTTTTTACCTCTTTTTAACACTCACCATGATAGTCGCCAAATCGATTCCGCGCAATTTCAGCGTCGCAAGTGTCTGATTATAAATGTTCACTTGGATGTAGGTGCCCATCTTTCTAGACAATCGGGAGTAGAGGGAGGGCGAAACACGAAAGATGTCGGGTGGAAAAAAAGAGCGAATCAATGACGAAGCAGACCACCCGAGTGCGCCAGGAGGTGCTAGAGACGCAGACACACATTCCTAGCAGCGCGCGCGCGCGGCGCGTACGCGTTTGCCCCCCGCTCTAGTTTGTAGTCTGTAGTTTGTAGTCTTGCGAAAGCGAGAGAGAGAGAGAGAGTACAATGGATTTTATGAGGATAAAAACCGGAGAAGATAATTTGTGGAATAAGTTAGAACACAACGAGGGTCGAGACGTTGAATCAATCCTCGCGGAGCGGCAGGAACTTCTGGACGAGCGGCTTTCCGGCCTCGGCGATCACCAGATGAATCTTGTCTCCCGTCGAGATTTCGCGTTCGGCCGATCCGCGGAACGCGTCCTTCATCAGCGAAATCGCGCGCTCCATCGTCAGCTGCGGACGCTCGTATCCCTCGGCGAGCGTCATGTGTCCGATCTGACAGTCGAGGAACGGAATGATCATCGGCTCGGCGGCGCCCGACGCCGAGTAGGTGAGACGTTCGATGCAGCCGATCGGATCGTAGCTGAACACGGCGCCCTTGCCGTTCTCGTCGATGCCCGCCAGAATCGCGCCCGTGTAGTAGGGGAAGAAGCGGCGATAGTAGAGGTTGCGCGAGAGCAGCTCGGCGCACAGATCCACCGACATGTCGGCGCGGTAGTCGAAGCGGTACTTGTGAAGACGCGACTGGAGCACCTTCGTCAACTGGATGACGTCTCCGTAGAAGCCGGCGGTGGTGAAGATGATCGAGTCATTCCTGAAAGCAAAACCAATCAGAATCAGTGAGAAATCGCTGTAAACACTGACAAAACTTGAATCTTCTCGGCGTCACGCGTCAGAATGTTGATGTCGTTGGCGGTCATACGCGTGTCACTAGCCACAATCGCAAAGTTGTCGCCGGAAATCGCGCACGTCGAGCCGCCCTCCATCGAGTACGGATTCCAGCGTTGGCGTTCGGTGTGACGCGCCGAAAGCCACTCGGGCTTCGCGGCGACGTCCTTCATCGCCTGCTTGAACGCGGCCATCTCGTTGCCGACGTTGGCGACGCTCGTGATTCCGGTGAACGTGGCCATGACTGAAAATTACTGAAAATTGTGAAAAGCCCGAAAGATTTCATGAAAATTCGTCGAAAAATCGTGAAAAATTATTTGAAAACGAGGCGAAATGATGACAAAATTTGCTGTCGTCAGTTAAAATGCCCAGTCTGCATTGATTAAAACTGCAGAATTGGCATCGAAAACTACGACATTTAAACATTTATTTTTTCAATTAATTTTTTAACGATTTTCCAAACATAATCAACGATTTCAAAAAGTTTTCAGATGGAAGAGTTCACAGAGAACAATCTGCGCTCCAGACTGAACAGCCTAAACAACCACTCAACGTCAATTCAGTCGACTTCCGCGTGGCTCCTCAAAAATCACAAAAACCGCGAGATCATCATCCGGCAGTGGCTAAAAGTCAGTTTTAGATGATAATAGTGTCAAAATCTGCAAGTTTTCCGGTTTCAGACAGTAAAAAAAGAGACAAAAGTGCCGAAAGTGGTAAATCTGCTGTATGTGGCGAATGATGTGGCGCAGAATGCGCGAAAAACGTGCCCACAGTTCAAAGACGACTTTTTTCCGGCGCTAGAAAGCGCTTTTCGGTGAGAAAACTGTCGGAAACTCGAAATTTCTCGCTTCTTGCAGCCACTGCCTCGAAATGAAGGGAAAAGAGTTGGACGCGGTGATGGGAAAACTGATGACAGTGTGGAAGGATCGTCAAATCTTCACGCCTTCACAAATCAAACGTCTCCACGAGCTGCACATTCAGATGAAGATGAGCGACAGCTTCCCGTCGCCGGCCGGCGGCAAAAATCGCGCCCAGAACGCGCCGACGAACCAGTTTCTCGACGAGGAGGCGAAGAAGAACGGACAGGACGTGCTGCTCAGTCTGCGACGCCTTCAGAATCCGCCGTCGACAGAGCGCGAGATTCGAATGCAGCTCTCCAAGTATCCGGACAACATTTCGTGCCCCGAAAAGTTGCAAACAGTGCGCGACTCGGCCGAGGCGAAGAGTCTGCTCGCCCAGAACGAGGAGGCGTGGCCGATCATCGAGGACTACGTGCGACGTCTTCGCGAGGAGACGAAGGATCGCGAGCAGCTCGAGCAACGCCTCAACCTGCTCATCCAGAACGTCCGCGACAGCATCGAACATCACGAGATGGAGTGCCGCAACATCAAACGGAAGGAGGACCGTCTCAAGGCAGACCTACTCGAGGTTCTGTTGTTTTTCCCGAGATTTCCAACGAAAACAAACGGTTTGCAGGTGGAAAAAATGTTCGAATCGCTTCCGGACATGACGACGGACATGCCCGAAATGCCGCTTCCGTCGATACAAGAGCTGTTCGGAAAGAAGCAATAATTTTCGTATTTTGACACATTTTGACCCTGTCTATTCTATTTATCAGCACTTTGTCTCGTCGCAAACGCAAAAAATTCCTTGTATCAATGTTTTTTGAAAATTTTGCACAAAATATTTATTTATCATTCATTCAAATTATTTTTTTTCCAACTTTTTTCCGATGATTTGACTGTTTTTCTCTGGTTTTCAACCGAGTTTTGAGAAACAAATGTATCTTTTATCAAATTTTCAGCAAATTACAGACTTTTCAGCCAAATGGCGAAATCGCGGCAATTTTTGCTCAAAACCGTCCGGTTTTTGAGCAAAATCGAATTTTTGAACAATTTGGCTGAAAAGTCGTGTTTTTCCGGGTTTTTGCCCGATTTCCGTCATTTTTTCCACGTAAAAAGTTGAAATTCCGGTTTTAGGGCAATTTCTCAACGTTTTCATTCCATTTTTTCCCAGAAAAACGGAGAAAATTGGGTGAAAATTGACGAAAAACCGACCGAATCCGTGATTCGTGTTGCAAACGCGCCCCACTGAGATTTCGTCGTTTTTCGCCAATTTCCGCCCAATTTCTTCGATTTTTTGGGGAAAAAAGGAATGAAAATGTTGAGGAACTATTTTAAAACCAAAATTGTCAGTTTTTCCGTCGAAAAATGAAGGAAATCGGGTGAAAACCATGTTTGAAACACCAGACATTGTTTTTGCAGCGTGACAATGGGTATTCTGGAGAAGATCGCCGAAATCGAGCATGAGATCTCGCGAACGCAGAAGAACAAGGCGACCGAGTACCATTTGGGTCTTCTGAAGGCGAAACTCGCCAAATATCGGCAACAGTTGCTCGAGCCGACGGGCAAGGGCGGCGGCAAAGGCGAGGGATTCGATGTGATGAAGTCGGGCGACGCGCGTGTCGCCATGGTCGGCTTCCCGTCCGTCGGCAAGTCCACGCTCCTCTCCTCGATGACGTCGACGCACTCGGAGGCGGCGGGGTACGAGTTCACGACGCTCACGTGCATTCCGGGCGTCATCTCGTACAACGGCGCCAACATTCAACTGCTCGACCTGCCCGGCATCATCGAGGGCGCCTCGCAGGGCAAGGGACGCGGACGGCAGGTCATCTCGGTGGCCAAGACGGCCGACCTGATTCTGATGATGTTGGACGCCGGCAAGAGCGACCAGCAGAAAATGTTGTTGGAGCGCGAGCTCGAGGCGGTCGGCATTCGTCTCAACAAGAAGCCGCCGAACATCTATGTGCGGCAGAAGAAGGTCGGCGGCGTCAAATTCACCAACACGGTGCCTCTGACGCACTGCAACGAGAAGCTGATCATGACGGTGCTGCACGAGTACAAGATCTTCAACGCCGACGTCATCTTTCGCGAGGACTGCACCGTCGACGAGTTCATCGACGTCATCCAGGGCAATCGCGTCTACATGACGTGCC
Organism: Caenorhabditis afra; assembly: GCA_963570955.1. Classification (NCBI taxonomy): domain Eukaryota; kingdom Metazoa; phylum Nematoda; class Chromadorea; order Rhabditida; family Rhabditidae; genus Caenorhabditis; species Caenorhabditis afra. The sequence continues at coordinate 7,280,534 of OY751534.1, forward strand.
TCTACGTCTACAACAAAGTCGATCAGATCTCGATCGAGGAGATCGATCGGCTCGCCCGTCTACCCCATCACGTCGTCATTTCGTGCGAGATGAACCTGAACATGGACTATCTGCTCGAGAAGATCTGGGAGTATTTGGCACTTGTGCGCGTGTACACCAAGAAGCCGGGCAATGCGCCCGATTTGGGTATGTATTCATCACCAAAAGTGGGCGGGGCTTGCCTTGCCGAGACTGTCGTTCCAATATTATCCGTTCGCCGTCTGCAGTTCGAAATCCTACGGTTGACGGAATACCGCGTACGCCGTTTGCGGACTTGGCACTTCTAGAAGCTTCTTACCGTAGTTTGAGCGATAAAAACAAATATTTTTCTTCGAATTTTGCCTTGATTCGCTCGTTTTTTCACAACAAGCTAAAATATTTATGAAAATCGAGCGCTTGAAGGCAAAATTCGAAAAATATTTGTTTTTATCGCTCAAACTACGGTAAGAAGTGCCAGGTCCGCAAATTGCGTACGCGGTTTTTCGACAACCTTCGACTTCGAACTGCACACGGCGAACGGATAATACAGGTTTTACGGTAAGATCACGGGGGTAAAAAAGGGTACGTCAGTAAATACGCTCTATCTTACACCTCTACAGTTGAGCAACGACTGCCACCGTATCCTACTGCCCGTTACGGGTCTCGCAGCGGGTTTTACGTTTGACTCGTTGGAAATGAGCTGGATTTCAATTTACGGGGCTAAACAAGGCGCGATGGGCGTGCAAACGGAGCATCGTTGAAATTTTCTCTTTCATTGGCCCTAAATTATCAATAGAGCGTACTTACTGACGTAACACTTTTACTCCCCGGGGAAAAATGGCCAAACTTTCTCCCTCACGCTCGCTCTTCCAGGCCCCGAAGACGGTATCATCCTGCGCGGCGGTGCGACGATCGAACACTGCTGTCACGCGCTCCATCGCTCGATCGCCGCCCAACTGCGGTACGCCATCGTGTGGGGCACGTCGACAAAGTTCTCGCCGCAACGCGTCGGTCTTCACCACAAGCTCGACCACGAGGACGTCATTCAGATTGTCAAAAAATGATTTCCTTTCTTTTTCCCATTGCTTGTTTTCTTGTTATTTTTCCTTTTTCCCCACGAAGAGAGAGAATATTTATATGAATCTTGTCATGTTTTATTAAAAAAAAAAACATTTTTTGTCCATTTGGATTTTTTTTTTGATTTTTTGGTGTTTCTATCCATTGATCCTCTACTTTTTATTGTCTTTGTTTTTTTTTCTCAACCTCCCCCGATTCCAGATGCGCCGGATACGGCCGTTACTCTCGATTCTGTTCGTCGGACTCGTTGCTGGATTCGAAATCACGTTTGAGGTTCGTTTTGTCGGGTTTGGGAAATTTGGAGCGAAAAATTGGATGGAAAACCAAAATTGTAGCTGTTTCCATTGAAAAAATGGAGGAGATCGGGTGAAAATCGGGAAAATATTTGGAAATTTGGCTTGCGTTCAACGGAGCGCGTTTGAAACTAACTATAAATTACGGTGCCGAATTTTCAGCCAAATGACTCAGAGAATCGATTTTCCTCACAAAAACTGGACGGCTTTGAGCAAAAGTTGCCAACAACACAGTTGTAGAGCATTCAAAATCACAACTTTTCGACAATAGAGTCATTTGGCTGAAATGTCTGTAATATGCTGAAAATCTGCAAATTTGCACCGTCCCCGAGCCCCAATAGCGAAAAGACACATTTTTGTCTTAAAACTCGGTTGAAAACCAGTGAAAAACAGTCAAATCACTTAAAAGTTCCGAAAAATGTCATGTGTCCCGAAGTTTGGGGGCGTGGCCAATTTGCAAGTGCCGCACGGTGCAAGCCCCGCCCATTGCATTTTTTATCGTTTCCACGTGGCACCGCCAATCAGCGCGCGTGACCCCGCCCCAAAAACGCGATGATTGGCGTGATGATGGCAATTGCAAAAGTGGGCGGGGCTTGGACCGTGCGGCACTTGCAAATTGGCAACGCCCCCCGAGTTTCGGTTTTTTTGGCGGTCCAGCGGGGCGCGTTTGAAACACGAGTCACCGCGACAGTAGGCCATATCACCAACCCATCTCTCCGACGTTTCAGTATCCGAAGAACGAGCTGTCGGAGAAGTGCGCGTCGCTGGAACGCGATCCGCTCGATCCGGGCGCCGATCAGAACTACACGTCGCGCAATCCGCTCGGACCGGTCGTCGAGTGCCGCCTGCTGGCCGACGAGTTCATCCAGTGCGACGATCCGGTCGCCCTGTACGGATCGGGACAGACGGGCCAACAGCCGCTGAACGACTCGTACCATCAGGAGGGCAAGTGCCACCGGATGGGCGGCTATCAGAAAGCGGACGTCGAGGAGACGTACGTCCGGTGCCGTGTGCTCGCGTGCATCGAGTGTCACGGCGAGCGCACGTTCCGACGACTCGCACCGTGCATCATGTAAGTTTCGAGTCGTCGTGACACCGTGACACGATCAAACGTCTTCTGCAGCTACACCGGCCACTACTTCCTCACCACACTGCTCTACTCGATCTTTCTCGGCGTCGTCGCCGTCGACCGCTTCTGTCTCGGCTACTCGGCGATGGCCGTCGGCAAACTGATGACACTCGGCGGCTTCGGCATCTGGTGGATCGTCGACATCTTTCTGCTCGTGCTCGGTGTGCTCGGACCCGCCGACGACTCGAACTGGGAGCCCAACTATTGATTCGTTTCGTTTCCTATTCTCATTCTGATCCTGATCTCATGTGCCTTTACTTGAAACTTAAAACTCACAAGTTACAACTCGAAACCAAATATATATACATCAATACAATACAATACAATCGCCGATTAGGTCCTCGGTTTCTTGGCCGACTCCGAGTGTCGTCCGGATTGCGATCGTTTCAACTTCGCCTTCTCGCGCTCCTTCTCTCTCTCCTGCCTCCTCGCACTGCTCCTCGTCATCATTTCGCCGTCGCCGTCGCCATCCGACTCGACCCTCTCGGGTGTGACCGCTTCGCGACAGTAGTGCGCGGCGACCATCTCGACTTTGCCGATCTCCCAGTCGGAGACGACGGCGATGCTCTTCTCCTCGGACATTGGCAGATAGTAGGACCACTCTTCACACCGGCACTTCCAGAAGCCCGTCTCGAGAATGTGACGTTCGAGTCGCGATCGTTTGAAGATGATGTCCATGTAGGGCCTCGAGTCTCTGTCGAACACAATCTTGTAGTAGGCGCCGATGCGGGTGGCCTCCGCGCTTCGCATCATTTCGACCGCCTCCATGATGCGTTCGACGACTTGCGAGAAGTGCTCGCGCACGTCGCGAATGTCGTCGTCGTCGCGCGCCACCTGAATCACCTCCTCGATTCGCACGTCGTCGCTGATCGCCGGCTGATAGCCGTGCAAATCGATAATGTAGATGCTTCGGCTGATCGTCTGCGCGATCACCGTGTCGGCGACGATGTCCGTCAGATCGAGCGGATACTCGTAGTAGTCGTTGAGACTGAATCCGCGAATCTCGAGCTTGCCGATGTGGAGACCGGCCTCGGCGCGCGCTCGCAGTTGCTCCTGGAAGTCTTCGGGCTGCAGTTGATCGAAATACATTTCCGGCACCCAATCGGGCATCACTTCCAGCGCGCGAATCGAGCAAAACTCCTGGAATGGGAAAATCGGTCAAAAATCCGTCGAAAATTGGCATTTTGAGGCGATTTTCAAAAGAGCCAGTAAATCGAGAAAAATCGATAAAACTTCGAGCGCATCTCCTTCTCCAAAAAAAGCTCACCGTAAATTGCACTTTCCGCACACGCGTTCCCGGTCGATCGAGAAAATAGTTGATCAGATTGGCGATGCTCAACTGTCGTTTGCCGAACGACACCATTCGCCCGTCCGGATACGTCAACTCGGTGCAAAAACCGAGATTTTTGACGAAATAGACGAGTCCGTCGACGGTCAGATATCGTTCGGCGTTCGTGCCGTGGATGTCGAGCGTGTCGATGGTGTACGGCTCGTGCAGGTCGTGCTCGCGCAGCGCCGCGATGCCGATCACGAAGCGGCGGCGACTGACGAGCGGAAGGTGTCGGACGATGGCCGCCTGGCACGACGGGTGAAGCATCGCGAAACTTGGAAAACGGAGGAAGAATGAAGAACGAATGGCTTTGAGTGGGAAGCGGGCAGCAACGGCGCTCCACTGCACTCGCGTCTGCGTCTCTCTTTTCACACACTCTCTCGTCGATCAGTTTGCGAGATTGCGCGCGAAAAACGGGGGCCTGTTCAGCGGGCAGTTGTGCAAAAAAAATTCAAAAATTTCGACCGCGGCGAGACCCATCCGTCGAAAAAGTCCATGCACCTTTAAATTTCCGGCAAAAAATTTTTTTTGTGCGCATTTTTTCCCGTTTTTTTCGGGATTTTCGCCTGAAAACTTGGCGGAATTTCGATGATCAAACTTTTGAAAATACAACTATTTTTCAGTTTCTATCGATTTTTGAGCCAAAACCATGAATTTCAGCGGTAAAATGAGCACTTTGGCCTGAAAGTGGGCGGAGTTTGAACTGCGCCGCACTATTGCAAAATGGGCGTGGTCTACTTAGCACCAGTGCAATGTGATTAGATGTCGCTTTATAAGCCGAAAAAACGCACACATAATAATAATAAAACAATCAAGAGTCCGAGTTTCTTCGCTTCCTTCTCGGCGGCTCACGACACACGTGCGTCGCGACGATCCTCAGTTTCGCCTCGCGCTTCGATCGTCGCACCACGACGTCCTTCTCGTCGTTGACCGGCGCGCGGTACAGCTCGCGGCCACACGTGCACTTGACGAGTCCGGCGCCGAGAATTTTCGTCACAATTTGCGACTGGTCGAACAGATGATAGCCGCGCGGTGTGTTGAAGTTCAGCGCGTACATTGAGCCCAACTCGAAGCGCGGCGAGACGCGAAACATGCCGAGAAACGTGACGAATCGATCGACGAGCTCCTCGATGTTGGCGACGCGCGTCGTCACGAGCTCTTGCACCGACAGCTTCTCACACTCGGCCATAAAGCCGCGAAACCCCTCGCGAGCGGCGAAATTCGCGATCGAGAGACGCGTGACGCCGATGGTCGTCCACGGATACGTCATGTGCAGCCGTCCGATCCGCATGTCGTGTTTGGCGAGCGCGTCGAAGAACTGCTGCTTTTTCGTCGCCATCGTGTACTCCATCTCGACCATTCGATGTTTGACGTGCTCCAGGATTTTGTGCGGGAAAATCGCCTGAAAGTGCATAGTTGCAGTATCTCCCTTGTTTGCTGGAATTTTCTAACAAGTAGTCTATGGAAACTGTAGATCTCGTTGTCCGCTACAAAATGACGTTGAGTTTTCAAACTTTTATGGAGTACAAAGAAAGTTATAGGCCAAAAAGTCGGGACCATGTCGGCTTGGCAACTTTTTGGCTTCTAACTTTGCTTGAACTCGATAAAAGTTTGGAAACTCAACGTCATTTTGTAAAGGGCGTCGAGATCTACATTTTCCATAGATTACTTGCTCGAAAAACGAAAACGAACGCTGAATTACCTTGCACACAAGCTTCCGGATGACGGTGTCGGGCCGTCCGAAGTAAAACTCGAGGAGTGCGTCGAAAAACGTCGACTTGCTCACCGCCACGAGCAGACTGCGTCGACAGTCGGGAAAACGGACGCGACAACTCTCCTCGTCGCCGTCGCCCGACGTCTGCCACGTCTCGTCGTCGAGTCGCACCCGACCCGCCGCCAGGTCGACGTCGACGCAGTCGAACTTGTACGCAAGCTTCTTGTCGAGAATCCGCGTGTCGGGAATGTGTTTCGCGTAACGGAGGCGATCGTGGAGCGACGAGTGCCGAATGACCGCCTCGAGGCACGGATAGCCGAGGAGGCGATTCGCCGTGGACATTGGATGGAGAGTTGTGAGGAGCAGGAACAACCGACCTTCTTATCGGACGGTCGGTTGCGCGGTGACCGTTCGAAACATCGACGAGAGAGAGAGAGAGAGAGAGTGTGAGAACCCGAGAGACGCAGACAACCAACGCGAGAGAGCGCGCGAAAACGAAAACAACGAAAAGTAGATCAACAAGAAAGGTTATTCAACAGTTCACTCCTCCCCGACCAATTTCGCTCTCTAAAAACTCTCCTTTTTATCAGAAAACACCAGAAAACGCCAGAAAACGCCTTGTCAAGGAAGTGCGATGGAGCATGTTTGCAGTGCTTTTTGGAAGATGCGAACGCCGACGGAATTCGTTTCAGAGTTATTGCTCAATCGGTAAAAGCATCCTAGTCGGAGCTCCGGGCGGCTTTTGAATCGGCTCGGCGTAATCTCCCGACTTCTGCGGGGGAAGATGGCCCACGTTAGGGCCGGATTCGCGTCGAATTGAGCCATTTTACGTGGCAGTCAGGCAAAAAGAGCCCTCAATCTTGAAATATTCAGGCGTTTGCGAGAGAAATACGGGAAATTTCTCAAAAACCTCAGGTTTTCAAGAAAAATTCAAAGATTTCGAAAAAATCCAAAAAAAAATGCCCGGTTACGGTATTCTTTAAAGGCGCAACACAAGTTTCTATCGAAGGTTTCGCAGCGAAAGTTTTTTTGACATTTTTTTCCACTTTTGGAACGATCGATTTTGCTCCGTTCGTGCTCCGTTCGTGCTATGAATGCGACCCCATATCGGCTGCACGTGATTCGTCAAGAAATCCCCATATTACGCGAAATCGGCAAGCGCATCGAATACCTATGTGTGGAACAATTCGAAAACCCGTTGGATGCGTACGAAATTACTCTCAACAAAACCTACATTGACGACGTCAATTATGATTTCGTCGAGAAGATAATGACATATCTTGGGGAGACCCGAACTCACATCGAAAAGTGTGACATCGTCGTGAGTGTTTTCCTTTGAAACGTTCGGAAATCTCGCTTCTCCTTTTCAGTGCAAAACTCCCGATTTCATTCCGACGCTCCTGCGGCGGATCGTCGCCGACCGCATCTCCGCTGCCGCGCCCGTCACAAAGTGCCTTTACCACATGATGGGCGTGAAACCGCTCAAGGAGCTGGAAGTCGCCGACGAGACATTCACGACGCTCGAAAACGCGCGACTCTTCTCGCACGTGATGTATCAGTTCGCCGTCAAGCTCCACGACAGTCACCATCTGAAAATCGGCGCCAAATACGAGACGCGAGCGTGCGGACCAGACTTTCGAGCCAAAGTGCTCGAAGAGATTGGCGAGCACTCATACTATTCCCAAATGCAACGGTTCGGCGAGCGCGTCTACTATTTTCCGCGCATTGGCGACAAGGAGGTGGTGATCTACGAGAAGCCGGTGATCCAACGCGAAAATGACGAGGTGGCCACCCACTTGGTCGTCGAGCTCGCTCAAGCTGGCACTGCGGTACGCTACCACTCTTCTTTTGGTCTGGATTCGCTAGAAAATCATTGAGAACCATATTTTCGGGGAGTTTCCGTCTTTCCGACTTTCCGAGCGGAGATTGTGTTCCAGAAGAGACAAAAACGTGTTTCCCATTGATTTTCTAGCTTATCTGGTCGCCTTTTTCGCGAGGAACCCTGCGCGAGTCATTTGGGGGGCGTGGCCACCTTGCAAGTGCCGCATGGTCCAAGCACCGCCCACTTTCGCAATTGCCATCATCACACCAATCACCGCGTTTCTAAGGCGGAGTCACGTGAAAAACCAAAAATGCAATGGGCGGGGCTTAGACCGTGCGGCACTTGCAACTTGGCCACGCCCCCCGAATTTGGAGTTGTGGCTGTTTTGAAAAGAAACGGCCCCGCTGCAAGTATACCGTTTTGCAGCTTACCCAAGGGAATCTTTCGAAACTTCACGTGTGGAATCGCGGCGACATAATGGACCGATTCAGTGAGCCTCCCGATAAGCGCACTTATTCCGTGACTATCGCCGAGATCAACGGCGGAAAGCAGATCGATTTGGGCATTTCGCGGTGGCAAGTGTCCAGTGACACCGAGTGCGATGCCATTATCAATCACTTTGTGTCGCCGAGCGTCACTATCGAGATGTTGAAGCTTGTGGTATGGGATCTCTTTGTTTTGGCGCTCGAGTGAGTCCTTCGTCTTCAGAACTACTTCCCGAACGTCACGATACCGGCGTCGATCAGTTTTCTGAAAATCCGACGGACCCACCCGGACAGTGAATACGATTTCAACGCCCGATTTGTGTACCATCACTTCAAAACGATCCACCTGAGGGACGATGTGGCCGGATCGCGCGTCGTCGAACTTTTTCTGCTCGCCACTAGCATGGACCGTCTGTATTGCAACGTCAGACGGTGCGACAAGATCGACGCGCTTCTCGGAAAGGAGCTGCGCGCGTTTAAGATTCGCGAAAATGTGTCGCGAGATGAGCTCAAGCCAGACGATCTGCAGGTGTATATCGATCGGGCGACACAGTGCGCGGTGAAGATGTGTCGCCATCATCAGAAGATCGAGATCGGATCCTACTACGAAGTCAAGTACATTGACGCGCAGACGAGCGACGTCACCTGCGGCGGCGCAGTTTGGGAGGCGATGATGCGGTGGGTCGCCGTGAACGGCGGACGTCTTCAGTCTGACGATGTCGCCGTTGTCACTGTCAGAAATCGGATCGTTTCAATCTCACGCGACCCGTGCGTACTGGTCACTGTTAGTTTAAAGGAAGGAGACGGCGTGGTGAGTTTCCGCTCGCTCTCAACGCCTCCTGAAGTCGTGCCGATCTTCAGGAAGGCAAAAAGAGCTCTACAAAGTGTCCAGGCCAGCGGGATGTCCCACTGTGTTCCGACGATTCGATCGAGGAAGGAAAGGAAGAAAGGGAAGAAGAAGAAGCGACTGGCACCAGTTCAGTGACGAGCTTAAAGGTGACTGATCAGCTCCAAGTCGACGTGCCCAAGAGGCTGAAGAGGTCCCGACCCGACGAGCGCCGCGGATCCGACGACTCGGACGAGGGGGAGAAGGTGTCGCCGATGAAAAAGTCGCCGAATGAATGACAAGTGGGGGAAGAATACGGTATGTGTGTATATGTATACTTTATTATCGTGATGTTCGTACTATGATTGTGAATTTAACTAAATTTTGTGTATATTTGAAACAATATGTATGGCGTTTTATTTTCAAATTATTAATCGAGGCACCGATAGATGAGAGGGCGATGGTTGTCACGGGACAGATCGGCCAGCGTGACAGTTGGGGAATCAATGGGGAAGGGAGACGCAGACGCGAGAAGGGAACGATGCGATGGGAACCTTTCACATCTGGGACACCTCCGCGGGCATCTGACCTGCCCTGAGGGTTATCGCGTCATCATAACAACACCGATTACGACCGTTGATGCTGGAGAGTAGCACATGCATACGGAGGTGTCCCTATTGTCACAGCCAGTCTGGGGTCAATTAGGGGCGTGTCTAGGTGTGTTTGTGTGTCGTGCCCACACGATCTCATTTTTCTCGATGTCATAAGTTCGCTTTCCCATTTATAGTCTATGCTTCTGCCGTTCGGGGCGTCGGTCTCGCAAGAGATTGCCGTTCGGAGAAGTTTGCCTTTCATTTATAAGTTCTGCTTCTTCCGTTCGGGCTCGACGGTTCCGCAAGGAACTGCCGTTCGGAGAAGTTCGCTTTCCCTATGCTTCTGCCGTTCGGATCAGTCGGTCTCGCAAGAGATTGGCGTTCGGAGAAGTTAGACTAAAGAAAAGCTGGGGATGGAACACCAAGGTGAGCATGTGGAGGTTTGTTTAAGCAGAGGTTTGTTTTTCTTTAGTTCTCCTATAATTCTTTATCTTTTCTCCTCTTGGTCTTCTTGACTTCAGACTGATTCTTCGTTTTCTGCCGCTGCGAGAAGAGGGATCGATTCGGATGCGACGACGAGAAGCCGAGGATGGATGGGCTGCAGCGACTAGGATGGCGAATGGCAGGCCGTCGACGGTTCGAAGGTGAAGGTGTTAGTTTGGGTGGTTGGAAGGTGTTGGTTTAGATGGTATTGATTGGGTGGTTGGATGGTATTGGTTGGAAGGTGTTGGTTTGGATGTTTGGAAGGTATTGGTTTGGATGGGATTGGTTGGGTGGTTGGATGGTTGGATGGTATTCGTTGGATGGTTGGATGGTAGGATGGTATTGGTTGAATAGTTGGATGGGATTGGTTGGTCGGTATTGGGTGGTCGGTTATGTGGTGTTCGTTCGATGGTTCGAAGGCGCTAGATTATTTTTTGCAATGGTTAGAGTCGCTTAATGGTCTTGGGCTTTTTGTGTGACCTTCTTCTTGCGTCTTTCTTTCGCTTTGGACATGTTTTTTTTTTGGCAAGCAGCACGACTCAGCAAGACGCAGCAGTAGCAGTTCGAGGAGGATTTAATCGAAGGTAAGTGCTGTAGATCACTTGCAGACAAGCAGCACGACGGGGACAGCGACCAGGAGCGACAATGCGACGGATTGAGGGGGAGTTGTTTAGATTTTAGAAAAACTGACTCGAACGATACCTCTCTTTGACTGGGCGACTCTTTTTTAAGCCTAGCAGGCCAGAATAGTGTAACCAGAGACAACACCCAGCTATAAAAAGTCATCAACTTTCTCTTATGCTCTTTGATCCTATTTCAACAGTTTCGATTTGAGCGGGGTGACGAATCGAAAAAAAAAACAGCCATGACAAAACAAAATAACATGTTTTATTGATTAACACAACGAACAATCAATTATTCAGTTCCGAACGTTTCTTCGGTTTCGCGCAACCGGCGAAACGACCACTGCGGGGACACGTTGTCCCACTGTGGACTCTTTGACCGTGACAGGCTTGTCGGCGCCGAGTGTCACGCAGAAGCGATCGCCATCGTTGCTCACGCGACCGCCCATCTCCAACAGCTTCTCCTTCATCATCGCGTTGGAAACGATGTTCTGTTGGACGGCCTCGGTGACTCGCAGTTGGTAGGCAGAACGAGGGTGGAGGTGGGGTAAGTCCAGAAAGAGGCGCGCGAAGACGAGAATTCGATCGATGAGCTCAACACCTTCTGCTTCGACGTTCGACGCGTTCTCGGAGATGTGCAACATCTGGACGTTGAATTCGTTCAAAGTTTGGAAGTTGGTCAGAAGACCGGCGTCAATTCTCAGCTCCTCCATCGTGAGACCTCGCAGCCAGGCGATGTTCATCACTTCGGGATCACCGGTTTCGATGGTCGTTTTCGAGATCGGAATGCGCTTTTCGGTGAGAAGATTAAGAAACTCGGGCGGTGGTTTGCAAATGGAAACTTCCATTTGAAGATTTCCAATCTTGGCGACACTCTCAAGCGGTACAGTTGGAAAGTGATCCTGTAAAAATATTGATTTATGGTAGTTCGGAAGGGGATCGTAGCGAATTACCTTGAATCTCATAAACGCCACAGTGGTCTTGGGTCTGGCGAGGAAGTAGGTGATCCACGTGTCGACGACCTCGTCGAACGTCTTCGGTGTGCGGTAGTTTCGCATCAGATACTCTACCACCACAGATCCGCCCGACTCGTGCACCGACATCTCGGTGAAGTCGAGCCGGAGCTGCAGGGCACGCTGAGCGCCCTCCACGTACTTTTCGATGTTGACGTCGGCGAACTCGTAGCCGGCCTTCTCCTCGATCTTTCGCAGGTCGGGAATGCGGCTCAGGAGCGGAAGACGTTGGTTGATGTGGTAGCGGCGGAGGATGGCGGTGATGCACGGATAGCCGAGAGCACGCGGGTTTTCGGACATCGCGAGGAGCTGAGTGTGCAACGAATGGGAGAATAGGACAACACTGAAGACGTCGGGGTGGGTGGGTGGCTAGAGGAGGTCAACACGTAGCAGATGGCGGGGGGTCTGTTTGCTTTGGCCCCAAGGTCAACCCATCGGGAGGTAGTGTGGGTATGGCAGAGACGCAGATGGAAAATCAATGGGAAACCGGGAAGATAAGATAACGGGTTTATTGGGAAAGACAGCTCACAAACAGCGTTGTCAATGGGGCTAGATAGTACGTCTCGGCGCACTCTACAAAATGACGTTGAGTTTTCTAACTTTTGTAAAGTAGAAAAATAGCTACCTTTAGGCTTCTAACTTTGTTTGTTCTTTACTAAAATTTGAAAACATTTCCCAACAACCATGATTCAAAACAGTTTCGTATAAATCGAAAACGTGTCTCCCTCATCATTAACGCCAATCGCCAAGCGGGTGCCTTCGGAGACGTCGAGACAGAAGAGGTGCCCTCCGCGCGCTTTCGGCAGCCGCTCACCGTCGGCGAGCAGCGCCAGAACGCGTTCCTTCAGTTTTCCTTCGATATGAAGCTGCCATCCGACTGTCGACGTCTGTTGCAATCGGTAGAAGGAGCCCTTCTCGAGACGACACGAATCGTCGCGAAGCTTCCGAGCGAAGGCGAAGAATCGGTCGAGAAGCTTCGACTCCTCGATGCTCTTCCGTTGCCACGTCGTCGTCGCGTCCTCGAACACCTCCAGTCTATTGACGTTCGCATCCAGAAGACTGTCGGGAGAATCCAGAAAACCGGTGTGAACTTCCAACTTTTCCATGGAGATCCCGGAGAGCAAGTCGAAAATGGCCGATTTCGGCTTCGAATTGATCAGTTTGACGTCGCGGTACTGATTTCTGGCTCGCAGAAGGTCGAGAAACTCTTCACTGGGCTCCGTGATCCACGTGTTGAGTTCCAGATTATTGATCCGGTCGGGACACTTGTTAAGAGCGCTGATCGGGAAGATCTCCTGGAAATGGGTGGGTAGTAGGTTTTGGAACTGTTTTTTCACTCACTTTGCACCGAAACGTTTCGATCGAAGTGCAACGTCTTCCCAGATAGTAGTCGATCAATATTTCGACGCCTTCAACATCCAAGGTCAGCGGCGACGTTACCTCTTCTCCGTTCGGGCACCGAACGAGGATCGGCTCGTTTTTCTTCATCGTTTTTATCGTCCAGCACTCATCGTCGAACTTCAGTCCCGTCTCTTTCGTTCTTCGGGTAAACTCGAAAGAAACTGTTCCGAACTCGTATCCGACAGTTCGTTCATCTCTTCTGATTCCCGGTATCGCCTTCAGAAGGGCTCGACGATGATCGAGGGAATAGCGGCGGAGAACGGCGAAAAGGCACGGATAGGGAAGCGGGTTTTTCGGGCGGATCGATGGAATCGTCGATTCCATGGTAGAAGGTGTGAATGAGAAGAGGTGGACACAACGGGAATGAATACACAGTGACCTCGCTCGCCGAGAAAAGGGGGGCCCATCTGTTCGAAAGAGACAGAGACGCAGAGAGACTGGTCGGCGGGGGCAGATGACGTCACATCATCTCGATACGAAACAACAACAATATGTACGTTCAATATAGCGAGAAGAGGTGTTGAGACAATTTAGTGGGGTACTAGAAAGAAGGGAGCGTTGTTCATAATGGCGTTTTAGAGAGGAACAGTAGTTGGAAAGAAGGCTTGGGTGGTAGAGATATGAACCATGAACCCGTCGGTTAGAGTGCAACCTTGGCGAGTTGGGACCGAACGTAGATAAGATAATTTTTAAAATAATACTCGAGAATTGTTCAGAGTGGCCATGTTACTCGGCAAAATTACGCAATTTCAAATTTGAACTTCCCCGCAGCCGAAAGTGTGCATTCTGACGTGTGGTGTATGCGGACAAACACCGGACCCGACGACAATTCGCTGGAACCGCCCCAAATTTTTTCCACGAAAACATCCCCATTTTTCAGCTGAAAATCGAATAGTTTCTCTGTTTTCGGGCTGAAAATGGCGTCGAACTACGTTGAAGAAGAGATAGTTCGCGAAATTTCAGTAGGTTTTTCGACATTGAGGCTGAAAATCGGGAAACTAAACTGCAGGGCCGACGAGTGCATGTTCTGCAAAAATTCGCTGATTTCGGCGAGAAGGCGGCCGAGAAGCGTCGTCTGCTTGTGCAAACTGGCCAATTACACCGTTTTCTCAGGTGAATCCCGAAGAAAAGCAAAAAAATAGGCCATAAAATCGAAAATTTTCAGATCGGCCGAAGAGTTCTCGCAAACCGTCGAAAAATTGATTGAAACCGCCGAAGCGGTGTCGATTCGTCACAATTCGGAGCATTTGGCGCGCGTTCACAAGATTCTGAGCCGTCTGCGATCGGAAGTCGACGCGAATCGCGGAAATCTGACGAGTTTGGAGCGAGAGACTGCCCGTCTCACCGGCGACGGCCATTTTGCCGCCGAAGACATTCAGGTTGGCTTGAAATTGATGAAACTTGATAAAATATCGTTTTTCAGCGAAAATACGATGAAATCCGCGATCGCTGGGAGTTTCTGCTCAAGTTGCTCGAGGAGAAACAGTTTCTGGTGCAAAAGGAGCAAATATCGATCGAATTTGCTCGAAAATGCGACGGAATTCTCGAGTGGATCGTCAGAATACAGGAGGCGCCGAAGAATCGCGACGACACCGAGAAGAAGCGTCTGTTCGACGAGATTCGCAAGTTCACCGTCGTCTGGAACGACATCACCGCCGCGTTTCAACAGATGGGCTCGCCGAGCCGCGAAGATGTCGCGAATCACGAGAAGGTGCGCGCGGCGTGGACCGAGTTCCAGAAGTACGTGGATTCGCTGCTCCGCGAGCTCGACGATCACGAGCGGCTCCAGCGATTCGTGGCCGATGCGGACGATGTGAAGGCGTGGATGGACGGAAAGGAGGCGGAGATTCGCGAGAAGTACTCGAAAATGGACGTGGATGAGTCGATGAAGTATCGGAAAACGATCGAAATCGAGATTCGCAGCACGGAGCAACGCGTTCAGGGGTTGCGCGAGCAACAATCCGAATCAGTGGACGAGCCGCGACTCGCCGATCACGTTGACGACGTCGAACGTCGCTTCGTGGCGTTTCAGAAGTTCATCGAGACGTGGCGCAACGATTTGGAGAACGCGGCGACGGTCGAGAATCTGATTCGTGAGGCCGAAGACATTCGCTTCTGGTGCTCGGAGAAGATGGAGGATTTGAATGTGCAGAAGACGTCGGAATCGGTGGATTTGGACGAGATCGCCATGTGGATCGAGACGAACAACTTTGACTTCAACTCGTGGGACAACGTCGTCGAGACATTCGTCAGAAGCGCGCAACAGATTCTGGAGAAGATCACGGAGCCACGTGTTGAGGAGGAGCTTCGAAGCGCTCAGAAGGCGTACGACGACGCCAAGAAGACGGCGCAGAACACGAATGCGCTTCTGGAGACGCGAATCGAGACGATCAACGTGGAGAAACTCATCTTCCAGACGCACCAGAAGGCCGGGCACCTTGTGAACGTGCTTCAGAAGACGTTGGAGGACTCGGAAGGGCCGGAAGACGTCGAAAAGAAGATTCGCATGAACGACGGCGTCGCGGTCCGCTGTGCGTCGCTCGTCGAACAAATCGAGCACATCGAACGTCCCGAGCATCTGGAGCACGTCGAGTTGAGCGCGAACGCCGCCGAGCAACTCGGCGATCTGGTCGAGATGAAAGAGATTCTGAAGACGTCAGCCTCGGAACGCACGCTTCATCTGCAACGTCGTCTCGAAGTGGCCTACTTCATTGACACTTGTCGCGAGGCTCGCGTGCACACTGAAACGATGCTCCGCCAGCTGAAAGAGGGACGTGTGAAGCGGGAAAGTGTGCAGCCGGTCAAAGAGCAACTCGACGCGCTTCAAGAGCAGGCTCACACGCTCCAGCTGGACGGAGAAGACGCCCGAAGAGCCGACGAGGAGCTCCGCCGAGCCCGCGAGAATTTGGAACACGTTGAAGCGGAGCACAAACGACTCGGAGCACAGAGTGAGGCGAGAAAGGTGGCCGAACGCACCGAGAAGTTTGTTGAGCGAGTGCAAACGTGGATCGAGCAAAACAAGGTTTGTATCCCCCTTGGGAACACGTTCTCTCGCTGACAAACGAGCCCAGCTGCTAATTGAGCCCCTCCCCGCTTCTTTCCGTCGTAACCCTTGGCAACTGCAGGTTGACGATGAAGAAACGGACGCGCGCCGCATTCTGACCACATGCCGACACCTTCTCTCTGCCAGTGACACCTACAAGAAGGCGTGCGACGATCGACGTGCGGATCTCACTTCTGGCTCCGGGGCGACGCTCTCTGATGAGCCGAAGTGCCTGCTCGACGGAATTCAACACGCGCTCACCAGTTTCGACGACGAAATTCGCCGCAAAATGGCGGAAACCGAGGAGATACTGGAGGCGCAGGAGCGAATGGCCGAACTCAACTCGCACAACGACTGGATCAAGGCGAAGATCAAAACGCTGAGCACGGAGCCAATCTGGGACTCGTTGCTCGTCGCTCAAAAGATGCTCCGACGGTACGAGAAGGATTCGGAAGAGATTGAGGGACGTCGCGGACACATCAACGAGGTGCTCGGCGGCGGCGAGAAGACAGGCGCGAACTGGGCGATTCTCGACGAGATCGAGCACAACTGGAGCCGCATGAAGGCGATGTTCGACGAGCGAGGCGGCGTTCTGGAGCGAATGATCAAGTTGTTCGAGTACGACGAGGAGTCGACGACGACGTCCGAGTGGTTGCGCGAGAAGATGATATACGCGGATGCGATCGAGCCGCGCGACGACGAGGCGATCAATCGGGTGATGGCGAAGAAGTTGGAGGCGTTGGCCGATGACGTCGACAACTACAAACCGAAGATTGTCGAGACGCACGCTTTGCTTGGTACGTCTCCTTTTTTTACTTCTTTGTTGTTATTGGAAGACAGGCTTATTCTATCCTCGCAATTCTCTGGCGAACATTCCGACCTTCATGTCGATACCCATGAATCCGAATCGAATTTCCTTCACATCAGAGACACGTATACGATAATCGCCAGATTTGCTCTTTTCGGCTCGCCACTCTTGTGTCTTCCGCTTGAACTGCGGGCTGTGCAAGATTAGGAGCGAACTGAAGCCATCCCAAGCGATCGTGTAGTACGAAGTTCCGGTGAGCGGCGGAACTCGTCGACGAACGCAATGAATCGATTGACGAGGAAGTCGTCGTTGACGCCGCGCGGAAGCGTCCGCCCCGACGCGAATTCGTAAATCACCTCGGTGATCTCTAGCCGCTTTGCAGTCAGGTCGAGAAGTTCGTCGTGATTTGTGAGATACGCGGTGCCAAACGACAGTTTTTTCACGGCAAGACCCACAAAGTCTTTGAAAACTTGTGTTTCTCGGACGCCGATATCAAACGAGAGGCTTCCGAAGTTGGTGTAACCGGGGAACAAAGTGCGATATCTTGATGGTAGTTCGCGGTCTGGCGAGATAATAGTTGACAATGGCGGCGATGTATTCGCGTTGGCCGGTTGGAATTGTGAGATGTTTCCGAGTTGTATAGGCGTGATGTGGATACCAAACGGTTGTTTGTCCGCTCAAACAGTCTTCAACAAAGTCCCGCCGGTGGGAGTCCGCTCCCAACCGCACAGCAGTTGGTGAATAGGTGGAATAGCTGAGGTTGAACGTTTCGATCGCGTAGGGTATCCTCTTCTCGAACTCTCGAATCGATGGTATCCGCTTGAGAAGAACGGAACGCCTCCTGATGGAAACGCGTCGGAGAATTGGAACGAGACACGGATACGGCAACTCGCCTCGTTTATTCATGGTGTTAGTCGATAGTTGAAGTGGGGGGGATTGCAAATGGCAATGGATTGGAAGCCCCTTATGGATTATGGGATTAGTCGATATGATGCGTTGCGGAAGGGACACTTGACGACATCTTGTGTGCCGGAGAAGGAAGCAGTCATAAAGGTTTAGCAAGTATTTTGAAGAAATGGTTAAACATGAACGTTGTCGACCTCATTTGGAACGTCGGCGACGTCGCCTTCCACGTCGGTGTCCTCTTCATCGTCGAAGTCGGTTTCGTCGTAGTCCTCGTCGCTTTCGGTGAAATCAGATTCGTCTTCGTCGCTTTCATCGGTATCCGCAGGGTCTCGCACGCGCCTAGAAGAAAGCAACAAAGTTTTGAATGAAACTTCGAGACATACCGTAGATCGCACATGATCGCACTCAGCGATGTATTACATTCTCCGAACGTGATTGCCTTCTCGCCGGAAACCGTAATCCCGTAAACATGAACTTCCAACTTCATCGCACGGCGCATGGCCACTTGTGTGGCGAAAAGTGGACTTGTGAGCAGTCGTCTCCGCATTCGGGCTGGTACGAACATTGTGTAGGTCGAATCGACGGAGATATCCGGCGTGTTGATCATCAAATCGACAAACTCGAACAGCCGATCGATCGCTTTTTTCGCAATCACACGGTTATAGTCGCGATTCGTCAGCTCTTCGCTGATCTCGAACTCCTTTGCCTTCACGTCGAGACGTGGGTGGTACGGTAGACTACGCGACCTGACTAACAGGTACTCCAAACGAAGCCCTTCGAAATCGTTGAGCGACGGTCCGTTCTCTGGAGTGGGACTGTATGAGTAGACGCGTCGGAAGTCGGTCTTTCCCGGGAAAACTTTGCGAAAATCCGGGTAGCGTGTTGTGCCGACGCAAAAGTAAATCTTCTCGATCTTCATTGGATCCAATTTGTCGGGAAGGGCCGTGTAGTGACGCTGAAAACCGAGACGCTGGGTTTGAAAAGCGGATGAGAGTCGTTTCTGGTACTCACAATCAGACGCAGCTCGCCAATAGTTGTCCCTTTCCGTCCGAGGTAGTAGTCGATGAGAGCCTCGCTGTGATCGCCCGACGGAAGCGATTCGACTCGTCCGTTCGGATATTTGACGGTCGCATTCTCCACATTGTTGAACTCCCAACGCTCACGATCGAACCGCACAATCGTTTTGCCGCCGTCGTAGTGAGCAATCGAGACACTTTTAAAGTTGTACGGAATATTTTTATCGAGCGGTCGAAGAAGCGGAATGCCGTTGAGGAAGCGCGAACGTTCGCTTATGCACTGATTGCGAAGGATCGGCTCGAGAGAAAGAACGGACAAACGGCGCTTAGTTGGCATTTTAGGCCGACGAATGAGGCGGACAGACTGTGTACGACCTCGAGCGGACAGACTGCAAGGACACCACAGGTTTTGCGGACTGCGCATCTGATTTGCCGACATCTTCTGTCGTTTTGTCCGGTGTCGTAATCTAGATCTAGTTTTCATTGTGAATATTATTTATTGATTCTTTGATTATACATTATTAAGTTAATTTTAAGTGAGAGAACAAAAGGCACACAATCAATGAAAATCATTAGAATTAGAGAATTAGAATCAGAGTTTTTTCGTCAGCTCGGCCACGATCAATCCGTTGTCCCCGCTCGTATCGAAGCGAATCTTGATGTCGACCTCGTCGGAGACTGAAACCGAGTAGACATCGGTCGTTCGTGGAATCTCGGGAAGCGTGTAGGGAGCTGCTCGTCGCGGAGCTTTGCGAGCCGGCATCGATTTGTTTGCCTTTCTCGAGCGATTCTTCTCCTGACTCGCCGTCACTTCCACTTTCTTTCCGCCTCTATTGACGACTCGTTGCTTGAAGTCGGACTGCTTGAAGACGTTCTTCGCATCGGAAAGTGGCAGCTTCATTCGGTAGAACGATCCGGTTTGAAGGTGCGATCCGGTGCACTGAAGTTTGTCGACGAACTGGAAGAATCGCTGCATGTTCGCTTCGACAAGATCTTCCTCGTCCTCGATGATTTTGTCGGTGATCTCGAGCTTCTTCTCGGCGGTGACGTTGAGCAGGGCGTCGAGTTTCTCCGATGGGACGGTTTCACAAGTGATGACCAGGTGGTCCGCCTTCAGTCCGCTCAGCTTGTTGAACACCATCACCGGATCGCAGCATCGTTCCCAGACAGTTGATCGACGCCTCATTTCCACTTTGAGATTGACGATTCTCGTGTTGCGGAAGTTGGCGAGAAAATCGTTGGGCATTGCGTAGTAGAGTTCCTTGATCGTCATTTGATCGATGCGGCTGGGAGCGATCTCGATGGGAAGAGACGGGAAGGAGCCCTGGAAAAAGGTTGAAGCTCAAAAATGGGAACACGATTCGATGGCAACTTACATCGAAAGTCAAATTTCTGATAACAGTTCCACGTCGGCCCAAGTAGTCGATAAGCATGGTGTTGAAGTAGATGTGAAAGTCCCGCTCGTCCATCTTGTCGTGATCCTCGTTCGGATACATGACCATCGTCGTCCTCGCGCCGAGCATGGTGAAGTACACCCATTTGTAGGTGTCGTCCATCTCGAATCCGTACGTGTGCGAACGTTGATGACAGGTGTTGGTGAACTCGATATTTTTGAACGTGTGCGGAATCACCTTCTCCCATCTCGGCAGGTCCTTGAAGAGACGGTGGCGATCGCCAAAGGAGAAGTAGCGAAGGATCGCTGTCTGGCTGGGGTAGGAGAGAGAACGCGAAGTCATGATGAGAGAGAAGAGATCTGTAAGATTGCCACAGTTGATAGTGAGAGAATAGAGGGGAGATGGAAGAAAGGAAGAAAAGTGAGAAGGTGAGAGAAGACGTGCGAAGACGACGGAATGAAATGATCGAATGGAATGGTCAGATGATTGTGGTCCGACCAGACTTGCCAGCTTCCGCTAAGCCCCGCCTCCTAGTACCCCCCTCGATTCGCCCCGCCCCCTTCTAAAGGGGGGTTGGAGGAGGATCAATAGTGGGAAGACTCTGGACCCTCGCACACTCCTTGTAATGCCTCTGGGACGTGACCCGGTCATAAACGCAAGATATGGCACATCTACTTTGCACATGCTACCTCGCACATCTGTTTTATGGGAACAGAAGCGAGTCCACTGGTCATCGTGAGAACAAACATCGTAGTAATAATAATAACAATAACAATAACAATAAACGTCTCCATCTGATATGACAATTGAGTCATGTACAGATGGGCGTGAGAGCTAGTGCGGATGCGGTTCTAGAGAAGAGAAATCAAAAAGTCGATACAGTTGGAAGTAAATATGATACGAATGATCCCGAAACAATTATAATGAATGGATTTGTGGAAGAATCGCGTCAGTTTCTGGAGACTGAACACGTGCTTCTTTCCGGCTCGTTTCTCACAGTAGTCACCATGCGGTACCCGTCGATCAGTGAGATCGGAATGTCGACAGTTTCGAAGACGCTTGTGTCCAACGTTTCTTTCTCGCCCTACCGCTTTATGAAATGACAAAGTTGATACGATACAATTGAAGGGAAGACATGAAAGAATTGTGGAATAACGTTACTATTAGGCAAACTGGAATTGAAATTTTTAAAAAAGAAGTGAAATTCGTCCGTTTCGACGAACTCGAGCGCTAAATCGATTCATTCTTCTGCTCCGTCCTCGTCGAAATCGAGCCATTCTTCTTCTCCTTCTTCATCTTGTTCTTGTTCTTCATCTTGTCCCTGTTCTTCTTCATCTTGTTCTTGTTCTTCTTCTCCTTCTTCATCTTCTTCTCGTTCTTCTTCATCTTCATCTTCTTCATCTTCTTCATCTCCTATGAGCTCGCCGTAATAGATCCAGTCGTCTGCTCCGTCCGAAACATGTGAGGCGTCTGATGAGGAACCGGACGAAGTGTCGCCGGTAGGTGTGAGAGCACCAGAGCTATCTTCTTCGCCGGAATATGTGATCCGAGTGTCTCGACTACACGTTGCCGACGTGAACAAATCCACGTTCACGTTCGTATCAATGGCGAAATGCGATGGACATCTCACATATTCGATCCAGTGATCTTCATCTAATTTGAGTGCCAAAAAAGGGAGCCCGGAGGGGTGACGAACTGCACCCATCTCCTTAAAATTGGTTTCGAGGAGGCTAGTCCACAGCCGAGAAGTCTCCAAAGAATAGCATAACTGTTCTCCTATAGCATCTAGCTCGTAGCAGCGGAGACTGCGCCGGCAAATGTTCGGAGTGTTCACAACTTTGCGTAACATGGCGATACATCGGTGCGCCCACCGTTCGACGGTCTCCTCTTCGGTCTCCCACGGTTTGCCCATCGGTCCACGATGGAACTCTTCGATTTTCATCGCGTGCATCGGTATTCGGAGCAAACTGTCAAAGTTGTCCAGTGTGGCGCTTTTCATGTGAAACTTGACGACTGTCACGCCATGAAGATGGGTGAAGATCTCCGAGTACGTGTTCTTGTTCTCCACCATCAAATAGTGCACGTCGACATTCGTCTGGCTCGAAAACCAGGTGAGCATCGCGAACGGCGGATCCACCCAATCAATGTTGATTGTGAGCGTTTTCAACTTTTTGATCGAGATTTTGTCGGTGAAAATGGGGAAAATTGTCTGAAAATGACAAATCAATTCACCCTAAACCATTGCAAGAAGCACTTACGTCGAATTGCAAGTGATCGGTGATCACTGTGCCAGCTCGTTGCAAGTAGTGCTCGACGAGCCCGTCGAACACGTTCTCCCACTCACACGTCATCGTCTCTTCGGCTCCGTTCGGACACAGCATTGTGATGACGCCTTCCGGCGATTTTCGAGCCGTCCACTCGAACTCGTCCAAATGCATGCGCTTCTTGTGGTTGCTGATCTTCACAAAGTTCACATTCTCGAATCTGTACGGAATCTTCCGCTCGTACTTTCGAATCGCGGGAATTCGATTGAGAAGTCGCGCTCGCTCGCCGATTGTGAAGAATTTCAAAATGCACAATTCGCTTGAATAGGAGATGGGTCGCTGGTTTTTGAACGGGTTTCTGGGGGCGGAATCGATGCGAAACATTGCTTTCTAACGAGGAAAACAAGGAATAGAGGGAAACAGGGGGAGCTTTTCCGTAGCGAATGTATCCGTGACTGACGCGTTTCGTGCGGCCAGACTGCTGTCCGTTGTCTGCGTCTCCTCGCTTTCCCATCTTCAACGCTGACCGGTTGCCCGCGGCAACACGCTGCGTTTCGAAACGAGACCCTTTCGCGCACACTTTTAACCTCTTTGACCCCCATTTTCCGATTGCAGAAGATGCTCTCGTCACTCCCAAAACGAAGGACTCGGTGTCGCCGCAAGTGGTCAAGTTCAAAGCGGCTCTCACACGGAAACAGGGCGAAATCGAGTCGGACTACACGGCGCTGAAGCGTTTGATCGAGAAAAAGTTGCGTGAGCTGCGAAACTTGCTCCAGGACGCCGACGTGCTCCGCGAGATTGCCGACATGGAGCGATGGATTGAGGAGGAGGAGGCGGTGCTCAATCGACAACTCGCCGCTGGCTCTGACGAGCTGCCGGCGCGGCTTGACGATGTGGCGACGAATGTGCAGAGAAGGCGTGCGAATCTGACCGATATCAAGTGCAGCGGGATTCAGGGAGGCGCTCCGTTTCAGACTCAGAAAATCGACGACGCCTTCTCGGCGCTCGATGTGTTCTCGTTTGAGTTGGAGCGCATTCGACAGCGTGCGCATCGTGCCGGGCTTCTGAAGACGTTAACCGCCGAGGTGGAGGACGTGATCGATGCGATTCAGACGACGTGCGATAAGATCGACGCGCAACGTCCGTTGAGCATCTCGAAACGACGTCGTTCGTCGGCCTCTTCTGGTGGAGACCTCCCGAATCTCGACGGCGATCTGGAGACGCTTCGTCGTCGCGTCGTCGCCTCTCTCGACAAAGCCAAAGAAGTGCGTGCGGCGAACGCCGAGCTGGCTCCGCAAGTCTACGATCTCGAGGAACGTCTCGAGAAAGAGTGGACCGAGGTGTCGCGAGCGGCGGAGGAGCGCAAAAAGCGTCACGAACGTGCGAAACTGCTCGCCGAGTTGGACGCCGAGTGTCTGGATATGGAGCAGTGGATCGACACGTTCAACGAGGAGGTCATCGTGGTGACTGGCGGAATTCACGACGGATTGGGCGTCCAGGTGGGACTCGAATCGATTGACACGTGGAGGTGAGCATTCTGAAAGAGGGGTACTGTCGGTTGAATGGACATCGTCTTGCAGAGAAGAGCTGTCGCATCGTGTCGATCAACTCGGCGATGTCAAAAACTTGCTCGCCTCGGTCCTCAACACCATTTCCACCCAAGACGATCGGAACACGTGGCTCGGACGAATCGCCGATATTGAGAGCGATCTGGTGAAGGCTCGCAAGACGATCGACGCGAAACAGGACGAGCTCGGCGAGTTCTCGAACATTCTGGGCGCCGAACGAGATTGTGAACGTCTTCTCGCGTGGCTCGTCGCGAAACGAGAGATGCTCGAACAGGAGGCGACCAATAATCCGAACGCGAAGACGGTGATTCGGAAGATGAGCGAAATCGAGAAGATGATGATGAGCCGTGCCGGAGAGGTGGACCAATTGCGCGATTTTGTCGACGGGCTCCGCTCGACTACTACTACGACGCCCAAACAAGGCACTTTCAAGAGCAACGAGTTGGAGGAGAAGTTCGAGCGGCTCGACGAGCAATGGCAGAATCTGGAGGAGGAGTTGCGTCGGCGAGAAGTGGACCTGAACGAGTCGATGAGCCAACTGTTGCTCGACGAGCAATTCGACAAGATTCAACAGTGGATTGACGAGAGAACGGAGCAATTGGAGCCGGGACGTGAGCCGAGCGGACTCGAAAAACGTCAGAAGCAACTGGAGAAGATGCTCGCGGATATCGACGAATTCGCGCCGATCTACGAGGACTTTGTGCACAACGAGCAACATGCGGACGAGGAGCGTGTCACACTGGTGCGCGAAATGTGGAGCTCGCTGATCGAAACGACCACGATTCGACAGAAATCGTTGGCTCAGGAAGTGGAGAAACAACGGCTCCTCGATATGCTCGACGGCATCGAGGTGTGGCTGAACGACGCGGAAACCGAAGTACACCAGGCGGTCAACTTCACGTCGCTCTACGCGTCTCCCGATGCGGAGAAGGCGTCGAGACGGCTGAATTCGTTGCAGGAGCAGGCGGGCGAGAAGGAGGAGCTGCTGAGAAGAGTTCGTCCCGAGCACGCGCCTGTGGAGCACGTTGACAATCTGCGAAGTGGAATCGCCGAGCTGAAGACGTTGATCAAGACGAATTGCGAGGATTTGGAGGTGTGGAAGAGTATGCAGGAGGTGGTGAAGGCGATCGACGACGAGATTTGTTGGTTCAAAGAGATTAGTGTGATCGTTTCGAGTACGGACGTCGGACACGACACGTCCTCGCTCGACGTCATCCGCCGCAAACATCAACGTCTTCAACTCGAAACCGATCGTCGCAAGCAGAAGGTGGCGAAGATTGTCGACCGAACCACCGAGATCATGTCGCGACGATCGCGTCCCGCGCTCTTCTCGAAAATTGACGAGATCGACGAGAAACTAGGACAGCTCACGGAGCTCATCGAAAACAATCGTCAAATCGCCGACATTCGAACGCATCGTCTCGAAAAGTGGCACGACTACTTTGAGCTGATCGATGAGCTCCGCGAAAAGGAGCATGTGCTCGAGCAACTGCAGACGCCGAAATCCGCCGGCACGCCGGAAGCGATTCTCGCGGATGTCGATAGAAAACGAGAGGTGTTGGAGACGATCGGCGAGCAGATGGACGCGTTGAAGAAGGCCGCCGAGGAGATGTCGGCGGACGAGGTGATCCGAACGAAGGCCGCCGAGCATGCGGTGGACAAGTTGAGAGCCGAGTGGAAGAAAGCCACGGAGCACTTGGAGCAGTTGAGCGAGAAGCTCCGCGAGTCGATTGAGGCGGCGAAGTTTGCGTGGAAGTGCGACACGGCCGCCCAATGCATTCGGGACCAGGAGGAGAAGATTGCGAACCTTGTTCGTCACCCGAAAGCCACGTCGAACTTTGAGCACGCGACATTCCACTCGACGTGCTCATTCGTCGAAAGTTACACCCGCGAGACTGTCGAGCGACTCGTGGAGACGTCACGTCGTCTGCGAGATGCGGACGAGGCGGAGAAGAGAGTTGGAGCGGTCGTCGAGCGTCTCAACGGGCTCAAACATCAGTTGCGACTGCTCGAGCAGAAGATCGGAGCCGACGGTGAGAGAAAGGCGAGAATTCAGACGATTCAGGACGAGTACTCGAGACGCGCGTGTGAACTCGCCAACTGGCTCGAGCAGGCCGAAGAGGATGTGGCCGATGTGGTGTGGTTCCAGACGAAGGAGTCGTCGGACGAGTGTCGACGTGCGCTCATCGACATTCTCGAAGAGTTGCGCGGCGAGCGACTCGACGCGCTCGGCGAACTCGAACTGTTGGAGGTGGAACTCGCCGAGCTCAACGAGGACGTCAACACGTTCACCTGGTACTCGTACAAGACGCTCGCCTCGCGCATGGAACGACTCGACCAAACCATCTCGGATCGTCTTCGAATCGTCGACGGCGAGATTGCGCGTCACGACGAGAACGAGAAGATTTGCGAGGAGGCGGCACAAACGTTGCTCTCGTGTCGCAACATTATCGGCGGAGCCAAGAAGGAGCTCGAGAATGTGCACAATTTGGCGTTGGACGAGCAGAAACTCAAGCTGTGCGATCTCATCGACAAACTTCAGGGTTGCGGTATGATCGCCGAACTCGAACGTTGGCGAAGTGTGATGGGCTCGCGCTTCATCTTCGACAACAAGTACTCGAACGGCGCGACGCCGCACGGTGTGCTCGTCGACACGTGTCACTGTCTCGAGCTGATGAGCTCGATGCTCCGCTCCGTCGAGCAGTCGCTAGGCGAACGCAACTCGAGCGGTGTCACCGAGAAACAACTGCGCGAGTTTGAGCTCGCGTTCGAGTATTTCGATCGTGAGAAGCAGGGATGGCTCGACTACGAGCGTTTCGAGTTGTGCATGAAGTCGCAAGGCTACGAGTTCACCGTCGAGACGGCCACCCGCGAGACGATGATCGTTCTGGATCCGACGACGTCGGGACGTGTCCTCAAGACGGACTACATGCGATGGATGGTGAAGAACGAGACGACCAACGTGCTCGACGATCACAACGCCATCGAGGAGGCGTTGAAGAGTCTCGACGCGAGAAAGTTGTCCGATGTGAGTTGTCTCAATAGCCTAAATCCTGTCACGTGACCGCTCATCTTGCAGAGTATGTCTCGAAAAGAGGCCGAGTTCTTCATGCGCAAAATCGCGAAACACACGGAGACGTTCACCGAGCACATTCATCTCGAGTACAAGGATTTCGTTGACTCGTTCTATTGATTGAACTAGATTGTTCCTTTTTTTCTGGTTTTTTTTTGTTTCTTGGTTTTATAATTTAGCTATTGTAGTGTGAGATTGGAATAGAGATTAAAGGTAATAAAAAAAGTTGGTTTTTTAATTATTTATTTATTTTTGTTTTTTTTCTTGGATTTTTGTTGACTAGCCAACAATTTGATATCTGATTTTTTCTCATTTTTAGTCTCAGTTTCCTATATTTTTGTCTTATCAATCCAATATTCCCTCCCAACTTGCAGCAGATGTTTGTAATTCGGAAAAGATCGCTGCCGACGGCGCCGCCGCCTCCGACGCCACCACCTCCTCCTGCCAAATTGACGGGAATACTGCGTACACCGTCCACATCGTGCTCGCCGGACGAGAAGTCGTCGAAGAAGACGCGTCGGAGTGTCGGATTCGCCGACACCGTCGGAAGGCCGCTCGTCGAGTGCCGATTTTTGCCCGAGATGGACGAGATGATGGACGATGATGGTGGGTGGGGGGGGGGGGGGGGGGGGGGGAGCTCTTTTAGAATTTCAGTGAAAATTTCAAAGTGCTCATTTTATGACGCTGAAATTCATGTTTTTGTATCAAAAATCGATAGAAATTGAAAAGTAGTTGCACTTGAACATCGAAATTTCCCGCCAAATAGGTGAAAACGGATTTTCGAATTTTCAGCCATTTCAATTTTGTGCTCATGATTTTTGCACGCAATTTTCAGTTTAAAATCCCGAAAAACCGGAAAAGAATTTTTTTTTGACCGGCTCGACGGGGCCGGAATTTGACAACCCCGTCTTTTGATGTGATGTTCTTTAGTGGGCACAGACTTGCGACGGGCCTGGTCTAGAGCAGAGTTGCGCGGAATTCCGTCTTCCGTCTTCCGCCACTTTTCCTCTTCCGTCTTCCTTCCTTCCGCCCGAGTCCAGAGGGCGGAAATATATTCGACCTCCCGCCTCCGAAAATTGTATACGTACGTATAGTGCCGACCTCTCTGAGTACAGATCCACTAAGAATTCACTACTTTAGATCTATTTTATTAAGATTTTCGGCGTTCCCTTTTGATTTTTTTCTTCCGTCTTCCGTCTTCCGCCACTTTTCCTCTTCCGCCTTCCGTCTTCCGTCTTCCGGAACGAAAAATTTTGATGTGATCTGAATAGCGATGTGATCTATAAAACTTCCTGACTTAATGAGCGTTTTCAGTTGGGGGTGTTTTACTGAAATGGGTCAGAGGAGATGAACTGTAAAACCTGTGTATTAGAGCGGCGCCTCAATTTGAACGGCACCTATAATAGAGCGGCAGCTGAAACCTCTGATTCGGAGGGTCCCACCTGTGGATTTTCAAATGTTTTCCTAAAATTAGAGAGTTGAAAATTAGACCGACCGCGGACAACTTTAGAGCAAAAAAAAATGTTCATGTACAAAATTTGACAATTAATCGGGCCGATCAACCCCCAAGAACAGATGGTATCGGTTTCAGTTTTTGCGTCGCCCTCGAACCACCAATCTCAACACGATCAAAACTCGATGCAGCCTTGCATAACGCACATCTACTATCCGGATCGCGTCAAGTGGCGTCTGGTGCCGGCGAAAACCGCCAAACCGATTCGACAGGGACCGTCGGTGACGGGACGAAACGAGGAGCAACGGCTCGACACACTGGGAATCTCGCGAGCGCCGCTTTTCGGGTAACCGACAGCCTGAAGAGATGTGAGCGTCGTTTTCTCAACTTCCAGAACATTCTCGGCGATCGACTCGCCCGAACTGTACAAAGATGCGATGATTCGCGCGTGCGCGCACGTTCCCTCGATTCCCACCGAGGTGCCGGGAGTTGTCCCCGCCGCCGTGACACCTCTACCATCCACTGCCGCCGCAACCGCCGCTGCTCCGACGTCTCCGAACGTGCTCGCACTGATGGCAAAGCTCAAACAGCGCGGACTCATCAAGGCGGAAGAGCACGCGCCGGCGCTGCCGCCCGTCGGCGTCGTCATCCCGCCGCCACTCTCTAAGGTGCTTATTGACGTTTCTGTCATGATGATGATGATGATGATGAAGTCATTGGAAAGAATAAAGAATCCTTCACATATCATTCATTTGCCACTTGATTCTCGCAAAAGTTGCGCAAAGTTTACACAAACTTTGCGCAACACCAACTCCCCTCCCGCCCCGGTCCGGAACGGAAACGAATCATCGTGTCCTTATTGCAGCCGACGCCGTCGTCCCGTCCGAACAGGCCGAGGCACCCATCGAAGTGGGCTCCGCGAGCCGACGTGTGCACATTCTTCGTCAATCGACGCGACGGATGCAACAAGGGCGCCGCGTGCGCCTTTCAGCACGACGTTCAAATGGTCGGTCGGTTACTGTAGCGTTTTTGACCTACTTTTCTTTTTGAAAAAAGTCGAATTTTGAACATTTAAAAAAAAATTGTTTTCCCAAAAAAAATTATTTTTTTTGGATTTCGCCGTTTTTCAGTTTTCAATACGAATTAAGTGAATTTTTTTTTTCAGTTTTAAAAAATTCTAAAAATTTAATTTGAAGCTCTCCAATTTGAAAAAAGTGAAAAATTTTTTTTAAAATTTTTAAAAAATTTATTTTGAAATATAGATTTTTAAAAATAACTGAGAAAAAATTTTAGAAAAAAAATTTTTGATATAATTTTTTTAAAAAATTTAAATTTATTCAAAAATACAAAATTTTGAAAATACTGGAAAAATTCGAATTATTTAATTTCAAAAATAAAAATATTAAAAAAAACATTGCTAAATTAAAAAAAAATTAATTTTTAGCTCTCCAATTTTCAGTCAAAATAAGTAAATTTCGACAAAAAATTTGAAAAAAAAATTTTTTTTTTCTCAATTTTTTGTAAAATGAATTTTTTTTAATAACTGGAAAAAATCGGAGCTTTTTTTATTTCGAAAATTTAAAAATAACAATTTTTTTACAAATTTAACTCCGCAGTGCATTGGCGCTTGAAACAAACGGATCATCTTTAATCTTTTTAATCTTTAGGAAAATTTAAATCCAACTTTTTTAATTTCATTTAAAAATCCAGATTTTATTCATTATTTTTAAATTTCGAAAAAAAATTAATATTTTTTTGTAAAAATTGTTTCCCAATTTTTCAGCGAGAACGTCGTCAAAACGAAAAATCGAGCCAGTGGCCCAATAGTCGGAGCAGAGCGTCGAATTTCGAAAAAAATTAATAAGCCCCGCCCACTTTTAGTCCCCCCCCCTTTAATAATATACATATATATTTAGATCACTATTATATCATCAGTATTTAAAATAAGTACAAAAATATTTTTTTTCCCACTCTTTGTTTTTTTTTTGTTCCTCTCTGTCCGTTTTTCTGTCTCATTCCGCCATCATCATCATTATTTTTTTTTCCAAAAATATTTTTTTTTCTAAATTTTTAGAAAATACTAGAATATATCTCCTTCATGCCCCCCCTTTAATTGATCTGTCTGTGTGTGTGTGGTTTTTCGATGCCAATTTAATAATTGAATTTCAAAAAAAAAAAGAAATTTATTTTTTTCGTAAAAAAATAGAAAAACCCGCGTTTTTTTGAATGAAAATTGTGCAAAAATGAGATACAAATTGACGAAAAAAAATTAGAAATTTTAAAAATTAAAACAATTTGAAAATAGAAATCTGCTAAATTTATATAATTTTTTTTTTAGTGTTTGTGGCCCGAAAAATCACTTTTTTTGTCACTTTTTTCGCTAATTTTTTTTGCCTGGAAGGGGGGGACGAAAATCAGAAAAACATGTAAAAACGAAGAGAACCGAGTAGAAGAAACGGGAGAATTGTGGAGAGTTGCGACGGGCTCACGGAGCACGGACGGCGCTCGTTCTGCAAAAAAGAAAAAACGGTTGAGGTTAGGCCGCGTGGCCTAGAAAACTCCACTTGTTGGAGAGAGCGATGGGTGGCCGAGAAACTGCTGGGTTTGGAAAGTTAGGCCATGGCCTAGAATCCTCATATTTATATGTTTCTAGTCCCCGTCTGGTGATGGCCTAGAAAACTCACAATCCAAAAAGTTAGACCGCGGCCTAGAAATCGCTTCCTAAGAAGTTTCTAGTCCCCGACTAGCGATGGCCTAGAAACCCCACATTTCGAAAAGTTAGGCCGTGGCCTAGAAACCACCTTGCCCGACGATTCTAATCCCCTGGCAGGCAATGGCCTAGAAACATCATATTGGAAAAGGTTTTTGAAGGCGATTCGACTAAAACTAGACCGCGGCCTAGAAATCACTTCCCAAGAAGTTTCTAGTCCCCGACTAGCAGTGGCCTAGAAACTACCCCTTCCAGAAAGCTAGGCCACCACCACACCATCCCCCGTTCTACTCAAAATCACCTCGGAATCGTCGTCGTCGATGGAGTAGCAGACGTCGTTGGCCTTCGACTGGCGACGTTCCTCCATCTCCTCGCACTGCTCGTCCGTCTTCACCTCCTCGAAGCCGAACGGCACCGACGAGCTCGCCGCCGCGTCCATCGAGCACTCCGACTCGTCGTAACAGTTCTCGCTCGCCTTGTCCTGCACTATCCACACCATCACCAGATTTGTGCCCTCCACGAAGGACGCCTCCATTTTGCTGAAAACAAGGAAAATTTTTTCGAAAAATCGCCGGGAAATGCAAAAAATTCGAAAAAAAAAAAACGGCAGAGTACTGTATTTTGTTTAAAGGCGCAGCCCTCAATTTGTTTCACAGGTCCTGCAGCGAAAATGTTTTTCATTGCTTTTTTGTGAAAAATGAGAAAATCTCCACTGAAACCGCTTAAATCAAACGAAAACCATGTAAAATTTGTGCATTTTGCAATCGAAAAAATCGATTTTTGTTCTATTTTATTAAAATTTGCAAACAAAAAACCAAATGTCCCGATAATTTTTCCCCAGAGATTAAAAAATTAAATGAAATTTGTTAAAAGTCAGTTGACCACTCAATTTGTAGTTATTTTGGTCGTAAATTTAATAAAATGTATCCCAAATTTTTTTTGAAATTTTTGAAAAAAAAAGAAAAGGAGAAAAATCGATAAAATTTCGAGTAAATTTAAAGAAAATGTCCGCTATATTATCTACACTTTTAGCGGTTAACTGACTCGAAAAAGTTATTTTTAAATTTTTTAGGCTCGAAAAGGCAAAAAGGGGAGGCTAAACAGTGAGCGCGGTTGTATTTACACGTCCAAACGGAGCATCGTTCGTAGTTTGCCCCCGAGTTCTCAATAGGGCGCGTTTGCAACCAGATGCGACAACTCACACAGAGCACTTTGCGTTCATCTTGCACGGCCGTTCGGATCGATTTCCGGCGACGAGATGGGTCGTCGTCGGCCGATTCTTGCCGTCCTTGTTGGTGAAGTAGAAGTAGGACTGTTTGGGGCACGGATACACGTCGGTTCCCTCGTGAAACGACGCCGTGTAGGCGTCGACGTTCAACTGCCACGTCGGAAGCCACACCAGCCATCCGGCCGACACCTGTGAGGCGAGCCGCGCGGCAAAGTTGAACGTGGCGGCGAGGAAACGGAGGAGCGGCACGAAGAAGGGCCGAAGACGTGCCGACGACGTCGTGACGACCTTCTCCGCCTTGCACACCGCCTGATTGTCGGTGTAGGTGAATTTGGTGTAGAACTTGTTCTCGACGAGCAACGCCATCGCTCGTTGCGCGATCCGGTTGAGGCCGCCAAAGTAGTGGCTGATGTGGAGGCCCTCGCCGACGAGATACTCCTCGTACCGCACGTCGCGATGGTTGCTGTAGAAGACGTAGGCGTGCTCGTCGAGCAGCACACACCACTTGCGCATGTCGCCGGTCGGAGCACACCCGTGCTCCGACATCAGCGCGACGATGTGATCGTAGGCGAACTCGTAGCCGGCGACGCCGAGCACCGCCTTCTCGAGATAGACCGCTTTGAACGCCTGTCCCAACATCGTCAGATTCTCGTTGTGACCGTAGCCGGTGTCCTGTTCGCCCGATTTGTACCAGATTTTCGAGTTGTTCGACACGTCGAACACAATCGTCTCCTTCATCCGAACCGCCCGTCGGTAGTACCGATCGTCGGTCGATTTGCGATTCAGGTCGGTGATGAAGTGGTTGTAGGACTCTTGGGCGTGCTCGAACGAGAGCAGATGGCCGATGTGCTCGAAGATGCTCCAGTACGGGTCGGTGTAGTCGTAGTCGTCCAGTGTCAGATTGTAGTAGCGGATCATGCCGGACGGTGTGGCGAACCACGCCAGATGGATCATGTTGCTGGAAAAATCGCCTAATCATTTGGAATTTTAGGCCACGACCTAAGATCTGGTGTTAAGGAAGGCTCTAGAACACTGAACTCTAAGATCATATTGAAAAGTTAAAAGTTAGGCCATGGCCTAGAAAGCACAACTACATACTCAGGATCTATTGGAGAGCTAGGCCATGGCCTGGAAACCGTTAATAGAGAGGATTCTAGGTGGTTCAGAAGCCCATTGGAAATCTAGGCCACTACTTGGTAACTTGTATTTAGGGGCAACACTAGCCTACTCAATTAATTGAAAAAGTTAGGCCGTAGCCTGAAGACCGGCATTAGATAGGATTCTAGTCCGTCTCGAAACCCATTGTAAAAACTAGGCCATGGCCTAGGAACTGCTTATTTTACGATTAGAAAAATATTGGATGGCCTAGAACTTACTATTAAAGATAGCTGATTTTTTAGGCTATTAAGAAGGTAGGTCATAACCTAGAAACCGCTATTTGAACTCATGGAAGAGTTAGGCCATGGTATTGAAACCGATATTAGAGACAATAAAAGTCTATTGAAAAGTTAGGCCATGACCTAGTAAAAGCTTTTAATGAGGATTCTAACTGGTGCAGAAGCCCATTGGGAATCTAGGCCACTGCCTAGTAACCTGTATCAGGAACCATTTTAGCCTACTCAACTACATAATTGAAAAAGTTAGGCCATAGCCTGAAGACCGGTACTAGATAGGATCCTAGTCCGTCTCGGAACACATTGAAAAAACTAGGCCATGGCCTAGAAACCACTATTAGAGAGGGTTCTAGTTTGTCTTTGTCTAGAAGCTTATTGGGAATCTAGGCCATTACCTAGTAGCTTGTATTTGAGGCGAGTCTAGTCCGTCTCGGAACCCACAAGACCGTAACCTAGAAACCGCTATTTGAGCTAATGGAAGAGTTAGGCCATTGTATTAAAAGCGATATTAGAGGCAATAAAAGTCTATTGAAAAGCTAGGCCATAACCTAGAATCCCCTATAAGGCTCAATTGAAGCTTATTGGAAAGTTAGGCCATAACCTAAAATTCGCTTTCAAGGATGCTTCTGTTCTGTCTGGTAACCCATCGCAAAACCTAGGCATGACCTAAAAACCTCATCCTTTGTTTCCTAGCCCCCCATCCAAAAACCATTCTCCCCGCACGAACTTCTTCATGTGAGCGAACTGAGTGTCCCAACTGTCGATGAGATTGCTCGTCGCCTCCATATCGAGCAGCAACTTCTCGACCAGATTCCGTCGATACTCGCACAACAGCGGCGCTTTTCCCGAGTCGGACATTTGTTGGGCGTAGATCTCGAACGCCTCCTCTTTCGACATGTGCGTGTCGGTGTCGTTGAGGAAACAGTAGCGCCTGTGTTGAGATGAATATAAAAATGTGTCAAGTGCCAAAATGTAACCGACAAAATAAGGAACAAATTGCTAGTTGACACTGTTTTCCTAGCTCTTCTAGTTCTGGAGATAGCCGCGCTGACCGATGTCTAGTTGGGAAATTACTCAGTTGTGTCATATCTCAAAAACGAGAAGAGCTGGAAGAAAGTTGTCAACTGTCAAAGTGTAGGTAATAACTTGGTGATCAACTTTGTAGTTCACATTTTTTGCCTAGCTCTTCTAGTTCGCAACATATCAAGCTCTGACTTAATTGGGTCATACATCTCGAGAACTAGAAGAGCTAGGGAACGAGTGTCAACTATCAAAATGTAGCTAACAACTTAAGAATCAACTTTTTAGTTTACACTTTTTTTTCCCTATCTTTGTTATTTTTTCCAGATATTGACATTAAAACCCGCCGTCAAGCTCACCAGTGGGGGGTATAGTCTAGTTCAGCAATGTCACAGTTTTGTATCTCGTATCTTGAGAACTAGCCCAGATAGAAGAAAGTTGTCAACTAACGAAATGTAGCTTGTCACGTGACAAACAACTTTGTAGTTCGCCACTTTTCCCTATCTCTGTTAGTTCTCAAGATAGGGCTCTTACCAGTGCGGATGCAGTCGCCACCGTTTGTCGCCCATCCAATCCATCTTGACTCGTCCGAAATCGTACTTCTTCTGTCGCTTCACAATACGATAGTCGTCACCTTTGGCGACGGCGAGTCCGAGCACAAAATTGGCGTGACTGATGCACTCCGAGTAGTAGGTGTTCGTCTGCGGATACACTCTGTCGAGCAGCTCCGTCGCGTAGAGCACATCCAACTGTTGGACGTCCGAATTGTCGCACTCGATGATCATCTTGCGTGTCGCTTTGCGAAGATCGTCGACGCACTCGGCGTAGTTGGCGCCCGACTCGCACACCAACTCCGACACCGACTGCGATTTCTGGGCGGTCCGAACGTTCTGATTCTGGCCCACTTCCAGTTCGAGCAGATCCATGTTGTTGTAGTTTTGCTTATGGTACTTGGTGATCGGATCGATCGGGCGCAGTTGTGGATGCGACATCACGAAACCGTTCTGGTCGAGCATGAAGAAGTAGGACTTGGCGCCGATCTGGAAAAAGAGGCGGATAGCTGGAAGAGGAGAAGAGCTGGGGAAAAAGTGTCAACTACAAAGTTGTTTGTCACGTTAACAGGTTTATTTTGATAGTTGACAACTTTTTTCTATCTTTGCGAGTTCTCGAGATACACCGCAGTAAGGTGTTTGTTGAATTAGGCATGGCTTATGACGCTTATCTAAAGAGCTAGAATGGATAGGGGAAAAGTGTCAACCACAAAGTTAATTGTCACGTGTTTAGCTACATTTTGATAGTTATCTATCTTTGCTAGTTCTCGAGATACGGTACACAAAACTAGGACATTGCTTAACTAGGCTAGATCCTCACTGGTAAGCTCGGAGTCTGGTTTTAAGGCAATATCAATAAAAACAGCTAAGATAGAAGGAAAGTGTCGGCTACCACGTCATTTGACGCGTTGTTAGCTACATTTTGATAACAGACAATTTTTCTCTAACTTTGCTAGTTCTCGAGATACGGTATACAAAACTAGGTCATTGCTTAACTAGGCTAGATCCACACTGGTAAGCTCGGAGTCTGGTTTTAAGGCAATATCAGGAAAAATAGCGAAGATAGGAAAAAAGTGCCACCTATTACGTTGTTTGTCACATTGTCACCTATATTTTGATAGTTGACACTTTTTCCCTAGCTCTTCTAGTTCTCGAGCTATGACCCAATTAAGTCAGAGCCCGATATCTTGCGAACTAGAAGAGCTAGGCAAAAAGTGTCAACTACAAAGTTGATCACCAAGTCATTACCTACATTACGCTAGTTGACAACTTTCTTCCAGCTCTTCTCGTTTTCGAGTTAGGAGCTACGGGGGGAAAGAGAGCAAACTCACATTCGATGGATGCGACTTCTGGGCGATTTCGGTCAACGGAATGTTGACTGCGGCGACGCCCATGAACGTCTCGTTGACGATGACCGGATAGGAGACGGTCGTGACGAACATGCGACTGCGCGCCTCGGACTTTTGAAGGCGTATCTTGCGGCGGGACGCCATCTTGTTCATGACGGCGAACGATTGGTTTGTGATCGGCACCGGCTCGGCGAACACTTCCGGGCGCGGTAGGTACTGGAAAAAGAAAACACAATGGGATGGACTAGAAAACTATCTAGATGGGGGGAAAGTTAGGCCATGACCTAGACCAGCGACATAAGAAGGGTTGGCCTAGAAAATGCACTTAGAAAAGTTAGGTCCCATAACTAAGTGCAGGAAGTTCGGCCACAGCCTAGTGGCCTAGAAAATGAACTAGGAAGGCTAGGCCATGGTTTCGAAATCTAGATGAGGTTCAAGTTGGCCTAGAAAACCAACAAAGCGGGAAAGTTCGGCCACTAAAGCCTGGTGACCTAGAAAATGGAAGTAGAGAAGCTAGGCCATGGCTTGGAAATCTCGATGAAGTTTGAGAAATCAGAAGTTCAAGTCGGTCATAGGAAAAGCTCGGCCATGGCCTAGAAAACTACCCAAATGGAAAGTTAGGCCACGGCCCCCCGCCCCCCTAGAAGCTCTCGACGAACCAATCGTTCGCGATAGACGCCCGTCCACCACGACAACTGTCCCGACTCCTTGTAGTGACGTCCCACAACGCGTGACATCCGACGAATGTAGTGATGAATCTTCTCGTCGACGTCGGCCATATTCGCCACGTGGACCATGTAGCCGCGATTGTTGCACGCCATCTCGCGGACCTCGTTGAAGTCGATCGCCTCGTCGCCGACGAGAAA
Source organism: Caenorhabditis afra (assembly GCA_963570955.1). Classification (NCBI taxonomy): domain Eukaryota; kingdom Metazoa; phylum Nematoda; class Chromadorea; order Rhabditida; family Rhabditidae; genus Caenorhabditis; species Caenorhabditis afra. Next base: position 7,317,984 of record OY751534.1, read on the forward strand.
CGTGAACACGCGCACCTTCTTGTTCGCGTTGTACATGTCGAATATCTTTTTGTAGGCGTTCGGCGCGCCGTCCGTTATCAACATTATCACATTCTCGCACGCGCCCCGATTCCCGTCACCGCCGCCGTTGTTGATCTGGAAAGGGGCGTGGCTTGTTGTGGACTCTTTTTGTTTTACGAGACTTTCCGCTTTTTTTGAGCATAACAAATCACCCCCGTTGAAATATCTACAAATTGAGTGATCTTAAACTATTTTAGTAAAACGATTGGAAAAAAAATTTTGCACTTATTTTGGACTATCGGTTTTTAAGTGCAAAACGTTTCGAAATCACTTCTTAACGTTTTTTTTTAACCGACAGCTGAAACTATCAAGTTAATTGTAGAAAAAAAAACCAATTTTTACTCAAAAAATCGAAAAACAAAAATTTTGGACTAATTTTGGACTTACTGGTTTTAAGTGCAAAACGTTTCAAAAAAAAATTTTGGAGTCAAAAAACAGCTTATACTGTCGACTAAATTGTAAAAAAAACATTTTTTGGTCGAAAAATCAAAAAAAAAATTTTTACCTATTTTTGGACTTCCTGGTTTTTAAGTGCAAAATAAAAATATTTAAAAAAAAACTTTTTGGAGTCAAAAACAGCTTAAACTATCGTCGAATTGTGGAAAAAAAATTTGTCTCAAAAATTAAAAAAAAAAATTTGACCTATTTTTGGACTTCCCGGTTTTTAAGTGCAAAAAATTCAGAATAACTTCTACGAGTTTTTTTTCCAATCGAAATCTAAAACTATCAAGTAAATCGAAAAAAAAAATGAATTTTACTCAAAAAATCGAAAAAATACTATTTTTGGACTTCCTGGTTTTAAGTGCAAAAAGCTTCAAATTGACTCTAAACAGTAAATTGACAGCTCAAACTATCAAGTGAATTGTATTTTAAAAAATAAAAAATTTTATTCAAAAAACGAGGAAGTCCAAAAGTTTTGACCTATTTTGGACTTCCTGGTTTTTAAGTGCAAAAAGTTCCAAATTGACTCGAAAAAGTAAATTTTGGACTTTTTTGAACTTTCGTTATTTTAAAAAGTCAATTGGCCACTCAAATTGTAGCTATTTTGACGAGGAAATGTTTTTTTGCTCAAAAATTCGGGAAAACAATTTTTGGACTTAATTTTGGACTCTTCTCATTCTCTCGACGATAACGAACACAATTACGATTACAATTATAAGAACGATGAGGACAAGTATGAGCACATAATGTCACGGGTAGGGGACACCTCACAAGTGTCACACACACACAGAGTGCAAGCCATGCAAGTGCAAACCTAAGCAAGTGCAAAGCCTAAGTGCAAGGGGGGTAAGCCTTACTGAATCGATGTACTGTTTGGAGGCGGTGAGCACGTGCTCGGGCAGCTCCACGAGAAACTGATGATCGCTGCTCACGTTGGCCATCACGGACATCTCCTCTTTTGTGTGTAGAGCGTACGAGCCTTTCAACTGAACAAGCGGCGAGATGTAAGAAAAAAGAAAGCGAAAAGCGAAGCGAACAACTCATACAAATCTCTAGGTGTGTGTGTGTCACGCGTCCCGAATGTCACGCGACACACATCTCGGCCGTTTTCTTACCAGGTGTCTGAATTGGCGGGGATAATTGAAAATTAGCGAGAAAGCAACATAGAAAAGCGATTTTCCGAATGGGGGAAAAAAACCGATTAGATTTGACAAATAATTTGAGCGAATTAGGTCACGTGACATGTGACATGTGACATGTGACGGAAGACAATTAAAGCGTCAAATTAGTAAGCAGCAGCGAAAGCGTCGGTCTCTGTCCGGAAACACACCACAAATTGCCTTTCAATTTTGATGGTGGGCTCGCGGAGCACACACAACTCACGTCGAGCAGCACACTGAATGCGAGAGGAAGAGCTCGCTCGTATTCCGCTTTTCCCTCGCTCTGGTAGGTGTCCATTTTGCGGCGTAACGCTTTTTTGTTGCGCATCGTCGCCTGGAGGAGGCCGTTGGTGCCGTTGCAGCCGTCGAGCAGAAACGTGCTCTTCGAGAACTGAACTTGATGACGAAATTTGAGTTTGGGTTTGGAACTTGGACTTTGGGGGGAAAATTGACTTAGATTTGAAAAATTGACTTAGTTTTCAAAAATTGACTTTGGGCTCAAAAATTTGACTTAGTTCTGAAAAATTGACTTAGATTTCAAAAATTGACTTAGATTCGAAAAATTGACTTTGGGTTGAAAAATTGACTTAGTTTTCAAAAATTGACTTTGGGGTTGGATATTGCACTTAGATTCGAAAAAATGACTTAGCTATCTAAAATTGACTTCGCGTTGAATATTGGACTTAGATACGAAAAATTGACTTAGTTTTCAAAAATTGACTATGGGTTTAAAAATTGACTAAGCTATCAAAAATTGACTTCGGGTTGAAAGTTGGACTTAAATTTGGAAAATTAACTTAGCAGGAAAAACTGACTTAACTATGGAAAATTGACTTTGGGTCGATAAATTCACTTAACTATGTAAATTTGGCTAAGTTTCAAAAACTTGACTTATTCTTACAAAATTGACTTATTTCTGAAAAACTAAGATAGCTTTGAAAAATTGACTTGGGTAAGTCCAAAATAGAAATTTAACTAATCTATGGAAAATTGACTTAAAATTTTCGTTTTTTTTGTGTAAACCCCCAAAATTTGAAGCAAAAAGCTCACAGTCATAATGTTGAAATAGTCGTTGTGGGACAACGTCTCGAGAATCGCCTCGGTCGTCTGTTTGGCCACTTCGTAGCGTTGTCCGAGCATCGAGCCGGACATGTCGAGCATGATGAGCACGTTCTTCGAGTTGGTCGCCGAGTTGATGTACCACTCGGTGTTGCGGCAGTCGAACAGATCGAGGTGCTCGTCCTGATTGTCCCAGAACCACGAGGCGGCCGGATAGTAGCGCATGTAGCCGGTTTCGGAGCAGAAGAGCTGAAACGCCAGATCTTTCGTCTCCTCGCGATTCGTTCGATAGACGGCGTCGATGTCGGACCAGTCGATTTTGCGCAGCAGATTCTCGTCTGAAAATGAATCAACTTTTTTTCTGAGATTCAGAAATCGCCTCTGAAACTATGATAATCAGATGCAGCTCGTCGCGGCGATTCGATTGATACCCCATTCACGCCGGTTTGCACCATTTTCCGCTGCGCTACACGCAAAATAACATAATTAAGGTGGGCGCGCATGGCGCAGTGGCAGTGGGCGCCGCTAATCTGAAGGCCGCCCAGGTTCGACCCCCGGGTCCCCTAAGTCTTTTTGTTTCTTTTTGCTTGGCTCAGTGTAGGGGCGGTGCCAATCTCACAGATACCTGGGTTCGAAGTTCGAACCCCCAGCCCTTTGAAACTTTTTTTTTCTCTTTTTTTTGGCCAGAAGTGTCAAAAACTCACTGCGATCGTAGAGCGGCGTCGGAATGTGGACAGCCGACGAGACGGACGAGGTGGGAAGTGTGTAGAAGTTGGCGTTCTGTGTCAAATTGAACGAGCGCGTCTCGTTGACCTTCAGACGACGTCCCAGATGGTTCGACTCGTAGATCGTCGTGCCGTCGTTGCCCTGTTTCGCCGACATGAATCGGATGAACGACTTGGATTGTGGATCGTTGACCGCCGTGTCGTTTCGCACGGTTCGCGCCTCCAACGAGATTTTGGCCTTCTGAAAGGGAGTGCCACGTCGTGCCACGTCATGAGAAGTCACTTACATAAGCAAACTGCGATCGCACTTTCAGATACTCCTCAATCCGGTGTTTGCTCCGTTTCAGCTCTTGTCGCGGATCGAATTGCTCCTCCTCGACGAGCTTCTCGTAGTTTTGTCGCAGTATCGACTCGTGCGATATTTTGGCGAACGTCTCTTTGACGTGCTCGCTGAGCACTTTCGCGCACTCTTTGATGCTCTCCTTGTTGAATTGCCACGTGGCGGGCACCAGTGTGACGAGCAGTAACGTGACGACGACACATGGGGACGCCACGAGAAGAACGCGTCGCATTTTTGATGGAGTTTCCTAGTTTCTTGTTATCGGAGCCATTCGGGAGAAGGGGGTCTGCAAAGAAAAAAAAGAGTGGAAGCTTTTTGAAGACTAATTTGTGATGACAGGAAGCTTCAAAACGAGTTAGGAATATGTAGATCAAACGAGAAATGTTTGACCTACTTGTTCAGAATGAAAGTAGGTCAAACCTCAAGATTTGACTTACTTTTCAGATTCAAAAAACAAGTAGGTCAAATCTCAAGCTTGACCTACTTTTCAAGTTCAGACAGAAACCTCGAGGTGTGACCTACTTTCATTGTGAACTAGGAATGTAGGTCAAACCTCGAGGTTTGACCTACTTTCATTGTAAACTTTGAATGTAGGTCAAATCTCAAGATTTGACCTACTTTTTGATCTACTCTTCAAGCTTAGCCGGAAAGGGGGGTCTACACACGGAAAATGAAAAAGTCAAAACTGAAACCAAAACCAAAACCACATGTGGTGGGAAAGTGGTGGGGGAAATAGAAAATAGAAAACAAAGAGAGAGAAGGAAAAAGAAAGAAAAACTCTCTCTCTCTCTCCCTCTTTCTCAAGGCTTAAGGAGAGGAAGCCGAGAGCCAGCGGAGCAGCCAGCAGTGAGCAGTAGTGAAAGGGGGGCACAGATCGATGGGCGGAAAGGGGGGGGGGGGGAGCTCCCTTTCTCTCTCTCTCTCACTCTCTGCCAGTCAGTTGAAAGAGAGAGAGAGAGGCGAGTGTAGTAGTGAAAAGGGGGGAAAGAAGAAGAAGCAGAGGAGGGAGGGGATGGGCTCCGTGAGAGCACAGAGCAGCTCTTCTCTTCTGCTCCACGAGCTCGTGTACACCACACACACTGAGAGAGAGAGAGAGAGAGAGACACAGAGAGTGCAACAATTTGGGACTCGCGGAGGTGTGTTGTGCAGGATTTGGGGCGGGAAAGGGACAGGTGTACGACACCCCGCCTTCCCCATTTTCCTCCAATTGATGAATGATGTAATTAAAACGAGCCCCCTTCCGGCCGCGCGCGCGCGCTTTTTCCGTTTTGAGGCCATTAATTAGTAATGACCCGTTTTTGGAATTTTAAATTATCCGTCTCTTGCGCATGGGTGTGGTGTCAAATTTGTGTTTCAAAAAAAAATTTGGACTGCAGGATCTTGATAGTGATTTATTGCAAGTTTTGAGAAAAAAAGTTGCATTTTTTTTATTTTTCAAAAAATTTTTATTCGAATCTGTTTCGTTTTTTTTTCACATTCCAATAAAAAAAAACAAAAAAAAATAATATAATTGTTGGGTTCCGAAAGTGAAACTGAATGTAAAAGAAAAGGAAAGTTTTCGGAAACGGGGGAGCAAAATTGAGTTTAGTAAATTTGCACCACACAAAAGTTGCTTTCAAACTAATATGTGGTGACAGGGAGCTTCGAAACGGGTTACGAATGTGTAGATCAAATTTGAGATGTTTGACCTACTTGTTAGGAAAGAAAGTAGATCAAATCGCGAGTTTGTGACCTACTTTTCAAGCTAAGGAAGAAAGTAGGTCAAACCTGACGATTTGACCTACTTTTCTGGTCCAGACAGTGGATTTAATCGTGAGGTAAACTTTCAAGTTTGATCTACTGATTGACCTACTTTTCATGTATCAATAGAAAATAGGTCATATTTCGAGTTTGACCTACTTTTCGATTCTACAAAGAAAGTAGGCCAAACCGCGACATTTGACCTACTTTTCCCATTTGGACTGTTTCATAGATAGATGTTTGAGATGAAAGTAGGTAAATCTCTGAAGCCAAATCTCAGGTTTAACCTACTTTTTGACCTACTTTTCAAGTTTGAATAGAAAGTAGGTCAAATCGCGAGATTGACCTCAAAAAAACCGAAACAATATTTCACTGCTCTGGAAACTTGGTTAGATCATAAAAAACTTTGATCTACCTTTCCCGCCCATCTGGCCAGCTAGCAAAGTTTTGATCTACCCATTCAGCTCGCGAGAGACGGTCAATTCAAAAGGAAGGCAGACGAAACACAGTGGGCAAAAGTGGGTTAGTGGGGGGTGCGCCCCCATTCAGTTCAGCGGATGGATGGATGGCAAAAGAGAAGAAGATCAACAATTGTGCCTCCTCTCCCCTCGAAAAGCCACTCCAAAAAGACGTGGGGGGGGGGCATTCACGGAAAGAAACACAAACAATCTCACGGAGGAGGAAGGGAAATCTCTCTTTTTTCTTTGTCTGTCTGTCTATCAGTTTTATCATTTCAGTTGATTTCAATTATTTTTGTGGCCCAAAGTGGGAAAAAAAGCGAAAAAAGGAAATTTGGTCTCGAGAGGAGTCGAACTCGGGTCCGTGGATTGCCAGCAGCGCGCACATCCACTGCGCCATGCGTGACGCGTTGGGGCGGCTGTGGCGAGGGCGTACAAGAGCTCGCTGTTCGGTTCGCCACGTCGCATCAAAAATTTGGCGCCAATTCGAATTTCGCAACGTGACACCCTCGTGACGCCACGTGGCACCCTGTTTATCAGAATTCGAGAATCTCTTCCTCTGCCTTAAATCGTCCATTCTTGCTGGAAAAGAAAAGACAAGAGCAGAAAGTGAGTGTCTCTGTAATGGAACCGCCCGTGAGCCGCATCGGTTGGGACGAGGAGAAGATAATGAGAACGCGACGCGAGCTGCACAAAGTCAAGTCAATCATGAAGGCCAATGTGCAAAAGATGATGGAACGAGGCGGACGACTCGATGAGCTCGTCGAGAGAGCCCGTGGGTCTTAGTTTTGTTGAATTTTTGGATGGTTGATGAGTTTTGCACTGTTTGGTGGTTTATCTCGAAAACTAGAAGAGCTGGGGGAAAAATGTCAACTGTAAAAATAAAGCTTACAAGTTCAGGAACATGTTTAAATTTGACACTTTTCCCCTAGATCTTCTAGTCCTCAAGATATCAGCTTTGACCAATATCCAGGCATGCAATCACTTAAACATTCCATATCTTGAAAACTAGCAGAGGTAGAAGAAAATTGTCAACTGTCAAAATGTAGCTAACAATGTGACAAACAACTTTCCAGTTGACACTTTTCCCCCAGCTCTGCTAGTTCTTGAGATACAAGCCATGTTGCAGAAAGACTGGAGGAGGCGTCGGACGTCTACCACAAGTGCGCGGTGAAGGTTCATCGCCAGGCGAGCTGGAAGCACCACGCGATCCGCTACGGCATCATCGCCGTCACCGGCGTCTCGGCCGTCGTCGGCGTCGCCTCCTTCTTCTTCTGAAGTCGTCCAGAATCTCAAAGTACAGAACCTTGAAGTCCAGAGCCTTGAACCTTATCGATTTTTAAATGAATTTGGTTGTGATTTGTGTGTTCGCTTGATTTACGACGTGTTGACCTGTGACCTTTTGACCTCTTATGAAGAAGGGATGACGAAATCTAGTTTGGTGGAAGTTTCAGTCCGTCTCAGTTTCAGCAATGGACATTCCGCCGTACGACTTTCAGAACTATGTGCACACGGCGAGGTGTATCGTCGCGACGACTTCCGGTCTTGAGGTTGGTGCCACAGAGGGCCGCTCCAGCGCTCCGTTTGTTATTTTTTCGTCACATCGGCGCGCATGGTTCAGCTCCGTAAATCGACACTTGCACCTCTTATCCATTGGGAGCCAAAAAAAGGATGTGTCGATTTACGGGGGGATTCGTTGAAATCCCGATTTCGGTCTTATGGCCATGTTAGCGATAGGGCTTTGACCTCGTTGTATCTCGAGAACCGAGAGAGCTATCAAAAAGTTGTCAACTGCAAAGTTGTTGCTCTTTTTGTGCTCTAAAACTGTGTAGCTGACCACTTTTTGATAGCGCTCTCGGTTCTCGAGATAAACTTTCTTGAAGGCGCTGATGGTGTTGTTCGGCTCGCTGTCGGAGTGCTGCTCGTTTCCAACCCGTCTCCTCTACCTCATCGCCGTCGCACATTCGTTTGCGATCACCGTCCACAACATCTGGTGGCGTGTCGACGGACGTGTCGAGATTCGTCGTGTCGTCGACGCGGTCGAGACGACGGCGGCGGCGGAGGCGAGCGGAACGTCGGCCGCTCTGGTGCTCGGACCGTTCGTCGCCGGTCTCATCGTCTTCGTTTTCGGCGTCCAATGCCATGCGCTCTTCTCGCTGCTCGCCGTGACACACGTGACCGTGACCGGCGGACAACTCGTCTTGGAGGCCTATGAGGTGAACACGTGTCAGCCGGCTCGCGGAGCACCGCCTCCACCGCCAATCACGGCTCCGACGGATCGAAATGCGAAGGCGGCGACTCACGATCCGCAATACCAGACGCTGACCAGTATCCACGATGATGTCTTCGACAAAAAACAGTGAATAAAGAATTTCAGGCCTTTCTCTCCGTGTTGTTTTTTCTTTCGATTTTGCATTTCAAACACCAAACTTGCTCGCCGAGCAACTTGGAGCAAGAGCATTTGTGTGTGTATCTTGCGGTAGAACAATGAAACGGGGGGCCAATTAATCGGTCGACACGGCAGGCGACATGTTTGCGCAGTCGGTTTTCGCAGCTTCTTTCCGTGCGGCAAGATATGACGGTGTCACGGTCACGTGACACATCTTACAGTGTGACGATATGGCTTGCCGAAGTCGGTGCGTCACGTGACATCATTGGCTAGCCTACAGGTCTACAAAGACCAGATGTTTGGACATGATGTCCCGTGACCTGGCTTCGGTGAGAAAGTCGAAAAACATGATCTAAACGTGAAAGACAACATTCGTTGCAAAACCTTTCAAACAAATTTGGGGGCTGCTCCTTTAAGGACTACAGTAGGACGATTTGAAATGTTTCGAATTTTCCTCGAAATTTCGGGATCCCCGAGCGAATTTCTCGCACAATTTTCCCAAAAATGTGCCACCCATTGTTCTTTTTCCCCCATCTTCTCCTCCTTGTTTTTCTTGTCCTGTCCATCTCGTTCTTTTTTCCACCTCTGTTGTTTTGTCCGCACCGCTCTCTCTCTCTCTGTGCCGCCTTGTTAACCCGCCTAATCTGACGCTTGCGGGTTTGTTTCTGTGTGTGTGTGTGTGTGTGTGCTCGCGGAGGCGCTCTTGCTCCAATGGGTCAGTTGAATTGGAAAAGAAACGCTCGCCGCGCGCGGACCGAAATACACCTCCTTCTTCTCTGCTCCTGCTCATCGGATTGCTCGCCAGTTTGCCTCTTTCTCTCGTGCTCCGGCCGTGGCTCCGCGGCTCTTTCGGCGGTCAAGATGAAGAGCGTTCACGTCTTCTTCCACGTCTTCTATCTTCCATTCGCCACGTTCGGTCTGGATTTCCGATCGAACAACTATCGTCAGATCATCAACAACGCGCTGCCGACGATCGATCCGAGTGTGTTCAGTCAGGCGGCGTCACACATCGCCGTCAATCCGTACACCGACATTTTCGTCAAAAACGGCGCCAGATTCGTCGATTTTCCGATGGCCAGTCTGGCGACGTCGACGTTCGTCCAGACGCCTTCTACCACTACAACTAGCACGACTACTACTACTACTACGATGCCAGTGACGACAACGACTACAAATTGGAATTGGGACAGCGTGACGTCGACGATGGCGACGACGTCGACAAAAAAGAAGAAGACGAGCGAAACACTGTGGACGACGTCGAGATCGCCGATGAAGTTGTCGAAGAATCCGAAGGCGTCAAAGACGGGTCAGAAGTGAGTTTCTACTTTCTAACTTTGGTTTTGGTAGCGGTAGATCAAACTCAGATCCTCCACCTCGTCTGCCACGTCATTCGACTCCGCGCAACTCTCCGTCTTTTCGCATCGACTTCTCAACGATGTGCTCATCATTCCGTCGTCACGTCGTCTCTATATTCTCGCGATCCTTCCGATTCATCAGACGTCGTCGGCGGCCGGTCAACAGGTAGGTCAAACTGGCAACTGTAGATCAAAAATGAGCTGATTGTAGAGCTTCGAGTGCGGCGAGATCGATGTGAACGCCGTGGTGCGGATGGCGGCGTTTCTCGACGCGTTGAAGACGATCAACGAGTCGAACATGATGAAGGAGCTCGGCGCCGACATCGGAGCCATCATCGTCGACTCGTGCTCGTCGGACTTGCGATCGGTCGCCGATCTGTACGAGCTGCTCTCCGGCACCAACATTCAGCGTTCGGATCTGATTGCGATCGTGCGCGACGACGCGACACACATGCCGAACACCGAGCACATCATGAGCCAACTTCATCTTCCCATCATCAACACCTTCTTCACCGCCACCACCTCATCGAGCGCCTCACTGGTAGGTCAAACGATGATACCGTAACCCTTTGGATTACCAAAGACACACTCGTTTCAGAAGCAGACGAGCGGCACACTTCCCACGATGTCGTTGCCGATTCAATCGATAATCTCGGCCCTGCGACACTATCAGAGCACGTGTGTCAACGTTGTGTTCGACGAGCGACACGTCGACACGATCGGCGAGTTTCGACGCATCGCCACCGCCGAGGGTGTGTGCGTCGAGGTGGCGATTCATGTGCGAAACGCGAGTGTCGCGATGGCCGAGATGACCGTCCGACGGTTGTTGTTGTCGGAGGCGCGCATTGTGGTCGCGATGCTCGAGGAGGACACGTGGATTCAGATGACACGCGCGTTACGCTCCGAAATGGTGGGTGTAGGTGATCCAGATCAAAAACTAGACAAGTAGGTCAAATTCATGAAATATGAGTGATGTAGGTCAAAATAGGTTAAAAGTAGGTCAAGTAGTTTAAAAACTAGGTCAGTAGGTCGAATCCCGGAAATATGAGTGATGTAGGTCAAAAAAGGTTGAAAGTAGGTCAACAGTTCAAAAACTAGGTCAGTAGGTCAAATCGAGGGGTAGGTCAATAAGTAGGTCAAAACTCGAACTTGTAGCTAAAAGCGAGCAATTCAGGTAATCGCCGGCCGTTTCGTGTTCATCTCGATGCACGATCAACGTTGGACGACGTCGCGTAAATTCATCGAAAGTTGGCCGACTTTCGAGCAACACCTCATCTCGGTCGCGCCGAAACCGCCCGTCAACCATCAGGAGGAGATCAAAAAACTGACGGAGAGCATACCGCGACTCTCGCTGCCGAACGTCTGGCTCCAACAGTTCTGGTCGTCGGCGTTCCGTTGCCACGTCGACACTGACGGCGCCGACGACGTCGGCGGCGGCGGCGGTGTCGAACGTCACAGCTTCTCGCGCGAGTGTGCCACGTCGCAAAGTCTGAATTTGTCGCTTGTGACACCCGACGTCGACGTGACATCTGTCACGCTGGCGGTGCACTCGATCGGCATCGCGTTCCGATCGTTCGTCGACCGGGTGTGCCCCGGCGCGCTGGTCATTTCGCTTGGCGATTGTGTCAACGATCCGTTCGACGCGTTCCGTCAATCGATTCTCGACGTCGACTTTGTGCACCATTTGAGCGATACTCGTGAGTTTTCTGTTTGGTGCTGGGTACCACCGAAAGCGTCATATCTCGAGAACTAGCAGGGATGGCGAAAAGTTGTCAACTAACAAAATACAGCTCACTGAATAAGGAACAAGTTGTTCGTTGACAATTTTCACCTAGCTCTTCTAGTTTTCAAGATATGAGCTATCTCGCTGAAACTTGTTTCATAGCACTTCTAGTTCTTGAGATACAAGCCCTGGGAGCTTGGGGTGAAGCAGACTGACGGCGTAACGCTGTCACAGTGTCACACAGGGTAAAAAGTTGAACGTTTTCAGCCGTGTCATTCAACTACTCCACCGGTTTCCGTGACATTCCGTTGCGCGTCGGACGCGTCCAGCTCGTCGACGATCGTCTTCAGTTCGCCGAGCTCGGCCTCTTCGATCCGATTCAGCACGTCTACACGGACAGCTCGCCGGATGGCACGTCGTCTTCCAGCGGCTCCTACCTTCTGATGTCGTCGACGTGTCCGAAGAGCTCGTGTGCGCGTGAGCTCGCCAAATCCACCATCAAACAGCAGTTGCCGTCGCTGGTGCGCGCGCTCACCGACGTGGAAATCATGGTGTTCACCATCTTCTCGGTGCTGTCGGCGCTGACGTGCCTCATGTGCATGTATCTGAAAGTGATCTCCACAAGCGACTACCGTAACCTGTCCGCTGTCACGTTTTTGGGACTCGCGTTTCTCTCGTTGAGCGCGCCCGCCTTCATCATCCCGCCGAACGGCGTCTCGTGCGCACTGCGAAAACTGCTCTTCCCCATCGCCATCAGTGTGACCGTCTCGCCGATTTTCGTCAAAACCGTGCTCATCTGGAAGTCGTTGGGCTCGTCGAGCAGCTCGGTGCTCATCGCCGCCTCTCTGGTCGTCATTCAGACCGTCGTCTCGACCGAATGGCTTCTGTTGTCGTCGGAGACGTCCACCGAGTTTGTGGCCACGTTGCACGGCACCATGTGGAGATGCACGCCCGGCGACTCGGCCGAGGCGATGATCCTTCTCTCGTGCTGCCTCGTCGCCCTTCTATCGCTACTATCGTTCATTTTCGCGCTGGCCTCACTGAAACACTCGCAGAGCTTGCAACACTTGATGATTTCGGTAAGAGCTCATCGCGACGAATTGATTGATACCCCAACTTGACCGGTTTTGATCTACTACTTCAAAGTTTCAATAGGAAAACCGGTAACTTTGGGGGCATCAATCGATTCGCTGGAACAAGACCTGTCACACTGTCACACTGTCACGTTCAGATTCTTGCGATCCTCTTCGAGACGGCGCTCTACGTCTCGCTCCCGCTAATTCCGTACAAAACGCGCGACTCCGTCATGGCCACCGCGATTCTCGTCTTCTCATTCGTCACACTTCTCCTCAGTCACATGGGCAGGACGGTCGAGAAGGAGGTGTCCGAGAGCGGGACACTTCAGAAGGCGTCCGCGAACGACGCGAACTGGCTGCAGCACGTCGTCATGTCGCCGCAAGACCATCAACAACAGATGCAAATGGTGCAGAACTATCACACGGCGTCGACGCATCCACAATCGACGATGCAGAAGCAGCGGACGATGGAGGGATCGTTGCGACGCAACACATCGCTCTACGGAACCGAGGCGTATGGTGGGCACGAGAGTGGAAGTGCGCTCTATTGAGAATCATCATTGCAGAGCTGCCAAATCCATGAGAATCGGTCCGCGGCCGCGAAAGTACAAAAACCTTACTGACAACACATTCCACTAGCTTATTTATTATATGGATTTGATAATAAAAATGCGATCTTAATTGCCCAATAAGCGGCGAAATATACGCACCTGCGCCCCGCTGCCAGATGATGCGCTAATGGCGCAGGCGGTAGCGCACAGGTGAAATGCGATTGGCCAATCGACGCTGATAGGCCAATTTGAGGCCAATAATTGACAAACCGCAATTGGTGGCTCGCGAAACAGGCCAATTGTGGGCGAACCGCATTTTATTGCGATTGGCCAATTATTGGCCGAATATTTGCGAGATCGCGAAGAAATGCGACCGCTACCGTACTCCGCGCAAGACTTTTCATTTTCATTGAATTCCGGCCTACTTTTTCCTATTTTCCCATTTTTCATGGTTTTCTTGCAATTTTTTCGTCGAAACTTGACATTTTAGAGTTCTAACTACCGTTCAATTAGTTTTTTTTTCAGAAGAAATAGTGAATTTCATCGACAAAAGCACGTGTTCGTCGTCCAAAAAAGGAAAAGGTAATTTTTTCGACGATTATCATTTCAATTGGGTTAGTGAGCCAATTTCAGAAGTGCTCCACCGATACCGAGAGAGAATGTCAAATTTTCAATCGAATTGGGCGAAAAAGGAGAAAAAGGAGTGACCCGACACGGAAATGGTATGTTCAAACTAAAACACCGCTTCGGAACAGAATATATCTTTCAGAAAAGGAAGAAAAGGATTCATTGAAGTTCTCTGCCGCTGACGACGACGAAGAAAACCCAGGGATACCCCGACAAGAACTAAATATCAAAACGGTAATTTTTATATTTTTTTCGAAAAAGTGCAGAGTTTTCATACTGCTAGGGGAATGCTACTGAAGAAAGCAGGGAGAACTACTATTTTTCTTCTTACTTTTCAAACTACTATTGTTTCAGAAGCACGCGGACGCCCACCGACAACCGGAAACGACGGAACCGAACCATCGGAATCACGTGGATCGGCGACAACCGCGCAAGGACCCTGTGGATCGGCAAAATCTCTCAATAATTCGTTGCATTATATATATTTCCTCTAATAAATGCGTTTTCTTTTCGAATTTCGTCGATTTCCAGTGAATCCCGAAGCCATTTTTAGGCCCAGAAATTAATTGCCAGTGTTCGCGATAGGCCAATTATAGGCTCGCGAACACGCCCACAATGGGTCAAATGTTCGCGAAGTGGCCTATTATGGGTTCGCGAACATGCCCACAATGGGCCAAACGCATGCGATTGACCAATTGTGGCTGAAATATTGGCCAATAGTGGCTCTAGAGCGGCGATTGGCCAATATCCGGCCTACAATTGGGCTGTTTCCTGGTACTCACTTCAACAGCTCGCGAGCGATTTTTGACCCACAATTGGCTTAACGCATTTCACCTGTGGCGCGCCCGGCTGTCATGCGAAAGTTCGCGGGTTCGATCCCGTCACAAGGCAAAAGTGGTTTTTTTTTCTTTTTTCAATTCTCTTTCTCCGTAGAATCAAGGAAGATGACATTCGGAGGGGTTCGGAAATGAATAGTGTGTGTGTGTGTGTGCGAAAAACCTGTCCGAACAAATTAAATACATGTGTTTGGCCTTGCGTCCGTCAATTTTAGGCTGTGAACTTTGTTTGTCAACAACATCATCGTTTCTCCTCAAAAAATCACAATGTGACATGTACTTTGGTTCCTCTCCTATTATTCGTCCGTCCTCTGTCCGTCTTCTCCTCAGTAGTCGTCTTCGCCCTTCCAGAGAAACACACGAGAATCGGAACACAGGCCACGCCCACTTTCACTTGTGTGTCTTGAGCGTGTTAAAAAGAGGGCAAGAGAACCGCGTCGGCGCCGCCAGAAAACAGAAGACGCTAATCAATCATTGTGTGTGTGTGTGTATCCAGCCGATATCCAGTCCCGGATCACCCCCTTCTCCTTTTGATCCAATCAGTTTGGAACCAATCACCATTCATTCGTTTGTTCCTTCTCGTTCTTCTCAACCATTTTGCGACGATTTGAGACATGTTAAAGGTGGGTACACTAAACTTTCTCAAAAACGGGCTAAAACAGCGAAAAACACGATGAAAAGCGGCGCGGTGCGGTCGCGCGTCGCGGTTTTTGGCAAATTGCCAAGTTTATCGCATATCAGCCAGAAATGGCATTTGCCGCGTTGCGGTCGCGTTACGGTTCCAGTCAAACTGGCAAAACTGGAAGATGGTATATGACGCGTTGCGGTTGCGTCGCGGTTTTTGACAATTTGGCAAAATGCCAAGTTTATCCCAAAACAGCCAAAGATATGAATGAACGCGTCCCGGTTCTTGGCAAACTGCCTAATGCGGCCAAAAACAGGAAAAAAAGTATATGACGCGTTGCAGTTGCGTCGCGGTTTTTGGCAAATTGCCAAATTTGTCCCAAAACGGTCAACGCTGAAAATAGACGCGTTGCGGTCGTGCGTCGCGGTTTTTGACACTCTCCCAACTTTCAGCTATCACCCATCCTGCTGCTCACCGCCGTTTGTCTGGCGTTCGCGTTGGAGCACGGCGGGCTCGACGAGACGCTCGACGCGCTGTTTCCACGTGGCAGAGCCGGTGGCTCGGCGGATGATGACGTCATTTTTATCGATTTGACCGACGTGGATCACGCGAACGGCGCGGAAATCGCGCGCAATTTGACCGAAGAGGACACGAAAATCATCCCAACTCACATTGATTTCGCTGCTTTAAAGTGAGCGAGCGGAGAAAATCGATAATCGATCGATCGGTCGATCGATTGATTGATTTATTGATTAATTGCAGAGAGGCGTACGCGAAGGAGAACAAAGCCGAACGATTTTTGCCGTCTCGCCTCATTTTCGGAGAGGAGGAGCAGAAAAAGAAGTGAATTGCGAAAATAACTAATCGATAATTGATAATAAATAATATTTTATGCTTGTTGAAAAATTGCTTGTTGAAAAATTGTCAAAAAACGTCGAAAAAACCAGTTTTTCATTCAAAATCAACAAAAATTTGAAAAAAAAATTAAAGGCGCATGGATTTTTTCAACGTGCGGGTCTCGCCGCGGGATTACTGTAACAGTTGTAAAAAATTTCGAAATTGTTTTTCAAAAGATTTCGTGGCAATTTTCACTGGTTTTTTCGTAATTTTTCGTGAATTTCGCTTAAAAATTGATTTAAAACTCGAATTTCACTTAAAATTGACGAAAAACCATGAAAAATTCAAGAAAATCCGGTGTTTTTATGAGTTAACCACAGTTTTCTCGAATTTTCTATGTTCCTCTTCGTATTTCAAGCAATCTATTTCATTTTCGTTTCAGATGTCGCTGGTTTGGACATTCTTCGATAAGGACGTCGAGAAGACGCCGAACGAGACGAAATGCCGTCTGTGCACCTACAAATCGACCTTCCGAGGACCGACGTCGGCGATGATACGACACCTGAAACGAGTGCATCCCGAAGAGTTCCGTCGCGAGGAGGAGGAGAGGCGCAAGCTGGAAATGGAAATGGAAATGGAAGAAGAAGACGTCGAAGACTTGTGGGAAACGAATCCGGAAGACATGCAAAGAAGAGGAGAGGATGCGTTCTTCAAGTAAGTGAACGACTACATTTTGGGCCCATCTGGCGTTTTTTTTTTTGTGCTTTAGCTTCTAACCTATTCACTTCTGTCGAAAAGTGTCGAAAAATTGCGAATTTTCCGATGAAAGATTAAAGGCGCATGTGAAACTTGCAATTTTTCACATTTTTTGACTGTACTGAATAGACTTTTGGATAGAAAAAAGAAAAAAACACGTAAACAACACGAGAATTAAAACTGTTTTTCAGATGGTTCGCTTTGGATGGCGTGCCATTCCGTGTGGCCGAAGGCGAAGGTCTCCGCAATTTTCTCCAACATATCTGTCCCCTTTTCAAAATTCCGTCCATCGAGGTCGTCAAGGAGCGCGTCGCCGAGCTGAGGCGTGAACATCCGGACATTTATAAACAGAGGAGCTGGGAAAGCGAGGACGAGGACAGCGAGGTGGACAGCGACTTCGAGGAGGATGTGTCCGATGGAAACGCTGCTGGCACATTCTTCTAATAGAAAACCACTAACAGTGACTAAATCCTACTCTATATTTCCCCGCATTTTCTCAATTTTACCACTTTTTTCCAAAAAAAGAAAGAAAGAAAACAACAAAGCAATGGAACAGTTGAACAATAAATAATCAATAAATAGACCTGGAAAAGAGATTATCTCAAATTCGTTGGCGTTGCGCCTCGGCGGTGAATTTCTGATTTCTGATAATTTGTCTCTTAAACTATCAAAAAAACGTCAAAAAATGCCGGTTTTCACTTGAAATCAACTAAAATTCAAAAAAAATTTAAAGGCGCATGGACTTTTTTCAACGCGCGGGTCTCGCCGCGAGATTACTGTCACAGCTGTAAAAAACGTGTTTCTGAAAACACATTTTCGAAATCGGTTTCCGAAAGATTTTCTTGCAGTTTTCCCCAGTTTTTTTTCGTAATTGATCGTAAATTTCTCTTTTAATCTGATTAAAAGTCGAATTTCAGTTGAAATTGGCAAAAAACCAGCACAAAAATCTTGAAAATCCGGTAATTTCATGAGTTTATCGCAGTTTTCTCGAATTTTCTATGTTCCTCTTTCTATTTCAAGCAATCTATTTCATTTTCGTTTCAGATGTCGCTGGTTTGGACATTCTTCGATAAGGACGTCGAGAAGACGCCGAACGAGACGAAATGCCGTCTGTGCACCTACAAATCGACCTTCCGAGGACCGACGTCGGCGATGATACGACACCTGAAACGAGTGCATCCCGAAGAGTTTCGTCGCGAGGAGGAGAAGAGGCGCAAGCTGGAAGTGGAAGACGTCGACGTCGACGACCAGTTGGAGGCGGCAATGATAAGACACCTGGAAGAAGCGCATCCCGAAGAGTTACGTCGCGAGGAGGAGAAGAGACGCAATTTGGAAGTGGAAGACGTCGACGTCGACGACCAGTTGGAGGCGGCAATGATAAGACACCTGGAAGAAGCGCATCCCGAAGAGTTACGTCGCGAGGAGGAGAAGAGACGCAATTTGGAAGTGGAAGACGTCGACGTCGACGACCAGTTGGAGGCGGCAATGATAAGACACCTGGAAGAAGCGCATCCCGAAGAGTTACGTCGCGAGGAGGAGAAGAGACGCAAGTTGGAAGTGGAAGACGTCGACGTCGACGACCAGTTGGAGGCGGCAATGATAAGACACCTGAAAGAAGCGCATCCCGAAGAGTTACGTCGCGAGGAGGAGAAGAGGCGCAAGCTGGAAGTGGAAATGGAAGACGTCGACGTCGACGACCAGTTGGAGGCGGCAATGATAAGACACCTGAAAGAAGCGCATCCCGAAGAGTTACGTCGCGAGGAGGAGAAGAGGCTCAAGCTGGAAATGGAAATGGAAATGGAAGAAGAAGACGTCGAAGACCTGTGGGAGACGGATCCGGAAGAGATGCAAAGAAGAGTGGAGGATGCTCTCTTCAAGTAAGCGAACGACTACATTTCAGACCCACTAGGCGTTCTTTTCTGTGCTTTTGCTTCAAACCTATTCAGTTCCATCGAAAAGTGTCGAAAAATTGCGAGTTCTTCCGCGGGTAAAATCCGGCCCGGGATTTCAGTGCTAACTTCAAAGTACCTATTCTAACGCTGAAATTCATGTTTTTAGTATCAAAAATTTACTGGAAATTGATAATAGGTGCGGTTTCAAACGTTTAAACACCGAAATTTTGCCAGCCGGGCGAAAACGGTTTTTTAACAAAGTGCCTGGTCCGGATTCTGAAAACCCTGCAGAACTGGCGATTTGTCGCAAGTTACTGTATTTTGCGACACTACTGAATACTATAGCCGTGATTCGATGTGTTTCAAACGCGCTCCGCTGAGACAGTACTTCGGCTCGGCCGAAATTCTTTTCGAGATTTTGTCGTTTTCCGCCCAATTTCCTCAATTTTTTGGGGAAAAACTGAATGAAAATGTTGATAAGCTGCCCTTTAATCAGAATTTCAACTGCTTTTGTCGAAAAAATGAAGAAAAACGGGCGAAAACAGAAAAGAAATTCGCCGCCGCCACCCAGAAATTTGGCTTGCGTTCAATGGAGCGCGTTTAAAAACGCGAATCACGGCTATAGTAAAAAACACAAAAATATTGGAGAACGACACAAGACAATGGGAATTGTTTCAGAATGTTCGCTGCCACTGACGTGCCATTCGATCTCGTCCGAAATGTCCATTTCCGCGAGGCCATTCGATCTCTCAATCGCCGTTTCAAACTGCCGTCCGTCGCGGTGGTTAAGGAGCGCGTCGCCGAGCTGATGCGTGACCATCCGGACATTTATAGACGCCAGAGCTTGGATAGCGACTTCGAGGAGGATGTGTCCGATGGAAACGCTGGCACACCGTTCTAATAGAAATTCACTAACAGTGACTAAATTCTACTCTATATTTCCCGCCCGCATCCCCTCCATTTTACCACTATTTTCTCACCGTATGCTCTTTTTTCCAAAAAAAAAGAAAGGAAAGAAACAATCAAGCGATGAGTGAGCACGTGCCAGCAATAAAGTTAGATATCCACAAAAAAACAAAGCAATAGGACAGTAGAACAATAAATAATCAATAAATAGACCCGGAAAAGGAGATCATCTCAAAGGCGATGGCGCTGCGCCTCGGCGATGAGCTCCTCCTTCGTCAGATACTCCATGATGGCGAAGCCGTTGAAGCCGTGCGAACGGTCCACGTAGATTTTGTGACTCGTCATTCCTTGAATGTATTTGCTGCAAAACAGAAAAAGATAGTTTTGAAACAGTTTTTCGCCCATTTTTCAATTTTTTAAAAAGTCAAAACGATACAAATTCGGTTGAAATGACTGAAAATGATCATATCGGCGATTTTCGTCACTAAAAATGCGCCCAAACTGAATGGAATTGCTAGAAAATCATTCTGAAATGCTATCCGCTCGGAAACACTGGAAACTTGGAAAAAATGAAATTATCAGTAAAAAAGCTCGTTTCTCAATGATTTTCGAGCAATTTCAGTCGAAAAATGGGATAAAAATGGTCAAAAATGTCAATTTCACTCTAAAAATTTAAAGGCGCATGGACTTTTTCGACGTGTGGGTCTCGCCACGAGATTACTGTTTTGTTGTGAAAAATTAGGAAAAATCCGTTTTTTTCGACATTTTTTGACGGCACATTGTCACTCACATGGCGACGTTCTCGTCGATGGTGGCGGAGAAGGAGACGGGCGCGTGCAAGTGATGCAACACGCGACGCACGTCGATGAGCCAGTAGGACGCGGAGGTGTCCCTGATGAGCTCCTCCCGATGGAGTTCGGTTTTGGCGAGCCACTCGAGAAACGCGCGACGGACGAGATTGAACGCGGTGAGGCGGGTGCCGAGGCGGCACGGAATTTGGCCGACGAGCTCGTAGGGCGTCGTGTTTTGGGCGATTTGCGAGTTGAGACCGTCGCGGAGCACACAGACGGCCGCTTGCGACGCGCCGTCGAGGTGCTCGTTGTCGGGCGTCACGCCGATGTAGACGGGCGGCTCGATGTCGTAGTGCGGGAAGGCGGCGGAGAGCTCGGCGAGCCACGCGGCGAACTGCCGGCGGTCCATCTCGAATTTGTGGTCGTCGTGTCGAAACTCGCCGCGCTTCATTCCGAACACCTGGAACCCGGTGTTTGGGTGTTGATTTTGAAAGCGAATCTATTGATTTTTTGGGTGCCGACACTTTTCCGATGGTATTTGGAGATCCGAAAGAGCTATCAGAAAGTTAACGACGATGCTCCGTAAATCGACACTTGCACCTCATATCCATGGGGAACCAAAAACATGAGGTGTCGATTTACGGGGGAATCGTGGAAATGGGCGAATTAGCGATAGAGCGCGCTTGATAACCTTGTTGACTTTTGACCTCATTGTATCTCGAGAACCAAAAGAGCTATCAAAAAGGTGTCAACTGCAAAGTTGTAGCTCTTTTTGTGCTCTTCAACTTTGTAGTCGACAACTTTTTGATAGCTCTCTCGGTTCGCGAAATGGAATGAGGTCAACAGTCAGTACTGTCTCGATTCTTGTTATCGTTAACAAACCAAGGTTTTCAAACACACTTTATCGCTAATTTGGCCATATGATCAGAAATGGGGGGTTTCAACGATTCCCCCGTAAATCTACACATCGTCGTTAGAACCCTGCTTTCCGGTTCTCTCGCTTAATTACAATAAAACGCACTTGACGCAATATCAAATTTGAAGTTTTTGCCGGTTAAAAATCGAAATTCCGACTTCCGTTTTTCCTCTATTTTTCACTTCCGCCCACCACTTTTCCCCAATTTTCCGGACCCACCGCGTTGTACTCGTGATTGGGCGTCGAGAAGATGAACATGCGCGGCATCAGCTCGCCGAGCACATTCGCCACAAACTGTTTGGCCGCGTCGAGTGGCATGTGCTCGACGACCTCCATCGAGACGATCGCGTCGAGGTCGGCGAATCGATGGTCGGCGACGAGAATGTCGCCGACGAACGAGCGGAAGAGCACCGGAAGGCCCGCCTCGCTGGCCAACACCTCTTTCTGACTCGTCAAGTACTTTCTGGAAAGGGAATTGTTTCTAAGACGAAGACAATCAACCAAACTGGAGGTATTTCGATTTCCACTGATATTTTAAAACACGGACCGATTCCTGACTGCCGCCATGTCACAAAAACTCCCACTGGAAAAGATTGAGCATTTTGAAACGGTTTACGACAGGGTGCCGGTCTAATAGAGGGTGCCGGTCCATTTTTCAACCGCTAGCTCCAGATGCCGGTCTATTGGGCCGTTCTAATACAGGTTTTACGGTATCTCCCCTGTTTTCTGGAATTTTCGAACAAGTAATCTATGGAAAATGAAGATCTTGGTGTCCTCTACATAGTAACGTTGAGCTTTCAAACTTTTACAAATTACCAACAAAGTTAGAAGCCGAAAAGTTATCGTTACTTCTTGGCTTCAATAACTTTGTTGGTAATTTCTAAAAGTTTGAAATCTCAACGTCATTTTGTAGAGGACACCTGGATCTACATTTTCCATAGATTACTTGGTCGAAAATTCGAAGAAACCGCTAGCTATGCTTGGAGGTGATAGTAGGGCCATTATAAACGAGTGGTTTTGTGCAGATGGATCGTGGTTGGGGGACATCAGAGAGAGGGTTGGGGCCCGCCCGCATCATCGTTGAAGACTTAGCCCTCCCACACCCTAGACTATGAGTCATCATGAAAATGTCTCCTTGTTACGAAGCACGCGCGTAACAGCTGTTAGGGCCGGCACCAGAGATGTCCGGAATTCCGACTTCCGACTTCCGGGTTGTTTTTTTCATTCCAAATTCCTACTTCCGGACATCTCTGGCTGGCACCCACAACTGATACAACAGTTACCCGTCTGGAACGTTACGACCATCACCCTCCCCCCTTCGGTCTTGCTACTTCCGGATGTGGTGGGGGACCCGCACGACTGCTCGAACAGTCCTATGTTTGTGGACGCACGAGTGCCCGAACTTGTGGGACTACTCTCAGGGAATTCGATATCGATCTGCAGCAGGAGAAAAACATATCCGCGCAGGTAACTACAAGCTTGTTACGGGCCAGGGCAGATATGTATTTCACCGAATCAGACATGTAACTTGTATCATACATGTAAACTAGCGAATCAGACATGTAAATCTCCTGCACAGATTTGTAAATGTCCTGCTCAGATCTATAGTTTTTTACATGTCTGATCAGGGCTGCTGCAGGTCTGTCATTTCTGTGCATACTTGTAAAACTCCTCAATAGACTTGTTTTTTGTCTGTATTCTGCGCAGATATGTTTTTCTCCTGCTGCAGATCGATATCGAATTCCCTGAGTAGTTTGTGCCCGACACCTCCCGACCGCCCCCCCCTTTCTACACTATTTCACTTACTGAAGGAGCTGCTGTCCGACGGAGAGCGCCGTTTCGTCAATGTCCACCGATAGAACGTTGATGACGCCAATGGAGCCGAGATATTCGCCGAGCGACCTCTCCAGAGACATCTCGCCGCATCCCATGACGGCGAGCCGCGCCACGTCCACTCCGGACCGCTTCTTGAGACGTCGCAGTGTGTTGCGGACGAACGAGTTGCGTTGGACTTGGAGTGGCGGCTGAAAGAACGCCTTCTTGCACTCGTGATCGTCGACGTCCGACGTTTGCGACGACGAGTCGCCGTAGATGGCGTCACGCCACTCGTCGTCTCCGCTTTTTCTCGTCGCACGTCGTCGTTGCCGATTGTCACGCTGATTCTTGTACTTTGGACGGAATTGCTCGGCGTCGGCGAGCTCGAGCTCTCTGTCCACCGGCTCCAGAAGGGCCATCTCCAGTTGATCGTACGCGTTCACATACGTTTCCTGCAAATTTAAAAAAAAAATTGAAAATTTTCCAAATTTAGAAAAAAAATTAAAAAATTCGAAATTTTGAAAAAAAAATCAAAATTGAATTTTTTTCAACTTTTTGAAATTTTTCGAAAATCAGGGTGTTTAAAGCTCAGTTTTGGTGATTATTTTATTGAAAAATTATTTAAATTAAAAAAAAAAATATTTTTTTCGAACGAATTTTTGATTTGAAAAATTGAAAATTTCGAAAAAAAAATCAAATTAAATTTTTCAATTTTTTAAAAAATTTTCTGGAAAACCAGCCTGTTTTGATGATTTTTTTTGTAAAAAATTGGTCCATTTAAAAAAATTAAAAAATTTTCCCGCTCACATCGTCATAAGGCGCTCCCCATCCATCGTCGAAGCTCGTCATTTTTTATTTCGAAATTTTTTTTCTCAAATTTTCTGAAATTGTAATATTATTTTTGTAATCAAAATAATAAACTATAAATAGTAATAACTACGCGCAATTGACACAAATTAGCAAAAATTCAAAATTCGAAAAAAAAAAATTTTTTTTGAAAATTAAAATTTCAAAAAAATTTTCATTTATGTACATTTTTCGTATTACAATTTTGTCAGAATTTCGTCAATTTTCTCAAATATTCAAAAAAAAAAGTTTAAATTCAAAAATTTACAAGGGTAAAATCATCAAACGGGGGTCGAGAGGGTACCAGTAACTACAAAAAAAACGGGTATTTTCTGAAAAAAAGGCGAAAAAAGGAAGCGAAAAAAACAGAAGAAAAGAAACAAAAAGATTATAATCTGAAAATGGAGAGGAAAAATTACAAAAAAAAAATTCAAATTGCCACCAAAAATGCAAAAAAATGTTTTTTTTTCATGAGTTTTTCAAATTGGCGGCAGTTCAAATTACAAGAAAAAATGGGAGAAAAAGAAAAAAAGAAAAGAAAAAGAAGGGCCCTTCTTCAACGTCTTCTAATTGAATGTAGTCGTCGCCATCATCGTCGTCGTCAGATTCGGATTCAGAAGTCGTCAATCGGCGGCTCCGCCTCCTCCGCCGACGTCGTCAATTTTCGATAGATGGCGTAGAAGAGGGCGAGTAGGTGTAGTCATAAGATGACGCAACACCGACAAATGCCTGCAAAGAAGCCTGCGGAGAAAATCGATATTGAGCCGAGGCTCCGCCCCCTTTTCGGCGGAAAGTGGGCGGAGCCTAATAGAGAGTTAGAACTTGAAGACCAAAAAAAAAGAAACACAGTTAGCGGATCTATTCGACGGGGTTTTTAAATTTTAGAGTCGCTACTACTTTTGTGCAAAAATCAGTCACACCATGCCAGTTTTCGTGTGTGTGACATACCCAAAAATTGTGTGTGTGTGTGACAGTGTGACAGTGTGACAAGTGTGTGTGTGTGACCGACCGGGTGGTGTGCCTGATTCTTGTTCACCTACCGCCTCTGTTGACGACGTTGTCGGCTGGCGGTGTCGCCGGCGCAAAGTAGGCGTGGATCTCGATGTGCGGTCGGTTTTGCTGAAATTCGAGCCGTTTTCAGATCAGATTTTCTTTCAGAAGACGTGCACCGCACCTGAAATCTGACGATCGCGTCCTTCGACACATTCTGACAGTCGTACAGATCGATGCGCTTCAACACTTTGCACTGTCGCAAATTGGCGAGTGTCGCGTCCGTCAACTGCGGACAATTGTCCAACTCGAGCACCTGGAGTGTGTCACGATGCTTCGCCGCCAGATTCTGAATCGACTCGTCGGTGATGAGCTCACAGTGCGACAGCGAGAGCTCGTGAAGTGCCGCGCACTGGTTGGCCAGCGCGTTGATCGTGTGATCCGAGACGAGCGAGCAGTCCTCGATGTCGAGCCGCTCGAGCCGCTTGCACCCTTTCGACAGCGGCAGGAAGCCGTTGTCGCCGAGCAGATTGCAGCCGGCGAGCTCGAGCACGCGCAGCGAGTGCGCCGTCTGGCCGAGCGCGATCAGCGATCGATCGGTGATCTGGTTGCAGTTCGACATGCACAGATACTCGATGCCGTGCGCGCCGTTCGCAATGTTCTGCACTGTGGCGTCGGTGACTTGCTGGAAGAGGTTTCTCTTTCAGGAAAGCTAGTCCCCCTCCCCTCTCACTTACAAAACACTGCAACATGTTGAGCTTCTTCAGAGCGCCCATCTGCTGCTCGACAGGCGCAAACACGTTCTCGGTGAGACCCTCGCATCCGCGCAGTATCAGTGTGTCGAGGTGGGGACAACTCTGCAGCACAATTTGCACACCGCGATCCTGAATCGCGTCACACCACGAGATGTTGAGATAGGTGAGTTGCGCGCATCCGTCGCCAATGTAACGGCACGCGCGGTCCGTGATCGACGAGCAATTCTCGAGATTCAGATATTTGAGTTTGTGACAGTGACGACCGAGATTCTCGCACGACGCGTCGGTGACACGTTTGCAGCGATAGAGGCTGAGGTGTTCCAGGTTCGCACACTTGGCGGTGAACGTTTTGAGCGCCGAATCGTGCACATTCTCGCATCCCTTCAACGAGAGCTCTTTGAGGAAGCCGCCGCATCGGCGCGCGAGATTCTCGACGACCGCCGTTTTGACGTCACGCTGAAAGGTGAACAGATCGACGCGCTGCCAGTTGGAGCCGTCGAGGGCGAGCACGTTCCACGAGCGACACACTTGTGCCGAACGGCACAACGCTTTTGTGTCGAGGAATGAGAACACTTTGAGCAGGATCTCTTTGGGCAGTGTTCGATTGATCAGCGAGTTGTCGGGTTGGATGGCGGACAGTGTGGTGATCAGGTACATCTGGAACGAGGAGGGAGGTGTGAGACGCAAAGGGATCCGGAAGTGAGACGGAACACGGGCTATAACTTTTTTCGAAAATGTTCGCTTGGAAAAACGGTGGACTGATCACAGGGAACCTTGCGAATTTTCGCGCGCTCCGAAACTTGGGGGCGTGGCCACTTGGCAAGTGCCGCACGGTCCAAGCTCCGCCCACTTTCGCAATTTTCAGTCATCACACCAATCACCGCGTTTCTGAGGCGGAGTCACGCGCGCTGATGCAATGGGCGCAGTTTCAACCGTGCGGCAATTGCAAATTGGCCACGCCCCCCAATTTCGGAAATTCCCTTGACCACTCGATAGAACTCATCGTATCCTAAATTCTATCAGTTGACCGTATTCCAAGAAAAAATTTCGGAAAAAAAAGTGATAGCCGCCTCGCGTACCTGATTCTGTTTCGCCTGAATCACCGGATGCGTTTTGTGCGCTTGCTGAGCACGTTTCGCTCGTTCGCCACGTCTCGCCGCCACCGTCGTGCTTCGACGATCCGATGACGACGTCGTTTCCATCGTTCTCTCTAGATGGCGAGTCTGAAAGAAGGCGTGGACATTGACGTCAAATGGCGCCGCCGCCGTCGGCTAACGATAAGCATTCAGCGGAAATAGAAACGGAGGTGGATGAAGCAGGGTTGTCAACAGGCCGATTCAGAATTTTCAAACAAGTTGTCTATGCAAAATGTAGGATCTCGGTGTCCTCTACACAATGACGTTTAGCTTTCAAACTTTTATAAAGTACCAACAAAGTTAGAAAACCCGGAAAGTGCCTTCTAACTTTGTTGGTACTTTACCAATAGTTGAAAGCTCAACGTCATTTTGTAGAGGGCACCAATATCTACATTTTGCATAGATTACTTGTTCGAAAATTCCAAGGAAGAAGGGAGATATTTGGCGGCCCGGCACCCGCTGACAAGCCAGGGATGAAGTGCGAGCGAGCGGACACGACAACGAAAACGACGAAAGATCTCATCTCATCTCATTTCCCCTTTGTCCTTGCCGCTGCTAGCACCGTCCCCCTTTCTGACATCTGTCGTTTGTATCAGTAGTCCTTGAAGTGCACTTGCAGAGAGCGAGGGCACCCCTCTCTCCCTATCGCTCGCTCCCAAAGCACACCGACCAACCCCCAACCGATCAGCAACGACGGATCTCATTTTTATGTCGGAAGAAGAAAAGAATGGCGAACAGGTGGCCCTTCGCCCCCAAATGATCGGTCGTTTCTTTCTTCCTTCTTCTCAAGGACACGACCCGGCGGGTGATTTCGAATTTTTCGTTCGGCGCCCGCCAAACATAAATCTCGATTGGAATGCTGTGAGGGGTGGGGCGAATTCCAGGAAGTGTGGGGAATTACGCTCCACCGCACTTGTTGGAAAACCCTCTCGATCCTCAATTCTATCGAAAGAAAGAGAATAAGGGGGGAGCCGATAAGCCGCTGAGATCACAGGACACTAAGACGATGAACGAGCACCGTTATGAAGTCGAAAAACCTGAGACAGCATGAGGACCCCCAAATCTCGCCCCGCTCCAAAATAACACATTTTTCCGCTTCCACCCGGTTCCCACTCAAAAATTCCGCCGCCATTCTCTCTCCCTCTCTCCACAGGACTTTGGGAATGTCTAATGGCTTCTTCCCCATCCGTCGCTCCCCAGAGAACGAGACTGGGAGCTCCTGCTGGGACCCACTGGTACCGCCCGACACACACAAAAAGTGCACACTACTAGTCGTCAGCGGGGGGCTATAAAAAGCGCCTCGTCCTCGTCGTCGCCGTTGCGGTCGTCGCAATTCATCATCAATTCATAATAGCACGGGACGTCTTCTCTCTCTCTCTCTCCACTTGAGACTCACAAGAGAAGCGCTTGTTTGTGCGAGAGAAGTCAGTGTGAGGAATCCGAATCAGAGGAAGGAGAAAAAGAAGAACGAGGGGCGGCGAGCCGTGTCAAAACAATAACAATAACAGAACCTAGCCAGTTTCCGTAAATACGCACTGGACTATATAGTCGAGAAGAGAACACTTGGAAACGTCGAGGCGCGGCGTAGGAGCGCGTGCACACACCCCACGGAACGGAACGAAGCGAAAAACAACAGGAACAGAGCGCGGAAAAAGAGGGAAAAGAGGAAAAGCGAACGAAATAAGCATAATCCAGTCACTGGTGTTCCTGCAGCTGGAACAGTAGTCAGAGCTACAGTAGATACAGTACCGTGCAAAATTATACGAACCGGGCAGTTTTCCTCTCATTTTCTTTCCCAATTTTCAAGAATCCAATCGGGCCAAAATTTATAGAGATTGTTCCAAATACTTCGAAAACATGCTTGCCAAAACATTAGCACTTCACTGTTAGAGAAAAATAAAAGTGAGAATTGAGAAGAAAACTGCCCGGTTCGTATACTTTTGCACGGTACTGTATCTATTATGGCCTCGTTTTGTAGACATCTATGGTCCGCAAACACCGCCACGCTTTTTCTCGATTTCACCGTAATACTGTCAAATTTCCCGTAGGCGGTCCTTCATTTTTTCGACGGACAAAGTTACAAGTTTGATTTTAAGGCAGCTCCTCAACAAGGAAAACCGACAAAGTAGCGAGTCACAGCGACAGTACAGTAATCTATTATGGTCCGCAAACACCGCTACAGTAACCCTATCCATCCCGCCTCATCCAGAAACGCCGATTAGCTCGTCTAGCCCCCCTGGACATCAAACATCGGGGGATCAAAAGCGATGCTCCCTTCTCCCTCTCTCATGGTCCATTTCCCAACAAATGGGATGGGATCATCTCAGTGAGAACAAGGAAAGGGGAAGGGGAAGGGCGGAAACGAGACGAAACAAATAAAAAAAAACGGAATGAATGACCATCAGGAGACGATAACGACAACAACGACGACGACGACGACGACAAGAGAATCGCGAATCCAGAGGCCATTTGGCGTCTTTTGGCGCGCGCCGGCGCCGTGGCCGTCGAAATCAGCTGACACTGACATATATCTAACCAACCAGCACGGGGGGCAGAAAGAGAGAGAGGGGAGCGAGGAAAGAGCGCACGGGCGCGCACGCACGCACGCACCAGCCGACACAAGCGACGACGAATCGAATGGAATTGAGCGAGAGAGAGAGAGACAGAAAAGCGGTTGTTTCTCTCTCCCTCTCCCTCTCTTTTCTCGTGATTCGGGTCAGCAGGGGCTCCTCTGGGTTCTCTGTCCCCCCGGGCGGCGGCGGCGGTGTTCAGTGTCCAGTTTCTCTCTCTCTCTCTCTCTCACTCGCTTCTCTCTGTTTTCGACGCGTTTTCGACCAGAAACGATGGGCACATAGTGAGAGAGAGAGAGGGAGAAAAGAGACTAAACCAGCTGATTCCTTCCCTTCCTTCCTTCCTTCTTTCAGTAAGAAGATTGATTGGAGCAGAAGGAGAGAGAGAGAGAGAGAGAGAGCACTTTGGAGCAACGTGCTCTTCTCTTCTCTCTCGCGCGCGCACGGAGCTCATGTGATCTCTCCAGGCTCGCGAAAGCGAAAACGAAAATGAAAATGAAAACGAAAACGAAAAATGAAAAACAAGGCCGGATTGCGATTTTCAAGAATGGATTTCGGATCGCTTTAAATTTCAAGAATAAAAGTGAAATACTGAGAGCTAACAGAAAATTTGGGACAGTTCTTCAATATGGACCTTTTCAGCGTCAATTTTTGGCGTTTTTCTTGTTTTTAAGCTATTAATACTGGGGTCCGGAAGATGAAAAACGGAGCTCTAAGGTCTTTTGGACATTTCTGAGGGCCTTGGACTTTCATTTCAGGCTAGTAGGCTAGAAGGCTCACAGAAGCGCTTCAACGTCTTCTAGACCCATCCGAAGCTCTAGGGCACTTCCGAAAGACGTCTAGACGTTCCAATCGCCCTCTCGCAGGTCTGCTACGCAGTGCCGTCGAGAAATGTCGAAAAATTCGGATTTTTTCAAAATTTTTCTACCGCTGAAAATTGAATGCGCGACGAGACCCACGCGTCGAAAAAGTCCATGCGCCTTTAAATTGTTTGTTGAAATCAACTGGATTTCACTCCAATTCCGCCTACCTCATCGGTTTTCCGACGCCGTCGTGTGTCACGTCACGTGTCACGGTCCGTGACCGCTTCCAGTCCACTGTCGCCGATTCGAAACGTCGCTTCGCTCGTCTCGCCGCTTCCCGGTTTCTGAACCGATTAGGCGTTTTTCCCAACAAAAACTGGGTGTCAAGCTACCATCGTGGAAATTGTGCGAACATCGCTCGACTCGTCGCGTTTCTCGACATAAAAACGGCGGTGCGGTGGGATTTGTGAGGCCCAGAATGCTCCGAGAGCCGGCGCCGGGTAGCCGCGCCAGTGCGTCTGCAAAAAGGGGGCGGAGTCTGTGAGGAGGGGCTCAAAATGACAAAAAATCGCTTACAATATGATTAGTGACGGCTACAGTGCAGCCTTTTTCGGTCAATTTTCCAATCCGATCCATGAAATCCGCCTGAATCGCGCGGCCCGTCTCCTTCTGATAGGCGGTGTCGTGGAGCAGTGCGTCGACGTCTTCCACCACCACAAACTGAAGGTTTTCGAGCTCGGCGAGCCGTGTGACAGCGTCCCGGAGCTCTCGGATGGTTTCCGGTCGCACACAAACGATGCGGTGAAAGAGGAGCTCGTCCTGGGAGTGCTCTTGCTCCGCGAGCCCGTGCTTGAGCAGAAGGTCGGTTCGAAGCGCGATCGCGCTGATCCACGCGACGCGCGCAGTTTTTCGTCGTTGCGAGAGGAGGAGCCGGGCGGTCAGCGAATAGCAGATTTGCGTCTTTCCGACACCCGTCTCGCCGTCGATCTCGTAGCATTTGCCGGGCGCCAACGCGAGCACCGCGTCGAGCTCGCCGAGCCGGCTCCGTAGGAAGAGCCCGTCGGCTCGCAGTCGTTCGAGCATCTCGAGCCCCGTTTCGTGCCGAAATTCGAGCTCGCGCGGGTCCATTGCAAACTGGAAAATTGATTGAGAGAAAAAAAAATTATTACAATGAAAATAATAAAAAAATAGAAATTTTGATTTTTTCCACACAACTTTCGCATTTTTTTTCGCTATTTTCTTCCAAAAAATCTCTCTAAATCGTTTATTTTCGCATTTTTTTTCGCGCTCTGTATTTTTTTTTGCATATTTTTGTTGTATGTACAAGTCTTACTTGAAACGAACGAACGAGTGGCGGGGGAAGAAAAATTGCAGTAAATCGGTGTGGAAAGAGAGAGAAAAAAACGAGGAAAATACGAGGAGGAGATTATAACGAGTAGCAATGTGTGATCAGAGAAGAGACAAGAATCTAGTGGACGACACACACTAATTGTTTTTTTTTTTTTGGAATTGGAATTTTTTCCGCAAAGCTATTAGTGTGTGTGCGACTAAACTCATCAATGATACAGCGAAACGAGAGAGAAAAAATTTTCCGAAATTTTGCGCGCGTATGAGAGGAATGAGAGAGAAAGAGAGGATTTTAGATTGGTTTGTTGAGAAGCGACAAAAAAAAAGAAAGGTATCATGGATTAGAGGTGTATATGGATAGATTTAGAGGAGGGGAAAACGGGGGAAGGAATTATTGAGTCGAGGTGGTGGCGGTGGCGGTGGCAGTGGCGGCAGAGGCCTGTTGTTGCTCTTGGCTCGGAAGAATTGGGACGATGAGGTGCTCCTGCTGCATCAGATTGTACTTCGAGACGTATGTGGTGAACCTGAGCGACAATATAAGAATTGTTATGCACCTATTTGGATTTGTCGAAAAATGTTGAAAAATGCGAAAAAAATTGCGCGTTTTTCCGCATTCAAGCCAAATTTCCCGGAAACGGCCATTTTTCATCGGTTTTCACCCGGTTTCCTTCATTTTTTCGACGGAAAAAGTTGAAATTTCAGGTGTAAGGAAGCTCCGCAACAATTTCAACCAATTTTTCCCTAAAAAATGAAGGAACTTCGGCGAAATCTCAAAAAGTATACTGAGAACAGCGAGGCGCGTTTGAAACACAAATCACGGCGACAGTATTCAGCTATGTCGAAAGATGGCGAAAAATGCAAAAAATTACGAGTTTTTCCGCATTTTTCAACTCTAAAAACGCATCTCGTGGCGAGACCCGCGAGCCGGCAAAGTTCATGCGCCTTTAAATTTTCATTGAAATCGACTAATCTTTTTTCAACGCGCGGTACGTTTTCAGTGGTGAAAAGTGTCAAACCGAGATCATGGATGCCAAAAATGCGAAATTTTTCAATGAAAATTTAAAGGCGCATGGTCATTTTCAACGCGTGGGTCTCGCCACGAAGTACGTTTTTAGTGGTTAAAAATGCGGAAAAACTCGCTATTTTTCCCAATTTTCGACATGAATTGATCTCAAATTGGCTCATTTCACTCACCGCTTGCAGAGATGAGTCTCGCTCTCGAACTCGTCGAAAAGTTTGCGATGATGGAAGAAGGCGTGCGAAAAGATGCGATAGACGCGACGAGCGACGGAGCCGAGCTTCGAAATCGAAATCTCCTTGATATTGACGCGGCTCGGAAAATATTTATTAGAGTTGAGCAGTGTGGCGGCGCCGTCGAGCGTGTGACGAGTGTAGTCGATGGCCGGGCACTCGTTCGGGTTTTTGTGGGCGGCGCAGAGGAAGATCCACTGTTCTGTCGCCGTCATTTGTTGGCACGTCTCGGGAACACACTCTCTCTGCCAGAAAACACAATTAAAATCGACTGAGGGCGGCAAAGGGTGAAAACCTGGAGAAGGAGGGCGAGGCCGTTGAGTTCGATGCAAAACTGCCGCAAATGCTCGTATTTCCACACACCTTCGTCTTGATCTGCGAGAAAATCGAGATTTTTCGCGTCGAAACATTGAAAATCGGTGGATTTACCCAGCGGCGGCGTCAAAATCGTCTCAACATCGGCGGGATTCGATTTGATCGTTTGCTGAATGAATTGCTGAATGTTCAGCGCGCTGTCCATCTCCTCGAACGCCATCGGTGGCCAGCAATTCCAGTCCTACAAAGAAATTCGGTAAAAATCGCCGCGAAATCGCAGATTCTCACCGCTCGCTTAGTGCCCGGACCATTCCGCCGAACGACACGATTCTCGGCAGCGACCGTCATGTTTGACACTGAAAATCGATATTTTCGGACGGAAAATCGTTAAAACACAATTTGAACGCAAAATTTGCGCGGTTTTGAGCTGGAAAACGTGTGAAAACGGTTGAAAAATGAAACAACAAATTGGGAGCATCGAGAAGTGCGTCAACGCGTCGCGAAGTGCGCCAGCAACACTCTTGACGTCTTTTTGGTTTTTTTCCGCGAATTTCAATTTTCAGAGAATTTTCAGCTTTTTTATTTAAAAAAAAGACGATTTTTCTCACTTTTTCTTTAAAAAAAAAGTAAAAAAAAGCGACGAAAAGTCTGTATTACTCGTATTTTTACAATATTTTTTTCCAGATTTTTCGCTCAAATCGCTCTTCCCCTTTTCCGAATCAGTTCAGTATTTTCAGCTTTGTGTTCAGGTAAATTGCAGTGGGGATTTGTGATCTTAAATATGAAGGGTTTCAGATAAGGAACCGATGGGATATCAGATGTCGGTCGACGATTCGACGGGACCGCAAGTAAATATTCAAACACTTGCTTTAAATTGGGGAAAACCAGCCCTAAATCACTTCTCCGGCTCCCTTTTTTGCACTCAAATTTAATTTTTATTATAGTTTTTTTTCTCTTTTGTCTTTCTATTATCAAACCTTCATTTTGCGCTATTTAACTTTTCTGTGAATCCCCAGAGTGAACCCGTGCGGTTTTGAGTTTCCGGTGCCGTTACCGACTCCTTTTTTTGTTCTTTTAGATCCAAAACACAGCTATAATACAGAGAAGAAGCATGGCTGTTGCACGCCAGCTCGCATAGACTGGTGGCTGAAATTTGGCTGCGGAACGGTTCCGAAACGTCTGGCTCTGGAATGTCTGGTTTTGAATTGTCGCGGCTCTGAAATTTCGGACTCCGAGACGTCTGGTTCCGAGATTTCACGGTTCTGAACCGTGTCGGAGCCGATTTTTGTAGTTGATTCCAGCAATTGTACGTTGAAAGTCATCTTGCGAGAGAGCTTTGTCTCGAGTTTAGAACCGTTGTAGCCTAACATCGGAAATAGTACCTCATGTACTACTATGTCGATAAAAACCTTAGCTGTTCATGTAATAGGTCTTGTTTTTGTCCGATCTGATCTCAACTTTGACGGATGCCAGTCTGGCGAGGAAGCAGGCCATTCTATAGACATGAAGAACTTTTCTATCCAATTCTATCCGATTCCGGGAAAAAAACTGATTTGGGCCAATAAACCAGGTTCTTCTCTGACTCGTGGGCCTCGAGTTATACATTTTCAAAGGAAAACTTGTGTCATTAACGGTTTCGTTGTTATTTCGTCCCCTCTACCGACTGTGCACTATGAGCACTTCGGATTCGCCTGTTGTACTGGAAAGACGGGCGTTTTCCAGTTCCGATGTGCATTCAGCCCCCACCAGGCAATGGAAGGAACTTTTAAAAAATCAAGTCGCTCCCGTAACAGATGGGACTTTGAAAAAATGTTTCTCGCATCGCTAGCAACCCGAAAAATCAAGTCCCTTCAGCAGTTATCCCCAAAAATCAAGTCTTTCACTGGTTTCTGTACCACTAGTGATGAGGGCTGGATGTGCACTATCTTTAAGTTCGTATTGACCTCGTGAAGATCTTCTCTCTTCTAATTCCCATCGTTCTCTCAGTGAACTTCCTTTCGTGCTCTTCTCTCCATGAATACATATTCGATTCGTTTTAGAATGATGGTGTTACCCTTTTGGCCTCTGCAAACTTATTCCTGTAAAGTGCATCTAACTAAAACTCTTATTTGAACGGATCTTACGATTTTGGGGTTTTGGGTGCCGCTCTAATAGAGGTTTTACGGTATTTTTCATCGCTCTTCAGTCCTGTACGCTTTTCGAGCTGATTGAACAACACCTAAAGCTAAATTCAACAGTTTCTAGGGGGAAGGCTAATATCTTCCTTGTTTATTGAAAGTTTCGAACAAGTAATCTATAAAAATCTAGATCTTGGTTTTCTCTACAAATTGAGGTTGAGTTTTCAAGCTTTTATAAGGTACAAACAAAGTTACAAGCCAAAAAGTGATCGGGCCGGCATGGTCCTCACTTTTTGGCTTCTAACCTTGTTGGTACTTTATAAAAGTTTGAAAACTCAACGTCATTTTGTAGAGGGCGCCTAGATCTACAGTTTCCATAGATTACTTGTTCGAAAATCCCAAGGAACAAGGGCGACCTATGCAAAATACCACTCCAGGGGCTCCAGCCTCATCTCGGTCCCCCCTCGCAAACCGCCCGGGGTGATGAAACGTTGTTGTTTTCACCACCATCGTCGTTTCCGGCGTGAAAAGGTGCCATCCCTCGTGGCCACCACCACTGCCACTTAATTGTCTCTCTCTCCCGCAAATTTCGTTCCTTTGTGGTCCGTCACACCTGCTCTCGGGACGTGTGCCCCTCTCCGTTTTCGGTCGGATGCTCCCGCTCAAAAAGGGAATTTGTGCGCGAGCGCGAGAGAGAGAGAAAGAGCCGGGACACCTGTCTGCTCGCGGAGCCCCCCACCAAAAACATATTGGTGGGACGGACGATTATCTTCGCACCGTGAAAGGGAAGGAGGGGGGGGGGGGGGGTGCGTCTAATTAGGTTACGGATTATTGAGCCCGTAATCTGTTGATGGTAGGCTATGGAGCCAGAAATTACCGGCGGGAAGAATAGGGGCAACAACGTTATGTTACCCGTTCACATTTTACTTGAAAGAGTTTGAAATAGGTGCCACGGCCTCTGAAACTTTTCGTCTCGAGTTGGAAATGATTTTTTACCTGGAATAGTGCAGACCTCAAATAGTTTGAGTTTCAGAGGCCAAAATCTTGAAAACTAAATGAAATGGGGAAAAGGTGTCAACTAACAAAATGTTTCTCTCTCTGTTGGCTATATTATGTTAGTTGACAACTTTTTGATAGCGCTTCTAGTTTTCAAGATACGGTAAAAGGTTATAGACTCTTTGTTCCTTGACTGTAACTTCTTCGAAAGTTATCTAGTCGACCTGAAAATTTGACAGGGTTTCTGAACACGGATTACAAGACTAGAGGCAAAGTTACAACGCTCGTTTTGAGTGGGAAATGTTGATTCGGTTCAGAAAACATATTTCCGCTTTAGTCTAGGTGATTTGGTAGATTTTGAAAGAAAGTTATACACCTGTAATGTCAGTACAACTGAAAAACCTAGTGATACTGTACCTCCACGGGTCTTGCAGCGCATTTCTGTATTCTGTCTGTACTGTTGGAAATGAGCTGGATTTCGATTTACGTGGCAAGATGGGTCTCTGTTCATTGGGCCCGAATTATCAATAGAGCGTATTTGGCAGTTTCAAATAACAACGAAAGTAGATCATCTTTTGAGCGGTACAGTTCCGAATAGATCCCTCCCTAGCTGGCGTAGCGAGCGCCGCAACAATATCAATTACCGTGTCAATTGCCCCGCGCACATCGGCTGGACGTTGTTGTTGCGTAACGTGCACAAAGACATCAAAAGGAGGACCCCCCCCCCCCCCTTCTCGGTGTCTCTCCCGAATCATGTCAAACGTCTGGCGTCCCTTTTTCGGGAAACGCTATCCGCAAAAGGACAGTGGAGTTATCAATTAGCTATTCAGGTCATGTCGTGTCAGCTGTCACACACCGTGAAAAAGATAGGAGTTGTTAGCCGGGGGACACGGGGTAACATGAGAACGGTGAAGAAGGAGAAGAAGACAGTATCGTCAGCTGTCTAGCCTTGCAATTATATTGGTGGTGTTGTTTGGATAGGAATTAACGGGAAGGGCGAAAACGACAAGGTGGCTGTTGACTTGGTGTACTGTAGTTTGGTGGTTACGTGGCAAGCCAAGGGAGTCTCTATGCGCCTTTAAGGTGTTTCCACGTAACTACCAAGGGTACTGTAGTTCTGCAGTTACGTGGCAAGACCTTGAAATCAACTGAAATCGATGGAAAGTTAAAGGCGCATGACCACGTAACTACCGGACTACAGTACACCAAGTAAACACCCCTTGTAGTTCTGAAGTTACGTGGCAGCACCTTAAAGGCGCATAGAGACTCCCTTGGCTTGCCACGTAACCGCCGCTACTACAGTACACCAAGTCAATCGGGATTACTGTCCAAATGGTGGAGAATGTGAGGTCCCCCCTTTCATCACAAACTCATCTCGATTTTCCATAAATAATAAATTCTATGTTCGTATGTCCCCCCCCGGTGCTTCTTGTTGTGCCCCCCCCCCCCCTCAGTTTAATTACCCCCACGCACCTTTTGACTAATCGCTGCTTTTTGGCGGTACCCGCTTCTTCTTATGGTCCTCTCTCCGTATGGTCTCTCTCCGTCGTCCAATAAACTGACAAATGACTACAAAATGCGGCATGTCACGAGAACACATGTTGCGCGCGCGCGCGCACCCATACAGACATACACGAAGGAATTAGAAATTATTGGCTCCCCCCTCTCTCTCTCTGTGTCGAATATGAGGGAAAGAGCTCAATTGCGTGGCGGCGGCGGCTCGTTTTCAATCGGTTTTCGGCGCGGACCGATTTAATGGCGGACGGATAATATGGTAATGGGATAAGGGCCGGTTTTAATTGCCCCCCACCCCCCTTTCGTTATGGACAGTCTTCTGGTGGCAAACGATTAGCCTGGATCTTGAGAACTGGAAGAGCTATCGAAAAGGTGTCAACTAACAAAATGTTCCTCTCTCTGTTGGCTTTTTTTTGTTAGTTGACAACTTTTTCCAATCTCCTTTAGTTATCGAGATCTATGGTACAGTAAGTGCGGTACATGTTGAAGAAGGGTGTCTGAAACATTTTAGATACCCTGAGCAGATATGGATAATCGGGGGGCCCGGGAAGCTTCTTCTGTTTGCTCAGTCATGTACTTTTTGTGCTCTGAACACAACCAGATCATCATCATCATCATCATCTGCTCCCCCTCCGTTTCCTAATAATCTTAACGGCAAACACACGGAAGCAGTGGTGATATGTGTGTCCGAGTGGGGAGAAGGACCCCCCCCCCCTTCCCATGTCGCTTCCATCATAATACCAAATTGGCATGTGTCACGAAAGTTATGATTCTTTGGGACGGACTAGTGCATCTTGCCTGCCTAGAGCATATTGGCCAATGCTTTCAATTAATTAATTGCCTGCGTCTCTCCCCCTCTCGCTCCCAGGGACACCAGTTGATGCCCTAATAACTGAAGGCTTCTTCGTGCCACCATGTCAAGGAATACCTCATGGAAGAGTGAACACGCTCGGCTCGGCCATATGCCATGTTTCATCTTCTTCCTCATCTTCTACTCGAAATGGAGTAAAATGGAGAGAGAGAGCGCGCACACGCTTCAACTACCGTATTGTTCAGCGTGAGAAAAAACATGGCGAGAGGGGGGGATGATGATGTGTTTGTGTGCGCGCGCGCGCACAGCTTGGAATACTTGTGAGTGGCACAAAGTGGGGGTGATGGATACAATGGGAAAGACCGGGACGACGAGGAGAAGACCCCCTAATGGTAAGAACGGTTGGGAAGGGTTCGGGACTCGTCCGGGCTTCCTATGAAATGGGGCGTAATACAGGTTTTCAGGAACACTCTACTCCAGTCGATCCACCCACTGATTTGAGTGGTCGCAGACCGGTTCGGAACGCCTCAAACTTGGATAATTAAACCTTTGCCTCGATAACAAGAGAAAAATCGAGATTGCGATGGAGCGCGCTTGCAGTTGCCAGTTGGCACAATGGTCAAATGGGTAAGATGCTTATCTTGAGAACCGAGAGAGAGAGCTATCGAAAAGTTGTCAACTGCAAAGTTGTAGAGCACGAAAAGGTCTTGACAACATTTTGGTAGCTCGTTTGGTTTTCGAGATAGAACGAGACATTTTTTGGCCGGCACTGTACAGTTCTGGCCAAAATTCTATGAAATCTGAAAGCACCCACTTATCTACCGTAAAACCTGTGTTAGAGCGGGGAACCTAAAACGCCAAAATCGCTCTCTAATACAGTCTCACAGTAATCGATCTGAAATTTTGACTGGGTGTGTGAGAAACTGATTTTATAGAGAATTAGGGCCACAACTGTATCTTGACAGTATTCAAACTAGGACGGCTTCATTCAGGCCGTCCATATGAAAACTACATGGTTGTGACGGTAAATCCCTTTCGTTCCCTAGTTTCCCCCTCGTTTTCAGCCGCGGCTTCGTCTTCTTCTTCGTCGGAAAAGGAGCTCTCTCTCTCTCACACCACCTTATTATTAATGTATGACTCTTCTTGCTCGGCGCGCGCGCGCTGAGCACAGAAGGGAGAGAGAGAGAGCGGGGAGAGTGTCTCTTTTCCCCTCCCTCATCACATCCATCCATCCTTCCTTCCTTTTTCGTTTAACCTCTTCTCCTCCTCGTCTTTTCCCGACGACGACGACGCAGAAGAAGAAGAAGACGGCGCCTCGTTTTCTATTTTGTACTACGGTAGAAAAGAAGAAGAAGACGAAGGGGAAGAAGAAGAACAACAAAAAGAGAGAAACCGGGAATACGGCTGAAAGGGGAGAAGAATGGGGATTACGGTAGACACGTAAAAGATGAAGAAGAAGAGGACGTTTCTATAGAAATGGGAATCCAGGGGGGGAATTTGAAAGGAAAACGTCTCTGTCTGTAGTAGTAGGTCAAAACGCTGAGAGGAAAGTGGAGATGGTAGATCACAATTAGTAATCACGAGGAAGCAAGGTCACAGTGGATTTCGAGCTCTACGAGAAAGTTTGAGGCTTTCCGGATCAAAACGAACTGGCCTAGAAATCGCTGGGTGTGTGGATTTACGAGGAAACGAGGACAGACACGTGGCGGTCGAACTGGTGATACCTAGGCCAACCAACGTACAGGTTCAGGCGAAAATGAAGCGAGAGAGACGTTTCTGGGTGGTTTTTCGGGCAAAAGAGGTTATTTCGCAACGGGGATCACGTTTCCGTCGAAATTGTCGGTTCCTAGGCCCACTGCTCAGGTCCGGGCCTTGAAATCGGCGAGAGAGAGCCGACTCTGTAGCTCTCGTGATTTCCAGGGAAGGTTGGCCTAGAAATACCCGTTTTCGGTTGGATTTACAAGTAAAACCACCCGGAAACGGCCCTCTTGCGATTTCTAGGCCAACCGTCAAGATTGATCATAACAGAAAATAAGTGAGACTCGCAACGGTTTCAATATGGAAATCAAGTCGGCGGGAAATGGTGTTTCACTGACGTGGCAGTTGTGGCACTGTGAAAACTCCATCTAACTATACGGAAAGTGGGTGAATGTGCAGAACGGGCGGCCCGCTCGGAAAGGATGGAGATGGAGATAGAATTGAGTGTGTGTGTGTGTATGTGAGGACCCCCTTCCAGTTGCCTTCTTCTCTTTTTCTTCTTGCCCAGTGACGGTTTTAATATTTCATCACTCGGCTCCATTTTTAATTCCCCCCACCCCACCCCCTTTGCTCTCTCTCTCTATCTCCTCCCCCTTTTTTTGTGCCACCATGGTGGACCTTTCTGTCTGTCTTTGAGAACCACCCAACTCACTTTTTGTGTGTGTGTGGGAAGGAGGAGGAAATCAAGGTTGTGTGGAGGAGCAACCAAAAGTGGGCGGAGCTTAGCGAACCCCTCCGCGCGCTACTACCGTAGTCGCCCGGCCAATCGAGGAGGAGGGGTCGGTTGTGAATGGGGGCGAAGGGGGTCCTACAGCTGGTGCGGGGAAAAGGGGGGAGGGACCTTCTCACACATCTGCTTCTTCTTCTTCTTCTTCTCCTCCTTCTCCTTCTTCGTGCCTTGTGTCCCGCCCTTATTTCTACCAGCACCACCACCACCACCAGCCGAGCTTCAGCGCCCCCTTAAGCTCCCCCCTACTTCCACGTCTTCTTCTTCTTCTTCTTGACGTTGAATGCAGAACACGGCGCCGATCATCACTAGCACCACCTCATCGTCGGCGAATAATCTTGGCAAACTCAAAATGCAACCGGTGAGTGAGAAAAAAGAACTCTGCCGCACGCCCCAGTGTTACGGATTTATTCATTGAATTGTTGATTAGAGGAGTCGGCTCGTTTTTATCAAATATTCATTCTTTGTATGTGTGTGTGTCTACTCGTCCCCCCTCCTTCTAGAGACCCCTCCTCCTCCTCCCGCCAAGCCTTATTGAATATTAAGTTAAGTGAATTTTTAGGTAGGTCACTCGTCGCCGTCGTTTTCTAGCCTCGTTTTACTTTTCTCCCCCTCTCGGGCTCTCTTTTCGGATCGTGTCACGGGAGATGTCCCACCAGCACTCCCGTAGTTGTAGAGCGACGCGTGAGGTGTCCCCGATTCCATTTTTGGTTTTGGGAGGGACAGATCTCAATCGTTTCATTCTGGTGCCACAAATGCCACGTCATATGGGTGGATCTCATTTTCTTGGTCATTTCAATGCTTGCGCGATTCGGTACTTTTCGTTTCACTGACGTGGCAGTTATGGCATTGTGGTGAAGTGGTGATTTTTGAGATTTTTCATAGCTGCCACAACTGCCACGTCATGATTTCAACTATGAATCGCATTCGAGAATCACACAAAAACAGTGCGATACTGAAGAAAATGAGTTTTGTCGACATGACGTGGCATTTGTGGTAGCAGGGCGCGAAATGCTCCCTGAATTATCATTTCATTTGCGTAACGTGGCATTTCATGTCCAAATCGATAGATTTCCACTTTCCCTTGTTCGTTTCATGACATGGCAGTTGTGGCAATAGGATGAAATGATTGTTATCATCTTCTTGTTTGCCTGACGTGGCAGTTCATGTCCAAATCGATAGATTGTCACTATCTCATGTTCCACCATGACGTGGCATTTGTGGCAGTTGTGGCACTAGGATGAAATCAGCATTATCACTTCGTTCAATTGCCTGACGTGGCATTTCATGTCCAAATCGTTAGCTTTTCACTATCTCATGTTCCACCATGACGTGGCAGTTGTGGCACTAGGATGAAACGATTGTTATCACCTTCTCGTTTGCCTGACGTTGTAGCTAATGTCCAATTAGATAGGTTTCCCCCTTTCTCATGGTCGTTTCATGACGTGGCAGTTGTGGCACTAGGATGAAATGATCATTATCACTTCATTCATTTGCCTGCTGTGACGTGGCAGTTCATATCCGAATCGATTGATTTTCACTACGCGTTCGTGATGTGGCAGCCGAAACGCCCTCGAAACGAACCAACGAACGAACGAACGCCCGTCCGAATGCGTTTTAATAATTAACCAACTCCTCGACGATCCGCACATTGCACATTAATTTTTCAGCGCCCCCCTCTTCTCCTTCTCTCTCTTTTCCTCGGTTTTTTCCTTTTCCCTATTCCTTGTCGTCCATTTTTCGGATTCTGGATTCCGGAATCGAATTCACGTTCTAACATCGTCCTGTGTGAATATGTAGTTGAATAATTGAGGTGGTGAAAAGAGGTGAAACAACCAGATTGTGAAGTTGTTGAGTGAAGGAGGAGGGAGAGGAGCAGGTGAAAACGGAGCAAAAACCGAGAGAATGAGCTAAAAACGGGGGGCAGCAAGAGGTGTTTCATGACGCACGTAGCCCCAGTGAGCCTTTCCCCCCGACGTCTTCTCCCCTCACTTCTTCGCGAATGCGAATACTCGAATTGCAGTTCAACAACTCGTTGTTCGGCTCGTTCGATGATCCGTTGCTCAACGCGCGAGCCGCTCAGGTCGCGCTCGCCGACATCGACGTCAAAAATGTGCCACAGTTGACGGCCGGCTCGCTGATACCCAACGGAATGCGACCACACGAGATGTTCAGGTTGGTGTTTGGCTGGGAATATCTTGAAAACTAGAAGCGCTAGAGAGAAGTTGTCAACTGACAACATGAAGCTTATGACGTGGCAAACAAATTGTTAGTTGACACTTTT
Source organism: Caenorhabditis afra (assembly GCA_963570955.1). NCBI lineage: Eukaryota > Metazoa > Nematoda > Chromadorea > Rhabditida > Rhabditidae > Caenorhabditis > Caenorhabditis afra. The sequence continues at coordinate 7,361,283 of OY751534.1, forward strand.
CTCCTAGCTCTTCTACATCTCAACCATTTCCAGCTACAACTATTTCACCGGCATCCACGACGCCTCCACGGCGGCGAACCTCTATCCGATACCGAGCTCGTCGGAGCCGTTCGACGCCTCCGTCGTCGTTCCGTCGATCGGCGACGATCAGATGACGCCCCTTCAGCAGGTGATGGCGATGCAGTCGTACGGCGCGCCACCTCCCTTCCAGTACAACATGGCGCATCCGTTCTCCACGTCGGGCGCCTCGTCGAACACGTCCGCCGCCAACAACATCAATCGATATCCGATTGCGCCGCCGACGAGCGAGCTCGAAACGGATCCGCGACAGTTGGAGACGTTCGCCGAGCACTTCAAACAGCGTCGCATCAAACTCGGCGTCACACAGGCGGACGTCGGCAAAGCGTTGGCTCACCTCAAAATGCCCGGCGTCGGATCGCTGTCACAGTCGACGATTTGTCGATTCGAGTCTCTGACGTTGTCGCACAACAACATGGTGGCGCTGAAGCCGATTCTGCACTCGTGGCTCGAGAAGGCCGAGGAGGCGATGAAGCAGAAGGACACGATCGGCGACATCAACGGCATTCTGCCGAACACCGACAAGAAGCGGAAGCGGACGAGCATCGCGGCGCCCGAGAAGCGCGAGCTCGAGCAGTTCTTCAAACAGCAGCCGCGACCGTCCGGCGAACGGATCGCCTCGATCGCCGATCGGTTGGATCTGAAGAAGAACGTGGTGCGCGTCTGGTTTTGCAATCAGCGACAGAAGCAGAAGAGGTAGGTTCGACTTGAGATGTTCAGAATGAGTAGTTCACAAGATATGAAAACCCTGAAATCATGAATGTTAGACAAGATAGGGGGCGGAATTGCAGTCTAAGAGGGGGGAAGAGGAGGTGACGTTTTTTCGATCAGATTTGAACTTTTCGAAACGATTCCTTCTATTCTGTATCTTATAACCGCGAGATATAGTAATTCCAGCTAGAAAATTCACCAAAAAACATATTTCATCCTGGTGCCACAACTGCCACGTCACGTGAAAAACACGAAAGTTGTCTGTTTCAACTATAAAGTGTTTCAGAAACCATTTAAATGACAGAAAATATCTGTTCTAGCTAGAAAATTCCCCAAAAAACATTTTTCATCCCAAAGCCACAACTGCCACGTCACCTGAAAAACACGAAAGTTGTCCGTTTCAACTATAAAGTTTTTCAGAAACCGTCTGTAATAAAAGACAATAGCTGTTCTAGCTAGAAAATTCACCAAAAAACATGTTTCATCCTAGTGCCACAACTGCCACGTCACCTGAAAAACACGCAACTTACCCGTTTCAACTGTGAAAATCCCGGAAAACATCTAAAACAACCGTTTCTGATAGTCAGCAACGTGTGAAAGTTGAGATTTCAACTACAAAACATGTATGTTTTGCAGAGACTTCCGATCACAATTCCGATCGCGAGGCGCCGCCACCGCCGTAATGGGTCCTCGTGTGATGCCCGCCGTAAATGGCTCGAATTCGGGCAACAATCCGCTGAAACAGCAACCCCCGCAGGGCGCCTACAACACTATTCAGTTCTTCGACTAACCTATCTACTATTTTATGTTCCTCTTTTTTCTCCCTCCTACACAGGTCCCCCCATATAACTGAATATAACTGAACACTCCAGCGCCACCCAATGATCTCTATTTTATTCCATTTTTTTTTTGTTCTCTACAACAATACGCAATTTCTCATTGTTTCCATTTTCCGTTTTACTATTTCCTTTCCTCCAAATAAAACGACCCCGTCAGGAAATCTGCTCCCTTCCCCCCTCATTTCAAATTCTTCGCTGCCCCGAGTCAGTCGGTCCAGTTAACGATGTTCAAACACAACTACCGTAATCGCCCCCCTCCCCCCTCCTTTTAGAGAGCCTCTGTGCGAAAAGAGGAGACACGCATCCACCACCACCATCCCAGGTTGATGAATATTTCAGTGAGAGCGCCTTCTGCTCCTCTCTCCCCTCTCTCTCTCTTTTCGTTTTCGGAAAGAGGAAGACGACGGCTGGCCGGCCGGATGGGACACACTTGCAAAATAGACACGGAAATGAGGAGGAGGAGCGGCACCGAGAGAGGGATTTTTGACACATGGGAGGAAGAGAACGTTTTTCAGGTTTTGTAGTTGAATCTCAACTTTCACACGTTGCTGACTACAGTGCGTTTCAAAACTATAGGTCCACCCTCATTTCATGGTGTAACGCGTCACGTGACCGAATCCATGAGTCAGAGTTAACGTCATCGGATTCAGGACTCAAAGTTACATACGCCCACAAATTTTGGTGACGATATCTTTGAAACTGGCCGGATTGTTCAAGAAAAACTGAAAATCGGACTTTTGCAAGCGTTTCAAAACATAAGTCCACTTGGGGGAATGGTCCGAAAACGACATTTTCAGACTTTTTGTTAGCATGTTTTAAAGTAAAACCGTCTTAAATGAGGTTTGAGATGAATTTTATAAGGTTTGGAAGGTAGTTGGTCGCCTTCGTCTTGACGTCGCGCTCCAGAAGCGCCCACTCGACGTTGATCGCCTTATTCGCCTCTCCAATCGGTCCGTACTGCTTCCGTTCTGGTAGAAACGATGCAAAACCTCTCTCGAGGTGTTCCTCCATCGAATTTAGGACCGGAGAGCATGTTGGCTATGCCAGAACTCCGATCTTCTTTGGCTGGAACCATCGGAGAGCTGACCAGCTGAGATGAATCGGCCAGTTTCCTGGCTGGAAAGCAAACAGTCGGCCCCGAAACGGATAGAAGTGAGTCTGGAGACTGTCCTGATGGACTTCTGAGTCCTTCCGACCCGATACGGGAGCGACATCGAGCGGTCTGGCCGAGGGGAAGGCGCCCCCGATCCATGAGTCTCCCCACACCGACGTTGGTCTTCGAGATCATTGCAGATGTGGTGCCAGTATGATAAAAATCCATCTGGCTCTTCAAGATTGACCTTCTCCTCGTCTGAGAAGATTATTCGTAACGATCCACTGGTGTTCTCGAAGACCAACGTCGGTGTGGGGAGACTCATGGATCGGGGGCGCCTTCCCCTCGGCCAGACCGCTCGATGTCGCTCCCGTATCGGGTCGGATGGACTCAGAAGTCCATCAGGACAGTCTCCAGACTCACTTCTATCCGTTTCGGGGCCGACTGTTTGCTTTCCAGCCAGGAAACTGGCCGATTCATCTCAGCTGGTCAGCTCTCCGATGGTTCCAGCCAAAGAAGATCGGAGTTCTGGCATAGCCAACATGCTCTCCGGTCCTAAATTCGATGGAGGAACACCTCGAGAGAGGTTTTGCATCGTTTCTACCAGAACGGAAGCAGTACGGACCGATTGGAGAGGCGAATAAGGCGATCAACGTCGAGTGGGCGCTTCTGGAGCGCGACGTCAAGACGAAGGCGACCAACTACCTTCCAAACCTTATAAAATTCATCTCAAACCTCATTTAAGACGGTTTTACTTCAAAACATGCTAACAAAAAGTCTGAAAATGTCGTTTTCGGACCATTCCCCCAAGTGGACTTATGTTTTGAAACGCTTGCAAAAGTCCGATTTTCAGTTTTTCTTGAACAATCCGGCCAGTTTCAAAGATATCGTCACCAAAATTTGTGGGCGTATGTAACTTTGAGTCCTGAATCCGATGACGTTAACTCTGACTCATGGATTCGGTCACGTGACGCGTTACACCATGAAATGAGGGTGGACCTATAGTTTTGAAACGCACTGTATTGGAAACGGTTGTTTTGGGCGTTTTCCGGGGATTTCATAGTTGAAACCGGCAACTTTCGGGTTTTTCAGGTGACGTGGCAGTTGTGGCACTAGGATGAAATATGTTTTTTTGGTGAATTTTCTAGCTGGGATTGATATTCCCAGTAGTTTCTGACGATTTCTGAGAGATTTCATAGCTGAAACGGCTACTTTCGCGGTTTTCAGGTGACGTGACGGTTGTGGCACCAGGATGAATCATGCTTGTACCTAGAAATTCAGTTTTTGCAGTTTCAGACGATCTGCAGAACATTTTACAGTAAAAATAGTCAATTTCGCCATATTCGAGGTGACGTGGCAGTTGTGGCACTAGGATGAAATATGTTTTTTATTGACTCTCATAGTTGAAAATATTGTCATACCTAGCTGAAACCTCTTCTCACGGTGATAACATTGTTGAAAAAAGAGCACACATACCAAAAAGTGATGTACCCACTACTCTACATTTTCATTCTCCACTCCTCAAGAAAAAATCCGGAAAACTACAAACATTTCTTCCAAATCGGTATCATCCGACCACGCATTCCAACACAATTTCTTATCACTTTTCAACTACCATTCCAGTGAGTGAATCACCACCTCTCTTATCAAAAAAATAAAAAAGGCAATATTTATTTGGAATCGAACACTCTGACTCATCACTTTTTTTTGGGTCAGTTTCACTTTCAAAATGGGCGGATGCACAAAATCCACGTGGATTTCCATGTTTGTACTGAATATCGCAATGTTGGTAAGTCACTTTTTCTCAAATCTTAGAAGTCAGTTAGAAGACGTGTTTTTTCGCAGCTGGCCGCATTGTCGCTGATCGCCGTCGGATTCTGGATGCGTTACGATGAATCTTTTGATTCGGACCTGAAAAGTGTCGTCTATCGGACGGACGACGTCAAAAGTTTGGCCGACGCGAAATTCAATGTTCGCGTTTGGGTGAGTGTACTGTAGTGGTGCCACGTCACACCATACCAAAAAACATATTTCATTCTAGTGCCACAAGTGCCATGGCATTCCTATAATATAAATAGTAGCAAAATTCGCATTTTTGAAGTTGAATTTAATTACAAAAACATATTTCATTCTGGTGCCACAAGTGCCACGCCACCTGCAAAACGGCGAAATTGACTGTTTTCGCCGTGAAATATCTGCAAAAGCATTTTCAGTTGAAAATTTCACCAAAAAAAGCATGTTTCACCCTAGTGCCACAAGTGCCACGTCACCTGAAAAACCCAAAAGTTGCCCGTTTCAACTATGAAATGTCTTAGAAACCGTATGAAATGACAGAAAGTAGTTGTTCTAGCAAAAAGTATCACCGAAAAAACATATTTCATCCTAGTGCCACAAGTGCCGTTTCCGTGAAATGTGAACTTCAGCTCATCGTCGTCTTCTGGAGCATCGTGGGTCTGGCTATCGGCGCCGCCGCCACCGGAACCATCGGAATCGTATGCTCGGTGCTCAAAAGAGCCCGGCTCACCGCCACATTTCTCGTGCTCCTCGTCACACTCATCGTGCTCGAGTTCGGCTCCGCCATCGCTCTCCTCATCTACCGTAACCAGTTGCACACCACCCTCAACACTCTTGTGGCCGCAATGTACTCATCGAACGCTCGCGCCGATCTACAGATCATTCAGTCGAAGGTATATCTTTGATCTACATTTACATATGGTAGATCAAAAGACGTATGGCACTACAGTAATCCTGTCCATCTACAGTACTCGTGTTGTGGCACTCAAGATGGAGCTCTTAACCGGCTCTACTGCTCGACTGATGAAATGCCGACGTGTGACGTGGCAGTGGTAGATAGTGTCGATAACACAATGATGATTGCTGGCATCGTTTTTCTCGTCGTACTGGTGCTTCAATTGATCTTGGCAGTTCTACCGGTACCCCTTATGATTCGAGGATCCACATCTAAACATCGATTCGTCTCCACTCACATCGATCATTTCTAGCTTCATTCATGAACTTACAGTACTACGGTACTGGTCATATTCAAATCTAATTTTATCGCGAGAACCAGAAGAGCTATCAAAAATGTGTCAACTACAAAGTTGTAGAGCTTAAAAAGAACTACAACTTGGTAGTTGACAACTTTTTGATAACTCTTTTGGTTCTCGAGATAAAATGAGATCAACCGCATGCTCAATTGCAAACGCAAACGCGCTCCATCGCAACTTCAATGGAGCGCGTTTGCATCCACTGAATCACCTTTTTCGCCAAAACGAACTAAATAAACATTTTGTTTCATATCAAAATTGTGAGTCAACGGTCGATGACGAGTGATAACCGACGAAAAACGTAAACTAGACTGTTTGACCGACAAACACACGACACAAAAAAGAACGAAACGTCAACCATAACCGAGTGATTAAGAGGACGCTCATTTGAACTACGAAGACCTTCAAATGTTGACGTTAGCGTCGCGGATTCTGATATTCTGCCTCTGTTTGGCACAATTGGTAGGTGCGGAGCCCCTGGTGGGTCATATCTTGGAAACTGGGAGAGCTAGAGGAAAAGTGTCACCTGACAATCTGTTTGCCACGTCATAAGCTTTATTTTGTTAATTGACAACTTTTTTCTAGCTCTTCTAGTTTTCGAGATATCCCCCCTGCAAAGTACCGTAACCCCAACTCCATGGCTTTAAGTGGTTATATCTTGGAAACTAGAAGAGCTAGGAAAAAAGTGCCAACTAAAATTTTGTTTGCCACGTCATAAGCTTCATTTTGTTAGTTGACACCTTCTCTCTAGCTCTTCTAGTTTCCGAGATACGCTCGCCTTTTCCAGCTCGCCGGCGTGTTTCTCGTCGTGTGGGGCTCCCTGATGAACAACACCCCATACGATCGTCATCTCAAAGACGTCGTCTTCAACTACAACTCCACGGAGCCCCTTGCCACCGACAAGAGCAATTTGAGAGCCTGGGTGAGCTCTTTGAGCCCGTTTGGAGCCGCCTCGACGAAATCCGGGCAGTTTGCAGGTCTGGTCAGTGTACTGGAGCATGTACGGGCTCTCGATCGGCGCTCTTCTCATCGCCGTCGTCGGCCTGATCGGAGCCGCGAATCGCCGTAAACCGGCGCTCGCCACGTTTCTCGTCGTGCTCTGTCCGCTGATTTTGCTCGAAATCGGCGGCGCCGTTGCGGTTTGGACGCGGCGCGGACAGTTGAGACGGCTGATCTACTCGTTTTGCAATGATATGTATATTGTCGATTCGGAGTTTGATATTCGGGTTGTGCAGACGACGGTAGGTCGAAACTAGTGGTCAACTTCATTTTTGTAGTTGACAACTTTTCCCCAGCACTGCTAGTTCTCGAGATATGGTGATTTCAGGCAATTGCTCCATTTGGCATGAGTTCTAGCTCATATCTTGGAAACTAAAAGAGCTCGAAGAAAAGTGTCAACTACAAAGTTGTTCCTTATGTTGTTTGCTATATTTTTGTAGTTGACAACTTTTTTCTAGCTCTTCTAGTTTTCCAGATATTTCGCAATCAGGTGATTCCTACAGTTGGCTTGAGGTCATAGCTCATATCTCGACAAGTAGCCAAGTTAGAGAGAAAGTGTCAACTAACAATTTGCTCCTTATCCTATTAACTATATTGTGGTAGTTGACACTTTTCCCCCAGCTCTTCTAGTTCTCGAGTTACCCCACCAACTTCTTCCAGTACTCGTGCTGCGGAACGCTGCAAGGCCTCTGGCGGTGTGACGGGACACCTCCGTGCGACGTGACCGTCTTTGACAGAGTCGACAACACACAGATGATCGCCGGACTCATTCTTATTCCCGTCGTCCTTCTTCAACTTCTTTTGGCCGCACTTTCAGCGGTTGTCCTGAGATTTGAGCCGAAAATTGAAAATGGCAGAAAATCGATAAATCAATAAAATCAATCGATATTTATTCGCATTAATATCAATTTTCGATCAATTCAAGGTGTCCCGCCAGTCGGGTAGCTCGAGTTTCAGACGAATTTCGGTGCCGTCGGGCGTCCTTGCCTCCAGAAGCGTCTCGCACGTCTTCTGAACGAGACGGGCGAGCCGATGGTGTTCGGAAGACGTCGACGACGTCATCGGCGACGGCGAGAACGGTGTCGCCGGCGGGGACACCTCCTCGGTCACGACGATCGTCTCGTTCGGCTTCTCGGTCGCCGTGAAGACGTTCACGCGGTTCTGAGAGTCATATCTCGGAAACTAGAGGAGATATCGAAAAGTAGTCAACCACAAAGTTGTAGCTCTTTTTGTGCTCTATAACTTTGTAGTTGACCACTTTTTGATAGCTCTTTTGGTTCTCAAGATATAGTTGAAACACGATGACCCACCGGCTTCTTTTTCACATTGAGCAATTCGGCCGAGTAGGGCTCGTCGGAGCAATCCCATTCGGTGTCGGAGCACACTTGCAGAGCCTCCCCATTAGCGGACGCTTCAAAAAACGGCGATTAGAGAGGGGTGGCCTAGGAAACTCCTCGGCCGCACTTGCCCTTCTCCGATTTCTGCTGTTTCGCCACACTTTCGTTACTTTCCGACGACATTTTGTCGATTTTCTCCCGCCTCGAAATGGAAATAATGGAATTTTTTGACGTTTCACAAACAAAAACGTCTCGGGAAGGTGAAAAAAACCGGATTCCCTCATTTCCCAGTGAACTTTCCAGTCGGGAAAAATGTCGGACGAGAATGAGAATGAGAAGGAGTCCGAATCGCTCGAGAATCGAAATCGACGTCAACTGATGGTTCAGAAGTCGATTCGGCAGCTTCCGAAACTCGAGGTCAAAGATAACGGTAATAGGAAAAAGGGAAAAAAGTTGAAAAAGACGTAGGGGAATTGAACCATCGACCTCACGGTCGGCGGCCCAACACGCAACCCACTGCGCCACGGGGTGCAATCAGATCAACGCGGCCCGGGCGGTCATAAACCCGCAAATTTCAGAGAACGGCGAGGCGCTTCAAGAGTGCACCGACGGCGAGTGGGACGCCTCTGACGAGCCATTTTCCGCCGAGCTGCTCAACGTCAAAAATGCGCCGGTTGGGACAAGGAGTTGTCCCAAACATAACATTCTCAACAATTCCAGAACAAAGTGTCCGTGTTCAGCGGTCCGTGTCGTTCGAAAGAGACGGCCGTCGAGAAGGTGACAAAGACAAAGGCGAAGAAGACGTCGTCACTTCCGTCGGTCACACCGCCGCCTGTCACGCGTGACGATCGTCCCGAACGGTTGGCTCGCGCGATGAGCCGCTTCTTCGACGAGCTCATCGGTGGGCGCGATGCGAGCCGCGTCAAAGTGACCGTCACCATGAATTTGATGAAAAGAGCTTGAAAGCGTTAGAAAAATAAAAATGAGAAACAAAAACTAGACCATTTATCGTTATACAGATCGAGAAGAGAACAAAGAAGAAGAAGAGATGGAAGATTCAATGGGTGATGGAATTGGAGGTGTGCGAGGTCTGAGTGTTCGAGAGGCTCTCCGAAGAGCTCGAAATGGCCGTCATCAGGTCCTGCAACGACATTCATTACAATTAGAACAACTGCTACAGTAATCCCCACCGAAATGGCGACTCCACACTTGCTCGCCGAGCACTGAAGAGCCTCCATCAAGTGGTGTGACTGTGTTTCCGCTGAAATTAATAAAATGTGCGAGCGAGGAGGGAGGGGAGGGCGCGCCATGTCGCCTTCTTCACCGCCCCGCGCGCCGTCCTTCCTTGCCGCCCGGTTAGCTCAGTCGGTAGAGCACCAGACTCTTAATCTGGTTGTCGCGGGTTCGAGCCCCGCATTGGGCTGATGCTTTTTGTTGTCACCCACCTGCGTCTCTAGCCGTGTGCAACACATCCTCGACCATTTCGCCCAACGAGACAGTGGAAAAGTTGAGCGATCCGATCGAATCGGTACGCGCACCATTCGACGCGGTTGTTCCCGCCAAAGCGGCAGATCTCGGGGCTCCGCGAGCCGACACAACATCGTCCTCTTTGGAGAGCGACGTCTTCATGACGACGCTGTTGGACAGCGATTGAGTGTCGGCGAGCGAGCGATCCCAGAAGGAGGAGGAACAAGAAGACGTGGTGGAGATGGCCGACGAGATGGGCTCGTAGGAGGAGAGCGTCCAGGGCTCGTCCAACGACTGCACACTCGACAAACCGTCCGTGTTGAACGAGCACGTGGCAGAAGTCGGCCACGGACTGCAAAAAGAGCACAATTACAGACAAGTAGGTCAAACGCCCATTTTGATCTACCTGGCCACAATCCGGCCACTCGGAGGCATTCCCGAGTCGACGGCGTTGCGGATACGGGCGGCACGAACACTTCCCTCCAAATCGGCGAGATTCGAGTCGCTCAAATCGGACAACGCAAACGAGGAGGAGTAGAAGACGTCGGGGGAGGAGGAGGACGTCTTCTGATGATGATGTCGATCGAAGACACTCTCGAACGAGGAGCTGAGCAACGTCGAGCTCGCCGAGCCCGGAGCACGATGGTCCCAGTTGGTCATGAGGGCGAGAAGACGACGCATCACTTGTTCGCACTTGAACTTCGCGCCCATCGTCACGCCTTCTGACGACGTCTTCTCGAGTTTCGCGATGCACGCATTCATCACGGCTCTCTCGTTGTCGCTCAATTCCAACGTCGCGATCATCGTCTTCAGGCCCCCGAACACCGTCTCGACACGTGGATTCTCGTGCTCAAACTCGGTGAGCGGACCGCCCGCCGGCTCGTTCTTCTTGTGCTCGGCGAGCCACGAGCGGAGCTCCGCGAGCCGCCGTGCGTTTCGTGCCAACACATCGCACGTCGTCTCGTTTCGAGCCAAAAACGGCTCGTGCTCGCGGACGAACGTCTCCAACCGCTTCTTTCCGTGGAACGCCTTCAGAAGACGTTGCTGGACGTGCTCGTTGATGCCGAGCCGACGAGCGTCGATGCCGTCCATCTCCGTGTTCAGCTCGACGTCGCGACGCGCCACGTGCTCGGACGTCTTCGTCCAAAACTCGCGTGACGTCGTCTCGAGTCCGCCGAAGACGTGACGCATTCGTTTGACGGCGTCGTCGCACCGATCGCCGACGCGGTCGAGCACGTCGAGCAGCTCATCGAGCCGCTTCTCCTGCGCCTTCAGACACGACATCAGCATCATCGTTTCTTGGCTCTCCGGAGCCAGAGCCCGGGAAGCCGGAGCCGGAGTGGGCGGATCGAGCTCGTCGGCGACACGTTGCACAACGTCCTCCACCCGTTTCCAGTGCGAGCCGAGAAGCGTGCTCGTCGTCGATTCGGTGCTCCGCGGCGACATTCCCAAATACTCGGACGACTTCGTGACGACGTCACTTCTGAATTCAGAAGACGGTCAACGTCTTCTGAGTCTCCAGAAGACAACTCACCCGTCGTCGTCGCGACGTCTCCGATCGCCGCCGAGTCGGTCGAAACTCATCGACGGTCCGTAGTTGAAGTGTGACGACGTCATTTCTTCTTATTCTTTTCTTCTTTCTTCAGTTCGTCTTCTCAGAAGGATTGATGATGACGTGGAGGGTGTTGAAATGATCGGGAAACTGATGTGGACAGGTCACGTGACCTCTCGCGGGACAGATATGATTCCACGTGACCTCATCGTGGGGGTCACGTTTTCCAGAAGAAGAACGGATTTGGGAAAGAATTTCCGGTGTAACGCGTCACGTGACCGAATGTGACAGGCAGATGTGACATCGACCCCGGTTACGGCGAGAAGGAGAGAGAACGAAAGGAAGCGAGAGACGCAGACGAGGGGTAACAGTGCGGTAGAGCACGATTGCATCATCGCCGCCACACGTCCCTGTATCGTGTTTTCTGTCGATCGTCAGTCTTCCCGCACCTCTTCCCCATCATTCCTCTCCAAAATGTCCACAAAACAGCGGCGTCCCGTGACATATCTGAGCATTGTGCCCATCCTCCGCCACTACGGCGTCGAAACGCGAGCCCGTCTGCTCGCCCGTATTCCGGCGCTTCGCGACATCGAACGAACTGCTCCGTTCACGTTTCGACTCGCCAATTTCACACAGACGACGGTTCATCTCGACGGCGGCGAGGCGAGCAAATTCAACACGCTGCGGACGGCGGCGTTCGGCGACAAGGACGTCACCGACTATTTTTTGCGACGACGTGACACGACGATTCGGAAGATGCGCTTTGTGGTGAGTTTCAGTCTCTTTCTGTTTTCTGAAAAAAAAATCGCTGAAAAACGGCCGTAAAAACGAAAAATTTGAAAAAATACAGGTAGCGATAATTTTAAAGGCGCAGCATTGATTTCGCTCAAAGGTCTCGCAACGAAAGCGTCTAGTTGTGTGTTTTTTACTTTTTTTCAATTAAAAATAGTTTAAAAACCAGATAATTCTTCAAATTCGCAAGAAAAAGTGAGAAAATTGTGATTTTTGAACTAAAAACGGCGGTAAAAACGAAAAATTCGAAAAAATACAGGTAGCGATAATTTTAAAGGTGCAGCACTGATTTCGCTCAAAGGTCTCGCAACGAAAACGTCCAATTGTGTGTTTTTTACTTTTTTTCAATTAAAAATAGTTTGAAAACCGGAAAATTCTTCAAATTCACAAGAAAAAGTGAGAAAAAAGTGATTTTTGAATTTTGAAGAAGAAATATCAACTAACTTTTCTCTCCACTTTTGCAGTACTTCTACCCGATGATTCCGCTCGAAATGGTGACGAGACCGATCAAGGAGACGTCGTTGTACGTGTGCGGCTCCGTTCAACCGTCTTCGGAATTCATCGGGATGCTGCGTCGGTCGGCGAGCATCTTCCGCAAACTGAGCATCTACACGCACTCGGATCAATCGGCAATCTTCGACGCGTTCGCCGAGACGACGTCGCCGATTCCGCACGTCATCATCACGACGCAAGGGACGACGGACACGAAGCGAATGCTGAAAATGCGCGCGAGACGGCTGGAAATCGAGGAGAAGATCGAGCAGGAGACGAGCACCGTCCACGTCATCGATCGATTTCTGGAGTTTGTTCGCAAGTTCTCCAACGACCACGAGTGGCTCGAGACGGGCTCCTACTGCCGTTTGGACGTCGACAAGTCCGAGATGAACGTCGGCTTTCTGTTCAACACGTCGGTGTTCAAGAGCAGGATGAAGTGGTTGGGAGCCGAGTGTCGGAGCAAGGAGCTGTGGGTGCTCCGCGTCGCGAGCCACTCGCACCTCAACATCAGCTCGCCGTTCTACGGCGACTCGAATCCGCGCGAGCTGCTCAAAGTGGTCATGGCTCGCGTTGAGCCGCCGATTCTACAGTAATCCATTCATTATTGTTGTGCCATGTCGTGTCAGTATACAAATAAATTGGTGTTTGTCATATCTTGAAAACTAGAAGAGCTAGTGGAAAAGTGTCAACTAACAAAATGTTCCTCACATTGTCAGCTACATATTGTCAGTTGACACGTTTTCTCTAGCTCTTCTAGTTTTCAAGTTGTCAGGGCTCAAGGCTGCATACGCTCAACAATCGTAAGGTAAATAGCACTAGGCCGCTTCTTCTCCGACCGCGACGCAACCGCGACGCGTCTCCGCCCCCGTTGCCCATAGCAGCGAGGCACGTCTCCCGTCCATCGATTCTCCTGTCCATTTCCCTCATCCATTCAACCCAGATGATGTCGCCCGCCGCTAACCGTCCCCGCGCCCCCATCACCACCATCCTCTGCTTCCAGTCGATCCTTCGACACTACAAATTCCAAGAACGAGTCCATCTTCTCAACCGAATACCCGGTCTTCACGAGTGGGAGAAAACCGTGCCGTACACATTCAAATGTGTCGAATTCATTGCTGTGGATGGTCGGAGGGTGTATTTGGACGACGCAGTGTGGAAGCGTGACGATGCGGACAGTTGTCCCGGAGTTACGGAGCCGATTATTCTAAATTTTCTGAGCAGGCATTGCACTGTGATTCGCAAACTGGAGTTTGTTGTAAGTCCCCTCCGCTCCCTCTTCTTACAAATTATTGATTTTCGTCGTTTCAGTATTTCTTTCCGATGTTGCCGCTCGCCAATCCAGTGGAACGGCTCTCGCTGACAGTTGAGCCTGCCGCCCGTCCATCCGACGACTTCATCGCCACCATCCGTCGTTACAAGTTCGGACATATTTGGGCCACATTCGGCGAATGTTTAGACCTGCTCGACGCGTTCCAAGGAATCACATTCGATAGGCTGTATATTCATACCAACCAGATGCCTGATATCCATCGATTCTTCAGTGCGACGACGAAAAGATTGATCATCTGCGACTATATATTCGAACCCGTCGATACTATCGTCCTCGATCGATTTGTGGCGATCATTCAGCGGCTCACGAGCGAGGCCGAGAATCTCGGAACACGAAGCTTCTATGAGGTGGAACCTTTCAGGAGAGGTGTCCGTTGGGACAGCGAACAGTTCCAGCGACGGATGCTCGAGTTGGGTGGAACGGCGCGAGTAGAAGGCGGAAACTTGGTCGGATACCAGTTGAGGATATCGGATCACGTTTGGATCGACATCGATTGGTATAACTCTCGTTGCGATGCGACTCTTTGGAAAACTGATCGTCCCGAATAATGAAGATTCTCGCTGTCTGTTCCCTTCTAATTATCAATCCACTTCATCAAAACAAGGTTGCACCTGTCCCTCCTGCCCTTTGTCTTCCCTCCCGACCACATTTGACTAATTGGTATCGTCCAGACCCTAATCTCCCCGTTCCCGGATACCTATCGGTCTGTGTTACTCAAGGGCTTCCCGGATGCTCTTGGATAGGTTTGCTTTTTTGGGATAAATGAGAATAAAGTGATGTGGAATAAGTGAGAGGGAGATGGGTGCCAAGTCGCTGTCAGATCTTACTCAGAGGCCTAGGCCCCTGTTGCTTACGCTCCAACTGACCCTCAGTTGTTCAAAAGGCTCGGAAGAAATTTCCAAGTCCTATTGAACGGTAAACTATCGGAGTCAAGGAGAGTCCTATCGGGAGTGTCCCAAGGCAGTGCCCATGGGCCTCTTCTATTTTTACTGTACATTAATGATATCGGCAAGAAGTTCAAATCTGAGTACTTGTTGTTCGCAGATGATTTGAAAATCTACTCCACTTCTATTTCCTCTATCGTGTCGGACGTTACTACACTCGAGGATTGGTGTCGGAAGTGGCAAATGGGTGTGGCCCCCTCCAAGTGTGAGCTCATTTCTTTCCATGCTCCTAAGTCCAAGTACGGCATAAAGTTACACTCTGGAGTTATAAAAATTAACGGGTATGAAATCCCACATGTGAGGAGTATCCGGGATCTCGGAATTATATTCTCCGATGATCTTTCCTATAACTCTCATCATCTCGTAACTATCAAGAAGTGTCATCAAAGAATTAACCTCTTCTTCAATAGTGCTACACTGTCTACATCAGACCGTTACTGGAGTACGGAACTGTGGTGTCCAACCCCTCCTCGAAGGAATTTACTATGAAGATTGAACGTGTGCAGAAATCCTTCCTCTACAGAGTTTATAAGAAATTTAACATGGACTATAAGAACTATCACGAGTCAATTGCCCACTGTGGACTTGAGACGCTCGAACTCAGGAGGCTCATAGCGGATCTCATATTTACCTACCGACTATTGGTCTCAAGGGAAGTCTTCTGTAGTGAAGCGATTGTCAACACTATCCAACTGCCGAAGTCTTTAAGACGCCACAAATACTATATAAAATCATCTCTTTTGGACATCCTCCCCCACAAGCTAAATCAATCATTGTCATCTCGTATAATCAAATGCTGGATTTCTCTGCCTCCCTACATGTTTCCTATCCACGTGTCTTCAAATGCTTTCAAAGCCAATCTATCAAATATTGATCTATCTCGGTTTCTCAAACTTACTCCTCATAATTTCTGAAAACCCGATGCTTTTCTTATCTTACGCTTGTTTTCGTGTATCTCTCAACTAACCTCATTAACTAATTTTGTATAAATTTCAATTTTTACCACCTTACTAATGTACATGTTTGTATAAGTGGCCCTCCGCCCTTCAAGCAAATAAACAAAATACAAAATACAAGGCTCTTTTTTCTTTTTCTCACATTGCCAGCTATATTTAGACAGTTGGCACTTTTCCCTTAGCTCTTCTAGTTTATAAGGTATCAGGGCTCAACGCGAGATTTCGGCCGCTTCTTCTCCGACCGCGACGCAACCGCGACGCGTCTCCGCCCCCGTTGCCCATAGCAGCGAGGCACGTCTCCCGTCCATCGATCCTCCCGTCCATTTCCCTCGTCCATTCAACCCAGATGATGTCGCCCGCCGCTAACCGTCCCCGCGCCCCCATCACCACCATCCTCTGCTTCCAGTCGATCCTTCGACACTACAAATTCCAAGAACGAGTCCATCTTCTCAACCGAATACCCGGTATTCACGAGTGGGAGAAAACCGTGCCGTACACATTCGAAAGCGTCCGATTCGACGATGCGTTTGATCGGAAGGTGTATTTGGACGACGCAGTGTGGATGCGTGACGATGCGGAGAGTTGTCCCGGAGTCACGGAGCCGATTATAATCGATTTTCTGAGCAGGCGTTCCACTGTGGTTCACAGACTGGAGTTTGTTGTAAGTCCCCTCCGCTCCCTCTTCTTACAAATTATTGATTTTCGTCGTTTCAGTATTTCTTTCCGATTTTGCCGCTCGCCAATCCACTGGAACAGCTCTCGCTGATCTTTGAGCCTAACGTCCGTCCATCTGACGACTTCATGGCCACCATCCGTCGTTACAAGTTCTTTTTCGGTAGGGTTTTAGAGCAGGAGGTGATTCCGCCCTACCAAGGTTATACCTGAGATGCCCGAGGTTAGGGCCGATGTGCGTTGTAATCGGATTAGACGAGAGACAACCGACGGTTTATTGAAGCAGCTAAGTATGAACAACGTGACACTCCTACGGTCGGGTTGTGACCGTGCCAACGACCCGTTGGGGTCTGCGCATCGACCGGCTGTGGTCGGGAGTGCGGCAGCAGCTACTACCGATGCCCGAAGGCTAACGCTATACGTTGACACACTGTGTCGTCGGGTTGTTAGAGTTGTTAGGAGCAAGGTTAGTGAGTCAGCTGTCCGTTGGGGCGTGTCACGTGACGTGACCGAGTAACGTATGTGACTGGCACAACAGTGTCGTCACGCGAGTATATGTGAGTGCGAAGACTGATCGAGTCGGTTGAGTCCGAACGGAGTCTTTTCAGGTCGTCGGTCCTGGCGCAACAAGTTCGGACATTTTCGGGCCAAGTTCAACAATTGTTTAGACCTGCTCGACGCGTTCCAGGGAATCACATTCGATAGCCTGACTATTGACACCGACCAGATGCCTGATATCCAGCGATTCTTCAGTGCGACGACGAAAAAATTGGACATCTGGGAGTATATAACCGACCCCGACGAGACGATCGTCCTCGATCGATTCGTGGCAATTATTCAGCGGCTCACGAGCGAGGCCGAGCATCTCGAAACAGGAAGCTGCTATAAGGTGGATCGTTTCTGGAATGCTGTCCTTTGGAACAGCGAACAGTTCCGGCGACGGATGCTCGAGTTGGGTGGAACGGAGCGAGTAGAAGGCGGAAACTTGGTCGGATACCAGTTGAGGATCTCGGATCTCGTTCGGATTGACGTCCGACAAGTCGATGACTTCCTTTGGGAGGCGGCTCTTGTGAAAGACAATCGTTTGCCCGCCGACGATCAATAATGAAGATTATCGCTGTCTGTTTCCTTCTAATTATCTACCCACTTCATCAAAACAAGGTTGCACCTGTCCCACCTCCGTTTGTCTTCCCTCCCGACCACATCTGCCTAATTGGTATCGTCCAGACCCTAATCTCCTCGTTCTCTAATACCTATCGGTTTGTGTTACTCAAGGCCTTCCCGGATGCTCTTGGATAGGTTTTCTTCATCGGGATAAAGATAAACTTATAATTTAACCAATTAACCCACCACCTACATGTATCTAAATTCCCATCATCATTACTATGTATTGTCGTTACTAATGTCTGTTTGTTTGTTTGTATGTATTAGTGGCTCTTGCCCTTCAAAATATAAATAAATAGTAAATCTGTCTAGCTTAATTGGGATGTATCTCGACAACCGGAATAGCTAGACAAAAGTGGTCAACTAGAAACTTGTTGGTCTAATCAAGAGCTACATTTTGGCAGTTGACAACTTTTTGGTAGCTCTTTTAGTTTTCCAGATATACTATCATAATCATGTTTGATGGATTGGATTGCGAAATAGTGTCCAACTGATAACGAGTGTCTCACACTTTGTGTTTAGTTTGGTTGTTTGATTTTCGACTAAAGTGGCGGAAAAGGTGATAAGAGAGAAAGTGAGATAGAAAATGGAAAAAAAAACTCTTTTCCACTCCTTTTCAAAGTGTATTCGTCATGTCCCAGGACGCCGACTTTCTGTCCAATTTCGAAATCGAAGAGGTTGAAGTCGTCCCGAGCCTCAAACAGGTCTGTTCGTGTTTCTCAATGGAGCGCACTTCCACTTCTCATTTCGCAGAAGAAACAAGACATGATCAAGTTCATTGGCACATTTCCCGAATGGTCACGACTCAACAAAGACGCCAAAATGGAGATGATGAAATCGCTCGACTACTGGACGCGGTGCAATCTGTCGGTGTGCTCGAAAGAGAGCCGAGAGCTCGTTCGCGACGCGGTGCTCGTCCAAAACGAGCAAATTCGTTTGAAACCCGATGCGTTGGCCGAGATGAAGACGTCCGGAGACGTCGAAGTGGTGAAACTGCTCCTGGTACGTTGGACCGCACGTTTTGGGGTGTATCTTGAGAACTAGAAGTGCTACGGGAAAAGTGTCAATTGCAAAGTTGTTTGTCACATTGTCAGCTATATTTTGACAGTTGACAACTTTATTCTAACTGTGATGGTTTTCGAGATATGACACTTTGAAGTCATCGTATCGGTGAAGCCAAAGCTCCACCCCCTCTATCAAAGAAAAACGCGTATATTTTGAAAACTAGAAGAGCTAGAAAAAAGTTGTAAACTAACAGAATGTAGCTGAAAATGTGACAAACCAAATGTTAGTTGACACTTTTTTCCTATCTCGTCTAGTTTTCAAGATATGAGACACAAAGGGTTGTCAACAGGGTTACGGTACTTCGATGTGGTATATCTCGAGAACTAGTAGAGTTGGAAAAAAAGTGTCAACCACCGAAATAAAGCTGACAATGAGCTGAACAACTTTGCAGTGTACACTTTTCCCCCAGCTCTTCTAGTTTCCAAGATATTGCAGCGCAAAGACTATCTGGAAGTCACCACGTCATCGGGTCTCGTTCGCTCGTGGAAATTCAGCCAAAAACCGGACGGCAGTTGTCAAATCGTGTCGAAGACGTCGTTGGCCGGCACGTTCGCCTTCTCGAATGTGCTAAACCTTGAAGCCACGTCGGCGAGTCTGGAATTCGCGAGACGGCTCAAAAAGTGGGTGGAACGCGCGACGGCGACGATTGTTCGACTGGAAATGCACGACTCCACGTGGCACCACATCGGAAGCTACGTGGAAGCGATGACGTTGCGAGGAGGTGACGACGGCTTCAAAGCGCTGAAGAGCGCACGACTACTCTATCGGCAACGTGACGAAATCGACTTTTGGATCGATAAAATGAGAGATATCGATTCTCTCGAACAGTTTCATATCGTGATCTCTGAAAAGTGTTCGACTCATTCGATTCCGTTCGAATCGATCGATATTCGCGCCGTGACACACGCCAAAACGTTACGCATCTCGAACTGGGTCACGATCACCGACGAGCAATTCTTGCGGCTCCGAAATCGACGGATTGTGATGGCGACGAGAACGTTGAGTCCCGCAGCGATTTTGGAGTTCGTAAGGGTAAGGGCTCATATCTTGGAAACTAGAAGAGCTAGGAAAAAGTTGCCAACTGCAAAGTGGTTCCTTATGACATAAGCTATATTTTTACAGTTGACAACTTTTTCCTAGCTCATCTAGTTTTCAAGATATACATTTGGGAAATGGCTGAAAGCGATAATTAACCGGTCTGGGGACCCTTCTCAGTTTCAAGGCCTTTATTTGGAAAACTAACAAGGATGGGTAAAATTTGTCAACTACATAGTTGTTTCTTAAGTTGTTGGCTATATTTTAGCAGTTCACACTCTCTTCCTAGGTTTTTTAGTTCTTGAGATACTACCTGGCAAAGTGCCAAAGACTCTGGACCCGGGGGTAGAACCGCTCAAGGTTCAAAGCTTGTATTTCGAAAACTAAAAAAGCTGGGTAAAAATTGCCAACTACAAAGTTATTTTTCATGTTGTCAGCTATATTTGGACGGTTGACAACTTTTCCCTAGCTCTTCTAGTTCTCGAGATATTCCCCAACAAAGTTCCGGAACAATGGGGCCCGTGGTCAGAACCGCTCAAGGTTCAAGGTGCCATATCTTGAAAACTAGAAGAGCTAGAATAAAGTTGTCAATTGTTAAAATATTTTTCAAACTGTCAGCTACATTTTGTTAGTTGACAACTTTCTCCCAACTCGTCTAGTTCTCGAGATACGTTCGCTCACACCTCGATATTTCAGCGGTGGGCAGACTCGGAGCTGGATCCCGACTTTTCGCAATGTCTTCTCTACGTCAATAACACGAAATTCAGAGAGCACATTGTGAAAGAAATCGATAACCAGAATTTCACATTCGAACGGCTTCCGCTTCTGGGACGACATAGCAGGTGAGGGTTTTCTCAAATATGGCTGAAACGCTGAAAATCTGAAACTGTTCAATCCGTTTTCCAGTCCCGATTGGGAGCGGTTCTACTCGAAATTCGACCGTTTCCACACCTACGGCGGCCGCCTCTTTCAGATCGAACAACGTGACAATCGGTTGTCCGGTCTGTCACTCTACTGCTGTCACGCGGCAGTTTCGATTGTCCGCACCGGATTTCCGGTTGTTCGCGACGACGGAGGTGTCCACGTGGAACGCCGGTTTCCGGACGATTTCATCTATTTTTGAGATTTGACCTACTTTTTATGGCTTTGGAATCGAAAATTCGAAAATTATTTTTTGTCGCGTGGCAACCTTTTAGCGATAAAGACAAAGCAGCCAAAATAAAATAAATGAAGAAAATGTGCCTTTTTTGAATTTAAATTCATTATTTATATTGTTTCCAAAGTTTTCGCAAAAGTTAGTTGAAACTTTTTATTTTTAAATTGTTTTTGAATTTGAAAAATTCACCGCATTCCCCTTTTTAAAAGAAATTGAATAAACAACCTTTTAATGAAAACAATTTCGGAAATTTTTTTCAAAATTTTTGAAAATTCAAATTTCGCGCCAAAATATTTTGAAAGTGGTTGAAAATTCAAATTTCGCTCCAAAATGTTTTTTTCCAAAATTTCGAAAATTCCAATTTTTCTGAAATTTCAAATTTCGCGCCGAAATATTTTCAAAATTTTTGAAAATTCAAGTTACGCGCCAAAATTGTTTTTTCAAAATTTCGAAAATTCAAACTTCGCGCCAAAATTTCAAAAATTCCAATTTCGCACCGAAATATTTTCCGAAATTTTTGAAAACTCAAATTTCGCGCCAAAATTGTTTTTTTTTCAAAATTTCGAAAATCAAATTTCGCGCCAAAATTTTTTTTTCCAAAATTTCGAAAATCAAATTTCGCGCCAAAATTGTTTTTTTCCAAAATTTCGAAAATTCAAATTTCGCGCCAAAATATTTAAGCAAATTTTGAAGATTCAAATTTCGCGCCAATTAGACTGTTAACCATTTTTTCAGAAAATGTTATTTTTATGGATTTATTTCGTTGATTTATGTTCGAAAAAATTCGAAAAAAAAGTCAAAAAAAAATTTTTTCAAATTTTCAAATTTCGCGCCAAATTTTGTATCTTTCCTCTTACAGGCAAGAGACATTTTTCATCTGAAAAAATAAGAAACAAGGAAAAGACAGGAGAAGAAGAAGAAGAAGAGTGATGAGAAATGAGTGCAATGTTTGTGTTGTGTCCGATAATCATGGTGTCACTACCGCTGCTGATCCAGTGTAAAAGGAAGGGTCGGACGAGGGCGATGAAGGCGTGCTCGGCACGATATCAGCCACGGACGCCGCCGTTGCGACAGAACCAGAAGACGTCGTCGTCGATGATGATGATGACGACGTCAAAGGACGGAGCAACGCCTCTCAAGGCTTCTGGCGGTGCGAACTCGCTGGAGGGCGGCGGCTCCGATCCGATTGTCGAGGACGCGAAGGAGATGACGGCCGTCAACGGCAAATTCTCGGAGACGTCGAGCAAACGGAGAAAGAATCGCAACGAGGGCCTCATGAGCACCATTAAGCGGTCGATTCGACGCGAAACGAACGCGGAGAGGAACAAGAAGAAGGTGGGTTTGGGAGAAGTTAGGTGTATCTTGGAAACGGGAAGAGCTGGAGGAAAAGTGTCAATTAACGAAATATAGCTAACAAGTTAAGAAACAAATTGTTAGTTGACAACTTTTCTTAAACTCTACTAGTTTTCAAGATATGCGCCTTTAAACACAAGGGGCCTACCTTGACGGTGTCATCATCCCCATGTGATACTTTTCAAGGATTTATCTTGAAAACTAGAAGAGCTAGGGGAAAAGTGTCAACTGTCAAAATATAGCTGATAATGCAAGGAACATGCGGGTAGTTGACAACTTTCCTCTAACTCTTTTAGTTTCAAAGATATGAGCCTAACAACGCAGACAGGTCGCAGGGCCTGCTGTTTTTCTCACGGGAGTATCAGAAACTAAAAGAGATACAAAGAAGTTGTCCACTATCAAATTAAAGATGGAAACTTACAAAACAACTTTGTAGTTGAAAACAATCTTTATTATTCGGGACGATCAGTTTTCACAAGAGTCGCATGGCAACCTTGGGGGTTAGACCGTCTCATGTCGATCCGAACGAGATCCGAGATCCTCAACTGGTAGCCGATCAAGTTTCCGTCTTCCACTTGCGCCGTTCCACCCAACTCGAGCATCCGTCGCTGGAACTGTTCGCTGTCCCAACGGACACCTCTCCTGAAAGTGTCCACCTCATAGAAGCTTCCTGTTTCGAGATGTTCGGCCTCGCTCGTGAGCCGCTGAATAATTGCCACGAATCGATCGAGGACGATCGCCTCGTCCGGGTCGATTATATACTCGCAGATTTCCAATTTTTTCGTCGTCGCACTGAAGAATCGCTGGATATCAGGCATCTGGTTGCTCTCAATAGACAGCCTATCTAATGTGATTCCTTGGAACGCGTCGAGCAGGTCTAAACATTCGCCGAACGTGGCCCAAATATGTCCGAACTTGTAACGACGGATGGTGGCGATGAACTCGTCGGATGGACGGGCGTTAGGCACAACGACCACCGAGAGCCGTTCCACTGGATTGGCGAGCGGCAAAATCGGAAAGAAATACTGAAACGACGAAAATCAATCATTTGTTAGAAGAGGGAGCGGAGGGGACTTACAACAAACTGCAGTTCGCGAATCACAGTGCAACGCCTGCTCAGAAAATTTAGTATAATCGGCTCGGTGACTCCGGGACAACTCTCCGCGTCGTCACTCTTCCACTCTGCGTCGTCCAACTTCACCCATTGACCATCCACAGCAGTGAATCGGACGCTTTCGAATGTGCACGGCACTGTTTTCTCCCACTCGTGAATACCGGGTATTCGGTTGAGAAGATGGACTCGTTCTTGGAATTTGTAGTGTCGAAGGATCGACTGGAAGCAGAGGATGGTGGTGATGGGGGCGCGGGGACGGGTAGCGGCGGGCGACGACATCTTGGTTGAATGGACGAGGGAAATGGACAGGAGAATCGATGGACGGGAGACGTGCCTCGCTGCTATGGGCAACGGGGGCGGAGACGCGTTGCGGTTGCGTCGCGGTCGGAGAAGAAGCGGCCTAGTGCTGCCTTACGATTGTTGAGCGTATGCAGCTTTGAGCCCTGACAACTTGAAAACTAGAAGAGTTAGGGGAAAAGTGTCAGCTGACAAAATGTAGCCGACAATGTGAGGAACATTTTATTATTTGACACTTTTTCCCTAGCTCTTCTAGTTTTCAAGATATGAGCCTAACAACGCAGACAGGTCGCAGGGCCTGCTCGTTTTCTCACGGGAACATCTCAGAAGCCAAAAGAGATACAAAGAAGTTGTCCGCTATCAAATTAAAGCTGAAAACTTAAACAACAACTTCGTAGATGAAAACTTTTTTCCAGTTGTTTTCGTTTTCAAAATAAGACCCCTCAAAAAAAAAGCGGCTCGCCTTGACCAGCTCATGTTCATTTTTTGCTACTTCGCAGACATTTATCTTGAAAACCATCACAGTTAGAAAAAAGTTGTCAACTGTCAAAATATAGCTGACAATGTGACAAACAACTTTGTAGTTGACACTTTTCTCGTAGCTCTTCTAGTTCCCAAGATATGACCACCACCTTCAGAGCATCGAGGAGAGTCGCGAGAAGCTGAATAAGAAGAACAAGAAGAAAAAGAAGAAGAAGAATCAGAAGACGTTGATATCGTTGGAGAACACGGTGGAAGAAGTGTTCACGGACGAGAAGGAGACCCAGGAGACGCAGGAGTCGATCGCCCAATCGTACGCCATTCTCAATGGAGCGCACTTCCGACCCACCCGTCTCTTTCTTTTTTGCAGGCTGAAGAACAACAAGAAGAATAAGAAGAAGAAGCGGAAGGACGGACGCAGTAAAACCGAAGAATTCATGGATTCGGTCAACGACGACGACACTTTGCGATGTGTGAAGAGCATCGGCTTCTGAGAAATAAAATTGTACATATTTTGTGTGTTTTTTTGTTTTGCAATGTTTCAGGGCTCGATTTACCTAAAAAACTGCTCTTTTCTGTACTTCTAGACGTCAAAATGCAATATAACGCATTGCGCGTCAAATCAGGTGTCTAGTGTGCGAACACGTTTACGCAAGATTGCAGAGTTGGTATCCGTCGCTTTCTTGTTTTTTTTTTTTTTGAATTTTTTTTCAGTGCCTTCCCCTTATTCGTCTTATTTTCATCGAAATAACAAAATTTTCCAGGTCACGGCCTGACAGGTTTTCGGTTTTTTAAGCTTAAAAAGTTTGAAAATTTTTTCTAAAATCCAGTCGACCGCTCAAATTGTAGTTTTTTTGACGGCCAATTTTATGAAATTTACTAGAACACTGTCCGTTTGCTCTCCTTGCAATGAGAAAACTTCCTGGCCCCTCCAGGTCCCCGCCGGGCCCGTCCCATCGTTTTTCCAAGATTTCAAGCCGGAGAAAAATCGAGAAATTTTCCAGTAAATTTTGTCAGATTGCCCATCAAAATACCTTTAATTTGAGCGGTCGACTGGCTCTTAGAACCTTGTTTGAAATTTTTTATGCACAAAAAACCGAAAGCGCGAGGGTGGACTATGGTTCTCGAGAGATAAAGGAAGCGCGCACTTAGATATCGTAAGGCCAAATGTGTGTCTATGTAGTCTGATATATCGAATTGGATTGTGGCGGCGAAAACCTGTCCACGTCTGCTTGAACTTTCCCCGTTTCAAAATCAGACTCCATTTTCTTTGCCGCCCTTTATGTTCCCAGCCACACACAACCATTCCTCTCTTGTTCTTTTTGTTGAGTAATCACAACCGGTTTTTGTGGTGGCACCCGTTCGCCTCTCTCTCTCTGTCTTTCTGAGTGAGATCCTCGGAATAAGGATGTTGCATTTATATGTTGTCGTTTCCGACTGACACGCAATGTTGGGCGCGCGCGCGCGCGCCAGCGCCATTCAGACCATCGCGTAACAACAACAACGAAAACAACGCATTTGCTGGAAAAAGAGGCGAGCTTTGAGGTTTGGCGGTTTTAAACTAGGCTAAACCGCCTCATTTATTCCCTTTTCTCGGGTCTTGTTGCCCCCCACCCCTGTTTTTCCTGCATATCTTCGCGCAACGTTCCTCAATCGTGGTTTGAGCGTGATCGCTGGATTCGTCGTTTTGAGACGGTTCGATTCGTACTCTCAACAGCTTGAATAGAGCAATTTGGAGCATAGTTGCTCCGAGCGAAAGCTCACGAGGGGGGAAAACATGCGTTGCGTGCCACTCTCGCCTCTCGCATCGCCGGCCGGCCGGCCTGCCGGCAAGCGTCTGCACCTCTACCCCCTGCACTCCTAGCGTTCTCGCCGCTTCCGTAGCGCAGTAGGCAGCGCGTCAGTCTCATAATCTGAAGGTCGTGAGTTCGAGCCTCACCGGGAGCAAGTGCCTTTTTTCTTCTCGCTCCTCCACTTTCCGTGTGACGGACGCCGTCTAATGATGAAATCGAATGGACACATACTGGTTGACAGCGGATGACGAACGCGCATTTGCTGTGTGTGTGTGTGTGTATTTGGTGACTTGTTAGGGTTGGGGAGGGAAAAACAACTAGTCTTTTCCATCTCCTTCATCTATTAGTAATACCGTTTTATTGTGTGTGTGCGTGTGTGTGCGTGGGTATGAAGGCCATCACCACCGAATCTCTTCTCTCATTGTCCATTTTGGCGGTCACCTTTTCTCGTTTCGTCTGCCAATTTCATTGCCCGTCCAATCTATAGACACACTTGGCATGACTTGACAAACGTCTCATTCTTCTCTTCCGCCGTTGTTTCTTAATCCCCAATTCCCGCCCAATCCGTATAAATCGCTTCAGTGTTCGGCTTCTCATTGCGGAAAACGAAGAGATGACGGTGATTGCGTCGACGTCAACGTCATCCGCCGACGACGACTTCTACACCACCACGACGACGACGCCACAAATCGTGCGGGTGCCGCGAAACGCTCACGAGAATCGACGCCTCAAGTACGGTCATTGTGAGGACGACAACGCCGATATTGCGTATCTGAACTTTCCGCTGATCGGACCATCGCTTCTTTTCACGTTTGTCTCGTTCGGATGCTTTGTTGGTGAGTTACTTGACTTCGCGGCGAGACCCACGCGTCGAAAAAGTGTATGCGCCTTTAAAACTTTTAACGATACTCTAATCATTCACCAGCCGCGATTGTGACGTCATTGCGAACCGACTATATACCCGACGAGCGGGAGCTGCTACGTGGATTCATTGTGCACTATGGCAGCAGTCGATTTCGGTGCAATGTGAGTTTTTCAGTTTTCCCCCTCTTTTCCTATTCGCCCCCCTTTTCAACGATGCTCCGTTTGTACAACCGCCGCGCCATGTTTAGCCGCCCGTTATTCGTGTGCAATAGAGCGCGTTTACTGACGTACGCTGGTTTACTCCCCCCGTGCGCCCTGCGCCGCCACGTGCACCGGTGGCCTAGTGGTCTAAGGCGCGTGCGGATAGGACAACTCGAGTTCGATTCCGCACCACCGCCAACCCATTTTTTCCCGTTTTTTTCAGTCGACAATACCGTTCCCGACCGACGGACTGCCGTCGCTGTTGAACCTGTTCGAGTTGAACGTCATCGGTAACGTTCTGTTCCGCTACGCGACATGCACGCCGATCGTCATTCGCGTCTTTCACGCCATCACTATCAGGTGGGTAAGGGGGAGGGAAGTGTCAAGAATGGCAGAGTCAGTTAGAATGTTCCAGAAATTTGCTGCGACACGAGTACTCGACAAAGTATTCGAACCTTCACAAGGTGATGGCCGACTCGATGCCGGTGTTCACTGCGCTCGAAACCCTCATGTTGGCACTTTTCAGCATTGTCACAGTGCACGAGGATTTTCCAGGTAAAGTAGGTCAAATCAGAAGAAAATAGGTCAAATTTAGTGAAAGTAGGTCAAAAAATAAGGAAGTAGGTCAAATTAATTGAAAGTAGGTCAAATCCAGAGGAAGTAGGTCAAATCCAGGAAATGTAGGTCACATCATGGGAAAGTAGGTCAAATCAAGGGGAAGTAGTTCAAACTATGGGAAGTAGGTCAAATTAAGGGAAAGTAGGTCACAGCTAAGGAAAGTAGGTCAAATTTGGAAAAAGAGGTGCAAAAATAAAAAAGTAGGACAAATCTCGAAAAAAGCTAAGGAAAGTAGGTCAAATCTAGAGAAAGTAGGTCGAACCTATTGAAAGTAGGACGAATCTATTGAAAGTAGGTCAAATCTAGTGAAACTAGGTCAAATCTAAAGAAATTGATCAAATTTCATAACCTCGTGTGTTCAGAGGCGAACCGCTTCTTCAAAATCGTGTTCGCCATGTCATCGGTCGTCAACATGCTCGCCACGACGATCGTGATGTTCGCGTTCTCGTCGGACGGAAATGTAATTGTTGTGACCCCGACTCAGCACCGACATTCACTTTCAGACGTGGGACACGATATCGATAAGCACGAAAGTGTTGTGCTTGTTCGTCTACACCTACTTCATGCCCCAATACATACAGTTCCATCAGTCGTCCATCACTTTTCCCATCTGCCATTCATACAGTGAGTGAGACGCGATTTTCACGCGAAAACCGCGTTAAAACTGGAATTTCCCGTCAAATTTGGTGTTTGCGTACTTCTCGCTATACGTAGGTCAAATTATGGGAAATTAGGTCAAATCTAGGGAAAGTAGGTAAAATTATGAGACAGTAGGTCAAGTTGTGAAAAATGTAGGTCAAGTCTAGGGAAAGTAGGTCAAATCTAGGGTAAGTAGGTCAAATCATGGGAAAGTAGGTCAAATATGGGGAAAGCAGGTCAAATCTAAGGAAAGTAGGTCAAATCTAGGAATAGTAGGTCAAATCTCGGGAATTTAGGTCAAATCGAGGGAAATTCAGTTCAAATCGAGGGGAATTAGGTCAAATCATTGAAAAGTAGGTCGAATCATGGGAAAGTAGGTCAAATCTAGGAAAAGTAGGTCAAGTCTAGGGAATGTAGGTCAAATTATGGGAAAATAAGTCAAATGTAGGAAAAGTAGGTCAATTCTAGGGAAAGTAGGTCAAATCTAGGGAAAGTAGGTCAAATCCAGTAAAAGTAGGTCACATTATGGGAAAGTAGGTCACATTATGGGAAAGTAGGTCAAATATGGGGAAAGCAGGTCAAATCTAAGGAAAGTAGGTCAAATCTAGGAATAGTAGGTCAAATCTCGGAAATTTAGGTCAAATCGAGGGAAATTCAGTTCAAATCGAGGGGAATTAGGTCAAATCATTGAAAAGTAGGTCGAATCATGGGAAAGTAGGTCAAATCTAGGAAAAGTAGGTCAAGTCTAGGGAATGTAGGTCAAATTATGGGAAAATAAGTCAAATGTAAGAAAAGTAGGTCAATTCTAGGGAAAGTAGGTCAAATCTAGGGAAAGTAGGTCAAATCCAGTAAAAGTAGGTCACATTATGGGAAAGTAGGTCAAATATGGGGAAAGTAGGTCAAATCTAGGAAAATAGGTCAAATCTAGAGAAAGTAGGTCAAACCGGGAAATGGGGTTTTTGTGTGAAAATAGCCTGAAACAAGCGATTTCCAGTCGTCGTTTTCGATGTTTGCGTACCTCCCCCCCTCTCTACCGTAATCCCGCCCGCATGTTATCCTTTCGTTGCAGTGCCCCAACTGTTCGCAATGATGGAGTACACGATAGTGGCCAGCTACGCGCTGTTCCACCTCTCGTTCCTCGTCGACCTCCGTCACATCTCGTTCGTCTGTTTCCCGCGCTCGTCGAGCGGCGAGTGCGAGCCAATCGATCCGGCCAACTATCGGAAGGGCGAGAAGTACGAGCACTGTCGCGCTTTCGAGTACAATCAGCGGCGCATTTGGAGCCTCTGATCACACACACACATCTCTCTCGCTCTTCCAAAAAAATAAAAGAGAAACCAAAAGACAACAATACGAACGATGTACTCTTAATATATATATATAAAATGAACATGATGGAAACGGAGAGAGAGAGAGAGGAAAAGAGAAAGAGAATGTGATGTGAGACACAGAAAAAAATCAGTGTGTAAATGATACATGAAAAGAATGAAAAGAAGAAGCCGAAGCAATCAATCAATCAATCAATAAACAAACAATAATCAATAATCAATAAAATGAAAAAGAAAAAGGCTCTACTCGTAACAGTTTGAGACACGTCGCAACCCAATGTGTGTGTGTGTGTGATGTGATGTGATGTGTGTGAACATGATACATGAAAATATCGCGAATTGAAAAGAAAACAAAAGTGATTAGGGAAGACTACTCGTCGTCGGACAAATCCTCGTACTGCAAATTCTGGCACGGCGCTCCACGGTAGTCGTACATCGACTGCACACCGCCGTCGCCGCCGATTTTGATGCGCGCCTGTGGGTTTTTGAATTCGGGCGGCAGTTCGCCGGACGCCCGAAAATCGATGATAGTCATAGGACGTTTTTTGACTGAAACGAGAGTAATGATGGTTGGACGAGTGGTGGTGGCTCTTTCGGTAGGACTGGTCGGAAAACCGTTTCGAACTGGAGCATACCGTAAAACCTGTATTATCTGTCTCCTTTGGCTCTCGATAATACACATTTTACTTCACTGCTTTATTGTGAATCGAATAGGCCAAGTCGGAGGTTTAGGCGTTCGAGGTTCAAGCCCTTATAGGTGGTGCGGGGCACCACCTCCTGTAGGTCTATAAATGGCTCTAAAGCGCTCGTAAAATGTGTTTATTAGACCGGCACCCAAAACCCCCAAATCGTTAGGGTCTCCCCAGTGGATTTTCGAAATTTCGTTTGAAAATCAGACCGGCATGCCGTTCTAATACAGGTTTTACGGTAGTTTCATTACGGGCGAGCTCTATTCCGGAAAAATCTATTCCGAGCCGGTTCCTGAGCTCACTCTCTCTCTCTCTCTTACCTGGCGACGACTGAGGGTAGTATTGCGACGGCTCGTTGTTCTCGACGGCCGTCTCCTCTTCCATCGGTATCGTCTTGGGAGTGTCGTCCTCTTCCGACTCGTCCTCGTCTGTCGACGGGTTCGAGTTACCGACCGACGAGGGCGCTGGAGCGGGGAGAGGAGGAGCAGGAGCAGGAGGAGCAGCATCCGAAGCAGGAGGATCGGCTGTCTGAACTCCGATCGATGGAGATGGGAGAGCGGCGGCGGCGGGCGGAGGATCAGCCGCTGAAGCCGTCGTCGCCTTCTCCGAGGCAGGAGCAGAAATCGGAGCAACAGACCCCACTGGACGCTGAAAAACCGGGGCGGTGGGTGTGGAAGGAGGTGTGCGAGAGGTGGTCTCTTACCAAAAGTTGGAACTTCACGTAGATGCATTCGATGTCTGGATCCGCCTCTTCGCGTGCCTTCATCTCTGCCTTCTCTTTCGCTACCTCAGCTGCCGTCTCCTTTTGCTCTATAATTTTCTTCATGTTTTCGCAGAGCCTGTCCAGAATCGTCTGATGCTTCTCATCGAGTTTCGTTTCCGTGGTCGCTTTCGCCTGAAATGTGTCGATTGAGCACGCGCGCGTACAGAGAAAGGGGGGGGGGGCCTTCGCTCACCTTTTTGAGCACCTCCACTTGTTGGCGTTGCGCGAGCAGCATGTCTTGCTCGGTGGCCAACTGGCTGCCGGTGCCCTGTCCCAACTTTTCGTCCACCAGCGTTTCGGCGCCGCTCACCGCGCCGCCGACAACGCCGCCGTGTTCGTTTTTCGACTTATCGATGAGATGGAGCCATGCATGGTAGACCCCCAAAAAGCATGGCTTATGTCCTTCGCCTGCCTGACGCTCGCAATCCTCGACAAAGTTCCTGAGATCGCGCTTCCCCTTCTTCTCCTCGTCGTACATCAGTAGTCCGAGACAGTCCATCGCGTCGAGCTCCGTCTCGACGAAGGTCATCTTTGGAGGCTTGCTGCTGACGGTCGGATCTTCGAGCTCCTTCATCAGCCATTCGCCGATTTCCGTGTGCGGCATGTAGCCGAAGACGTGGCCCTTGCGCTTAACATTCTCATTGTGACCCTCCCAGACGAATTCAATTTCGTCCGAGGAGGTGCCCGTCGGTTTCGAAGATGAGGCGACGGCGCTGCTCGAGGAGCCCGGAACGTCTGGCTTCGGCGGCTCCTTTTTCTGATCTTGTTGTGCCTCTTGTTTCGACTCTTGTTTCGACTCTTCCTTTGGCTCTTGCTGCGGCTCTTTTTGCGGCTCTTTCTGCTGCACTTGTTGTGGCTCTCGTGGCGACTCTTGCGATGGCTCTTCTTTCGGCTGCTCGCGCTCCTCTTCGGGCTGCGGTGTTGGCACCGACACAGTAGCGGGCACTGAGACAGGCACCGGCTCGGGCACATGCACCGGAGCCAGAGCTGGAGCCGGAGCCGGAGTTGGAGCCGGAGTTGGAACTGGAGCCATAACGGTAGTTGGGGCCGGAGCTGGGGCTGGAGCTGGAGCCGGAGCCGGAGTTGGAACTGGAGCCAGAACCGGAGTTGGAGCCGGAGTTGGAGTTGACACTGGAGCCAGAGCCGGAGTTGGAACTGGAGCCATAACGGTAGTTGGAGCCGGAGCTGGAGTTGAAACTGGAGCCAGAACTGGAGTTGGAGCCAAAACGGCAGTTGGAGCCAGAGCTGGAGCCGAGGTTGGAACTGGAGCCTTAATGGCAGTTGGAGCCGGAGCCGAGGTTGGAACTGGAGCCATAACAGTAGTTGGCGCCGGAGCTGGGGCTGGGGCTGGAGCCGGAGCTGAGGTTGGAACTGGAGCCATAACGGTTGTTGGAGCCGGAGCTGGAGTTGAAACTGGAGTTGGAGCCAGAACCGGAGTTGGAGCCAAAACGGTAGTTGGAGCCGGAGCTGGAGTTGGAACTGGAGCCATAACCGGAGTTGGAGCCAGAACGGGAGCTGGAGTTGAAACTGGAGCCAGAACTGGAGTTGGAATCGGAACCACAACCGGAGCCGAAACCAAAGGCGGAGCAGGAGCCGGCGCTGTGACTGGAGCCGGAACCGGAGCCGGTGGCGTCGGCGTCAAAACGATCGGCTGCTTGTTGGCCGAGGCGGACGCCGTGATCTCGTTGATCTGCTTCATCACTTCCGACATGTCCTGCAATACATACCACTCCAGAATAGTTACGAAGCGACGCATTCGAGCCAATGAATACAAACCAAAAAAGAAAAGAAAAGAAAACGTTTCGGCGTTTGTGTGTGTGTCTATGTGGGGCAGAATGAGTCATCCACGATGCGCCGGGGGAAGAAGAAGAGACAAGAGGGGGCACACAAACCTTGCTAAAGTCGGACGGAATCAACGACGACGTCAACGTCGTCGGCTGGCCCGACGTGCCGGCGGTGATGCTGCGAGCGACGACGGGAGGCGCCGGCTGCTGGAAATAGTACTGGCGGCGCGTGAGCGATCGACCGTAACCCTCCACTGGACTCACCATTTGAAGTGGCGTCGGCTGTTGCTGTTGGTGTTGCTGAAGGTGTTGCGAGAGTAGAGGTAGCGGTTGCACTGGCAGTGCCGACGGAGTGGATGACTGCTGATGCTGCTGTGGTGGCTGTGGCTGTGGTTTTGGAAGCGAGAGATGTTGTTGCTGTTGCTGCTGCTGCTGTTGCTGCTGCTGCTGATGTTGTAGAGCGAGCGGATGTACTGGCAACGGTTGTACTGGCAGCGGATGTGGTGCAGTCATCGGTTGCGGCGGTGGTGCGGCCGCCAGCGCCGGACTGATTCCTCGCTGAATGCGTGCCGACGGGGCGGCGAGTGCCACGTGGCGATGCGGCGGTGGTGCCGTCTGCATGCTCGTGATGCCCTCGATGCCCGACTTTCGTTTCGCTTTCAGGTCTTGTTGCGGTGCCGCGGCGGATTGCAGCTGAGCCTGCGCTTGAGCCAGCGCATGAGCATGAGCCTGAGCTTGGGCTTGGGCTTGAGCAGCTTGAGCCTGAGCCTGAGCCTGAGCCTGAGCCTGAGCCTGAGCCTGAGCCTGAGCCTGAGCCTGAGACTGCGCCTGAGACTGCAGCTGCATTTGTACAAGCGATTGCAACATCTGCGGCGTCATTCCTTGTTGCTGCAGCATGGTGAGAGCGGCGACCATCTGATTCTGATCTTGCTGCTGAAACTGGGTCAGAGTTGGAAAACTGTGGACTTCATTGTCGAGAGGGGGACAAGGACACATGCGACGAAAAGAAACGAACCCGGCTAGCCGCCTGAAGTACGGCCATGTGCTGCGGAAGCAGTCCGCCCATCATCATTCCGGGCGCCACCACGGGCGGAGTCGACGCGGCCGGCGATGCTTGCGCGCTCGCCGCCTGCGACGACGTGGCGCTTCTCTTGCTCGCCGTCGCCGACGTCGCCGCCGCCGCGTTCATCTTCCGCTTTCCGTGACCGTGACCATGCGGGTGAGACGACGTCGGCGGGGCCTGTTGTTGTTGTAGTTGTTGCTGCTGTTGCTGTTGCTTTTGCTGAGCAGCGGCGAGTGCTGCGAACTGTAAAACGAGGAACGGGTGTGTGTGACTGTGTTTGGGTGCGACGGGGGGTGTGATGATGGGAATGCTTCATGCGCACACACACACACACACATGTAGACGTCGTCACTCCTACTCACCTGTGAATTCTGTTGCTGTTGCTGTTGCTGCTGCTGCTGCTGCGGATGCCGAATTCCGATGCCACCGACGCCCGACGCGGCGGCGGCGGCGGCAGCAGCACCGCTCGTCTGCCCTCTCAACAGGTTCATCGCGTGAAGTGTGTGCTGATTGAGCGCCTGCTGTTGCGCTTGTTGCACCTGCGCCTGCTGCTGCTTGAACTGCTCGGCTTGCGCGTGAACGCGCTGAAGGTGTTCGTGTTGCGACGCCAACAGCTCGCGCAGCACGTCGGTTTCGGCCTTCTCGAGGCCGCTCTGGATGTTCGGATGACGTGAGAGCAGCGTCTCGATGCTGAAAACGGGGGGTGTGATGGAAGATGGGGGGGGGGGGGGGATACAACTCACTTTTGCGCCAACTCGTCCAACGCCTTCTGCATTTTCGCTCGCTCCATACTATTGTCGGCCTGGCGTCTGGCGAGCATATCGCGCAGGTTTTGCGCCTCGTGCCCGCCGCCGATTCCCGTCTGCAGCATGTTCATGATTTGAATCTGCTCGAACATCAGCGTATGCTCCTCTTTCCGCGACCGATCGT
Source organism: Caenorhabditis afra (assembly GCA_963570955.1). Lineage (NCBI taxonomy): Eukaryota > Metazoa > Nematoda > Chromadorea > Rhabditida > Rhabditidae > Caenorhabditis > Caenorhabditis afra. The sequence continues at coordinate 7,395,931 of OY751534.1, forward strand.
AGTGTCGGATCAACTTCACCAGCTCGTCCTTGAACGCCTTCGCCTCGGCCTCTTGAATCGCGCTCCGAACGCCGGGTGTCGCGCGCGATCCACCGGCAGTGGTGGCGGCGCGCGGACGTTGTGCCGGAGGCGTCGCCGCCGCACCCATATCCAACAGCGGCGTCATCGACTTCTGATGTTGCTGATGGTAGGCGGTGTTGATGCCGATCGGCATCGTCACGCGCGCCGACTGCTGCACCTTCTGGAACGCCGCCGCGAGTTGGGCGGCTTGTGCCAAATGCTGCTGCTGCTGAGCCTGAAGCTGTCGTGCCGCCTCCGCTTTCGCCTTCGCTTCAGCCTCGGCCTGCGCGCGAGCCTGAGCTTCCGCTTGTGCGCGAGCCTGAGCCTCTTGAGCACGAGCTTGCGCCTCGGCGCGAGCTTGAGCTTCGGCGCGGGCTTGCGCCTCGGCTCGGGCTTGTGCTTCGGCACGAGCCTGTGCTTCGGCTCGGGCTTGAGCTTGAGCTTGAGCTTGAGCTTGAGCTTGAGCCTGAGCTTGCGCCTGAGCTTGAACCTGAGCCTGAAGAACTTGGAAGTGCTGAGCATTGAGGATCTGTTGCTGGAGGTTCAGCGCCGGCATCGATTGTGTCGTGGTGACTCCACTGACGGCAGGCGCCGATTGTTGTGCCGCTTGTGCCTGCTGAAGTTGCTGGCGAAGCAGTGCTTGAAGGATTTCTGCAACTTTGAGAACGATTGGACGCCCACTGTTCCACGTGGAGGCGCTTACCTGGCGGAAAGGCCTGCAACTGCTGCAGTTGCTGCTGCTGCAACTGTTGAGCGGCCAACGCGGCGTTGGCTTGCTGTTGTTGTTGCTGCTGTTGCTGCTGTTGTTGCTGCTGCTGTTGCTGTTGTGCTTGACCATGTTGAGCCTGAGCCTGTGCGAGCAGCATCAACGCGGTCATTTGACTGCCCAGCGGGCCGCCGTTCTTGAGGAACGCCATCGGATCCATCGGATGCGGCTGTTGTGGGGCCACCGGAGCAGCCGGAGCCGGAGCCGAAGACGTCGAAGCCGACGATGTGGAACGCGGCCGAATCGGTTGCGGTGTCAGTATTTGGGTGGGCGTCTGCGCGACAGGAGCCACCAACGGCGGTTGTTGTATAGTCGGCACGCTGGTCGGAGGAACAATAGAAGTCACCTGGGGAATCGGTGTCGCCTGCGATGAGGAAGCAACAGCGGTCGGAGCTGGTGCTGCTACTGCTGCTGGTGGGGGTGGCGGTGGCGGTGGTGGCGGTGTAGAGGATGTGGTGATAACAACGTGTTGTCCGACCGGCGGTGGCTCTTGGGACAACGCACGATGCGGCGAGCGGTCGGCAGAGGATGACGACGAATGAGACGAGTGGGCCGCCGCGAAAGTGGGCGGCGCCGCCGCCCCGTCTGCTCCCCCTCGTGACGCATAGCCAATGAGCGAGGAGGACGCCGAAGGGGGCGGGGCCAAACGTTTCGGCGGCGGCGGCGCCGGGTCCTCCTCGATTTCGATGAGATGCGGATCGATGGTGTCCTCGTCGTCGTCCTCCTCGTCGTCCACATACTCCTCTTCGGCCATTGGCGGCGCCTTGCGACGTGGCGGTGAGACGCGTTCGACGGCTCGCGATAGGTGCTGCACATCGTCGGGTGCCGTCGAGGTGGAGGGGCGTTGAACTCGAATCGTGGGGAAATCGAGACTTCCCGTCAGAATTTTGGGCGACAACAACTGCGGCTTCTCGATCAACGTCTTCTTGGCGTCCTCGTCGACCTCCTCGACCTCCTCCTCCTCGACGACCGTCTCCTCCTCCTCCTCCGCATCGTCGACGCCTTCCGGCGAGTCGCCGTCCGCGTCGCCGGGCGGCGAACCGTCCGACACTGTCGACGGCGCCTTCGATCCTCTCTTTACACCGCTCTGATTGGACGTCTCCGCGTCCTCGTCGACGTCGTCGGCGACGTCTTCGCCGACCTCCGCGCCGTCCTCTTCCACCGGTTTCGCCTGCGCACGAGTCACAGCGCCGCCCGTTCGACGATTGTTGACACGTGGCACACGTGGAGTGCGCGGTCTGAAAAACAAGAGTCCAGTGTTCGATTCTACACAACGCCTTCCGACTCACGTCTTCTTCGCATTTCTGGCCAATCCGCTGCGTCTGGCCGAGGCAGTCGTCGGTTGCGGTGTGCCACGTGTCGACGAGCTTCCGTCGACGCCGTCATCGCCACCACCACCACCGCCAGCGCCTTCCGACGTCGTCGCCGCACGCTCGTCAATCTCCTCGATGAGCGGCTGCGCTTTCACGCCGTTCAACGCGTCGTACTGCATTTTGCACTCGTTCGGCCGCCGATTCATGCCCGCCGAGATGACGTTCCAGTCGAGTGTCGCCGACGCGTTGATCAGCGTGACGAGCCGCGTCTTCTCCTCGTCCGTCCAGCCGACTTGTCCCTCGTAGTTCATCAGCTCCGCCAGTATCGTCTCGTCGCGTTGATTGATCTGGAAAAAGAAGGCCCATCAGTCGGCGGCAGCTGCTGCCTGCGCGCGAGACGATTCAAAGAGCCGCGCCCATCTGCTCTTTTTCGTCCATCGGGAGGTGTCCCCCTACGTCACACTCAATTGAGTTCCTTTTCTCGTTTTATTACCCAAAAACGAATCGAAATGTCGTGTCCCGTTGATTTATTAAATCCGGGCACGGAGCCGAGCGAAATGCCAAATTCCCAAAGCTCGGGGATTAGTAATGGAAGGGGGGGAGGGACTAGGAAAAGAGCAGGGAAAGTTCGGCCATAACCAATAAACGTGCTTGTTTTCTCGATTTGCATTTGCATGAATGTAAACTATCCCACCGTAAAAATTATGACTGCATTCGATTTGTGCACGAGGAGCAGAGCACATAAAAAGAGCCCATAAAAAGCAGAGAGCCACACAAAATGATTACTGTAGGTTTACGAGCGCCTTTTCGTAAGGGACCCCCCCAAAAACCGCGACACGTAATTGGCTCTCTCTCGGCTCGCTCTTCGTGCTCGTTGAGCCAATTTTGGCTGGCCGCGGGACATGGGACCTGGGACATGAGACGTGACACGTGACACGTGACTCACCTCATTGATCCAGCGAGTGAGAGTGTTCTTGCACGATGTGCAAAACTTGGTCGCCACCCGATTCGAGCCGAGTTTGTCCATGAGGAAGGCGCGAGTGCGCACGGGCAGCTCGGTGAAGTCGGGCGGAATGCACCGCGAGCCCTTGATCCGACGCTTCTGGTTCGAGCATCGGTTGCCGAAGCAGCGGCTGAAAATGTGATAAGTTCATTTCCAGGGACGGGGGGCTCTTTCTCTCACTTGTCCTTGTGCAATTTGGCCGCCTCCTCACGACACCGCACACAAACGACGCGATCCTCGTCGAGCGAGATGGCTGAAAATTGGGGGGGAAATGGAGTTGAGATCGGAAGCTTCATCAAATTGAGGGTCCCGAAAGGGGGGTGTCGAAACGAAAATTGTAGGGTGCTCACCGAACACTTCGTAGGCCTCTCTGGGAATGAGCGTGCCGTCCAACTCGACGCCGTTGACCGTCTGACAGCAGAAGAAGCACATCAGCGAGTTCTTCGGATACAGCTCGTAGTCGAGCGCCGGCATCATTCGATAGTAGGCGAGCTCCTCGTTCGACGGAAACGGCGCCACCTTGTACTTGTTCGACCGTTTGCGTTGTTTGAAGTCCTTCTTGTAGTCCTCGAACTTCTTCATCATGTAGTAGAAGAGCACCAGGTCCGACGGCGATTTGTCGATGAAGAACAGTGTGAGTCCGTGGAAGATTTTGACGTGCTCGACAGAGCGACTCTTGAATAGGGCCCGCTCGGCGGGTGTCCACCGATTGAGACGTTGTTCGATGGAGGTGCGGTGCACGTGCTTCATATCGTCGACAATCGAGCCGGGACGCTCGACGAATCGATCGGCGAGCCGCTCCGGCTCGGTGAGCAGACGCGGCACTCGTGCCGTCCCTTTGCGCACCTTCTCCTCCTGCAGCCGCTTCTGCGCCATCTGACGTTCGTCGTCGCCGCGAATTCGTTCGGCGCGCTCCCACCGCTCGTGATCTTCGCGATCCTTTTTGACTTCCGGAAACTCCGTCTCCATCAACGTTTGAAGGACGCCCACCGATTCTCTGCAATCGGATTCAATAGAAGAAGAAGAAGAGGGATCTAGAAGTGTGTGTGACGACGCCTACTTTCGAGCGGGCAGATCCTCCCATCGCTTCAGCTCGGCCTGGAACGCCTCGAATCGGGCGTCGTAGTCGCGTGCCATCTCGAGCCGCTTCGTCACAATCGGATTGTTCGAAGTGACGAAGGCGCGTTGACTGACACCGCTGGCCTGATTTGTACTTGTACTGGCACTGCTGCTGCTACTGCTGCAAACATAACCATAAAGGGGCTCCTTCTCAAAACCACTTTCACAGTACCTCTGTGGCTGTTCCTGCTGCTGCTGCTGCTGCTGCTGTTCCGGTTCGTTCGTCTGTGGTGCCACGTCATCGACGCGCGTCTCCGGCTCTACATCATTCGTCTGCTCCACTCCATCGCCGACAAACTCGTTGTGCTCCATCTGCTCCTCCTCCACAGCCGCCGCAGCGGGCTCCTGGAGCTCTTGTGGCTCCGGCTGCTGCTGCTGGCGTTCCGACTGCTCATCATCGTCGATGACGATGACATCGTCCATAGTTCACTTTTGAAAGACACTGCTGTTAGTGCGAATATGTGTTTTTGAAGGGTGGGTGGGGGGGAAGAGAGCGCGCGAGAAGAGAAAAAGAGATTAATTAGTGTGGGCAGAGGAAGAGGTTTTGAGGGACGAGACCTGAAAGAAAAAAGTTAAAGCTTGAAAATGAGGAAGAATTGCGAAAAAAATAATAAAGAGGTCGCGGAAAGGATGCGGAAGATACGCGGAAGGGTCGCGGAAAGGACGCGGGAGAGACCCAGTCTAGCTAGAAATCGATTCTCATGCAGAAAATACGTGTACAACCTTCCTACGTGCCTAAAAGTGGATGCGGAAAGGACGCGGAAAGGGCGCGGAAAGGACGCGGAAAGGATCAAAAAGCTGGGGAAAAATGAAAAAAAAAGAAGCCCTTGATGATCAAATACGAGGAAAGCGCGAGAACTATGTATTTACATCAACAAATGGGTCTTCCGGAAAAAAGTGCTTGATCCCAGAAAAAAAGGATAAGCGCAGAGAGAGAGAGAGAGAAAAGAGGATGAAAGGATGATGATGGCGGTGTGGAAGCGGCGGATCAAGAGACCGAGAAAAAGCTAGGCCATCGATGAAAAACAATGGCCGAACTTTTGCAAACCGAAATCGCACTCTATATGCCAAAAGGTTGGCCTAGGAAACGGAAAAGAAACTTCGCGGCCACCGCGTTCTATCTGGGCATTATCATTTGCGCGACGATGCAATTACATATAAGTGAACGGGGGAGCAGCGAAAATCCGCGGCTTATCACTCACTGCCAAGAGTGGAGATTGAGAGCCCGCGCTTATAGTTATCCTTGCTTCCGCCCGCCCAATATCCGAAATGAGGCAACAAGTCTTTCACTATTTCTCTCTCTCTCTCTCTTCATCCGAAATGACATTCACATCGAAGAGGAGGAAGAAGAAATGTGGAGAGAAGAGTGAGACAGAGAGAGAGAACCACCTGCAGCTGTCCGTCCGTCCGCAATTCTCTCTCTCTCTCCTTCTCTCGCATTCAATTTGCAGAGAGATGAACAATAGAAAAAGAACACCTGCAGTGTCAGGAATGTTAAAATCGACGTTTTTTCCCAATTTTTGGTTCGCGGAAAGGTCGCGGAAAGGTCGCGGAATGGACGCGGAAAGGCCGCGGAAAGGTCCAAAAACGCTGCAAAATCGGCGAAAAAACGCGTGGGACAAAGAAAAAGAACACCTGCAGTGTCAGGAATGCTAAAAACACCGTTTTTCCCAAATTTGAGTACGCGGAAAGGCCGCGGAAAGGACGCGGAAAGGACGCGGAAAGATCCAAAAACGCTGCAAAATCGGCGAAAAAACGCGTGGGAGAGAGAGATCATTGCGATTCGCGCATACTAATCTCCTTTTCTCTCTTTCTCGCTTTTTTTTTTGGCGAGAGCAAGCAAAAGTCAACTCGGATATCCATTTTCAGTGCTCCTTTTTCTTCTTCTTTCGCTTTCTCAATCTCTCTCTTTTTGGGAAAACACGTTTGTTTTCGAGGAGAGGTGAGAAAAGAGAAAAATGAGCAAATCTTTCGAAAAGTGCCAATTTTCGCTGGCGGCGGTCAGCGATTTCGCAACCCTCCACTAATCATCGGATTCGAGTCACGGAACAAAAAAACAAACACAAAACCAAAAGGATTCCGAATAAGAATCCAAATCAGAAGACGTTATCGCTGAGCTGACCTCATATCGACGCAAAAAAACCGATAACCCGTTCCTCTGTTCATTTTGAATCGGAATCGCGGGGGGCCTAGAAGTTGCAAGTTCGGCCACGACCGCAGGGTGAACTGCGTCGTTCTGTGTGTGTGTGTAGATTTACGAGATTCGCAGAGCTGTGTCTCTTCCGCACACGTAAATCTACACAACTTGAGATTTCGAGACGTCCACGACGCTGAGGGAAACGTTTAGGCTCCGCCCACCGGGCTCAGAGCTCAGTTCATCACTATCAGATTGTGAACCGTGAAATCCGAATCCGAACATCGGGCGCCGTGCCCCCCGTAAAGGGGGGACGAACGGGGGGTACGAACAAAGTTGACAAACGTGGGAGGAACACTTTTTGTCTCTCTCTCTCTCTCTCTGTCTGTCTGCCAGCCTGCCACCGGGCGGCCCCCCAGAATAATAATAATCCCGTGTGTCGCTCGCTTTCACATCTCCCTCTCCACCACCACCTCTTCTTCCACTGAACATGCAGTGGAAGGCGAGCGAGAGAGAGAGACGGAGAGAAAACGTCATCTGTTAGTATTATGAGTGGAAAGGGAAACGCGCGCGCGGAAAAAAAAACGAAGAAGATGAAGAAGAAGAAGAAGGCGAAAAGGGGGCCAGACAGTGTGTAATAGGCGCCCACACCGCTACTACCACCACGACGACGAAAAAGACGACAGCGAAAACGAAGAAGAAAAGTACTTGGAATAGGGAGAACCCGAAAACACACTCGATTTGCGAAGAAATGACAAGTTCGGCCACTTGTTAGGTGAGAGAAACGAGCAGAAGTGCTCTTTCTGTCTGTCTTGCTCTGAAAGTGACTGCAAAGGGAGAGTTGGCACTTTTGTCTTGTTAGACGTTTTCTAGCCACGTTTCCAGGCGCTTGACTTGAAAAACTAAAGATCTTTCGAGCTGGCGCGGTTTGGAGCCGGGGAATCGCTAGAGCCCCAGTTTTGGTGTAGATTTACGAGCTTTTCACATTCATGTTGTTTCAGCTCGTAAATCTACACCAAGAACGCAGCTCTAGCGATTCCCCGGCTCCAAACCGCGCCAGTTCAAAATAACTCCAACTTTTCAAGTCAAGCGCCTAGAAACGTGGCTAGAAAACGTCTAATAAGACGAAAGTGCCAACTCTCCATTTGCAGTCACTTTCAGAACAAGACAGACAGAAAGAGCACTTCTGCTCGTTTCTCTCCTTCTCTCTCACTCTCTCACTCTGTTCCATTCGTTGTGTGCGACGCAGGAAGAAAAAAACAACCTACAGCAGTGAGAAAGTGGAGAGGACACCAAAATAGTTCCTCTCACGTCGAATTTAGATTCGTACCCCCCTCACCGACCGTCCAATCAATGCGATGTTAATTGGATACACTGAAATGACGCAAAACGGGTGCGTGAGTGTGTGTGCGCGCGCGGAAGGCACGCGGAAGGTGCTTTGTACTAATCAGCGGCTCTTAATTAGTAATCAATTCGAAGCGGCGAGGAAACAAATATAATGACGAGTTCTAGGGAATGAAGTGGAGAATTCGAAATCAGAAAAGGATCAGAAGAGTAGGCCTCGAAAATTTCAAACCCATTTTTCGAAGGAAAATCAATTTCCGAGTCAACTTTATAAAATTGACCTTCAAAACACCTACAGCTCAAGTGATCAACTGTCTCATAGAAAACTAGTTTGAAACGCTAAATGCTCAAACAACCGACAACCCAGAAACCGCGTCGCTAACAACTCATAACAAGTAACAACCACTAATCACAACGATATCAGTGTCATCATCAAGAAAACACAAGGGAGAGGGGAGCTATCAAAAGTTCAAAGTTCTCCCCCCTTTTCCCCGTGAATCACACAGGAGGGTAGAAGCGAGAGAGATAGAGATAGAGAGACGCAGAGATCAGTCTCTTCCTCTTCTTCTTCTCCTTCCCGCCACGGGAGAAGAGAGAAAGAGAGACAGAGAGAGGTTGACCAGAGAACGATGGTGGTAAAACGCGAAACGCGCGCGCGCGCGAGCGCGCGCCGCCGCCGGTCCGTTGACGGGAAGAGGGATCGCGTGCAGAGACGAAGACGGTCAGCCTTCTCTGCGTCTTCTCTGCCCTCGCTTTCATCGCTTCTTTATGTGGAGTGTGTGTGTGCAGAAGTGAACAATAGAGACATTGAGATAGTGAGGAAGAGGATGGGAGGGGGAAAAGTTCGGGCAAGTTCATTTCTCCCACCCATTTTTGGCATGGCACAGCCACCAGGAGCCACCACGATGATTCTGTGACGTCATCTGACTTCGAGATCAATCCAACGGCGATCACAAACTCATGTGACCACCACATCCCATCTTCTCGTTGTGTTTTGTTTGTCGTTTGTCTTCGATGCATACTGATCTCTTCTCGTTCCCTTCCATCATTCAAACTTTAATGAAACTTTCTGACGTCCCCCTTTAGAAGCAGCATTTTCAGCTGAAGGCGGAAGCTGGGGGAGCAGGATAAGGACTGGAAACGAGGAAGAACACACACACACACACACAGTTCGCGTCGTCGCCGTCGCCGCCGAGCGGCGACGGCGACGACGCGTCGACGAGTAAAAACGGACAGCAGCAGGCAGCCAGCAGTAGAAGCGAGTGACGTGAAAGAGCGGAGAGAGAGAGAGAGGAAGGGGAGCGTGACGAGACAGTGCACGATGCGCGGAGACCGAGAGGGGGGATGCGTGCTGGTGCAGCGGCACCAGCACGTCCGACGTTTGAACGGAAAAGGGACTGCCCGAACGCCGTGACAGAGGCCAATAGAGCCAGGGGGTCCGCGCAACAATCGGATCAAACCAAGAGTTCGACGGCTCAAAAACAAGAGCCGCTCTTCTAGTTCAAGCTATCGTTTTCACTCTATTAGAGCGACTTTGAACTTATGGTCCGCAAAGTATTTATGGACGGTGTTTGCGGACAAGAACTATTGGCCAAAGAGCTTGAAACCAGGGTTGTCAACGGGCCGATTCCGGGCCGGCGCGGGCCGGTAAATATCTCCCTTGTTTCTTGGAATTTTTGGACAAGTTACCTATGGGAAATGTAGATCTCGGCGCCCTCTACAAAATGGCGTTGAGTTTGTGAATTTTTATCGAGTGCCAACAAAGTTAGAAGCCAAAAAGTGGCCGGGCCGACCAATCGGCCCGGCCCGGACACTTTTTCGCCTATAACTTTCTTGGCACTTGATAAAAATTCACAAACTCAACGCAATTTTGTAGAGGGCGCCGAGATCTACATTTTGCATAGGTAACTTGTCCAAAAACTCCAAGAAACAAGGGAGATATTTGCCGGCCCGCGCCGGCCCGGAATCGGCCCGTTGACAACCCTGCTTGAAACAGCCTGAAAACAAAAACTTGGGCGGCGCAAAGTCTGGCGCGCGAGCGCGCTCTTAACCGCCCGTCCGGTAATATTTATATCGAAATTCGAATGACGGAATGACGGAATGAATGAACGAAAGAACAAAAGTCTTGAAAAGGGCCGGGCCGGGCCGACCATTTGACTCCTCCGGCCCGGAATTCCAGTAAAAGTCTCATATTATGGTCTCGTTTTTGTGAACAGCGATGGTCCGCAAATTTTAACGTTGTGGTGTTTGCGGACCATTGTTGTTTACAAAACGAGGCCATAAGAGTTGAAATTCATGTTTTTGTATCAAAAATTGATGGAAACTGAAGAGTAATTGTATTTTAAAACGTTTGAGCATCGAAATTCCCCGCCAAATGGGCGAGTTCAAATTTTGTGCACAAAAACGCTCAGATTATGATTTTTGCACGCATTTTTCAGTTAAAAATCCCGAAAAAACGGGAAAAAAACGTGAAAAAAAATTGGACAACCCTGCGAACAATCAAAGAAACAAATCAAACGGTACAGACTGACTAGCGAACTGAACATGACGTCATCACGGGCCGCACTGCGCACCAAACAGCATGTGATCGTGTGTTATCGTCAGTTTCTCTACTATCGGAACACGATGAGACTGATATGGCGGCATAAATAGAGAGAGAAAACACTAGTTTCTTCTTCGATTTCATCAAGTTTTTTGTTTCCAGTTGCCGCTCAAATTGCTCGGGCTCAAAAGCGTTCAAAAAAGGGAGAGAGAGAGAAGAGACGCAGAGAGAGAAACGGCGGCGCGTCTTTCAAGGACATTTCTTTTCTTTTTTTAATACCTTTCGAGTGTGTTGGCGACAGAGGAGGAGGCCACACAGTCAGAGTGAACTGTCTCTCCCTCTCTTTTGATCTCTCTCCGACAGGTTCGGCTGAACCTTTTTTCTCGGTGTTTTTTGAAAGGGACAGGGGAAGCCTGGTTACTTTCGATCGGATTTTGATGGCATGGAAGAAAAATTGAAGAAAAAGAGGGGGGAAAAGGTTCGAAAACCAATGTTTTTTCATTGTGTTTTCTTTAAACCTATTCAGCTGCGACGAGAAGTGGGGAAAGTATTTCGAACGGTCTCTATTTTTATGTCTTAGTAAATAATACTAACAAAAATAAAATAATCGGGCAAAAAAAACTACTCGGAATGGTCAAAATCGAGAAGAAAAACCAATGAAAAGTACCGAAAATTTAAAGGCGCATCATCGACTTTTCGACGCGGGTCTCGCCGCGAGGTTACGGTTTCCGTACCAAACAGTTCTGCCATGCCCCCCAATTTTTTCCATTTTTTTCAATTTTTCGACAAAACGCCGCTGAAAAAGTTTAAGAGCAAAAAAAAACACAACTAAATAATTAACGCTGAATAGATCCACAAGAAAATAACTTTCAATTATTAATATTTAGCGACAAAATTTGAAATAGACACCCGGAAGTCATCTTAGGGTCTCGAAACGAAAGCAAATCCACACGTGGCTTTCGAGTACATTTCAACACTCGTTGCATAGGGCTTCAATCCGATGTTGTTTTCGACTGGGGTGTGAAACCGAGGTGTGATGCTTCAAAGAGCATTCTTGGAACTAGAATTCCCGGTCAGAATTCGTCGCGATGAGTCAGAGTGCCGTTTTTGCAGATTTGGTGGACGGAAAAGTGGAGAAACGGAAGAGAACGAACAAAAGAATCGCGAAACTTGCACGTTTTTGCGAAGCTTCGTTTGGAGACCAATGATCACGCTGACTTTGAAAAGAAAGGGGAACACATTCGGTTTTCCGAAAGTGTTACGTTCTTTACACCTGATAACTGAGGACCAGAGATTGAACCAATATTTGGAAGGAAACGGAGAAACTGTTAACGCTCAAATTGGTGTGTAGATTGGTTCGCTTCTGATGGTCAGCAGTTCCGAGTTGATTGGGTAGGCTTGTCGAGAAAATCATGTAACAATTTTATAACAAACAATTTATGAACAAGAAAATCACGCGACAATCTCGAAACGGAGAGGGGCGAGAAGTTCCGGCTCGTTGTCCTTGGTGGTGACGACGTGAGCGGCTCTCGGGGCGACTGGGAGTCTCTTGAGGACCGGCACTGGCTTGTTGGCGGCCTTGGCAGCCTTTCTCTGCTCATCGTTGGACTTGACGCGGTTCAAGAAGTCGATTCTGCACTTGGACGGCTTGATGTGCTCGACGCGGAGGTTGATTCTCTTCGGGAGGATGTTTCCGCTGAAAATAACATTTGAATACTAGAAAAGTTAAATTTTCTGCAGCCAAAGTTAGAGTATAATCCGAGTGTCAATTTCTCAACGTCACAAACGCTTTTTAAAAAAGCAGAAACCCAACCAGAAATTTTATCAAAACTTCTCGAGTATTGTGTTCAAGAATTGAGCACTTCGTTGATCAGCTAACTATTTTTTTTAAACTATTCTAATAATTCGATTGCTTCTTTAAATTATAAATCAACTCACCGAACACGCTTGTTGACGATGATTCCGACGGCTCCTCGGGTGACGTTGAAGATTCTTCCGGTTCTTCCGTGGTAGGCCTTGAACGGCATTCCCTTCTGGAAGGCTCCGTTGGTCTTGATGTCGACCAGATCTCCGCGCTTGTACTGGGTGTAGTACGTGGAGAGGTGCTCAACTCCGTGCTTGCGGAAGTCACGAGCGAACATGTAACGCGTTCCGCGTCTGAGACCCTTGGAGTTAGTCATATTTAACCCTGAAACAGAATATATTGTTTTTCGATACGAGGAAACAAGAATAAAGTTTGAAAAGAGCAACAGAATGAGCAGAAGTATTGAATAAAATTTGGCCATGAGTGAATTTCAAAAAATCGATTTTCAAAGAAAATTTCAGCCAGATTTTGCAATTTTTAGCACTCGTGATCGACAAAATCGATTATAATATTAATTTTCAATACAAAAAACACAAATTTCAGCTGAAAACGGTCGAAAATTACAAAAAAAGGTGGAAAAAATTTAGGCCAGAGAGAGGAAAGTGATTGAAGGCGCATGGCTTACGGTGTCACTCGTTTCGCGTGTAGCGCCTTCCCATAGATCGTGGCGAGACCCGTTGTCTGGCGTCTCTTCACAAATACGCGTCTCTCGCCACAGCGCATGTTGCACCACACATTTTCAGCTTTTTCCGGCTTTAATTCCAGAATATCGATCTGAAAAGTGCAATAAATCGATTAAAGCGAAAATTTCGCGTTTTTTGAGTACAAAACCACTGCATAACTTGCATATTTTTCTTTAGTTTTCCGCTTCCGACCTTGTTTCTTTATTTTCTTTGATTTTATCGAATTTTCAGAATGTCGTTGGGTACTCTCGTCTACAACAATATCTCTCGCCGCTTCTCGACGATCCTCCTGGCGTCCGCCTTCGGAGCCTACGTCTTCAACTACACCCTGGAGGGTGCCACCAACTTCTATTGGGATTCCGTAAGTTTTTAAATTGTAAAACATGGTTTTTCTCAAGGGAAAGGCTATAAAAAAGAAAAAGAGATGTGAATGCTGTGAAAATCAATGTTTTAATCTGTATTTTGCTTTTAAAATCTCTGAAACTGTGGAAAATAATATATTTCAGAAGAACGCCAACAAGCAGTGGAAGGATATCAAGAACCAGCTGGCCCAACAAGAATAGACGCCTCAAGCCGACGATCACCGACTCTGCTCACTTCGATGAAGCTGTTAGCACCATAGTCTTCTAATTTTTCCTGTCGAGATAAACTTCTTTCGGTTTTCCCCCTCTCGGCTCAAAGCAAACCTTCCCCCACCAACCAAGACGCCGAAAGTGTTCCGCGTTGCTTGGCACGCAAATATTTGCGGCCGGATAAAGAAGACGGCGGAGCGCAATTAGGTAGACAAAAACGAGCTGGCCATGGCCCCCACCGCCGCCGGCTCTCGGGGTCATTGGCGGTAAAGGGCACGGCAAACAGAGGAGGAGAAGTGACAGTGAATTAATATTTGGCGAGTGTCGGACCGTACCACGTACTGCGACCGGCGGGGCGGCGCGCTCGCGCAGTTACTCGACTAGTAGGTCACTCTATTCGCATACACCACCCCCCGGTCCTTCTCTCGTTTTGTAAGGTTTCTCCCCTTCCGATGTGTGACCTTTCCCCATCGATCCGCCCGTTTTCAACGTTTTTTCCCTTGAAATTCGATCGAAAACGCCAATTGCCACGTGTCTCCTGGCAGCCGACAAACAATTTTGTCTGTTTTCTCTGCCGCTCTCTCTCGCTCTCGCCCTCGCCAATTTCCATTCCAACCGATAACAATTGTCAAACGATTTTCATTGCAGAGACCTCATTTCCCTCAAAAATGGTGTTTTTGGGTCGGCACGGGCGGCTCGCGCTGACCGTCGCGGCTCTCGTCTTTCTCGTCGGCCACGTGGCATGCGACGAGAAGGAGCAAGACGAGGAAGCGCTCAATTATGAGCTCGACGAGGGCGTCGTCGTGCTCACCGACAAGAATTTCGACGCGTTTTTGAAGAAGAATCCGAGCACACTGGTGAAATTCTACGCGCCGTGGTAAGCGTTTGAAAAAAAAACGTTTTCACCTGCTGAAAATTGATTTTGCAGGTGCGGACACTGCAAATCGCTAGCGCCCGAATACGAGAAGGCGTCGTCGAAAGTGTCGATTCCGTTGGCGAAAGTGGACGCGACCGTCGAGACGGAGCTCGGAAAACGGTTCGAAATCCAGGGATACCCAACGCTAAAGTTCTGGAAGGACGGCGAAGGCCCGACGGACTACGATGGCGGCCGCGACGAGGCGGGTCTCGTCGAGTGGATTCAGTCGCGCGTCGATCCGAACTACAAGCCGCCGCCCGAGGAGGTCGTCACATTGACGACCGCCAATTTCGACGACTTCATCTCGAACAACGAGCTCGTCCTCGTCGAGTTCTACGCGCCGTGGTGCGGACACTGCAAGAAGTTGGCGCCCGAGTTCGAGAAGGCCGCGCAGAAGCTGAAGAGTCAGGGATCGAAGGTGAAGCTCGGAAAGGTGGACGCGACGGTTGAGAAGGAGCTGGGCACCAAGTACGGCGTCTCGGGATACCCGACGATGAAGGTGATCCGGAACGGACGGCGATTCGAGTACAACGGCCCGCGCGAGGCGCACGGCATCGTGAAATACATGACGGATCAGTCGAAGCCCGCCGCGACGAAGCTGACGAAGGTGAAGGAGATCGAGCGGTTCTTGTCGAAGGAGGACGTCACTATCATCGGATTCTTCGCCACCGAGGACTCGACCGTCTTCGAGGCGTTCTCCGACGCCGCCGAGCTGCTTCGCGAGGAGTTCAAGACGATGGCGCACACGTCGGATCCGGCGGCGTTCAAGAAGTACGACGCGAAACCCAACGACATCATCATCTTCTACCCGCCGCTGTTCCACTCGAAGTTCGAGCCGAAGACGCGAAAGTACAACAAGGGCGCGTCGGCGACGTCGGAAGACCTGCTCGCCTTCTTCCGCGAGCACTCGGCACCGCTGGTCGGCAAGATGACGAAGAAGAACGCGGCGAATCGGTACAACAAGAAGCCGCTGGTCGTCGTCTACTACAACGCCGACTTTTCGATTCAGTACCGCGAGGGCTCCGAGTACTGGCGTCAGAAGGTGCTCCAAATCGCGCAAAAGTACCAGAAGGACAAGTATCGATTCGCGGTGGCCGACGAGGAGGAGTTCGCGAAGGAGCTCGCCGAGCTCGGACTCGGCGACTCCGGGCTCGAGCACAACGTCGTCGTGTTCGGCTACGACGGCAAAAAGTATCCGATGAGCGCCGATGAGTTCGACGGCGAGCTCGACGAGAACCTGGAGGCGTTCATGAAGCAAATCTCGTCCGGAAAGGCGAAACCGCACGTCAAATCGGCGCCGCCGCCCAAAGACGACAAGGGACCGCTGAAGACGGTCGTCGGAGCGAACTTTGACAAAATCGTCAACGACGAGACGAAGGACGTCCTCATCGAGTTCTACGCGCCGTGGTGCGGTCATTGCAAGAACTTCGAGCCGAAATATCGCGAGCTCGCCGCAGAGCTCAAGAAGAGCCAGCCGAATCTCGTGCTCGCCAAGATGGACGCCACTGTGAACGATGCGCCGAGCCAATTCGCCGTCGAAGGATTCCCCACCATCTATTTCGCTCCGAGCGGAAAGAAGGTGAGAAAACGCGCTCCATTGCACTGAAATTTTTTCGAATGCCACCATGCGCCTTTAAATTTCCAGGGGGTACGGTAGCTGCATTTTCCACCCATTTTCTTTCCAGAATGAGCCCATCAAATACAACGGAAATCGGGATCTGGAGGATCTGAAGAAGTTCATGACGAAACACGGTGTGAAGTCGTTCCAGAAGACGAAGAAGAACGAGGAGCTCTAAACCGCACGCGCGCGCGCGCGCCGCCACGCATTCTCACTCATTTTCTCTGATTACGTGTATAATTATTCTGGAAGAAGAAATCAATGCTGCTGCTTTTGTTCGCCTCGTTTGTTAGTCCCCCCTCCGCACATTCTTTTTGTGTTTCAAAACGTCTATTTTGTATGAGGAGATTGAATAAACACTTCGAGAGAGAAGGGGGGAGCTTCTCGGAAAAGTGCTCGCGCCGCTCTCCGAGGGAGAAAGAGAGAGAGAGAGAGAGAGCTCAAGTGTGCTCCCGCGAGACACGGCGACTGTTTGTGTTTATTCGAACTGTGCTCGCCTGAGAGTGTGCTCCGCGCGGAGCAGCTTGAGAAAGGGGGGGGGGGGGGGGACGAACTTTTCGAAAGTGCAAAAGTTCGGCCACCTCCTTATTATTATTGTTACACAACTCGATGAGGAGGAGAGGGAGCGGTGATTTATTATTGGATTTCTCTCGGCAGATGCGCTTCGATTTAAATTTCAATTTCCCTACATTTACACAAAGTTTTCACATAGTTTCCAATCGATTTCATGCGATTTTCACTCTAGCCGGGTCTTTCAGCCCTCATATCTTGAAAACCAGAAGAGCTG
Source organism: Caenorhabditis afra (assembly GCA_963570955.1). Taxonomy (NCBI): domain Eukaryota; kingdom Metazoa; phylum Nematoda; class Chromadorea; order Rhabditida; family Rhabditidae; genus Caenorhabditis; species Caenorhabditis afra. The sequence goes on from OY751534.1 coordinate 7,412,652, forward strand.
GGGAAAAAGTGTCAACTGTCGAAATGTAGCCAACAAAACAAGGAACATTTTGTCAGTTGACACTTTTTTGAAATCTCTTCTAGTTTTCGAGATATGAGGGCTGAAAGTCTAGCCGGGTGGTGGTGGGTCTACAGGAGGTTTTACGGTATTTTGAGCCCTCATATCTTGAAAACTAGAAGAGCTATCGAAAAAGTGTCAACTGTCGAAATGTTCCTTGTCCTTTTGGCTATATTTTGACAGTTGACAACTTTTCGATAGCTCTTCTAGTTTTCAAGATACGGGGGCTAGAAGACAATCGATTTTTCTCGAACGCCCCCGCAAATGCCGGTACAGTTTTTTTACAACAAAGCTTTTCCGATTTATCTCTCCGAGAGGGCGGGATAGTGATGGATAAAGAGAGAGACAGAGGCGCCTGTCAATAGACGTAAATAAACTTCGATCTTGTGCTCGCCGAGCTCTCCGAGCTCCGCGCGAGCTCAGAGCTCTCAAGACGATAAAGATGCCTGGACACGCCCACTCCCTCTCGGCTTTCCAATACAGTTCGGCTCACTCGTGCTCTTTCTCTGTCCGAGAGGTGGGAGCTCTCTCTCTCCCTCTCGGCTTTCCAATACAGTTCGGCTCACTCGTGCTCTTTCTCTGTCCGAGAGCAGCAGCAGCAGTGGCTCTTTCTCTCTCTCGGAGAGCTCGCCAATTTTACGACGACGACGACGACGTTGTAATCCGTCGGCTTCTTCTTCTGACACCAACCTGCTCGCGCGCGCGCGCGCGCGCATATGTTTCCTCTTTTATATTAAATTCCTCCTCTCTCTTCGCTCTCGATTCCGATCCGATTCACAACAATTCCCTTCGTTTCTCGCAGAATGTCCGCCATCGAGGTGACCGCCGACGCCGCTTCCACGTGGGACTGGCCGCTTCAGCACAACGACGGCGTCGTCAAGGTGAGAGGGAGAGTTTGCGCGTCAAGTCTGATGCATTGTGTGCAACCACTTTTTCGCTCCCATTTTTCGCCCATTTTCGGCGAATTTTCGCGTCAATTCCCAGCGTTTTACCGTCAAATTACAGGTGCACAACACCAAGGACAAGTTCGAGGTGGGACTCGACGTGCAATTCTTCACGCCGAAGGAGATCGAGGTGAAGGTGTCGGGACAGGATCTGCTGATCCATTGCCGTCACGAGACGCGCTCCGACTCGCACGGCACTGTCGCGCGCGAAATCAATCGCGCCTACAAGCTGCCCGACGACGTCGACGTCGCCACCGTCAAGTCGCACCTCGGCACTCGCGGAGTGCTCACCATCACCGCCTCCAAGAAGGCCTAAACTCGGTTCGCGTTTCGCTAGGCGGCAATGATCATATACTTCTTCTTCTTCTTATCCTTACTTCACTTACCAACACATTTTCGATAAAGTTGTCTTATTCTTTACACACACACAAACTTGGAAAATTTACAAAACAAAAAACGAGAGAAATGGCAAGACCGCACGACTAGAGGGGGAAAATCTGAGCCTAGTACAGTTGGAAGACGTAAAAATCGATAATTATGCGATAAAAAAGGGAGTTTAGGTACAGTTTCTTTTGTTCGGCTCACGAGAAGAGCTCCATGAGGGCGCGGATGATGTAGTGGCTGGTGCCGTACTCGCCGGCGGGCGCCGAATCGTAAAAGTGTTTGCAGATGCCACGTGCGCCGTCGCATCGCGTGTTGTTCGGAGTTTCCGACGCGCAACACTCCAACACGATCGTTTCGAGTTGCTTCTGCAAGGTTACGGTAGTTTTGTTAGCTCCAAGCAGTCGCCGACTTACATTGTGCTCGACAAAAATGCGATTGGCCACGTGGAGGATGGCGTCGACGTCCAACGGCCGATCGCGTGGCACATTCGGTTGCTCGAGCAGCACGAGCTTCTCGAGCCGCCCGAGCAACCACAACGCCTCGACGATGATCTCGCGATACTCGGGCTCGGCGATCCGATTCAACGCCTCCTCGACCTCGAGCGCGAACTTGATCTCTTTGCGCGTCATCTCTTGCGTCAGTCCCCAGTGGAGGATCGTGTCGTTGATCTTCACACCGTGCGGCATTCGGTGCACCGTGTCCCAGAGGATCGCGTAGAAACCCGCTGGGACGCGGTTGAGCGCGCCGTCGATGCGACGGTGACGGAGCCAGATGCCGAACTGGAAGTCGTCCTCCTCGTCCTCTTCCGCCAGATCCTCGTCCTCCTCCTTCGGTATTTCGCCCATACTGCGCGTCGATTTGCGTAGACTTTTGCGCTCCTCGATTTGCCGCCGGAAGCTGCCGATGCCGGTGCGAGTGTCGCGCATCGTGTCCGAGTAGTGGAAGCCGTCCTCGGCGTACTCCTCGAGAAGACGTCCCGACAGAAGTGAGAAGATCATCGACTTCAACTCGAACGGCGACACCGTCAGCAGAGTGTCGGCCGCCTCGAGGCCGGAAATCGATCGAAGACGTGCCAGCTCGGAGGCGAGCACCTGGATGATGAGTCCGATGCGGAGCCGGAACATCTCGAGGAACAGCTTCGGCTCGGTGCGGACCAGCGAGCCGAGATAGACGATGATCTCCTGGGCGAGCGTGAACGAGTTCGGATCGTCACCGTAGGCGCGATTCATGATCTTCTCGAGCTCCTCGTTCGTCTTCGGACACGTGATCACCTCCTCCTTCTTCGACGCCATTCCCACGGTGATCTGTTTCTGGCGGACGAGCAGATGGGTGACGGCCTTCGACAGCTCCTCGAGCTGCTTTTTGAGCAGGCCCGCCGTGAGTCGGACGAGAGCCCACTCGCGCGCCTCGCACGCCTTCGCGTGCACCTCCTCCATCAGCATTCGGACGGTGATGTGTTGGCAGCCGAGCTCCGTATCGTAGTCCGGTCCGAACTTCATCCACAACACGTGCACAATCGAGATCTGCTCCTCGAGCACCGTCGTCTCGTTGAGCAGATCGAGCAGGTCGTCGGCCTTCATCTCGTGCATCTGCTCCGCCTTCAGATCGCGATGCGCCGTCTCGTTTTCGGCGCCACGACGCGTCGTTTTGAGCAACTGCTGCCGGAGCTCGCCGGACGAGTGCTCGCGGACGAGGCCCAGCGGACGGCCCAGTGGCGGCGAGTCGACTTCCTGTCGATCGGCGGTCTTGGGTCTCGTCGCCGACGCCGACTTGTAGGCGAGTCGCAACTGAATCAGATCCGCGTCGTTCGAGTCGAGCGCGATCGATCGGTGCCGCATCGACGCCTTGTGGACGAGCGAATAGGCCGACCGATCTTTGACCGACTCGCCGCGTCGAAGTGTGCGCGGATTGCTCTGACTGCCACGTGGCGACACGTTGTTCGTCGTCGTCGTCGTCGTCGTCTTCTGCCTCTTCTCGCCTAAAGATCCTCAACAAGAGATGGTGTTAGTGGGCGGTGTTCAGGGGGCAGAGGACGCCTACTTTTCGCCTCGTTGGAATCCTCGGTGTGAAGTGTGAACTGCACCTTCTCGGCCGTCACACTGCGCAACATCTCCTCGGCGCTCTTGTCGCGAAACTCCATTTTGCTGACGGCCGTCGTGCGGAAGAAGTCCGACAGATCCTTCATGACGACTCTGGAGATACTCGCGGGGGCGGCGATTAGACACAAACACTTCCTACACGTTGGCACTCACCTGGCTCCACTCAGGTAGCCCGTGTTGATCTTCTTGATCGCGCCGATCACCGTCGACTTCATGTGACGATTGAGATGGATGTTCGAGAAGTGCGACAGTCCTTCTGTCGACAGCATTCCCTGCGTGATGACGAGCACGACGAGCGGTCGTCCGCTGATGCTCACGCTGTTCCACGACGCGTAGATGTACTGCAGTTCGGAGCTCCACTCGTCGGTCAGAATGCGAATGTCGTACATGAGATGCGATCGTCGCGAGTCCATGAACTGCGGGGTGAAGATCACAAACTTGTTGCCGATCTGATAGAGTCGACTGGTGCTCAGCAGACCGATGGGTCGTTCCAGCGGCCGTCCCGACAGATTCAACTTTTTCGATTCGCCGATTTTGGCGAGGAGGTGCGCCAACGCCGACGCCGGCAGAATCGTGAACACCGGATCGATCTCGTCGACGCGCTGGACGTGAATGTCGTGCGCGCGAAGCTCACGTTGCACTTCGAGCGACTCGGCGAGCACGGTGACCTGCACCTCGCACGGCGGACGCTTCTCGTAGACGGACAGGCGACGCGAGAGCGGATCGAGTTCGGCGGGAAGGAGGAAGCCCTCGTAGAGCAGGCAGATGATCACGTACAACGATTGCGCCCACAGGAATGGTCTGAAAGGGTAGGAGGGACTAGAATTGAAAAGTTCGGCCACTCACGTCGCTCCGCCGGGCAGTCGGATCTGTGTTCCGGGATGCGCCTTCTCGGCGGCCACCTGCTCCCGCTGCACCACATACAACTCGGGCACGAGCCGAAATCCCTGCTCGCTGAGCACGAGCACACTTTCCAACTGCCGCCAGTACGCCTCGACGGCCTCGTCGTCTTTCGAGTACATCGCGTCGAGAATGAGGTAGCAGAAGAAGATCGGCCACTCGCACTCGATGTCCTCGAACTGTTGCAGCTCCGACTTGTTGTAGTAGAGGCGTGAGGCGTCCTGTGACACGGACACGTTGAGAAATGAGAAAGGAGGAAGGTGGAAAGGGATTACCTCGAGAACAGTCTTGTAGCCGTCGCGCATGAAGCGTCGGCATCCGTACTTGCCCATCAGCCGCTGCGTGATCGTCTCTCTCGTCTGATTCACGAGCTCCGGATCTTCCACACAGAACGCCGGATAGCTGATGATTCCGAGAAGCGCCGCGTCGGTTTCCTGAAAGTGATCAGTTCGAAGCGACGTTCCGAGGCCTTCCCAAGTGTACCTTACTGAACGACTCCCTCGGAAGCATGCTCGAGAGCACCGCCGAGCACTGCTCGATCTCGTCGGGCAGCACGTGCACCACTGAGCCTCTCGAGCCGTCCACAAACAGATCGCCGACGTCGTTGAGCGCCTGCAGCGCCGCCTTCACCATGCCGATCGACGTGGCGTTCAGCTCGCGAATGCCCTGATTCGTCTTGTCGCCACGCTCCCAGATGCCGTAGTCGGGCGTCCGGTAGCCGGTCTCGATGTAGTAGACGAGGTTCTGGATGAAGGCGACCTCGTCAAAGTTGCGAACCACCTGAAGTCCGGAGGCGGTGATCTGCGCCAGTGTGAGGAGGTAGAGCGAGATGGCGTCCATCTGAAGGTGTCCCCAGTCGGCGTCGCCGCACACCGGACTCTTCGTGTCCACCGCGTACTTCGAGTGCAGAGCGTCCAGTGGCCGCTGAAACTTCTTGAACAACTCCACCTTGTCCGCCTGCCGCATCATGCACTCCAGTATTGACTGCATCATTTTCACACTGAAAAACGGGTCGAAATCCAATTTTTATCGATTTTTCCTGTATCTACCATGTGAATCCAAGCTCTTTGGCCTTTGTGAGGTCTTCGTCAAAGTCGGCGCACTTCATATAAGCCCTGTAGAGCGCCCACAACGCCTGCGCCACATACACGTTGTCTCGGACCCATGCGTGACCTGAATTATATATATTATCGGGATTACTCGTTGATATATTGATGATTGCAGACCTGGAAAATCTTTTTGATTGGCGAACAGCGCGGTGATCGGGTTTTGGTGTTGGCAAATCGTTTGCTCGACCATGAACAGAATTCGGTCGAGCCGCACGCCCGACCCACTCCGTGATCGCATTTTTTGACTGAAACTTATGTACTTATACGGGTTTTATTGATTTTTTATCGAAAAAGGGGGAAAAGAAGCGTTTGAAAACGGAGAAAATTCGATGGAAAAATCGACGAGAAATTATCGACTTGTCCGAGAGGAGTACACGGGCGGAGTGGACTAGCTGCTGCTTTCTGGGTTTCTAGGCCAGCCCTCAATTTTCGACCAATTTTGAGCTTTCTCCCTTGTTTTTTAAATAATTTTCACATGATTTAATGGGAAATTTGTTGCAGAACATGACGACGAAATTCGTGCGCTCATTCGTCAATCGAAACCCGCGAAACAACGAGCTGATGGGTCGGCAGGCTCCGAACGCCGGATATCAGTTCGAAAAGGATCGCGCCGCTCGTTCTTTCATTTATAAGTACGTTTTTCTTCTCCATTAATTCAAAAAAACCAAAAAGAAAGCTAAATTGTTCAGAGTGGAGTTGCTGGAGGGAAAATCGCACCGCGAGGGTCGTCTCGTCCACTACCAAGACGGCGTCGTGCTGACGGCGTCGACGAAAGAGCCGCAGATCGCGAACCAGTTGTACAGCAAAACGGACACCTCCGCCGCGCTGAACATCGGACGAGTGCTCGCGCTGCGATGTCTCCAGTCGGGCATCCATTTCGCGATGGCGGGCGCGACGCGAGCCGCCATCGAGAAGAGCCAACACCAGTCGCAGTTCTTTGCGGCGCTTCGCGACGAGGGTCTGCGGCTCGAGGAGCCGCGCCACTTGGAGCACTCGTACGAGACGGATCCGTCGTTCACGTGGACGCGATACCCGCAAAAACCGACGCGTCAGGACAAACTCGACGAACTCTAGAGCCAGCTTCCTTTGTCCTTTCTTTTTAGCTTTGTTTCTCTCTCTCTCGTTTTTTTTTGTTGAATTTCCTCTCCGAACCCTTTGTTTCGTATATAAAATTGACACGCCCAAAAATGTGCTCCCCGGGGCGTCGTAAGTGCCGGAGAACGCAGAGATTTCTCTCCCCCTCCTCCGCCTCCGCCGGAGCCGGAGCAACTTTTGCTCACGCGCGGAGCCCGTCGATGACGAATGATGTGTCGAAAAGGAGGGGCGAAAGTTTGCGCCTCCCTCGTCTTCGTCTTCGTTTCCTTCCCTCCTCCATAATATTCATGGCTCAACGCCACCCCGGGAGCCGACCAAAAATGGATGATATTCATCTGTTGCTGCTTCTTGTCTGCGAGACGCCGCGCCCTCATATACGCACCTCTGCTTGTCTTTGAAATGATGCAGGTGTAGCGTACCTGGTAGCGCGTTTGCACTTCGCGTGGGAGGCCGCGGGTTCGACCCTCTCTCATGACAAACCTTTTTTTCTTTTCTTTTCCACTCGAGTTTTCAAGTTTTCCTTTTTCCCACACGGCTAAGCGTGTTCCTCTTGTTAGTAACGAGTGATGGTGAGCTCAGAATTCGCAAACGCCTCCCTTCTTCCCCCGTCTAACTAGATTATTGGGTTCGGAAAGGAGCAAAACAATGGAACCAAACAGCGGAGGCCGTGGAGAAGAGTAGTAAAAGCTCTCGGGAAAGTGCCAAAAATCGGTCTTTTTCGCTTTTTTTGACCAGCTCCGACCGATTGGCTCTCAATCTCGTCGTCCTTTTTCAATCTGATATCGCGCGGAGCATCCCCTTACGGCTCTTCTACTCGACTGAGCCAACACAAAAACTGGCCCCCCTTTCTATTTTCGCTTCCCAATGCCTTCTCCCCCAATATTCTCATTATTTTTTCATTTATGGCCTTCCCTCCCTCTTTTTCTGGAATAGATAGAGAAGGAAGTATATAGATTCATTCATATTTCATTCATTACACATATATCTATGTGGCAGTGACAATGAGAATGTCTGAAAGTCTGAAAATCGCCAGGCTTGAGTCATTTCGCAGCGCCGCAGCTTTCAAGCGCTGCTGAAAACGGCGTGTTTATCACTGCCTCGCACCGCCGCGTTGTCAACTTGCGCGTGTGGCCTACCCGGTTGCGCGTTTGATTTTTGCGCGCACCATCGCGAGTTCGACCCCACCTGCCCGCCAAATCGTTTCTCTCTTCCAGCGATCACATATGGCCGAACACGTGGCACTCGAGGACATCACCAACTGTCCGGTTCACACGAACATCATCATCGACGACAACGACAACAACACGGCGACGCACGTGTTCTCGACGTCAACTCGGCCCTCGCGCACCGAACATCGTCTGCGCATGTTGGCGAAGGTAAGTGGAAGTGTGGTGTGGAAGTGGGCGGGGGCAGTGAATTCGTTTGATTCTTGATTCTCCCCCCGTCAAACTCACTATAGAGGAAATTCAATTGAAAGGTCCGGAAAACATCAAACTCGCTCGCTCTCCCTCTCCCTTGTTTTGAGCAACCGAAAAACGACACCTGGCTCAGTTTCGGGGCTCCGCGAGCACACACTCATTTCCTCTCCGAGTGATAATAAAAACGACCACAAAATATCTCTGGGGGATACGCAAATCCTTCTTTCTCTTTCTTTCTTTCCATTTTGCTGTCACGCGACAACTAACCCAAAACTTTTTTTTTGCGGAAATTTGAAAATTTTCGGTTGTCATTAGAGCGCATTTGCATTGATTTTGAAATTTTGAAAAATTTTTTTTCTCTTTCATTTTTCATTATTTAGCTAATAAGAGTAATATGAATAACTCTGTCTCGAAAAAAAAAATTTTTTTTTTCCAAGCCACTGAGCAATTATATTTTACTCTCATGCGTCGGCGCTTCAAGCGCTTCGCCTCTCCCTTTTCGACGAAAAAAAAAGAGAAAATGATGTGCTCGGCGAGCATTTTTTCTGGGTGCTGCTCCTATTTTTATACTACTATGCACACTTAAATTTTAAAAAATTTTGAAAAAAATTTTTTTTTTTTTTTTTGAAAAATTTTTTTTTCTTCCAAAATTGCTTCCCCGCATGACATGAACCGCGACGCGACCGCGTTGCTCGAGAAAAAATGGGTGAGATTCAAAAATTCAAATTCCGCGCTGAATTGTGTGCTCGAGGAGCAAGAGAGTTGTGTGTGGTGGAGCTGGAGCTGCTCTCGTGAGCAATTTCCGGAGGGAACATATTGTGCTGTGCCCTCTTGCTCGCCCCCCTCGTACAACTAAATTGTCCTCTCTGTGACTGACTCTTTTGCGCGCGCGCCTGCCCCTTTTCGAGCTCACTTCATTTTCTTTTTCCTTTTCGCGTTTTTTTCCCCCTTCTTTTTTCTTGCCAGGGGCTCTCTTCCTGTGCGCTTTCTGCTCTTTTCTTCTTGGAATGCAAACGCGCTCCACTGTACTGCACACCAATCTAGCGAACTGGCCTAAACAAGTGCTACCGTACGAGTTGCTGGATGTGTCGATTTACGAGCGCTGCTGAAAACTAAACAGTTGTTCATAAACGTACAAACGGAGCATCGTTGGGAAATTCGAAAGTTTTAAGTGTGTGCAATAGAGCGCACTTGCGATCACCGATGGAAACTGATGACAACGCACAGAGCGCGCGCGCGCGCAACATGACGTTTCCATAGAAGTGTCATCCGCAGAGCAGCCTACACTTTTCCATTTTGCCGGCCCCCCTCGCCTTCTCAGCTTCAACTATACACTTCATTTTTCATTTTCCCAATGTGCACCCCCCTTAGCATAACGATAATGATCAAATGCGCTCTATTGCACACCTAAGCAATCCCGATAGAAGATAGAACGAGTGATAATTGACCAGAGATTCGTCAATAGAGCGCACTTGCAGAACTTCAAGGACATCCGTCGCGCCTCATCGATGGCCTCCTCGAGCTCATCGGCTCTTCGTCCGTTCGGCACCGCCCGTCTCACGCCCGGCAGGGCCACCGGACGCCTTCAACAGACACAACAACAACAACAACAACAGCAAGCACAACAGATCAACGCTCCGGAGCCCATGATTGGTAAGTTTGATGGGAATAGATGGATGAGGCTAGAAGAGAGAAAAGAGAAGGAAATATGAGGGTGTTTTCAGCAATCGCACTGTCCGATATGGAGTACCTGATGAGATCGGCACGATCCAGCCGCAGTTCCGGAAGGTAAGCAGTGCCTAGTGTCTAGACCATCTTTGACAAGCACAAATCTCTATTAACTAGCTGAGACCTTACTTTTATAGCCCCAACCTTCTCGTTTTCTTGTTTTTTTTATTTTGACGCTTTCTATTTGTGATTCGAGCTACCATTTTTCATCCCAGACCCCATTTCAAGCCTGAACCTTGATTTCCTTATCTTAGACCTCCTTGCTCAACCTTCCACGTGTTCAATTCCCGCTTAGCACCTTTTTCTTTTCGAGTCTCGACCTACAATTTTTTAAAATGTAGTCTTAGGCTAGCTCAGATCTCCTTGTAACTGCCATAGACGTCTGTTTTCTCGTTTTCATTTTTAGCTCAAGTCTCTCTTGGCTCCTGGCTTCATCCTTACCAAGTGACCGCTTATTAGTAGTCACCGAATGCTGGAAACGTTGAACTCGAGACCTACAGTACCGTGCAAAAGTATACGAACCGGGCAGTTTTCTTCTCATCTCTCATTTTTATTTTTTTCTAACAGTGAAGTTCTAATGTTTTGGCAAGCATGTTTTCGGAGTATTTGAGACAATCTCTAAAAATATTGGCCCGATTGGATTTTTGAAAATTGGGATAGAAAATGGGAAGAAAACTGCCCGGTTCGTATACTTTTGCACGGTACTGTATCTAGAAGAAAGAGAAACATGTGATTACTGGGTTCTTGGTCCCAAAAACCAAAAACCAGGGCGCACTCCCATACTTCCAAACTGATGACAACACTGATGACAAGACCCACTTTACAAAGTCTGTAGAATGTGGGCTACTTCCTGGCCGGACTTGATTCGGTTGGACTAAACTGTCTGGATCGCGTCTTGCAGACCAATGTCATTTCTAAGCCCTATTTAAGTTTGGAAGAGGCTTGGAAGAAAATTCCCTTGGAAAAGTAGTCTTCGTGAGGTCATCACCACTGACATCAAGTTCTAGAGTTAAACATCTTCAAAACTGTGCCGCTAATTGCTAATTAGCTGTCACACTATAAATCTTATCTCCCATCTGGCTCGCAATTACCTACCTTACTAGTTAGTAAATGGTTAGCCTAATCTCGGTCTCAATCTTGATTTGATCTACATACTTCTCCCTCCCTCCCCCCGCCCCCTTTCCACATTTCATCCAATTTTCGAGCCCAATTAAGTTTAAATTGGACGGGGACGGGGACAACGACAAAGACTGGAAGCGTGTTTCCCCCCTTCCCAGTAAGAATTCCGGAAGTTTGGCATAGAAGAGGGGAGAAGCGATCAGAGCTCGGCGAGCACCAATTTCATGTGTGTGAGTTGTTAAATTGTCCCCCACCCCGTTTTCCCTCCACCTATCCACCTAACCTGGAAAATATGAAAACTATTTATAATGCCCGCCCAAACTGTCAAATGCCACGTTTTCGTGTCGATTCCACGCACAGTGAGGCGAGCAGTAGGTACGGTAGTTTGGGGCGGCCCAATTCCTTATAAGGCCAATTTTCAGATCGGAACGACAGCCGGGCTGCACGTGCTGTTGTCACATCGCCGCCGGCGTGACAGTGATTCCACGTGTCGCGCGGTTCTCGATCGACGGCGGCCTCTCGACGCACACGCTCATGAATCATTCGGACAGTGAGTTGGTCACGTGACGTGACACACCTCGAAAGGAGCCGCCTCTCACCAATTTTTTAGACCGGATAGCGGTGAAGGTCACGTGCAGTGACAACAACATGTATCGGGTGACACCCGTCTATGCGACCGTCGAGCCGGGACAAAGTTTGCCGCTTCATGTGAGTGCATATCTCGAGAAGGGGCGTAGCTGGAGAAGAGTTGTCAACTGGCAAAAAGTACCTGACAATGTGACAAACAAATTCTAAGTTGACACTTTTTCATCAGCTCTTCTAGTTTTGAAGATAAGAGCCTTGAAACCTAGAAAGTAGAGTGGTAGAGCTGGCCCAATGCTAGACCCATCATAAAAACGAGCCATATCTCGAAAAGTAGCAAACATATTGTTGTGATCTTCAGATGCGTTTATTGAAGATCACTTGATAGTAGACAGATAGTGAGTAAGGGGAAAGCCGAAGCAGGTAGCGAGTGTGGGTGCGGGGCCAAAGAGAGACAGTGAATGCGCTCTCTTACAAACAAGGGTGGAGAATTGGCGGGCATAAATGACATGCAAGATCTACGCGGGCCGCGTAGATCACAGGTGGGTCAAACGGATATTATTTATGTGGCGCGGGCCACAACATCTCCCTCACTGGTTGAAGCCTCACGAGTGGCTTGGCTTGCTCGGGTCGTTGTCGAGACGGGCCGATGACGTCGTTGCACGCGTCGATCGGAGAGGATTGGAGCGGCGGCGGTAGTGGCGAAGTTGCCGCTGAAGCCGGAGCCGGTCCCGACGGTTGAATTGTCTCGTTGGTGTCCCCGAACCAAGATAAGTCGTTCTGACCGTAGGTGTCGTAGGTGTCGTAGGTGTCTGCGACGTTGACGGAGTTGCAGGCTGTCGTCCATGCAGCGGTGTAGGTGTCCGCGATGGCGAAGCTGCTGAGTGTGACGGAGGCGTCGATGGAGCAGCGGAAGTGTCCACCGACGACGTCGATGTGCAAGGCGAGCAGTGATTCACTAGGAAGGTGTGGAACGCTTCCTGTTTCCTTTCCTTTCCCTTCAAAATCAACGTACCTCCCTTGATGGCATCCTCGAACTGAGAAAGTCGTTGGATCCGAGATTTGCAGTCTCGAGCGAGCTGCGATGATTCGGGCCAAGGTTCCGGAGCAGCGATGTCCGAATTCCTCGCCGCGAATTGACTGTCCCGAGTGATGTGCTCGGACGAAGTTGTCGGTGGTTGCTTGACCGGCGCAGGCTGGCTGGCGTCGGCCTCGGCTTCCATCTTGTCCGACGAAGTGATCCTCCTCTGACGGGAGGTGCTGGTGGGCGTTGCGAGCCCTCGGTCGAGTCGTCGAAACGACGTCTACCGATCTGAGTTGCGGACAACAGGGCAGTTCAGTTTCGCTTCCTCCCTGGTCCAGTTTCTTTTTGGATCGATCTCGTTTTCTGGACGTGACGGTCCAGTGAGTCGATCGTTGCCTCGGAGTCCGATTCGGCCGCTCGTCGGGGTAGAATGGAGCTCCGTGGTTGGTCTGCTCGTCTCGGCTTTCGCTTCCCGAGGCTGCTGACCTGACGTTTCCCGACGTTTGCAAATCCTGATCGCCAGTTGTTGTGATCTTGATGTACGGTTTATTAAGACCACATGAGAGTAGACAGATAGTGAGTAAGGGGAAAGCCGAAGCAGGTAGCGAGTGTGGATGCGGGGCCAAAGAGAGACAGTGCATGCGCTCTCTTACAAACAAGGGTGGAGAATTGGCGGGCATAAATGACATGCAAGATCTACGCGGGCCGCGTAGATCACAGGTGGGTCAAACGGATATTATTTATGTGGCGCGGGCCACAACACATATAAAAAAGTTGTCAACGAACAAAATGTAGCTAATAATTAGAGGAACGAATTGTTAGTTGACACTTTTCCGCTATCTTTTTTAGTTTGAAAGATATAAGCCTTGAAACCTGGAAAGTCGAATGGTTAAGCTAGATCCCCTGCTAGCCATATCTCAAAAACTAGCAGTGCTAGAAAAATGTTGTCAACTAACAAAATGTACCTGACAACCCAAGAAACAACTTGTTAATTGACACTTTTCTCCCACCTCTTCTACTTTCCAAGTAATACACGCCCACACATTCAGATCGCCCGCATCACGAGCGATCTCATCAAACGCGACCGCCTCTGCGTCAACATTCTGGAGGCGGACGGCAACAAAGAGGCGCGCGAGGTGTTCAAAAAGAACACGTCGGGACGAGCGCCGGCGTCGATTAACATGGCTCTCGAGGCGACACCCGACAATCAGAATCATCACATTTGAGCGAGAAGACTTTTTGTATTCGATTTTATTTTGAAATAAGTCAATCTTTTTTTGGATACCTATTCATTTGGAATTGAAACGAATAAAGTGAGACCAGGGGGAAACCGTTTTTTCCAAAAAACAATTTTTAGAAGTATTGAAAAAAAAGGCGACAAAATAGAGAAAAAATCATCATTCGCCGTAAAAAAGAGCGAATAAAGGAAAAATTCGAAAAAAAAATATTTTTTTATCGCTCAAACTACGGTAAGAAGCACTAAGTCCGCAATTGCGTACGCGTACGCGGTTTTTCGACAACCGTAGGATTTCGAACTGCAGACGGCGAACCGATAATACTTGGCGAGAACAAGCGCACACACACAAAGCTGCGAATTATGAATCATTTTCTCATTGTCACCTGACAATTCGTTAAATTGATGTTGTAGTAAAACCTGCAAATAAAGAATAATCTAATGTATCATACAAAAAAAGATTTAGCAGCTCTTTCTATTCACTTTTACACTTTCTATGGAGAAGTAGAGATTACATGACACGAAAAGCATCCTCCATCTTATAAGAAAATATTGAACTTTGCCTGAAAAAACATCTTCAAAATGCAATAACAACACAAAAATTGAAGAAATTCTGCGACGAAAATCGTTTTTAAATGAGACACTGTCCTTTCATACCTGTTTGCCAGCACCTTCGAGAAGTTTCGAGTGTGACAAAATCGTCGAGTTCTCTCTCTCTTTCTCATTTACAATTAAGTTATTTCCTTCACTAGGCACTTCAAGGAAGCTTGCTTTCGCTGAATGTCTTTCAGATCCTTTGGTGTGACTTATAAAGGACAGCAGTGTTCCCTTTCTCTTTGTGTGACCTTCTTTTCTCTTCCTCACTGCGACCGTGCGCAATCACACATTTGCCCCAGTTGAACTAGACACACGCGACGCAACACGCAAACGCGTTGGGCTAGAGTGGAAGGCAGAGACGCAGAGGAAAGCGAGAGACAGCCAGCATCGCATTCTTCCACCGCATTATTATCCGTTTTTCTTGAACTGGACCCGGGGACGAGAATCGGGAAATGGGCGGCCGAAGATCCGACAGCGGCGGCCGCGGCGGTGTATTTCGATTAAAGAGCGAAAATCGCTCGTTTTCAACCATTTTTTTCTATTTTTTCGTCGTAAAACGAGACAAATGGTTGGAAACGAACGATTTCCGCTTGAAATTCCTCAATTTCGATATCCCGGCGCTCGTAAATCGACACACACTGCCGCGGCCGCCGGCCGGCGAATCTTCGACCGCCCATTTCCCGATTCTCGTCCCCGGGTCCAGTTCAAGAAAAACGGATAATATTACTTTTTTGAATAGAAAAGTGATTTTCTTTTCTTGTTCTTGTTCCATATTCGTATTTCCTTTGAATTAAAACTGTTATGTTTATTAAATTAGTTTAATTACTTATTAATTCTGTTGTTTCAGAATGGTGTTTCTCGTGATTCGACTTGTTGGTGAAAAAGAAGATCGACTCTTCAAAAATATCATTGTGGATACAGAGGTTTGTGAACTTTGATCATTGGCTTTATCTAAAAGTTAAATTATTTACAGATTTCTCGTTTGGAATTATTAAAAGAGGTTGAGAGTGTGACGAATATCCCACTAAAATTTCAACACATCGAGTTTCGTTCTGAAGAGCTACCCGACTCTCTTCATCCCCTCGAATCGATTAAGGATTTTGAGGAGCTCGTTGTGGTAAGTTGTTATTTTATCTTTGGATCTAAATTCTTATATGCATAGCTAGTGGATTCGGTAAAATTGCTCTCAAGTTATTTTTTGTTTGTTTTCAGAAACATGTATATCATGCATCAACTTTGCTTATTTTCAGAAACATGCCCTACTGGAAAACTTCTTCGCATTTCACAAAAATCTCGAATCGGCGCAGAAGGCCCTAAGCTCAAAGGAAGATATTGATTCTGATGTGGAGTCCGCTGCAATGCAACTGAAACCTCTTATCGAAAGCCGTTTCTTTGTCGTATATCCTCAATTTGACCACTTCCGTCGCGAGTTCAAGAACGAATTCAGTTTCTATTTGGATAGCACCTTCAAACATATTGAAACGGCTTCTATACACTACTTCTCGATGTTCTACCAAGAAAATCCAGCTTGTCCACTTTTAGATATCAGATGTGTTAAAAAAAGACGATGTGGCATGCAAGTAAGTTATTGCCATTGAATTTCTGATTGAATGTATGTGATCATTTTCAGGCCGGTCTTGAGTGCCAAGTTTATCGAGAAGGAAAACTGTTCCAGTTATTCCACGTTAAAATTCATACGAGATTGGCTAAATGGCACGACAATAAGAGCTGTGATCTTCGTGAGCTGCTTGTCTATAAACTTCTGGAAAAAATTAATGTTGGAGCTATCGTTCACTTTTTTCCTAATATGCATTTTTCCGGCTTTGGACTCTATATTGCCAGTCAGGATAGTAAGTTATATTGTTAAATAACTCAAACATTAATATGGTTTAGTCCGAGGATTCCGTCGTGAATCTGATATTGAGGAAGAGAATACAACTCGAACAGCTCAGCTTGAACTGCTTTGTTGTTGCTTGTATCTGAAGGATCTGAAAAGTAACGATGAAAATTATGGTGCTGATGAACACGAGCAGTTGAAAATAGTGGATTTCGAGGCAAATTCAAATTTTTTATTAGCAAGTTTATTGACTATTTAGATAGGAGACCACAACGCCAATACAGAAGATGTTGCAAGACAGTATTTATCTCGAAATACTCGTCAGCGTCTTGCCATTGGGAAGAACTCGTTGTCCTGTTGGGATCTGTTGAAGAACATAGATGCAGCCAATGTGGCTATTGCTGATCAAAAGAAGTTGCTAGAGCAACATGAAATCTTTTTCAAAACAGACCGCATCTTGGACGATTATGTAACCAATGTTCGACACAATGTTATCTCTATGACCAACTATTTTGATAGCACCTCAGTATAGTAGAAAATGTGGTTTCTAAAAAACCCTCCTTTCCTTATATATCATTTTTTGACCGCTAAAGTTTTTATTCCGAATGATAACCAATTATTTGACTACTTATACTTGTTTAAGTTTTCATTTTTTTTTGGTGCTTTCACGTGGATATTGTGTTGTGATTGAGGCTTCGGCCCCCCCCCCTTTACACAGAACAATGTTTTTCGTCGTTTTATTTTATTGCTGATTCTCGATGCTGCATGATCTGGATTTGACTCGAGTGTTGGACGCTACCAATAGATGCGAACACCTTCGACTGTATGAATAAAAGGTTTTCTGAAAAGATCATTTATTTAGCATTATTTTTATTCACAGTTCTAGCGACCACTGGATTTCGACCACATTCTAGAGTACTGCACTTTTCGACCATTTTACCATTTTTGAAAATTGTTGAAAATGACACATTTTCGAAGAGTTAGGACACAAAATCAACGAAAAAAAAGCCTTAAAATGGCTGAAAAAAGAGAAAATTGAGGATGGGCGAAAAGGTGCGCTAGAACGGCAAAATACATATTATTGAAAACAACCCCATCTTTTCTTCTCTTTTCTCTCTTCTAGCCTCATCCATCTATTCCCATCAAACTTACCAATCATGGGCTCCGGAGCATTCATCTGTTGTGCTTGCTGTTGTTACTGTTGTTGTGTCTGTTGAAGGCGTCCGGTGGCCCTGCCGGGCGTGAGACGGGCGGTGCCGAACGGACGAAGAGCCGATGAGCTCGAAGAGGCCATCGATGAGGCGCGACGGATGTCCTTGAAGTTCTGCAAGTGCGCTCTATTGACGAATCTCTGGTCAATTATCACTCGTTCTATCTTCTATCGGTATTGCTTAGGTGTGCAATAGAGCGCATTTGATCATTATCGTTATAGTTGTCAACGAACAAAATGTAGCTAATAATTAGAGGAACGAATTGTTAGTTGACACTTTTCCCCTATCTTTTTTAGTTTTGAAGATATAAGCCTTGAAACCTGGAAAGTCGAATGGTTAAGCTAGATCCCCTGCTAGACCCATCATAAAAACTAGCCATATCTCAAAAACTAGCAGTGCTAGAAAAATGTTGTCAACTAACAAAATGTACCTGACAACCCAAGAAACAACTGGTTAGTTGACACTTTTCTCCCACCTCTTCTACTTTCCAAGTTATACACGCCCACACATTCAGATCGCCCGCATCACGAGCGATCTCATCAAACGCGACCGCCTCTGCGTCAACATTCTGGAGGCGGACGGCAACAAAGAGGCGCGCGAGGTGTTCAAAAAGAACACGTCGGGACGAGCGCCGGCGTCGATTAACATGGCTCTCGAGGCGACACCCGACAATCAGAATCATCACATTTGAGCGAGAACACTTTTTGTATTCGATTTTATTTTGAAATAAGTCAATCTTTTTCTGATACCTATTTATTTGGAATTGAAACTAATAAAGTGAGACCAGGGGGAAACCGTTTTTTCTAAAAAAATTTTTTTTATTTGCCCAACTACTTGGCGAGAACAAGCGCGCACACAAACAAAGCTGCGAATTATGAATCATTTTCTCATTGTCACCTGACAAATGTCACATTTTTGGTTTTTTTTAATTTCAGTTTTTCAACTGAAAATGTGAATGTTCGAAAATTTTCGAAAAATCGATATTTAAAAAATTTTCAATTTTTTGAAAAAATTTTTTTTTCAAATTCCCGCCAAATTGCTTCCGCGAGTTGTTTAGCTTTTCAAATGAGGAACAAGAAGAAGAAAAGAGAGAATGGCACGTGCTCTGTGAGCCCCCGATATCACCTGTTGTCACTCTTCCCCCCTTGCCACTTTTTGTGCTCACTCGCAAATCCCCGGATTTTGATATTCGACAAAAAATCGATTTTTGCGCCAAGCGGTCGCGTCGTTTCAATTTTTTAAATTGATAATGGCAAATTGCTGGTCGGGTAGGTCTCGCAGCGAAAAGCTGGTGTAGATTTACGAGCGCCAGCATTTTCGATCGATAATCCGAAATTGCAAGGGAAAATTGATGTTTTTCAGTCGTTTTTTCGAAAATTTTCCTACGAATTTGAAAAACATTGGAAACTTTGAAAAAATGCCCGTAAATCTCCACATCTCTTCGTTGCGAGACCCATTTCTAAATAAACAAAATTACAGAAGAATGAACACTGCCCCGCTCGCCGTCTTGTGCCTATTTCTCATCGTTTCCCTCACCACCACCACCGTCAATTGTGAGCCCACCAACCAAAACAACATCTTCTCGTCGATTCTGTCGGCGTTCGGCCGCAAGAAGACGTCGACGACGACGACGACGCCGTCGCCGTTCGGCGCGAAGAGCTCGCCGGTCGCACGATGCTCCGTTCAGTTGAGCCAGTGCTCGGCGTACGAGTGCTGCAACGCCGACCAGACGTGCCTTCGCAATCGGTGCTTTCCCCGGCTACGGGTGAGTGGTGGAAGAGCGATTTTCTAGGCCATGGGCGTGAGAATCGACGAAAGACGCTTGGATTTAAGCATGGAAGAGGTTTTTCTAGGCCGTAGACATGAAGAATGGCGAAAAACGTTATAATCCACCTTGGAAGAGGTTTTTCTAGGCCAAAGGTATCAAAAACGCTATAATCCACCTTGGTAGAGGGTTTTCTAGGCCGTAGACATGGAAAATGACGAAAAACGCTTTAATCCACCTTGGAAGAGGTTTTTCTAGGCCATTGGCGTCACAATCGCCGAAAATTGTTTCTTTTAAGCTTGGAAGAGATTTTTCAAGGCCATCGCCTTCAAAATATGTGATTCCAGAACTGTCCCGTGACACGTGACCAGTGCGGCAATTCGTGTTGCAAAACGTCCGAACAGTGTCGAAACGGACAGTGTGTTCGTTGAAAAAAAAATGCGTTTATACATCATATATATAAAATATATACATTTTTCTATTTGTGCAATTCGTAATTATATGTCCATGAAGAGTTATTGAGAATTGAAAGCGGAAGTGAGGAAAAAAAGTACAGAAAATAGTACAGAGAAACAAAAAAAAAAGAAAAAAACAAGAAAAACATTGGGGAAAAATCGATATTTTTAGTCGTCGGAAACCGAATTGATTTGCTTGATAAACTCTTTGAAGTTCGCCGAAAAAGCGCTCATTTTTTCCAGCTGAAAATAGGAAAAAATCGATAACAATTCGATACCGTCGAAAAATGTGGAAAAGTTCGAAAAATTGCGAGTTTTTCCGAGAAAAACGACCGAAAATGTACGGCGCGGCGAGACCCATGCGTTGAAAAAAGTGCATGCGCCTTTAAATTTTTTTGAAAAAACTCGCAATTTTTTCGCATTTTTCGACATTTGATTTCGATTTACCTCGGCCTTCAAATCCATTTTCACAATGTCGATATCGCCGTCGTTTCGCATGTCGGGCGCCGTTTTCAACTGTTTCAGGTATTCGCCCAAATCGTTGCCAGGCGTCGTCGGCGAGCCGGCCGAAAACTCGGAGAGCTGATTGAACTGAAAGATGGGACCGTGTGTGTGTGTGTGTGTGTGTGTGTGTGTGTGTGTGTGTGTGTGTGTGTGACATGGTGTCACGCTTCGGGTGGGTAACGCTTACATGCACAAACGAGTCCTCGCTGAGCTCCATCGATCCGGCGATCGGCACGTCTTCATCGTCGTCGTCCTCGTCCTCCTCCTCGACGACTTTATCGATTTTCGGGGGCGCCGCCGCACGAATGCTCTCCACCGACGACGTCTTCGGCTCTTCGTCGGTTTTTTGTGTGCTGCTCAGGCACGTGCTCGACGCGTTCTTCTTCTTCGCCCCGTTCGCCGGATTGTAGGCGGATTGGAGGAGGTTGACGAATGGAAACGAGTGGTTGCGAAGGTCCGCCAGCGACGGACGATGCTCGTCTTCATCGTCGTCGTCGTCATCATCGACGTCTCCGCCGGCGGTGTTGGAGTTTGTGTTGGTTGTAGCGGTGGCGGTGACGACGGCGTCACGCGAGTCGTCCGACGACGCCGACTGTCCGAGAATGAAGCGAGGCGCCGCTTCACGCGAAATCGAGCTTCCGCCGGATTCCACCGATCCCCGGTGCTTTTTGTCCGAAGGAACGGGCACCGAAATCGCGCCCTTCGGCGTCACCGCCAGCTCGTCGGACGCCTCCAGTCGCTCCTCGGACAACGTCTTCTCGCACTCGTTCTCCTCCTGCTCCTCGTGCTCCTCTTCCCACACGGGCGGCGCAATCTCGGGCTCCTCAAAGTGCATCGAGGTGCGGTAGTGAAGGTGAAGGCTGATCGAGCCGAACTGATTCGAGACGAGCTCGCCGATCCGACGCGTCTTCTTGCCCTTGCCCATGTCGGACGAGACGTCGTTCTCGAACACACGGTACATGATGACGAACGACTCGAGACTCTGCTTCTTCACGTACAACCGATGCATCGGCGTCATTCGCGACGAGATGATCGCCGAGCGCAGCAGTGTGCTCATCTGATGGTAGATGTCGTTCATCGGCACACCGTCGTTGCCCTGCACCTCGTCGCACGTGCTCAACACCCACGCCTCCAGCGGCAGACACTGTCCGCTCGGCGTGTAGAGCAGAAATTCGAGCGTCAGCGTGCCGGCCGGCGGATAGTTTTTGATGTTCGCCTTCATGTAGGCGGATATCTCGCCGAGCTCGTCCAATTTCAGATTGAACCAGTCTTGTGTGTTCTCCGCGTACGCCACACATTTCGACTCCACCTCGTCGCCGAGTCGACTCTGCAATCAACTTTTCTTTTCGTTTTTAGCGTTAAAAAGTGTCGAAAAATGGGAAAAATTGCGAGTTTTTCCGAGAAAAACCGCTGAAAACGCTCCGCGCGGCGAGACCCACGCGTTGAAAAAATGTCATGCGCCTTTAAATTTTTTTGAAAAATTTTTTACCAGATAAAAAGATTTAAAAAAAAAACGCCAACCTGTATCAACGCTTGCACAAATCGAACCGAGAAGAATTTCAGATACTTTTTGTACATCGCAAACGCCATTTCTGCCTGCAACACAACCAATTTGTCGATGGACAGAAAAAATGAAACAAAAAGGGTGAAAAGTGCGGGCGATTGAATCGATAAATCACATGAGAAAACGAGAAGGACGCGAGAAACAAAAGGAGAAAGTGTCAGACGGCCGACCGAGTGCGATAGAAAATCGATAAAAAAAATAGGTTTACACTTTTTAAAACAAGAGCAAACGGGCCATCATCACCTCTCGGAAACGTTCAAAAATTGCAATAAAGAGTGTGTGTGTGCTATTGATTCTTTGGGAAAAGAGAGAAGAAGAGCGAGAGAAAACAGGAGGGCGCGCGCGCGTAAAGGGGGGGGGGTGCTATTCACGTGCCTGGCCGTGTGGCCGATGTTTTGCACGGCCGCGCTTCGCGGCGAGACCCCCCGCGCTGACAAT
The DNA here is from genome assembly GCA_963570955.1 of Caenorhabditis afra. Taxonomy (NCBI): domain Eukaryota; kingdom Metazoa; phylum Nematoda; class Chromadorea; order Rhabditida; family Rhabditidae; genus Caenorhabditis; species Caenorhabditis afra. The sequence continues at coordinate 7,434,716 of OY751534.1, forward strand.
TCAAAATGAGAGGCAGATATTATTTATTCGGGAATAAAATGTTTCAAACTCAAAAATCATTCTGCCGGCGCCGTGACACGGAATTTGGCGACGACGGGCAGATGATCGCTGCCGAGCGCGCGCGGATTGCTCGAGTAGGCGAGCGCGCGCACGCCGTCGCCTTTGAACAGGACGCGATCGGTCCACGAGGGCACACGCTTCCCGTCGTGCTCCGCGGAGCCCATCGTCACGCGGTACGTCGGCTCGAACCGAATCGGCGACTCGTGGAAGCCGTGGAACGCGTCACGCTCGTCGAGAGCTCTCCGCAGCTGCTCGCGGCTCTCGAGCAGCTCCAAATGTGTGCCGGCGGCGATTTTGGCGAGCACCACGTCCATCGTCTCGTCGACACGGAAGTTGAAGTCGCCGAACCAGAATGTGGCTCTGAAAACGGGGGGAAAAGTGCGATGGAGCGCGTTTGCAACAATACCTGACACTTTTGTCCTCGGGAAACGAGCAATGCAGATTGTTGCCGTACTGTTCGACGCGCTTCTCGAACTTTTCCGCGCCGTGCACAAAGTGACTGTCGACGAAAACCGCCGAAAAGGACGACGAGAGCCGAATTCGGAGCCCCACGGAGCCCGTCTCGTGCCTCGTCGCACCGCCCATCGTACTGAATTCGCGGCGCCAATCGATTTTTTCCACGTGTCCGACGAGCGATTTGCGGGCGAAGAGGAGCAGTTGATTGGTGGCCTGCCAGTTTTCGGCGACGAGCACCATTCGGGCTCCGACGCACTCGGCGATCGCTCGAGCCCACGCGTCGCCGTCCGCCACCTCCTGGAGCCCGATGGCGAGCATGTGCTCGTCGAGGTGCTCGGCGAGCAGCTCGCGCAATGTTGGCAACGACGGACTGGCCATCGCCACGTTGTACGTGATCACAGTCACTTGCCAGTCCATCCGTCAATAGTAGTTAGACCGATTATCGATTTTTCTGCCTTAAGAGGCGCGTGACAATCGCGCGGCCGAAGTTTCGCACGGAGAATCTCATTCATTAGAGAGAGAGGAGCGCAGAAGGAAAGCGGCGGCTGACTAGACAATGTTGACGATTATCACAGGAATGTTGAGTTTTGAAAGAAAAAAAACGAGTAACGTGTCACACTGTCACGGCTGTTCGACAATCTGAAACGATTTCGAGAGCCCGACGAGACAGTTCAAATGGATCGAAAAGTAGCCGAGACGGTAGTTGCCGGGCGGAACGTCGCTGAACTCGCACACGCGGAACTTGTCCGCGTCGATCTGCTGCTCGAAACACGTGGCCGCGTAGATCCAGTGCGGCGACGAGGTGCAGTCGTCGATTGTCGCCTGTAACATCCAGAGAGAGAATTCCATATGATAGGGTCCTTTTTGTGTCGAAAAAAGCGAAAAATTTCGAGTTTTTCCGACGAAAAACCGCTGAAAACGAATTTTTAACAGTTGATTTCAACAAAAATTTTAAAGGCGCATGCATTTCTTTCAACCCACGGGTCTCGTCACGTCGTACATTTTCAGCGGTTTTTCTCGGAAAAACTCGCAATTTTTTGGCTTTTTGCACATTTTTCGACGGTACTGAATAGGGCGATTTGAATATAATTGGATTTTTATCAATTTTCCTTTTTTTAGCTGGAAAAACGTTTTTTCACGGTTCCCACACCGTTTTCAGTGTTTTTTGGCCTAAAATGAGATCCAGACTCACCGGAAACACGCCGATCCAGTCGCGATAGCTGCCGTTCTGTTTGTAGAACAGCGGATCGATTTGGAAGCGACCGACGAGCGGCACCGACGCGTACCACGTCGGCAGATGCTCGAACACCACCTGCCACCTCGCGCTCGGCTCCACCGGCGCCGTGACACGGAATTTGGCGACGACGGGCAGATGATCGCTGCCGAGCGCGCGCGGATTGCTCGAGTAGGCGAGCGCGCGCACGCCGTCGCCTTTGAACAGGACGCGATCGGTCCACGAGGGCACACGCTTCCCGTCGTGCTCCGCGGAGCCCATCGTCACGCGGTACGTCGGCTCGAACCGAATCGGCGACTCGTGGAAGCCGTGGAACGCGTCACGCTCGTCGAGAGCTCTCCGCAGCTGCTCGCGGCTCTCGAGCAGCTCCAAATGTGTGCCGGCGGCGATTTTGGCGAGCACCACGTCCATCGTCTCGTCGACACGGAAGTTGAAGTCGCCGAACCAGAATGTGGCTCTGAAAGCGGGGGGAAAAGTGCGATGGAGCGCGTTTGCAACAATACCTGACACTTTTGTCCTCGGGAAACGAGCAATTGCGATTCGTGTGATACTGCTCGACGCGCCGCCGATAGTGCTCCGCGCCGTGCACAAAGTGGCTGTCGACGAAGACGAGCGAGTAGGGACTGCCGTTCAACTGAATCCGCGCACCGATCGAGCCCTTGTGTCCGGTGAGACCGCCCATCGTGTTGCGTTCGAACCGCCAGTCGACTCGTTTGATCTGCAACAAATGGCAAGTGCGATGGAGCGCGTTTGCATTCCGGAAGAGGAAAGTGCAACTACTCACCTGTCCGACGAGCGATTTGCGGGCGAAAAGGAGCAGTTGATTGGTGGCCTGCCAGTTTTTCGCCACCAGCACCATTCGCGCTCCGACGCACTCGCGTATCGTGTGAGCCCACGTGTCCGCCGAGCCGCCGCCGCCCATCGTCTCGGCGTGCGCCACCTCCTGGAGCCCGATGGCGAGCATGTGCTCGTCGAGATGCTCGGCGAGCAGCTCCCGAACTGTCGCCGTCGACGCGCCGCCCATCGCCACGTTGTACGTGATCACCGTCACTTTCCAGTCCATGTCTGCACACATGACGAGTCAAAGTTAGAAAGGGGGCGTGGTTAGAAACATAAAAATGGTGAAATTTCCAAATATCGCTCAACGAACTTTTTATGAATCGCCAAAAATTCATTACTGTTCCCGTTTGTCTGCGCCTGCATGTGCTCTTTGTTTTCGTTTTAAGGAGAGAGAGAGAGAAAAAAATTATAAAACGGCTAAAAAATGGAGGGGGGAGACTGCTGCGAATAATAATAATAAAACGGTGTACACAAAGAATGGAGGAGAAATGCGAAGAAAAAATCAGAAACACTTGCGTTGGGAGACTTTGGCGGGTGGGAACGGAACAGTGATTATTAACATTATTACACTTTTCTATGCTTACACAACGAGATATTACTGTAGAGCGAGGGAGGGTGTGGGGGTAAAAAACAGAGTATATTCAGGATTTATACAGAGAGAGAGAGAGAATAGTGGGTGACCCGCTGGGAGAAAAGACAGAAGATGCTGTTGGTTGACTATACAAAGGTGTACACATTATTAAAACTGTGGAGAAAAGCGAGAGAGGGAGAGATGGTGGTACTATCGATTGTTGTTGCCTCGTCGGTACCGTTTCCGGGGCGGTGCGGGCGAGTCTTTGGCCGCCGAGCCGGGCGCCGATCCGCTCGGTCCCTGCACGTCCTCTTCGTCGTGATCCGTCGAGAGGACCGCCTCGAGCAGCTCGGTCGCCAGCTCGTGCCGCGACTTTTTGAGCGCCAGCCACTCGGGCGTCTTGATGACGAGCCGGTGGTGGACGAGCAGGAAGCGGATCACCGCCGACTTCAGGTACTCGGCTGTGTAGGTGTCGGAGAACATCGCCACTTGTGTCACGTTCTTCAGTGTGATCGATTGCGCAATGAATCGCTCGCACTGATCCTTCAGCATCAGAACCTCGTACTTGTCGGCTGAAAATAGAAAATAGAAAACCACTCGAAATTCATCATGAGAAAACGCGCTCAACTCACCAATAGCAAGAATCTCGTCAATGTTGCTCAACGACTCGAGCTGCTCGGTGGCTCCCGTGTACATGAACTCGACCATCGCCCTCACCGACTCGTACTTGGCGTCCTCGATGAAGATCTCGCCCTTCTGCGCCTCGATCATCGACTGCGACGAGAACATGCTCTTGAAGACGGGCGAGTTCTGGCCGAGAATGCAGCGGTGCGCCTTGATGTGCTTCCCGCCGATGTGAATGATGCAGTCGGTGAACAGCTCCTGCTCCCACATGTGCCGATTGCTCTGCCGCACTGTCACCTCGGGAATGTCCTCGAGCTCTTCCACCGAGATCTCCTCTTCCACCGGCTCCACCGATATTTTCGAGCCGGGCGGAAAGTACTCCACTTCGCATATCAGAAACAACGTTCCGTCGGAGCGTAGCGCGCCGAGCATCTTTTCCCGTGTCACTTGGAACTTTCCGCGTCCTTGCTGATTCGTAAAGTCTTTCGTGTCTCGACACACGCTCACTCGTTGGTTGTTCATGTCAAGGGCGTAGATTTGGAACTCTGTCATGATGGGCTCCTCTCCGCGCTGCAAAAGTGATAATTTCCAGCAAGAAACGAAAAACGAACAACGTACCGAGAGGCCGACTTGTCGAAGGAAGAACGAGACGTTGTTCATATCCTCCTCCCTCTTGCCATTCGGATACACGTGCAATTCCCAGCAAACGTTGGGCGCTTCGGGAACGCTGAACATTCGCGAGATGAGGTTGGAGCCGTTCTTGACCAGCTTCATCAGTTTCTCGAACTGCTCTATCTTCCACTCCAATTTCGTCGAGAGTGCCGTCACACGCGTCGCTTGCTTCGAGACAACTTCCAGCCGGCGCGCTTGTGGAGGGAGCTCGTCTGCTGAAACTTTTCACTGTTTATTCTTTCCTTTTTCCGAAAAAGTGCTTCTAAGAGCTTTTCGCCCAATATCTTACCTCGATTGGCGACCAAATTCCGTCCAACATCCAACATGGGCCATGAATTTCGAGCCATTGTTGAATGTGACTAGGAGGCTGCAAATTGAAAACGAATTGGAGATGAATGGAACACTTTTCGAAAATGCGACGAAATTTTTGCGCAATTTCGAAAACAGTTTCGAAACTGAACGAAAAGAAGGGAAAAGACGAAAAAGGGGTAAATTTCGATATTTCTGGAAAATTCGGCGAACGAAACGGGTTTTGTAGGTCAAAAACTGTGAGAAACCGTCAGATTTGTATTGATTTTGGTGGAATTTCGACTAAAACGCCGAGAAACAAGCACTAATTCCAGGAAAAAAATGATAAATTACCCTGAAAAACAACGAAACTTCTGGTTTCTCAGAAGATTTTCTAGATTCCCGCTGAAATTTCAGAGCCCAAAAAATCTCTCAATTCCCTCTTTTTTGTTGTTGTTTCTTCCTCCATTTTCTTTTCCGCGTCGAAAACAGGCGGCAGATCGAAAAACAACGATAAGACGCCGAAAAATCGATAATTTGGGCGTTTGGGTGGCCGGATGCCAGTGCAAACAATAGCTGCCCCGAGAGGAGAAGGGTGGAGAATATCGATCGATTTGTGTCCCGAAACGCGCGTTTGAATCGCCGCTCTACCGTACTTTGCGACGACAACCTGCACATCTTGGTACGACACTCCGCTGGTGCACCCTTTTTAGCGTTGTTCGCGAAATTTGAATTTATTTTCGAAAGTCGCAACAGGCCTCCTTCTTTTGGTTTTTTCGCGGTTTCTTCATATTTTTCTGTTTAATTGCTGAAAATATGAAAAATCAGCTGTTTTTTGTTGTATCCTATGTGGTTTTCACCTGAATTATGCATGATTTCAATGGGAATTTTAGACTGTAAGGAATTACTGAGATCTTTTAATTTTTAATTGATTTTCTTATTCATACCTTAAGAATATGATTGGGACACTGAGAATTGATTTTTTCTATTGATTTCCATGGGAAAGAGTACTTTGCAAGATTGAAGAACGAATTTTACCGTATCCCTCTCACATTCGTTGTTTTTTCCAATTTTTATAAGTTTTTAAGAAAATGTTTCCAGGCATGGCCGACCACGGTGGGCCGCCGCAAACCGCTCCGATTCCGGATGCCCAACTCGACGAGAAATCGCGAAAATGGAAGCAACTGCAAGGAAAGCGATACTCGGAGAAGAAGAAGTTCGGAATCGCCGACTCGCAGAAGGAGGAGATGCCGCCGGAGCACGTGCGCAAAGTGATTCGTGACCACGGAGACATGACGTCGCGCAAGTATCGTCACGACAAGCGCGTCTACCTCGGCGCTCTCAAGTACATGCCGCACTCGGTGCTGAAGCTGCTCGAGAACATGCCGATGCCGTGGGAGCAGATCCGCGACGTCAAAGTCCTCTACCACATCACCGGCGCGATCACGTTCGTCAACGACATCCCGCGAGTCATCGAGCCCGTCTACATGGCCCAGTGGGGAACCATGTGGATCATGATGCGACGAGAAAAGAGAGATCGTCGGCACTTTAAGCGAATGCGCTTCCCGCCGTTCGACGACGAAGAGCCGCCGCTCGACTACGCGGACAACATTCTCGACGTGGAGCCGTTGGAGCCGATTCAAATGGAGCTCGATCCGGAGGAAGACGGCGCCGTCGCCGAGTGGTTCTACGATCACAAGCCGCTCGCGACGACGCGTTTCGTGAACGGACCCACCTACCGAAAGTGGGCGTTCAGCATTCCGCAAATGTCGACGCTCTACCGATTGGCCAACCAACTGCTGACGGATCTCGTCGACGAGAACTACTTCTATCTGTTCGACATGAAGAGCTTCTTCACCGCCAAAGCGCTGAACGTCGCGATTCCCGGTGGACCCAAGTTCGAGCCGCTTGTCAAGGATATGCACACGTGAGTTGTTTCCGGGGGGGAAACCAATTCTCTAGTGACTCTAGCGAGGTAAAAGAAGGCGATCCGCCCCCATCCGAATGGTAGCTCGTTGATAAATCCTCGAAAACGAACGGAACAACCAATAAGCGATAATTGGGAAAAAGTGCCTCGAGAACAGATCCGCCGTTTCCGTTGAACGGACAGGTCTACTTTGCAAGGCTTACAATTCGAAATTTGAGAGAAATGAACAGGTTTTGAGCTAAAAGCAAGGTAATGAGCGCATTTTGCAGTGACGAAGACTGGAACGAGTTCAACGACATCAACAAAGTGATCATCCGCGCGCCAATCCGCACGGAATACCGCATCGCGTTTCCGTTCATGTACAACAACCTGATCAGCTCGCTGCCGGTCCAAGTGTCGTGGTATCACACGCCGTCCGTCGTGTTCATCAAGACCGAGGATCCGGATCTGCCGGCGTTCTACTACGATCCGCTCATCAATCCGATCGTCTCGAGCAGCGCTCGCGCCAACTTGAAACCGGTTAGTTTCGATAGTTTGTTCGGAAAAACGGCCAGCGAATGAATACAGCAAAACCCTGCAAGTTTACAAGGCGTTTGGCAGCCGAAATTCGCGAAATTGAAATTCTTGGAAAGGCGAGAAGTCATCCATGGATGATTTCTAGATTTGAACGCAAGAAACACAAAAACATCTCCCGTTTCCAGACCGAAGAGGCTCTTCCGGAAGGCGAGGAGGACGACGAGTGGCAACTGCCAGAAGACGTCCGTCCGATCTTCGAAGACGTGCCGCTCTACTCGGACAACACCGCCAACGGGCTCGCCTTGCTCTGGGCTCCGCGACCGTTCAACCTGCGCTCGGGCCGTACCAGAAGAGCCGTCGATGTGCCGCTGGTCAAGTCGTGGTATCGTGAGCACTGTCCGGCCGGTATGCCGGTCAAAGTGCGAGTGTCCTACCAGAAACTGCTCAAAGTGTTCGTCCTGAACGCTCTGAAGCATCGACCGCCGAAGCCGCAGAAGCGTCGCTACCTGTTCCGCTCGTTCAAAGCCACCAAGTTCTTCCAAACGACGACGTTGGACTGGGTGGAGGCGGGTCTGCAGGTGCTCCGACAGGGCTACAACATGTTGAACCTTCTGATCCATCGAAAGAACCTCAACTACCTTCATCTCGACTACAACTTCAATCTGAAGCCCGTCAAAACGCTGACGACGAAGGAGAGAAAGAAGTCGCGATTCGGAAACGCGTTCCACTTGTGTCGTGAGATTTTGCGTCTCACCAAGTTGGTCGTCGACGCGCACGTCCAGTACCGTCTCAACAACGTCGACGCGTATCAGCTCGCCGACGGTCTTCAGTACATCTTCGCGCACGTGGGACAACTCACCGGCATGTACCGTTACAAGTACAAACTGATGCGACAGGTGCGGATGTGCAAGGATCTGAAACATCTCATCTACTACCGCTTCAACACGGGACCCGTCGGCAAGGGACCGGGATGCGGATTCTGGGCGCCCGGATGGCGAGTGTGGCTCTTCTTCCTGCGTGGAATCACGCCGCTTCTCGAACGATGGCTCGGCAACCTGCTCTCGCGTCAGTTCGAGGGTCGTCACTCGAAGGGAGTCGCGAAGACGGTCACCAAGCAGCGCGTCGAGTCGCACTTCGATCTGGAGCTCCGCGCCGCCGTCATGCACGACATTCTCGACATGATGCCCGACGGTATCAAACAGAACAAGGCGCGCGTCATCCTGCAGCACTTGTCCGAAGCGTGGCGTTGCTGGAAGGCCAACATTCCGTGGAAGGTGCCGGGACTGCCGACGCCGGTGGAGAACATGATTCTGCGATATGTGAAGGCCAAGGCGGACTGGTGGACCAACTCGGCGCACTACAATCGCGAGCGCGTCCGACGAGGCGCCACCGTCGACAAGACAGTGTGCAAGAAGAATCTGGGTCGCCTCACGCGTCTCTACCTGAAATCCGAGCAGGAGCGTCAACACAACTACCTCAAAGACGGACCGTACATCTCGGCGGAAGAGGCCGTCGCCATCTACACGACCACCGTGCATTGGCTCGAGTCGCGTCGGTTCTCGCCGATTCCGTTCCCGCCGCTCTCCTACAAACACGACACGAAACTGTTGATTCTGGCGTTGGAGCGTCTCAAAGAGAGCTATTCGGTCAAGAATCGGCTGAATCAGTCGCAGCGCGAGGAGTTGGCGCTCATCGAGCAGGCCTACGACAATCCGCACGAGGCGCTGTCACGCATCAAGCGTCACATGCTCACGCAACGTGCGTTCAAAGAAGTCGGCATCGAGTTCATGGATCTCTACACACACCTGATTCCCGTCTACGACATCGAGCCGCTGGAGAAGGTCACCGACGCGTATCTGGATCAGTATCTGTGGTACGAGGCCGACAAGCGTCGGCTGTTCCCCGCGTGGGTCAAGCCGGGCGACACGGAACCGCCGCCGTTGCTCACCTACAAGTGGTGTCAGGGACTGAACAACCTGCAAGACGTTTGGGAGACGTCGGAGGGCGAGTGCAACGTGATAATGGAGACGAAGCTCGAGAAGATCGCCGAGAAGATGGATTTGACGCTGCTGAATCGTCTTCTGCGCCTGATCGTCGACCACAACATCGCCGACTACATGACGTCGAAGAACAACGTGCTCATCAACTACAAGGACATGAATCACACCAACTCGTTCGGCATCATCCGCGGACTTCAGTTCGCCTCGTTCATCGTCCAGTTCTACGGTCTCGTCCTCGATCTCCTGGTGCTCGGACTGCGACGAGCGTCGGAAATCGCCGGTCCACCGCAGTGCCCGAACGAGTTCCTGCAGTTCCAGGACGTCGTCACCGAGATCGGCCATCCGATCCGTCTCTACTGTCGCTACATTGATCGCGTGTGGATCATGTTCCGGTTCAGCGCCGACGAGGCGAAAGATCTCATTCAGCGCTATCTGACCGAGCATCCCGATCCGAACAACGAGAACATCGTCGGCTACAACAACAAGAAGTGCTGGCCGCGCGACGCCCGTATGCGACTGATGAAACACGATGTGAACCTGGGACGAGCCGTGTTTTGGGACATCAAGGTGAGCAATCCGGGAGAGAACAGGGGGGAGAGTCTAGTGAGGTAAAAGAAGGCGATCCGCCCCCATTCGAATGGTAGCTCGTTGATAAATCCTCGAAAACGAACGGAACAACCAATAAGCGATAATTGGGGGAAAAAGAGCCTCGAGAACAGATCCGCCGTTTCCGTTGAATGGACAGGTCTACTTTGCAAGGCTTACAATTCGAATTTTCAAATTTGAAGGGGGGAAATTGAGTTGACCTCTACTGTTTCGGGTTTCGCAACTGTGAACCATTGCAGAATCGTCTTCCACGCTCGATCACGACCGTCGAGTGGGAGACGTCGTTCGTGTCGGTCTACTCGAAGGACAACCCGAACATGCTCTTCGACATGGGCGGCTTCGAGTGCCGCATTCTGCCCAAGTGCCGGACGGCCAACGAGGAGTTCGTGCATCGCGACGGCGTCTGGAATCTGCAGAACGAGGTGACGAAGGAGCGAACCGCGCAGTGCTTCCTGAAAGTCGACGAGGAGTCGATGTCCAAGTTCCACAATCGCATCCGGCAGATTTTGATGTCTTCGGGATCGACGACGTTCACGAAGATTGTCAACAAGTGGAACACGGCACTCATCGGCCTGATGACCTACTTCCGAGAGGCCGTCGTCAACACGCAGGAGCTTCTCGATTTGCTCGTCAAGTGCGAGAACAAGATTCAGACGAGAATCAAGATCGGACTCAACTCGAAAATGCCGTCGCGCTTCCCGCCGGTCGTCTTCTACACGCCGAAAGAGATCGGAGGACTCGGTATGCTCTCGATGGGACACGTGCTCATCCCACAATCCGACCTTCGCTGGATGCAACAGACCGAGGCGGGCGGCGTGACGCACTTCCGGTCCGGAATGAGTCACGACGAGGATCAGCTCATTCCGAACCTCTACCGCTACATTCAGCCGTGGGAGGCCGAGTTTGTCGACTCGGTGCGCGTGTGGGCAGAGTACGCGTTGAAGCGACAGGAGGCGAACGCGCAGAACCGGCGGCTCACTCTCGAGGACCTCGACGACTCGTGGGATCGCGGAATTCCGAGAATCAACACTCTGTTCCAGAAGGATCGGCACACGCTCGCCTACGACAAGGGATGGCGTGTCCGGACCGAGTTCAAAGCCTACCAGATTCTGAAACAGAATCCGTTCTGGTGGACGCATCAGCGACACGACGGAAAACTGTGGAACCTGAACAACTACCGTACCGACATGATCCAGGCGCTTGGTGGTGTGGAGGGAATTCTGGAGCACACGCTGTTCCGCGGCACCTACTTCCCGACGTGGGAGGGACTGTTCTGGGAGCGCGCGTCCGGATTCGAGGAGTCGATGAAGTTCAAGAAGCTCACCAACGCGCAAAGATCCGGTCTCAACCAGATTCCGAACCGTCGCTTCACTCTCTGGTGGTCGCCGACAATCAATCGCGCCAACGTCTACGTCGGATTCCAAGTGCAGCTCGATCTGACGGGCATCTTCATGCACGGCAAAATTCCGACGCTCAAAATCTCGCTGATCCAGATCTTCCGTGCTCACTTGTGGCAAAAGATCCACGAGTCGGTCGTCATGGATCTGTGTCAGGTGTTCGATCAGGAGCTCGACGCGCTCGAGATTCAGACCGTCCAGAAGGAGACGATCCATCCGAGAAAGTCGTACAAGATGAACAGTTCGTGCGCCGACGTGCTCCTCTTCGCCCAGTACAAGTGGAACGTGTCGAGACCGAGTCTGATGGCCGACAGCAAGTGAGTCGTCTTGCCTTCCGTTTTTTTATTCGTTATCTCGGCCCCCTTTTCAGAGACGTCATGGACAACACGACGACACAAAAGTACTGGCTCGATGTGCAGCTGCGTTGGGGAGACTACGACTCTCACGATGTGGAACGGTACGCTCGCGCCAAGTTCCTCGACTACACGACGGACAACATGTCGATCTATCCGTCGCCGACCGGAGTCCTCATCGCCATCGATCTGGCCTACAATCTGTACTCGGCCTACGGCAACTGGTTCCCCGGAATGAAGCCGCTCATTCGACAGGCGATGGCCAAGATCATCAAGGCGAATCCGGCGTTCTATGTGTTGCGCGAGCGCATCCGCAAGGGACTCCAACTCTACTCCTCGGAGCCGACCGAGCCGTATCTGACGTCGCAGAACTATGGAGAGCTGTTCTCGAACCAGATCATCTGGTTCGTCGACGACACCAACGTCTACCGCGTCACGATTCACAAGACGTTCGAGGGAAATCTGACGACGAAGCCGATCAACGGCGCGATCTTCATCTTCAATCCGCGCACCGGACAACTCTTCCTCAAAATCATTCACACCTCGGTGTGGGCCGGACAGAAGCGTCTCTCGCAGCTGGCGAAATGGAAGACCGCCGAAGAGGTGGCCGCTTTGATCAGATCGCTTCCGGTCGAGGAGCAGCCGAGACAGATCATTGTGACGAGAAAGGCGATGTTGGATCCGCTCGAAGTGCATCTGCTCGACTTCCCGAACATTGTCATCAAGGGATCCGAGCTGATGCTTCCGTTCCAGGCGATCATGAAGGTCGAGAAGTTCGGAGACCTCATTCTGAAGGCCACCGAGCCGCAGATGGTGTTGTTCAATCTGTACGATGACTGGCTGAAGACGATCTCCTCGTACACGGCGTTCTCGCGTGTCGTGCTCATCATGCGCGGAATGCACATCAATCCCGACAAGACGAAGGTGATTCTGAAGCCCGACAAGACGACGATCACCGAGCCGCATCACATCTGGCCGACGCTCTCCGACGACGATTGGATTAAGGTCGAGCTGGCGTTGAAGGACATGATTCTGGCCGACTACGGAAAGAAGAACAATGTGAACGTCGCCTCACTGACGCAGTCCGAAGTGCGAGACATCATTCTCGGAATGGAGATCTCGGCGCCGAGTCAGCAGCGGCAGCAGATCGCCGACATCGAGAAGCAGACGAAGGAGCAGAGTCAGGTGACGGCGACGACGACGCGAACGGTGAACAAGCACGGAGACGAGATCATCACGGCGACGACGTCCAACTACGAGACGGCGTCGTTCGCGAGTCGCACCGAGTGGCGAGTCCGCGCGATCTCGTCGACGAACCTCCATCTCCGTACACAGCACATCTACGTGAATTCGGACGACGTCAAAGACACCGGCTACACGTACATTCTGCCGAAGAACATCCTCAAAAAGTTCATCACCATCTCCGACCTCCGAACACAGATCGCCGGCTTCATGTACGGCGTGTCGCCGTCCGACAACCCGCAAGTCAAAGAGATCCGATGCATTGTGCTCGTCCCGCAAACCGGCTCGCATCAGCAGGTCAATCTGCCGACGCAACTGCCGGATCACGAGCTCCTGCGTGACTTTGAGCCGTTGGGATGGATGCACACGCAGCCGAACGAGACGGCACAGTTGACGCCGCAAGATGTGACCATTCACGCGAAGGTAGGCTGAGGGACGTCGAGCTGAACATTTTTCCATCTGAAGAGCTCGCGAGCAAGAAAACAAGCTCTTCTTGACGGCTCAAGAGCCCTCTTGCACTTTTGAGCCCGTCGTCGAGTTCCGAACTCTTCACCATGCAAAATCAGCGTTTTCAATTGACAAATTTGCAGCTGCTGACCGACAACATCGCGTGGGACGGCGAGAAGACGGTGATGATCTCGTGCAGTTTCACGCCCGGCTCCGTCTCGCTGACCGCCTACAAACTGACGCCGACCGGCTACGAGTGGGGCAAAGCGAACACCGACAAGGGCAACAATCCGAAGGGCTACATGCCGACGCACTACGAGAAAGTGCAAATGTTGCTGTCGGACCGCTTCCTCGGCTACTTTATGGTGCCGTCGAACGGCGTCTGGAACTACAACTTCCAGGGACAGCGCTGGTCGCCGGCGATGAAGTTCGACGTGTGTCTCGCCAATCCCAAAGAGTACTATCACGAGGACCATCGGCCGGTCCACTTCCACAACTTTAAGGTGAGAAAAATTTGGAGAAATTGTGTTGTTTCTCTTAAAATCTATCCTTTAATGTTAGATTCGAGTATTTTAACTAGAAAAAGTGCGATTTGAGCGCCGAAACGTCAGCGTTAGTGTCAAAAAGTGGGACTACTGAACATCTCATTGTTGAAAATCCGGGCCGGGCCTGAAAATCGGTTAAAAACTGCCAGAACTCCTACCTACCGTACAACCTGTACTATAGCCGTGATTCGTGTGTTTCAAACGCGCTCCATTGAACGCAAGCCAAATTTCCGGGTGGCGGCGGCGAATGTCTTTCTTGTTTTCGGCCGTTTTTCTCGATTTTCACCCGATTTTCTTCATTTTTTCGACAAAAGCAGTTGAAATTTTGGTTTAAGGGCAGCTCATCAACATTTCCATTCAGTTTTTCCCCCAAAAGAATGGAGGGAATTGGGCGAAAATTGGCGAAAAACGACAAAATCTCGAAAAGAATTTCGGCCGAGGCGAAGTACTGGCTCAGCGGAGCGCGTTTGAAACACACGAATCGCGGCTATAGTATTATACCGGCACCCAAAACCCCGAAAATCGTAAGGGTCCCCCCTGTGAACTTTTGAAAATGTTTTCCAAAATTGGAGGGTTGAGGAGTAGACCTCGGCATGCCGCTCTCTAATACCGGTTTTACGGTTCATCGTTTCTTGCTCAAACTCGCCACTTTTTCAGGCTTTCGACGATCCGCAAGGAACGGGAACCGCCGATCGTGAGGATCTGTTCGCCTAATCGGAAACCCTTGCATCACCCCCGTCGGAAGAGACGACGACGACGAATTTTTAACTTATTTCATTATTTTGTTGATTTTCCCCCCTCCCCCCCCCCCCCCACTTCCTATCTGTTATTTATATACCATTTTTCGTCTCCTCCTCCTCCTCCTCCTTCCACTAATTATTTCCCTTTTTCTTCTCCATTATTTTTTTGTGTGTCTCTTCTCGCTTCTTTCTTTTCCTTCTTCTTCCTCTTTTTCTTCTTTTTCATCTGTATCTCCCCCCGCCCCCCACGCCCCGTCTCATTATTTTTTATCTCAAATTTTGTAAATTCGGGGGCTCCGCGCTGTTGCTGCTGCTGAGCCGAATGGAATGAATAGTGATTAGCCCCGCCCTCCCCCCCCAAAAAAAAAAAATTAATTTGAAAAGTGTGAATTTGTGTGTGGAAGGGGGTGCCACACACACAAACACAAAAATGATGATCTTGGGCAAACAAAGCGACAGCCCCCCTTCCGGAAAGTCAGCTGTCGTTCTTCCCTTTGCCTCTTCTCCCCATCTTCTTCTTCTTTTCGGTGTGCTCGGCGAGCCCTGAGCACAAGAAGAAGAAGAGCATCATTCTCTTTATATTTTACGCACCCCCTTCCTCCTCCTTCTCTCTCTCTCTCTCTCTCTCTATGTATATGTTTTTTTTTGTCTTCTTCTGAGGGCTCTTTTTGGCTTTTTCGGGCTCTTTGAGCCCATCAATCAAAATTTTTACGCGCGCGAGCAGCGCATATGAGCTCCACCCGTTCGTCTTGTCGTTTTATTTTTTTTTGTTTTATTTTTCTTTCGGTTTGTGCTGCTGCACCAGCTGGTGGTGCAGCACAAAATTGAGAGAGAGAGAGGAAATTAAGTGGGGATGCTCCGGCGGGAAAAGAGCACAAAAAGTGCAATTTCCTGGTGCTGCTCGCCCGGGGCTCCTAAAGGCGTAAAACTTTAACTTTTACACCCCCCCCCCCCCCCCAATTAAAACAGGGGCTCTCGGAGCCCATCACCGAAAAATGCACATAAACCACCACCACCACCACATGTTCCGTTTCGTTGTGGGGAAGCGAATGGAGCCCAGAGAGAGAAAGAGCACATTTGTCATTTTGGCGCCCGCCGCCTCCATCGGAGCAACAAAGAAAAAACACTCGATTTTCCACGTGGATTTCGTTGGCGAAACTACAGTAATCCGGATCGAGCCGCCTTTGGCTCAAAGGTCGCCGAACGGGATTACGGTACCTTTTCAGAACAAGGGCACTCCCCCATCTCGGGATTACTGTAGTTTCGATGGTTTTTACGAAATGGATACAGTAATCCCCGTACGAATGCCACGTGGTAGATCAAATCGAATCTTCCAAAACTTTACCCGTTTTGATCTACCAGTCTGCTGCAAATTTTGGATAACTTTTCGATGGTAGATCAAAACTAGTCATCGCGATTTGATCTACCACGTGGATATTGCGAAATTTTGGAATAGCGCCAAATGGTAGATCAAATCGCGACGAATCGATTGATACCCTTTTTCGACTGTTTTTGATCTACCATCGCAAAGTTAGGCTAACCAAGAAGTAGATCAAAACTATTTTTCGGGTTTTGACCCGTTTTTTGATCTAC
The DNA here is from genome assembly GCA_963570955.1 of Caenorhabditis afra. NCBI lineage: Eukaryota > Metazoa > Nematoda > Chromadorea > Rhabditida > Rhabditidae > Caenorhabditis > Caenorhabditis afra. The sequence continues at coordinate 7,450,827 of OY751534.1, forward strand.
CAGTCTGTAAAGTTACCCTAACTAGAAAAAGTAGATCAAAATTGGTAATCGCGATTTGATCTACCACTTGTAACTGGCGAAATGTTTCGATAGTGCCAAATGGTAGATCAAATTGCGACGATTCGATTGATAGCCCATTTTGACGGTTTTTGATCTACCATTGGAAAGTTACACTAACTAGTTGTAGATCAAAACTATTTTTCGGGTTTTGACCTACTCCACGTGGATATTTCGAAATGTTTCGATAGTGCCAAATGGTAGATCACTTTGACTGTTTTTGATCTACCATTCCATTCTCCAAAACTATGTCATTTCAAAAAGTAGATCAAAACTAGTCGCCGCAGATTTGATCTACCGCATCGCAAATTGAGGTCAAACTGGAAAACTAGAAGTAGTAGATCAAAACTGAACATCATTCCAATTTGATCTACCACCACCCCACGTGGATGCTCAGCTACAGTAATCCTTCTCTCTCTCTTTCTCGTTTTCCCCCCTATAATTGAGTGAGAAACGACGAAAACAGGCAATTTTTTCGTCGCGTCTTCCAAAAATGTGTTGGCGGCTCCGCGAGCACACACACAAGTCACGCAGTCGTCGTCGAAATAAAATTAATGCGATGCGATTTTTTTTTCATCCCAAAAAGACGCGCACACAAAGATATATATCCCATTTCTTTTCTTTTCTTTTTTCGTTCGTTCCTCTCGCTTCCGCATGAGCTCCGCGGCGGAGCACAAAAGTGGGCGGAGCTTAGGGGCCCGACGCACGAGAAAGTGGGCGGAGCTTCGGGGGGGGGGTCCCGGGTGTGGGGGGCTCATTTTGAGACGCGAACGTCACATCCTGACGCCTCCTTCAACTTTTCATCATTCTCTTCGTGTCTCGAGTCCTGAATTCTGAATTCTGAATTCTGGCTTCTGGCAGAATTCAGAATTCTAGAAGCCCGATGACGTCTTCATTTATTATTATCCCCCTGCCCAGTTTTGATGAATTCTGCGAATTCTCTGAGATTCCCACGTACTGGCGGCGCGACTTCTGAATTGCGTGTGCGTGCGTGTGTGGAATTCGTGGTAGATCAAATCTGGGAGGCCCCCCCGACTAGTTTTGATCTACTTCTCAGTTAGCCTAACTTTGCTGAATGGTAGATCAAAAACCGTCAAAATGAGCTACCATTTGGTGCTATTCAAAAGTTTTGCATCATCCCCGTGGAGTAGATCAAATTGAGATGTTCAGTTTTGATCTACTACTTCTAGGTAGATCAAAAACCATCAAAATGGGGTGTATCAATCGATTCGTAGCGGTTTGATCTACAACTTGGCGCTACTGAAAAGTTTCGCAATATCCACGTGGTAGGTCAAATTGGGCTGTTCAGTTTTGATCTACTTCTCAGTTAGCCTAACTTTGCTGAATGGTAGATCAAAAACCGTCAAACTGAGCTACCACCTGGCGCTATTCCAAAGTAGTAGATCAAATCTGCGATAACTAGTTTTGATCTACTTTCTCAACTGCCGCAACTTTCCAATGGTAGATCAAAACTCGTCAAAATGGGGTATCAATCGATTCGTCGCGATTTGATCTACCACTTGGCGCCAACTATTCACCCACCTGAAAGAGGCCGCCCGTTCGTTCTTCCACTCGTTTTTTCGCCGATTCTCGGCTACTCGTCCTCTTTCTCCTCCTCTGGCCGCCGCCAGAAATTTGATTACCTTTCCGTTTACGTCTTCTTCTTCTTCTTCTTCTTCTTCTTCTCCTCGACGTCTTCTTCTTCTTCTTCTGCTTCTGCTTCTTCTTTTTCGTGAACTCTGGTGCTCGCCGGAAAGAAATCGGGAATCGCGCGCGGGCGCGCGCGCCGTTTTTGTGCCAATTTCGGCCCCCCTTTACCACCAACTTTTTTTTTATTCGCCAAGGTAATTTGGTCTCTCCTGAAAGCCTTTCCCTTATTTTCGAAGGCACAACGGACCAAATTGGTTTTGAATGGAAAAAAAAAAGAAATGTTTTCTTTCTCGGAAGTCGTTTTTTTCCCGTTTTCCTTCCTCCCTCGCGCGCGCGCGCGCCAGTTCCGTTGAGGTCAGGTGTTTATTCTTGGTTTTGGTTACCCCCCCCCCCCCCCCCCCTCCCTCGAAATAACGGCTTAAACGGGCGGTTTTAGGCTTTTCGGGCCGGAAATAGGCCGTCGCGGGCCGCGCCGCCGCGAGCTTATCACCGCCTTGGCGTCCTCGCTCTCACGCGACACGCGTGGCCTAGCGGTTTGCGCTTTTGCCCGCCACCCGACACATCGCGGGTTCGACACCCGGCGATGGACTTTGGCCTTTTTCGCCCATCTTTTCACGTTTCCAACTCGTCAAAATGCAAATTTCACCCGAAAAAAGGAAGGGAAAAGTGAATTGAATTGAATTGAATTGAAGGGTGGAATATGGGAATATGGAAAATTGTGATTGAGGGTTTTGGAAATTTGAAGAAAAGCACGTTTGAAGAAGAGAAAGGGGAGAAATTGGATACATTCAGTTTCTGCACGTTTGGGGGGATTACGGTAGGAGCGCGCGCGTTTCCTGTGGGGCGTTTTGTTTGAGAGGGGAGCCCTAGGCCACGCCCACCTGTTTGATTTGGGCGCTCTCATTCGGAATTCGATTTCTTCTCGCCTCACTTCATTTCTCCCTCCTTCCCTCTTCTCCCTCCTCCGTCGTCCTTTCTCAACTACACACTATTCCTCTTCTTCTTCTTTTCGGTCCAAGAAACGCAAATGCCGGTGGCCAAAGACAACCAGTTCTGGGACGCTCTCATGGAGAACAAGGTGGCGAAGAAGCTCATCAAGAAGCACAAGAGCAAGGCGAAATGCGAGAATATCGACGAGCTGGCGCAGAGGTACCAGGTCGAGAAGCAGGAGGTCGAAAAGGTTTGTTATCACTGTTTTTTTTTTGTTTTGAAGATTTTGAAAAGTCAGTTGTCTGTTTTTTGGCAACATAATTAGGTCCAATCGATAGATCTCGTTGCGACGAATCGATTGATACCCCAACTTGACTCCTTTGGATGAGTTTCGAAAAAGTTACAGCTGGGGAAAGTAGAGATGAGCGGAATTCCGTCTTTCCGACTTCCGACTTCCGTCTTTCAAATTTTGACTTCCGGATATCCTTGGTTTGAGGGGAGTTATAGCCGTTTTGAAGTTTTAAAGCTTTTAAAGCGAAAATTTGGAAGGCGGAAGTCGGAATTCCGATTTTCAAAGACGGAAGTCGGAATTCCGGACATCTATACTTTCCACTGTTGTAACTTTTTTGAAACTCAACCAAACAAGTCAAGTTGGGGTACCAATCGATTCGTCGCAACGAGATCTATCGATTGGACAATTATGTTGCCAAAAAACGGACAACTGATGTTTTGAAATGTGGAAAACAAAAACAGGTGTTCAAAATCTTCCAACTAATGGACGACGACGGCTCGGGCACCATCTCGTCGTCGGAGGTGGCCAAGATGCTCAACGAGCTCGGCATCGACGTGTCGCCGAAAGTGGTGCAGGCGGTGATGCGGAGCAGCGACGTCTCCGGCGACGGACAAATCGATTTCGAGGAGTTTCTCGCCGCCGTCACCTCGAAGATCAAGGTGGAGGACATGGGAATGGGGGGGAGGAAATAAGGAAGGACAAATGGTTTTTCAGTTGTCCAGTGTGAAGGCGGACGTGCGTGTGATGCTCTCGAAAATCGATCAGAATCCCGAGAAAGTGGTGAGTTTATCACCGCCCGCCGGCCCGTCTCCCACGTGAGGTCATGTGGCGCAGCGGCTAACTCTTTAGCGCGCCACACCTGTCGACCCGAGTTCGACACCCCGCTGTGTCTAAATCATTTTTTTTTGCTATCTCTCTCTCGTTCAGATCTCGGCGGAAGAGCTGGTCGTCGCGTGGAGCGAGACCGTCTCGACGAACATCACCGTCAAGGAGGCGTGCGCGCTGATTCAGCAGGCCGACACGCAGGGACGCGGCAAGGCCACAATAAACGAGTTCATCACCATGTGTCAGACGGTCTGAACGGAAGCAAGGAAGACGAAACATTCACTTACACACCTAACCGCGGCCTCTCTTTGAAGTCTAAACTTTAAATACTTCGATCTCGTCTCTACACACCGTGAAACCTGAATTAGGGCGGCTCGCCCCAAATGGCTCGTCTTCAAGCTTTAAGCCCTCCTATCTTGAAAACTAGAAGAGATGGGAAAAAGGTGTCAACTGTCAAAATATTCCTTGAGATGTCCGCTACATTTTGTTAGTTGACAACTTTCTCCTAGCACTTCTAGTTTCCAAGATATGAGGGTTTATGCCGCCCCACCGCAGGGTTCACGGTACCATTGCTTTTCCCCTTTTCGAATAAATAATTTAACGTTTCTATTATTATTTTTGTCACGTGACACCCCCCGGTGACCTTCCTCCACGTGGAATCGCCCACAGTTGGAAAGAAAAGAAGAAGCGACAACAGTTCGCAGTTTTCGAGTAGATGGGAAAATACGAGACGTGGGAGCTGATCGATCGAAGTGCCGACACTTTGACGGTGCACTTCAAACGTCGCATGTTCGTCGTCGGACAATTTCCGCGCGAGAGCAAGAGCCCGCCGAGTGACGAGCAGGAGCACGAGCACGAGGAGCCAACAACACGACGAAGATGGATGTCGTCGCGGGCTCGACGCGGCGGACTCGACGAGTCGACGCGCAAGACGTTGAGCGACGTCGACGAGCTCAACGACTCGGTTCGTCGCCGCTTCTTTAGTGATGATGATGGGGAGGAGGAGGAGGGGACGTCGTCGTCGTCGAAGAAGAAGAAGTCGAGAAAGAAGAAGAGAAAGAAGAAGGGCAAGAAGAAGTCGAAGAAGAGAAGTAAGACGCGGAGAAGTGAAAGGAAGGAGAAGAAGAAGAAGAAGAAGGAGATGATCGAGATGGAGAAGAAGATGAGGAAGCGCAAGGAAGAGCAGGAGAAGGAGCAAGAGAAGAAGAGCAAGAAGGAAGAAGAGGAAGAAGAACAGGAAGAGGACGACAGTGACACGGAGGGCATGAGCTTCTTCCTCCAAGGACGCGATCATAATGGACTGTAAGTGGGGGGGGGGGGGGGGGGGGTCTCTAATAGGCCGGCACCCAAAACCCCCGAAATCGTAAGGGTCCCCCCTGTGGATTTTCGAAATTTCATTTGAAAATTCGAGGGTTGAAAATTAGACCCTGGCATGCCGCTCTAATACCAGTTTTAGGGTATTTGAAAGTACCAGGCGGCCTTAGGCGGCTGGCTCCGCCTTGTAAGTAATAAAAGCGGAAAAAACGAAAACCGTTACAAAACGGTAACGTGACCGTTCCCCCTTTCGAAATTCAGAAATGAAAGAGCGGAAAAGCCTAAAGAGGTACATTTGCTCCCTGTTGACCTACTTCCACTGAACCAATCCACTCCAAAAAAGTTGCGCGTCATGCGGTCCTAACTACCGACCTACTGGCGAAGAGTGGGGAATTTTGGTCCAGTGGGAGCCGAGATACGGCCGCGGACATATAAACAGACAGACAGACAGACAGACATACGGAAGTTGGCGATTAATAATAGTAAAGATAACCGCCCGTTCTACTTCAAAATATCTGAGTTATCAAAAAGTTGTCAACCACAAAGTTGTAGGCCTTTTTGTGCTCTACAACTTTGTAGTTGACACCTTTTTGATAGCTCTTTCGGTTCTCGAGATAGACCGGGATCAAAGAGTTTTGTGTGGATTTACGAGATTGTCTCTTGCAGACCGCTTTCGGACCCGATGGCGATCACACCGTATCCGGGACGTACGACGGGCGCGCAACGCGAAAGAGCTCGCCTAATGCTCATCGAGCACGCGAAAAAGTGTCGTGAGGAGGCGGACAAGAAGGCCGCCGCTGCCGCTGCTGCTGCCGCGTCGTCTTCCGCGTCCGCTTCCGCCTCCACCGAATCGAAATCCGACGAGAGCGGGAAGAGTTGCTTGACGACGACGACGACGACGTCGACATCGGTCGACTCCACCACCACGAAGAAGAGCTCGAAAAAGGCGACGGCCAAAAAGTGAGACCCTAAACCCACACGGGGGGCGTCAGTAAACGCGCTCTATTGATAATTTGTACCATTTCCATGGGGATGGAAAGAGCGCGCGCGTAAATCTACACATGTTATTTCTCTCTCCAGCACGATGGGATGCGACAAGTGTGGCAGTTGTCGGAAGTGCATTCAAAAGTGTTCGGAGAAGCACGCCGCCGAGCTGAAGGTGACGGATGCCGAACGCGAGACGTTCCTCAACGGCATCAAACGGCTGCGCAAGAAGATTCAGAAGCCCGGCAAGACGTCGTGTGAGAAGGCCGACGGCACAAAGACGCGGTACGACGTGACGCAGAGCTTGTCGGACTTGTCCGTCGCCGTTGGCGGAGGACAACCGCAACAGCAACAGCAACAAGGACAACAACAAGGACAACAACAGGTAGCTCCGGAGAAAGTGGCGCAGGAGGAGGAGAACAAGAAGACGGCGGTGAAGAAGGAGGCGGAGGAGGAGAAAAAGTGAATAAAAGGATTTGACTGGCAATTGCTTCTTTTCTGATTCGTACCAGGCGGCATACCGTACCAGGGTTGGACACATATAAGGCGACTTCGATTTCAGTGTTTTGACACAGTTGTATGTGACCATTTAAGGACGTGCAATCTCTAGAAATAGGTAGGAACCAGGCGGCCTTAGGCGGCTGGCTCCGCCTTGTAAGAAATGAAAGCGGACAAAACAAAAACCGTTACAAAACGGAAACGTGACCCTTCGAAATTCAGAAATGAAAGAGCGGAAAAGCCTAAAAAGGCACATTTGCTCCCTGTTGACCTACTTCCACTGAACCAATCCACACCAAAAAAGTTGCGCGTCATGCGGTCCTAACTACCGACCTACTGGCGAAGAGTGGGGAATTTTGGTCCAGTGGGAGCCGAGATACGGCCGCGGGCATAGAAACAGACAGACAGACAGACAGACGGAAGTTGGCGATTAATAATAGTAAAGATTTTGTCGGAATTAAAATTTTCCTCGCGGAAGACGTGAGTCGGAAATGAAAGGTAGGAAGGACTAGAACCGGATAGGGCTAGAAATTCCGGATACCTCTGGGATATCTCTAACTTGCCCGCTCACTATAGTCAGCCGTAGCATTGTTTCAGTGTGCATACCGTAAAACCTGTATTAGACCCGGATTTTCGAAATTTCGTTTTAAAATTAAAGGGTTGAAAAATAGACCCCCGGCATGTCGTTCTAATACAGGTTTTACGGTATCTTTGAAACTGGAAGAGCTATTGTGTTTTTACTACATTTCGGCAGTTGACAACTTTTCTCCAGCTACACCCGTTCTCGAGACACATTCATTCTTCATTCTTCAAACCACCACCGGTGCCGGCGACGCCGCCGTCACAGCGGGCACATCGTCCTTGCCACGCCAGACGACGTTGGCGATCAGATCCGACGGCGCGTCCTGATAGCCGAGATCTTTGCCGTTCTCGTCGATTCGCACCTGCGGCACGTAGCCGTCCCAGTGGTAGAGCCGAGTGCGTCGGATGCCCTTCTTCTCGTTGTTGATCGCCAGATTGTTGAGGCTGATCACCTGATTCAGTTCGCAATACTCTCGCAGCTGAACGTTGAACTGCTCGGCCGACAGACGGACCGACGGTTCGAAGGGGAACACTTGCGCGAACAGTTTGCACATAAACTCGCCGGCCGTCTCGGGAATGATGGGGAACTTGCCGGCCTTCACTTTCGCCATCACCTCCGAGTTCTCGAGCTCGGGGTGCGGCGGCTCGCCGTTCGCAAAGATCTCGTAGCCGAGCGTTCCCAACGCCCACATGTCGGAGGCCGGAAGGAACTGCGCCTTCGGCATTAGTGCTTCGGGAGCCATCCAGCGAGCCGGACACGGCTCGCCGGCCTTCGACAGCACCATATCTTCCACTTTTTTGCACTTGGATCCCATGCCGAAATCCGCCAGTTTCACGAATCCGTTCACACAGATGAGACAGTTGCGCGAGGCGAGGTCGCTGAAAACGGAAACTATTAAAAGAGATTTAACAAATGGCACATTTTCGCTATTTTCTCGACCGTAAAACATTGATTTCCCGGAAATTCCCAATGGAAATTCTGGAAATTCGAAAAATCGCCAATTTTTGTATTTTTAAAGGCGCAGCACCAATTTGCATCCAGAGGTCTTGCAACGAACGCTTTTATTTTGTTTTTGCATGATTTTTCATCCAATTTTCACCATTTTTCACCGTTTTTTCACCATTTTTCCTCGTAAAAATCGAAAAATACAGAAAATAATTAATAAAAAACAAGATTCAATAGAGTTCTGTCAATGTTTTAACAAAAATTCAGCCTAAAACCAGCAAACCGTGGTTTGTTTTTTAAACGCGCCCCCTCTCGATTTTTACCCGAAAATTGCTACAAATTAAGTTTTCAGGTAGCTTGTCAAAACTCTAATTCAATTTTCTCCCCAAAAATGGAGGGAAAAGACGAACCGATGAGTGATCGAGAGTGAGTGAAGATATTTGAGGCCGAACGAGGCGTCCAACACGTAGAGCATCTTGTCCGAGTAATTGGTTTTCGTCTCCTGCAGATGGCCGAGCAGTGAGCCGCCCTCGCAAAACTCGACGGCGATCAGCGCCGGCACGACGTCGGCGGCGAGGCCGAAGAACGCGACGACGTTCACGTGACGCAGTTGGCTCATCACGGCCGCTTCTTGCATCAGCTCCTTCTTCAACTTGTTCGCGTTCGCCGTCTTCTTCACGTCGATCGCGTCGTTGATCAGCTTGCTGTTCTTCAGCGCCACCACGACTCTGCCGCGCTCGACGTCCAGCTGACCTTTGTACACTTTGCCAAAGTTTCCAATGCCGATCAGACCCTGAAAGAAAAGGAATACGGATGGTGCAATAGGCGAGCGCTTCTGTCTCGCACCGCCTCCGAGTAGTGAACTCGATCGTTGGCGAGCAAGTGTTTGCCCTTCGAGATGGCTCGCAACAGCCGGAAACGGTAGGCGCCCATCGGCTTCTCCATGTAGTGTTGGCAGAGTGCCAGAATCGACGGGAACGTCTTCTGCAGCTGATACTGCTCCATCACGTTCAGCCACCACACTTTTCGCTCCAGATCGCGACTGATGATGAGGTGACTGAAGATGCGTTTCGGGTTGTAGATCGACAGTATGAACTCGAACTCCATGATGCGATTGTCGGTGGCGCGCACGAGAAAATCGCCGACGCGCGTTAGGGTTCGCTCCACAGCGTCACGTGACATCATTCCTGTGGGTGACAGAAATAGAGAGTCATATTATCCGTTTTTCTTGAACTGGACCCGGGGACGAGAATCGGGAAATGGGCGGCCGAAGATTCGCCAGCCGGCGGCCGCGGCGGTGTGTGTCGATTTACGAGCGCTGGCATATCGAAATTGAGGAATTTCAAGCGAAAATCGCTCGTTTTCATCCGTTTTTTCTCGTTTTTCATCGAAAATTTTTTTGCTTTTTCACATCCTTTGAAATAGAATCGATATACGCACATTTGTGCTCAAAACTATCATAAGTTCCAGTTATCGATTCTAGATCAAATTATGTGAGCAAGCAAAACATGTTTCGATGAAAAACGAGAAAAACGGATGAAAACAAGCGGATTTCGGTTGAAACTCCTCAATTTCGATATTCCAGCGCTCGTAAATCGACACACACCGTCGCGGCCGCCGGCCGGCGAATCTTAGACCGCCCATTTCCCGATTCTCGTCCCCGGGTCCAGTTCAAGAAAAACGGACAATAGGGTTTGGTGGATGCGCTCTATTGCTAAACGCATCTCGAGAACCGAGAAAGCTATCAATAAGTTGTCAACTACAAAGTTGTAGAGCACAAAAAGAACTACAACTTTGCAGTTGACAACTTTCTGATAGCTCTTTTGGTTCTCGAGATACATTGAGACCTTTTCGGCCAGTACTGCCCTAGCTGATCTGAGCCGGAGAAAAATCGATACTAGTTCTAGAAGCCGATGCTCACCGTGATAGTAGGAGACGCCCTCGAGTGAGCGGATCTCTTTGAGAATGAACTCGCCGAGATTGGCGATCTTCGGATCGTCGGCAGTGCCATCCGCCGCCGTCCGCATCTCGGCGCTCCGTTGCTCGCTCTCGCTGCTCTGCGACTTTCGGCTCTCCTCGCTGCGCGCCGTGTTCAGGCTACGCGGCTCCTTCAGCTGATCTTTCCGCTGATCCTTCTGATCCTTCTGGTCTTTCTGAACGACGTCTTTCTGGTCCTTTGGATCTTTCGGAACGTCTTTCTGCACGTCTTTCGGATCCTTCTGATGCTCGTCCTTGCTGCGACACGTGCTCGTCGTCGTCGTCGTCGTTGTAGTCGTGCTCTTCTTCGACAGACTTCTGTCGTTCTGCTCGATTTTCGACGACGGCTTCTGCGTATTCTTGCGCGTCTTCTTCTTCTTCTCCTTCTCGCCTGCACCGCTGACGCCACGTGGCAACGTCTCCGCCTTCTTCTTGTCAGCCATTCTCTCAGTCGCTCTTTCTTTATTGATAACACACTGATCCCGAGGGGATGGGGGGAAGCAAATGAAATGAGGAAATCGGGGGAAGGGGGAGCAAGGGGGAGGTGGGGTTGTCACAATGTCACAGTGTCACGCACAAATCCGCGGCAATTGTTGGCAGTCGTCGGCCGCCTCCTCGGCGCTCTTCCCCTTCGTTTCGGGCAGATAATAGAAGAGGACGAGGAGCGCGAGAACGCACGGCGGGAAGAAGAGCAGGAAGTAGGCCGCCGAGCCGCCGAGCGCCTCTTCAATCGGTCCGTAGATCACGAGCACAATGCACCGACTGAAACAATCGAATCGGGTTCATTCGAAGTGCGCTCTATTGATAATTTGGCGATGGAAACGCGCTCCATTGAGAGAGAGAGAGAGCTCGTTCCAGTGGAGCGCATTTGCATAGAGGTGCGACTCACAGCAAATTGAGCACCACAATGACCCAAGTGCAGGCGGCGGCGCGCGCGTTCTGAGCCACCAGCTCGCCGGTGATGAAGAACGCGATGGGGCACGGTCCCGTCGAGAAGACCAGATTGAAGGCGCAAATCGCCACCACGCAGCCCCATCCGAGCGCCTTCGAGTGTCGCGACTCGAACAGAAGCATGAAGACGAAGATGAGCACGTTGAGGGCGGCGAGCAGCGAGAAGGTGGCGAGCAGAAGGCTGCGACGGCCGAACCGCTCGATGAATTGCGACGAGAGCACGACGCCGAACTGGAAGACGAGAAACCGTTTCTACACGAGGAATTTTGACAATTTTCTCCCATCTCTCCACTCAAAAGTTCTGAACATTGACAATTCCGTCAGTTTTAAAGTTATGGTCACCAAAATTTGTGGGTATATGCAACTTTGAGTCCTGAATCTGATGCCAGAAACGTCGATTCATGATTTCGATCACGTGACGCGTTACACCACGTCACAATGATGGAACTACCAGAGTTGGGCGAAAGAGAATAAGTGAGACGGAAGTGCCTGTAAAACTTTTTTCAAGCTGATTTTCGTGGTAAACGGTCAACTTATAAGGTTTAGTTTACAACGAGTTCTATCGAATGGTCAAGGAAATTTCTGAAAATAGAACGTCATAACTTTGTTCAACTACAACGTTCTCAGAAATTCCCCGGACCATTCGATAGAACTCGTTGTAACCTGAATCTTATCAGTTGACCGTTTTCCACGAAAATCAGCTTGAAAATAGTTATACAGGCACTTCCGTCTCACTTATTCTCTTCCGCCCAACTCTGGTAGGTTCATCATTGTGACGTGGTGTAACGCGTCACGCGCACGAAATCATGAATCGACGTTTTTGTCATTGGATTCAGGACTAAAAGCTACATACCTCCACAAATGTTAGTGACCATAACTTTGAAACTGATGGAACTGCCGATGCCCCAGAACTTTTGAGCGTTGGGGCTTCATATCTTGGAAACTAGCAGCAGAGATGCCAGAAATTCTGACGTCCGCCCAACCCTGTTACCCAAGACAAGACACCAACTAACCACCGTCATCACACAAATCACAATGTTTCCGATCGACGCCTCGAGCGCGTCGAATCCGACGCGAATCAGAAATTTGAACGCGAACGCGTTGATGGCGATGATGCCGCTCATGATCATTCCCGACATGACGACGCATCCGACAAGCATGCCACGTCGCGCCTCCGCACGTCGGAAGATCTCGAGAAGACCGACGACACGTTCGGAAGACGTGGCGGCGGTCGTCTCGAGAAGTGTGACGTCGACGTCGCCCTGGTAGAAGCGCAGCGCGTCGCACGCCGCCTCGTGTCTACCGTTCGCCGCGAGAAACGTCGGCGACTCTCTGAGCGTCGTCGTTCCGACGAGTGCGACGATGAGTGCGACGGCCTGAACCGCATAGATCCGATGCCACGCGTCCGGCGTTCCCCACATTTGTGGCATCGCGACGACGGCGCCGACGACGAGTCCGAGCTGCATCAGAATCGCTGTCGCCAGTGAGACGGTGCCTGGGAAAGTGGGGACCGTTACGGGATTACGGTAGGTGGTGTGCAGACTGTACCTCGACAGTGTGCCGGACTACACTCGGTGATGAAGAAAGTGGCGATTCCCAGCGAGACGCTGATCGCGGCGCCCGAAATCACTCGTGAGACACCGTACAGAATGTAGTTTGTAGTCTGCAACGGGAGCTACCGTAACCCTCGCGTCCTACAGTAACCCTACCCAAAACGACGCGTAAACCATGGCGACGGCGAGGAGTTGAGCGCCAAATGAGGCCAAAAGACCCGATTTTCGGCCGAGCCTCTCGCTGACCGGTTGGATGAGGAACGCGCCCAACGTCGCTCCCCAGAAGAACATCGCCAGAATCACTCCCCACACATTCTGCAATAGAGAGTAGACAAAGAGTGTCACGCGTGACATCTGGTCCTCTCACCAGAATGTGCGGATCGTCGGCGCGTGACGCGCCGCCGTACGAGTCGGCCACAAATTGTCGGAACGCATTCTCGGCCGGATTCGTGATCAACAGTTGGTAGCCGAAACTGAACCCGCCGCCTGGATAAGATATATTTCAAAGGGGCGTGGCTTAATTAGAGGTGCGAACCGAAAGGAGGCGTGGCCTAATTAGCGGTGCAAACCGAAAGGGGGCGGGGCTTAATTAGAGGTGCGAACCAAAAGGGGGCGTGGCTTAATGAGAGGTGCGAACCGAAAGGGGGCGGGGCTTAATTAGAGGTGCAAGCCAAAAGGGGGCGTGGCTTAATTAGAGGTGCAAACCGAAAGGGGGCGGAGCTTAATTAGAGGTGCGAACCAAAAGGGGGCGGGGCTTAATTAGAGGTGCGAACCGAAAGGGGGCGTGGCCTAATTAGCGGTGCGAGCTAAAAGGGGGCGTGGCTTAATTCGATGTGCGACCCAAAAGGGGGCGTGGCTTAATGAGAGGTGCGAACCAAAAGGGGCGTGGCTTAATTAGAGGTGCGAGCCAAAAAGGGGCGGGGCTTAATTAGAGGTGCGAACCAAAAGGGGGCGGGGCTTAGGCCCAAAAAAAGCTCACCTAGAGAAACGATGGCGGCGGCGAAAATGAGCGGAAAAGTGATGCGATTGGCTCGATTTCTGGAATAATATGGACATATTGTCCATGATTTCATTATTTTTTTTTCCGAAATTGCGACACGAGCCGACGAGCTTTCAGATTTTTTTGAAGCGCAAAAATTTTTTAAGTTTTCTGAAAATGATTTTCTAGAATTTATTCGAAAATTATGCCGTTTTAGGCTCATTTTCCAAGGCGCACAAAAATCGGACGATTTTGAGCTAAAAATCGCAAATTGCCGGCCTCGGGTGGGGGGTCTCGCAGCGAAGAAGAGCTGTGTAGATTTACGGGCATGTTCGAAACTTCGGAATTGCAAGCGAAACGCCTCGCTGTTTTCTTCTGATATTGATTTGATGAAAGAAAGTTCGGGAAACCATTCCGAAATTGATTTTCGCTGCGAGACCCACACCGCCCCGGGAGAAACAATTTTCGAGATTTACGTCAATGTTCGCCCAATTCTCTCCATTTTTCTCGGAGAAAAATTGAATGAAAATGTTGAAAAGGTGTTTTAAAATCGAAAACTTCGATATTTTCCGTCGAAAATCGATGAAAAAACGGGCGGTGCTCTGAAAATAAGGCGTGAATCCAGTGGGGCGCGTTTGAAACTGGCAAAAATCACGGCAACAGTAGGAATTGCTCAGAAAATTTGTTATTATCCGTTTTTCTTGAACTGGACCCGGGGACGAGAATCGGGAAATGGGCGGTCTAAGATTCGCCAGCCGGTGGCCACGGCGGTTTGTGTCGATTTACGAGCGCTGCTGAAACTGTTGAATTTCAAGCGAAAATCGCTCGTTTTCATCCGTTTTCTCTCGTATTTCATCGAAAATTTTTTTGTTTTCTCACATAATTTGATATAGAATTGATATACGCATACTTGCGCTCAAAACTATCGTAAAAGCTTAAGTTATCGATTCTAGATCAAATTATATGAGAAAACAAAAAAATTTCGATGAAAAACGAGAAAAAACGGATGAAAACGAGCGATTTTCGCTTGAAATTCCACAATTTCGATATGCCAGCGCTCGTAAATCGACACACACCGCCGCGGCCGCCGGCTGGCGAATCTTAGACCGCCCATTTCCCGATTCTCGTCCCCGGGTCCAGTTCAAGAAAAACTGATAATAGGAACTGCTCAGAAATTTTGTTAAGCGCCCAAAAAATCGGAAAACTCTCGGTGCCCCCCCTTCCCGGGCCCGTCTTACCCGGCCATCGTCGCCAATTTCGTGATGGGGCGCTCTGAGAAAAGACAAAAAGTGATAAGAAGTGATAAGAAGAAGAAGAAGGAAGTCACGTGTCGTGTGGGAAATCGAGTGGGCACCACCCGGGCAAAGTAGAAACACGACGATGATTGTGTAAAACAGCCGATTGGAGAGAAAAAGAGAAAAAGAAAAAGAGAGAGATATATATACACATTTTTCAACGCTTTCTTCGTTTTGTGCAACAAATCGATAGGGTCAGAGAGAGAGAAAGAGAGCACAAAAATCAAATAAATATACACAGAGTGAGAGAGAGAGTTAAAGGGGGGCAACATTTCAGCAGAGCACCACCCAACTAATTACAATTTGTGTCACATGAAAATGGGGGGAAAAATAATGGTAATAAGGCAGTGTGGCGTTTAGAACACCCAAAATGATGTGAGAAGGAGAGGAGAGTGAAAGGAGGGTCCAAAAATGGAAAATGAACGAGGAGGAAATGTACAAAAGTGAGCAAGTTTTCCAAAAAAAAAAAATTTTAAAGGGGGGTCGATTCTTTACAAGAAAAGCGGCCAAAAGAAGTGAAATATCACAGAAAAGAGGTGTGATCAAATGCGCTCTATCGCACCATTTCTCGTTTCAGTGAACACGTGTACAAACGGAGCATCGTTGAAATTTGGCTCCTTATCAATAGAGCGCACTTCATCACCCTAGAGAAGACTCGCAGAGAAAAAAAGTGGTTGGGGGGGGGGGGGGGGGACCTGTAAATATCGGAGAAGAAGAATTTGGTTAGTCGTGTGTGTGTATCATCCCTTCACAGCTTGCGTTGCCAGCGAGTGAATCGCCGAGCACGACGACGACTTGCACGTCGTCTGAAGCGGCGACGACGACAAAAGGGAGGCGCTGGTGAGAGACGACGTCGACGATGATGTGCACAGAAGCGACGTCGTCGTCGTGGGAAACTCGTCGAACGACATGTCGCTCAGGCTGACGACTCTGGAATACTGGAAAACACGTTTAGATGGGTGTCTGTTGTCTCTTGGCGTTTTTGCACCAGCAATCGTTTTGCGTCGTCGCTACACTCGGTCTGTCCCCGCGTCCGCGTCACTGTCACGCGTTGTCACGTTCTCCTCGTGCTCCTCATCGCGTGTGGGTTCGGTGAGCGGACAGCTGGAAGCGCGCGCGCCGTGCTGCTGGTGCTCTCTCTCTCCTACCTACAGTACTCACCTCTGTATCGTCGTCGACGTCGTCGTCGTCGTCGTCGTCGTCGTCGAGTGTTGCATCGATTTGTAGCACGGATCGCAGACACGCTTCTGCACACTGGCGCCCTCCTCGACGACGGCGTACCGATTCAGCGAGCACTTCTCGCACACCACTTTGCCGCAGTTGCGACAGTGATGCGAACGCTCGTCCGAGTACAGGCTCATCTGGTTGAACGCGCGCGCGCACAGACTGCAGTGCGTCGCCTGCGGATCCCACGTCGTCGGCGGTTTGAAGTTGGGCAACTCCTCCTCCGGATACACGACCGACAGATCCGAGACGGCGCGCTCGAGATTCGACGACTCGCGTTCCGCGTCGCTCCACATCTCGTCGCACATCGACGCCGTCCGTCCGCCACCACCGCCACCGTTCTCCTTCTTGCTGTCCGCCTCTTTGCGCAACTTTGAGATCACCATGTCGCGTCGGCGAATCTCCTCGTCGCGATCCTTGTTCTTTTTGCGCAACATCGCCTGCTCGTCGTCCTGGAACGTGAGAAGACCGTCAAAGTCGAGCGACGAGACGCCGTAGTTGCGGGCGGTGAAGACGGCCGGCTGATGGAAGCTCGACGACATCGTCATCGTTCCGCCGCCACCGCCAGAAGCGGATGGAGGCGACGACGTCACATCTCCTCCTCCCGACGTGTTGCAAATCGACGGCGAGCCGCCGCCGCAATTGTTGCCGCACTGATGGTCCTGCGTCTGCGAGTTGACGCTCTCCGAACTCCTCGACTTCACCAAATTGTTCTTCGACGTCGTCGTCGTCGACGTCGTCATCGGCGTCGCGCATCCCGACGACGGACGCTCCTGCTGCGGCTGCTGCTGCTGCTGCTGCTGTTGCTGCTGTTGGACAGTGTTGTAGATGAACTGCAAAGACTCGGCAACGGTTTGGTAACGTGTCACGCGTGACAGGAGGAGGAGGACTGTCGGTTACTCTGTGTGTCAGCCAGTGTGTGTAACCGGTTACGTAACCGGTTAAAAATCCGGTTTTTAACCGGTTGTTTAACCGGTTACGTAACCGGTTGTAACCGGTTTTTTTTAACCGGTTATAACCGGTTATGTAACCGGTTATAACCGGTTACAACCGGTTATAACCGGTTATAACCGGTTACGTAACCGGTTATAACCGGTTAAAACCGGTTATAACCGGTTATTTGCGCGTGAGGTGTGAGGTGAAGTCCGCAAACACCGTGACGACAAATCACACGAACGCAGAAGAAAAACACGAAAAAGTTCATTATGTGGTAACTTGCTGCGGTGGTGCGATTTGTCGTCACGGTGTTTGCGGACTTCACCTCACCTCACGCGCAAATAACCGGTTATAACCGGTTGTAACCGGTTATAACCGGTTACATAACCGGTTATAACCGGTTAAAAAAAACCGGTTATAACCGGTTTCCGGTTAAAAAACCGGATTTTCAACCGGTTACGTAACCGGATGCACACCCTGGTGTCAGCATACCTGCATTCGAAGATAGGATAAAAATTGAGAGCCTTGGAAAAGAGACGGCTCGGAGACGGGCTTGTACATGGACTGCCCGTCGTTCTGCGATTTCAAATTACCCCGCGTTTCAGCATCAGAGTATGTCAAGAAATGAAAACGATGAAAAGACCTACCGGTTCTCCCTCGTCGGCAAACACCTCGTGCCACACACGCAACCGGATCACCGTGAAATCGATCGACTTCAGCGGTCCCGTGTACGTCTCGTCGTACGTCTGATTGACAAACTGCTCGTTGTGGGCGCCGAGGAAGCGCCAAATCTCGACGAGCGTGCTTCCCGCCGCCTTCTTCGCCATCGCCTCTTTGCGCTCCTTGTGCGAGTTGAACAGAAACGAGCCGAACAGGCCCGAGTAGGCGTGTTTCGCCAATTTGATGAGGTAGGCGTGCGTGAACTGGAACGCCGTCGGCTGCTCGCGTTGCATGTGTCGGACCGCCTCGAGGAACTGGAGAAAGACGGGCGCCCGCTCGTCGGTCCACTTGCCCGTGGTGACGAGCTGACGATCGTAGAGTTTGTGGCCGAACGCGATCCAGTCGCGACGCACGAGCAACTCGAATCCCTCGATCGTGCGGTAGTACTCGTCGAGCATGATCTTCGCCAACGTCGTCAACTGCGTCGTCCGATCCCAGCCGTCCGAGCAGTGGACGAGCACCGCGTGCCCCTTCGACAGATAGTCGGCACAGTTGGCGGCGTGGATCAGCAGATCCGAAATGTTGTTGAGCCAACCGGTCGACTGCAGATTCTGGAGCAGATGTTCGTTGGGGCCCGGATGGTGGAGCATCTCGCGAATGCTGACGAACGACGATCGGACCGTGTGAATGTTGGGCAGTCCGAGAAACTCGAGCTTCGCATTCTGATAGCAGTCGGTGTTCTCAAAGCCGCCGGAGCGCGCGCGATTCGCAAACGCCGACGTGTAGCCGCGCGCGTCGAGAATTATAAACTGTTTCGGCTCCTCGCCGTCGACACACGCCGATTTGACGACCTCCTCGATGATCTTCTCGTCGACAGTGTTGCGCCACGCGAGAATGCCGACCTGCGGTTGCGAACTGCGCAACAGGACCGCCTTCGTCTTTGTGCACCGCCAAACGACCGCCGGAAATCGGGATATCGAGCGGTAGGTGGCACCGATTCGCAGCTCGTCGTCCGTGATTCCTTTCGGCACGATGATCCGCTCCGGGTAGGTTGGACACACTCTGAAAATGGTTCAAAATGAGCCTTATTGTATCTTGCGAACCAGGGGATTCTCGAAATATAAAACTCACTCAAAGTTCTCGTTGACTTTCGTAATCTTGAAGTGATCGGCCATTCCCAACCGCTTGAAATCCACGTGTGTGATCTCTTCGGCCACCGAATCGTCGCGCTTCAACCACGCGGGCTGCACGGGCAACGCGTCGATGGCGGCCGAGAATTTCCACGCGAACACCTCGGTCACCTCGCCGGGCGTCGACGACGACGCCGTCAGCAGCGGTGGCTCCTTGTAGATGGCCGAATTGTACTGGTTGAGTGTGCGATGGATGGCGAAACATTTGCGATGAAAGTGGTTCGCGTCTTCGGGCACCGAGAACAGCACTCGATGCTTCCGACCGCCCTTCGTCCACAGCACGATTCCGTTCTCGTTCGGGCACAAATCGACAGTGTCGAGGTCTTGGAGCGGAAAGACGAGCACTCGTTGCGGCTCGGCGGCTCGCGCGTCCGACAGTACCACTATCTGGAAGAAGAGAGATGAGGAGGCTAAGAGAGGAAGGGAGGAGGGGGAGGTTACCCGATAGTTGGTGATCATAATCGTGCCACCCTCGACAGGATTCAAATACTTTGACGGAGCGATCGCAATCAGCTCCTCGCCGGGCAACAACGGCACCTCCAACTCGGGCGGCACACCACCGATCGCCGCCGCTGCCGCCGCCGCCACGACGTCTTGAAGAACAACGCCTTCTTCCTTCACTGCTGGCATCGTTGGCGTCGTTGCGGAGAACGCGAAACCGCCATTTAACGTCTGAAACTTCGCCACGTGTTTAGAAAGCGTCGAGTGAGAGAATCGAGTTTCAACTAGTGCTGGCGACAAATCGGACAATTTTCGAGCATTTTTTTTTTATCAAATTGCCCGTCCAAATACCTACAATTAGAGTGATCGACCAAATATCAGTAGGAAAGTGATTTGCAATTTGCTAATTTTGGTTAACAAATGAGGCTATTTAGGGTCGCAGTGATTCGTGTTGCAAACGCGCCCCGCTGGACTCAGTACACCGTCGTTTTTCGTCAAAACGTTTGTCCCATTCGGGTGTGCTGCGCTGAAAAACCCGGGACGTCGCCCTGAACAGTCCATTCTCACAGTCGGAGAAACCCTCAATCCCTTCTGCTTCGGTATCCGCAAGTGCGCAAGCACTTGACTGACACGCCCGCCGCGCGCCTTGGCGCACGGCGCGCACCTCGGTTTTCGAAATCCAGTTTAGTTTTTAGACTTTGTTTTTTCTGACTGCTGCACGGTTTTGGAGCTGCATCTCCCGCCGTTTTCAGCATTTTGTATCCCTTTTGAGTTGTAATTACGCAGGTTGCTCAATAAAGTGATTGTTGAGTGAACCAGAGTGTATTTGTGTGTGTTGTGTGAGAAAAAGACAGTTCTCGCCGCTCAGCTGGCCCTTGGCACTGCCTTGCGTCAGTCAGGGTGCGCGTGACTTGGGGGCCGGACAAATTAAACGGACTTTTCCCTCGACTTGTCGAGCGAATAGTGCCGCAGAAAAAGTGAGAATCGTCGAAAAAAGGCTGAGGGAAACCGAAGCAAAAATATCGATTATTGCCTCTAGACAATCGGTGAATTTTCGAAGAAAAAGAGAAAAAAGTGGTGAAAGAGCCACTCAGTGAGGAAAAGCACGTGCTCGTAAAAGGAAAAAGTCATAATCCGTCGGAAAAAAGAAAAGAAAAGAGACAAAGTGACAAATTGACAAAAGTGACAAATTTCCAGAAATGGCGCTCGAACACGAACACGAACGCGAGCACGAGCACGAACAGGAGAGAATCGCCGAGGAAGAGCGAAAAGAAAGGAGAAAAGAAGCGGAAAGACCGGAAGAAGAGGAAGGAGACGTTGGGAAGGACGCTGCGATGGAAATGTCGACAAGCTCGACAGAAGAAATCAATAAAGCGCGGAAAGAGCAAGAAAAGGAAAGGATGCGGAAGGAAGAGAAGAAGAAGGCGCAGGTGAGAGCCGAAAAAAGAGTGCTAGAAGTAATAGAGCACACAAAAAGGCTGGCGAACGTGTCCGATGCGCAGGCGAGATTTATGCTAGAGCCGCTGACAAGAACATTGGAAGAAAGTAGGAAGAGGGAAGAGGAAATGGAGAGCGAGATGAAATGGAAGGAAGAGGAGATGGAGGAAATGGCCGGACTAGTACGGTCCATGCAGAGGAGTAGAGAGGAGGAGGAAAAAAGGGAGAGAAAGATGTCAGCAACAGCATACGCGCATAATTGCGACACGGCGGAAGAGTTAGAACAGAGGCTACAACTCGTGTACGAGCTGGTAGAAGAGAAAGAAAAGTTGAAAATGGAATTGCAGGCGGAACGACTGGGTCAGGAGGAAAAGAAGAGAATGAAAACAGAAATCCTGCACCTACGCAAAGAGATTGAGAAGGAAAGGGCGAAGGCGGCCAAGGAAGAGATGGAGAAAGAGAAGCTCCAGAACGAGCTGCGGCACATCCGAGGATTGTTGACGGACAACAAGATAATGAGGCCAGGTGAGGAAAAGGAGAAGAGAGAAGAAAAAAGAGGAACGAGAATGGTCTTCCAGACACTGGAAGAACGATATCGTGGAGCGAAGCGAGTCGGCAAGCCGGGGACACTCGGAGACGACACGAACTCGGTGCAAGGTGAGCAAAGAGAGAGGACACGAGCGTGGCACGAGGAGACAGAAGAAATGACGGCTGGAGAATCAGAGGGAGAACCGGAGTTGATGGAAGAGGAGAGAGACAGAAGTAGAAGAGGTTGGGGAGAGATGGAAAGAAGGAGGGAGTGCACTCCGTGGCAGCAAATGATGATGGCAACTGTCGCGCCAGAGCCAACACCATTTTCGGGGGAAGAAGGAAAAGAAGAGCTGTCCACTTTCGCGAAACTTTTCTCGATCAAATTCAGCTGCTTCACCACGGAACAGAAGCTCACATTGCTCGAATCGAAATACCTGAGGGGTAAAGCGTTGCGGGTATACAGGGGCATTCCGGAGTATAAGAAGGAGACGTGGGAGGAGATGGTGAAGACGCTCGCCGCGAGGCTAAGAGTGTCGAGAGAAGATGAATCGCGAAAAGCGAAGACACAGTGGGAGATACTCCGGAAAGCAGAAAACCAAACTTTCGCAGAGTATTGTATGCAAATCGATGAGATAGCGAGGCGCGCGTTCAGAAGAACACCGCCCGACGAGCTATCGTCCGCAAAGACAGCGAAATTAATGCTCGCGCTTCGAGGAGACAAACACCTCATGTACATTGTGGAAAGTAGCTTGTTGGGAGTTCCGGAAGAAAAGCACTATGAGCAGGTGAAGTTGTTGATGAGTCGGTTAGAGGTGGGAGAAAATGACGAGAAAAAGAGGAAAAGAGATAAGGAGAAGGAGAGTGAACGTGGGAAAGACAGAGCCGAAGAGAAAAGGAGAGAAGAAGGTGCGTGGAAAGAGAAGGAAGGGAGACAGCATGGACAGGCACAGGGAAGAGGGGCAGGCAGGTGGAATGCCAATCCGCAGACGAATGAGCCGAGAGAGAGAGCAGAAGAGCAAAGCCGACAGTATCTGAGTGACGACGTGAGAAGAAGGCAGACAAATTGTGAATTCCCGTGCACAGAGTGCCGTGGGCGAGAGTATCATCTGGCGAACTGCTCGAAGATTCGGTGCTATAACTGCAACGAGAACGGACACATCGCGCCAAGGTGCCCGCAACCAAGGAGAATGTGGAGAACAGAAGAGCCAGTACAGCAAGAAAGAGACGCAGTGCTAGTTATCGAGCTGAAAGAGGGAGAGGAATCGGGTATGAAAGAAAAAGGACAGTTTGGTAGAGCTAATGTAGAATTCTTGATTGACTCAGGATCATTCATTTCGGTGATCGGAGAGAGCGCATGGAAGCGAATTCTAGAAGAGAACTCAGCAGAATGGCGCAGGAAAGTGACAGTGAAAAAGCCGGAAAGAAAGACATTCGAAACGGCAAATGGACAGGCGGTAGAAATAGTCAATGTGGTGAAGCTGAAGACGGCACTGGGAACGCGCACGAGAGAAGTGGTGTTCCACATTGCGAAAATCTCCAGAAAATCCATCATACTTGGTAGAAACGGCTTCGCAGCTCTGGGAATCGTTATGAAATTCGAAGAGGAGCCGAGAGAAGTCACTTTGTTGCGAGACATCTACCTGACGCCAAAGGCGAGTGTCATGATCGAGGCGCAGGTGGAAGGGTTGATAGAAGAGAAGGAGGAGGCAGTATTGATAAGTCCTAAAGTAGAGGAGGTGATATCAGCTATCTGTCGGATGGACGAAGAAGGAAAAGTGGTAATGAAGGTGACAAACCACAAAAAAGAGACGGTGTGCCTGAAGAAAGGAACGGTAGTAGCCACCGCTGAGTGGGATGACGTCGTCATTAGAGAATTGAAGGTGAAGGAAAGTAAAGTGAAAGAAGAGAGGACGGAGACTGAACTGAGAGAAAGAAGTGACGAGAAACCGCTCCAGAAAAGAGATGCTCAGAAAGTGGAGGCAGCATGGAAAGAAAGAGAAAAAGAGGAAAAAGTGAAAGATTGGGGGAGTCAGTTGAGAAGAGAAGATGTTGCCGAAGATGAACGAAGGAAAAAGGTGAATGAGCAGCAGGAAGAGGAGATGCCCGGTGGGGAGCTCGAGGTGAGACAGACCGGCGAAGCAGAACGCGAAAGAAAAAGCAAACTTGCAGAAGCTGAAAATCTCGGAGAGAAGAAGCGACAGGTGAGCCCGAGCTTCGTGAAAGAAAGAGTTCCGAGAATGAGAATGCCGGACACGACAGTGCAAGTGAAGAAAGGAAGAAAACCAGAAGGCCCACTACAAAAGGAGGGGGATGGGCATAGCAGAAGTTTCGGCTATGCTGTGGCAAATGAAGAAGAGGAGATGAAAAAGCCGGTGGCCGACGAGCAGACGCCGGAAGAATCGATCGGAATGGAACGACGACGTGATGCGGTGGTGGACGAAGAAAGGAAGCTGATAGAAAAGTCGGGATGCGACGAGCAGAAGCAGGGAGAATGGAATGGGACGAGAAGAAGAAGAGATGCAAGAAGACGGAACTCGATCAACGGCCGTTTTGTCACACTGCCGGAGACCACCACTCGAGCCCGAGGAGGAGGAGGAGGAAGAAGCGTGCCGCGAACTGTACATCTGGCACAGGTGGAAAAATTCGACCCGAGCACCAGGGGTGTGGCAGAGTTGCAAAGGAAGGAGGAAGACACCGAGCAAGCAGAGGAGCAGTCGATTGGAAACGAGATCGTGGGAACTGGTGTGCTGAAGAGGAGACGCCCACAGATGGAGGAAGCGCTGGACTCGAACGCGTTAGTTTAAGTAATTCATCGAGCTGTTTGCATTTTTATTGTTATTGTTCCACTCACCCCAAGTGCCATAGTTATTATAAGTACTTGAGACTCCCAATCGCTAGTGTAAGATCCGTGTAGAATTTTGTTTAAGACGTAGTAAGAATACCCGTTTAGTGTAGATGTTTCTAATGACCATTCCGTTGTGATTATTAACTGAGAATTCCGAGTGTGCTAAGGTTCAGTTGGAGGATGGTCAGAATGTGGGAGGGCGGACTGGAAGAGGACGGGGATGTCCCATTCGGGTGTGCTGCGCTGAAAAACCCGGGACGTCGCCCTGAACAGTCCATTCTCACAGTCGGAGAAACCCTCAATCCCTTCTGCTTCGGTATCCGCAAGTGCGCAAGCACTTGACTGACACGCCCGCCGCGCGCCTTGGCGCACGGCGCGCACCTCGGTTTTCGAAATCCAGTTTAGTTTTTAGACTTTGTTTTTTCTGACTGCTGCACGGTTTTGGAGCTGCATCTCCCGCCGTTTTCAGCATTTTGTATCCCTTTTGAGTTGTAATTACGCAGGTTGCTCAATAAAGTGATTGTTGAGTGAACCAGAGTGTATTTGTGTGTGTTGTGTGAGAAAAAGACAGTTCTCGCCGCTCAGCTGGCCCTTGGCACTGCCTTGCGTCAGTCAGGGTGCGCGTGACTCGTTGAATTTCAACGCCTTTCTTCGAAAAAATGAAGGAAATCGAGTAAAAATCGATAAACGCCGCCACCTGGAAATTCGGCTTGCGTTCAATCCACGAGCTCCCACTAGAGACCGACTGTACAAGTGATAAGAGTTGCAACAAGAAGACTACTCAACGGGTGGGGGGAGCATATAATGAATATATCTATACGACCGGCTTTCTCCTCTGTTTCTCACAGTGGTTCTTTCCCCCCTTGTGCTCTCCGAGCCAAGCTCATGTTTGCTCTCTTTCTGAGCAGTTGCAGAAGCGCCTGGGCAAGCGCTGAGCATACACACACACACACGTTTGCCACATTTCATCTCATCTCATCTCATTACTCATTACCAACCGCTCAAAAGTTAAGGGAAGAAAAACAAGCGATTTGGCCGCGAGAAGCCCGTAACAAGTGATAAGCGGCTCGGAGAAGAAGAAAGACACAGTAGCTATGGAAACCGAATCGGATTTTTTTTTCGCCAATGAGCGGATAAACATCTCCCTCGAGACGGAGCGTCACATCTTGAGAACTAGACGAGATCCGGGCAAGTGGTCAACTAGCAAAGTGTAGCCGACGGGGCAGGGAACAAATTGTGAGTTGACAACTTTCTCACCGATCTCTGCCAGTTCTCAAGATATGAACGCTCAAATCGGATCTAGCCGAATGGTACGGGTAAACACTTGGAAAACCGTCTCACCAATGCGAATCGGAACGGAACGAAACGAAACGAGAACCAACTAGTTAAATAAATCGTCAAAGCGATAGAGAGAGACCGAAAGAAAAATAGGTATTGAGGAGAATAACATGACGTAATACGCCTAACCGTGTCTTGATATCTACTCCACTCTACTCCGCACACTTCTATTTTCAGCACGACGACGACGAAAAATCTCGACCATCAACACAAATGACACCCCTCCCTTCTCGTTCCATTGTTTTTCTCTTCTGCCAACCAAATGGCACCTCTCTCTCTTTCGATGGGAGGAACCCCACGTGATCTTCTTGTTAGGCAGGGAAACCCTCTCTCCCTCTCACTTCAACAACCACCATCGCCACACTGGTTTTCGGTCTTTTCTCGACTTTGACCCTCCCTCTGACAGCAAAAGGATTTCAGCAGTTATTAGGGGGAGTACCACGGAATAGAACTGGCTCGGAACGGAACTGACTCGGAATAGAACTGGCAGGAATAGAACTGGCTCGGAATAGAGCATGCCCTGAATATTATCCGTTTTTCTTGAACTGGACCCGGGGACGAGAATCGGGAAATGAGCGGCCGAAGATCCGACAGCGGCGGCCGCGGCGGTGTATTTCGATTAACGAGCGAACATCGCTCGTTGTCAACCATTTTTTCTATTTTTTCGTCGTAAAACGAGAAAAATGGTTGAAAACGAACGATTTCCGCTTGAAAGAGAAGCCAGCGCTCGTGAATCGACACACACCGCCGCGGCCGCCGGCTGGCGAATCTTAGACCGCCCATTTCCCGATTCTCGTCCCCGGGTCCAGTTCAAGAAAAACGGATAATAGAACTGGCTCGGAACGGAACTGACTCGGAATAGAACTGGCTCGGAATGGAACTGGCTCGAAATAGAACTGGCAGGAATAGAACTGGCTCGGAATAGAGCATGCCCGGAATAAAAATGGCTTGGAATGATAGAACTATGCCCTAAATGAGCCAATGTTCATTGATTTTTAGTTTTCCAGTAAGTTCTATTCCGGGCAAGTTTTACGAACTCCACGGAAAACTGAAAATCAATAAAAATGGCGTCACTAGGCGCATAGTTCCGTGCTACTCTCACCAGTATTTCAGCAGTTTTCAGTGTCCCCTCACCGAAAACGCTAAACAGTTTAAGCCGCGTTTCAAACGAGGCGATGGAGGAGAAAAAGACTCGTTTCTCGAAGGTCACCACCGAGATTCTTCGTTTTCAATTTCGATTTCGACGCGAAAATCGATAAACCCGAAATCAAACAGCGACAAATAATCGTTGGAGGATGGGAAAATAAGAAAAAAAATAGAGAAAAACCAAAGAGAGAGAGAGAGGGGCGGAGAAGACGACGACGACGACGAGACTTGTTTTCCATATTTTTTGTTATTTTTCAACCCCATTCTTCTTTCTTCTCATTTCAACTTGCGAAAAATCGCAAAAAATTGCTAATCGCTAGATTTGTCTCCCAAATTTCACCCAAACTACAATTTTTTCCTCAATTTCTTATCGTTCGTGTCAACTTGTTGACGAAACACGAGAAACCCGCTATTGCAGTTTGCAAATCGAGTGTGTGCGTGTGTCACTTCCAATTACCACGATTATGTCGTCACACACACACAATGGAAAGTCAGACACCTGACTCTTTCCTCTCTATCCCTCTCTCTCTCTCTCTCTCTCTCTTTCTTCTTATCACTCTTTTCTCTTATTCCATTGTCTCTAAACACACGTGTGTGTGTGTGTGGGAAACGATAATAAAATATTTAGCGCTGGTGGGGGGAGAAAAAAGGAGAAGCACTAAATATAGGATTCGTCGGAAAATTATCGATTTTCCTGCGGCTTGGGAAGAAATACATTTTAGCTTCTAACTTTGTTTGTACTCGATAAAATCTTGAAAGCTCAACGTCATTTTGTAGAGCGCGCCGAGTTCTATACGATTTTCAATAGCCAGATCGCACTTACCACTCGATAACCCTCGGGATTCGACGAGCCCGGCGACGGCTGAGAGACTTCGACGAACGAATGGTTGAGAATCTGAACGCAATTGTTCTCGTTCTTTTTTTTTTTTTTTTTTGATTTATTTTCGTTCGACGTATCGATTCACTCACCTGCGGCGGGCTGTTGATGTACGACATGTCGGCGTCGTTCGTCCGCTCCGAATCGGACCGTTCGGTCCGACGGCCCGGAATATCGATGCCAGGTGTTGAGGTGACAGTCATCGACGCTTTTTGGCCTTTTAAGTGCTTGTGCTTGTGAAGAAGCAGTCGGCTTTGAGTTGGGGGGTTTTTCTGCAATATTTCCGCAATTTTTCGGTTTATTCCTCATGATAAAAATGCAAAAACGCGAAAAAAAGAACAAACAAATCGATTTTTGTCCCGAAAAGAGGCGCGCGCGCGTTTTTTGAATAATTTTTCATATATTTTCGAATAATTCCGAATCGATTGAAACGATGGGGCTGGCCAAAAAAGGAAGAAAACGAGAAAAAGAGAGCGAGCAACACAAAAAAATGAGTGGTGATAAGGAAAAATGTGATTTTTCAGAGCGATAAATGGAGAAAAATCGAAATTGCGCTGGAATTTCAATTTCCGGAAATTTCACAATATTTTGGAATTCAATGGAATCCAAACAGCAGCAAAAAAAAATTCGGGGAAAAATTTGCGAATTCAACGAAAAATATGGTGAAAAACGGCGGAAATTTATCGATTTTCGCGAAAATTTCGGGCGCAATCGATGAATGAAAACAGTGCGAAAATGAATAAATATCGATTTTCCTCTTTTCTCTATTCAAAACAGTTTTCTTAAACCAAAAGGGTTTTAAGAAATTTAAAGCAAAAGCAGAGATTGAAGAAATCGGGGAGGGCCGCGAATGAAAAGAGAGAGAGAGAGAGTGGAGAGGGTTCTCTGTGGTGTGGGGTGTAGAGAGAGAGACGCAGAGAGGTAGAGAGAGAGGACTTTTCGCGGCGAGACCCAGATTGTTCGAGAAGGCTCTCTCTCTCTCTCTCTTTCTCTGTCACGTTATGTCTCGTCAATCGATGAGCGCGTGGCGCGTCTCTTCGTTTCGCGCGCTCTCTCGTCGCTCTCTTTCTCTGCGTCTCTTTGCCTTCACCAGTGTCACATGTGTTCTCTCTTCCTTCCTCTTCGCTTTGTGAGCGGTGCGCGCGCGCGCGCACACAGACACACGCGCTCTATGCTGTTTGTTATTGTTATTATATATTGGCGGGGAAGAGGAAGAGGAAGAGACTCATCAACAGGTTCAAAATCTTTATTGAATGGCGCGGAAGAGCCACCAAAAAGAAGAAGAAGAAGAGGACAAATCAGTGGGTCTCGACGGGAGTCAGTGGAACGCCGGTGTACTCGCGCGATGGTGGGGTGATGGTCCAGGTGGTTGGCAGACCGCGAGCAGTGTCGTAGGACGGAGGAGCCGGCGCCGAATCGTAGGTGGGCGGCATGTCGGGAAGAGCCTGGAAGAAAAAAGAGTTCTGTCATCCGCAGGATTCGAACCTGCGCCCTCCGGAGAGGACTGCGACCTGAACGCAGCGCCTTAGACCACTCGGCCAGAATGACACATGTCGAGCGCGGGGTGGGTGTGCGTATACAAACGCGCTGCCTCCCCCCGCCCTCCTCCTCCTCACCATTTTCTTCGGCAACGGCTGAGCGGCGGCTGCCTGGACGGCTGGAGCACGCGACGGAGCCAACGGAGCCGGAGCCACCGGAGCCGGTGCGACAGGAGCCCGAGTGTTACGGTAGAAGGACAAGCGGGTGGAAAACGGCTCGAGAATGAAGAGGGATGTGAAGAACATAAGACGGGTGAACATCTCGTGGTCGGAGAACATGAAACGCTTGTGACGCAACGACACCATTTGAACTGTAAGAAATGAGAAGGTTGGCCTAGAAATCCAAAAGGGGACTCACACGCCATGAAGCCGATCGGGACGGTGATGACGATCGAAAAGAGGTGGAGCGGGACGATGCACGCGATCGCCTCGGCCTGCCGCTCCGTCGGCTCCTTCACACCTCTCATCACCCACTTTCCATACACAAGAGTCGCGAGAAAAGCGAGATGTCCCAGGACAAGCAACACAAACGGCGCGGCGTTCAGACCCAACTGCGAGTCGTCGAGGTCGAACAAGTGGTTGTAGAACGCCATGCAGGCGAAGAGCGCGACCAGCAACGCGGCGCCCATCCGTACGTTCCACTCCCCTCTCGACATCCTCCGATCGTCACGCACGCATCGGAGGAGCCGCGTGGTGAGGAGAGCGCCTATGAGGACGATGAAAATCGTGTAGGTGCCGAGCCAAACCGATCGGAACGTCGCGTCGCGGTTGGAGATCCTGCAACGCGGATACACGGGGGGTAAAAACGGGTACGTCAGTAAATACGCTCTATCTCACGCCTCCACAGCTTAAAAACGACTGCCACCGTACCTTGCACGGGTCTCGCAACGGGTTTTACGTTTGTCTCGTTGGAAATGAGCTGGTTTTCAATTCACGGGCTAAACAAGGCGCGTTGAAATTGTTTCTTTCATTGGGCCTAAATTATCAATAGAGCGTATTTACTGACGTACCCTTTTTTATCCCCGTTTTCTCTTACGACTAGTGAGACCACTTTCCGGCTTCTCTTCTATTATCCGTTTTTTTTGAGCTGACAGTGGGGCCGAAGATCCGACAAGTCGGCGGCCCCGTGGTCTCGCAGCGGAGGGCTGTCGATTTACGCGCGCGGGCTTTTCGAAATGTTGCAATTTCAAGCGAAAATCGCTCGTTTTCTTCTGTTTTTTCTTCTTTTTCACCGAAATTTCATTGTTTTTTCACAAAATTTGATAAAGAATCGATAACTGAAGTGTTTACGAAAGTTTTGGGCACAAATGTGCGTATAATACCAAAAAAACCATTGATTGATCGCAATTTTCCATTTTCTCGCTGATTTCTTGGTTTATCTCATAAGCATGTTTTTTTTTGCAGGTTTCTTCGATCAATCGACACTCAGTGAGCTCAATTCGGTCGATTTGCGGTTAGAAAATGGAAAAAACGGGTCATTTCTTCGCCGATTATTATTTTCCAGGGTGCGATCGCAGCGAAAAGGGAAGATTCGGCGATGGAAGGTGACGAAGGACGGAAATCGGACAACGAATCGACGGAGAATGTGTTTGGCAACTAGTTGATGGCCGATGCTCGCCGACAATCCGGATGGCGACGAAGGCTGTTGGGAGTTCCCGTTATTAATGACGCCCGCCTGAAGCTTGAGACGTCGCCGACGAGTATCTACCATTTTTCATCGTTTTCTTCTCATGTATTTATGTTTGCTGTGCTTGCAATGAAGACAAAATCAGTTTTATTCAACAAATTACTGTTTAATCCATGAACGCTTTGAAAGAAGCGTGTATCCACACAAATCGCCGCCAAGATTGATCGAACGTCGTCGTCCGGATTGTCGGCGAGCATCGGCCATCAACTAGTTGCCAAACACATTCTCCGTCGATTCGTTGTCCGATTTCCGTCCTTCGTCACCTTCCATCGCCGAATCTTCCCTTTTCGCTGCGATCGCACCCTGGAAAATAATAATCGGCGAAGAAATGACCCGTTTTTTCCATTTTCTAACCGCAAATCGACCGAATTGAGCTCACTGAGTGTCGATTGATCGAAGAAACCTGCAAAAAAAAAACATGCTTATGAGATAAACCAAGAAATCAGCGAGAAAATGGAAAATTGCGATCAATCAATGGTTTTTTTTGGTATTATACGCACATTTGTGCCCAAAACTTTCGTAAACACTTCAGTTATCGATTCTTTATCAAATTTTGTGAAAAAAACAATGAAATTTCGGTGAAAAAGAAGAAAAAACAGAAGAAAACGAGCGATTTTCGCTTGAAATTGCAACATTTCGAAAAGCCCGCGCGCGTAAATCGACAGCCCTCCGCTGCGAGACCACGGGGCCGCCGACTTGTCGGATCTTCGGCCCCACTGTCAGCTCAAAAAAAACGGATAATAGTTCCCATCGTCACCTAGGCAACGAGAGCACCAAACAACCAGAGGCTAGATGTTTGATCCCTCTGGACTCGTGACACTAATCCCGTGGGGGTGGGACAGGGGACAACTCACGCTTCAAACGTGCGCTGCGCCTGGCGAACATCGTGCATCTGTTCCATGTCGACGCCGAACACCGCCGCGTTGAACAGCATCGGATAGATGTTGAACGTGTAGGGCGCGGCCGAGGCGGCGACCATCAACGCGAGCGGCTGTGACCCGACGGTCACGGGACGTGACCGGAAACACATCGCGCATATCATCGCCAGATCGACGAGCGTGTTGATGAACGAGAAGAAGTGCATCTTGTTCGGGTTGGTTGGTTTGGTTGGTTGGGGGGTGCGGGCTCAGCCGAGCCCGACGGAGTGTGTGAATGAAAGTGTTTGGAGCTCTGGCTCCGAGCCCGTGACTGCTCGGTTGCCATAGTGACCGGCTGATAATTCCCTTTTGTTGGTGGGGCGTGGGCTCGCTCTGCTCCGAGCTCGGCTCCTATACTCTAATCTCACATGCCTCATTCATTGATTGAAAACAGAGAAACGCCCGTAAATTATTACAATTAGAAAGCGAAAATGTACAGAAAAGAAGAAGAGGGGGAGGGGGAGGTGGAGAAATGAGCAGATTTTCAGATTTTCAGAAAATCACCGGGAAACCAAATTAAAAACAAAAACGGGGATTGGATTCTCGAAGAAGAAGAACAGAAGGAAATGAGAGAGATCAGAGAAAGCCTGAGGGGGGAATAATCGATTATTGATTAGTTACGCCTGTCGCCGGAACCGAAGCGAGAAACGGGCGGTACGACCGTTCGGATGGTAGATCACGAATATCTGATTGCTCTCCGAAATCGTGTCCTCTTTGGGACGATAGCAGCAACTGGAAAAGATCGGTAGTGTGGTCATATAAGCACAAGCGAGATGACACGAAATACCTGCGGAAGCCGGTGAGTCGGACGTCCAATTTGTGCTTTATCTCAACGTACGACTGACATCCGTAGGAGCACGGAAACTCGCCGTCGGAGAGCCGAAAACGGACGCGTGAGCCGTCGGGCACCGAGATTCGCCAGTAGCAGTGGACGTCGCGTCCCGACGGGCTGGACAGCGTCTGCCACTGGTCGGTGGCGTGGATCTCACCGCCGCACGCTTCAAAGTGATATTGATGGATAGGGGAGGTTTCTAGGCCATTCCGAGTTAGAATGGGAACACCCGTAAAACCTGTATTAGAACGGCATGCCGGGGTCTAATTTTCAACCCCTCTAAGTGGGACCCTTACGATGTTTGGGTTCTGGGTGCCGTTCTCTTGATGGTTAGGTTCACAGACCTTTTGGGAGAGTTCGAGACTACTACGAGCTAGAATGGAAACAATTAGGTTTCCTAGGTCAGTGAGATAGTTTTGAGGTTATTTGCGAGGTCTACAGGTCTTGCTGGAGGTTTCCAAGCCACTCTCTTTAGGTTGGGAATAGCTAGAGTTCTAGGCTAAGAAAAGGGGTTCTTCTCCATTTGGGAGTTCTCTAGGCCATCTTGGAGGTTTCTAGGCCATTCGGACATAGAATGGGAAAAGCTGAAGTTCTAGTCCAAAAGAAAGGGTTCCAGTAGAAAAGATCGGTTTCCAGCAGAGTTGGGTGGAAGTGGATTTTGAGAATCCGGAAGTCCAATTTCCGCTCGTCTCTACATAGTTTCCAGGATCATGGAAGAGATTTGCTGGTCATTTCAGAGGTTTCTAGGCCACTCTGACTATTAACGCAAAAATAGAAACTTCCAAGGCTACTAAACCACTTGGGAGATTTTTAGGGCAGTGTGCCGTAACAGAGGGAAAGTTCCGTTTCAAGACCCAGAATTACTTGGAATTGGAAAAGTTAGATTTCTAGGCCACTGTGCCAATAATTTGGGTTTTACATGTTCGCTTACGAGAAGGCTGAAGTCTGCCGCAATCGGGTCCGCCCAACCCTTCGGGACACCTGCACACATTGCAATTGTTCGGATCCGGATAGCCGCCAGCCAGACAGTTCACATTGTTTCTCCCTTGACACGCGTCTACAAAACCACTCGAAATACATACACATCCATGCTCCAGGATTACGGTAGAAGACTCACTGGGACAGTAGATGTCGTTGATGACCTTCGCGTCGAGGAACGCCATCCTCTCGGTGCCCATCGTCGTCACGTACTTCAACTCTTTCGGCACAATCGTGAAATCCGACACTTTGACGGCGTGCGCCACAGCGTGATAGTGCATCAGACTACCGTAGTCGTACGGCAACCTTCGCGGCGAGACCTGTCGAATGCCGAACGCCTGCAGCATCGATCGGAACGGCATGAACGAGGCGGTCGCTTCCTCTTGCACATTCTTCCAATTGATCGAGATGTGACGGTCACGATCGGGCCGTTGGTGGGTGTGCCAGAAGCCGAGAGCATGGCCCGTCTCGTGAGCCACCACGTACTCCTCGGCACACTCGGAGCCGATGATGATGTCCTGATGGCCGCCGTTTCGACCGATGTACTCGGTGAAACAGCTGTCGCCTTTCTCTAGCACATATCGGATCGCGTCGCGGCTCTGCACAACATAACCATAGCGACAACTTCAAGCGGTCATATCTCGATAACCAGAAGAGCTATCGAAAAGTTGTCAACTGCCAACTTGTTCACAATTTTATTTCCTTCCTTTTCACCGTTGACAACTTCCCGCCAACTCTTCCAGTTTTCGAGATATCCCTACCTGCATATTTTCGCGAAACCGCAAACACGTCGACTCCTCCCACATGCGAATTCCGCGCCGAATCAAACTTTGAAAGTTGTCTGCAATCGATATATTTCCTTTTTTTCTCTGTTTTGTCTCGAATTTCAAATTCCCGCGCGCGGGGTTGCGTGTCAATCGGTGCGCGAAATGGCGGTAAATTATGTGAAACGGTCGGTATGAATTGTGGAAGGGGGGAGGCGGGAAACAAGTTTTTTTTTGGTTGTATGTGTGTGTGTTCACATAATGATGCAAGGTCGCCCCATTGAACTGCTATTTCGGTGTCTAAAAGGGGGGCCTCATAACCTTTAGGTTTATGAAATGAATGCGTTTTGAATGTAACTTCACTTTCACTCAAGCTGGGCGCGCGCGCGCGCGCAACCGATTATGTCACACGCGTGCGCCGCGCACCGTAAGCCATAAAAGCTTCTTACGTAACACTCAAATTGGGTAACTAACCAGTAAGTGTAAGTGAAGAGAGAAGGAAAGTTTCAATAAACTTACAGTCGCCGCCCCAGATTTGGAATGGGATCTCGTACGAGTTCCAGTCGTAGATCGGACCAGCGATCACCTCGCGACGATGGCGATGAACCTGTGCAAAAAATAAACTATGAGTTTATAGGTCAAGAAAAAAAGGAAGAAAAAAGGGATCTAGCAGCGAGTGGTTTCGATCCACCGACCTCTGGGTTATGGGCCCAGCACGCTTCCACTGCGCCACGCTGCTCATGGGAAAGCGCAGTGGGTGTGTGCGTATATGTGCACGCGGTTCGAGGAAGCGCGCGCGCGACCCGAGCGAGATGGGAGTGTAGTTTGTAGTGTGACAAGAAGGTGTCAGATTCACTATCAGAAGACGTCGAACAGAAAACAGAAAAGAAGAGAAGAACACATAGTCGGTCATGTGATGATACACTTGAAGAGAAGAGAAACGAAAAAAACTCACTTTCGTCCTGCTAACCGTCTCAATAGTGGTGAAGTGCGGATATTTGTCGGACGCCATCACCTCAAGACCCGGTATTTCGAAGATTTTCGACGAGTTGCCGAAAGCCGCGTCGCAGTGGCCGACAAGCGTCGCGGTCGTTGCCACCGCCAGAACGGTCGTCCAAAATAACGTCATCTTGTGTGTTGAGACCGAGTTTGAGGTGGGACGACGACGGCCTGAAAAATGGTTATTAGGGGCCTAGATAGGGGGTCTAGAGAGAGGGAGAGAGAGAGAGAGAAATAGAGACGCAGAGAGACAGAGAGATGCGCGCGCGCGTGCCATGCCAAAAGGAAAGGCAAAGGTTACGGTCGAGATGGCGTTGGGCGGGGCTTGGAGGAGAGACCGAGAGAGAAAAGGGGCGGAGCTTAGGGGGGGAAACAGCGGACGACCTCTTCAGAGATCACATAATGAAGAAGAAGAAGGAGAAGAAGACGTCGTTTCGATTGACAAAAAGTGTCGAAGTACATAGAAGTAGAAGAAGTGGTGTGTGTGTATGTGTGTATCTGTCTGGTAGTGGTGAAGTAGTAGACTTCCCAGGGAGGGCGGGGAGAAGATGAAGAAGAAGCAGAAGACGTTGACGACGATGGAGATGAAGAAGACAGAGACCGAGAGAGAGACCACAGGAGGGTGGCGGTGTATCGAATACACACACCACTCTCTTCTCTTCCTCTACACCGGTTTGCAGCAGAGGAAGCAGAAGCAGCAGAAGAAGCAAAAGAAGAAGAAGAAGAAGGAAAAGAAGCCGAAAAGGGACACAAAAAAGTATATTGGGATGGAGAGCCTTGCACAACGATATAGGATAACCTAGGAAACCAGAAAGTTCGGAAATGGCCTAGGAACCCATGGTCTAGGCCGGAAGAAAGTTGGGACATTTCGTCCTAACCAATTCGATGGCACAGGGAACCAAATGATAAGTGGGAGCGGCCACGTGGTATGCTTAAAACCGACTTGATGGTCTAGAAAACTTTAAAGTGGAAGAATGGCCTAGAGAATCAGAGAAACCTTTTGAACCGTCTAGATAGCCTAGGATCCCAAGGGAAGGTTCATAAACAATATACTAATGGCCTAGGCCAGAAGAAAGTTGGGAGGTTGGGCCCAATCAAGTCGATGGCCTAGAACACCAAATGATAGGTTGGCTAGGCCAAACCACGCGGGTAGGCTTAAAATCGACTAGAGGGTCTAGGAAACTAGAAAGGGGTAGAAATGGCATAGTAACCCAAGAACGACCTAGGCGACAACCAATTTGATGGTCTAGCAAACTGAGTGATAGGTGGGACAGCTAGACCCGACGGCCTTGGAAAGTGGCCTGCCCAGGGAAACGCTTAGTAAGGTCTAGATGGCCTAGGAACACATACCAGATCGACGGATGGTCTAAGTGATAAGAAAGTTAGAGAGTTCGGCCCAATGGCCTAGGAAACCAAAAGGTACGAGGGGCAGCTTAAAACCAACTAGATGGTCTAGAAAATGAGAAAGTTGGACAGCCAGGCCGTGCCGTGTGAAGGGACTCAGCTAAGGTAGAGTTCTCAAAATCGACCAGATGGCCTAGAAAACTAGAACATTTGAAAAAACTAAGCTAGGCCATGACACGTGGAAAGACTCCGGGATGGGTTGGAAATTATGGAATCTTGGAAAGTAAGGGCAAAAACGTTGGAGCCTTAGAACCGACTGGATGGCCTTGAAAACTAGAAAGTTGGAAAGTTAGGCCATGGCTCCGAGGTTGGCTTGAAAGTGAACAGATGGCCTAGAAAATCGAGAGCTAGACGGTTGGAAAGTTAGGCCCCGCGATTCGAGATGGAGGTAACGCCAAGGAAAAAATGTGAATCACTATGTGCGTCCGTGTGGATTGACTTCTTGTTTGTTTGAAAGTAATAACAATAATAACAATAATAATAATAATAATAATATTATTATTATTATTACAATTATAAGAGTGAATGGGAGAGAGGGAGGGCGGAAAAGGTTTAGAGCGGGTAGATTATCCATCTTTCCGGTGGGCGCCAACTTTTCGCATCGCTTTTCAAATGTACTATTTTACCGTCTTCCTTCTTCCTTCCCGACGTGGCCTAGCTTTTGCTGGCGTGCAAAAGCTAGGCCACGATTTGAAGACGACTGGAGGATGGGAAAATTGAAAAATGAAAAATCAAGGCCGCAAATCTCGAGAGGTGGTGGGGGTGTGTGTAAAAGCATCTAAGCATCATCAATTGTTATTACACACATCTTCTTTTGTCATTCTTTTTTCGGCGCACCCCGACTAGCATTTGGGAGGGGGGGGGGGGGGGGGGGGGGGGGGGGGGGGGGAGAGAATCTCGAGGTGTGTGTTCAGTTTTGTCGCTAGAGAGTAAATAACTGGTTTCTTGAAACATGCCATAATACACCGTGTATGAATGTCTGTTTGGGAGTGTGAGGGTGTAGAAGAGAGCGTTTAGGATTGGATTTATGCTGGGACACAGTTACTTAGGGATCAAAGAGAGAAAAAAAGGGTGCGGCGAAGGGGGTGGAGTCGAACCAGTGGCGTTGCGAGTGGCAGCGGCGCGCACATCCACTGCGCCACGGGGTGCACGTAAGGCAGCTCGCTTCCAGGGCGGTGATAAGAGCGCGCTTTTTACCCCAGAACTTCCTTTCTCGACATGTTCAAACTCAAATGCCAATCTCTCCTTAAGGGGGGTCGAATTGAGAATTTGAAAATAGAAAAAGGATGACCTTCAGGTGTTCGCTAAACCGAAAAACGATGAGGGGACACACACGTCCTTCACCTCATCGCGTTTTAATCATCGTCATCATCATCGTCGTCGTCTTTCTCGAAAATCGTTTCAGATGACCTCGACGAGATGGCATCGATGGAATCCGGTTCCTTGTGTCATTCCTCTACTAGTACAACTAGTCGGGTAAAGGGGGGGGGGGGGGTAGAGGGCGAAGAGGAGGAGGAAGCTGATTCAAGAAGCAAAAGCAGAAGAAGGAGAAGAAGAAGAAGAAGACGTTAAAGGGGGGTAGAAGGTGTAATGAAAGTATCAAACACACTGGTTTTTGCTGCCTCCCCCCCTTCTCCTTCCACTTTCTTTTCTGATCGACGGGCAAATGAAACTGTTCTGTACATTCTGTTTTCGATTTCGTTATGGTGGGAGGATACTGGAGATTGGATTGGGGGGAGAATCGCTTTATATGCATATGATGATGGGAAGAAGAAGAAGAAGACGAGTAGAGGAAGTGGAAGTGGAATTCAAAGATCAGAGAGGGACTAGAACTTGAGCAAGTGCGCTCCATTGGACTCGTCTTCCATGGAGCGCGTTTGCATTTGCATTGGAATTGGAACGAAAACGATCTGGTTTCCATGTTTCATGGTGTAACGTGTCACGTGACCAAGCACGTGACGGGTTACACCGGACATACAAAAGTGGGATGTTGACACTCGCTATCTTTCCCAAATCCGTTCTTCTTCAAAACGTGACCCACCCCACTATGAGGTCACGTGGAATCATATCTGTCCCGCGAGAGGTCACGTGACCTGTCCACATCAGTTTCCCGATCATTTCAACACCCTCCACGTCATCAATCCTTCTGAGAAGACGAACTGAAGAAAGAAGAAAAGAATAAGAAGAAATGACGTCGTCACACTTCAACTACGGACCGTCGATGAGTTTCGACCGACTCGGCGGCGATCGGAGACGTCGCGACGGCGATGGGTGAGTTGTCTTCTGGAGACTCAGAAGACGTTGACCGTCTTCTGAATTCAGAAGTGACGTCGTCACGAAGTCGTCCGAGTATCTGGGAATGTCGCCGCAGAGCACCGAATCGACGACGAGCACACTTCTCGGCTCGCACTGGAAACGGGTGGAGGACGTTGTGCAACGTGTCGCCGATGAACTCGATCCGCCCTCTCCGGCTCCACGGGCTCCGGCTGCTCCGGAGAGCCAAGAAACGATGATGCTGATGTCGTGTCTGAAGGCACAGGAGAAGCGGCTCGACGAGCTGCTCGACGTGCTCGACCGTGTCGGCGATCGGTGTGACGACGCCGTCAAAAGAATGCGTCACGTCTTCGGCGGACTCGAGACGATGTCACGCGAGTTTTGGACGAAGACGTCCGAGCACGTGGCGCGTCGCGACGTCGAGCTGAACACGGAGATGGACGGCATCGACGCTCGTCGGCTCGGCATCAACGAGCACGTCCAGCAACGTCTTCTGAAGGCGTTCCACGGAAAGAAGCGGTTGGAGACGTTCGTCCGCGAGCACGAGCCGTTTTTGGCTCGAAACGAGACGACGTGCGATGTGTTGGCACGAAACGCACGGCGGCTCGCGGAGCTCCGCTCGTGGCTCGCCGAGCACAAGAAGAACGAGCCGGCGGGCGGTCCGCTCAGCGAGTTTGAGCACGAGAATCCACGTGTCGAGACGGTGTTCGGGGGCCTGAAGACGATGATCGCGACGTTGGAATTGAGCGACAACGAGAGAGCCGTGATGAATGCGTGCATCGCGAAACTCGAGAAGACGTCGTCAGAAGGCGTGACGATGGGCGCGAAATTCAAGTGCGAACAAGTGATGCGTCATCTTCTCGCCCTCATGACCCACTGGGACCATCGTGCTCCGGGCTCGGCGAGCTCGACGTTGCTCAGCTCCTCGTTCGAGAGTGTCTTCGATCGACATCATCGTCAGAAGACGTCCTCCTCCTCCCCCGACGTCTTCTACTCCTCCTCGTTTGCGTTGTCCGATTTGAGCGACTCGAATCTCGTCGATTTGGAGGGAAGTGTTCGTGCCGCCCGTATCCGCAACGCCGTCGACTCGGGAATGCCTCCGAGTGGCCGGATTGTGGCCAGGTAGATCAAAATGGGGTGTTTGACCTACTTGTCTGTAATTGTGCTCTTTTTGCAGTCCGTGGCCGACTTCTGCCACGTGCTCGTTCAACACGGACGGTTTGTCGAGTGTGCAGTCGTTGGACGAGCCCTGGACGCTCTCCTCCTACGAGCCCATCTCGTCGGCCATCTCCACCACGTCTTCTTCTTCCTCCTCCTTCTGGGATCGCTCGCTCGCCGACACTCAGTCCCTCTCGAACAGCGACGTCATGAAGACGTCGCTCTCCAAAGAGGACGATGTTGTGTCGGCTCGCGGAGCCCCGAGATCTGCCGCTTTGGCGGGAACAACCGCGTCGAATGGTGCGCGTACCGATTCGATCGGATCGCTCAACTTTTCCACTGTCTCGTTGGGCGAAATGGTCGAGGATGTGTTGCACACGGCTCGGGATGCAGGTAGGCGACGACAAAAAGCATCAGCCCAATGCGGGGCTCGAACCCGCGACAACCAGATTAAGAGTCTGGTGCCCTACCGACTGAGCTAACCGGGCGGCAAGGAAGGAAGGCGCGCGGGGCGGTGAAGAAGGCGACACGGCGTGCCCTCCCTCTCACATTTTCATTCATTTCAGCGGAAACACAGACACACCACCTGATGGAGGCTCTTCAGTGCTCGGCGAGCAAGTGTGGAGTCGCCATTTCGGTGGGGATTACTGTAGCAGTTGTCTCTAATTGTAATGATTGTCGTTGCAGGACCTGATGACGGCCATTTCGAGCTCTTCGGAGAGCCTCTCGAACACTCAGTCCTCGCACACCTCCAATTCCATCACCCATTGAATCTTCCATCTCTTCTTCTTTGTTCTCTTCTCGATCTGTATAACGATAAATGGCCTAGTTTTGTCAATGTGTGAAACCTAGGCCATCGACTCGCACGTTCGCAATTACAATTACACAATTAAGGGGGTGCGACATGTTATTATGAATATCGGATTCGGTCGATAGTGACGAAACATAAGCCAATTATTCCACATGGGCGGCTCCTCGTCCTCCTCCGACGGGACTGGTGGAGGGATAATTGTGACAGAGTCACATTCACAGAGACGCACATGACGAGAAGAAGGAGGTCGTCGTTGTCTCATGTCCCTTTTTGTCACGTTATCCGTGACAATCTTGTGTCCTCGCTTTTTGTATCGTTGACTAGTAATGTGTTCTGAAATCTGATATTTGGATTTGGGCTTCTAGGCCATGGTCAC
The DNA here is from genome assembly GCA_963570955.1 of Caenorhabditis afra. Taxonomy (NCBI): domain Eukaryota; kingdom Metazoa; phylum Nematoda; class Chromadorea; order Rhabditida; family Rhabditidae; genus Caenorhabditis; species Caenorhabditis afra. The sequence goes on from OY751534.1 coordinate 7,492,023, forward strand.
CTGGGGGGACTAGAAATTGCAAGTTCGGCCACCCCAATTGGTTCTCGTGTACATTCACGGGAGTTAGAGAGTGATGGCCTAATTTGTGTTTTCTAGTCCCTAATGGAGCGCATTTGCTGGAACTGGATCGGTGGCCTAGAAATCGCAAGTTCGGCCTGCTCGTAAATCTACACTAAAAAGGGGGGGGGGCCGAACTTGATTTTTCTAGGCCACAAGTCCACTTGAAGCAAGTGCGCTCCATTGCACACTGTCACACTGTCTCGTCGAAAATGAGCGCTGGCCTAGATAACTTCCGTGGCCGAACTTGCGCTAGGCCATTTCCCACTTTCGATGAAACAGTGTATTACAGTGTGCAATGGAGCGCATTTGCTTCAACTGGACCGGTGGCCTAGAAGTCGCAAGTTCGGCCATCAATCGTCTTGAACCTCGTAAATCTACACCAAAACCGACATGGCCGAACTTGCGTTTTCTAGGCCATCCATCCCCCCGATTTCAACGTACATTCTTCGGAAGGGGGGGGGGGGGGGGGGGAGTGAAAAGAAGAAGAAGAACGGGTATATCTTTCTTCCCAAGCAAGGGCGCGCGCGCGCACGCATCGGCATCGCAAAAGGGGGGCATTACCTAAATTGGCCTAAACGTGCCTTCCCCATCCTCCTCTTCCTCCTCAATTTCTCGTTTCGACCCCCCTTCCGCTGATGTCGTTTTTTTTTGGTTTTTCCGGCACACCGCCGCCGAACCCTCCAATTCTCACTTTACACCCCCTTTAAAGATGTCATTTTGAGGAGCAAAAGTGGCGGGTGCTCTATTGCACTGAGCACTGAGTGAGTGAGGGCTCAATGAGCCCCCACACGACATTTCGTCACTTTTATGTCCTTTTTTCACTTTCACTTCTTTTTCCTTCGATTTCTTTTTTTCTCGAACGGCGGACTATAGTTTTGGTGTGGTAGTGAGAAATTGGGTGAAAAAAATTGATTTTGAAAAATGATTTCAAAAAAAAATATTTTTTCAAATTTCCCGTCAAAAATTTCATAATTAAAAAAAATGCTAGTCAATCTTGTTTATCAAAAAAAAAATTTGACCTACTTTCTCTAGATTTGACCTACTTTCTCAAGATTTGACCTACTTTTCCTAAATTAGACCAACTTTCGCTCAATTTGACCTAATTTTTTTGGATTTGACCTCCTGTCCCTAGATTTGACCTACTTTCTCAAGATTTGACCTACATTCGCCAGATTTGACCTAGTTTCCCCAGATTTGACCTACTTCCCCTAAATTTGACCTACTTTCTCTAGGTTTGACCTATTTTCCCGAGATTTGACCTACTTTCTCTTGATTTGACCTACTTTTCCTATATTTGACCTACATACGCCAGATTTGACCTACTTTCCCTAAATTTGACCTACTTTCCCTAAATTTGACCTACTTTCCCTGGATTTGACCTACTTTCCCTAAATTTGACCTACTTTCCCTGGATTTGACCTACTTTCTCTATATGCATACTCTCAAAAATATAAACCAAAAGTGCCAACAAAAATTAAATTTCAAACTGGTTTATTTTTTTTCCGAATTCAAATTCAAATTTCGCGCCCAAATTACGTACACCCATTTGACTGGCCCCGATATTATTTTTATTTATTTTCCGCCCCGATTTTTCCTGTTCATTTTCATTTTTTGCAGTTTTATTTGTATTTGTATGCGTGTATTTGTCGCTGTAATTCAATACATTTTCTCCATTTTTCTTCTCCTCCCGCCCCAAATTTTCTTATTCATTTTGCTTTATTTTGAGGTTTTTTTGGAAATTTTTTTTCGAGAAAAATTTGAAAAAAAATTTTTTTTTTTTAAAAATACATTTTTAGATTTAATTTACAATTTCACCGTTTTTATTTGAATTTAAAAACTTAATTTTAGAAAAAAATTGAAAATTTCCAAAAAAAAAATTTTTTTTTGTAATTTTACTTGGACAAAATTTGAAATTATTCCAAAATTACAAAAAAAGTGTTTTTTATTTTTTTTTTATTTTTTTGAATTTAAATAAATAGAATTTGTTTGATAATTGTAATCAAAATTAAAAATTTCCCAGGAAAAAAAATTTTTCCAAAAAATTCCAAAATTTAGAAAAATAAATTTTCTATATTTTTTTCGAAAGAAAACTGAATTTGCGTTTTTTTTGTTTGAATCATAATAAAAAATAACAATCAATACAAATAAAATAACTAAAAACAGCAAACATTTTCAAAAATCCCAACATTCGTCCAAAAAAAAAATTATTTTCAAAAAAAAATTCAAAATTTTTTTTGAAAAGGTTGCTATTTTACCGGGTTTTATATATTTTTTATTATCCGTTTTTAAATAAAAAAATTTAAAAATGCAAAAAATGCAAAAAAAAAATTGTTGAAATTTTGGATTTTTTTTTCGAAATTTCGAAAATTTGTCAATCACTTGGCTAGTTTGTTTTTCAAATTTTCATGTTTAAAAAACAAAAAGGCGAACATTTTCATCAAATCCAACAAAAAAAAATTTTTTTTTTCATTTTTTTTCATTTTTTCTCATTTTTCTCAATAAATCCAATCGAATCGAATCGAAAATCCAATAAAATCTTTCTCTCTCATTTTATGACTTCAAAGATTGAAAGTTGAAAGACGTTCGTTCGGGCGGGTGTGGAGAGGAGGCGGAAAAGAAGAAAGAAGAAGCTTCCCGCGGGAGAGAGAGAGAGAAGAAGACCACTACTACTCCTACTAACCACCCCCCTTACCTTCCCACCGCTGCTAGTCGGTACGCGCGCGCGCGCGCGCGCGATCACTCTAGTCAGTCAGTTGGAAGGGGGGGAGACAGAAGACAGTGAGAGAACGGGGCGTCTTGGAAATAGTACGATTGGAGGGGAGACGCAGACAGACATACGCGTAGATTGAAATAGAGAAGGAGAAGAAGACGGGTCACGGATCGGAAGGGAGGGAGGGAGGGGCCACCCTCCCCCCCTTCCAACGGGTGGCGGGGCGCCCGCTGGTCACTTTCTCTCTCTCTCTCTCTTTCTCTCTCATCTTTCCTTCCTTTCTTCCCTTCTCCTTGCTTCTTCTTGCTTCTTCCCGCTTTTCTCTTTCCTCTTTCCCCCTTTCCCCCCTATTTCCTTCGAAAAGAAAACGGTGACTTTTCCCCCATTTTCCCCACTTTTCCAGTACAGTAATCCTGGCGCCACCCCCCTTTCCTCCCATCTGCCCATTTTGTTCGCCAAATGGGATAACATGGGATTCTCGAGTGAGTGGCTGGAACAGTCGTATTTGAGTTGGCGACACACCGCCAGTGCCAGGTTTGTTTGTTTTTTTTTTTTCGCACTTATTTTGGCGCCACGAAATGATAGGTAGATCAAACTTAGAAACATGCAGTTTCAGAGGTAGATCAAAATCTCCACTGAAATCCAGGTCGGGTAGATCAAAATTTGAGATTGTCAGAAATTCACAAGTAGATCAAACGTGGCAACTCGCTGTTCTATAGGTAGATCAAAATGTTCCACTGAAATCTAACTGGGTAGATCAAAACTTGAGATTGTCACAAATTCAGAGGTAGATCAAACTTAGAATCTCGCAATCAGATAGGTAGATCGAAATTTTCACTAGAATCTAGGTGGGTAGATCAAAAATGAGATGTAGATCAAAATTTGAGATTGTCAGAAACTCAAAAGTAGATCAAAAAAGATAGGTAGATCAAAGTTAGAAACACACAGTTTTAGAGGTAGATCAAAATGTTCACTGATATCTAGGCGGGTAGGTCAAATTTTAAAATTCTCGAAAAATCACGGGGGTAGGTCAAAAAAGTTTGTCAACTTAAGATAAGTAGATTAAAACGCGTAGATCAAAAATTTTCCGCAAATTTCATATGTAGATCAAAAAACCGCACTTGTAGATCAAACTTTCGCAATTCCATAGGTAGATCAAATCTGTTGCAGACTCGTCCGGCTCGCCCTCCTCATCACATGCGGCTCGGCGCTGCTGCGGACACTGGGACACCTCCCGGGCGTCTACTCGCTGTGGACAGCGGTCCTACTGTTGCTCGCGACGTGCGCCGTCGTGTTCCATCTCGTGCGACCCGCTCGCCATCACGCCTTCCAGATTCTGGCCACCGTCGTTCTCCTTCTCGACGTCGCCGTTTCGTTGCCCGCCACCGGCGACGGCGCTCACCGTGAATCGTTGTTTCCGGCGATTCTGGCCGTCTTTCAACTCTACACCTTCTTCTCGTTGCCGTTCTACGCGATTCTCGTCGTGGCGACGTTCGTCTCCGTCGTTCAGACGTGCTCTTTTCTGCTGCTTGCCGATCCGTTGCACACAAATGAGGTAGGCCGGTTTTTTCGGTTTTTTGGCTGAAAATTGCTGGAAAATAGCGCTGGAGAGCTTTTTGACGAATTTCTGAAAGTTTGCGGAAAGTTTGTGTAAAATGGCTCAAATAGTGCGAAATAGTCATTTTAAGCCTAACTAAAGCTTTTTGACAAGTTTTTGAGCGTTTTTTGCAAAGTTTGTGGAAAGTTTGTGCAAAGTTTGCTGAAAGTTTTCGCCAAATCTGAAAAGTTCTAGCGGCTCAAATAGTGCGAAATAGTCATTTTAAGGCTAACTAAAGCTTTCTGACAAGTTTTTGAGCGTTTCTGAGCGTTTTTGAAAAGTTTGTGCAAAGTTTGCTGAACTTTTGTGCTCCCCAGTCCCCACCATCTACCTCTTATCATTTGGCCTATAAAAGGTGTTATAATCGAATACCACTTTTATGTACACATGTTTGTACATACCCCCCCCCCCCCCCCCTCTCATTCATATGTACATGTACTACATCAAGTGTAGGTAGTGCCACGTCACCCCACTTCATCATACATACATACACTTGTTTGGTTGATTATGCGATACACACGGGAGAGGAAATGACCGTGAAATTGGCAAAGATATATATTATTTTATCGTATCTCTTATCTCCTATCTCCAATCTCAGATATGAATGTGTGGCGTGGCATGACATGGCATGACATGGCACTAGGAAAATATTGTGAAAATAGGCGAATTAATTAGATTTTTCCGGAGTATACTTCCGTTATTTTTGCGAAAAAGTGGTTGTTTGTTTTTTACATGAAAATGTAAATATTTTGAAAATTTTTCAAAAAAAAAAATTTTTTTTAGAAAATTTTTTTTTTCGAAAATTTAAAACGAAAGTGAAATTGTGAAAAGAGGGCCGCAGATTGAATGTTGTAGATAAGAAGAAAGAGCGCGCGCGGGCATTTATCAAAAATATGTGAGCAGCCGTCACACGTCTCAGTTCTGCTAAAGGGGGTACGACGGGTAGGTCAAACTTATGGTGGTGTCACATTATTTCTCTTTCTCTCATGGTATCTACTTCATCTTTCCTCTTCCTTCTCAAAGATTCTATTCATGTGTGTGACTTGTGTGACAAATGTGTCCGTTCCGAAGAAGAGACATCTCTCCCACTTCTCTCACACTTTTCCTTCCTTTCCATAGGGAAAACCCCCCCAAAAGTTATGAGAATATGACAAAATATGTTCGAACTACCAATATATTCGAGTTTAAGTTGATGGAAGGGGGTCGAGAAACGCTGAAATGCTGCTGAAAAATAGAGTTTGGAGTGACTTTTGCGGAAAGTTTGTGTAAAGTTTGCGGGCTGTTTTTTGAGCGTCCCGTTTGGCTAGTTTTGTTGGTTTTGCTTGAAAACTATAGAAAAACATTGTATATAGTGGAAAATCTGAAAAAACGCGATTTTGGTAACTTTTGCGGAAAGTTTGTGTAAAGTTTGCGGGCGGTTTTTGTGAGCTTTAGACACGACTATAGTATTGGTTTTTGCTTGAAAACATCCAAAAACCATTAGAATATCTTGAAATTTCAATAAAAGAAGAATATTGCAACTTTTGCGGAAAGTTTGTGTAAAGTTTGCGGCCGGTTTTTTGAGCATTGGGCCCGATTATACCCTCAGTTCTTGCTTTAAAGTTACTTAAGACCATCAGATACAGTAGGAAACCTGAAAAAACAAGATTTCGGCAACTTTGGCGGAAAGTTTGTGTAAAGTTTGCGTGCCTTTCTACCCTCCAAATGTAGGTCAAAACTACCATTCTCTGCGTGCAAACTTTGCACACCAGCACCAGCAGCACTAGTCGAACCAAACGTCTCTCGACACCTGACAACAATCCGAGAGATCCAATCCATTCATTCATCGAGGTTTTTGCACTCACACACACACACAAAGAAGTGCGAGGTGATTGCGAAATTGTGGATGAAGTGATTGTGAAATCTTCCTCTCTTTCGTCGCTTTGTTTTACAATTTACAATCCGTCACAATCGGTGTCTCTCTGTCTCTCTCTCTCTCTCTTGGAAGGAAGAGAGAGAGAGAGAGAGAGAGAGAGAGAGAGAGAGAGAAAAAGAAAAGAGATATCATCGTCAACCATCGGGTTTACGAGCCGCTACCGAGTGTGTAACCCGCCCGCCACCACACTCTCTCTTTCTCCCTCTTTTGTTTTGTGAAAGAGAGCTCGAGAAGACGGGCAGATGGAAGGGGGGTCGACATGGAATGCATTGGACCATATCTTGAAAACTAGCGCAGATAGAGGAAAATTGTCAACTGACAATTTGTTTCTTACACTTTCAGCTATATTTTACCAGTTGACAATTTTTTTCCAGCACTGCTAGTTCTCGAGATATAGTACTACAAAGTGTATGCTGAGAGGAAAAGTTGTGAAAGTCAAAACAAAACAACCAACAAGTTGTTTCTCATTCTCAACTTCTCCCCTTTCATTTTGAAAGTTAACACCAGTCTCCTAGAGCTCTTCTAGTGTTGTTTTCAAGAATCATTACACAACACAGCTCGTTCGCTTTGAGCTCTTGAGCTCAAAGCGAACCCAGTGGTGAGCAGATGCTCTCGGCTCACCGAGCACGTGCCCTTTTCGCAGAGACGATTGAAAACCGAGTAAGAGAGAGAGAGAGCGGGTAATTTGAGTCGAGAAGCGAGGAGAGAAAATGGGAAATCGAGAGGTTAGGTGGGTAGATCAAAAAACTCAAAAACGCTTTTGATCTACTTCTAGATTTGAACACTTTGAGCCAAAAATCATCGCGAATGAATTGTGAGATCCCAGTTGATCTACCACTCTTTCAGGACTTTGAATAATGGAAACGAATGATGGTAAATCAAAAAATGTCAGTTTTGCAATTTTTGATCTACTTCTAGAATTTGCCATTTCGAGGTGTTTTAGAACCAAAACAACATGAAAAATGTAAAACTTCACTTGATCTACCGCGTTTCTTCAACTTTTAACTATGAAAACAAGTGGTAGATCAAAATTTGCTGAACTTTTATTTTTGATCTACTTTTAAATTGGACCAAATTGAGAGCTTTTCGAGCCAAGAAACATTGCAAATGTAAAAATTGAGTTGATCTACCGCATTTCTTCAATTTTTAACTATGAAAACAAGTGGTAGATCAAAATTTGCTGAACTTTTATTTTTGATCTACTTCTAAATTGGACCAAATTGAGAGCTTTTCGAGCCAAGAAACATTGCAAATGTAAAAATTGAGTTGATCTACCGCATTTCTTCAATTTTTAACTATGAAAACAAGTGATAGATCAAAATTTGCTGAACTTTTATTTTTGATCTACTTCTGAATTCTATCGTTCTAAAGCCCCCGCCCGTGAGATCTTTTTTGATCTACACTTCATATTAAAAAGTAAACGATCAAAAAGCGTTTCAGCTGCTCGCGATCATCGTCGTCCACATCTGGACGAACTTCACCGGCATCTATTTGTGCTCGACGGCGGACCGTTTGGCGCGAAACGCGTTCCTGTCGGCGCGCAACTCGTCGGAAGCCGAACAAAGTGCCGAATTTCAATCCAATCGTCTGGTGGGTTTGTGTGTGCTCATTTGAGCCCGTCTTGTTGTTGTTGTGTAAATATGTGTATAGAAATGAAATCGGCCCCCCTCCGATGGAGGTGTCAAATTGTATAAGAAATTGGGGGGTAGGGAGAAGGACGGTGCAAAAACAAATACTCATTGCTCTCGTTCTATTTTGCTCCCTTTTTGTATACAAATGAAAGGGGGGTCACAAATTTGCGCCCAATTAGCGATTTGACCTACTTTTTGATCTACAGAACAAGCTGCTCGCCTCGTTCCTGCCGTACCATCTGATCAGTCAGGCACGTCATCAGATCACACTCTACAAGCCGCACTTGTACAATGAGACGTACTCGCAGGTGGGTGGTGATAGTTGAATCCATTTTTGAAGCTCTTCTGGCTCTCGAGGTCCGGAAAGTCTCGTATCTTGAAAACTAGCAGAGCTAGATGAAAAGTGTCAACTACTGATTTGTTCCTTATTTGATAAACTTCATTTTGACAGTTGACACTTTTCCCCTATCTCTGCTTATTCTCGAGATATGCCACAATTAAGCATGGGAGCCCATCCCGAACCGACGGGTTTTCGATTTTTGAGCCTGAAAATTTTCAAAAAATTCCAAGAAGTTTCCTATCAATTACAGGGACTTTGATAGTGATTTCCATAAAGTTTACTCGGAAACTGACCCATTTTTGGGTTTTATGCTCGAAAACCGGCTCATCTCTGCAATTAAGTAGAAGCTCAACTGGAAATTGGGTCATATCTTGAAAACTAGAAAAGCTGGGGGAAAAGTGTCAACTGACAATGTGTTTCTTACACTTTCAGCTATACTTTGTCAGTTGACAACTTTTTCCTGGCTATGACGGTTCTCGAGATATGACACATTCAAGTGATTGTTCAATCTCAACTAGGCCTAGACCACAATCTCGAACTGCAAAGTTGTTGCTCTTTTTGGTACCTCTTCTAGTTCTGCAGGTCTCGGTGGCCTACGGTCGGCTCGTCGGTTTCGAGTCGGTGCTCGCGCAGTGCTCGGCCATCGACGCGGCTCGCGTGCTCAAAGAGCTCGACCAACGCATCGACCGGCTCGCCGCTGCCAACGGCTGCACACGCGTCGCTTCGGAAGGCATCACCGTCGTCTGCTCGATTCCGGGCATCGATTCGCAGCACGCGGCGAAACTGTGCCGTTTCGCGGCCGACTTGGAGACACTTGTCACGTCGTTCCGTGACGCGACGGGCGCCGACGTCCACGTGTGTGTCGCCGTCGACAGCGGCTCGATAACCGCCGGCGTCGTCGGCGTCTCCAAATGGCACTACGACGTCATCGGCGTCGTCGTCGACAACGCGCTTCTGATGCAGAGCAACGCGCCGGAGCCCGGCGTCTACGTCTCCAACGAGACCCGCCGATTCTTGGGCGCCACCGGCGAGTTCGAGTTGGAGAAGGCGTCCGTCGGATGGCGCCTGTTCACACATCATCAGTTCCCGCCCCAGATGACGTCGACGGCTTCTGGTGACTTGTTTCCGGTCAACAAACGATTCTCGTTGGTTACGGTACCGCAGGCGGTGAATCGGTGCCTTCAGACGATTGTGGCGATGAATCCGGCGACGTTGAGCAAGACGAAGACGTTGAAGAACAAGAAGCGCAATGTTCAGCCTTCGACTAACGTCTCCAACAGCGTGACGCCTTCAAACACGATCATCTCGCCGATCAGCCAGCGATTTCGCAATCCGGGACTCGAGGCCGAGTATCACAAAGAGACGGACCACTGGTTCATCCCGTCGCTCGCCATCTCCATCTTCTTTCTCGTCGTCTACGGCATCTACCATATGCTCGTCATGCCACGTCTCATCACCAGTTTGGCGTTGATTGTCGGAGCATTAACTGTGATGTTCTTCATTCTGCTCATGCTCTATATCGATTATTTTCACGTGAGTTTCATATTGAGCTCTGCCAAACTTGTAGGCCGTTTTTGATTGCTCCCGATATGTTCCAGACATTCTCGCAGTTCATCACACGAACGTCGGCCGGTCACGCCGTCAGCATCATCCTCATCATCGTCATTCTGTTCGTTTGTGGCATCGTCAACACGGTACGTCTTCTTGTTTTCTATGGGAAATGCAAATGCGCTCTATCGCACATGCTTGCTTTTGCGTGTCTGCGTCCATCCTCCCACCCTTTATCTTTAGTAATGCAGATGCGCTCCATTGGAATAGTAGGGTTTTCGCGTGTCTGCGTCTCATCTATCATCAGTCTATGGTTACTATCCCCCCCCCCTTATCTCTGGTAATGCAAACGCGCTCTATCGGACTTGCCCCCGTTTCTGCTTTTCTGTGTCTCTCTCTTCATCTTTTACCGCCAATTCCTCTATGCTAATGCAAATGCGCTCTATCGCACTAATTGGTTCCCATCCTTCCACCCCATTTTCTATGGTACTGCGAATACGCTCCATTGGAATAATCGGGTTTTCGTGTGTCTGCGTCTCTTATGCCATCGACCTCTCTATGAAAATGCAAATGCGCTCTATTGCACTTATTGGGTTACTATCCCCCCCCCCTTTATCTATGGTATTGCATGGTATTACTCTATCGGACCCGCCTGTTTGTATGGTATTACTCTATCGGACCCGCCTGTTTGCTAGCTGCCTGCGCCTCTTCTCCCGTTCATATATCTGAAATCGCAAACGCGCCCCACTGCACTCCCCCCCCCCCCCCCCCCCCCACCCCCCTTTCATGATGACAACAGTGCAATAGAGCGCACTTCCAATCTCATCGAAACACTTGGACCTTGCAGTTCTCATGCCCACAACCGAACGCGCCCGACGTGTGCCAAAAGGCGCACTTCTCGACGTACTCGTTCGCGATGTGGACCATCACGACGGCGGTCTTCGTGCGCTTCCCGTCGCTCTATCTGGCCGCCCTTCTCCTCATCTCACTCTCGACGTACGCCCTCCAGATATGGGTCACCCGGCCCGACGACGACGAGTTTGGCCCTCGCGAGTTCATGCACGAACTCGATCTGACGTGTTTTCTCGTCTCACTGGCCGCCCTCGTTTTTGTGCACTCGCGTCGGTGCGAGAAACTGCTCCGGCTGGATTTCCTCGCAGTGGTCAAGGGTGTCGAGGAGACATCCACAAAGGACCGCCTCGCACAGTTGAACAATCAGATGATGTTGAATCTGGTGCCGGCGCACGTCGCCCCGGGTGTGATTCAGAAGGCCGGCGACGTCTGGCACCACTCACACCAGTCGGTCGGCATCGCCTACATCGCCGTGTCGGGATTCGACCTCGACGGCGAGCCGGGCATCAACGGCCTCAACTACGTCTTCTCGCACTTTGACCAGTCGATCGCCGACTTTAAGGGTGTCGAGAAGGTGAAGAGCGCCAACCGCTTCTACATTGTCGCCGTCGGCTTGCTGCCCGACGCCGCGCAGAACGTCAACGAGACGCCGTGGACGATCGGCGAGCTGCTGAGCACACTGGCACACTACATCATCCACATCTCGCGGTTCGCCGTCGACAACGAGTTTCACGTCCAGATCGGCGTCGATTGTGGCAGCACTCTGGCGGTGGTCACGAACACCGATCAGCCGCGCTATGAGATATTCGGCGAGACGCTGGACAGGTCGAGAACGCTGATGCAGGCGGCCGGACACGACACCACCCTCGTCTCCGAGGAGGTTTTCCTCGCACTCCGACCACGACCGCTGCGATTCAGTCAGCAGGCGGTTCGTGTGGCGAATGGGTTGAATGCGTATGAGATGATGTGCGCCGGCGGTAGTGGAGGAGTGACGACGACAGCGGCGGCGATGCGGGAGATGTCCCAGGATGAGGAGGAGGAGGTGCCGACGATGCCGAGAGAGGAGCAGGAGCGGCACACGCAGGGAATGGTCGACGCGCAGTTTGCCGGACACTCGCGGATGTATGATACGCAGACGTCGGAGGTGAGTGACGACTACATGTCAACTGACAACTTGTTGCTCCACTTGACGACTACATTTTGATAGTTGACAACTTTTTCCCAGCTCTTCTAGTTTTCAAGGTATGGCTGATTTTGCTCAAGTGCTCCTGGCGGTGGCCTAGCTCAGCTCGAGTTGATATTTCAAGTCGAGTATCTTGAAAACTAGAAGAGCTAGGGAAAAAGTGTCAACTAGCTATTTGTTGCTCAATCTGACGGCTTCATTTTGATAGTTGACACTTTCCCCCTAGCTCTGCTATTTTTCGAGATATGGCTCATTTTAGTGCTTACGGGAGGTCGATCCTACCTGACCGCTAGGTTCTTCTTATTTCCAGAGGCATATCTTGAAAACTAGGGGAGCTAGAGAAAACTTCTCAACAAAGACCTTGTTTTTCAAACTAACAGCTACATTTTGATAGTTGACAACTTTTGTCTAGCTGTTCTGGTTCTCGAGATATACCCCGACAAAGTTCTAGGTTATCAGTTTTTAGTGCCCAAGCGCATATCTCGAAAACTAGAAGAGCTGGGGAGAAAAGTGTCAACTACCAAATTGATCTTTAACTTGTCACCTAATTTTCAAATATGACTTCAGCTTGATTCATTTCAGATGGCCTCCTCGATGGCCTCCTCGTTCTCATCCGAACTGCGATCGATCGACGGCGACGCCGAGACCGATTCGGATCTCGAGTGGATCACCCCGGAAACGGCGCTCATGAATCGAAAAGAGACGTCGTCGTCAGCCAGGGCGCAAAAGTTCCAAATGCGACACTCGGACTACGATCCGTATCGGGAACCGTCGTCGCATCGCGGCGGCAATCCGATGCGGGCCATGTCGGCCGAAGACTATCAGCATCATCATTACAACCATCATCAAGAGCACCACAAGAATCGACGTCACCGAATGCAGATGTCGTCGACGTCCGATGTGTCGGAGACGGAAAGATCCGAGTCGAGAGGGCCCCGAACGAGCCGGGCGAGCAGCAGGGACAGTTGTGAGTGGATGGGGAACAAGGGGGGGGGGTATCTCGAAAACTAGCAGAGATAGGAGAAAGTTGTCAACTGACAAAATGAAGCTGACAAAATAAGGAGCATTTTGTTAGTTGACAGTGTCCCCGAAGCTCTGCTAGTTTTAAAGATATACACATTTTTCTTTGGCGGCCGCTGGAGTCTTCAAAGCGGTATATCTCGAAAACTAGCAGAGACAGGAAAAATGTATCGACTAACAAAATAAGATAAGGAGCATTTTGTTAGTTGGCACTTTTCACAGAGCTCTGCTAGTTTTGAAGATATACCCGTTTTTCGTGTCTCCAGCTCAACTCACCACTGTAGCTGGCATGGCGGGAGGGGTGTGGGCGGAGCTTAGCTTAGCTTAGTGTGCCATATCTTCCAAACTAGCTGAACAATTGAAAAATAATATGTTAATCGTTACCTTTACTCTAGATCTGCTTGTTTTCAAAATATCGCGCTCTCATCTTTACCCAGACCTACATGTAGCTGCTATGAAGTCTTAAGCGTGCCATATCTCGAGAACCATCATAGCTAGAAAAAAATTGTCAACTGTCAAAATAAAGCTGAAAGTGTGACAAACAATCTGTCAGTTGACACTTTTACCCTAGCTCTTCTGGTTTTGAAGATATGAGCTCAAACTGTCACCCAGACCTTATTATGGTTAAGTCGCGGTCAAATTCTTAATCGCCCCATATTTCGAGAACCGGCAATGCTAGGAAAAAGTTGTCAATTGTCAAAATCAAGCTGAAAGTGTGACAAACAATCTGTCAGTTGACACTTTTTCTCTAGCTCTTCTAGTTTTCAAGATACCGACCTCTGCTCTAAAATCTGCTCACTATCAGCAGATCCATCTCGAGATCAAGCCAACCTAAATCAAAAAAGCGCATACCTAGTAGCAAATACCTACTCAAAAAATATATATTTGCAGACCGTCGGTGGCGTCCCTCGTCGAAAAACTCGCTTCGCAACGGTTTCGGTCTGTTCTCGCGAAAGGGAGGAGCCGGAGGAGGTTCGGACCAGTCGACGTGCGGCTCGGTGAATCAGATCGAGGCGGCCGCGAATCGGGTCGATCGAATGATTCAGGAGCTGAATGCGTTCGGCGATTTCGCCGACGTCAAACCGCTCGAGTATCAGCCGTTTCCGGCCAACAACACGTTCGGCGGTTCCGTCAAATCGATACACCGGGCGATGTCGTCGGCGTGTCACACCGAGTACGACAACGCCGAGTCCGACGCCGCGGCCATGTCCGACGACGACGATGAAGACGTCGAGTCGAACAATGCGAACCGCTCGCGACGCTCCAGATCGCGTCAGAAGACGTCGCTGTCGAGACGGTGGAGGAAGGAACCGCCGCGCAGGTGGCAACGCGACGCAGCCGATGGCGATACCGAATCGCAGTGTAGCAGTATGACGGGGAGCATCGATTTGGAGCCTATCAGGTTAGTTTCAGACATTTGAAAAAGTTAAAAATTTGAAAAAAAATTTTCGAAAAAATTTTTTTTTTCGAAATTTTTATTTTTCAAAAAAAAAAAGTTTTTTTTTTAAATTCTATTCAATAAATAGATAAGTGTCAAATTTAATTCTAGAAAATTCAAAAAACTTGACAATTTTAATTTTAAAAATTAAAAAAATAAATTTTGTAAAATTTTTTTTCGAAATTTTTATTTTTCGAAAAAAAATTTTTAAAGAATTTTTTAAAAATTCTATTCAATAAACAGATAAGTGTCAAATTTCATTCTAGAAAATTCAAAAATATTGACAATTTTAATTTTAAAAATAAAAAAACAAATTTTTATGAAATTTTGAAATTTCCAAAAAAAAAAAATTTTTTTTTTGGAATTTTTGAAATTGTTTACTTTTTCCATACTATATTTGATTTTAATGCTTATCCACTTTTTAAACATATAAAAATCACGAAAAACCAGTCCGTATTTCCCAAAATCATTTCGCCGTCCAATAGAGCGCACTTGCATTCCAGATGGAAATCGACGCACTCGATCGGCTACGAGAACGAGTACGAGATGCAAAGCGACGTGGAAGGACTGGCGCTGGAGGAGATGGCCGCCCTGTCACGTGACATCCGTAACAACTTTGGCGACTTCCAACTCGCCACCTTCGACGACATCGATCAGGACTGAAAATCGATAATTTTTCGATCTGAAAATTGTTTTTTTTTTCTGTTTTTTTT
The DNA here is from genome assembly GCA_963570955.1 of Caenorhabditis afra. Classification (NCBI taxonomy): domain Eukaryota; kingdom Metazoa; phylum Nematoda; class Chromadorea; order Rhabditida; family Rhabditidae; genus Caenorhabditis; species Caenorhabditis afra. Next base: position 7,507,030 of record OY751534.1, read on the forward strand.
TGCTCAATGTGCTCAAAATCTCACTGAAACTTCCCACCCCCAAACCTTTTTGTTTTTTTTTGACGGGTAAAAAAAATATTTTTTTTTATTTTCTCAAAATTAAATAATATTTTTCGTGTGTGCTCAATTTGTTGCCTGCAAAACAAAAAATTATCGACTTTTTATTTTCCCGGTATTTTTTAATTGAATTTGTTATACAATTTGCATTTTCCCAATGAATTTTTTTGAATTTTTTCAAAAATTTTTCGAAAAATTTCAAATTTCTGTTTTCGCGGGCAAATTTCGCAATTTGAAAATTTCAAAAACCGACACAAAGGGCCGTTAAAAAGAGCGGAAAAATGAGAGAAAAGTGTCGATTTCAAGGGCGTTTGGCGGCGAAATAAGCAAAGTTTCGGGAAATTTCGAAAAATTTCGAAATCCGATCGGTGACACATTTTTAAGAGATCAAAAAGCGCGCAAACCAAAAAAAACAAAAAAAAAGAGGGAATTTTTGATTTTTCAATGTTTTTTGATTGAAAATGGCCAGTGTTTTCTACAAAAAAAGGAAACAAAAAAATGTTTTCTCGAAAAATCACTGAAAAATCAATATTTTCAATGTTCAAAAATATTTACAATTTTTCAACTCCCATTTTTAATTGTTTTATCTAGCAAAAAACGTAAAAAATTTGCACTTTTTGAAAAAATTCGAACATTTTCAAAAAATGTTTATTTTTATATTTCAATTTTCCGAATATCGGTAAAAAATTTTGAAAAGTAGAAAAAAATTGTTTTCGAATTTTTTAAAAATCAAAATCACCCGAAAAATCGTTGATAATTCGAAATTTAAAAAAAACAACAATTTTCAAAAAATTTTTAAATTTTCAGAAAATGTTTTTTTAATTTAATTTTTAAACTTTTTTCCCTAATTACAGTAACCTTGAGTTTGCTAAAAATCAAAAATTTATATAATTCTATTATACTCATTTTTCAGTGACTCATCTTTGATCTCTCAATTTTTTTCCCAAACACTTTTCGGCGGTCGACCGAACAAACACAAACACACACACACACATAAAGGGGGGTCGACCAGGGGAATTCAAAAGAACACACAAATATCTTCATCTCTCTCTCTCTCTCCCTACTCTCCCCGTTTCACACACTATTTCCATTTGACGGGCCGGCCGGCCCGTTTGTTGTTTTCCTCTCTCTCTCTTTCTCTCTCTTTCTTACAAACACACACTCTCTCGCTTGTTTGTGTCGTCGTTTCCACACACACACACACACACACACATAAAACCGAGGCCACGCCCACTTTAGAGGGGTCTCCTGCCTTCGGGCGCGCGCGCGCGCGCCCCAACTGCAGTTAGTCGCCAGTCCCCTACCCTCTCAACTTCGACTTGCGCGCGCAATATGGTAGGTTTTCTGTTTTCCGAATGTTTTCGAAAGAAAACGAAGAGTCATGCGTTCGGGGGGAATCGAACCCCCGTCGAATGCTTGGAAGGCATCCATGCTGACCATTACACCACGAACGCGCACGTGGCGGCATGGTCGCCGAGGCGTATATGAAGCCGCCCCTCGACTTTTTCTTTTGCAGACATCTCACGAAACCGACCAACCGCTTCCCGTGCCCTACACGTCGCGTCTCGGACAACCGCTCGAGGCCGGACAAACGCTCAATGTGCACGGAAAAATCAACGAGGGCGCTCAAGTGTAAGGGGGAGCGATAGGAGAACTGTGAGCCAGCCAGAGAGCTTTCAGCGCCGAGCTCAACCTGCTCCAAGGCGGCGGTGAAATCGGACCCAACACGCAGGTCATTCTCCATCTGAAACTCAACTTCAAGGACAAGAAGATCGTCATGAACAGCTTCGAGGTAAGAGGCGGGGGACTAGAATATGAGGTGCTGGCCTAGAAACCCAAATTGCATCATTTTCCGGTCATTTCTTGTGATTTTCGGGAGAAAACCAGAATTGGCCGAGTTTTTCGATGGCCTAGAAACCCAAATTGACAGTTTTCCGGCCATTTTTCACATGAAAAACGAGATCTGACCGACTTTTTTTTCGTGGCCTAGAAACCCAAATTCGTCGTTTTCCGGCCATTTTTCGCGAGAAAAATAGGATCTGGCCGAGTTTTTGCTGGCCTAGAAACCCAAATTCAGCATTTCCTGCTATTTTTCGCGGGAAAAAAGCGCGCTGGCCAAATCGACAGTTTTCGGTTGTTTTTTCTGCGAGGAAAATGAGAATTGGCCGAGTTTTTGCTGGCCTAGAAAACCAAATTGTCAATTTTTAGTCATTTTTCACGAGAAAAACGAGATCTGACCGACTTTTTTTCGTGGCCTAGAAACCCAAATTCGGTGTTTTCCGCCATTTTCCAACGAAAAAACTAAAAATGGCCGAGTTTTTCCGGTGGCCTAGAAACCCAAATTGTGAGCTTTCGGTTATTTTTTACGAGAAAAATAGGGGCTGGCCGACTTTTTCGGTGGCCTAATAACCCAAATTCGGTGTTTTCCGGCCATTTTCTAACGAAAAAACTAAAACTGGCCGAGTTTTTGCGCGATGGCCTAGAGACCCTAAATTCTTGCAGAACGGCACGTGGGGCAAAGAGGAGCGCGAATCGCTGCCGTTCCACGCCGGCCAAGACTTCGACCTGCGCATTCGTGTGCTCGACGAGTCGCTGGAGATCACGGCGGACAACAAGAAGGTGCACGAGTTCAAGCACCGTCTGCCGTTTCAGTCGATCGAGTATCTGTCGGTTCGCGGCGACGTCTCGCTGACGGGCATCCATTGGGGCGGCCGCTTCTACAAACTGCCGTGGGAGACGGCGTTCCCCGCCGGATACCTGGAGAAGGGACAACGCATCCATTTGTACGGCGTGCCGAAGGGCGATCGTTGGTCGCTGGATTTGGTGGCACGCAATCAGGACGTCCTGTTCCACTTCAATCCTCGTCTCAAGGAGAAGACCGTCAGTTTTTGATCTTCTCCTGTGTTGTTGTTGCAAACGCGCTCCATCGTTCAGGTCGTTCGCAACTCGCATCGCAACGGCTTCTGGGACGCCGAGGAGCGCGAGGGCGAGTTTCCGTTCAAGAAGGACGTCGGCTTCGATTTGACCATCATCAACGAAGACTTCTCGATCCAGATCTTCGTCAATCGGCAACGCTTCGGCACTTTTCAGCATCGTACGCCGACGCCGATCGGCGACTACATCGGAATGCGCATCGACGGCGACGTCGAGGTGACCGGCATCGAGTTCTCGCACTAACCGAGTGTGTGCTCGAAACGTTTTTATTTCAACTCAAGTGAAATCAATCAATAATTCGATCACAAGTAAACTATTAATTTCTTTTTCGAAAAATCCGCCATATGGGGGGTAGTTTTCCAGAAAACTTTTCTCATAGAACACGAATTTCTACACACTATATATATATAAAAAGAATCACCGGATTCGACTATATCATCTAGAGCTGCGTGAATCCGACGACGTCAATGTAGGCGTCCTCTTCCTCTCGCTGCTCGTTCGTCCTCGCCACGTCTCCCGACGGTCCGCATCCTTGAGAAGACGTCGACGCGACGTTTTCGTGCTGTTTCTCCTGCTCGTGCTCTTGCTCCTGCTCCTTCTCGTGAAGACGTTGTTGTTGCTCGTTGACGTTCGCCTGAATCTCCATCAGCATCTGATCGTGCTTTCGTTGCTGTGTCACACCGCGCTCGATCGACTGAACGCGATGCACGACGACGGTCTGGACACCCATCGCGAACACCGTGCGTGACAACATCGTCGACACTGCAAAACATCAGAATTCGTCACAACTTTGTTTCCAGGAGAAGAGGAAGCACTCACAACTCTGATTCATCGGCTGCTCGATGGCGGCCTGCTTCAAATTGATAGCGCTCACAATTAGATCGTCGCAAAAGTGCGAAATGACGCCCGTATTCTGCATTTGTGACCAAAAGTTGAGCGGATCGTTCTGAAGGCATTCGATGATGTCGACGACGTTCGAGCATCCCGACATGTTGCGCTCCGATTGGACGAACGGCGAGCTGGCGACGTGCGGATGAAGCAAGATCGTCGGCGTGGGTGGTGGCGCTGACGTCGTCGTCGTCGATTCGGAAAGCGGCGGCGGCGGCTCGTTGGTGAAGAACTCGTCGAACAGCGCCGAGCCGGAGGTGTCGGCGTCATCAGCGACGTCCAGCGTGCGCATCGCTTGCGCGTACACCGTCGGACGCGGTTTGTTCATACTGCCGCGCGGACGTCCGCGCGCCTTCTTCGCCGACGACGGCGTCTTGCCCGCTTCCGACGACGACGTCTTGTCGGCTCCCGCCTCCGCGTTGCTCTCGTCGTCGGTGCACTTTGTCAGGCGCTCCTTGCTCGCCGAATACCCGCAGCTCTGCATCTCCTGCTCGATTTCGGTCTTCAGCAGTGACACCTCGGCGTTGCGTTTCGCCTTCCGCGATTGCATCACCTCCTCGCGCTCCACCGGCGCGTTCACATAGTTGCGGCTCTGACACTTGCCGCTGCACCGATTCGAGTGATCGTAGAAGTCGATCGTCGACGCCTCCATGTGTGTTCGCAGCGAGGAGCGCCCGACGCGAATGCTCGCCTTCCAGTCCTTCTGACGCTCCTTATCGCCGCGCACGGTGAACTGTTTCGGCGAGAGCAGCTCGTCTGGAAAACGTTTTTTTTTGGGGGGAAATTGAAAAACACGGTGAAAACTGACTGCCAACTTCGATGCACGGCATATGGATTCCGGGACAGAGGAACATTTGAAGGTGCATTTTCCCAGACGCGGTTCCGCACGACACCGGCACCGTCGGCGACGAATTCTCGTCGGTGATCGTGATTTGGAGAGGAGTCAGTGGGCGGGAAGGATGCGACGAGGTGTCGCCAGACGATTGGTGCTGCTGCAAAAAAACTAGATGAATTGAGTTGAAAACGAACGTCTTCAACAAACCGGATAGACGATCTGATAGACGACGTTGTGCTCGTCGTGCTGCTGCTGCCGCTGATGAATCACCGGCGGCTTCTCGTCGCCGCCGCCGCCATCCGAATGGTACGACGACGACTTTTTGGGGGTGGCCGGCTTCTCTTTCGACAGCTTCGGCGGCGGAGACGTCACGTCTTCATCGGGCAACATCTTCTTCTGATTCTTCTTCGGCTTCTTCTTCTTCTTCGCCTTCTTCCTCGTCACGTCCGTTGATAAACACGTGAATGGACGGGGCCGCCCGTTTCACGCACGCAGGCCGGATGCCACGTTTCACGCGGCGGTCACGCGTTTCGCTTTTTTTTCACGCGCGATTTTCCGTTTTTTGGTGGATGATAATTTTTTTTTGAATTTTAAGTAGTTGGGAGAATTGAAAAATGTAAGTAGAAATTGCGGGAAATTTGAAAAAAAAAATGTTTTTTGATTTTTTTATTTTTGAAAAAAAAATTTTTTTTTTTTTGAAATTCAAACGATTTTTGAGAAATTTTTTACCGAAAATTATCAAGGTAAAATAAAAAAATAAAGAAAAACCACGATATTTCTTGTTTTCAATTTTTAAAATAAGTTTTTCGAGCAAATTTTCAGATTTTCAGATTTTCGCCTATTTTCCGCTTTTTTCGAGAAACTCCCGATTTTTCTTGAAAATTCTCCCTACTCTCAGACATTTCGATGACTTAGATGAACTTTTAACGCGAAAGTAAGCGAAATTGTGCACTTTTTTGAAAGTTCTGCTCCCTAGGGGAGTTTTGGGGCAAAATGATGATTTTTGGAATTACTAATGAATCATGTGTCAACTTTTTCAATAAAGAATTATGAAATCTTTTCATTTTTCTCAATTTCAGCTAAAAATTGGGGAAGAATCGCGAAAATCGCGAGAAAAACGAAGAAATTCGGCGAATTTAAAAATTCGAAATCCGCGGCGTCGGTCCGCAATTGCGCGTCACTTTCGGCGCCTACCGTAATCCCGTTTGTCGTACGATATAATGTTTTCCGCTCAAATTACCCCCGATTTTTCGATTTTTCGACTTGAAACAGGCCGTCCAAACACAAAAAAAAGACAGAAAGATAGAAAAGAAGCAAAAAGAATTGATACCGAAAACATTTGTTTTATGATATGATACGCGTTCGAAAAACAAACTATCATCTTAAAAATTTCGACAAAAAAGGAGGGGAAGAAGTGGGCGGAGCCAATATCGAGCAGATAATAAATAAAAGATAAAAAAGATACGAAACAGTATCATAATGTTTCTGTAATGTGGCTTTCGTTATTTTTCGAAAAAAAAAAACGGTTTTTTTCAAAATTTAAATTTTATTTCAATTTTGTAGGTATAGTTGGCTATATTAGGGCAAATTCCACTGATAAGGACCCCAAACGTTATATTATTTACCCTATAATACATGTTATTTGCCATCATCATCTTCTTCTCGGCCCCCCTTCTCTCTTTTCTTTCCACATTCTGGGCAGTGTTTGAAAGAGGACCAGGTTTTTGAGGATTTCTAGAAAACTAGATAAGCTAGGGGAAAAGTGTCAACTGAAGACTTGTTTCTCACACCTTTTCCGTCATTTTGACAGTTGACAACTTTTTCCTAGCATTGCTAGTTCTCGAGATATAGCACAATGAAGCAATTGGTCAGTTGAACAAGAGTCAAGGTGCATAACTCGAGAACTAGAGGTGCTAGGGGAAAAGTGTCAACTGACAACTTGTTCCTTACACTTTCAGCTGTATTTTATCAGTTGACACTTTTTTTCTAACCCTGCTAGTTGCCGAGATATAGCGCTTTGAAAGCTTCGGACCCCAGACATACGCCTAAGCTCCGCCCCCTTTTCCCTCTCCTATTCTTATAGTATGTCGTGTCATAATGAGTCACTCCTTCCCTTCCCTTCGATTTGGTGGACCCCCCCCCCCCCCCCTTAACCATGATACACCGCCCGTCTCATTGGCATTGACACTTGTGTGTGCTTTCCTTCACTTATCGAAAATCAACCTCTTTTTGTGTCATCTCACCCCAAAGACTGATAATGGGAAGTTAGGGGGGGGGGGGGGTATAAGGTGTGTGTGTGTGTGTGTGTGTGTGTGCAGTTTTGGCAACATTCGATTACAGAAAGAGACAGAGAGAGGAGAGACGTCGAGAGACCGGGGTGGTGGTTGTTTCACTGATTTCCGGTGGGGGGCGCGCGCGCGAACTGGGACCCCTTTCAATGGCTGTTCTAAGCATCAGGACCTTTTTTTTTAATTCCTGAATTTTCCTGGAAACTTCTAGTTATTTTTTACCCCCTTGGAATACTACCCTCCATTCTAAGCTTCAAAACGGCTCTTTACACCCCCCACACTATCAATTTTGGTCTGACCCCATGGGATCCCTTGAAGTGCGATTAGAACCCCCCTAAACGTTGCTATCAACGTCGGGACCCCCAGAAATCCCGCTAGAACACCTAGACACCACTAGGACCATCTGTAAGTTTCGAGAAACTGCTAAGAGCCCCTGGGACACTCTTAAGAACCACTAATAACCTATAGCAACCCCTGAACACTCTGAAACCTACTAGAAGACCCTAGGACCCCCAGGATCCCTAAGAGCAACTCCTTGACACCTCTAGAAATCTCAGAACTCGTTAGAACCCCTAGGAAGGCCACAGACTCCCCCTAGAACCGCCTAGACAACCACAGACCCCTGGAACCCCCTGAAACCCTCCCCAAAGCCCAGGACTCCCTTGAAACCCCACTTTTTCTTCTCTCGTTCTTGTTCTTCCTTCTGAAACAACCATAAGCCCCTGGAATCTCCGGAACCCCTGGAAACCACCCCAAACGGTCCTGACACCCTTGAACCTCACTCTTTTTTCCCTCGTTCTTGCCCTCTCTTCTGTTACAACTATGGACCCCTTGGAACCGCTCTGGAACCCTCCCCAAAGTCCAGAACCGCCCTGGGGCCCCCCTGGAACTTCCCGGAACCCTGGAACCCCCTTGGAACCCTCCCCAAAGTCCAGAACCTCCCACTTTTTCTTCCCTCGTTCCATTCTTCTGTCCAATTGTCAATTTCTGATGATGATCAGCAGCATCGCCGCCACCGCCACCGCCAACACAACGATGACGACGAACAACAAACGGAAGGCGTGCGCGTTGGACGGTTTGCTCGAGGTATGTATGTGTATGTTGTTGGATGATGGACCTTGATGAGTCTCTCGGCGCCTAGACGCCATTTTCGGACGGTTTTGATGTGTGTGTGTGTGTGTTGTTTTTTGTCGCGCTAAAAGGGGTCCCTCCTTGTTTGCTCTCTTATTTGACATTTTCTTTTTCTTTAATAAGCCCCCCCCCCCCCCTTACCTTAAGGGGGCACTTCCGCAAACTTGCATGATGAAATTTGCAACTCAACGCGTCTATGTTGACATTTCCTATCTGTAGGCCCCGAGACTCGGTTGGCAATCGTCCAAAACAGTCGGGTCGTTTTGATCTACAACTTGAAACTGAAACTAAAACTACAAACTACAATCTATAAGATCTTTTGAACACGGACATTTTCCAGGCGAAACGATCGCTTAACTTGGCACAAATGCGACAAGAGCTCGCGTCACTGTGCGATAAGAAGTCGGAATTCTTGTGCGCACAGAAAAGGGCATCGCTGTTTGTGGACACTCGTCGCGTCGGCGACCCGAGCATCATGAACGAGTGAGTTTTGTGATAACGCGCCCCTGTCTGGAGCACACTCGGAGCAACTTCCTCTTCAGATTCGCCGCCCTCTTCCAGAAAGCGATCAGTGCGCAGTGGGAGAACGGCGACGAGCAGAAGGCGTTCGTCGACGACGTCGTCAAAGAGTCCATCGTCATCGAGTGGCCGCGAGTGTTTCCCGGACTGTTCACCGATCAACACGAGTCGGAAATCGATTTTGCGCCGTTGATTCATCGAGCGAGGAATGTCGTCAAGTGCAGAACGAGCCATCCGACGATGCGCGTCAAGTGAGCACCTTTCCCAGCGGTTTTTGACAGTTGCGATAGTAGAGTTTTTTGCGTAACTTTTCAAGCTCTATCGATTGGTATACATATCAAATAAGTTTGAAACATTTTTGGATTTTCGGCTCGAACAGTCCCAAATCCCAAGTCTGAAACCTTAGGTCTCCAAAACTGGTCATAAATTCGATTTTTGACAATTGCACTAATAGAGTTTTTTGCGTAACTTTCCAAGTTCTATCGATTGGTATACATATCAAATAGGTTTGGGAAAATTGAGATTTTTGACTTGAGCGGTCCCAAGTCCCAAGTCTGAAACCTTAGGTCTCCAAAACTGGTCTTAATTTCGATTTTTGACAATTGCGATAGTAGAGTTTTTTGCGTAACTTTTAAAGCTCTATCGATTGGTATACATATCAAGTAGGTTTGGGAAAGTTGAGATTTTTGACCTGAACAGTCCCAATTCTGAATCTGAAACCTCAGGCCTCCAAAACTGGCCGTGGAACTGATTTCTGGCGATAGCGCTAGTAGAGTTTTTTGTGTAACTTTTTAAGCTCTATCGAGTGGTGAACATATCAAGTAGGTTTGGGAAAGTTGAGATTTTTGACCTGAACTATCGCAAAAGTTAGACCAGAAACCTCAAGCCTCGAAAAATGGTCTTTAATTTGGTTTTTGACAATCGGGCTAGTAGAGTGTTTCGCGTAACTTTGAAAGCTCTATCGTTTGGTAAACATATCAAATGAGTTTGGGAAAGTTTAGATTTTTGACCTGAACTATCGCAAAAGTTAGACCACAAACCTCAAGCCTCGAAAAATGGTCTTGAAACCGGTTTCTGACGATTGCGCTAGTACAGTTATTTGTCTAACGTTAAAAATCCTATAGATTGATCTACATATCAAATGAGTTTGGGAAAGTTGAGGTTTTTGATTTGTACTGTCCCAAAAGTCAGATCTTGAACTCTAGACCTCAAAAACTGGCCTTGAATTTGGTTTTTGACAATCAGCCCAGTAGACTTTTTTGCATAACTTTCCAAGGGCTATCGATTGGTATACATAACAAATAGAAAACGAAAACTTTATTTTTTGCCCTCTGAACCTTTTCAAAAATGTAAAAATCGATAAATTCCAGAATCTTCGCCATCACCGAATCGACCGAGTGTGCTCGTCCGCAAGTCAACGAGGCGTTCTACCGCGCATCACTGGTCAAACTGTGCGGCGAGACGCCGTTCTCCACGCCTTCCACGACGACGACGTCATCAGTGACGACGTCATCGTCCGAACCATCAAAACTGCGTCAACTGGCGGGCCGAATGATTCTGACGCAACGCGAGGGCATCGGCGCCACGAAGAGCGCCGAGCAAAGCGGCGCCGTCGTGAATTGCGACGGCCGACTGTTGTGCTCGCAGAGCTCACCGCGAGCCACCATACTGCTGTTCGCCAATCAGCTCAACGAGCCGGCGGCGAAGACGACGGCGTTGCGATTCGAGCAGGGTGTGCTGTGTGCCACGTTTCCCGAGATGGGCGTCACGCTGAACTCGATGGTCGATCGACGACAGTTGTCGACGAGATACGCGATTCAGGTCGAGGTGCATCTTAATATTGACAATCGGATACTGGTTGTCCATGTGAGTTGTCCCATTCCTCTCTTTGTGGGGTTGGTTTGTAATAGCAGAGTTGGTCGGACGTCGGAAGACGGAATAGACAATGTATGAGACGGAAGTCGGAAGTCGGAAGTCGGAAGACGGAAGTCGGAAGTCGGAAGTCGGAAGTCAGAAGTCGGAATTGAAGTTTTGATTGACGGAAGTCGGAAGACGAAAGTCGGAAGTTGGAAGACGGAAGTCGGAAGTTGGAAGACGGAAGTCGGAAGACGGAATTGAAATTTTGATTGACGGAAGTCGGAAGTCGGAAGTCGGAAGTTGGAAGACGGAAGTCGGAAGACGGAAGTCGGAAGTTGGAAGACGGAAGTCGGAAGACGGAATTGAAATTTTGATTGACGGAAGTCGGAAGTCGGAAGACGGAATTGAAATTTTGATTGACGGAAGTCGGAAGTTGGAAAGCGGAAGTCGGAAGACGGAAGACGGAATCGAACTTTTCTTAGACGGAAGTCGGAAGTAGGAAGACGGAATTGAAATTGCCTCAGGCGTAATTGAAATTTTCATAGACGGAAGACGGAATTCCGCCCAACCTTGCAATGAACCTTTTCTAATTCCAGAACCTCATCTCGCACCCATTTCTGATCGCGATCACCAACGATCAGACCGAACCGCTGCTCCAATCGATATTCTGGCACCGGCTCCTCAACGCCGACCACTTCGACCCGTCCGACTATTTCCCCGATCGGAGCCAAATGGACTGGGCCACACTGCGGCAAGCCTTACGAGCCTTCGTCAAAGCGCAAATCCCGCAGGCGCGATTCCTCGCCGACTTCGAGATGCGACACATTCAGACGATGCTCCTCCTTCCACGTCTCCTCCGATGCGCCACCCATCACGATGTGCAAATGCTCGAGGTGAGCCTGTTCGGAACGATGGGCGCGAAACAAGAACGCCGCGTGCGCGACGAGTGGAAGCGATTGCGAAATCGGCTGCTCGCCGAGCCCATCGTCGACACGTTCCGCGTCGAGCGTCGCGAGCTCATCGCCGAGCGATGCGTCTCGATTCTCGATCTGAGCACCGAGCTCGCGCACTCCACGTGGCAATGGTTGTACCGGGCGTGCGAGATGATCCAAGACGTCGGGCACAAGATGTGTCCGACGCCGGCGTCCGACAAGAAGACGTCGAAGACCAAGAAGCAGATGGCCGCCGCCGAGGACTATCAGACGGTGATAAGTCTGTTCAACAAAGGGCTCATCACGTTCTGCTCCGTCCAGAAAGCCGCCGACGCGTTCCCGCCGCGCGGCGGCTCGAACTCGAACTCGATGCTCATCCGATTCTGCGACGAGAACCTCGGCCACTTCTCGATCTGCTACGGTGTCGAGGAGGATCGCAAACCGAAGATCGGATCGATATCGGCGGAGCAGGTGAAGGACTTCAAACAGGGACTGCCCGAGATGCTCATCGACGAGCACTTCCCCGCCAAGTTTCCGAGTCTTCTGAAGCTTCCACTCAACAATGATGATGATGATGGGGAGCCGGAGACGTCGGGGGTGGCCGTCGCAAAGTGCGACGTCTTCCACAACTACCGGACGGAACGGCGCGCCGTCGAGAGTGTGAGCATTATGGACGACGCGACGAGCCGCGTGGATGTGCTCAGCGGAGCACAGCTCGCCCGGCAGAGCCCGTCGCCGCCGCAGCACACGTTGCCGGCGGCTATCGCGCAGTTGGCTGGTGGTGAGTTGACAAAGTGCGGTAGTTGCTCAGTTCTCGGAAACTAGCAGAGCTAGGGAAAAAGTGTCAACTAAAAAGTTGTTGGGTACACTTTCAGCTATATTTTGTTAGTTGACAACTTTTCTGTATCGCTGCTAGTTCTCGAGATACAACGCTTTTAAGACATCGCGCCAGAGAAACTAAGCCCCGCCCCTTTTTCCCTAGAGTTGAGCTGAAAACGGGTATATCTTGAAAACTACCAGAGCTAGGGGAAAAGTGCCAACTAACAACTTGTTTTTTACATTTTCACCTATATTTTGTCAGTTGACACTTTTTTCCTATCCCTGCTAGTTCTCGAGATATAACGCTTTTAAGACATCGCAGCAGGCAACCATAAGCTCCGCCCTTTTTCTCTGGAGTTGAGCTGAAAACGGGTATATCTTGAAAACTACCAGAGCTAGGGGAAAAGTGCCAACTAACAATTTGTTTTTCACACTTTCACCTATATTTTGTCAGTTGACACTTTTTTCCTATCCCTGCTAGTTCTCGAGATATGACTCCTTGAAAGCTCCACCCTACCATAAGCCCCGCCCACTTTCCACTTTCCAGCCCCTCCTGTTTTAGCCCAATCGCTCTTTCCACTTCTTCAATCAATGTCGGGCAGTCTGAATGTGGATTTGAGCACGATGCTCAAAAATCTCGTCAACACGACGTCTTCTGCCACCTCAAGCCACATGGATCTCGATCCGCACTCGGACACTTCTGGAGACGAGCAGCCGGCGACGTCGTCAATTGCTTCACTTCTTCAGAACGCCGAAATTCATCTGGATGACGACGACGACGATGATGACGATGACGATGATGACGTGGAGGATGGTCATCATTCCGGTAGTCTTGCACATCTTCTGTTGAATCAGTTCGAGTGATTCGACGTCTTCTTTTTCTCATAATTCCCACCATCCCCCCCCCCCCTTTAGCATTTTTCATTGGAGCCGCGTTGCGGTCGCGTCGCGGCTCCAGCCATAATTGTTTCGAGGCGTTCGTTTTTCTTTTCTTGTTGATTGATTGGTTGGCTTAGTCTTTCTCCACTCATTTTTTTCCATTTTCGTGTTTTATCACTGTTTTTGATCGAATACATGTATTCTTAATTTTGAATGGGGAATCGAGGGTTCCCATGTAGAGCGAGGGGTCCCAATCACAAAAAAGGGCTCCAATGAAACAAGGGGTCCCAGTTGAAAATAAAGGGTCCCAGTGTGAAAAGAGTAGTTTCAATGGAAAACAGAGGGTTCTGGCAGAAGTAAGGGGTTCCAGTTGAAAATGAGGGGTCTCCAATGTAAAAGTAGGGTCCCAAATTAACAAATAGAGTTCAAATCTGAAAACCATGGGTCCGAATAGAAAACGAAAGGTCCCCATGCAAAATAGAGAGTTTCAACGAAAAACACAGAGGGGTCCTAGTAGAAACAAGGGGTCCCAATATGAAAACAAGGGGTCCCAATGCAAAGTTAGGGGTCTCGGAAGACAATAAGGGGTTCCGTTGGTGGAATGAAGGGTCCTAATGAAAATAAGGGATCCCAGTGAAAAATGAGGGATCTCAATGAAAAACAGGGGCCCTAGTAGAATTAAGGGGTCCCAATCGGGAAACAAGGGGTCCTAGTGGGAAAAAGGGTCCCTGTAAAGAAGAAGGGGGTCCCATTTGAAATGTAGGGTCCCAAAGGAAAACAACCGGTGTCACAATGAGCTCCAAGGGGTCATAATCTGAAAATAACTGATCTCAATGAAAAACGAGGTGTCCCGACGTCACAGAGCATGTACATACAGCATGAAAAGTGTAAAGTGTAAAGTGTGATAAGCATGAGAACGGAAAGCATAAGCGCATGTATGTGTACATCCCCTCGCTCTCTCTCCCTCTATCTATTACACACACACTATTCCATACAAATCCCTGCCAAATCCGCCGCCACCTCCGGCTCACACGGAGCACACAAAAGGGATTAGAGAGAGATGGAGAGTCCCTTTCATCACCACCATTTATCAATTACACCGCCATTCAGCAGAGAGAGATATCACTAATCTTCACTTGGCCCGCTCTTCAGGAAAAGAAGACGGAGACGTCCCCCCTTCCTTCCACCACTCCAGTCACATATTATATTCACATTCCATCCCTTCTCCCCCCGGATATCTCGCCTCTAATTCGAATTCCCGCGCGCCCGCCTAGACGACGTTGACGACGTTGACGACGACGTCAGCGATGAGAAAGAAGACGACGAGACCGTCACCGATCGATCTCGAGGCGATGGAGTCGTCGGCGCCCGGAACGCCGCCCAACATGCCTCCAAGAAGCGGTGGTCACAACGATGTGAGTTGGGGCATGTTGCACTTGCGCTCTATTGCACACACACACATCAATAAGACAGAGTGGCAATGGAGCGCGTTACTTTCTTTAGATTTGACCTACTTTTCCCAGATTTGACCTACACTCCCCAGATTTGACCTACTTTCCACAAAAATTTCAGAACACGATGCGTCGCGGAAGTGTGGCGAATCGCGCGCGCGCATTTCTGACCGCCGTCGTCAGAGGAAATGTGCTCGAGGTGAACCGGAAAATTTCGCCGCAAGCATTGAAGGTGAGCGCGCAAGATTTGATCTACAATTTTACGTTCTATATTTGATTACCCCGTTTTTGGCCTACACTATCTATGTTTGACCTACTTTTCCCGGTTTTGACCTATATTTCGAAGTTTTGACCTACATTCTCTAGATTCGACCTACTTTCTTCAAAGTTGACTCCATTTTTCCCGGACTTGGCCTAGTTTCTGAAAAGTTGACCTACACAGTTTATTTAAATTAATCGATAACCTAATATATCAGATAAACCAATTAGTTGACCAACATCTGTCATGGATTTGACCTACCTTCATTAGATTGTATCCGTTTCACTATATTTGATCTAGATCCTAGATATTACCTACTTTCTTAAACGTTCACCTAATTTTCTAGATTTGACCTACTTTCCTTTGACTTGACCTACTTTTTCGAGACCTGACCTACTTGTCCGAGATTTGACCTACTTTCCCTAGACTTGACCTACTTTTTCTAGATTTTACCTTGCCTACCCGGATTTGACCAACTTTTTTCAAAAGTGACCTACTTTCCCCCAAAAATTGATCTACATTTGGCCAGATCGCGCACCCGACGACAGGAAGTGTGCCGCTCATCCTGGCGGTGCTCAACGGTCACAACGCCGTCGTGGAAGCCATACTCGACTATTCGGTCAACACGCTCAACATGCACGACAACGTGGGTCCATCCATCCGTCCACCCAACGTCATCTTGAAAGTGTGAAACCCTTCAGGAAGGCCGCACCGCACTTCACTACGCCGCCGCTCTCTACGGACTACAACAGGATCCGAGTCTGTACTTCTATCTGATGGAGCGCGGCGCCAAGGATCATCTGCCCGACTCGGAGGGATTCACCGCCCAAGACGTGCGCAACAATCCCGGCCTCATCGATTTGGACCGCGCGCGCTATTCGAACGTTTGTCAGTGACCGCGACGCGACCGCGACGCACCTCAATCCCCCCTCACTTCTTATTTCTAGACCCGGTAACGCACGAAACCGAGTGGGAGACGAAATTCACGACGAACACCGTCGAGCAGTTGACCGACGAGATACTGTCCGGTGCGCTCGACGTGACGAACGCACCGCAACTGCCCGATCACGCGGAGCTCATCAAAAAGTTGACGGCGACGCAGTCGCTCGTGCTCGGCATCTGGGACGCGTTCGCCGTCGACGACACGAAGGCGTTGAAGCAGCTGATTTGTCGGAAACAGATGGGATTCGTCCGCGATAAGGACGGTAAGACGCCGCTTCATCACGCCTACAGGTCTGTCATGGTTTTGACCTACTTTAGCTAGCATTGACCTACTTCGGCTAGATTTGACCTTATTTTCCAAATGTGAGCTACTTTTCTCAAACATGACCTACTTTCCTTGGATTTGACCTAAATTCTCTAGATTTCACCTACATTCCGTCGATTTGACCTGCGTTTTCCAAATTTGACCTACTTTTCTCAAATTTGACATACTTTTCCCAAATTTGACCTACTTTTCGCAATCTTGACCTACTTTCCTCAAATTTGACCTACTTTTCCCAAATTTGACCTACATTCCTTAAATTTGACCTACTTTTCCCAAATTTGACCTACATTTCCTGAAATTGACCTACTTTTCCCAAATTTGACCTACATTTCTTGAATTTGACCTACTTTTCCCAAATTTGACCTACATTTCTTGAATTTGACCTGCTTTCCTTATATTTGACCTACATTTCTTGAATTTGACCTACTTTCCTTATATTTGACCTACATTCCTTAAATTTGACCTACTTTTCCCAACGTTGACCTGTTTTCTCCGAATTTGACCTACTTTTCCTATAACCTCAGTTTTTTCCCCAATCCACCGTATAGTTTGTGGCAAGTCGGGACAACAAACGAGGAAAACATCAGACCGGCGGGAAGGGAAAATCGTGAGAAATGTGCCTCCGGCTCGGCGGCTCCATCTTAAAATGAGCTCATCCGGTGCGGCGACGACTAAAAGCTTGTTATCCCCTTATTTTCGCCGTCGTTGTCGCCGTCGCCATTCCTTATTTTTTTTTTGCAGAAAACGACGCAAATCGCTCATCGAATACCTGCTCTACGTGTGTCCCGAAGCGGCCAATATTCGCGATCGGGTCAGTTTTTTTTTTGGCTCTTTTTTTGGCTAACAGGAAGTTTAAGACGGTAGTGACGAAGATGACGAAATAGATCTATACACACATTTCTAGTGATGATGACAACTTCCGAATCGCATTACAGCCCCAGAAAAAAATGTTTTCATTTTTTTGCAATTTTCAGTTTGGCAAAACGCCGATCGAGTACGATTTTCCGGTGTTGGCGCCGCCTTCTGGTGTCGGAGCAGGAGGAGCAGTTCCGTTGCTCATTGAGCCGCCGAACGGAGAGGCCGGCTCCTCGTCCACGTTGCTCACCATTCCGAGGAGAGAGCGACGGGTGAGAAGACCAGAGGGGGGTCCCTGGCCTAGGATCCGACTAGTTTGGGGGTTTCTAGGCCATTTGCTATTGTGAGAGGTTCCCTGGCCTAGGATCCGACTAGTTTGGGGGTTTCTAGGCCATTTGCTATTGTGAGAGGTTCCCTGGCCTAGGATCCGACTAGTTTGGAGGTTTCTAGGCCATTTGCTATTGTGAGAGGTTCCCTGGCCTAGGATCCGACTAGTTTGGGGGTTTCTAGGCCATTTGCTATTGTGAGAGGTTCCCTGGCCTAGGATCCGACTAGTTTGGAGGTTTCTAGGCCATTTGCTATTGTGAGAGGGTCCCTGGCCTAGGATCCGACTAGTTTGGGGGCTTCTAGGCCATCTATCCCTGTGATGGGTTCCTGTCCTAGCGTGGCCTAGAATCCGAAAAGATTGGGATTCCTAGACCATTTTATTTTTTCAAAACGATTCATAGCCTAGTTTTTCCCAGTGTGGCCTAGGATCCGACTAATTGGGGGTTTCTAAGCTGTCCCTTTGTGTGGTAGGGACCTTGGCTTAGCGTGGCCTAGAATCCGACAAGTTGGGATTTCTAGGCCAACCTTTAGGATACGCGTTTCCGTGATAACCTAGAATTCCGAGTTGGGGGTGTTTCTAGGCCACCACCACTTTGATAGAACCCCTGTCCTCAGCGTGACCTAGAAATCCGACTATTTGGATTTCTAGGCCAAATGGCCAGGTGGCCTAGAAAGCTCGAAAAGAGCACACAAGCGTGAGCCCACAAATGTGTGCAAGTGCTCACTCACCCGTCATTTTCATTTCCTGGACCCCCCCCCCCCCCCTCTTTTCCTTATTTCTCTCTCCACTCTCCCCTTTGAGCCGCATTTATGTATTTGAATGACGAAATCCACTACTTAAGACGGTTTAAGCGGCTTTTCCGGTCCCGCCCCGTTTTCCCGAGCTGTCACGTGACACGTGTCACACTTTTGTTTGCAGCCGTCACGCACCTCAATACTGCACAAAGAGCGATTCCAGTTGCCGCCCGAGGAGAAGTTGCAGTTGAAAAAGGACAAATCGGTGGAGAAGATGAGGTTTTTGGCACTTCCCAAAAAAATCAATAACGCCTCCCCACTCTCAGAACACGCGGAGACGTCACGTCGCCAGAAGGCGTCGAGCCCGGCGTGCTCGCACGCATTCAGGCGATCGACGTCAAAAAGCGCGACTTCGGGGTGTTGGAACAACTGCAGTTGGAGGGCAAGACCGATCAGATCTACCGAGCCGCGAAACTGTGCTCCGAACGTGTCGCTCGCCACATTCACGACTTCCGACACCTTCAGAATCGCCTCGCCACTGCCATCGACGCCATCGAGAAGGACGAGAAGAAGCGGTTGTCGCAGGCCGTCGACGAGGAAGTGATGGCTGCTCGCGATGCTCGAGGTAACACACTTGTGGGGCCCTGCTAAGGCCTGAACTTAGGCTTAACATACTCCTGAGTGTTAGACCGTGGGCCCAGTAATACATAGTTCTAGACTCATAGAAGCCTATTGGCCAGAACCAACGCTTTGGGCTTAGGCCGAAGGTTTGGATTAGACCTCTGATGAAATAAGTACAGTAGATAGGATTCAGGCTCAAATGGGATCAGGGTTCTTGGCTTCTATGCGACGTGTATGCGGCGTATTCTGTATTAATCGAGGTGCCAGGCAGTTTGATAGACGACAGATAAGCCGCATAAAGGGGGGCTCAAGACGGTAATTGGTCGATCAAGATACGGGGTCAGGCAGGTGTGACACAAAAAGGGGCGTGACTCATCTAGATTGATCAAGATAATCAATTAAGGTGTCAAAATGACGAACTTGGGGCTTAGGCCTAAAGGGAATAGGATTTAGGCCAATCGGTAAAGCCTCAAGCTTAAGGCCCCAGAACCGATGCTTCGTGTTTTGGGCCAAATCGGTATTTCTAGTCTTATCGCTAACTTTTGGGCTTTAGGCCCACTTTGGCCCTACAAAGTTTTCAGGCTTCTTGACGTTTTTAGGCCAATAAAGGGCTGTTGGGCCTCAAATGTTCTCTTTGGAAAGATATCGGCTTTTAGGCGATTTCCGGGTTTTAAGCCTGAAAGATCTTCAGATTTCGAGCCTCTAGACTCTTTTTGGGGCTCCGGGCCTAATTGCTCATTTCCCGCACTTGATGCCATGCCGACGTGCATATTCGTACACATAAATATATCCCTCTTGCTCTTTGAGCAGACTCATTTATCACACCTCCCCCCTCTAGTAGCGTCCGTGTGACGTCATCATCATCACTCTTCTTTCAGGAATGCGACTTCTTCACATTGCCGTGTTGCGTGAGAAGCACGAGCTCATCGAGTGGCTCGCCATTACCTATCCCAATCAGATCGATCTAACCGATACGGTAGGACCGCTACGCGCGACCGCAACGCATGGGGGGGGGGGCTCTGGTGGCCCACGCAAACAAAAAACGAAACAATCCGCTTTAAGATCATCCCGACTTTGCTTCTCTCAGCGCCTCGCGTCACTTCCCCACCCCGACCACTCAACGCCTTCTTCTATTCATTTTTGTTTTTCCAGCTCGGCCGCACCGCACTTCACTACGCCGCGTGTCAACAGAACGCCATCTATGACTCGCTGGTCGATCTAGGCGCCCGATTCGAGTTGCCGGATCAGGACGGACTGACCGCCGAGGAGTTGCGTCAGAATCCGGGCAGGCTCATTCGACCGTCGTCCGCCGTCTCGTCCGTCATGCTCACCTCGATGTCCACCGACGAGGAGTTTTTTGATCCCGGTGAGCAGTGGGTGACTTTTCCCTAGCTCTTCTAGTTTTCGAGATACCGCCCTGAAAGTCTGGGGATAGCTTTTTTACCTCATTACCTCATAACTCGAGAAGTAGCAGGAGTAGAAAAAAGTTGTCAACTAAGAAAATAAAGCTGAAAGTGTAAGAAACAACTTTCTAGTGGACACTTTTCCTCCAGCTCTTCTAGTTTCCAATATATTGACCTCGAAACTTAAAACTCATAATACCATGCTCAACTATTCAAACGCGCTCTGTTCTCATGGTCAATACAATCGTGACCTATCAAAGTACCACTTTCCTAGATTTTGTTATTTCTGTATTTTGGGCAAAACCAATTGCAAATAACATTTTTGTTACATCCTATGCCACATCTAGTTTTCAAGAGCTACGGTTAATGTTCAGCTTTTGAGTTCTGCTTACAAGATAACAGGGGGATAGCTTGTTTGGTCCATATACTGAAAACTAGCAAAGCTAGAAAAAAGTTGTCAACTGTCAAACTAAAGCTGACAACATAAGAAACATATTGTTATTGTCGTTTTTTTCGGGGGGAACCCTGTGAACTTCCACGTATGCCGAAATTTGGGGGCGTGGCCAATTTGCAAGCCTCGCACGCTTGAAACTGCGCCCATTGCGTTTTTTGGTTTTCCACGTGGCCCCGCCAATCACCGTGTTTCTGAGGTGGGGTCACGTGCGCTGATTGGCGGAGCCACGTGGAAAACCAAAAAATGCAATGGGCGGGAGCCTGAAGCGTGCGGCACTTGCAAATTGACCACGCCCTCAAATTTCGGCATACGTGGAAGTTCACAGGGTTCCCCCCGAAAAAAACGACAATAGTTGACACTTTTCCCCTATCTCTGCTAGTTTTCAAGATACACACCTTTAAAGATAGGCTCCGCCCCCAAAACTCCTAATCTCTATAATTGCACTAATTAGAAGGCGTTAATTGGATCATTCCGGTGCTCATCTGCTCATCTGCTGCACTTTCCATCAACAAACCAAACCGGATGTGCTGAGTGTGTACACCTAAAAGTGCATCAAACGTGCCATTTCCTCTCTCTCTCCCCCCTCCGCACTTGCTAAATTTATGTATATGCACAACATTTGTACATTTATATGAATATATATGTATAAATGTAGGAGAAAATGCGTTTCTCGAAACGCAAAAAGACGGATTCCTCTCTCTCTCTTAATTATTCATAGTGTTCCTCCTTCATATCTCCAAAAAAAATTCCAGTATTAGTCACGGCTCTCTCTTTTTTCTTCCTTCCTGTTATTTTTCCCTTTTTCCGGTGAAAAAAACAAGATTATTGGTTTTTTCCCCCTCCTCTGGGGCGGCGAAGATGGGTGGTGGTGGTCGTGGTGTAATAGTCATATCCGGCACCAAATCCGCAATTCCAGTTTTATTTTTTAGATACTTATTTTTTTCCATTTTGGCGAGATTATTCGATTTTTGGAACTTCTCTTTCTTTTTTCTGGCGTTTCCGAACTTTTAAAACGTTTTTTTCGATTTGACCTACTTTCGCGACGTTTGACCTACTTTCGCGACGTTTGACCTACTTTTGCGACGTTTGACCTACTTTCGCGACGTTTGACCTACTTTCGTCCCGTTTGACCTACTTCCGTGACTTTTGACCTACTTTCGCCACGTTTGATCTACTTTCGCGGCATTTGACCTACTTTCGCGGCATTTGACCTACTTTCGTGACTTTTGGCCTATTTTCGTTACTTTTGACCTGCTTCCGTGACTTTTGACCTACTTTCGTGGCATTTGACCTAATTTTCTGACTTTTGTCCTACTTATGTGACTTTTGTCCTACTTTCGCGGCATTTGACCTATTTATAGCTTATTTTCTATAATTTTGACCTGAAATACCGTAAAACCTGTACTAGAACGGCACCTGTATTTAAACGGCCCCTCTAATAGACCGGCATCTGGAGCGAGGGGTTGAAAAATAGACCGGCACCCTCTATTTGAACGGCCCCTCTAATAGAACGGCGTCTCGAGAAAGCGGTTGAAAATTAGACCGGCATGCCGGTCTAATACAGGTTTTACGGTAGGTTAAAAAATCAAGGTTCTTCCAGTTTTGATCTACTTCTAGTTCCGGCTTATTTGCTATGCTTTTGACTTTAAAATAGGTGTCAAACACAAACTTTTGAGTGTTTTGACCTAGATCTCTACTATAACTACAGTCAAATCCACTGAACTTTTTTTGCCAAAAGGAACTAAGGTACTAACTCCACCCCGCTCTCGCCATCAACTTTCGAATATTAACTGTCCGTATGAGTTGTCCGGGTGCGCGCGCTCGCACACATTGCGTGCCTACCGCCCATTAATATTCGCTGGCAAGGCGGGAAAAGAAGGGAGTTGGGTAGAGTGATAAATTGGTAATGATATGAATATCTCTCTCCATATCTCGTTATCTCTATCTCTCTCTCTTTCAATGTGACCAAACGGAAGGAATTGGCAGCACAGCGCGCCAAATGGATGCATAAGTGTCTGCTGCCATTCGACAATTTCTACTTCATGTCATCCGGCGACACGTTTGAGAAAGTGTACATTGAGCAACATGGTATCCGTTATTTGTTGTAGCAATTTAAGGAAAGGGCTATATCTTGAAAACTAGCAAAGTTAGGAGAAAAGTGTCAACTGACAATTTGTTTTTTATGTAATTATCTACATTTTGGTAGTTGACACTTTTTCTCTAGCTATGATGGTTTCGGAGATATAGACCGAATAAGCTTTCTCTCGGATTGCAGTGTCAGCACAAAGGCGGGGCCTATGTTCCAAAAGTTTTATCTTGAAAACTAGCAGTAATAGGAAAAAAGTGTCAACTAACATCTTGTTTCTCACTAAATTATCTACATTTTAATAGTTGACACTTTTTCTCTAGCTTTGATAGTTCTCGAGATATGGACCAAATAAGCTATCCCTCGGATGGCAGAGTTCACACTAAGGCGGGGTCTATGTTCAAAGAGTTGTATCTTGAAAACTAGCAGGGATAGGAAAAAAATGTCAACTGACATCTTGTTTTTCACTTAATTATCTACATTTTGATAGTTGACACTTTTTTCCTAGCTCTTATAGTTCCAGCGATATGAGCCAAATAAGCCGTTTTCCCGTTTTGCAGACGCGCCGGAGGAGAAGCAGGTGGACGAGTGGATCGCCACCGGCGACGTCGTCAAACTCGAGCAAATCGTGCTCGACGGACGCGGTCACATGTTGCGCGAGAAGAAGACGGTGAACGCGGCGAGCAACGAGTTTTTGTCGGGTCTCACACAGTATCTGACGAAAATCGACGCGATTCACAAAGCGGTCGAGGAGGGCGACGTGAGACGCGTCAAATCGCTCATCGATCGACCGCTTCTGTCGACCGCTCGTGACAATTATGGTAAGTGCGCTCTACTGACAATGCGTGTCTTTCCGCCCTCATATCGCGAAAACTGGAAGAGGAAGTGTCAACTGTCAAGAAGTTTTGACCTATTTTTGACGCTTCCTGACTGAGGAAAAGTGTTTTTGATCTACCAAGGTTGTTTGACCTACTTTTGGGAACCTTTCAGTCTGCTATAGTGTTTTTGACCTACCACGTTAGTTTGACCTACTTTTAGAGTCGCTTTGACCTACAACAATTTTTGATCTTCCAAACTAGGTTTGACCTACTTTTGTAGTCTTTTTGATCTACAACGATTTTTGACCTACTTTCTTTAGATTTGACCTACCAAGCTTGTTTTGATCTACCAAACTTGTTTTTGACCTACTTTTTGCTCGTTTTTAAATGTAGCCATGTTGCTCTTTTCCAGGCATGACACCAATCCACAAAGCGCTTCTACACGGTCAAACGAACACCGTCCGCTTCTTGTTGGGCCGATTTCCGAGCTGTGTCAACGCCACCGACCACGTCAGTTTGTCCCCCTCTCTCTTTTCCTTTCCTTTTCGAGTTGAAAGGCTTCCTTCCTCTTATTTTTGTTTGGCTTCTTTCTCCCGAGCCGCATGTTGTTGTGATTTTCCAGGCCGGCCGTACACCACTCCACTATGCGGCCGCCGATCCGAACGGCGAGCACATGATCAAAGTGCTGCAGAAGAGCGGCGGCGACGCGTTCATCGAGGACAAGCACGGACACACGCCGTTCTACTATCGGACGCACGGACAACGTCTCAATGTGCGCTCCATGAAGGACAACGCGGTGATGAATCAGCTGATATCGGGACAGTTGTCGCGTCCGCTGCTGCAGGATTTGGAGGAGGACATCTACGACTGGATACACACTGGCAATATTGGAAAGTTGGAGGAGTTGGTGCTCACAGGCTATGCGGATTTGTTGTTGGGACGCAATCATGAGGTCGAGGACGCCGACAGCATCGGCTTTTTGGAGGTGCTGCCGCAGTATCAGGTGAGACGTTTTGACCTACTTTTTCTGATTTGGGATCTACCAGGCTTTTAGACCTACTTTTGAAAATTTTTGATCTACCATGTTGTTTTTGACCTACCACGCTAGTTTTGACCTACTTTCAGTGATTTTTGACCTACCAGGCTTGGTTTGACCTACTTTTGATCTATTTTGAGCTACTCTCTTGTTTTTGACATACGACACCAGGTTTGACCTACTTTTTCTGATTTGGGATCTACCAGGCTTTTAGACTTACTTTTGAAAATTTTTGATCTACCATGTTGTTTTTGACCTACCACGCTAGTTTTGACCTACTTTCAGTGATTTTTGACCTACCAGGCTTGGTTTGACCTACTTTTGATCTATTTTGAGCTACTCTCTTGTTTTTGACATACGACACCAGGTTTGACCTACTTTTTCTGATTTGGGATCTACCAGGCTTTTAGACCTACTTTTGAAAATTTTTGATCTACCATGTTGTTTTTGACCTACCACGCTAGTTTTGACCTACTTTCAGTGATTTTTGACCTACCAGGCTTGGTTTGACCTACTTTTGATCTATTTTGAGCTACTCTCTTGTTTTTGACATACGACACCAGTTTTGACCTACTTTTGACCTATTTTTGACCCTTTCTGACCTACCAAGATGATTTGATCTACCAGGCTAGCTTTGACCTACTTTTGACCCTTTTTGATCTACCTAAATGATTTTGATCTACTAGACTTGTTTTTGCTTGCTTTTTGGGTTTTTGATCTACGAATCAAGTTTCACCTCATCCGGTTACCTTTGACCTACTTTTCGCTCTTTTTGACCTACCAACCTTAGTTTGACCTACTTTTTAGATATTTTTGATCTACTCCGTCGGTTTTGACCTACCAACACAAAATATACCATCTCTACCTCCACAACTTCCCATTTCTAGGCCAAAATCCAATCGATCCACAAAGCGGTCGAGACGGGCAACCTGCGTGCCGTCAAACTGCTCACCGACCGCAAAAAGCTGTCACTGTGCCGTGACACGCGCGGACTGTCGCCCCTCCACAAGGCGATCGTGTTCGAAAGGACCGATATTGCGAAATATCTCATCCGGAACTATCCGCAATCGGTGAACGCGATGGATCAGAAGAAGCGGACGCCGTTGCACTACGCGGCCGCCCTCAAAGACGGCGGCTATCTTTATAAGGTTATGCGCAAGTCGGGCGCCGATCCGAACATTTACGATTGTGTGAGTTTCACGGGCGCGGACAACTGATAGTTCTCAGAAAGTTAGTTTTAGCTTGTGGGACAACTGTTGTAAGGTAAAGGAGATTTGCTTTGGCATTCCGTACAACTGTGTTCAGCACTTGGGACCACTGATTTCTAGGTCCGGACAACTGATTTTAGACCCCGGACAACTAGTTTTAGCTCCCAGGACAACTAATGTTTTGATCCGGACAACTGATTTTCAGCTCCAGGCAACTTCTTTTAGCCCTTGGACAACTAGTTTTAGCCCCCAGGACAACTAGTTTTAGCTCCCAGGACAACTGATTTTCAGCTCCAAGCAACTAGTTTTAGCCCTTGGAACAACTGGTTTTGGGCTCCGGACAACTGATTTTAGGCTCCGGGCAACTGGTTTTAGCCCTTGGGACAACTCCTTTGAGGCTCCTAGGAAAACTGATTTGGGCCATCTGACAAATAGTTCCAACTCCCGGGACAACTAGTTCAAACCATTCCTGGACAACTGATATCATTTTCATTCCAGAACGGCCGTCCAGCCAAATACTATCTGAAACACTCGGGCGAGATCGATTTGTCGGCGATGCGGCTCGACACACGAGCGGCTCTCAAACAAGTGCTCCACAACCGAGTGGCTCCGAGCTATCTCGAGAGCTCCATCCAGCAGTGGCTCCGCGACGGACAACTGGCGAAACTCGAGCAACTCGTGCTATCGGGATGCGGCGACCTGCTCCAGAACCGGACGTCGAGCCATCCGGACACGCAGGCGTTCCTCGACAGTCTTCCCGACTACACGGAGAAGATCGACGGCATTCATCGCGCCATCAAAGAGGGCAGTCTTGACCGCGTCAAGGAGTTGATGAAGACGAAGAAGTTGGCGATTGCGAGAGACCGCTTCGGATGCACTCCTCTCCACTCGGCGGTCGTTCATGAGCACACTGAGATCGTCCGATACATCGCCGGACACTACAATTCGGTGCTCAACGCTCCTGACTATGTGGGTCAAGTTTCGGGGCTCATATCTTGGGAACTAGGCGAGCTGGGGGAAAAGTGTCAACTAAAAAGTTGTTTGGTAGACTGTCAGCTACTTTTCGGCAGTTGACACTTTTTTCCTATCTGTGATGGTTTTCAAGATACGAGCAAAATAAGTGATCACCTCGTTCAGCAGAGCACACAGGTTTGTATCCTGAAAACAGGACTTTATCTCGTGAACCAAAAGAGCAGTCAAAAAGTTGTCAACTGCAAAGTTGAAGAGCACAAAAAGAGCTACA
The DNA here is from genome assembly GCA_963570955.1 of Caenorhabditis afra. Lineage (NCBI taxonomy): Eukaryota > Metazoa > Nematoda > Chromadorea > Rhabditida > Rhabditidae > Caenorhabditis > Caenorhabditis afra. Next base: position 7,533,932 of record OY751534.1, read on the forward strand.
AGTTTGCAGTTAACAACTTTTTGATAGCTCTTTTGGTTCTCGAGATAGAATGCTCATTTTTGTAGAACAAGCGCACAGCAATGCACTACGCGGCAGCGGCTCGCGACGGTGGTCACTATCTGAAGATCCTCGGCAAGGCGGGCGCCGATCCGATGGCCGTCGACAACGAGGGCCGCACGCCCGACTACTACCGCCGCAACGCGGTGATCGATCTGAAACTGATCAAGGATCGCGACGAGGACTTCGAGACGATCAACGAGGAGTATCTGGAGGACGGTCCGATGATCGACTCGCCGGCGACGCCCGACTCGGGAAGCGAGGCGTCGGTGCTCGACAGCGGCCGACTCATCGACGACGAGGACGAGAGTGTCGAGCGGCATCGGTTCGAGAAGACGTTGCGCGGCAAGATCGACTTGCCGACGTCGGAGAACGGCGTCTATTTGTCGCGCACGGTGGCGCCCGTTTTGACGAAGGCGTTGGCTGAGGTGGGTGCTTGAAATGAGGTTTTTTCCCAGCTTCGGAAAGTTTTGATCTACTATCTGAAAGTTTTCTTGGTTTGATCTACCTTTCCAAAGTTTTTGACCTACCATCTCAAAATTTGACTTTTAATCTACCATCTGAAAGTTTTTGAAGATTTGATCTAACATCGCGGATGTTACATTTTGATCTACTTTTCAACTTCCACCATCCTTTTATAATTTTGATCTACCGTCTAAAAGTTTGGTTGGTTTGATCTACCTCCCACAAACTTTTGATCTACCAACTAAGATGTTCGAAATTTTTGACCTACCATCTCGGAAGTTGACTTTTGATCCACTTTTCCATTTCTACCGAGTTTTACAAGTTTTGATCTACTACCTCAAAGTTTGCTAGTTTTGATCTAACTCTCAAAAACGTTTGACCTACCATCTCAAAATATGACTTTTGATCTACTTTTTTCATTTCTACCAAGTTTTACAAGTTTTGACCTACCACTATGTCATTATTCCGATTTGATCTACTTCTCCGCCTTCTCGAAATGTTCATGTAGATCAAAAGTGTCCGATTTGACCTACTCACCCCGAAACATCAAATTGTACATCCTCCAGGTGCTCCTCCGTCGTCCGGCCGACCCGATCACTTTCATGGCCGACTGGCTCTCAAAGTACGTCGTCGAGGTGCCGTCACACCGTAACGGTCACGGTCACGGTCATTTATAATCCTTTATTGCGAAATGAAATGCGAAATGCGAGAAATAATCATTTGTGTGTGTGTGTCCATGCTAGAAAGTAGTTTGTGTCATTCATTTTTTTTGTAATTGTTGTTGTGGTTGGTGTTGGTGGTAATCGATAAATCGATAAATTATATCATGGGGGGGTCGTGTCTCAAATGAAAAGAGTTGTGATGGTTTCCAAAAAGGGGGCGGAGTCACGGGGTAGTGCTAAAGTGCTAGAATTGTGAGAAAGAAGGAAAGAAACGAAAAAGTAAGGAAGAAACTAAGGAGACGAGATCTTGGCACCGAATTGGGCTTTTGTGGTGGTGGATGATGATGATGAAGACGTCGACGTCTTCTTCTGAAGTTGTGTGAATCGAAGATAGGCGGCCGAGAACGGGTGTGTCATTTTGATGTGTGACAGGTAGACCTCGAACTTTTCGTCCGTGTAGCCGCAGTCTTCGCAGACGAACACCTGCAATGTTTGGGGGGTTTTGATCTACCGGATCTGGTGAACTAAAAGGGGTAGGGAAAAGTTGTCAAGAGGAAAAATGTAGATCACAAGATAAGGAGCAAATTGTTAGTTGACAATTTTCTCCTAGCTCTGCCGGTTGTCTAGATATAGCCCTGAAAGTCTAGTGATGGCTCATTTGGCTCATATCTCGAGAACTAGCATAGCTAGGGAAAAGTTGTTAACTAAGAAAATATAGCTGAAAATGGGAGCAACAACTTTGTAATTGTAACTTTTTTCCCACCTCTTCTAGTTTTCAAGTTATAGCTCTAAGTCTTCCGCACTATGCTCAACTGTGCAAATGCGCTCTATTCGTAATAGAATCGAGATATCACTGCTTCCAATGTCTTCCAAGTTTAAAAAATGTCAAAATCGTGAAAACATAATTGCATCTATGTAGTTTTCAAGGTTTTCAAGGTAGAAGTCAAGATATGACCAATGCTCCCCTGAGTCCGGGCTTTATCATGCCATATCTCGAGAACTACCAAAGCTAGCAAAAACTTGTCAACTGTCAAAATGAAGCTAACACCTTCACAAGAAACGTTCCAGTTGACACTTTTCCCCCAGCTCTTCCAGTTCCCAATATATGAGCCAAAACGGTGCTCACCTTGCTACGACGCTCCTTGTAGGCGTACTGATGGGCGACACCGTGCACTTTGCGAAGGTGTGATTCCAGCGAGCATCGCTGTGTGAACGACTTCTCGCACTGCTCACATTTATAGGGTCGCACGCCTGAACTTCTCGAGTTTTGATCTACCAAAAAGTTGACAACTACAAAGTTGTAGATCACAAACAGAGCAACAACTTTGCCATTTTTTTGATCTACCGGTCCCTTTTTCATTTCTTTTTCTGTCCACTTTGCCGCGCGCGCGATTCGTTTCATCCTCGAAATGAAAAATAAATCGACGGCAATTAGACAGGAGGCGAATAATATTCCACACACACACACAACCACCTTACTTTCCTCTTTTCCATCTCAATGACACCACTAGCACTGCGCGCGCACACATACATAATTAGAAACGGACGGACGGGAGGGGGAGGCGACAAAAAGGACACTTCCTTCAGCACCCCCCGTAAGTCAACGGAATGGAAAATTGATGGGTTGGTCGCGGATGGTGGTTAGTTGGTTGAAGTTGAGGTTGAAGTAGGTACCCCCTGAATTCTTGGGTACGGTCCGGAGAGGTCGAAATGGGCCCCGGGAAGGACGGAAAACCCGATACCACATTTAGTCGACTTTAACGGCACCTCCAATAGAACGGCATCTAAAATCCAAAATTGTAATGGCCGAAAAGCTCAATACCGGAGTTGGGCGGAATTCCGACTTCCGCCTTCCGGACGCTCAAATCGCGCTCCCGCCCAAGTCTGCCCAATAAGATTTCCGATAGAAGATTAGATGGATTATTGGAGAATCACGGACGGAAATAAGCCGGACAGCTTGGAAAGCCCGGTCAAACCCACCACGTGCGCTTAGATTGGATTAAGCCCGGAAAACGGCCCAGAAAGCCTGGGGACGAGCCTGGAAGGACTGCGGAGCTTGGAAAGCCCGCTTGGCACTTAAAAGACGAATGGGCGGATTCGAGCCGGAAAAAACGGTTTGAAATGGCCCAGAAAGCCCGCTTGGGCCTAAGAAATGCGGACAGATATAATGGGCCTGAAACAGGGTCCAACATGGCCCGGGAAGCCTAAAAAGATGAAAAATTAGCCTTGAAAGCCTGACGACCCCAGGAACCCGTTCAGGCCTAAATAAGACGACCAGTTGGATTTGGCCCGGAAGAAAATCGGTAAAGGCCCGATACGGCCCAGAAAGCATAGAAAGGTGAAGTTTGTCAGTTTAGGGATACCGTTGAAGCCTTAAAAAAGCGGATAGGTGGAGTTAAGCCTTTGGACGGCCCAGAAAGGCCAAACTGTGAGAACAGCGGGTTAGGGAAGTCTGGAAGGCCCCAAAAGTCTGAAGCGCCCGGAAAGTCTTTAGTCTGGCCCCAAAAACTATCTGGGTCGGCCTGGAAAGACCAAAAGCGATTCTAGCGGTTTTGAGAAGCCTGAAAGGTCTAAAAAGCCCAATTAGGCCTGAAAACAAACCCATGATCAGTTAAAGGGGTGCGAAACTGAAATGGGGACCCCCATCAAAAAAGTGCCGCCGCCCAAAACCGACCAGTGTGAGTGCGTGTGTGACGCTTCAAATCGAACGTATCGTTGAATCCTTTGCCGCAAAACGTGCACAAATACCGCTTCAGATCGCTGTGACACTTTACGTGCCGATTCAGAAGACGTTGCAAACCGAACTTCTTTCCACAAATGTGACACGTCAAACCGTGACCACTGTGACCGACGGCGTCAACGTCGTCGGACGACGAGCACGAGTTGAGGGCGGAAGAAGTGGACGACGTCGTCAACGTCATCAACGTCGTCGTCGTCGACGTCGGCGATGACGTCGACGACGTGTCAAACGAGTTGATTAGGGGTGCCAGCGGATTTTTGACACCGTAGCCGCCGTTGACGAATTCGACGGTCGACGCGAGGATTGGCTGAAAACCGTTGAGTTTCAGACAAGTCTGGGAAGGGGGGTCTTACACTGGGTATGGCTGCCTTCGGGGATGATGGCGAAAAAATCGAGGTGGGCTCGTCATCGAGTAATCTCTCGATGAGAAACTGCAAAAACACACCATTTGAGGGTTTTTGGGTGGGTAGATCAAATCGGACACTTTTGATCTACCCGAAAATATGAGAAAAGGGGAGAAGTAGATCAAAACAGGAAAACGTCAAATTTGAATGGTAGATCAAATCGGCCCAACTTTTGATCTTCGGAAACATTTTGAGTAGGGCAAAGTAGATCACAACAGAAAAATGATATGAAGGTAGGTCAAATCGGGCCAACTTTTGAATAGTAGATCAAAACTTTTTTTGAATTTAAAAAAATGAAAAAGTAGATCAGAAATCAAACTTTGAGATAAAAGATCAATAATTTTTGACAGGTAGATCAAAACTTTTCCAAATTGGAAAAAAAATGAAAAAGTAGATCAAAAATCAAATTTTGAGATGGTAGATCAAAAATTTTTGACAGGTAGATCAAAACTTTTCCAAATTGAAAAAAATGAAAAAATAGGTCAAAAATCAAATTTTGAGATGGTAGATCAAAAAAATTTTTTTGATCTACCAAAAAAATTTTTGATCTACTTTCAATTCAATTTTTTTCTTTTTAATTCAATTTTTATTATTTTTCAAGTTTATATGAAATGTATCCCTATTTTCCTTATTTCTCAAATTCTCTCACCTTTTTCGAGTTTTTCTCATCGGGTTTACTGCTGCTACTATTGGTGGCACTTATCGCACTGGATAGTGCCGCGTGGAAACTGTTGTTGTTGTTGTTGTGGTTTCCGAATATCTGCAAACAAATCGATAGTCGATTATCGATCGATTATCGATTGATTACCTGTGTGATGACGTTGACGTCTCTGTGCAGCAGTTGATTGCCGATCAGCGGCAGCCATACCCGCGAATCCATGCGCGGTGGGGGGAGAGTGAGAGTGTGACACTGCAAATGAAACAATTTTACAAAATACGGGGGGGGGGCGACTCGAAAAGTGGGCGGAGCCTACGAGTGAGCACACGTGGAGCCGGCGAGCCAACAAGAAAGAAGAAGGTGCCAATTTTCCACATAGGCGCCACATAACCTATTCGCATGGAATTTTGGGTACGCGCGCGCACGCATAATTGTTTTATTGGAAGGTCCGGGTGTGCTCGGCGAGCTCACGGATACTGTAATGGGTTTTTCGAGCGCGCGCGCGCCTCAGAAACATATAATTTGAGGTTTTCGGGGGGAGTAGATCAAATCGGAGGACACTTTTGATCTACCGAATATTTTTGGTTTTTGGGGGAGGGAGAAGTAGATCAAATTGGAAAACGTGGAATTTGAATGGTAGATCAAATTTTAAAGAAATGATATTGCGGTAGGTCAAATCAGCAAAACTTTTAGATGGTAGATCAAAACTTTTGAAAACTTGATGGAAATTGGAAAGTAGATCAAAAAAGTTGGAAAGACAGTTCAAAACTGGTAGATCATGACGAAAAAATGAGAAGTAGGTCAAAAGTCAAGTTCTGAGATGGTAGATCAACACTTTCGAAAGGTAGATCAAAAGCGGTAGATCATGATGAAAAAGGAAAAAGTTGATCAAAAGTAGAACTTCAAGATGGTAGATCAAAAAATTTGGAAAGGTAGATCAAAACTCAACTCCCGACATGGTAGATCAAAAAATTAGAGAAGTAGATCAAAACTTTTGAAACTTTTAGAGGGTAGATCAAATTTCGATTTCATCCGGAACCATCTCCAAATCAAGACTGAAAACCACCGAAAACAAAATACACTGGAAAAGGAAGGGAAGGGGGGTGGTTAGAGGAAGAAGACGGTTACAGTTGCCAGTTGTTGTTATTGAGAAGAGGAGGAGGAGCACTTGACGCTCCACGATCATACACATACACTTGAGAAGCGGCGGTTTTCTCAATATCTTGTAAGAAGCAAAAGGGGGTGGTGAGAACTGGTATACGGTTTGGTGCCACGTGGCAACCGCCCCCCTTTAAGTATTGCGCAATACTTCGACCACTTGAAAAAGTTGAACACACACACACACACACACACACAAATACAGGCAGAGGAAGAAGGAAAAGAAGGAAAAGAAGAGGAAGAACGTTTAGCAACGGATAAGCTTCGGATAAGGGCGCGCGCCCGCCAAAAAAAGTGGTTGTGTGGTAGTGGTGTGGTGTGGCGTGGCAGTTGTGGCATTGTTGTATGTTTGGCGCGCGTGCTATACAAAAGGATTACGGTAGAATGAGGAAAGGGGGGAAAGGGGGGGACACCGATTACGGTATTAGGAAACCGTAAGGTAGCGCAACGGATTATTGCGTAATCTCTCGAGGAGACGTGCAAAGTTGCCTTCTGCAAATGATGATGGGTTTTTTGAAGGAGATTGGGGAAAATGGAAAAATTTACAAAAAATGATTTTTTTAAATGTTAACGGGTCTAATTTAGAAAAAATTGAATTTTTTAAAAAATTTCGAAAAAAAAATGTTTTCTACAGTTTTTTTTTTTAATTTTCGAAATTCCCTTAATAATTTATTTTTAAAATATATTTTCAAAAAAGTAAACAGTTATAATTTGTTAAAAAATGAATTTTTAAAAAATTTTCGAAAATTTTTTTTTTTCGAAATTTTCAAAAAATTTTTGATTATTATAAATCTTACCTATAAAATTTAAAAATTATGTTTTACCGTATTTACTCTAATTTAACGGCATGCCGTTAAGTTTATCAAAGGTCCCTTCCGACTGCCGTTCTATTAGAGACTGCCGCACTATTCATCAACTCTCTGATTTTGGAAACTCCTTTTGAAAAATCCACCGGAGGCACCCTTCCGATTTCGAGTTTTAGGTGTCGCACGGCACCCAGCGGCGGGATTTTCGCAACGAAATTGACTCGAAATGATTTTTACTGTCAAAAAATCAGTTTTTTTTTGTATTTTCTTTGTAGAAATACAGTTTTAAGTCCTAAACTGAGCTACCAGTTGTAAAAAAGAGATGTGAAAATTCAAGTTTTTGAGAGAGAAGGCCCTGAAAGGCTTGAAAGCTTTAATACTAATACACTGATTTTTCTGAATTCTTGCAAAAGTAAGCATTTTCTTCCAAATCAACCTCAGCCAAATCTAAGAGAAATTCAATATAGTGCAATGTACAACTAAAAATGAGCACATTGACACTAAATTGAGGGAGAAGGTACTTTGTGAAGTTCAATATCGGCGAAGAAGCCTAGTTTTTGACCATTTAAAGGCTCTAAGCCAAAAATATATATCCAGCGTGACCTCCAATGCAAAAATCCCGCTACAGAGTGATGCATGCCGTTATATTAGAGGTGCCGTTCTATTAGAGGTGCCGTTATATTAGAGTAAATACGGTAAATCAATTTCTGCTCAAAATAGTATGTCTTTATTCAAAAAATAATGAAAAACAATTTTTCGAAAAAAAAATTTTTTTTCAAAATTTTTTTTCAAAATTTTTTTCAATTCCATTTTCTTTTTCTCCATCAAAAATCAAATTTCACACGAAAAAAACGACATTCAGTGGCGGCAATTTGAAGAAGAAAATAACGTCGTCGCGGACGAGCGGGACAACTGAAAAAAAACCGAATGACACTTTTCTCATGTCGGCCCCCCTTCCATCATCATCGCGCGCGTCTTACTGTAGAGAACAACTTGGGGAGGGAGGGCGACTTGGACGACGTCTTCTGAATCGCGACGTCGTCATCGTCGTCACGCTGTCTGCGTCGGGGTACAACACAAAGAGGTGTTGAAACTGTGCGAAGAAGAATTCGGAATTCTCTTTCTCCACACTGACGTCTTCTGAAGAAGAAGAAGAAGAAGACCGTGCGGGTACGCGCGCAATGAAATGTGTGCGGTGCATTTATGAAGCGTGACCGTTTTTGTGTGTGTTTGAATCCGACGCGACGAATCAGCCAGTTTGTGGTGGCCGAGACAAAAAACAGATATGGATGGAAGGAGGGGACGGTTCTCTTGGGCTTTTCAGCGGTTTTTGGGGGGTTTTTGAGCTGAATTATCGGACTTTCTTGGTTTTTTCTCGGGGATTCTTATAGATATTTGAATAAGGAATCGATTGATATCAAAACTTGACTGTTTAGCCTCATTCTTGGGTCCGGGAGAGCTTGGAGAAGGTTTTAGGTTTCTGGAGGTTCTGGATGTGGTGGTTTTGGAAATTTTAATAGTTTGAAATCATATTCTTATAGATATTTGCATAAGGAGTCGATTGATACCTAAACTTGTCTGTTTAGCCTCATTCTTGGGCCCAGGAGAGCTAGGGGAAGATTTTAGGTTTCTGGCGGTTCTGGACCGGGCGTTTATAGAAATTTTCTTAATTTGATAGCAGATTCTGGTAGATCTTTGTATAAGGAATCGATTTACACCCCGATTTGTCCAATTTGGACTCTTCTGGACAATTTTACAGGCCTTCAAAGCTTTAGATCGCTGAAATGAAGGAAAACTACCGAAAATCACCAGTTCTTGGGAATTGCTGACAATTTTTGACAGAGTCAGATAGATATTATTGTAAGGAATCGATCGATATCCCAACTTGTCCAATTTGCACCCCTCTGGACTGTTCTACAGGCTTTCAGCGGTTTTTGGGCCCTATTGGTAACTGAGATCGGCCAAAAATGTTGGAAACAGTCGGAAATAGTCGAATTGGGATATCAATCGGTGTCTCATGACGATATCTGTCTATCTTCACCGGAATCCAATAAAATAATGCAGAAATTTCGAAGATTTGAGTGTTTTTGATGGTTTTTGACGGTTTTTGATTGGCTTGGTGTACTTTGACAGTTTTTAGGGTAGAAAAATTGAAATTGGACAGGGAGGGGTATCAATCGATTCCTTACAAAAAGATCTATCAGAATCTGTCGAAAATTATCGAAAATTCCCAAGAGCTGATGATTTTAGACGGTTTTTGCGTAATTCATGTTACCGGGAGCTTTGAAGGGCTATAGAATAGTCTAGAAGAGTTGAATTTGGACAAGTTGGGGCATCAATCGAGTCGTTATTTCAAGATCTATCAGAATCTACTATAAAACTATGAAAACACCCAAAACCACCACAACCAGAACCTCCAGAAACTGAAAACCTTCTCCGAGCTCTCCTGGACCCAAGAATGAGGCTAAACATTCAAGTTCAGATATCAATCGATTCTTTATTTGAAGATCTATCAGAATCTACTATAAAAATATGAAAATACCCAAAACCACAACCTCCAGAATCTCCAGAAGCTAGAAACCTTCTCCAAGCTCTCCTGGACCCAACAATGAGGCTAAACAGTCAAGTTTTGATATCAATCACTACCTCATCGAAATCTATATCCCAGATGACAAAGGAGCCAAACAGAACTACAGTAAGACCGAGAGAAAAGAAAAGATAAGGGAAACATGAGAAAACAAACAAACGGGACCGCCCATTTTCGCGCGCGCGCGCACGTTTCGCCATTTGGAAAACGGGGCGGAGGCGGGGAGGTAAAATGGCCGAAAATGGCCTAACATTGGAGAATAGAAGGACCTGATGATACGCATCAATTCGATTCGCCGTCGTTTCGTTACGGTAAATCGCGCACCGCAAACTTGCAGGCCCTTCTTCGAATACCATCAATCCGGCCCCCTCTCTCCGATATTTTCCGGCTAAATTGGCATAGAATCGGTGCGAGCGGGCGAGCGAACAAAACTTGAGAAGAATAAGAGAATAAGAAGACGTACCAGCCAGCCAGCGGGGGCAATAGAAGCCAACAGCCCCCAGCAGCCTTACTAACTAATTACACACATACGGACGGACGGACGGTCTGTGTAGGCGGGAAGCGAAGGCGGCGCGGATTTTCAACACCTTCTCTCACTTCTTCTTCTTATTCTTATTCTTCCGCACACAGGGAGAGACCACATTAGAATGATGATGACAGGGGGGACACCACCACCACCCAACAGTCAGTCAGTCAGTCAGTCGGCAGTCATGATGATGAGTGTTCGCGGGGAGTTTGTGACATGCGGGACACCTTCAGAAACACATTTACAACGTTTTTTGTTGAGGGGATGACCTCTTCCTCCTCCTCCTCCGGGGGAGGGGGCCCTATTTTCAGTGTCAGGGGGGTCCTGGCGGTGGGCGCGCCCCGCTGCCGCCGCCGAGCTTATCACCGCCAATAGCCGAGGTGCTTTAGGTGCTGTCGATGGTCTTGTGGCTAGCAGGTTTAGTTTTTGAATCTGAAGGGCGTGGGTTCGATTCCAGGTGGTGGTCCAAGTTGTTTTTTTTTCTTTTTCTTCTCTTTTCACAATAGTTTTTAGTTTCTTTTTTTGATTTGCTTAAAGTATCGTGGATGTCCTTGTGGCTCGAAGGTTTGATTTTGAGTCTGAAGATCTGAAGGACCTGGGTTCGATTCCAGGTGGTGACCAAACTTCTTTTTTCAGATCTTCATTTCAGTGTTGATGATTTTTATTTTCAACGAGTGCCTTTATACGGAAGGACTGAAAGCCCGGACAATTTTACTGTGCAATAAAATAAAATTTCATTTTTTTGGGCAAACATTTTTTTACAGAATTTCTGACAATATTTTCTGTTTTTCCTGAAAATAAACCTTTTTCTCTTCAATTCTAGCTGAAATTCGCTGAAAATCTGCGATTTTCAGTCATTTTTAGCTGAAATTTCCGAAATGGGCGATGCAAACGCGCTCCACCGCACTCTCATCGTCGCGCGCGAATTTTGTTATTTGAATCGGCGCCACATCGATTTTCGCTCATTTTACACCATTTTCCATGTTTTTCCATGGTTTTCCGGCTGAAAATCAACGAATCGATCGATTTCAGATGATTCTCGAAGACAACTTTCGGCAGGGCTTCTACAACACCATCAAACAGGGCGATAAGGTGACTGCGCGCGCGAAAATCGATATTTCCCCGCTCATTCTCGAACTTTCAGACCGTCGTTCTGATCGTCTCGGTGGATACGGACGCGTTGTGCACTACGGAAATCCTCACGGTCTGTTTTTTGGCGGGAAAATTGGGAAAAATGGGAAAAATGGACGAAAATGAGAACTTTATGATTTTCACACCAAAAATTTCAAAAAAACACAGTTTTTCGCCCGGTTTTCACCGGCGATTCGTTTTGTGACGAATCGAGTTGAGGCGGAGAGTGAGATCGACGAAAATGATCGAGCAGAAGACCCAGAACGGGATGAAGTACAAAATGAACGGGATCGGCGCCGAGAAGACGAGCCGCACGGCGATCAGCACCTCGAAAACCATTTTGCACGTGATGCACACTGCAAAATGCATTGAAATTGTAAAAGAAAGGGGGAAAATCGATAATCTACCGAATTGTCCGATGACGGAAAGGTTGTCGGGCCAGAGATGGGCCCAAATTCGGTCCAACCCGAAGCCCTGATCGCTATTCGCCCGCATATCCGAGTAGACCGTGTAGAAAAGGATCGCATAGCACGCGGCGTCGGTGGCGAACACGATTGTGCTCAGAAATATCAGCTCTTTGTCGCCTTGACTGTCCTGCAATGAAAATCGACTGGAAATCGATAAAAGTCACCGAAAAACTCACCAAAAACAGTGCCAAGCAGATGGCGGTGGCGAGAATGTCCAGAAAGACACAAATCGCTTTGGTGCTAGAGCCCCATCGCATTTTTTCGCATAGTATTGGTCCCCGGAAAGCGAATGCGAAGAAAGAGCGAAAAGTGGAGAGACGCAGAGAGTGTGCGGTGGAGCGCGTTTGCATTGGAGGCGCCAAGACAACCCGTTTTTTCGATTTTTGCCGTTGTTTCAGCATCTGCTACGATGCGACGACATTCCGTTTTCGATTCGAATTGTCGACGGATGGGAGGCCGTCGACAAGATTTTCGCCGAATCGCAGGAGCAGAGTGAGTGCGAAAATACCCGTTTTTCTTGGATTTTCAGCCTGAAAATTGGGTTTTTTGGTGAATTCCACTGGTTTTTGCGACTTTTGGGGCTCAAAAAGAGAAATTTTGTCATTTTTCAGTGATTTTTGGCCTGAAACATCTCAAATTTGACGATTTTTCAAAAATATACCTATTCAGCGTTCACTTGTGTGTTTGTCGAAAAATTTAGAAAATTGCAAGTTTTCCGCATTTTTAACATTGAAAAAGTAACTTCAATTGAAAATTTAAAGGCGCATAGTCTTTTTCGACGCGTGGGTCTCGCAGCGAAATACGTTTTCAGTGGTAAAAATTGCGAAAACTCGCATTTTTCTGCACTTTTCGACATTTTTCCCCTCTACAGAATGCTACTACGTGCTGATCAACTGCGGAGCGACGCGATCGCTCTACCAAGTGCCCGCCTCCTCGGTGGCGTTCGTCATCGATTCGCACCGCCCGTTTCACATCGAGAACATGTACATGAACGATCAGGTGCACCTGCTCGTCAACTCCTCCGAACTGCCACAGTTGGAGCTCCCCGATCCGTCGGCGGTCATCGATCCGGACGACGAGGACGACGACGACGGCGATCGCGATTCGGACGACGATGACGACGAGGACGAGGACGGCGGTCACGTCTCCTACGAGGGACGGATGGAGAAGATACGACGACGGGCGATTCGTCGCGAGGAGAAGCTCGTCTGGCAACGACAACGACGCAACATTCTCTGGCGATACTACGAGTCGACGTGGTACAGTACGCCGAGTTGTGTGCTCCTCATGGAGCTCGCCGCCGAAATGAACCGAATGGCCGCCGAACACATGTGGTTCACTGCCGTCGGGCTCAACAGCGCCTACGTGGACAAGTTGGTGCGTTTCATCCTAACAAACGCGAATCTCGACGGCCGCGTGGGTCTTGCAGCGAAAACATGTGTAGATTTACGAGCGACGGTTGTTTTCGAAAATTTGAAATTCAAAAACAGCGATTTTCGCTTGCAATTGAATTCCAAATGTTCGGAAAATCACCGTCGCTCGTAAATCTACACTATTCGCTGCGAGACTCACGCGGCCGCTGAGTTGCGTTGCGTTCGTCAAAACGTAGTTGTCTGTCTCAGATCTCGATCGAAGCGTACAGCACGATCTGCTACGATCGAATGCGTCCGTTCGTGCCGCGATTCGCCGCCCGAAACATTATAAACCAGGGAAAAGTGGACGATCTGTTGCACATTGTGTTCGCGAAAGAGCTGCCGCTGCCGATCTACGCGCACTGGGACCTGTACAACTCGATGTCAATGTCCGAGTATTTCTCGATCAAAACGAAAAATTGGACCCAGCGCGGCGACGCGAACATCCGCCAACTGTTGGCCCAGTTGGGCATCACGCTGGCCGAGACGCAACAAAAGTTCGAGTCGCTGTCGACGGAGCAACGCACGCTGGTCGTCGAGGTGCTCGAGAAGGAGATGAGCGTCACGTTTTGCACCTTCTTCGGCACACTCGGCTACAACGGCAAACTCAGCGCGTACGATGTGGCGATGGCCGCCTCGATGCGGTTGGAGATGCCGAGGAAGGAGACGGTGAGCTGCATTTTTGAGTCTAATAGGCATATTCAGAGTGCATTCCTTCTTTTTTTCACAAACATATTCAATCTTGTCAGAAATTGTTGAAAAATGCAAAAAATTCCAGTTTTCCTCATTTTTTCACCACTGAAAACGTACTTCGCGGCGAGACCCAATCGGCGATAAAGTTCATGCGCCTTTAAATTTCTAGGTGATTTCCACTGAAAATTTCAAGGCGCATGCACTTTCTCAACGTGTGGGTCTCGCCACGAAGTTACTGTCTCAGTGGTAAAAAATGCGGAAAAATCGCAATTATTTGGCCGTTTTGCTATTTTGACAGAAAAATCTACGCAGTTGTCGAAAATTGCAAAAAATTCCGTATTTTCCCATATTTTTCTACCACTGAAACAGAAACCTCGTGGCGAGACCCACGCGTCGATAAAATCCATGCGCCTTTAAAATTTCAATTAAAATCCAAGTCAACTGAATTTTTAAAGGCGCATGGACTTTTTCAACGCGTGGGTCTCGCCACGAAGTAACTGTCGTAGTGGTGAAAAATGCGGAAAAATCGCAATTTTTGCATTTTTCGACCTTCGCGTCAGTTTCGGGCTCAGACCGGGGGTTTTTTGAGATTTCCAACTGAGAAACTATTTTGGCTGTGCTGAAAGTGCTCCTCAATTCTTGCAGCTGATAAACCGATTCCGCGCCGGTCAGCAGATCCTCTCCTCGTCGATCACCGGCGTCCGCGCCGATCGTCTCTATCTGGCGCAAACGTTCTCGTCGTTGTGCCAACAAACGCTGCAAGTCTTGTGGAAAGCAGCCACCGTCGCCATCAACCAATCGGAGATCATCCCGAATGGACCGTTCTACCTCTTCTCCTCCTCCAGATTCATTGGTGAGAGCCACTATTCAGTACTGTCGAAAAATGTCGAAAAACGCGAAAAATTGCGAGTTTTCCCGCATTTTATCACTGAAAACGTTCACCGCGGTGAGACCCACGCGTTGAGAAAGTCCATGCGCCTTTAAGATTTCAGTTGAAAGGGTCTCGCAGCGAAGTACGTTTTAGGTGGTAGAAAACATTTTTCGATATTTTTAAACAATCTGCTCGATAGGCAACGGTTTGCAGACGAAAATGTGCTGGAGAGCCGTCACTTCCTCTACAACACGGTCGGCTTTATGTTGCGCGCGTTCGCGTCGATGAAGAAGGGACGAACGGGTCGGCCGCTGATCGCAATGTTCCCGCTGAGCGGCGAACGCAACGGATGGCTCGTCGTGACCGGCGTGATGCCCATCGCCACCATCTACGAGGACAACTCGCTGAAGACGTGAGAGAGAGTCTTTCAACTTTGTGAAAAACGTCGAAAATGGTCGGAAAATTGCGAGTTTTACACAGGTTTTCAGCCGCTGAAAACGTACTTCGCGGCGAGACCCATTTGTGGAAAAAGTCCATGCGCCTTTAATTTTTCATTGAAATCAACTGAAAATTTTAAGGCGCATGGGTCTCGCAGCGAAGTATGTTTCCGCAAGCTTTTGCATTTTTCGACATTTTTTGACGATACGGAATATGTAGGTTTTTTAAAAAAACGCAAGAACCGTTATTTTTTTGTACTTCAAAATTCTATCCAGGGCCGTCGAAAAATGTTTAAAATTGTCAAAAAAAAATACGAATTTTCCGGATTTTTCTACCACTGATATTGTTCTTCGTGGCGAGACCCACGCGTCGCAAAATTGAATGCGCCATTATTTTCGACATTTTTTGGCGATACTCTGGTTCAAAAACGTCTATCGCTTTTCTCTTCAGATGCATCGGCCGCGCGTTCGAACGCGTGAAAAAGATGGCGCCGACGTTGCGCATTCGCGACGATTCGTTCAATTCGGATGTGATTCAGCTGAAATCCGAGGATCGGACGCGCTTCATCGACTGCCTTCAGGCGGTCTTCGAGGGAGCCACCGCCACCTGACTGACTCCGCCCACTTTCCCCAGTTTTCCCAATTTTCCCCCCAGTGCTTGTTATTTTATTTTCCACACCCCACGGGCTCTTCCATTCAGATTTTTTGTGTGTTGGCGATTTTTTCTACACGCGACCACCAAATATGAACTTTTGTGCATTTCCTCTGGCTTTTTTTCATTTCTCGGCTCATTTTTGCTCTCTCTCGTCTTCTTCTTCTTCAAATGTCAATCAGTGCGACGGCGCGAAAAGTGGGTGGACTAGGAAGCCATGGATAAAGTTAGGCCCCGCCGTTTTCAGGAGACGTACTTCATTCCGACGACGCCGTCGACACTCGACGGCGCCCAATTCGTGGCCGTCAACCGGACCGGCACCGTTCTGTTCGGCCTCCGGATTCGCATCGAGGTGAGCATTGTGGAGCTCGCCGAGCCCGGCGAGCCGCCCGAAATCATGACGACAGTCGCCGAGCGCTCTGTGTGCAAGTACCACGTGGCAAGTGGTCACTTCAAAACGTTTCGGCTCGACAACGACTGGGACGCGAGCCAACTGGCGCGCGTCGTCGACTTCTACACACTTCACGACGACGTGTGCGTCGTCGTCAACTGGGACGCCGACAAGTTCGCCCTTCAGCAGACCGTCGTCCATTTGGAGCCGCACAACGGATGGGCTCAGACGGTCGTCGTCAAACGGATGACGTTGAGTCGCGTCAGCGGAACACCGATGATAAGTTGGTGTGGAGTGTGTTTGGGACCAACCCGTTGAAAAATTGCATGCGCCTTTAAATTTTCAGTTGATTTTGATTTCAACTAAAAATTTAAAGGCGCATGCACTTTTTCAACGGGTGGGTCTCACCGCGAGGTTACTGTTTCTGTGGTAGAAAAATTCGGAATTTTTTGCATTTTTCCACCACTAAAGTAACTTCGCTGCGAGACCCACGTGTTGAAAAAGTATGTGCGCTTTTTAAATTTCAGTTGAAATCAAAATCAACTGGAAACTTAAAGGCGCATAGACTTTTCTGTCAAAATAGCTACGAAAAATGCAAAAAATTGCGAGTTTTTTCGAATTTTTCTACCACTGAAACAGTAAGCTCGTAGCGAGACCCATCTTTCGAAAAAGTGCATGCGCCTTTAAATTTTCAGCTGAAATCACCTAGAAATTTAAAGGCGCATGGACTTTTTCGATTTGTGGGTCTCGCCGCAAGGTTACTGTTTCAGTGGTAGAAAAATTTGAAAAATCGGAATTTTTCGCATTTTTCGACATTTTTCGACAACTGCAAAGGCTTTTCCGTCAAAATAACAACAAAAAACGGTGAAAAATGCAAAAATTACGAGTTTTTCTGAATTTTTCCACCACTAAAAACGCACTTCGCGGCGAGACCCACGCGTCGAAAAAGTGCGTGCGCCTTTAAATTTTTTTTTTGAAATCACCTAGAAATTTAAAGGCGCATGGACTTTTTCGACGCGTGGATCTCGCCGCGAGGCTTCTGTCTCACCCTCGTTTCTCAGACCTCAGTTTCATCGACCGTGGCCGAATAATGGTGTGCGGAGCGCGTCACTCGATGACCGGAACGCCCGAACGTCTTCTGTTGAGCATTCCGGCGAATCCGCTCAACGGGCAGCACCCGCACGAAGATCTCAGCTCGCTCATCGACCAATTCAACGCGTTTCTCGTCGGTTACGAGAACGCGGAGCTCGCCGAGCACCAATTGCAGCTCGCCAGCCTATTCGTGCTCAACATTGACGAGCTCCAAATATCGATGCTGTTGGCCGAGTGAGAAGGAGGAGCTCTTCCAGACCTCCTTTCGAAATATGGTTTTTCATCAGAATCCCACGAGCAGTGCCACCACCGCAACAACAAGACGAGCCGATGTTCTCGACGAAATACGTCGGAATCATCGATCGTGCGACGCCGTCGTCACACTTCTCGGTGATGCGCGTCGACAACGCGTCGATCGAGTGCGACGACGAGCCGCTCAAAGTGTCGGCTATCGGCAATTTGAGGGCGCGCAACGGAAGCGTCTGGATGAGCTTCACGGTGCCGAATTTGGGCGCGCTGCGCACGTGGTACTGGCGCTTTAAGCACTTCTACATTCGAATCATGTTGTGGGTTCCTTTTTGACCGCGTGGGTCTCGCAGCGAACAGATCTCGAGTTGTGTGTGGATTTACGAGAAGGCGGTGGTTTTCGTTGTTTTCAGTCAATAACGACTTTGAAATTCCCGAAAAGTAACCCATGCTCGTAAATCTACGCACAGTTTTTCGTTGCTGGCCCTAACGAACGCAAACTAGCGGCCGGGTGGGTCTCGCAGCGAAGAGTGGTGTGTAGATTTACGAGCGGCGTGCTACAGTAAATCTAAACACACCTCTTTGCTGCAAGACTCACGCGGCCGTCGAAAATGTTTGTTTGTTTGTTTGAAGACGACTAATGGTGGCCGCCTTCCACGGCAGCCTCTTCCTCTGGCGTTTCGACAACGGCCGCTCGTTTGTGCTGCTGACGCGAGTGCTGCAATGGCTGCACGGTCCGTCGATGATACCCGTCTTCACGCCTCAAAAACGGCACATTCTCGCGTTTCTCGACACACGGCGACGACGATTTCATCGCGTTCCGCACGCGGCGCGCATTTTCGAGAATCCCAAAGATCCGAATGTGACGGACTTCGGACTCAGTTTCGATGTGGACGCGTCGGGCGGTGCGCTCGTCCTCGATTTTCCGCGCGAGCACACGAAGGAGCAAGAGCAAATGGCGTGCGTTTCTTTTTTTTTTGGTTTTGAATAGGGGAATCGGATGGTGGGCGTGGCCTATTCTCAAGAGCTGAATGTAGATTTATGAGCAGTTCCGAAATTGCGAAAATAGAGAAAAACACCAAAAAACATCCAAAACGAATGTAAAACAGCGATTTTCGCTGAGAAGAGGCCACACCCACTTTCCGGTTTTCTCACTTTTTTTTCCACCAAAATTGTTTTTTTCGAACAGACTAACCTACTATCCGAACCCGACGAAAACCCAATCATTGGCCCGTATTTCGATGTACTCGGCCTACAGGTGTTTTTCACTACTTTTTTCATCGATTACGATATAACTTTGCAGAAACTTTCCGAGCTTTGAGAAATCGAGCCTTTTGCGACGGTTCACCGGCGTGCTCGACTGGAAATGGGCGATTTGACACAAGGAGGAGCGCCGCCGGGCAAATTAGTCGCGTATTCTCGGAAATAAATGCTTTTTGGGGGTGAAATCTCGATTCAAATTGGCGCCGAAGAGAAATGATTTCGGAATCGGCGTGACAGGAGCGAGAGTATTTCTTTTAGTTTTAGAGGGACCCCTTGGAACCAAAAATTATCTTTACTATTATTAATCGCCAACTTCCGTCTGTCTGTCTGTCACTATGTCCGCGGCCGTATCTCGGCTCCCACTGGACCAAAATTCCCCACTCTTCGCCAGTAGGTCGGTAGTTAGGACCGCATGACGCGCAACTTTTTTGGAGTGGATTGGTTCAGTGGAAGTAGGTCAACAGGGAGCAAATGTGCCTTTTTAGGCTTTTCCGCTCTTTCATTTCTGAATTTCGAAAGGGGGAAGGGTCACGTTTCCGTTTTGTAACGGTTTTTGTTTTGTCCGCTTTCATTTCTTACAAGGCGGAGTCAGCCGCCTAAGGCCGCCTGGTTCCTTGTTAAATATCGAAATACCAACTGTACAATCTCTGAACGAGAAAAAAAATAATTCTTATCCTAATAAAATGACACGCGCTCCAACCCCGGGACCATAGTCTCTATCACCGAGGGACCAGAAAATTAGTTTTTTGACGGGGTGCACATCCCGTCGAATCGAATAGTACCCTTCGATACGTCTCCATGTCTCGATGTCCGGTTCATTGAGGGCCTCGATGACGTCTTCCAATTCCACGACGCGACGGTCAACGCCGATGTGATTGATTCTCAGCTCGCGGAAGTCGACGGCACCTTCTCCACGCTGCCATCGTCTGAAGAAGGCGGCGAGGCCCGGCGCGGTGATACGTGGCGCATCGGCCAACAGGATGGTTACAGAGTTCAATTTGAGCAGTTGAGCATCTGTCATTTCGCAACGGCGGTGGCAGAAGAGGCGGCGGGCGGTGCGGAATTGTGACATGTCCACGATTTCCGGCGTCACGTGAACGAATAATTTCAGAACTCCCACATGGTCGGGCATCTTTTTCAGCCAAAACTCTTGATTTTTCGAGTCCATTTTCGAAAACAAGGCGTGCTCAACATCGGGAAGACGTTGGACTCCACTGCCATGTTTTTCGACCCATCTCCACGCCTTCTGTGAATCGAAAATAAGGTGTTGATAAGTGTCACGCTGGGACATCTCACCGGTCCAATCGTCGCTAAAATTTCCTTCACGCCGTAGTTGCACTTCTTCAGCAGATCCTCGTAAAACGCCACCACCGCCTTGAAACTCTCCCCGGTCTCTTCTTTCCAGAGTAGCCGATTCTTCCCGGTGTCCACAAAAACGAGATGTCCGATTTGTGTGAAATTCACACAGAACTCCTTTCCATCGTCGAACTTTCCTCGCACATGGTCATATTGAATACGGCCTGGCCGCGTCTGAAATGCTCGAGTTTGGGGTTGGAAACATGAGCACTTTTCTAGTTTTCGAGTTATTTATAGTCTCTCAAAACAGGCAGACTCACACAACACATGATTTCTATTGCAAAAATCTTCAGTGGACATCGAGCAGCCAGTCGTTGCTCAGTCTTCGAGCACATTCCCAGACGAATCAATGACTGACTGTCCAAAACTCCCATCAAGTGTCTCTTACAGTCCTCATTCAGCAGAGAGTACTGTGGAAATCCCACACCTTCGAAATGCTCCGCCAAAGATTCAAGCTCCTGGAATGAAAAAACGGATTATGAGAGAAACAGCGCAGCAACCGCAACGCGACCTACATGTTTAGCAGCTTTTAGTGTAATCGGTATGGGGAGTCGATACATTGCTGGACGTGCCATGTCGAAGACTGAAAATCGAAAATTTGTCAACGAGCCGAATTTTTTTTCAGTTAAATGTTCAAAAAACACGAATTTACTACAGCCAAATACATAAATTTTGCTCGCAAATTTTTGAATTGAAATCTCGAAAAGGCTGAAAAAACAATTTTCAAAAATATTATTCGAAAAACCTGGAAATAATCGATTGAAAAACCAGAAAAATGTTCAAAAAAGCGTTCAGGATTACGGTCACAACCGATTCACGTGTGTTGGTCTCGCAACGAAAAGCAAAAACCGGCGCGAAAACTTAAAATTGAACACGAGTCTCGAGATTTTTTTTCACTTGTTTTTTCTCAGGATTCAGTATTTTTTCCTGGTTTTTAATGGAAATTCAAGGAAAAGTAGTGTAAGAACAAGAAAAACAGTGAATACTGACATAATTTTGATGAAAACTCGCCTAATTTTCTATTTTTTCGCTTGTTTTTCGAAGAAAACTGATTTTTGCAGAAATGCGGTGGACTTTCATGTTTCTGGCTGTTTTCCTCGTCGCCACCGTCGATTCCTTCTCTATTCTATCGTTCATCCGCCATTCGGCAAAAAATGTGTTGGGACACTTCGGTAAATCGGCCGAAAAACATAAAAACAGGTGGAAAACCGCCGTAAGGCTCGTTTCAGTGTCCGGAATCGAATCCGTCGCCGATCGCTTTGTCGGCGTTCGACATGCCGATGTGCGTGAAACAATGCATACCGGCGATGGACAACTACGTCGCCGTTCTGAAGATGTCGCGAAATCCCGAGGCTCTGCGCTCTTTGTGCTCCAATGTGACCGAATCGGCGGAATGCGTTATTGCAGCCGGCTGCAAACGGGAATCCGTGGAAGCGTTTGCCTATTTTTCTCCATTCTTTTGCAAGATGGATTTGGATGGTCAGCTTTACTAGAAGAGTTCACCAAATGTACCCATCGATTTTCCAGAATTTTCGGCACACATCGCATGCGTGCAGGACTCGGCAAGTGAGCTGCAACACGATTGCGAGTCGGAATGCGCGTTTAATTCGGACACGAGCAAAGCGGCGACAAAGATGAACACCGACGAGCCGTTGAACATTACGCAGTGCGGCGAATGCTACAAGGAGAACATTGAGAAGCACTGTGTGTTCGGAGGAGAGGAGGACAGTCTGATCAGAACGACCCACTTTGCTACAATGATGTATTCTATGAATTACTTCATTTCTCTGTACGATTGTCTCGCTTATTGTGTGTAAAAATTTATTAGTTTGCTCCTTCTCCACCCCGCTGGTCGTCCACCGTTTGGCGCTGTATGGCTTTCGAATATTGCAATTAAATGTACCAAAATGAATTTGCTACACCAACTTCAAATTTTTACTTTCAATTTCTGATTAAAAAACCCGAATAAGCGGTGAAATATGCTTGAAAACCATCCAGGATTACGGTAGCAACCGATTCACGTGTGGTGGTCTCGCAACGAAAAGCTAGACTGGCGCGAAAATTGAAATTTGAACACTGGTCTCGAAACTTTTAAATAAAACTATTTTTTCCCGGTTTTTGATAAAAATTCGATCGACATTAGTGTGAAAACAGAAAAAACAGTGAAAATGATAAAATTTCGACAAAAATCCCCCTAAAACAGTGATTTTTGCAGAAATGCGGTGGATTCTCGTGTTTCTGCCGATTTTCCTCGTCTCAACCGCCGATTCCCTGTCGATTCCATCGTTCATCCGCAATTCGGTGAAAAATGTGATGGGAGATTCCGGTAAATCGCCGGAAACTATAAAAACAGGTGGAAAACCGGCGTAAGACTCGTTTCAGTGCCCGCAATCGTCGAAGAATCTGTCGAACGCGTTGAACTCGTTCGACTTGCCGCCGTGCGTGAAACGGTGCATCCCGACGATGGGCAACATCTACACCTTGACGAAGACGTTGCGAGATCCGGAGGCTCTGCGCTCGTTGTGCTCCAATCGGACCGCATCGGCGCAATGCGCTCTTGCAGCCGGCTGCGAAATGGAATCCGTGGACGCGTTCTCCACACTTTCTCGATTGATGTGCGCCACCATTAATTTCGATGGTCAGTTGTGCAAAAAGAACACCACCTAAAGTTACCCATCGATTTTCCAGAATTTTCGGCACACATCGCATGCGTCCAGGACTCGGCAAGTGAGCTGCAACACGATTGCGACGCGGAATGCGTGCTTCGTTTCGATCGCTCGATCATAACGGAGAAGGAGGCGTTCAACGTTACGACGTGCCGCAACTGCTACAAGGAGAGCATTGAAAAGTACTGCGCGATCGGAGAGGAGAACACTGTGTTCAGAATGGATCGCTTCGTATTGATGATGTATCTTATGAACTTCTTCATTTCTCTGTACGATACTATCGCCGCTTGTGTTTAAATATTAGTTTGCTTCTTCTCCACAACACTGGTGCATCGTTTGGCCCTTTCTGACTTTCGTATATTGCAATTAAATGCTCCAAAATAAATTTACTCAGCACTTTCAATTTTTTCCTTGCAATTTCTGATTGAAAATCCCGAAAAAGCGGTGGAAAATAATTCAAAAAACAGACCAGGATTACGGTCGCAACCGGTTCACGTGTGATGGTCTCGCAACGAAAAGCTAGACGGGCGCGAAAATTTAAATTTGAACACGAGTCTCGAAACTTTTTAGACCTTTTTTTTCAGTTTCATCCGATTTTGTCTCAGTTTTTTGTGGGAAATTCGATCAAAATTGGTGTAAAAACAAGAAAAACAGTGAAAACTGACATAATTTCGATGAAAACTCGTCTAAATCTTGACTTTTTCGCTTACTTTTCATAATAAGCTGATTTTTGCAGAAATGCGCTGGCTTCTCGTGTTTCTGCCGATTTTCCTCGCTCCCACCGCCGATTCCCTGTCGATTATAACGGTCCTCCACGATTCGGTTAAAAATATGACGGAACTTTTCGGTAAATCGCACGGAAACTATAAAAACAGGTGGAAAATCGCCGTAAGACTCGTTTCAGTGCCCGGAATCGAACAACATGTCGGACGTCTTCACCCGGTTGCATGACGTCGTGCCGACGTGCGTGACACGGTGCATGCCGAAAATGGACTCCATCTACGCCTTGCCGAAGACGTTGCGAAGTCCGGTGGCTCTGCACCAATTGTGCGCCAATCTGACCGAATCGACGGCGTGCGCTACTGCAGCCGGCTGCAGTAGGCTCGCCGTGAACGCGTTCTCCAGAGCTTTTCAATGGATGTGCATGAATGATTTGGACGGTTAGTTGTGCTAGACGAATTCACCTAAAATCCATTGATTTTCCAGAAATTACTGGGCAAATCGCGTGCATTCAGGATTCGGCGGCGGATTTGCACGTAAAATGCGAGTCGGAATGCGCGATTCGTGAGAAAACGATCGATGAGCTGGCGGCAAATGGCATCGACGAGAAGCTGTTCGACGTTCGGGCGTGCGGCGTCTGCTACAAGGAGAACATTGAGAAGTACTGCGAGATTGGAGAGGATCAGAATCTGATCCAAACGATCATCGTTGTCTTTATGGTTTCCGTGATTAATCTTATCGTTTCTCTGTTTGATACCATCGTTTCTTGTATGTAATTATTTTGCTCCTGCTCCACAACACTAATTCGCCGTTTGGCACTGTCTCACTTTCGAATGTTGCAATTTGATGTACCAAAATGAATTTACTACACCACTTCCAATTTTTTCCGTCCAAGTTCTGATCAAAAATCCCGAGAAAACCGTGGAAAATGTTTGAAAATCGACCAGGATTACGGTCGCAACCGATTCACGTGTGTTGGTCTCGCAACGAAAAGCTAGACCGGCGCGAAAATTGAAATTTGAACACAGCACTCAACATTTTTTTGAACTTGGTTTCTTCAGTTTTCCTTTGATTTTTTCCCGGTTTTTCGTTGAAAATTCGATTAAAATTAGTGTAAAAACGAGAAAAGCAGTGAAAACTGACAGAATTTTAATGAAAACTCTGCAAAATCTTGATTTTTACAGAAATGCGGTGGATTCTCGTGTTTCTGGCGGTTTTCCTCGCTCCCACCGCCCATTCCGCGTCTCTTCGGGCGACCGCCGACGATTCGGCGAACATTGTGTCGAAAATTCTCGGTAAATCGCCCGGAAACCGGAAAAACAGATGGAAAAACCGCCGAAAGGCTCGTTTCAGGGCACGGATTCGATGAATCTGACGCACTTCTTCACGTCGTTCGACATGCCGACGTGCCTGCGACGGTGCATGCCGACGATGGACAACATCGGCGCCGTGCTGGAGACGTCGCGGAGTCCGGACGCTCTGCGCTCCATGTGCTCCAATCTGACCGAATCGACGGAGTGCGCCACGGCGGCCGGCTGCAATTCTCTCTTTGTGGGCGCTATTTCCAACGCTTTCCAATTCATGTGCATGGATAATTTGGATAGTTAGTTGTACACGAGAGAATTCACCACATTTCATTTGGTTTTCCAGAAATATCGGCGCAAATCGCGTGCATGCAGGACTCGGCCGGAGATTTGCAACAAGAGTGCGAGTCGGAATGCGCGGTGCAATCGGAAATGATCGAGAAGGCGGCGAAGAAGGGCGCCGACGAGCTGTTCAACATGGAGAGCATGTGCAACTCGACGGCGTGCCTCGCCCACTGCTACGAGGCGAACATTCAAAAGTACTGCGAGATTGGCGAGGAGAACAATCTGTTCGACACGATTTTCTCGCAACTCGACGCGCTCGAGGAGCAGAAGCCCGGCATCTTCGGCGTGCTCGACAAGAAGAGGACGAGCGAGAAGAAGGGCATCGGAAAGCTGATCGGGTGGATGTTGCCGAAAGGATGCGACGACGAGACGCTGAAGATCAAGATTCCGAAGAAACTGCCGATGCCGGACGTGCCCAAATCGGTGGGGAAACAGCAGATGGTCGGCAGTGAGAAGAGCAGCCAGAAGAGCAGCCAGAAGACGGACGTTCCGAAGAACACGATGGCTTCGGAGCAGAAGAAGGAGGCGCTGATGACGGCGAACGCGAAAACGGCGAATTTCTCGTCGGCGGCAGTGTTGGTCGGCGGAAAAGTGCAAACTTTGCAGTGCCAGATGCTCGACTCGAAGGGCGAACCGCTGAAAACACCGGGATTCGAGCGCATCTACGAAATTCTCCAGGTTTTTCAAAATTCTAACGTCTTCTCTTGATTCCCCCCATTTTCAGGAGCACTTTGACAAGAAATCGGCGGCGTCGACGACTCCAAAGCCCGCTTCCGAGGAGCCGAAAGTGCGCACGTGCCGTGAAACCGAGGAGTCCGCGGAGCCGAGATCCTCGAGCTCTGCGACGATCGGAGCCGCGATTCTCGCCGTTTTCCCTCTTTTTGCGGCTGTTTACTTGTAGATTTTCTCAAAACTCACTCAAATTTACTCACTTTTGTAAATATTTATTGACTGATTGTAAAAGATTGCATGAATTGAAGGCATTTTCCCTCCATTTGCTCTTTCCGAATTCTGTGGAATCTAGAAATCCATTTTTGAATATCTCTCTCTCCCTATCAGATTTAAAGTGTAAAGCACTCGCAGAGAGCGCCCCAAATGTCCGGAGTCTACACGCAGAAGACGTCGATGTCGGCGACGCAGCCGGCCAAGATGCGACGCTTCACGTCCGCCTCGCAGATGCCGCCGGAGATGGCCGCAGTCGCCGCGTGGCACTTTGGCAAACAGCGCGCCGCCGAAGCCGTCGAGCAGGAGACGCAAAAGAAGCGGAACGACGCGGCGGCACGCCGAGAGGAGCGACGCGCGCGTGACGCCCAAGACGCGGCCGCCATCGAGAAGGGACTCGAGCCCGAGATGAGAATGCCCCAATTGGTACGTGCTATAGTAGGAAAAGTGGCGAATCGACTGAAAAAAAAACGGAGAAAGTTCGGTGAAATCTTCTTCCAATTTCAATTTTCAGCGATCAAAAACGCCTAAATACCATCGGGAAAGTCCAGGAATTGAAAATTAGTACTTTCCGCTATTGAATTGCCATAGTCATCAAAAATCTAGCGATGTAGTTCAATTTTATACATTTTAGGCCGAAAATCACATAAAATCATGGAAATATTGTCTTTTTTTAGCCGACAGTGTAGAAAAATTTCCCTGAATCGGCATAATCGGCAAATCAGTTTTTTTGCCGATTTTGCGGACATTGAAGTCCCGAAAACTGCCAATTGTACTGATTTTTGATTCCGGGGAGTTTTCTGTGGTATTTAGCCATTTTTATCCGCTTAATGTTGAAATCGGTAGCCTCGGGAGACATTTTTGCCCAGTTTGTCATGAAAAATTCATGGTTTCGTTCTCGATTTCAGCGCGAAGAGCACGCTCGCAAAATCCAGTTCTGCCGCCTAGTGGAGGCGCGCAATCGTGACGAGTACGAGGACGGCGGCTCGGAGACGGACATCTCCGAAGGATCGGACGGCCACTATTCGGACGAGACGAGCGAGGAGCGGCGCGCGCGCGTCGCCGGCGTCGAGGAGCAGAAGGCGAAGCGTATTCAACGTCTTCGCGAGATTCAGATGAAGAACGGCATCAAGCATTAGATAGTTCTCGTGTCTTTTTAGTGCTATAGTTTAGTGTCAATCGCTAATTGTGACGATGAAGTGGTTGCTGTTTTTTTTTTTGAAGGACACATCCATTGTTCTGCGTCCTTATGTTTATCTTTGTGTCTGCATTGCGCGACCTCGGATGGCGCTTCTCTTCCGATGTCTGCGCCTCTCTCGCTTTTCAAATTGCGTTTTCAAATTTTTTTGAATTTTATCTCGTTTTACTCTCACTTTTCATGCCTTATTTCTGGTGGCAAACGGGTTTTTCGTTCAGAGATGGATCAAACTTCGGGTGAACAGGTGCAGTTCGATGAGGAGGTCGAGGAGAAGCCTGGAAAACGTTTGGCTACGCGAAAAGTGAGTTTTTCCTTTGAATTTATTGTTTTTCGCATAGAGGTCCACAATGTTCGAATTCAGGAGATGAGATCCCTGCGCGACCACTTCTTCACATTCCCCGGTTGGCACCACCTCAACGAGAATTGCCGTATGCGAATCGTGGGAAAGTTGCCGCTCCGCGAACGCTATCAAATGATGATGTGCTCGGAGCGAACGTGCCGGCTGGTGAATTTCGTGCCGCTCCCTGTTCGATCAATCTCGATCCAAGACAAGTTCCGTCCGGCGTTCTCGAAACTCAAACCGGACGCCAAAAGTGTGACGGTGGCGTTGTCGTTCACTCCCGTCGAACGCTGCTACGAACTGGTGTTCTCGCAGCACAACTCGTCGACGCTCATCGAGTGGTGCGGTCAGAACTACGGAAGCAGCATGATCGCCGACACCAACTACTACGAAAAGGCGGTGAAGTTTGCGATAATATGGATGTTTCGCGCGGACTACAAGTTCGAGGAGCTCACCGTTGAGCTTCATCGACAGCCGCACTTGCTGCGAAAGAGTCTGGCGCCGTTGAACATTGAAAAGTTCGAGCGGTGCACCAAACTGTGTATCGGCGCACGGGACGAGCAGTCGATCAAGTTCTGGTTGAATAAAGTGACCGATCGGCTCGATGCGCTCCAAATAACCTCGTTCTGTCAGGAGGAGCGAATGTTTGTGATGTCGCGAGAGCTGCTGAGCGGGCGTCACGTGACACAGTGCAACAAGCTCTATCTGCAGTGTCACGCCGATCTCGAGGATGCCGAGTTTGCAAAGTTGACGGCCAACGTCGTCCGCCTCCACTCGTTCTCGATGACCGAACGCGGAATCAACGAATATCTCAAGAATTGGGCGGCCGGTCGTGGCGCGGAGAACATTCAAGAAGTGGCGATCGGCATGAGCCCGATGCTCGACGCCGCCAAAATTCTGGCGGGACTCGAAGACGTGACGACACAGTGGAATGCGAAGTTTGTCAGCGGGTCGAACGGCTGTCGCGCCGGCGCCTACTATCAGATCGAGAGCCAAGTGAAACGCTTCACGAGTGTCACATTGTGCATCTTCCCGAGCAGTGTCGTGATTTACGGGATGGGCGAAGGTTCGTTCTTAACTTTACTGTCAATTATTGATTGATTGTTACATTGATCTTGTTTCTCTGTTGAATATCATCGTTGTTGGTTTTTTTGTTACGATGAATGTTTTCTCTTCCAGTCTGATGGTTTTTATTTGAAAATTAAAATTAAACAACAAAAAAACGAGATACAACACTGAGATACAGGAAAGTGCACAAAACACGAGTTCACCGTTTCAAATCGAGCAAAGTCTTGGCTGCCTCGATGTCATCTTTGGTGACCACCTTGACACGTGGCACCATCGCGGGCGGCTCGTCCGCCAACTGTCCCGCTTCCTCGTCGATTTGCGTCTGGAGGCGGCGAATAAGGACGCGATTCTCGCGCTCCATCGCCTCCATATCGCGAATTCGTTTGCTGGTCGACTCGCGGACGTCGCCTTCGTTCAACGCCTTCATCTTGAGCGTCTCGAGTTCGGCGCAAAGACGCGCGTTGCGTTGCTCGATCGACGTCTTCAACCCTTTCCACTCGTCGACGCACCACTCCGTTGATGTCCGATTCGCCGCTCCGACCGTTGGCTGCGGGTTTTGTGTTCTCATCTGAAAATAGCAATGGGTCTCGAACGGAAAATCCGGGAATCCCTATTTCAATGCAACTGAGAGAGAGAGAGCGTGAGAGAGAAAGGGGAAAAGAAAAAAATGAATACATGGTGGCTTCTTATCTAATTCCTCTTGGTTACAAAGAAAAAAAGATAAGGAAAATGATAGAGGAGAACAAGAAATAATGGCAGAAAAGTCGGGAGGCAGGGGGAAGGCCTCGCACACCGCTCACTTACGCTCACACTCAAAAACACTCACCACCCCCCTCTTTCCCCCGTGTGTCGATTTCTTTAGTCATCTGGGCCACCCCTCGACGATGTGTGTGTGTGTGTGTTTTTTGGAGGTCTTCGCACACTCACGGACACACACACATGCACTCACACTTGCACTCACTGCCAAAGTTTTTGGGCATGTGCCGACGGGCTATCGGTTTTTTGGGCCTAAAAAATTTGAAACGAACGGCTAAGAGTCGGTCGATTGCTCAATTTGTAGGGATTTGGACGGTCTATTCCTTAGAATTTAATGGGATATTGTGGGATTTTTTGTTTGGCTGGAAAAACGCGAAAAATCGGGCTGGGTCAGGCCTAGCGGGGGTTTTGGGCAGTTTTTGAAAAGAAAACTAATCGTACATGATTATAGTAGATTTTATAGGATAAACCGGGAACATAACTACAATTTAGATGGTTGACTGGCTCGAAGGAATTGAAAAAAAATTTTAGGCCCAAAAAACCAAATTTGTCAATTTTTTAACATTGAATTGAAAAAAATAATTTTTTCTCAGACTCTTAATTTTTAGGCTCTTAACTTTGAATCAGTTCTCCTAATTTTCTAATGAAAAATGGTTACTTTGCAAAGAAAATAGGATCCCCTCAAATTTGTCATGACTTGAACGACGCTCCGTTATAACGCCTCACGTTATTTATTTTTTCACCCAGCCCGCCATTTTTTACCCCGTTTTTTTGGATTTTGATGAAATTCCTGTCATTTTTCGTAAAATTCAGCAGTTTTTAGTTTTAATTAGTCATTTTGAACCGAAATTGATGGCCTAGAAATTGCAACTTCGGTCATGGTCTCGCAACGAAAACTGCCGTTTTTCGGTGTCGATTTACGAGCTGAAAAACGTTTTTTTGGAGGAAAAATAATTGTTTTTCAGATGTTTCTTCTTCGGAAATTTTCGAAGAAAAGGGATGAACTGATTGCTGAGAAGGTAAATTTTTTTTGGAAAAATGGAAAAAATTTTTTTTTTGCTGAAAATGGACGATTTTCAGGTGTTAATTCCGAGCAGTGATTTGCAATTTTCCGATGACTCGGCGAGCAAGGATTGGCGAAAAAAGGCCACTGCAGTGGTTAGTATGAAAACAATTGAAAAAAAAAAATTCCAAAAAATTTTTTACAGGAGCTCGAATCGTTGCGCGCGTTTCATGCGAATCAAAACTTTCCGGACTATCGAGAGTTGAACATCGACTGTAAACGTCACGTGACAGAGTTACTGTCGACAAAAGCACGCGTCCGTCTCGCGATGTGCGGAACCGAGGAGCGCGCGCTGTTGGACCGATTTATGTCGTTGGCGCGAAAATTGTCCGTCTCGGCCGGAGGCAACGCCTTCAGATACCAGATGACGTTCGCCGACGGCGACGTGCTCGAAGCGATTCTGTCGCTTGACGGCAAGAAGGTGTTGATGGGGGGCACGAAGAAGATTCGCACGATCAAGAAGCCGTCGCAATTCTACGAGATCGCCGCCGAGATTCTCGAATCGATGCTTATCGTGTTCGGAGCCGTCATTCAGGAGCTCCATGTCGGCACGAAATTTGTGAGTTTTTCCCTATTTTAAAACGAGAAACGGGCTGATTTGATAAGATGCAACAAGCGGAATATGCGGAGTATCGTACTGTCGTCGATTATTTCGAGAAAAATGGGTCTAGATTCCAGAAAACACTCGAGCGGCTGATAATAGCGGATGCGAGTGAAAAACCAAGCCCTAGCTAATTTGATAAGATAGCAATGAGAGTGACAAGCGGAGTGTCGTACTGATGTCGATTATTTCGAGAAAAAATAGTCTAGAACACACTAAAACGGTAGGGTGAGCTTGTATTTACTAGTTTTCTTCAATGGAGCTAAATTGATAAGTTACGAACAAACGGAGTGTCGTACTGACCAAACTTTTTTCTTGAAAAAGAGATTCTGAACACACAAACACGACTGGTCGAACTTGTAGTCACCAGTTTTTTCTCTATCGGAGCAAATTAGATAAGTTACAAACAAGCGGAACTAGCGGAGTGTCGTACTGACCAACCCCGTTCTTGCCTCTTTGAACGCCGATTTTCGCCGTGGCCGAACTTTTTCAATTCCCAGGCCACAAGTCCACATTGCAGGGTGACTACGCGATGGACAAACTCACAAAAGTGCCGATGATGTCACGACTACAAAAAGTGTGTCTGCTCAACACGGAGCACATCGGTTTTTGGCTCGACAAAATGCCGACGGGGCTCGACGAGTTGTCGTTTCGACGTCACGAAGAGAAGTACAACGTACCGCCCGGGTTTCGCGAAATGCTCGACGTCTTCGGGAAAGATGACAACGATCCGAAGATCGACGTGCGACACGTCTTCCTGACGCCACAAGTGCGTACGGCGAAACGGCTCGACGACGACGGCGGATTCAAGGAACTGGACGTCGAACACGTGTCACGTCTTCAGATGACGTCCGGACACCTCGCGTCACATGTCACGTGTCACGCCATCAACGCCTATCTGAAGCGGTGGCAGAGTGGAGAAGGAGCGACGGGACTTGAAAGAGTCGATATGTGCACTGCGAAACATCTGGATTGGAAGACCGTTATTGAGGGTCTCGACGCACAGGCTCCTGAAGACGTGCACGCCGACGCCTTCAAGGTGTTGGAACGATTTGTGGTGGCGAGCAAGGTGGCCGAGTGTCCCGAACGTCTTCTTCTCGAGTTTCACAATACCCGTGTCCAAATTTCGCGCTTATCTTGAAAACGGAAAGAGCTATCAGAAAATGGTCAACAACAAAAATGTAGGTCACAGTGTGAGGAGCATTGTGACAGTTGACCACTTTTCTGTATCTCTGCTAGTTTCCAAGATATGGCCCCATGTGCGATGGAGCACATTTGCATTCTCACCCCCCGATGTCTGCGTCTCTCACTCTCTCTCCCCGTTTCTCTCCTAGTCGGTTTTTTTTTTCAAATGTTTTATTTACAATTGGTGAATGGTTTGCGCCTCGTTTTTTTTTTTGTATTACGCAATATTTCACATTCCCCTTTTTCACCTCTTTTTAATTTTTTAATAATGAAAATATGAATTAAGTTAGGCTAATTGTCAATTTTCACATATTTATTTGAAAATTGTTTTTATACTGATGTGGTTTGAATTTCAATGATTTAGAGATGAATATGACGAAGGAAAATGTGGAAAAGTCGAAAATAGCCATTGAAAAGGTAAGGGGGTTTGTTTCGGTAGGGTGTAGCAGGGGGTGGTGAGTCCGCCCTACCGAGGTTTAACCTGAAAGAGCCTAAGCCTAGGCGAAGCATTGTCTTGTGATGTGAGATAACAACGTATACAACCGACAAGTTTATTATAAACGCCACCGGGGGCGAGGGTTCGCTAACCGCCCCGTCCGGTACCGACGCGGTCCGACGTGAGCGGCGGTAGTAGCTGCTACCATGGCACTCATGGCCTAACGCTGACGAAGCTCCTCTCATGACAGAAGTGGTGTTCGGTTGCAAGGTCGACTGTAGTCGCCGCCTTTCATTGGAGGAGTCGGCGCGAGCCGTACTCCTTTAGAACAGGGATCGGCGATAGCCGTCTCCTGTGAGTGGGGAGATCGGGAGAACCGTCTCCTCCTGTGAGTCTGCCTTATTGCGGCTTTGCGAGTTTGTGAGAACTGAAGCTTCCAGAGAAGCTTCACCATTATCGAGTATTCTGGTAACCGGGTGAGTGGGTTAGTAGGCTACTAGGACCGGTCACGTCACGTAAAAGGACCGTCCGTGAGAGTCACGGAATGCCTTCACGTACGGTTGTGAGGAAAAGTATAAGTACACGTCGAGAAGGTGGGACATGACTCTGGTTGAGGAAGGAGGAGCCCTTCTACTTCCGCAACACTGGGGGGCTGACTTGAAACTGCGATGTAATCGTCAGTTTCGTCTGACTTTGCGTGTTCTTCGTGCTCAATTGGTAGCAACTCAGAAGTTTCGATCGTAGCTTCAGAAGGAGCTGGGCTGGGAGCCGAGGCGTTGCCCGTTGTTTCGAGTTGTGATGGGATACCTCGTGAGTATCCGTCATCGTTCGAGTTATGAGCACCAGTTGTGGGCTCTGTGAGTGAACGCTTTTGGCGATCGTTTCTAGTCGTAAAAGTACTGATAAGCTGCGAGTTTGGCGAGTTTGTCGACGTGCTCTCTTTCGGGGAGCCGTCGGTGACCGTAGTCACTTTATTGCTGCTCTGGGGTTTCAATCCCCGTTTCTCGAAAAAATTCGAGAACGCTCGCTTTGTTCTCGCTGATTAACTTCAGCAGTTCCTTCGTCTCTTTGTCTTGGCAAATGGACGAGTGATGATTTTCGTCGCAAATGACGCAACGGGTTTTCGAGTTGCAGTCATCTGTATTATGGAGGCCTAGGCAGATCCTGCAGTGGCCTTGGCTGTTGACTGACTCCTCCTTTTCTTCGGAAGAGAGGGGGCACTCGGCTCCACTGTGGTCCTCGTCGTCGCAGAAGACGCACGGGGTATCATGGTATGGGCGAGTGTCGGCCTTTTGCGAGTCCGTATAGTGGATCTCGTTGACCGGGTGGGACGATTTCTTTTTGTCGTCAGCTTCTTGGAGCACTCGTTGTTCCGAAACTTTATTTCGGACGAGGCGAACAACTTCGTGGAACGTTTGTCGGCGTGCGCGCGCCTGAATGAGTACGTCTTCCATGACAAACTTCGGGAGCTTGTTGACGAACGTATGCAGTACGATCGGATCATCAACGTTGACTCCATTCATTGCCAAACTATTGGCAACACTGAGATGTTTCATTACATCTTTCTCCATCTGTGTGAAGTCATTCTGCTCGAACGGCAGTGAGAACCAGAGGAGTTTGTTGTGCTCCAGCCGATCCGACTCTCGGTTATACACCATCTCCAGATGATCTTTCAGAAGTTCGTAATCGTCGTGGTTCATGGCGGTCGTCGTAATGACCGCTCTGGCCTCTCCGGTCAAGAGTGATATCAAAAGGCTGTGCTTGATTCGCACATCAAGATGCTCGTTGTCATCGACCAGCGCGTTGAACATCGACCTGAACAAGGCGTACTTGTCCAGATCACCGTCAAACGGTGCGATTGTGTCGCGGATGTTTCTGACGTCTTCCGCGTTGGTTTCATAATTGCTGGTTTTCATTAGAGTGGGCGTGTTCCGCTCCTGGGTAGGTCCCTGTTGCTTCTGGGGATACTGATGATACTGTGGTGGCGGTGAGGTGAGCTGACCGTAACCGCTGATCGTATAGTTCTGAGCGGTTTTGCAGTAGCCGTGTTGATGTTGCGGGACCGTGTACTGACTGGGCGTGTGAAGAGGTCCCTTCAGTGGTCCACGGTGGTCTTGCCGCTTGTGTCTCTTGGAGACTTGTGAATAGTCGCTCAGACTAGTGGAAGGCGATATTCTGTTCGACGACACGTTGCGCTGTGAGCTGAGCACAGTTTGGGAATCGGTGGAGCGGACTTTTTTGTACGAGCCGTATTGATTCTTTTTTGCGCAGCTCTTGATGAGCGTCATTTCGTCTTTCAGTTGTTGAATCGCGTGGTTCTGTTGGCGTACAGATTCGATGTGCAGTGTGTGCATGTTGTCGGTTATCATGTCCACTCTGCGATTGATGTCGTTGGACAGTTTTTGCAAGGTTTTTTCTAGCGCTACGATGTAATCGGGCTTCGTTTCCTTGTTGTGGCTCGGACTCGCCGTTTTTGGAGATCCGGTCTTTCTGGACGTCATTGTTGGCGTGTCGGTCTCGTGTTTTTCCGACGAGCCGTTTTTATGCGAGTGGGTTCGCTGGGAACCTGGCCCTCTCAAGTTCGCGGTCATGTCTTTCTTTGAGACTGACTCGTTCGGCTCGGTGGCCATCTCTTTGTGTGCCTGATATCTGTCATCGAGGCTGTTATTGCTGCTTTCGGCCGGTGGATCACCGCTCAACGGCTCGTTAGAGTCGTTGGGTGAGTCAACGGGGCGCAATCGCGGCATGTTTTCTCTCAGCGGCGTGTACACCTGGTTAACGTCGCTTGGGATCGCGTTGGCGAGCCCGATTTCGAGCTCATTTGCTCTGGTTGCGAGCTCGTTGATGAGTCTACTGAATTCTCTTTCCTGCATATGTAGCAGTAATTCATTGATATTATTGAGCCTTGTAGCTGGCATTCTGGAGAGCTGGGGGTGCTCATCAAGTATTCTGCCCATCTCTGTGGCGTCATGCTTTTTTCGCATGGTTTGGAGTGCGTCTTTGACGTATTCGAGGCTCTCTGCGAGCATTTCGTAGTATTCTGGATCCTGAGGATCGGCACGGAAGAGCATCGAGCTTGTGCTCGTCAGAATCTTGCGTGCTCCGTTGGCACTCCTAGTGAGTGCGCTTTTCAGTTCGCGGAGGGTGTTGTACTCCGGCTTTCTTCCCTTGTTCCCGCTTTTCGTCATTTTTCGTTCGATTGAGAGTCCTTGTCGCGAGGTTCAGACGCGATGGTTGCTTCGGATGATCCGATGTTCGACCAAGCAGAGAGTGATCTGTAATGAATCGAATCGAGCGTGGTAACGTTTTGTGCAGCGTAGTTGCAAGATAATAGAACGACGCGCACAGAATTGGGACATTTCGACAAAATGGGAGAAAGGAAAAGGTGTGTAAAAAAAATTGCTGTCTGTTGTTAATGGACAGAAGCTTGTTAGAAGTATTGGTACTTCTGATGTGTGCGCTTTACTTCTCTAGGTGAGATACGCGTGTGGTCAGAGAGGGACGTCCGGTACTGGGGGACGGGTTAATGGCCTTCTACTCTTTTGGCTGACTGGTTAATGATTTACGTCTCCACAGGTGTTGCACTATCTGAGTGTCAGCGAGACGGTTCGAGATCTCCGATGTTTAGGATTCAGACTGCGAGAGGTGTTCATTGGCTCCGCGTTCCTAGGAGACTGCTATTTCGCTTATGCTAGCTTTCTGTTTCTGTGGAAATAGCTACCTATTGTTCAAGAGTTTCTCTACCTCCGATTGGCGGTTTGGGCCCGTGCCTTTCGGATTTCGGTCTGCTCTCTGGCAATAGACTCGGTCAATTGATGCTGTTGACGACCTTGTCTTTGTGTTAATAGATGCAAGATTTGAGCTGTCATTTGCTCTCTCGCTTATCGGGTTGTTTAGTTACCCTTGGTGGCACCGTCTGTTAATAGGACGTTATTTATCGGTTTCTGACCGAATGCCGAGGTCTGATCAACGTGCTATTTGAATGCGCACTCAATTGACAGTGAGCACTGGGTCGCTGCATGAAGCAGATGGTCGCCCTCTCAACGATATTCGCTGCACGTCATCCGGATTCCGGAAGAGGCGTCCCACTTCTGGAGTTGATGTCGTCGGCAGCAACGTCGCCGCAGAGAGGCGGCGTCCGCTCCTTGCATGACCGTTGTGTGCTGATGATTCCTGTCTCTCTAAACTGCTGTAACGCGCGATCGAATTATCCTACTGTGAGTCCTAGACGTAGGCGTGACTAGAAAAGACGGCTGGCTGTAGTCTACACCAGACACTAGCACGGCTAGGCTGGATTTATGTGCCACTAGACTGTGAGTCAGAGTCAATTTTTCCGGCCCACCGACTGTCTTCGGACTCCTCCTGCACGTCATCGATCTGCTTCCGGAACAGGCTCCGACCTCTCGGCGGTTGCTGGTTCGAAGCAGGCTTCTGACGCGGCAATCTACTTCCGGAATAGGCTCCGTCCTGTCGGCGGTTGGCTGGTTCGAAGTAGGCTTCTTCCAAGACGATCTGCTTCCGGAACTGGCTCCATCCTGCTGATGGTTGGCTGGTTCGAAGTAGTCGTCCGAAAATGCAATCTGCTTCCGGAACCGACTCCGTCCTGTCGGCGGTTTGCTGATTCGAAGTAGTTGTCTGGCGATGCGGGAGTGTTGTCGTGGGAGAATCCGATGGTGATATGGTAGTGGAGGAGACAGGTGCTGAAACGAATGGCGCAGAAGCGCTGTTGTGTTTCTTTGTACTTCGCTCTGACTGTAGAGGACACGTGTACAACGCGCCTGTGGCGCTCGTGTGCTCGAAGTGTGCTGATTGGCGTTGCCTGATGTTTTGGAGGCTTTGCCGTGTTGGTTATCGGTGGTTCATTTTTGCCGCGGTGTCTGAGTTCACCTTGGCGTGTTACAATTATTCAGAAGGGCATTCGTATTGGCGGGTGTTTAAGGGCCGCCGCGGCTTTCTTCTATTTGCCACTGTCCCGCACTGCCCTGTGCGGAATAGAAGGGCCTTTTTCATGCACGAGTGTCTGTCTTGCTGGTTTCTCAGTTGTCGCTTTGTCGGGGCTCGTGGGCCAAATGTGTATCTCTTCTCTCACACCGTCTTTTGACGTGCTGTGCCGGGTTTCACGGGCGTTCAAGTCACCTGGTTTGGTCCAATTCTGACTCGTCTTTTCGACTTGTCTTTATGATTGGCCGATGCACCGTGTTTCGGTGCTCGGTGTCCAAATAGGTGTTTTTGATAAGTTCTCTTTCATTAGGCCGATGCACCATGTTTCGGTAGGGTGTAGCAGGGGGTGGTGAGTCCGCCCTACCGAGGTTTAACCTGAAAGAGCCCAAGCCTAGGCGAAGCATTGTCTTGTGATGTGAGATAACAACGTATACAACCGACAAGTTTATTATAAACGCCACCGGGGGCGAGGGTTCGCTAACCGCCCCGTCCGGTACCGACGCGGTCCGACGTGAGCGGCGGTAGTAGCTGCTACCATGGCACTCATGGCCTAACGCTGACGAAGCTCCTCTCATGACAGAAGTGGTGTTCGGTTGCAAGGTCGACTGTAGTCGCCGCCTTTCATTGGAGGAGTCGGCGCGAGCCGTACTCCTTTAGAACAGGGATCGGCGATAGCCGTCTCCTGTGAGTGGGGAGATCGGGAGAACCGTCTCCTCCTGTGAGTCTGCCTTATTGCGGCTTTGCGAGTTTGTGAGAACTGAAGCTTCCAGAGAAGCTTCACCATTATCGAGTATTCTGGTAACCGGGTGAGTGGGTTAGTAGGCTACTAGGACCGGTCACGTCACGTAAAAGGACCGTCCGTGAGAGTCACGGAATGCCTTCACGTACGGTTGTGAGGAAAAGTATAAGTACACGTCGAGAAGGTGGGACATGACTCTGGTTGAGGAAGGAGGAGCCCTTCTACTTCCGCAACAGGGTTACTGTTGGTAATTAAAGCGGTTTCTTTTGGACGAAAAACGAGAAATTTTGAATCACCCGGGCTTATTTGATAAGATACGAAAAAGCGGAATGAACGGAGTGTCGTACTAAACAATTACAGTTTTTCGGTTTCTTGATTTTTCAGCTTGAGGTTTTTGGTTTAAAATGAACATTGTTTGTAAAAGGATGTAGAAATCGGCTGAGAATTCGTACAATTTCCAGGAGATCGACTCGCTTCTGGAATTCCACAACGGTCACGGTCACGGCCTCGTCACATACGCCCAACTTGACGAGCAAGGTCAAAGACGCATTGTAGAGCTGCTCGACACGAAAACCAAAACGAGATTCGGAATGTGCTCGAAACAGGCGAGCCGGTTGGTGGAATCATGTGCGGAGAGTGTGAAGAGCATCGAGATTTACGATAAGATCCATGGAGAAAAGGTACTCAAATTTTGGATCAAAATGACTTTATTTTGCTTTGTGGAAGCCAAAAATCACGTTTTGACGCTCAATTTCGCAAAAAAATCGTGTTAGTACGACACTCCGCTCATTACGCTTCTCGCTAACTTATCAAATTTGTACAACAGCGTTAAAATTACCATTCACGACGTTTTTTAATCATCTTCCGCAGAAAACTATCGTCAAAATAAGCCTAAACTGATAGTGAGAGGTTTGCCTGCAAGTACGATACTCCGCTCTTTACGCTTAGTGTTAACTTATCAAAATCGTACTTAAAGTGCTAGAATTACCATGCACAACGTTTTTATGCCATTTTCCACAAGAAAAATCAGCGCAGCGCAAAAAAGTTACTTTTCAGTACGACACTCCGCTCATGACGCTTGTTGCTATCTTATTATTTTCGTAAATTCAGATCAGCGTGATAGTGAAAGTGAGATTGAATGGTGGAGATGAAGAAGAGCTAAAAGACGTCAACGATGAAAGTGACGACGACGATCTACACGACGAAAAGAATGCGTTTCAGATGAAGTTCGAACAGCGTCTAGGAGTGGATGATGAAGGCGTCGTGATGATGGTTTGCTCCAATCCAAAATATCGATTGATCCACACCTTCTCCAACTTTTCAGCTAAACAGTGTTGACGTCACTTCGAGCAAAACCCACGACGATCGTTTTTCGATCAACTTCACCGATCGAGGCGTTCAAATGCTTCTCCGACGCGGACAACCGCTGAAAATCGCGACAGACAACTGCTATGACGTGGCAGTGCGATGGTTTGAGAAGTGGCTCAATCGGAGCGAAATGAGCGTCGCGAGAATTGCGGTGAAGTTTCATTTTGTGAGTCTCTTAAAGGGGGTGTGTATGTAGTTGAAATGGATCTTTACTGAACTTCCAGGCCAACTATCCATTTGTTGGAAGCACCATAATCGGACGTCTTCTGAACCTTCGTTGTGCTGAAATTGTGGCCACTGAAACGCAAGCGGAGCTCGAGTTTTGGCTCCGAAAGTTTCCGGCCAAACTGGAGAAGTTGGTGGTGTCACGTCGATGGAATCTCTTCGTCGACGATTCTGAATCTCCCCCGGTGACGTTCCCTCCTCTTGACGTCTTCAACTTCCAAGCGAAAAGGTTCGTTTGTGAACTGCCGAACACCATCGACGACGGCCAACTTCTGAGCATGTTTCCTGTCACGTCCGTCATTCATCACGCTCGCAGGATCACATACGGCGGCGTCAACGCCTTCTTGAAGCGACTACAGACCGAGGAGGGCGTCGTCGACGGATTCCGGCGGCTCGAGTTGCGACATGTGCCACGAGACGAGAAGACGTCGTTGTTCGACGGCGTCGACGTCATCGGTGATGAATGGAAGTTCAGATGTCACACTGATCCGTCTAGAACCATTTTGGTGGCGGTGGAGAATGAGACAATTCAGATTGTCGACGAGAAATTCCATCGATGATGCTAACGCGCTCTATGGAGAAACCAGAGAATAGTGTGCAATGGAGCGCGTTTGCATTGATGATGGCTTAATAAACTTTTGCGGAATGATTTCTGAGTATTTTGCCGAGTTATGTAAATACATACATACTCAATACCTCTATTTTTCCCGTTTTCGTCAAAAAATCCAATTTTTCTGTTGTTTTTTATGGCCAGAATGACGATGAACGAGGGAATTGCGATTGTCTCCGATTTGCTGGATGGAATGGAGATGGAAGAGAAAGGGGACCCAAAAAAGTTAGCCACTCGAAAAGTATGTGAGTTTTTTTGGAAAAACTACCGCAACGCGCCTGGAAAGCGACTGGAAAGCGACCGTGACGCGACTGGAAAGCGACTGGAAAGCGACCGCAACGCGACTGGAAAGCGACCGCAACGCGACTGGAAAGCGACCGCAACGCGTCTGGAAAGCGACCGCAACGCGTCTGGAAAGCGACCGCAACGCGTCTTGAAACGCTGTGACGCGACCGCTACGCAACCGCAACGCATCTGGAAACGACCGTGACGCGACTGGAAAGCGACCGTGACGCGACTGGAAAGCGACCGCAACGCGTCTGGAAAGCGACCGTGACGCGACCGCGAGGGCCAGTTTGGGGGGGGGGGGGGGCCAGGAGGGAATCGATAGCTGACGAAAGTTTGGTTTTGGACATCTGACAGTCTCAGGCCTGAAAAGGCCCATTATTGTTCAAAAGAAGAAGCGGCGACCGAGAACCGTCCTACATTATTTCGGAGTTTTTTTCGCATTAACATGTTTGCAATGTGTGTCTTGCTCACCGTTAAAATGTGTCATTCTCTTCTTATCATAGGCACTCCGTGGGTAATTCCATGGGGGGAAGTGCCTATGAGTCCCCCCGTCCGGCAGGCGCCACTATATTCCTCATGCCGGAAGGTAACGGAGGGAGTATAAAACGCCCGTCTCGCTCAACAAGTGAAAGCTCATTTTTGACCCACTAACCTTCTTCTTCTTTCAGAACTAATGTCAGTTGACCACGAAAAGAAAGACACTATTCGGCTCACGGAGCTCGCTGATGTGCTCGATGAGCCCAAGGAAAACCCGAAACGACAGGCCACAAAAGAAGAGATCGATGAGCTCACGGCGCATTTCGGTGGTGTGGAACGGTGGGGAGCAGTTTGCGACGACTTCAAGATTCTGATGGCTGGCTATCTGGACTACAAGTCACAAATCGTACAGGACGCATCGATTTGGGTCCGCTATTTAGGTATAACGGGTGATGAACGATCGGTGAGTTTCACACATAATTTCACCTGTACTTCGTCGACCAACTCGAACTGTATTTCAGCAAAGTGTTACTGTTGACGTGAAATTCGGCAAACACTCGAATGATGATTCGAATTTGAGAATACAGTTCAAGGAGCGTCACGGTCACACTGCTGTCACATGGTACAATCGGAAGGACGGATGGACGAAAGATGAAGACGCGGTGATCCGCGAGAATTGCAACTATTGCGAGGAAGGTGTGCGGTTTGCGATCGCTTGCATGAAGAAGTGTCGTTTTCGAATGGACCACATTTGCATTGGAATGAAAAACTTCCCGACGGATGGCGACGACATCGAGTTCTTCCCCAACTGCAAGCACTTTGAAATCAAACCCAGAAGCGATCACAATTTACAGTGGTGGCTCCGAAAGCTGCCCGAGCACCTCGACTGCCTGAGCGTGTTCAGCCTACCGGACTCGGAGCCCCTGTCGTCGCACGTGCTCGGTCTTCCTCAAGTCATGAATTGCAAAACGATCGCGTTCGACTCGCCGGTTCACTTGACGAATGAGCAATTTGTGCGGATGGCGGCGCAGTGGAGTCGATTCGAATCGCGATCGCTGAACGAGGAGGGTATCAACGGGTTCCTCAAGAAATGGGCACGTGGCGAAGGGGTCGAGGGATTCGCAGAGGCGTTTCTTTCATTGAGCAATCGTAGTCTGCACCGTCGATCTTACGATGCGAGCAGAGTATTGAACGGATTGCAAACTCAAAACGTCAAGCATCACGGTACCAGAGAGTGAGTTTGCTTCCCGGTATTCAAATACCAAGATGAACTGTTTGATTTCAGATTTGGTTGTGAAGTTGTCAGCGAAAATGATCCGTCCAAAGTGCTCAAAGTGTGGATTGCCTCGTATGGGTGTAAGATCAAGGATCCCAGAAGTTGAAGATAACAATTCATGGCTTGTTTAATGTGAATTCCCATCTTTTCTGTCAACCACCTATAAATACTTTAATATCAGTATAATCCGTAATCATTTGCAAAGAAACGTAACATAACCAAATTATTGCTAATTTATAGATGCACGTCACCGACGAGGGCGTCAACGTGTGTCCAAGGTTTTCTGGGAATGCAAATTCGCTCCTTCGCACACACCGATTCGCACGTTTTGGCGCGAAATTTGAACGCCCGACCGCGGGACGACGGGTTTCAAGCGGAAAGATGAGGCCAAATAAAATTTGGATTTTTCAAAAACGATCACATTTTCAGCGCCGCATACTGCCGCGATTTCCACAACATTTTCAGCTTCCCCGACGTTTTTCAGATTTTCAGCCAAGTGCGTCCGGCTGAAAGTCTCACACTGACCTACTCGGAGCAGTGTTTTATTATAGCCAAGACTGGAAGAGAGGCCAAATCGGAAACTGGACGCACTTTCACAGAATACTCGATTTTCGAGTTTGTACACGGAACTTTCTAATTGGAAAACCGGTTTTCCGCCTATCTCCCCATTTTTCACACTATTTCGCAATACCGGTCCATTCAAGTTGTGTAATATTACACA
Source organism: Caenorhabditis afra (assembly GCA_963570955.1). NCBI lineage: Eukaryota > Metazoa > Nematoda > Chromadorea > Rhabditida > Rhabditidae > Caenorhabditis > Caenorhabditis afra. Next base: position 7,577,275 of record OY751534.1, read on the forward strand.
ACAGAGAGAATGTGACGTTCGTTCGTCGAACATCGTGAAAATAAACATTTTTTCCGGTGATCGACAGAAATGTCCATTTCCATCCGATTTGTCGTCTCATTCGACGTTTGATCTACCGCTTTTTCTCAAATCTTTGATCTACCTTTTCATTTTGACCTACTTTTCCCGTATTTGACCTGATTCTTTTAGATTCGACCTTTTTTTCATTAGTTTTGACCTACTTTCATTAGTTTTGACCTCTTTTCATTAGGTTTGACCTACTTTCATTAGGTTTGACCTACTTTCTCTAAATTTGACCTACTTTCTCTAGATTTGATCTACGTTCTCTAGATTTGACCTACTTTCACTATATTTGACCTACTTTTTCTAGATTCGACCTACTTTTCTAGAAATAACTTACGTGTTCTACATTTGACCTACTTTCTCGAGATTTGACCTACTTTTCCTATATTTGACCTACTTTCCTAGACTTGACCCACTTTCTCTATGTTTGACCTACTTTCTCAAGATTTGACCAAATTACTCTAGATTTGACCTACTTTCTCTAGATTTGACCTACTTTCCTCATTTTGCACCTACATTCTCTAGATTTTACCTACTTTTTTGCTCAGAGTTCATGTCTGAAAACACGTTCGAGCTCGGCGTTTTTGCCGATTTCGTCGACGAAATGACCGAACCCAGCCGGACACGGATCGTGACGAAACGGGAAATGAACGAGTTGGTTCGTCACATCGGATCGTTCGACAACTGGCCGAAACTGTGCGACGACGCCAAAATCCACGTGTCCGAATATCTGGACTACAAATCGAGATGTATGCTCGAGCGATGCTCGAAATCCGATTACGAAATAGTGAAGAAGGCGCCGTGCGACGTTCACAAGGTGACAATCTACGATCGCGAGAATTGGGACAACGAATTGGTTGGTAGATCAAAACTGGCGATTCGTTTTTTGATCTACCGTCTTCAATTTTTCCAGGACGACATCAACACCGTGACGGTTTGCGTCCAACTCAAAAACGGCCAAACCGAAATCGATCTCAATTTTGTGCAATCCGGTCCGAATACCGAAATCAGATGGTGGAATTACTCGTACAGAACGCATAAACTCTTGAAAAGCGTGACTTGGGACAACTGCGACTACTATGAGACGGCGGTGAAGTTTGCGGAAATGTGGATGAAAAAGAGCGGATTCAAGATGGCCGCTATTCACGTTGATATGGTGAGTAGATCAAATCTTGCGAAAGTAGGTCAAATTCAGAGAAAGTAGGTCAAATCTAGCGAAAGTAGATCAAATCCAGGGAAAGTAGGTCAAATCCAGGGAAAGTAGGTCAAATCTAGCGAAAGTAGGTCAAATCTAGCGAAAGTAGGTCAAATTTAAGAAAAGTAGGTCACGTCTCAAGAAAGTAGGTCAAATCTAGAATAAGTAGGGCAAATCTACAGTAATCGGGTCACATATCAGACAGTTAAATCCGATCTAAGGTAATCAAGTCAAATATCAGATAATTAGGTCAAATTTACAGTAATCGGGATGAATCTAAGATAGGTAGATCAAATATCGGATAAGTAGGTCATATCTACAGTAATCGGGTCACGTACCAGGTGAGTAGGTGAAATCTAAGGAAATCGGATCAAACCTAGGAAAAGTAGATCAAATCTCGGATAAGTAGGTCAAATTTACGGTAATCGGGATAAGTCTAGGATAGGTAGATCAGACATCGGTTAAGTAGGTCAAATCTACAGTAATCGAGTCACATACCAGGTAAGTAGGTCAAGTTTACAGTAATCGGATCAAACCTAGGTCAAGTTTACAGTAATCGGATCAAACCTAGATCGAACCAGGAAAGTAGGTCAAACTTTCGATTCAGGCCAAATACCCATTCGCGACGAGTCTCATCGCATCTCTGCCCAACTGCACCGACGTGTCAATCGGTGCTGGTGACGATACTGAGGCTCGCTGGTGGCTCGAGAAGCTTCCGAACAACTTGAAATATCTGCGACTGTACACATCGAAAGACGGCACGAATTGTGTTGTGACGGCCGACTTGTTCGCTCTTCCACAAATCACCGACGCGCGCGAAGTCAGCGTGTCGGCTGGCGACGAGTTCGGCGACGAACAGTTGCTCCGGATGAGAAGCGCACGCATTCATGTCGGCGGCCGGTCACGCGTCACCGCTACCGGCATCAACGCGTTTTTGCGGCAATGGCAGCGCGCTGATGGCTCCGACGGTTTTCGCGAACTCGATCTGGTATTGAACCGTCGGTCGAAGCACAAAACGGTGCTGAACGGACTGGGAGCCTGGAAATGGAATGCGGCGTTCGAGAGAGAGCAGTGAGTTTTTAGTTATTTCTTAAAATCTCGTGAAAGTAGGTCAAATATGAAGAAAGTAGGTCAAATCCCGGGAAATTAGGTCAAATCCAGGGAAAGTAGGTCAAATCCAGGGAAAGTAGGTCAAATCCAGGGAAAGTAGGTCAAATTTAAGAAAAGTAGGTCAAATGTAGGGTAAGTAGGTCAAATTTAAGAAAAGTAGGTCAAATTTAAAGAAAATGGGTCAAATCTGGAAAAAAGTAGGTCAAATCGCAAGAAAGTAGGTCAAACAAAGAGAAATATTTTTCAGAGCGAGTTTTGTGGCCGAGCTGAAACGATGCTTCATGGGAAGCGGAACAACGTGCTATCAAGTGCCACATTTGATAAACCAATACCGAAGTCTGACCGTCTCGCTCGCTACCGAATGCTTGTCGATTTACGCGACCGGACAAGAGTGGAAGACGATCGACGGTGAATCGTACACGGCCTACTTCAATCCATAATACAACATCGTTTTTTTGAGAGCGCCCTTAAAGGGGGCTCACTATCAGTACGACACTCCGCTCATTACATTTGTTGCTAACTTATCAGATTAGCCCGTTTTGTGTCAAATGAATCGCTCCAATTCCCTCTCAAACGAGGCGTCGTACCATTTGGGTTTCTAGACCACGGCCAGCTGACCGTTTCTCTTGTTTATTTGTCAATGATGATTCTCGTTTATCAGTACCTCCTTTCGTTATCAGTTTCAGTACCCCGTCACTTTTCCCTTTCAGAACTCGCACAGTTCGATTTTCCAGCTAATATTCGAAAATGACCGAAAAAATGGTACCAAAACTCGAAAAACGACGTGCCACGGAAAAGGTGAGTGACGCGTTGCGGTCGCGTCGCGGCTACTGTCCGATTATCGATTTTTTTCGTAGGAATTGAACGCTCTTCGAAATTATCATGAAGACGTCGGTTTTCGAGAATATCCGCTTCTGAAGGAGGACTGTAAAAGGCACTTGATCGGTGTGCTCGACGTCAAGACGGCGTCACGTCTTCAAATGTGCTCCAAACAGGAAAATCGCCTTGTGGCTGAAATTCCAGCACAAATTTTCGGTATCGCGATTTCGTATTTTGTGAATGAGCACAACTTGAATGTGAGTTCCAAGAAAAAAAAACTACAAAGAAAACCAAAAAATAAAAAAATAGGTCAAATCTAGGAAAAGTAGGTCAAATCCGTGGAAAGTAGGTCAAATCTAGGAAAAGTAGGTCGAATCCGGGAAAAGTAGGTCAAATCTAGGAAAAGTAGGTCAAATCCGGGGAAAGTAGGTCAAATGTGTGGAATGTAAATCAGCTGAAGGGAAAGTAGGTCAAATTTAAGAAAAGTAGGTCAAATGTTGGGAAAGTAGGTCAAATTTAAGAAAAGTAGGCCACGTCTCAAGAAAGTAGGTCAAATCTAGCAAAAGTAGGTCACATTAAAAAAAAATGGGTCAAATCTGGAATAAGTAGGTCAAGTCTGGGAACGGTAGATCAAATTTACAGAAAATAGGTCAAATGTGGGGAATGTAGATCAGATGAAGGGGAAGTAAGTCAAATTTAAGAAAAGTAGGTCAAATGTAGGGAAAGTAGGTCAAATGTAGGGAAAGTAGGTCAAATTTAAGAAAAGTAGGCCACGTCTCAAGAAGGTAGGTCAAATTTAGAGAAAATGGGTCAAATCTGGAAAAAGTAGGTCAAATCGCAAGAAAGTAGGTCAAATCTCGAAAAAAGTGGGTCAAACAAAGATAAATATTTTCCAGAGCGAGTTTTGTGGCCGAGCTGAAACGATGCTTCATGGGAGTCGGAACAACGTGCTACCAAGTGCCGCATTCGATAAACCCATACCGAAGTCTGACCGTCTCGCTCGCTACCGAATGCTTGTCGATTTACGCGACCGGACGGGAGTGGAAGACGAGGGACGGCGAATCGTACACGGCCTACTTTAATCCATAATAAAACATCGTTTTTTTGAGAGCGCCCTTAAAGGGGGCTCAGTATCAGTACGACACTCCGCTCATTACGTTTGTTGCTAACTTACCAGATTAGCCCGTTTTGTGTCAAATGAATCGCTCCAATTCCGTCTCAAACGAAGCGTCGTATCATTTGGGTTTCTAGGCCACGGCCAGCTGACCGTTTCTCTTGTTTGTTTGTCGATGATGATTCTCGTTTATCAGTACCTCCTTTCGTTATCAGTTTCAGTACCTCGTCACTTTTTTTCCCTTTCAGACCTCGCACAGTTCGATTTTCCAGCTAATATTCGAAAATGACCGAAAAAATGGTACCAAAACTCGAAAAACGACGTGCCACGGAAAAGGTGAGTGACGCGTTGCGGTCGCGTCGCGGCTACTGTCCGATTATCGATTTTTTTCGTAGGAATTGAACGCTCTTCGAAATTATCATGAAGACGTCGGTTTTCGAGAATATCCGCTTCTGAAGGAGGACTGTAAAAGGCACTTGATCGGTGTGCTCGACGTCAAGACGGCGTCACGTCTTCAAATGTGCTCCAAACAGGAAAATCGCCTTGTGGCTGAAATTCCAGCACAAATTTTCGGTATCGCGATTTCGTATTTTGTGAATGAGCACAACTTGAATGTGAGTTCCAAGAAAAAAAAACTACAAAGAAAACCAAAAAATAAAAAAATAGGTCAAATCTAGGAAAAGTAGGTCAAATCCGTGGAAAGTAGGTCAAATCTAGGAAAAGTAGGTCGAATCCGGGAAAAGTAGGTCAAATCTAGGAAAAGTAGGTCAAATCCGGGGAAAGTAGGTCAAATCCAGGGAAAGTAGGTCAAATCCAGGGAAAGTAGGTCAAATCCAGGGAAAGTAGGTCAAATCCAAGGAAAGTAGGTCAAATCCAGAGAAAGTAGGTCAAATCCAGGGAAAGTAGGTCAAATCCAGGGAAAGTAGGTCAAATCTAGAGAAAATAGACAAAGTCTTACAGTTTACAAAAAACCAACAACAAAATGCATCGAAATGTTTCAGGAAACATGTGTTGTCCGTATTTTTGGTCCCGAAAAGCGTGACCAGTGCGAGTTTCGATTTAAGCGAAAAAATACAAACGATAAGGAGAAAACGAGCATTCTGAAGCGAGGATGGACGGTTTTCGAGTGGCTCCTCGAGAAATGCCGATTTGAGGTCGAGGAGCTCGTTGTGATGCGGACGATGATGGATGAAGAGGTTTATCTTGGAAACTAGAAGAGATAGGAAAAAAGTGTCAACTAAAAAGTTGTTTGACACGTTATGATCTACATTTTTGTAGTTGACAACTTTTTTCTAACTCTACTGGTTTCAGAGTTATAGTTCAAATAAGCCATTCTAGGCTTTAAGGATTGTATCTTGAGAACTAGAAGAGCTGGAGCAGAGTTGTCAACTGAAATTTTCTTCCAGATTCAATATCCAAGCGATCTGAAATTGGTACCCCTTTCCAAAGTGCGAAAAGCGACGATTGGGGTGGCGAACGGAGCACAACTCGAGTTTTGGCTCCAGAAAATCCCGGAGCGACTTGATCGATTGATACTGACCAATCATGCGATGGACATCTCCGCCGACCAAGTGCCACAAATCCTGAACGCCCGAGAGCTTTGGATCAATGGTCCATGTCATGTGACAGATGATCAGTTTCTCGGGCTCACCGCACGACGCGTCTTCCTCGCCTCGACACCACTTCTTACCCGCCAAGGTGTCAATCGATATTTGCGACAGTGGCAGTCTGGAAATGGAGCCGGCGGGGAGCTCGAAAAGATGGTGCTCCGCGGGATGCGATGGTCGGCGTTCGAAATGAGCCATGGGCTCCGTGTCGACGAGCTCACCATCGACACGTGGCTCAACAATTGGACGACGATCACGTGCGAATCGGAGCCGCCCTGCCGCGTTGCATTCAAAACTCGCTATGACAGTGTCCTCGTCGTGAGGACGTCACTGGAAGACGTCGATCCGTTGGATTCCTTCGAATCGGCTCTTTTCGCCTTTTAGATGCGTGATCTACTTTTCCTAGATTTGACCTACTTTTTTGTTTATTTTCACCTGATTTTTTGTTTCTAGCGTTCAAAAGTTCAAAATAGTTTTTTGATCTACATACCTAGAACCTACTTCTCCTCGGATTTGACCTACTTTCCCTGATTCGACCTATTTTCCCTGGATTTGACCTACTTTCCCTGGATTTGACCTATTTTCCCTGGATTTGACCTACTTTCCCTGGATTTGACCTACTTTCCCTGGATTTGACCTATTTTCCCTGGATTTGACCTACTTTCCCTGGATTTGACCTATTTTCCCTGGATTTGACCTATTTTCCCTGGATTTGACCTACTTTCCCTGGATTTGACCTACTTTCCCTGGATTTGACCTATTTTCTCTGTCTTTGACCTACTTTCCCTGGATTTGACCTACTTTCTTTAAAATTGCCCAGTTTTCAGATTTTGATGATTTCAGTCCACCTTTTCCCATCGAAAAACACAATAAAAACACATTTTTCAAAAAAAAAAGTTTCATTTTCTTCAATATTATGTTTAAAAAAGTAATCATAACGTGGAGAGGACATGTATGTAGAAGCAAAGAAAAAACGCGATAGGAAATGTTTCAAGACTTCTCCTAATGCTTTATTATATCATATCCTCAAATTGAACATGAATGATATCTTTTTTTCTTCGTTTCCTATCTCTAAAGACCTTTACGCGAACTTCGTCTTGCTTGAACACGATGAAAATGTGTTTGTTGCGGTGCACTCGGTTTTGTACTTTTACTTCGGCCCAATTGGAATCCAAGCGGGTTTTCCTCATAAGGTCGAGACCGCTGACGACGTCTTCCATTTGCAGCCGGTCAAAACTTCCTCCGAAGCGCATTGTCAGTCTGTGAAAGCGACGCCCGCAGTCTCCACGCTGCCATTTCTTCAAGAAGGCGTTAAAACCGCGAGCGGTGATGAGTGGAGCACAGTCGATGTTGATGTCGAAGGAGTTCAACTCGGGCAGTTGCGCGTCTGTGATAAAGCAATCGCCGGTGCAGTAGAGGCGTTGAGCGTTTCGGAACTGTGGCAAATCGGCGACTTCAGTCGCCACGTTGCCGTGCAAGTCGAGCCGTTCCAAATACGCAGGCACCTTTGTCAGCCAGAAAATTTGCCAAGGCGTTCCCCCGATTGCCCCAAGCTCGATGTGTGTCACATTGGGAAGACTCTTCACCGGACTATCATCTCTTGTGGCCCATTCCGCTGCCTCCTAGAATATGAAAAATGAGGTGTGACAGTGTCACGCGGGGGAGGGGGGGGACAACTCACCAGTGTCATTCTCAAAGAAAGCTCCTCCACTCGATATCTGCACTTCTTGAGCAGATCCTCGAAAAACGCGATCGTCATCTTCGAGTAGTCGCTGTTTTTGTGCGTTATTATCGGAGAATGTAGTGTTTCCTCGATAACATCAGTTCCGTCCTCGCGGAGGAGAGAATGCCGGTATCCTCCACCAACAAAATCGACCTCCACTCCGGTCCCCAGGTACTCCCGCATTCCACTGTACTGAATGGTTCGAGTTGAAGGTAACCAATTTCAATTTTTTTAGCGAATGAAAAACGTTTATGTTTAGAAGTGCTGGATTGGGCGACACCAAGAGAGAAACGCAGCTATTGAAGTGAAAAATAGGTTTCCAGGACCGGCACCCAATTGGCTTGTCTTTGAGCCCTCATATCTCGAAAACTGGAAGAGGTAGAACAAAGGTGTCAACTACCGAAATGTAGCTGACAGCTCAATGAACTCTTCTAGTTTTCGAGCGGACCGGCCCTCAATATTAAAACTCTTCCTAAGTTCGACTATTATCCCTCATATCCTGAAAACTCGAAGAGGTCGGGAACAGGTCTATCCCTTCTAGTTTCCAGAATAGGTATTCTATACTTGTGCCGACATTTTCTCTCCAGTTTTTGTTTTGGTTTTCTGTGTCGACTCACTTTCTGGTTGACCTCGATCTTTTCAATTTTTAATGGAAGTTCGTCGACGAGCCGTTTTTCGGCCTTTGAGCACTGTCTCAGACGAGAAATTGCCCGATATCCCGAAAATCGGAGGACGTGCCGTTTGCAGTCGTCGTTCATGACGGACCACTCTTCAAATCCGACATTTTCGAAATGATTTTCTAGAGAACTCATGATCTGGAAATAAAACATGAATGAAGACAGAGACCGTGGAGTTTCTTACATAGTCAGGAGCTTCTTCTTTTGATTTCTGTTTTCTTTGCGCCATTCTGAAAAGTTGGGAAAAATTGAGAAATTGAGCGTCAAAACGAAAAGTGATTGAAAACGAGCGAAGTGTGGGGCAAATGATGGGCAAATGACATGTGGTCCAAGAAAAGAGGCACCCTTCCTCTTTTATACTAAGACCAGGTGGGTGGGGTCCCGCTGACCCCAATTATTCTTAATGACCCCCCCCCCCCCCCCTCGTTCGAGGGGAAAGCGGCTGCCGTCTGTTTGACGCAACTTAATCCCAGAAAGGGTCAGATTATAATCTCCGCAATTAGAGGGACCCGTCTTTCTGGAGGCGGTCCGTAGAAAAGAGGAGGACCACACGTTCTTTGTCATTCTGGTCCATCCATTTGACCTACTTTCCCCGGATTTGACCTACTTTCCCCGGATTTGACCTACTTTCCCCGGATTTGACCTACTTTCCCCGGATTTGACCTACTTTCCCCGGATTTGACCTACTTTCCCCGGATTTGACCTACTTTCCCCGGATTTGACCTACTTTCCCCGGATTTGACTTACTTTCCCCGGATTTGACCTACTTTCCCCGGATTTGACCTACTTTCCCTGGATTTGACCTACTTTCCCTGGGTTGGACCTACTCTCCCTGGATTTGACCTACTTTCCCTGGATTTGGCCTACTTTCTCTGTCTTTGACCTACTTTCCCTGTCTTTGACATACTTTCTCTGTCTTTGACCTACTTTCTCTGTCTTTGACCTACTTTCTCTGAAATTGACCAATTTTCAGATTCTGATCATTGCAGTCCACTTTTCCCATAGAAAAACACAATAGAAACACATTTTTCAAAAAAAAAAGTTTCATTTTCTTCAATATTATGTTAAAAAGTATGTTAAAAAGTAATCATAACGTGGAGAAGAGATATGTAGACACATCGAAAAACCCTATGGCTTTTTTAGAGAAAGTCCGGAAAGGAGACATGTAAAATGCGTTCTACTTTTCTTGTGCCTCGCCTTTCTGTCGACCCTCACGCGAAATCCGTAATCATTGAACACGACGCGAAGTTGTTCGTCGTTACGCGCCCTGCTCCGGACTATAAACACGTCACGTTTGTTGGGTACCCTCCAAGCGGCGACACCGCTGATGACCTCCTCTATTTGCACGCGGTCATAATTTCGGTCGCTGATTACAAGTCTCTTAAAGCGGCGCACGCAATCGCCACGCTGCCATTTCTTCAAATAGTCGCAAAGACCACGGTTGGTGATGAGTGGAGCCCAGCCGATGTTGACGTCGAAGGCATTCAACTCGAGCAGTTGCGCGTCTGTGATAAAGCAATCGCCGTCGCACTCGAGGCGTTGAACGTTTCGGAATTGTGGTAAATCGACGACTTCTGTCGCAATATAGCCCATGTTGAGCTGTTCCAGATACGCTGGCACCTTTTTCAGCCAGTAAATGTGTTGAGACGCGTCCGTTCCCCCGAGCTTGACGCGTGTCACATTGGGAAGACTCTCCACCGGACTATCATCTCTTGAGGCCCATTCCGCTGTCTCCTAAAATATGAAACGTTGAGGTGTGACAGTGTCACGCGGGGGGGGGACATCTCACCGGTGTCATGTTGAAATTAATCCTCTCCACTCGATACCTGCACTTCTTGAGCAGATCCTCGAAAAACGCGATCGCCGTCTTCGAGTGGTCGCTGTTTTCGTGCGTTTTTTGTGGAGAAAATGATGTTTTCTCGAGAACATCAGTTCCGTCCTGGCGGAAATAATGCTGGTATTCTCGCGTACAAAAATTGGGATATACCGCCACCATATCGCCCTTGTCGTCGTCTTGCCCGCCGAACTGAATGGTTCGAGTTCAAGGTAACCAATTTCAATTTTTTAGCGAATGAAAACCGTTTACGTTTTGAAGTGCTGGATTGGGTGACACTAAGAGAGAAACGCAGCTATTGAAGTGAAAAATAGGTTTCTAGGAGACATTTTGATAATCTTCCAGAACCGGCACCCAATTCGCATGTCTTTGAACCCTCCTACCTCAAAAACTGGAAGAGGTAGAACGAAGGTGTCAACTACCGAAATGTAGCTGACAGCTCAGAGAACATTCCGACAGTTGACACCTTTTCCCTATCTCTTCTAGTTTTCGAGCGGCCCGGCTCTCAATATTGAAACTCTGCCTAAGTTCGACTATTATCCCTCATATCCTGAAAACTCGAAGAGGTCGGGAATAGGTGACAACTGTATTTCGGTAGTTGACACCTCCATTCTATCTCGTCTAGGTTTCAGGATAGGTATTCTATACTTGTGCCAACATTTTTTCTCCAGTTTTTCTCAAGTTTTATAAATTTTGGTTTTCTGTGTCGACTTACCCCGCTGATCTCGATGCCTTGAATGTTTAATGGAAGCTCGTCAACGAGCCGTTTTTCGGCCTTTGAGCACTGTCTCAGATGAACGTTTGTCCGACCATCCGCACATCGGATGACGTGTCTTTTGCAGTCGTCGTTCATCGCGGACCACTCTTTGAATCCGACATCTTTGAAATGATCCCATAACATCATACAACCATCATAGTCCTGAAAAAAAGAAACATGAATGAAGACAGAGACCGTAGAGTTTCTTACATTTTCAGAAGCAAGGTGTCTCTGTTTTCTTGGCGACATTTTGTAAGTTAGAGTAGATGATTTGAGACAAGTTAAACGAAACAAAAATTTAGAAACGTTGGGCAAATGACATGTGGTCCAAGAAAAGACGGCCCCTTCCTCTTTTATACTGAGACCAGGTGGGTTGGGGTCACCCTGACCCCAATTATTCTTAATGACCCTCCTCTCGTTCGAGGGGAAAGCGGCTGCCGTCTGTATTACACAACCTAATCCCAGAAAGGGTCAGATTATAATCTCCGCAATTAGAGGGACCCGTCTTTCTGGAGGCGGTCCGTAGAAAAGAGGAGGGGTGGGCGTGTTCTTGGACCACATTTTATATTTGACCTACTTTCCTCGGACTTGATCTAGTTTCTCTAGGTTTGACCTACTTTCTCTAGACACATGTTTCAAAAAAGACCATCTTTTCTCATAGATTAAAAAAAAAACAATAGGAATGAGTTTTAAAAGACACACAAGTGGAGGATTTGAGACGGGTTGAACACATGTTGCAAACAATTTTTATTTTCTCAAAGTTTATTTGTTAAAAGTAATTATTATAACGTGGAGAGGAGCAAGGGGATTTCTAAACAGGGAGAAAGAGGGAAAGCGGGCATACGGTATCTACCAGAGATGTCCGGAACTGGACCCGGAAGTAAGACGGAAGTGATATGGTAATAATTTTCAACGGGTTTTCTTGGAAAACGATCAACTGATAAAATTTAGGTCACGACGAGTTCTATCGAATGGTCCAAGAATGTCTGAGAAATTTATATTTGAACACAGTATCGTAACCTAAACATTATGAGATGACCGTCTTACCCGGAAATTTGAAAGGGATGTTGTTTGAATCGAGAAAAGACGGTTGATTGGAATCAATGAGGAGCCTGTCGTGTCTTCTTTTTCTTTCCGTTTCTTCCTCCTCTTCTGTTGACCTTGAGGTCAATTCTGCAGTTGAGGAACTGGACGTGGAGTTGTTGGTAGCGGCGCACTTTGTTTCTTCGGATCACATACTTGTCAAATAAGTCCGTTAGCCTCCGAGCGTTGAGACCGTCCAGTACAACTTCCACGTCCACACAGTGATTATATGCTCCGATATCCATTCTCAGTCTTTGCAAGCGGCGAACGCGTTCTCCACACTGCCATTTCTTCAAGAAGGCGCTAAAACCGCGAGCGGTGATGAGCGGAGCAGTTGGGATGTTGATGTCGAAGGCCGTCAACTCGAGCAGTTGCGCGTCTGTGATATCGCAAACCCTGCAGTTGATTCGGCGAGCGTTTCGGAATTGTGGCAAATCGACGACTTCAGTCGCCACTTCGTCGTAAAATTCGAGCTCTTCCAGATACTCTGGCACCTTTTTAAGGAGAAAAAGGTAAGGAGAAAACTAGCATTTTGAAGCAAGGATGGACGGTTTTCGAGTGGCTCCTCGAGAAATGCCGATTTGAGGTCGAGGAGTTCGTTGTGATGCTGACGATAGTGGATGAAGAGGTTTATCTTGGAAGCTAGAAGAGATAAGAAAAAAATGTCAACTAAAAGGTTGTTTGTCACGTTATGAGCTACATTTTGGTAATTGACAACTTTTTTCTAACTCTACTGGTTTCAGAGTTATAGTCCAAATAAGCCATTCTTGAAAGATTTTTGGCCCCGAAAAGCGTGACCAGTGCGAATTTCGATTGAAGCGAAAAAATAAGGAAGATAAGGAGAAAACGAGCATTTTGAAGCAAGGATGTTTCGGAGTGGCTACTCGAGGCGGCAGGACGGGTACTTGTATTGGTGAATAACAATTGGTTTCCGTATAGTAGTACAAAGGCATACCGTTCTATTTATACAAGATCTCGAGAGGGTGCTGTTCTATTTGAATGAACGGGAACGCGCAACATTTGCCAGACCGTGGGGGGTCACCTTGTCCCCAATTATTATTAATGACATCCTTGCGTTCAAAGGAAACCGACTGCCTTCTGTGTAACGCAACTACAGTGCGTTTCAAAACTATAGGTCCACCCTCATTTCATGGTGTAACGCGTCACGTGACCGAATCCATGACTGAGAGTTAACGTCATCGGATTCAGGACTCAAAGTTACATAGGCCCACAAATTTTGGTGACGATATCTTTGAAACTGGCCGGATTGTTCCAGAAAAACTGAAAATCGGACTTTTGCAAGCGTTTCAAAACATAAGTCCACTTGGAGGAATGGTCCGAAAACGGCATTTTGAGACTTTTTACTAGCATGTTTTGAAGTAAAAACGTCTTAAATGAGGTTTGACATGAGTTTTACAACGCCTTCGTCTTGACGTCGCGCTCCAGAAGCGCCCACTCGACGTTGATCGCCTTATTCACCTCTCCAATCTGTCAGTGCTGCTTCCGTTTTGGTGGAAACGATGCAAAACCTCTCTCGAGGTGTTCCTCCATCGGATTGAGAACCGGAGAGCTTGTTGGCTATGCCAGAACTCCGATCTTCTTCGACTGGAACCATCGGAGAGCGGACCAGCAGAGATGGACTAGCCAGTTTCCTGGCTGGAAACCGAACAGTCGAAACGGATAGAAGTGAGTCTGGAGACTGTCCTGATGGAGTTCTGAGTCTATCCAACCCGATACGGGAGCGACATCGAGCGGTCTGGCCGAGGGAAAGGCGCCCCCGATCCATGAGTCTCCCCACACCAACGTTGGTCTTCAAGATCATTGCAGATGTGGTGCCAGTGTGATAAAAATCCATCTGGCTTTTCCAGATTGACCTTCTCCTCGTCTGAGAAGATGATTCGTAACGATCAACTGGTGTTCTCGAAGACCAACGTTGGTGTGGGGAGACTCATGGATCGGGGGCGCCTTTCCCTCGGCCAGACCGCTCGATGTCGCTCCCGTATCGGGTTGGATAGACTCAGAACTCCATCAGGACAGTCTCCAGACTCACTTCTATCCGTTTCGACTGTTCGGTTTCCAGCCAGGAAACTGGCTAGTCCATCTCTGCTGGTCCGCTCTCCGATGGTTCCAGTCGAAGAAGATCGGAGTTCTGGCATAGCCAACAAGCTCTCCGGTTCTCAATCCGATGGAGGAACACCTCGAGAGAGGTTTTGCATCGTTTCCACCAAAACGGAAGCAGCACTGACAGATTGGAGAGGTGAATAAGGCGATCAACGTCGAGTGGGCGCTTCTGGAGCGCGACGTCAAGACGAAGGCGTTGTAAAACTCATGTCAAACCTCATTTAAGACGTTTTTACTTCAAAACATGCTAGTAAAAAGTCTCAAAATGCCGTTTTCGGACCATTCCTCCAAGTGGACTTATGTTTTGAAACGCTTGCAAAAGTCCGATTTTCAGTTTTTCTGGAACAATCCGGCCAGTTTCAAAGATATCGTCACCAAAATTTGTGGGCGTATGTAACTTTGAGTCCTGAATCCGATGACGTTAACTCTCAGTCATGGATTCGGTCACGTGACGCGTTACACCATGAAATGAGGGTGGACCTATAGTTTTGAAACGCACTGTAAATCCTAGAAAGGGTCAGATTATAATCTCCGCAATTATAAAACGAGATAAGGGTTGTACTATTAATTGCTCACTCACTTGTTTCGAAAAAGGGGGCGGGTCTTTCTTGAGGTTGACAGTATAAAAGGGGAGGAGTGGATGTGTTCTTGGACCACATTCCCTTCCAATCATTTGACCTACTTTTCTAAATTCGATAATTAGAACCACGAATTTTCAGAATGGCGCAAAAACGGAAATCGGCGCGAAAACGGAGAGCCCTGAAAAAACGAAGAGAAGCTACTGATGAGGTAAGTAAACGCGTTGCGGTCTCCGTCATAACCAGTGCTATTCTTTCAGGAGCTTCAATCTCTCTTGAATCACTTCAACAATGAATTTCAAGAGTACCCCCTTTTGAACGGGGACTGCAAAATGCACATAATGACACTTTTGGACAATAAAACATTGATTCGACTTGGAATGTGCTCGAACACTGAGCACGTGCTCACTGCAGGAGTTCCATTGAAGTTTTTTAGGATCGAAGTCGAGGATTTTGATGTGAGTAATTCGAAAACTCGAGAAGCTGACCATATCTTGAAAACTAGAAGAGGTAGAAAAAAGGTGACGACAGTTGACACCTTTTACCTATCTCTTCTAGTTTTCGAGCGGGTCGGCCCTCATTATTGAAACTCTGCCTAAGTTTGACCATTATCCCTCATATCCTGAAAACTAGCAGAGGTGCTTTGACTTGTCAGTTATATTTCGGTAGTTGACAGCTTTTGTCCATCCCTTCTAGTTCTCAAGATATGAGTGCTGTAACTGTACTATTTCAGTGAAATCTCTGTATTGTGTCGAATAGCTTTTATTGCATAATTCCAGACTCACAAGTATTACGGGAAACACGTGCGAGTGACAGTCAAATTCGATTGGAGAGACTCCCTCGTCCATTTCGAACAAATCGGAACGAGCGTCGTAGCGACGAGGAACGGGAACACTGTCATCTGGGAGCAGAAAAACGGCGAGTGTTTCAAAGAGGTCGTGGCGTTTTTCGAATACCTGCTGAAAAGGTGCAACTATGGAGTGAAGGAAATTGAGCTGAGAATGGGAGAGGTGAGATGTCCCCCGAACCATATCACACCTCATCTTTTGATTCTTCTCAGGAGGCTTCCGAATGGGCTGTAAGGGATGACAGTCCAGTCAAACGTCTGCCCAACGTTCGCGACGCCGAGCTGTGGAGGATGAACTCGAAACAAACCATTTGGTGGCTTCAAAAAATACCAGACTATGTGAACAATCTATTTATCGGGGGAGCAGCGACGTCGGAAGTAGTGGAGCTCTCACAAGTGCGCACTGCCCGCAGTCTCGGCTGCTATGGAGATTGCGAAATGACAGATGCGCATCTGCTCGAGTTGAACGCCGCCGGCATTTTCATCGCAGACGCTCCAAACATCACCGAACACGGCTTGAACGTCTTCTTCAAGAGATGGCAACGTGGAGGAGGTGTCGACGGGTTCACAGATCTGACAATCAGAAGCAGACTGGCGAATCTGTCGCGATGGGAAGAAGTCGTCCAGGGACTCAACGATGTGGAGGTCGAACTATTTCAGCACTCCACGGATTGTTGGATGCGCAACAATGTTCGATGCAACGAAAAAATGTCAGTCTCGAACAATGGTCGGCTCGTGAGTGCGCGGGTCCATATAAATGAAACAAAGAAGAAGAGGAAGAAGAAGAAGAAGAAGAAGAGGCGGGCTCCTCAATGATCCCCCCTTTTATTCGATCATGACGAGATCCCTTTCAAATTTCCATTCCTAACAGGACCAATTCCTGACAGGACCTCTTTTGAACTGAACATCTCTTGAAACTCTTCCTGTTGTGTTTTCTCACTTTTTCTTCTGATTTTTTGTACCTGTGTATTTGTTTTTTTTTTTTTGATACCCCGAATGTATAATAAAGCCGGTCTTGTACCTATTTACTCTTCCACCATAAGGGCATGCCGTTCTGTTTGAGCAAATACGGCAGGTGTGAAACTAAGACCTACCCCCCTTGACCCCTTTGACCTTAGTCCCGATTGACCCCAATTATTCCTAATGACAGTCTTTTGTTCAAAGGAAGCTGGCAGCCTTCTGTGTTACGCAACTAAATCCCCAGAAAGGGGTGGATTATTATCTCCGCAATTAGACGAGATAAGCGTCGTAAAGGGGTGGGCCTTCTGGAGGAGAATGTGTTCTTGGACCCCATTCTCATTGCCACTCATTTCCGGCCATTGTAGTGTTTTCAACTATTTCACCAGATTCCCGGAATGACGGTAGATCGGAGAAGATTCAGTGCTTCTGACAAAGTAAGGCGCCCCTTTTGTCATAATCAGTGTTTCTGTTTTCGTTTTTCAGGAGCTTCAATCACTGACCGACCATTTCAACGATGTGGGATTTCGAGACTATCCGCGTTTAGTCGAGGATTGCAAAAGACACGTAATCCAATGTTTGGACGGTAGAACAGTAGTTCGGATTGGAGCGTGCTCGAGGACTGAACAACGGCTGGCCGCTGATGTTCCCTGGAAGATTCACAAAATCTCTTTCCATCATCACGTGAGTCCGTCTAGGTGTATTTTAAGAGACTAGCACTTGAAAAGACGCTTTTTTCTACTCGAAAAACCACTGAAAGCCTTGAACTCACGACATTTCAGAGACACGATATTGTGTACGTCATGTTCGACTTGACGGGGAAGATCTTCGGTAAAACCTTTCACAAACACGCCGGAACTAATGTTTTCACCACAAGCAACGAAAATTTGCTCATGGAGCACACAAACAACGTCTATTACAAAGAGTCGGTGGCCTTTTTTGAGTTCCTGCTAAAGAAGTGCAAATATGGAGTGGAGAAGATTAATCTGAACATTAGCGAGGTGAGATGTCCCCCCCCCCCCCCGCGTGACACTGTCAAACGTTACCATTTGATTTTCAGGAAACATTGGACTGGGCCTCAAGAGATGACAGTCCGATCGAATACCTTCCGAATCTTCGAGAAGTCGATTTCTGTATTACGGAGAATACCAATTCGACCGTTCAGAAAGTGTGGCTGAAAAAGATACCGGAACAACTGAAAAGTCTTACAATCGAAAGGAACGTGACGCCCGAAGTCGTGGAGTGGCCACACGTCCGTTTGTGCTCATTCTACCTACACCTCGGGAGTTGCAATGTGAGCGATGCTCAACTGCTCGAGCTCAACGCTGCCCACATCAAAATCGAACGCGCAACGCACATCACCGCACGCGGTCTCAACGTCTTCCTGAAGAGGTGGCAGCGTGAAGGAGGCGTCGACGGCTTCCAATCAATGATAATCGTCAATGTCGGGCCCGGTGGGGACAGAGTGCGACCGGAAGACGTCCTCGACGGGCTCGACAGTGAGAGAGTGTGTTACTATCATATGATCGAGAGCCAATTGCGACCCGGCGAAATGATCCGTGTGGACTTCAGGCAGCAAACCAATTTTATGGCCAGGCTCTGGGATTGAAATGCACCTTAAAACTCCGTTTACCTGAACATCCCATGTTTTGTAATTTCAATTATTTAGCTGTGATGTTTTTAATAAAGTTGGTCTTGTATACATATATTCTTGAATATGACATTTGGTTACCGTACTTGCTCTCCCACTTAAAGGCATACCGTTCTGTGACAGTGAATACGGCAGGTGGGCCGTTTGAGGGATCGTGGGCTCACTCTGACCCCAATTATTCTTAATGACACCCTTGGGTTCGAGCGAAAGCGGCTGCCGTCTGTATTACACAATCTCATAAAGGGTTGGATTATTATCTTTCCCAGAGTTTGACCTACTTTCCGAGAATTTGGCCTACCCTCCGAGAATTCGACCTACTTACCCAAATTTTGACCTACTTACCCAGAGTTTGACCTACTTACCCAGAGTTTGACCTACTTTCCGAGAATTTGACCCACTTCCCGAGAATTTGACCCACTTCCCGAGAATTTGACCTACTTTCCCAGAATTTGACCTACTTTCCCAGAATTTGACCTACTTTCCCAGAATTTGACATACTTTCCCAGAATTTGACCTACTTTCCCAGAATTTGACCTACTTTCCGAGAATTTGACCTACTTATCCAATTTTGACCTACTAAGCCAAATTTTGACCTACTTACCCAGAATTTGACCTACTTTCACAAAATTTGACCTACTTTCACAAAATTTGACCTACATTTCCAAATTTTGACCTACTAAGCCAAATTTTGACCTCATTCCCAGAATTTGACCTACTTTTCAAAATTTTGACCTACTCCTCAAAATGTTGGCTTTCAAACGTAATAGGTATATCAAAAAAAGATATTCATTCGGATTCGGATTCGGATTCGGATCGGGTGGCGGGATGTGTCGGAAACAGTTGGACGCCGTCCGAAGAGAACGAAACGGTGAGCGTTTTCGCTGCCAATTCGGGCACTTCACCGGCGACCGCATAGTGTGCTCTGTAACTCTGAAGTTGGGCTCGATGGGCTCAAAAAAGAGCCGACATACGTGTCGTGATAGAACGACGGACTGAGCAGTTCGTACGTGACTCCATCGAGCACCGCTTCACGGTCACAACGTCTTCTCAAGTAAAGATAGACGGCTTGGAAGCCGTCGACGCCGGCTCCGCGAGCCCATCGCCGAATGAACGCGTTGATGCCGCGATCGGTGACGGCGATCGCCGTGACGACGATGCATCTGGCGTTGAGCTTCAGAAGCTGCTCATCGGTGATGCCGACGTCACACCAGAAGGACACTTTGCCGGAGGTGTCCCGGACTTGCGGTAGATCAAACATTTCGCTCGGGATCACCGTGGTGTCGCGCATCACGACGTCGAGCTCGTCAAGACGGGCGGGCAGTAAGTGGAGCCACCAGACGAACTGCTCCGGGTTACGGTAGAGGATTCGGAACTTTTTGCAGTTGGGAAGACTTTTGATGATGCTGGACGCCATTGGATAGTTCTCCTGGAAGACAGTTAGAGTAGAAGAGGTCATATCTTGAAAAATAGAAGAGATAGGGGAAAGTTGTCAACTAACATTTTGTTTCCATTGTTCTCAGCTATATTTCAGCAGTTGACAACTTATTCCCAGCTCTTCTAATTTTCAAGATGTGAGCGCTCTCGATTTGATCTACATATCTTACCATTTCGACACACATCTCGTTCACTTCAAAACGAGACTTTCTCAACCATTTCTCGACAAACTTCACGCCGTCTTCTGATGATGACGTGGAATCCTTCCGGAATTCTTTTGCTCGCCTCCGAAGCTCACGCGGGAACTGGACGACAACCGTGACGGCGCCCTAGAATAAGAGTATGAATATTCAGAAGAGGTGAGAGGACAGAAGACGTGAAATTCACAAACTCACGGGCGTTTCTCGAATCTCGACCCGATTCACCGGCACCGACGCCTTCTCGACTATCGCGTGTTCCGCCTTGGCGCACAGCGAAAGGTTGCGCTGGGTGGTCACGTCCAGGTATCCAGCCATCTGAATCTTGAAGTCGTCGCACACTTCCGCCCACTTCTCGAACACGCCGAGATGCTCGGCGAGCCCGTTGAGCTCGTCCCAATTCGCCAATCGCGTCGATTGCATGGGAGAATTGAAAAGTGACGAGCAGTTTGTTTGCCCGTCTATCTATGACAAAATGAGTCAGTGTCGCACATTTTGGTTATCAGTGGGAAGGGGGGTTGGGAAGGTGGAAGAACAAACAAAGTCAACAATACTCGGTACGATGCTCCGAAATAACGGCAGTTGTGTTTAGGGGGAACGCCCACATTCGAGAGCGACGTGACTTCCGAAGTCACACAGTTGTCGCATTTCCGTAATGCTCGGGAGCTCAACTGCCACGGGCAATGCGACATGACAGACGAACAGCTTCTGGAGCTGAGCGCCCCGCTAATAACCGCACGCGGCGTCAACGCCTTCCTGAATAGATGGCAGTGTGGAGAAGGCGTCGACGGCTTCGAAAGACTGCAAGAAGTCCTCGTCGGCCTGGCACCTGTGAAGAGTGAAGACACGTGGTATACACAAGGGTGGACAAAACCATAGTTTGAAGGCGCATCACTCGGAATCTCTTCTGTTTTCCATTGTTTGACCGCTTCTCCTGTTCTCTTTTCTGTCTGTTTCAAACACTCTCCGGTGTAAGATCGTCCTTTTCGTTAATTGGCGGCTCAAAACTGATATTTCCATATTTCCACCTCCAACAGTAAATTTCAAAATGTAACATGGCACTATCACCAATCTAAGTATCGCATTCACGTGGTTCTAATGCGAAAAATCGAAAATGACGGAAATTGGGATGAAAAAGCGAATCGTTTTCTTTCGAACTATGACCAAATGATTCAATTTCGCGCGTTTTGGTTATTACCAATTGGAAGGGGGGTGGAAAATGAAAACGAAACAAACACAACACTCGGTACGATGCTCCGAAATAACGGCTGCCTTGTGTGTAGTGTTTCAATTTTTAGGACGATTTTCAATTGTTTTTCATTGTTTTCCGTGCGTTTTTCGCTGAAAATCACACTGTTTTTTCATAAAATTGTATTTCTCACAATATTTCAGCGTTTCGTCCAGTTTTGAGAATGGCGGCAGAAAATGGGAAAACGAAAGCCTCGGAGGAAGTAAGATTGCGTTGCGGTCGTCTCGGTTGTAATTCTTCTTGTTTTTTTTTCAGGAGCTGCGGTCTCTGATGGACCATTTAAACGATGTGGGATTTCGAGAGTACCCCCTTTTAATTGACGACTGTAAGAGACATCTTATCGGATTATTGAACGCTCGATCATTTGTTCGGCTGGGAAGATGTTCGAAGAACGAGAGACGACTGGTCGCCGAATTCCCATTGAAGATCGATAAAATCAGTTTTGTCCATCGCGTAAGTCTGCTCATTTCGAGAAACTATAGCTCGAAAACTGGAAAATCTGGAAAAAAAAGTCAACTAGCACCGTTTTTCCAAGAAATGGGGCCTCGAACTCGAAACATTCCAGAAAGGTCGCCACAACCCATGTGTTTATGTCACATTCGACGATTTGGATGAATGCGTTGTATATTTCAAAGAAGGATCGGATAATAGTGTTAACATGGACACAGGAAAAGGACGTATCAAAGTACAACAAAACAGCGTCGTTTTCAAAGAATCTGTGGCGTTTCTTGAGGAGATGCTGAAGGAATGCAATTATCGCGTCAAGGAAATTTCGCTGCAAATGAGAAGGGTGAGATGTCCCCCTCCTCGTCTCGAGACTAATGAGGAATTCCTTGTTTTTTTTCTCGATAATTGTTGAAAAACAAAAATGCAATGGGCGAGAGTTTAAACCGTGCGAAACTTGCAAATTTGGGGTATGTCGCACTGCCCACCGGAAAAAAAGCGACAATATTACACCTCGTTTTTGATTCTAGGGGTCGTTGGAATGGGCTGCGAGAGAAGGAAACCCGATCGAACATCTTCCCGATCTTCGAAAAGCCAAGCTAACTGAAATGGACTCGAATCATCAAAAGTTGTGGCTGCAAAAGATGCCGGATCATATGGAAACTCTGGAAATCCAATATGTATACATCACTCCCGCAATAATGCAGTTGTCACAGTTCCGGACCGCCCGCCGCCTCCTCTGTTGCGGCAACTGCGAAGTGACCGACGCTCAACTTCTCGAACTGAAGGCCGTCTCTATCTACATTTCGACTGCTCCAAACATCACCGCACGCGGGTTGAACGCCTACTTCAAGAGATGGCAGGCTGGAGGAGGCGTCGATGGCTTTGAAAAACTGCATATCCGCTATACGCGTGGCCTGCAATTGACGGATGTCTTGGAAGGCCTCGACGCTCTGCAAAATGATGGAAGGCTCTGGTGGACAGTTAACAAAGTGCGGCCTGGCGAAAAGATTTGTTTGAAACTGATCGACGGCTATGCCTTCCATGTTGTTGACATCAATGCAACCGCCAGGGAAATGTGGTGCACTGAATGATTCTTTCCACTTCCCCTTTGGGCTCGACTACTTTTAACGATCAATTTTGTTTTCTGCCAAACACTATCAAATCGTTTTTTATCGATGTACCTGCGTCCCCCCGCTCTACCCTTTTTAATACTTCAATGGTTTATGAAATAAAATAAAATTTCGATTTTTTTTTGACAAGATTTTTTGTGATTTAACGAGTTTTCAGTTGGAATTGTTCTGATCCGAAAAATTTATCGATAAAAACGATCGTTCGGGGGATTTTCGACTCAAAAATGCATTTTTCCAAGTTTCCCACAAAATGTGTTTTTTTTTGCAATTTTTGGTTTCAATTTTTTTAGTTTTCCAGTAAAATATCAATTTTTACCCCTAAAAATTGTTTTCTTATCTGTTTTCGACAAAATGAGTCAGTTTCGCACGTTTTGGTTACAAATTGAAAGGGGGTGGAAAATGAAAACGAAACAAAGTCAACACTCGGTACGATGCTCCGAAATGCGCGGTGTTTACCATTAGCCATAGATTTTTTTAGGACGATTTTCTCCGCCGTCGCACCCATTTTCACTCGTTTTTCATTGTTTTTCGTGCGTTTTTCGCTGAAAATGACGCTGTTTTCACATAAATATTGTATTTCTTTCAATATTTCAGTGTTTTGTCAAGTTTTCATCATGGCGGCAGACCCGAGAAGACAGCAAGCTTCTCGCGACGTAAGATTCAAGATTCCTGCGCACTCTCTGTCATTTATAGTGTTTTTTCCATTCCAGGAGCTCAAATCGCTGGAGGCCCATTTTGAGGATGTTGTATTTGAAAAGTATCCTCTTTTGCCTGACGACTGCAAACGGCAAATTATTGGATTCACGGAAGGGAAAACGACGATTCAGATCGGAATGTGCTCGAAAACCGAGCAACGACTGGCTGCCGACGTTCCGATTAAGATCTCTCGGATCGAGGTCACGTGTGAAGTGAGTCCGCCTGTTTTGAGAGACTTTAACTTGAAAACTGGAAAAAGTTCAATTTTTCGAGACTTTCAGATCGATGAAAATGACAAAAATCGCCGAAAAGGTCATATTTCGCGATTTCACCACAAAAATACACTTATCTTAAAGACCAATTAGCAATTTAGAAGTGACAACTGAGATTGTCTGTCTCTAGTTACCGCCGGGGCCGAGTTTAGGCTTCTCGGCCGCGGCCACGCTCGAAAAACGTGGTTTTGCAGCAATTTTTCAGGATATTTCGACTTTTTTGTTTGTTCTGTGCTCCAAAACGTTTTTTTCTCGCATTTCAGTGCACAGTTATGCAAAAAGAGTCGAAAAATCAGTTTTTCGAGAGTGGCCGCGGCCGAGGCGCCTAAACTCGGCCCTGGCGGTACCTAGACCGCGGCCTGACACCGCGTGAGACAGACAATAGGAAATACCGTAAAACCTGTATTAGACCGGCACCCAAAACCCCGAAATCGTAAGGGTCCCCCCGTGGATTTTCGAAATTTCGTTTTAAAATTAGAGGGTTGAAAATTAGACTGTCATGCCGTTCTCTAATACTGGTTTTACGATACTTGGAATGTACGTTGATTTGAAAAAAAAGTGGAAAAATGGTATTTAATTTAAGAATTGAGCGGGTGGGCCCGTCTCAACTACCGAAAACCACGTATTAGAGCCCCAACTCTTCTAGTTTCCAAGATGCGGGGCCAAAAACACTCGAAACATTCCAGGACGAGGAAGTGGAAGTCGAAGGTGACTACGAAGCAGTTCGAGTCGTCTTCGAGAATGACGATTACTGTCGCGTCATTTTCGAGAAAGTCGAAAATGGAACTGTCATGAACACCGAAGAAGGAGAGCCGCTCTGGGAACAAGAGGACAGCGACTATTCCAAGTTAGCCGTCGAGTTCTTCGAAAAGATGATGAAGAGGTGCAAATGTGAAGTGGAGAATCTCGTTCTGAATATGGGGCCGGTGAGTTGTCCCGCCGCGTGACACCGTCACACTTCACATTTTGATTGTAGAAGGCAACGGAATGGGCGACGAGAGACGAAAGCCCGATCGAACACGTTCTCAATGTTGAACACGTGGAGCTCGGAGAAATGAGCACGGAGCAGCAGAAGAAATGGCTTCAAAAGATGCCCGAGAAGATGGACTCGATCACATTCAAGTCGGACGTGACGTCGGAAGTCGTCGAGATGGCACAATTCCAGACCGCATTCCAAGTGTTCATCGAGCAGTGCTGCGACATCAGCAATGATCAGCTTCTCGAGCTGGAACTCTTCGGAATCCACATCAGCCGCCCGCAGAACATCACCGCAAGAGGCCTCAACGAGTTCCTGAGGAAGTGGAAGCGTGGCGAAATCTTCGACAACTTCCACGTTCTCATGTTCGATTACATGAATTTCGCACTCGAGAGCGTTCTCGTTGGACTGGGCGCAGTGAAAGATCCAGAATCTCGGAGAACCTACAACATCCGAAACATCGTTCGGCCCGCCGAAACGCTCTGTGTGGAGTTCCGCCGTCGGTCTATCAAAGCGGTAGTCTCGGGTAGAAGACCAGTCTTTCCTCGAGGGCTGTGACGGTCTTGGAGTCCCAACACCTCTTCCCAACTAATTCCCTCATCTTGCTCTTCCTAACCTTTATTCGATATCATTCTATCTACCTGATACAATAAGTGGATCCTCAAAACCCCGCCCCCACTAATCTCTGCCTTCCTCTCCATTCCTTCACCCTTCCTACCTCCCTCCTACCACTCTTGTGGCTATCCTGAACTCAAAAGAATGTATAAAACTCATCATCATGGTTTATTGTATCTGCTGATACAATAAACCATGATGATGATGATGATGAGGTCTTGAATGAATGTATGGTTTAAACTTTAAAGGCGCATGATTTACCCCCCCCCCCCCCCCTTCTGATCTACATTATTTGACCACTTGCCCTTATTTTCTCAAATACGTTCTCCTTATCACTCTTTTCTCTGTCTCTTATCTACAAAATGTTTGGTACCTTAATCATGAAGTGAATAATAAATAATGTTTCGAAAATCAATTCATGCTGACAAGCGTTTTTTGAGATTGAAAGAGCCAATTCCCACTTCCGAAGCGAAAAATGTATCGAAAAACGCTCGTTCGTCGTGATTTTCGGGTCAAAAATTTGTTTTTTCGCAATTTTTGGTTTCAATTTTTTCAGTTTTCCAGTAAAATATCAATTTTCACCCCTAAAAACTGTTTTCTTATCTATTTGTGACAAAACGAGTCAATCTCTCACGTTTTGGTTATCAATTGGAAGGGGGTGGAAAATGAAAACGAAACAAAGCCAACAACACTCGGTACGATGCTCCGAAACGCGCGGTGTTTAGCCATAGAATTTAGGACGATTTTATTTGTCATCACACTCATTTTCACTCGTTTTTCAGTGATTTCCTCGCGTTTTTCGCTGAAAATCACACTTTTTTTCCCATAAATATTGTATTTCTTTCAGGTTTTCAAAGTTTCACCAGTTTTCCGAATGGATCGAGACCCACGATTTAGAGAGGCTTCTTGGGAAGTAAGAACCGACGCCGTTTACTGTCACAACCCGTTTTGCTTCCAGGACCTCAAATCTCTGAAGGACCATTTCGCGGAGGTGGAATTTCAAGACTATCCGGGCCTTAACGATGATTGTAAACGACAAATTATCAAACTAGCGAAAGGTCGGACATCGATTCGGATGGGAATGTGCTCGAAGACCGAGAAACGGCTGGTCGCCGAGTTCCCAATGAAAATTAGCAAAATCAGTTTCGAGTGGAATGTGAGTCTGCCAACTCTGAGAGGTTATACACTCGGAAACTGGAAACACTGGAAAGAAGATGTCAACTATTGTCGTTTTTTTGCTAGGAACCTTGCGAATTTTCGCGCGCTCCGAAAATTGGGGGCGTGGCCTATTGCAAGTGCCGCACGGCAGAGTGTCGATTCGATACCGAATCCCGCTACTACCGAATACTTCATACGTGAAGACTAGGAACTGTACTGGCGTGAATAAATAGAAATAGAGAAACATTCGGGTGAAAATTAATAGAATTGGGAAAACATAGTTTTTTACTCGTACTATTTTTCCGTGAACTTTTTATTCGGCACTCGTACCCGAATACCCGAGTATTCGGGTACGAGTACTCTGGATTCGTAACCAAGTAAAAAGTACTCGGGTACGAGTACTTTTGAAAAGTACTCGGTTCCATACCCGACCGGGTGTACCGAGTACTCGGATTCGGTTCGTATTCACTCGGCTCGAGTACCGAGTACTTCTTATCTCAGTCAGGCCCGGCCCTGGCCCTATTTTTCCAGCCCCGGCGAGGCTGGAAAAATGATGGGGCCGGGCCACTCCGGGCCAGGGCCGGACTGAGGCCCGGGACGCCCGCCGGGCCAGAGGGCCCTCTCTTGCAACTCAGATAAGAAGTACTCGGTACGGCCCGGCCCCGGGCCTCAGTCTGGCCCGATCATTTTTCCAGCCTCGCCGGGGCTGGAAAAATAAGGCGGGGCCAGGGCCAGGGCCAGGGCCAGGGCCAGGGCCAGGGCCAGGGCCAGGGCCAGGGCCAGGGCCAGGGCCAGGGCCAGGGCCAGGGCCAGGGCCAGGGCCAGGGCCAGGGCCAGGGCCAGGGCCGGGGCCGGGGCCGGGGCCGGGCCTGACTGAGACCCGGGACGCCCGGTAAGCAAGATGGCCGGCCCTCTCTTGCAACTCAGATAAGAAGTACTCGGTACTCGAGCCGAGTGAATACGAACCGAATCCGAGTACTCGGTACACCCGGTCGGGTTTGGAACCGAGTACTTTTCAAAAGTACTCGAATCCGAGTACTTTTTACTCGGGTTCGAATCCAGAGTACTCGTATCCGAATACTCGGGTATTCGGGTACGAGTGCCGAATAAAGAGTTCACGGAAAAATAGTACTCGTGTAAAAATATATTCTTTCCCAATACAGTCAATTTTCACTTGAATATTTTCAATTTCACGTCAATTTTTGTCGCGTTCGAACTTGTTGTATTGTCTGTCTCTGGCGGTACAAAGGCGCGGTCTAGCTGCTGCAGGGCCGAGTTTAGGCTTCTCGGCCGCGGCCCTCTCCGAAAACGTGGATTTTCAGCGATTTCAGCGGAATTTTCGGTTTTTTTCACAAGCCTTGTGCTTTAGGAACTGTTATTCAACCGTTTGAGTGCAAAAAAAACCGGAAATTCCGCTGAAATCGCTGAAAATCCACGTTTTCGGAGAGGGCCGCGGCCGAGAAGCCTAAACTCGGCCCCGCAGCAGCTAGACCGCGCCTTTGTACCGCCAGAGACAGACAATATTCAATGAACCGAGTGAAAATATTCATTTTTCTCCTATTTGGGAGTTCGATTCCGACACTCTGCCGCACGGTTGAAACTGCGCCCATTGCGTTTTTTTTTTGAATCTTCACGTGCGGCGGTCCGTCAGCGCGCGTGACTCGGCCTCAGAAACGCGGTGATTGGTTTGATGACAATTGCGAAAGTGGGCGGGGCTTGCGAGGTGGCCACGCCCCAAGCTTCGGAGCGCGCGACAATTCGCAAGGTTCCTCCCGAAAAAAAAAACGACAGTACCAACTTCTTTTTCACATCTTCCGCTACATTCGTTCAGTTTTCAGGATAGGGAGGACTACGAAGAAGTGCAAGTCGTTTTCGGAAAGTCGTTTACCCGCCGAGAAGGAGAAGTATTTTATATTCGTTTCAAACAAGTCGGCACTGGAACCGTCGTTAGCAAAGCAGCGGAGGCACTTTTTTGTTTTCGATTTTTTGCAAAAATTTTTTTTTTTGTTGCAGCGGTGGACCGTAGGATTAGGACGCCGTCTATGGGAACACGCGGACAGCGAGTATTACAAGGTGGCCGTCGAGTTCTTCGAGTACTTGATGAAGAAGTGCCACTATAGAGTGAAAGATCTCGCTCTTAAGATGGGGCCGGTGAGTTGTCCCCCCCCCCCCCCCCCCGCGTGTGACACTCTCACCACCTCACCTTTCGATTCCAGAACACGATGGAATGGGCTGCGAGAGACGGAAGACCGATCGAAAGCCTTCCCAATGTTCGAAGGCTGCAGCTCGGAGAAATGAGCACGGAGCAACAGAAAAAGTGGCTGCAAGTGATCCCCGAGCGCACGAAATGGATCGAATTCGAGTGTGACGTGACGTCGGAGGTGACTGCTACGCCACAATTCCAAAACACCCTCTCTTTAACATGCGAAAAACACTGCGACCTGACCAACGAGCAGCTAGTCGAGCTGACCGTCCCCCGTCGCATTACCATGAGACACCCGCAGAACATCACTGAGAGGGGCGTCAACGCGTTCGTGAAGAAGTGGCAGCGTGGCGAAGGCAACGAACACTTCGACCAACTGATCGTCAATAACATCAGTTTCGACATCGAGAACGTCCTCGAAGGTACGGGCTACGAGCGGCACGTCCATGAAGTAGAACCCGACGAGGACGACGACCGGGTCTACCCGGACGAAATCTCATATTTGGTCACCAGCCGCGTGGATCGTACCGAAAAGCTTCGTCTCACTTTTCAAGAAGACTTTGAAATTCACGTATGCGACCATAGAAACCCCGCTGAAGATATATTCTATTATTGAAAAATTAACTGCGCGTCCAATGTTTTCCAGGCTTTTTGTTTCTGTCTGTTTCTAACCGTCCCCTTCTCCATTTTTTTTTGACCCATCAATTATTTACTGATCAATAAATAAAGTTTAGAAATTGATTTTGAAATATGTAGCGAAAGGGGTACGATGCTCCGAACTGTATTTGATGTTATCTGTTTATCTTGTCGTGAACCCTGGCCCAAAGATTGCGATTTCGATGGCGCGCTGGTCTCGAAGCGAAAAGTTTCAAAATTTAGAAGATCCGGAAATTTTGACCGCTTTTCGCTTCGAGACCAGCGCGCCATCGAAATCGCAATGTTTGGAATATTGTATTTTTTTTTTCAGAAATTCAAAGTTTCACCTGATTCCATAATGGCGGTAGAGCAGAGATCAAGGAAAGCTTCTGACATTGTAAGAAACATGCTCTGTGACTACATATTAGTGTTTTAAAAAAAAATTTTCCAGGAGCTGCAATCTCTGAGGGCTCACTTTGAGGATGTGGGATTTCCAGACTATCCCCTCCTGAACCATGATTGTAAACGACAAATTCTTCAATGCTCGGAAGGTCGGACATCGATTTGGCTCGGAATGTGCTCGAAAACGGAGAACCGACTGGCTGCCGACGTTCCGATGAAGATCTCTCGGATCCAGGTCTCGTGTGATGTGAGTCTGTCTGTTTTTAGAGACTTTAACTCGACAACTATTGTCTGTCTCGTCGGGGGCCGAGTTTAGACTTCTCGGCCGCGGCCACCCTTCGAAAACGTGGATTTTGAGCGTTTCCATCGGATTTCTACCCAAACTGCATTGAAATGCCAAAACAAACGTGTCTGAGCACAGAATATGCAAAACTAGTCGAACAATCCGAAAAAAGCGGCCGAAAAGTCTAAACTCGGCCTGACACGGCGAGAGACAGACAATAGAAGAGCCGGTTGACACTTTTCTTCCAACTCCGCAAACTCGAAACATTCCAGGACAGCACCGTCGAAAAGATACGGGAAGGGCGGAACTACGAAGCGGTGACCGTCGTTTTCGACAACAAGGACGAGTGTCGCGTTTTCTTCGAACAAGTCGGAACTGGAACAGTCATGAACACAAAAGACGGACGCCTTCTATGGGAAAAAGCGGACAGCGAGTATTACAAGGTTGCCGTCGAGTTCTTCGAACAGATGATGAAGAAGTGCAAAAATGGAGTGAAGGATCTCGTTCTGATGATGGGAGAGGTGAGATGTCCCCCCCCCCCCCCGCGTGTGACACTATCAACACATCACCTTTTGATTCTCAGGAAGCGTGTGGATGGGTTTCGAGAGACGGACATCCGATCGAACATCTTCCCAATGTTCATCACGTGAATCTCGGGATGATGAACACGAATCAACAGAAACTGTGGCTGCAAAAGATGCCAGAAAACCTCGAATGGCTCTATTTCAATTTCAACGTGGTATCGGAAGTGATTGCGACGCCACAATTCCAGAACGCCTGTCACATCGTCTGCCATAATAGCTGCGATTTAACCTATGATCAGCTTCTCGAGCTGACTGCCGTCGCAATCAGCCTCGGACACCCTCAGAACATCACTGTCAACGACGTCAACGCGTTCTTCAAGAAGTGGCAGCGTGGCGAACTCTCCGACGGCTTCAGACAACTGAGAGTTTATGACATGCCCCACCTAATCGAGGACGTCATCGAGGGTCTCGACGCGGTGAAAGAGTCACAGAGAGGACCTAAACCTTTCATTCGTCCCACGACGTATTACCGAGTCAGAAGCAAAGTACGGCTCGCCGATAAACTCCGTCTGACTTTTTTTAAGTATCAGAATATCATTGCAAGCGTTAATGGATATTAGTTCAACTCTTACCCTCTTGTGGCCCGCTCTTGCTGGTTGGCCACTCGTACCAATTTATTCTATTTGCTGATACAATCATGATGAGGATGATGATGATGATGAAGTCTTGAATGAATGAATGGCTTAAAGGCGCATACCTGAAAACCCCCCTCTGTTCTCCATTATTTGACCACTTGCCCTTATTTTCTCAAATACGTTCTCCTTATCACTCTCTTTTCTGTCTCTTCTCTACAAATGTTTGGTATCTTAATCATGAAGTGAATAATAAATAATGTTTCGAAAATTTTTATTTTTACAGGGATACCCGGAATCCCCACTTCCGAAGCGAAAAATTTATCGAAAAACGCCCGTTCGTAGGGATTTTTGGGTCAAAAGCGTATTTTTCGCATTTTGGTTTCAATTTTTTTCTGTTTTCCAGTAAAATATCAATTTCCACCCTTAAAAACTGTTTTCTTATCTATTTGTGACAAAAAGAGTGAGTTTTGCACGTTTTGGTTATCAGTTGGAAGGGGGTGGAAAATGAAAACGAAACAAAGCCAACAACACTCGGTACGATGCTCCGAAACGCGCGGTGTTTAGCCATCGAATTTAGGACGATTTTATTTGTCATCACACTCATTTTCACTCGTTTTTCATTGATTTCCGCGCGTTTTCCTTTTGAAAATCACATTTTTCTTTCGTGAAAAATTATTTGTTTTAATTTTTCAGAGCTTCACACATTTTCAAAATGGCGGCCGAGAACAGAAAAAGGGAAGCTTCCTTTGAAGTGAGAGGTGTCACGGTTTTCCCGTTCTAATCGGTTTTTGCGTTCCAGGACTTCGCCTCTCTGACGGATCATGTTGAAAAGATGGATTTTCACGAGTACCAGCTCCTCAATGACGATTGCAAGAGAGGATTGATCGGAAATTTGGGCCTTCGGACGATGGTTCGGCTCGGAATGTGCGCAAAGTACGAGCAACAGATCGTCGCCGGAACCCCATTCAAGATCGAAAAAATCAAGTTGATGATCCAAGTGAGTCCGCCTATTTTGAGAGTTTCTATGAAAATTGAAAACGAGAAAAGCTGGAAAGAAGGTGTCAACCATTAGAAACTAAACTCTTCTAGTTTCCAAGAAACGACGAGCCTCAAGGACCGCTAGCTATGCTTGGGAATGATAGTAGGGGAGTGGTTGGGGAACATCAGAGAGAAGGTTGGGACCAGCCCGCATCATCGTTGAAGACTTAGCCCTCCCACGACCTAGACTAAGATTCATCAGGAACCTTTTTCCTTGTGCCGAACCTTGCGGCCATCACCCTCCCCCTTCGGTCTTGCGACTTTCAGCTCCCCCCGTATTTGTTTGCGGACACGGGTTCGACCCGTCCCTCAAGACTACTGTGACAAAACTTACTGGAAGCCGCACGAACGCCCGAACTTGTGGGACTAGTTTGTGCCCGACACCTCCCAACCGCCCAAGACGAGACTTATACAGCAGCGATTGGTCTACCTCACGGGAGGACCGCTAGCTATTATTGGGAATCGCTTCATTGGAGTGGGCCATCACATACGACTGGTTTGGGCAGATGGGTCGTGTTTGGGGAACATCAGATAGAGGGTTGGGACCCGCCCGCATCACCATTGAAAATTTAGCCCTCCCGCACCCTAGACTATGATTCGTTAGGAACCTTCCTCCTTGTGCCGAAACACGCGTGACAGCTGTTAGAGCTGGCACCCATAGCTGTTACAGGAGTTGGCCGTCTGGAACAGGGATGGGCGGGAAATTTTTTGGGGTCCCGAAATTTCCCGAAATGGGCCCCGGTTTTTCTATCCCGCCCATCCCTGGTCTGGAACCTTCGCCTTATGGCCATCACCCTCCCCCCTTCGACCCGTCCCTTCAGGCTACTTGTGCCGAAACTTACTTGTGCCCGACACCTCCCAACCGCCCACTCATAACCCTTAAATTCGAACAATTCCAGAACCAACAAGCCGGAACGAAAGTCACGCTGGGCCAAGCGGTGGAAGTCACCGATTATGAAGACTATGATTTCACTGTTCGGTTCGAACAAGCGGGAGGCAGTGTCGTCATGCGCTCAGAAGAGGGACGTTGTCTCCGGATACCGAGAAAGGGCAAGTACTACAAGTCCGCCATCGAGTTCTTCGAATTTCTGCTGAAGAAGTCCAATTATGGAGTGGAGAGCATCTCGCTGCAAATGGGAAAGGTGAGATGTCCCCCCCCCCCCCCCCCCCCCCCCCCCCCCACGCGTGACACTATCAACACATCACTTTTCGATTCCAGGACGCATTGGATTGGGCGGCAAGAGAAGACAGTCCCATCCGATTTCCCCACGTGCGGAACGTCGAGCTCGGCAACATGAATACGAGACAGCAAAAGTATTGGCTACAAAAGATGCCGCCGAATCTTGAAATGCTGGAATTTCAAAATAGCGTCTCGTCGGAAATTGTCGAGATGCCTCATTTCCGGAACGCGCGCAACATTGACTGCGAAGGTGGGTGCGCCGTGACAGACAAGCTGCTCCTCGAGCTGAACGCCGTCGATATCTGCATCGAAATGGCCTACATTACCGAGGAAGGCATCAACGCCTTCATCAAGAGATGGCAGCGTGGCGAAGGCGTCGACGGCTTCGACGTTCTGGAGATCCACTGTATGCCGCGCGGGGTGGCTGTCGACGAAGTCCTCGAGGGTCTCGGCGTGCTGAAGGCAGGGAAAGGAGAAGGCTGCCAAAAGTGGTACATGATCGGAAACAATGTGCGACCGGACGAACAACTCCGTATCACGGTGGATTATGAAGAAATTCGGGTCTGCGCTTTTCCTAGCCGCTCCTCTTCTCCTTAAACGCCGTTCCAATGATGATGTGTCGGCCGTGACTTCCTTTCCCCCCCCCCCCCCCCCCTCTCCCAATTACCCATTCTCATTTTAGTGAGAACACTCTTCGTTGCGGGACCCTTCTCTCCCCATTCTCCCCCCTCCTTTGGCCAGCTCATTTCTCATTTCTATCGATGTCAGATACAAATACCGTTAAACCTGTACTAGAAATCGTAAGGGCGTGTGGATTTTTGAAAATCCCCCCTCCCCCTCTCTCTCATACAGATTTTACGGTAAATCAGTTCAATTCAATTCGGGCCAAGATTACCGCATTTACTCTATAATAACGGAAACCTCGCTAATTCTTATACTGACCTGACATGACCACTTCCTTTGTTCCTCTCTGGCTGGATTTAAATTGTATTACTTTCCTCTCATCACAATTGTTGTCGAATTTGGTTTAAAGCTCTTCTTCGATGTGTTTTGAAATAAACGAAAAAAAACGGACCTCCAAAAAAAAAACACCAATTATCAGATTAGAAGCGACTACTTCGCAGGTGGAAATTACTCGGAATTGAGGTTGTTTCGAATTACGAAAGAAAAAACGTGCAAAAAAACGGTTCCCGTGGGTTCCTGAATGAGGCAGTATGAGGATTACGCTAGGGGTCCCCCCTGACGCCCGCATTATTCTTAATGACACCCTTTCGATCAAAGGTAACCGACTGCCTTCTGTATGACGCAACCTAATCCCAGAATGGCTTAGATTACCATCGGCACAATTAAAAAAAAACGAGATAAGGGTTGTACTATTAATTGCTCGAGGATGTGTTCTTGGACCACACGTTCTTTGTCATTCTGTTCCATCCATTTGACCTTCTTCCTCCGTTTGACTTAGTTTTCTCAATTTTAACTTGTTTTTTCAAGTTTGACCTACTTTCCTTAGATTTGACCAAATTTTTCGAATTTTGACCTACTTTCTCAAGATTGCCTTACTTTTCTAAACTTGACCTACTTTTCCAAACTTGAACTACTTTTTGAAAATTGTTCTACTTTTCCAAATTTGACCTACTTTTCCAATTTTGGCTTATTTTTTCAAAATTGACCTCCTTTTTGAAAATTGTTCTACTTTTCCAAATTTGACCTACTTTTTCAAAATTGACCTACTTTTCCAAACTTTTCCTACTTTTTCAAGATTGCCCTTTTTTCCAAACTTGACCTATATTTCCTATTTTGACCTACTTTCTTTTAATATTCCAGCGCTTCGTCAAGTCTTCAGAATGGCGGCAGAACAAGGAAAAGCAAAGGCTTCGGAGGAAGTAAGATTGTGTTGCGATCTCTGTTTTTATCGTTTTCTTTTTTTTTCCAGGAGCTCCAATCGCTGAAGGACCATTTCAAAGACGTGGGATTTCCAGAGTACTCTGTGCTGAATGAGGACTGCAAGCTGACCATGATGGAACATTTGAGCAGTCGAGCATTGGTTCGGCTCGGAATGTGCTCGAAGGCTGAGAAACGACTGGTTGCCAAATTTCCAATCGAGATTGACAAACTCGACTTCACGTATGGGGTGAGTCCATCTACAGTTCTGGCCGTAACGTTTTTCAAAGTTATCTAATCGACCTGAAATGTCGACTGGGTTTGTAAACACGGACTACAATACTAGAGACAAAGTTCTGAAGCTCAGCTTTGACTTGAAGTTTCAGAATTTCAGAAAAACTCATTTTCCACTAAGGCCTGAATTTTAGTCATTGTGTACTGTTCAGTTGACACTTTTATTCCAATTCTTCTAGCTTCCATTGCACGCACCCGAATACCTTTGGGACTACCCATTGGAGGATGGGGATTACGAAACGCTGTTCGTGAAATTCGACGACAAGGAAGAAAGCTTTATTTATATCAAACGAGACGGAACTGGAACCATCGTGAAAACAGGACACGGACGTCTCCTATGGAAACAAGCGGACAGCGACTATTACAAGGTTGCCGTCGAGATCTTCGAGGCACTTTTGAAAAGAGACAAGATAATAGTGAAGGAAATCATTCTGTTTATGGGACAGGTGAGTTGTCCCGGCGCGTGACACTGTCAATACCTCACCTTTTGATTCTAGGAGACAATGGATTTGGTTGCAAGAGAGGAGAGTCCCATCGAGCGTCTTCCCAATACTCGAAAGTTTCAAATCGAATCATTTGATTCGGACAACGTAAAGGTCTGGCTGCAAAAGATGCCAGACTATCTGGAACTGCTCTTAATAATGGGTGCTTCTGTGCCGAAAGAACTCATGGACATGACACAAGTTCGAACCGCCCGCTCTCTCTACCTACAAGATTGTGATGCGACGAATGAGCAGCTTCTCGAGCTGAACGCCGTCAAAATCTACATCCGCGAGGCTCCGAACATCGACCAAGACGGTTGCAACGCCTTCTTGAGGAGATGGCAGCGTGGCGGAGGCGTCGACGGCTTCGCAGAACTGAGTATCGATGAAGTGCCGTGTTCAGCCAACCAGCCGACAGAGCGGGAATTCCTCGTGGGTCTCGACGCTGTGCAAAATAGAAGCGAGGACACGTATCGCGAAACGGCCTACTTGATCAGAAACAATGTGCGCACCAACGAGACGCTCAATGTCCTTATCGGGTGGCGGAACAACAAGTTTGAGGCAACAGCAAAACACTTGTAGAGCCGTGATTCGTGTGTTTCAAACGTTTTCAGCCATTTGACCTACTTTTCCAAACTTGACCTACTTTTCTAAATTTGACCTACTTTCTCAAACTTGACATACTTTTCTAAATTTGACCTACTTTTTTAAACCTGACCTACTTTCCCAAACTTGACATCCTTTCTTGAAATTTGACCTACTTTTCTAAATGTGACCCACCTTTTCAAATTTGACCTACTTTTTTGAATTTTGACTTATTTTTCCAAACTTGACATACTTTTCCAAATTTGACCTACTTTTTCAAACGTGACACCCTTTTTTGAAATTTGACCTACTTTTCCAATTTTGACCTACATTTTCAAACTTGACACCCTTTTTTGAAATTTGACCTACTTTTCCAATTTTGACCTACTTTTTCAAACTTGACACCCTTTTTTGAAATTTGACCTACTTTTCCAATTTTGACCTACTTTTTCAAACTTGACACCCTTTTTTGAAATTTGACCTACTTTTCCAATTTTGACCTACATTTTCAAACGTGACACCCTTTTTTTGAAATTTGACCTACTTTTCCAATTTTGACCTACATTTTCAAACTTGACACCCTTTTTTGAAATTTGACCTACTTTTCCAAATTTGACCTACTTTTCCAAACTTGACCAACTTTTCGAAATTTGACCTACTTTTCTAAATTTGGCCTAGTTTTTCTCCTCAACGTAATATGGAAATACATATGAATGTTTTTATGGAATAAACGATTCTCAATAGCAATGGAATAGGGATACAGTTCGAAAGTCGTAAACAAAAAATTGATAACAACCAGAAATGACGAAAAATCAAATGGAAGAAACGAACCGTTTGTTTGTTTGCCCATCTATCTGTATGAAGTAGTGAGTCGGTCGCACGGGGGGTGGAAGATGGAAGACCAAACAAAGTCAACAACGGTCGGCACGATGCTCCGAAATAACGGCACCTGTACACTATTTATCGGTCAATAATCAGCATAATGACAATCATGACTGCACCGCCCGACAATAGTCTCCCTTGTTTCTTGGAAACTTTTGAACTTTTTGTTAAGTACAAATATAAAATCGGACTTTTCACTCGTTTTCAATCACTTTTTAAAAGTTTTTCAATTTTTCCTCTACTAATTTCCAGAATGTCGCCCGACCCAAGATCAACGATTGCCTCTCGACAGGTAAGACGCGTTGCGGTCGCGTCGCGGTCTCTATAATAATCGATGTCGTTTTTCCAGGAGCTGCGGTCTCTAAAGGCTCACTTCAAAGAAGTGGGATTCCAAGAGTATCCCCGGCTAAACGATGATTGTAAAAGGCACTTGATGGGTTGTTTGGACGGTCGGTCAATGATTCGGATTGGAGAATGCTCCAAGAACGAGAAAAGTCTTCTTGCTGGAATTCCACTGAGGATTTCTCGAATCGAGATCGAGCATGTGGTGAGTCGGTTCAAGGCAGACTTGTGATTCAAATGTCAAATTTAAAAGTGGGCGCGAAATTTGATCAATTTTTGATGAGTTTACCTCTTAAGGTCACAAAATGGCCGCAAACCACCTATTTGAAGTTATTTACGGGCCGGGCCTAGGAAATTATTCAGCCAGGCCCGCCGGACGTCTGGTTCGTTCCAGGGATGTGTGGGACATTTTTTTGGAGCCCCGACTTTCCCCTCTGCCCCCCCCCCCTCAAACTAAGCTGACGATCCAGATGACGTCAGATGTCAGATGACGCAATACACATACAGAAGAAGACAAATATCGCTTGACCCCTCTCTCTCTTCGATGACGTGCTAACGGTACACAATCAAGAGGAGGGGCAGAGATTAGTTTGGACGATACCAATTAGGCAGATGTGGTCGGGAGGGAAGATAAAGGGAGGTGGGAAGACAGGTGCAACCTTGCTCTAATGAAGTGGAGAGGTAATTAGAAGGGAGGGGAGATTAACTTTGGCGATACTAATCAGGCAGAAGACGACGTCCTATTATCGGATTTTTCTCGTCCAACAAAACAAAACATTTGAACGGTTTATTTTATTGAAACAAGTTAACGATTTGGAAGGGAAGGCTGACGAGGATTATAAGGGATCAAGGGACAGCGGTCGAGCGATTAGTCTTCACAAGAGCCACCGCACAACCATCTTCTTCGTCCCGTTCGATGTCGATCCGAACGAGATCCGAAATCCTAAACTGGTAGCCGGCCAAGGATCCGTCTTCCACTTGCGGCGTTCCACCCAACTCGAGCATCCGTCGCTGGAACAGTTCGCTGTCCCAACGGACACTATTTC
Source organism: Caenorhabditis afra (assembly GCA_963570955.1). Lineage (NCBI taxonomy): Eukaryota > Metazoa > Nematoda > Chromadorea > Rhabditida > Rhabditidae > Caenorhabditis > Caenorhabditis afra. The sequence goes on from OY751534.1 coordinate 7,615,998, forward strand.
CGCTATGGTCCACCTCATAGCAGCTGTCTGTTTCGAGACGCTCGGCCTCGCTCGCGAACCGCAGAATAATCGCTACGATGCGATCGATGACGGCCGTCTCGTCGGTCTCGTCTATCCGCTCGCCGATGCTCAATTCTTTCATCGTCGCACTGAAGAATCGATCGATATCCGGCATCTGGTTGGTGTCAATAGTCAGGCTATCGAATGTGATTCCGTGGAACGCGTCGAGCGCATCGAAACAATTGTCAAATATGGCAAAAATATAGCCGAACTTGTGACGACGGATGGTGGCGATGAAGTCGTCGGATGGGCGGACGTTAGGCCCAACGATCACCGAGAGCCGTGCCACTGGATTGGCGAGCGACAAAATCGGAAAGGAATCCTGAAACGACGAAAATCAATAATTTGTTAGAAGAGCCAGCGGAGGGGTCTTACAAAGAAACTCAGCCAGCGAACCACAGTGCAACGCCTGCTCAGAAAATCGGCGACAATCCGCTCGGTGATGCCGGGACAACTCTCCTCGTCGTCACGCTTCCACTCTACGTCGTCCAATAACACCTTCCGATCAAACCAACCGTCGAATTGGACACATTTGAATGTGTACGGCACGGTTTTTTCCCACTCGTGGAGACCGGGTATTCGGTTGAGAAGATGGACTCGCTCGCGGAATTTGTAGTGTCGAAGGATCGATTGGAAGCAGAGGATGGTGGTGATGGGGGCGCGGGGACGGTTAGCGGCGGGCGACGTCATCTTGGTTGAATGGACGAGGGAAATGAAGGGGGATGGATGGAAGACGTGTATCACCCGAGCAAAGGGGCGGAGCCTCGTCGCGGTTGCGTCGCGGTCGGAGAAGAAGCGGCGGAAATCTATGAGGGTGTGCGGGTCTCGCCACGCGCAGCGACACAGTTTAACGAGTCTGCCCCCAATTAAGCTAGCGGCCCAGATGACGTCAGGTGTCAGATGACGTCAGGTGTCAGATCACGCCATAGATACGGAAGACGGTTGATGACGTGACGTGGTAATGTTACACAATGAAGAGAAGGGGCAGAGATTAGCCTGGACGATACCAATTAGGCAGACCAGATGTCGTCGGGAAAGAAGACATTTGGCGGGAAGTTGATAAACACTGTTGTTTAAATTATTTATATTCTGAACCTTAAAAGAGGACTATTAACCATTTTCCGATTTTCCCCAAGTTTACCCAGTTTTGAGTTCTTTGAGTTCCCGCACTTCCCTGGTCGGTCATAGTTCCCGCACTTCCCTGGTCGTTTTGAGTTCCCGCACTTCCCTGGTCGGTCCATAACTTGCAAACAAATTTCCAACAAAAAACCTGACAAATTACGGGCAAACTATCAGACCAACTTACTGATTTTCAATTCCATACACTCCAGTACAACGATCATAACCCATCCCTGAGCCACGAGGTTGTGCGCGCCACATTCGACGGTGGCAAGAAGTGCAGTGTCAACTTCAAACAGTACGGAGAAAATGGTGTTCTCGTCGAGAAATCGACGGGACAACTCCTGTGGACAAACGAGAATCGCGTGTATTCCAAGGAGGCGGTGGAGTTTTTCGAGGCGCTGCTGATGAAGTGTCACTGTGAAGTGGAGAGCATTGTTCTGAAAATGGGACATGTGAGTTGTGCCGTGACACTGTCACGCCCAACCTTTTGATTTTCAGCATGCATTGGAGTGGGCTGGAAGAGATGAAAGTCCAATTGATCGTTTTCCGAACGTTCGGATCGTTGAGCTCATTGATATGCACGGTCGCCATCAGGAGTTGTGGCTGCAAAAAATGCCGAACCATCTGGAACGGCTCAATTTACAGCCTGATGTGTATTCTGAAGTCTTGGAGATGTCACAGTTCCGCACCGCCCGTCACATCATCTGCCGCCCCAAAAGATGCTCAATAACCGATGCGCAACTGCTCGATCTGAAGGCCGTCGACATCCACATCTGGCACGCTTCCAAGATCACCGAACACGGCGTCAACGCGTTCCTGAAGCGGTGGCAGTGCGGTGAAGGCGTCGACGGGTTCCAACAACTGAGAATCGTGCGCATCGGCGACGACGATCACGAGCGTGTGCCAGCGGAAGAACTGCTCGAGGGTCTCGACGCGGAGAAGCTCACGAAACCGGGCATCGGCACGTATTTTCGGATCCGCAACAAAGTGCGCCCCACCGAACACCTCTACTTCTCGAGCAATCGGCTGTGTGTTGACGCAACTGTGAACGAGTCGCAACTTAGAGGCAAACGGCGGCTTGAAAACTAGGTGGGGACGCGTCGCGGTCGCGTTGCGGTCTGTCTCTTTCTCAGTTTGTTTGTCTACATAACTATCACCTCATTTCTTGTATCGTTTTCAATTTGTGACGAGTTCACGAGAGTAAAAAAGGGTACGTCAGTAAATACACTCTATCTCACACCTCCACAGTTGAGCAACGACTGCCACCGTATCTTACTGCCCGTTACGGGTCTCGCAGCGGGATTTCAATTTACGGGCAAGGCGCGATAGGCGTACAAACGGAGCATCGTTGAAATTTGTATTCTCATTGGGCCCAAATTATCAATAGAGCGTACTTACTGACGTACCCTTTTTTATCCCCCGTGCCTCATTTCTTCTATTGTTTTCAATTTTTGACCAGTTCCATTGTTGACTCACCTTTTCTGTTTGATCTTTTTTATTTCTATCATCTTTGATGACCACATGTGTTTGCTAGTGACTTTTCCAATCAATTGGTACGATGCTCCGAACTAACTTTGCACAGTGTTTAGCGAGAACATTAAAGGACGATTTTTCACTCGTTTTCAACTGTTTTTCATGCGTTTTTCTTTCAAAAATTACGATAAAATATCGGTAAAACCTGGCTCTTCATGAGAAAATCGCAAAAATCGGCAATTTCTGTCGTTGGCGTCGAGTTTTTTAGGATGTACGTCGTTTTTCGTTTTTTAGCCCAACTTTTTCCATTTTTTGGGTAAAAATTGAATGGAAATGTTGAGGAGCTGCCTTAAAATCAAAATTGAGAAAATTTTTCGTCGAAAAATGAATGAAATCGGGCGAAAAGCCGAGAAAAACTATAAATTTGACCGATTTTCAGAATATTTCAGAATGGCCACAGAAGCGAGAAAGGCGGCGGCTTCAGAGGAAGTAAGAAGCGTCATGGTTTCTGTTATAATGAAAGTTTTTCATTCCAGGAGCTGAAATCTCTGAAAGAGCACTTCAATGACGTCGGATTTCAAGACTACCCTCGACTAATCGAGGATTGTAAAAAGAGCATTATCCGATGTTTGGAAGGTCGTGACTTGATCAGGATCGGAATGTGCGGCAAGACCGAACAACGGCTGGCCGCTAACTTCGCAGTGGAGATATTCGGAATTGTGATCCAAAGAGGAGTGAGTTGGTTTCGTTACAAAGACTATAACTCACCAGGGAAGTGTCTAATGGTAAGGTGGCCGTTTTGGTCGGGACCTGGCTCAATCGAAAGCCTATACCACTCGGCCTGTCGAAAACTATGGAGGCCCGAGGGGTACACAAAAACGCACAAAACAGTTCACGCGGATGACCCGGAAAGTGTGACGTCATCACTCGAACTTTGGACCGAAATATCTCGGCCCTGCGGCCTGTTCCGCAAATTTCGAAAACGGATCCTTCATCCCCATGGTAAAGGCTTTCGATTGAGCCAGGTGCCGACCAAAACGGCCACCTTACCATTAGACACTTCCCTGGTCAGAAACTAAAAAACCTGAGGAAGGGGGTGTCGGTAGCTCACAAGGTAACTATCTCTGAACGGGAGGTGGCCTCCTGTATTAGAGCGACATGCCGGGGTCTTATTTTCAACCGTCCAATTTTAGAAAAAACTCGAAAATTCACATTGGGGGTCCCTTACGATGTTCGAGTTTTGGGTGCCGGTCTATTAGAGGTGCCGGTCTAAGGCCACCTCCCGTTCAGGCCAGACTTTACGATAATCGGTCCAGGTGGACTGAAAAAACTAGAAGAAAAAAATTTGAAGAAATTGTGTTGTTTCTCTTGCAATCTATTTTTTAATGCTATCTGCTATTACTCACGTTTGAGTGAACACTTGGAAGAGTTTCGAAAAGTTAGGCCGCCACATCCTCTTCCGGGTCCCGCAACGAACTACAATAAACTTTTTTCTCGAGTGAGCCGATGCTGAGGCCGGGGACCGGGCCGAGGACAGGGCCGAGGCAAGAGCCAGGGCCAGAGCCAGGGCCAGGGATGAGGCCAGGGCTGGGGCCGGGGCCTACATTCGAGTATTTTATCAAGAAAAAGTGCGTTCTGAGCGCCGAAATGACAACGTCAGTGTCAAAAAGTGACTAGTTCAGGCACTTTTCTGTAGTCAGTCAACTCGACCAGTTGTTTCAGACTGATCGAAACTGCGAGTATGAAAAGGTGCGCGCACAATTCGAAAAAAGTGGGCCCGTCTACGATCTGCACTTCAAGAAAAACAAAGAAGATGTTGTCGTGGAGACACCAACGGGACGTCTCCTGTGGACATACGACAACAGCGCATACTACAAGGAGGCGGTCTCGTTCTTCGAATACCTGCTGAAGAGATGCCACTACCGAGTGGAGATGATTGCTCTGGGGATGAGCGAGGTGAGATGTCCCCCCCGCGTGACACTATCAACACCTCACTTTTGATATTCCAGAAAGCACTGAAATGGGCTGCAAGAGATGACAGTCCGATCGGAAGGTTTCCCGATCTTCGGTGCGCCGAGCTCGGGGGCATGGACTCGACCCAACAGAAATACTGGATCGGGAAGATGCCAAACGATATGGAGTCGCTGCAATTTCACGAAGACGTCAGATTTGAAGTCAGCGAATCGTCCCAATTCCGGACCGCCCGCCGCATCGGCTGTCACTCTCGATGCGTCATAACGGATGATCAATTTCTCGAGCTGAAAGCCAGCGCCTTCGACATCCACGACGCGCCACTTCTCACCGTACAAGGCCTGAACACTTTGTTGAAACGTTGGCAGTGCGAAGGAGTCAAATTAGTGGCACTCGACCTGGGACGCGTCGGGAATCGCGGTCGCCGAGTGCGCCTGCAAGACATCGTCGCCGGACTCGACGCTTCGATGACGAGAGATGGAGACGAAGAATCGTCCAGCACGATTACCAACAAAACGAACCCCGCCAAACTATTCAACATCGGCTGGATAGACGGAACTTGTCTCAGGGGCAGGGCCTACACCTGCTTCGTCAACGGAGTCCCTACTAACTTCCTAAAGCCATGATCACTTCCCTGTTGATACTCGCCTGTTTTTCTTATCACCCTCACCATATCTCCCTGATTAAAAACCTTCCAACGTTCATCATTGTTTCTTGATTAAATGCAAATCCGCCCTATTGCACTTAATGGCGATGCCGCGCGCGAAATTCAAACGGCGGCCGGGGGCCTAGGTCTACGGGGAATGGACCCGAATGCTCAGAAAGTGTGGTTCAAAAAGATGCCGAAGAATCTGGAACGGCTCGAAATACGAGATGCAGTGACGGCTGAAATGCTGGAGTTGCCACAATTCCGCAACGCACGCCTCATCACCTGCATCGGTCGTTGCAATGTGACCGGTGGACAATTGCTCGAATTGAAAGGTGTCTACATCTGCATTAACAAGGCCCGATTCTTACCACGAAAGGTGTCAACGCCTTCCTGAAGAGATGGCAGGCTGGAGGAGGCGTCGATGGGTTCGAAAAACTGGAGATCATGCGAATCGGCGATGGCAGAGTGCGACACGCCGAGATTCTCGACGGTCTCGACGCGCGGATGGAATCGAGCCAATGGAAAGTCTGGAATTATGCGATCCCGAACAAAGTGCGCCCTAACGAATATATCGATTTCTCGATCACAAGTTATAATGATGATGAAGTCGTAGCAGTAGTGCGTAGAAACCAACCTTTATGAACAAGTTATTCCGTCATTTGTCAATTGTGCGATAAAATTAGTGAAATACTTCTTCAAAATGTGCTAAATTGGTACAATTACCGAGTTGGAACAGGATTTTTAAAAAAATAAACAAACGGATTGGACATTTCGAGTATTTTTATTTCAAAACAGTGATTTCACCGATTTGAAACAAAAACATTTTTTGTTTCTTAGTTTTCTGTTAATTTTCCCGTCAATCTATGACAAAATGAGTCAGTTTCGCACGTTTTGGTCATCAGTTGGAAGGGGGGTGGAAAATGGAAACGAAACAAAGTCAACAACACTCGGTACGATGCTCCGAATTGCGCGGTGTTTAGCCATCGATTTTAGGACGATTTTCGCTCGTTTTCAATCGGTTTTCTCCTCGAATTTCGGTTTTTTTTTGTGTTTTTTTCGTATTTCACATGTCTTTTTTCCAGTCCAGAATGGCGACAGTACCGAGATCAAGAATTGCTTATGAAGAAGTAAGACGCGTTGCGGTCGCGTCGCGGTCTCTTGAATAACACGTTTTCTTTTCCAGGAGCTTCAATCTTTGAAAGACCACTTTAAAGATGCGGGATTTAAAGAGTATCCCATGCTCAATGATGACTGTAAGAGACACCTCATGGGACTTCTGGATGGTCCATCGTTGGTTCGGCTCGGAATGTGCTCGAAGAGTGAGAGAGAGCTGTCTGCTGCCGTTCCATGGAAGATTCATCGAATGAGGATCGAAACCGCGGTGAGTCGTTTTAATTCGAGACCCGCCATAACTCGAAAACTAGAACAGCTCGACGAAAAAAAGCATAGTTGCAAGCGGGCCGGCAATTATCTCCCTTGTTTTGTGGAGTTTTTGGACGAGTAACCTATGCAAAATGTAGATCTCGGCGCCCTCTACAAAATGACGCTGAGTTCTCGAATTTTTGTCGAGTACGAACAAAGTTAGAGCCCTGTGACGGCAAAATCGGTCCGGCCCGCCTACTTTATCGCCTCTAACTTTGTTGGCACTCGATAAAAATTCACAAACTCAACGCCATTTTGTAGAGGGCGCCGAGATCTACATTTTGCATAGGTTACTTGTCCAAAAACTCCAATCGGCCCGCTTGCAACTATGAAAAAAGTGTGGCTAGACGGGTTTCTATTTGTTTTTGTCCCAGACAATCGAACGTGGAACGCGAAGGGAAGTGGTTGAGGCGGTGACCTTCTGTTTTGACGATCACCAACGATTCGAGGTCTTCTTCAAACAAGCCGGAAAGGATGTCGTGGCGATGGAGAGCCGGATGGTCCGTACCCTTTGGGACCACAAGGACAGCGTCCATTCGAAGGAGGCAGTTCATTTTCTCGAGCATGTACTGCGAAAGTGCAACTATGGACTGAAGGAGATCACTCTGAGCATGGGAAAGGTAAGCCCCGCGTGACACTCTCAACACCCCCACTTTTGATTCCAGGAAGCATGGAAGTGGTCTACAAGAGACGACAGCCCGGTCCGAAGTTTGCCACATGTCCGGATCGTCCGGCTACGAAGAATCGACTCGGACGGCCTGAAATTGTGGTTCGAGAAGATGCCCGACCAGCTGGAACGGGTCGATATCCAATGTGCAGCGCCGTCGGAAATTCTGGAGCTGCCATCAGTCCGCAACGCTCGCACTTTCATGTGCAGCTATGTTCAATGCGAATTGACCGATGCCCAGTTGCTCGGATTGAACTCCATCATCATCCGAATCGTCGAGGCGGATCGTCTCACCCCGAGTGGCGTCAACGCCTTTCTGAAGAGATGGCAAGATGGTGGAGGCGTCGAAGGGTTCCAAAGACTGAAGATCAGTGTGATCGGCGAGGACACAGCACGCGTCGAAGACCTTCTCGACGGTCTCGACGCGCGGATGGAATACAACGATCGGTTCGTGTCGAACTATTGGATTCCGAACAAAGTGCGCCCCAACGAATACATCGATTTCTTCATCGATATTGACGAAGAAGTCAGAGCAATAGTGTGTGAAAAAGACCATGATAACTGATAAACATTTTTGTTCCATTATTTCGTCTTCTTGTTTGTTTTTGTTTGGAGATTCGCGTTGCGGTCGCGTCGCAGTCTAACTACTTCTCAAAATGTATAATTTTTCAAAAAGACATCGATAAGCCGAACGAAATGAGATGAAATTGATTTGAATTTGTGGAATACTTCAATTACCGAGTTTAAACAAAAGGGGAAGGGTCGGTAGCTCAGATCGAGAGGTCACGAGTTCAAGTCCGACCTCAACCCCCCCTTAAGTTCACCTAGCCTCCAAATAGGAAGTAGAGCACTCCAAACCCGAAAGTGACTTAAACAAGGCTCAGGGGAACCACCCGGGTCCGCAGGGCGTTAGCACTTGAAAAACGGATCAATCTTTAACCTCTAATCTTTTCACACGTTTATTTTTTCAGAATGGCCACAGTACCGAGACCAACTATTGCTTCTGAGGAAGTAAGACGCGCCGCGGTCACAACACTAATCCATGTTGTTTTCCAGGAACTTCAATCTTTGAGGGATCACTTTAAGAATGTGCAATTTCAAGAGTATCCTCTGCTAAATGAGGATTGTAAGAGACAAATGATGGAATGCTTGGACGGTCCATCGTTGATTCGGATTGGAAGGTGCTCCAAAACTGAAAAACGCCTGGCTGATGGAATTCCATGGAAGATCACACGAATCGAAACCGAGATATTGGTGAGTCATTTTACATCGAGACCCCAAAACTGGAAAACTGGAAAATCTGATCTGAAATTGGAAACATGCAGTGGCGCTATCGAAAGGAGTCGGTACAATTCGGTTTCGACGATGGCCAACAATTCAATGTTTGCTTCCGACAAAACGAAAATGACGTCATCGTGAACTGGACGCGCCGTACGCTCTGGGAGCACAAGGACAGCTGGTACTTCAAGGAGTCGGTCCAGTTTGTCGAGCACGTTCTGAAGAAGAGCAACTTTGGAGTGAAGGAAATCACTCTGGACATGGGACCGGTGAGATGTCCCCACCCGCGTGACACTATCAACACACCAATTTTGATTCCAGGAAGCGTTGGCATGGGCTGGAAGAGAAGGTGGTCTGATCGAGCGTCTAATGAATGTTCGCAGCGTCAGTATACGGCGAATGGACTCGAATGCTCAGAAACTCTGGCTCGCAAAGATGCCGGAGCAGTTGTACCAGCTCGAAATGAAAGATGAAGTGACGTCAGAAGTCGTTGAATTGCCACAATTTCGGAACGCACGCCGTATCGTCTGCCTCGATCGATGCGACATTACTGATGCACAATTTCTCCAATTGAATGCCGTCTACATCATTATTAACAAGGCTCCACTTCTCACCACAAACGGCATCAACGCCTTCTTCAAAAAATGGCAGACTGGAGGAGGCGTGGACCGGTTCGACTGTCTGAAAATCAATAAAATCGGCGGTGGCATAGTGCGAACGGAAGACATTCTGGATGGTCTCGACGCGAAGGAGATACGGATCAAATTTGGCAGCACGTTTCATACGTTCCTGAACAACGTGCGCACCGACGAATTCATGACTGTCTATATCCGTGGAAATGGGATCATAGCAGCAGTGCGTAAAGAGTGACTATGATAATAAACATGCTTATTTCGTTATTTCGTCTTCTTGTTTGCTTTTGTTTGGAGGTACGCGTTGCGGTCGCGTCGCGGTTCAACTACTTCTCAAAATGTGTAATTTTTCAAAAATACTTTGAAAAACCGAACGAAATGAGATGAAATCGATTTGAATTTGTGAAATACTCCTTCGAAATGTTCTAATAACGGTACAATTATCAAGTTTAAACAGGAAAAACGAAAAAAAAACAGTTTTCTTTTTGTTTTTCCCAGAAATCTATGACAAAATTAATTTCACACGTTTTTTTCAGAATGGCAAAAGTCGCGGCATCGAAGCAGGCAGCTTCTTCAGAAGTGAGAAGCGTTGCGGTCGCGTCGCGGTCTCTGCAATAATCCGTTTTCTTTTCCAGGAGCTCCAATCGCTGAAAGATCACTTTAAGGATTTGGGATTTCAAGAGTATCCTGCTTTGAACGAGGACTGTAAGCGACACCTGATGGGAGTTTTGGACGGACCATCGTTGATTCGGATCGGAAGAAGCTCGAAGACCGAAAGACGGCTGTCCGCTGGAATTCGATGGAAAATTGATCGAATCGTTATCGATCCTAATGTTGGTCGTTTCTTTTTTCAAATTTCGAGACCCCCCCCCCCCCCCCCCATAACTCGTGGGAAACATTCAGATAACCATTGGAGTAACAGATGATGGATGGGAACCGGTCCAATATGAGAAGGTGCGCTTCCGTTTCGACGATGGTCAACAATTCGAGGTGGACTTTAATCAAGAGGAAAACGACGTCGTCGCGATGGAGCCCGATTCGCTCGATGTCTTCTGGGAGTGCAAGGACAGCGTCCACTTCAAGGAGTCGGTTCAGTTTTTCGAACACATTCTGAAGATGTGCAATTTCGGAGTGAAGGAAATCACTCTGGACATGGGCGAGGTGAGATGTCCCCATCCCACCCGCGTGACACTATCAACACCCCCCGATTTTGATTCCAGGAAGCGTTGGAATGGGCTGGAAGAGAAGGAGGTCCGATCGAGCGTCTACCGAATGTTCATTTCGCCGATCTAGGGCGAATCGATTCAAATGCTCAAAAAGTGTGGCTCGCTAAGATGCCGGAGCAGTTGGAGCAGCTCGATATATACGGTTCAGTGACGTCAGAAGTCATTGAAATGCCCCATTTCCGGAACGCCCGCGAGATCATCTGCATGGATCGATGTGATATGACTAATGCACAGTTGCTCCAACTGAAAGCCGTCAGCATCCGAATCGACGAGGCGCCATTTGTCACCGCGAAAGGTGTCAACGCCTTCTTCAGAAGATGGCAGGCTGGAAGAGGCGTTGACGGCTTCAAGGAACTGGTGATCCATAAAATCGGCAATCGCCCAGTTCGCGCCCGAGGCATTCTCGCTGGTCTCGACGCGGTAATGGAACGGCAAAATCGTCACCACTCGGAGTATTCGATCCCGAACAAAGTGCGCCCCAACGAATACATCTCGTTATCGGTCGATCGTCGTCAAAATTTCTATACCATGTATCATACCATGGTCTCAGCAACAGCGCGCAAAAAAGAGCCTGGATAACTATGCTTTTGTTTTTTCAAATAAATAATTCTTCAAAAAGACAGCGAAAAACTATTTGAGATTGAAATCGATTTGATTTTGTGAAATACTTCTTCAAAATGTGCTAAATTGGTACAATTAGCGATCGATGTGTGGTTTTTTGGTTTTTTTCAGAATGGCGACAGTACCTGACCCGAAGAAGAGAGCGCAAGAGCGGGTGAGAAGCGCTGCGGTCTCTGCAATAATCCGTGTTGCTTTCCAGGAGCTCGAGGCATTGAAGGCTCACTTTGTTTTGGGATATGGGGGATTTCAAGAGTATCCTGCTTTGAACGAAGACTGTAAGCGACAAATGATGGAATGTTTGGCAATCCGATTTTCACTGACAAAATTTTCACTGACAAAAAATTTTCACTGGAAGTCATTTTCACTGACACTCATTTTCACTGACATTTTGCGATGTCATTTTCACTAACAGTTTCATTTTCACTGACAATTTTCGAGGGTATCATTTTGAAGTGAAAGTTGGGTCAAAGTGGTTTTCCGAGTTCATATCAAGTGTAGGACGCATTACTAAGGTATCCTCCGACATTTTCACAAATTTTTTTGGTGGAGTGTCCTGTGCCTATTTCAAACTCATTTTCCCTGGAAATTATCACTGACAAAATTTTCACTGGAACTCATTTTCACTGACACTCATTTTCACTGAAACTTCGGGTTTTGTGATTTTCACTGACACTTCTTATACGGTGACTTGGGTATGTTGTGTAGGTACCAAAAGTTGGAAAATGTGTTCCCTAACACATATTTCATCGTTTCTCCAACCTTTACGTGTCTGAAAAGTGATTTGGATATGGTCAGCGCTGACAGGTGGATATTCTCTTTGTATGGAGCCATCTGTAAGTGAGTGCATACTGGAAGATATCTGAAAATGACTTTCAAAACTATTTTTTGGATCAAACACCGAATTTTGACTGCTAAACGGAAAGATCGGAGAAAAACCGAGTTTGACACACAAAAGACTCTGAAAATGACGGATAATTGCGTCTAAGAGAACGTGCATTCCTTCATTGAGCAGACATTCAGTGCTTTATTTCGCATTTCATAGACTTTGGATCTGGTCCCCGTATCGAAGTTTTACAATCATACGTTCAAATTGGAAGTTCATGAATACTGTTTGAAGAACACGCAAACTCGAGAAAATGCTCAGCGCCCAGCAGTCCTCCCGTGATAATGACGTCAGAATCTCGACTTGACCGAAACGTTCCTAGAAGACGTCATTTAAGACTCGACCCGAATTTTCTCTTAAAATCACCCATTCTTGCTCCCTCATTCCATTTGCCGACCAGAAATTCCCTTTTTAAGAATCAATTGAAATCCTAAAATTTTTGGGCCCAAAATAGGTTTCCCCTGCCTTTTCGTCCCAACGTGTGCTCTTCCCTTGTTCATAAAATGTTTCTTTTAATTTTTCCGAATTTCTCTCGAAAAATTGGTGTGAAAATTTTTCAAATTGGTCGAGTTACGGCCAAAAACAGGGTTTGGGCCCAAAAATCGATGATTTTTCGCCGCGGTCGACATGCAGAATTTTCTAGGCCAGCTCGGTTGTTGTCAGTGAAAGTAACTTTCAAATTTCATTGATTTTTGGGCCCAAACCATGTCTTTGGCCATGTCTCGGTCAATTTGAGACTTTTTCACACAATTTTTTCGTGAGAATTTCGGAAAAATTAAAAGAAATGTTTTTTGAACAAGAGGAAGGCAGATATTCGGATGAAAAGGCATTGGAGCATCAGTTTAGGCTTGAAAATTCTGAAAATGTGTTCTTCCTCTTGTTCAAAAAACATTTCTTTTAATTTTTCCGAAATTCTCACGAAAAAATTGTGTGAAAAAGTCTCAAATTGACCGAGACATGGCCAAAGACATGGTTTGGGCCCAAAAATCAATGAAATTTGAAAGTTACTTTCACTGACAACAACCGAGCTGGCCTAGAAAATTCGTCATTTCGCGTTTTTTTTCCGTTTTTTTTATAAATCATTCTTCAAAGAGACAGCGAAAAGCAGGAATTTTGCGATAAACTGAATTAAATGAGATGAAATCGATTTGAATTTGTGAAATACTTCTCCAAAATGTTCTAAATTGGTACAATTAGCAAAGTTGACCAAGAGGAGCGAAAAATGAACAAATGGATTGGCATTTACGAGTTCTTTTCTTTGAAAACAGCGATTTGACAAAAACAAATATTTGTTTCTTAGTTTTCTGTATTTGTTTTCTTATCTATTTATGACAAAATAAGTCAGTGTCACACGGTTCGGTTATCAATTGGAAGGGGGTGAAAAACGAAACAGAGTCAACAACAATCGGTACGATGCTCCGAAACAACGGCAATCGCACGGTGTTTATCTTTCAATTTTAGGCCCATTTTCGCTTGTTTTCAATCGGTTTTCTCGTCGAATTTCATTTTTTTCGTGTTTTTTTTTAGGAAATAGTTTTGCTTCACACTTTCGAAATATTTCACACTTGTTTTTTTTCAGAATGGCGGAAGTACCTGGATCGGAGAGAGCTTCTTCAGTAGTAAGAAGCGTTGCGGTCGCGTCGCGGTCTCTTGAATAACACGTTTTCTTTTCCAGGAGATCCAATCACTCAAAGATCACTTCAAGAATGTGATATTTGAAGAGTATCCACTACTGGACGAAGACTGTAAGAGGCACCTCGTGGGACTTTTGAACGGTCGAGAGCTCGTTCGAATTGGAATGTGCTCGAAGACCGAGCAACGACTGGCTGAGAGAATTCCATGGAAAATCGAGCATATCGATATCGATAAAGTGGTGATTTGTTTCATTTTTAGAGACCCCCCAAAACTCGAAAACTAGAAAATCTCGACAAAAAAGTGGCATTATCCGAAATTGGAATACATTAACGATTCCTATATTTTTTCTGTTGCCAGATATACGAGAATGAAACGGAAGAGGGACCGGAAGAGGAAAATGAACTTGTGCAATTCATGTTCGATAATGGCGGTCTATTCAAGGTTTGCTTCAAACAAGCCGGAACTGACGTCATCGCAATGAAGTCCTGGTTACGTACCCTCTGGGAGCAGAAGAACACCGTCTCTTCCAAGGAGGCGGACCGTTTTTTCGGGTACATACTGAAGAAGTGCAACTATGACGTTGGGCACCTCGCAATAAGCAGGGGACTGGTGAGTTGTCCCCCCGCGTGACACTATCAACACCTCACCTTTTGATTCTCAGAATGGGTTCAAGTGGTCTGTGACTGATGAACAATTTCTCCAATTGAAAGCCGTTCATATCGAAATTGACGAGGCGCCACTTCTCACCGCGAAAGGTGTCAACGCCTTCTTAAAAAGATGGCAGGCTGGAGAAGGCGTTGCCGGCTTCCGAGAACTGGATATCAGGAAAGTCGGCGATGGCAGAGTGCGCGTCGAAGACATTCTCGACGGTCTCAACGCGCGGATGGACGTCTGGCATTATTCGATTCGGAACAAAGTGCGCCGCAATGAACATATATACCTCTCGAGCAGCTTTGATGTCACAGTCGTGGCAATAGTGGAAAAATATTAACCTGGATAATTATGTTGTTTCATCATTTCGTGTTTTTTTTCGATGTTTTTATAAATCATTCTTCAAAAAGAAAGCGAATGTGCGAAAGCATTGATAAACTGAACGAATTGAGATGAAATCGGTTCGAATTTGCGAAATACTCCTCCAAAATGTTCCAAAATGGCGCAATCGCCCCGAGATTGAACAAGAGGAACTAAAAATGAACAAACGGATTGGAAATTGCGAGGATTTTTTTTCCAAACAGCAGTTTCAGAAAAAAATGTGTTTCTTAGTTCTCTATTTGTTTGCCTACCTACCTATGACCAGATGAAGCAGTGTCACCCGTTTTGGTTATCAGTTGGAAGGGGGTGAAAAAGGAAACAAAGCCACCGCTGATGTAGCTGTGAAGTCGAAACATTCAACCATCACGGCGAGGAGCCCACCGATTGTAAGCAAAGCCCGGAAGTGACGAGAATCGAAGAAGTCGCCGAACAAATAGTCAGCAGACACTTATCAAATTCAACACCGAGGCACGAATAACGGCACTCGCACTGTGCTCAGTCACCCCCGATTTTTATTACCAATTGATATCCTCCCGTTTTTCTTCGCAAATCCCTTTCGTTTTCTAGTTTGTGAATGAAAAATAGTTGCTTGCGGCCATTTTGAGACCAAGAGAGGTGAATTCATCAAATGTGGCAAGAGTCGAGAGTTATGACAATGAACAAGTTTAGGGGTTAGGATGTGCTGGGAAGACGGCATTGAACGGGCATATTGTGTTCAAGTTTCAAATGTTTCACACATTTTCAGAATGGCGGCAGAACAGGGACGAAAAGAAGCTTCCTGGGAAGTAAGAAGCGTTGCGGTTTCTGTTATTATCAATGTCTCTTTTTTCCAGGACCTTCAATCTCTGAAGGATCATTTCAAAGATTTGGAATTTCATGAGTACGCCCTTCTGAATGAGGATTGTAAGAGACACTTGATGGAATGTCTGGACGGTCTATCATTGATTCGGATTGGGAGATGCTCGAAGACCGAAAGACGGTTGTCTGATGGAATTCGATGGAACATTAATCACATCGAAATCGAGAGATGTGTGAGTCGTTTATTTTCGAGACCCCCCGAAAACCGGAAAAAAAGAACATTATCTGAAATTGGAAACATCCAGGAGGACGACATTGAGATGGTGCAATTCTATTGGGAATCGATCAGCCCTGTCCAATCCATTTCGTTGTGCTTCAAACAAGTCGGAAATGACGTCATTGTGACGAAGGCCTGGTGGGACGACCATACCCTCTGGGAGAACAAGGACAGCGTCCATTCGAAGGAGGCGGTGACGTTTTTCGAGCACGTACTGAAGAAGTGCAACTATGGAGTGGAGATGATTGAGCTGACGATGGGCAAGGTAAGATGTCCCCACCCGCGTGAAACTCTCGACAACCCAATTTTGATTCTAGACAGCATTAGAGTGGGCGACAAGAGAAGGAGGTCCGATCGAAAGCCTTCCAAATCTTCAACACGCCATTCTCGGGCGAATGGACGCGAATGCTCAGAAAATCTGGCTCGCAAAGATGCCTGAGCAGTTGGAACAGCTCTATCTAAAAGGAGCTGCCACAAGTCCGCAACGCCCGCACCATCATCTGCAACAGTCGATGCGACATGACTGATGCACAATTGCTCCAGATGAAAGCCGTCAGCATCACCATTGGAGAGGCGCCGCTTCTCACCACAAACGGCGTCAACGCCTTCTTCAAAAGATGGCAGGCTGGAGAAGGCATTGAAGGGTTTCGAGAACTGGAGATCAATAAAATCGGCGGTGGCAGAGCGCGAGTCGAAGAAATTCTCGCGCGGATGGAACGGCAAAATCGTCACCACTCGAAGTATTTGATCCCGAACAAAGTGCGTCCCAACGAATGTATCGATGTCTCGATCACTAGTTATGTTGAAGATCGAGTCGAAGCAACAGTGCGTAAAAACCGACGTGGATGAACAAGTTGTTTCGTCATTTCGTGCCTTTGTTTTTGTTTGTATAAACAATTTTTCAAATAAACAGCGCATAGCTGAGATTGTGCCGAACGAATTGAGATGAAATCGATTCGAATTTGTGAAATACTTCTTCAAAATGTTCTAGAATTGCCAAGTTTGACCAAGAGGAGCGAAAAATGAACAAATGGATTGGCATTTACGAGTTCTTTTCTTCGAAAACAGCGATTTGACAAAAACAAATATTTGTTCCTTGGTTTTCTGTTATTTTTCCCGTGAATCTATGACTAGACGACTCACGTCGCACCTTTTCGTTATCAGTTGGAAGGGGGTGGAAAACGAAACAAAGTCAAAAATCGGTACGATGCTCCGAAACAACGGCAATCGCACGGTGTTTATCTTTCAATTTTAGGCCCATTTTCGCTCGTTTTCAATCGGGTTTCTCGTCGAATTTCAGTTTTTTGGGTGTTTCCTCTAGTAAATTCCCCTTTTTTTCAGAATGGCGGCAGATCCAAGATCAACTATTGCTTCCCTCGATGTAAGAAGCGTTGCGGTGGCGTCGCGGTCTCTGCAATAATCCATGTTGTTTTCCAGGAGCTCGACTCTTTGATGGATCATGTTCGAAATATGGAATTCCGAAATTATCCTATGCTCAATGAAGGCTGTAAGAAACACCTCATGGGATTTTTGGATGGCCAATCATTGATTCGGATTGGGAGATGCTCGAAGACCGAAAAACGGCTGGCTGATGGAATTCGATGGAACATTAATCACATCGAAATCAAGAGATGGGTGAGTCGTTTATTTTCGAGACCCCCCGAAAACTCGAAAAAAAAAGGAACATTATCTGAAATTGGAAACATCCAGGACAACAACATTGAGATGGTGCGATTCTATTGGGAATCGATCAGCCGTGTCCTACCAATTTGGTTGCGCTTCAAACAAGTCGAGAACGACGTCATCGTGGAGGACCAATGGACGCGCCGTACGCTCTGGGAGCAGAAGGACAGCGTGTACTTCAAGGAGGCGGTCCAATTTTTCGAGCACGTCCTGAAGAAGTGCAACTATGAAGTGGAGAACATCAAGCTGATGATGAGCGAGGTGAGATGTCCCCCCACCCGCGTGACACTCTCGTCAACCCAATTTTGATTCTAGGCAGCATTGGAATGGGCTGGAAGAGAAGGCAGTCCGATCGAGCGTCTACCGAATCTTCGAAACGCCACTCTCGGGCGAATGGACGCGAATTCTCAGAAACTCTGGCTCGGAAAGATGCCTGAGCAGTTGAAAAACCTTGATCTAAAAGATGCGGTGACGTCGGAAATTCTGGAATTGCCCCAATCTCGGAATGCTCAAAATATCGCCGTCAATTGTGATCGATGTGATATAACTGATGCACAGTTTCTCCAATTGAAAGCCGTCAGCATCCGAATCGACGAGGCGCCACTTCTGACCACAAATGGGGTCAACGCCTTCCTGAAAAGATGGCAGAATGGAGGAGGCGTCGTTGGGTTCTATACACTTGACCTTCGGAGTTTCGGCGATGGCAGAGCGCGCTTGGAAGACATTCTCGACGATCTCGACCCGTTGATGGCATCGGACAACTCGTCCATCCGGAAATGTTCGATCCCGAACAAAGTGCGCACCAACGAGTCTCTCGATTTTTGGACCGCTGCTAGAGCTCAAGTCGTAGCATCAGTGTACAGAAACGAGGCTGGATGTTATCAAGTAAGTTTCGAGTAGTATAAAATATATTTGTTTGTCACACGTTTCGGTTGCCAAATGGAAGGGGGTGGAAAATGAAAACGAAACAAAGTCAACAATTGGTACGATGCTCCGAAATACGTTTTTTTCAGTCCAGACGGACGACAGTGACGACATCGAAGAAGGCAGCTTCTGAAGAAGTAAGAAACGTCGCGGTCTCTTGAATAACACGTTTTCTTTTCCAGGAGCTTCAATCTTTGAAAGATCACTTTAAAGATTTGGGATTTCCAAAGTATCCCCACTTAATCGAGGACGCTAAGCGACAAATCATGGGACTTTTGGACGGTCCATCGTTGATTCGGATTGGGAGGTGCTCGAAGGCGGACAATCAACTGTCGGCTGAAATTCGATGGAAGATTGATCACATCGTGTTCGCGACATTGGTAAGTCGTTTAATTTCGAGACCCCCCGAAAACTCGAAAACTGAAAGTGGAAACATCTTCCAGGCAATGCCAGCTACGGGTTGGGAAGAGACCGCCGAGCCTGAGATGGTGCGATTCTGTTTCGGCGGTGGACCTCGATTCGAGGTGTACTTTCAACAAATCGGAACAGATGTCGTTGCGAAGGAATCCCCGTCGGCCCCCACTCTCTGGGAGCAGAAGGACAACGTCCACTCCAAGGAGGCAGTGCTCTTTTTCGAGCACCTTCTGAAGAAGAGCCACTATGGAGTGAAAAGCATTCATCTGGAAATGGGACAGGTGAGATGTCCCCACCGACACTGTCAACACCCCCAATTTTGATTCTTCTCAGGAGGCGTGCAAATGGGCTAATAGAGATGACGGTCCGGTCCGAAGCTTGCCGCATGTTCGGAGCGCTCTTCTACAGGGAATGAGCTCAAATGCTCAAAAATTCTGGCTCAAAAAGATGCCGGAGAATCTGGGACGGCTCGAAATGAAAGATTCGGTGGCGTCTGAAATGCTGGAGGTGCCACAACTCTGCAACGCACGCCGCATCACCTGCACCGGCCAGTGCAATGTGACCGATGCACAACTGCTCCACTTGAAAGCCGTCGGCATCAGCATTCGCCAGGCGCCATTTGTCACCACGAGAGGTGTCAACGCCTTCTTCAAAAGATGGCAGGCGGGTGGAGGCGTCGCCGGGTTCCGAAGACTTGAGCTTTGGAGTTTCGCCGGCGGCAGAGCGCGATTGGAAGACGTTCTCGACGGTCTCGACGCGCGAATCGAATGGAACGATGGGTTCGATGCAAAGTATTCGATCCCGAACAAAGTGCGCACCAACGAGTCTTTCCATTTCTTAACCAATCCTGCTGCTCGATTTCTGAAATGGATTTCTGCGTCAGTGAACACCAAGTCACAGGAATAGTGCGAGAAAAAAACCCGACCTCGATAAACATGTTATTTCAACATTTCCTACTGTTGTTCGTGTTTTTTATAAAATTTGTGAAATACTTCTTCAAAATGTGCTAAGTTCGTACAATCGCCAAATTCGCATTTTTCGCATTTTAAAGTCTTTTTTCTTTCAAAACAGAAACTTGACGAAAACAAATTTTTGTTTCTTAGTTTTAGTTTCTGTTTGTTTTTCTGTCAATTCGTGACGAAACGAGTCAATTTTGCACGTTTTGCTTATCAGTTGGAAGGGGGTGGAAAATGAAAACGAAACAAAGTCAACGACGCTCGGTACGATGCTCCGAAATGCGCGCTTTTTAGCAATCGATTTTCGGACGATTTTCGCTCGTTTTCAATTGGTTTCGTTTTTCGTGCGTTTTCTCGTTCGCAAATCGCTTTGTTTTTCATTTTGCATCGAAAAATGTTGAAAAATACTTTCAGAATGGCGACAGACCCGAGAAGGAAGCCAGCTTCCGAGAAAGTAGGAAGTTTCGCAGGTTTCTGTCATAATACGTTGTTTTTTCGTTTTTTCCAGGAGCTAAAATATTTGACGATTCGTTTTCACTTGCTGAAATTTCGAGAGTATCCCAAATTGAACGACGACTGCAAGAACCACGTGATGGGTTGTTTGGACGGTCGCACATTCATGCGGATGGCAAGATGTTCGAAGAAGGAGAATAGTCTGGCTGATGACGTGACAATGAGGATTTCCAAAATCATCATGAAAAATGAGGTGAGTCGGTTCATTTTGGGAGATTTTAACTCGGAAATTGTACATGAGCTGATAGAGAGAAAACTGAAAAAAAACTTGCATAAAACCATAGTTGCAAGCGGGCCGGCAATTATCTCCCTTGTTTCGTGGAGTTTTTGGACAAGTAACCTATGAAAAATGTAGATCTCGGCGCCCTCTACAAAATGGCGTTGAGTTTGTGAATTTTTATCGAGTGCCAACAAAGTTATAGGCGAAAAAGTAGGCGGGCCAGGCCGATTTCGCTCTTAGGGTTCTAACTTTTTTCGTACTTGATGGAAGTTCCTAAACTCAACGCCATTTTGTAGAGGGCGCCACATCTGGAGCTAGGGGTCGAGGAATAGACCGGCACCCTTTAGGAGAAATGAGAAACAGACTTGCGGATTCTCGGGCCAGGCCAGGCCTAGGTGAAAATATTTCAGGCCCGGCCCGTTCCCTCGGTCCGTAGTTTGAACATCAAATTTAAAACTGGACGAGATTTTATCAGTTTTCGACGAATCCTATGGTCTAGCCGTTTATGATATACCGTAAAACCTGTATTAGACCGGCACCCAAAACCCCGAAATCGTAAGGGTCCCCCTGTGGATTTTCGAAATTTCATTTTATAATTAGAAGCTTGAAAATTAGACCGGCATGCCGTTCTCTAATACAGGTTTTACGGTAATCAAACATTTTTTCAAAAAATGTTTCGAAATATAAAATTTTTCCACAAACTGGTAGATCATAACGGGCCCGCGGGCCGGGCTGGGCCTGTCGCAAGTCTGATGAGACCGGCACCCTCTATTAGAACGGCACCTAAGATTAAGACAAGCGTAATACATAGTCATTCAATTTCAAGACAAGTTTTAAAGCACACAGAAAGTGAGGAAAGCACCCCAATTCGGTTCAAAAATCGAAAAAAATTTTTGAAAAATAGACCGGCACCTCTAACCGGCATACAGCTCTGACTCTCTTTTTCCCAGCTCGAGACACAAATTCCATCGATTTCAGAGATTCTATGAAGCGGCGCACAATCGTTACGGTTCCTATGAGAAGGTGTACACATCGTTCGGCGGTGCGGATGACGAATGTTGCGTTTCTTTCCGACAATCCGAGAACAATGTTATCGTGGAGTCACGGAAGGGACGTCTCATCCGGACACAAGAAAACAGCGAGCATTTCAAGGAGGCGGTGCACTTTTTCGAATTCCTACTGAAGAAGTGCAACTATGGAGTGGAACACATTGAGCTGAAGATGGGCGAGGTGAGATGTCCCCACAAGTGTGACACTATCAATACCTCATCCTTTCAGGAAGCGGCGAAATGGGCAGTGAGAGCCGACAGTCCGATCAAAAGTCTACCGAATCTTTCGGGCGCCTATCTACGGAAGCAGCATGAAGTTTGGCTGAAAAGGATGCCGGAACATCTGGACTACCTCGACTTCGAGTCTGACGTGGCATCGGAAATCATTGAAACACCCCAATTCCGAAACGCGCGCAAGATCCACAGCCCCGGTCAGTGCGGTGTGACCGATGAACAACTGCTCCAGTTGAACGCCGTCGACATCTCGCTCTACCGCGCTCATTGTCTCACCGGCCCAGTCTTCAACGCCTTCTTGAAGCGATGGCAGTCCGGTGGAGGCGTCGCCGGGTTCCGAAGCCTGGATATCGGTATGATAACGGAGGGAGTGACAGTGGAAGGATTGCTCGACGGTCTGGACGCGGTGAAGATCAAGAAAGACGAGTACAGCTGTCGCTTTTCGCTCCAGAACAAAATGCGTCCCAATGAGTTTCTGGAGTGCAAGAGCAATGGTAGTTCAATTCATGCAAAAATGTATGAGGAACTCTCATTTATGGATGCGGTGCCGTCAGAAACCGTAGACACGCCCCGGTTTCGCAACGCCCGTACCATCAACTGCCAAGGTCAATGCGATGCGACAGACGAGCAGCTGCTCGGATTGCACGCTGTCCAAATTCACATCCAAACGGCTCCACTTCTCTCGGAAAACGGTGTCAAAATGTTCTTGAGGAGTTGGCAGTGGGGAGGAGAAGTCGAAGGCTTCTCTAGCTTGTATATCGGTACCATCGGGCAAGATAACGACAATGTGCAAGTGGAAGACATTCTCCTAGGTCTGAACGCGGAGAAGATCGAGGAAGACGAGAACGACTGGCACTATTCGATCCAGAGCGAAGTGCGTCCCAATGAATTTCTGGATTGCAAGATCGATGGACGTTCATTTCATGCAAAAGTGCGCTGGATTGTCTCGGAATAGACTACAGACTCTCGAACTAAGAAGGTTACTCACATTCACCTATCGTCTTCTAGTATCCAGAGAAGTCATCTGCAGTGGAAGTATGTTTGTCACTAACCACCTGTACCGTATTTACTCTAATTGAACGGCACCCTGAGGGGGCCTTTGATAAACTTGATGGCATGCCGTTATATTAGAGTAAATACGGTATCTAAGCCTCTATGACTTCACATACCGTAAAACCTGTATTAGAACGGCATGCAGGGGTCTAATTTTCAACCCTCTAAATTTGAAATGAAATTTCGAAAATCCACAGGGGGACCCTTACGATTTCGGGGTTTTGGGTGCCGGTCTATTAGGGGGGCCCTTCTAATACAGGTTTTACCGTATATGAGATCCACACTGCCCGGTATTCTTCCCCGTACTCTGAATCACTCTTTTTCGTACCACCAACACGTTTTCCCCATCCCTTGTGACTTCTAAGGCTTTTAAAGCCAACATCTTTAGTCTTGACTTATCTCGGTTTATTAGACTTTCCCCCTCACAATTTCTAACCCCCGATATTTATTTTCTATACTTTGCAACTAACTCTCTTCTGTTCTTTACTTCAACCAATAAGCAAATAAATGTTCATTTATTTCATTTCATCACTTCGTGTTCTTGTTTTTGGAGACACGCGTTGCGGTCGCGTCGCGGTTCAACTACTTTACAATGAAAGATCGGTTTTCATAGTGTGTGGCAAGCTTTCAGAATGGCAGCAGAGCAGAGATCCACGGAAGCTTCCCAGGAAGTAAGTTCGCGTCGCTGCTTCCTTCCTAATCCTTGTTTGTTTTTCCAGGAGCTCCAATCTCTAACCGATCATTTCAACAATGTCGGATTTCAAGACTACCCCCGTCTGGACATGGACTGCAAGATGCACTTGATGCGATTTCTGGACGATCGAACATTGGCTCGGCTGGGAATGTGCTCGAAGACCGAAAAAGGACTGCTCGATGAAATGCCTGCGGCGATGTTTCGCAATGAAGAACGAGCAGTTGGTGAGTTGGTTCAGTTTTGGAAGACCATAACTTGGTGAGACTTTCCAAGATTTCAGAAATGTTCCTCGACGATTTCCGTAATGCGGTCCTGAACTTTGGCGCCCGACAGATAGCCCGCTTTCTTGAGCAACATTCGAATAATTAACGTAATTAACGCAGAAGTGTGTGGATTCTCGAATAAACTTTGATAAACTTGTTGTTTTTCATTTCTGTTTGTGAACCACGCGTTGCGGTCGCGTCGCGGTTCTGCTTCCTCTTCGCTCTTCTTATAAATGTTGAGAAATAGTTTCAGAATGACCGCAGAACAGAGAAAGACGGCTTCTAAGGAAGTAAGCTCGCGTTGCGGTTTCTGTCATATTCCGTTGTTTTCCAGGAGCTGGAATCACTGAAAGATCACTTTAAAGACTCCGGACTTCAAGAGTACCCCCTGCTAATCGAGGATTGCAAGAGACACCTCATTGGATGTTTGAACGGTCGATCGTTAATTCGGATTGGAATGTGCTCGAAGAACGAGAAACGATTGGCTTCTGATGTTCCATGGAAGATTCACGAGATTGATATCACACATGTCGGTTCAGTTCGAAAAACCATAACTCGAAATCGAAAACAACGATTTCAGGGATCTGCTCGAAGTGAGCCGGTAGGAGAATGTGGGATAGTGCAGATATTGATCGACGGTCCCAATGATGTTTGCTGTGTTCTTTTCAACAAATCTGGAACCCGTGTTGTTGTGGAGACACGCAAAGGACATCTCATCCGGACACACGACAACAGCGAGCATTTCAAAGAGGCTGTGGCGTTTTTCGAATTTCTGCTGAAGAGATGCAACTATGGAGTGGAACACATTGAGCTGAGGATGAGCGGGGTGAGATGTCCCCCTCCGGCGTGACACTATCAACGCCTCACTTTTGATATTCTAGGAAGCATTGGAATGGGCTGAAAGAGACGGAAGTCCGGTTGAACGCTTTCCCAATCTTCGATCCGCCACTCTCTGCATGGACGTGAACCATCAAAAGTTGTGGCTGAAAAAGATGCCAGATCATCTGGAGTCGCTCTCATTTGATGATGAGGTGACGTCGGAAATCATTGAAACACCCCAATTCCGAAACGCCCGAATGATCATCTGCCATCAATGCGATGTGACAGACGATCAGCTGCTAGAATTGAACGCTGTCCACATTCACATCCGACGGGCTCCACTTCTCACGGAAAACGGTGTCAACGTCTTCTTGAAGAGATGGCAGGCTGGAGGAGGCGTCGACGGCTTCCGAAGACTAGCGATCTTTCGCATCGGGGATGACGAGGACGGTGTGCAAGTGGAAGACATTCTCGACGGTCTTGACGCTGTGATGATTGACGAAGAAGGCACGCACTATTCGATCCAGAACAAAGTGCGCCCCAACGAATTTCTCGATTTCCTAAGCGATGATTGGATTGGCAATGTGAATGTCTTGAATACAACTTGATAAACATGGTTTTTTAGAAAATCATCACTATTTAACAATTCAATTCCAAAAAAAAATACAGATTGTCGGGAAATCGTTTTAGTCTCCTGTCAGTTTCCAGTAGCGCGGTAGTAATCGATTTCAATAAAATCTCTGCGAGCGGAGAAATTAGACTATTTCCTAGTGTAAAGAAGCCCAATGAAGATGTTACAGTCACTTCTGCAGTGCATCTGAAATACATAGAATGAGCACAACAAAAAAGTGAATAGAAGGTGGGAACTATGTTTGTTTGCCCATCTATCTATGACCAAATGAGTCAGTTTCGCATGTTTCGGTTATCAGTTGGAAGGGTGTGGACAGCGAAACAAAGTCAACAATGCACAGTTTGCTCGTTTTCAATTTTTTTTCATCCGCTTTTTCTTTAAAAAATGTTGAGAAATACAAAATGTAGTTTCAGAATGGCCACAGGACAGAGAAAGGCAGCTTCTAAGGAAGTAAGACGCATTACGGTTTCTGGCATATTCGGTTGTTTTCCAGGAGCTGGAATCTCTGAAAGATCACTTCAAACATGTCGGATTTCAAGAGTATCCCCTTTTGAACGACGACTGTAAGAGACACCTCATTGGATGTTTGGACGGTCGATCGTTGATTCGGATTGGAATGTGCTCGAAGATGGAACAACGACTGACTGCTAATGTTCCATGGAAGATCTTCCTGATCGGGATCTGCGATGTGGTGAGTTGACTCAGTTTTTTTTTGAGGCTTTTCTTTCAAGCGCTACCAATCACAACTATTTCAGGGATTCACAAGAGGTGTGGAAATGAGTAAATGGGAGAAGGTGTTCGTATCATTCGACGGTTCGGATGGCGAATACTGTGTTTCTTTTGGACAATCCGAAAACAATGTTGTCGTGGAGACACCAACGGGACGTCTCCTCTGGACACACGAAAACAGTGAACATTTCAAAGAGGCGGTGCTGTTCTTCGAGTTTCTGCTGAAAAAGTGCAACTATGGAGTGAAAAGCATTGAGCTGAAGATGGGACAGGTGAGATGTCCCCCGGCGTGACCCTATCCTATTATCTCACTTTTGATTTTCAGGAGGCATTGCAATGGGCTGAAAGAGACGGAAGCCCGGTTCAAAGTCTTCCCAATCTTAGACATTCTGTTTTCTGGATGGACGTGAACCATCAAAAGTTGTGGCTGAAAAAGATGCCAGATCATCTGGAGTCGCTCTCCTTTGATGATGAGGTGACGTCGGAAATCATTGAAACACCCCAATTCCGCAACGCCCGCAACATCATCTGCTATGGTCAATGCGACGTGACAGATGAGCAGCTGCTCGAATTGAACGCCGTCGATTTCTACATCACCGGGGCTCCACTTCTCACGGCGAACGGTGTCAACGTCTTCTTGAAGAGATGGCAGTATGGAGGAGGCGTCGACGGCTTCCGAAGACTGGAGTTCTTTCGCATCGGGGATGACGGTGACAATGTGCAAGTGGAAGACATTCTTGAAGGTCTAGGTCTGGACGCTGTGAATATTGAGGAAGAAGGCTTGCACTATTCGATCCAAAACCAAGAGCGTCCGAACGAACATCTCGACTTTGTTAGCGATGTTTCAATAATTAAAGCAGAAGTGCGTCGTGAAGGATGTGGACCTCGATAAACATGTTCTACTTTCATCATTTTGTCTTTTTGGCTGTTGTTGAAGGGGCTCAAGTGCGATTTGAGAATCCGGAAGTCGGAAGTAGGAATTTTGACTAGAACCGGTGAAAAATTTCATATTCGAAGTCCTTGAAAGATGGACGGTAAGAAAACCACATAACTACCAATAACCAGGGTTGTCAACGGGCCTCCCTTATTTCTAGGAATTTTCGATCAAGTAATCTATGGAAAATGTAGCTCTCAGTGCCCTCTACAAAATGACGTCGAGTTACTGAACGGTTATTGAGTACCAACAAAGTTAGAAGCCAAAAAGTGGCCGGGCCGACCAATCGGCCCGTTGAACATTTGGATCGAAAATCTCGACGAACGAACGTGGCTTTTCAAAATAATTTTTTACATACTTCCGACATTATTCCCGAAAATGAGCCGTTACCACGGAAGTCCCGAAGAAGTGACAGTCCGAACTGTGTTTGTTTGCCCATCTACCTATGACTAGATGAGTCAGTTTCGCATGTTTCGGTTATCAGTTGAGACGGGGTGGACAACGAAACAGAGTCAACAAGGCTCAGTTTGCTTGTTTTCAATTGATTTTCATCGGCTTTTTCCTAGAAGATGTTGAGAAATACAAAATGTAGTTTCAGAATGGCCGCAAAACAGAGAAAGGAAGCTTCTGAGGAAGTAAGGCGCGTTGCGGTTTTCTTTCATATTCCGTTGTTTTTTAGGACCTGGAATCTCTGAAGGATCACTTCAAAGACTCCTGGTTTCAAGAGTATCCCCTTTTGAACGACGACTGTAAGAGACACCTCATTGGATGTTTGGACGGTCGATCGTTAATTCGGATTGGAATGTGCTCCAAAGACGAGAAGAGATTGGCTGCGGGAGCTCCACTGAATATTTTCAGAATTTCGATCAAACATTGGGTGAGTCGGTTCATTTTGAAAGACCATAACTCGGAAACTTTCTCTGACTTTCCCAGTTTCCGACGATTCCAGACAGGCTCTAGAATTGGACGACTGAGCAGCTGTCCGTATGAGGAAGTGTGCGGATTGTTCGACGAAGACGGCGATGGATTCGGTGTCAATTTTAAACAATCTGGAAGCCGTGTTGTTGCGGAGACACGCAAAGGACATCTCCTTCGGACACACGAAAACAGCGAGTACTACGAGCAGGCGGTGGCGTTTTTCGAATTTCTGCTGAAGAAGTGCAACTATGGAGTGGAGCACCTCGAACTGAAGATGGGAACGGTGAGATGTCCCCGCGTGACACTGTGCCCACCTTAATTTTGATTCTCATTCTCAGGAAGCATTGGAATGGGCTGGAAGAGAAGGAAGTCCGGTGGAACGTCTTCCAAGCGTTCGGATCGCCGAGCTCGCGAATATGGACTCGAATCATCAAATGTTGTGGCTCAAAAAGATGCCCAACGCACTAAAATTTCTTGAATCAGATGATGCCGTCACGTCTGACGTCGTCGACTTGCCGCAAGTCCGCACCGCCCGCATCCTCAACTGCGAGGCTCGATGCGATTTGACAGGTGCGCAACTGCTCGAGTTGAACAATGTCCACATCTTCATCGGACACGCCCCCCCCCCCCCCCACGTTACTGTGCACGGCCTCAACGCCTTCTTGAAGAGATGGCAGACTGGAGGAGGCGTCGACGGCTTCCGGAAACTGACTATCGAGTGCATCGGGGATGATGATTATGAGATGGTGGAACCGGAGGAATTACTGGATGGTCTCGACGCTGTGAAGGAACACGAAGTCATCTTTTCAATCCAAAGCAAAGTGCGCCCCACTGAGAAGATCCGCGTGTCGTCGAACTACAACACTCACTTCAAGGCATGGACAATTTAATTTTGAATAAATAGATAAACAGCAACAGTTTGTTTGCCCATCTATCTATGACGAAACCAGTCAGTTTCGCACGGTTATCCAATTATCTAATTAAGCCCCGCCCCCTTTGATTCGCACCTCCTCCATCTGCCTGACATCTATATTGATCATGCAATTATCCAATTAAGCCCCGCCCCCTTTGATTCGCACCTTCTCCATCTGCCTGACATCTATATTGATCATGCAATTATCCAATTAAGCCACGCCCCCTTTTGATTCGCACCTCCTCCATCTGCCAGACCTCTATCTTGATCACGCAATTATCTAATTAAGCCACGCCCCATTTGATTCGCACGTCTTCGACTTGCCACAAGTCCTATCTATTCAAAACTCGCGTCCTTCCTACCCTCGAATTCGCCTCCCACATCTTCTCTCTACTTTCAGGACTGACAGATTCGCGTCTCCACCTCCTCCCGCCGACGCCATGATGCCCATTCAATCCGCCTCCAAGATTTCCGGATCCATCCGATGTGTGGTTACGACCTGGAACGCAAAAACGTCCTTTTCTTCCTCTCTCCCACCCAGTTCTCACAACACCTTTATCGATCTGTTGCCACACTCTAACCTTCTCCTTTCTGTTTCCTATGCTCCTGCCGCGTAGTCCCGTTTCTACCCTGCCTGTGGCGTGGACTCTCACGACTCCTCTTCCCCTCATCCTCCTCTCGTCCTCTTGGGGGTGGAGAACGGTACAAAGTCAATAATAACTCGGCACGATGCTCCGAAATAACGACACCTGCACCGCGTTTATGGGTCAATATTATGACGATTTTCGCGAGTTTCGCCTGTTTTCAATTGATTCCCACGCGTTTCTCTTTGCAATTCACATCATTTTTTTTTCTGTTTAGTAAATCAACTCAATGGTTTTGACTTCTTAATATGAAAAAAGTTTTCAGAATGACCGCAAAACAGAGATCGAAAGTTGCTGCGACAAAAGAAGTGAGGCGTCGCGGTTTTACTGTTATAATCAGTGTTTTTATTCTAGGAGCTGAAATCTTTGAAGGAACACTTCAAAGATTCCGGATTTCCAGAGTATCCTCTACTAATCGAGGATTGTAAGAAGAAGCATGTGATCGGATGTTTGGACGGCCGATCGTTGATTCGGATTGGAATGTGCTCGAAGATGGAACAACGGCTGGCTGCCGATTTCCCATTGAAGATGTTCGGAATCTCGACCCACAGTGGGGTGAGTTGGTTCATTTTGAAAGACTATGACTGGAAATCGAAAAGAGCAGACACTTTTCTTTCGTTTTTGGAAACTTCGTCAATTCCAGATTTTCTGTAAACAAAGCAACTGTCAGTATGAGGCGGTGCACGCATTATTCGACGATGATCGAGATAGATGTGGTGTCGTCTTCAAACAAATCGAAAACCGAACCCGTTTTATTGCGGAGACGCACAACGGACGTCCCCTTCGGACATCCGACAACGGCGAGTACTACAAGGAAGCGGTGGCTTTTTTTGAGTTCCTGCTGAAGAGATGCAACTACGGAGTGGAGAGCATCAAACTGCACATGGGCGAGGTGAGATGTCCCCGCGTGACACTATCACACCTCACCTTTTGATATTCTAGGAGGCATTGGAATGGGCTGCAAGAGAAGGAAGTCCGGTGGAACGTCTTCCAAGCGTTCAGTCCGCCGAGCTCGCGAAAATGGACTCGAATCATCAAAAGGTGTGGCTTAAAAAGTTGCCGGTCACATTGGACGATGTCAAATTAGGGTTACTTGGATCAGATGATGTCGTCACATCTGACGTCGTCGACTTGCCACAAGTCCGCACCGCCCGCGCCTTCATCAGCGGGCGTCGATGCAATTTGACAGATGCGCAACTGCTCGAATTGAACGGTGTCCACGTATTAAACGGACACGCTCCCCACGTCACGGCGCACGGAATCAACACCTTCATGAAGAGGTGGCAGAATGGAGGAGGCGTCGACGGATTCCGGGAACTGGTTGTCGAGCGCATCGGGAATGCCGATCTTGAAAAAAACGTTTTCATTATCTACTGGAAGGGGTGGAAGGCCAAACAAAGTCATCAATTGGTACGATGCTCCGAAATAACTGCACCTGCAAGTGTGTTTGAAGTCAAAGGGAGGCTGGTCTGGATTGTCGTTCAATGTTGTTCGATGTTGGCTAACCTTGGGCATGTGTATCATGACTATTTTGTCTCTAAAAGATCACCTGTTTTTACGCCATGTTTGCCGTTTTCACCCGCTTTTTCCTGTGGTCTCCGCAAAAACATCGTGCTCCCCAGTGTGGGAGCTCTTTTTGCCGGAAAAATAGCGTTTTTTTCGCCAAACCTGCGTAGCATCTGAAATAATGAAATGAATAAGCAAACTGTTTGTTTTCCCTATCAATCTATGACAAAACGAGTCAGTTTCACACGTTTTGGCTATCAGTTGGAAGGGGGTGGAAAATGAAAACGAAACAACGTCAACAACACTCGATACGATGCTCCGAAATGCGCGGTGTTTAGCGATCGATTTTCGGACAATTTTCGCTCGTTTTCAATTGGTTTTTCACGCGTTTTTCCTTCAATAATTATTGGTAAAACCTGACTTAAATGTTGCAAAACACGTTCTCAATGGCTTTTCATAAGAAAATCGCAAAAAAAGGCGATTTTTGACGTTGGCGTCGAGTTTTTAGGATTTTCGGCGTTTTTTGTCAATCTTCGCTCGATTTCCTCGAATTTTCTCGTCGAATTTCATTTTGTCAATGACAGTTTTTACGACGAATTTCGTGCGTTTTTTTTTTATTTTTCAGAATGGCTGCAGAACAGAGATCGAAGGTTGCTGCTTCTAAAGAAGTGAGGCGTCGTGGTTTTACCCTTATAATCAGTGTTTTTATTCCAGGAGCTGGAATCTTTGAAGGAACACTTTAAGGATGTCGGATTTCCCGAGTATCCTCTTCTAATCGAGGATTGCAAGAGACACCTCATTGGCTGTTTGGACGGCCGATCGTTGATTCGATTTGGAGCGTGCTCAAAGACCGAAAAACGGCTTGCCGCTGGAATTCCATTGAAGATTCACAAAATCGAGACGACTCATTATGTGCCGGTTCGTTTTGAAAGACGACAACTCGAAATCTGAAAGAGGTTAGGAAAATCGTCTATTTCAGTGCTCTCTACTCGAAGGCAGTCCTCCTCCGTTTGAGGCGGTGCGCGGATCATTCGACGATGGTGGAGATGAATTCGGTGTTTATTTTAAAGAATCCGAAGAATCCGAAACGCGTGTTGTTGCGAAGGCACGCAAAGGACGTCACATTTGGACACACGACAACAGCGAGTGTTACAAGGAGGCGGTGACTTTTCTCGAGTTCCTGCTGAAGAGATGCAACTATGGAGTGGAAGAGCTCACTATGGAATTGAGCGAGGTGAGATGTCCCCACCAGCGTCACACTACCACATCTCAATTCTGATTCTAGGAAGCGAATGAATGGGCTGTGAGAAAAGGAAGCCCAATCGAACGTCTTCCGAACGTTCGGAAATTCGAAATCACGGGTGCAGGACCAAATGATCAAATATTCTGGCTGAAGAAGATGCCAGAATCGCTGGAAATTTGCCACCCAACTGATGTCGTCACGTCTGACGTCGTCGACTTGCCACAAGTCCGCACCGCTCGCGTCTTCATCGGCGGGATGCATTGCGATGCGACAGATGCGCAACTGCTCGAGTTGAACGCCGTCGACATTCGACTCGCGAGCGCTTACCACATCACCGCGCACGGCGTCAACGCCTTCTTGAAGAGGTGGCAGAATGGAGGAGGCGTCGACGGCTTCCGGAGACTCGCTATCGACTACATCGGGACTGATATTGATGCAGAGCACGCGGAGGAAATCCTCGACGGTCTTGACGCTGTGGAAGTGGAGGAAACCGATGATATGTGCAGTTTCTATACAATCCAAAACAAAGTGCGCCCCGCTGAGAAGATGCTCGTGATGTCGAACTATTTTTGCAATTTTAAGGCACTTCAATATCCATTTTACAAATCATTTGATTCTGAATATCAATAAAAACTGTGCTGGTTGTGAATAAAAGATAAAGAGCCTTTGAAAAGCTATCGATTGAGCTTAATTTTGTTGCTCAGTTGTCAAAAGCAACTATTTTATGAACGGGAGCTCTTTTTGCCCGTAAAATACCGTTTTTTTTTCGCCAAACCTGAGGAGCATCTGAAATAATGAAATAAAGAAGCAAACTGTTTGTTTTCCCTATCAATCTATGACAAAATGAGTCAGTTTCACACGTTTTGCTTGTCAAATGGAAGAGGGTGGAAAATGAAAACGAAACAACGTCAACACTCGGTACGATGCTCCGAAATGCGCGGTGTTTAGCCATCGATTTTAGGACGATTTTCGCTCGTTTTCAATTGGTTTTTCACGCGTTTTTCCTTCAATAATTATTGGTAAAACCCGCCTCCGCCACACTTCCATTGTTTGAAGAAGGCGTTGACGCCGTGTGTAGTGATGTTTGGCGCGTGTTGGATGAAGATGTCGGTGGCGGCTTTCAGCTCGAGCAGTTGAGCATCTGTCACATCGCAACGTTGCCAGCAGTGGAGATCGCGGGCGGTGCGGAATTGTGACAAGTCCACGACGTTGGATGACACGTCATCGTCTAGATAAAGGGTTTCCATGTAGTCTGGCAACCGTTTGAGCCAGAACTCTTGATGGTTCGAGTTCATTTTCTTTAACCTGGCTTCGTGGACATTGGGAAGACGCTCAGTCGGACAGCCCTCTCTTACCGACCAGTCGTACGCCTCCGGTCCCATTTCCAGTGTAATCGCCTTCACGCCATAGTTGCATTTCTTGAGGATATCCTCAAAAAACGCGACAGCTTCCTTGAAATACTCGCTTTTGTCGTGTTTCCAGAGAACGTCTGGCCAGTAACTGGTCCCGTCACTCTCGAGGCGTCGACGGCTTCGAAAGTATGATGATCTCCAACATCGGGGGATGCACGAGGCGACGACGACTCTGAAGATGACGAACGTATTACCGAAGGTCTTGACGCTCGAGTGGCCGAACACTTTGAATTCGCCCGCAGGTTTACAATCCAGAACAATGTGCGCCGCCACGAATACCTAGCTTTCACGATCGGTAATATCGCAATTCACGCAGTTGTGTGCGAACTCGAAGACGAATAAACTTGCCGTTTCGTTACTTCACTGCTCTTTGTTTTCGAGGCCATTCTTCCTCTTTCCACTCAAATGGGCTCGTGGTATGTCAACGTGAACCAAAGGAACCGTTTTGTGCGTGTCGAGGAGGAGCATTCCGTGTCCACGGCCAACAGCGTCGAGGAAACTTCCCTTTGATACTTCTGTTCTCCCAATGAAGTTTATTGTTTTGTTTTTTCCTTCATGGCAATTAGCGACGCCTGATTAGAGCGTCCGAGAATGATCGAAAAAGTGGATCTAAAAGGACACCACTAGACCAGAAGACAGCTTCATTCTTCACCGCCGATTTATTTTCGTAACTGTCGTCATGTTTATCCATTCATCTCTCCTCTCTCCCATTGGCGGTTAGTTTTAGTGTGTTTCCTTTTTCAATGTAGCCCAATGACTCACCCACGCCTACCGGGAGGGAATAGTCTATCGCTGCCCCGAGGCCATCGACCGCCGACACAATTTGATCGATGCCCGCCGACGAGACACCGTGTGTTTGGAGGAGCCCGAGACAGACCGAGAGCCTTGGAAGAGAAGAGAGTCACGTGAAAAGAGTGTGGGGGCGAGTGAGACGAAGACGGTCAGACAGTCGTCGGAGAGCGCGTGTTCGTGCGCTGTGTGTATAGAGAGAGAGAAAGAGACGCAAGAAACGATGAGAAACTGTGGAGACGTAGAGAAGAGGACAATTTATGCGCGCACGAGTGTTATATGTTAGAGCGCAGAAAAAAAGAGACGAAGTACTGTCAAAACGTTTCAATCCAAATCCGCTCTACTGCACTTAAGGGCGACGCGTCGCGGTCGACGCGCGCGAAATTCAAACGGCGGCCAGGGCCTAGAAATCCGCGGCATGCGGCCGCTCTTCCATCGCATTTTTTTCGACGATTTATTCCGTTTTTTCGCAGTTTTTCGTGTATTTTCACATTCTTTTTGCGTTATTCCACCAAAAAATGATAACAAGCATCGATTTTCATGTTATAACGACAATTTTCGTCCGAAATTTTGTAGAAAACCTGAAAAATCACCCAGAAACCAGTAAATTTCCGCTTTCTCTCATTTTCACCCATCGATCCCGTTCTTTCACTCGCTTTTGCTCTTCTTTTTAGTTCTGATTGTTTTTTCTTAGCTTTCAGTTCAGTCAGCGACGATTTGAAAACGTCTAGGACGAAACAAGCGCCGTGGAAGCTGAGGTCGAGGGCCTGGTGCACGGAAACGAGGATTTTGTCGTTGAGAGATTTTGGAGACGATGGCTATTCATGTGTTTGAATTGGTGCTC
This sequence comes from Caenorhabditis afra, assembly GCA_963570955.1. Lineage (NCBI taxonomy): Eukaryota > Metazoa > Nematoda > Chromadorea > Rhabditida > Rhabditidae > Caenorhabditis > Caenorhabditis afra. Next base: position 7,651,129 of record OY751534.1, read on the forward strand.
AATAAATTCATTATCAAGAAACGTTCTCATGCGCAAAACAAAAAATAAAGTCGAATCAGAACGAGATATTTTGGCAACCGGTTGGATGTGTCCTTTTTTCGAATTGAGCACTCCAAATCGTCGCTGACTGAACTGAAAGCTAAGAAAAAACAATCAGAACTAAAAAGAAGAGCAAAAGCGAGTGAAAGAACGGGATCGATGGGTGAAAATGAGCGAAAGCGAAAATTTACTGGTTTCTGGGTGATTTTTCAGGTTTTCTACAAAATTTCGGCCGAAAATTGTCGTTATAACATGAAAATCGATGCTTGTTATCATTTTTTGGTGGAATAACGCAAAAAGAATGTGAAAATACACGAAAAACTGCGAAAAAACGGAATAAATCGTCGAAAAAAAATGGGATGGAAGAGCGGCCGCAAGCCGCGGATTTCTAGGCCCTGGCCGCCGTTTGAATTTCGCGCGCGCCGACCGCGACGCGTCGCCCTTAAGTGCAGTAGAGCGGATTTGGATTGAAACGTTTTGACAGTAACGTAGATTTATTGAAGATATTGTCGTTTTTTTTCGGGGGGAACCCTGCGAGGTGCCACGTGTCACGGAATTAGTGACGGGGGGGGGGGGGGGGGCGTGGCCACATCAGAACATTTCGAAGTGGCCACGCCCCCAAATTTCGTGACATGTGGCACCTCGCAGGGTTCTTTTTTCAGACCGCACTCTCTTTCTCCGTCATTTCTTTCCGGTTTAGTCCAAGATGGGAAGCGAGTTGAACAAGGTATTTATTTCTGTTTTCTTTTCATTTTAAAAAGGAAATTTTTAGAGTTCCTCGTCGTCTAGCAGCAATGATCACTTGTTCGACAATATGGAAGCACTTCCAGCGTTTCAACATGATATGATGTTGACGGACATCAACTACGATGGTCTCAAGCGTGTGAGTTATTATTAATATTATTACCGTAAAACCTGTATTAGACCGGCACCTCTAATAGACCGGCACCCAAAACCCCCGAAATCGTAAGGGCCCCCCCTGTGGATTTTCGAAATTTCATTCTAAAATTAGGGGGTCGAAAATTAGACCGGCATGCCGTTCTAATACAGGTTTTACGGTATATCATTCTTTGTTGTAAATTTTTCTTGTTTTTTCTAATCCTTCATGGTTTTTAGCTCGGCGACTACACTGGCATCGAAAATTTGAGCGCTGGGTCGTTCACATCGCCACCATTTCCTGTAGACGGCGTGATTTTTGGACCAAATAACCGGCTAATGGTGTGTCTCAATTGTCGTCGTGCCAAGAAGCCTAGTGCGCCAATCGTCAAAGTGTGGTTCTTGGCGGATTCCGGATCGAATTGCACATTCCTCGACGAGAAAACCATCGGCAAACTAACTGGCTCCGACGCGATCCCTTCGTGTTTTTCTGTCGCCATACAGGTTTAGTTTTTGTACTTTCAATTTTATGATTATTATTTTTCTAATTCAAATTTCTCTATTTAGGATGAAAATTCTGTGATCGAGTGCTACCTCTCGCACAGTCACTTCAAAGGCGCGAACGTCTTGGGAATGACGGCAATGCTGGATTTGGAGGTGACAATTGAAGGAATGAATGGCAAGCAAAAAAGTTGGCGTCTTGCGAAACAGTAACGAAACAATCCAGAACAATGTGCGCCGCCACGAATACCTAGCTTTCACGATCGGTAATATCGCAATTCACGCAGTTGTGTGCGAACTCGACGACGAATAAACTTGCCGCTTCGTTACTTCACTGTTCTTTGCTTTCGAGGTCATTTTTCCTCTTTCCACTCAAATGGGCTCGTCGAACATTTCAGAGTGTTCGGAAAGTAGACAAAGGAATTATGTGATTTATTAAAATTTAGAAAGGATTGCCAGGAGATGCCAGGCCTTTAAACTGTGATTAAAGCATTGATGCGTCTATGTGGTAAGGTTCGTGATCGGTCCATACACGGAGTTCGTTGTGGTACACTTTGTGTTCGATCGAATAATACCAGAAGTGTCTAGATTCCACGATCTTCTGGGCGTCGAGACCCTCGACGAGGTCTTCCCTTTGCACACGATCACCAACTTGCCCGATGCGTTCGATCTCCAGACTTTCAAAGTCGTCGGCATCTCCTCTACACGTCCATTGTTTGAAGAAGGCGTTGACGCCGCGGGCAGTAATGTTTGGAGCGTGGCGGATGAAGATCTTGGTAGCTTTCAGCTCGAGCAGTTGAGCATCTGTCACATCGCAACGTTCCCAGCAGTGAAGCTCGCGGGCGGTGCGGAATTGTGACAAGTCCACGACGTTGGAAGTCACGTCATCGTCTAGATAAAGGTTCTCCATGTAGTCTGGCATCCGTTTGAGCCAGAACTCTTGATGGTTGGAGTCCATTTTCTCAAACCTGGCTTCCAGGACATTGGGGAGACGTTCGATCGGACCGCCTTCTCTCGCAGCCCATTCCGATGCCTCCTGAGAAGAATCAAAAGGTGAGGTGTGACAGTGTCACGCGGGGGGGGGGGGGAGGGACATCTCACCGGTCCCATTTCCAAAGTAATGCTCTTCACGCCATAGTTGCATTTCTTCAGGATATCCTCGAAAAACGCGACAGCTTCCTTGAAATGCTCGACTTTTCCTCCGTCGCGTTCGACACCGCCACCACAACCTTCGATCAGACCATGAAATTCCCTGCAGTCAGACTCTGAGAAAGTTTAGGGGAAAAGTAGAGAAATACGAGAAACTGTGTTGTTTCTCAAGAAAAAGTCTCATTTTGAAAATCCGGGCCGGGCTGGGCCGGCCCGGCCCGGCCCGTAACATGTCTGCCTGCAATGTGTAATACCGATCTTCGAACACGACTTCCACCTGCTCCCTACAGCGTTCCTGAAATGGGAATGGTTCGTGTTTGAGGTTCGGTGTATCTTGAAAACTAGAACAGTTTGGAAACATTTCTCTCAAGAGCACTTTTGTTACGTAGTAGACACGCCATGTTGCGTTTAAAATGGGCGGGGCCTATTTTTTGATCTCCGGTGACAAGATTATTGAACTGACAATAACCGGGCTTTTCCGAGTGAATCGACTCACGATACGCTTCATCCTGATTGCGTTAATCTTCCATGGAATCCCCTCAGCCAGTCGTTGCTCATTCTTGGAGCACACTCCAATTCGGATCAATGAGAGAGGGCTCAAGCAACCCATCAAGTGTCTCTTACAGTCGTCGCTCAGAAGGGGGTACTCTTGAAATCCCGCATCTTTGAAATGGTCCGTCAGTGATATAAGCTCCTGGAAAAAAAACACGGATTAGAAGAGAAACCGCGAGACGATCTTACTTTTTCGGAAGCTTTTTTTGCTGCCATTCTGGAAAACTTTACAAACAATCAATAATTCAAATGAATAGGAATAGTAAGTTCCCACTTCCGCCCTTCCTGTCGGCTGGCTGATTGCGAGCACGAGCGGGTTTTATAGTCCTTTGATAAGAGTTGCTCACTGAGCACAGTGTCGTCATTCCGGAGCATCTTCCTAAGCATTGAGTTTGTTTCGTTTTGTGGGAAATGTTCGACGACTTCAAGATTCAAATGGCTGAATATTTAAGCTTATGGTCACGAGTGAGACAAATGGCGACGAAATTAGTGATTTATTCGAAGTTAGATAAGATTTTCAGCCGTGAGCCTTTTAATATACACAGACGCGTATATCTGGTACGGATCGTAAACGTGCCATAACCGGAGTTCGTTGCGGTGCTCTTTGTTGATGATCTCATAATACCAGCAGTCTCCAGCTTCCACGACCTTCCGGGCGTCGAGCCCCTCGATGAGGGTCTCCATTCGCACAAGAGCACCGTTTGGCCCGATGCGGCAGATCTCCAGACGTTCGAAGTCGTCGACGCCTCCGCCACACTTCCATTGTTTGAAGAAGACGTTGACGTCGCGAGCAGTGATGTTGGGAGCGTGGCGGATGAAGATCTTGGTAGCTTCCAGCTCGAGCAGTTGAGCACCTGTCACATCGCAATGTTCGCTGCAGTTGAGATCGCGGGCGGTGCGAAACTGTGACAACTCGACGACGTTGGAAGACACGTCTGTGTCAAATCGAAGAAATTCCATGTCGTCTGGCATATTTTTTAGCCAGAACTCTTGGTGGTTAGAGTCCATTTTCCCGAGAAGGGCTTCTCGAACATTGGGAAGACGTTCGATCGGACTGTCTTCTCTCGCAGCCCATTCCGATGCCTCCTGAGAATCAAAAGGTGATAGTGTCACGCGTGGGGGGGGGGGGGGGGGGGGGACATCTCACCGGTCCCATTTCCAAAGTGATGCTCTCCACGCCATAGTTGCATTTCTTCAGGATTGCCTCGAAAAACGCGACAGCTTCCTTGAAATACTCGCTGGATTTGTCCCCTTCGTCATCATCATCATTATCTTCGATCAGATCGAAAGAAACCGTGCAACGATACCGATCGTCGAATAGGACTTGCACCTCCTCCCGTTTCCATAGTAATCGTCCATTTCTACAGCTCTCCTGTAATATTACGAGTTTGAGGCACCGTACCTTGGAAACTACCGTATAACCTGTATTAGAGAGCGGCATGCCGAGGTCTAATTTTCAACCCTCTAATTTTAGAATGAAATTTCGAAAATCCACTAGGGGGGACCCTTACGATTTTGGGGTTTTGGGTGCCGGTCTAATACAGGTTTTACGGTAACTGTTAGTGCACAACTTTTTCTTGAATTTTTTGCAGTACGGGCTTTACCGAATCGGGATCGACTCACCCTATGCTCGATCCCGATTGCGGAGATCTTCCATGGAATGCCTTCAGCCAGTCGTTGCTCATTCTTGGAGCACATTCCAATCCGAACCAATGATAGACCGTCCAAACAACCCATTAAGTGTCTCTTACAGTCGTCGATTAAATGGGGGTACTCTTGAAATCCGCCATCTTTGAAATGGTCCGTCAGTAATACAAGCTCCTGGAAAAAACCACGGATTATAAGAGAAACCGCGAGACGATCTTACTTCTTGGGAAGCTTTTTTTGCCATCCTGGAAAACTTTACAAACAATCGATAGTTCAAATGAATAGGAATAGTAGGCACACACTACCGACCTTTCTGTCGGCTGATTGTGAGCACGAGCGGGTTTCGAAGCTCTTTGATAAGGATTGCCCACTAAACACAGTGTCGTCATTCCGGAGCATCTACCTAGACGGCGAGTTTGTTTGGCACTTCAACCCTCCCAATTGATAACCAAAACGTGTGACACTGACTCTTTTGGTCATGGGTAGACGGGCAAACAAACATTTCGCACATGTTTTTCCCGTTTTTGCAGGAAATCGATGGGTTTGGCGACTGTCGAGGAGCTGAATGGGCTCGCGGAGCATCTAGGAGTGTTCGAGCAGTGGGCGGAAGAGTGTGAAAACGCCAAGTCACGAGTGAAACTTGCGATGTGTTGTTGAAATTGTTTTTTTCAGGAATCGGTAAAGTTCGCGGAGACTGTGTTTATTTGGTTGCCAAATGCATTGGGGTTCAGTTTCGAAACGCGCCGAAGAAAATAGTCGAGGCCCCCCCTTAACAATTGAGTATAATCACCATTACTCACATAGATAATAGATCGATATACTTAGGTGCGAGCATTTATAGATTATAATCGAAAAGTAATAAATTGGACAGAAAAGACGCAGATAAAGGGGGGGGGGGACGTTTACGGATTGGAAGAGGGAGGAGGTTTGGGGCGACGCGAAAGAGAGATAGAGACACCACCGCGAAGAGCAACAGTAATCCTCTCGGTGGGGCGCACTTTACTTTGGATCGAATACATCGAGCCGCTAAATCTAGCGCTGTTGATCTTCACAGCGTTCAGGCCGTCGAGGAGGACTTCCGCTCGCATCTCGACCTTACCGATAGCCAGCCGTTCGAAGCCATCGACGCCTCCACCACCACCAAACTGCAACTTCCTCAGGAAGGCGTTGAGACCGCGCACTGTGATGTGGGGAGCACGATGAATGTAGACGTCAACGGCGTTCAACGCCAGCAATTGATCGTCTGTGATGTGGCAACGTTTGTTGCAGTAGAGATAGCGCGCGTTGAGGAATGAGGGCAACTGGACGACTTCAGAGGACACTTTGCTCTCAATTGTCAGCGCCGTCAGTGTGTCCGGCATCTTTTGTAGCCACCACTTCTGGTACTTGGAGCGCATCTTCCCGAGTTGGACGTCACGAAGATTGAGAAGATGTTCCACCGGACTTCCATCTCTTGTAGCCCATTTCGAGGCCTCCTGAATAGAACCAAAAAGTTAGGTGTTGATAGTGTCACGCGGGACGGGACACCTCACCTTTTCCATATCCAGCTCAATGTTCGTCACTCCATAGTGACACTTCTTTAGGAGGTATTCGAGGAACGCGACCGCTTCCTTGTAGTAAACGTCTTCTAGCTTTTTCCAGACACTCATTAATCCTCTGCCGATGTTGATTAAAGCTTCAGGTTCGTCTTCTTTAAAAGCCACTTCGTATTCTCTGTCACCGTCGATTTTAACCCTCACGTTCACTCCCTTTTGCTTTTCTTCCTGGAATTGTTCTAGTTTGAGAGTATCTTGGAAAATAGACGGACTTACATAACAGGCGAACTTGATTTCGTCAATCTTCACCGGAAACTCGTCAGCCAGCCGTTTCTCGTTCTTCGAACACATTCCCAGTTGAATCAGTGCCATACTGTCCAAAAAACCGATAATGTGCCTTTTACAGTCGTCGATTAGAAGGGGGGTACTCGTGAAATTCCACATTTTTGAAGTGCTCTTTCAGAGATTTGAGCTCCTGGAATAAAAACCACGGATTATGACGGTAAAACCGCGCTGCCTCTTACTTCTTCCGAAGCTTTCGTTGAGATCTGCTCTTCGGCCATTCTGAAAATTTTAAATTTTTGAAACAAGTTTATCGAAAATAAATGCGATTTGCAAGAGAAAAACGCTCGGAAATCAATAGAAAACGAGCGGAAATGGTCCAAAATATTGAACGCTAAACAGCGTGCGATTGCCGTTATTTCGGAGTATCGTTTCGTTTTCATTTTCCACCCCCTTCCAATTGATAACCAAAACGTGTGACACTGACTCGATTTGTCATAGAAAGACGGGCAAACAAACATTTCGCCATTTTTTCCCCGTTTTTGCAGGAAATCGATGGGTTTGGCGACTGTCGAGGAGCTGAATGGGCTCGCCGAGCATCTAGGAGTGTTCGAGCAGTGGGCGGAAGTGTGCGACGACTTCAAGATTGAGATGGTTCAATTTTTGGACTTTTCAACACGAGCCAAACTCTCAATGTGCTCGAAATCCGATTACGAAATAGTCAGGAAGGCGCCGATTCGTGTACACCACATTACGATTTTCGATCAAGAAAAGACGGTGGTTTCCGATGACAATGAGCCATTTGTGAGTTTGTTTCATTTATTTTCGAAACGTTAATCCGTTAATTCAACATTGAAAAAGGATGTGGGAAAAGTAGGTCAAATCTAGGGAAAGTAGGTCAAATCTAGGCTAAGTAGATCAAATCTAGGCTAAGTAGGTCAAATCTGAGAAAAGTAGGTCACATTTGGGGAAAGTAGGGCAAATTTAGGGAAAGTAGGTCAAATCTGGGGAATGTAGGTCAATTCTAGGAAAGTAGGTCAAATTTAGGGAAAGTAGGTCAAATCTGGGAAATGTAGGTCAAATCTAGAGAAAGTAGGTCAAATTTTGGGAAAGTAGATCAAATTTTGGGAAAGTAGGTCAAATCTGGGGAATATAGGTCAATTCTTGGAAAAGTAGGTCAAATCTAGGGAAATTAGGTCAAATCCTGGAAAAGTAGGTCAAATCCAGGAAAAGTAGGTCAAATCCAGGAAAAGTACGTCAATTCTATGGAAAGAAAGTCAAATCTAGGGAAAGTAGGTCAAATTCAGGAAAAGTAGGTAAAACTTGAAAAATAGGTCACAATTGATTTTCATTCAAGAATTTTGCAGAACAATGTCCAAATAGTGGTGCAATTCAGCTCAACAGACACAAACGACAAAATCGATTTAAAGTTTTGGCAACACTTGACACGTACAGTCATAAAACGCAAGAACAAAAAAGCGCTCATTTACCTTCCTAATACCAATTATTACGAGCAATCGGTGAAGTTTGCGGAGAGTTTGCTCAAAAAGTGCAATTTCAAAGTGGCCGGAATCACGGTTGGAATGGTGAGTTGTAGATCAAAAAAGTGATTTTGATTTTGATTTGATCTACTTTAGGCCAATTATCCCGTTTCGAAAAGTGAGATCAAATCGCTGCCAAACTGCAAAAACGCCGTAATTCATGCAAATGACGTGGCACAAATCCGTTGGTGGCTTTCGAAGCTTCCCGAAAATCTGAAAACGCTGAAAATCGTCCAGGAGCCGAGTATTCGTGGAAAACCACTTCCCAGCGATCTGCTCGACGTGCCACAAATCCGAAATTGCTGCGATTCGCTTCACTTCTCCAACTACGCCGATTTCAGCGATGCCCAATTTTTGGGGCTCAAGTCTCGAGACATCAGCTTCTTCTTTGCGTCCGCGTTGAGCGCCGACGCCGTCAACCGATTTCTGAAGGCGTGGACGCGTGGCGACGCCGTCGACGGCTTCAGAAAGGCGATTTTGACGACGTGGCGGCGGACGATAGATTCGGAAGCGATTCTGAGCGGGCTGGAGGCGCGACGGTGGGATGAGGCGTTTGAGAATGAGCAGTGAGTTGGTGTAGATCAAAAATTGGATTTTTGACCAAACTTTTAGGAATTTTGACCTACTTTCTCAAGATTTGACCAACTTTCTTAGATTTTACCTACTTTCTTTGATTTGACCTACTTTCTTTGATTTGACCAACTTTCTTAGATTTGACCTACTTTTCTATATTTGACCTACTTTTCTAGATTTGACCTACTTTTCCAGATTTCACCTACTTTTCTGGTTTTTGACCTACTTTTCTAGATTTGACCTACTTTTCTAGATTTGACCTACTTTCCCCTGATCCTACTTTTCTGGCTTTTGAGCTACTTTTCGGTGTTTTTGAGAAAATTCTCAAATTTTCCTCTTTTTCACTTTCGATATCCTGGTTTTTAGAAAAAAGTTCTGGGCGGATTTCATGGTTCACTACACACTCGGCGACGCCACTTATCAAGTCGCAAGTCGAAAAGACCCGCTGGAAAGTGTGACCGTCTCGTTGACGGAACATTCTATCAAGATTCTGGCGACCGGAAAACGGCGGGAACGCGACGGCCGCCCGTATACCCACTACTCGGTTCCACGATAAATTTGGATGTGGTTTGACCTACTTATGGGTATAAAAAGTGCTATTTCAACAAATTCTAAAACGCTAATCTGAACAGTCATCAATTTTCCAAAAAAAGAAAGTGTGTGCGTGTTGACATTTGCGCGCCTTATCAGCGACAAAAAAAGCCGGTCCAAACGATCAAAACGCGTTTTTTTTTCGCTCGTCATTTCACAATGTTTCGCAAAGATTTGTCATAAAAACTTTGAAAAATCGGTTTTTGTCATAGTTTTCACTATATTCGATCTACTTTTTCCAGTTTGACCTACATTTTCCATATTTGACCTACTTTTTCCGTACTTGACCTACTTTTTCCGGGTTTGACCTACTTCTTTCCGTATTTGACCTACTTTTTCCAGTTTGACCTACTTTTTCAAAATTTGACCTATTTTTTTCAGTTTGACCTACTTTTTCTGTATTTGACCTACTTTTTCGAGTTTGACCTACTTTTTCCAGTTTGGCCTACTTTTCCAACAAGGTATCCAAAAAACGTCATTGAGAGCAGTATGTCCACCGAAATCGATGTTCGTGACACTTCCGAGCGCCCACGAGACGTCGCGAAACAGACGGCCACTCGGGAGCAACTGGCGGAGCTCGTCAAGTTCTTAGAAGGTTTGGACCGGTGGCAAGAAGTGTCGGACGACTTCAAAATCGCGATGGTCGACCACATGGACTACGCGTCGAGATGCCGTCTTGCGTTGTGCTCCAAAGCCGAACATGAACTCTTACGCGATATTCCGATTCGAAAAGTGCACCGAATCGAGATCCGGAGCGATTTGCAAAAGTTGCGGGTATTATCGATTGATTATCGATCGATTCCACTTCGTTCCATTTTCAGACAGTTGTGGTGGTCTTCAGTGCGGGACCGGAGAAGAGGGCCAATTTGAAGCGACAGTTCGCCGACGAAGAAACGATCGAGGATATCGCAAAGTTTGTGGAGAAATGGATGAAAATGTGCAAATATCAAGTGGAAGAGCTGTATGTTGCCTTGGTAAGACGTGGATTCGGTTTGATCTATTAGACTAAACTTGCTAGGGGTAGATCAAAAACAGCCAATTTATCGTGATTTGACCTACCTCCTGGGACTATCAAAAACGTGGATTTGAGGTAGATCAGTTTTTGATCTACCAGGTGGAAAGTTACTGCAACTTTTCCCTGGTAGATCAAAAAACAATCATGCGGTTTGATCTACCAAACGAAAAGTTACCGTAACTTTCCCCAGGTAGATCAAAACCAGTCAAGTTGGGGTATCAATCGACTCGTTGTGATTTGATCTACCACGTGAAACTATCAAAAGTGTCGAATTCAGAACGAGTGGCCGATGGCAACCAGTTCAATCGTGCGTCTGCCCAACTGCCGACGCGTGCACTTTAAGCACTATTTCCTATCACCGGAGACGCTCGCCTGGTGGATCCGAAAACTGCCCAAAGACATGCATCGCATCCGATTCGAAGCGCCGGTCAACGAAACCGTCATGACGGCGGCGCAAGTGATGCGCTGCCACGAGATCAGTGTGGAGCGTGCGGGCGAAATCACGGATCGTCTGTTTTTGAGCCTAAAGTGTCGGCGGATGCAGTTTCAGTCGATCAGTGAGAGAAATTTCACTGCCGACGGCATCAACGCCTTCATCACGAGATGGACGAACGGCGGCGGTGTGGTGGACTTTGAGGAGGTGTGCATTTACGGCGATTTTCGGACGCGCGACGTTCTTCGCGGGCTTGAAGTGGAGACGTGGAATCATGACGTGGTGAAGCGAGAGGCGTGAGTTTTTCGATGGGAGGGACTAGGTTTCCTCTAGGCCACCACGAAGTTTCGTTTCAGACCCGACTTCTACGCCGAATTCTGTCGACGATTCTACTACGAGGGCAGCCAATTCTACTGTATTCGCAGTCGCACGAATCCGTTCGAAAGTTTGACCGTTTTGTCGCCGGATTGGGGTCCGGTCAAGATTTATCGGACTGGAAGAGAGGGAAAAAAGCCCAACGGAGAGTCATTCACCTACTATGTGGTCCCCGAATCGTTTTGATCTACTTTTCTTAGATTTGACCTACTTTCTCTGATTTGACATACTTTCCTCTGATTTGACATACTTTCCCTTGATTTGACCTACTTTCCCTTGATTTGACCCACTTTCCTTTGATTTGACCTACTTTCTCTCGATTTGACCTACTTTTCTCTGCCTTGACCTACTTTTCCTATCGTTGACCTACTTCACCATGATTTGACCTACTTTCATAGGTTTGACCTACTTTTCCTAGATTTGACCTGCTTTCCCAATATTTGACCTACTTTCCCTAGATTTGACCTACTTTTCCTCGATTTGACCTACTTTCCCCTATATGTATTTGACCTACTTTTGCTGGTCAGTGTCAAAATATTTATTCGTGTCAAATAATCACTCAAGGGATACTGTAGGAAATTCTTGTTTCGCCGTTCCATGTGTACTCGTGTCCCGTGACATAAATCGACACCCGATCCGAGTCCAGTGACACTGTCACACTTTGAAACGGAGTTGTCCGGCGTGCGATTTGAAAACACGTGCCACGACCGCAACAACGTCCGAAATCCTCGACAAATCCACAACTGGAAGCAAAAACCACTTCATTTCTGTCATGGAATTTGATAATTAGTGTATGTCACGCCGTTCCACGTCATCTTGTGACCAGTCGCGTAAATCGACACGCGACGCGCGTTCAGCGACACTGTCACACTTTCAAACGGTCGATTTTGGCGCGTAATTTGAAAATTCGTTCCGCGACCACAACAACGGTCGAAATCGCCACAAAAGCCGCGTCTAGAACAAGAAAAGACATTGTCACGTGACGTGACACACACCCTAGCGCTTACGCCTCCTCCTCGAATGTTTCGTCCCACAGACGAGCGTCCAGACCGTTCAGAATGCGTTGCTGGCTGAACTCGCGCGTCGACCAAATCAACGCCTCCTTGAAGCCGTCGACGCCTTCACCTCGCACCCATCGCTTCAGAAACTGGTTGATGCCGTCGTCGGTCAACGTCTCCGTCGCGTCGAAACTCATCCGTCGTGCCGATAACTCGGAAAATTGAGAATCGGTGAAAGCGGCACGACACCAAAAGTGGAATCGCGACGCGTTCATCACTTGCGGCGTTTCGAGCACCGCCGACGTGAGTGTGAAGACGTCACGACGTTCGAACGGCGTCGTGATGAGTTGAAGATCGTCGAGGTGAGTTGGCATTTTGCCAAGCCACCACGCGAATTCCTCGACACTCGCGGCGCCGATTCGAAATTTCTTACAGTTCGGAAAGACGCGATTCGACGTGTTCAGAATGCTCGTCGCAATCGGATAGTTTTGCTGAAAATCAATCGGTAATCGATAATCGATAATTCGGGTTTTGTCACACAAGATGACGTTACCAACCATTCCGACGGTGAGCGCTTCGAACTTGAAACACGATCGTTTCATCCACGACTCGGCGAATTTCACCGCCTCCTCGTAGTAGTTGCAGTGCTCGCGAACGATGCTCCGCGTTTCGGGACGTTTTCGTGGAAAGTACTTCATCCACTGGATTTGGGTGTGCACATCGTCGAGTTGCGAGAAGACGAGCGTGAAACGGTCTTCGGCGTTGAACTCAACACGCACTTGTACGTTTTCCTAGAAAAAGTAGGTCAAATGTGGTGAAAATAGGTCGAATCTAGGGAAAGTAGGTCAAGTCCGGAGAAAGTAAGTCAAATATAGGAAAAGTAGGTCAAATCTAGGAAATGTAGGTCAAATCTATGAAATGTAGGTCAAATCTAGGAAAAGTAGGTGAAATCTAGGGAAAGTAGGTCAAATATAATGAAAGTAGGTCAAATCTAGCAAAACTAGGTCAAATCAAGGGAAAGTAGGTCAAATCTAGGAAATGTAGGTCAAAACTAGGGAAAGTAGGTCAAATATAGAGAAAGTAGGTCAAATCAAGGAAAAGTAGGACAAATGTAGTTAACGTAGGTGAAATCTAGGGAAAGTAGGTCAAATATAATGAAAGTAGGTCAAATCTAGCGAAACTAGGTCAAATCAAGGGAAAGTAGGTCAAAGTTTAAAAAAGTAGGTCAAATCTACAGAAACTAGGTCAAAGTTAGGAAAAGTAGGTCAAAAACTCACAAACGGCTCATCTCTTAGTTGATAGTGACTGTTCTCGGTATCGGAGATCACAATCCGATTCACCGGCACCGTCGACGCCTTCACAAGCCGATAGTCGTCTTTCGAGCACCAACCGAGCCGAACGCGCGTCTTGTAGTCCAAATAGTCGAACATGGCGGTTTTGAAGTCGTCGCACACCTCCGACCATCTCTCCATGCCGCCCAAGTGCTCGACGAGCTCGGCTAGCTCCTTCTTCGTCGCCACACGCCGCATATCGCGTTTCGCCGCTTCTCCCGCTTCTGTGTCGTGCTCGATGTCGTCGAGCAGCTCGGCGAACAGCCCGAACGTCTCGTCTTCCAACGCGTCACGTGACATGGGACTGAAAGTTGGAAACGTGAGAAATACGAGGGAAAACACCTCTGGCCAAGCTTTTATAGCCGTGGTCTCGATATTGCGCAATATTTCTCACGCGCGCGCGCACACAAATCACGGTTCCCCGCCCCGTTTTATAGTTCACAGTGTTTGGCCTTTTTTGCACCTATTTTGCACCTATTTTGGACCAAATCGGTCCAGTCAAAGGCAAAATAACGATAAATGTTCAAAAAGTTCAAAAAATCAAATGAAATGACGAAAAAAACGCTGAAAAACGCTGAAAAACACGTAAAAAAGGAGAAAGTGAGAGAGTGAGAGAGGTTAGAGAAAGAGAGTGAAACTGGGGGTAGAGACGCAGACACGTCGAGTGTTTCGTTGGTCACTCTCTCGCACCTTCCTTTTTCTGTTTTCTTGAACTTTTGAACACTTCCTTCCTTCCTTTCTCACCTTTCTTTTCTGATTTGACGGCGACGCGGTCGCGTCGCGGTCATTCGGATTAGTTGGATTATTATAATCCCCCCCCCCCTTTAAATAAGTGTGTCACATGAGACAAATCGATCTGCCGTCTCTTGTTGTCATGTCATGCGGAGGTGTCCCCCCGGCTGTGACCTCGTAACCGAGTGTGACAGGTGCTCGTGGGAGATGAGTGACCGCGCGCGCGCGCCACTAAATGCGCTCGTTTCGTCTGCGCGTCTCTTCGTTTTCATTTTCTCTTCTTTTCTGTTCGTTGTTCGCTATTGATTTTCAGCACATTTTAAGCACCTGGTTTTCAGCTGAAATTCGAAAATCCAAATTCGTCGTCTGAAGTTTGACCTACTTTCACTGCATTTGACCTACTTTCACTGCATTTGACCTAGTTTCACTGCGTTTGACCTACTATCACTTCATTTGACCTACTTTCATTGGATTTGACCTACTTTATCTTGATTTGACCTACTTTCACTGCCTTTGACCTACTTTCTCTTGATTTGACCTACTTGCCCTAGATTTGAGAGATCGGCGATTCCAGATGGAAAACGTGGGGGAAGCGTTGGCCGATGTGCAGCACATCTCGAATGCGGACCGTCACCCGGCGACCGAAGAGCAGCTCGCCGGGCTCCGCGAGTTTATCGGCGATTTCAAAGAGTGGCTCGGAATGAATGACGATGCGAAAAGCCACGTGGTGTCGATGTTGGAGCAACCCGATATGATGAACTTGTCGATGTGCTCGAAGGCCGAACATGGGCTCGTGGACAGTGCCACGGCTCGAAATGTCACGAAGATCACCGTTTCGGATTGTGACGGCAATCGTCCGGGTGAATACGAAAATCGGGTGGGTTCGAGTTTTGACCTACTTGTTTTTTTTAAATCTAAATTTGACCTACTTTTCTAGTTTTGACCTACTTTTCTAGTTTTGACCTACTTTTCTAGTTTTGACCTACTTTTCTAGTTTTGACCTACTTTTCTAGTTTTGACCTACTTTTCTAGTTTTTGACCTACTCTTTTCTAGTTTTGGCACGAAAATTGTTGTCTTTGCAGAAACAAGTTCTCGTCGAAATCGGTTTCGACCGACACGAGCAAGACGGTGAAATCTATCCGAAAACGGTGCTCTCGCTCACATTTTCGCAGCTCGCCGAGCACACGACACGTGTCGAGCAGAAATGGTCGGCGTTTCGTAATGAGCCGCGAAACGGGTTCGCCGCAAAAGTCTCCGAACGTGTCATCGAAAATTCCGGGGATTATTACGAGGAAGCGGTGAAAGTGGTGGAGAAGTGGATGAAGAAGGCGTGCTACAAAATTGGCGGACTCGATTTGGAGATGGTGAGGGCTTCCATGAAAATTGCAAATGCGCTCTATTGAAAACCCCTTGTAGTAGAGTTCAACGCTCCATATCTTGGGAACTAGAAGAGTTAGCAAAAAAGTGTCAACTGACAAAATGTAGCTGATAACAAGGGCAACAAACTGTTAGTTGAAAGTTTTCCCCTAGCTCTTCTAGTTTTCGAGATATGAGCCAGGAAAGTCATTCAGCTCAACTACCCGATCGAAATGAGCTCCATCAAATCGCTGCCCGAGTGTCGTCACGCTCGCCTCAAACTCGGCACCGCTGACGCCTTCAACTGGTGGCTCCACAAGCTCCCGGAGCAGATGACGTCGCTCAACATCTCACTGCTCCTCGACCCGATCCCGGTGCCTCGTAAATGGGTCATAGTGCCGGCGACGTTCCATCGCGACGCGCACCTCCTGAACGCCGCACGTCTTCGCATCGAGGGCGCCGTCGGCTTCGACTGCGACGGTCTGATGGCGTTGAAGGCGTCGCGCTTCTCGGTGCACGTGAGTTGGCTGCGAAGCGCCTGGATCAACGCCTTCTTGCGACGGTGGGCGAGAGGTGAAGGCGTGCCCGGATTCACGCACGCCACATTCTACCCGTTGCCGTGGCTCAAACCGCACCGAATTCATCGTGGCCTTGTTTGGGTTCCGTGGTCGTCCCGACTTATTCGATTGCAGTGAGTTTGGCTTTTCTTCGTTTGAGAGCCCATATCTCGGAAACTAGAAGAGCTGGGGGAAAAGTGCCTACTAACAAAATGATCCTTAGTTTGTAAGCTTTGTATTGATAGTTGATAGTTTTCCTCTAACTTGCACCAATTTCGAGATATGGCTCTATTTAAATGAGCACCGGCTAAGGTACGGTCATTCAGCGCTGTTTAGGTTTTCCGCGTGTTTATCTCTGAAACTAGAAGTGCTAGGGGAAAAGTGCTAACTAACAGTTTATTTGTTACAATGTAAGCTTTATATTGGTAGTTGACAACTTTTTTCTAACTTGCTCAGTTTTCAAGATATGGCTCTTTGCAACTCAAACCCGATCTAGCTAGACTGTTCAGGCCATTTCGCTTTTCCAGCTTGTATATCTCTGAAACTAAAGGAGCTAGGCTGAAACTCCCAACTAACTTTCTATTTCTCACATTATTAGCTACATTTTGACAGTTGACACCTTTCTTCTATCTTTGCCTGGTCTCGAGATATACCTCTTCAAAGTTCCCCCAACCTTTAAATTTCTTCTCACGCCTACATCTTGAAAACTAGAAGAGCTAGGGAAAAAGCTTCAACTATCAATTTGCTCCTCTTGTTTTTATCCACATTCCGTTAGTTGAAACCTTTCCGCTACCTCTTCAAATAATTGCGAAATGTTGCAGACCCGAGTTCTACGCGAGTCTGACGCGCCGGGACCCCGAGGCGCAGTGTTTCCAAGTGCGAAGTGACGCGAATCCGTTGGAGAGTATGACTGTCATGTTTTGCATCGACTCACTTCACATCATCGCCACCGGCAACGAGGCGACACGTCACGACGGCTCGCGCTACATGGAATACCGTGTTCCGCCGGAGCCGACCATTGAGTCGTGGTTTTGAGACCATCTTTTTAGAGATGGAAATGCGCTCCATCGCACTTTTGTTGCGGTGGAGCGCGCTTGCATTATCTAAGTGTGTTTTGGACGCATAATCATCATAATCATAATAACATTCCGCACAAAGCAATAAACATAACCGTTTTTGTTGGCTCTTCTAACTTTGAAAAATTGGGTTTCACACTGCTTTGCCCACTTAATTACCGCTAATTACCACTAATTACCACTAATTACCCACTAATTAATTATAATTGCTTATTTTTGGTTACGCTGAAAATTTCAGCCAAATTTTGATTCCAGACTACACAAGACGTCGCCCACCGGATCACGTGAGTTGTCCCCCAAAAAAGTGTGTCGCGTGACACGTGACATCCGGAAATAATGAAGGGTTTGGATTTGAAAATGCATTTTGTTTAATTTTGTTTATTTACCAGCGGGTTGGAAACCGTATTACTACTTTTTGATCTACTTTTTGATCCACTGTCTGATCTACTTTTTCATATACTTTTGATCTACTTTTTGATCTACCTTCTTATCTACCTTTTGATCTACCTTCTGATCTACTTCATGATCTACTTTTTGATCTACATATTCATATAGCCAGGTAGCCATGTCCGATTCCGACGAAGAGCCCCAGGAACTCGGTTTCGGCCTGTTCGACGAGTTCCACATCACGGAGCCTGTCAAATGTGAGCCAGCACCGCGACGGGCGGCCTCCAAACAAGAGCTGCTCAACTTGTGTCATTTCCACCGCAACACGTTCGCCGAGTGGCCGCGACTCGTTGTCGACGCCAAGGAACACGTCACGTCGTTACTCGAGTACCGTGACAGGTGTCACTTGGAGCGATGCGCGAAATCCGAGTATGCGATTGTCGGCAGGACGCCGATGTACGTGCACAATGTGTCGATTAACGACACGGAAACCAATCACTATCAATTGGAGAAGGAGGAGTTTGTGAGTGATTTTTTGACCTACTTTCCTTAGATTTGACTTTTATTGATTTGATTTGACCTACTTTATCAAAATTTGACCTACTTTTCAAGATTCGGTCCTCATTGCCTTGATTTGACCTACATTTCCTAAATTTGACCTACATTCCCTACATTTGACCTACTTTCCCTAAATTTGACCTACTTTCTCTAAATTTGACGTATTTCCTCTAGATTTGACCTACTTTCTCTAAACTTGACCTACTTTCCCAGATTTGACCTACTTTATTTAGATTTGACCTACTTTCTCTAGATTTGACCTACATTCCCAACCAACCTCTTTTTTGCAGGAAAATGTGGTGGTGAGCGTGCAATTCGACCCGGACTACAATTCGGGCAAACGTTTCGAGCTGATCTTCTCGCAGCTCGGCGAGCACACCCAAATCCGTTGGACTCGCTACAACCGCCAAAAAGGCGGCATCGCCACCCAAAGTGTGATTCGTGACAATTGCAACTATTACGCCGAGGCGGTGAGATTTGCGGAATCGTGGATGAAACGGTCGAATTTCAAAATCGCCGGGCTCACCGTCGAAATGAGCCGATATCCGTTCGAGCGGAGCATCGTCACGCGACTCGACAAGTGCACCGGGCTCCGGCTCGGCTGCGCCGGCGGCGTCGACGCGCTCAAGTGGTGGTTGTCGAGAGTTCCCGAAGAGCTCGAATATCTCGATTTCTGCGTCCCCTACGAGTCACGTGACACGTTCGCGTTGTCACAGGAGATTGTGACACTTCCGCAAGTGCGTAACGTGACAAACGGACTTGTCGTGTACGGAAGAGCCGAGTTCACCGACGAACAGTGGCTCGAGTTGCGCGCCAAAAAGATCCATTTCGATCCGATCCGCATCACCGACGAGGGCATCAACGCGTTTCTGAAGGTCAGACAATCATTGGCATCGGATTTTGACGAACCTCTCTTTTTTACAGAAGTGGGCATCGGGAGGCGGTGTGGACGGATTCAAGGAGTCGTTGTTGTGGTCGGAACGGGTCGTCGACCAGCAGACACTGATTTGCGGGCTCGACGTTCAACCGTGGGATGACGACTTCAGACAGCAGAGGTTTGAGGGGAAGGGCCCTAGAATCCCAAATCTTAGCACTTACTATTAGCATTCGAGAGAGCGTGGCCTAGAATCCGACAACCTCACAAAAGCACTCCAAACTTTTGGCCTAGAACATCCTGACCGAGAATCCGACAGCCCAGCCCCTTCCCTAGCCGTTGGTGGCCTAGAAAACCAAGCCTCTACTATCAGAGTTCTAGAGAGCATGGCCTAGGATCCGACAAACCCACAAAGACGAGGATCGACGCTCATGACCGAAGCCTGGAATCCGACAGCCTTGCCCCCCGTCCCCACGGCGTCCCCGACGAGAAATGCGC
This sequence comes from Caenorhabditis afra, assembly GCA_963570955.1. Classification (NCBI taxonomy): domain Eukaryota; kingdom Metazoa; phylum Nematoda; class Chromadorea; order Rhabditida; family Rhabditidae; genus Caenorhabditis; species Caenorhabditis afra. The sequence goes on from OY751534.1 coordinate 7,670,606, forward strand.
AAGCGATTTTTCGTGGCGTCTGCGGTCTCTTCAGCGGCCGGCACTCTCTCGCCTCTCGCCTGCGGCGGGCTAAAGTGGGCGGGGCGAGGCGTCGAAGTGAAGGAAAAGGCGCTTGACTTTGATTGACGGTACTTCGCTTACGGTCAGAGATACTGAAAAATGACCAACTACTTTGTTGTAGAGCTCGATTAGAGCAATCGAATGAGCATACGGGTAGCGTTCAGTTTTGACTTTGAAGCTTTTTATGGTTGCTCAAAGTTTGGCAATTTTTGACAAACTTTGAATAGATGCATCTGGACTCACAGACAAGATTTTCACGCGCTCTTTGAACCAAATTCTTTCTTCAAACGTTCTGAACAACTTTTCAATTGACTATCTTTTTATATCTCGTCTACCGGCGGAGCTGCAAGCGTCCAAAGGGTGATCAGTTTTCGCAAGTGTGCGCAAAAATACCCGGAATTCGAACGCTTGCAGCTTCACTGGGAGCCAAGATATAAAAAGATAGTCAACTGAATAGTTGTTCAGAACGTTTGAAGGAAGAATTTGGTTTAAAGAGCGCGTGAAAATCTTGTCTGTGAGTCCAGATGCATCTATTCAAAGTTTGTCAAAAATTGCCAAACTTTGAGCAACCATAAAAAGCTTCAAAGTCAAAACTGAACGATGCCCGTATGCTCATTCGATTGCTCTAATCAAGCTCTACAACAATGTAGTTGGTCATTTTTCAATATCTCTTACCGTTAGCAAAGTACCATCAATCAAAGTCGAGCGCCTTTCCTTCACTTCGACGCCTCGCCCCGCCCACTTTAGCCCGCCGCGCCACCACTTCACTGCAGTGGGACCTTAAAACTGTATCTCCTCCCTCATTTTTGGACGAAAAAAGTCAGTCAACCGCTTAAAATCACCGCAATAAAAATGCGCACAACTTGTGTTTTTCCGATTTTCAAAATTCCGCATATTTCCGAAGAAAATCGCAAAAAACCTTAAAAACAGCCGTTTTTTGAACTGAAAACTTCAAAACGTATCTCCTCCCTCAATTTTGGACGAATCAGGTCAGTCGACCATTCAAAATGACCGCAATGAGAATGCGCACAACTTGTGTTTTTCGGATTTCGGATTTTTTCGTCGTCCGGCTCAAAAAAGAGCAAAATGAAACGGGAAAAGGGCGTTTCTACAGTTATCCTTGTCGAAAAGCGATGTATAACAGAATTTCCGATTGAATCTCTTTGATAATATCTAAATCTATTTCGAGACATCAAAAACTGCTGATAAGGTACATGGCGGACCAGGGAAATAAGCGTTTTTCACTGTCTTTTGAAGAAATCGATATTCTGACTGTAGACTGGCTCTTCCGGCACCTGAATAGGCTCAAAATGCTGCAAATGTATTCCTCTATCCGTTTCTTTGATTATTTCTTCAAAATTCCTCCGAACCTTCTCACAATTCGTCTATAAAGTGGTTTGTACCATAAGGCGTTGCAACCGCGCTCTACGGCTACGGGTGAGAGAGCGCGAGACGCCGAGGTGGCGCGTTTCTCGATTTTGCTTGCGCATTTCACGTCGGGGACGCCGTGTCCCCTTAATCGCCCGTGGCCTAGAATCCCAAATCTCTTCCATTCGCATTCAAGAGAGTGTGGCCAAGAATCCAAAAACGCTCACAAATATGCCCCAAACGTATGGCCTAGCCATTCTCCTGGCCGAGAATCCGACAGGCCCTCTCAAATGCGAATTGATGAAATTTGCGTAGAATCTGAGATCGTCCTCAAAACCTATCGTGGCCTAGAATCCGTTACCCTCCTCCCTCTTTCCCCCAACCACCCGTGGCCTAGAATCCCAAATCTCACTATCCAGCCACGCCCCCCCCCCCCCCTCACCCCGTCTAGAAGTTACATTTTCTTTCAGCGGCGGCTTCTGCGGTGACTTTGACCGTGTTTGCGGCCGTGGCACGTGTTTCCAAGTGCTCCACCGTCACAAACCGTTCGACAGTCTCACTCTGTGCATCTCCTCCGATCGTGTCTCGATCTACGCGACCGGCACCGAGATGACGTGGCAGGGAGAGACGTACACCAACTACAGTATTCCGATTTGAAGTTGAAGTTTAACAATGAAGTGTTTGATTTGCACGGTTACATTAACAGTTCATGAATTTATTATTAACGGAGTCACTCCTGGAGTACGGGAATCAAGGTGATCGTCCAAGGATCCTGTAACGGAAGAAATTGGGATGTTTAGCCAAACCACGGTAAGCTGTTCCCACTCACTGTGTTCGGGTTCGCCGGAAGAGTGAACTTCATTACGATGCGGTCACCTTCCTGGATGTTGCCGTTGCCACAAATGACAGTTTGAAGTGGTGCCTTTACGGGGTTTTTTTCGTGCGCTAAATTGTGGAGAATCTGCTGCTTGTGCCAGCCAATCGAGTAGTTGTCCATCTTCGGAAAATGCATGTCGACAGTGTCGTTCATCCCACTGACGAAACGGACGGAAGCTTTGAGATTTCCGCCTTCGATCCTGAAGGGCAGCGCTATTCTTTGCGGTGTATTTTCGAAAATCACAATGGTGGCAGGAGTTGGAGGCCTCCCTGCCATTCTGGTCTGAAATTACGGAATATAAGATACGAAACGTTACGTGACGGTTTGAAGATCAGCGCTTGTATATGGACAAACGTGAGAAAAGGGAAGAAAAGGATGGAACGGAATCATAAAAGAAATGAAAAAAAGATCGTCAAAACGCCATAAACGTTTGCATATGAAAGGGTTTCTCATCGTTTGTTACATCAAGCCCGGAAGAAGCGAGGATTCAATTCATTCATCGTGGCCTAGAATCCCAAATCTCTTCCGTTAGCATTAACAAGATAGGTACTTAGGATCCGAAATTATCCCTGACAGCACGTGGCCTAGGAACCCAGACCTCTTAGATTAGCGTCCGAACTAGGATGGCCTACAATACCGCAAGTTCCCAAAGACAAGAAGCTTATGGCGCATGTGCCTATAAGCTGGCCTACAAAATCCGCCAGCCACTCCCCTCGCATGGCCTAGAATCACAAATCTCTTCCACATCCCAGTGCTCGACAGTCCCATCATGTGAGTCCTCTCCGATCGTGTTCCGACCCACGCCTCTATGCTTATAGTCTTATAGAATTCCGATTTGAAGCCGAAGTCACAATGGATTTCTCTGTTTTTATTTTGCGCAATTATGTAGTATACGGGCCTTCACCCGGGTCGGATACCGGGAGTCTATCCTCTCGTCGACTAGGGGACAGAGGGGTATCCGGATCCCGGATTGGGATGTAGCGGTATGCCCGTGGTGAGCTTTCACTTCGGCGAGGAACGAGGAGGAGTGGATGCGATAGATTAAGGTTTATTGAGAGAAGTTGAATAAAGGAAATAAAAGGGGAAAAGATACGAGTGTCACCCTTTTCATGACTCTTCACTCCGACCCCGTATCGGTGGAGCGGGAGGGATTATTTACTCCTTCGATAAGGAGCCTAGATTCCTCTCTCCGTTACCTCTCGGCAGGAGGAGTCTAGTGGCGCCTGCGTGACGGGGACTTATAGACACTCCCCTCCGTGGCATTTCTGACGGAGTGCCTATGACGTCACTGGGGCCGTATGACAGTAGAAACAACAAGTTATTAACGAAAAAGCATTAATTCGTTAATGACGGTGTCGCTGATCGGGTCGCTCTCTCTCGAGTACTGGAATGAAGGTGATGTCCCAATTCGGCTGCAAAAAGAAAAAAGGGTTCGATTTTGGTTGTCCAACCCCCCCGATGAACTGTTCCCACTCACTATGATCCGGTTCTCCGGAAGACTGAACCAAATTCGGATGCGGTCATCCTGCTGGATGTTGCCGTCGAGACAAGTGACAGTGACTGATTTTACCATGTTTCGCTCAGGGTCGTACCCTCTGTTAAACAAAAGCTGCGGTTGGATCAACTCAATCGAGTAGTTGCGGTGCTGCGGAAACTGAATTTCGAACGGCTCGTTCAGACAACTGACAAAATCGATGCCAGCTATGCATCTTCCGTTGAACATCTCGAACGTCAACTGCACCTCCATTTCTTGCGGTGCAGCCCTGATGAACAAGATGACCCTGGCACGGTTTTGGTCTCCCTGTGGCACTAGCTGTAGCATCCCGGGTTGAAATCACTGCAAATCACTGAATGTTGTATTATGCATTTTTTGCCGTACGCGTATAGTAGCTAAAAGCACGGATGCGACGAAAAATCTCTTTTTATTACGGCTCCGTTTTCCGCCTCGTTAAAGACAAAGCTGATGAGTATTTAAGTAGTGACACTTCCCTATCCTAAATACGTTCCCACAGAAAATTGGAACCATTCGGCACCGTAAACCTACCGTAATATCGACCAGAAAAATATTATAGAGGTGAAGCGCTCTGAGACCCATAAGGATATGCGAAATGTATATATAGGCTGGAATTTTATTTCGGTTTCAGTGCAAGACACACATTCCTACGCAAATAGTTTAGTAATAAAGACAATAAAGGCAACTAAAATACGATGACACAGACAATAAAAATAAAAAGGATGACACAATGCGGAGCTCTTTTTCTTCGCTGGTACAGTAACCCTCCGACTTTCTATTTGCGAGGAATGGCGACAGAACTTTACACGCGAGCCACACGATCCGATCCATTTATCGTGGCCTAGAATCCCAAATCTCTTCCATTATCATTAAAGAGAGCGTGGCCTAGGATCCGACAAACTCACAACCACACTCGAAGCTTAGAACCTAGGCCACGCCCTGGAATCCAACAATATTCCACTGACGGCGGCCTTGAAATTGAAATTAACACCACAATAATTTTTTTCCCACCTCCCGAGCGCGACAATACAATAAACTTGTTTCAAATGTGCCCCTTTATCGTTTTATTCGGGTATTCACCGTGATTTTCAGCTATTTTTCCCACAATTCGCTCAAAAACGGGTTAAACGGGGAGGTGTGATGCAAACGCGCTCCACGGCTACGCTCGAGAGAGTGGAGACCGCAGCGTTTTTCAACCATTTTCGATCATTTTTCACCGTTTTTCAATGTTTTTAACTCGTTTTTTATGGTTTTCATTTGACAATCACACTGATTTTAATGCTTTCCATCGATTTCAGCGTCAAAAAATGGACGGGCTCGCCGAAATCGACGCGCTGATCGTTTCGACGCGAACAATGATGATGACCACCAAGCAAGGTGCGTTTTCCATCGATTTTCTTTGTGTTTTCGGGTGAAATTATCAGTTTTCCAGCCGAAAGCAAACTGGACCAAATGCTGAGTCGAGCGCAACGCGTCGCCGCTCGAATATTGGCGATGGACAAGTACGAGCTTATACTAAAGGATATGCAGGGTCAGATATCGATTTTCGGTGCTTTTTGCTGAATTTTCTTTGTGTTTTTAGATTTGACAGTGAACGGAAGTCGTCGAAAACTGATTCTGAACGATTTGCAACGCGAAAATAAGCAGATAATGGCGCTGCAGGACGAGAATCGGCAGTTGCGCGAGACGACCGAAGAGTATTTGACGACGATGCGCGACATTCTCGAGTCGCACGCCGACTTGGAGACCGGCATTCTCATGTTCGTCCTTATCAAATTATCGTTTTTTTTACTGAATATCAGGATTATCGCGGGCCGGGGCGGGCCCTGGAATTTCAGTGAAAATTTCAAAGTGCTCATTTTATCGCCGAAATTCAAATTCCAGTTTTTGTATCAAAAATCGATAGAAACTGACAATTAATTGTATTTTCAATCGTTTCAACATCGAAATTCCCCGCCAAATAGGCGAAAACGGATTTTCGATTTTTTACACAAAAACGAACAATTTGCAGCAATATGAATTTTTTTTTTTAAACGCAATTTTCAGTTTAAATTGTCGGAAAAACAGATAAAAAGGGCGGAAAATATTCATTTTTCTGACAACCCTGTTGTTTTTTTTTTGGAAAGCGGTCTGCAAAAATCCGGAAATTTAACGTATTTACTATTATTAAAATCAGGGTTGTCACGGGCCGGGCCGGCTCGGCCCGGCTCGGCCCGGCCGGCCCGCCGTGAAATTTTCAAAGTGCTTATTTTATCGCTGAAATTTATGTTTTTGTATCAAAAATGATAGAAACTGACAAGTAATTGTATTTTCAATCGTTTCAACATCGAAATTCTGCCAAATGAGCGAAAACGGATTTTCGAATTTTCAGCCATTCAAATTTTGACCACGAAAACGCTTAATTTGCAGCAATATGATTTTTTTAACTGCAAATTATGATTTTTGTAAGCGTTTTAAAGTTAAAATTCCCGAAAAAACGGAAAAAAAATTGCGAAAAAAATTAATTTTTTTCTTCCGGGCCGCCGGGCCGGGCCGGGCCGGAGACTTTGCCCTCCGGCCCGGCCCGGCCCGGCCCGGCCCGGCCCGGCCCGGCTAGGCCCGGCGGGCCGGCCCGGAGTTTGACAACCCCGATTAAAATGGCATACCCTTTAAGTTCTCAATGTGTGGCTTTAGGCAAAAAAACCAGAATCTTAACCGTTTTCGTCGAAAAAATGAAGGAAAACGGGCGAAAACCTGGAAATTTGGCTTAAGAGTCCGGCGGGGCGCGTTTGTGACAAAAACGTTTTTCAACCGGTTTCTCTTGGAAAACGGTCAACTGATCTAATGTCAGCTACGACGAGTTCTATCGAATGGTCAAGGAAGTTTCTGGAAAATATTAAGTTGAACAAAGTGTGGGGCGTTTCTTGATTTTGTAAAAAAACGTCCCTAACTTCGTCCAACTATAATGTTTTTCAAAATTGTCTTGACCATTCGACGGAACTCGTCGTTTTCTAAATTTGATCAGTTTGCCGTTTTCCAAGAAAAACAATTTCGCAAAAAAGTTATCGTCTCCCCTTCCGTCTAACTTTTTGTGAGGGCCCCCTTGTGAATTTTTCAAAATTTTCTGTGATTTTTTAAAAATAAATTGAAAGCGTTGATAATTTTTTTTTCAACAGGCAACAGACGAATCACGAGTACGACGACATTGATAATATTATTTTCGAACTCGCCAATAATCAACTCGAAGTCAGCCTAAAGTGAGTCGAAAAAATTGAATAGAGTTGCAAAAATTAGACATTTTTTTCGAAAAAAAGCATTCAATTTTTTTTTAATTAAAAAAAATTTTTTTTTAATTTTTATTTTAAAAAAAATTGCATGCCCAAAAATCGGAATTCTGTAAAATTTTTACAAAAAATTAATAAATTTTCAAAAACTGGTTTTCACTGTTTTCAGTGTTTTTTGTCCATTTTGCCTTGTTTTTTTTTTTGAAAAAAGTACATTATCACAAAAAAATTGTCTTTTCAGAAAAAAGGCGACAAAAATGCAAGAAGTGATGGATGAGCTGGAAAAAATGCGGAAGAACGAGAATCAGGACCTTCTGCTGGCCGTTCAGCAGAATAAGAACTACAAGTGAGTTCCAGCCACTTTCTTTTTTCTGCGAAAAATCCGTAAAAAAACGCTACACAGAGAGCTCTTCAAGCTGGCGAGCCTCTCGTGTCCGGCCGCCTCCAGTGTGCTCCAAAAAGCGATGAGCCTGCTGCTCGCCGAGCCCGAGCCGACGTCAGATGCAGTAAAAGGCGGCGAAGAAGTGGAAGAAGAAGAAGAAGAAGAAGACGTCGCGAGCGATCCGCTCAACCAGACCGTCGTTCACAATCCGCCCGCCGAGGCACTCAACGAGACCGTCATTTTCGCACCAGAAAACGCACAAAAATAGCCATTTTTCTCTGTCAGATGTATAGCACGCGCCAAAACAATCCGGCTCCAAATTCATTCACTTTTATCTTTTCTTCATCGATTAAATTGACTGTTGATCGCCGTCACCGTCGCCGCGTCGTTTTCCCTGATCAAAAACTCTTGTCCGTGGCACGGCACGTGTCCCTCGCTCGCCGGATGCTCGTCGAATTGGCGTTCGACGTGCGCGAAAAACGCGCTACACCCGTAACAATTGCAGTGCTCGATCATGTACTCGACGTATTTCATGTACCTGCAAAACCCACCCATCTTTTCGATTTGTGAGCCAAATGCGCTCCGCTGAACTCGGTTTCTCCACCGCTTTTTTGTCCAACTTCCTTCATTTTTCGAAGGAAAATGATAGAAACCAGAAAATTAACCGTTTTCGTCGTAACAATGAAGAAAAACGGACGAAAACCTGGAAATTTGGCTTTAAAGTCCAGCGGGGCGCGTTTGTGACAATAACGTTTTTCAACCGGTTTCTCTTGGAAAACGGTCAACTGATCTCAAATTTGAGCTGCGACGAGTTCTATCGAATAGTCAAGAAAATTTCCTGAAAATTTTATAGTTGAACAAAGTTTTGGACCCCCCCCCCCCCCCCCCTCCCAAAAAAACGTCGCAAAATTTGTTCAACTATAAAATTTTCTAGAAATTTCCATGATCATTCGATAGAACTCGTCGTCGCCTGAATTGAAGATCAGTTGACCGTTTTCCAAGAGAAACCGGTTGAAAAACGTTATTGTCACAAACGCGCCCCGCTGGACTCCAGGGCCAATTTTCCAGGTTTTCGCCCGTTTTCCTTCATTTTCACGACGAAAACGGTCAAGGTTCTGGTTTATATCACTTTCCTTTAAAAAAATGACGGGAATTGGACGACAATTGATGGAAACAGAGTTCAGAAAAAAACGTTATGCAGTCACTTCCGCCCACTTACAGCGTCTCCAGACTCAACGTGTCGGTGGCGTCCGGTGGGAGCGGTCGCACTTTGTAGAGCTCCCGAATGTTGGCCCACGTGTAGTTGTCGTTGCCGCTCTTCTGGAACGCGTCGAACGACTGTCGGACGAACGAGTTCCAGTCGCGGAGGCGTGCTTCCGCTCCGGCATTGTACGGCTGCAAAATGGAATGGTTTTGATCGATTTTCAGAGTTTGTGACCATTATGTGGGGTTATGTGCGGGCCGGAAAAAAAGTGAAAAGGTACTTTTTCCCCTTATCCTGGAAACCGGGCAAAAAACTCGTCCGAGGGCCGTGGCCTAGCATTTTCTCGGCCATCTCGATACTTTTTCTAATGGACCCTGATCAGTGTGCTTTTTTTTTTGGAAACTGTCAAGTGCCCTCCAAAAATTGCGGAAAATCTCGATTTTTCTGCATTTTTTAGTGCTGCAAACGTACTTCGTGCCGAGACCCACGCGTCGGAAAAAGTGCATGCGCCTTTAAATTTTCATCGAAATCAATTGGAAGTTTAAAGGCGCATGGACGTTTTCAGCGGTGTAAAAATGCGGATTTTGAAGCACAAAGCAATGTATAGTGGATAGGTCTATTTGAACAATTTTTGAAAATTTTTTGATGTATAATGTCTCGGCGCTGCAAACGCGCTCCTCCGCACAATGTCTCACATTTGACCTAGAATTTGATTTGGGTTTCTAGGCCACGTCTTTGTTTTCCCTTATAAGTAATTCCCGTCTCTCAACGCCCCTTACCGTCGCATCGTTCCAATCCTGGGCCAGCCAGAAGACGTTGACACTGCGCAACGCGGCCACCTGGAGTTGTAGTAGGAAGGCGCGAAAGTCGGCTTTTCGCCACGTCGGCGAGCCGCCGAACGCGAACACAATCGTGTGAATCTCAATGTTGGGCGTTCGCAACAACTGGTACAGATAGACGCCGAGACTTTGGCTGGAAAAGTGGGGAATTTGAAGAAGATGGCCTAGACCCTTCGGTTCAATATTCAATTCGAAACTCACAAAAAGACGCGACCCAAATTGGTGGGCAAAAGTTTGAAGTGCGCATTGGTGAAGACCGTTTTGTCGATGTGAATCAGACGCCAATCGGTCAGGATTAGCACTCCACGCACTTTGGAGTATCTGAACGCAAAGGAGTTTTTAGCAACAAAAAAAAATTAATATGGAATGTGGAAAGCATCCAAGTTTGGCGGAAGGAAGACGATAACTGTTTTCGAGGGGGTCGGTAGCTAAGTCGGTAGTGGTGGCCGCTGGCGATCGAGAGGTCACGAGTTCAAGTCCGTCTTCAACCCCCAGGTTCACCTAGCCTCCAAATAGGAAGTAGAGCAATCTACGAAGATTAATCGGTCACAATCGCTGGCCCGGACGTGACTTAAACCAGGCTCAGCGGGACCACCACCGGAGGTGCTCCGCACTCCGAAATCCCGAATCCGCAGTGCGTTCGCACTTGAAGAACGGATCGATCTATTATCTTTAATCTAATCTTTATTTTTCAGGGGAAACGGGCAACTTATCAAATTTAGGCTGCGATGAGTTCTAGTTTGAATCGGAGAGGGGCAAAAAAATTTGTTTTTGGGACCTATCGGAGGAACGGAAGTACCCCGGAATAGAACTCGCCGGAAAACTAGAAATCCATTCAAATTCCGTCACTGTGAGCATAGTTCTATTCCGCGCTACTCCCGGAGTAATGTCCCTCGCTCGGAGAGTTTCGGAAAAAAAAAAAACAAACAGAAAAACATTTTGTTTTACTCCAACTGAATACGTTCTGCCAGGTGGACCGTTTTCGCGAGAAAAAATGTTGAAAAAGGTTATAGTCACTTCCGTCTCACTTCCGGATTCTCTTCCGCGTGATGGTAACCCTTGTGGTTTTTTCGAAAATTTTCAAACAGCTCTGACATCCAAGATACCCGAGAACCTGTATTAGAGCGGCATCTGGAGCCAGGGGTTTAAAATGAGACCGGAATGCCGCTCTAATACAGGTTATACGGCAAATATTGCAGCTTAAGAAAAACCATATATACCGCAAAACCTGTATTATGGGGTTTTGCGCGAACCGGAAAAAAGTGGAAAAAAGTGGAAAAAGTACTTTTTTCCCTTATTCTGGGAAGCGGGGAAAAAGTCCGAGGGCCGTGGCCAGGGTGTGCATCCGGTTACGTAACCGGTTAAAAATCCGGTTTTTTAACCGGAAACCGGTTATAACCGGTTTTTTTTAACCGGTTATAACCGGTTATTTGCGCGTGAGGTGAGGTGAAGTCCGCAAACACCGTGACGACAAATCGCACCAACGCAGCAAGTTACCACATAATGAACTTTTTCGTGTTTTTCTTCTGCGTTCGTGTGATTTGTCGTCACGGTGTTTGCGGACTTCACCTCACACCTCACGCGCAAATAACCGGTTATAACCGGTTTTAACCGGTAAAAAAAACCGGTTATAACCGGTTGTAACCGGTTATAACCGGTTACATAACCGGTTATAACCGGTAAAAAAAAACCGGTTATAACCGGTTACGTAACCGGTTAAACAACCGGTTAAAAACCGGATTTTTAACCGGTTACGTAACCGGTTACACACACTGGCCGTGGCCGCCGGCCTAGGTTTTGCTCGTTGGTGTCGATTGACGGAGTCTGTTTTTTTTGTGTTTCCAATAGGTTTTCCATCTTTTCGCACATCTTTACTATTATTAATCGCCAACTTCCGTCTGTCTGTCTGTCTGTCTGTCTGTCTGTTTATATGTCCGCGGCCGTATCTCGGCTCCCACTGGACCAAAATTGCCCACTCTTCGCCAGTAGGTCGGTAGTTAGGACCGCATGACGCGCAACTTTTTTGGAGTGGATTGGTTCAGTGGAAGTGGGTCAACAGGGAGCAAATGTGCCTTTTTAGGCTTTTCTGCTCTTTCATTTCTGAATTTCGAAAGGGGGAACGGTCACGTTTCCGTTTTGTAACGGTTTTCGTTTTTTTCGCTTTCATTACTTACAAGGCGGAGCCAGCCGCCTAAGGCCGCCTGGTATGAAATTGATTTCCAAGAGTTTTATTTTTTTATATGTGCGGAACGATAGAAAATCAGCTACTTTTTCCCCGCTTCCCAGAATAAGGAAAAAAAGTACTTTTTCAATTGTTTCCACTTTTTTCCGGTTCGCGCATAACCCCATTAGAGCGGCACCTCTAATAGACCGGCACCCAAAAACCCCCGAAATCGTAAGGGTCCCCCCTGTGGATTTTCGAAATTTCATTTTAATATTAGAGGGTTGAAGATTAGATCCCCGGCATGCCGTTCTCTAATACAGGTTTTACGGTGTATCTCCGAACGAGCTTCCTTCCCCCCGCGCACCTTTCGTCCTGAAGCCGCATCGGCTTCTCGCCCTGCTCGAGCTTCACACGGATCTGCGGCTTGACGTGTCGAGCGGTGCTCCGCTGCATGCTCTCTTCCAGATCGAGATGCTCGTATCGATAGCACTGAGCGAGCTCCATCGGCGTGTACTGAAGTGCCAGCCCGCGATTGAGACGTTCTCTTCGATGCGTTTTGAGTTGATCACGATCGAACCAGAAACGTGCCAGTTGGTGGCCCCTCGCGTCCGCCATCCCTTCAAAAAAAAATCAATTTTTTAAATTTAAAAACTAGGAAAAACTAGGAAAAAAAGTTTTTCGACAAAATTTTTGACGAAAAAATCGAAAAAAAAAATTGAAAATCAAATTTTTGGAAATTAAAAAAAAATCATTTTTGAAAAATACTCAATTTTTCACATCAGATTTTTTGAAAATTAGAACTTTAAAAAAACGAAAATATAAAAAATTTTTGGATTTTTTTAATTTTCAAAATCGTCGAATTTCCGACCCTTGCCGATTTTTTTTTGAACTTTTATAATTCAACATGCACATGGTTGGCCTAGAAATCACAAGTTCCGTTTTTGGGTGTAGATTTACGAGCTAAAAGCACATCGTGGTCGCGGCCGAACTCGCGATTTTCTAGGCCAACCCCTTCCAGATTTGAATTGTTTTTTTTTTCAAAATAAGTGCGGGCCTATTACATGAATCCTCTCTGATTTCGACGGTGACTCTTTGCAGCGGCTGGCACGACACCGCCGAAAATCCGAGCGACCGTTCGAGTCTCGCGATGAACGGCTGCGCGACCACCTCGTCCGTCGACCACAACGCTCGCCATCCGGCCGCCAGTTGGAGTTGCACTTGCATCGTCGGGTAGCCGTCGTCGCCCGTGTAGTAGGCGTTGTTCTGGACGAAGATGCGCATCGTGTTACGCTCGTCCGTGAAGTCTGCGTTATTTCAGAAATTAACTCTTTGGGATTCTGGAGCTCCAAATCTTGAAAACTAGATGAGAACGGGAGAAAGGGTCAACTAACAAGACAAATTTGACAATTCAAAGAAATAATATTTTGAATATGATAGTGCTCCACAGCAGAGTTGGGCGTCTTCCAAATTCCGACTTCCGGCACTCGAAAAGGTTGGTCAAATTTAGGAAAAGTAGGTCAAACCTAGAGAAAGTAGGTCAAATCTCGGAAAAGTAGGTCAAATGCAGTTAAAGTAGGTCAAATCTAGAGAAAGTAGGTCAAATCTGGGAAAGTAGGTCAAATCTAGAGAAAGCAAGTCAAATCTAGAGAAAGTAGGTCAAATCCACGAAAAGTAGGTCAAATCGACGGAAAGTAGGTCAAGTCTAGGAAAAGTAGGTCAAGTCGACGAAAAGTAGGTCAAATCAGCGCAATGTACGTCAAAAGTAGGTCAAATCGGGTCACTTTCAAAATCACGCTAATTTGAGTCGTGTCGACTGTCTGTATGCTCTTTTGACTGTCTGGGCCTTCTAACCATTCCAAATCGGCACCACTCACCAGCAAACCGCACCCTTCGCTCGCGCTTCGGGCGATACAGATTCGCGTCCATCTCTTTGCGATACTCGTCCAACTGTTCCTCATAACCAAAATGGTTCGGTTTCGGCATCGCCTTCTCGGTGGCGATGAGCATCTCGACAGCGTGGCTCGCGTCGCCACAAAACTCCTCGTCGTCGATTTCGACGTCTGATGACATGATGACGTCGTTGATGTTGAAGTTGACGCCTTCAGGAGACGGAGTCAAGGTACAACAAGAAGAAGAAGTGGACGACGTCGCCACTGGCTCTTCGGCGACCGTCGCGAACATCCAGCCGAACGGATTCTCGTCATCTTCTTCGTCGTCCTCTTCTTCGTATTCATCTTCATCTTCATCGTCTCGCTCCAACATCTCCTCGCGACGCGACGGCTCCACCGTCAGATGGTGAAACGCGGCGAGGAGCTGCTCGTGTGCCCGTCGGCTCAACGGAGCCACCCGCGGCGGGCTCGAACTTCGCGGCTCCAACGCGTTGCGGCGCGCGTCTGTCGCGCGCTCGGCGAGCTCTCGATTCAGTTGTTGAACGCCTTCGGCGCTCATTCGTGCGACGTCGCCGAAATCGGCGCTCAACGTGAGCATCAGGTCTTCCGTCTCGGCGAGCATCGCCGCGTATTCGGCTTCTCGACTGCAACAAAAAATTGGATGAATTCAATGAAGAAAATGTTAAGTTTTGCTAAAATGTTCCCAAAAAAATCGAAAAAAAAATAATTTTGTCGGCTCTTTTTCGCTATAAAAAGTTCAAATTTGAAATTGAAAAAAAATTTTTAAAAAAATTTTTTCGGTCAATTCTAGTGCATTGAATATTTAAAATTAAATTTTTGAAAAAACGGTATGTTAATTTTTTTTGTTTTTTTTTTCACACTTTTTCAAAAAAATCAAAATGAAAAATTAGAAATTTTTTTTTGCATTTCATTTTTTTGTTCTTTTCAACGAACGTAAATTTTTTTTAACCAATAAAAAAACAAAATTAAATTATTTTCTGATAAGTTTTTGTAAAAATTTCTATAAAATCAATTTTTTGCGAATTTAGTTTTCAGTTTTGAATTATTTTAATTCAACAAAAAAATGAAAAAATTTTTTTGTATTTTTTCCCCCATTTTTAAATTTTTTCATAATTTTTTTCCCAATTTTTAGTTATTTTCATTTTAAAAAATGAAAAAAAAATTAATTTATATTTTTTTTCAATTTTTTCCCGTTTGGAATTTTAAAATTCGCTTTATAAATATTTGTATGAAACTGACAGTAATTGAGCGGCGAGCAGCGCGTGTTGGTCGATTTCGAGGGCGAGCCGGCGCTCGCACGCCTCTCGCGTCACCTGGAACGGATCGCTGAGGACGATCGAGTTGAGGACCGTGCCGTCGGGAATGCTGCTCATCTCGTGCAGCACCGACACCGTCTCTTTGTAGAATTTCGCGAACCACGCGTACAACGACGCCGTCTGCTCTTCTGCAATAATTCAAAATTTTGATGGGATAGGCGGATTTTTTTTGCATTTTTTTTTCTCAATTTTCGAAAAATGAACATGATTTTCCGTGGTTTTTTAAATTTTCTAAAAAATTAGTTTTTTTTTAAAATTTACTTTTTAAAAAATCTTTTAAATACCGAATTTTTGAAAAATGTCGTGTTTGTCAAAAAAATTTTTTAAAGAATTTATTAAATTGAAAAAAATATTTTTTTTTAAAATTTTTTCCGAAAACTTCAAAAATTTTAAAAATTAGAAATAGCTCAAAAATTTTTTTTTTAAATTTGAATCATAACAGATTTTTAAATATAAATATTTGGAAATTGGAAAAAAAGATTAATTTTTAATTTTTTTCATCAAAAATTTTTTTTTTTAATTTTAAAAATGATTAAAAATTGTTTTTTCTGCTTCAAAAATACTGCTGTTAGATAGTTGCTTTCCGCATAAAAAAAATATTTAATTTTAATTTTGATTTCCCATTTTAATTTTGAATCGCTTACCACTAGCCGCAGCTGCACCGTGAGCACCGTGTCGTTGTTCGATGAGTCGGATCAGATGGGCCTCCACTTTCACCTCTTTCATCGTCTCGCGAAAGTCGTCGGGCGGCAGTTCGAAATAGTCGACGACATCGGTGATTCCGTCGAGAAACTCGCGTTTTCTCTCCTCCGGATGCATTGGAAGCGCCTTGCGCTGCATGAGTTCCGCCAGACTCGGCTCCTCGACGCGGGCTCGCCGAGCACCGTACCGGCGGAGCTCCTCGTCGGCTTCCGCGCGGCGGCGACGCGCGGACTGTTCCGCGAGGCGCGCCTGTCCGAGACGCACCTGTTCGGCGCGTTCTCGTTCCGTCGCCTCGACGTCTTCCGGCTCCGAGTCCGAATCCGAATCCACCTGCCTCCAGAACATCTCCTCGTCTGCAGAATTGACAGAAATTGGGAAAAGAGTAAAAAAAGAGCCGGAAAAAAAATTAGAGACAGAAAAAAAACGATAAAAAACAGATTGCGTTTCGAAAATTGAAAAAAAAATGCCATAGATATTTTTGTTCAAAAAAAAATTTCAAAAAAAATTTTTTTGGATTCATATTTTTTTTTGAAATTTTATAAAATTCTCGTTATAAAAATGTGAATTAAAATTTAAAAATATATTAATTTTTTGATAATTTTCTATTTTAGTGATAGCTTTGAATTCGGTTTGAAATTTAAAAAAAATTAAAAAATTTTAAAAAATTTCCTAGATTTTTTTTTTCAAATTTTCGAAATTGATAGATTTTTTTTGAAAATTGGCATTTTTTTTATTTGAGAAATTAAAATTTAAATTGAAAAATATATATTTTTAGATTTTTAATTAACGAATAATTTGTACTTTAGAAAAAAATTTCGAAAAAAATTTGAAAAATTTTGTTCAATTTTGATAACATTCAAAAAAATTCTAATTCGAAAAAAAAATAAAAAAGAAAGAAAAAAAAATTTTTCGAAAATTTTTAAATTTTTTCTTTAAAAAAAAAATATTCTATTCAAATAAAAATACATTTTCTCGATAATCAAATAACGAGTTAAAAAATTAAAAAATAAATGAAAAAATAAATTTTCAAAAAAAAAAACAAGTTCATTAAATACCAGGAAAGGAAGAAGGAAAAAAAATCACAAAATCACAAAATAAAAATTTTAAAAAAGCGAGCCCAATTTTTCTGCTCCTATTACAAAATTCAACAAAAAGAATAATAATATTGTGAAAATCAAAGAATCAAAGTTTTTCGACAACAAAAACATAGTTGCCCTGCTCTTTGACGACACTAACGAGACGGCAGCCGGGCACCGAGGCGACGAGGTGCTCGACCTCGCCGTCGCGGAAGACGTGGTAGTAGCGGAGGAACGTCTCGTTCTTCTGGTCGATTTGCCACGGGACGAGCACGTCCTGCTGCTCGAATGCCTTGCCATCGTGCACTTTAAGGCGATCCGATGCTGTTGGTACCTTTTCCGATGCTGCTGCTACCTCCACCTCATCCTTATTACCGCGCATCTTCGCGTACTCGGATCGCGTCTGATCCATCGACCACACCGTGACACACACTGTCCCACCGGTGCGGACGACTCGCAACAGCTCCTCGATCATTCGCCGCCGCCGCGCGAGTGTCGCAATGTGATGGAGGACGGCGATCGAGATGGCCGCGTCGGCGCTCGCGTCCCGAAACGGCAGGTGTAGCGCGTCGGCGCGCGTCACGTGACATCCTTTCGCGGCGGCGATCTCGCAAAGGCCGTGACACATGTCACACCCGATTTTTGTCCCCGGTCCGTACTCGGCTGGCAGCAGGTACTTTCCGTTGCCACACCCGACGTCGTAGAGGAGGGCGTGACGTGGCAGTGCCTCCAGGTAACTGCGTACCGCTTGCCACGTGGAATGTCGCGTCTCGTCAAAGTGTGACGCGATGGACTCGTACACCTGTGACACGTAGGCGCCCTCGAGCTGTGCGGCGCGCGCCTCTGTCCCCGGCACGGACATCTCACCGTCACGGTCCCAGTCACAAAACTCTTTCCATGGGCATTGGCACGGCGCGCGTCGAATCTTGCGCAACGTCAGCGAGACGCGTCGTCGGCGTGACATCACGCGTCCCGTGCGCGGATCCACGTCGTACTTGCGGTTGACGATGCCGTGCTTCCAGCGGTAACGTGACTCGCCGCGAATCAGACACAGCGAGCGCGATTTGAGCAGGACGGGAGCGATGCGCGCCGAGTTGGCGCCGTCTTTGAACTCCATCACCACGTCCGACAGGAGACTGAAAAAATTGCGAAAAAATTAGAATTTTTTTTTTTTTTTTTTGGAAATTTAGAGTAATTTTTTTGTGCTCGGGTTTTCGGTTTTTAGAGCAAAAAAAACTTTTCAAAAAAAAAAATTTTTTTAATAATTAGAATTCGGGCAATTTCCTATTTTCTAAATTTTATGATGGACCTATTCAGCGTCAACTTTTTTTTTGTCGAAAAATGTGAAAAATTGCTTTTTCCCCCATTTTTTTTACCACTGCGACAGTAACTTCGCGACGAGACCCACGCGTCGAAAAAGTCCATGCGCCTTTAAATTTTCATTGAAAACAACTGGAAATTTAAAGGCGCACGGACATTTTTCGACGCGTGGGTCTCACCGCGAGATTACTGTTTCAGTGGTAGAAAAATGCGGAAAAATTCGCAATTTTTCGCATTTTTCGACACAAAAAAAATTGACGCCTAGTAGGCCTAGAAAATAAAATTTGCCGTCAAGATAAATAAATTTTGAAATTTCGACGGAAAGCTCTTTTTTTTCAAAAAATTTTTTTGTTGAAGATTCTTCAGAAAAAAATGAATTTTTTTCTGATTTTTTTTGTGAGCATTTTTTGACCAAATCAAATTTTAAAAAACATTTTCTCGAAATAATTTTTTTGGTGTTTAAAAAAATTAAAATTTTACTGAAAATATTCCGATTTTTCTGGCCTCAAAAATCATTTTTCAAAATTAATCATAAAATTTCCAAAAATTCGCAAAACACAGCAGCAGCTGCTCACCTCAACGAGACGATCGGATCGTCGAAGGCCGAGTGTGTGTCGTAATGGGACGGAATTCCGTGTCCCGGCTCGTACACATTCGCCGTGATCTGATCGGGACGGACTGTCACGTGACCGTCGGCGACGAGCCGATCGATGAGGTGCTCGATGAGCGCCGGAATCGGCTCCGCCTCCTTCCACTCGGCCGCCGAATTCGTCGAGTAGTCGAAGACGTGACCGAAGTGAACGACGCCACGGTGTTTGAGATTCTCGATGGCCGGATGCTCGGTGAGCAGTCGGACGAGCTCGTGCTCGACGTCTTCGCTGATGTAGTCCTCGCAAATTTCCAGATCGGCCGGACGGAAGTTCTCGCACTTTTTCGCCGCTGGCACTGCAAAAATTGAATGAGAAGCGATTTTTTAAAAAGTTTTTTTTTTAAAAATTGTATTTAAGGCCTGTGATTAGAAGGAGAAAAATTGATTTTAAAAATTCAAAAAAATTTTTTTTTTTAATTTTATTGAATAAATATAAAATTTCAAAAAAAAACCCTATTTTCTACAATAAAAAAATTGATTTTTTTTAATTTTTGAAAGTTCGATTCTTCTCTTTTATTTCTTGAAATTTAATTCAAAAAATTCACAAAAAAATTTTTTGGGGTTAAAAAATGTGCATAACTTTCAAAAATTTTTAAAATTTAATTAAGTAAGCATGAATTTTTAAAACAATTTTCCTCAATTAAATTTTTTTTTTTTTTAATTTTTGAAAATTCGATTCTAATTTTTTTGTGCTATTAGGGTTAAAAAAATATTCCTTGAAACCTTATTTTAAAAATTTGAAAAAAAAAAATTTTTTTTTCAGAAAACCACTCTAATTTTTTTTTTTGAAATTTTATTGTGACTCCAATTTTCTCTCATTCTTATTTTTTTTTTCCATTATTTGTATTTGCTTTCCCATGCAACTCACACTGTTCGACGAAAGAGATGATGAACGGCTGATGCGACGTCCTCAACTGTTTCGGCACCAGTCCGTGGAGCTCGGCGCGTGCTCGCCGAGCCGCCTCCACTGTCGAGCACTCGACGAACGAGTAGGACCGTTTGTTCGGGAAGACGAGGAATTGGGCGGCGGCGTCGAACGGCGCGAACACCTCCTCCAGCTCTTCCAGCGTCACACCGCACAGCACACTGCTGTTGCTCACCAGAAGGTACTGCAAATTTCACGAAAAAATATTTAATTTTTTTTTGCTAAATTGAACTTAGCGAAATTTTTTTTAAATAAAGTTTAGAGGCCCAAAACTAGGCCAGCAAAAATTAATTTTGCAAAACTGGAAATTTTCGAAACTTTTGTATTTTTTATTTAAAAATTTTTTTATAATAAAAAGACGGAAACAGAGCTATAATGAATAAATTGTTTTTTTTTTTCAAAATTAATTTTTTTTTTTTGATGACACCGCTTTTTCTAGCTAGAAAAATGTTTTTTTTTAAGTTTTATTTCATTTTCCAAATTTACCCGAGTCGGCTCTTGTGACACTTTCACATCCGGATCGTGTTTTTTCAGTTGCTCCACACTTTTGTGCACTTTTTTCGCCAATTTTCCGCCCTCGAATCGAGCGCCCGTCGGTTTCGCCTTCTCCTCGTTGAAATCTGAAAATTTTGAAATTTTTTTTGAATGTTTTAACAAATGAATTAACTGTTCGCATTTCCTTGCAATCCGGAGTTTAGAAAAAAATTTAAAAAATTAAATTGAAATTAAAACTCACACATGGGAAAATCAATTTTCGCCTCTAAAAAAAAGTTGTCTGCAAAACAAGTTTTAAAAAAATAAAAATACAATTTAAAAAATATATATATCGGGAGAAAAATCAACTCCAAAAAAAATTTAATTTCTAAATTTCGAAGAAAAAAAAACAATTTTTTTATGATTTTTTTGGAAAACCTTTTTACGATGCAATAAAATAACAACAAAAGTAAATAACAAGAAAATTCTCAAAAAATGCGAATTTTCTCCATTTTTTATCTCCGAAACAGTAACTTTGCGGCGAGACCCATGAGTCGGAAAAGTGCATGCGCCTTTAAATTCTCATTGAAATCAACTAGAAATTTCAAAGGCGCATGCACTTTTTTGACGAGTGGGTCTTGCCACGAAGTTACTGTCTCAGAGAAAAATGCAGAAAAAAAACGCATTTTTTTGCATTTTTCAACGCAAAATAACTGATGCTGAATATGTGCCAGAATTTTGTTTCCCGCCGGCTATTCAGCGCGAACAACGACGCGAGGCCGGCGTTTCTCGCGTTTCGGCCGATTCGCCTCGTTATTATTAGTCCACGCGCCGAGCGAATCGTTCGAGTAGTAGTCCATCGGCCAGTGGTCCACGGGCACCGCGATGCTCTCGAGAGCCACGGCGAGCTCGAACGGATACAGCAACGGTTTGGGGAACTGCGAGCCCCAGTCGATCGAGAGCCGCGGACACGCCACCTGCACCCAGCAGTCCACTTCGGCGAACATCGCCAGCTTTTCGGGGAAAATCTCCGAGAGCAACACTCGCAAATACTTTTTGCCTTTTCGCTCCAGCTGACCTTCGAGCTCCTCGATCACTTTCAGATTTCCCTGACGGCCCAGTGTTCCCTGAAACGAAAAATCATGTTTAAAAATTTTTTATAGTCAGTCAATCTTTCAAATTGTAGGTATTTTGATGGTTTTTTCCGTTTTTTTTTTTATCCGGGTCGCGGCGGTTTTCGACAAGTCTGCTGCATAATATAAGAAGGTAGCGAGAAAAAGTTGATTGGCCTTGGCTCTAGCCCTGTTCCTAGCCGTGGCCCTAGCCTTGGCCCTAGCCTTGGCCCTGGCCTTGGCCCTGGCCTTGGCCCTGGCCTTGGCCCTGGCCTTGGCCCTGGCCTTGGCCATGGCCCTGGCCCTAGCCCTGGCCTTGGCCCTGGCCTTGGCCCTGGCCTTGGCCCTGGCCTTGGCCCTGGCCTTGGCCCTAGCCTTGGCCCTAGCCTTGGCCCTGGCCTTGGCCCTGGCCTTGGCCCTAGCCTTGGCCCTGGCCTTGGCCTTGGCCCTAGCCTTGGCCCTGGCCTTGGCCCTGGTCCTGGCCCTGGCCTTGGCCCTGGCCTTGGCCCTGGCCTTGGCCCTGGCCTTGGCCCTGGCCTTGGCCCTGGCCTTGGCCCTGGCCTTGGCCCTGGCTTTGGCCCTGGCCTTGGCCCTGGCTTTGGCCCTGGCCTTGGCCCTGGCCTTGGCCCTGGCCTTGGCCCTGGCCTTGGCCCTGGCCTTGGCCCTGGCCTTGGCCCTGGCCTTGGCCCTGGCCTTGGCCCTGGCCTTGGCCCTGGCCTTGGCCTTGGCCCTGGCCTTGGCCATGGCCCTGGTCCTGGCCCTAGCCCTGGCCTTGGCCCTGGCCTTGGCCCTGGCCTTGGCCCTGGCCCTGGCCCTGGCCCTGGCCCTGGCCCTGGCCCTGGCCCTGGCCCTGGCCCTGGTCCTGGCCCTAGCCCTGGCCTTGGCCCTGGCCTTGGCCATGGCCTTGGCCCTGGCCTTGGCCCTGGCCTTGGCCCTGGCCTTGGCCCTGGCCTTGGCCCTGGCCTTGGCCCTGGCCTTGGCCCTGGCCTTGGCCCTGGCCTTGGCCCTGGCCTTGGCCCTGGCCTTGGCCCTGGCCTTGGCCCTGGCTTTGGCCCTGGCCTTGGCCCTGGCCTTGGCCCTGGCCTTGGCCCTGGCCTTGGCCATGGTCCTGGCCCTGGTCCTGGCCTTGGCCCTGGCCTTGGCCCTGGCCTTGGCCCTGGCCTTGGCCCTGGCCTTGGCCCTGGCCTTGGCCCTGGCCTTGGCCCTGGCCTTGGCCCTGGCCTTGGCCCTGGCCTTGGCCCTGGCCTTGGCCCTGGCTTTGGCCCTCGCCTTGGCCCTGGCCTTGGCCCTGGCCTTGGCCCTGGCCTTGGCCCTGGCCTTGGCCCTGGCCCTGGCCCTGGCCCTGGCCCTGTTCCTGGCGTTTGGCCCTGGCGTTGGCTTTGGCCCTGGTTTTGGCCTTAGACCTGGCCCTGGCCTTGGCCCTGTTCCTGGCCCTGGCCCTGGCCCCTGTAATCTAATGGCATTTTTCGACATTTTCTAATGACACAAGGTGCTGATGGTAGTAAATGGCGTACCTGAATGAGGCCGAACGTAGTGCACTTTCGGGCGATCTCAATCGCGCCCATCCGCGTCTTCCGCATCAATTTGTGATCGTAGTGCTCGCGTGTGAGTTTTCGCGAGTACGGATCGTACTGGAACGCCTCGATGGCCGGATTGTGGATCATGATCGACTCGAGATGAAAACGGCCGTCGCCCAGATAGACGATCGCGTCGACGTTGGCGGCGTCGAGACGCGGTGACGTGCAGCCGAGCACTTCGCCCGGCGACAACGGTTTGCACTGCGGAATCTCGATGTGAATGTTGTCGTCGTTGTTGTCTTCTGATGATGAAGACGTCGCGTTGAATGTGGAACGGAGTGTTTGGAGGGAGGGAATGAATTGAACCGTGCTCACCACTGCCAGACGACGATTCTGGAAATTTTTTTCGAAAAATAATGCCAGGAAATTAATGAAAAAAATTAATAAACAGCAAAAAAAATATTTTTAATCTTAATAAGAATAAATATATTTAAAAAAATGATATTT
Organism: Caenorhabditis afra; assembly: GCA_963570955.1. Lineage (NCBI taxonomy): Eukaryota > Metazoa > Nematoda > Chromadorea > Rhabditida > Rhabditidae > Caenorhabditis > Caenorhabditis afra. The sequence goes on from OY751534.1 coordinate 7,693,784, forward strand.
AAACTTTGCATTAAAAACAAAAAAAACCGATAGAATTTTATAATTTTTAATCGAGAAAATTTTAATAATTTTTTCGAAAAAAAAATTAGTTTTTTTTACATTTTAAAAATTTCAATTTTTCGGAAATTTTTTTTCAAAATTTTAAGAATAAAAAATATTTTTTTTTTGAATTTGAGAAAAAAAATTCCGGAAATCCGATATCGACCTAAAAAAAATTTAAATTTTTTTTAAAAATTAAATTAAATTGAAAAAAAAAACAATTTTTCATCGAGCGAAATTTTTTAAATTTAAATTTTCAAAACTTTTTTTTTAATTAAAAAAAATTGAAACTTCAATTTTTGTATTTTAATTTTTTTTTTAAAGTGAGCAAAAAAAAATTTTTTTCAATTTTATAATTCCATTTTTTTCCCTTTCCAAATACCAATTCCAACTTTTCAATTTCAATTTTTCCACTCCCCAGCAAGCAAAAGAAAAAAGTGGCGAAATTACCCGAAAATTGTGTCGGACACAATCGATGAGGTGCGAGAGGTTGATGTGAATGTTGACGAAGACGTAGAGCATCGCGATGCCGTCCGTATTCTGGATGGGCACGAGACACGAGTGTCCGTAGTGCACGAGCAGATCGCATCCCATCGAGCGGGCGGTGAAGTCGTCGACGCAACACGCGCCGTAGGTGACGTCGCCCATGATGACCGTGTCGCAGCCCGTGTATTTCTCGAGAATGTCGGCGATGACGCACGCGTACATGATTAGGCCTTCGGGGAACTGCAGGGCCACGTACCGACTGCCGCACGAACGAATCTTCCAGATCGTTTTCGGCACTTCGAACGTGTAGTTCGACGGCAACTGGAAAAACGAAACAGAAATTTGGGGGTGTTGGGAAAAATTGAGCGCAGGGAGAAGACATACCGTAAAACCTGTATTAGAACGGCCCCTCTAATAGACCGGCATCTGGAGCGAGGGGTTGAAAAATAGACCGGCACCCTGCCGTAAACCGGTTCAAAATTCTCAATCAGTTTCAATGGAAGTTTTTTGACACGGCGGCAGTCAGAAAAGTTGCCAACGACGATTTAGATGTATACCAGGGCTGTACAACAAGAAAATTCGTCAAATTTTGCAGTTTTTACTGCAAATTTTTCAAAAATCGCACATTTCTGTCAAAAAATTCAGTAATTCTTTCTAGTTTCTAATAGTGTAGGTCGGAAGAAAAATGTGTTGAAAAATAGACCGGCACCCTTTATTTGAACGGCCCCTTTAATAGACCGGTGTCTCGAGGAAGGCATGCCGGTCTAACACAGGTTTTACGGTAGTTGCGGATTATCGGCCCGGGCCCAGGAGAAAATGGCTCCGGGACGTTTCGCAGTCGCTAAAATGGTCCCGTAAGGAGATTTTGATAGGCTTTGACTTGTAAAACATCACCAATTTATCAAATTTCGGTCCTCACCGCCAAGCCACCCTTGTCGGAGGAGTCTGGAGTTCCTTCACAACGCGGTGAAATGTCCGCTTATAGAGTCATTTCGCTTGAATTCAACCAATTTGCGACATTTTTGCGTTTTTCCCTAAAATTGTAAGAAAAAGTGTGATTCTCAGTCTGAAAATTGTGTTTTCTTACAATTGGTTGAGTTCAAGCGAAATGACTCTATAAAAGGACTTTTATCGCGTTGTGAAAGGGTTCCAGACTCCTCCGACAAGGGTGGCTTGGCGGTGAGGACCGAAATTTGATAAACTGGTTATGTTTTACAAGACAAAACCTGTCAAAATCTCCATTTGGGACCATTTAAGCGGTTGCGAAACGTCTGGCTGCGAAACGTCCCGGAGCCGATTTAATTTTCAAAAAAAAATGTTTTCTCATCTCCTACATTTTATATTTTAAAAATTAAAGTTTTCTCATTTTTTTTTATGTATATTGTCCTGTTGTTGTTTATTTTCTATATTTTATTTTCAATTTTCAAAATTCCCTTTTTTAAACAATTTTTTTCTAAATGAAACGCCATTTATATTTTTTATTCTCAATTCGAAATGCGTGTGTTTTTTCTTTAATTTTTTAAAAATCAGTGTTTTTTTCCCCCTTACAATTTTGAGGTCCTCTTTGAGATTCGGATCATTGGCGATCTCCTCGACAAGTGTCGAAATTTGCGGTGCACGAGTGGCCATATCTGAATTAAATTATTAAATCAATTTTATTTTTAATTGAAAAAAAAATTAAATTTCAATTTTTTTGCAAAAAAATACTCAACGTTCCAACGTTTTCAAAAATTCAAAATTTAAAAAAAAATGTTTTTTTAATATTTAAAAATATGCCTTTTCTTTATTTGAATCAATACATTTTCCCCAGTTAAGTCTCGATGAGGACGACAAAAATAAAAAGGCTTCTCGAATAATTGGGATAATTTGTGAAAATTGATGAAACTGACGAAAAAAGGGGGCGGGGCTTACGAGTGACTTGCCGTTTTTGCTGCTTAATGTTTGCGCGATGAGGAGGACCAAGAAGAAGAAAAAAAAACTTAGGTTGTAATTAGGGGGGGAATTAAGGAATGGAGGAGGAGTACATTAAAACGATGGAAATTACAATAGTGTAGTGTTGGAGGGTGGCGAGAGGAGATCGGATCGAATGAACAAATCCGGGGGGGGGGGGGGGGGGGGCGGGGCGGTGACAAGCATTTTCTGTTGTTATTTTCAAATTTCAAATTGACCGCGGGGAGGGGGCCTGAAAACGCACGTTAATCGACGGTCCACCGCGCGTGGGTCTCGCAGCGAAGAGCTGTGAAGATTTACGAGCAACGGTTATGTTCGAAATTTTTCGAAATGGCAGGCGAGAACCGACGTTTTCCATTCGTTTTCCCTTCAAAACAACGGTTTCCGGGCGGTACCACGGTTAAGACCTTGCCCGGAATAGAACTCGGCCTCTCAATGGAACGCATTTGCAAATTTCACGGGGAACATGTGTTATTCAACGCTGAAGATAGATTTCAGATGTTCTTGTTAGCTTTTTTCTAATAGAAAGGTCTGACATCTATTCCCAGCGTTGAAAAACACAGGTTCCCGCTGAAAAATGCAACCGCGCTCCATTGAGAGGCCGAGTTCTATCCCAGTCAAGGTCCAAACCGTGGTGCCGTCCGAAAACCGCTGTCTTGAAGGCAAAACGAATAGAAAACAGGGATTTTCGCTTGCAATTCCGAAAAAATTCCGAACATAACCGTCGCTCGCGTAAATCTACACACAGCTCTTCGCTGCGAGACCCACACGCGCTGGACCGCCGATTTCCGCGTTTCTTAGGCCCCACCGCGCGTCCAATTCAAAGTGGACAGATAATATATAGACTTTTGGCGGCGGGAGAAGTCGACAAATTCGCGGGGCGAAATTAGGTGTCCGAGCGCCAGATGATCACTTGGTTGTCCGGCTCGAGGGCTCCCGACGCGATGAGATTGTTGATCGGATGACAGTCGGACGCGATCACTGGCTCTTCAAAATCAACTGGTTTTTAAAATTCATCCAAATTGAAGGAGATTTTCACAGGGTTGTCAACGAATCATCTCCTTTGTTTCCTGGAATTTCCGAACAAGTAACCTGTGGAAAATGTAGATCTTCGGCGCCCTTTAGCAAATGACGTTGAGCTTACAAACTTTAATAAAGTACGAACAGAGTTAGAAGGCACTTTCCGACTTCTTGCTTTGTTCGTAGCTTATAAAAGTTCGGAAACTCTATGTCATTGTGTAAAGGGCGCCAAGATCTACATTTTCCATAGATTACTTGTTCGAAAACTCCAAGAATCAAGGGCTCCGGGACTCTTTGCAGCCACTGAAATGATTCCGAAAGGAGATTTTTAAAGATTCGTCTTGTAAAACATAACCATTTTATCAACTTTCACTCGTCGCGCCAAGGCACCCTTGTCATGTCCTTATATGGTTATTTTTCTCAAACTCAACCAATTTGAAGCGACAAAAGTACAATTTTTGGGGAAAAACGCGGAAAGTTGGCTTCAAATCGGTTGAGCTCAAGCAAAATATAAAAAGGACATGTACTGCCTTGTGAAGGGGCTCTGGCGGTGAGGAGCGGGATTTGACGAACTGCTTATGTTTTTCAAGTCGAATCTTTCAAAAATCTCTTTTCGGGACCATTTCAGCGGCCGCGAAACATCCCGGAGCCCCCGAATACCACTCACGAGTGTGTCCCTCCAACGTCTGCACGATCTCCTTCGTCTGCAGGTTCCAGATGTAGATCTTGTTGTCCTCGGATCCGCTGATGATCCATTTGCCGCCGGTGACGGAGAAGTTGGCGAAGATGCAATACTTGGTGTTCTCGTGTCCCGTGTACTGTTTCAGACACTTTCCCTTGCCGAAATCCCACAATTTGAGTGTCGAGTCGAGGTTCGACGCCAATATGTACTTGCCGTTCGGCGAGAACTTGACGAACGCCACCGGCGGGTTTTCGTCGTCGACGAGCGTCTTGATGCACTGCCCGTTCGCCGTGTCCCAGATGCGGACGAGGCCGTCGTAGGAGCCCGACGCGATGAGGCTTCCGTCGCGGTTGAACGAGACGGCCGAGACCGGGTCCGAGTGCGCCGGCAGGGTTTTTATACAGAGGCCCGTCTTGACGTCCCAGATGCGGACCGACTCGTCGAACGAGCCCGAGACGATCAGCGACGACTGCGGGTTGAAGTTGCAGCAGAAGACGTAGTTGTTGTGGCCCTTCAACGTCTTCGCACACTTGCCAATGTTGAGGTCGAAGAGCCGGAGGAACTTGTCGTCGGACGCCGTCACGATCCACTTCGAGTCGGCGGACCACGCGAAGTCGTTGACGCCCAGTTTGTGGCCGGAAAGAACACGATCCGATCGGAAGTCCGACATTCGCCACAGTTTGACAGTCTTGTCGGCCGAACTTGTGCCGAGCCACTTGCCGCACGGCGAAAACTTGACGGAGGATATCGATTTTTGGTGCGCGTCGAGTGCGGCGATCTTCCGGTAGTTCGCCGCGCCGGTTCCGGTCGGCGGTGGTCCGGCGGCGGCCGCCGCCGAGCCGGGAGTTGGTGCATTTTCGGCGGCTGGCGCGGCGGCCGGCTCGGCAACTGGCGCGGCTACTGGTGGAGTCGGAGCTACTTCGGCGGTCTGCAGAAAGTCAAATTTGACGAAAATCGATACTATTCCACTCACATCTCCGGCTCCCAACTCGGCTGGCGGCGCTGTTTGCTCGGTCTCCATCGTCTCGGCGGGCGTTTGTGTTGTCGGCGGCACTTCGCCGGATTGTTGTGCAGCATCGGACGCCTCCATTTCTAAAAGACGATATATTACCTATTTTCGACTGAAAATCGATAAGATTCGGTGAAAAATCGAGAAAATAGGCGCGAAATGGATTTTTAAATTGAAGACCGCAATGTGTCGTCGGGTCTGGTGCCGAGTCTGCAACGGCTGCACAACGGGCATTTAATGTGACGCGCAAGCAGAAAATTGGAAAAAAATCAAAAAAGGCGAGAGAACCTCGGGAAAAACAAGATGAATAGTTGTTATTTAGTACTTTATTCAAAAAAACGGCAAATTTATTACTCTTCTTGCGGATTACGATGGTATCTCGCGGGCAGAAGAGCGTACATTGAACGTTGATAGTGACCACGATAGTAAAGCTCGTTTTCCTCCTCATGTGGCGGATCGTCTTGTCCGGTGCGTTCCGTGTCCGCTTGCAACGCCTTCAGAATCGGCACGTCGGGCATTATCACCTGGACGACGGTGTTCGCGACTTTGGGGCCGTAGAAGCCGCCCCAGTACTTGAGGTCACGTCCCGTGTTGCGGACAGTCACGTGACGCATGCCGGACGGATAGTCGGTGAACTCGAGCGTCACGTCCTCCCAATCGGCCAGTGTCCACTGCTCCCACTGCTTCCGAATCGACTTGAGGCGCTTTTTGTCGACAGACGGCGCCGCCTGCTGCTCTTCTGTCACGTTGTCCGTCTTCCACTGCTGCGGGAGATAGTTGAGTTGGGCGGCGACGCGCAGCTCCGCCGAGCAGTCGTGACGATGGTTGACCTTTTGCGTGACACGGATCTTCGGACGGACATGGTCCAGAATCCACGGCTCGATGCCCGCGGCGACCAGATCGACGTACATGTAGAGCGACGAGTTGGTGTAGGAGAACGCGAGACACTGGGACACCTCCGGATGCGCGTTACACCCCGCGCCCGGTCTTTCGAGCCGGATTCTGAAATCCAGAAGTATTTGGTGGTGAGATGTCCCGCCAGTCACGTGACTCACCCATCACCGGCGGCAGCCACGTGGAAGTCGTGCGAGTGGCGAGTTCCGCGAACATCGAAGGTTTCGGCCCGTTCAAACTCCCAAATGTACTCGGGCTCCATCGCGCCGAACCCCTTCTCCGTCAAAACCATTCGTTTCAGGTCGAATTTGACGGTGCTCACGTCGAGCTCGCCGCCCGCACCGTTCTCCGCGAACCGCTTCGTGTTCACCGCTCTGCGCCACTCCAACGACGGCAAAACATCGGAAATCGCGCGAGTTCGCGCCAGCTCCACCCAAAACGCGTCGTTCGAGATGAGATTGTTGAAGCGATGGCATGTCTGGAACGAAAAAAGTTGAAAAACTAGAGTTTTTCGCTGGAAAACACGTTTTTTCCCACCAAAAGACAGTTGCAAAGTGTGGCGGTGTCGAGTCGCTGGAAAATTTGAACGAAACACTCGTCCGACACGTCGGCGGCGTCGCTGCAAACGGAAAATCGATAATTTCTCGATTCGTCAAGATTTTCGGATTTTTTCGACTCACTTCAACCTCATTTCGGCATGACGGCGTGCTTGCGACTGTCGCGACGCTTCGTAGAACATCGCCCTGAGTAGTTCCAACAATCCGGCGGATTGGCTCATTTCGCGGGCCGCCTGTTTTGAAATCTTTTATAGAGGCCTGAAAATTGTGACTCATTCCTCATGGGCAGTGAAAAAGAGACGCAGACGGCGAGAGAATTACGAAATAGCGGGGTGAAAACATGTTTTCCGTTGGGTTTTTGTGGTTTTAGTGGACTTTTGGCTGTAATTTTCCGCGGAGCTGGCAGTTTCGCAATGGAGCGCGTTTGCATAATCGCTTTCTCTATTCCTTTTTTCGTTTTGAACCTATTCAAATAGTAATTTTCTGTGTTTTTTTAAATGTATTCACAATCAGCGGTGTCGAAAAATGGGAAAAATTGAAAAAATTAGGGGAAAAACGGACCCCCGCGGCGAGACCCACGCGTTGAAAAAGTCAATGCGCCTTTAATTTTTCAACAATTTTTTTTTCTTTTTTGACCATTTCGAGTGGTTTTTTGCCTGAAAGATTTGTATTAGTATTGCAAACACAAAGAAAATCCAGTGAGTCACTTCTTTCTCATTTTTCCCCACCAACTTTCCGCGATCACACTTTATTACACTGCCCAGTGACCCAGTTTCTTCTCATCCCGCTCTCTCGCCTCGCTGCAAGGTCACTCGTTATCCCCACTGATTTTATTTCGATGATGATGATGACACGTGCAATATATCAACCCTGGTTAGTAGTATTCACAGAATAGAAGTTAGAAAGTGAAAATTGAGTTAGAAAGAGTCGTCCACTTCGCGTTCCGTCGACGGAACCGCGTCGAAATCGATCGGCTCGACGGCGCTCGCCTCGCGCGCCATTTCGAAATCGCCGTTTCCAGCAGCCATCGGATTGTCGATGCTCATCGGGGCGCCGCGACGCGTCGCAATACTGGCCAGCGGCAAATTGAAGTCGGGCGCGTCGAACGCGACGTGCGAGCTGAACGAGTGACGCTTCCGACGCTCCTCCTGTCCCTCGCTGAGCGATAAGAGCGCCTGCGGAAGTGAACACTGTTATTGAAGATCTCATCACTGTTATCACTACCAGTTTGATGGTGATGAAGACGTAGATGAGAATGAGCGCGAGAATGTTGAGGTAGACGGCGAACCAGATGCGAGTCGTCTCGTCCTGCTTCAACCCTGTCATCAGGTCCTCGGAAGACGACGATTTGCGCGTTCCGCTCGCCTTCAAACGACGATGATATATTAGTATCGCCGTTGTGTCAACAGTTGCCCCGCTTACTTTGCCCTTTCCGAACAAACCCGTCGCCGAGTCAAACAGTCCGCGTGTTTTGTCAGCTGCCGCATTCATCCAGTCGGGCACCTCGATGTGTCGGCCGAACAACTCGATACTGTCCTGCAACAAGCCAACGATTCATTCATTCACTTATGGCCCGACCTTTGAGCGCAATTCCGACGCGTGCGGCATTTCCAGCGTCCCGCTTTCGTTTCGCACATAAAACGCGTCGATGAAGACGATCAGTGGGAAAAGCACGACGACCCGCATTGTTTTGACCCGCTTAAATTGTGAAATCTCGAAAAAACACGGAAAAAGCGCATGTTTTCCGGAAAATCAAGAAAATTCGGCGAAATTTGAAAATCGCGGAAAAATGTCAGCTTCTCCGTGTGGAGTCCAGAAACTTCGCGCCGAGACCCGAGAGTCCGCGGGCGCCGTGCGCCTTTAAAATTCAATTTTCGAATTTCAAATTTTCGAGTTTCTCAAGGCCCATTTTCAGCGATTTCTCCACTTTTTCACCGCTTTTTCATGGTTTTCAATTTTATTTTTGATTTTCAAAGGCTAGAATTCACTAAGAAATGGCAAAAATCTAGTTGTTTTGAAGTTTTACAGCCCGAGAAGGAAGCCTAAAATTTTCTAGTTTGGAAACTACATTTTCTCGTCTTATCACTTGAAAACGTCCTGAAATTGCAACAATTTCCCAACTTCCCGCTATCAGCACTCGCAAAAGTCGCATTTCGATGGCCCAAGCGCTGTTGACCTCTTGACCCAATTCCTCCCGCGAAAACACGTTGACGTTGATCTTCTCGAATGTTCTTTTCGATTTTCGATTTTCGCAATGTCGCCACGTCAACAAGGCGACGTGTACAAGACGCTCTTCGGCCGGCGTCGCGTAGTGCTGACGTGTCAGAACTGCACACACACACGCTCTCTCCCAGCCACCGCGTCCACTTTCTTCTTCTTCTTCTTCTTCGCCTTCGCTCGTCCGGCCGGCCGTTTGCACTCCGCCTCTATCGTTGTCTCTCGCCCATTCTCTTCGTTCTTCTCTTTTTTTTCTCCCTCTCTGCCCCCTTTTCGCCTTCCCTGTGGCCTCTTCTCCCGTGTGCGCGCCGCTCGTCTGCCCGCGGCCCGACGGCGACTGCGGCCGCTCTTCATTCTTCCCTCCATTCCCCCCTCCACGTCTCGTGTGTTTACAACGGCAGTGTGCCTGCTTTCCCCCTCTCTCTCTCCCCGCTGTCCTGTGTGTGTGTGTGTGACCAGTAAGAGGGAAAGAGCCTAAAAAACTGCGCTTCTATTGACTTACTCGCTCTTATTGGCCGTGCCAAGTAACGGCCAGCTCGACCTCTCTGTCTCGTTTTCTTTTTTTTTCGTTCCTCGCGTCTCCTCTCGAACTTTCTCAATCGATCCTTCTCTTTTGCAGGTAATTATGACACCGTCACTCTCTTTCCTCTTCCTGCTCGCCGCCTCCATCGCGGCCGTCACCGCCGACAGTGAGAACGTGCTCGTGCTCACCGAGAGCAACTTCGACGAGACTATCAATGGAAACGAGTTTGTTCTGGTGAAATTCTACGCTCCGTGGTGCGGACACTGCAAATCGCTGGCGCCAAAGTACGACGAGGCGGCCGACACGTTGCAAGCCGAAGGATCCGACATCAAGCTCGCCAAGGTCGACGCCACCGAGAACCAGGCGCTCGCCTCGAAGTACGAAGTGCGCGGATACCCGACGATCCTCTACTTCAAGAGCGGAACCCCGATCAAGTACACTGGAGGACGTTCGACCGCTCAGATCGTCGACTGGGTCAAGAAGAAGTCCGGACCGACCGTCACCACTGTCGACTCGGTTGAGCAGCTCGACGAGCTCAAGGGCAAGAACAAGGTCATCGTCATCGGACACTTCAAGGACACCACCTCCGAGGCCGCCTCCGTCTACAACAAGGTTGCCGAGTCTTCCGACGAGGTCTTCTTCGCCGTGACCTCCAACGCTGACGTCGTCGCCGCCGCCACCATCTCCGGAAGCGGAGTCGCCGTGATCCGTACCGATGGAGACGACAGCGAGACCGCCACTCTCGAGGAGGCCGACATCGCCGACGTTGACGGACTCAAGAAGTTCATCCACGCCTACAAGCTCTCTGTCATCAGCGAGTTCACCCAGGAGTCTGCTCAAGACATCGTCGGAGGAGACATCAAGCAGTTCCACTTCCTGCTCATCAGAAAGTCCGACGCTAACTTCGAGTCCACCATGGCCACTTTCACCGAGGTCGCCCAGAAGTTCCGTGGCCAGCTCGTCTTCGTCCTCCTCGATATCGATGTTGAGGAGAACGGAAGAATCCTCGAGTTCCTCGGAGTCAGTGCCAAGAACACCCCGGCCAACCGAATCGTCAGCCTCGGAGGAGAGGTCGAGAAGTTCAAGCCGCAAGAGGGAGAGGACTACGAGGCCTTCACCAACAGCTACCTCGCCGGAGAGGCTGTCCAGGACCTGAAGAGCCAGGATCTGCCAGAGGATTGGAACGCGAAGCCGGTCAAGGTTCTCGTTTCGTCCAACTTCTACGAGATCGCCCAGGACAAGAAGAAGACCGTCTTCGTCAAGTTTTACGCTCCGTGGTGCGGACACTGCAAGCAGCTCGTTCCGGTCTGGGATCAGCTCGCCGAGAAGTTCGAAAACAACGAGAACGTCGTCATCGCCAAGATGGACTCCACACTCAACGAGGTAACCGTCTAATCGCCCCATTCTCAGCATCTTATCATGTTTTTTCAGCTCGCCGACGTCAAGATCAACTCGTTCCCGACGCTCAAGATCTGGCCAGCCGGATCCGACGCCCCGGTCGACTACGACGGAGACAGAAGCCTCGAGAAGTTCGAGGAGTTCGTCAACAAGTATGCGCCATCGGAGGAGACCACCGATTCTCAGCACGAGGAGCTTTAAATCACGACCATATTTATTTTTTATTTATTGTTTGCAAGTCACGGTGTTTCATTGTGATTACTCGTTTTTTTTTGTCCGGCCAACCATCGAAAATGTTGATTTTTTAATAAATGAAATGTAATGTAAGACTGTATTGCTCTCTCCTCGCTTTTTAGTTAACCTTCTGTGTGTTGTGATATTTTGTGTTAACCCTTTGTCTGAAACTCTTTTCTTTCCCCCCTCATCCACCCTTCAGACCAAAATGGAGCCGATCTCGAAGCAGCGCGTGTTCCTCGACATGTCGGTGGACGAGAAGCCGATCGGTCGGATCGAAATCAAGCTGTTCACCGAAGACGCGCCCCGAACCAGCGCCAACTTCCGCGCGCTCTGCACCGGCGAGGTCGGAATGACGCCCGACAACAAGGCACGCCTTCACTACAAGGGCAATCGCATCCATCGCGTCGTGCACTCGTTCATGCTCCAGGTGAGAGCTCCTGTGAGCAAAGCAAAAGAAAAAGAGCCCCGAGAACTTTTGCAGGGCGGCGACATCACCGAAGGCGACGGACGCGGCGGCTTCTCGATCTACGGCCGCTACTTTGACGACGAGGAGTTTCGGGTGAAGCACACCCGTCCCTATCTCGTCTCGATGGCCAACAAGGGACCGAACACCAACTCGTCGCAATTCTTCATCACCACCGCCGCCGCGCCGCATTGCAACGGGAAACACGTGGTTTTTGGCGAGGTTCGTTCAAATTGGCGACAAAAAACGTTTCAAAACGGAGCAGCATGCGCTCAGAAAGCCTCCAATTTCAATTCTGAGCGGAAAAAAGGAAATTCCGGAAAAATTGGCCCAAAAACGGCCATTTTACCGCTCCCATCACAAAAAAACACGAAATTTCGACGAAATCGCCAAAAAAGGTTCTGAAACGAAGCAGGGAGTGCTCAGAAAGCCTCCGATTTCAAGTTTTGGCTTCGAAAATTGAAAACTTTTTTCGATTTTCAGGTCGCCAAAGGACAAGAACTGGTGAATCTCATCGAGAATCTGCCCGTCGACGCCTCGTCGGCCCGTCCCATCGCCACCGTTCGCATCGACAATTGCGGCGAGCTGGTGAAGAAGGCGCGCAAAACGCCGACCGCCGAACAGCTGGCGGCGGCGGCCGCCGACGCGAAACGTCGCGAACAACGCGATCAGTGCCCCGCGGTGCCCCAATCGTGGCTCTATCGATCCGAGGGCGGCAAAGAGGACGGTGGAGGCGGTGGAAGGAGCAGCAGCAGCCGGAAAGAGCCGAGAAGAAGAGAGCCGCATCGCAGTCGAAGCCCGCGACCGGCGCCGCGCCAAGTCGCCGGCGTTCGCGGACGCGGAAGTGTCCGCTACCGCGAACGATCCACGACTCCCGAGCACTGGGCGCGGTATCGACCGAAAAAGTGGAGCGAATACCAGGAGCAACATGGGCCCGTCGTCGTCGACGACGTCTAATATCGAGCCGCATTCCATTTTATTTTTGAGAACACGCACTCAAATACACACACTTTTCGTTTCTAGAGTCTCTAATTGATAAAACCGCCGTCCGCACAGTCTTCCTTCGACGTCTTCTTCATCTCCTTCAACAACAACGCCTTCTCGTCGCAGTTCTTGTGGTGGACGGTGTCAGCGTCGGCGGCGGCGGCGTCGTCTCGGGACGCGGATGTTGTTGGCGATGATGATGACATGACGTTGAGGGGAGCAGGCGTCGGCGGCGGCGGCGGCGATGACGTCGTGTGTCAGGCGAGGAGTCGTTTGGCGCGAGAGAAGACATCCCCGCCGTCACCTTCCGTCGGTCGGATGATCCAGGGGAATGAAGAGGTGTTGGCGGCGGCGGCGGTGCTGAAGTAAAGTGAATTGTTGGAAGGCCGAGGGGATGGAAGGGGGGGGGGAGGGGTCAGGTTGCGTGGAAGTTCACGTGGAAGATAACGTGGAGGTTTTTTCGAGGGGGTCACGTTTTCTTATCAGTACCGTCCAAATGTGTCCCAAATTCGAGACCCACACGTCGAGAAAAGTCCATGCGCCTTTAAATTTCCAGTTGATTTCAACTAGAAAATTTAAAGGCGCATGAAATTTTTCGACGGGTGGGTCTCGCCGGGAATTACGTTTTCAGTCGCAATTTCCGGCATTTTTGACACTTTTCGACGGTACTGTATACTAAAAATGCTGAAAACGTGGTCCCCGTGGCGAGACACACGCGTCGGGAAAAGTCCATGCGCCTTTAAATTTTATTGATTTCAACTAGAAAATTTAAAGGCACATGGAATTTTTCGACGGGTGGGTCTCGCCGCGAAGTTACTGTCTCAGTGATAGAAAAATGGGGGAAAAAACTATTTTTCGATTTTTACTGAAAGCGGGCTCCCGCGACGAGACCCACGAGCCGATGCGCCTTTAAGATTTCCAGTAAACATCAACTGGAAAACTTAAAGGCGCATTGACGAGAAACGTTTTCACTTTGGGTCCCACGACGATTTGCGAGAAAAAAATTTAAAAATTTCGTGGTGGGACCCAAACGCGTTTGAGAGAGAGGCGGCCTAGGTTTTCGAAAAAGGGAATGGATAGCATGTATTTCGGAAAATAGTTTCAAGGCACGTACCGGCGGTCGTCGAAAATCGAGCGATCCTCGTGGAATTTCCCGGCCGGCCGCCGTCTCGCCAGCGGCGAACTAAACGTCTAGCAGACGATTTTCGCCCTTTTAAAGGCGTTGTTTTTTTTTTCGGCACCCCCCCCCCCCCCCTAATTCTAGTTCACGTTTTTCTTTTTCTTCGCCGCTTAATTGCCTGTTTTTGTGGTGGAGCAGCACGTATTTTGTAGTTTTTTTTCACGTTTTTCCTTCCACCCCCAGTCAATCGGGGGGCTCCTTCCTTCTCTTTCTCTCTATCCGTTTCCGCTTCGACGCCCGAAAAGTGTATGTGTCCAACTTTTCTTCTCCTCTCTTTCCTTCCTTTTGGTGGGTGTCTCGGTTTCTGAATAATTTGTGAGAACCCAAGCGACCGACGGACTACGTATCCCTTTGTCCTTTTGCTCCACACCCTCCTCCTCCTACTCACCTTTTTTTTTCGCCGCCAACTTGCTCCGCGCGAGAGCTCCGCGCGAGACCGCAAGATCAAAGAGTAGCGCCGCACTCGATTTTTTTTTGCTGGCGCTGCCTTTATCACCGCCTTTCGCGCCTTGCCGTCCACGTGGTACAGGTGGCGCAGTGGCGTACGCGTTCGCTTTTGGAGCGCAAGGCCACTGGTTCGAATCCCATCTGGCGCCATTTTGTATTTTGAAGTCGTAAATTTTATTTTATTTTATTTTTTTAGTTTTTTGGCTCGCTGGTCAAAAGTTTGCCAAAAATATTTCCGAATTCCGAATTTTGCACATTTTTTTTTGCACGAGCTTTTAATTTTTTGAGTAAAAGTTACAATGTTTCGGGGAAATTTACTGTTTTTCCTGTATTTTTTTTCAAATGAAAGTGATTACTGTACCCCATTGAGACTGGAAAATCGTCGCTAGACCCACCACCCTATGAAATTTTAATTTGGATCGCAAATTCCCGCTGAAAAACCGGCCGCCGCCGCCTTTATCACCGCCTCTCGCACCCAGCCTCCCACGCAGCACGTGTGGCCGAGTGGCGCACACGTTGTACTTTTGTGCGCAAGGCCACAGGTTCGACTCCCGCCGCCCGCCAATTGGGTTTGATTCTTCGAGAATTGTTATCAGCCCCAAGTCAGCCAGACACGAGTGGAAACGAAAAACGAACAGCTGAAATGGACACTGTGTGTGGTGTGTCAACAACAGAAAAGGGGTGCTGCCCCTCTCTCTCTCATTATACGCTTGTCAAAGTCAAAGTGAAAGCAGAGCCCATAGTGAAAGTGAGCCTGAAAGTGCTCACGGCTCCCCCCGCCCATGTTTTGTGGTTTCTTCTGTTTTTGTGTTGTTGCAGCAGCAGCAAGAAGTAGTAGCCTTTGTGTCTTTCTTATATTTTCAGTCCAGGCTCTCTAGAAGGGAGCTGAAAAACATCTCGCTTCTTCTGACATCTTCCTCTCGTGTAATTTCATTCTCGCCCCACCCCCTTCTTATTTTCTAACGTCTTCTGATTCTGACTTCTTCTTCGTCGTCGTCGTCAGCTTCCTTGTGTCTTCTTCTAACTTTTCTACATATTCCATAGAATCCGTCCGCGCCAACAAAAAAAAATGACAAGGTGGGTAGTCGGAAATGTCACGGAATGGGGTGTGTCACGTCACGTGACCCATTAGTTGTGATCTTTGTTATCATCTGCTGGTTCTGCTCTTATTTTTCTAGGTTTTTCTCAGAATTCAAAAAAAAAATAAGAAAAACGTCATGTTTTTTCGATCCCCCTATTATTATGACTCCGCCCCCATTAGGCGGCTCATTTTGAAAAAAAAACTAAACGAAACAAAAAAATGTTTCGCTCGAAATCCGCCGCCGCCGGCGCCTTTATCACCGCCCGGAACGCATGCCGCTCACGCAGCACGCGTGGCCTAGTGGCTAACGCGCTCGTCCCCTCAATCTGACCCTTTATGGTTCGACTCCACCCCCTCCCACTAAGCGGTTTTTCCTTTTGTTTTCCACTTTTCCACGTATCCGCCCCTCGCGAATTCAATTACACCAATCAAACCCCCCGACCAGACCAAACCAAACCACCATATTAGCGGCTAGTAGTAGTACTAGTGATGCCATTTCCGGAGGAGCCCATCTCTCGAAATAAAATCACTTAAACTGCTCATTTGCACGTCGCTCTCTTCTCCGCGTCGTCGTCGACCAGAAGATGAAGAAGAGCATTCCGATCATCTTTTTTGCCCCCCTCTTTTTTTTCGAACAAGAGCTCGTGCTCATAATAAGGCGGTATGAGTAACCTAATTTGTGCATATTTGTGTGTGTGTGGGGGGCAAAAAAAAAGAAAAACCCCTTTTTATTTTTCGTGACTAACATGTGCCAACTAACATATGAAGACGTCATTAGAAGTGAAAAAATTTTTTTCAAAAAAAAAAAATTTTTTTTTGGAATTTTTTTTTTTGAAAAAAAAAATATTTCCCTTCCCGTCGAGCGACCTACTCAAGTGCTTTTCCATTCTTTTTTCTTTTTTTTTGACGTCTTCTGAAGCGAAACGCATCTGAATTCGCCGGAAAATAGGCTTTTCCGAGACGGTGGCCTAACTTTTCCCGGGGTGGATTTTTCTAGGCCATCTGGGTTTTCCCGAAAGCTGATAGGGGGAAAAGTTAGGCCATGGCCTAGAAACCCGAATACTTGGCCGGGGAAGTTGGAAAACTAGGTCATGGCCTAGAAACCCACCAGGTTGAAAATCCTAGGCCACCGATGAAAAGAGAAGACGCAGATGGCCTAGAAACCCGGATACCATGAAAAACACTCATTTTGTCGAAATTTTAATCGGACAACTAGAAAAAACTAGGTCATGGCCTAGAAACCCACAAGATTGAAAAACCTAGGCCACCAATAAAAACTTGAGTTGCTGATGGCCTAGAAATCTCCTATAACGAGTTTTTCGAGCGTTGAAGCTCAAAACTAGAAAAATCTCGCGCGATGGCCTAGAAACCCAAAAACTCGGCCACCAAACTACACAGTCAGTGTTTTTCGATCATTTGCCTCCTACAGTAGTCGCCGCCAAAAAAAGAGCCCAAAAAGAGCCCCCAAAAGAGAGAGAGAGAGAGAGAGAAAAAGTAGAAAGCGAAGCGAAACGGGAAGGGACTGTTTGCTCAGCCATTTCTAATTCTCTCGTTACATAAATCGTTCACACACTCTGTTTCAACAAAAAAAAAACCGTCCTTCTTTTACCAAAGTTTTCCTCGTTTCTTTGTTCCCGTATGTGTTCCTGTGCGGTTGCTCATTGTGCATTGACATTGATTTTTCCATTTTTGGTTGATTTTGTTTGAATTTTTGAAGTGAAACTGAATTTTTGACACTTTTGACATCGGAAAAGTAGTTTTTGTGGAGACAAATGAAAACAAAAGAAAACAAAACACCCCGGAATCGAACCCTCGACCTCCCAGCTGGCAGCCCAACGCGTAACCCACTGCGCCAAACAGGTGCAGCGCCGCAGAAGCCGCCAGGGCGGTCAAAAAGGCGCGGCCGCCGGGCCGGCCCGGGAATTTCAGTGAAATTTTCAAAGTGCTTATTTTACCGCTGAAATTCCAGTTTTTGTATCAAAAATCGATAGAATCTGAAAAGCAGTTGTATTTTTAAACGTTTTAACATCGAAATTCCGCCAAATGGGCGAAAACGGATTTTCGAATTTTCAGCCATTTGAATAGAAAAAACGCTCAAAATTTCCAAAAAAAAATCAGCCAAAAAGTGAAATTCCACGATTTGGGCCCAGTTTGCGATCTAAATAAGAATGGGATCCCAAAATTCAACACAACCCCCCGAGCACACACACAAGTCTCGAATCGAGCCTCATCTCGATGAGCTCACAGAGAGAGAGAGAGCTCTACGTGCTCATTTCGAAAAACCTTCATTCTGAGTGTAAGCGAGGAGCACGAGAGAGAGAGCAAATCCGGAAAGGGGGGGCTCTTCAGCTGCTGCTCCTCCTTCCTCTTCCTTTATCGTCAAGAAGCAAGGAAAGGAGGAGGAGGTGGCTAACAACTTCTTGGAATGACCTTCCGGGAAGAGGAGCAAACGCGCTCTATTGACAATGGGGAAGGAGGGGCCACAGGCTCCGCCCCCCTTCCCGTGAATCTTCACTGAAAAGTGAAGATTCGCGGGAAACAGAGCTCTGAACCTGCTGCTAATTGCTCGCCGAGCATTTAATCCCCTGCTCTCCCCCTTTTCAGAGATAATCGAGCTCCGCGAGCCCGAGCCATCTTTTTCATCTCGTCTATCCTTATCATCAATCTTTCGTCCATTGAAAACCGGAGAATGTGCCTGGTTTTTTGTTTTTTGTTTTTCTGGGTCGTGGCCTAGTTTTCTCCCCGCAAACATTGAAATTTGGGTTTCTAGGCCATCCACAATGATTTCGCTGTTTCTCGATGGCCTAGAATCCCAAATCTGGGCCACTGAATCATTTTGGCCTAGAAACCCCAAAACTAGGTCACCGCTGCTAGATGGCCTAGAATCCCAAATCTAGGCCACTGAATCATTTTGGCCTAGAATCCCAAACCTAGACCCCCACTGTTAAATGGCCTAGAAACACCCAAATCTAGGCCATCACTGTTAAATGGCCTAGAAACCCAAATCTAGGCCATGGAAACTTCTTGAATACTGTTTAACTGATAGTTCGACCTTCCACCCTCTCTCCCATGGGTTGGCCTAGAAACCCCCCGCTCTCCCTCCCGATGGCCTAACTTTCTCTCCGCCCTCCTTGCAGCCTCACCGCGCCGCCGGCCGCCCATCTGACGACGTCGAACATGACGATGATGTCGGTGGCGGTGTCGATTCCGTTCGCCGCCCTCTTCATCGTCCTCTCCGTCGTCGGCATCATCGGCAACGTCGTCGTGATCTACGCGATCGCCGGCGACAAAATGATGCGCAAGTCGGTGATGAACGTGCTGTTGCTGAATTTGGCCGTCGCCGATTTGGCCAACCTCATTTTCACGATTCCCGAATGGATATCGCCCGTGCTGTTCGAGAGCTCCGATTGGTGCGTTTTTGTGTTGCGAAACTTGTGGTGGCGGGAAGAAGTAGGTCATATTGCGAACTTTTCGTGAAAAGTAGGTCAAATCACCATATTTTGTGAAAAGTAGGTCAAATCGCAAAAGTTTTTTGAAAGTAGGTCAAATTGCGAAATTTTTGGAAAAAGTAGGTCAAATTGCGAAATTTTTGGAAAAAGTAGGTCAAGTTGCGAAATTTTTGGAAAAAGTAGGTCAAATTGCGAAATCTTCGTGGAAAGTAGGTCAAATCTCTACATTTTGTGAAAAGTAGGTCAAATCTCTACATTTTGCCGAAAAAAAATGCTGTAGATCGAAAAGTAGGTCAAATTGCAAAATTATGGTGAAAAGTAGGTCAAATCACCATATTTTGTGAAAAATAGGTGAAATCTATACATTTCGCCGGAAAAAAGTTGTAGATCAAAAAATAGGTCAGGGTCAGTTTCGAAAATCTTTGTGAAAATGAGGTCAAATATCGAAGGTAGATCAAAATTTCGGAAAAGTAGTTCAAACGAAACATGTCTAAAATAAGGTAGATCAAAAATGAAAATTGCACTTTTGTTTGTTTTTGCTTTGTTTCATGGTAGATCAAATTTCAAAACTTCCCCCCTCATCCCCCGGTTCCCATATGTTCGAACGGGCGGGTCATAACATAAAAATGCGAAAAAAAACATGCGTTTTCCAGGCTATTACCGTCGATAATGTGCCCGGTGTGCCGATATCTCGAGTGCGTCTTTCTGTTCGCCTCGATCTCCACCCAAATGATTGTTTGCATTGAAAGGTGAGAAGAATGGGGTAAGGGGTAGGAACAATGGAGTTTCGGCGGGAGTTGGTAGATCAAATTTGAAATTGTATGTCTGGTAGATCAAAAGTGTGAAAATAGGGCGTTGGTAGATCAAATTTGAAATTGTATGTCTGGTAGATCAAAAATGTGAAAATAGGGCGTTGGTAGATCAAATTTGAAAATGTATGTTTGGTATATCAAAAATGTGAAAATAAAGAGCTGGTAGTTCAAATTTAGAGCACGTAAGGCGGGTAGATCAAAAATGTCGATTTTAGGATGTGGTAGATCAAATTTGGGAAATGGCGGTGGGTAGATCAAAAGATAAGAGCTTGTGAATAAGGGGTAGGTCAAATCTGATGACTTGAGATTGGTAGATCAAAAATGTGAAAATTTGGAGTTCCTTGGTCAAATTAGATGAGTCGAGCCCGGTAGATCACATATGTTCAATGGTAGATCAAAAACTGAAATTTTGGAAATTGGTAGGTCAAATTTGGGAAGATGAGCGTGGTAGATCAAAACTCAACTTTTTGGTAGATCAAAACCAAAGATTTCAAAAAAAAAGGTAGATCAAAACTCAACTTTTTGGTAGATCAAAACCAAAGATTTCAAAAAAAAGGTAGATCAAAACTGAAAACTTCCCATTAGTAGGTCAAATCGCAACCCTACCACCGAATGCACATTCAGATACATCGCCATAGTGCTCCCGATGCAAGCACGTCATCTGTGCTCACGCCAGAACGCCCTCATCACAATCGCCGTCGCCTGGACGATAGTGGCGTGTTTCGCGTCGCCCTACGCTGTCTGGAACTCGGTGAAGACCAGTGAGTCACAAGGGCCACCCAGTCACAAAGAGATCTGTCACGTGACACTGTCACAATGTCAATTATTGCAGCCACCTGCTCGAATCAGGCCGTCAAATCGTCGTGGTGGCAGCGGTACAAGCTCACCGAGTTTCTCGCCTTCTATTTCGTCCCATGCCTTATTATAATCGGCGTCTACACAAAAGTGGCCCGGGTGCTCTGGTCCAAAGATCCAACGCTGCAGAGTGAAAGTAAGAAAAAGGGGGTTAGGATTTCGGTCACGTTACCAGCTACATTGGGACAGTTGACAAATTTCTTCTAGCTATTCTAGTTTTCAAGATAGCAGTCAGTTCAATAGAAGGTGCCAGCTTGAGGTCTCACGTGACCACCGAACCTTCGATCTTTTAGAGGGCATATCTGGAAAACTAGAAGAGCTAGAGGAAAAGTGCTACCTAACAAAATTTTGGTCACGTTACCAGCTACAATGGGACAGTTGACAACTTTCTCCTGGGTCTTCTAGTTTTCAAGATACGACTTAGTTCAGTAGAAGGGTCCAGAATGAGGTCTAACATGACCACCGGATCTTCGACCTTTCAAAGCCCATATCTGAAAAACTAAAAGAGCTAGAGGAAAAGTGCCAACTGACAACTTGTTGCTCACACTGTCAGCTATATTTTGACAGTTGACAACTTTCTTCTAGGTCTTCTGTTTTCAAAGATACCCCTCAGTTTAACGGAAGGTTCCAGCTTGAGGTCTAACATGACATGTGAACCTCCGACCTTTCAAAGAGCATATCTTGGAAACTAGAAGAGCTATAAGAAAAGTGTCAACTGACAACTTGTTGCTCACATTGTCAGCTACACTTCATCAATTGACACTTTTCTCCTAGCTCTTCTAGTTTCCAAGATACACACACTTTATCTCTCTCACTTCCAGCGCGCTCTTGTCTCGACAAGAAGAAGAAGTCGACGACGTCGTCACGCTCATCGGACGCCCTGCGCACGCGTCGCAACGTCGTCAAAATGCTCATCGCGTGTGTGGCCGTCTATTTCGTGTGCTACTCGCCGATCCAGTTCATCTTTCTCTCCAAGTAACGCCCCAAACCCCAATAATCTGACAGCCGGTTGTCACACGTAACGTTACACAGAGCCGTCCTCAACGTGACAATCCATCCGCCGTACGAGTTCATCCTTCTGATGAACGCGCTGGCGATGACGTGCTCGGCGAGCAATCCGCTCCTCTACACCCTCTTCTCGACAAAGTTTCGGCGGCGGTAAGTAGAAGTTGTAGGTCAAAAAGCGCGGAGCATGAAATCCATTATTATTTTTTGATCTACACACCGCCCCCACGACGCCCTATCGATTCTTCTAGGTTACGTGATGTGCTCTACTGCTCCGACGATCGGAACGGCGCCAAAAAGAAGACGACGACCTACATATCGATCAATAACAACACGTCGATTAGTGCGGCGGCGCCGAGGGCTAGTTTCAATTGATTTGACTATCGATCGATTATCGATTGATCTCGTTTTCGTGTGCTTGTATGTATGTACGAATAGCTTGAATGTATATATGATATGATATGAATGTATGAATGTATATGAAATGAAAATATGAAATGTGTTTAGATGACACGTGGCAAATCAAATCTATGGTAATTTTTTTTGTTGCAGAAATCTCAGAAATCGCTGAAATTGCCACAAAAACGTGTGTGGTTCGAAAACGACGGCGAGGAGGAGAACGAGACGACGACGCACTCGATTTGATCTATCTCTGAAATTTGATCTACAACTTTTGGTGTACATACATACATACATTTGTGATATCATCTTGTGACTGACTGAAATGAAGACATTGTGAGCCATATCTCGAGACCTAGAGGAGATTGGGAGGAGTTGGTAACCGTAGAAGGAAAAGTAGGTCAAATTCGAACAAGTAGGTCAAATTTGGAAAAGTAGGTCAAATTTAGAAAAGTAGGTCAAATTTGGAAAAAGTAGGTCAAATTTGGAAAAGTAGGTCAAATTTGGAAAAGTAGGGCAAATTTGGAAAAGTAGGTCAAATTTGGAAAAGTAGGTCAAATTTAGAAAAAGTAGGTCAAATTTGGAAAAGTAGGTCAAATTTGGAAAAGTAGGTCAAACGCCTTCACGGCTTCGTTTACCTCTAACTTTCACTCCGGCGACCCTTGTTCTTAATTTTGTTTACGATTCGCGGATGATCTCAATCTCACAAGACGTGTGACAAAGTACCCCCCAGGGACACCTCCGCTGACGCAATACGGGGCCTAATTGGTGCTAGGGAGAAGAGGTGAGATGCATAACAACCATCACAAGCGCGCATCAGCTCACGCGTCTTTCTTTGACGTCTTCACACTTTTTCTAAAGCTGTTGTCTCACTGATGGAATTGTGTGGAATCCACTCGCATATGCTTCCATGGGCGACAATTGTTAAGACGTTTTTCCACTCGTTCTTAATTGAGTTTCATGCAACGTTGAGTGTTTGATGTTTTAATAGATTCCAGGGAAGATAGAAGCGTTGCGTTGCCATGTCTTCGGGGTTTCGAGAGTATTCCCTTTTAATAGAGGATTGCGAAATAACTGAATTCGCCTAGAATTACAGGGAAAGATTCCATCTGCCTGTACCCAATTCCAGGGAATCGTACTTCTTAATTCGTAGGCGCTTCAAATCTCGAAATCAGATCCCTTCCTGTCGGGTGGGTACCACGCTTCTCACCTCCAATCATGGTTAAGGCCTTCGCATTCATTTTCCTCTAACTTTAACTCCGGCAACCCTTGTTCTTCATTTTCCACCCCGGGTACTTGTATTCGTGAATAACAATTGGTTTCCGTATAGTAGTATAAAGGCGTTCCGTTCTATTTATCGACGATCTCGAGTGGGTGCCGTTCTATTCGAGTAAACAGGATGCGCGCGACATTTGCCAGACCGTGGGGGGTCACCTTGACCCAAATTAATATTAATGGCACCCTTCGATCAAAGGAAACCGGCGGCGTTCTGTGTTCCGATTATTATCTGCGCAATTATAAAACGAGATAAGGGTTGTCGAGCTGAATGCCTGCGAGATCGAAATCAGCAAGGCTTCAAACATCAATCAACACGATGTCAACGTCTTCTTGAAGCGATGGCAGCGTGGCGAAGGCGTCGACGGTTTTAAACATCTCGAGATCACTGATATGACTAGCATCAGGGGAGAACAGGCAGCAAGTCACGAGGAAATCCTCGACGGTCTCGGCGCTGTGCCGATCGATCTCGGATGGCCAAGCCCGTCTTATACTTATACGATTAGAGTCAACGTGCCGAACGTCGAAACAGGGTACATCTGGGTCGCTCCTGATCGTGGTTTAAACTGGTTTAAGTTTGTGGCCACGACGGACGTCGTCCGGATCTCGCTCCCTGAGAGACGATGACTCATCATATCCCCGCCTTCCTCCTCGGGCCAGAACCGACTTTCTTTTCACATTTGTTGTCCTGCTGTTGTGTTTTCCGATTTTCAAACTGAGCCCCTTATTTCATTACTGTTAACAAATGTTTTCGTTCTTTTCAATAAACATCGAAGAAGAAGAGGAGAGATTTTCAAAACAAAGTTCAAGAATAGTTGTGATGAGAAGAAAGTAATAAACTTTGAAAAAGTAGGTCCAATTTGAAAAAGTAGGTCCAATTTGAAAAAGTAGGTCAAACGCCTTCACGGCTTCATTTGTCTCTAACTTTCACTCCGGCGACCCTTGTTCTTCATTTTCCACCCCGGCTACTTGTATTCGTGAATAACAATTGGTTTCCGTATTCACTCTATAGTAGTATAAAGGCGTTCCGTTCTATTTATCGACGATCTCGAGTGGGTGCCGTTCTATTCGAGTAAACAGGATGCGCGCGACATTTGCCAGACCGTGGGGGGGGGGGGGGGGGGGCATACTTGGAAAATTTCGGGTCGACCCGCCTTTCGACCCGCCCCGACCCGCCCCGCCCCGCCCGACCCGCTTTAGTAAATTTTCAAAAAAAAAAAAATGTTTTTTCGGTTTTTTTTTCAAAAAATTTTTCCCACAAATACTATTTTTCTTTCAAAGACTTGGTTGTCACTTATGAGCCAGTTTCCCGACCCTTAATCAGTAGCAACACTCGAGATTTCATGACTTCCGGGTCGGCAAAAATTTTGAAATCGACCCGCCCCGCCCCGCCCCGACCCGCCCCGTCCCAAGTATGGGGGGGGGGGGGGGGGTCACCCTGACCCAAATTATTATTAATGGCACCCTTCGATCAAAGGAAACCGGCGGCGTTCTGTGTTCCGATTATTATCTGCGCAATTATAAAACGAGATAAGGGGTGTACTATTAATTGTTTACTCACTTGCTCGGAAAAAGGGGCGGGTCTTTTTGGAGGTGGTCCGTATAAAAGAGGAGGGGTGCATGTGTTCTTGGACCACTCGTTCTTTGTCCTTCTTTTCCAATCATTTGACCTACTTCCTCAAGTTTGACCTACTTTTCCGAATTTGACCTAATTTTGTTTCAGAATGGCGGCAAATCCGAGAGATGCAGCTTCTGCGGAAGTGAGATCGCGTCACGCTCTTTGTCACAACCAGTTCTATTTTTTCAGGAGCTTCAATCTCTGACAGATCACTTCAACAATGAATTTGACAGAATGGAAGCTTCGGATGAGGTAAGAAGCGTCTCGCGATTTCTTTCTTTCTCAATCCTTGTTCGTTTTTCAGGAGCTTTATTATCTGGGCAAACACTTCAAAGACATGGGGTTTCCACATTACCGCCTTCTGAACGGAGACTGCAAACTGCACATAATGGAATGTATGGACCTTCAATTATTGGTTCAGATAAGAAAGTGCTCGAAGATTGAAAGAGGGCTCGCTGCAACATTTCCCCTGAAGATTGCGTATATCGGGATCTGTCAAATGGTGAGTCCCAACTACAGTAAAACCTGTATTAGAACGGCATGCCGGGGTCTAATTTTCAACCCTCTAATTTTAGAATGAAATTTCGAAAATCCACAGGGACCCTTACGATTTTGGGGTTTTGGGTGCCGGTCTATTAGAGGTGCCGTTCAAATAGAGGTGCCAGTCTAATACAAGTTTTACGGTATTTGTGCTTTTTGATTGTTAGTTTCCATGATACAAAGGCCTCAAACTCGAAACATTTCAGGAATGCCGTATCAAAAAGAAATTGCATATACGCGAGGAGGTGTCGTTCAAACTCGGAAATGGCGACGAATACGAGATTTATTTCGTACAATCCAGAAATCGTGTTGTCGCGAGGGATGATAAAAGACGTCTTCATTGGAAGCGCCCAAAATCCAAGTGTTACAAGGAAGCTGTGGCGTTGTTCGAACAACTTTTGGAGTTGTGCCACTATAGAGTCGAGAATATCACTTTGGACATTGGAAAGGTGAGATGTCCCCCCTCCCCCGCGTGTGACACTCTCACACATTGATATTCTAGAAAGCATTGGAATGGGCTTCGCGAGAGGACAGCCCGGTGAAACAACTTCCGAGTGTTCGGACCGTCCGGCTCGGGAAAATGGACGCGGCTCATCAACAACTCTGGCTGAAAAAGATGCCAAACAACATGGAGTCACTTCGAATTGATGACTTCCCGTCATACGGGCTAGTGGCGACGCGACGTGTCTACACCAACGTCGTCACGTCGGAAGTCGTCGACTTGCCCCAAGTGCGCACCGCCCGCAAGTTGACCGTCCACGGCCAGTGCGACATAACAGACGCACAATTGCTCGAGCTGAACTCTGTCGACACCCATATGTGGCGCACTCCAAACATCACCGCACGCGGTGTCAACGCCTTCTTCAAGAGATGGTGGCAGTGTGGTGGAGACTTGGGCAACTTCAAAACAGATGGGATGAGATTCGAGCAAAATGACGACCGAGTGCGACTGGAAGACGTTATCGATGGAATCGACGTTTTGGAGATCGAGGCAAGTCCTCCCACCTATGTGACATGTACGATCTCAAACAAAGTGCGCCCCACCGAACTTCTCGAATTTACTATACTTGGGCGCGATACATTATTCGCTGGCCTAAGAAAATGAAGCTACAATTTCAAGGACGAATTTCACTTGTTTTCAATTGATTTCCATGTGTTGAAACGTTGTTTTTTCTAGCAAAAATAAATGCTGTTTTTAGTCCTTGAATGCTTCACTTTGGAAGCGATTTTTCAAAAACGACGGACGTCGTCAGAAGGTGTGACTTGTTTACGATTCGCGGATGATCTCAATCTCACAAGACGTGTGACAAAGAACCCCCCCAGGGACACCTCACCTGACGCAATACGGGGCCTAATTGGTGTTAGGGAGAAGAGGTGAGATGCATAACAACCATCAACTCACGCGTCTTTCTTTGACGTCTTCACACTTCTTCTGAAGTTTGATGTTTTAATAGATACCAGGAGCGTCAATCTGGAAGGTCATTTTAAGGGGTTTCGAGAGTATTCCCTTTTAATATAGGATTGTGAAATAACTGAATTCGCCTAGAATTACAGGGAAAGATTCCCTCTGCCTGTACCTAATTCCAGGGAATCGTACTTCTTAATTCGTCGGCGCTTCAAATCTCGAAATCAGATCCCTTCCCCTGTCGGGTGGGTACCACGCTTCTCACCTCCAATCATGGTTAAGGCCTTCGCATTCATTTTCCTCTTCTTTAACTCCGGTAGCCCTTGTTCTTGATTTTCCACCCCGGGTACTTGTACTCGTACACAACATTTGGTTTCCGTATTTACTCTATAGTAGTATAAAGGCGTTCCGTTCTATTTATCGTCGATCTCGAGTGGGTGCCGTTCTATTCGAGTAAACAGGATGCGCGCGACATTTGCCAGACCGTGGGGGGTCACCTTGACCCAAATTATTATTAATGGCACCCTTCGATCAAAGGAAACCGGCGGCGTTCTGTGTTCCGATTATTATCTGCGCAATTATAAAACGAGAAAAGGGTTGTACTATTAATTGTTTACTCACTTGCTCGGAAAAAGGGGCGGGTCTTTTTGGAGGTTGCCCGTATAAAAGAGGTCCTTCTTTTCCAATCATTTGACCTACTTCCTCGATTTGGCCTACTTTTCCTAATCTGACCTAGTTTTCTTAAATTTGACCTACTTTTCCGAATTTGACCTACTTTAAGAAAGGGGAGGATGTGTTCTTGGATCACGTTCTCATTGTCACTCTTTTCCACCCATTTGACTTGACCTTTCTCAAATTTGACCTACTTTTCAAGGTTCCCACTGTTTTCCCTGGGTGTTGGGATGCGAAAACTCGAAAGTTCCCAACTTTATGACAAAATGAGTATTTCCTTTATTATTTCAGTGTTTCACGATTCTTCAAAATGGCCGCAGAACAAGGAAAAACGAAAGCTTCGGAGGAAGTGAGATTGTGTTGCGGTCTCTGTTTATACTCAGTATCTGTTTTGCAGGAGCTGGAATCTCTGAAGGCTCATTTCGAAACTATGGGACTTCGAGGGTACACCGATTTGAACGGGGACTGCAAAATGCACATAATGGAACTTTTGGACACTAAAACGCTGATTCAACTTGGAATGTGCTCAAAAAATGAACAACAAACGGTCGCCGACACTCCACTGAAGATTTTCAGCATTAGTATACATTCTGGTGTGAGTCGGCATTCAAAAATTAATGCTGGACATCTCTGGTGTGCAGACATGAAAAACAGACAACATTTTTCAGGATCACACTAAGGATGGACGCTCATGGCCAATGGAGAAGTTATATGTCACATTCGACGATGAGTACAATGATAACGAAGCCCGGATTAACTTCATGCAGTTCGAAAACCGTGTGCTCGTGATGGATTGGCGGTATCGTGTTATCTGGGAACACGAAAACGCCGAGTATTTCAAGAAGTCGGTCGAGTTTTTCGAAGATCTGCTGAAGAAGTGCAGGTATCGAGTGGAGATTATTCATCTCAATATGGGCCCGGTGAGTTGTCCCCGCGTGACACTATCACACCTAACTTTTTGATTCTCAGGAGGCGAACGAATGGGCGACACGAGAGGACAGCACGGTGAAACGTCTTCCCTATCTTAAGGGAATCCACTTAAGCGAGATGACGTCGAATCAATCAAAAGTGTGGCTGCAAAAGGTGCCGAACGGTTTGGAGTGGCTCAGCTTAGAAGTTGACGTGACGGCCGAGTTCTTGGAGATGTCACCAGTTCGCACCACCTCTCGACTCGATACCCGTCGTTGCGATATCACGGATGCTCAACTGCTCGAGTTCCAAATTCCCAAAATCCAAGCCGACTCGGCTCCAAACCTCACAGTGCACGGCATCAACACCGTTTTCAAGAGATGGCGGCGCGGAGAGGGCTTCGAACACTTTGAAGGATTTTATTTCCATCGCATCGGGCACCGTCCGGATAATGAGGAATTTCCAGTGGAGGACGTCGTCGAGGGGCTCGCTGCTTGGCAGTGCGGGGAAAGGTTTTACGGAAAAATACAATTCTATGTCAAACACAACGAGCTCCCGAACAAAGAAATGAGACTCGAGAGCGGCGAATACGATATTGAAGCCCATGTTCCTATTTGATGGTAATAAACACGTTTGCTGTTTTTTTCTTTTTTTTTTCTGCTTCGAAGATTCATCGAGTCGATAGTCTTTTTCACAAGACCGCTATCTCCTTTGTTTCTTGGACTTTTTGGACAAGTTACCTATGAAAAATGTAGATCTCGGCGCCCTCTACAAAATGGCGTTGAGTTTGTGAATTTTTATCGAGTGCCAACAAAGTTAGAGGCGAAAAAGTGGCCGGGCTGATTAGTCGGCTTTCGTTTTAAAATCAGAGGGTGGAAAATTAGACCGGCATGCCGTTCGCCGTTCTAATACAGGTTTTACGGTAATTATTTTGTAACTTCCAATAAATAAACACTTGTCTCCTTGAAATCGTCGTCACACACTATCGATTTCCGTAAAACCTGTTAAGTATTGTATCGATTTTTTAGAACTCTTTGGAGCATTATTCCACAATTTCCGACCGGTTCGATTGCAAATTGTTCAGTTCATCGCCCAATTTCTGATTTTCGCTGTCTTTTTGAGAAATCTTTCTTATTAATGAAAAGCGTGAGAGGTATGTTTTTGCGTTCCGGTTATTCATAAGAGCCAACAAAAAAGCGCACAAAATAATGAAATGACCATGTTTATCAAGGTTACTTTTTACCCACTGTTACTGAGACTATGACATGACGGGTGGACGCAAAATCGAGATACTCGTTGGGACGCGCTTTGTTCGGGATCCAATAATATTCGCTGTGCCATAGGCCAAAATTCATCCGCGCGTCGAGACCGTCGAGAATGTCTCTCCAGCGCCAAGTGTCAACGCCGATTTTCGTGATCTCCAGTCTTCGGAACCCATCAACGCCTCCTCCAAGCTGCCATCTCTTTAAGAAGGCGTTGACGCCACTCGTGGTGAGAATCGGCGCCTCGTTCATTTCGATGTAGACGGCATTCATCTGGAGCAATTGTGCATCGGTCATTCTGCATTCGTAATTGCATTTGATGTTGCGTGCGTTGCGCACTCGCGGCAAATCGATGACGTCGGACGTCACGACACCGTCCAAACTGAGCCATTCCAGATTGGCCGGCATCTTTTCTAGCCAGCGTTTCTGATGATCGGAGTCCATATTCGAGAGCACGACTTCTCGAACATTCGGAAGATGTTTCACCGGACTGTCATCTCTTTCCGCCCATTTCAATGCCTCCTGAGAAGAATCAAAATTGAAGTGTGACAGTGTCACGCGGGGCACGTCTCACCGGTCCCATTTGCAAAGTGATGTCCTTCACTCCATAGCGGCACTTTTTCAGCAGGTTCTCGAAGAACTCGACCGCCTCCTTGAAATACGCACGATCTTCAGTTTCCGATTGTTTGAAAACAACACGGGAAGGATAATCCTTATCGTTGAATGTGACTCGCACCTCCTCGTATTTCTGCGATTGCCCGCGCCTGGTGAACCTGTCCTGAAATGTTTTGAGTTTTTGGCTCCGAGTGATAGAATGTTTGAAATATGTCAACTCACCCCTTGCCCGATCTCGATCCTGGAAATTTTCAATGGAATTTCGGCAGCCAGCTGTTTTTCCTTCTTTGAGAGCATTCCAAGACGACCCAATGATTGACTGTCTAGGAATCCCATCAAGTGTCTCTTGCAATCATCATTCAAAAAGGGATAATCGTGAAACTCCACATTTTCAAAATGAAGTCTCAGACGTTGCAGCTCCTAGAAAAACAACGGATTGTATCAGATACCGCACAGCTTCTTACTTCATAGACAGCTCTTCCTCGTCCCTGTTCTGGCGACATTCGGAAAATGTATGAAACATTCAAACTTTTTAAACATTATAACATCACCAGAACACGAGGCCACTCGGCCACGCGCGTGAATTCACCACAACTTGTAGTGTTTTATAACCTTCTGGCGGACCTCTCTTATTTTTCCGATCAATCTAAACTTGTCAGCTTCACTAACTATACCGATCCTTATTTGTACTCACAGCCACTACGATCCCCTTACTTTCCATGTTCAATAAACAGTTAATCGATTGTCCAAAGGCTCATATTATACACTTTTAACAGGAGAAACATTGATTTCACACTGTTTCTTTTCGTTTTCAGGTATTTTTGAGCGGAAACTAAGACGCATTCCGGTTTCTTAGCTTATTCTCATCATTTTAATCAAAGATTTATTGAAATGGGCTCAATGGAGCGCATTTGAAACACGAGTCACAGCGGCAGTAAATTAGCAATAAGTACGACCATTCCCTGAAAACTCTGAGATGCTCCACGAGGAGCCCATCGATGTTTGAAAGTGACGAGAATTGAAGTGATACGGCGAGAAGCTTGTTTGTTTGCCTACCTATCTATGACTAGATGCGTCAGTGTCACACGTTTTGGTTTATCATTTATCAGTTGGAAGGGGGTGGAAAATGAAAACGAAACAAAGTCAACAACACTCGGTACGATGCTCCGAAATGACGGCAATCGCACACTTTTTCCATGAAATTCGCCTGGGCATCTATTTTTTTGACACATTTCGTGCTTTTTTCTTTTCAAACCACATTTTCTACCTGTGAATTTTAGAAAATTGGTTCCAAAATTAGAGGGTTAATACAGGGCTTACTGGGATAGAAAACTGACATTTTTTGAATATTTAATTTTGAATTTTGAATTCTTTCAGAAATATCTTTGAATGGCGACAGAACAACGATCAACGAAGGAAGCTTCCTGGAAGGTAAGTCGCGTCGCGGTCTCTGCCATAATCCCTTTTCTTTTCCAGGAGCTCCAATCTCTAAGGGGCCATTTCAAAGATTTGGAATTTCACGAGTATGGTCTTTTGAATGAGGACTGTAAGAGAGAATTTATGGATTGTTTGGACGGTCAATCAATAATTCGGATTGGAATGTGCTCGAAGAATGAAAGACGACTGGCTGCGGGAATTCCACTGAAGATTTCGGTGATCACGATCGAGCATGTGAGTCCAACTACTTTGATTATTTTGCAACTTGAACACCAAAAGAGCTAAGAAAAAGTTACCGTAAAACCTGTATTAGAGCGGCATCTCTATTTGAACCAGAGTTGCGCGGAATAGAAATTTTGAAATCCGGAAGACGGAAGACGGAAGCCGGAACAAAAAAATTTCCGGAAGACGGAAGACGGAAGGCGGAAGAGGAAAAGTGGCGGAAGACGGAAGACGGAAGGAAAAAAATCAATAGGGAACGCCGAAAATCTTAATAAAATAGATCTAAAGTAGTGAATTCTTAGTGGATCCGTACTCAGAGAGGTCGGCACTATACGTACGTATACGTAGCAATGAAAAAAACGACAATTTTTGGCAGCGGGAGGTCGAATATATTTCCGCCCTCTGAGCTCGGGCGGAAGGAAGGAAAACGGAAAAAAAATTTTCGCTCTCCAGGCGGAAGGAAGGAAGACGGAAGAGGAAAAGTGCCGGAAGACGGAAGGCGGAAGGCGGAAGACGGAATTCCGCGCAACTCTGATTTGAACGCCACCTCTAATAGACCGGGATCTAAAACCCCAAAATCGTAAGGGTCCCCCCTGTGGATTTTCAAAATTTCATTCTAAAACCAGGCGGCCTTAGGCGGCTGGCTCCGCCTTGTAAGAAATGAAAGCAAAACAAAGACCGTTACAAAACAGAAACGTGACCCTTCCCCCTTTCGAAATTCAGAAATGAAAGAGCGGAAAAGCCTGAAAAGGCACATTTGCTCCCTGTTGACCTACTTCCACTGAACCAATCCACTCCAAAAAAGTTGCGCGTCATGCGGTCCTAACTACCGACCTACTGGCGAAGAGTGGGGAATTTTGGTCCAGTGGGAGCCGAGATACGGCCGCGGACATAGAAACAGACAGACAGACAGACGGAAGTTGGCGATTAATAATAGTAAAGATTAGAGAGTTGAAAATTAGACCCCGGCATGCCGTTCTCTAATACAGGTTTTACCAGAGTTGCAAGATTGAGGGCCGGGCCGGGCCGGCCCGGCCCGCTAGCTTTTTGGGCGGGCCGGGCCGGGCCGGGCCGGAGAATTCTGAAATCGGCCCGGCCCGGGCCGGCCCGGCCCGCTCAATAAAGTTGCTTGATTTCATTCTTTCAGCAGCTCAGTCGTATGTAAATGGTTCCAAAGCTTCATTTTTGAATAGTTTTCCGGTGATTACAATTGAAAATGGCCTTTTTGGTCAATTAAAAGTCATTTTCGCCTCCGGCGTCCATTCTGTGTACTGAAATTGACTGAAGTTGCTTGAAAGACATTGTGAAACAAGCTTCTTTGCGTGAAAGTTCCATTTTCCGGAGTATCAGAAGTGTGAGTGAGTCAGAAGTGACAGAAAATTGTTCCTCGACGATTTTCTAGCAACTCCAGTCAATATCGGCGCACAGGTGATGACAAAAATTGCCGAAAAGGTCATATTTTGCGATATCAGCGCAAAAATATACCTTTTCGAAACCAATTATTAATTTAGAAGTGACTACTGACAGGAAATACTTAGAATTGGCGTTATCTTTTGAAAAAGGTGAAAAAATGGTTCAAAACCGGCACCGCTAGACGAAAACCTGTTTCGAAACAAATTTTTGTTTTTTTGCTCGGCCCGCGGGCCGGCCCGGGCCGGGCCGGGCCGGGCCGACTTTCGAATTCAGGCGGGCCGGGCCGGGCCGGGCTGGAAAATTTCAATTCGGGCCGGGCCGGGCCGGCCCGGCCCGGCCCGCTGCAACTCTGGGTTTTACGGTAGTAGCAAAAAAAGCAAAAGCCCCCGAAACTCGAAACATTCCAGTGCGAACGTCTCGGAGGGAAAGAGGAAATAGTGAGGGTCGAATTGAAGGGTGGGAGCCAGCGCGGCCTTCATTTCAAACAATGCGATGATGGTGTGGAAGTCCATGAATCGAGAGGACGTCTTCTCTGGAAACACGCAAACATCGAGTATTTCAAAGAGGCGGTGGAGTTTTTCGAGTTCCTGCTGAAGAAGTGCCACTATCGAGTGGACAAGATTGGTCTGGAGATGGGAGCGGTGAGTTGTCACGGCGCGTGACACTATTGTCACCTCACATCTGATTCTAGAAAGCACTGGACTGGGCTGCAAGAGATGAAAGCCCGATCAAAGGCTTTCGCGATCTTCGGATCGCCGAGCTCGGGAGAATGGACTCGACTCATCAAAAGTACTGGCTGAAAAAGCTACCAGACCATCTGGAATACCTCCGGCCAAGGTTCACCGTCACGTCTGAAGTCTTGGAATTGTCACAGATTCGCACCGCCCGCCAACTTATAGTCCACCATTGCGATGTGACCGGTGCACAACTGCTCGAGTTGAAAGCCGTCGTTGTCTACATCGACGTGGCTCCACTTCTCACCGCACGCGGCGTCAACGCCTTCTTCAAACGATGGCAGCTGGGTGGAGGCGTCGACGGCTTCAAATCGTTGGTCATCGGGCACATCGCACAAATTGGTGGCGGCTTTCGAGTGGAAGACGTCCTCGAGGGGCTCGACGCTCTGGAGGTCAAGGAAGTACAACGCAAATATTTTTCGATCCGAAACAAAGTGCGCGCCAACGAAGAACTCAGATTCTACAACGGTTATCACCATGTCTACGCAGTTTCGGTTGCAGAACAGTTTAATAAGATTGCTCACTGATTTTCTTGAAAGAAACACGATAATAAATCACATCGAATTGGAAACTAGTATTCTCAGCCATCTGAACCCTAAAGTCGTCACACACTTCCTGTCCATTCCTCGAACACTCCGAGGTGCTCCGCGAGGAGCCCATCGATTGCATGCAATGACTAGATGAGTCAGTGTCACAAGTTCTCGTTATCAGTTGAAAGGGGGTGCAACGCCCAGGCATCTGTTTTTTGGACAGTTTTCGCTTGTTCTCTTCTTTGCAAACCTCTTTTTTCATACACAGTATTTTGAATTGTTTCAGAAATTTCTCAGAATGGCGGCAGAACCACGATCAACAGAAGCTTCTCGCGAAGTAAGACGCGTTGCGGTCTCTGCCATAATCCCTTTTCTTTTCCAGGAGCTCCAATCTCTAAGGGACCATTTCAAAGATTTGGAATTTCATGAGTACCCCCTTTTGAATGAGGACTGTAAGAGACACTTCATTGGATGTTTGGACAGTCAATCATTGGTTCGGATTGGGAGGTGCTCGAAGAACGAAAGACGACTGGCTGCGGGAATTCCACTGAAGATTTCGGGGATCACGATCGAGCATGTGAGTCCAACTATACTTTGATTATTTTATAACTCGAATACCAAAAAAGCAAACTAGGGAAGTGTCTAACGGTGGTATATGGTATAGGCTTTCCATTGAGCCAGGTGCCGACCAAAAAGGCCACCTTACCGTTAGACACTTCCCTAGTAAGAAAACGTTGGTAGCGCAAAGAAAAAAAACAGGAGCCCCCAAACTCGAAACATTCCAGGTCGAAGGTTACAGAGGGACGGACGTGGAAGTGAGAGTCATATTTGCCGGTGGGAGCCGGTTCTTCCTTTTTTTCAAACAATGCCATGATGATGTGGAAGTCAGTGGATTGAAAGAACGTCTTCTCTGGACTATCGAAAACAGCGAATATTCCAAGGCGGCAGTGGCGTTTTTGGAAGAAATGCTGAAGAAATGCAACTATGGAGTGAAGGAGATTTCTCTGAACATGGGACCGGTGAGATGTCCCCCCCCCGCGTGACACTGTCACATACATATCTTTTTGATTCTTTCTAGGAAGCATCGCAATGGGCTGCAAGAGATGGAAGTCCGATCGAAATCCTTCCCGATCTTCGAATCGCCGATATCGGAGAAATGGACCCGACTCAACTCAAATACTGGCTGAAAAGGATGCCGGACAATCTGAAAATGCTCCATTTGCGGGACGTGACGTCTGAAATTGTGGAATTGTCACAGTTTCGCAGCGCGCGCGAACTCAGAATCAACCGTTGCGATGTGACAGATGCACAACTGCTCGAGTTGAAAGCGATCAGCGTCTCAATCGGTCACGCGCCACTTCTCACCTTGCACGGCGTCAACGTCTTCTTGAAGAGATGGCAGGCGGGAGAAGGCGTCGACGGGTTCTATGGACTGCTGATCCGCAAAATCGCCCGAATCGTTGATCACCGTATTCGAGTGGAAGACGTCATCGAGGGGCTCGACGCTGAGGAGGTCAAGGAAGGAAACCTTACAACTTATTCGATCCGAAACAAAGTGCGCCCCAACGAAGAGCTCAGATTCTCAAATTCTCCAAAAATCTACCATATTTATGCTGATGTGGTTGAACCTTGTTATAAGACCAGGTTACTCATCTGGGCTTAGGGAGAGTTTTACAGTTAGTTCCATTATAAGCGAGTGAGTCGGGGAAGAGAGAATGCCCCCCCCCCCCCCCTTATCAGTCTTTCTACTAGATTATATATACTCTCGCTGGCGCTCGGTATCGGGGTATGACAATCTATTGAAGAAATTTCCACTGTTTTTCAATTCTTATAATTCATTTTGTTCTTGCAAAAAACAACAATAAATCAAATCTAATTGCAAACACTGCGATGTCTTGACGATTTCGCCCTCTCCGTCACAGCCGAACAAATCGTCAGCTGACACTTATCAAAGTCGACACTTGGTACGATGGTCCGAAATAACAGCAATCACACTGTGTTTAGGCCGACAATTTTTAGGATGATTTTCACGCGATTTTCTTTGCAAATCCCTTTGTTCTCATTGGAGAAATGTTGAGAACAATGTTGATTTCCTTTTAAGTCTTAAGTTTCACAAATTTCCAGAATGAACGCAGAAGAGCGACCATGGGAAGCTTCCTGGAGGGTAAGTCGCGTTGCGGTTTCTGATCGATTAAAAACACGGAAATGATGGGAAGCTCGCCTGAAAACAGTAGTTTTCTCGTCTCCGACGTTTTCTGCACGCTTTGTTGAGAAAAATACCCGACAAATTTTTAAAACTGAAAGTACAACTGACGTGCGGCGAAATTGTAAATCCGCGCGCGGCAATTGCAAAGGGGAGTTCCCCTTTTTTGCAAATTGAAAACTTGAATTAAGGTAACGCCCAAATTGAAACGATAGTAAGTGTTTCAGGAATTTTTCAGAAATCAGGAAGAAGCAAGAAAAACAGGGCGAATGTCAGCTACCGATGAAGTAAGTCGCGTTGCGGTTTCTATCATTATCAATGTTTTTGTTTTGTTTCCAGGAGCTCGAATCTTTGAAGGATCACTTCAAAGTGTCCGGGTTTCCCGAGTATCCCCGATTGAACCAAGATTGTAAGAGAGAATTTATGAGTTGTTTGGACAGTCGATCATTGGTTCGTCTCGGGACGTGCTCCAAGGATGAAAACCGACTGGCTGCTGAACTCCCACTGAAGATTTCCGTGATCACGATCTGCGAGGTGAGTCCAACTGTCTTTCTTTATACTAATACTATTTGGATAGTTTTGTCTGTTTGTAATTTGGTTAGCCCTGAATAACTGTGGAACGAGTGAATAGATTGGGATGGGAGTTGGCATAGGCCCATGATATCAGGAGCGCACCACCGGGTAAAGTTGGTGGGTCGGGTTACTGTAGGATTACGGTAGCTCCAAAATTTCATGGTAACATTCTTGGGACGAAAAAATAAAACTGTGAAAATATCAAAGAGGTTACTGTAGGGTTACTGTAGATACGGTGGTTGAAAGTTCGAGATTGCACTTTTTCGAACAGTTCCAGCTGCCGTTGGGGGGATAGGGGGATAGTGGAGAGTGGTTATTTTTGATGGGTGGGAAGGGTACTACAGTTACATTGACCGGAAATTATCGATTAATTCGGCATACGGTGGAAGCAGAGGGACCGATATTTGTCTGCGTCTCTCACTTTCACACACTCTCTCGCCTTCTTTTCTCGAAAAATGAACTGGAATCTCTCAGCAACTGTTGGAATGTTCCAGAAAGAGAGTGGGAGAGGAGGGTATAGGGTGGAAATGGCGGGAGATTCAAACTTTGGCTAGAGCCATCTTTTGGCGGGAGATTCAAACTTTGGCTAGAGCCGTCTTTTGGCGGGAGATTCAAACTTTGGCTAGAGCCATCTTTTGGCGGGAGATTCAAACTTTGGCTAGAGCCATCTTTTGGCGGGAGATTCAAACTTTGGCTAGAGCCATCTTTTGGCGGGAGATTCAAACTTTGGCTAGAGCCATCTTTTGGCGGGAGATTCAAACTTTGGCTAGAGCCATCTTTTGGCGGGAGATTCAAACTTTGGCTAGAGCCGTCTTTTGGCGGGAGATTCAAACTTTGGCTAGAGCCGTCTTTTGGCGGGAGATTCAAACTTTGGCTAGAGCCATCTTTTGGCGGGAGATTCAAACTTTGGCTAGAGCCATCTTTTGGCGGGAGATTCAAACTTTGGCTAGAGCCATCTTTTGGCGGGAGATTCAAACTTTGGCTAGAGCCATCTTTTGGCGGGAGATTCAAACTTTGGCTAGAGCCATCTTTTGGCGGGAGATTCAAACTTTGGCTAGAGCCATCTTTTGGCGGGAGATTCAAACTTTGGCTAGAGCCATCTTTTGGCGGGAGATTCAAACTTTGGCTAGAGCCATCTTTTGGCGGGAGATTCAAACTTTGGCTAGAGCCATCTTTTGGCGGGAGATTCAAACTTTGGCTAGAGCCATCTTTTGGCGGGAGATTCAAACTTTGGCTAGAGCCGTCTTTTGGCGGGAGATTCAAACTTTGGCTAGAGCCATCTTTTGGCGGGAGATTCAAACTTTGGCTAGAGCCATCTTTTGGCGGGAGATTCAAACTTTGGCTAGAGCCATCTTTTGGCGGGAGATTCAAACTTTGGCTAGAGCCGTCTTTTGGCGGGAGATTCAAACTTTGGCTAGAGCCATCTTTTGGCGGGAGATTCAAACTTTGGCTAGAGCCATCTTTTGGCGGGAGATTCAAACTTTGGCTAGAGCCATCTTTTGGCGGGAGATTCAAACTTTGGCTAGAGCCGTCTTTTGGCGGGAGATTCAAACTTTGGCTAGAGCCATCTTTTGGCGGGAGATTCAAACTTTGGCTAGAGCCATCTTTTGGCGGGAGATTCAAACTTTGGCTAGAGCCGTCTTTTGGCGGGAGATTCAAACTTTGGCTAGAGCCATCTTTTGGCGGGAGATTCAAACTTTGGCTAGAGCCGTCTTTTGGAGGGAGATTCAAACTTTGGCTAGAGCCGTCTTTTGGCGGGAGATTCAAACTTTGGCTAGAGCCATCTTTTGGCGGGAGATTCAAACTTTGGCTAGAGCCATCTTTTGGCGGGAGATTCAAACTTTGGCTAGAGCCATCTTTTGGCGGGAGATTCAAACTTTGGCTAGAGCCGTCTTTTGGCGGGAGATTCAAACTTTGGCTAGAGCCATCTTTTGGCGGGAGATTCAAACTTTGGCTAGAGCCATCTTTTGGCGGGAGATTCAAACTTTGGCTAGAGCCATCTTTTGGCGGGAGATTCAAACTTTGGCTAGAGCCGTCTTTTGGCGGGAGATTCAAACTTTGGCTAGAGCCATCTTTTGGCGGGAGATTCAAACTTTGGCTAGAGCCATCTTTTGGCGGGAGATTCAAACTTTGGCTAGAGCCGTCTTTTGGCGGGAGATTCAAACTTTGGCTAGAGCCGTCTTTTGGAGGGAGATTCAAACTTTGGCTAGAGCCGTCTTTTGGAGGGAGATTCAAACTTTGGCTAGAGCCGTCTTTTGGCGGGAGATTCAAACTTTGGCTAGAGCCATCTTTTGGCGGGAGATTCAAACTTTGGCTAGAGCCGTCTTTTGGCGGGAGATTCAAACTTTGGCTAGAGCCGTCTTTTGGCGGGAGATTCAAACTTTGGCTAGAGCCGTCTTTTGGCGGGAGATTCAAACTTTGGCTAGAGCCATCTTTTGGCGGGAGATTCAAACTTTGGCTAGAGCCGTCTTTTGGCGGGAGATTCAAACTTTGGCTAGAGCCGTCTTTTGGCGGGAGATTCAAACTTTGGCTAGAGCCATCTTTTGGCGGGAGATTCAAACTTTGGCTAGAGCCGTCTTTTGGCGGGAGATTCAAACTTTGGCTAGAGCCGTCTTTTGGAGGGAGATTCAAACTTTGGCTAGAGCCATCTTTTGGCGGGAGATTCAAACTTTGGCTAGAGCCGTCTTTTGGCGGGAGATTCAAACTTTGGCTAGAGCCGTCTTTTGGCGGGAGATTCAAACTTTGGCTAGAGCCGTCTTTTGGCGGGAGATTCAAACTTTGGCTAGAGCCGTCTTTTGGCGGGAGATTCAAACTTTGGCTAGAGCCATCTTTTGGCGGGAGATTCAAACTTTGGCTAGAGCCGTCTTTTGGCGGGAGATTCAAACTTTGGCTAGAGCCATCTTTTGGCGGGAGATTCAAACTTTGGCTAGAGCCGTCTTTTGGCGGGAGATTCAAACTTTGGCTAGAGCCGTCTTTTGGCGGGAGATTCAAACTTTGGCTAGAGCCATCTTTTGGCGGGAGATTCAAACTTTGGCTAGAGCCGTCTTTTGGCGGGAGATTCAAACTTTGGCTAGAGCCGTCTTTTGGAGGGAGATTCAAACTTTGGCTAGAGCCGTCTTTTGGAGGGAGATTCAAACTTTGGCTAGAGCCGTCTTTTGGCGGGAGATTCAAACTTTGGCTAGAGCCATCTTTTGGCGGGAGATTCAAACTTTGGCTAGAGCCGTCTTTTGGCGGGAGATTCAAACTTTGGCTAGAGCCATCTTTTGGCGGGAGATTCAAACTTTGGCTAGAGCCGTCTTTTGGCGGGAGATTCAAACTTTGGCTAGAGCCATCTTTTGGCGGGAGATTCAAACTTTGGCTAGAGCCGTCTTTTGGCGGGAGATTCAAACTTTGGCTAGAGCCGTCTTTTGGCGGGAGATTCAAACTTTGGCTAGAGCCATCTTTTGGCGGGAGATTCAAACTTTGGCTAGAGCCGTCTTTTGGCGGGAGATTCAAACTTTGGCTAGAGCCATCTTTTGGCGGGAGATTCAAACTTTGGCTAGAGCCATCTTTTGGCGGGAGATTCAAACTTTGGCTAGAGCCGTCTTTTGGCGGGAGATTCAAACTTTGGCTAGAGCCATCTTTTGGCGGGAGATTCAAACTTTGGCTAGAGCCGTCTTTTGGCGGGAGATTCAAACTTTGGCTAGAGCCGTCTTTTGGCGGGAGATTCAAACTTTGGCTAGAGCCGTCTTTTGGCGGGAGATTCAAACTTTGGCTAGAGCCATCTTTTGGCGGGAGATTCAAATTTTGGCTAGAGCCGTCTTTTGGCGGGAGACAAATTCATGTCAAAAACCGTTTTCCAAAAACTTTTTTGCACAAAAAAGCGTGCCACCAACTTCAGCAAAAGCCAGTGGGTAGACGCGGCGGTTTCAAATATTCTTTAACTCGACAATCAAAAAAGTTTTTAAAAAAATGTTGGTAGCGAAAACAAGAGCCCCCAAACTCGAAACATTCCAGATCGGCGTTTGCCAGGAGTTAGTGGCAGTTTCATTCAAACAGGGGGAGGACTGCCGTCTTATGTTCAATCAACACCGTGATGATGTGCACGTCCATTTTCAGCATGGACGTCTTCTTTGGAAACTCGAGAACGGTGAATATTTCAAGGAGGCCGTGAAGTTTTTCGAAAAGATTCTGCAGAAATGCAACTTTGAGGTGGAGAACATTCAACTGTTCATGGGAAAGGTAAGATATCCCGCGCTTGACACCAGGGATGGGTTTTTTTTGTTGCTTTAAATCAATTTCTCAGCATGTTGCAGACATCTGATCCAAATGACTCAGTTGACAAAAAGTTGTATTTTTTGGTGATCTACAACTTTGGTTTTGTAAACTTTCATCGAACAATTCTAGTTTTCGATAAAAATTCAATTTTTTGATTTTTTTTCACTTTCAAGAAGCTCCCCCCACCAATTTAGTACTGGGTGGGGGGCTCTACTTGAATTATACTGAATTGGATTAAATTTTTCGAGAAAATTTTCCAACAGCAAAGTTGTAGAGCACCAAACAATACAACTTTTTGTCAACTGAGTCAATTGGATCAGATGCCTGCAACATGCTGAAAAATTGATTAAAAGCAAAAAAACCAAAAAATGTTGCCCATCCCTGCTTGACACTGTCAACACCACACCCTTCTGATTCTAGGAAGCGTTGCAATGGGCCGGAAGAAGAGGAAGTCCGATCAATTATCTTGGAAGGGTTCTGCGTGCCGATATCTCGGGAATGGACCCCTATAATCAGAAACGCTGGCTCAAAATGATGGACGATCTGGTTGTGCTCAATTCGTCGTCTCTAGTGACGGTTGAAATCGCGGATTTGTCACAGTTTCGCAATGCCTATCGTCTCAACCTCGGCCGTTGCGACGTGACCGATGCGCAACTTCTCGAGTTGCATGCCACCATTATCGAAATCGACGAGGCTCGACTCCTCACCGCACGCGGTATCAATGCCTTCTTGAAGAGGTGGCAGCGTGGTGGTGGCGTAAATTGGTTCCAAAAACTGATCATCTCATGCAACAACTATGGTCGTTTACGGGTGGAAGACGTCCTCGAGGGGCTCGACGCTGAAATGGTCCAGGAAAGGTCCGGTTCTTCTCACTATTCGATCCGAACCGAAGCGCTCCAAGAAAACATCATTTTCACCAGCGATTATGATGACCATATTCACGCAACGTTGGGTTGGGACGACAGATAGAACTCGGACGAAATAAGACCCGCCGGAATAGAACTCGCTTTTCAATGGAGCGCTTTTTGGAAAGATGCTTTTTCGGCTGAAAATGCAAACGCGCTCAATTGAAAAGCGAGTTCTATTACGAGGTTCCACAGTTGAATATGATAGATTAGTAGGATTTCTTTCAATTTTCAATAAATCGTTTTATAATTCATTTTGCTCTCGATAAAAAACAATAATAAATCACATCGAATTGGTAACACTGTGCTGTTTCGACGATTTCGCCTCTCCGCCACAATAGGCCCGTTTCAGCGTTTCGCACATTGTCTGAAAATGGTGGGACGGTGTGGGGTGGCCGTGGCATTTTCTAGGCCACCAAGACTCACCGTGATATGCTCGAAATTCTCGATGGCCACAAAACCGCACATGCCGAGAAGGAGGACGAAAAACGTGATGAGCAGGTAGATCTCGACGGTCACATGTCTGAAACACGTCGTAACTCGGAATCTAGAAGAGTTAGGGGGAAGTTGTCAACTGTCGAAATGAAGTTGACAGTGTGACAAACAAATTGTCAGTAGACACTTTTCCTCCAGCTTTGCTAGTTTTCAAGATATGAGCCATTATCTTCAAACGCACCTGATCAACGCGAATCCCACCGCAATGCCCAACGACTCCCAGAAGCGATATTTGGTGAAGGCGAACTGCAACGACTGTCGTCCCACCAACGCCACCCAGAAGCCGTTGATTTGCGTATTCCACACGCCGTCCGCCATTCCCCACACGGCGGCGACGACGTAGAAGATTTGAGTGTCGGCGGCGTTCAGCGGCCACACCTGGGGAGGGGTAATTGCTTTGAAGACGTGTATCTTGGAAACTAGAGGAGCTGGGGGAAAAGTGTCAACTAACAATTTGTTGCTCACAATGTCAGCTTCATTTTGTTTGTTGACAACTTTCGCCTAGCTCTTCTAGTTTCCAAGATAAACTCGTTGGAAGCTTCAAAGCCTACCATAAGCGTGACAATCATCAGAAGATTGACGACGGCGCCGAAAACAAAAAGGGGCATCCGTCCGAAGAGTTTGATTAACGGCCCAAAGACTAGGGAGCAAATCGCGTCCGAGATTCCAAAACAGGCCATCACAAATCCGATTTGCCAGATGCCAAGGCCACACCCAACGAAAGCCTGAAC
This sequence comes from Caenorhabditis afra, assembly GCA_963570955.1. Classification (NCBI taxonomy): domain Eukaryota; kingdom Metazoa; phylum Nematoda; class Chromadorea; order Rhabditida; family Rhabditidae; genus Caenorhabditis; species Caenorhabditis afra. Next base: position 7,737,267 of record OY751534.1, read on the forward strand.
ATTTTTTGATCTACCCACCCGAATCAAATGTTCAAATTTGACCTACTTTCGTATAAACGCCCACGAGAAACGCCTGTTCCAGACCGTTAAAAATAGTGAGCGGCACCAAAAGCATGAATTTCAGATTGATCAGATGTTTCAGCATGAGCGTGATCATTTCCGAGTTGAAGTGTTGCGCGCCTTTTCTGAAAGCGGTAGGAAGTTTACAACTGTCACAATGTAGGTGGTCACGAGACCAATTTATTGTTAGTTGACAGTTTTCTCCTAGCTCTTCTGGTTTTCAAGTTATGGGCGTGGAAATGGTGCCAAGTCGAATCCACGTCATAACTTGAAAACTAGAGGAGCTAGGGGAAAGTTGTCAACTGTAAAAACTCAAAATGTAGCTGGTCACGTGACCAGGGTCCCCAACCAACCTATTCTTGGCGTCCTTCATCAGCGCGTTCAAAAACATGCTAACAATCATCCCACTGATAATGACGCATGCCAAATAAGCCAGACACACCGCCACATAGACTTTCTGCGGTGGCCGAGCCAAATTGCTCTCGGCAAGCTCGGAGAGCTCCGTCAAATTCATCGGAAACCGATAGCCGCACGTGTCGTAGATGGCGTCCTCGGGACCGCGCAACGCGCCGGACATTGACAGTGTGAAGATGTAGGAGGAGACGACGTTGCCGACGACCTGACCGCAGTGGACGATCATGAAGAAGAAGCCGAAGAAGCGGACGATGACCGTCGTCTGACTCTCAAAGTTGAGCGTCGCGTACCGAATGCCCATCTCGGTGATGTAGGTGCACTTGGCGCCCCAGATGCACGAGGCGGCGATTCCGCAGAAGATCGACGCGGGTAGCATGGAGGAGTAGCTGGAAATTTTTTAAAAAATCACTGAAACGGCAAAATGAGTGTCAGGAGTGTACTGGTAAAATTTGGGCCCGAAATCTCATCTCTACAGAAAGTTAGAGTCGGAAATCCAAACTTTGCCATTGTCTACTGTAACTCGAAAACAAGCATAGCTAGAGAAAAGTTGTCAACTATCAAAATAAAGCTAACAATGTGAAAAACAAGATGTTAGTTGACACTTTTCCCTTAGCTCTTTCGGTTTCCAAGATATGACCTTTTGAAACAAGGCGCCGAGCTAGTCTGGCCCTTACTCATAGGAAATGTGCTATATCTCTAAATAGAGCAATGCTAGAAGAAATTTGCCTATCAAAAAATAGCTGACATTAAAAGGAACATGTTTTTAGATGACAACTGTTTTCTACCTCGTCTAGGTTCCGAGATACGGGGGTTCTTTTTAAGTGTAGTTCAACATTCACCGTTTCAAGTGCAATATAGCTGAAACTAGAAGAGCTACCAAAAAGGTGTTAACTAACATTCTGTTCCTCACATTGTCAGCTATATTTTGACTGTTGACACTTTTCCCCTATCTCATCTAGATCTTGAGATATGGCTTACTGTAGTGCCATCTGGACGGTCTTGCCCCTCAAACTGTAGAACGGACTGTCCCCGGGGATTACGGTAGATGCAAATCTCTAAATACATAGAAAACTCACGTCGGTCGTAGATTGATGACAATGTAGAGGAAGTAGACGAAAATGGCGACGATGAAGGTGAGTTTGCAGCCGAGACGGTTGATCATGAACGACGGAACGAACAGCGAGGAGATCGCCAGCGAGAGGTAGAAGGCGCTGTAACAGGGAAGACGTTGGAGCTGGAGTTCTTCTGGAGCACGGGGGGAGGGCTCACACAAGACTGTCGGAGCCGAGATTGCCGTTGACAGAGGTCTGCAGGTTCTGAAGGCCGTTGAAGGCGGTGAAGAGGAACAGAAAGGCGACCGAGAGGATCCAGAGGTTCGACTGCAAACAAAGAAGGTGAGAGGTTCGGGTGGCACCCTTGCACTTAGCCCCGCCCACTTAGAAGCTACTTAAAGGTGACCATTGTTTCTTGCTCTATCGTTTTTTGGCTTTGAATCTCCCGCCCTTTTGTTTCTTAGTAAAATCGAACATTCAGAAGCATGCGGTCGCCGAGCCGAAGGTCGCAAAGGTCGATTGGTACAAAGCAGCTTTGATGCGAGGCGGTTTCAAGATGATCACAGGAGATGACCCGAATCTGATTGGCGAGGGGGGACGAGAAGTATCGATTTTCCTCCGGTTCCCCCTACTTCAACGGTGGATTCGTTGCTGATCAATTCAAGGGGGTCAACGGCAGCGATCAGAAGAACTGGGCAGCGATCATGGAGAAGAATATTGCCGGAAGATCCGGCGCGCCCATCGCTCACCATTCGAGCTCGATTTCCACTGTATGAATGTGGACGGGGCTCTCCGGCTGTTGGAGGAGACAATGGAGGCCGCGAGGCATCTTCTTCGAAACGCGACGGCAGAAAGGCGAAAGTACTGCATGTCAGTGGTGACCGGACGAGGCAATCACGGAACCAAGAGGATCAAGGTGTCTGTTCTCGAGAACCAACGAAGAGTAGCGACGTCAAAGTGATGGAGGTGAACGACGGATGCGTGTAGCTCACAATTTGTCCTTCTTTTGTTTTTGACCCCCCCCCCCCCCTCTCAATTTTTTTAAAATCTCCTTTTTCTCCATGTCGACCCGCTTTCCCAGTTTTTTTATCTACTTCATCAAGTTTTCAACTGTTGTTTTTTGTTTCATTATTAATTTTTCACTTCCCTAATTAAGCCTAATTGACCAATAAACTATATGTTTTTTTCGAGTTTTCTAGTTTTTCAAGCCAATTCAATTTTTGTGACAATAAAAATGTCTCATTCCAAGATCCTTGTGTTTGCAAATAAGATTGTTTTGCAAAAAGAAATATGGAAAGTCGAGACCGAAAAGGTAGGTCAAAAATGGAAAAGTAGGTCAAATCTAGGGAAAGTAGGTCAAATCTAGGGAAAGTAGGTCAACTCTAGGGAAAGTAGGTCAAATATAGGGAAAATAGGTCAAATCTAGGAAAAGTAGGTCAACTCTAGGAAAAGTAGGTCGAAGCGAGGGAAAGTAGGTCAAATCTAGAGAAAGTAGGTCAAAGCTAGGGAAAGTAGGTCAAATCTAGAAAAGCAGGTCAAATCTAGAAAAGCATACTTGGAACGGGGCGACCCGCGGGGCGACACGGGTCGGGCGATTTCTCTGTCAATACTCAATATTTTCGGACAAGTTGGGGTATCATTGGATAGAGAAAAAAATTCTGCACAAGTTACATCTACTTAGTTTTCAAATGTATTCAGAAAAATACCAACGGGCGGGAAAAACATAAAAACGGGTCGAAGCCACCCCGTTTTCATGTTTTTGCCGCCCCGTTTGCACTTTTTATGAATCACCAGTAAAATGAACCAGCCTATCTTGTGCAGAATTTTTTTCTCTATCTAATGATACCCCAACTTGTCCAAAAATATTGAGTATTGACAGAGAAATCGCCCGACCCGTGTCGCCCCGCGGGTCGCCCCGTTCCAAGTATGTAGAAAAGTAGGTCAAATCTAGGGAAAGTAGGTCAAATCTAGGGAAAGTAGGTCAAATATAGGAAAAGTAGGTCAAAGCTGGGGAAAGTAGGTCAAATCTTTTTTTTGTATGTTTCATGGGTTTTTTGTTATTTATCCTGCTAACTAATTAAGTCTAATTAACCCAATGATTATTCTAAAAATGAATATATACTGAAAATGCGTACCATAATCTTCCGCTTGATCTTGTTGATGCGCTCCTTCTCCCTGCCGCTCAACATCTCGCGCTTCTTCTTTCGTATCAATTTCGCAATCAAATCGTGGCTGCAATCGATCAATATCGGCGGATTCTCAACGGAGCGCACTTCCCACCAGAGCAACGACTCACCTGTACAAGTAGGAAAGATCCTCGTTGCCGTCCTCCTCGCGATCCACCGAATGCATCAGCGTCTGCATTGTGACCAGCTGATTGCGGACGATCCGCCGACGCGATCCGTGAATCGGACAGAAGTGGTCGTATTCGGGCACACGCGCCATTTCGGTCGGCAGCTCGAACGGGTCGTCCAGATCGAAGGAGGTGCCTCGGAAGAGGTAGGAACTGCAAAAAAGTGCCACATCTTGGAAACTAGAAAGGATAGAGAAAAAGTGTCAACTGAAAAGTTGTAGAGAATTTGATTTGCTACATTTTTTCAGTTGACAACTTTTTGCCACCTCTTGTGGTTTTTGAGATATGATTTTTTGAATAAAAAAAGTTCAAAAAAAAAAAAAAAAATTTTTTTTTCGAATTTTTCAAAAATTCTTACATGAATCAACGCAGAATTTGATGCTCATCAAAAAACTCTCTTAACGTATAGCTCAAAAATTGCAAATTTCGCGCCCAACTCACCATTTTTCGTTGACCTCCGCTTTTTGTTGCTCGCGTCCCATGTCGCGAAACGAGAACGCTTTCGGCTCCTCGAAAAACTCTTTTGGGCTGAAAAGCAGAAAAACTAGGTCAAACTACAGTAACCGGGGGCTGCTGGTGGCTACCGTTTACATAGTGAGTCGAGTGGAATGTCGGGAATGTCTTGGTGTCGGAAGAGAAGCACACTGTCGTCTTTCTTTTTGGGTATGGCGCCGAACTTCTGAAAGTAGGTCAAATCAGGGGAAAGTAGGTCAAATCTAGGGAAAGTAGGTCAAATCAGGGGAAAGTAGGTCAAATCTAGGGAAAGTAGGTCAAATCTAAAGAATGTAGGTCAAATTTAGAGAAAGTCGGTCAAGTCAAGGAAAAGTAGGTCAAATCTAGGGAAAGTAGGTTAAATCTAGGAAAAGTAGGTCAAATCTAGGGGAAGTAGGTCAGGTCTAGTGAAAGTAGGTCAAATCAGGGGAAAGTGGGTCAAATCTAGGGAAAGTAGGTCAAATCAGGGGAAAGTGGGTCAAATCTAGGGAAAGTAGGTCAAATCAGGGGAAAGTAGGTCAAATCTAGGGAAAGTAGGTCAAATCAGGGGAAAGTAGGTCAAATCTAGGGAAAGTAGGTCAAATCAGGGGAAAGTAGGTCAAATCTAGGGAAAGTAGGTCAAATCTAGGGAAAGTAGATCAAATCAGGGGAAAGTAGGTCAAATCTACCTGAAGTATGTGAATCGACGTTTTTCGAATATTCTCGAGTGCCGGCGACTTGCTCCGCTGCTTCTTCTGTCGTCGTTGCTCGCGCGCCTCCTCGGCCAACTGCTCTTTTCCGAGCCCCAACGCCTCGAGCTCGGCGGCTCCTTCCAGACCGACGAGCGTCTGAAATCGAATCCGGTTTGGCCGGGAAATTTTTTAACGAAAAAAAATCGATGAAAAAAACCAACTTCGGGCTCCACTCGACTGCCTCTCGACGGTGATCTGCTCTTTTTTCGCTGCTCACCCACCAAATCCCACGTATTCGAGTCGCCCATCTTTTTTTTCCGTCGGCTGAAAATGTGCTGAAAATGCGCTGAAAATCATTGGTTGACGATTGAAAAATGGTGGAAAAAATTGAAAAAAAAGTTTTTAACGAAAAATCTCAAATTCTAGAGCGCGTTTTCTCGTAGGATGAAAATAATGTGTTTTTTTTTGGTTTTTAGCTGAAAATGTTCTAGAAATCACTTTTTTTGCCGGTAAAAACAGAAAAAAATCAATGGAAAAAAATTAGAAAAAAAATTTTTTTTTGATAAATTTCCAATTCTCAATAGAGCGCGTTTGCCACCAAACATGAAATTGAAATTAAAAACTTTTTTTTTGCTCAAAATCTGCTCGATTGGCGGCAAAACACCAAAAAAAAAAACGTTGGAAAAAATTTTGAAAAAAAAATTTTTTTTCCAAAAAAATTTCCAATTCTCAATAGAGCGCATTTGCCACCAAAACTCAAAACCAACTGAAAAAATTGAAAAACGTAACGAAAAGTGCGCATTTTTCGATTTTTCGATTCTCTCGGCCACTTTCCTCCTCTCTTTCCGTCCAACAGCTGTGTGGGGGCTCACTCGCCGTGTTACACTGCTCTCCCCGCGGCGGAGCTCGCGTCGGGAGCATTCTGGAGGGAGCACATCTACGAGCGACAAGGAAGAGAGCACAGAAAAGAGCCGGAGAGCAAGAGAGGATGAAACAATTGAAAACAAATGATTATAGTGAAATTGTATTTTTTTTTTTGAAATTTTTTTTTGGAGTTGAAAAATTTTCAAATTTTCGAAATTTTTTGAAATCATCAGGTTGTTCTCGGGAATCGGGTAAGTAATTTGCGAATAAGCACACAGAGCAAATGTAAGCCACAGGAAGTAAAGGGGGAACAAAAATCAAGGACAGGAGAGCAAACGGGAGCACGGGCGGAGTGGGGTGGAAGGCGGGAAAGTTTGAAATTTAAAAAAAAAAAGAAACAAGACAGTCAATAATAGATTCCAATTGATACAGAAAATAAAAGTGAGAAGAAAAAATTTTGAAAAAAAAAGAAAAAAAATTTTTTTTTTTCAAAACTCAAAATTTTTTCTCAAAATTTCCTCAAAACACTTTCAAAAAATACTTGAAGCTATGGGAAAAAATAGGCGAAAAAACATGAAAATGAGAGTGAGAAATCGACTAGTACAATAAAGAATTCAGGCGCTGTTGGTGGGCGGGGAAGTGAGATCATGATCAGTATTTTCACAATTCGGTGGGCGGGGAACACGTGGAAGAGGTTTGTGGGAAACCTAGGCCACGGCCACCGGGGGTTGTGGGTCTCGCGTGGAAAATGAGCACAACGCCGGAAGAATTGGTATAAGTTAGGCTCGGCAAAGCTTAAAGGATCATTTACCATAAAACGTGGGTTAAAGGTAAACCCAAACGGGTTGTCTTCGAGCTCTCATATCTTGAAAACTAACAGCGATAGGAAGAAAGTGTCAACTGTCGAAATGTAGCCGACAAGTCAGCAAACATTTCGACAGTTGACAACTTTCTTCTATCTCTTCTAGTTTTTAAGATATGAGGGCTAGAAGACAAACGGTTTGAGTTGAACTCTAATGCAGGGCTTACGGGAGTAATGTTCCTTTGAGCTTTGCCGAACTTGACTTATACTAATTCTCATGGCTTTGCGATCATTTTCCACTCGAGACCCACAACAACAAACTCTTCCACATGTTCCCACCCACCCAAATGCGAACGAGTAATCGCGAGAAGAAGGAAGAAAAAGAAGAATAAGGGGGGAAAGAGTCGGAATTACAGACACTGAAACATATAGACAAGTGCGGAGAAGAAGATGTGGACGGGCAGCAACGGCGCGAGCAGCACTAGTTGAGCGACGGTGGAATGGCTCGAGCCGGCAGTCGGGGCGACGCGTTGGCTGACGAGCCGCGGCGGGGCGACGCCGTTGCGCCAAAGTCTTTGAAGAAGCGGAAGCTGAACACTTTTCGCCATTTATTTCTCTTGTTTCCCGATGAAATGAGGGGTTTTACATATACAGTAAAACATGGATTAGATCGGTATGAATTGGGAAAAAATTTTTGAAAAATCCACAGGGACCCTTATGCTTCTGGGGTTTTAGGTGCCGCTCTAATACAGGTTTTACGGTAGTTTGCAGACTTATGATTCACGGGATAACCGAGTTTTTGGGGCTTTTTCCGTAGAGAGCATACCGTAAAACCTGTATTAGCACGGCATGCCGGGGGTCTAATTTTCAACCCTCTAATTTTTAAATGAAATTTCGAAAATCCACAGGGGGGACCCTCACGATTTCGGGGTTTTGGGTGCCGGTCTATTAGACTCTAATAGTATTAGAGGTGCCGCTCTAATACCGGTTTTACGTTAGTTTTTTTTGGGAAAATTTAATCGAAAACTGTCCGATTTTTCTTTACGAATCGTCTAGGCCCTGCATTTTTGAAGTAAGTCAAAAAAAATGAATAAATTTGGAATTAATATTTTTTTTTATTAAAACGGTCGTTGGCTGTCAAAATAGCTACAAATTGAGCGCTAATGCTGATCTAACATCGAACGCTTCCCAACTTTTTAGTATGCTGTCATTTTAGATTAGTTGTTCTTAAGATCGCAAATTTGGAGCCATCACTGTACAGATTTATACTACTTCGTAGCTCTCGTAAATCTACACCAAAAAAAACGGCAGAGAATGCCCAGCTTGCGTTTCCTAGGCCAACCAATCCAGTCCAACTAGAAATGAACGAATAATACTACCAAAACCCACATTTCTAAAGGCGATTTCTTATTTTCTAACCCAGAAATCGTAATGTTTCTTGTCAGGGAGGGGGGCAGGAAGAGAGAAAAGACAACTCACAATTTTCGAACGCCCGAGTCCTTCCTCTCGTACTTCCACGGGTGGAGCTTCTCGTCGGGCTCCTTCGGCATCGGTCCGTACACCGGCAAATCGTCCTCGTACTCGGCGGCGGCGCACGACGAAGACGACGGCGTCGTCGCGTCGGGGCATCTGAAAATGGGGGCTTTGGGTTTTTTGCAAAAAGTATCGAAAATGATAAAAATGTGAATATTTTCAGGCGAATTAGCTTAAAATGGGCGTAGCGGCGCCCAAATACCCCGGAATTGCTTGGAAATCAATAACGAACTTTTGGTTTTGATGGAGCTCCTCTAAATTTTTATTAAATTTCTAAAATTCAAGATGACAGTGAGTTTTCTGTCACTATTGAACACCCGGAGCTTGTTCCTTAATGATTTTCTATTTTCCAGCAATTCCAGTCGATTTCAGTGCACAGAATGGATCCAGGAGGCCGGGAAAGCCATGCTCAATGATGAAAGCGGGTAAATAAGGCAGGTTCATGCAATTTTATGCAGGGTTGTCACGGGCCGGCCCGGGGAATTTCAGTGAAAATTTCAAAGTGCTCATTTTACCGCTGAAATTCCAGTTTTTGTATCAAAAATCGATAGAAACTGACAAATAAATGTATTTTCACACGTTTCAACATCGAAATTCCCCGCCAAATGGGTGAAAAACGCTCAATTTGCAGCAATACGAATTTTTTACTGCAAATTATGATTTTTGTACGCATTTTTCAGTTAAAAATCCCAAAAAAAACGGAAAAAATTAATGTTTTTTGTTCGGGCCGTGCCTGAATTTGACAACCCTGATTTTATGGTTCAATCAACTCACAACGCCGAACCCTTCCGGTCTCGCTGCTGCTGCTGCTGCTGTTGCTCGTCCTCGTCGAGCTCGTCGAGCCGCATAATCTCCTTTCGGGCGGCGCGCGGTTTGAACTGCTCGAGCTCCTCCTCCAACTCCATGACGCGTCCCTTGAGAATGTTCTTCTCCTTGATCACCTCGCGTAGTTCGCCGAGCGTGAAACGCGGCTCGTTGTTGTCCTGCGACGCGATTTGCATGTCTTTGCACGCGCGGTCGGTCTCTTTGACGAGCTTCGTCAACTCGATGTTCGACTCTTCCGTCTTCTCGAGTCGCTTCAGCACCTCCATCTTCTCCTCGACGATGATGCGGCCCTGTTTCTGTAGTGAGGCGTTTTTCCGCAGCAGCTCCTCGTTCTGTCGTATGAGCTTCTCGATCGAGTTCTGCAGATTCTCGACCTGACACTGGTAGGTGTCCACATCCTTCTGCAACGCCTTGATCTCGTTCTTCTGGTGCGAACTCTGCTCTTTCAACTCCAACAACATCTTCAGATCCGCCTCGCGCATCGACGAGCTGACGGGGCTGTCGGCGTGCGACGGCAGCGACGAGACCGTCGTCGAGAGGCTCCGATTCTCGGTCACCAGCGATTTGACCATCTGTTGAAGGTCGTCAATGTCTTTGCGGTACGTCTTCTCGATTTGTTCGAGCTCCTCCTCGAACTTCAGGTGCTGCTGGTTGCGTTGATGCTTCTCCTGTTCGAGCCGTTCGACGGCTTTCGACAATCGCACGATCTCCTCGTTCTCGCGATCGTTGCCCGCCGCCAGCGCTTCGAGCGTCTCCAGCGCTGATATTACCTGGACAAAAAAAATAATTTTTTTTTTAGTAATTGTATTTTCAAACGTTTCAACATCGAAATTCCGACAAATGGGCGAAAAATTTAAATTTTGGGCACAAAAACACTCAATTTGCAGCAATTTGAATTTTTTGCTGCAAATTATGATTTTTGCACGCAAAAATTAATTTTTTTTTCGCAAATTTTTTTTTCCCGTTTTTTCGGGATTTTTAACTCAAAAATGCGTACAAAAATCATAATTTTCATTAAAAATTCCTATTGCTGCAAATTGAGCGTTTTCGTGGCCAAAATTTGAATTTTTCGCCCATTTAGCGGGGAACTTGTCAGTTTCTATCGACTTTTGATACAAAAACTGGAATTTCAGCGATAAAATGAGCACTTTAAAATTTTCACTGAAATTCCCGGGCCGGGCCGAAAATTTAAAGAATTTGAAATTTTTGGAACAAAAAAAGAGCTTTTTTTAGTACTGAAAAACATTTCTAGAAGTTCAAAATGAATGAAAAACAAAAAAAAAATCCAGTATTTTAAAATTCAAATTTAAAAGATGAGGGAGGAAAAAATCCTGAAAGTTCCACAACTAATTTTGAAAAAATTCAGGAATTTTGATAAATAAAAAACCCTGGAAGTTCCCAAAATTTCTCAAAACAAAAAAAAAATCAATGACTATTTTTGCTGGGTAAAAAACGCCCAGAAATCCAAAAATTTGCAACGAAAAAAATTGTAATTTTTTAGAAAATAAATAAAAATTTCAAGTCGATCTACAGTGAAGAATATAGATTCTCGGGAAGTTTCGAAGAATTATTTAAAAATTTGATTAATTTTTTTGGCTACATGAAATAAATTCCTGGTTTTTCATTTTATTTTTAAAAATATCGTAGGCACTTCCAATTAAAAAATAAAAAAACTCAATTAATATTAGGTTAAACTGACTGATTTTTTAAAAAATTTTTCGAAATTTCAAAAGTGACAAAGAAAAATCATTCAATTTTTTTAAATTGAAAAAAAAATTCTGGATGTTCCAAAATTGCCAAAAATTAATTATTTTAGATTTTTCAATTTATATTTTCAAAATTTCAAAAGTGTCAAAGAAAATTCATTCAATTTTTTTTTGGATTATTTTAAAAAATTCTGGATGTTCCAAAATTGCCAAAAATTTATTTTTTTTAGATTTTTCAACATTAATTTTAAAAAAAAATTAGAATTTTATTTTAATTTTTAAAAACATTAAAATTTCTCACCTTCGGCATAATGCCCCGAACGCAGTCGTTTCCATAATTATCGATTAGCTTCTCGAAGTCGTTTCCGATCGAGGCGGCCAAATCGTACACATCGACAACCTGCAGAGAAAAAAAAATAAATTCTACAAAAAGTCGTGCTCCGCGAGCCATTCCCCTCTTACTTCCAATCAGGGATGGGCAACTTTTTTTGGTGTTTTTTGCTTTATATCAATTTTTCAGCATGTTACAGACATCTGATCCAAATGACTCAGTCGACAAAAAGTTGTATTTTTTGGTGCTCTACGACTTTGGTGTTGAAAACTTTACTCGAAAAATTCTATTTTTCGAGAAAAATTCAATTTTTTGATTTTTTTGAAAAAGGCGTTGAATTGAATTTTTCTCGAAAACTAGAATTTTTCGATAAAAGTTTCCAACAGCAAAGTTGTAGAGGAACAAAAAATACAACTTTTCGTCAACTGAGTCATTTGGATCAGATGTCTGTAACATGCTGAAAAATTGATTTAAAGCAAAAAAATACCAAAAAAAGTTGCCCATCCCTGCGTCAAATTTCTCATTTTTCATTGTTTTTTCCCCTGTTTCCTTGCTGCTCGCCGAGAGCATTAAGTTACAAAAAAACGCGGTGGTGTTTCATGTTTTATATTTATAGTTTGGTTTTGAAGAAGAAATTTCAAAAAAAAAAAAATTACCTTGCAATTCTTGATGAGTGGCATACTCTAATAATACGCGAAAATTCGGCGAAAAAGGAAAAGAGAGAAAAAATGGGCGAAAAAGAATCCAATCAGTTTCACCACACAACTGATAATAACGCGAATCACATAATAACGGCGTCGAGACGAGAAGAAAAATGGCAGATAAGGCGTCCAATTAGGGAATGCTCAGTGAGCACCACTGAGCACTGCTTGCCGGCTCCAAAACGAGCCCCGAGCCGAGCCGTGGAGCAAAATGAGCCGGAAACGGTGCGGCGGCGGCTCGCGGCGGCTCAGACCGAGCCAAAAAGAAGGGGGGGGGGTGCGAAAACGGCCCGAAAAACAACAAAAAATGGCGAACAGTGCGAGAGAGAGAGAGAGAGAATGACGGTGTTTCGCAAAAACCCGTTATTTGTCTCTTTCTCTTCCTTTCTTTCTTTGTCTCTCTGTCTCGTGTGTTTCTTCTTCCGCACTGATCACACCACCCCCCCCCCCCCCCTTTTATCGATCGATAATGGATCAGTTTGGTTTTCTTCTTTCTCTCCAGTTATTATTATTTTTTTTTGAAAAAAAAAAAAACTGATCGATTTAATTTTTAGCAACAGTTTTTTCTTCTATTTCTCTTTTTCTCGCTATATTTTTTAAATAAAAAAAAAATTTTTTTTGATTATTTTTTTAAAGCTAATTTTTTTATTCTATTGAAAAAAATGTGGAGTTTTTTTTTCAAATTTAAAATTTTTTTTTAAATTCAAAGTTCCCGCATTTTTTTAAACTCACATTTCTCTTCCTCTCATAGCCATTTATTTTTTTTTTGAGAAATTTGATCGATATTTAGTTTGAAAATATTTACAAATAGTGTTTTTTTTTTCGAAATTTTCAATTTTTCAAAAAATTAAATTTTATTGTTGAATGATTGAATCACTGATTAAAATTAGTTTTTTTTTAAAAATTAATTTTTTTTTCGGCGAACAATGGCAGGACAGGAGTGTTTTTTAGGTAGTTTTGTTTTCAATTTTTAAAAATTTATTTATTTTAAAAAATTAATTTTTTGTAAATATATTTTTAATTTTTAAGCGAGGATTATCACTTGAAACGTGGATTTTCAATTTTTTTGTGGAGAAAAATTAAAAAAAAATTTTTTTTTGATTATTTTTTAAAAGTTAATTTTTTTTTATTTTATAAAATTGAAAAAAATTGGGATTTTTTTTTGAAATTTAATATTTTATCTCTTTTTTTTCAAAATTCAAAGTTCCCGCATTTTTTGAAAATCAAACTTCTCTTCCTCTCATCTAAATACTAAATAAATAATTCCCTATCAGAAATTTTTTTTCTTTCAAAAACTTGTTTACCTCAGAATTTTTAATCAACTGTGGTCTCTGGACAAGGAAGAAAAAAAATGTGGATAGAAAATTTTTTTTTCAATTTTGGGTTTATTTTTAATTTTTTGATTAGCCTCGAACCTCCAATTTTGAATTATTTTACAAAAAAAAATTGATAGAAAAAAAAAAACTGACCGTAATATGTTTCGACGGGCTTTGCGGCGACGCGGTTCTCGCTGCAGCGGCCATTGCGCTGATGAACTGACGTCGTCGTTGTCGTTGTCGCTGGTGATGTGCCGTCGACGAAGACGTGGATGTCGCTTCTGAACCAGCACCACTACAACCTTCAATGACGAACTCGTCGACGAGACGTGCGTGTCGCTGATGTTGCTGCTGCTGCTGCTGCTGATTGAGCAACATCGTCGGTTCGGAGCGCGCGCGGGAGGTAGATCAAACAACAACAACAACAACAATAATACGAATAGGAATAGGAATACGGAAGGAAGGAATAGAATACCGCCCGTGTTTGCCTTTAGAGAGAGAGAGAGAGAGCTCACTTTGGCGCCGAGGAGAGACACCCAATGTGTGACAGTTTTGACAACCCCTTTAACGGCCACACAGGAATCGGCCCGGGGGGGCTTAGCCGCTGAGTGCGCGCGCGCAGAGGAAAGGTGGGCGGAGCCTATTTTCTAGTCTCGAATAGAGAGCGCGGGAGGGGCAGAGAAGGAAGGGGGGAGGATTAGAAGACAAGACGATGAAAAATGGCCTTGCTTCGGGCCGCTCCGGCGACGCAAAATGTTTGGCCGTTTAGATTTCTTTATTTCGAATTGAATCTTGTAAACACTTGGAAGAGTTTGTGGGAAACCTAGGCCATGGGGCCTCTAGAAAGTGACCAGTTTTTCATTTTTCACCCTCCAACAGCTTGACGATGATATCAAGTTTCTCTTCTCCATCGCTAGCTAGTCAGCTCAGAATGACGAATTCGAAAGTGAACAAGTATATTTCAAATAGAATCTAGCCATTTGACCCGGGAATTGTGATCAGTTCCGATGTGGCATCCTTCAAGGAAACAGTCAGTTTGTGTAGATTTACGAAGTTTGATCATTTCACATTTGAGTGGGGTCGGGGGGGAACACTTGGAAGAGTCTGTGCAAAATCTCAGCGGCCATGGCCTAGATTTCCAAACTCTTCCAAGTGTTCCCCCCACCCCCACTCAAATGTGAATGGACCAAAAAACTTCGTAAACCTACCACAAAACGACTGTATTTCCTTGAAGGCATACGCATCCGAACTGATCACAATTCCCAGGGTCAAATGCTAGATTCTATTTGAAATATACTTGTTCACTTTGAATTCGTCATTCTGAGCTGACCAGCTAGCGATGGAGAAGAGAAACTTGATATCATCGTCAAGCTGTTGGTTGGAGGGTGAAAAGGGAGAGGAAAAGAGAGAATCAACAATTGCCGGCTGACGATGATGATGAGCATTCTGGAGTTTTACCCTGGGCTTGAAAATGCTTAAAAATACGGAAAACTGGAAAACAACCCTCAACTATTACCATTTTTATGTTCCATTCTATTAAAACATCAAGATTACCCATTCAAATGTGAGGATTGACACCAGCTCAAAATTGTGGGATTTTGACGTTTTAGAGGGGTCTATTGAACTCTACATAGAACATCATACTCTTATAATAAAATGCTAAAAGTTGTGGATGGCTTCCAGTTTTCCGCCTTGTTTCAGCTATGAGAATTGAAATCGGCTGAAAATTGGGATTACAAAAAATTTGAGAGATGTACTTTATTACCCAATCTCGTTTGAATAAAAACTTGGAAGAGTTTGGCAATCTAGGCCACGGCCTTTGAAAGTTTTGGGTCTCGAGTGGAAAATCAACTTTTTATCTGTACATACATATTATGAACTGTGTAACAGCAAAAAAGTTGTTTTTCCACTCAAGACCCGAAATTTCAGAGGCCATGGTCTAGGTTCCCAAATCTTACAGGTATTCATTCAAATGCGAATAGATAACAGAGTACATCCCCCAAATATTTCGAAATCCCAATTTCAAGCCGATTCCAATTCTCATGTCTGAAACTAGGCGGAAAACTGGAAGCAATCCTCAACCTTAAGCATATTTCATTAAAGACGCATGATGTTCTATGCATAGTTCAATAGATCCCTCGAAAAAAAAAACATTGAAATCCCATTTTTTATCCGATTGCAATCCTCAACATATCCCGGGGTCTAATAGTGTCCGAAATGACGTCATTGAGTGACTAAAAAAAGGAGAGAGAGGGAGGAAAAATGGGCGAAAAGGCGGAAAACAAAGCGATACGTTTCATTGTTCCCCTCTCTCACTCTTCAATTTTTCACCTACTCAACATATTCCAGTGCCAAAAGTGACTAATTTGGTGACGAGGCGTTTTCGACCAATTTCGGGAAGATGGACCGTCTTTTTCTCAATTTTTTTTGCATTTTTAAGTAACCAACCAGTCCTAGTGAGCAGCAAAATGACGAATTGGCTGGCAATCGGGGAGAAGGGAATGAGCTTTTCTCCTTGTTGCTGCAGAAAAATGAAGGATGGTTTCAGGAGGCCTGGCTCAGGCCAAGGGATTTGATTCGAACGAGAAAAATGACATCGAGGGTCTTGAATTTCAGGCCGTAACTCGAAAAATCAGCGTTATCAGTCTAGAATGATTGTTGAGAGTTTCACACTTTCCAGAACGAAATAGGCTGTCAGGATTGCGAGTTTAAGGCCAACACTAGGAGAACTTGCTCTATTGGCCTGATTGGAACCTTTAGATTTGCTAGAACGACCTAAATCATAGGTCAAAAGTAGGAAAACAAGCCATTTTGGCCTCCTGGAACTCTGAGACTTTCCAGAACGGAGTAATCGCTCTAAAAATTTGATTCTAGCCCAAAACTCGGCGTACTTACCGTATCGGATAGTCTGAAAGACCTGATCGAACGAAAAAAAATCGAAATTGAGAATTTCAACTTGAAACTTGGAAAACAAGCGTAGTTGGTCTCAATGGACTATGAGAACTTTCAGACTCTCCAGAACGACACAATGGCTGTGAACTTTGAATTTCAGCCTAAAAATAGGCGCCCAGTTCACTAAAACAAGCCGTATCAGCTGACCGGAAGCCTTTTTCAGCTCAACCAATTTCCCTTTCGAAATTCGGCTATCCAAACCTTTCCAGCCTTCCAATTCACATCCCCATTCATTTCCTTCCCTAGAATCTTAATGTCGACGTCGTCAGATCAGAAGTGACCACACCACCACGACTACTACTACTAACGACGACGACGACGACGACGACTACAAACGGAACGGAACGGAACGGCCCTTCCCGAAAGCGAACAACAAAAGCGAAGAGCGGTGTGTGGATGGATGGAAAAACGAAGGAGAAAACCGGAAAATGGGAAGGAGAAGGAGAAGGGGGGATCTCGTTTTTTCCCCTCTCATTCTCATTAATCTAATACGTGGTGGTGGTGGTGGTAGTTCGGAGAAGCACGGGTCGTCCCCATATGGACAATTATCGTAATTTGATTAGTTTCGCTGCTACTGCCGCCCCGGCAATAGCCCTGAATTAGCCGGGGATAACTGAGGAATTTAAAAAATGGACCAATTCAGCTTTTTGACCGTCAAAAAATAGATTCATGTCGAAAAATTGCCAAAAATAACGATTTTTCCGCATTTTTCTACCACTGATCGTGAGCCAGTAACTTCGCGGCGAGACCCACGCGTCCAAAAAGTGCATGCGCCTTTGAATTTCCAGTTGATTTCAATTTGAATACCAATGAAAATTTAAAGGCGCGTGCACTTTTCCAACACGTGGGTCTCACCGCGAAGTTACTGTCTCAGTGGTAAAAAAATCGGGGAAATATCGCAATTTTTCGCATTTTCCGACATAAATCTTTGAAAAACGGCTCTACCAGAAAGTGAAAAAAGAGCTCAAGCCGTGGTGCTCCCTGAGATATATCAGGTTACCCTCTCTACCAATAATTCTCCATTTCTGCCCCCTCCCAACGACACGAAAGAGGGAAAAGTGACGAGATGATTACTTCTTCAGGAAAAGTACGACGACAAAAGGGAAAGGATGAAAAATGGGCTCGGCTCGGCTCGCCGAGCCCCGGAGCCGGAGCCCAACTGAAGAAGTGCACTCTTTGTGCTCTTTGTGGGGAGGAGAGCTCTGGGAGCTCTTAATGAGCACCATCGGGCTCATTGTCACCTCACTTGAGTCTGAGCATGAGCCAGCGGCCAGCGATCTGGCGATCAGTTTCAAGAGCCGGTGCTTCGAGCATTGAGCTCGCGGAGCCCTCGCGGAGCAAAACTGTTGGAACAGTTGTCCCCGGTGTGTTTGTGTGTCAATGAGTCACATGGGAAGGGCATGTTTGCTCAACAACTCGGGTGCTCATTTTTGTGAGCCGGCTCTTCGGAATTTGGCGATTTTGGCGGTGTTCGTCCCATTTTTCGCGTCAAGATTGGAATCGGAATAAGACTATTGGGTGTTGACCGAAGGAGCCGAGACAGAGAAAGAGCCGATGTTTGCTCAAAAATGTTCGCGGCTCACACACTTGTGGGGCGAAAGAGCGGCTGGCTCGCCAACGAAAGAACCATTCCCACGAGGGTTTTCGCTCTCTTCGGCTGAGTGACGAAGTCATGAATTTGAAATTCTTGTGGGCTCGTGCGCGCGCGAGCCCGCGAGCCCAGTTTATCATGCTAAGAGCTCTCGCACGTCTTCTTAATTGGCTCTTCCCCCTTCTTGGAGACGTGCAGAAGAAGAAGAAGACGTCGTCGATTTGACGGCGCGTTTGTCGAATAATTGAGGAGCTTCCCCCCTCCCCCTTTTTCGTCTTCTTTTCAATTGTGAAGAGTCTTATTTATGATGAAATGGGCGAGATAAGAGGGCCGGGGACATGAAAATGGAAATATGGGGGATTAAGTGGGATTACTGTACTTGTTCGGAAGGCTTATGCATTTTTATGGATGAAGCTGTCGAAAAATGTCGAAAAATGCCGATAAATTGCGGGGAAAACATGAAATCAACAGAACATTTAAAGGCGCGTGCACTTTTTTGGCGAGTGGGTCTCGACGCGAAGTACGGCTTCAGTTGTGAAAAATGCAAAAAACTCGCTTTTTTTTTTGGAATTTTTGATGGTTATTGAAATTTTCTAGATCGGAGCTTTGAAAATGGAAAAATTACGAGTTTTCCACCTTTTCTACCACTGAAAACGTACTTCGCGGCGAGACCCAATCGTCGAAAAAGTCCATGCGCCTTTAAATTTCCAGTTGATTTCAATGAACATTTAAAGGCGCATGAGCTTTTCCAACGCGTGGGTCTCGCCGCGAATTACGTTTTCAGTGGTAAAAAATGGAAAACGCTCGTTTTTTTTCGAATTTTTCGATGGGCTTCAATATTCTCTAGATAGGAGCCTCGAAAGTAAAAAAAAATTCAAAAAATTCGAGTTTTTCCACATTTTCTACCACTGAAAACGTTCTTCCCGGCGAGACCCAATCGTCGAAAAAGTCCATGCGCCTTTAAATTTTCATTGAAATTAACTGAAAATTTAAAGGCGCATAGACTTTATCGCCGATTGGATCTCGCCGCGAAGTTACTGTTTCAGTGGTAAAAAATGGGGAAAAACTCGCAATTTTCCGCGTTTTTCGACGTTTTCAGACGGTACCGCACGTTTCGCGGGTTTCTTGCGTAGAAAAAACGAGAAAAAGACAAGGGGCAGGGTGCGCGCGCGAAACCTAATTATCGATGACTTCAACGCTATTTCAAGCCGTACCCCCTCCCTTCAAAGTTGGAACAAGAACCGGCAAAAAAGTGATGAAATTCGCTGAGAACGGGCGGGAAAAGGGAGAAAATGGGGGAAAAATGAAAAAAAAATCAAGGGAGGGGGGCTGGGATGAGAAGAAGGCCCTCCTTCAGTGGTGCAGCAGGCAGTAGCTGCTCCAGCAGTTGTACACTTTTTGCGTTTGCTCCTCGAAGGGGGAGCCGCCCTCTCTCTCTCTCTCTCTCTGAGAGCAACGGAGCACATAGGCATGAGATGAGAAGGGGGGCCTATTGGGCTCTCGGCGGAGCCCCCGCGGGCTCGCCGAGCAGCGGGCGGCACATTTTTGTGTGTTGTTTTGACTTGCGATGGGAATGGACGGACCTTTGTGGATGGGGGGCATTGGGAAGTTAAAAAAAGGGGATTGGATTTGAAATTTGAACGCAATTTGGGGAAAAATGAATTTTTTAAATGGGATTTTGAGGCCCAGAAATTTTTTTTTGCTCAGAAAAAAATATAACTTTTTTTTCGTAAATTTGCAATTTTTATGCTGTTTTATACTGATTAAGCTATTTTTTGATGTAAAAAATGAATTATTTCGATTGGATTTAAATTTTCAAGAAAAAAAAAGTTTTTTTTTTGAAATTTTGGCAAAATTTATTTTTTTTAGAAGTTTTTTCAAAACGAATTTTTAAGAAATTTCAGTTTTTTTAAACAAATAAGACTACTTTTTTACTTCAAAAAATGATTTTGGAAAATTCGAAAAAACATTTTTTTTTGAAAATTTTTGCATAAAAAGTCATTTTTTACAATAAATTAATAATTTTTTTGCAAATTTTCACAGTTTTTTTTAATAAAATTCGATATAAAAAGGGCTTTTTGAACAGGAAAATTGGAAAAAAAAACAAGAAAAAATCAAAAGTTTCCCGGAAAATGAAACTTTGGGCAGCGATTTTTTTATTGAAAAATTAGCGGTTTTTGTGAATTTTCAGGGTTTTTATATTATTTTTCTTGAAAAAAACACAATTTTTATAAGAAAATTGGAAAAATAAGTGGGAAAAAAGATAAGAAATTGGCAGCCGGGTGGTCGAAAAAAAGTTTCGATTTTTGAGAAAATGAGTACGATGCTCCGAAATTACGGCATGTGCACTGTGTTTAGCGAAACCTTTTTTTGAACTTTTTCACTCATTTTTCGGCGGTTTTCCCTTGTTTTTCATCGATTTTCACCATTTTTTCGTGAAATTTAATAAAAAATTAATAAAAACCTGTTCTAGATGCTGCGAAACATGTGCTCGGCGGCTCTCCGGCTAGGAAATCGCCAAAACTCGCGATTTTTGTCGACAGCTTCAGGAGATGGAGATGATGGGGTGAACCCGGGATTCTATGCGTATTTTTGGTAAATTAAGTGATTTTCCGGTGCAGAAAGGCGCAAAAACAAAGGATGTGATCGATGAGGACTTGCTGAAGGCTATCGACGGTGTCGCGCAGGATTTGCACCCGAAAAGCGGCGAGGAGAAGAAATCGTGGGTAGAGAAGGCGCGAAATTTGAATTTTTCGGTGTTTCAGACTGAAAAACACGCTGATAAACCGGCTGGTGGCCAACGAGAAGGCGAGTTTCGACGCGGCGGCCGCGTCGGCGAGCAGCGAGATGCTCGACGATCAGGCGCTCATCGGACTGCTCGCCGACGTCGCCGGAGACGCGAAACTCGAGAAAAAGGCGATGCCGAGGTGAGAAACACCTATGAAAAGCTTAAAGTTGGGCGAAATTGGCAGATCATCGCAAATCCGGCAGGAGAAGCGTGGAATGGTCCTCCTGCGACGGGAAATCTTCTATCAGGCCGTCCAATCCGGCTTCTCCACCGAAGAGGCGCGCCTCAAATCCGAGACGATCGTCGAAGAGGCGCAAAAGAAGCTCGCCGAGCAACGCGCAAGCCTTCTGGCCTCCGAGCACCGGAAATCCGAGCAAGACGCGCAGGAGCACACGGAGCGCGGCGAAAAAGAGCAAAAATTGTATCAGTTGGCCGTCGATTTCCTCGAGAAGATCCATCGCGACGAGCTGACCGACGGAACCGCCCGGAAAACGATCCAGCCCGATCCGAACGCCGTCAAACTGTTCGATCAGCGCCCTCTCGGCATTTGGGCCAAAACCGAGCGGTTAGTGAGCATCGGAGCATCTTCTGCAGCTCCCCGCCATTCCGAACGAATTTACAGCTACCAAGACCGATCGTTGGGCTTCTGGAGCGAGTGGGATCGTCGTGCGGCCGGCATCCAGAACGAGTCGTTCGGAGCGCGCAACTCGTTCGAGGAGCAGATTCAGTGGACGAAACACGGCAAACAGTGGCAGTTTCCGATCGACAACGAGTTCCGAATGGGCGCCGAGCAGCACGTCTCCTTCATCGATCACGTCTTCCTGGAACGACACCTGCCGTCGATGGGCATCCCCAAGACGGGACCCATCGCCCATTTCATGCACTTGGTGAGAGCCGGTTTAAAAAAAAAATGAACGAAAATTGTTTTTAAAAATTGGAAAATGTTATGGATGGCTCAAAAAAAATGTTTTCAAAATTTTAAAATGCAGCCTAAAATTGCAAAAAAAAAATTTTTTTTTAAAATCAAAATTCAAAAAAAAGTTATATTTTTAAAAAATTGTTTTAGAACACTCTAAAATTTAAAATTTCTCAAAAAAAAACAGAATGAATTTTTGAAAATAGTTTCATTTTTTCCTCGAAAAATTATAAACAACTTCAAATTAAAAAAAAAAAACAGTTTAAAATTACAAAAAAAATTGTAATTTTTTAAAATTGAAATTTAAAAGAATTTTACTGCACAACTTATTTTTCTCGTAAAAAACGATTTTTAAAGAAGCGAGTTTAATTTTTTCTTTAATTTGACAATTTTTTGAAAAATTGGTTTTAAAAATTTGTAACTGTCAAAAAAAAAATTAAATTACATTTATAATTTTTTCGTCGAAAAATAAATTTTAAACCTTTTTTTGATTGCTAATCTTCAAATTAAAAAAAAAAAACAAACTTATAAATTTAAAAAATTTAAATTATTTCAAGTGAAAAACTCAAAAAAAAACAAATCTTTTTCAAAAAACCGAATTAAATTTTTTTAGTAAAATGCAATAAAAATTCGGGTTTTTTTAATATACTCAAATTTTTCGATTTCCAAAAATATAAAAAAGTATGCTAAAATAATAATTCAGTTAAAAAATCGAACAAAAATTGGCAGGTATGTGTGGGACTATCGAAAAACGCGTATATGACGGCGGAGAAGAAGCGCGAGCATCTGCAGTGGTTCGCCGATTATTTCAACGCGGAGAAGCAGAAATTGGTGCACAAACTCCACGAACAGGAGCAAATCGCCGCCCAGAACGCTCTTTAAATTTACGAAATTTTTTTTTCCTATTTAAATTAGTTCCTACTATTTTTTTGTAGTTTTTTTTAGGAATTATTACTTTTTTGTTTGCGTTTTTCTTTTTTTTTCCCATTTTTTCTGCTGTTCATACAATTTTTTTTTTTGAATTTTGAATTTTTTTTTCGTTGTTTGGAAAATTGAAATTTGGTGGAATTGGCCCCCAATTTTATTTTAAAACTTGCAAATTTTTATTTTAATTTTTAAAATTTTAAAATTTATTTTTTATAGATTCTACGAAGCTGTGCGGAGAACGGCTGTTTTTTTAAAGGTAAAAATATATTTTTTTTAAACTAATTTGCTTTAAAAAATTTCAAAAAAAAAAATTCACCCAAAAAATAATTTTTTAAATTTTTAAAAAATTATTGCTAATCTAAATTTAATTTTTCCGGTTTTTTTACTTCAAACTGAAGATAAAAACGCAGCAAAAAATATTTTTTTTTTTTAAATTTTAAAAATGAGAATAAAAAATGCGGTGGAAGGAAAAATTCTGGAAAGATTTTAAAATTTTCTATTTTCTATCAATTTTTTTTTCAATTTTCCCTTGCAGTTCGATCATTTTCCGGCTTCTGCTACTTTTTCGTAAAATTTTGAAAAAATTGAAAAATGCGATTTAAAATTATTTTTAAAAGTTATCGTTCAAAATTTAATGTTTTTTTAAACTTTAAATTTAAAAACAAAAATGCTAAAATTTGAAAATAAAAAATGCGACAAAAAAACTTACTGGAAAAATATGAAAAAAAAAATATTTTTCGAAAGAAATTACTATATTTCGTCTCCTCCCCCTGTCAATTCTATCATTTTCCGGCTTAGAAGACCCCTTTTGTCGGCTTTTTCCCCATCATTTTCCGTAAAAATGCGTCTCCATCGCATTTCCCTCCTCCCCGTCACGTCGGTGTCGTTCGTGGTGGAAACCAATTAAAACCGCCACTATCCGCCCCGCTCTTCTTTTTTTATTTCAATTCCTCCTCCTCCTCCTCTTCCACCGCCTGTATTTCCCCCCACCCGGCCACTTTTTCGACGACGGCCTTCATCACCTCGACGCCGAATTGGGTGATGATTTACCGCAATTTGAAAGGCGCCTGGGAAAATGGTCGCTAAGTCAGTTTCCCCCGTTTTATTTTCATTTCTCGCTTCATTTTCGTCCCGTATTGTTTGGAAATCGACTGAAATATTATCCGTTTTTTTTTTTTTTGAGCTGACAGAGGGGACGAGAATCGGGAAATGGGCGGCCGCGGCGGTGTGTGTCGATTTACGAGCGCTGGAATATCGAAATTGAGGAATTTCAAGCGAAAATCTCTTATTTTCATCCGTTTTTTCTCATTTTTCATCGAAAATTTTTTTGTTTTCCTATATAATTTGATATAGATACGATAACTGAACGTTTTACGATAGTTTTGAGCACAAATGCGCGTATATCTATTCTATGTCAAATTATGTAAAAAAACAAAAAGAATTTTCGATGAAAAACGAGAAAAAACGGATGAAAACTAGCGGATTTCGCTTGAAATTCCTCAATTCCGATATTCCAGCGCTCGTAAATCGACACAAACCGCCGCGGCCGCCGGCTGGCGAATCTTCGGCCGCCCATTTCCCGATTCTCGTCCCCGCTGTCAGCTCAAAAAAAAACGGATAATAGGCCCTGCTGATATGCATCTGCGGTGCGCTCCGCTCAAAAACCACGAACTGGTGGTGGTGGTGGTGGTGTTTTCTGGTTTCTCAGTTCAGTCTCCGGCTGCTGTCCCGTCGTCGTCGTCGTCATCATCAAACGGCGTTATTCTGCTCATTGGTCGGTTACGGAGGAGTGTGGGGGAATACATACATAGAGACAAGACACTCTTCTCACTCTATCTCTGTCCCAGGGAGAGGGGGAAGAGATCTCTATCTGACGATGAGCGGTGGTCATCGTCGAGAGCAATAGTGAACGGATATTTGGCGCCTAGGTCACTAACTTCATTCTTTGAGGGCATTACCGTTTTGACATTAGACATGAAACGCTTATGAGAGAGAATAGCCAGTTCAAACTGAAGAAAGAGAATTATTCTCGAAATTAGCATTATTTCATTGGTTTCCTGGTTCCTGGTGACCGGATGCTGAGTACTGAGTGCAGCGGGGCGCGTTTGAAACACCAACCACGGCGACAGAATAAAGTTCAAGTAGATGTTTTTGTTTTTTTTTTCCATTTCGCATTATTCTCGACAGAATCTACTTTCCCCGTTGATCCTGAAAGCAAGCCTGTTTTAGAAACTTTTTTGTCAAGTTTAGGACTATCCTGTACCAGGATAACCTGGTTTTCGAGTCTATTCCATGAAGAAATGAAGAACGTAACCATTTCGGGATCAACACTCTATTTTTTGAGTCTTAGTCTTTCCAATTCCAGCCAGAAGGAAAATGCTCTCAATCAGTTAGGCTCGGAAACATGGTCATTCCCAAAACCTGACGCAAAGGCCTGAATGGTCTATCTGAGTCCTATAATCTTGAATGTTAAGGCCAAAACGATAAGATACCCGAAAAGTATTTCCTACTCCACTCCCATTACGCCAGGTGCTCGATTTCGGCCTCCACGGCCTTGAAACCAAAAAAAGAAGATGTACATATAAAAGGACAGTTTTGTAGTGTGTGTCTCGATTTGCACCGCGCACCTGCTCCCAACCCTTGTCTCCCGGGAAGTGCACCACCTGTGGCTCTTCTACCCTTCGTTTTTGTACACACACGCACAACTCGCCCCCCCCCCCCTTTACTATTTATTGGTAAAACGGGAACACCTGTGTTGTATGTGCCAGTGGGGGTGATGAATCACTCTCTTCCGTACCACCACCTCCATCCGTCCGCTCCTTCTCTTCCGTTTCTGGTCGTATAGTTTCGAATGTACGTGTGTGTGTGTTCGCAGGAACAATACATGATACTGTAAGCGATTGTTTTGTTTTCCATGGCGATGTACATGTACGAAACAATGGGAAAGTTGTTGGAGCGGGGTTTGAGCTCGATTGGCTTGAAGTATCATTCCCATGGACTTAACGTTAGATTAGGTAAAGAATAACTGCTTCTTTCCTACAGTAACCTTTCAAAGCGGTCTATTAGTCGCAATAGCTCGAAACCAAGCAGATTGGACGGATTCATGCGTCGGTCTAATCGGTTTCGAGCTATTGTGACTAATGGACCGCTTTGCGAGGTTACTGTAAAAAAGAAGCAGATTTTTGGAACTTTGTGCGTTTTCCAGTGCTATCGCGCTATCTCCATTGGAATCCCTAGGCATTGTGCACATCAACAACAAAACAGTGTGTGTTGATAGTGCTCAAATGTGCGGCGGCTCCGCGAGGTGTCACCTCCTCACCCGCCGGTCTATCTCTTCCATTTGTTATACCATTCAGCTCTCGTATGGTCTCCACACTTTGTGGTAGTGCTCTGTCTCTCTCGCGCGGTCCGACCCTACTGACCGATATGCGTGGCCCCCATTACTCTCCGGTGGAGAGAAAAGGGGGGGGGGGTTTGTTTTGTTATTGTCATCACTTGTCTCCTTCTCCTTCCTCTCCTCGCTCGGTCTCTCCTGGCCTGGCCGCGCGTCTCCCCCGGCACGGCCGTAGGAGATATATACCGGGTCAACGGCTGGTTGGTCGGTGTTTGTAAGGCAGACGCACACACACACACACACCCTCACACGATTATGACCTCCGAAAACCATCACCACCACCAGCTGGCCCATTTCCCCTCGCTTTTCGCTCTCTTCATCGCACTCCTAACCTCCAGTATCGAAAGACGTGAAAAGTAGGGGGGCGTGGCTTAGAGAGGGTCTTGAACCGAACCTCTTAGTCTTTTCGGTTCTGACGCCTTCGGTCAAGTTGTTTATGTGTTGTTGTTGATGACGTCGTCGTCGTCGTCCTACCACACCGCACTCTGCGCTTTCGTTGTTTCCTTCTTTCGGTTTCGTAGTCACCTCAACGTCGTCAGAGAGAGAGAAAGAGAGGGAAACGCCTCCACACAAACACACGCGCGCCCACAACAAGACAACAAACGCACCTCTCCTCTCCACCTCTCACGCGCTTTTCTCAGCATTTTGATACAAATAACGTGCCAGAATAGAAAGATTGGGCGGAGAGAGCAGAGGCTGGGTACATTGCCGTGGTTTTTTGAGCCATGTTTTGGCTCGAAGACTTGTAAGCTCTTCTGGGCTTGGTATAGGGCTCCAGAGGCTGGTGAGACTGGTGACATTTCTATTCACTTAAAGTGCACTGTCTTTATGGTCATCCCTGCACTATTATTATTAATTAGATGCATTAGAAATGCAGTCACACATAAAAAAAAGTGGCACTTTTAGTGCACGTGATTGTTCCAAGCGAACTGTTTTGGTCGGAGCCGGGCTTTGCTGGGGATCTTCTGAGCCTTCTAGAGACTAAAATAGGTGCAAACTGTTCAATTTGACACATTTTGGGCTAAAGAATCACAGAGAACAGGAAAACTTCCTTAAATTTTTTGGTAAATGACTAACAGCATTCAACCTGTTTTTTTCGCAGTTCGGTTGTTGCAAACTTGTCTGGTTTTCTGGTATCTCGCGATTCTCCGGGTTTTCAGCTTAACAAGTGTCTTACTATTAGCTTAAGGGCTTCTTGTCAGTTTAGGTCACCCCCCTCTGTGTGGAATTGAGAAGTTCGCTCCTCGACGGGGTCTAGGGGACTAGCAACGAAAATTAATCATCGCTCATAAAAAAGTGTATATAACGAAGAGAGCAAAGAGTTTCTCCACTTCTCTTCTGGCACCCTTCTCTCCATGCACACTATTTCCTCGCTGTCCGGTTTCCTCGTCGTTGTTTTGTTTCGCCGGGCGAGAAGAAGAAGAAGAAGAAGAGAAGCTTTCTGCCTCCTTCCTTCCTCTCTCTCTCCATCTTTCCTCATTCCGATTCGAAAAACGGCCAAGAGGAAAGCGGAAAAGAAAAGAAAACGAGAACCCGAGAACGATGAAGAAGGAGGCGAGAAACAGCCTCCTCCGAGGAAAGAGGAGGGGGGAAGGAAGAAACAGATTGCGTGAGACGCGACGGCGGGGAGAAATATGTATGTGTATAAATAGAGGCTATGTTGAAGAAGCCGTCACCTCGCTCGCTCGCTCTCCATTTCGTTTCACTTTTTTCGTGACTTTCTCGATTCCCAGACCAGGCTTAGACCGCCTCGCTTTTCTCTTTTCGGCGTTTCCTCCACCGAAACCGATAGGAATGTAGCTCTTGGAGCATCTTGGAGCATCTCAGGAGCCAACAGCGCTTTTGGTGTAGATTTACGAGATTCACCTTGTAGATTTACGGAGTGGCCTAGAAATCGGCATAGTTCGGCCACCCCAGCTTACAAGCTACATAGTCGAATCGTTCGCTTAGATCGGATCCGATCGGATCGGATCGGCCGATCTGGATGCGATTGTGTTTTGTTTTCCATCCATTTCTCTCCGCTCTCCCCCCCTCAGATGTTTTG
The DNA here is from genome assembly GCA_963570955.1 of Caenorhabditis afra. Taxonomy (NCBI): domain Eukaryota; kingdom Metazoa; phylum Nematoda; class Chromadorea; order Rhabditida; family Rhabditidae; genus Caenorhabditis; species Caenorhabditis afra. The sequence continues at coordinate 7,764,999 of OY751534.1, forward strand.
TGTTTCGAAACATTGCGATAGAGCAGACTTGCGATCCGGAATGAATCGGAATGGAATTGCGCGCGCGCGCGTGGTGCGGTGACATCAAAAACGAGCGACGCGTCCGTCCACGCCGCCGCCGAACACCCATTTCCACTTGGGTTAGTAGTAGTCGCAGAAGAGAAAGAAGAAGCGATCTGTTGGGTGGCTGACTGCGGCGCGCGCGCGCTCGCTCGCCTCGCGTCACCGCCGATGAATTATTTTGGACGGAAGCGGTCGGTGTGAGGGGCGCCTCTCCTTTCTCTTTCCTCCAAACGGCCTCCTTCTTCTTCTTCTTCTTATTCTTCTTCTTATTCGCCCTCTTCGTCTTCAGAGATGAAGATGAAGGGTGTGTGTTCGTTTTCCTCTTCGATCTCTTCTTCGCCTTCTTGTAGACGTCACTACCAGGCGGGCGCCTGACCTCTTTCCTTGTTACCTCTGATGTTTCCGGCTCGGCGACTACATAGAGTCTAGTCTTAACCTTCGACTAATTTAAAGATCCAAAAGCCTCAAGGGTCTTTCGTTTCGCACCATTTCCGGCTCAAGTTCAGGTTTTGAGTTTCGAATTGTATCTTGACCAGGAGGCGCTTAGTATCTACACTAAAGAAGAGTTCGGAAACCTAGGACATGGCCTAAGTGTTCGTAGATGTTTGACCTCGAAACGAACTTTAGTGTGACGAAGAAACGATCGGTGTCATTTTGTCGTCGTTTTTGTCATCGCCTGGCTCTGGCGCTGGTTGGAGAGAGGGGGATGGTGGTGATAAGAACGACGACACACGACACTTTGTGCGAATGTATGTACTAGGTGTCAAAGTCCAAAGTAGACTCTGCCTGCCTGCCTTCATTCCACTTCCACTTCCACTTCCACTAGCTATATAGAAGAGAGGCGGCGGGTCGGTTGACGAAACGCGAATTGAAACGAAACGCCAACGCCAACGACAAAACGACAAAACGTCTTCGTTTTTATGTGCGTTAAGCACTAAGAGGAGAGATGGAGGGATGGAGAGACAGAGAGACAGAGAGAGAGGACACCGGCCCGCAATATGTGGTTGAGGGTTAGTGTGTATGTGTGGCCTCCTCTATCCCCTCCAATCCACCAAGTCGCCGTTGTCTTCAACGTTTTTGTGACGACGGAGACGACGACGATGATGCGGAGGAGTGTGCGCGCGCGCGCGCGCGCTCGCTCACACATTGTCTCTTATTGTCTGGGTCACTATCTCTCTCTCTCTCTCGCTTTCGGTCTCTACATTGTCACTCTCGCTCTTCTACCCTTCTATACTCTTATTCTTCTTCTTCTTCTACCAAACGGATATAGTTGGTAGCTGTCGGCTCTTTCGCAAAGGCAACACACCTTACTGGGCTCTCTTCCGTTTTACACTTGAACCCGATTCGTTCTCTTTCGCTTTTCTCATTTGGTACTCTTGCGGTAGGGGAAAGAGCAACACATGCGTATTTATATGGCCCATGTTTGTGTTGTTGGTGTTGGTAAGTGTGCCACCACTCTTCGCACCGCCTTTCGGCACCCCTTCTTCTTCTCCCCTATTTGGATGTGGATTTGGAGATTAGCGAGAGCATCCTCTTTGCTTTCTCGGCCATGCCGACGGTTTTCTTTCTTCTCTTCTCTTCCATCCATACTTGCAAAATAACGGCCAGACAAAAACTCAGTGAAAATTGTCTTTTCTCCGGGTTTTCAGCTTAACAATTGCGTTTTTTTTTGTAATTTCCACCAATTTGAGCGGGTTTTGGCGTAAAATTTATCAAATTGAACCTATTGCGCTATTTTCGGTGGTTACTTCTAGAAAACTTGACCGTGATGGACCCCATTCAAGATCGAAAAAAGTGCATTAAAAGTGCAATTTTAAATAGCATTTTTGATTATTAATTAATAAGGGGCAGGATTGTATCGGGAAAGAAATTGGCACTTTTTGATGCATTCTTTTGAGCTTTAGAAGAGCCTGGAACAGTCTGAAAAGATTCCAAAGCGAATTAAATTGTCTTGAAAGAGTCCACACCTAAAAATAATTGAGATCTCAATTTTTCGCCACCAAAACCCCCTGGCTCCGTGTTACTTTTGCAAGTATGATTTCTTGGTCTCGGTTGATTCCCCGGAAAGAAGAAACAAAAAAAAACGGAGGTGGAAGGGAAGAGGGGGGACGCTTTTCCTCTTGTCGTCTGCCTCTCTAACCGCTCGCTCGCTCGCTTCTTCTTCTTCTTCTTCTTCGTCATCATCATCCAGCAGCAGCAGCAGCAGCAGTCGTGGCGCCCGAGAGGGCGCCGAGACTCGGCACACACATACATACACATACAACACACTTGCATGCATGCTTCTTCCTCTCCTTCTCCTGCCTATATGTGCGCTCACACACACGCATACACAGAGAGAAAGACACCACATGCATGTATGCATTTATATGTTGTGGTAGAGTGGCGCCGATACAACATCTTTTGCACATGAGCTCCTTCTCGCTCGCCTCCTGACTCTTCTCCTTCCATTTCACTTTTTGCTGCCTTTTTTCTTCTGGAGGAATCTCTTAATCCCCTTTCCGTCGCTTGGCGCTTGCAATTGCATCAGCGCGAGCCGGAAATGATGGAAAAATGTGTCTAGAGGATAGAGTCTAGACGTGGACATATTTTGAAAGGATTCCAGTGATCTTCCGGGAAGTTCCCCGCTTCATTGAAGGGTTTGGATCTCTAAATTAGTCGATAACACAATGATTTGTTAATACCCATTTACATTTGGATGTAAGCACTGGGAAGAGTTTGTTGGAAACCTAGGCGTAAAGCGTCATGGCCTAGGTTTTCAACAAACTCTTCCCAGTGCTTACATTCAAATATGAATGCGAATTAACGAATCATGGTGTCATTGACTAATTTAAGGACCTAAAAACCTCAAGGAAGCAGGAAACTCCTCGGGAGATTATTGGAACCCCGTCAAAATATGCCCACATCTAGACTCTATCCTTTAGACACGTTTTTCCACCATTTCCGGCTCGCGCTGATGCAATTGCAAATGCAAAGCAACGGACAGGGATTAAAGGATTTATCCGGAGAGAAAAAAGGCCATGGCCTAGGTTTCACACAAACTCTTCCAAGATGGAAAATGCGAAATATGCGGTTTCTGCGATTTGACACTACTTTCTCGAGTTTTAGCCTGTTTTTCATGTTTTTTTGGGTTTGTGAGTCCTTAAAAATGCATTTTTGAAACAAAAATTTTATACTTTTCCTCTCTCCTCTTCTCGGCTCTCATTCCAACGACACGCACACATTTTGCAGACGTGATTCACCAACTGCTTCGTCGTCGGCTGGTGAATCGTCATCACCCCCACTTTATATGAAGGCATCGACGAGCAAGGCGACGAGCGCGACGAAGACGTCTTCTTCTTCTTCCACTTCTTCCACCTCTCCGCCAACACTCGTGGCTCCGCCCCCATCGGCTCAAACACCGCCGCCCGACGAGCCGACGGTGCCGTATGTCAATTTGAATTTGCCCGATCCGGATACTGAACCGTAAGTTTTTTTTGTGATCTTGTCGAAAAATGCAAACAATGTCAAACAATGAAAAAAATGCGAAAAATGTCGAAACATGCAAAAAATATTTAAAGAATGCGAAAATTTTTGAAAAATGCGAAAAATGTTAACTATGTCGAAAAATGAAAACAATGTAGAAAAATGAAAAAAATGTCGAACAATGAAAAAAATTCAAAAAATGCGAAAAATGTCGAAACATGCAAAAAATGTTTAAAGATTGCGAAAATTTTTGAAAAATGCAAAAAAAAGTTAACAATGTCGAAAAATGAAAACAATGTCGAAAAATGAAAAAAATGAAAAAAATTGCGTTTTTTTCATTTTTCGACCTGTTTTTTGATTATTGACGTCACTGTCGTCGTCGTGTCTGCAGAGCGCTCAGCGACACCGCCGGACTCGAATCGTCGCTCGCCGAGAATCGCCGCCATCACATCATCGCGCAGGCGAAATACAATAAAGTTTTACCCGAAATGATTGCGTCGGCACGACAAGTGACTGCTCAGCTCTACACTCGCTACTGGGACGATGTGGATCAGAAGCGCGCCGAGCAGCAGAAGAGCAAGGAGGCGATGACGGTGGCGGCGGCGGCGTCGGCAGCGGCCAATGGTGCAGCGTCTTCGTCAAGCGCCTCGACGACGTCTTCTGGAGCGGCAGCGGCGGCAGGACAACGCGGAGGACATCATCATGGTGGTGGTGACAATCGGAAGCGTCGTGCGGCACCGACGGCGGCGGCGGCTCTTGATGCTCAGGCTCAAATGGAGCAGTGGGGACATCCGGCAGCCTACCATCATCACATGCAGCAGCAGCAACAACATCATCAGTACCAACAGCAGAATATGATGATGCAACAACAGTACCAGATGGCCCAACACCATCACTTCCAGCAGCAACAGATGCAGCTACAAATGCAGCAACAACATCAACACCAACAATCGACGTCGTCTGGTCCGCCGTCGTCGTCGCAAATGATGATGTCGGCCGACGAGGTGAAGATGGAGGTGAGCCCGCCGCCGCCGCCGCCGCCGATGTCGTCGTCAAGTCCGGACGATGTGACCGACGAGAACAACTTTGCGGTGCCGGAAGGCGAGCTGTTTGAGATGCTCTGCCATCAGGTTGCGGTGAGTTTTTGACGATTGGGGGGCTCAAAAAAACTGAAACCAATTCGATTGCAGAAGAACAAGGAGCACCTGCCGATACTGGACACGGAGACGTACGACGCGTTGCTCAACGAGCTCAACGAGGCGCCGCCACCGCCACCGGCTCCATCGTCCTCCTCGGAGCCGCCACGTCATCAGTCGCCGTTTGGAGCATCGCCGGGAGTTGAAGATCCGGCTCACGCTCAGGCTCAGGCTCAGGCCCAACATGCTCAGCTGGCCCACGCGCATCAGGAAAAGATGCGAATGATGGCGATGCAGCAGGAGCACCATCAGCGGCAAATCCAAATGCAGCAGAGACATCAGATGCAGATGATGCAGCAGCAAGGAGCTCCCGGAGCCCAGGGAGCTGGTGGGGCTCAGGCAGCTCAACAGCAGCAGCAGCAGCACCAGATGAGCATTCAGCAGCAGCAGCAGTACATGATGAGAATGCAGCAACAACGGGAGCAACACTTGCGGTTAGTTGAAAAAAATTTGAATTAAAAAAAAAAAAAACTATTTTTTTTTGGAATTAATTTAAAAATTAAAAAAAAAAACAAGTTTTAAAAAATGTTTTTCAAAGTTTTTTCGAAAAATTTTTTTTTTTCCAATTTTAAAGTGGGAAACTTTTTTTGTCTCGAATTGTTTTATCTAATTTTTACTGATCTTTTTGAAAACTTGAATTATTTTTTTTAATTCAAAATTTTTCAAAACCAGCTATTTTTATTCCTGATTTTTTAAAATTATTGTTCAGATTTTCAAATTTTCAAATTTTTCATTTTTTTTTTTGAATTTCATATTTCCAAATTGCTGTTTTTTCTTCGCGCAAGCAAACATTTAAATAAAAAACACTATTTTCGATTGGAATTTTTTTCTAAATTATTGATAAAAATTGAAAATTGAAAAAAGAAATTTCGGTTTTTGAATTAAAAAAAAAGGAAAATTTTTTATTTGAAATTTAGCGAAAATTGAACTTGCTAATTTTTTTTCAAATTTGAAAATTGCACCAAACAACTAATTTTGAAATATTTTAATTTTTGCTAAAAAAAAAGTTTTGATTTTTTTTTTTTTGGAAAACTTGGAAAAATTGGCTCATATAATCCACAACTGGCACCAAACAACTATTTATTTCCTATTTATTTTTTTTTTCCTTTTTTTCGAAAACATTGAAATCACTTTCATAATCCATATTCGGCACCAAAAACCCCCCTACTATTTTCTCTATCCATTTTTTCGTTTGCAGCTACCAACAACAGCAACAGCAGATGATGTACGGCGGTCAGGGCGGCATCCCGCCACAACAACAACAAGCCTACCATCAACATCATCATCAGCAACAGGCTCAAATGGCCGCTGCTCACCACCACCAGATGTACCAGCAAATGGCTCCGCCCACCGGCGCCGCCGGAGCATACGGTAACCATCCGGGAATGCAGATGCACATGCAAAACCAGGCGCCCCAGTTTGCCAACATGAACTGATCGATCGGCATTTTTTGCGATTTTGACAAGCAAAAAATCGATATCTGTGCTATTTTTCCACTCTCCCGACACCTCCCCCAACTACCCCGATAGCTGAATAATTTTTGAAAAAAAATTTGGAATTTTTGGTGTACACCCCCCTTCCCTTCCCTCCCCTGTGTGAATTTGGTCCTTTTGTCCTCCTCCCCCTGAATTTAAATTGAATTGAGTTTTTTTTTTTTTTTTTTGGAAAATTTGCCTCACTTTGCTACACATTGCCACCACCCCCGTTTCTTTTTTCTGATTTTTGCTTTTATTGTCGTTTTTTTCGGGGGGAACCCTGTGAACTTCCACGTATGCCGAAATTTGGGGGCGTGGCCAATTTGCAAGTGCCGCACGGTTGAAACTGCGCCCATTGCGTTTTCTGGTTTTCCACGTGGGTCCGCCAATCAGCGCGCGTGACCTTGCCTCAGAAATGCGGTGATTGGCGGGGCCACGTGGAAAAACAAAAAACGCAATGGGCGGGAGTCTGACGCGTGCGGCACTTGCAAATTGGCCACGCCCCCGAATGTCGGCATACGTGGAAGTTCACAGGGTTTCCCCCCGAAAAAAACGACAATATTTTGGAAAAAATTGGAGAGTTTTGGAATTTTGGAAAATGCGCGCGAAAATTTTTTTTTTTTAATTTTTTTGAATTTTTTTGATCTTTGAAATTTGGAAATAATTTGAAATATAACAGAAATGCTGGGAAATTTTCCCAGAAAAAAAAATTTGAATTTTTTTAATTTTTGGAATTTTACTATCAAAAATTATGGAAAAATGTGCGAAATGCTAATTTTTCACAATTTTTTTTGTTTTAAAATCCTAAAATTTGGAATGCTAAAAATTTTAGAAAAAATTTCAAAATTAAAAAAAATGTTTTTTTATTTTTGGAATTTTACCATCAAAAATTATGGAAAAATGCGCGAAATGCTAATTTTTCCACAATTTTCTATTTTTTAAAAATTTCCAAATTTTGAAAATTCGAAAAATCTCAATAGAGCGCACTTCCAACCTCTCTCTTTTTTCCTGCTCTCCCATTCATATTTCGCTCTCACACCATTGTCTTGTTCACAATTTAAGGCTGGACCCCCCCCCCCCCCCCGCTCCCAATATGTACCTTTTCTCACTCCAACCCCCCCCCCCCCCCCCTCCATCTGTTTTTTCTTCTTCTCTCTTCCTACCCAACTAATAGGTGACAGCGACCGCGACGCGCGTGCGACCGCGTCGCGGCTTCTCCCCCCCACTCTGTTTCAGTTGCGCTGGCTCGTGTTGTGCTGAAACTCTAAACTCTTGCAAAAAAAAAAAACTTGAAATTATTATTACAAATTACTTTAATATTTTCTTTTTGTTCCATTTTCCTTTTCCTCCCAAAACAAAAATCTAGAGAAGTCAATAATTTAAATTAATATTTTTTGTACCCCTCGCTCTCTCTCTCTCCCACCCCATTTTTAGATACAAACAAAAATGCGCTACTACCTGGTGATTTTCAAAAAATCCCATTTTATCTCCCGAATTTCTATGAAAACCGTTTATTTTTCCGTCTTCTTCTCCCAATTTCTCTCATTTTTTTTTGGTGTATCATGCTGTACTATTTAATTTTTTTTTTCAAAAATAAGGAAGAATATGAATAAAAAATCTGTGAATTTTCATTATTTTTTTTTAGCAAAAAAAAATCACAAATGTGACCCAGGGAAGACAAGAAAAAGAAAAAAATTTGAAAAAAAAATACAATAAATGGAAAAAAATGACTAGTTTTTTATTGATTGATGATTGATTTTTGCATACTTTTTCCAAAAAAAAAAAAAATTTTTTTTTTTTGATTTTTTTTTTTAATTTTTAAAATAAAAAGAAAATTTTTAGAAAATTGTAAAAAATCAATAACAAGAAGGCAATTCAGCTAGCACCTCGCGGGATCCGTTTTGAGAAAGAGATTTGGGTGGGTTTTGGGTTTAAGGGGGGGGGGGGGGAGACAAAATGACACGTGGCAGTGGCGGCGGGATCGGGGAGGGACTAGAAAAGTGCGCGAGGAAAAGTTAGGCCATCTGACGGTTTCGTGGGAAAAATCGATTCTTTTCAGGTGGTTTTTAGGCTGGTTTCAAAATTTTTCGGATTTGAAATTTTTTTTTGAAGGTGACGAAATTTGCGCGGGAAATTTGAAAATTTTAACGTTTTGGCGGGAAATTCGAATGTTTTTTGGAGGTGATGAAATTTGGGCGGGAAATTTGAAAATTTTTCGGATATGATGAAATTTGCGCGGGAAATTTGAAAATTTTCGAATTTTTGTGAATTTTTTAGCCCAAAAATAAGGTTTTTCTTCGATTTTATGGTGGAATTTTGAATTTCGCGCGCTTTTTTTCTCGATTTTTCCCGGTGAAATCGTCAAATTCAAATTTTTCCGCCAACTTTTTCTATCGCCCCAACTCTCTCCATTTCCTCCAAAGTGGCGCCTCGTCTCCCTTAATTATTTAATTGAGACTTAATTGATTAATTAATTAATTATCTAACTAATTAACTAATTATCGCTTTTGATACTCGGCCAACGGTTTAATCGTTCCGTCGTCGTAGGCGCGAAGAATCGATTCGCAAACAAATGTGTATTGGCCCTGGAAAAAATTAGGAAAATTAGGATTAATTACTAAAAGTTAATTTTAGACATAATTATTGATTTTTTAGAAAAATGGCAAATTTCTGGAATTTTTGCGGGTTTTTTTGGTGTAAATTGGCTAAGCACACATTTTTGAAAAAAATTTATTTTTAATCTCGTTTTTCTCGACGATCAAGAGAGCTATCAAAAAGTGGTCAACTGCAAAGTTGTTGCTCTTTTTGTGCTCTTCAACTTTGTAGTTGACAACTTTTTGGTAGCTCTTCTGGTTCCCGAGATAGCACTGAAACCAATCTCATGGTCTGACCATGTACTTCCAAAAATAGTTTCGTTGTAAGAAATCACTCACAGGTGTCTGAATGAGCATCGCACGCTGATCCCTCATCGTTTTGACAATGTCCAACGGGTAGACGGGCTCGTTGCTCTCGACGAGACACGCGGCGGTCTCCATGAGAATGAGGACGCCGGTGCGGCCGATGCCGGCCGAACAGTGCACGACGATCGGATCCACCGAGCCGATTCTCGCTTTGCGGACCTCGTCGACGAACTGGATAAAGTGTTTCGGGTCGTCCGGCACTCCGTGATCCGGCCACGCGATGTACTGCATTTGGGTCACGCGACGCTCCTCGTTCGTCTGCAAATGGTATGGATGTTGTCGGATCTTGGGAATTAGAAGAGATGGGGAAAAGTTGTCAACTGACAAAATGTTTATTGAGTTATGCGCTATATTTTGAAAGTTAACGACTTTTTTCTAGCTGTGATAGTTTTCGAGCTAAAGCTCTGCCTCTTTGCAGTAGTGTCAGAACCGGGCCACTAGGCCCAGGACCTTATCTCGAGATCTGGAGGAGCTAGAGGAAATTTGTCAATTGACAACATTTTTCTTATTTTCTGAGTTTTATTTTGATAGTTTACAACTTTCTCCTAGTTATGATAGTTTTCGAGATAAAGCTCTGTGCCATAGTGGCAGAACCGGACCACAAGGGCCATGCCCTTATCTCGAGATCTGGGGGAGCTTAAGAAAAGTTGTCAAGTGACAAAATGTTTATTGAGTTATGGGCTATATTTTAATAGTTGACAACTTTTTGCAAGCTATAATAGTTCTCGAGATAAGAATTTGCCCCTGCGTCCCGGTGCAGAATCAGGCCCCAAGAGCCAAACACATATCTCGAGAACTAAAAGAGCTAGAGGAAAGTTGTCAGCTAACAAAGTGTTTCTTATTTTTTGAGCTTGAAGTCCATAGTTGACAACTTTCTCCTAGCTGTGATAGTTCTCGAGATAAAGCTCTGTGCCGTAGTGTCAGAACCGGGCCCCAAGAGCCAAATCCAGATCTCGGGAACTAAAAGAGCTAGAGGAAATTTGTCAATTGACAACTTTTTTCTTATTTTCTGAGTTTTATTTTGATAGCTGACAACTTTTTGCTAGCTATGATAGTTTTCGAGATAAGGATTTGCCTCCGTGGGGTAGTGCCATGCCCTTATATCGAGAACTAAAAGAGCTGGAGGAAAGTTGTCAACTAAAAGATTCCCCCTTTTTCGCTGAACTTCAATTCACTAGTTGACAACTTTTTTCCAGCACGACTCCTAAGCGCAGAAACACTGACCGTCCGATCTCTGATGCTGAACTCGCGATAGCAGCAGTTGGTCGTCTGCCGATCCTTAATGCATCGGACCATCAGCCGACCGTACTCCTGTGTCTCGAACAGGCGTGGCCAGTACAAATGGCACTTGACACGTCCGCGCTCGTTGATCGTCGTCAACATGACGATCGTCGTGCACAACTGCTCCCAGACCATGAGCCAAAAATCGCCCGAGGTGTGCGCTAGCGGTCCCTGGCATGCGATGTAACGGTTGATGATGCCAGAGGATGGAATCTCCATCTGAAAGTGTCCATAGAAATTCATTTGAGTGACGAGTTCGCAGTAGAGCGCATTTGCAGTCAATCCAGACACAACTCACGTTAACAAAATTGGCGTTAATGTAGTCGCCGGTGGCGGCCGTCTGCAAAACCACCCTGGTCTCATCGTACGGACACACGTCACGATATCGATTTTTGGCCGAGTTCACGTTGAGCCGACACACATTCATCGTCATGCCCGGCTTCTTTCGGTAGAGCATCTCGAACTGATCGACTATTTTGCCGCTGCTCAACGAGTCGGCGAGCAATCGGAGCGATTGTGACAGTTTGTCGGATCGCGGCACCGAGTCGGCCACTCTCGCCGGCTCCGGCACCATTGTGCTGTCGGGCTCGTCGAGCTCTTCGCCGAGACGATACACTGAAAGAACGAAAAATGATGATGATGATGGTTGAGGGACCGCGAAGGAACGAGAAAAGGGGGCGGGGCTTGTTGCTGACTAACAGCGATGAGTCATCTACACAATACTACTGTCACAACAGTAGTGTATTCGTCAAATGCGTCATGTTATATTTTTTCTCTGCTTCTCGTTATGCGCTTTACAAACTTGGTCCCTTTTTAGTCACCTCCCGAAAAGATCGGGGAAATTGGGCAAATTGGGAGAAGTAGGTCAAATCTAGAAAAATGGGTCAAATCTAGACAAAGTAGGTCAAATCTAGGAAAAGTAGGTCAAATCTAGAGAAGTAGGTCAAATCTAGACAAAGTAGGTCAAATATAGAGAAAGTAGGTCGAATCAGGGGAAAGTAGGTCAAATCTAGGGAAAGTAGGTCAAATCTAAGGAAAGTAGGTCAAATTTAGACAAAGTTGGTCACATCTAGGAAAGTAGGTCAAATCTAGAAAAATGGGTCAAATCTAGACAAAGTAGGTCAAATCTAGGAAAAGTAGGTCAAATCTAGGGAAAGTAGGTCAAATCTAAGGAAAGTAGGTCAAATCTAGGGAAAGTAGGTCAAATGTAGGGAAAGTAGGTCAAATCTAGGGAAAGTAGGTCAAATCTAGAGAAACTAGGTCAAATGTAGGGAAAGTAGGTCAAATGTAGGGAAAGTAGGTCAAATCTGGAGAAAGTAGGTCAAATGTAGGGAAAGTAGGTCAAATCTGGAGAAAGTAGGTCAAATGTAGGGAAAGTAGGTCAAATCTGGAGAAAGTAGGTCAAGTTTAGGGAAAGTAGGTCAAAACGATCAATTTTTGGTTATTTAGAAGTAGATCAAGTAACGAATCGTTTCGTCACATCAAATGTCGAAATAAGCCATCAGAAACTGACATTGTACATTTAAAATAAGGGAAAGGACGGGGGCGTGACAAAGTGAGTCACCACTCACCATTCGGTCGAATCGTCAAATGAAGTTCACCACCATTGGCACCGCTGCGCGCCGACCGAATAAACTGGACGACGTGATCGTGCGACATCGTCGACACGTCGCGTCCGTCGATGAACAGCACCTGATCGCCCTCGTTGAGACGCGGCTGGCACTTGTCGGCCGAACTGCCCGGCGCCACTCGCGACACAATCACCGGATAGTTCTGATCGGCGCCGCCCTTCACGTTGAACCCGAACCGACCGTGCCGATCCGGTCGCATTCGGATCGTCACCACCTGATCCTCGCCAACGGGACTTGATGACTTGTTGCTCTGCGGTGAGCGTCGTGAACGGGGAGGGGAGCCGCCGATGCCGGCGGAGGCGAACGACGAGTAGCTCGCCACCGAGTTCCGGGGGCTCGACGTCGAATGGGCGGTCGGTGGTAGGCCGACGCGTGACGATACGGCTGGTTTTGTCACGCCGGGTATTGCTGAGCATCGCGAGATTGTGCCGTCTGAAATGTTCATTGTGTGTTTACAAGAACCAGAAGAGCTATCAAAAAGTTGTCAACTGCAGAGTTGTAGAGCACAAAAAGAGCTACAACTTTACAGTTGACAACTTTTTGATAGCGCTTTTGATTGTCGAGATAGAATGGGCTCAAAAAAAAGTTGGAGCCCATCTCTGAAATGAGCCATATTTCGAGAACTAGCAGAGATAGGACAAAAGTGTCAACTATCAAAAAAGCGCTGACAGTGTGAGCAACAAACGTTTAGTTGACAACTTGTTGCAGAGCTCTTCTAGGTTTCCAGATATGAGCTCCGAAACCATAAAAGTTGAACACTGGCGCTGGGCTACCATCTGGAGCCCACAGTTGAAATGAGCCATATCTCCAAAACTAGAAGAACTAGAAAAAAATTGTCAACTACCACAAAAGAGCTGACAGGGTGAGCAACAAATTGTTAGTTGACACTTTTACCCTAGCTGTTCTAGTTTTCCAGATATGAGGGCCAAAGAGGCACTTCCGGCAAGCCCATTGGCTAGTCTTTCAGATTGCAGATTTCAGCCCCCATATCTTGAAAACCAGCAGAGCAAAAAGTTGTCCATTGTCACAATATAGTCTACAACTCAAAGAACACTTTATCAGTTGACAACTTTCTCCCATCTCTTCTAGGTTTCAAGATCTAGACCCCTAAACTTGAAACTTGAAACTCCTAACTCCAACTCACTCAAATACGGCGAATAGTTGGCGCTAGTCGTTGTCGTCGAAGGCGTCACATTGTTGTGCGCATAACCGTACGTCTTCCGAACGCCGTTTCCATTCGGCGTTCCAGACGACGTCGCCGATCCTGTCGATTTTGTTGTTGTCGTCGTCGACGCGTGGATTCCTGGCGACGTCGAGGTGCATGCCTGTGTGGAATTTGGAATTATCGACTGATTGATTGATTGATTGGCAGAGAGAGAGAGAGAAGAGAGTTGGAGTGTGTGCTCTTTTTGTTTGTCAAGTGCCTCCTCTCTCTCTCTCGTGAAAGAGGAAGGACAACTAATTGACTAATTGACACTTTTCACCCATCATCCCCTATTCATACAATTTTCAGTCATAGAAAATAAGAACAAGCTGGAAAACGCGAACAAACCTGTCGATTGAACCTCTTTATCGTCTCGGCAATATCGATTTTGCCGGGCGCACCCGTCGCATTGACACGAAACGAGACCGAATTGCCGATGGGCATTCACGCAACTCAATGGGGTGTCTTCCAGCCAACCAACCAGTCAATTTCAGCCCAATTAGCGGGCGGTCTTATAGTTAGGAGGGAAGGAGGTAGGAGGCGATGGGGGGAAGGGGAAGGGAAAGGGGGGAAAAGGTAGAGCGTCTCTCTTCTAGAGCTCTCAACGCAAAAGCGCTCTCCCTCCCCAGTGGAGAGCAGAGAAGACAGCTTGTATGCTTTCTCTCTCTCTTCCTCTCTTACTGTATTCTCTCTCTCTCTCTCTCTTTCCGCGATCACCGAGAAAGAGAGAGAAAAGAGAGAGAAACGAAAGGAGGACCGATAATCCGTGAGATGAGAAGAACCGGACTAGGCGCGCGGGCGCTCGCAACTGCGCTGCGCCATTGGAATGGAGGGAGAGAGAGAGTAAGTGGCCTTGTTTTGCGCGGGCGCATACAATGTCTCGCGGCGCGGCTTGTTCTTATTTTCTTATTTCTTATACTATTATCCCCCGCGCCGGGGCGATTTTTGGGTTTTTTGGAAAAAGATTGGAAATTTGGACTTGGACCTAACTTTAGTGCAAATTCAATAAGTCCAATGGATAGTTCAGGTTGTGAGGAGTTCAAAAATACCCCAACCTGACTGTTTTCGACTTTTTTGAAGCGAGATATAATTTTTTGAAACAAAAATTGAAAAATAAAAAAATAATTTTTGGACTTAGCTTTAGTGCAAACTCAATAAGTGCAATGGACAGTTCAAATTGTGAGGAGTTCAAAAATACCCCAGCCTGACTGTTTTCGACCTTTTTGAAGCGAGATATGATTTTTTGAAACAAAAATTGAAAAATAAAAAAATAATTTTTGGACTTAGCTTTAGTGCAAACTCAATAAGTGCAATGGATAGTTCAAATTGTGAGGAGTTCAAAAATACCCCAGCCTGACTGTTTTAAATTTTTTTGAAGCGAGATATGATTTTTTGAAACAAAAATTGGAAAACATTTTTTTGTTATTTTTCTCGCATTTTTCCCTAAAAACCCGATTTTCTATGGTCAATTAGTGATAGTTCATTTTAAAAAAACACCCCCCTTTACCCCCGTGCTTCCATGCGTGGGTGCTCTTCTCTAGAGTACTGTGTCAATAGGAACAGGAGCATCAACAGCAGTTAGGGGGGAAGAAAAGAGATAAAAATAGTATTCTTCTTCTTCTTTTTTAAAATACTTTTTACACCTTGTGCCTTGGTGTCAGGCCATCAAATAAGCGGCTCTCCCCTCTCTAGGTCACTATTATCACGGAATAAAATGGGGAATAAGTAAAACACAGCTGCTGTTGTGCACATCAAAAAAGTTGGTGGTTGGTGGTAGTTGGAGAGTAAAATCAATAAAAATATGTATGAGGGGGAAAGGTTCCTAGGCTTAAAGTAGAAAAGGGCCAAGCGAAAGGGGTCTATCTTGAAGGGCCAGGCTTGAAGACCAAAACTTAGTGGGCCAGGCTTACCTTCAAGTTTGAGGGGCTAGCTTGAAGTCCGTCCCGTAAAGATTGAAGGCCTATAGCTAAAAACTTATCGTAAATGGGTCAGATGGGCCTTAAAGGCCTAGAGTGACACTGTTAAAGCTTAGGCTCAATTGGATGGCTAGAGTTAAGAGACAAGCCTGAAGGCGCAAAGGTTGAAGGTCAAAATTGAGGACCAAGATCTGAAGGCCATAGTTAAGGGTTTAGGTGGAAGTGCTAATTGAAAGGCTTAGAATCGAAGAGTCAAACGGGTCAAAACTACAACCCAAGGTTTTTCGTAAGAGAGCCAAGCTCAAAGGACTAAGCTTGAGGCCAAGCTTAAAGCCATTCTTAAGGCCAATCCACAAGGCCCAATCTTCGAGGGCCAATATTGTGGGTCAAAGCTAAGAGCCAAGCTTAAGGCGAAGCCAAAAGGGTCAATCTTTGAGGGTCTACATTGTGTGTTGCGGACCAAAGTTAAGGACAACGTTTGAAGGGTAAAGTTTACGGTAAAACCACAAGGCCCAATTTTCGAGGACCGATATTGCGGACCGAAGCTTAGGACCAAGTTTGAAGGGTCAGAGACCCGAAATTGAGGACCAAGGATCATTTTTCAGGGTTCTTGACTTTTTCCTTTTTTCACTTTGTATGTAATTTTTTCAGTCGTTTCACGCAATTTTTGAAAATCGAAAAAGCTCACCATGCTCGGAGTCCAACTCTTCTCGTCGCAACTCTCCTGTGTGCCGTAGTAGATCGCCTCTTTGCTGAGGCGCTGTTGTCGAAGCGACGGGGCCGATGATTCGCTGAAAATGGGTGGAAATGAGAAGATGAGGGGTTTAACTGGAAAACTAGAAGACCGGCGAGAAAGTTGTCAACAGACACTTTGTTGCTCGCATTGTCAGCTTCATTTTGATAGTTGACAACTTTTTGTCAGGTCGCTTAGTTTTTGAGATATGCACCCTTTTTGGTTCCCCTACTCAAGACTTGGCTAGTACGACGTTAGACGGCGACGACTACACCAGAAAAACGAATTCACATTCAGAATGCGTGGAGAGTGGGGGGGGGGGGGGGCGATCGCGAGGACACAAATACACATAAATACACACACACACATCGTCCGATACAATGGAATCGAACGAGAGAATAAGCCATGCGCCTTTAAAATCAAAAGGGGGTGGTGTAAAAGGATGGTGGTAACCGGTTTTCGATCATTTTGTGGTAGTGTGTGTGTGGGCTCACTTGCTGGAGCTCAACACACACTGGCCCAGGCGGTTTTCAAGAGTATCGAATTACGCGCCGCCTTTCCGCGCGCTCGCGCCGTGTGTGTGTATACCGCGCGGAAAGGGGAGCGAAACTCAAAGTGCACTGGAGCGCGTTTGCATTGCACACCCCGTATAAACCGTTCCATTCCAGATGCAAATGCGCTCCATGGCACACTCTCTGGACAAAGATCCTTGTGGGCTAGCGCTCAAGTGAGAGTGAGTGTTATCGATATGTCAGATCAAAGTGACTGACAGGTGTGGTGAGCAGCGGCTCTCTTTTTGAGTCGGGCGAGTGAGAAGAAAGATCGGATTACACAGTTATTGATTGATCAGGTGATCTGGCCTGGCTACTGTTTGCTTTTTACTCAAGAGAACCGAGCTGGACACAAAGAAAGCGGGGTTTCGATTTTTGATCTACCAGTAAGCCAAGATGTAGATCAAAAGAGTGAAATGTTAGATTTGATCTACCAGTCACCCAGGAAGTAGATCAAAACCACCAGGGTTGTTAGTTTTGATCTACCACCCACCCAAGAAGTAGATCAAACGCAGAAGCGGCAGGTTGTTAGTTTTAAGTTTTGATCTACAAATGGTGGAGACAGACTGGTTCCAACCTCCCGAGCGACCGATAATTGGTGGTCGACACCATAATTACCCCCCCCCCCCCTTTCCATTTTCGAATTCCTCCTCACTTTGTCCGTTTCGTTCCGTTCTGTACAAAATGTTCATATATGACTCAGTATACATGTCAAAAAAAGCAACATAACTCAAATTTATATTTGATACGTGTTTGCCCTCAACCCCCTCCCCCCCTTTACTATTAGTTCGAAGGAGGGGGAGGTGGAGGTGAGAATGTTTTATGCATGTGTACATATCGAATGTGAGAGGACGCCGAAAAAAAGGTGAAGAAAAGGGAAAAGTGGGCTTTTCCTGTAGTTATCGCAGAGAGAGAGAGAGAACGTTTTCAAAAGTTCTCTATGAGGGTTCGAGGTTGGCGGAAGGCGTGCCAGGACACTTTTGGGCTAGAGGTCCTGGCTAAACCCTAGGCCGTTTGGATTGAAGGTGGTCTAGCCAATAGGTGGTTCAAATGCTGGGGCGTTCGGACCTTTTGGGTTTACACTCAAGGCTTTGAGATTAGCAGGGCCAGCAAGCACGAAGGCCAAGGGGTTCAGGCTTAGGCCTTTTGGAGTCGAGGCCCAGGGGCCCTATAGGGGTCCTATGTATTTAAGGTTCTCGCTTCTTCAAAAGGTATAGAATCTGACGGTTTTAAGCGACTTATCTATTTTAAGTAAGACAGGGGCGGTGGCCTTAGGCTTAGGGCCTTAGAGTTGGAAGTCCAGCAGACCCAAAGTCCAAGAGATTCAGAACTTTTGAATTAAAGGCGCAAGACTCTATTGGGCAGGGTTTGTGCGTATTTCAGTATTTCAGGCCCTGGTGTCAAATTGTATAGAATCTTTTGTTGTTTAAGGTTATTATCCCTGTTTGGAAGAAGGAGAGAGGGTAAGCAAGCAAAAAGGGATTAAGGATGTCTTTGGAAGCCTTGACACCCTTATAAGGTTCACATTTCAAGCTCTAGCGATGTAAGGAACCGCGGTTTTAGGTCGAATCTTAGAAGTTAAGAAACGATTTCAGATGGTCCATATTCCAGGGACTCAGGCTCTAGTGTTGGTTCAGGGTCAATCTACAGAAGAACATACCGTATCCGTCTCGCGGGCACCACATTCCGGGCGGTACGAACGACATTCGTCGTGCCGTACTTATCGGCCACCCACGGTCCGACAGCGAATTTCAGCATTCGACTTCTTGATGCGCGGTACAGAAAAACGTCTATCACAACGCGACGTTTATCGAGCGATAGAAATAGAGAAGGAGAGGGCGAGAGGGGGTGGTGTGTGGTATGTATGAGCTCGTGGACCCCCCGGGAGGAGGGCTCCGACGAATTTACAGCTGCTCCTGCTGTGCTCTCGGAGAGAAAGCGGGGACCCGAGAAGAGACGCAGACATGCACACAAAAAGTGGGCGTGGCTTAATTGTGTGTGTGTGTGTGCTCGTGTCAATCAGATGGGTCGGCGGCGACGCTTGCTTTGCACACAGAGAGGAAGAGGAAGAAAGGAAGACAAAAACACTGATTGTGTGGTGGAAGAAGACGTCAGCTGTGTTGTTGTATAGTGTTAAAATGAAATCAAATGCAAAGTGTTGATGATGAATCTAGACCCCCCCCCCCTTAGACCCACACAAAAACAAACATGTTCTTTCTTTCTTACTGTGTGACATCTACCTTGGCGTGACGTAACAGTGCTAACGCCCGCTTCCATCTAGCCTAATTAGCTAGAGCAATTAGGTATGCATTATATGGATTCTAAATCCGTGCGGGTTGTTTACCTGCTCTGTTTTGACCTTCCACCCTCTTTCTCTCCCTTTCTCACACGGATTATGTTGCCGTTTCCCCCCTTTTTAGGGATATAGGGGGGTCCTAGGAAAGGGGAAATTGAATACCCCTCCACCGATTCAATATAAGGGGGGGGGGGGGGGGGGGGGTCCAGAGACCAGAGGTCCCGCAAAGAGAGAGGGAGAGGGGAGAGGAGGCAATGTTGTTTTCTTCTTCCGATTTCCGCTTTACACTGAACCACCACAGAGCGAGGGTGTTCGAGATGGGGGCCCAGCCCCCATCATCAAATGTTTTGGAAGGTAGGGGTCTCGGCGCTTAGGTACAGATTTATATAAGGTTGGCTTTGTATTTAGGGAGGAGGGGGTTCATGGTGAACCCCTGGAACGTTCCTATAAGTTCTGCGACATTTGGTCGTATTTTCAGAAAAGAGGGGTTTCAAGGTAAGCCCCAGGGTCCCTTAACACTGCCTTTAACGGTTAGATCCTGAGTTGTTAGACTGATAATTGGAGCGTTAAGGGTTCAAGCTTTACACTGTGCCAGGGTCCAGTCATGGGTTTTGTGAGGGTTCCCATTGAATCTGTCTTCAGCGCTTTGGTTCTGATCCGTCACATTAATTGAAGGTTCAGGATGAAGTCCCGAAGTTCACTTAATTGGAACACAAGTTTGCAAAATGTGCAGAGGTCAGTAGGTGTTCCCTTTAATGCTTATTAGCTCCTGGTCCATTAAACAGATTCTCTGGAGGGTGGAGGCTCAGTTTTTCAAGGGGCCCAGTCTTTCACTGGGGAGTCCTTTAGGTTTTGCAGTTAGCGCTCAACTCCTGGAGGGTCCAAGTTTGCCACTGCGAGGGGTCCAGCATTTAACTAAGGGTTCCCATCGGTTCTGCCTATAGATCATAGTCTGGCCTCAAGACCTGGATCCTTGACCATCTTAAAAGGCTGATTTGATACTAGTAATAAGGACCCCCCCCCCTTGGGGTGGGTGCTCATTGGATTTCCGCGTGTTGTTGCACTTTCACATCTTCTTTATTTTGTGTCACTACACTTTACGATAGTAGACCTCCCTCCTCCCCCTCTTTCTCTCCCAAGGGACATATACATATCTACACATGTTTCTTTTTTCTCTTCACGAAAACTAACCGAAACGCCCGTGGCGGCACTTTTTCGTCGAAATGCTCGCCGGCTCCTCCTCCTCCTCCGGATGACGTGGCAGAAGCGCGAACGGCTCCCTCTTGACACGTGGCAACTGTCGCCGTCCACACGTTCACACATAGTCCTTTCAGCTTCAGACACGCTTTTCCAACGAACGCCGGCACTTCCATACGGGTTTTCCTCTCTCTATCTCTCTCACTCTCTCTCGTTCGAGTGTGATCTTCGTCGCTATTTCGTTTCGTTCACTGTTCACGTGTACATGTACATGTACAGATTGGGGAGATGGGATTCGATGTGAGAATGTTGGGGACGAGAGACGCTGTAGAAAAAGAAAGAAACAGCATGGATGATTGAGAAGAGAAGAAGGAAGAAAAAAAAAAGATTTGTGATGGGTGGGAATCGAACCAGCGGCCATGCGGACAAAAAGCGCGCGCACTGCCACTGCGCCACGGGTGACACGTGAGCGCCTGGGCGAAAGGGTGGTGATAAAGGCGCGTCGCGCAGGCCGAAAAAACGCGGAAAAACGGAGCTATCAGCGTCAAAAACAGAGATAAAGGGGGTCGACAAAAAAAAACACACAATTCATGTTTTCTGTAGGTTTTCGGTTTTTGGCTATTCGGTATTCGCGCACGCCCGCGCGCACCTCTGTTTGTGTTTGACGCAATGCTGCCGCCGTGTTCAGGGTCATTTCTTCTATTCCTCCCTCTATTTCTACTACCCTAAAAAGAATAAATGAATGAATGAACGAATCGAATAGGTATTGGATTGAATTGGTTTGAATCGAATCGAATCGATGTGGGGAGAGAACGGTTTTGGCGCCGCTTGACTCAAATTTAAAGATGAATATAAAGATGAAAACGAAACTATAACAGTAAGAAGAGGTCAATTGCCACCACAAGTTTTAAGTGAGTGACAGAAGAAATTCAATGCGAAAATGAAAATGACCTAAAAAGCCCAGCGCCGCGGCGCGCGCGCGCACACGTCTTCATCTTCTTCAGCGGTAAAGCCGACGGCGTTACGGCGGCGGCGTTACAAAAGAAGTTTATTTGTGGGGGGGGGAGGAGTAGAAGACGTTGACGACGCCGTCGCAAAAGCAGAATCGTAGAAAAATGCGCGAATTGTATTGTGAATTGTGAACGAAACTAGCG
Source organism: Caenorhabditis afra (assembly GCA_963570955.1). Taxonomy (NCBI): domain Eukaryota; kingdom Metazoa; phylum Nematoda; class Chromadorea; order Rhabditida; family Rhabditidae; genus Caenorhabditis; species Caenorhabditis afra. Next base: position 7,786,118 of record OY751534.1, read on the forward strand.
CGACTAATTGTTGGATAGATATATAGTTTTGGGTATAGAGGGGGGAACTGGAGAACTAGACCTAATGGTAGGTATAGTGCAAAGCTTTAGGTTTATGTTTTACGAAACAAAAAATTAGCGAAAATTGCGAAATATCGATTCAAATGCGCTCTTCGCCGTTCTTATCACCGCCCGCAATGCGCTGCTGTTCAACACGCACGGGTGGCGCAGTGGCGCAAGGCGCTGTTTTTGAGTCTGAACGCACCGGCAGGTTCGATTCCTCTCGGGCGAAAAAAAAAGGCAACGAGGAGGTGGGGAGAAGATTAACGAACGACGACCTCTTGTGACGACGACGACGACGACGAAAATTGAGGGACAAACTGGTTTTGGTTTGGACTTGTTGTTTTGTCACATTTTCTTATTTCTCTTGTGAGGATGAGGTTGTGAGGGGGGCAAGGAAGGGAAAGGGGCACAAAAATGATCGAAAAGACCGGTGGTGGCTCGGCGGAATCGGACGCTTCGCTGCTTCCGGTTCACGACGAGCACCCCCTTCGGAGATATGACAGGGGGGGGGGGGGGGGCACTAAAAATGTTGATAGTGACAGCTCTCTTTCTCTCTCTCCCATTAGTGTATCTCTATCTCATTGGTGGGGGGAGGCAAACAAAAAGCTCCCCCCGACGCACTGATCTTGATATCCTCCCCCCATTCCGGATCAGATCGGATATTGGATTGAGGCGCGGGGGGCAGGGAATGCGAGAAAATTGGACAAAATTTCGATTTGGGCGGAAGGTTGTTGGGTTGGGTTGGGGGGCAGGAACATGGGGGTGTTTGTGCAATTGCTCCCCCCTCCCCCCAGAACCGAGGGCAAACATCCATTATATTTCGATTTTATTTACCAATTGTGATGTCTTTGTCCGGTCACACGGACTTTCTTTTGAATAGGCAAGGCGGGAAATAGTGCTTGCTGATTATCAATGATAGAGTTTTTCGATTTGGAGATGTGGGTCCTGGACTAGACCCATACCAAGGTTGTGGGCTGTATCTTGAAAACTAGCAAAGGTAGAAGGAAGGTGTCAACTATGAAAATAAAGTTGAAAGTGTAAGGAACAAATTGTTAGTTGACACTTTTCCTCTAGCTCTTCTAGTTCCCGAGATATTCGGCTTAAAATTCAAATACCAAGCTGAACTGGGCTAATGCGCCCTATTCGTAATAAACTGCCTTAAATCGTTCAGATTACCCATTTGAACCATTTTTGTCCAAATATTGCACATTTTAATATGTAGCTAAAATTAAAGCATATGTAGGAATAGCTCCGACTCTGAAGTTTCCGAAAAATGGGTCATTAACCTAGATGTGTAATTTTGGCAGAGGGATCACTTTATTGTGCCGTATCTTGAAAACAGGTGGAGCTGGAAAAAAGTGCTCCACTATCAAAATATAGTTGGCAATGTAAGCAACAAATTGTCAGTTGACACTTTTTTCCCAGCTCCTCTAGTTTTCAAGCTAACTGCCGGGAAAGGATTAGGATCAGGCTTTGAAGGTCCAGACTGATGGGGGAATTAGTTTTTTTTGCTTTGTTTTGTTATCTTTTCGCATAGACAAGATGATTGATATTGTGAGGATAGGAGAGGGGGGGGGGGTCTAGAACTGGTTAGATTAGTTAGACCCCCCCCCCCCTCCCCACCATTTAGCATTTGTTATCATTTTATCATTCTCATTGGTTCAACGATCAACACGATAAACGCTCACTGGCAGTGTCGGACAAGTAATACGAAACACACGGACAACTGATATATGCAATCTTTGGACTCTAGAGTATAGACTAGATGAGCCATAAGCTATGAGTCAATGTGCTCAGCTTTTGAGCTCAAAATGACTACTATGTGGAACACCCACTTAGCTCAGCTTGAAAGTTTAGTGGGATAGTGCTCGCGGAGCCCAAAGTGCAGATGACCCACCTATCGGTCGCGTAGTCCCGATGACGTCGTGGCGAGAGCGGTGTGGTGATTGGCGCGCAGACGACGGCGCCGTCCGACGCGTAGCCGAGAGCGTCCGAAGAGTCGGTGTCGTGACGTGCCGACGAGAGAAGACGACGTGCGAGCAGCTGGCCACTGTGACAAGAACGACAAATAGTGAGAAGGGGGAGTGCCATAGTTTGCAATGGAGCGCATTTGCGTGCAAGGTAGGTTATATCTCGAGAACCCGAATAGCTGGGGGAAAACTGTCAACTGACAATTTGCCCCTTACAATGTCGGCTACATTTTACTAGTTGACACTTTTCAGCCACCTCTTCTAGTTTTCGAGATAGACCGATAGACAGGGAAGACCCACCTGGACGGCAGTTCCGGCGAGTCGGTGGTCGTTGTGTTCGTGTAACGTGACGAGTCGATCGATCGAGTGTTACCCGAGAATGTGGAGCGCAGAAATGAGTTTTTCGAGAGCGAACGATGAAAACTGCGATGACCGACGTTGGCGGTCTTCCGATTCTCGATCTCTTCCAGCGTCTGGTACTCGGTCCGGCCGCTGTATCGGAATTTCGAGCCAAAGTTGAACACTTTTCGCGTCGGCGTCTTTGGCGGCGTTTTTAGACGGAAAAACGTGTGCTGCTCGATACAACACTTCCAGAGCAGTTTGCAGATTTTCGCGGAGACTATGTTGAAGATCATTATTGTCTCGTTCTGAAGGTACGCAAATGTTAGGTTAGTCATATCTTGAGATGGAGAAGAGTTCGGGAGAAGGTGTTAACAATCAAAATGTAGCTGACAGTGTAAGGAACAATTTGTTAGTTGACACTTTTCTCCTAGCTCTTCTAGTTTCCAAGATATGGGGCCTTGATGGTAGAGGCAAATCTCGAGAACTAGCAGAGATAACAAAAAGTTGACAACTATCAAAATGTAGTTTATAGAATAAGAAACAAATTAATAGTTGACAATTTTTCACTAGCTCCGTTGGTTCCAAAGATACGCCCCTGTAACGACGAAAGGCGAGGGGCCAGGAAAGACCCGCCCCCTTGAGGCCCTTTTTTTTAAAATGAGCCTTATCTCAAAACTGGGACAGTCTAGTAAAAAGTTAAAAACTATCAAATTTAACCTAGTAAGGAAAACAAGGAGCACCATGTTGGTAGTTACTTTCCCTCTAGCTCCCTTGGTTTTTAAGACATGAAGTTTGAAACATTGAGACCATTAAGGCCCTGATTCAAAATGAGCCATATCTTAAAACTGGGACAGTCTAGAAAAAAGTTGTCAACTACTCAAATGTAGCTGACAATGAGATAACAAAATAGTTAATTGACACTTTTTCTCTAGCTTCCTTGGTTTTCAAGATATGCACCTTGGAAGTCAAGAAGTCGAGAAGCTGAGCTGGACCGTCCGCAGGACCTTCCCCAAAAATGAGCCATAACTCGAAAAAGAGCAGGGATCTCCCCTAGTTCTCTAAAAAAAAACCCAAAAATGCTCATGCTCACCACTCCGTCCTCATTGGCGACGAGCACTTGAAACTGTTTCTTCTTGAAGCTCAGTTTTCGGATTCGCGACCACGCGTACTCGTTCATCTTCATTCCGTCGTGAAAAACTTTGATGCCGACGGCGCCGACGCCGATTTCGATGGGAAGATGGTTGGCGTCACGACCGTCGTACACGTCCATTCCGTACATTTCGAGCCGACGCGCGTGCTCCAGAAAGTTCTGTTCGGCAATGTCCGGTGTTTGGGCGCTGGAGAATGGAACAATTTTTGTGGTGATGCGAATGCAAGACAAACCCTAAGCTCCGCCCATTTTCATATGGCCAAGGATTGAAGTTGGGACACCGGAAAGCCTAGCTCTTAAGCTCCACCCCTTTTTGAGGGCAGACAGTAATTAGCGCGATTATAAGGTCAACGTCGATTAGGATCAAAGGATTTGGGCTAGTCTAACCCTCAATCTTTAGGCTCCGCCCATTTTGATAGCCAGACAGTAATTAGCGCAATTCAGAGATCCTCGTGGACTAGAATAGCAGGGTTTGAGCTTCCAAGCCACGCCCCTGGGCTCACCATTGACATATAAGCTCCGCACATTTTTGGAAAGCTAGACAGTAATAAACGCACTTTAAAGGGCAAAATGGCCTAAGGTCGAGGCCGTAATTAGCACAACTGAAAGACCCAACAGTCGTGGCCTAAGATAATATGACGTAAAGTCAAGCATTTGAGTTTCTAGGCCACGTCCCTGTTTGTCTTTAAGCTCAGCGCAACTCATAGGCCCAAATGACCTAAGCTCGAGACTTTGAATTTCTAGGCCACGTCCCCGTTTTACCTTAAGCCCAGCGCAACTAAAAGATGGCCAAATGGCCTAATCTCGAGACTTTGGGTTTCTAGGCCACCGCCGCCCAAACTCACACATGCAACTGATGCAACTCGGCGACGCGGTCCGAAAAATCGTCGGGCAACGTGGCGAACTGTATCTTGTAACACAGGCACGTCCTTGCCGCCCCGTGCGTCTTCTCCTCGAAATCGCCGACCTCCGCCTGCACCACATAGCTGGCCAACAACGCCAGCGATCCCTCGTTGCACGGCAACCGTCCCTCCTCGAGATTCTGTCGCACCTGCTGATAGAACTGGAAGCGTGTGAACTCGTCGCGTAGCCGATTCGGATCGCGAACATAGAATTTGACGCGAAAGAAGAGGTGGTACGGCGGGCACACCATCTGCTTCCGGAGACACTTTGACGGGTCGAGCCATCGCTTCTGATGGTTCGCCGACGAGTCGACGGCGATGAAGATGAGGCCGAAATAGTCTTTTTCGATGATTTCCAGATAGTTGAACACCTTCTCGAGCAGCACGACGCCCAGCGAGTTTTTCTGAAGTTGGATGGATTGCGAAATATCTCGACAACTAGAGGAGGTAGCCAAAAAGTGTCAACCACAAAAATGGTCGTCATGATGTGAGGAACAACTTGTTAGTTGACACTTTTTCCCTAGCTCCTCTAGTTTTCGAGAAAAACAAGGAAGACCAACCTCAATCTCAAACTGATAGTTGGTGGCGTCGAGAAACGTGACAGTGCACCGAATATGATTCGGTGACGGCGTTTTGACGGTCACGTGACCGATCGCCTCACTTCTCTGCACATCGTAGCTGTGTGTTGTCGAGCCGAGACGCATTTCGTCTATACCACCACCACCACTACTATACCAGTGCCATCTGTAAGGAGGGGCGAAATTGGGGACGGGGACGGGATGAGAGAAAACAAAAGGGGGGTGTTCGGGAGGAAACAACAAAAAACGAGGGGAAGAAGACGATGAGAAAAAGAGGGGAAGTAGAAAAAAAACCAATTTGCTTTGGGGAGGAAGGCAACCAGCTTAAAGGGGGTCGGTCGGCGGAAAAAAGAGTGAGAGAGTAGCCAATTTATATAGTTTTTTGTCTGCCCCCCGTTTCCTCTTTTCTTCTAGAAGAAGAGCCGCCAGTTCTTAAGGAGGGCCGAGATGGAAAACAGATGATGAAGAAGAAGAAGAAGTGCAACATGATGCGCTTCGCTCTTTCCGATAGATGGGGGTCACTTAGGAGAGGGGGTCCGCGGAGGGAGGCAAAGATTTATGTATGTATCAAGTTTACCCCCCCCCCCCCCCCTTTTCTCCCATTAGGTTCTTGTTACTATGTATGTAGTAGCAGTTTGGGTGGTAGTTGTGGTAGTGCCACGTCATGTGCTCAACTACTGTGTTCAACTATGAGAAGGTAGTGCCACGTCATGTTCAACTATGGGAAGGTAGTGCCATGTCACGAGATTGGTAGGTACTAAATACATCTTGTTGCGGGGTAGTGCCACGTCATGTGATTGAGTTACCTACTGTCTGTTTTTAACTACGAGAAGGTAGTGCCACGTCATTTTCTACAGCTATCATTACTGCTACATGGCTATACAGATGTAATGCCACGTCTTACAAAACATAGTGCCGTGCCATTTTTTCAAAGGTTTTCCAAATGTTGAACTATGAAAAGGTAGTGCCACGTCATGCCACATGGCTCCACGAGACGAAAGAGAGACGCAATGACAGCCACGGAGCTCAATTAGGCATCTCAATCAAGTGGAGGGGAAGGGCTCAAACGGAGAGCCAACGAGCCGCTGTCTCCCGGAGCAACTCTTGCTCTCTCTCTCTCTATCTTTTCGGGGGCTCTTTTCGGTGGGCTCTTTCTTCCACTTTTCACTCTCTCTAGTGGCTCCGGAGGAAGATGAAGATGGAAAGGAAAGAAGATGAAGAAGAAGGCGTAATGAGGTGAGAGTGCTTTCAAAAAGATTTTCTTCACCCCGTTTTCCGTTAAAGGGGGTGGACATGAGAAATGAGGGAAGACAAAACGAGTGAGCGTAGGGAAAATAATGAGAAAATCGTGTCACGTGACCGGGGGAGAAGAGGGCCGTTCTCAATCAAGAAAGCACTCACTATTAGAAGACGCGCGCCAAAAAGCGGATTATAGAGATGTATGTCGAAATTAGAAGGGAAACGCATGGGAGGAGGAGGAGAAAGCGCCCGCGCGCGCGCTTATGATATAATTGAATGATGTGGTTAAAGGGGGTGGAAACGAAGAGAGAGAAGTGCCAGTAATTGAGAGAGAGAGAGAGAGAAAGGAAAGGCGCAATTGGTGGGGGGGGGGGGGGGGGTAAGCTTGGCAAGGGGTCCAAGATAGCAGTTAACTGGAATAGGGGATCTGAGATTTTGCTTCATTGATAAGTGTTGCGCATAACAATAAGGGGAAGGGGGGGGGGGTCTTGAATAGGCTAGTTTTGACACAAGGAGAAGTGAAAAATGGTTTTACTATACAGGAATAGGAGATTATCCTTTGGTCCAAGTGTGGGGTCCAAGTGTCTTAGACAGGAGATCTAAGATACCATAAAACCTGTATTAGACCGGTACCTCTAATAGATCGGCACCCAAAACCCCCGAAATCGTAAGGGTCCCCCCTGTGAATTTTCAAAATTTCATTTTAATATCAGTGGGTTGAAAATTAGACCCCGGCATGCCCTCGTTCTAATACAGGTTTTACGGTAGGTATTATAGTAAGTTGGTAATGGGGTCCAGTCAGGTTACAGAGGATTAAGGGGGGGGGGGGCTTTTGATTGAGCTACAGGTACGTACCCAAAACGTCACTTTTTGTTCAGACACTTTTCTAGTTTGATAGGAGATCTAAGATCTAAGATCTAAGATAGGTCGTTTGGTAAAGGGGTTGAGGTCAGGTTACAGAGGATTAGTGGTTGGGGGGGGGGGGGGGGTCTTAATTAGAAGGAGTTTGATGGGTCTGGAAGGTGAAGGAGTCCAATCTTCTAATTTAAGGCTTTCGATTAAGCAAGCTAGGTGCTAACCGAAAAGGCCACCTTCCGTTTGTTTAGGCACGTTCCTAGGAAGATAGGAGATCTAAGATAGGTTCCGTAAAACCTGTATTAGGGGCGGAACCTAAAACCCCAAAAAAATAGAGCTGCTCTAATACGGGTTTTGCGGAAGGGTGGTAGTGGGGTAAAGGGGGGTCTTAGACAGGAGGTAGTGGTGTCTAGACTTTAGAGAAATTCTAGAAGAGGGGGGCTATTAGTAGGTGTTGTGAACACGCAAAGAACGTTAGGAGTCCCGTGGAACCGAGAGAACTACATTGTGAAGACTGGGGCCCGAAAGGAGAGAGAAGAGAAAAGAGCACACTTGCTCACTCACACACACAAGCACATAGAGAGTTGTGAAGCTTGCTCTCCAAGAGAGAGAGAGAGAGAGAGCTCTTTCTTCCTCTTTTCGCGCGGAAACATATCCATTCTGAGAAAAGAGCTTTTTCCCTTCTTCACGCCTTCTTCTTTTCCGCTTCCTCTCCCCCCTCCGCCGCTCTCGATTCTTCTTTAGAGCGAGTAAGGAGAGTGAAGAAGGTCAAATTGTGAATATGAAATGAGAAAGAACCCCCTTCCGCAAAATTTGGGTCGTTTTGGAAAAATGGAGAGAGGGAAAGGGAAATCCCTTGAGACCATTTTGCGAGTCAAACACGCCGTAAAAAGGGGAGAGTGGGGGGATCAGTTCTTCTAACCACCCCCCCCCCCCCCCCTTAAGCGGAATGATGTATCGATGGTTTCGGCGGGCGAGCAACGAAGAAGAAGTTAAAATGGGAACCAAAGACCGGGTTTTTGTTTCAGTTCAGTTTAGTAGAGCGCATTTGCATTGTGGTGTGACGTAATAGGATATTAGTGGGGCGGAGTTGTCACATCCAATTATGATCTACCAGTCAGCAAGACTGGATTAGAGGATTAAAGCACTAATACCTGGAAAACTAGAAGAGATAGAAAAAAGTAGTCAACTGTGAAAATGTAGCTGACAATACAAGAAACATTTTGGCAATTGACAACTTTTTCCGATCTCTTCCAGTTTTCAAGATAATCGGGATGGTAGACTGAGAACATCATCATCATCAGAAATCGCTCTTCCCACGCCCTTTCATCACGATGATTGGGGGGTCTTATCCGTGAGGATAAGAAGTGAGAAGAACTAATGACGTCCCAAAAGGGTTGACTGAAAGAGAGAGAGAGAAACACTTCAGGAACCACGACACCACTGACATCATGGGAAGGAATTTTTTTTTGGGATGACTTGAACTACTGTTCAAATATAGGGTGGGGGCTAAAATCAAGTAAATAGTGCGATTTTTGGTCAAGGTCAAAAAATAGTCTAATTGGCCTGATTGGGACTGAAATGGGTCTAACTGGTCTGAATCGGTCCAAGATCCTAAAAATGATCATAAACGCCAAAGTTGATCAAAAACATCCAAAGTGGCCTTTATCTGAACTTTAACTGTCTCGATTTAGCCTGATCCGGTCTAAAATGGTCTATTTTGCCCGATTTGACCTGAACCTGACCAAGTAGCCCAGTCTGATTTAAAACAGTCCAGAGGCTCAAGCCCAAATCGTTTGAAAACGGACCAAACTGGCCTGAAACAGTCCAGTTCGGGGCCTAATTGGACAGAACCGTACTGAAACGACAAAATAGGGTCTTTAGTTGGCCTGAAACGGCCCTAATGACCCCCTTTTGGTCTAAAACGGTCAAATCCGGCTCAAAATGGCCCAAATAGCCTTGACTGGCCTGAAATCGTCAGAACAGCTCAAATTGGCCTAAAACGACCCAAATAGCCTTAATCTGGCCTAAAACGATTCAAATAGCCTTAATCTGGCCTAAAACGGGCCAAACCGATCAAATAGAGCCTAGTCTGGCCTAAAACCGTAGGAACAGCTCAATTTGGCCTAAAACGGCCCAATGGCCTTATTCCGGCCTAAAACCGTAAGAGAAGCTCACTTTGGCCTAAAACGACTCAAATAGCCTTAATCTGGCCTAAAGCGGGCCAAACAGCCCAAATAGCCTGAACTGGCCTAAAACTGTCAAAGCAGCTCAATTTGGCCTCAAACACGGTCCAATGGCCTTAATCTGGTCTAAAACCGGCAGAGCAGCTCAGTGTGGTCTAAAATGGGCCAAAAGGGCCCAATTTGGCCTAAGCGGGCCCAATGGCCTTCTTCTGGCCTGAAATCAAAGAGATACGGGACACATAGCCGAGAACACTTTCGGATGAGGAGATATTTCGGAAAATAGGGACGGAGAGAGTTTTGCTCGTTTTTCTTTTCCACTTCCTGAAGGACGGCCGGCCGGCCAGCCAGCCGGGACCCGGAGCGAAGGAGTGAAAAATGTGTAAAACGAGACTTCGGAGTAATAAAAACGCGCGCCTTGTGCCGCCGATCATCAGGCAAAAAGTTGTGTGTGTGTGTGTTGGAAACGGGGGTAGGAAGAGATAGAACGAGGAAAAGAGCACATGCCGGCTGCTCCGGGGAGCACAAATGAGCAGGAGCAGCAGGAGGAGGAGGAGGAGAGAATGAACATTTTTATGAGATGGGCGTTTCGAGACAACGATTTATTGAGGACCGAGGCGCGTCTCATTTCCGGCAGGTTCTCGATTCATTGGACCCCTAAAATCGTGTCTCGGAAGTATAAAACCCCTAGTGAAAGGATCCAAAGTGCTGGAACCCCTCACTCCGGGGGTCCGAAAAATGGGCACCCCTGAAACGGGGTTTTTCGATTTTAGGGTTCCACGTGGGATTACTGTAGATTTGAGACAAAAAATGAATAGAGAAAGAGATTCGAACCACTCGCGTTGCGGTTGCGTCACGTGTCATGGAAATTTGGGGTTCTGTCATTCCGGACCCCTAAAATCGTGCCTCGAAAGTTTAAAACCCCTAGTAAAAGGGTCCAAAGAACTGGAACCCCTCACTCTGGGGGTCCGGAAAATGGGCACCCCTGGAACGGGGTTTTTCCGTTTTGAAGGAGTTCCACTTGGGACTACTGTAGATTTGAGACAGAAAAACGACTAGATTAGTAAAAAATTATAGACCGGGGGGGGGGGGGTCCAATCAGTAGTGGTAGTGGGGGGGGGGGGGGTGAGTTGAAAAGTGGAGGGGCCGAGAGAAGGGGGATGGGAGACGAGTGTAATAAATTCGCCCGACATTTCGCCGACATTCAGTTGATTGAGTATGTGTGTGAGCCGTCGTCTGGTGGCGAGAGCTATAGTCGAAATTCTCTTTAGCTGTCTTCAAATCGGGGAGAAAAAAGGGAGAGGGGAACAGGTTGTCATCAGCTGGACCAGAGATTTGGACATTGAAGTGACGTCGGGCAAATATTGGCAAGGGATGTGGTAGAGCCATCTGTGACACAAAAGTATGATAAAAACCAGAGGAATCGGCATTTTAGGGGTCCCAAAAACTGGAACCCCAAGGTTGGGGGTTCCAGAATGCTGGACACGTTAATTTTAAGGTTCTATCTGCTGGAATCTTATTTTTGGGATTTCTGACCGCGGAACATTTATTCTAGAGGTTCCCATTTCCTGGACCCCTAGGTTGGCTACAAAAACCTTATTTCAAGGAATTCTGCGTGATGGCCTACTTTTCGAGGGAGTCCGAATAGTTAGACCCCTCAGGGGTTCCAAAATTTCGGGCCCCCTGGTTCGGGAGTTCTGAAAATTGGAACCCCATTCACGGAGTTTTAAGAATCTCTGAGTGCTAGTGAACTATTTCAGGGGTTACAAGTAGTTAGACCCCCTGGATTTGAGGTCCCAGAATTTCGGACCCCTGGTTCAGCGGTTCCAAATACTGGAACCCCTTTCAAAGGGTTTCAGGGACCTCTGAGGGCTAGCGGACTATTCTAGGGGTACCAATTGGCAAGACCTCCTAGATTAGGGGTCCCGGCATCCTGGACCCCCCGATTTAGGGGTTCTAGGTTTGAGGAGCTCAATTCTCAGTAAAAAACGATTCGAGGGACAAAAGTGGGTTGCAGAACCTCCCCACCTATAGTCCAATTGCGCAATCCGTAACACCAGAGAAGGGGGGTACTAAACGATATGGCAACAAAGAGAGAGAGAGAGAGAGAGAGAGAGAGAGAGAGAGAGAGAGAGAGAGAGAGAGAGAGAGAGAGAGAGAGAGAGAGAGAGAGAGAGAGAAAGTGAGTATACACACACATTATTCCGTCCTCCGCATGTTCGTCGAGACACGAAAAGAATAAGAATAAGAGACAACCCCCTTGTCATTCATCCCTCGCTCTCTCATTTTTTTTGTTTGATTTATAAGATTGGACTATTGATATGCGCGCGCGCGCACGCGGACGGCGGCGCCGGAAAAAAAAAAACCGCGAACAAAATGGATTCATGGGAATGGGAACATGGCAACGTTTCTTGTATCTTTATGTATATGTTGTACATAAATGCATAAGCGTGTGTATGTGTACATACATACACACGAATTCATGGCCGAAAACGAAAAGATTTGCATTGAATTACTAATTATTGTGTAATTAGGGGCTAATTAGACACTACATACTCGTTAGGTAACTTCTCCGAAAAGTGGGCGGAGCTTAGATGTTTGCACCAGATTTTATATGAGAAAGTGTTGATCTACAAGTGAAAATTTAAAAAAAAATCGGGTTTTGCTCTACCAAAAAAAAATTTTGATCTACAACTCAAAATTGTGATTTTAACTACGTTTTTACCAGTAAATCATTAAAATCAGGTTTTCCGGGCCGTTTTCATCGAAAATTTTTTTTGATCTACCACAAAATGTTTTTGATCTACAACTCAAAACTTCATTTTTAACTACGTTTTCACTAGGAAACAATGAAAATCAAATTTTCCGGGCAATTCTCAGCGAAACAATTTTTTGATCTACCAAAAAAAAATTTTGATCTACAACCCAAAACTGCGAGTTCAACTACGTTTTCACTAGGAAACCGGTAAAATCAGGTTTTCCGGGCAATTTTCAGCAAAAACATTTTTTGATCTACGAAAAAAATTTTTTGATCTACAACTCAAAAATGTGAGTTCAACTACGTTTTCACTAGGAAACAATAAAATTCAAACTTTCCGGGCGATTATCAGCAAAAAAATTTTTGATCTACCACAAAATGTTTTTGATCTACAACTCAAAACTGCGAATTCAACTACGTTTTCACCAGGAAATCATAAAAGTCAGGTTTTCCGGGCAGTTTTCGCCCGAAAAAAATTTGATCTACAACTCGGAAATGGGGTTTTTTACTACAATTATCACATGTTTTCGCTTAACTAGCATGGAAAATGTGTACAATTTTAGTACATTCATATAGCGGCGGGATTCATAGGGTGGGGATGTCGTCCAACAATAATGATAGTGGAAAGCAGCAGAGAAAGTGAGTAAGGTAAACAACAATAACAAAATTCACAGTTGGACGGATAATAAGGGGGGAGGAGAGAGAGAAACGAGAGAATTGGTTCTCGAATGCAAATCTTCTTCCTCTTCTTCTTATTTCCCCGATCATCGGCTGTAGGAAGAAGAAGGGGGGGGGGGGGGGGTTAGGCAGCGCTCCGCAACATTTGACACACGGGAATTGAGGAAGAGAGAGAGAGAGAGAGTGAGAGGTGCTCAGAGACGCAGACACACTAGCGACCCCCGGCCGCCAAGCGGGTCATTCCCGGGAACATATGGAAACGGGGCGGTGGTGGTGGTGATGATGAGAAGACAGAGACGCAGACACTTGTTTCATAATTTCTACTAAGGGGGGGGGGGTGGTGGTATTATACATTATTCACTGTTTTCGACGGTGTAAGCTTGGCTGTGAGCTCGGTGGATGGTGAATGGGTGAGAGGTGTCAATGGGGTACCACCTACCTATCTAACTATCTGGGTTTTGATCTACATGTTCTGTAGATTAGGGAGTACCTTTGAAACTATCTAAGTTGTGATCTACAACTTCTGTAGATCAGAGACTAATTATCCAACTACCTAGGTTCTGATCTACAACTCCTGCACGTTAGAGACAATGTCTCTGACTATCTACGCTTTGATCTACAACTTACGTGGATTAGGCACTACCAAACTAGACATCTAAGTTTTGATCTACAACTCCTTAGATTAGGAGCTACCTATCTGACTATCTAGATTTTGATCTACAACTCTTTTAGATTAGGTAATAGATATCTAATTGCCTCAATTTTGATCTACAAGTTCTGTAGATTAGATACAAATCCTCCAACAATACAGGTTTTGATCTACAACTAATTTGGAATACTGTCTATCTTTCTAATTGACTATCTTAATTTTGATCTACAAGTTAAGCACCTGGAATAGGGACAGATCGAGAGAGATGAAAGTGAGTCAGCTGTGCGAGCAGCGGGGGGAGTGTGTAACGGACACAAAGAGAGAGATAGGGTAGTGGGGTCACTTTATTGGCTGTTCGGATCGAATTGTTAAACTAATGGTAAACTTTGGCGGCGGATGGAGATTGGTGGGTGCTGGGTGGAGAGGGGGGGGGTCCGAATGAACGGGAAGAGAGAGAGAGAGAAAGAGGTTATCGATAGGTTGGATTGGTGTGGAGTGGAAGGCAGGCTAATGAGTCATAAACAATGCACTTTTGCTCTTCTCTCTTTCTCTTTCTCTGATCGGAAGTTGGAAAGTGAAGAAAGTGGTAGATCAAATGAATGGGGGCAAAGTGGGACCAGCTGTCTAATGGAAACGAGTCAAATCAAATCGAGAAAAAGTAGGTAAAATCATGATAAAGTAGGTCAAACCGAGAAAAAGTAGGTCAAATCAAGGTAAAGTAGGTCAAATCGAGGAAATGTAACTCGAAGTTGGAAAGTGAAAGGAAACATTTTTAAAAACCAGCGACAAATCTAACAGAAGAGGTCAAGCCAAAGAAAAATTGATAAAAGTTGAATTACGAACTTGAAATGTGGAAAAAGTAGGTCAAATATAGAGAAAGTAGGTCAAACTTAGCAAAAGTAGGTCAAATCGAACAAAAGTAGGTCAAACCGAGAAAAAGTAGGTCAAACTTAGCAAAAGTAGGTCAAATCGAACAAAAGTAGGTCAAAGTTAGGGAAAGTAGGTCAAATCGAGAGAAAGTAGGTCACATTGAGGAAAAATAGGTCAAATCTAGAAAAGTAGGTCAAATCTAGAAAAAGTAGGTCAAATCCAGCAAAAGTAGGTCAAATTCAGCAAAAGTAGGTCAAATTCCAGTCTCCATTTCTCCCTTTTCCTCATGATCCCCTTCATCATCACCGTCGCTGTCGTCGTCGTGCAGCACCATTACTGTTTCCCACGCGGAGCAGTCGCCACTAATCCGTACAAACACCGACGTTCTTAAGATCCCACTGCCCCGCGCGCGTAAGTACCCCAACTAATAACAAATAACAAATAACACGCGTTTTTTTTCTCTTCCCTGCTGCTTTAACCCCAACCCCATCGAGTATTTGCTTTTTGAAAGCGGCCCCCCTTTAGCGAAAAAACGAAACGACTTCCTTTTTGAACCGACTGACCACACTCTGACCACGCCCCCCGAAAAACGTTTTTGACCTACCATTGTCTGTTCTGTACTTAGTATTACTCAACGAGACCAACCAGTCGAGAGCAGAGACGATGTGCTCTTTTCGGTGCCTCCTCTTGTTATTTGTTGCCGGTTGGTCTGTCACGGTGTCCACGGACACTCCGTGGTACTATCCGATCATCGAGATACTGCAGGCCAAGTTGGTCGACTTCACTTGCACTCAGGGTAAGGAAGTTCAAACCGTTATATCTCGAAAACTAAAAGAGTTGGGTAGAAGTTGTCAACTAACAAAATGTAGCATGTAACGTGACAAACAATTTCTTAGTTGACACTTTTCCCCCAGCTCTTCTCGTTTTCGAGCTAGCCGCACTTTCAGAATGCACAACGACGCTCGACTGTGACACGGGACTCTCGTGTTTTCACGCGACGACCTACTCGAAAGGGTGCTGTTTGATGGGTAAAATCCAAGTCTGAAACTTGTCTGAAAATCGATTTTTCGCCGTTTTAGCGCTGAAACCGAACGAAACCGGTTGCATGATTGAGGATCAGTGTAAGCAGGCGTGCGAGAGCACCATTTGCGATCGATCGCAATTTCCGTCACGGTGCCTTTGCGAGAAGGGACGCCACTTTTTGTTCAACAAGTGTTGTGAGTTTGACGTCGTTGGAGGGGGGTGGAGAGGAAGTAGGTCAAATTTGAAAATGTAGGTCAAACATGGAAAAAGTATGTCAAATGCGAAGAAGTAGGTCAAATTGGGAAAAGTAGGTCAAATCTAGTGAAAGTAGGTCAAATTTGAAGGTGTAGGACAAACATGGAAAAAGTAGGTCAAATGCGAAGAAGTAGGTCAAATTGGGAAAAGTAGGTCAAATCTAGTGAAAGTAGGTCAAATTTGAAGGTGTAGGTCAAACATGGAAAAAGTATGTCAAATGCGAAGAAGTAGGTCAAATTGGGAAAAGTAGGTCAAATCTAGTGAAAGTAGGTCAAATTTGAAGGTGTAGGTCAAACATGGAAAAAGTAGGTCAAATGTGCAGATGTAGGTCAAATATGGGAAAAGTAGGTCAACTCTAGCAAAAGTAGGTCAAACCTCAAAAAACCGCCTGTTTCCAGGGAAAAAGTGTCCGGATTTCGCGCATCCCGAGCCAATCGTCGATGATCGCGGTTTCAGCCGATGCGAGCTGAAAACCGATCTGAAAACGGCGTTTCAGTATTTGAGACGAAATAAGAGACAATTGCGAAACAATTTTTGCTAATTTGTTTTTTTTTCTGCAATTAAAGAAAAGAAAAAAGAAACAAAAATCCAAAAATCCGTCATTAGAACAGTATTTCTTGTCGGTTTAAAACGCGTCTTAATGGTGCTCATTTCCTTGCTCAACCCAAAATAAATGTATTTATTTTTCAATAAAAATTCAATCATCATCATCATCATCATCATCATCATTATCAAATAAATATAAATATAATAAATATTTAAAAAATTGAGAAGAACAAATTTTTTTAATAAAAAAAATTTTTTGAGTTCAAAAGGATTTGTCAAAGTGGGGGGGGGGGGGGTGGAGCATTTTTTTTTGTTTGAGAAGAGAAAAAACAAATTTGTACCTGTACCGGAGTTATTTGATTTTTTTTTTGTGTGTCGTAAAATAAAAATAAAAATTCTGATGAGATTGATATGAAAAGGGGCGGGGCTAGCGGTGGGGGTGGGGTTTGTGATAGGAAAAAAGAAAAAAGAAAAACAAATAATTTAAAGGGGGTTGGAAAGTAGGGAAAAATAAAGGGGGTCACACCTAAAAAGCGCTCGAAGGTCCGACGGAGCCGAAACCGCCAAAGAGCCCGATGCTGCGCGGACGTGACGGCTGAGCCGACGTCGTCGGATTGGAGACGTTCGACGAGTTGCTGGAGCACTGCGACGGCACACGGGGCGGTTGTTGTTGCTCGGCGGCGGCGGCGGCGGCGGTCAGTGGCTCGCGCGGAAGAGCCAACACGAAGCGGAAGTCGTCCGGAAGGCTCTGGTAGTACGGATCGAGACACTCGACGCCCATCGCGTGGAATAGGGCGAACTCGTCGGTCTGCAACAAAAAAAACAAATAAGTGTGTATTTACAGTGATAGTGAGGGAGGTAGGTCAAATCTAGTCACGTTTGAACTGGTAGATCAACAAATCCTGCACTGATAGGTCAAAAACAGAGTTTGGTAGGTCTAATTCCGGAAACTCCATCAGCAGGGGAATCAACTTAACATTTTGCGAAACTAGGTCAAATATAAAGAAAGTAGGTCAAATATAGCAAAAGTAGGTAAAATCTAGAGAAAGTAGGTAAAATCTAGGAAAAGTGGGTCAAATCTAGAAAAAGTAGGTCAAATCCAGGGAAAGTAGGTAAAATCTAGAGAAAGTAGGTCAAATCTAGGAAAAGTAGGTCAAATCTCGAGAAAGTAGGTCAAATCTAGAGAAAGTAGGTCAAATCTAGAGAAAGTAGGTCAATTCTAGAGAAAGTAGGTCAATTCTAGAGAAAGTAGGTCAAATCTAGAGAAAGTAGGTCAATTCTAGAGCAAGTAGGTCAATTCTAGAGAAAGTAGGTCAATTCTAGAGAAAGTAGGTCAAATCTAGAGAAAGTAGGTCAAATCTAGAGAAAGTAGTCAAAAAAAACTCAAACTGCGCATGAACCCAGTAACTCTAATTGGTAGACCAAAGATAAGATCAAACCGTAATCGTAATTGGTAGGTCAGGTCAAACTATGTCACCATCTCCAAAGTCTAGACTCTAGACCCCTCGGCGAGGATATTGCTCAATCTTGCTCAAAATGGAAAAGATAGAGATCTATTCAAGTACACACATACGCACGCGCACATGTGTAGTGGCGGGGAGGTGAGATTAGGCCACCCCGTTGGAAAATAAAGGGGGGGGGGATTAAGTCAGTTGGTGCAAAAAGTGTGAGGGGGCTCATTTCTCAGGCTTCCCCTCTCCACACACGTCATCAGGGAAGGGGAAACTCACCAATCGGACAATTTTGGCCAACTTGTTCTGCGACCCGCTGCAGTGGTCTTTGAGCGCGTTAATGATCGTACTCTGGACCTGATCGATGAGTGGCTTGTTCGTCAGCAGCAACGTGTTTTGGTCTGGAAACAAGGTGATTATCGATTGATTCTGGTGACGGGTAGTACAAACCATTGTTGCCGGTGAGAAATTGAAGAGCAACAAGAGCCGCGATGGTTTGTGGCTCCCAATCGACGAGCGTCGCAAACGTGTGCCCCTTGGCGGCGATGCATCGCAGCATGTGCTGCAGGTCGGCGGGAAACGCGGCGATGCTGATCAGCTCGCCCGACTCGAACATGACAGTGTCGCGAATCAGATTGTACCGATTCGCGCACCGGATCGCCATGATCGAGAAGAACGAACGGGCGAGTAGCAGCTGAAAATCGTGCGCCGGAATCTCGTTGATTTGCGGCATCGCCAACAGCAACTTTCGGGTCGCCGCCCACTCGGTGTGAAGAATCTGGACGGCGGTGTCGATGTCGAACGGTTGGACGAACTGTCGCGTGACTTGTGTGTTCGAGTTGTCCTCGACCGCTTTTCCCATCAGGGCGAGAAGTGGAAGGGGTGGCGAGGGTTGGTCCTGGGAGCGCGTCAGTTTGGTTTTCGAGGAGAGACGTCCCCGACGGCCGGACAGCGAACCACCGCGGACAACTGAAACAGGGGCAAATATGAACTTTTCTTTCCCCAAAAGGGGGTACTCACTCTCTTTGACCATGCCGACCTCCAAACACTTTTGATAGCGACAATATTGACAGCGACTACGGTAGCGTTTGTCAATGGGACAGTTCTTCGAGGCGGCACACGTGTAGCGCGAGTTCTTCTGGACGGTACGCTTGAAGAAGCCTTTGCAGCCTTCGCAGGTGCGCGCGCCGTAGTGAAGACAGATGGCGCGGTCGTTGCACACGGCGCACATTTTGTCGGCGTCGGCGAGCATCGGATCGACGGGCAGTGCGGTGGGTGTGGGCATGCCGAACGGGTTCGCCGCCGCCGCCAGACTGTCCGCGTTCAAGAAGCTTCTGGAAGCGATTTGGACTAGTTAAGACGGTCTAGACGGTTTGACCTACTTTCCAGAGATTTGACCTACTTTCTCGGGATTTGACCTACTTTCCCGGGATTTGACCTATTTTCCCGGGATTTGAGCTACTTTCCCGGGATTTGACCTACTTTCCAGAGATTTGACCCACCTTTCTTAGATTTGACCTACTTTCCCTGGGTTCGACCTACATTTTTCATTTTGACCTACTTTCCCAGGACTTTATCTAGTTGTCCAATATTTGACCTCCTTTCCAGGGATTTGACCTATTTTTCCCAGATTTGACCTACTTTTCCGGGATTTGACCTACTTTCCCTAAATTTGACCTAGAACTTCTAAGTCGACATAATGCCACTATTTTGATCTAATTTTTCTCAAGATTCAACTTATGGTAGATTTGACCCTAGAAAGTGTAGTTTGCCGTACTCCACACAGTTGTTATGGCCATGAATCCCTGTGTGTGTGCGTGTGTGTACAAGTGTGCCAGTTCTCTTCATACCACGTCATTTTCCCTATCTCTCTCTCCTCCACTGTTCCGGGTCTAGTAGAGACGGGGGGAGGCGCACTCACCTCAAGAAGCCGTGCAACTGCGGCGGTGACGTCGGCAACGAGTTGGAGTGCGGCGACGGTGTGCCGGCGGCAGTGTTAGAGCCGCCCGTCGTTGCGGTGCCGTGACTTCCGCGTCTCGAGTCGGCGATCGGAAACACGGCGGCCGGCGAGTGATAGAACGGCGTCGTAAACGGCATCACACCACCACCACCACCACCGCCCGTCGGCATGAACTCGTTGGCGAGCCTGGAAGAAAAGAAGAAACACCATTTGCACATTTTTGAGGATTAGGCTCCCCGATTGTGATGAAGACGGGAGATGAGATTAGACCCCGAAAGTAATCCAATCCGAGTGATGACGTCCCCCCCTCCACGTGGTCTGTAAAATCGAAACTCACGCGAAATTGTAATGGGGCGCCGCGCCCAGAAACAGATCGTTGTGCGGCATCTGAAACGCCGTCATCGTCGGATCCAGCTCGTTTTTGATGCTCAAATTCATCTCGCCACCACTTGTCGAAGGGATCTGCAATTACCTTGTTGGATCTCGAGAACTAAAAGAGCTATCAAAAAAGTGTCAACTACAAAGTTGAAGAGCACAACAAGAACTACAAGTTTGTAGTTGTCATGATACTGTACCCACCTGTTCTTCTTCCTGGATCGTCTCTTTTTGGCTGGTATTGCTAGTGGTAGGGGGATTGACCGAAGGAGGAGGCACAACGTTCGCCTGATCACTTGTGTGCTGTAATTCGTCGATTTCAGACTGTAACAGTCGAAGGACGGTCGTCGGCAACAATCGGCCCAGCGCCGATAGTTCGTCCATTGTTATGAGGGGGGGGAGGGGGGTCTAGATGTTAGATGATGTCTAGGAAGAATCGAATAGAGAATCAAGTGAGGTGCAGGGAGGAGACGGGCTTGAGATGAAGAAGATGGACGGGATGGGCGGAGTCGTGTCAAGAAGCCTAGGGGGGCGGAAGGCGGGGGGAGGATGATGACGTTGTTATCATGATATGTGTGAGTGACAAGTGTGAAGTGCTTTTAGCTTAGAAGCCGTTCGTCGGTGACAATTCTCTGTGTGGATGTGTGTGCACATGTATGTAGGCGTTGAGAGAAGTGAAGTAGAAGTAGAAGTGGAAGATGATTGTAGGCCTCGTTTCTTTCACCAACAGAGCATTGGAGAAAGAGCTCAAATGGCGCGCGCGCGCGAGAGCTCGCGAGCCTTAGAGCTCTCTGTATCTATCAATTAGAGGGTAGGAAAGGGGGAGGGCAACTACCAACTACCGACAGCTAACCGAGCAACCGAAAGTAGAATGTGCTTGGAGGTTGTTGGGCTTGGAATGTTGCCTGGGGAATCTGAATTTTTAGGCCCGGAACATTTCTAGGCCAAGCTCACAAGGTTGAAGTGGATAGAAACGTTCTAGCTCGAAAGTTGGGAAGTTGCTATTCGGAACTTGCCCTAGGAATACAAAATCCAAATTTCTAGGCCACGGCCATAAGTGGGAACAACCTGTAGCTTAGAAGTCAGGAATCCGAATATTAAGCTATTTCACTGCGAGGTCCTGGGTCCCAGAATTGCGATTTCTAGTCCATGACCTTTCCAGGCCATGAGAGAGCTGAAGACTTAAAGTGGAAACAATCGGGCTCAAGAATGGGTCCAGGAAGTAGGGACTTTGGAACGTGGCCTAGAAACCCGAAATCGAAACTTCTAGGCCACGACCATTCTTTAGCTCTAAAATTTTAATAGACACAATCTAGCATGGAAGAGGTCCGGGAAGTTGGCCCTTTGGAACGTGGCCCAGAAATCCAATGTCCAAGTTTCTAGGCCACGACCATTGCGAGCTCGAAGGCTCAAGAACTCGAAAACTCTAGTGCTCCGCACCACACACTTTCAGACAGCAGACACTCGCGCGCACAAATGAAATGTAAGCAAAACGCTCTCTCTCTCTCTCCAAACTTTTACCCCCCCCCCCTCCCCCCACTTCTGACCACCTGTCTCATCTATTTCGATTCTCTATTTTGGACCCCCCCCCCCCAGAGATCTCCAAACCCCACATGTTCCACATTCCTCCTTATTCTCAAAAAAAAAACTGCGCGAAATTGTGTTAAGAGAGAAGACAAGAAGAAGAAGAAGTAAGAAGCAAGAAATGTCGTCGTCGGGGGGGGGGGGGGGGGTGCCATTTCGAAAATCGGGCAAAATGTTGATTGTTGATAATAATCAAATGGCATTCGTGTGAGAAATGGCAGGCGCGCGCGCGCGAAAATTCAGAGATACAACAAAATAAGCCATGGCTACAGTAGCCCCCGAGAAGGAGGTACATGTAGATCAAAAGAAAGTGGTGGTGTTAGAGGAGGGGGGACCGTGACTGTGACCTTTCGGGAGGGGCCTCCTTTCAAATGTCACACTTGTGCCGACGACGCGCTCTTGCCTTCTTTAGTAGCTACTGTGTCTATGACTAACTTTTTGGTGGTGGGTGAAGAGGGAGGAGGAGGAGGAGAAAGGCAAACAGTTTTCAAATCCACCCTCCTTTCGTCCCGGCAGCCATCCCCATCCCCAAAAAAGGGGGCGGGGCTTGTGAGGGGTTTTGCACTAAAGTGGGGGGGGGGGGGCGATAATGTGCCTGCAGAACAGAATTTGAAAAGGGGGGAACAAAATGGAATGGTGGAGGGCGAAAATGAGACTGGGAATGGGAAAGTGAAGGAGAGAGATGGATGGAGAGATATGATTCAAATTGAAATAACCAACGGAATGTTCCCACTCTCACCTTTTTTCCGCGGGCACCCCCCTTAGCCCCCTTTCTTTTCAACTCCCCGGACTATAGTTTCTCCCACGAACGCGCCGCCAGAAGGGGGGGGGGGGGTACGAAGTTGACTTTTGTGACTCTTGTGTGACTCATCGAGTCACGGTGCGGCACCCCTTTTTGACCTACCAACTTCTACACAACTACCGCTACCGCTACGTACCACTCTTTGTCGTTCAGAGACCAGGGTGGGTAGATCTCCTTTTCGAATTTAGATTTAATAGTAGTAGGTCAAATTACATGGCAAAGTAGATCAAAATTGGAGGAGGAGGCGCGTTTTGATCTACTTTTCAAATTTAGATTTGCACTTGATAAGAGGTATGGGAAAGTAGATCAAAAGTGGGTGATAGCTTGAAATTGTGGCCCAGTTGCATACGTATGTAGAAGTAGATCAAATTCGGCAAAATAGGTCAAAATCAGAGTATATTCTAGCCGTAGGGATACTAGTAGATCAAAACCAAAGGGGAGGGGGTTGACGATTTGATCTACCTTTCAAATTTAGATCTGCACATGATAAGAGGTATGGGAAAGTAGATCAAAAGTGATTGGTAGATCAAATCGCACTTCGACAGCTTAGTCCCGAACAATCAGAACATCCTATTTATAGACCAAAGACAAGTAGATCAAAAATTAGCGCGGAGAGCACAACCCATGTTCTCTGCTGTCATCATCATCATCATCATCATCATCATCATCGCACATACACACACACACACACGCACATACCACCGTCCCATGGGACATCTCCCGCATGAGAATGAGAATGAGAATGAGAATGAAAACAAACAATTCGGGGGGCTCCCCAGGTGACTATCGTTGGATTTTGATCTACCGCCCCATTGAAAACGAGAAGAATGATGATATCACTGTATGATGGAACGGACTCACCACCAGCGCATCGAAAATGAAGTCGAGATCGGCGTCGGTGGTCTTCGATCCTTTCCGTGTGGAGCTCGACGACGTCGGTCCGGCGTCCGAGCCTGCAAAATCCAGTGTGAGCTCTTTTTGCTCGGCTCCCGCGTTACCGTAGTCGAACGACGATGAGCACGACGAGTTCTTCGACATCATCGATCGAAAACCGTCGAAATAGTTGGTTTGGAGGGGTGGATCGTGGCGCACGAGGCGCGTGTATCGTTCGATTTCGTCGTCAACGTCCAGACTTCCGGGCGACGATGGTGGCGACAACAGTGACGGCGGGGAGATCAACGAGAGCGGCGATGGGCACGACGACGATCGGGTGCAGCAGTCCGGCGAGCAGTTCTACAGGCAATTTGAGCGGGGTGTGCGGAATTGCTCACGTTTTTCCCTCTGGATTGGTCTATCTTGGACGAGTAGGTCAAATATGGGACCTAGTTTCAGAAAAGTAGGTCAAAACTGCGAATGTAGGTCAAGTCTAGGGAAAGTAGGTCAAATCTAGGAAAAGTGGGTCAAAACTGGGAATGTAGGTCAAATCTAGGGAAAGTAGGTCAAATCTAGGGAAAGTAGGTCAAATCTAGGAGAAGTAGGTCAAATCTAGGAAAACTAGCTAAAGTTCAGGGAAAGTAGGTCAAAATGAAAAATGTAGGTGTCAAACCAAACCCAGGGCCCAAGATCAAAAGCTATACGGTTATTTCAGAAAAGTAGGTCAAATTCACGTCATAGCCGTAGATGTGTACAAGTAGAACAAACACACCTATCGGGGCACCAATCTGGATTACTGTAGACAACACACCAACCTGATCCTGCACAAAGTCCGTTTGAATGATGAGTTCCATTCAGTCGGACGCACCGCACATCAGTGAGATGAGATGGGAAGTGCGGCGAAGTTTTGGGGGGGCAGATTGGGGAGAGAATGTCAAGGTTGAGGCGAGGTCGACGAAAGTCTGGAAACAAAATAGGTGGGGTTGGGTCGGCCTATTTTTGGTGCATACTTATATACGTCTTTTCATATAAGTCAATAGGAAATGCTAAACGTCGTCAATGAGCAGCAGAAGCAGATGGGAAAACAGGTCACGCCCATTTTTTGTCAGAATCGCTAACTACCTCATTGTGTCGTCATTAGCCCCCCCCCCTTTCCAATTTGACACTAAAATCGGAAGCTCGTGTTTTATTTTGGTGGGAGAGGGGAGAGGGGACAGGTGAAAAGTGTCACGCTACATGTGTGTGTGACAATGAATTCTCATTCAAGGGTTTCACTTTTTTGCACCTGGACACTACGTAGATTTGAGGCAGTTGTTCGCAAAAATTTACGTATGAAAGAGTTGAACATTGAACAAAATGAGAGATGGAGGAGACCCCCCTTAAGAGGCGCGTTAAGGGGGGCCCCCCCGGGGAGGGGTTCCCGAATGATATCATCCCCCCGATAAGCTCCGCCCCCTAGAATACAATACGGCCAACCTAGACACTGAAAAAGAAAGAAAAGAGTGACGTGATGTGTGCATGCACCTAAAACATGCCTTTAGTTCAAAGATAAGAGAACTGTGGTGGCGGGTTGGTTTTGATCTACTTCTCTTTGATGGTTTTGACCTACTTATATAGAGTCACTAATCATCATCATCACGACCGCCTCCCTCCAACGAACTCGCGCGAGACTCCGCCCAGCTCAAAAAATTTGAGTCATTTGGGAAGTTGTGAGTAATCGGTCGGTCGGTCGGAAACAGTGTGTGTGTCACACACACACAACACTATCGCGGTGTGACGCAAATTGAGAAGGGGGGTGTACTGACTGACTGACGAAGTTGAAAGTGGTTATCAGTGTGAGTGACACACTTTTTTTCTTAGTGGTGGTGGTGGTGGTGGTGGTGCAACCCCCCGGTCCACGCGATGTTTGGTTTGTTGGACGGAAAACAACCGATTTCGGTTTGATCTACCTGGTTTTTGGGTCAAAGTAGGTCAAATCAGGGGTTTTTGACTATTTGGGGCGGTTTGACCTACTTTTTCAGTTTTGACCTACATTGTTGGGAAAGTAGGTCAAATCAGCTGATGTGTTCATTTTTGACCTACTTTTTTGGAAAAGTAGGTCAAATTCAGATAGAGTAGTGGAAACATGAAAACTTAGCGATTTGACCTACTTTTTCTGGAAAAGTAGCCTGAATTTCGAGATTTGACCTACATTTTCCAGTTTTGATCTACATTTTTGGAAAAGTGGGTCAAATTCAAATAGATTAGTGTAAACATGAAAACTTAGCGATTTGACCTACTTTTCCTGGAAAAATAAGCTCGATTTTGAGATTTGACTTACTTTTTAGCTTTGACCTACTTTTTTGTAGAAGTAGGTCAAATTCAGATAGATTGGTGAAATCCTGGAAACATATGAGATTTGACCTACTTTTTCAAAAATAGACTAAGAAGCTCAAAGACCGCCCACCCCCAATCTACCGTAATCCGTAAAGTTCTAGCACATGTTTTTTCTATGCTCTTCAAAGATTCCTCGCCTAATCTCAACAGAAAGTGGCGAGGCGGATGAGATAAGCTACCGTAATCCGATAAAGAATTTTTTTTTTGATCTACGCGCAAGATAAGAGAATGGCGGGAAGCGGAGGTGGTGATCGGCAACACCAAAAACGCGTTCCCATCGCCGGTTTTATAGTTTCCAATGGACAATCTGATAAGAACCCCCCCTCTACTTCCCATTCCCATTCTCTCCGGAGCACCAGCAGCAGAGCACAACAATGACGAGGACGACGAAAACCGCAGAGGGTGGACAACTGATAAGAACGGCACAGAGAGTGGACAACTGATAGGCTCAGTGATAGCAACGGACGATAATCGAGCCGATGATGATGATTCATTGGGGGGAACAGTGACAAATAGAGGGGGGCTGGAAGAAAAAGAAAGTGGGCGGAGCCTAAGGAGGGTGGTCAGTCATCGGAAACGGAAGAAGAAGTATGGGGGGGGGGGGGGGTAATTAAATGGTCTCGGAGCACACTACATACACACACCTTGGTTCGATGCTCCTCCTCACTCCCCGACCACCGCCCTTTTTATAGGCACCCTCAAAAAGGGCGGGAAGAAGAAGAAGAAGGTGTGACCCCCCTCCCCATCTTTTTGACGTCTTCTCGCCGTCCAGATTAGAGGCCTAATGAGCTAATTGCGTGTTCGCACAAAAAGCCAATTTGTTGCGCAAGTGTGTCGCGTGTGGAAAGGGGAGGGGAGGAGATAAAAAGATTATCTCTCTCTCTTCTTTTTCTTTCTTTTCGAGATTTGAGCAATAGTCGCACTCTTGAGCGGGGGAATTAGGAAGGAGGAAGGAACGCACGCCCGGAGATGCTTGATGAGCTCGAAGGAGTTTAGAAGTTAGATGTGATCTACAAGAGTTGGAAACGCTACTTTGGCTGCGGCGGCGCGAATTCATGTTTTGACCTACTTTCTAGCATTAACTCTAGCTTTGACCTACTTTCTAGCATTAAATCTTGATTTGACCTACTTTCTAGCATTAACTCTAGCTTTGACCTACTTTCTAGCATTAACTCTTGATTTGACCTACTTCTAGCATTAACTCTAGATTTGACCTACTTTCTAACCTTACCAGTAGATGTGACCTACTTTCTCATCTTATCTCGAGAATTGACCTACTTTCAACCTTAACACTAGATTTGACCTCTTTCTAACCTTATCTCGAGATTTGACCTACTTTCTAGTATTAACTCTAGATTTGGCCTACTTTCTAACCTTAGCTCGACATTTGACCTACTTTCTGACCTTAGATGTGGATTTGACCTACTTTCTCACCTTATCTCAAGAATTGACCTACTTTCAACTATTATCTCTAGATTTGACCTACTTTTCAATTTTAGTGACTATTTGACCTACAAGAA
This sequence comes from Caenorhabditis afra, assembly GCA_963570955.1. NCBI lineage: Eukaryota > Metazoa > Nematoda > Chromadorea > Rhabditida > Rhabditidae > Caenorhabditis > Caenorhabditis afra. Next base: position 7,813,099 of record OY751534.1, read on the forward strand.
CAAACAGATGCATTTTGATCTACAAACTCTAATCGTGGCTGACTAAATATGGTTACGGTAGCCTGAAAATGGCACCGGCTCACATTTTCCACACACACACACTTGGCCCACCGTGGCTTTTATACCATCCCGAATCAGGCTCCGCCCCTTTTTCCCCTTCCTCGGAGACGTCAAACAGTTCGGCCACGGCACCGGTGTTTTCCACGAAAAAGGCGGACGGGGGAACGCCAAGTTCAATCGCCTTATTATCAGATAGAGAAGATAACGACCACCGCCACCCTCACGCATTCATTTCTTATCTCCCTGGAGACGTCGTCGTCGTCGTCGTCGGTTGTCGTCGTCGTTCGACAGAAGACGTCGTGTGCTGCTGCACTTCAGGGGAAGAACAAACTTTTGATGACGACAAATGGGACTTCCTATCTCTATTTGACCAAAGTTTCTTTTTTTTGACGTTGGAAAGAGCAGCGGAGAGAAGACGTTAATCCGCGTGGCGCGGCCAATTTCGTGCGACGACGATTATCAAGGATGGATCACGCAATCTCTGGCACCACTACTACTACAACTACGAGATGAGGACGACGACGACGTCTTCTGCATCTACTTTTTCTGGCACAACGTCTTCTTCCGATTACGGCATCGGAAACGGAGGAGGCGCAAAACTGGGGCGGCGGAGAGCAAGAATTAGTGGGAGAGAGGGAGAGGGAGAGCAAAAGATGGGTGCGCTTTGATTTTGGGTGGTCGCCCCAAAAGTAGGTCAAATTTGATGCTGGTAGGTCAAAAAATGAAGGAAAATAGATAGTAGGTCAAAATGGGATATGGTAGGTCAAAAATGTAGGAAGTGGGAAAAGTAGATCAAATTTGGGAATGGTAGGTCATATTTGGAGCTGGTAGGTCAAAAAATGGAGGAAAATAGATAGTAGGTCAAATTTGGATAAAGTAGGTCAAAACAGGGAGGTTGGTGAAAAGTAGGTCAAATTTGGATAAAGTAGGTCAAAACTGGGCAGTTGATGAAAAGTAGGTCAAATTTGGATAAAGTAGGTCAAAACAGGGAGGTTGGTGAAAAGTAGGTCAAATTTGGATAAAGTAGGTCAAAACTGGGAAGTTGATGAAAAGTAGGTCAAATTTGGATAAAGTAGGTGAAAACAGGGAGGTTGAGGAAAAGTAGTTCAAATTGAAATATAGTAGATCACAGCGCACTTACCTATAAAAAAATAGGTCAACCTTGAAAAAATGCCAAGCCTAGGTGGTAGATCAAAAATCGCTCTCGCACTAAACGAGGGTAGGTCAAATCAAAAATAGGGCCAGAGAAAATGTGTGCTCAAATGAGCACATCCACACATTGGGGATCTCCAACAATTACGTCAAAGGTCTAGACTTTATATGACTATATATGCATCTAAATGTTCCTATCCTATATCCGTTCGCACACCACCATCACCATTTCGAGTTACGACGGGGATCAAAATGAGTCACGGTGCTCTTTTTTTGGGGAGAGTACCCTTTAAAGTGTACTTTTGAGCGAATATCCGTCAACCGCTCGATTCTAGGAACACCGAAAATATTTGACCTACCCGCCCAAAAATGGCGTCACTGTCAATAATAGACGGGAGGAGGTGTCCCCTTGTGACCACCGCCGACGACCCACTTTGACTCAGTGGGAGTTCTGTGAATGTGAACTTGGTCTAGGACTCCAGAACTGGAAGGAAAATGATTTTCGAACTTGGCGCCCAGACCCTCCTTTATATACCCTTAAACCGCTCTCCCCAAACGCTGACCTTCCGCGTTAAGAGTTAAAAGTGGGCGGAGCCTAAACCAGTGTGCATATTGTTGAAAACTTGTCTCGAAAAGTTTTTTAAAGGCTCATTCACACATGGTTTGTGCTGTGTGCACACAAGAGTGAAGGAGAGAGAGAGAGAGAACGATAATGATATGTTTTCTGTGCTCGAGGAGCCAATGTGTGAGTGAACAAGTATCTACCCCTCACCTGACAATTTGAAATAAGGAGGGCTCAATTCGATTCCGTCGGTTCCTTTTTGGGTGGGCCCTACTCGGTTGTAAGTAGGTCAAACTAGAGGTTCGAGCAAGAAAAGTAGGTCAAATCGTTTTTTTCTTCCGATCTACAGTAAGAAAGCGTAAGTAGGTCAAACGAGATTTAGTTGGTCAAATCGTTCCAAATCTGATAAGCAGGTCACACTAGATGACAAAGTCGGTCGGTCAAATTGATTAAGATCTACATGATGGCGAGCACTAAGACCTGAGCTTTAGAAAGGTAGATCAAACTAGCCTGATACCATAAGTAGGTCAAACTCCCTTCGTCGGAGAAAAGTAGGTCAAAACTTTGAGCCACGAGATCTGAGCTCCGGGGGGAGCCAGGACAAGAAGTAGGTCAAATTGACCTAAGTCTAGCTTCAGATAAGTAGGTCAAACTTTTTTAGGCCAAAGAAGACGCTCATCCCTCGGGCGCTAGGACCTGAGAAAAGTAGGTCAAAACTTTGAGCCACGAGATCTGAGCGGGAGCCACCAGGACAAGAAGTAGGTCAAACTGGCCGGTGGTTCCGCCTCCAAAAAAAAAGTAGGTCAAAGAGTTGTTGCAATTCAATCCCAACTCCATTTGTGTAGTTTTGTGTGTGTTTCGGGTGAGTGGGTGGTCAAAAACGGGGCGGAGAGAGAGAGACATAGAGAGAGAAGACAAGAAATGACGCGAGGGGGGGGGGGTCACTCGGATGGCAGCTCCCCTCCAGGTCCGCCTACACAACAGAGGACCCCACCCCCCTCACTCACAGCAGGGGGCTCCAAAGAAGAAACCGGAGGAGGAGGAGGAAGAAAAAATGGAAGTGCAATGTCTTTTTTTGGACCCCCCCCCCTTTTCATTCATTCAAACATTTGTGTTGTGTGCTCTGAGCGGTTCTGACTCTGTCCAAACTCAATGCCACGTCATCAAGCCGACGGTTGAATCTTGATAATATTGTGGCGCGTAGAAGAGAGGCAATAAATAAACATCGGCCAGACACTTTTATCCATATCGGATCCCTGCGCGCGAGCTGGAGCTTGTGAGCTCAAAAATTTTTCGTCGTCGGGGCTTGGAGCTCAGAGCTGCTCTCGGAGCCCTAAAGCGGACCTACTGGACGGCTTATGTATAGCCGAAGACACATACATTGCGCATCGGGATCAGATCAGATCGGATCGGATCAGGATCTGGTCGAGAGTGGGATCAAAGCCGGTGACGGGAAAAAAGAGTCGGGCCAGCTGGGTGGGGGCGGAGTTTAGGGGCTCCTAGGGGTTCCTGGGTCAGGTAGATGGATTTCAGGCAATGATTTGAATATCTAGGACAGTCTAGGCTAGTTTAGGGGGTTCCTAGTATGTGGTGGGGATCCTGGTCCAGGTTGAAGGTTTCTAGGCCATGGTCTAGAAATCTAGGCAAGGCTAGGGGTTCTAGGCTAGATTAGGGGTTCCAAGAATGTAGCTGGATACCTGGGACGTGTCAGGGGTTCTAGGCCATATAAGGTGTTACAAGGGGTTCTAGTCCAACCAAGACTCTTCAAGGGTACACAGGGTTTATAGTGGTCCCTAGGCCAGGTTGATGGTTTCTAGGCCACCATTTGGATATCTAGGTCAGTCTTTACTAGTTTAGGGGGTTCCTGAATGTGGAGAGGGCAGGTAAAGGGTTTCTAGGCCATGAACCAAGATTCTTCGAGGCCATGACCAAGGCCGAGGCTAGGCCAGCGGGCCCTTGGAAACTTTGAGGCCTGGAATGTGGATTCTAGGCCATGCAAGGATTTCTAGGCCAATCGGGGGGCTTCAATAAAAAATAGCGAATGGAAAGGAAACGAGAGCACACGACAATGTTTCTCGACATCAGTCTCCACCGTTTTTATACTAACATCGGCGAGTCGCCAAAGCCGTAGCGAGAAAAGACGAGAGAAGGGGGGGATGACATAGTTGTCAAGCTCCGCCCACTTTCAGATGACAGGCTCCGCCCACCCGGCGGCGATGGCGGCTCACACTTCCTGCTCCCCTCGGATGAAGAGAGAGACGCAGAGACATTGGTGCTCTTTTTGGAGCAAGAGCAGTGGAGAAGGAAAAAACGCGGGCGAAATTGAAAACGTCCCCCTTTAAAAATGTGTGTGTGTAGGTAATAAGGAAAACGGCCCATTTGCCTCTAATCTCGACATTTCACCCAATCCCGTCTTTTCCATTTTCAATTTTTTTTTCAATTTCAATTTCGAACGGGAAACGCGCCGTTTTTCCATTTTTCCGTGTTTTGAATGGCTTGTACTAGTGAAATTTGAGATGTAGATCAAAAAACATTCGGGTAGATCAAATCAGATTCCGCCGAAACCCCGGGTTCTTGGAACTGGGAACGACGCGTTGATCTACTCCTCCTCCAACCCCCTCCTTTCGACTGAAAAAGACGATCCGCTTAGCTTGGCGTCTTATCATGTGTCACGCGCGCGCGCAGGTGTCACGTCACACACACATGTACATACAGTTGTAGATCAAAACACTCACCGTTCGAGTTTGATCTACTACAATTAGTATGGCAGTGGCAGTGGGGCAGTGAGGGCAAGTTGGGAGGTAGGGGGTGTTGTCACGCAGTGCGGGTGTCACGTCATTTCGGGACAGAATCTGTAAGAAAATAGATACTTTCAAAGGAGGCGCGCGCGCGCGAACATCCGGAAAAGTGGGATGTGGGTGGTGTCTCGTCTCTTCTGACGACATCGGAAACACATGGAATAAAATATGAGGACCCCCCCCCAGGCCACTTCCAATTGAAAAATGACAAGAGAGAAGACAACAGGCGAGGAGTGCAAGGGCGAAAGATTTATTTCGTTGTGAAAACAAGTAGATCAAACTTTTCGCTGACTCTTTTTTTGATAAGGTCAACTGTAGGAAGATTTACGAGCTCAAATAACCCGCCTCCCTACTACATACATAGTTGCCGAAAAGTAGGTCAAATCGTGGGGGGAGTAGGTCAAAACTCGGGCTAACAGAGAGGAGCTGAAAAAGTAGGTCAAATCTACCATGAAAGGCTTGAGAACAATTTCAAAAGTAGATCAAATGTACCAGGCTGACAGTCGATCAAATCTGCTGATAAAGGCCAAAAATGTCTGTAGGTAGATCAAATCTACCTTGGAGGGGCAAGGAGAGAAGACTAAAAAATAGGTAAAATCTATCAGAAAGAGCCTGCAGGGACCTCAAAAAGTAGGTCAAATCTACCAGAATAGGCTGCAATGTAGGTCAAATCTACCAAAGCGGGCATGACCTTATGAAGGACTTAAAAGTAGGTCAAATCTACCAGAAAATACTAAATGTAGGTCAAATCTACCAAAACGAGCCAGACCTTATGGAGGACTCAAAAGTAGGTCAAATCTACTGCAAAACGAAAAGTAGGTCAAACTGGTCTGAAAGCGCGCGCACCCACCGAAAATCTTGAAAACGAGTGAAAGAAAACGTTTATTTGGCTCTTCCTCCTTTTTCCCTCCCTCTCCCCTCTTCCTTATTAGCTAATTTGTTCCCCCCTCCCTCCCTCGCAGCTCACACTTCTCTTTTCTCTCTCTCTCTCTTCTCACCAAAAAAAAGGCGGAAAAAGTGACGTGTGAAATGAATAGTGTATTGGGCTAATATTCATGTTTTTTGTCCCCCATCTCCCCCCCGAACCCACAAATTAGCTCATCATTCTGTTAATAATGATGATCCCCTCTAAAAGGGGGGGGGGGTGTGAAGAGAATTTTGATCTTTAGGTAGAATAGGTTGGTAAATGGATGGCGTCAAGGTCGAGTTTCGGGTTACAAGGTCACAATGTGACAATGTGACAAGATTACAAGTTCAGGTCAAAAACCTTCGCCACCAACTGCCACGCCCACGCCTCGATTGATATTCATATTCATATATTCATTAGGTGGAGGCGAGATGTATTAATTTAGCAAGACCCCCCCCCCCCCCATCCAACTTTTTTCAGAGCGCTCCAATCAGGACCGTCCAGTTGGGAAAGTTCTAGAACTTTTCAAAATCTATCGATTGGTTCAGAGCACGTGTGGAAAAGTTGATTTTGAAGCGAGTTATGGTTATGGATACCAACTCCGATGGTCGCACTTCTAATTACCTAATTAACCTAATTACCCCTCTCTCGAGAAATGTTTGACCTACTATTTTGGAGAACCCACTTCCGGGGGCACCGCCTAGTCTTGACATCATCATCATCATCATCATCATCAGTGTTTTTTGCTGTCAATGGTCCGACGACGACGCCGCCACGCCACGCCACAGCGTATCCCTTTTCATGTCTAACGCCTCTTACTCCCTTTCTCTACGTCTTCTTCCTTCTGCATCGAGTTTCCGAAATGTGTGTGTGACGTCGTCTGGAAAACGGGGAGGGCGCCCTCGCTTCTTTTTCTTCTTCTTCTTTTCAACGTCATATCCACGAGGAGGAGTAGGAGGAGCAGGACACCCGGACACATTATTCCTCCTTATTCCCCTCTCTATGGATGCTCATCATTCAATTAGCACTGGCACAACATTCAAGCGAGTGGAGGGGGGAGACCGAAATGGGCAATTGTTACAGATGGAAACTGTCTGAAGCCACGTGGAATGGTCAAAAACCAGTCGGGACGGATCCCGAGAGCTTTTGGTCCTTTTGGGACATTACAGTAATCCATAAATAGTACTCCTTATCTTCAACGAAACCGCTCCAACCAGCCAGGAAACCAAATATCGCCAGGAACCCTACCTACCACTGCATGGGAATACTTTGGGACTCGTGAAACTGAAACTGCGCTAAATCACTCTCGAACTGCTTAGCACTTCCCAAAACTGACTGGAACCATCCAAGAAGGCCTTAGACCGACAATCCGCCTAGAAACGTCATACCTTGTGGACTGGTCCAAACCCATCCAGACTGTCATCTTAGCACCTCTAATTGAGACACCAATTGGACCAACCCGAAAAGTGATTATCTACAGTCACGTGGATCAGACTCTTCCTAATCTTAATCCTTCGTCAAAGCCTTGCTACAGCTGGAACTGCTCAGCAAATCCCACAACTATCTGGAACAATCCGAGAAGGCCTTAAACCGACAATCCACCTGGAAAAGTCATGAACTTCACACGGAACGAAAACCTTGTGGATTCGTCCTAATCCATCTAGAAGTTCACCTTAGCACCAGGATATGTCTCAGGTCATCGCGAGAAGCATTGTACCGCCTTTAATGGTCTATAAGGCCATCTACGACTACTATCAGAACTGCCCTAAATCCACCCCGGAAGCTTTGAACCACCTGGAAACGCTCAAAATGCTGCCGAGCTGTCCTAAACTATCCAGGATAGTCTCTAACCATCGGTAAACTAATGGAGGCGCCTGAACGTCTTGGTCTACCTAGACAAAGCCTGCACACAGCCCCTATGAGCGTCTAATGTTTGGAAAACGCCATCTACGGGTCCGCGAACCATCTTACAAACACGTCTTCCTTTTTCAAATCTCGAAATCGAATCGGGAAGTGAATCGCGATTCGTAGAACTTTTTCTCGAATCCAATCCGGAAATTCGACCGCCACCACCCCACCCTCACTTTCTCCCCTCCCTCCCCACATCATCAACATGCCTCCCCTCCTTCCGACTGATGATTTCATTTCCACCCCCCTTAACGAAAAGAAGAAGAAGAAGAAGTAAGAATGTTCTCGAGAAATGGCGGGGCGGCTCAAAAAAATCACGTAGTACACCGGGATGCGAGACTGATGACACACAAGAGGGTGTGGGTGAACTTATCATCAACATCACATCCCCATCCCATCCCATGCCAGAAGGGGGGGGGGGGCCGATTCCGAGAACAAGTTCCCCCTCCTTATTCTTTCAGGTCGTTATTTGCGTGGGAGAGAGTTCCGGACCGACGGAGGAGGAGGAGGAGAGGTTAACGTGTGCCAGTGTGTGCAATGAAGCGCGCTCCAATACAAACTGACCTCAGCTTTCAAAGATGAAGAGGAGGGAGGGGGGAGGGAGCAACATTCTTTTTTTTTCCCTTTGCCTGGTTAATTATGCAGATTTCCCCCTTTCTTTGAATTTGGAATTCCAAATTCGGAAGATTTGGAATTGTCTTCTCGTCACCTTTCGTATTTTTAGCCCCCTTACTATCTATTCTTAGACCCCCCCCCCCCCATGACGTGGCTTCAACATCATCATCATCATAATTGAGAATAAGCTTAAGGGGGGGCTATTGCAAGAAACAGCTGGAAGGAAAAGGGAAAAAGCGGATCAGATCAGATCAGATGGCTAATAATGTGTGTGTCACCATCACCATGGTGGAATTCGCGCGAAAATGCTAGTTTTCGCGGAAACTTGCGTTGGTTCGCGAAAGAAGGTTTATTCGGATCGAACAGCTCATCGGCCGTGGCCTAGAAACCCCAAGTGGGAATTTCTAGGCCACCCGCCAATCTACCAAGTCGCGATTGGCGGCCGGCTGCGCCTTTATCAACGCCCGAACGGTCGACAGCAGCGATGCACTTGATTGGCGCAGTAGGTTAGGTGTCCGGTCGTGGGGTGGAAGGTCTCAGGTTCGACTCCACCCTTCGCAATTTTCTTTTTTCTGCTTTATTTTCTGGCAGGTAAGTTCAAAATCACCCAGCAAGGGTCTAGAAATGGCAAATCTCGTAAATCGACACACTAAAGGAGACCATGCTCTTTAGCGGCTGCCTAATCTAGATCTATGTGAATCCGGTCTGAAACTTCAAGATAAACAGGTGAAATGTCAATCAACGCATCCCAAAAAGGTCACATTTCCTTGTTTTTTTTCTTTTTTTTTTTTTTGAAAAACAAACACATCATGTTTCATGTTGTTTTGAAAAATGGATAAATAAATAAGAATATTAATAAAGATGATGGTGCGATCGGAAACGAGATAGCAAATCGAAAAGAAAAGTAAATCGGCACATCTGGTCGACACAAGATGGAAAGGGGGGCCGCTCTTAGAACTTTAGCCGCTTGTGTCCTACGGTAGTAGATCAAAAAAAAAAAAGAAGAAGAGGAGGAGGTGGTGGGGCGCCGCGCAAGGCTCGTTTCGAATTCATTTTTCCATTTTCAACCCGCGCACCCACATCCGGCCAATTCAGCTCAACCCGCGCGCGAATTTCAATTTGGGACCCCTTTAGGCTCCGCCCCCATTCGAGCAAGCAAGTCACGTCATTCGATTCGATTAGTTGACCCATTCGTTCAATTAGCTCAATGGGTTGGGATAATCGAATCACCCCCCATTTCCCTTTCCCTTTCCCGTGACCATTGTCTTTCTTTTTTCTTTTCAGCATGCCAAACACGTAGACCCCCCCCCCCCCCCCCCTCCCCCCCACACGCGCACAAAAAATTTGCTCAAAAAACCTCTTCTCACGACCATTGTGTTTTGTAGTGGTCGAAATAGTTTCCGCCTCCTCCGACGCCTTCCACTTCCACGTTTCGTGGTATTCCGATGACGACGACGTCGCCGCCGCGCACGTTTCCGTTTCGGTGCATCATCTGAGAAGGACAAAGTGTGATGACGTCATCATGTTAATATTGACTTGGTGGTCTAGTTTACTGTATTAGAGGTGCTTATATCTCGGGAACCAGAAGAGATATAAGAAAGTTGTCAACGAACAAAATATTTTTTGCCGTGTTGGCTACATTTTGGTAGTTGACAACTTTTCTCCAACTCCGCTTATTCTTGAGATAAACCTCTATGTACAACCTATCGGGGCCCATTTTCGATACATCGCGCAAGCTGGCAGTACTTTATATTCCTAGGTCAATATCTTGGTAACCGGGAGAGCTAAAAAAGGTGACAACTACCAAAATCTCTTATTTTTTCAAATTGTGGGCTACAATTCTATAGTTGACACTTTTCTTCTAGTTCTTCTAATTCTCAAGATATGGCGCTATGAATCATGAGTCATGGATCTGCAGGCTTGTGTTTCCTTTGTTTCGGCCCACATGTGGTCATGGCCAGCATTTTGAGACCTTTTCCCGATTTGGACCATTTTTAGTGCTTAGCCAGCTCAGTTCTGGACTAATATGGACGATTTCGAGAGATTTTGGCTTTTTAGACCTCAACGGGCTATCGACTTCGAGCCAATGCTAAGCTGGTTTTGGTACTATTGGTGTAAAAGTAGGCTCTAGGTCCTGAAAACACTTCGCCAGGGCTTTCTTAAGCCGTTGTGGAGGTTAGTGAGAGATTAGGACTTGTTAGACCTCAACCTCTGGCTTCTTTGGTCCGAGCCGCTCCTCGACAGGTTTTTGGCACTATTTTCGTCACATTATGCTCTAGACTCGGTAAGAACTGAAGAAAAATGAGATAAATCGGTAGATCAAAAAGTGTCATTACTATAAAATGTGCTACCGAGCTATGGATTCTTTGGACCGTTGTGGAGGTTAGCGAGAGATTAGGACTTGTTGGGCCTCAACCTTTGGCTTCTTTGGTCCGAGCCGCTCCTCGACAGGTTTTTGGCACTATTTGTGTCTAATTATGCTCTGACCTCTAATAACTGTAGAAAAATGAGATAGTAAGGTTGGTAGATCGTTATCAGATGTGCTACCTCACCAGGGCTGTTCTGGGCGGATTAACTTAATTGATGTCAAATTATGCTCTAGGTTCTAAAAACAGAAGAGAAAAAGGTGCAGGTAGATCAAAAAGTGACGTGCAATGTACCTCGCCAACGACTCCATTTTTGCGCCGGAGAAGTTTCGTATTCCGGTGTAGATGATGATGATGATGATGACGATGATGACAATAAAGTGCGTCGAGAGGAGCCGCCGAATTGAGGAATGTAGTCACCTGAAGGAGAAAAAAAAGAATGATAGAGGCATGGAAATAGAAATAGTATTAGAAAGTAGAAAATAGCATCACTCAACCCCAGCCACCCCCCTGGAGTACCTACAATAAGAACGGTGAAGAAGACGGGAAGGTAGTCGGGGGACTCGAAACACGAGAAGACGTTGAAGAACACTGTGTCGACGTTCCAGAATTGGAGACTTGTGGAGTGACACGTGGCGCTCACTGCAATCGCCACAACGAACGGGAGCAGGAGACTGAAATGGGGAAGGGGGTGTATTTTGGAAACTGGAAGAGATGGGGAGAAGGTGTCAACTGGGGAAATGTAGATGACGATGAGAGCAACAAAACGTTAGTTGCAAGTTTTTACCTAGCTATGCTAGTTTCAGAGATATGCGCCGTGGAGCACAAGCAGTGACAACTTGGCCTGATGCAAGGGCTCCGACACTTTCCAGAGCGCTATCTTGAAAACTAGCAGCGATCGGAGAAAAGTGTCAACTAACAAAATAGAGCTGACAATGTGAGTGACAAATTGTTAGTTGACACTTTTCCTCTAGCTCCTCTAGTTTCCGCGAAATGAGCCATAATCTCACCGCAGCGCCTTGACATTCTCGTTCAACTGATATCGTTCCGACAGATTCGACTTGGCGTCCGCGGATTTGACGATGAGCCGGCGATTAATAAAGATTAGAGTGACAGTTGTCTGGAATTTCAGATATTTTTGTCAGTGGAGCGCGTTTCCCCCAACACATCTCACCAACACAAGGAGCACTCCGAAACCGATGGAGCTCAATTTGCGGCCGAGCTCACTGCACCTCTCCATAAAGCTCAACGCCGAGCTCGCCACGCAAACCAACGAGCCGATGAGCACAAAAGAGCACCGAGGCGTGTTCTCGTAGCCGGTGGCGTGAAGTGTCGCGTAGGCGCGTTCAAGAACGCACGCCATCGACGACGTCTTCGTGAAGAAGTCGATGGTCCATAGGACGTCGTTGATCGTCGAGGCGGGCATCGATCCGAGGTGGCGGATGGCCAGAAGGTGGCCGATGGCGATGGTAGAATGCGTGAGAAGGCGGGAGAAGATCATGAGCGTGTAGAACGTTCTGGATAGTGCGGTAGAGCGCGTTTGCATTAGTTGTGAGGGTCGCGGCCGAGAAAACGCAAGTTCGGCCACCAGCTGTGCCAGGTTTCCATGGCCGACCTAGCTCTTTCTAGGCCATCGGGGAAGGGTCTCAAACTGTGGTCCGATGGCCTAGAAAACTCAAGTTCGGCCACCGGCTGTGCCAAGTTTCCGGGGGCCGAGCTAGCGCTTTCTGGGCCATTCTTATCCGGTGGCCTAGAAATCGTAGTAAACACAGGCGGACAAATTTGCGTTTTCTAGGCCACGTCTCCAGGTTCACAATTGCACAAAATCTCACATGAAAAACCGATGAAATCGCTTGAAAATCTTGACAGCGACGACGAGAGCCGCCACGTGGCACACGGCTGCAATGAGCCAAAGAGCCATCGAGACGCTCGGCACCATTCTCGGAATCCATTCCATGACGTGGCAATTCATGAACACTTGTAAATAGGTAGGAGTGGTAGTAGGCTAAAGGGGGTGCTGAAGCAAAAAGAAGTGAGTATTCTCACGGGTGGTGGATGTGATTAATCAGAGTGGCTGTTTTTGTTATTTTTTAGAGGGATCGCTCGTTGGTGGACTAGAAATCGCAAGTTCGGCCAGCGGATGTTTCAGGTGTCCGTGGCCGAGTTAGGGTTTTCTAGGCCACCGGTCTCGAACAGACTTCTTAGTATCCGGTGGCCTAGAAATCTCAAGTTCGGCCACGGCGAGTTCCAGGATTTCTAGGCCACGATCAAAGTTCAACTCGCAATCAGGTGATTACAATTGAAATTCAGATAATTTGATGCCGTTGACGTCTTCAAGCCTACACCACTGCGTCCCCAAGGAATTGGCGCGTGCGCATACACCTCATTAGTGATCAAACTATCACGCCTTATTTGTCATTCACTTCTCCATTCTTTTTCCACAATCATTCATCTCTGGCCTAAAAATCGCGAGTTTCACCTCTCAATTTCTCGTAAATCGACACCCAGAAAATGAAATTTCTAGGCCACAGAAAAAAATTTTTCGAGTCAAATGACCGTGGCCTAGAAACCCAAATCTTTTTACTGGCCAGTTGTTTGGGTTTCTAGGCCACCGAAGGTTTAGAGCTCCATATCTTGAGAACTAGCGAGATGGGAAAAAAGTGTCCACTGACAAAACGTAGGCGACAAATCAAGAAATCTTCTGATAGTTGACAGTTTTTCACTAGCTCTTCTAGTTCTCGAGATATCGAGCTATAAAGCAATTCGATCAGTTTCAGCCCCTCCTTCCAGCCCGAAATAAAAAAATGGCGACTCTGCGGGAGCTGGCGTTCCAGTTCTTCGTGCTCACCTTCCTGCCGATCAACGTCTACATCCGCCTCCGTGCCATCCAAATATTGGCTCACAAGTTGCTCTTCGAACGTCACCGCTGGACGAAATCGAGCCTCGCCGCCCTTCAACTCTTCACCGTTCTCTACATGTTCAGCGATTTTCTCTCGTCGGAAAGTGAGTCAAATTCGGAAATAGGGAGCCGATAGATGACATGATGCAATTTGATAATGGGTTTCTAGGCCACGATTTTCAATGGCCTAGAAATACAAATTTGACGTCCAAAGCGTAGAAATTGAAATCTGCCTTCAATGGCCTAGAAGCCCAAGTTTAATTGAATGACCTAGAAAACCAAATCTGCTTCCATGGCCTAGAAGTCCAAGTATGTTTGAATGGCCTAGAAAACCAAATCTGCTTTTATGGTCTAGAAACCCAAATCTATTTCAAGAGCCTAGAAACCTAAATTTGCCTTCAAAGGCCTAGAAACCCAAATCTACTTGAATGGCTTGGAAACCCAAATCTATTCCAATGGCCTAGAAACCCAACCAAAGCGTAGCGTTTTCTAGTCCCTCCCATCCATTTCAGTCTACCAACACGTCTACGGCACCGACTACTACGAGGATCTGTGCGCCTACCTCCACTATCACAATCTACACCACCATCAGCAACATCGTTACCAAATTGTGAATATCGATTCAGGAGGATAGGGGGAAAAACAAATAATAGGCGACTTCCCTAGAGGGGGGGGGGGGGTCTAACTATATACGGGGAGCACATACCAAGTATCCGTCTTCAGCACCTGAACATGTCGACGTTCCAACTCATCTGGCTCCCGTTCGCGTGCCTCGCCGTCTACCTCAAAATGCGCGCCCTCCGCGTCTTCTGCTTCCCGATCATACGTTTCCACAATCAGGGCGACTATTTCTATGCACTTTTTGTCGCGTGCCTCCTTTACAACTTCCTCCACGTCGAGATCTTCCTTGCTTACTGTAAGTCGGGAAACTTTCCCGTTTATCTCGGGAACTGGAAGAGATTGGGGAAAAGTGTCAACTGTCAATTTGCTCACCACATTGAGCACAATGTTTTTGTAGTTGACACTTTTGTGCGGGCTCTTCTAGTTTTCGAGATATGACGCTTTGAAAGTGAGTAGACCTTGAATTTTCAGACTTCTACGCTCTCTTCTATGAGAATTGAACTGTCACGGACTCCAAGCTGCAACTACGTACTATTTTGACGTCTTCTACATCTATACAACCCTTGGACCCCCTTAAGCCCCGCCCCTTTTTTTCAAACCTGAAATCCACATACACAGACAGGACACCCCAGTTATCTTGAAACCCATATTTACCTTTATTTTATTTATTATTTATAATAAAAATAAAAATGTTCGAGGACTGAAAGCCACGCCCACTTAGGCTCCGCCCCCTTCCCGGTCACATCTTGACGGATCCGAGCATCTACACACTTCAACGTCTTCACGGACGTCGTCAGAAGGTGTGACTTGTTTACGGTTTGCGGAAGATCTCAATCTCACAAGACGTGTGACAGAGGACCCCCCAGGGACACCTCACCTGACGCAATACGGGGGCTAATTGGTGCTAGGGAGAAGAGGTGAGATGCATAACAACCATCATGTGCGTGCATCACTTCACGAGGCTTTCTTTGACGTCTTCACACTTCGTCTGAAGCTGTTGTCTCACTTGGTGATGTGGACAACGTAGACCATCACAATAGCGACCCTCTAACTTTTTTCAGGGCGCTCTATTTGAAACGGTCACGTGACAAAATGTGTAGAAAATTAAAAAATCTAGAAAATGGTTCAGAGAGCGAGTGAAAATATTGATTTTGAAGCGAGTTAGGAGGGTTTTGGTCAAAAGTTAATGCAGAAATGTAGAAACACTTTGATAGATAATTTTGCTTTTTTCTTTTACAATTATTGTCACGTGACTATTTTGATTGAAGCGCTCTGGACAAAGTTAGAGGGATTACAAAGTCACTCCCTCTCTGTCTTCAAATCGTGAAAGTTCCATAGAGCGATATTGCATTCGAATTGGAATATTTCAACATTACACCGAATATGACGACATTTTGCGTCTTCCTTTCCTTCTTCATCTTCCCCGATTTTCAGAACCCTTCCCGAACCATCCTCCCCGAAGAATGCCCATCTCATTCGAAGAAGCCATCGCCGTCCACAGATTCGTGTTCTCGGTCGTCCGCTCCGCCTTCATTCTCGTCGCCAGCGTCTGGATCTTTGTGACCTCGAACGCCTACTATCAGACGGGACACTTTCTGAAATCGGTGCTGACGATGTGCACTATCCCTCTTTTCAACGCGTTCATCGATTTGGGTCAGTTCCCCCTCCCCGTTTTTTGCACCATATCTCGAGAACTAGATGAGATAGAAGAAAGTTGTCAACTGTTAAAATGAAGATAATTATATAAGGAACAAAATGTTAGTTGATAACTTTCTCCCAGCTCTGCTAGTTTTCGAGATAAACCCCCTGCTTAGGTGGCCGAACTTGTGGTTTCTAGGCCCTGAAACAGCAAAACCTATTTTCAAGCAAATTCATTGTGTTCGGATGCTCCCGATGATTGTTTGAGCTTGAAAACCTAAAATTTCATTGAAAAAATTCTAATGACCGTGTCCTAGAAATCCAAACCTTGTCACAGAAGGGAAAATGACAATGGTGCCGGTTTGACCTGGTACCATGTGATTTAGAGCTCCATATCTTGAGAACTAGAAGAGGTAGGAAAAAAGTGTCAACTGACAAAATGTAGGTGACAAATAGGGGAGTATTTTGTTAGTTGACACTTTTCTACTATCTTTTCTGGTTCCCGAGATATCAAAGATTCTTCTTTCCAGTCGACATGCTCGAGGAGAAAGTGAGAAACCACTACGTCGAAAAGGCTCGCAGATTGTTGAGACAACGTCGCCGAGCACGAAGACACTTCTAGTCTGGAAATCGAGCTCCAAAGGTGAGGAAATCCACTGAAACCCCCCCCCCCCCCCCTCTCAAACGGAGAGCCTATGCCGGGGTAACGCTTGTTCATGTCACGCGCCACAACTGTGACTTATCAGCCAGCTAGAAAGTAGAATATCAAATTACATTGGCCGGCTGCTGCACATAAATGGCTTTCCACCTGTTGTCTGATCTTTGGTTCGTTTCTTTCCAAAAATGATGAAATACATAGTCACACTTGCTATATATCGTGATTTAGAGTTTTCCGGCGTTGAAAAAAGAAGAAAAAAAGACAAATCAAGGCAGGTGGGTCCGAACCCCGGATCTCCTGCACGGCGGCCTAAAACGTAACCGTCTGCGCCAACCATGTTCCGTCGTAGCTCCTCAGTTTTGGGCCTAGAAACCCTCGGTCGGATTTCTAGGCCACCGCCATTTCAGAACCCCCCTTTTCAAATAAGGTTACTTTTTTCGCGCCAAATGTCCAGATTTCACATAATACCATGGCCTAGTCGGTAGAGGTCTCTGGGTATAATAATACGTAGTAATAATAGGAGTAATATAATAATAATAACAATAATAACTATAATAATGGGACGGAGAGGGAGAGAGAACGTCATCATCGCCATCATCCATCCATCCACCGTGTTTTGTGTCTACCCCCCTTTTCAACGACGACCTGTCCAGGTTTTCAATGGAATTGGGTTTTTTTTTGGTTCTTACTGTATGTCCTTTATTTTTACCTACATTTTTCTCTGAATTTGACCTTTACAAACTTTTCACGAAATTTTCCTAAAGTCTAAAAAATTGTCCAAAAGGAGTCCAAAAGTAGTCCAAAAGGAGTCCAAAAGTTGTCCAAAAGGAGTCCAAAAGTTGTCCAAAAGGAGTCCAAAAGTTGTCCAAAAGGAGTCCAAAAGTTGTCCAAAAGGAGTCCGAAAAATTTTCCATCAATTTTTTTTCTTTTTCTCCCTTTTCACTGGAAAATGAAAAAGAGCAAAAAGAGCAAAAAGAACAAACAATGGGGGCCGCTCCACCACCAGCACCATCCAAAAGAAAGTTTTCGTTTTTCTCCGAGCTCTCTCTCTTTGTGAGCTCCCCTCTGGGGAGGAGGAGCTCGGAGAGCACCATTAGAGCTCTCCCTCTCTCTCTCTCTTGCTCCCTTCGGAGCTGTGACAAATTGAGTTCCTCCTCCTCCCCTCCCCTCGTTTTTCCCTTCCTCCTTCCTTGCTACCAGCTGTGTGTGTATGTGTGCTCAGAGAGCTCCCCCCAGCTCCTCTTCTTCTTTTCGAGAAATCTCCTCTTATTTTTCTCTTATTTTTGTGCGTGGGGGGATATGTGTGTGTGTGTTTGTGAGCATGATGATGATGATGATGATGATGCTCATATCGGCTCATCCGGTGTGAGCAAAACTCACTATTTCGAGCTCTCCCCCACTCATTTTCCTTCGCTTCGCTTCAATGGCAAACGCGCTCTACTGCACTTTACCCTTCCCGCAACAGTACAGTGGAGCGCACTTCCAACTTTGATTTGAAATGATGAGTCAGCGAAAAAAATGGCCATGGATTTGGATTTCCAGGCCAAAACTCACGCTGAAGCTTATGGCTGGCCTAGAAAAAGAAACGTTGGGGTTTCTAGGCCACGGCGAGGTTTTTCGCTTTTCCGTTTTTTCGGCTGGAAACGCGCTCCACTGCACACTGGTCGATTCAAAAGTTTTGAAGGGCTCAAAAATCGCCGAAACCCGAAGGGACTAGAAAAACGGGAAAAGACGCACAAAAGTTCGGCCAGGTGTATTCCGTGTCTTTTAAAGTTTTGAACTTGAACTGACAAACTCAAAATCAAAATCACTGGACCGAAAACTGAAAAACGAAAAGCAATAGTGTTCAAAAAGAGGGACTAGGAATCGGAAAACACAAAAGTTCGGCCATACTTCTCTAGTCTTCAAGCTCTGAAGCACTGAAAACTCGAAAACAAGAATGCTGAAACTTTAAAGGGGGGGGGGGGGGGACTAGAAAAACGGGAGGAAAAGACGACGCACAAAAGTTCGGCCATACTGACCTGAACGAATACCAATAGTGTTGCAAAGACAGGGGGGACTAGAAAAGGTCTCGGCCATTTCGTCCTCCATTCCATTCCATTCCATTTCTTCTTCTCCTTCTTCCGCTAGTTTGTTCTGGTTTCCGGGACACAAAAGACAGCGAGAGAGTGTTCTCTGTCGCTCTCTTTCTCTATTTCTCCACTGCGTGCCGGCAGACCCCCCCCCCCCCCCCGGTGTCTCGATGTCTGCGTCTCTCGCCTTCCGCCACTCACTCTCTTTCTCTCCCTCTGTGTATTATCGATTGGCTTTCACTCTCTCTCTCGCGCGCAGTCCCCCCCCCCCCCACCCCACCCCACCCCAATAACAACAACGACGAACCTCGTGAGTAGTATCTATCCTCTCTCTCTCTCCCTCTTCGTCTTCTTCGTGTACAAATCGCTTCGACGACGACTTCTTCTTCTTCTTCTTCTTCTTATTCGTCAGTTCTCTTCGTTTTCCTGTCTCGCCTTTTTCCATTTTTACGGTGTCATTTTCACACTAATTTTCCACTAATTTTGGCGGTTTTTCTAATTTTTAAAATTATTTTTCATTTTTTTCTTGAAAACGTCACATATAAATATAGAGAAACTTAAAATTTACTCCAAAAAAAAAAAATTTTTTTTGTATTTTTAATTTTTTAATTTTTCAAACTGCAAATTGTAAAGACAAACTTTCTAATTTTGGATCTGAAAATGGGCCAAAATTTAAAAAAAAAAAAAAATAACGCAAATTTGACGATTTTTCCCATTTGGAACAAAACTCTCTGAAAATGGTCTGAAAATGGGAAAACCAAAGGAAAAGAGGTGGGGAAAAGCGGCTTATGAATCATTTAAGCACCCCCCCCCCCCCCCCCCCCCTTCTCTTCCCATCTTTCTGGCCAAGAGAGAGAGAGAGCTGTTTTGCCTCTCAACGTCTTCTTCTTCTTCTTTTCCTTCGTCCGGCCATCCCCTTCCATTCCTCGCATTCATTCATTCATTCCTCCTCCTCTTCTCGTTTCCGATTCAATTTGTGAGAGAGACTCTCTCTCTCTCTTTCACTGCTGCTTCAGATTGACCTGCATACAGACATGTATGCATGTATTCATGAAAGTTTGTGTATATACAGTGTAGACGTGAAAATCTAGAAATCAGGGATCAATCGTGACAATTTTGAGTTCAAAAAATAAATTTTCCACCTCCAGACTCATTTTCCCGTTAGAACACCCTTGTTTCATGGTGTAATAACGCGTCACGTGACCGAAATCATGACTCAATTCGTCCAACCCCAATTTTCAGTTTCCTAGATATGGTCACCAAAATTTGTGGGCATAGGTAACTTTGAGTCTTGAATCCAATGCCAGAAACATCGAGTCACGATGTCGGTCACGTGACGCGTTATTACACCTTGAAACAAGGCAAGCCCCTTCCCCGGTAATTAACGGTCACGCTGTACATACATACATACATACACAAACGCAGTGTACATTCATTCGTTCCTTTTCATTCCGTTCCGTTCCGTTCTCGTCTCTTCTCTTCTATTTTCTGTCCTGTTCCGTTTACCCCCCCCCCCTTTAGTTATTATGAAGATGATGATGATTCGCTTCGTTTCACACTCATTTCATCGCTTCCATATACATATATATATATACTTTGTATATATCTACATAAACAGTCCTGGCTGGCCGTGGGGACTAGAAATCGCTCAAAGTTTCTAGGCCTCGGCTTTCCTCACCTTATATCTCGAAAACTTGACAAGCTGGGCAAAAGTTGTCAACTGAAAAGTTATTTCTCGCATTGTCAGCTTTATTTTGTCAGTTGACACATTTTCCCCATCTCGGCTAGTTGTCGAGATATGGCTGTTTTTCGACGAGGAGTGTCAGTTGTCGACCCCCTTTAAGCCTCTCTCTCTCTCTCTCTCTCTCGCTAATGTGCTCTCTTTAGTGCACTTCCATCTCACCTGCTCATTTCCCGTTTTACTAATGCATACCTTTTCCGGTTTCCGCTCCAAATGTGATCACTCGAATGGCCATTATGTGTTGGTGGGGGCAGGTGCCCCCCTTTTCATTTGTAATGGATATCCCGAGAGTTGTCCCCACTCCCCGTTATGCACTTTCAGAGTGCATAACTCGGGAACTAGAAGAGCTAGCAGAAAATGGTCAACTGTCAAAATGTTGGCACTAATGTGATGAACAAGTGGTTAGTTGACAACTTTTGGCTAGCTCTTCTCGTTTCCGAGATAGGCCCCCCTCTCCCCATTTTCCCACTGTTTTCCCCCCGCGATCCACCACCACTTTTCGGGGAAGAAAAAACTTCTCGGAAAATTCCATAATCTCCTCCACTTAGCGTTAGCGTCACAACCAACGGAAATCTGTGTGGATTTGCAGCTTTTCCCCCCTTTAACTAGAGACTTGAAGCGTGGAAGCGCGAGGCGGTCGCGTCGCGGTTTTTGGCTCCCCTTTCATTGAACCCCTCGAACTTTTTTCAGAGCGCTCCAAATTAAGATTGCCAGTTTCAAAACTTATAGAAAATGAAATAATCTGTCGAATGGTTCAAAGAGCGTCTGAAAATATTGATTTTGAAGCGAGCTGTGCAAATTCGAGTGGGAAAATCGAAAAACCATCATAACTCGCTTCAAAATCGATACTTTTGCTTGCTCTTTAAACCATTCGATTGGAAATTTGATTTTCTACAAATTTTGTAACTAGGTCAATTTGATTGGAGAGCGCCCGAAAAAGTTAGCGGCCCCCTTTCCATGTCAGAAACCCAGGTTTCGCTTTTTTTCTTTATCAACCCAAAAATGGTTTCCAACTTTTCAAATCTTGTTTTATTTTATACCGCCATTATTAAGTTTAAAGAAAAATTAAGTTCCCTATCGAGTGGTCCAAAGATAACCGGAAAATATTGATTTTTCAGCGATTTAGGTCAACTTTAGTGTTTTGACCTCAAAATTTGACTAAAATCGACATAACTCTCTTCAAAATCAATATTTTTGCTCGCTCTTTAAACCATTCGATTGGAAATTTAATTTTCTACAAATTTTGTCACGTTACCATTTTGATTAGAGCGCGCTGAAAAGAGTTACTACCCCTTGAGGAAAAAACCCAAAGACCGAACTTCCACAACCATTCGTTTTTTTCAACATTTCATCGGTCTACCCTACAGAGAGGGAAAAAAGAGAAAGATGTGTTTGTGAAAGTGTCTGTTTGTATGTGCTACCGCCCGTCTCTCTCTCTCTCTCTCTCTCTCTCTCTCTCTCTCTCTCTCTCTCTCTCTCTCTCTCTCTCTCTCTCTCTCTCTCTCTCTCTCTCTCTCTCTCTCTCTCAAGTGTTTGTAGGAGAACGACGAAAAAGAGACTGAGAGTGTGTGTGTGTGTGTGTGAGCGAGAAAGAAGGAAGGAAGGAAAGAGAGAGGGGGGGCCGGATTTTGGACAAAAGAACGCGCCCCCTTTGCTTTTCGTGTCTCAACCAGAGGAGGAGAAGAGGCGCCGCTTTTTTGGGGGCCGAACAAAAAAAACTGCCCATGCATCGATTTTCCCAATTTTTTTTGAGCTCAACTTCATTTCTTCCAGCTGATTTGTGTGCAAAACCGTCAGGCTTCAACCCCGGCTTCATTTCCCTTGAATTAGCCTTAGCATAGTAGTTCAGAACCTTACCATGTGATTCTATTCAGTGATCTACATCGATATCTATATTGATTGGCCAATTTTTTGTGCGGAAGCCTTCTCGTTCAACATCATTTTGAACCAAAATTCTGCGGAGGCTTTAAGCTTAGCAGGGGTTTCGTCGAGATTATCGGATTTTGGACCAACTTAAGCTCACAGAGCCCGGGCGGTACCGAGAGCCATGAGCTTGGAGCCAACTAGGCAGGCTCAACACGGCTTTGAGATTTTCTAGTCCACGGCCCTCTGATATCGAAGGCCGTGGCGTGGAGTGGCCTAGATTGCCAAACTCTTCCAAGTGGCCCCACTGATTTAGACCCCCCCCCCCCCCCCCACCACCACATCTCCTCGTCTTCCAGAATGGGGGGGGGGCCCCGAGAGTTTTGTTTTTTGGGACCCCACCAACTTTGGCTCTCCGAGCTCAATATGGCTGGGGTCGTTGGCGCAACCCAGGCCACGATCCCCATGGAACCTCTAATAGACCGGCACCCCAAAACCCCATGATCGAAAGGGTCCGAAATTTCATTTCAAAATTAGAGCGTTGAAAATTAGACCGGTATGCCGTTCTCTAATACAGGTTTTACGGTATGTACAAATAGATGCGATTCTTGCAGATGGCCGTGGCCTAGCTTCCCTCTTTTTCAGAAAAGGTTCTAAGTCTCTCTCTCTCTATGTCCCCGTCTCCCCGTTCGCGCTCGTTCGTCGCTCGTCAACATGTTATTTCTTATTTTCTTTTTTTTTTTGCTTTCCAGCCACCCAGCCAGCCAGCCACCGCTTCTAGATATTCACGTCTTCTTCGCCTTCTTCTTCTTCGTCTTTCCCATTTTCACATAGTCAGTATGCGCTGTTTTTTTGTGGGCGAGGGAGGGGGAGGGAGGGAGTGCCACGTCACACCACACCATCATGGGGGGGGGTGGTTTCGAATTTCATTTCATTTCACTTTGCATAGACTGACGTCGTCGACGTCTTCTTCTTCTTCATTAACGGGAAACGACGACAGCGGGGGAAAAAAACAGACACACTAACTTTTGCTCTTGTTGTTTTTCAGCCGTTTTCAGCTGAAAAGAACGAGCTCTCTCTCTCTCTCTCTCTCTCTCTCTCTATGTATTTCCATTGGAGCATGGATTTTGGATGGTGAGCTGTCCCTCTCGCGTGTCACACACTCACACATGCACATGGACACACACACACACACTTGTATCACTTCCTCGTGTCACCACACTCCGCCCACTTTTCATTTTTTTTTGAGGGAGTTGTCCCGTTACATTGGACACCTAGACGCGCGTTTACTTTTTATGAAACGGACAACTGCTTTTCTTTTTTCTAAAATGTAATCAGTTGTCCGCCCGAGCGGAACTTATCACTTATCGTCATGGACAACTCATATACCTGACGTTTTATTTTTATTTTTGACTATATCAGTTGTCCGCTCAAGCCTCAATTCTGGTAATGGACAACTAATGTAATTACATTTTTCAGTTTTACTTGGCCAATTTTCGTTACACTTTTGACTTTATCAGTTGTCCGCCCTAGCCATCCTAATTGCACTTTGCTCGTCATGGACAACTCATACATACCATTTTCAAGTTCAATTTTGATCGGTTGTCCACCGAGCAAATCGATAGCTCTTTTCCTGATAAGCTCCGCCCCTTTCCATTTCTCTCTCTCTCTCTCTCATTTCCGAAAAACAAACATCAGTAGTAGGTGGCGGCGGCGGTACATTTTCACTAGTCACAATGAGTCACAAAAAGTGAAGGATTTTGGACTACATAGTCGTCACCGGCTAGACAGACCTCACCTTCCCTTTCCCACTCAAATATTGTGGCGGCTCGGTTGGACTCTAGGATTTTGTGACTATCGAGTTTTAACTATCCACTTTTGACTATCGACCATCGAGTTTGGAGTTTTTATTCGGAACTTTAGAACTTTTGACTTCCAACTTTAAACTTGGACTTTTGACTCTTGGGTTTTGACTTTTTGATTTGGACTCTTAACTTAACACTTTTGACTTGACTATCCACTTTTGAGTCCTGACCTTCGAGTTTGGCGCTTTCTCATTGGACTCTCAATTTTGGACCTCCAAATTTTAAATGTTGACTCTTAACTTATCACTTTTGACTTGACTATTCACTTTTGACCCTCAAGCTTTTGGCCCTTAACCTTGAAGTTCACCGTTTTCACATTGGACTTTTGACTCTGGACTCTTAACTTAACGCTGAACTTTCCACACTTAGGTTTTGACTTTGAACTTTTGACTATCCAATTTTGACTTTTGACTATTCACTTTTGACTTCCGCTTTGGACTTTAGTTTTTTTGACTCTGGACTCTTAACCCCGAACTTCGCACACTTAAGTTTTGACTTCCAGATTTGGACTATCCAATTTTGACTTTTGATTATTCAAACTGGAACTTGTCCCTCTTGACCCGCTCCTTTCTGACTTCTCACTTAAATCGTTTCCTTGTTTCCAGGTGGGTTTCCTCTCTCTCTCTCGTCGCTCTCTCTCTCCTGCTGGTGGTGCAAATGAGCGCGAAGCAGTCGATCGACTCGACGCAAGCCGATCCGGTCGTTCTTCGTCTCATACTCGTCAGCGGAAAGACGCACGAGTTCGAGTTTCATCCGCTCACCTCGGCGCACGACGTCATTCAGATGGTGTTCGATCAGTGGCCAGATGGTGAGCGAGCGCGTCAGAACGGGGATAAGGAGGGCGAGAACGGGGGAGGTGGTCAGAACACGCGACGCACGACCGCGACGCACTCTAGGGTCAATTTGGGAGGTGCGTCGCGTGTTGTTCTAACTTTAACGGTCAGAACACGCGACGCACGTGACCGCGACGCGCCCAGGCTTGTAGTTTGAGTGCGTTGCGGTCGTGCGTCGCGTGTTCCGTCACTTTGAGTTATAACACGCGACGCACGACCGCGACGCGCCCGAAATTTGTCCCCGAGGTTTAGAACCTCTAATCCGGTTCACCGACGAGTGTTTGTACGTTTCGCTCCCAATATGTACAACACTATTCCCTTATTCCTTTGCAAATGAAAGAATGGACACGCTTAGCTGAACAGAGCAAACAACACGATTTCTTTTGGATTTATCTGAAAAACTAGAAGAGCTAGAAGAAAGTTGTCAACTAACAAAATGTTTCTTAAACTGTCAGCTTTATTTTGATAGTTGACAACTTTCTGCCAGCTCTTCTAGTTTTCGAGATATGAGTGCTCAAAGCTGAAAACTGAGAGTCCCGAGTTTCAGAATGGTACGAGGACAAAGTGCAAAGTGCGCAAATGCTCAAACTCATCTATCACGGCCGTTTTTTGCACGGCTCCGTCACCCTTCATGCTCTTCAGCTGATGCCCGGCAAAACGACCGTCATGCACCTTGTCACGAGGGAAAATTTGCCGGAGCCCAACTCGAGTGGTGGGTTTTTTGACTTCCGGGGTGCATATCTTGAAAACGGAAAGAGCTGGCAAAAATTGGTCAACTACCATAATGTTCCTTAACTTCTTGACAACATTTTGTTAGTTGACCACTTTTCGGTATCACTGCCAGTTTTCGAGATAGCCCCCCCTTTAAGCAAAAACACCAGATGATGACGAAATCAGCGAATATGTAGAGATATGGAGAGCGTAGAGACAGGAAATTGAAAGGAAATGAATAAAATAGATGACTATATGAAAATTTACCTGAAAATAACAATATGGAGCTTAGGTGGGTGCCAATGGCCTAGAAACTGCAAACGGGGGTTTCTAGGCCACGGCCATGCGACCGAGCTACTCAAAAATTACGAAAGCGCAGCAAAAATACGAATCCAGTACGACACTCCCCATATTCCGCTTGTTGGTATCTTATCAAAAAGGCCCGATTTCAACCAAAAATTCTGAAAATTTGCACTTTTTTCCTTCAAAGCTCCATATCATGAAAACTAGCAAAATATAGCCTATCAAATAAGAAACATTTTGTCAGTTGTCACTTTTTCCCTAACTCTTCTAGTTTTCCAGTTATTTCCAGTTAAATTCCCAATTCCAGAAACGCTGACGAAACGAAAATCGGCTGGCTGCTGTCGGTGTGTGCTCTCCTAGTCGGTGACAAACCTGAGAATAAAACTTTTTGACTGACACCTAAAAACTTGCACATTTGCTCTTTTGTACTTTCATCTACCTCATCTCTCCCTCCTCCCCCCTTTTTTTCTCTACTTCCTCCTCCTCCCCCTTCTACCGTTTTTCCTACCGTATTGAAGCTGACCCGCTTTTAGAGGCTCATATCTTGAAAACTAGAAGAGCTGGGGAAAAAGTGCCAACTGACAAAATGCTCCTCTTTTGATGAGCTATATTTTGTTAGTTGACACTTTTTGTAAATCTCCTCTGGTTCTCAAGATATAGCGCTTTGAAGTGTGTGAGCTCGTCAGTTTCAGTACAGTAGGAACGCGCGACAAATCTCTCATTTCCATCTACGGGATACTTCATTTCGACAACAAGTTCTCTATTTTTTTTCCAATTTTTTTCTCTTTTTCTTTTCCCTCCTTTCCCCATTTGATTCATTCCATAATTTTCTTATTTCTCTAGCCCCGCCCCTTTTTCCAAAAAAAAAAAATTTTTTTTTCGTAAATTTCTGTGATTTGATCTACACCATCCCCATTGCAATTTTTAGCTTTTCCGAACCAACTACTCGATTTTTTTCCAAAAATATTTTCTTTTGTCGATCCAAAGATTATTGTCAATCGAGCTTTCCATTCCCACCCCCCCCCCCCCTTTTAATCACCCTAAAAAACCGAATAATGATAATTTTACAAAAAAAATCAATAATGAAAAGGTGGAGTTTCTGTGTGTATATTTTCCTCCCCCCCCCCCTCCCCCCTTCCACTTCCTGTAATTTCTTGTCACTTCTTGTTCTTGCACATTGATTGATGAACGTTTTTGACGTGATCCCTCGCGATTCACATACTTTTGAGTGGTGAAATGGCGTCTGGATCTAACCGCGACGCGCCTGGCAACAACCGCAACGCGTCTGAAACTGGCCGCAACGCGTCTGGAACCAACCGCGACGCGTCTGGAATGAATCGCGACACGTCTGACATCAACCGCGACGCGTCTGGAGCAAACCGCGACGCGTCTGGATCTAACCGCGACGCGTCTGGATCTAACCGCGACGCGTCTGGAACCAACCGCGACGCGTCTGGAGCAAACCGCGACGCGTCTGGCATCAACCGCGACGCGTCTCGCATCAACCGCAACGCGTCTGGAACCAACCGCACCGCGTCTGGATCTAACCGCGACGCGTCTGGCATCAACCGCAACGCGCCTGGGAAGAACCGCGACGCGTCTGGCATCAACCGCAACGCGTCTGGAACAAACCGCGACGCGTCTGGCAACAACCGCAACGCGTCTGAAACTGGCCGCAACGCGTCTGAAACCAACCGCGACGCGTCTGGAATGAATCGCGAGACATCTGACATCAACCGCGACGCGTCTGGAACAAACTAACGCGCTGCGGTCGATGCCAAACGCGTCGCGGCTATCTTCCGGCTCTCAAACCGCTCCCCTTTAAGGGTCTCAACTCAAATCGAAAGGGGTGGAAAAAATACAAAGTGAAAAGAGCACAAAATGGAAAGTGGTTTCGGGAAAAAGGAATGGTTCGTTGTTTTGTTGAGAGAGAGAGAGAGAGAGAGAGAGTGAATGAGTCTTCTTCTTCCGCTAGTTTGTTCTGGTTTCCGGGACACAAAAGACAGCGAGAGAGATAGTGTTCTCTTTCTTTCTCTATTTCTCCACTGCGTGCCGGCAGCTCTCTCTCGCGCAGTCCCCTACCAGGGATGGGCAAATTTTTTGTTTGATTTTTTTTAAGGTTCTCTTCGTGTTTCTGACTGACTTGTGCTTCTCGAGCTGTCTCGCCTTGTTTTTTTTCTTTTTCCCCTATTTCCATTTTTACGGTGTCATCTTTCTTATTAAAAAAAAACCGTGAGGGGTATATCCATCTGTTTGTGTGTGCGTGTGTGTGTCTGTCTGTTTATCTGTTGCAGAACAACTCGATTAACAAGAAAGTTGCAGAACAACTCGATTAACAAGAGCTCCGTCAAATCCGCATTCCTTCTAGCTGATAGTGCAATTGTTTCGTTGTTTTATGAAGAAAATGGGCTCAAGATAACGTGCGAGTAAGTTACACTTTAAATTATTTCTCATTTATTTCAAATAATGCAGGTTGAATGAAGCTGGCACGACGTTTATTCTACCAGAGGACTTTTCAAATATTGAATTCAATGTGGAATCGGATCAAGGTCCTTCGAGACCATCAACTCCAGCTGATATTAAAGGTTTGTATGATTTACGATCGAATTTATTGTCTTTCATTAACAACTTTAATTTATATGACTATTGTCTGTTTTTCTGTCTGCACACCCTCGGTGTGCATTAGTTAGGCCACGCACTTTTGCGTACTCCCGCTGGCGCCAGTCAATTATTTTGATTTCAGATGTTTTTCACACATGTTTTTCCACAATTAGGGCAATTTTTACTTACTAATCGAAAAAATGATGAAAAATGATAAGAAAATTGCTTAAATCGCAAGAAAAAGGGGCGAAACAACAAGCATGGCCTAGTGGCCTAGTTTCTCGTGGCCTAACTAATGCACACCGAGGGTGTGCAGACAGAAAAACAGACAATACCTTCATATGTTTTTTTACGAAAAAGATTTTTACTTAAAATATTTATCTTAGAAAAATCCACAATTCCCTCTCGACCAGGAACTTGAATTCATATTGAAAACTTATGATCTCTTTTTAGTGCTGCCAGAACCTGCACCAACTTCAGAGGCTTTCCTACAATGGATGTTCTATTTGAACGACCACCTGGGCAAAGCTACTACGATTTGTGTCCACCCCCACTTTTTCGTCACGTTCCGACATGGAACTCATCAACAGTTCAGTCTCGGGGACACGATGAAGATGTATAGGTAAGTTGTTTAAATATTGCTTAATATTTTGTTGCTAATTTATAGGGTGGAAAAGGAAGTCGACGAACAGATCGGTATCGACGTATGCGTGGTCAAAATCAACGAATCGCTTGATTTTGTCTTGCTCCGGAGTGAAGTTGATGTAGTCGATGTAAGTTCTCGCAATATTTCTTTTATTTTGTTCTTAATTCATTCATTTTTAGCGTGGCCCTGTGATTGCACAAGCTCGAGACTCGGAAGCGTTTACGTTGGCTGGATTCGGAAACGAACAAGGGTGTATATCGTATGTGAGCGGAATTATTCATAATGTTCGCGATTATGGTTTCTACAATGGTGTTCGACAAATGGGCCCATTCATTTTGGGAACGAGTCAAAGCCAAAGAGGCGATTCAGGTAAAGATTATATTTTTTGGTCAATTAAATTCACAGCAAAACTTTTAGGCGGTGGTATTTGGGGAGCACGAGGACTCATCGGAATGAATTTTGGGTGTACTACGATGCCGTTGCAGTATCATCACGAGGCGATTTCGGAGGCGGCCACGTTCAGTACAAGAAATATTATTTGTCCGGCATTCCACTTCAAGAGCGCTTATGTGGTATGCTAATGCTAAATCAATACTAATTTATTTAATAATGTTTTGTTTAGGAGGAACTTGTTAAAGAGTTCAAAGAAGAAGAAGTGACTTCGCCTCCGCGGAAGAAAAGAACCGTGATGACCGAAATCGAGGGGATTGGCGTCCTCTATGGAAAAGTGATATAAGTTTTGTTCTTGCACATTGATTGATGAACGTTTTTGACGTGAAACCGCGATTCATTTTTGAGTGGAAAAATGGCGACCGCGACGCGTCTGGCAAGAACCGCGACGCGGATGGATCTAACCGCGACGCTTCTGGAAGAAACCGCAACGCGTCTGAAACTAACCGCGACGCGTCTGGCAAGAACCGCGACGCGTCTGGAACTAACCGCATCGCGTCTGACAAGAACCGCGACGCGTCTAGAACCAACCGCATCGCGTCTGGCAAGAACCGCGACGCGTCTGGAACTAACCGCATCGCGTCTGACAAGAACCGCGACGCGTCTAGAACCAACCGCATCGCGTCTGGCAAGAACCGCGACGCGTCTGGAACTAACCACGACGCGTCTGGCAAGAACCGCGACGCGTCTGGATCTAACCGCATCGCGCCTAGAACTAACCGCGACGCGTCTGAAACTAACCACGACGCGTCTGGCAAGAACCGCGACGCGTCTGGATCTAACCGCATCGCGTCTGACAAGAACCGCGACGCGTCTAGAACCAACCGCATCGCGTCTAGAACTAACCGCGACGCGTCTGGAACTAACCGCGACGCTTCTAGAACCGACCGCAACACAGCTGGCACAAACCGCGACGCTCCTGAAACCAACACGTTGCGGTCAGTGTCAGGCGCGTCGCGGTCAGTTCCCGACTCCCAAACCTCCCCCTTCAAGGGGCTCCCGACTCAAATCGAATAAACAACAACAGTAAAAGTCCTCATCGTTGTCTTGAATCTCGAATGGAAACATTTCGTTGTCGTGTATTTTCGTCAAAACTAGTGCAGTTAAAGGGGGGGGGTACACTCGGAAGTTGGGGGGTGGAAAAAAATACAAAGTAAAAAGAGCACAAAATGGAAAGTGGTTTCGGGAAAAAGGAATGGTTCGTTGTTTTGTTGAGAGAGAGAGTGAATGAGACAAAGGAAACCTGAGAAAAGACAAAAAATTTCAAAAAAAAAAAAAAAAACAATTTCGTCGAAGAGATCCATCGCTACCGTCGATCTTTTTCGTTTTCGAATTTGCCGCCGCGCGGTGTAAACGACGGCGTTCGTTGCACATTTCTGCAAGAAAAAGCAAGAAGAAACGGTTTTCGATTCGCTCCCCCATAAGCGTTCTGGCGGAGCATCGTACCGGTGCAATTGGAGAGTGAGCCCGTCGTCCTCGACACGTTGTCCCAGCGGGCAATGGCCGGAGCTCAGTTCGGATAGATGGGTCGAGTAGTTTTCTGCAAGCAATAAGAAAACTTTCAAAATGCAAGTGCGCTCTATTGCACAGGGGTGATTTCGCAATAGTGACTAGTCTTCAAAATCGTCAAAATGGGGTGTCATTGAAATCGTCTTGATGAGCTCTATCTGAATTTTCTAACCAATCTAGGCAAAAACGACGTCTCACCAATCTGGACACAATTCCGTCGCCGCGAGCCGGCCACCGAGATGACGTGCTCCGGGTCGACACCGGCCGACGTGTACACCGTCACATCTTTGCTGCTCCCATAGGCGACGTGAATATGAACGCCCATATCGACAATGTGTCGGAGATGCAGCGATTTCTGTTTCAGCGGCTCCGTCGAGAACGAGTTGTTGAAGAAGAGGAGCGCGTGCGGAAAGTTGTGCTGTGCCAACCACGCCGACACGACACGTTGTTGCATGTCGGGACGGGCGGTCAGATAGATGATCAGGTAGCCGTGCTCTTGCCAGTAGCGGACGACGTCGACGGCGCCCGGCCGGACACGTGGATCTTTGCCGGTCACTGACACTGACGCCGTGAGGGAGCCATCGACCGAGAAGACGACGCACTTGGTGGCGTGCGGCACGATGGCGACGAACGCGTCGAGGTAGGACCGATCGCCGTGAACGACGATCTTGACCGAGTGAATACCACATGGTAGGGTTTTCGCAAGCTGGACAGTCAACCTGCCATGCGAATCGGTGTCAAAGACGCCGTGAAGGTACCAGTCGCCACGTTGTGGGCACACAAACACCGAGACGGGCTCGCGGGACAGTGCCACCAGATCCATGGGTCCGTAGCAAAACTTGGAGGTGACCGTCAGATCCATACCGGTGGTGACGAGAATGTCGTTGGCACGATGGTTGGCCGATAGGTTGGCGATTTTGAATCGAGTCCGCTTGCGCTTCCAGTGCATCGGCGGTAGGTCAATGTTGAGTGGGATGTGATTCATACTCGACGACAACGTCGTCAGAACCGCCTCCTCGCCGCGCACAAATTGACGGAGGAGGAAGGCGGCGACGTCGCACGACTCCCAGTAGGAGGCGTGCAGGATGTTGGGCAGGGCTGTCGACGGTAGAGCGACCATCGAGTTGGGACAGTAGAGCAGGTTGTCGACACGTTTACTGCCCCACATTTGAGTGGTGTCGATGGAGGCGTCGAACTTTTGCGTTTTACCGTCGCCGAGCGGGTAGCGCTGGTATTTGGGCACGGTGTACGGTGGGACACAGGCGAGCTGTCCGTCGAGCACCGGTTCGATGCGTGCGCCGCACGGGTCGAGCGGGTAGTAGAGGTTGAAGAGTTGGCAGCCGTCCAGTTGCTCCACCTCTGGAATGGACGCGTTGAGAGCTCTGTTTTGGGGTATTCTAGGCCAGGAGTTTCATAAATAATAGTTGGCTAGATGGCCGAGGTTTTCCATATTGTGCTAATCAAGGGGACTATAAATCCAATAAGCCCCAGATGGCCGAGATTCCTGTTGTTTGCTACTCTAGGCCACAGAATCGCTGGCCTTCAGATGGCCGAGCTTTTCGTTTTTGTATAACTCGGTCACAAAGCCGTTACCTCTCACTATTAGATGGCCGAGGTTTTCCAATTAGTGCTAATCTAGGCCAGCAACCTGATAAACGTTTAATTGGCCAGATGGCCAAGTTTGCTGTCATGTGCTAACCTAGACTACATATCTGCTTGCCCCTAATTGCCAAAATCACACGTTTCTTGCTAATCTAGGTAGATCATAAGGCCGATAATATCGGCATGTGCAAATCTAGGCCATTTAATTGCTAGCCTACGGATGGCCGAGCTTGCCATTTTGTACAACTCGGCCACAAAGCCATTAATTCTTATATGACCGAGATTTTTCAATTTGTAACTTTCTGGGCCAGAAACTCAATAACCTTCTGATGGACTAGATTGTTCTGGACGAGGTTGCCCATATGTGGAAATCTAGGCCATAGTGCTAGTGGCTCTCCAATGGGCCCAGCCTTCTAGTTCTTGCCAATCTCGGCCAGAAACTCGAATAGCTTTGAGATGGCCGAGTTCTCACACTTTGCGCTAATCTAGGCCATCACGTTAGCCCTCCAATGACCGCGATTCCCCGTTCTTGCTATTCTAGGCCAGGTCTCCAATGACCGAGAGTTTTCTAGTCCCCCAATCTAGGGAATAATAGCACTCACCGAGTCCCTCCAACTTTCGTTGCATCAGAGCCAATCCCAACGGACATCCGAGCAGAAATACGGTGCTGGGCTGGAAGTTGAGTCTCGATGCTGGTCCAAACTGAAAACGACTAAACTCTAATAACTGGGGGGCAATGGGCGGGCAGGGAACTATTCGCAAGCGATGGGGGAAGGAGGAGGAGGAGGAAAACCAAAACAAAAAATAATCAAATACGATTCAAATCAAAACAATTTAAAAAAAAACCAATCCGAGCTCTTCAGGGTGTGTGCTCAAAAACGAGAAGGAGACCAAAAAAATGATGATGAATAGAATATAACTCACACTGACCGAATCAACCGACACCAACGAGATCTTTTTACGCACATACGACGCCGACGGGGGTGCCGAATAGTTGCGTTGTGAGCGGCGTGACGAGTGATGTCCGTTCTGAAGTGATCCCGTCGGGTGATGGTGTGAGAACGACGACGTCGTCGAGGAGGTGTCCGATTGGGCTGTTGTTGTCACGTCCGTCATCGATTGGTTGGCCTAGAAAAACAGAAACGCGCGTTCAGCTGAGTTTGAAAAACGCAGCTACCGTAATACAGTAGGATCCCTCAAATAGATCGTTTAAAAGTTTTCGTGGGTCTCGCCACGAACTGACACTTTCAGTGTCGATGGGTACAGTTTTAAAAAAAACCGGTCTAAAACTGCGAAAACCAACTAAAAAGGGGCGGGATCGAAATTTCGCAATACTTCAAAAATTAGATTTTCGGAAATTTCGCAATATTTCAATTTTCCAACTTTTGCAATTTTCACAAACTCAAAGTTTTTCTTAGGGTGCGAAATAACAGCAAAAAGTGGGCGGGCCCTTAAAATTCGAATTTCGAAATTTCCGAGATTTTGCAATATTTCAATTTTCCAAATTTTTATAATTTCCAACTTTTTGTCATTAAACTGCCTACTCACATCCTCTTTGGCAGTTTAATGACAAAAAAGTTGGAAGTTATAAAAATTTGGAAAATGGAAA
Organism: Caenorhabditis afra; assembly: GCA_963570955.1. Taxonomy (NCBI): domain Eukaryota; kingdom Metazoa; phylum Nematoda; class Chromadorea; order Rhabditida; family Rhabditidae; genus Caenorhabditis; species Caenorhabditis afra. The sequence goes on from OY751534.1 coordinate 7,847,088, forward strand.
TATTGCGAAATCTCGGAAATTTCGAAATTCGAATTGTGCCTACTCACATCCTCTTTAATGATTCGCGACGAGAGATTCGACGAGAGCCGCTTCAGAAACGTCAACGAATCGTCGCCGCACCGTTTCGTCGTCATCGCCTCGTAGAGAAAGATGCCGCCGACACAGTCGCCGACGACGAACACCTCGCCGTTGAAGAGCGGTTGCGTCGAGATGAACTCGTTGTACGTCTCGTTGGCGCGTCGAATCGTTCCCTCGACGGCGTCGTTGAACATCGCGCTGGCCGACGGAAGCATCAACGCCAACGACGGATGAAGGAGGCCGAAGCTCGGCGAAATGTTCGACAGTCGACTGACGACGTTCGTCATCTCCGTGCCGCACGAGACGTTGACGATGTGAAGACGATTGCGCAGCTGGGGATAGTGTCGTTGGACGCACGTCTCGATCGTCGAGCCGAACGTGCTGGTGTCGGTGGTTTTCGAGTCGGCGGGCGTGTCCGGCGAGAAGTCGCCGTGGAAGACCATGATGAGAAGCGCCGTGTCGGTGGTGCCGTTGTGTGGTGTCAGCGGCGGTGAGTCTAGAAATTGAGGGGTTGAAGCTTGGCAAGACGATCTAGAGCGAATTGGAGCTGTCCTGGCCTAGGTTCCCGTTTTACGCAAACCTAGGTCATATGATTCGAAACTCTCAAAATCACGCGAGAGCCTAGGTTTCCATTCTGACACCATCAAGGTGAGACAGCGAATTTGAAGCTTATGGCCGAACTTTCCGCTTTATGCAAATCTAGGCCACGCAGATCGAAAACTTCCAGACGGCTCGAGTTTCTGATCTATGAAAATCTAGGCCCAAGAGCGAGATAGCTTCTGATGGCCGAGTTTTCACAACTTTGCGCGCCTAGGCCATTTAGCCAATTAACAGCTTTTGACCGAGTTTATGCAAATCTTGACCCATGGGCGAGAAAGCCTCTGGTGGCTGAGTTTTCATACATTCACAAGTCGAGGCCATAAGGCCAAGTTTTTTCCAGGTCTCCCACAGGTTGGAAATTAGTTCACAATTTCCAGGCCCTCACATCCCCCGCAATACAAAACCGGCAATATCTCAAAAACTCGACGAGCTACAAAAAGTTGTCAACTACGAACTTGTTCCCCACACCCTTCTCTACACTTCCGTCGTTGACCACTTTCAGCTATCTTCTCTAGTTCTCAAGATATAGGGGGCCAACTAACTCTCGTCCTGAATCTCCAGCTCCAGCTCGCTACTCCATCGTATAATTGACGGTTTTTGCGTCGGAATCGGCGGCGACGACGTCGATGTGTCGTCGCAACAGTCAAAGTAGAGATCGTCGGACACCGCGTCGCCGTGATTATCATCTTCATCGTCATCGTCATCATCATCGTCATCCTCGGCACCCTCCTCGTCGACGTCCTCTTTGACGGCCATCACGCGTGACAGGTGAAGTGCCGCCTCGGCTTCCAGTTTTCGAATGTCACGCATTGTGAGTCCCGTCTGAACCGTTTCATGTGCAAATGCGCTCTATCGCACCCCCACCCTCTTCCAACTCACCCACTCGTCCTGCCACGCCCACGCCTGTCGATGGGCCCTCAACATTGTGTTCCTCAACGCCAAATCGTGAATCCAGCGTTCGGCGCGCGTCTGCATACCCCAATACCGAAATTCGACTTTGCACAACTTGTAGGCGCACATAATCGGCAGCCCTTTGCGACGATGCTCGACGACCCAATCGTCGGTCAGTGGTCCGCGTCCCGTCTTCTCCGACCGATACAGTTTGGGATCCTCGTCGGCGCAGTAGTCGTGCGACGAGATCGCGTCCTTCACAAAGTCCATATAGTCGATTTGGCGGCTCTCGAGCTCCTTGTCGCTGAGATTGAAGACGTTCGCCTGGTCGCCGTGATCGTCGTAGTACAACGTCTCCACTTCCAGACTGAATCGATCCATCATCGGTGTCGAGTAGCGCGTTTTGGTGACCGGATACGCGTTCCACGCCTCCTCGTGCGCTTCCAGCTTGTTCGTGGGTAGAACTGTTCGAATCCATGCTGAAATGGTGTTGAAATGTGGGAATATTGCGAAATTTTGGAGAAATTTCGAAATTTCGAAATTTTTGGAATATTGCGAAATATTTTGAAATTTTGAAAAATCGGTATATTTCATGATATTGGAACATTTCGAAACTTTGAAATTCGAAAAATCTGTATATTGCGAAATTTTGGAGAAATTTCGAAATTTTCGGAATATTGCGAAATTTGGGGCCACGCCCCTTTTTCGCGGTTATTTCGCCCTTTTAGACTGTTAAACTGACTGTTTTCATCCATTTTCAAACAAAAATACTGATTACCGTACTCATCGACACTGAAAACGGCAAATCGTGGCGAGACCCGACATTTCGAAATTTTTAAAAAAAATTTTTAAATTCCAGGTAAAAATGTTTAAAGTTGCGACAAATGTTGTTCAAAACGTTCTCAAAGCGAAAAAAACCGCAAAATTTTAAAAAATTCAAAAAATTCAAAAATTTCGTTTTCATGTCGACCCCCCTTCCAGCTCATCATCATCATCATCTTCTAGTCAACAACGCAAAAATAAGAAAATAAGAAAAATAAGATGAAGAAGAAAAAGAAGAGGATGATGATGAAGTAAATTGTGAATAATTCAGTCAACTTTTTGCAATTCAAATCTCGTTTTTTTTTCTCGTTATTATGGGGCCGCGGCGGTGGGTCTCGGCACGCGCTGCCTGCGACACATCCAAAACAAGTGGTACCGTACTTTGGCTGGCGCGAAATTTGAATTCGCTTTCAGTTCTGACCGAAAACGTATCGCTCGGGTTTTGATCGTACTTTATCTCCAGAACCAAAAGAGCTATCAAAAAGTTGTCAACTACAAACTTGTAGCTCTTCTTGTGCTCTACAACATTGCAGTTGACAACTTTTTGATAGCTCTTCTGGTTTTCGAGATTAAATGAGATCAACATCATGGTTGCTGTAACAAGCGAAGATTGATGGTCCAAACTACGGTAGCACTTGTTTCAACTGTGTCCCCCCTGATAGCCTACCCGGAATGCGACTGCCGACGTGATAGATCTTGAACGTGTACTGTCCGCCGCCGCCGGGACCGTCCGTGTACGGATTGTTGCTGATGATCTCGACGCCCGAGTCGGTGCCGTGCGAGTCCAGTCGGCTCTTCTTCTGCAAAACTTGCGCCCCCTTTGGTTTTCGAGTGCTGCCAAAGTGGAAACGCGCTCTATCGCACATTGGTGCAATGGAGCGCATTAGCCCCACCGCCGCCCACCAAAGAAGCTTCGACGTCGATGTGTCGCTAATGCGTTTTTTCTAAACACATTTTCACACTCGACTTGTCTAAAAGCTTCTTCTTCTTTTGCTTTTTGGCTCCCCATTAGGGGGGAAAAAGGCAAAAGTGGTTAGGCGCGCTGTTAGTCGGCGAGAAGAAAGGATGGCCTAGGATTACGCAAATTTGGATGGGAAAGTTAGGCCATGGCTCCTTTCAGGTGCAAATGGGTTCTATCCCAATCTTCACGGTACTTGAGAAAGTTAGGCCATTTCTTTGCTAGGTGCAAACGCGCTCTATGGCAAATTTTGTATCGTTCGTGTAAACAAGAACGAGGGCCTAGTTTCTGGCCAGTTGGGGAAAGTTAGGCCAGGGCGATTTCCAGGCAGGACCGTGCTCTTCACGAAGGCTTAGTGTTCCTCTAGTTGAGAAAGTTAAGCCATGGGTAAACTAGGTGCAAACGCGCTCTATTGCGAACTTCCCGCTACTTGGGAAAGTTAGGCCATTGTTGTTTACATGGCCTAGTTTTCCGGTGCCTAGGAAAGCTAGGCCATGGGGTTGTGTATGTGCAAACGCGCTCCACTGCAACAAGTGCAACCACACTCACCTGTATCATGTACAACTGCGCGATTCGGTACTCCTGCACGGTCATCGGCAACAGGATACGGTACTCTTTGATCAGCATCCTCTTCTCTTTTTTTTTTGGTTTTGTCAATCAACGTTCTATCACGTCTCAAATCGCCGTCGACACATTTTCGAAATGACAGCGATTTTGGTCGGTCAGTGGGGCGACTGGAAATTGCAGATTGTTGGTGGTTCTAAGAAAAGAAGAGAAAAGACACATGTTGAGGGGGGGGGGCTCATGTAACAATATAAAACTAGAAGAAGTAGTATATATCAAGTTTCAAACAACAACTGCGAGAGACTGGCGCGACTGAAACCAGGGGCAGCGTGCGCGCGCGCGCGCACGCGCCGTATACGTGGCGGATGAAACGGGACAGAGAGAGAGAGAGAGAGGGACTGTCTGCGTCTCCTCGTTTCCCACTATATTTCCTCTGGCGCTTTCGGTCGATATGGGCAGCGGCCGAAAGGCGCGGAAAAGAGAGGGAAAATAGAGATAGAGAGAGAAGGAGAAAAGGCGTCGCCTCGCGCGCGCGCGCGCGCTCTTCTCTCTGTCTCTTTTCGTCGCGCTGTCTGCGTCTCTCTCTCTCTCTCTCTCTTTTCCTTTTCCTCCCGGCCATGTCAAGACCTCATTAGCTATTAGGGATTTCTGAGTGTGTGTGTGTGTGTGTGTGTGTGGCGGCTCCGCCCACGTCGCTTCCTCGTTTTTCTTCTTCGCTTTTTCGCTTTTTTTTCTCGCAAAAGACGGCAAATGGTGGATAAAAACGAAAAAGGGATAGGAAAAATGGGTTTGTAAAGCTTTATTTTTGCTTTTTATCGCGGAAAATGGTCGAAAAAGCAAAAAAAGAAAAAATCTACCGTATGCCTGCCAAGTTTAAAGGCGCAGCACTGGTTTTGAAGTTTAGAAATTAAGTAATGTTCCTTTAAATTTTGAAAAAAATAATTATTGGACAAAATAAACTTTTTCTACGGTTATTATCGGATTTTTTTGAATGCAATACGCAGACAAATTTTGTTTTAAAACAGTTTCACTTCCCGCTGTTGGTCTCGCCACGAAGAAAGCGAGAGAGTGAGAGACGACAGACGACGAGACAAAAACATTTTTTCGCGCGTTTTTTGTGAATTTTCGAAAAACCGACCCGTTTTCAAAATAAAAATGGAAGAAATATTAATTTCAATTCACAATTTACCGAAAAAGTACTGAAATGGGTCGTTTTTTTCGAAAATTTACAAAAAACGCGCGAAAAAATGCTTTTGTCTCGTCGTCTGTCGTCTCTCACTCTCTCGCTATCTTCGTGGCGAGACCAACAGCGGGAAGTAAAACTGTTTCAAAACAAAATTTGTCTGCGTATTGCATTCAAAAAAATCCGATAATAAAAATACTCTAAAAAAACGATTTTCAAAAAATTTCTACCGTAAGCCCGGAAGTTTTAAAGGCGCAGTGCTCGTTTTCCAAACTAGAAACCAAGTGCTGCGCCTTTAAACCTTACAGTAACCGAATAATTTCTTTTTTTTCACTTTTTCGAAAATTTCCCATTCAAATTTTGAAGCCAAAAAAATCGGGAAAAAACGGAAAAATGAAGAGAAGAAGAAAATAACGATCAAATAAATATTTTATTGGTGTCGGGCGGATGGGTGAGTGAATTGAAAGAAAGAAAAAAGCAGAAGAAGAAGCGAAGAAACAAAGACAGAAGGGAGAAAAAAAAACGAAATAGACGAGAAAAGAATCGGAAATATCATAAAAATGTGTGCTCCGCGAAGAGCATGCGCATGCGCGCGCGCGCGCTCGCTTGCGTGTGTTATCAGACATCAAAAACCTTTGGGGCGCTCGGCTCGGCTCGGCGAGCCGACGACGACGCCATATAATCCACATAAAACAAGGCATTTTGATGATATAGTTAATGTTACTATTAGGCGGGAGGGGAAAATGGAATGACAAGGGGGAAAAAGAGCGATATTTGAAAAAGAGATCATCTGCAATTATTTGTTTCGCGTTTTCGATTTTTCACTTTTTTTCTGCGCTGGAACTGGTTTTTTTGTTATTTAGTTGTGAAATTACGAAATTACAAGCGACAAGAAGTGACAAATACAGTTGTTTTTCTGACCAAACTGGAAATTTCAAAATTCCAAAAAATTCGCTCAAAAACCCAGTTTTCGTTTTTCGAGCATAAAAAATTTCAAAATAACCGCTAAGAGTCAATCGATAGCTTAAATTGTAGGTATTTTAATGGGCAATTTTACAAAAATCACTGGAAAAGTGTCCGATTTTTCTCCTCCTCAGAAATCGCACTGGTCCGTTCTAGGTCCGGGCCCGGTCTAGGCCCGGTCCAGCTCGGCGCGGCGTTTTTTGAGCCGGAAAAAGATCGGAAAAATTTCCAGTATATTTTCCCGAATTGCCCATCAAAATGTCTACATTTTGAGCTATCGAACTACTTTTAGGAAGCTGTTTGAAAATCGTTATGCTCGGAAGGAGCCGAAAGCTTGTATCATGGTCAGTCGGAAGTGAGCGCAAAGGTGGGCGTTTGGGCGTTGGTGGTGAGCTGTCCGCGAATCGGCAGATACAGTTTGAACTCGGCGGGCAGCTCGTCCTCCGTGTACAGACGATCGGCGAAGTAGACGCGTCGGAGGCGGCAGTTGGCGTGAATTTGGATGCGAAGCGTCTCGACGTAGTTCGTGCCGTAGGCGCGCTTCACGAAATCGGCCAGATTGAACTGGATCTGGTTCCAGCCGTCGTCCATTCGCATCGGCATTGTGCAGATGAACGGCTGGAAGTGGGACGTGGGATTAAGATTGTCGCAGAGTTTAGTAGGTATGTCTAAGGGGTCTAGGAACCCAAAAATCAGTTCCCACCGGCCTTGAATTTCCTTCACAAAACTGGGAACCTTTCTCCGGTGGCCTATAATATCACCGACGTCTTGGAAGCTTCTGTTATCCGCCTAATGGCCTAGGGTTATCTAAAGGTCTAGAAACCTTTACCCACTGGCCTAGTATTTAACTGAAACCTGTTCCCAGTGGCCTAGAAACCCAACTATCTGCGAAGAGGCCTAGAACCTCTCAAATGTCAAGGAACCATTCAATTGGGGTCTAGAAACCAAAAATTCATGAAATGGCCAAGAGTCCCCAAGAGGCCTAGAATTTCACAGCGAACTGGGAACCTTTCTCCAGTGGCCTGGGGGACCAAACTTCCGGTCAGTGGCCTAAAAATCTCTATTCAACGGCATTGGCCCCTCCAAATGTCTAAGGACCATTCCCTTGGGGCCTAGAAACTTGAATCTCCACTCAGTGGCCTAGAAACCTCTAAGCGTCCAAAAGCTCTTTCCGCTGTGGCCTAGAAAACCTTCTGAATGTCTAGAAACCTTTCTCCATGGCCTAGAAACCTAAATCCCCACTCAGTGACCTAGAAGCCTTCGGAGCCTTTTCCCATGGCCTAGGATACCAAAATTCCGCGCAGTGGCCTGGAAACCTTTTCTCAACGACCTAGAATCTCCAAAACTTCCAAAAAATCCCCCTCAAACGGCTAGCATAACCCTACCTTCACTCTAGTGGCCGACTGATAATTCGACGCGCGAAACCGTCGCTTGATCTTCTTGTCGTCGATTATTTGCACCTCGAACGAGAAGTACTTGTTGAGATTTTTGACGACCATCACAAAAAACGGCAACTTGATGCCCAACGTCTTCTGCGGATCGACGGGGCAGCTGATGAACGCCGTCGAAATGTTGTTGCCCATGATTTCGAGCACCAGCGATTGGATCTCCTCGTCCGTTATTCGCTTCACGTGACCGTTTTTGATCTACAAAAATTTGGGGAAACTGGATGAGAAAATTCAAATCGCGGGGGAAAACTGCAGAATTTCGCAATTTTTGGCGGAAAAATAACAATTTTCCAGTTTTCCAGAGGATTTAATGAAAAATATTTTTTTTTTCGAAAAAAAAAATTAAGTTTTTATTTTTGAAAGTATTTGGATTTTGCAAATTTTTCAAAAATTCGAAAAATAAAAGTTTTTCCAATTTTCCAAAAAAAAAATAATAATTTTTCGAAAATTCCTGGATTTGCAAATTTTTTTTCAAATCTCGCGAAAAAAGCACATTTCTTTCTGATTTTCCATACAAAAATTACATTTTTTAAAAATATTTTTTATCGAAAAATTGCGGATTATTGAATTTTTTAAAACAAAATTTTTTAAAAAATCGGCTGATCGAAAATAATTTTTTAAAAGTTTTTTTTTTCAAAAAAAAAATACAAAGCAAAAATTTTTCAACTATCAGAAAATTACCAATTTTTTATTTGATTTTCAAAAAAAATTAAATTTAAAATATTTTTTATATGAAAATTTCTGGATTTTGCAATTTTTTAAAAATAAATTTCGGAAAAAAATCGCTTTTCAATAAATTATTTTTTTTCTATTTTTCCAAAAATACCATTTTCAAAAAACATATTTCTATCAGGTAAAAATCGCGGAATTCTAATTTTTCGAAAAAAAATGTAAAAAATTGTTTTTTTTGATAGATTCGAACAAAAATCGCATTTTTGTCTTAAAATCGATATTTGACTCCCATAATTCTGGATTTTGCAATTTTTAAAAATAAATTTCGGAAAAAAAGCAATTTGTCAAAAAGTATTTTCTTATCGGGAAAAAAACACGGATTTCGAAATTTCGAAAAAAAAATTAAAAAAAAATTTTTTTTTTTGATAAATTCGATCAAAAATCTTCTTTTTGCCTTAAAATCGATAATTCCCACTACTATTTTAATTATTTCGATTCCACTAATTTAAATACCTGAGTGTCCCAAATCTGCAACGGCTTGCTTCCAATACTGTAGAGCACCGAGAGGAGGCCGCTTTGAAACGTGTTGTGGAACATTTCGTCTGTAAAAAGTGAGAATAACGTCTTCAGAATGTCTCTCCAGAAGACGTCAGCTCTCCGACGTCTTCTGGAGAGAGTCAGAAGACGTCGAAGAAGAAGAAGTGGAGCGTGAATAAATAAAATGTGTAGGCCAGTGGCCGAGAAAGGGATTGGTTGTCATGGCGAGCCGAAGCCATTAGTTTTCTCTAAATCTCTGCGCGCGAAATTCAATTTATACTTTTTCCTTTGGATACAAAATAAATAACCATTCAAAATAAATAGTATAATTTTAGGGGAAAAAGTGAAAAATTCAAAATTTCCAAAAAAAAATTCAAAATTCAAAATTATACGAGATTTTTGGGAGAAAAAGAATAAAGAAAGCTCGAGAAAACATAATTAAAAAAAGAAAGCGTCGGGGAAATTGGAAAAAAAACAGGAAAAAAAGGGAAAATAGCGGAAATTTTGAAAATCGCGGTTTCTGGGCGGTTTTTCGCGGATTTTTTGTGATTTTCGGGTTGAAATAGGAAGAAAAACTCATTTACTGACGAAAAAAACCGTGAAAAATCACTAAAAACCAGTGAAAATGACGGTTTTTCGGCTGAAAAACGTCGAAATTCGTCGAAAAACCAATGATGGCCTAGAAAAACGCACGTGTGCGTTTTCTCTTCCACGCCGCGATTTCGCCAATTTCCGGCTATTTTTCGGCGTAAAAAATGCAAATAAATAGGAAAAAAGCAGGTTTCGAGTGAATTTAGCTATTCAGCGTCGTGATCGGCGGATCCGCCGTCGAGTTCGCCGTCCTCCTCGGCGGTGGCCTCCTGATATTGCTGATACTCGGAGACGAGATCGTTCATGTTGCTCTCCGCCTCGGTGAACTCCATCTCGTCCATTCCCTCGCCGGTGTACCAGTGGAGGAACGCTTTGCGACGGAACATGGCTGAAAAAAGGGAAAGTTAGAGGAAAAATCGATAAATTGGCTGCGAAATGAGGTTTTCTATGGTAGCAACTTGCAAGGCGGGCCAAAACCGGGTAAATCTCTTGTTTTTTCGCATTTTCAGACAAGTAATCGGTGCAAAATGTAGATCTTGACGCCTTCTACAAAATGACGTTGAGTTTTCAAACTTTTATCGAGTGCGAACAAAGTTAGAAGCCAAAAAGTGGGGACCTTATCGGCCGGGACACTTTTTGCCTTATAACTTTGTTCATATTCGACAAAAGTTTGAAAATTCAACGTCATTTTGTAGAAGGCGCCGAGATGTACATTTTCCATATATTACTTGTTCGAAAATTCGAAAAACAAGAGAGGGGCCCGTTTGCAACTTGCAACTATGAAAAAAAAACTCGTTTCCCAGCCAATTTATCGATTTTTTCGACGAGACAAAGGGGTTTTTACCGGTGAACTGCTCGGAGATGCGTTTGAAGAGCTCCTGAATGGCAGTGGAGTTGCCGATGAAGGTGGCCGACATTTTGAGCCCGCGCGGCGGAATATCGCACACCGCCGTCTTCACATTGTTCGGAATCCACTCGACAAAGTAGGACGAGTTCTTGTTCTGCACGTTCATCATCTGATCGTCGACCTCGCGCATCGACATGCGGCCGCGGAACATGGCCGCCACTGTCAGATAGCGCCCGTGCCGCGGATCGCACGCCGCCATCATGTTCTTCGCGTCGAACATCTGCTGCGTGAGCTCGGCGACCGTCAGAGCCCGGTACGCTTGGGCTCCTTTCGCGGAGAGCGGCGCGAAGCCGGGCATGAAGAAGTGGAGCCGCGGGAACGGCACCATGTTGACGGCCAGCTTCCGGAGGTCGGCGTTGAGTTGTCCCGGAAAGCGGAGACACGTTGTCACGCCCGACATTGTCACAGACACGAGATGATTGAGATCGCCGTAGGTGGGATTGGTGAGCTTCAGCGTGCGGAAGCAGATGTCGTACAGCGCCTCGTTGTCGATGCAGAACGTCTCGTCGGTGTTCTCGACGAGCTGATGGACGGAAAGTGTCGCGTTGTAGGGCTCGACGACGGTGTCGGACACCTTCGGCGACGGCACCACCGAGAACGAGCTCATGATGCGGTCCGGGTACTCTTCGCGAATCTTCGAGATCAGCAGCGTGCCCATTCCGCTGCCAGTTCCTCCGCCGAGCGAGTGCGTCAGTTGGAAGCCCTGCAGACAGTCGCAGCCTTCCGCCTCCTTGCGGACGACGTCGAGCACGTTGTCGACGAGCTCGGCGCCCTCCGTGTAGTGTCCCTTCGCCCAGTTGTTGCCGGCGCCCGATTGGCCGAAGACAAAGTTGTCGGGACGGAAGAGTTGGCCGAACGGGCCCGCGCGCACCGAATCCATCGTGCCCGGCTCGAGATCGACGAGCACCGCGCGTGGCACATATTTTCCGCCTGAAAATGTGAGAAAATTGAAGGGAATCGACGAAAAATCGGCGAAAATAGGCGAAAAAATAGGCGCGGCCGAGAAAAAGCAAGGTGAAAAAGTTCGGCCACCCCGCCGTGTAGTCCTCTCGGACAAGCGAAAATTAATTTTTTCAACCAATTTCCGGCCAAAAAACCCATTTTTCCCCGCATTTTCGACCACTTACCGTTAGCCTCATTATAGTAGACGTTGATGCGCTCCAGCTGTAAATCGCTATCGCCGTCATAAGTGCCGTCCTGTTGAATGCCGTGCTCGTCGGAGATGACCTCCCAGAATTTGGCTCCGATCTGATTACCGCACTGTCCGGCTTGTACGTGCACGATTTCTCTCATGTTGAGGCGAAGGAGTGAGCTGAAATTGCGAAATTTCGCGGGGAAACTTGGGAAATTGAGGTGAGAAAGGTGTGCGCGCGCGAAATTTAAGTTCAAACAAAATTCGTTGAATTTCAAATGAGCCCGCTTTCTCGATTTCGAAACAAAACGCGCGGCTCGCGGAGCACACCGAGCAAAAACGGAAAACGGAAAACGGAGAATTGGAAGCTTTTTGGAAGGGAGCGTGTGCGCGCGCGCGAGCGAGAAGCTTCCAATTCTCGTCGTCAATTATACTCGCTGTGCACTCCCGACCCCTCCGAAATTGGGTTGGCTCCGCGCGCGCGGGCTCTTGGAGCAGCTCGGAGCTCTTCCGATCGATTGTGTTGTGTTGGAGGAGGAGGAGGAGGATGCTCCGGGCGAGACGAGAGAGGCCCTCTCTTTTTTGGGGCGGGTGCCAATTCATTGGAGTGCACCGAAATGGGACATGTCTCATGTCTCGTCCGATTGCATTACCCCCCTCTTGTCTTGTGAACGGAACACATGGCCTTCTCGCTTTGAAGCTTTGAAGAGCGCGAGAAGAGAGACATCTGTCACACACATTTCTGGGTCAGATTGTCCTTTTGAACGAGACAAGGACATTGGCAGGCGTAAGAATACGAATGTACTATGGCCGAGCTTTTGCCAATGGGAGTTCTAGGCCAGCGAACGGGTTGAAGAAGAAGGCTGAGGTTTTGCTATTGGAAATCTTAGGCCAGCTTGTGAAGAGGAAGCCTCGGCCGCTTTTGCCAGCGAGTTAAAGATCTAAAGAGGAAGGCCGAGATTTTGTAAGCGGGAATTCTAGGCCAGCCAGCTATAGCTTCAAAGTCGAGCTCGGGGGGGAATTCCAGGTCATCGGGCGTTCAAAACAGAACGCCGACCTTTTCCCAGCGATGGCCAAGCTTTCAAGAGCTGAAGATCTAGACCAGCGGGTATCTCTAGACTGAGTTTTTGCCGATAGGAATTCTAGGCCAGCGATCGTGTTATGCCGCTATATGGTTCAAGGTCAACGCTTCAAGAACTTTATGGCCGAGCTTTCACTAGCTGTGGGATCCTAGGCTTTGCTAGCGAAAATTCTAGGCCAGAGCGCCAAAAACAGAGGAAAGAAGGAAAGGCGGTTAGTGTTGCGGGTTGTGTGAGGGAGAGGAAAGGCAATGCGCGCGCGCGCAATTTCAAAACGAAATGACGTCCCCTCTACGACCATCTGCCGTTTCCAATTATTCGAGAAGCTCCCCCTGCCCTCTCCCTTCTCATTCGCCTCTTCATTGCTTTCCTCCTCCCTCCCTTCCATTGTTTAATTAAAGAGTGCCTGTTGGTCACAGGCTGTGGGACCAGAGATGTAGGATTTTATGTGATGGCTATGAAAACCCGAAATAGATACGTTGACGAAATGATAGGGGTAATGATCAGGGTTGGGCGGAACTTAGGACTTCCGACTTCCGCCCAACTCTGATCATAACAGTGAAAAGTTAGGGTAGATCGTGGTCGTGGTCCAGCGAGCCGATTGACATGTAGCCCGAGTCCTCGGAGCCACTGCGACTGTCGGGCGCCAGATACTCCTGGAAGAACACACTGAACTACGGTTCTTATCGCCTGTTATCGCGGAGACGCCTAGATAGGCGAGTGCGCTCCACTGATAAGCGGGCGATTTCGACACAGACAGCGCGGCGCTTGCTCACCGATTCGCCTCGCACGAACGGCGCTCGAAATCCGCGACGGAGCTGTTCGAGATGCTCCAACTCGTCGGGCTCGGCGAGCTCCAGCTCCAGGTCCAGGCCCAGACCCAGCTCCAACAAAACGCGCTCTTCGTCGGTTTCTGGTGGAGTCTGAAAGTAATGATGATGTCATATATGTCTGTCACGTGACACCCCGCCTCACCTCATCACCAACCGATGCGCTCCCGCAAAAGTACTCGAAGAATCGGTTCCAGACACCGGACAGAAAGTTCATTGCTGAAATAGAATATAACTCTGACTGGAAATGAGAGGAACAAGCCGCCGCCGGCACGACACCGCGACTGATAACAGACTGCCTGTGCAACTAACTAACACCAACCCACACGCGCGCGCGCGCCCATTCCCGAGAGATAGATAACGGTGAGAAAAAGCGAAAAACAAACGATATTCACCACTCGGGGATCGAACTCGCGACGTGCCGCACGTCAGCCTGGCGCACAACAACTGCGCCAAACAGAACACCTTGGCGGTGGGCGCCCAGGGCGTATAAAAGGGCGCGCCCGTGCGGCAAGCGGAAAGAAATTCAAATTTCAAATTTGCCCGCGAAATTCAAAAAGTTGACACAAAACGAGCATTTTGAAGAGAGCAAGAACTTTCGAAACAGCTGTTTCCGTTTCGCCCTCTATTTCTCCCACTTTTTCCCCTCAGTTTTTCTTTGTTTTCCCCTCTTTCCCACCCGCCCTTCATGACGTCTTTTGCTGCTGCTGATGCTCGAAAAAAAAAAACACAAAACAATTTATCGATTTTTTAGCAGAAAAAACGGTCAAAAAATGCGAAAGTTATTGAGGCACACACACTTGTTGTATCGATCGCAGACGCCCTGGAAACAAAAAAATGTGAAAATTTGAAATAATTTTTGAAAATACATACCAAAACCGGTGCGCACAACTCGAAACACATTGTTTTGCACTGTAAACGTGGAATCACCGATGACGTGGCAGATGACGTGGCAATCAGAAGGAGGAGAAGAAGTAGAATAGAAGCGCACGAAGAAGAAAAAGAAGACGTCATTTCGAAGAAGCTAAAGTTGAAGATTGACGGCGAAATGGGTTGGCGTGAAGTGGCACGATTCACGCTTATTAGTATGTACGTTGCTGGCTAGAAGAAGTATGCACATTATAATTATCGCATTAATCATAGCTATTTTGAGAGCAAACGCGCCCTATCGCACTTCCACGTGGCGGAGAGACGCAGACGAGTGAAGTACGATAGAGCGCGTTTGCATTGAAGCTGAAGCGGTCAAGGCAAGGTTCCGTTTCTCATTTCAGATTGATACGATTCGAATTTGGAGTCGAGCCCTGGAAAATGAAAATTGAAAATTGACCCAAATGTGACGTGGCATATCTCGAAAACTAGAAGAGCTAGGGGAAAGTTGTCAACTAACAAATTGAAGCTGACAATGTGAGCAACAAGTTGTTAGTTGTGACTTTTCCCCGATCTCTTCTAGTTTTCAAGATATGGAGCTTTGAAAGATTGAAGTTGAAAGACAGTGCTAGACCACGTTCTGGACCACTTGATTGAAATGAGCCATATCTCGAAAACTAGAAGAGTTAGAAGAAAGTTGCCAACTGCTCAAATGTAGCTTACAATAAAAGGAACAAATTGTTAGTTGACACTTTTCCCCGAGCTCTTCTAGTTTTCCAGATATGAGCTCTCAAAGCGGAGCATTTGACCTACATCTACAGAACACCCAATAAATGAAAACGCCGGCAATGAGTAGCAAAATGAATAGCGTCGAGAAAACGAAAAACTCCGTCCGAAACTCCAATCGATCGATAAACCCATCGGGCGTCAGGATTACGGTAACTATCGGCCAGTAGACGTACGAAATGACGGGGACAACGAGAAAAATGGCGAGAATCGGCGGAAAAACGACGAGAAACGCAGTGATTCTCTGTTTCCCGGTGACGCGAGCAAATTGGGGAGCTCCGCAACAGATATCGATCGATTTCGACCAGATGACGTAGAGCTCGAGGAGACGTGACGACGACGATGACGACGTCATCTCATTCGTCGTTTGGGCTGTATCCGACGCACAACCACTTTGTTGTTAGAGCTCGACGCGCTTGTTATTGACGGTGAAATCCCAGGGGACATCTCACGGTGTCCTGTTGTTGACAGGTAAGAGATACCTGCCGTCAAGACCTGTGATGAACTTGGTGAACCCTTATCTTGATTCGGTCACGGGACACCTCACTGTGACATGGGAGAACAGCGATCTTAAATCTGTCACGGGACACCTCCCTATGATGGCCTATAATAACCTGGAAGAATGTTTATCTTGATTCTGTCACGGGACATCTCTCTCTCTCTCTGACCTGTAATTACCTAGAAGAACCCCTATCGTGATTCTGTCACGTGACACATTCAATTGAACTGTAATGACCTCTGAGTCCCCCTATCTTGATTTTGTCACGTGACACCTCTTTGTGTCTCATAATGACCTGGAAGAACCGTTATCTTGATTCTGTCACGGGACACCTCATCATGATTTGTAATGTCCTGAAACTGTCTTAAGGGGGGTCAATACCGCCCGGAAAAGTTGGAGCATTAGAGCACTGGAGCATTGGAGCCCAGAAAAGTGAAACCAATCGATATTTGTTTTAACACTGCTTTATTGAGAGCAACAACAACAACAAGAGAACACAGTTAGCCCCACGCGTAGATGGGGTTGGGTGGTTGTTGTGGGTTCGAGTTGGGAGTCGGAGCCGGAGCCGGAGCCGGAGCCGGAGCCGGAGCCGGAGCCGGAGCCAGAGCCACCGTCGGCACATCATCGAACTGGTGTCGGATTTTGACGCAGTACACGACGAGTAGACTGTAAGAAACAAGGGTGATGATGATGAAATTTCAAGAATCAACGGAGCAACGTACGCTGTGAAGTAGACGGCCGTGCCGAACGCGCCGATCGTCATGAACAGCCATCCGAGTGTGTGTTGCACGTCCCTCGCATCGGACAACTCCTGCGACTGTGACAGCGTGTTGAGGACGCCGCCGGCGACGAACACGCCGAGACCGACGACGATCGGAATTGAGAGAAGCGTGTTGCGGATGCGCCGACGACGTGACGCTTTGCGGGCGGTGACCGACGGCAGCTCGTGCGACACGACCGGCATGTTGGTTGCGCAATTGATGAAGTGAGGAGAGGTGCGCGCTGATAATTGTGTGGCAAGAGGCGAGAGCAGTGGGAGGGGCGGGGCAACGCTCTTTCGACAACGGCGCGAATCCCTCCGGGAACGAGCAGGTCATGCGGCGGCTCCTCGGGGCTCGCGGAGCCCGATCGATTGAGCTTCCAGCTTGGCTTGAGCCTTTAAGCACTCCAGAGCTCGCGGAGCCCATCTATAGTATCGATCGAGTAACCATCTTGACACAAGCATCGGGTAACACCCGTTTCTGGCTCTTCAAGTGCTCGCGGAGCCCATCCTTAGTATCGATTGATCTACGAGCTCGGCTCAACCGTCAGATTCGTTGATACCCGATTCCGGCTCCCAAGAGCTCGCGGAGCCCGATCGGTTGAGTTACCCGCTTGGTTCAACCATCTCCCATTGACGTTTGTTTCGTTGACCTCGGCGCTATCACAAGATTCCGGCTCTTGTAGAGCTCGCGGAGCCCCTCAGGGAACAAGCCGTTGAGCTCGCGGAGCCCGATCGATTGAGCTTCCAGCTCGGCTCGAGCCTTTAACACAATCGGGTCCACCGGCACCCGGTTCCGGCTCTTCGAGAGCTCGAGGAGCCCATCCTTAGTATCGATCGACTAATCAGCTTGGCTCAGCCATCGGATTCATCGATATCCGATTCCGGCTCACCAGAGCTCGCAGAGCCGGATCGATTGAGCTTCCAGCTCGACTTTATCCTTCTGAGACCATTGAGCTAGCACTGGGCTCGCGGAGCCCACAGACTGTATTAAATGATAGTTGATACATACTTATTTCGTTGATCTGGCACTGAAACCCGATTCCGGCTCCTCTCGAGCTCGCGGAGCTCATAGCTCATATTATCGATCTTGCTATGTGCTGGGCTCAACCGGAAGGCATTTCGAAATGAGCCGCTGATTATGGCGAGTGTAACTATGGCACAACTTATTTTCGATGATGATGGAATCCCGCAGGGATCGGGCATGTCATGCGGCGGCTCCTCGGAGCTCGCGGAGCCCGATCGATTGAGCTTTCAGCTCGGCTCGACCGAAGAGCTATTTTTGAGCTCGCGGAGCCCACCGAATCAATCGAACACATAACATGAACAGATTTATTGAAGGAGGAACAAATCAGTCGAAATACTTCTAGTTGGTATTATTATTATTATTGATCGGCGGGATGACGACCTCGACGAGCTCGTTGGCGTTTCCAGTCGATGGATGGACTTGACGAGATGCCTTCTTCTCCTTGTAGATGACGCTGAAAACACGGGACATCTCCGTTTCTCTCTCCCTCTTTGGATAATCGAGAAACTCACTAGACGATGTGGTACAGTGCGGCTAAGGTGACCAAAATGACGGCTCCGAGGGAGCCCAGCGCGAACCAATATTCGACCAAATCAATCGGCGGTGCCTCCATAGCGACGGGAGGAGACGCTTGCGAATGAGAATGAGCCTCTCTTATGAGAGGCTCATCGGCTGTGGAGACGCCAGTCACGAGGCTGTGCTTGCGGTGCCCCTGGTACCGGAGGTGTCCCTGGAGACTCTGTGGCAGTCACGTTGCCGTATGATCACGAGGGCAGTTCAAGAGGCCGATCTCGTCGAGCTCAAAGATCTATGGCAGAGTTGGGTGGAAGGCAGAGGACGGAAGGCCTAAGGCGGAAGGTCTAAGGCCTGAGTCCTAAGGCTTAAGTCCTGAGTCCTAAGGCTTAAGGCTCAAGGCCTGAGGCTTAAGGCCTAAGGCTTAAGGCCTAAGGCTTAAGGCCTAAGGCTTAAGGCCTAAGGCTTAAGGCCTAAGGCGGAAGGCCTAAGGCTTTAGGCCTAAGGGTAAGGTCTAAGGCCTAAGGCTTAAAGCTTAAGGCTCAAGGCTTAAGGCCTAAGGCGGAAGACGGAATTCCGTGTAACTCTGATCCATACACCAGTTCAATTCAAAGACCGAGCTTTTGGCCATCATCATGTTTGTATGTGTTAACAAATTTATTCGAGGTATGCATGGAACTAGATCTAAAGATCAGACAGTCGGTGGACGAGTCGACATGTCGCTCTCGATCGGGATGACGGCGACCTGCATCATCGTCTCGGGCACGTACGGTGTGACGACGTTGGTGTGCACTTGACGGATCACCAGATACCTGGAAATCGGGGTATTTAGGGGGGTGAAGGCCCTGGAGCTCCTGGAGCCTGGAGAGGAACTGACCAGTAGGCGTAGATGGTGGCACACATGCACACGAGCAGCACAAACATGGCGATGAAGTAGAAGATGATGGGAAGCCAGTCCATAGCGGGGGATTGTTGTTGATGAGTAGTGGTTTTAACTTTTAAGGGGACAGCGGAGAAAGGGAGAGAAAGGGAGAAAGGGGCGGCCCTAAGCCACGCCCCTTTTTGAGCAATCGAGCAAACAAGCTCGTGCGTCACTCTAGAAGGGTGCCTCATGTGACATCGGTAATGTGGACGAGGACGACAACGACGACATTGGAATGGGATGGATCATTGCGATCGGCTCGCCAGCGTGACGATTCGGAAGACGTGCGCCGGCCGCTGGTCTGACGACGTTCTTCTGGTTGCAGCTGGAAGTGTCATCCTTATTTTCGATAAGGGGGGAGGGGTTCTGACCAGAAAAGTGAAACACAGTAGAACAGGAAGCTTAGGAAGAGGCATCCGAACGCGAAGCACAGCGAGCCATCGGCCACATCGATGTTGTTGTCAGCCATTGTTGGGTTCGGTTTAATGGGGGCTAGGTGTTGGTGTAGAAGAAGAGCGCGATAAGCCACGCCCACTTTCCTCACTTTTCGACGAGAGAGAGCAGGTGGTTTGCCTGCCCGGCCTGCCTCGTGAGGTGCGAGGCTCTAATTAGGCGATAGTAGGGACAACTTGTGACCGCTATACGAAATCCTCCCGCTCCTCCTCCTCCTCCTCTTCGCACACCTCGAGAATGACGGAGAGTCGTGAGGGTATGGCGTGACGTGACACTATGCGGACTTGGGACAGGGACTGGGTAGCAGGGGGAGTGTTGTGGGGCGCTGGAGTCGTCGGATAGAGGAGTTTACAGCAGATGGACCTGAAATTTTTGGATGGTGTAGATTTACGGGGGGGGGGGGGGGCCCGAAAAACAACAAACCAGCAGGGGAACCATTCAAAGGCGACGTTGAGGACGGCGAAGCAGAAGGCGAGAAGGGCGGCGATAAAGACGACGACGATGGGATTCAGATAGGGATCGTAGTCGGATTGGTAGTGGAGGCGACGTTCGAACGCTCGAGAAGACATTTATGAGATGAGCGAGAAGAGAGAGAGAGAGGGGCAGCGGCGACACTTTCAGCACGCCCCGCCACCCGCCAAGACCAAACAATCAAAACTCGGGCTCCGGCTCGTCCTGCGGCTCCGGCGACTCGGCGGACAGCGGCCCGAGATGAACCGGATGGACGGGAGCGTTGGCGGTCGGCGGACGGGCTCCCGGAGCACGATGCACTTCGGTCCAGTCTTGCATCTCGAAATGCGCCGGATCGTCCGGATGCACGCGGGCGGAGAGACCCGAACAACGGGCCGGACATCTGAAGGTTGGGAGTTTGGGAACTGGAAGAGCAGCCACATTTTGATAGTTGACATGTTTAAGGGCTCATATCTAGAAAACTAGAAGAGCTCGAGGAAAAGTGCCAACTAACAATTTGTTCCTCTATTGGTAAGCTTTATTGTCATAGCTGACAACTTTTCCCCAACTCTTCTAGTTTTCGAGATATGGCTCATTTCCAATAAGGGTCCCGAAGAAGGTCTAGCCCAGTCTTTTAGCTTTCAATGTTTTAGGGCTCATATCTAGAAAACTAGAAGAGCTCGAAGAAAAGTGCCAACTAACAACTTGTTTGTCTACTTGTTAACTTTATTTTCATAGTTGAAAACGTTTCCCCAACTCTTCTAGTTTTCGATATATAGCTCATTTCAAGTAAACGGCCCAGAAGGTGGGATAGCACTGTCCTCAGATTTCAATGTTTCAGGGCTCATATATAGGAAACTAGAAGAGTTAGAGGAAAAGTGCCAACTGACAATTTTTTGTCTACTTGTTAACTTCATTTCACTAGTTGACAACTTTCCCCTAGCTCCTCTAGTTCACGAGATATGGAGCCCGGCGCCTCACAAGCAATGCGTCAGATGGTAGAAGCAGCTGATGAGACACGACGCGACGACGATCACGATGACGAGCGCGGCGCACGCGATGATGACGATGCCCTCGACGCGGACGTAGGTCCGGTACTCGATCGGATGCGCGTTCGGATCGGTGGCGTTGATGAAGAGGTCCGGATGGAATTGGAACTGCCACATTTGGGTGTTTGGGTGTGTGTGTGTGTGTGTGATAAGTAAAGGGGGGTGTTTATCAGAATGAAAAGAGGAAAAGAGTGTCGAATTTGCGTCAATTAAGGTGCCTCGCGCAGGCAGGTGATTCGGGTCCCAAGAGGATTGCTTGCCGGAGAGGAGCTCACGAGGTTTGGGCCGTGGCCTATTGGTTCCACCAATCGACTATACGATCAAACGCGCTCTATTGATAATTTGGGCAATTTGAACTGAAATTGGACCGGTTTCCCCGAAGAAAAATGATTGGGAAATTTGTCACGTGACCGTTCGGAGGTTTTGAGGCACACAAAATCGATAAACTTCGTTGCGAGACCTTAGGAAGAAAGTGGCGCTGCGCCTTTAAAAAGTACCGTATCCTGGCACTTTGGGAAATTTGAAATTTCCCGATTTTTCCGAAACTTTTGCGGGAAATTTTCCCCCGGCGGCGGCATAATGTGTACGCCCCGCGGGCGCCCGCCTCCCCGTGTCCTCGGTAGTATAGTGGTGAGTATCCGCGTCTGTCACATGCGAGACCCGGGTTCAATTCCCGGCCGGGGAGAATCATTTTTTCTCCTTTTTTTCGTCACGGTCACGTGACCTTTGCTGTCCTAGCTATCATCCCCCCTTTTCACAAATCACCAAATTGCGAAAACAATCATTTTGCAACACCAACCGAGACAGAGAAGCGAAGCGAAGCGTATTTCTGAAAATGAGCAAGGCCGCGGATAGCTCGATTCGTGGTGCTTCATCGTCAAAGTCGACGTCGACGTCGTCGACGACGTCTTCTGGATGTCCGCCGCCGACGGCTCGAACGCCGAGCCTTCAGACGGCCACCTCGTCGACTTCCGATCCGCTGGGCATTCCGACGGCGTTGTCGAACTCGGCGAACACGGCGATCGGAATGTCGCTGTCGGAGACGAGCGGTGACGCGTCCGCACTTTCGGACACCTCCGCCGGCGGCTCGTTGTCCACTGTCACGTCCAAATCGGTCACCTCGCAGCATGACATGCGTGACAAGAAACCATCGAAGGCAGTGGTGCCGCCACCGAAAAAGTAAACCCGCCCCCTTCTCATGTCACGTCACGCTGTCTCAATGTCCCACACATTGCAGATCGATGCCTCTTCCACAACAACAACAGCATCAACAGAAGAAGAACCAGAAGACGTTCACGAGCCGCCCGTCGAACTACCATTTTCCGGGAGTCGGTCGAACCACGCGTTCTGACCAAGTTGTCTATGACGTGGCAGACTTGTCGTCGGCTCGTCGTGGGCTCCAAGCTCCGCCCACTTTGGCTCCGGCTCCCTCGCCGGCTCCACCGACTCAAGTTCAACCAGTCCGCGGAAACGGACGCAAATACTGTTTGGGATACGGACCCGAGCCCCCAAAGTTTGCCAACAAGATTGTCCTTCTCGCGGAAACACCGGACGGAAAACATCGGGTATGTCACGCCCTACACTTGTCACGTGACAACACCACCCCCGCGTTACAGGTCCAAATGACGATCGATATGCAGATCATTGCCGGCGAGGCTTTGGGCGCCGCCGGCTCGAAAGTCACGTTGGTGCCGAAAAAGGTGATTGTCGGCGGACAAGAGATGTCCCTGGACACACAAACGGAAACGGTCAACTCGGAGATGTCCCAGCAGCAGCATCAGCAGCTGTGACACACTTATTTATTCATTATGAATGATTTACGGGCGAATTCGGCTGACCTGCTCGACGAGATCCTTGTACTCTTCCTCATCGGCCAGATGGTTTCTGTAACGTGACACCTAGTAGGAGAAGTAGGTCAAAACTACGAAAAGTGGGTCAAAACTACGAAAAGTAGATCAAAACTACGAAAAGTAGATCAAAACTACGAAAAGTAGGTCAAATCTAGTGAAAGTAGGTCAAATCTAGGAAAGTAGGTCAAATCTAGGGGAAGTAGGTCAAATGTGAGAAAGTAGGTCAAATCTAGATAAAGTAGGTCAATCCTGAGAAAGTAGGTCAAATCGAGGGAAATAGGTCAACACTAGGAAAGTAGGTCAAATCTAGAGAAAGTAGGTCAAATCGAGGGAAACTAGGTCAAATCGAGGTAAACTAGGTCAAATCTGTGGAAATTGATAGCAGCTTATGAAAAGTAGGTCGAAATGGCCTAGTAACGGGACACCTCCCCCCGGTTTCCAAACTCACTCCATCATGTAATCGGTCGCCTTCAACCACACGAACCAGAGTATCACGGAGGCGAACGGCATCGTCACTTTGAGCCAAAAGAAGCCGTCGTCGGGATTCTCGTGCAGGTCGACGAGCGCGATCAGCGAGATGACAACGAGCACGAAGTAGACGATGACGAGCACAAATTGTGAGGATCCGAAGCCGAACAGCGGTTGCGGCGGCGGCGGAACGTCGTAGGGACCGAGATTCGAGTAGCGGTCCGAGAAGACGTTGCCCATTCTTCTTTTTGATAGCGATGATGATGTGGGAGATGGGGAATGAGAAGATAAAGAAAAGTGGGCGGTGCCTACCTCACCTGATTAGCGAATTGTTGTTGTCGCACCGCACCTGGCTCTTCGTGCGCATTGCGCAACTCGGAGGTCCCCTGAGCATTTGAGCATCAGTTGAGCACATTTGAGCCCTCGTGCGGTGGAGAGATCGGAAGCGCAAAACTAGGCCAAAGTAGGAAAGGTAGATCAAATCTGGTCTAATGTAGGGAAAATAGGTCAAATCTAGGAAAAGTAGGTCAAATCGAGGGAAAGTAGGTCAAATCTAGCAAAAGTAGGTCAACTCTAGAGAAAGTAGGTCAAATATAGGAAAGTAGGTCAAATATAGGGAAAGTAGGTCAAATATAGGGAAAGTAAGTCAAATCTAGGAAAAGTAGGTCAAATCTAGGAAAAGTAGGTCAAATCTAGAAAAAATAGGTCAAATCTAGGGAAAGTAAGTCAACGATAGTAGATGTAGGCCAAAACTAGGAATGTAGGTCAAATCTAGGGAAAGTAGGTCAAATCTAGAGAAATTAGGTCAAATCTAGAGAAAGTAGGTCAAATATAGTGAACGTAGGTCAAGTCCTATCGCACGAACTACCAACTCAGCTCACACTGTTATGACAATTAGGAAAACCCAGGCAGATGGTGTCTGTTAATCCGGTCACGGGACACACCTCTCTGTGAGCTCTCCATATAATTATAACATTTATTATTGGCGTCGTCGCCGTGGTCTCCACATTTGATGCACACACATGATAATGATAAGGTTTGGGCGTGTGTTCGGGGGGAAACAGGTGAAATGTTTGAAAATTTCGCAATAGGTCTATGTATGTGTATATTCTCAAAATTCGATTCTGCGAATCGTTCGACGACGCGAGCGGATGAGCCGACGGCGCTCCTGGAGTGCCAGCTGGAACTCGTGATTGTCCGCAAAGCTGTGGCTGAAAAAGGAACCACATTTTCATTCTGGCTGAAAAAATGGGAAAAAAAAGGATTCTCCCCGGCCGGGAATTGTACCCGGGTCTCGCATGTGACAGACGCGGATACTCACCACTATACTACCGAGGACACAGATAACTCGCGCCGGAAGCGTAACGGACACGTTCTCGGGTCCGCGCGACTATGCTTACATAATGCTCGCATATTCCATCCGCGTGCTAGCGGACGCGCCCGCGCGGGTCCAATACGGGAGTGTCCGCGCGGATCCGCGTCGACGCGGATGCCATTTAGTGTGGGCGCGGATGCAATACGGGAGTCGTTCGCGGAAGCATAACGGGTCCGTTATGCTTCGCTCGCGATTCTTCTGTGGACACGGGGAGACGGGCGCCCGCGGGGCGTACACATTTTGCCGCCGGGGGAAAGTTTCCCGCAAAAGTTTCGGGGGAAAGCGGGAAATTTCAAACTTGAGCTTCAAAGCGTCTTATCTTGAAAACTAGAAGAGCTGGGAGAAAGTTGTCAACTACTGAAATATAGGTGACAAAGCAAGGAACAAATTGTTAGTTGACACTTTTCCCCGAGCTCTTCTAGTTTTCTAGATATGAGCCCTAAAACATTGAAAGCTGAAGGACAGTGCTAGATCTCCTTCTGGACCCGGCCAGGGAAAAGTTGTCAACTATCTTCCACACCAAGATAAAAACGAGAAGAAACTCACTAACAACACTGTCTGGCCGCCACCATCCACAGAATGCCCAACATCACGGCGGCGATGGTGATGGCGACGATGAGCGCGTAGAACGGATTGTGCGGCTCGAAGGCGACGACGTAGGCGAACGTGACGCAGATGACGACGGTGCACGCGAAGATGGCGCGTCCGAAGTATTTGAGCGCCCGGAATCCGAACAGCGGACGTGGCGGCGGCGGAACGTCGAAGCGGCCGAGACGTGAGTAGCGGTCCGAGAACACGTTGCCCATGATTTTCTCCTCTTCCTTCTTTGGGTGTTAAGTCAGTGAGAGGAAGAAGAAGAAGACGTGGAGAAGACGTGGCCACGACGACTAACGAGGAGGTTACGGATAGCTGACAAAGTAGATCTTCGGGACGACGCCCTTCGGCTCGACAAACACACTCGGCGCGGGAGCCTCGATGGCCGCGTACTTGGGGACACTGGAAAAAGAAAACGTTAGGCAAATGCGCTCTATTGATAGTTGCGGCAGACCCCCGTAAATCGACACACACTCAACTCGACCTATTTTTCAAATTTTCATCAAATACGAGTGGTTTGAAATAAGTTGTGTCAATGTGTCGATTTACGGGGTGGGTGAAACGTACAAACGGAGCATCGTTGGGGGGGGGGGGGGGATTCATGATTTCTGTTCAAATCGCCCAAATTATCAATAGAGCGTATTTGCTGACATTAAAGAAAATTCTAGAAAAAAATGAAAACGCGAAAGTTGAGCTAGGACGAAAATATGCTCCTTTTTAGTTTTTTTTTTTTTTTTGGAAATTTCTATGCTTTTCCCTAATTGACCTATAAAAACTTAATGCTCGGCGAGCTACACGAGCGCCCCGCATCAAACCCAAAGAAAGTGGTTATTGAATTTGACTATGAAAGGGATTTGGATGGAATTTGAGGAAAAGTCGTTAACTGGACCAATTATTCTCAATGACTGGGCGAGTCATGTGGAAGGTGGTTTTATGAGCTCATATCTCGAAAACTGGAAGTGCTCGGGGAAAAGGGTCAACAGACAAGTTGTTTCTTACACTGTCAGCTTTATTTGGATAGTTGACAGTTTTTTGCCAGCTCTTCTAGTTTTCGAGATATGGCACATAGTCTAGCACTGCCCCTAAGCTCCCAATGCTTAAGCGCTCATATCTGGAAAACTAAAAGAGATAGGAAAAGTGTGTCAACTGGAAAGTTGTTCCTTAAGTTGTAAACTACATTTCGACAGTTGACACTTTTCCCCTAGCTCTTCTACTTTTCGAGATACCCCCCCCCCATCTTCCAACTAACCAGAACAGACTGTAGAAGAAGTTGAGAAGGCCCCAAAAGCAGAACGCCACGCTGATGACGTTGACGATCGTGATGATGGCGATGTAAAACGGGGGCGTCGTGGAGCTCGTATTGGAACAGGTGTAGACGACGAAAAGGAGCCAGAAGAGGAGAATCCACGGAGCGGTCTGCGACGACCAGTGGAACGGTTCGCGAACGTAGACGACGGGCGACGGTGCGAACGCGTCGGCGGTGGCTGGACCGTCGGGTTCGATTCGTGGATTCGGCGACGGCGTCGGCATTCGATTGGAAGAGGTGACGCGAAGAAGGCGTTGCGGTTCGAACGACTTGTTTATCAATTTTCGCCGCGTCCCCGGGGGTTATTGATTAGAGAAGCTTCGCAACGCTTTCAAAATCTAATTTTTATCGAGTGCTCTCCTGAACTTTCCCCCCGTATTAGTCATGTTTGTTATTGTGTTCAATTAGCTCTTGTTTTCTATTATACTTTATTTTGAGAAGCTCGTCACGTGACCCTCATACTCATCTCCACACAGATCGGGCTTCAAATGATAAGGTTTTTTGAGAATTTGACCTACTTTCCTTCCGTTTGACCCAGTTTTCTGCCATTTGACCTACTTTTGGTCTATTTGACCTACTTTTCAGCCAATTGACCTAGGTCTCGTCCCCTTGACCCCGATTTGATTCATTTGACCTACTTTCCATTCATGTGACCTACTTTCCCTAGATTTGACCTACTTTCCATTCATTTGACCTACTTTTCATCGATTTGACCTACTTCTCATCTTTTTGACCTACTTTTCATCCTAGTTCCCGTTTTTGACCTACTTTCGACTAGCTGCCCTTGATCACCCCAGGAGCTCGTGGATGTACCGTATGATGACGTAGTGGCAGATGGCACCGTGAGTCATCGAAAATCGGCCGCTCTATTTTGGTCCTATTTTGTGAAAGAGAGCGTATGATCAGTAAGAATTCGAGGTGATCACGCCTTCCGCCGGGAATTCAAATTAGGACTCTCGTGCGCACATCGACTCGTGATTTTGGCTCCGTGAGCTCTGCGTGTCGATGCTCCGTTGCTCTGGAGGCAATTAGCGACGTCAGATGACGATTGTGTTGTTTATCGGACTCAATTTCGCGGTAACATTGAATATGGGGGGTTCCAACCTTCTGTCAGTACCATTTTATTGGATTCTCGAAGAAAGATACTTAAGCTAGAAGGAAACGGAATGATCGGAGTGTCGTACTGATGGCTTCAAATATGGCCGGGTGGAGAGTACTTATTAAAAATCACAGTTGGGAAGATTCAAAGGGCTTAAAGAACATATGTAGGGGCCGATATGGAAGGGGTTCTGGAAACTGAACCGAAAAAGCGAAAATCACTTCAAAAACGATCTCGGGTGGTAGAAGTCGTGCTCGAGCCGCTCTTCCTGGCTCATCGCCGAAACGTCGACGTCGATGTCGTTTTTGAGGAACAGTTGTTGCCAGAGAAGCGTCAGCGCCACCTGAAATCATCAAAATCCGGCAATGAGGTGTTTAGAGCTCTATATCTTGAAAACTAGAAGAGCTAGGGAAAAAGTGTCAACTAACAGGTTGTTTCTTACATTGTCAGGTATATTTTGACAGTTGACAACTTTTCCCTAGCTCTTCTAGTTTTCAAGATATACCCGTTTGAAAAGTCAGTTCTCAGCTAAACCCAGCTCAAAGCATTGAGGGCTCCCAAAACCCACTTTTCTCAATTTTTCTCATTTCCCACAATAAGCACACACAAACACATGCTTATTATACTTCTCGCTCACTTTTTGATGATTATATGAGAGAGAAAAAGTGTTTTTGGCCCAAACACATTTTTTGGGTTGAGCTCAGAGCTGATGTGGCTTCAAACCTTCATATCTTGAAAACTATAAGTTCTAGGAGAAAAGTGTCAATTGTCGAAGTAACCCTGACAATCTAAGGAACAAATTGTTAGTTGGCACTTTTTTCCTAGCTCTTCTAGTTCTCAAGATATGGAGCTCTGGAACCATAGTGACAGCGTTGCGTACCAGAAAGCAGAGAATCAGCAGGCAGAGAGCAAACTCCATACGTTTCTTGGGCGCCACCGCGGAACGACGATGACGAGTGCGACGTTTGGGGTTTTGGTGGTGGTGTGACATAGCTGTAACGTGACAAGGTGCAGTAATTAACTGAGCTGTAGACCCAACATTGCACATCATAGATTAACATCTTCTACAGTCGCAAAATGTAACCATCTCTTTCGAGATAGCAATCTAATTATTTGGTGTGGTAATTCTACCGTAATCCCAAACATAGTTTGCACAAATACATATTTGAGGAGGATAGATAATATCAGAAAATAGGTATTGGTCTACAAATTGGCATGGGGTCTTGAGCACTAAAGTTTGACCAATTATGGAAAGTGGCTCTCAAACGGTGATTTTGATGCAATTTGAGAAAAATGGGGCAGAAAAGTTATAAACTGAACCAATTATCCCCAATTACTAGTGGCGGTGGTCATTTTTTCCTATTGTGAGCCAGTGGGGTTGGGCTGGAGCTTGACTCGAGCCGATATCTCAAAAACTAGAGGAGCTAGGGAAAAAGTGTCAATTAGAAAGTTGTTCCTCACGTTGTCAGCTATTTTTCAATAGTTGACACTTTTTTTCTAGCTCTTCTAGATTTCGAGATATTGGGCTCTGAATCAAATCAAAATAAACGATAAGACCGAAGAAGCCGAAAACCAGGCAACTCGAAGAAATCTGTCGTGTGTGACTAGTTTCGCTGCGCAATTTCCTTTCGTTTCCCACAATCTTTTCTTCTTTCACACGTGCTTATTATGCTTCTCGCGTTTGGGTCATAATTAGAGAGAGAGAAAGAGCTCTGGAGCTCTGGGCCGAAAACGTTTTTGGGTTGAGCTCAGCGCTGATGATGTTTCAAACCTTCATATCTTGAGAACTAGAAGAGATGGGGAAAAAGTGTCAATTGTGAAAATGATCCTGACAATGAAAGGAGCATTTTGTTAGTTGACACTTTTTCCCGGGTTCCTCTAGTTTTCGAGATATTCTCCATCTTACCTGGTTTTGGGTGATTTTTGAAGTTTGAAGCTTGAAGTTGGAAATCGAGTCGAGAAGAGGTTATTCTGAAAAGAGCACAGTGAAAACACGATATATCAGTTTGAAACTCACCGAAAAACGATCTTTTCAACAGAAAGAGCCCTATGGCAAAGGAGGGCGACGCGATGAACCAGTCGGCGGGCTCGTCGCGAGGTGCTCCGTTTCGGTGGCTCCACACGACGAAATGGTGCAAATTGAGCGTCATCATCACGAGCAAAGTGATTGTGGCGATCGGGTGAAGAGCTCGCCGGTTTTGACAAGAATTTGAATCTGAAGCGATCACCACGTCCAATGGTTTCGGTGGTGACCTCTTTTTCGTCGGGTCACGAAGGTGACTGGGTGCTGCTTCGAGGCGACGCGAGTGCAAGTAGCGGGACATCTCCCCCGGCCTCTTCCCGTCACGATTACTAACCGAATGACAAAGATGAGGCGGAATGCACCCCGGAGGAGGAGAAGGAGTAGGATACGCAGGTGATGTGCTCGAGGAGCACACACACACACATACCCTCTGCTCATTAGCCCTCTCCCGACTACTATGCACTACATACTAGTCACCGGGCAAAATTTTTGAATGATCTTTAATTAATTCGACGCCGAATTTCCTCCACTTTCTCGCTCCGATTTTGGCTCAAAACTAACCTCTGAAAAAGTGAAATTCGAGTCCTCCAAGTGATTCCCGTTTGAATGACACCCCACAAGCTATGTATTGGC
Organism: Caenorhabditis afra; assembly: GCA_963570955.1. Lineage (NCBI taxonomy): Eukaryota > Metazoa > Nematoda > Chromadorea > Rhabditida > Rhabditidae > Caenorhabditis > Caenorhabditis afra. Next base: position 7,877,017 of record OY751534.1, read on the forward strand.
GTGGGCGAGCAAGAAGTGCTCGCGGAGCACAGCCGGGAGCTCGCGGAGCCCGAACCGACTAGTGACCAGAAGCACGGCGTGATGGGTGTTTTTCAAATCCTCGCAGGATCCCGAATTCGAATTTTTACATGAAAATGAGAGAATCACGAGAAACAGCCCCAAAATTTCCATTTAGTACTATACCTCTTCTAATTAGCCAAAGCTACTTTCTGAAAGTGTTAAATTCGAGTCCTCCACGTGTTTCCCTTTTGAATGACACCCTACAAGCCATTTATTGGCGTGGGTCAGCAAAAAAGTGCTCGCGGAGCACAGCCGAGAGCTCGCGGCAGGCTCGCGGAGCCCCAATGCAAAAGTGACAAGAAACATGGCATGATGGGTGTTTTTCGAATGCTCTCCGCTCCCCAAATCCGAATTTCGACACGAAACCGGGCGAATCGGAAGAATCCATCATGAAATGCTCACTTTGCACTACCAACTACACACCTAAATCAAGTTTTCACTGATAAAACCGTCAGTCGAATGGTGGAATAAAAACGAAGCGATAAGGAATGATGGAATGAGAAGGTGGGGAGGGGAGAGAAGCGAAAAACCGAAGAAACTGGTTTCGGTGTGCGTGTTTCGTTTCAATTTCTCGCGGCGCCCCCACTTTGTTCTTCTTATCACCCATTCCTCCCCCTAACCATTTTAAAAGTAACTTTTTTTCCGTACATCATCATTTTCAGCCCTTTCCCATGGGAGATTTCTCTATTTCTCTTCTCTCTCTCTTATTTTGTGTGTGTGTGTGTGTGTGTGTGTGTGTCAAAATTTTCTCAGTTTCTATTCAGTTTTCCAGTTTGTCCGGGGGCCGAACGAAATTATTTTTTTCGGCCGTCGTTCGACAAAACGATAATCGCCGCGCGCCCCCCAAGGTCAAATTGATAAAAGACCGCCGCCTTTTTCGCTTTTTTCACCGTTCTTCAAAATATTTGTCAACAAAATAATTTCAAAAAAATTCGAAAAAAATTTTTTTTATATTTTTTTTGAAAAATTTTCCAAAAGTGGTCAAGATGTCACAAATTAGGGGTATCAAAATTTTTAATTTTATTTTTACAAAAAAAAATTTTATTGTCAAAAAACCCCCAATTTTTCGCTATTTTCTAATCTTCCCTAATTGACCACTCAAAACATAATGCTCGGCGAGCACCCCAATAAAACCCAGAAAAATGGCTCTCAACCGGTGATTTTGATGCAATTTGAGGAAAATGAGGCAGAAACGTCGTAAACTGGACCGATTATTCCCAACGACTAGTGGTGGTAGTCATTCTTTTCGTCTTCTGGGCCAGTGGAAGGTGGCTGGAGCATTTAGGAGCTCATATCTCGAAAACTAGAAGAGCTGGGGAAAAAATGTCAAGAAACAATTTGTTCCTTAAGTTGTCAGGTATATTTTGATAGCTGACGACTTTTCCCTAGCTCTTCTAGTTTTCGAGATATCAGGGCTCTAAGTCAGTGGTTTCAAAAAATCACATTCCCCTAACTTTCCACCTAGAAATTCACTATTTTTCTGTTAAATCCATATTTTCCTAGCATTCAATTTTTATTCAGAAAAAAAAATAACATTTGTTTTCGACTAAGGCCTTCTATTCCCTGGAGTTTCCCCCCTCCGCCCATTTTTTTTTGTCTGAAAATTATTTCAATTTCACCTTTTTTGTTGAACTTTATCACAATTCTCAAGCAGTTTCTTACTTTTTAATGAGATTTTTTCCCACCCTCTGTTTTTGTCAGCTAATTGTGAGCAAATTACCTCGTCTTCGATCTCGAAACTTCGAGCTTCAGAGCTCAATATCTCGAAAACTAGAAGAGCTAGGAAAAAAGTGTCAACTACCAAAATATTCTTTGAATTGTCAGCTATATTTTATTAGTTGACAACTTTTTTCTAGCTCTTCTAGTTTTCCAGATATCGGTGCTGAAAGTTGAAATCTGAAATCTACCAGCCAAAAGGCAGATTTCACAATTTCAAGCATAACCTTTTTCGAGCTCCATCTTTTTTTTTGAAACTGGCCGGCTCATTTCCTAAAGTTTTTTCATTAATTTTTGTGAAATTTCAAGGTTTTCTATAAAAATCCAGATATTCATGAAAGTTTTAGGTACCTCCAGTAGTGGCCAATAAGAATGTCGCGTTATTGTATCTCGAGAAGCAGAAGAGCTATCAAAAAGTTGTCAACTAAAAAGTGGAAGAGCACAAAAAGAGCAACAAGTTTGTAGTTGACAACTTTTTGATAGCTCTTCCGGTTCTTGAGATACAATGAGTTTACCCAACTGTACATCCCGTTTCCTGGACATTTCCAACTTTTTCCTTCTCATTTACCTGTTCCAGGTAACCCAATGCCGCTTCCGCAACCGTTCCGCAAGTACCGCGTCCGGCCGGTCGACGCGTTCTCCACCCTCGGTCTGTCACTTCCGCGCGGTCCCACCCTGGGCCGTGACTCGTGGCAAGAGCGACGTCTCCGCCTGCTCGCCACCATCGCCATCGTCTCGCTCATCGTCATCGACGTCGGCGCGATCGTGCTCATCGCCGCCACGTACCGCGTCGGCGCCGAGACCACCGCCAATCGTCTGGTGCTCGGCGTGCTCAAGACGCAGCTGATCGTCGAGCGGCTCGCGCTGATCGCCGTCCAGGTGGTCGCGGCGCGGATGGTGGTGTGGTTCGAAGAAGGCGTCAGCGCCAAACCCGTCTGGGAGTGGTCGTCGGTGATGAGCGCCGCGCTGGCGATCCTCGACTCGATCCATGTCCTCGCCGTCGCCGCCATCCGGCCGCCCGACTTTGTCACGATTCTCGGACTGATGACCGCGCTCGCCGTCGCCAATCTTCCCATCTTCGTTTGTAAGCTCTTTTGCTCACTTTTTGCATTTTGTAAGGGGGAGGATTACAAAATCTAGAGAAATTTCACTGCAATAGAGCGCATTTGCACTTAGGGTTAAGGGGGTGCGATATTTAACCTGGTAGCCTAGAAAAACTCAAGTTTCACTGTTTTTGAGCCCCCCCCCCCTTAAAATCGCTCAAAAGAGTGCCAAATAAAAAAATAGGCCAGTGCGCTCTAGTTTACACTTTTTGGCTAAACTACAAAGGGCAATAGAGCGCATCTGCACTTAGGGTTAAGGGGGAGCGATATTTAACCTTGTAGCCTTGAAAAACGCAAGTTCGACTGTTTTTGAGCCCCCCCCCCTTTAAAAATGAGAAACAAAAGAGTGCCAATTGTTAGGATAAGTTAGCAGAGCGCGTTTGTACTTAGGGTTAAGGGGGTTGCGATTTTTAACCGGATGGCCTAGAAAAACGCAAGTTTCACTGTCTTTGAGCCTCCCCCCCCCCCTTTAGAAACGCTCAAAAGAGTGCCAAATGAAAATACTAGGAGAGTGCGCTCTAGTTTACACTTTTCGCTTAACGATGAAGTGCAATAGGGCGCATTTGCACTTAGGTTTAAGGGGGTGCGATATTTAACTTGATGGTCAACAAAAACGCAATTTCGACTGTGTTTTGAGTCCCCCTTTAAGAAACGCTCAAAGTGCGCTCTATTGTACACTTTTTTGTTAAACGATAAAGTGCAATAGAGCACATTTGCATGAAAGGTTAAGGGGGTGCGATATTTAAGCTGTTTTTGAGCTCCTTTTCCTCAATTTGGCGGATTTAAACTATTTGAGTTTCAAAGTGTCATATCTCCAAAACTAGAAAAGCTAGGGAAAAAGTGTCAACTAACAATTTGTATATCTACTTGTAACCTTTATTATTTTGTTAGTTGACAACTTTTTTCTATCTCTTCTAGTTTTCAAGATATGAGTGCTCGAACATCATCGAATTTTCAGTCAAAAACTGGGAAGTGCGTAAGGTGTTGGCGGAGATCGACGGCGTCCGTCTTCTACCGCCCATCGTCATCACCACCGTCTCCGACGCGCCCGCCGCCACCACCACCACCAACGTCGTCATCGCCCAAACTTCCGACTCCAGCGCCTGCTAGGCCCCCCGACACGTCTTCGACATTTTCGACACGTTCAATAAACCGTTTCCCTACTACTACTACACACCTAATTAGGGAGTGCTCCGCGAGCTCTTACGCTCTGGTGAACCTTAAGCTCCGCCCCTTTTTCGGCGCGAAGTTTCGATTGAATGGGACACCACCTTGTCACACTTATTCCGATGCTTTCCAGCGGGCGGGAGCTCTAGAATTTAGCACTGTCCTTCCCTAGACGGTCGTAAAAACGACGATGGGAGACTGCGCTCAATTCTGAAGATCCCCCTTGAGAAGGCTATTTTACATCTGATTCACCCGGTTTGTGGGTATGATGGTAAGTGTGGGATATCTTGGAAAGTAGAAGAGCTAGAAGAAAGGGGTCAACTGCTGAAATATAGTTCCCGATGTGACAAACAAATTATTAGTTGACACTTTTTCTCTAGCAAGGTATGCCCCCTTAATCATGAAGCTGGAAGAAGACTCGCTGTTTGTGTGTAAGGTGGTCCTTGCTTTTCACATAATTATCTCGAAAACTAGAAGAGCTAGGGAAAAGTTGTCAACTGCCAAAATATATCTGACAACGTGAGAAACAACTTGTCAGTTGACACTTTCCCTCTAGCTCCTCTAGTTTACGAGATATGAGCTCCTAAATGCTCCAGCCACCTTCTACTGGCCCAGAAGACGAAAAGAGTGACTACCATCACTAGTCGTTGGGAATAATTGGTCCGGTTTATGACTTTTCTGCCTCATTTTCCTCAAATTGCATCAAAATCACCGGTTGAGAGCCATTTTTCTGGGTTTCATTGGGCAGCTCACGGAGCATTATGTTTTAAGTGGTCAATTAGGGGAAAATAGAAAATAGCGAAAAATATTATCTATCCTCCTCAAACAAGGTTTTGTGCAATCTTTCCGGGATTACGGTGGGATTACCACACCTACCAATTAGATTTTTATCTCGAAACAGATGGTTACTGTATTCTACTGTAGAAGATGTTAATCTACATGATGTGCAATGTTAGATCTACAGATCAATTACATAATTACTGGGCATATCTGTACATCCATCTTAGTTTTCAGGATATAACCTTTGATTCTATACTTTTGCTCCATTTCTATTTTGGTACACACTCGGAATGCCAGAAAGTCATCAGATTAGAATAAAAGTACACTTTCAGATAATCCCCCCCCCCCCCCCCCCGTAAAATCGCAGACGACTTCCGGTTTCCATGCCCGAAAAGTTCTATTTTTGGCTAATCTCGTGTGTCTGACGCACGTGACGTCTTCATCATCTTTTTTCCGTCTTGTTTGGTGCTCAAATCCCGTGTGCTCACATGAACACGCACTCTCTCTCTCTCGCTTTTTGGTGGTTTGAACTCGCTCGTTGTTTTTCGTATAGCCGGAATTAGACGGGGGCGCGAGTGTGGGAGGAAATTATAGGGTTATTTCGTTCTTTTGAAGGCAATTCGGAGGGAAATGAGAAGGAAGAAGGAGTGAGATTGATGGATAATTGCTGGTGTGAGAAAAGGGAGGACAGAGCGGGTTGCTGTAGGTCTTCGTACTAACACATATTGTGAAACTTGACGGAAATTCATAATAAAGTTGTTTTTCGTGTTCTTGAGGTGATTTGTAGTTGAATGACATCCATTTCGACCTATTTTGCAGTTAGTGCAGATTTAGAGCATTGGCAGCTCCGCGAGCTCGGATGAAATGTGCTCATTGTGCATCCTTGCGAAAGTATAGCAAGTTGGGTGTCTTTCGAGAGCTCTGAGCTTCAAGATTTCAGATTATGTATCCAGAATGCGAAGTAATGATTTTTGTTCTGCTATACCTTGTTTCAAGTGAAATTTGAGACTGGAAAACTGGACGGAAACGAAGAAGACAGTTTACGAGAGGAACCATTTAGTTTCTTGTTTTCCTGAGGTAATTTGCAGTCGAATGATGCCCATATTGCATTAGTTGTAGACGAGTTTAGATTTGGAGCATTGACGGGCTCGGCGAGCTCATAAAAACGTGGAGCACTTTTCCGAAAGTATGACGATTTGGGTGTCTATGAAGAGCTCTCGACTTTGCGAGTATCATTCCGATAACAAGAAAACAAAATAATGCCTTTCCAATGGGAAGCATTGTTAAAAGTGAAATTTGGAATCGGTTCTGGCAAAAAATGATTAAGAAATGGCACATCTTTAGAAAATGAAATAGTTCTCTGTATTTCTGAAGAGATTTGCAGTTGAAAGATACCCATATTGACCAAACTGGGAGCTGTTTCAGATTTGGAGCATTCCGTGCTCCGCGAGCCCCCCAATGTTTCAAAACTGGCTCACAGAGCATATCTTAAAAACATAGCGTTTTGGGGGTCTATCGAAAGCTCAGAACCTCAGGAATTCAAAATTTCAGATGAAAAAGACAGTGGCTCACAATTGATGTCAAAAATTTAGAAAAAAAAACAGGAAAAGGTTCGAAATTATACTTTTTGAACGTTTTTGAAACATATTCCGATAAATTGAGAACACATTATCAGTTAAAATTTACAATAGTCCCACTTTTCCAAAAACCCGAATTTTCATATTTTTCGACCCCTCAACTCCATCTCGATTTCCATTTTCGCACTTATTCTCGCGATGGCGTCACCTTTGTTATTGCGAGCGAGGCTCGCGCGGAGCAGCAGCCGAATTGGGTCATGTGCTCAGTGAGCCCTCTCAATCTTCTTCACTCCCTCGCTTTTGGTGGTTTGATCTCGTTTTCGTATAGTCAGAATGAGCCATGTCTGTGAGAAGAAGAGATTATAGGGTTTTTTGTTCTCTTGAAGGACATTCGGCGGAAATGGGACAGAAGAAGGAGTGAAATTGATGAATAATTGCTGGTGTCAGAGAAGGGAGGACAGAGCGGATTACGGTAGCTCTTGGTACTAACACCTACTGTGAAACTTGACGGAAACCCATAACAAAGTAGTTTTTTGTATTCCTGAGGCGATTTTCTGTCGAATGACACCCATTTCGACCTATTTCGCAATTAGTTTAGATTTGGAGCATTGGCGGGCTCCGCGAGCTCGTATGAAAATGTGCTCATCGAGCATTTTTTGAAAGTGTGGCAATCTGGGTGTCTTTCGAGAGCTCTGAGCTTCGGGATTTCTGTTTAGAGCCGCACAGGTATCTAGAAATGATTTTTTCTCTGCGGCACATAATAAACTGAAATTTGGAAATGGAAAACTGAACCGACTGAAAGAAAATAATATTCAAATATGCTATGAGTTGGATCTTTGTGTTTGTGAGGTAATTTGCAGTCGAATGATGCCCATATTGCCTTCGTTTGAAAACATTTTTGAGTTGGAGCTTAGGGGCTCGGCGAGCTCAAATAAAATGTGCACACGGAGCATTTTTCAAAATAATAGCGATTTGGGTGTCTATCAAAAGCTCAGGACTTTGCGATTGTGACTGTGACCAGGAAAAAACATGAAAATGTATTTTTTTAAGAAACATCTACCTTGTTCCAAATAAAAATTGAAACTAAAAAACTGGACTGACAAGTAAATGATATACATGAAAAATGAAGCAGTTATTTGAACTCCTCACTTTATTTGTAATTGAATGACACCCATGTCGACTTTAATCAAGATCATTTCATATTTGGAGCATTTGGGCTCCGTGAGCTCGCCAAACAATGTGCTCGCGGAGCAATTTTTCGAAAGTAAAACAACTTGGGTGTCTATCAAAAGCCCTTAACATGGTGATTTCAGTTTTATATACAAACTCAATCCAGGCACAACTTTTTCGTCGGCGACAGCTGATTCCGAGCGAAATCCAGAATCAGAAAACACAACAAACCAAAAACAATGTCTGATTCCGTTATAAGACAGTTTTTCGTGCTCTCGAGGTTATTTGCAGTTGAATGACATCCATATCAACATTGTTTGCAATTATCTCAGATTTCGAGCTTTGAGGGCTCCGCGAGCCCGCGAAAATTGGCTCACAGAGCATCTTTCAAAAACATAACGTTCTTAATGTCTATCAAAAGCTCTGTACATCAAGAACTTTGTTTTCCAGACGAAAACGACTCAGAAAGCGAATGTGATTTAATACGTGCGGATTTAACATAAGCTCGACACTTGTTTGTGCTCTAACCATTTTTCTTCAAAATTTCTCAGATCCGCTTTTCTTTTTTATAAATCCAACACTAAGAAGACGTGCACCGCCCGTAAATCCAGAAGCTAGTACGAATTTTTAACTTTTATGCTCACAAGAAAATTGGCTCACGGAGCACATTTCAAAAATGTATAGTTTTTGGTGTCTATCGAAAGCTCTCTGCCTCAGGAATTCAATTTTGGCGTTAAGAACAGCTGAAAATGCAATAGTGATTCATTCTAAAACCAAATGCAAAGAAGAAAAAGGCGTGCACACCCCCCTTCATCTCTGGTCTGTTTCGTACATGCCCATTTCCATTCCAATTTCCGTAAAGCGGCGCACTTGCTCAGTGCGGCCGCATTAATCACGCGAGAGTGCTCCGTTTGACGGCCAATTTCGCCTCCTTTCTTCTTCTTCTTCTTCTTCGGGCTCGCGCGAGGCTCCGTGAGCCATGGCTCCGTGCCGCCCATCTGCCTGGCACAGCCGTCACCACTCTCCTCGGCTCGTGTGCTCTTTTTTGGGAGGTTTGTGCGCGCGCTCCTCCTCTTTTCTGCATCTTTTCCGTCTCTACAACCGAGAGAGAGCGGGGCTCCGAGCTCGCGCGCGCCGGCTCATTTCCATTTCCTTTCCCCCCTCTCCCCGCCACTCCACTCCACTCCGCCGGCTCAGCACCAGGAGCACCAAAAGCGACGCCAACAAATGAAAAAGGAGCGACGTCGAGCAGCGAGAAAGCTCAATCACAGTTAGTTTATTTTCTTGTTTCTTTTTGTCTACCGTAGTCGGGCGGTGGGAAGGGGGTGGGCTTGGGATTACGGTAGATACCATTGTGCATGCTATTTTTCTCTCTTTTATCATTGTCTTACTTATGCTTTGTTGAATTTGGGGCGGCCGACGCTTTTTGGCTCAGATTGAGCCAAAGCGGGCCAAAATGTGGGTATGGAAGGGGGAGAGATAGGATTACGGTAGTTTTGTATAGATAAGGGGGGGGGTATGTAATAACAACTACAGTACTAAGATATGTATGAATTGATTGTTTTTTAAAAATGGCAACGCTATGTGGCTCAACTATAGCCCAAGCGAGCCAAAATGTGGGTATGAAGGGGGGAGAGGTAGGATTACGGTAGTTTTGTATAGATAAGGGGGGTCGTTTTTTTTAAATTCTAACTATTTATAAGATATTACTTGATGATTTTGAAAATGTGCGACGCTACGTGGCTTTTTAAATTACAGCCCTAGCGAGCCGAAAAAGTGGGTATGAAAGGGGGGGGCATTTAGGATTACTGTAGGTATACATACTTTGATAAAGAGGGGGGGGGGATGAGACAAACATTTGTGATGATAGAAAAGTGGATGGAAAAAGTGGGCGGGGTTTATCGCGAGCAAAAAGAGCAAAATTAGAACATTTGGATATGGGGGGGGGGGGGGGGGGGTAGATCTGGGATTACTGTAGATCTGTAGCAGAAGATAAAGAGAAATGTGGGCGGGGCTTGTTGGCGCTCTTACTTTCGCCCAAGCGAGAAAAACGTGGAAAATGGGATATAGACGTTGATTGAAAAAGTTGGAACAACAGCCGATTTGTAAAAGAAATCAGGCTTCCAAAAAGTGGGCGGGGCTTATTCTAATCCCAGTGAGGATTACTGTAGATGAGTTTCTTAGGATATGACTCAAAAAGTGGGCGGGACTTAAGTGGGAACTCTGGAATTGCCATGGCGCCCTGACAATTGGGCGCCGAACCAATTCCCTATTTTCTGGCGCATCCAATCGTATTGTTACTTGAAGAAGCAAAAAGCCAAGAGGAGGCTCGCACCAAGTCGATGTGACAAGCGGAGGGACACCTCTCGACCCCGGAGGACCGGGTGAGATTCAACAGAGAAAGTAAAAGACAAGTTGGCTAGTAGCGGCGGGGGACCCTGGCTCGATGTGGAAGAGACCCGGGACCCCCCTCGGAGCCGATTTGTGAAGCTCCAGGAGCACCGGCAAACTTGGCAGAAAAACCAATGAACTTCGCGCCAAAAAAACCAATGGGGAAAGTGAAACTCGATCCAAACTCCTGAGGAATCCAAAAGATTCCACAAACTTTCGGGAAAAGGTTTGGGGACCCTGGCTCGATAGCCAAGAGACCAGGGACTCCCCGTTCGAGAACAAAAGTCGATGATTTACTCCGGCACCCGAAAAAAGGATCCCCTGGAGGACCGGGGATCTTTATTGGGGAAACATTCTATGGGTCCATATGAGCCCGAAATCAGTCTTGGGAGCCTCTCCCCAAAATAAAGACAACAACAGAAGCTGTTTGGGGGGAGGCTGTCAATGGCAAACTCGGTTTCCGGGATGGAAAGCCGTTGGGACCCTGGCACGATAACCAAGAGACTGGGGACTCCCCTAGGAGCCGAACGCTCCCTGCTCAACCAGCAGGGCTTTGGGCAATGTTTTTTTATACTACCAAGGAAGAAAAAAGGTAGTCCCCCCTGGAGGACCGGGGGGATCTTTCTTGGAAAACTTCTATGGGTCCTGCTGTCCTATGGAAGGCTGTCAATGACAGCAACGATTTCAAGGATGGAAAGCCGTTGGGGCCCTGGCTCGATAACCAAGAGACCGGGGACCCCCGACTGGAACAATAACATCTGTGAGAATGGATCTATTGAATCCATTAGAACCAGGAAAGCGTTCAAAAACTGGGTTCAACAACAGAAAAATTGCCAAGGGCAATGTTTTTTCATACTACCAAGAGAAAAAAGGTAGGGCCCCCCTGGAGGACCAAGCTCTTAAAATGGGGACCCTGGCTCGATAACCAAGAGACCAGGGACTCCCCTAGGAGCCGCCGACAGCACCATCCTCTACCAGGAGGCCTTGGGGCTATGTTTTTTTATACTACCAAGAGAAAAAATGTAGCCCCCCCCCCGCCCTGGAGGACCAGGACAAGCTCTTGAAATGAGTACCCTTGCCCGATATTAAAGGGAGCAGGGACTCCCCTAGGAGCCGCCGACAGCACCATCCTCAACCAGGCGTGCTTTGGGCTATGTTTTTTTATACTACCAAGAGAAAAAAATGTAGCCCCCGCTCCTGGAGGACCGGCTCATCTTCTAGTGGATCTATTGAATCCATTAGAATCGTGATACCCGGTTAAAAAAAAAGATATATCTACATCTTCTTCAATTTTCGTGTTTCGCTTCAAATTGATGTCGCCCTGGAGCCGATTCGCAGCTCCGAGAGCCAAAATGGGATCCCCTGGAGGACCGGGGATCTTTGGAAGATTCTATGGATTCATTGGAACCAGGAATTAATTTTACCATCGGAAAATTGGGATCCGAGGCTTTCAATGAAAGCAATGATTGCCGGGATGGAAAGGCCTTCGGGACCCTGGCTCGATAATCAAGAGACCAGGGACTCCCGAAACCATATTCTGGCCCGTCTCGAAAAAAACCTTCTACTACACCTTTAAATTGGGCCACATTCAATCCCAGTTTTACTTTTTGCGAGGAGGAGATGGACTATTGGGACCCCCTGGCTCGAAATAAAAGAGACCAGGGACTCCCAAACGGTTCCATTGAATCCATTAGAATCGGGAAAGCTTTTTTTGGGCGGTTGTGACCTCCCGATCAAACACGTCGTTCATTAACAATCATCAACTGAACCACGACAGCACCAATCTGATAATGTTCCTGTTCACAGGAAAGGGTTGGGCTCACCCCCTGGAGGACCGGGGATGGGCCCAGGTTCCTACCACATTAGAATTCCTCATTAATGGAGTACGGAGTAGGGACCAAAAGCAAGATTTTTGCTCAATGACCAAGTCCAGGAACTCGAAAAAACGATTCTTTGGGCAACAGAGGACTTCGAATACGCCTATCCTCACTTCCAAGAGGTGTTGAGGATCGTGAAAGAGTTTGGGACCCTGGCTCGATAACCAAGAGACCAGGGACTCCCAATCAAAATGGAAATTGAGACAAAGAGAAAAAGGAAGATCCCCCTGGAGGACCGGGGGGATCTTCTGGTGGATGGAACCCTTCCTCTCCAAATCACATGAAACAACAGGTTTCTTAAAGGAGGAGGGGGACTGGGACCCTGGCTCGATATAGAAGAGACCAGGGATTCCCAGTCCAATCTCTACTTAACAATCCAAGAGATTATGGGGTCGCCTTCCAATGGCGTCGAAACGAGGTAGAGAAGACGGGAAACTACGTTCAAGAATGGTGTCATACTACAAGTGAGATGAATGCGACCCCCCTTCCAACATACTTTGACAATCAACAACCAACAACAGTAGCAATTGGCCGTTTGGGACCCTGGCTCGATATAAAAGAGACCAGGGACTCCCAATCAAAACGCAGGACAGGGCTTTGTAGAGACCTCTAAACTTCTTCACAATCCAGAAGTTAGTTAGAGAGGGCTCCCCCCTTCATGGCTCTTGTAGATCCATACAATGAGCTACCCACGCCAAACTTTGATGGGATAAATCCGTCCCACAAAAAGTTTGAATATGACCAAAAAAGCTAGATCCCCCTGGAGGCAAGAAGAAGATCTCGGGCATGGCGAGGGAAGCGGTCCCGCCATCTTCCATTGCTGAGGCAGGTTCGGTTTCGGTCCCGGCCACTTCTCTCTCGGCCGAGGATCAGGAGCGAAAGAGATCCATCGTTATCTACAACGTGCCGGAATGTAGTGTTGGAAGCGGTCTTCAAGGTCACGCGTGGGACGGCCACTGCTTGGACCGAATCCTAGCCCACATAGATGCTCGAGGTCCCGCTGTCTGGTTCTATCGTCTTGGGACCCCGAGGCCTGGACAGACGCGCCTCCTGAAGGTCGTGTTTTCTCACTCTGGTCTACAGCAGGATGTGCTGAAGAAGGTACACCGTCTGAAGTCCTTCCCCACTGGATCGTGGCCACCGCTGAAAATCCGGCCGTCCCTCACTCGAGCCGAACGAGAAGCCCTCAGGACAGGAATAACATCCCGTAAGCCTCGTTTCAGTGTCACCTCAATCCCTCTCCCCCAGTCCTCCACCACTGAGCCTATGGAGGTGGGAAACGAGTTGGGGGGTGGAGCCATAAGCTCCCAATAATAGGTGCCCCCGCTAATTTTACCTCTTCTATTCCGTCTGCCCCAGTTACCACCTCGTTCATTCATTCCCAAAGTACCCATTCATCTTCTGATACGTTTAATCTAAATCTTCTCTCGGCCAATTCGAGATCACTTTTAGCTAATCGGGCTGAAGCAACATGTCTTTTAGAGCTTAATGTTTTCGATATTCTCTCGTTTCAAGAAACTTGGTTCTCCACTGAAATGTCAACCACCCCGTTCACCTCTCATTCATACAATCTCTGGAGGTGTGACCGTAAATCCAAGAGGGGAGGAGGAGTATGTATCTTTACTAAGTCTAGCCTTCCTGCTTCCATAGTTCTAGCCGAATCTACTCCGAGAGGGTACGAAATTTTGGCTATAGATGTAGACATAACAGTTCCTCCATTGCGTATTATCAACTTTTACAGGCCTCCTAACTGCTCCTCCAAACAGTCCCAAAAACTCCTTAAAGTAGTATCTTCTCTAATAACTTCTAATTATCCGCTAATTATAACGGGCGATTTAAATGTAAAGGACATTGACTGGTCCACATCCCCCCCCTCTTCAAAGCTCAAGTTGGGTTCTGAGCTGCTACGTCTCTGCGCATCAAATAACCTTACGCAATACGTTCACGTTCCTACAAGGGGCCAAAATATCCTAGATATATGCCTTTCCAACTGTCCGATCAAAAACGTTCGTGTCACTTCCCCTCTTGGTTCTTCCGATCACTCGAAAGTTCAGTTCCAGTTTGATTACTTGATAAAACCTACACCTATTCTTATTAAAACTCCCGATTATAAAAAAATAGACCATTGCCTCCTATTTAACTTAGTCTCGTCAATTCCCTGGAATCGCATCATCAATAACGCACAATCTATTAATATTAAATATGACCTCTTTCTAAACTACCTAAAGGAAATCTACCGTAAAACAATTCCCTGGATTACAGTTCGGAGCGATCAAGGTATTCTCCCAAACTATCTGAAATCGCTCCAATTATGGGTAGATGCCGCTTGGGCCAAAGTAGTAAAGAGTAGATCTTCATTAGACTACCAAGACTATTTGTTAGTAGCCAAGCGTTTTCGCAAGAAACTTATCAAATACAAGTCAAACTTGGAGCTTTCGATCCTCCGTTCCCGTGGTGCATCCAAATTTTCTAAATTTGCTAAGAGAGCACTTTACCACACGTCCGCTACGATTCCCAACTTTCTCGATGGCTCAGGCCAACCAATTTCCGATGATCTCTCCAAAGCTAATCTCATCGCTAGTCAGTTTCAATCCCACTTCTCACCCCCATCCACTAGCGCTTTCGTTCTCTCTCCCAATTATATTTCCCCACAACCATTTATCTGGGTAACCGATGCAGAAATGCTTGAACAACTAAACTCTCTCGCGCCTAATGCCACTCAAACTCCTGATGGAATCCCTGCACGCTTCATCAAACTTGTGGCCCCGCTGATTGCTAGTCCTCTGGCACAGCTTTGTAACCAATCCATGATTGAAGGAGTAGTCCCAGATAAATGGAAAGTGTCAGTAGTATTCCCCCTCAAAAAGACAGACAACCCAACCTCCCCCTCTCACTTCAGACCTATTTCAATCACTTCGGTTCTCTGTCGTAGCTATGAGCGCTGCATCCTCAAGAAAACTCTAGCCTTCCTCAAAGCCACGAATTTTTGGGCCCCTTGCCAACATGGCTTTCTCCCTAACAAGTCCACCACCTCCTGCGGCCTCGAAGCACTTAATGATTGGACGGGCTCCCTTGATAAAGGCCTCCCTGTTGATGTTGTCTTTTTTGACTTCGCCAAGGCGTTCGACAAAGTCAATCATGCACTTCTTCTTGACAATCTCACCCGAGCTAACTTGAATGGTCACCTCATTACGTGGATAAAAAACTATCTAGAAGGTCGCTCGTTTGTGGTTCGTATCAATGAAGCTATTTCTTCATCTAACATAGTCCCCTCTGGAGTCCCGCAAGGGGCAGTACTATCCCCAATGCTATTCGGAATTTTTGTTAATTCATTATCCGACTGCATTCCCCCCTCCTTAACGATTAAGCAATTTGCAGATGACCTTAAAATATATTCCACAATTCAAAATCCCAATTCACAAAGTAACCTACAAGAGGGAATAGATGCAGTGATAAGCTGGGCTGAGTCTCATCAAATGCCCCTTAATCTAGAGAAGTCAGTCACTATTACGCTAGGTAAAACATCCACCCCACGTAGCTACACGATGAATAACATTCCAATAAAGAGAGCAACCGAAGTTCGTGACCTCGGGTTCTTCATCACACCGAAACTTGACTTCCACTCTCACTGGCAAAGAGCGGTCAGAAAAGCCAAGCACGCGATTAATATTATATTTAAAAAGTTTTATAGTAAGAATACTCATCTCCTCCTCCTTCTCTTCAAAACCTTCGTCCGACCACTCTTAGAATACGGGACAGTAGTCACGAGCCCACTTGCTAAAAGAACTAAAAATCTCATAGAAAGCACTCAAAATTCTTTTACCCGACGAATGATGTACAGGATAGCTGGAAGAATTCTTGCCAAGTCAGACCCACTATATAGGACTTCGGACCAACGGCGCGAAGACTTTCACCTTCTAAGTCTTGAAGCCCGACGTACTCAGTTTGATTTACAATTCGTAGCAAAAATGCTGAGTGGGAAAATTGATATCCCAACAGATAATTTCTTCTTAGTTTCCACCTCCACCCGCACACGGAGTCAAAGAACATTTCGGTGGAGAACTGCAAAATCTAAATTACGTCACAACTTTTTCACCATAAGAGCTCTATCAAAGATAGTTGCTAAGCCTAAAGCACAGTATACTTCACAATAAATTGACAATCAGAGAGAATCAGCCGATAGAAGACCCACGTCCCCCTAAGGAGCTACTTCTGCTCACATCCCCCCCCCCCCCCCACCTCCCTTATGTTTCTTTTTCAAGTGTATTTCCACGTTTTTCTAATAAACGTATTTAAATAAAATAAATAAATAAATAAATAAAAGAGACCAGGGACTCCCAATCAAAACGCAGGACAGGGCTTTGTAGAGACCTCTAAACTTCTTCACAATCCAGAAGTTAGTTAGAGAGGGCTCCCCCCTTCATGGCTCTTGTAGATCCATACAATGAGCTACCCACGCCAAACTTTGATGGGATAAATCCGTCCCACAAAAAGTTTGAATATGACCAAAAAAGCTAGATCCCCCTGGAGGACCGGGGGATCTTCTTCAATGGTTCTTCCCTATGCAGGAGAAGCTGACCAGGGCCCCCCAAAAGCTACTACTACATCAAGTCGAAAAAAAGCTGCCAAGGAAAGAAGCTAGACCCCTGTCCGGGAATTTTTTAAGATACAGGTTTTCCATAAGCCTGGACTATTTTGATGGACAAAAAGGAAAATAGCCAGACCCCCCCCCCCCCCTGGAGGACCGGGGGGGGATCTTCTATCGGTTTCAACCAACTACAATAGTTGCCTTTCGGCCAGCTGAGACCCTGGTTCGATCACTTTCATTCTCATGTTTGGAGGTGATCTCTCAAAAGGATCGTTTGACGGACGGATGTATGTATGGACACCCGTGGAGGATCCATCAATTTGGTTTTGGGCTTGGGGCCCTGGCTCGATATAGAAGAGACCAGGGATCCCCGGCAACCATGCCAAACTGTATATTTGCAAATGCAAGACCTCTCGAGGATGATAACCATCTCTCAATATGAAAGATGACTCACAGGAATAGGTCAACAGGTCAATCGTATACTATGACGATGGCCAAGTTAGTGAGGATGTGAGGATCTCACGTTCGAAACATGTTTCGCCTTGAGGATGGCGCAACATGGGACAAATTGCCAGGAAAAGGAAAAAAAAAATATCATGCACATCTTCTTCAATTTTCGCTTCTCGATTTGAATGGCGACTGCAAATGGTCCCAAAAAGTCCCACAAGTTGGGCGTCCACTTTCCTTTATTCTTCAAGGCACTTGACTGGAAGTCATTAGAAAAGGACAGTGGGCCCATCCGGAGCTGGCGGTCGCACCAAAGGCAATGGGTGAAGGCCGCGAGGCTGGGGCGGGTAACTCCGTCATAGTTAGTGGCTGCCTGGCCCGACGACTATGACACATAGGAGGAATCCTGACGAATCATCATCACTAGGGTGTGTTTGATTTCGGTTGCGTCAGGCTCGCCCCTCATGCTCAAAGAGCCCGAAAGGATGTCCTCGAAGGCCGGAAAACTTCGAAGAAACCAGGGACATTGGGAGACACGCTCTCCCAAGATATTTTCACAGTTCGTGAAGAGACCTGGTCCACGAAATTCACGTTGTTCGTGCTAAAGGCTGTAGGGCCCACCCCCTGGAGGACCGGGGATGGGCCCAGGGTGCCGTCCGAACAATGATTCCCCGCCCGGAAAAGAGGCGCGGAAGGCCCCCTCCCTGGATTGTGACAATCCAGGGAGAAGTTAGAGAGGGGTGGCCTGGCAGAACGGGGTCCTGGCTCGATATCCAAGAGACCAGGAGTCCCCGTTTTGCAGTTACATCTTCCCGATCCACGGGAGCCCCCCTCAATATGGGGTTGGCCTTGTCAGGGTAGCTGGGGAGGTGCCCCTGTCTATGAGTTGTGTTGCCAAGGCCAACGTTATGCAAAGGATCGTGATGTGGTCAAAGAATGGTATTTGAACATACGCGATCTACGAATAGGCCTTGCATCAAATCAAAATGTTCAACATCAAAGCTGAAGCCCCCGCTGGGGATATTTCTCGACGAGAAGAACCGAGTTTTTCGACACGGGACCTATATTAAGATCTACATCTTCTTCAATTTTTGTTGCTTTCCGACACGATGGGATCCCCTTGGAGGACCGGGGGTCCCGCGAATGGAGATGGCTCAATGGAAGTGAAAGACAAGTTTTTCAAGAGCCAAAACTACATTGATGGTCAATTTGGGATCCCTGGTTTCAATCGGCCAGAGAAAGGTCAAGAAAAATGCTAGACCCCCCTGGAGGACCGGGGGATCTATTTTTTTTAAAGGCCAAGACTTCTTTGGTGGTCAATTTGGAACCCTGGCTTAATATGGAAGAGACCAGGAAGATGAAGTTTTAATAGGCCAGAGAAAGGTCAAGAAAAAAGCTAGAACCCCCTGGAGGACCGAGGGATCTACTTTTTTTCAAAGGCCAGATCTTCCTTGATAGTCAATTTCGAACCCCTGATTTCAATCGGGCAGAGAAAGGTCAAGAAAAAAGCTGGACCCCCCTGGAGGACCGGGGGTGGATCTATTTTTCTTTGCGAGTCGAGAATTGTCGCAAAGCTCAATTGATTTCATGCAAGTTGGGACTCTGGCTCGAACGCAAAAAAAAGCGGCTCTATGGACGCCGTGGAGGATCCATACATGGTATCCAGAAGTAAAGAAGCCGCTGTTTGAAATGGACCCCTCCCATAGGCCCAACGTGTTGAGAATGGGGCCCTGGCTCAATATAGACGAGACCAGGGGTCCCCGTTCTCACTCATCATCTTCCATTTTAATGGGAGCACCCCCCAACAATATTTACCGTGTCAAGGTAGCTGGGGGGTTGAGCCCCCTGTCAATGGGAATGACTTCTCCAAGGCAAACAGCCAACAGTGACGTATACGATCGTGATGTGGAAAAGCGGGGACAAACATAGGATTATCAACATCTTCTTCAATTTTCGCCTCCCAACGAAGGACGATGAAAAGAACATTGAAGCACAAAAGTCAATGACTTTTCCCGAGCTCAAATGGTTTTCACTTTCACAATTGTGTGACCTAGCTGGGACCCTGGGACCCTCCAATAAGGTGTTTCGCCTTCAAAGAAAAGTACAACTCAAATACTTCGAAGGCCGGCTCAAAAGCTTCTTCGAACGTGAAAATGTTTGGGACCCTGGCTCGATATCCAAGAGACCAGGGACTCCCAGCACCTTCCGAATGGTCAAGATTGAGATGAAGTTCAGCGCGAGAGAGGACTGCGAATCTTTTCAATCGCGATGGAAAAGACCAAAGTTTGAAGTTGCCTTCCTGAGCACAGAGTTTCTCAGGAAAAAAGCCGTGGGGACCCTGGCTCGATATCCAAGAGACCAGGGACTCCCCTCTGAGCTGAAAACCGAGAAGTCAACCAGCTTCTTAAAATGCAAGTTTTTGGAAATGTGGACCCCCCTCCTAAACCAGCGAACCGGGAATTGGACAAGGTTCAAATAAAGCTCGAATCCCAACCTGAGCACGATCAACCTTTCCTCAAAATGTCAGGAAAGCTGGGGGCCTGAGCCCGTCCAATCAGCTATTCTGAATTCGAGAAACTCTGTTTATGGAATAGGGACCAAATGCAAGATTTTGGCTCAATGACCAAGAGGACTGAGGATTTAGACTACGCCTATCCTCGCTTCCAAGAAGTGTCTAGAATCGTGAAAAAGTTTGGGACCCTGGCTCGATAACCAAGAGGCCAGGGACTCCCAACTCGAATGGGAAATTCAACCAAGAGAAAAAGGTAGATCCCCCCTGGAGGACCTGACAGTTTTATTCTGTCAATCTTTCACATCTTCTTCGCTTTTTCGAATGAGGAAACACCAGCATCTATATCTTTCACATCTTCTTCAATTTTCCGCTGGACCTCGAAAATCTTCAGGTATGTTCAGAAACAAAATTTGGTGGCGGGGAAAATGAAAGCAATAAAAAAAATGATTTCAGGCTTTCGAGCGTCCAACACCAACACCAACACACATTTCAATTTCCATGGCCAAACGGCAATATTTCAAAATGAAAGGTAGGTCAAAAAATAAATTCTAAAGTGTAGGTAATATGTTTTTTTTTTCAGCGCTTCTTCAACAACCTTCCACTGGCCTACAGTAAGGATCAACCTGGTTATTTCAAAAAAAAATTAGTTCAAAAAGTAGGTCAAAAACAACAAAGTTCACTTCAATAGGCTAACTTGAAAAAAATTTCAGCTGAAATGGTTCGACTTCGCAAATCAAATTTGGACAAGACAAGAACAAGGAAACGGGACGCAAAAGGTAGGTCAAATAGTAATGAGCAATGAGGCATGAGAGAGGGAGAGGGGGGGGGGGGGTCTAGGCTACTGACCTTAGGATTAGGAATGGGAGGCTACATATATAAATCCCTCAATTATAATTACATGCTGGTAATTAGATGTTTGGATAATTAGTTATAATTGTTTTTTTTTTCAGGAAACCGCTGACCGGGTGGCCATCACAACTACAGTTCATCGGTGCACAGCAGACTCCTTCGATGGCCTTTGTTTGTGTTTTCGATGTTTTGTTTTCATTTTTGAATTCTTTTTTCTAGATGAACATCTTTATAAGTGAAATCTGATGTTTTGGTGTTTTGGATGATTGTGAGACTCTCAGAAGATGTCCGGACCTTGAGAAGACTTTGAGGTCTTCAGGAGACAACCAGAACTTCAGACTTTCGGATTTTACCACCATCGGAAGACGTCCTAGGCGTTCAGAACTTCAATATCGAACTTTTGGACGTTCAGAAGATCAGAATACTTTCAGAGAACTTCAGAAGGCGATCCGACAATCGTTCGAAGCTTCAGATGGCTCACAGATTTCTAGAAAACTTTCAGAAGTCTTTCAGGACGTTACTTCTTTTCCGTGGCTTCAGAAGATCTTCAGACTTGCAGATCTCGTCCAGAAGAGTGCCCATCAAACTTCTGCACATTAGGACGAATTCTTCCAGGCTCTGGTTTCCAGAAGACATTCAAACCAGTGGTGTGCGGCAAAATTGCCGGTTTTGCCGAAACCGGCAAATTTGCCGAGATTTTTTTGCCGGTTTTGCCGGTTTCGGCAAAACGGCAAAAAAGTAAAACACCGGTTTTGCCGGTTTCGGCAAAACGGCAAAAAAGTAAAACACCGGTTTTGCCGGTTACGGCAAAACCGGCAAATTTCGGTTTGCCGGTTTTGCCGAAACCGGCAAAACGGCAAGTTTTTCAAACCCCGAAACTGGCTTTTTCTTGCTGATTTAACGATAAAATGTACCGGTTTTTAATTCCTACCCTCTTCCAGGGTATTAAGACGCTTTTCGTCCCTGAAAATTGAGTTTAGATGCCTTAAAGACACAAAAAAGACAAACTGAAACCATTTTGCCGGTTTGCCGGTTTTGCCGAAACCGGCAAATTTGCCGGGTTTTTCTTTGCCGGCCTTGCCGAATTGCCGATTTTGCCGAAATTTTTTTTGCCGGTTTTGCCGGATTGCCGAAATTGCCGAAAAAAAATTTGCCGGCTTTGCCGGTTTGCCGAAATTGCCGAAATTTTCCTTTGCCGCACAGCACTGATTCAAACCCTCCTCCGACCTAACAACATTCTTATTTCCTCCTATCTCCTTCTCTCTTGATCTAATCTCCCCGCTTCTCCATCCATAATCCTCTTTGTATCCCCCAATTAGAAACCACTCCCGATAATCCTCCTCCCTCTTTCTCACCGATGACTAACGCCCGACTACATCACCTTGTTTACGGCTTCATGGCTCGCGGAGCACACAATTCCACCTGCCACGGCTCATGTGAGGATTATGACGACGAGAGCACTGAGAGCACCTGCCGTTTTCCCCTCTTCGCTGCTCATAAACATGTGTTTGTGCATCGCGAGTAGCGGGGGAAAGGAAGAAAAGGGGTTTTCACGTAGAAGGGGGGTAATTATGGGGTTACGGTAGCTCATTGGAAAAGCTAGGCCACGACTGTGAAAATCGAAACTCAAACGTGACCCTTTAAAAATTCCAACTAATCAGGTGCCTGGATTCTTTTGGATTCCTTGATATCGAGTAGTTTAGTTTACCAACCAGAAAAAATAAAACATGAATTGTGAGTTTTCAGTTTCAGCCTGATAATGAGACTTTCAGACATTCAGACTTGCCATTTTCAGATTTACGGTCAATTTTCTTTTTGCTCATTTTACGCGAAATGTTGGGAAGATTGGGCGGTGGAAGTGAGTATTCAGACGAGATTGGTTATTTGGATGGCATTCTGTTGTGTTTCAGACAAACTAGAAGTGACGGGTTTCAAGGAGAAGCGTGAGATTACTGTAGAGAAAAGACGCTCTCAAGAAGCTACAGATGAACCATCGGAGATGACATATTTGGAAGAGGAGGAATTATTGGGATATGAAGGTACATAGACCAAAGTGTGACTTTTGTGATCTACGACGACATTATGCTCTTTCAGAAGATGTGCACGATTCGACAATGCCGAGCTCAGAGCCTCCTGAGAGAACAACAGAACCAATGAGATTGGACGAAGATTTGTTGTCTGATGAGGAAGAATGGGTGAAACCCGGTAGATCATAGAGTCACTTTTGACCTACCACCTTATGCACTTTCAGAAGAAATGAACGAAAATGGTTTTGACGGTTTTGATGTATTCGATGAGCTTGCCGGTAGATCGTAGGGTGACTTTTGACCTATCACATGTTTTTATTTCAGAGGTTGTGTATGACACGACAACGTCGAGCTCAAACCCTGAACAAGGTAAACGTCATGATCAAACAGTTCGGTCGATTAATCTAAAACTTTCAGAAAAACCGACCCAACATCCAGATGGATCTGGAGATGGTTCCGGTGTCACCCCATGCTACATGTCGCCAATCGATAAACTGGCTGGAATACCACATTGTTCCTACAAACCTTCTGGATCTGCACGTAAGTTCTCAGAATTAGCGTCTTCGACAGTTTTATAATGTTGTTTTTCTAGTCTGGCCATCTGGTTCTGATTCTCGTGATGTGACTCCAAGAGGTTAGTTTTCATGTGCAAATAAGAAGATATGGGTGAATGAAAACGTTCAGAAGACCCCGGCTCAACGGAACCAACGACTTTGGACAAGGGAACAGGTGTTGAGTACAGCTCGACAACGCCGAACTCAGACTTTGCCAAAGGTAACCGTTCTGATGAAATACCTAGTCAGATTGGTAATTTGGAAACTTTCAGGGAAACCAACGAAGATTCCGCAAGGAATTTACAGAGATTCCAGTGACGCCCCATGCTTCAGATCGCCAATCGATAAACTGGCCGGTCTTCCCCCGTGCCCTGACGAGCCAAGCGGCGAAGACGATGATGGATCTGGTGGTATTTGGTTTATTATCGACCCTCACTAACATTTTTACTTTGAGATGACGGATACGATGGATCTGGGGATGGTTCCGGTGTCACCCCATGCTACATGTCGCCAATCGATAAACTGGCTGGAATACCACCTTGTTCCTACAAACCTTCTGGATCTGCACGTAAGTTCTCAGAATTAGCGTCTTCGACAGTTTTATAATGTTGTTTTTCTAGTCTGGCCATCTGGTTCTGATTCTCGTGATGTGACTTCAAAAGGTTAGTAGTCGTTTGCAATTACGAAGATATGGGTAAATGAAAACGTTCAGAACACCCGAGCTCAACGGAACCAACGACTTCGGACAAGGGAACAGGTGTTGAGTACACCTCGGCAATGCCGGGCTCAACCCCTGAAGAAGGTTGTCCTCTTGACCAAACGTTGTTGTGGATCAATTAGAACTTTCAGGGAATCCGACGCCACATGGACTCTTCGGAGGTTCTAGTGACGCCCCATGCTTCAGATCGCCAATCGATAAACTGGCCGGTCTTCTCCCGTGTCCTGACGAGCCTAGCGGTGTAGACGATAATGGAGTCAATGGTAATTGGTTTATGATCCACTCTCACTAAAATTGTTTCCTTGAGATGATTTCGACACGATACCGATTTCCGAGGAAGACGAGGTTCAGAACAGAGGTATACATCCTTTTGGAATGTTCCGATGTTTCATTTCAATGGACTATTTTAGGTACTACTTCTGACATCGGAACGACGACTCTGTCTGGTTTTCGTCCTACTGAGACGACTGAAGACGAAGAGATTGAGGAGGATCTGATTCTGACGACACTTCCTGGAGGACTTGGATCTACGACGTCGAACGCTACATCAAAGTCAAATCTCGAAACAACAACAGGAATCGGTACAGCTTCAACAAGCGACCAGCAACAGACGACTCCGACGTCTACATCAACAAGACCTCGAGACCAGACGAGCACGTCGTCGTCAAGGACCACTTCTGAAGTGGAGAACCGGACAGTAACTACTGGCTCTTGGAGCAGTACAACGGTACCCATTGACACCACGACTCTGGAGATAAGGAATCAAACGACTACAGGTAACGACGATACTGGCACTAGCAAGCTAATCATTATCATTTCAGCAACATCATCGTCCACAGGCACTCTGACATCTTCAAGTTTTCTTGAGTATACGTTATCGTCGTCGATGACTCACGAAATGGATGGTCTCAGCACGACTCTCGATTCTTTAGAAACCACGACACAATCCGTTTTTACGACAACTTTTGAGCCATGGAATCTGACGACTACAACTGATGACAATGACACTGTTGTTGGGATTTTGGGTCTAGGAGAGGGAGAAAACGAGGAAGATCCAAATCTGACGACACTCGCTGATTTTGGATCTACGATGTCTTCTGAGAGTATGAAGAAGACGATGACATCACAATCACCTCTCCAAACGACAGCAACAAGCTCTCGGGATCCAGATCCGATTCCAAAACCGAAACCGGAACCCGATAAGGATCCGGACAACAACGATCCGGAAGAGAGTCCAGGCGCACTGACTACTACTGAAATAAACAGCCTTAGCACGACTCTCGATTCTTTGGGCACCACGACGGAATCCGTTTTAACGACGACTTTCGAGCCATGGAATCTGACGACTACAACCAATGACAATGACACTGCCGTTGGGATTTTGGGTTTGGGAGACGGTGAAAACGAGGAGGAGCTCGGCGGAACCACACTTACGGGAAGAGGTTCATTCACCTATAAAGATCTAAACGGCAGTTTTCCAGTTTCAGACACAACCCCAAAGCAGCAAAATTCAGAAAGCACGTTCTCCACACATGCTGCAACTCCTGGAAACATAGAAGTGGTCACCAACTCTCATAAGGAAGTGGAGTTAACAACTATTGATTCAAGCAATCAAGTACCGTCATCGAAACCCAATAAGGATCCAGACAACAACGATCCGAAAGAGAAGCCTGACAGAGGATCTGATTCAGATCCTGGTTCGCAACCACCTGGAACAGGCACCGGTCCAGGAGTGAATCAACCCGGATTGGGAGGTGGGAATGAGAATGGAGACAATGGGAACGAGTCAGAAAATGGCAATGGTGGCGACTCGGAAGAGGATCCAGACACTGATTCGGGATCCGATCCCGGCTCCGATCCTTCTAACCCGTCTGATTCCGGTCCGAGTCGACCTGGAACAGGCACCGGTCCAGGAGTGAATGTGTCCGGATTACCCGGATCGGGAGGTGGGAATGAGAATGGAGACAGTGGGAACGAGTCAGAAGACGGCGATGATGACGGTTCAAAAGAGAATCCTGACGATGGATCTGAATCCGATTACGATTCCGACCCTTCTGGACCGTCGCCCCCAGGACCAAGTATTTCGAATCCCGGAAATGATGGTCATGATGATGATGACGGGAATCAGGAGAACGACAATGAAGGTACGTCTGAAATTACAGGTCGGATATCAACAGTTTCAAATTTCAGTTCCAACTGAAGTAGTCTCGTTCACAACTCCGCCTGATGGCCGATTCACCAGTCCAATCGATTTTCGTGCAACATCAGCGAGCGATCATAGTTTTGTTACCACTGCGCAGATGACTACGTCATCGTCTCTGACGACCTCTGATACTGATGTTTCCATGACGAGCACTGCTTCAACAACGGGCAAAACGAATAGTACTCCGACGTCTACAAGTCCTTCCGAATATACGAGAACGTCATCTGCTCCGACTACTTCCGAAACGGACATTAACGTCACGACTACTGATTCACTGATCACTTCGACAGAGTTCAACTTCACGACGACTTTTGAGCCCTGGAATCTGACAACGACAACCGATGACAATGACACTGTTGTTGGAATTGGACTGGGCCTGGGAGACGGTGAAAACGAGGAGGATCCAAATCTGACGACACTTCCTGGAGTAATTGGATCTACGACGTCGAGC
The DNA here is from genome assembly GCA_963570955.1 of Caenorhabditis afra. Taxonomy (NCBI): domain Eukaryota; kingdom Metazoa; phylum Nematoda; class Chromadorea; order Rhabditida; family Rhabditidae; genus Caenorhabditis; species Caenorhabditis afra. The sequence goes on from OY751534.1 coordinate 7,903,207, forward strand.
ACTCCATCAAAGTCATATCTCGAAACAACAACAGTAATCGGTACAGCTTCAACAAGCGATCAGCAAGAGACGACTCCGACGTCTACATCAACAAGACCTCAAGACCAGACTAGCACGTCGTCGTCAAGGACCACTTCTGAAGTGGAGAACCGGACAGTATCTCCTGGCTCATTGAGCAGTACGACGGTACCCATTGACACCACGACTCTGGAGATAAGGAATCAAACGACTACAGGTAACGACGATACTGGCACTAGCAATCTAATCATTATAATTTCAGCAACATCATCGTCTTCAGAAACTCCGACATCTTCAAATTCTCTTGAATATACTTCATCCTCGCCAACGACTTCTCATACTATCAGTCTCACGACGAATACTGTTTCAACAAATGCCGGAACAAGAAGCACTCCGGCATCGACAAGACCTCCGGAATATACAAGCACGTCATCTACACCGACCACTACTGAAATGGAGATTCTCACCACGACTTTAGATCCATTAAGCACCACGACGGAACCCGTTTTTACGACGACTTATGAGCCATGGAATCTGACGACTACAACTGATGACAATGACACTGCTGTTGGGATATTAGGAGTGGGAGCCGGAGAAAATGAGGAGGATCCAAATCTGACGACACTTCCTGGAGTAATTGGATCTACGATGTCTTCGAGAAGTGTAAAAACGGCGACTGCAACGAAGCCTTCGTTTCGAACGACGACAAGAAGCTCTCGGGATCCGGGGCCGATTCCAAAACCGAAACCGAAACCCGATAAGGAGCCCGACAGCAACGATCCGAAAGAGAAGCCTGGCACCGGATCTGATCCAGATCCCGATCCGCGTCCACCTGGAACCGGCACCGGTCCAGGAGTGAATCAACCCGGATCGGGAGGTGGTGATGAGAATGGAGACAATGAGAACGAGTCAGAAAATGGCAATGGTGGCGACTCGGAAGAGAATCCAGGTACTGATTCGGGATCCGATCCCGGCTCCGATCCTTCTAACCCGTCTGATTCCGGTCCGAGTCCGCCTGGAACAGGCACCGGTCCAGGAGTGAATCTGCCCGGATTACCCGGATCGGGAGGTGGGAATGAGAATGGAGACAGTGGGAGCGAGTCAGAAGACGGCGATGATGACGGTTCAAAAGAGAATCCTGACGATGGATCTGAATCCGATTCCGATGACAGCCCGTGCGGACCATCGCCTCCAGGACCAGGTATTTCCAATCCCGGCATTCCTGGAGGTGAAGATGGAGATGGTGGAAACGATCCCCATTCGGAGAATGACGGTGATAACGGAAATCAAGAGAACGACAATGGAGGTTCGTCTGTAATTGAAGGCTCGCTTTCAACATCTTCAAATTTCAGATCTAATTGATAGAGTCTCGTTGACAACTCCACCTGATGCTCAATTCACAAAGAAGTCTGAAGTTGTGACCACCAGTCCAGTCGATTACCATAGCACATCTACAAGCGATCAGTTGACTAGTTCCCCGTCGACATCAGCTTCTTCTTCTTCCGCACATACAACTAAGTCATCGTCCTGGACGACTTCTGATGCTGGCAATCTCACGACGACTATTGTTTCAACAGTAAGCAGAACGAATAGTACTCCGACAACAACAAGTCCTCCGGAATATACAAGCACGTCTGCTCCAACTACTTCCGAAATGGACATTAACGTCACGACTACTGATTCACTGATCACTTCGACAGAGTTCAACTTCACGACGACTTTTGAGCCATGGAATCTGACAACTACAACTGATGATAATGACACTGTCGTTGGTATATTGGGAGTGGGAGACGATGAAAACGAGGAGGATCTGATTCTGACGACACTTCCTGGACGACTTGGATCTACGACGTCGAGCGCTACATCAAAGTCATATCTCGAATCAACAACAGTAAGCAGTACAGATTCAACAAGCGACCAGCAAGAGACAACTCCGACGTCTACATCTACAACATCTCCAGACCAGACGAGCACTTCGTCGTCAAGGACCACTTCTGAAGTGGAGAACCGGACAGTAACTACTGTCTCTTGGAGAACTACCACGACTCTTGAGATGTGGAACCAAACAACTACAGGTAACGACGATACTGGCAGTAGCAATCTAATCATTATCATTTCAGTAACATCCTCGTCTTCGAAAACTTCGACATCTTCAAGTTCTCTTGAACATACTTCATCCTCGCCAACGACTTCTCATACTATCAGTCTCACGACAAATACTGTTTCAACAAATGCCGAAACAAGAAGCACTCCGGCATCGACAAGACCTCCGGAATATACAAGCACGTCATCTGCACCGACCACTACTGAAATGGAGATTCTCACCACGACTTTAGATCCATTAAGCACCACGACGGAACCCGTTTTTACGACGACTTATGAGCCATGGAATCTGACGACTACAACTGATTACAATGACACTGCTGTTGGGATATTAGGAGTGGGAGCCGGAGAAACTGAAGAGGATCCAAGTCTGACGACACTTCCTGGCGGACTTGGATCTACGATGTCTGATAGAAGTATAAAAACGACGACATCATCATCATCTCTCCGAACGACAACAGCAAGCTCTCGGGATCCAGATCCGATTCCAAAACCGGAACCGGAACCAGATAAGGAGCCGGACAACAACGATCCGAAAGAGAAGCCTGGTACTGGATCTGACCCGTCTGGAGGAGGCGGTTCCAACCCTCCGAACCCGTCTGGAGGAGGCGGTTCCAACCCTCCGAACCCGTCTGGAGGAGGCGGGTCCAACCCTCCGAACCCGTCTGGAGGAGGCGGTTCCAACCCTCCGAACCCGTCTGGAGGAGGCGGGTCCAACCCTCCGAACCCGTCTGGAGGAGGCGGTTCCAACCCTCCGAACCCGTCTGGAGGAGGCGGGTCCAACCCTCCGAACCCGTCTGGAGGAGGCGGTTCCAACCCTCCGAACCCGTCTGGAGGAGGCGGTTCTAACCCTCCGAACCCGTCTGGAGGAGGCGGGTCCAACCCTCCGAACCCGTCTGGAGGAGGCGGGTCCAACCCTCCGAACCCGTCTGGAGGAGGCGGTTCCAACCCTCCGAACCCGTCTGGAGGAGGCGGGTCCAACCCTCCGAACCCGTCTGGAGGAGGCGGTTCCAACCCTCCGAACCCGTCTGGAGGAGGCGGTTCCAACCCTCCGAACCCGTCTGGAGGAGGCGGGTCCAACCCTCCGAACCCGTCTGGAGGAGGCGGGTCCAACCCTCCGAACCCGTCTGGAGGAGGCGGGTCCAACCCTCCGAACCCGTCTGGAGGAGGCGGTTCCAACCCTCCGAACCCGTCTGGAGGAGGCGGGTCCAACCCTCCGAACCCGTCTGGAGGAGGCGGGTCCAACCCTCCGAACCCGTCTGGAGGAGGCGGGTCCAACCCTCCGAACCCGTCTGGAGGAGGCGGTTCCAACCCTCCGAACCCGTCTGGAGGAGGCGGTTCCAACCCTCCGAACCCGTCTGGAGGAGGCGGTTCCAACCCTCCGAACCCGTCTGGAGGAGGCGGTTCCAACCCTCCGAACCCGTCTGGAGGAGGCGGTTCCAACCCTCCGAACCCGTCTGGAGGAGGCGGGTCCAACCCTCCGAACCCGTCTGGAGGAGGCGGGTCCAACCCTCCGAACCCGTCTGGAGGAGGCGGGTCCAACCCTCCGAACCCGTCTGGAGGAGGCGGTTCCAACCCTCCGAACCCGTCTGGAGGAGGCGGGTCCAACCCTCCGAACCCGTCTGGAGGAGGCGGGTCCAACCCTCCGAACCCGTCTGGAGGAGGCGGGTCCAACCCTCCGAACCCGTCTGGAGGAGGCGGTTCCAACCCTCCGAACCCGTCTGGAGGAGGCGGTTCCAACCCTCCGAACCCGTCTGGAGGAGGCGGTTCCAACCCTCCGAACCCGTCTGGAGGAGGCGGGTCCAACCCTCCGAACCCGTCTGGAGGAGGCGGTTCCAACCCTCCGAACCCGTCTGGAGGAGGCGGTTCCAACCCTCCGAACCCGTCTGGAGGAGGCGGTTCCAACCCTCCGAACCCGTCTGGAGGAGGCGGTTCCAACCCTCCGAACCCGTCTGGAGGAGGCGGGTCCAACCCTCCGAACCCGTCTGGAGGAGGCGGTTCCAACCCTCCGAACCCGTCTGGAGGAGGCGGTTCCAACTCTCCAAAACCGGGATCTCCAGGACCTTCACCGAATTCTCCAGGACCTCCAAGGACACCGAGCCCTCCAAATCCAACGACTCCTCCACGCCCAACCCATCCAACAACATCATCGCGAAAAACCAGAAGATGTCGTTGGAAGTGTCCTGATGATTCGGACTTTGACCCTCCCACCATCAAGACGCCAGCTGTACCGAAGTTCTCTACAAAAGCAATGTCAAGATCTTCAAGCACAACGACGAGTAGAGGAAGAAAAAGCACTGGAACTACGGGTGCGACAACCTCTTCGTCTCCTTCTTCCACTTCTATCACTGACACTACCACCACGACGACTACTGTAGCTTCTACAACGGGAACTTCTGAAACGACGACGTTCGGATCGACGTCTACAGAAGAGAAGGGGAACTCGACGACTACTAACCTTTGCACGACGACGTGGTATTCTGGATCGACGTCGACGACGGATGGAACTACCACATGGGATCCTTGCCTGAGTACTAGTACCACAGAGATGTCAACCACGCCTTCTGAAGAGACTACGACTCCAGAATCCCCGACGACGTCGGAAGAGGGCACGACGACTTCTGACGCCACCTCGACATCTACAGAGCCCTACGCCAATACGACGACGTCAGAAGAGCCGACTTCGACGACGACACAGGACGAGAACGCGACGAGCACGACGACAGAAGTGACGCCGCACGCGGAGCCACTGCTCGGCTCGCTGAAGACGTGCAAGAAGAACTACGCCGACATGGAGTGTCCCGGATACTGTGACGAGATGGGCGCCGAGATGGAGCCCCGAGTCACCACCCTTCCCGGCTCGAAACCGGAGCCGTAGTGAGTTTTCGTCTCAATTAGGGAAAAGAGCCCGCGGAGCATATTGTGACACTTTCAGCAACTGGATCGTCGAGATCATCCTCGGCGTGCTCCTCTTCTTCCAGTACACATTCATCGTCGTTTTCGGAACCGCACTGGGATTCTTCGAATGTATGTTCCTAGACTTGTTCATTTCAGACAATCGATTTTCAGATCGTCGGAGGAGAGCAGTCATGGAAGAGCAGGCACTAGAAGACGTTGAGAAGATCGGCGAACCGGAAGCACCTCCGAAAGTCCAAGAGCCCATGACTCCTGAGCCCAGACCGAAGCCAATTGAGCCGGAAGCTCCGAGAAAGGTTGAACAGAGAGTTGTCCCTCCAGTTGCAATTAAGCCCACTACAAAACCCGTCACGTCGAAAGAGCCCGACAATAAGAATAAGAAGGATAAGAATAAGAAGAAGGATAAGGAGAAGAAGAAGACGAAGAAGAGCCTGGAAGTTCCCGAAATGCCAGCAGAGCCATTCAGATTCACCAAAAAGTCGAAGGGAGGCGTCAAGAAACGAGGCGCCAAGTGAACTTTCTAATAAACCAGTTGTCCGTGACCTTTTTCCCCGATCCACTTGGAAATTTATCGATTGGCGTTTTTTATCTACCTATGTGGATGTTCAGTTGTCCCTTTTTTTTGACGAGATGAGAAGAAGATATGGATTTTCAAACTTCTATCCAGTTGCATTGGCTCTTCTTGGCTTTATTGATTTTTCTGTATCGGGTAGGACACACATGTTCTAGAAGATTCGATTTTAGAAGTTTTTTTTCCAGATGCGCTGCCAGATGACGTGCTTCGGAACTCGATATCTCTACCGGAACTTTCGGGAATAATCGATATCCTGCCGGGACCTGCTCCGCATCCAGACTGTCGGAAAGTGTGTCCCGGCGATCCGGACTTTGACCCGCCCACTTTTCCGACGACTCCACGGAGGAGGACGATGACGACGTTAAGAACGACGACGACTACAACTAGAGGAACGATGGATACTCGAAGAACGAGGGGAACTAGTGGATCCACTACATCTTCTTCTTCTCATCCTTATTCTACTTCTACTTCCACTTCTATCAATGACTCCACCACATTAACGACTACTGTAGCTTCTACAACGGGAACTTCTGAAACGACGACGTTCGGGTCGACGACTACAGAAGGGGATGGGAACTCGACGACTACTAACCTTTGCACGACGACGTGGTATTCTGGATCGACGTCGACGACGGATGGAACTACCACATGGGATCCTTGCCTGAGTACTAGTACCACGGAGATGTCAACCACGCCTTCTGAAGAGACAACGACTCCAGAATCCCCCACGACATCGGAAGAGAGCACGACGACATCTGGCGCCACCTCGACATCTACAGAGCCCTATACCAACACGACGACGTCAGAAGAGCCGATATCGACGACGACACAGGACGAGAACGCGACGAGCACGACGACAGAAGTGACGCCGCGCGCGGAGCCACTGCTCGGCTCGCTGAAGACGTGCAAGAAGAACTACGCCGACATGGAGTGTCCCGGATACTGTGACGAGATGGGCGCCGAGATGGAGCCCCGAGTCAACACCCTTCCCGGCTCGAAACCGGAGCCCTAGTGAGTTTTCGTCTCAATTAGTGAAAAGAGCCCGCGGAGCACATTGTGACACTTTCAGTCAGAGTTGCAAGATTGAGGGCCGGGTCGGGCCGGCCCGGCCCGGCCCGGGCCGCGGGCCGGCCCGCTAGCTTTTTGGGCGGGCCGGGCCGGGCCGGGCCGGAGAATTCTGAAATCGGCCCGGCCCGGGCCGGCCCGGCCCGCTCAATAAAGTTGCTTGATTTCATTCTTTCAGCAGCTCAGTCGTATGTAAATGGTTCCAAAACTTCATTTTTGAATAGTTTTCCGGTGATTACAATTGAAAATGGCCTTTTTGGTCAATTCAAAGTCATTTTCGCCTCCGGCGTCCATTCTGTGTACTGAAATTGACTGAAGTTGCTTGAAAGACATTGTGAAACACGCTTCTTTGCGTGAAAGTTCCATTTTCTGGAGTATCAGAAGTGTGACTGAGTCAGAAGTGACAGAAAATTGTTCCTCGACGATTTTCTAGCAACTCCAGTCAATATCGGCGCACAGGTGATGACAAAAATTGCCGAAAAGGTCATATTTTGCGATATCAGCGCAAAAATATACCTTTTCGAAACCAATTATTAATTTAGAAGTGACTACTGACAGGAAATACTTAGAATTGGCGTTATCTTTTGAAAAAGGTGAAAAAATGGTTCAAAACCGGCACCGCTAGACGAAAACCTGTTTTGAAACAAATTTTTGTTTTTTTGCTCGGCCCGCGGGCCGGCCCGGGCCGGCCCGGGCCGGGCCGGGCCGGGCCGACTTTCGAATTCAGGCGGGCCGGGCCGGGCCGGGCTGGAAAATTTCAATTCGGGCCGGGCCGGGCCGGCCCGGCCCGGCCCGCTGCAACTCTGCTTTCAGCAACTGGATCGGAGAGATCGTCCTCGGCGTGCTCCTCTTCTTCCAGTACACATTCGCACTGGCCTTCGGAACGGTGCTCTTTGTCACTGAATGTAACCTTTTTTCGTAAGAACCCACTAGAGATCTGATCTTCATTTCCAGATGAGCTACGGCATCCGAAAGAGCCCAAAAAGCCCGAAGAGCCCGAATTGCACACGGCGATACTTTGGGAGCCGGAGCCCGAGCCGGAGCCCGAGCCGGAGCCCGAGCCGGAGCCTGTGCCAATTCCGATAAAAGAGCCACCCAAAGTTGAGCGCGTGACAAAGTCAAAAACAACGGGAAGTGAGGATGGAAAGAAGAAAATCAATAAGAATAAGAACAAGAAGAAGAGAAAGAGAAGGACGCGTCGAAAAATCGATACCAGCAAAGTGCCGGGCTACGAGTTTCCGCTATCCGAGGAGATTTTCCGCTCCGATCAAATGTCCTCCTCCGACGCCGACACCTCAGATCCGTTTTGATCTACGTTTGATCTACCGATACGATCTACGGGCGGTCAAAAGGGCGACGGCAGCAAATGCGCTCTATTGAAATGCGCGTGCTGATGCCCCTCTCAATAAAGTTGTTTTCCCATGCCCCGCGTGCTCTGATTGTCGCTGCGGACTCTTCGATGAAACTCGGAGACATAATAGCTTCTGAGTGTTGCATGTTTTCAGACGTTGCTTTCAACTGCAAAGCAGAACGGGTGAACGTTAATTGTGTAACCATCTGACGTTTCGCAACTGAAATTGTTGTTGTTCCTACCGTATTTACTCTGAGTTAACGGCAACGTCAAAATCGTACCCCCATGAATTTTACGTGCAAAATGAAAGAATGCTCCCAATTTCCCCGTGTTCCGATACGAACAGGGTTCACGTGTTATCAGTCACCCGCCCATTCAAAGGTCGGTGTGGAGAGTCTGGAAAACCCCTCAATCAGTTCAGCTTGTTAAAACCGAGTAGAGGGAGCTAATCAAAAAAGATAAAAAGAAACGCTGATGCTCGCGGCATCGATCTTCTTTATCGGATCGATCGCTCTGCTCGGAGTTGATGGTAGGTGTTTCAGCGGTCAGACAAACTGAACCGACTGGAGTTGCAGCGAAACCCCTCCTGCTCGGCGAATACGCAAAGAACTTCTCGTCGAGAATCAAGAGAGATGCGAGTGGTGAGACCCATTCTCTCGATTTGAATCTCTGATTTTTCCGATTGCAGACTTTCCCTCGTTCGTCGAGAACATGGCGAAGACGGCCCGAGTGGTCACTGCGATCACGGTGCAGAACGGATTGATCGATGGAACGATGAAGAGTGACGAGGTCCTGGGCGAGATGATGAACGTCGGATTGGCGAGTCTCGAAGAGCTACAGTCGTTCGATGTGCCGATGGTCGTCAATTTCGTTCAAGAACTGACCAATGCTATTGAGAAGTTGGGAACGATGGAAAAAGGAGATGCGAAGATAGTCGGAATCCAGACCGATGTCATCAATATGCAGACGATGAAGGACAAGTTGAAGGATGTCGATGACCTCTCGGATCTTCCCGACGAGCCCCAGTTCAAACAGTTGGAGGCTCTCAATAATCTGGACACTGGAGGACTGGAAGATCCGAAACTTTACAACTTCGACGACGCCGCCAAGAACGTGAAGGCTGTGGCTGAAGGACACGGAAGTCTGCAGACGGTCACAATAGACCTGACAACTCTACGAGACGCAGTCCAGAAGATTGATCCGGAGAAAGTCGCGTATGGAATGCTCATCGGAACGCTCGAAAAGATCAGCAAACTGGAGAAATACGTGGATTTGATGAAGTTTGCCACAGCAAATGAATTGAAACACATTCTCAACGTCAAGCAGGTGGTCATAGACGACTTTACAGCTCAGTTCGGACTTTTCGAAGGCGCCTCTTCAACCGTGACGGACTTTGAATCGATTGATACGTTCGTCTCGGGCCAGATGAATCTCGTGACTGAAAGCTCCCCGCCTCGAGAACATGCTCCCGGATTCGTGAATGGAGTCCGTGACTTGGAGGCTCTGTCGCGTGACTTGGGCGACCAGTGGCTCCAGGGAAATCTTGGCACGGAGGTGAAACTAGAAGGACTTGCGCCCCTCATTTCGATGAAAGACAAGATGAAGCAACTCGCCGAGCACTGGGGGAAGGCCTGCACTTCTGCTTCTTTGGAAGCCATTCGTTCAGCCGCCCGGATGAAAGCACGCCTTCAGAACATCGGAACGGCGAAAGAGAATCTCGCTGTCGTCTTGAATTCGTTCAAAGACTATTCAGGAGGGCTTCACAAGACCGCAGAAGAAGAATTTGGGCAGCTGATGTCGGCGTCCATGAAGGCTTACCGGAAGATGAAGGCATTGAAGGCGGTTTTCGATGAGGCGAAACAAGAGATGACGGCGTTGGAAGCTGTGATTTCGGGGAAGAAAGACGAAATAACCACTGTCGTCAAGTTATTCGACAAACTGAGACCGCTGTTCGACACCCTGCACGAGAAGCCAGCCATCAAGGAGTGTTATCCAGTTATGGAGGAGCATATCGATTATGTGACGGACTTCCATCAGAATAATGCGCTTAAATCATATAAGAATCTATTTACCTATCTGAAAAAAACATCTGATGATTCGAAGAAGGTGGCCGAGGCGATGGAAATTCTCAAAGAAGTCCGTTCACTTTCGACGTCTTCGCTGCAGAAGCTCACCACTGTTGCCAACACGATTGCGGAGTCTTCCACGCTAATTGCAGAAGTTCGAGCTCTCCCGAAGAGTCTGAAGAGCGCTTCGAACGAAGAGACGAAGACGCTAAAGAGCCTCGATCTTCGAAAAGAGTCGAAGAAACTCGGAGACGCTGTCGCTGGCATCGTGACGATTCAGAAGGCGTTCGAGAAGGTTCCGGATCTTCAGAAGTTTGCGCACGGAAATGCCGATGTGAAGTCGAGAGTTTCTCCGTTTACTGAATCGAAAGTAAAAACTAAGATCCAAAGTGAGTGGGGCGACTTCGACGAAGTGGATCGTCAGGTGCAGCTGTTGATAAAAGGATTGGAGGAGAGGACGATGTACATCGGGAAGCCGGAAGGGAGTAACATATCGGCCTACGGACCGCTTTTCGAGAAGATGATCGGCCTGATGGACACGGATCTCAAGACGGAAAAGAGAATAGAAGCCCTCGAAATGTTTATCAAAGAGTCCAAGTTCAGCGGTCTGATAGATGTGGTAGTCCAGTTGAGAGCGCTTTCCCTGCTCGACCTCAAGTTCTCCCGATTCGACTCGGCCTACTCGGGAATCTCTGGGACACTGGAACGAGTCGGCAAGGTTCTCGGGTACTCGCCGGTGAAGGTGACCAGCACTCCGATTCCGATCAGTCTTGCTACCAGGTTGGGAAACTGAACCTTCCCTGTTCAATCTTTGTGTTTTTTCAGTGATTCGCCACATCTGAATCGAACGGATAACGGCACCGTTGTCGGATCGGCGGCTGTTGTCGCGGATGGCTTCGAGTGAGTGAAGATTCAGATTGTGAGGATTGTGAAATTTTTGGTTTCAGTTTGACTATCCTTGTATACATCGGTGTCCCACTTCTTCTTCTCGCAATCGGAGGAGCCTTCGTCAGTACAACAGGAAGAAAACGGGGGCAATCCTAGTTGGGGGGGGGGGGGGGGGGGGCCACTATTTTTTTCAATTTTCCAATTGCGCCGTGTGACCTTTCCTTGAATTTGAGTGTTCGAAATCGCGTGAGATTCAAACTCGCGCAATAAATGTATGAGACATCCATGCTAACCATTACGCCACTCACAGCACAAAATTATGGAACCTTTTTGAAAACATAAACCTTCCGTTCACGTCACTTCAATTTTTCGAATTTTTTTGTCTAACGTGAAACTTTCGCTGTTTTGTTCCGCAGTTTCACCGCTTTTTGTGGATGAGCCGGGGGTTTCCTCCGCCGCATGTTGCCCGCATTTTTTAGCGGCAGCCGCCGGGCGCCCGGGTTGCCGATCGATCGGGAACACCGGAATGCCGGTAACATAGTCCCCGTCAGCTTTTTTGCCGCTATGCCGGTAAATGTCCCGTGTGGCCGGCAACTAACAACCGACTTCTGCGGTTAGTGCGGACCAGTGCTGTGCGGCAAAGAAAAATTTCGGCAATTTTGCCGCACACCACTAGTGCGGACCACAAAAGTGGGTATTCAACGGGGAATCACCGTGACGATTCTGTGGATCCGTGTTCGGACGGTCACATTCCGAGAGCGGCAATTTTCAATAAACAAAACAGGCGGCGAGGGGAGTTCAAACGGCCCTGTATTTCACGGTGCCGGTCTAGTTCAGGTTTTAAGGCAACCTCTCTCCTAGCCTATATTTCCGAAAAGCTGCGGAAAACGTGATTATCTGAATATGAACGTGAGCACATTTACGATTCAACAAGTGAGCGAGAGGTCGGAACGCAGGTTCCGCGTGATTGAAAAATTGAAAAAAAAATAGTGGCCCCCCCCCCCCCAACTAGTATAGCACCATCGTGAGGCTACCCCCGTGAATTTTACGTGCAAAATAAAAGAATGCTCCCAATTTCCCTGTGATCCGACATGAAGAGGGTTCACGTGTTATCAGTCACCCGCCCATTCAAAGGTCAGTGTGGAGAGTCTGGAGAACCTCTCGATCAGTTCAGCTTGTTAAAACCGATTAGAGGGAGCTAATCAAAAAAGATAAAAAGAAACGCTGATGCTCGCGGCATCGATCTTCTTTATCGGATCGATCGCTCTGCTCGGAGTTGATGGTAGGTGTTTCAGCGGTCAGACAAACTGAACCGAGTGGAATTGCAGCGAAACCCCTCCTGCTCGGCGAATACGCAAAGAACTTCTCGTCGAGAATCAAGAGAGATGCGAGCGGTGAGACCCATTCTCTCGTTCTGAATCTCTGATTTTTCCGATTGCAGACTTTCCCTCGTTTGTCGAGAACATGGCGAAGACGGCCCGAGTGGTCACTGCGATCACGGTGCAGAACGGATTGATCGATGGAACGATGAAGAGTGACGAGGTCCTGGGCGAGATGATGAACGTCGGATTGGCGAGTCTCGAACAGTTACAGTCGTTCGATGTGCCGATGGTCGTCAATTTCGTTCAAGAACTGACCAATGCTATTGAGAAGTTGGAAAAGATGGGGAAAGGAAACGCGAAGATAGTCGGAATCCAGACCGATGTCATCAATATGCAGACGATGAAGGACAAGTTGACGGATGTCGATGATCTCTCGGACCTGCCCGACGAGCCCCAGTTCAAACAGTTGGAGGCTCTCAATAACCTGGACACTGGAGGACTGGAAGATCCGAAACTTTTCAACTTCGACGACGCCGCCAAGAACGTGAAGGCTGTGGCTGAAGGACACGGAAGTCTGCAGACGGTCAAAATAGATCTGACAACTCTACGAGACGCAGTCCAGAAGATTGATCCGGAGAAAGTCGATTATGGGAAGCTCATCGGAACGCTCGAAAAGATCAGCAAACTGGAGAAATACGTGGATGTTATGAAGTTTGCCGCGGCAAATGAAATAACTTACATTAAACAAGTTAATGACAAGGACATTGCCACCTTTACAGCTCAGTTCGGTCTTTTCGAAGGCGCCTCTTCAACCGTGACGGACTTTGAATCGATTGATACGTTCGTCTCGGGCCAGATGAATCTCGTGACTGAAAGCTCCCCGCCTCGAGAACATGCTCCCGGATTCGTGAATGGAGTCCGTGACTTGGAGGCTCTGTCGCGTGACTTGAACGACCAGTGGCTCCAGGGAAATCTTGGCACGGAGGTAAAACTAGAAGGCCTTGCGCCCCTCGTTTCGATGAAAGACAAGATGAAGCAACTCGCCGAGCACTGGGGGAAGGCCTGCACTTCTGCTTCTTTGGAGGCCATTCGTTCAGCCGCCCGGATGAAATCACGCCTTCAGAACATCGGAACGGCGAAGGAGAATCTCGCTAGCGTCTTGAATTCTTTCAGAGACTATCCACCAGTGCAGCTATTCAAGGAAGTCGTAGATGAATTCGGAAAGCTGATGTCGGCATCCATGAAGGCTTACCGGAAGATGAAGGCATTGAAGGCGGTGTCCGATGAGGTGAAACAAGAGATGACGGCGTTGGAAGCTGTGATTTCGGGGAAGAAAGACGAGATAACCACGGTCGTCAAGTTATTCGACAAACTGAAACCGCTGTTCGATATCCTGCACGAGAAGCCAGCCATCAAGGAGTGTTATCCAGTTATGGAGGAGCATATCGTTTATGTGACGAACTTCCAAAAGCACACCGGTTTGGGAACCTATAGGGATTTTTTTGAATATCTGAAGACAACATCTGATGATTCGATGAAGGTTGCCGAGGCGATGGAGATTCTGAAAGAAGTCCGTTCACTTTCGACTTCTTCTCTGCAGAAGCTCACCACTGTTGCCAACACTATTGCGGAGTCTTCCACGCTAATTACAGAAGTTCGAGCTCTCCCGAAGAGTCTGAAGAGCGCTTCGAACAAAGAGACGAAGACGCTGAAGAACCTCGATCTTCGGAAAGAGTCGAAGAAACTCGGAGACGCTGTCGCTGGCATCGTGACGATTCAGAAGGCGTCCGAGAAGATTCCGGATCTTCAGAAGTTTGCGCACGGAAATACCGATGTGAAGTCGAGAGTTCCTCAATTTTCTAATCCGATTGCACAAGCTAAGATCCAAAGTGAGTGGGGCGACTTCGACGAAGTGGATCGTCAGGTGCAGCTGTTGATAAAAGGATTGGAGGAGAGGACGATGTACATCGGGAAGCCGGAAGGGAGTAACATATCGGCCTACGGACCGCTTTTCGAGAAGATGATCGGACTGAAGGACACGGATCTCAAGACGGAAAAGAGAATAGAAGCCCTCGAAATGTTTATCGAAGAGTCCAAGTTCAGCGGTCTGAGAGATGTGGTAGTCCAGTTGAGAGCGCTTTCCCTGCTCGACCTCAAGTTCTCCCGATTCGACTCGGCCTACTCGGGAATCTCTGGGACACTGGAACGAGTCGGCAAGGTTCTCGGGTACTCGCCGGTGAAGGTGACCAGCACTCAGATCCCAATCAGTCTTGCTACCAGGTTGGGAAACTGAACCTTCCCTGTTCAATCTTTGTGTTTTTTCAGTGATTCGCCACATCTGAATCGAACGGATAACGGCACCGTTGTCGGATCGGCGGCTGTTGTCGCGGATGGATTTGAGTGAGTGAAGATTCAGATTGTGAGGATTGTCAAATGTTGGGTTTCAGTTTGACTATCCTTGTATATGTTGGCGCCCCCGTTTTGGTTGTGATCGCTACCGCAGGCGTCGTTTTTGGTCTCATTGCGTGGAAGTGCCCTGCGAAGCTCCCGTCGTGGGCCAAAAAGTGCGTCAAAAAGAAGCGGAAACCAACGCCCGGCGGTAAAATGCTGCAGATGTCAGAAAGGATTTCGGAGATTGAGAGAAGAAAGGTGATTTCAGTTTTCGCAAGACTTTTTTTTCAATTTTGCAAGTTTTGCAGAACGAGAAGAAGATGAAGAATGGAAAACCGCCTACTGTGCCCGACCAGAATAATGCGAATGGGCGGAACCAACCCATCCAGCAAGGGCCATCGCCTCAACTTCAACCCGCGGCTGCGAATGACCAGAGCGAAGCCGAGCTTGTATGATCTAGTAGAAAGACTGATAAGGGGGGCATTCTCTCTTCCCCGACTCAACTCAATATGACAGTAGTTGATAATAACCAATAAAAGTCTTATAATGGAACTAACTGTAAAACTCTCCCTAAGACCAGATGGGTAACCTGGTCTTATAACAGAACAATCCGGCTCCTCCTCCTCCAGCTCCAGCGCCTCCGAATGATGCTCCGGATCTTCAAAATTATAATGCATACGTTTGTATCCAACACGTGAGAGTCCGTAGCTTGCAAACTTCGGCGCTATCTTGGGAATCGATTCACGGAGATGTCAACCACTCCTTCTGAAGAGACAGCGACTCCAGAATCCCCCCCCCCCCCCCCCCCCCCCCGCCCAAAATGCTACTTTCGATCTACTTTTGATCTACGGGCTAGTCAAAAGTGTGACTGCAGCAAACGCGCTCTATTGAAATGCGCGTGTTGATGGCCCCCCGTAAAAGTTTTTTTTTTGCGTTTTCTTTTTGTTTGAATTGGTCACGTGACCCCTCAAACTCAGTCAGACTGATAAGGAAAAGGAGGTGCTGAAAAATATTCAGATTAATTTTTTTTTCTGTCCGCTCTGCTGTGAGCGTTGTTGGTGTATCTGATCGATTCGGAAGAATGAGAGGTGAGGTTGGAGCTGAAATTTTCAGCCATATTCTAATTTTTTTTTGCCAGCTTGTTACCTGGTCACACTTTTCCTGTTATCAATAGCGCCACTGTATTATGGACGGCAGTACGCGACGTTTTTCGACGCTGACGGGGGAGATGGTAGGTCAAATGGTTATATCTTGGGAACTAGGAGAGATACGGAAAAGTTGTCAACTACAAAGATGATCTATAAGTTTTCAGCGTCATTTTGTCAGTTGACACTTTTCCCCTATCTCTTCTAGTTCGTGAGATACAGAGCAATAACTGTCTTGCTCTTTTTCTCACGGAATTTACAGATCCCGAAGGTCCTGTCCCCGAAAGTTTGGAGCCGAAAACGACGCTTC
The DNA here is from genome assembly GCA_963570955.1 of Caenorhabditis afra. Taxonomy (NCBI): domain Eukaryota; kingdom Metazoa; phylum Nematoda; class Chromadorea; order Rhabditida; family Rhabditidae; genus Caenorhabditis; species Caenorhabditis afra. The sequence continues at coordinate 7,919,356 of OY751534.1, forward strand.
CGGCGGTTTGGAGACCCGCGAATAGTTTGGGAGCAGGATGGGATTACGAGGATTCACGAGAGATTGAGGTGTACAAGCCGAGACCAAAGAGTTGGGTAGATCAATCAGGAGAACGGAGAGAGCTAGCGAAAAGTTGTCAACTGCAAAGTTGTTGCTTTTTTTGTGCTCTTTAACGTTGCGGTTGACACCTTTTTGATAGCTCTTTTGGCACTAGAGATAAAATGGCGACCACCAGCATGGTCCTGGAATCCGAACCCGGGAAGTAGGCGGAATAAGGTCATGGTGTTGATCTTACTGTATCTCGAGAACCAAAAGAGCTAACAGGAAATTGGTAACTGCAAAGTTGAAGAGCACAAAAAGAGCTACCACTCTGTAGTTGACAACTTTTTGATAGCTCTTTTGATACTCGAGATACAATAGGATCGAGAGCAGGGCCGGAACCGAGAGAGAGAGAGCTATCAAAAAGTAGCAAACTTCAAAGTTGTTGCTCTTTTTGTGCTCTTTAACTTTGCAGTTGACAACTTTTTGATAGCTCTCTCCAATCTCGAGATAAACCTCCCGCTTCCAGGATTCTTCCTCTGGGACTGGATAGTCGGCGCGGTGAAAGCGGTGGTAAGTCTAGTGCGCATCGTTCTCGACATCATCAGCCCCGTGCTGACGGCTCTCAAATCGGTCGGATTCGTCGGCGCCATCCTCACCTCGATCGTCTTTCCGCCGGCCGGCCTCTCGCTTCTCGCCGCCTCGACGGCGATCACGGCGATCCACGCGGGCGTGACGGCCGCCGATCAGGTGCTGAACGACGGCAAGCCGCATCCGAGTCTCGGCAAAGTCGGCGAGGTGCTCGATCAGGTCGCCCAGGTCGCCGGCATCATTGACACCGGACTGGCGCTCGTCGACTTCTCCAACCCGCTGAAGATTGTGATGAACGGCGCCAAAGTGTTCACGAAGGCGAAAACGATATGGAAGACGTTGAAGAATGTGCCGCGGATGATCAAAAACTTTAAGGGAACCATGAAGTCGGGCATGTCGCTGATCAAGGGTACCGCCGGAAACAAGCAGGCGCTCGGCAAGGTCATCGACGCCGCCTCGGACATCTCCGCCAAAGTGCCGGGGTTGGAGAAGGCGAAGAAGGTGATCGAGCCGATCAAGCGGATCATGAAGTCGACCGACAAGATCGGCGAGGCCACTCGGATACTCGGCGAAATGGTGCCGATGGTGCAGAAGATTCCGAACGTCAAAGACATGAAGAGCGCGTTCGCCACGGCCAAAGAGATCGGCAAGTCGGTGCAGTCGATCGACGACGCCAAGTCGGCGTTCCGAACGTTCTCGAAGCTCGGCAAAGGGATGGCGAAAGTGGAGAACGCGCAGAAGGCGATGGACATGATCGAGATGGTCACCGGCGGTGCGGTGAGCTTTGGCGAGGCTCGCGGAGCACTCGACGCGTTCGGCACCGCCTCGAAGATCTTCAATAAGCGCGGCGACGCGAAGAAGGGTTTCGCGGCGCTGAAGAGTCTGGCTGACAACGTGAAGAGTCCGGAAGGCGTCAAAGGCATGCTGGGCGTCATCAAGAACGCCGCAGAGAAGGAGGCCACTCCCGAGAAGTTCCGAAAACGTCTTCAGGATCTGTCGAATGTGAAGAACTTTGATGAGGCTCAGGAGATGATGAAGGGGCTCGGTGTGCCGAGCGAGATGATCGAAGACGTCGACAAGTTCAAGAGTGTCGTTGGTGAGTTCCACGAGGCCACCCGCACCGTGGATAGTATCGCCGACTTGCGAGCGCTCACCGACACCCTACACTCGGTACCCGGCAAAATCCAGGCCGGACGACTCGCCGACGTCTTCACGGGAGCAGTGGAGATGAGCCGACAGGCCGGCAAAGACAAGCTCGACGAGATGTTCCAAACGATGGCCGACGTGCCGAACACCATCAAAAGTCAGGACGCGATTGCCAGCATTGCCGGCTCGATTCGTGGCTTCTCGCCCGACATGGGCTCAATTGCCGATGTGTTTGGCTCATTCGCGAGCGTCCCGCGCGGTCTGACCGACGTCGGGAAGATGCAGGAGACGTTTCAGTCGTTGGGCGAGCTCACCGACTCGCAACCCGATGATGGTGACGGTGGTGAGGTGCACGGATGGTTTTCGGCGATGGAGGGAATGACGAGCAGTGTGGAGTCGATGGGCGGCGGATTCGCCGAGCCCACGCCTCTCGCGACGATGATCGGCGAGGAGAAGACGTTCGCCGACACCAAAGCCGTCGTCGAGCAGATGGCGACGTTGTTGACGACCGCTGGAGACGTCAACGTGTTTCATCTCCTGTGCTCGAACCTCTACAAGCTTTACGCGGATCGGAACAATCCGAGTCTGATGATCTCTGTCTTTCAGACCATGACAAAGTACCCGAAAGCGATGGAAGTCCATCAAGCCCTTATCGCCCGAACCGCGAGCCCGGCACACCTTCAGGACGTCTACAAGGCGTTCGAGAACGTCAAAAACCACGCCGTCTCGTATCAGCAACTCGGCGCGGTGCTCCGTGTGCTCGCCGACTCGAAGGGCGTTCAGACGTCCGGTGAGCTCGTCGATGTGCTCAGTCAGCTCGGCATGTTCGCCAACTCGATCAAGACGGGCGCCGACCTTCAGAAGTTGATCGACGACGTCACGACGGCGGTGGATCAGATCAAGACCCCATTGGACCTTCGCAACATGCTCGACATGGTTCCGCTTGTCGTCAAGAAGACGTCGAGTCCGGATGACGTGGCGAAAGGGGTGCGATGTGTGGCCGACATCTCGCGCAGTGTGAAGAGTCTCGATCAGATCGGCGCCGTCCTCACCGCGATGACGGTCGTCTCGAAGGGCGTCCAGGAGGTGTCCAACCTTCAGAAGATGCTCGACATCTTCGCCGAGCTGACCGCGTCGTTCAAAAGTGCCGCACCCTATTCGGCGGTCCTGGAGCATTTCGTCGAAAACGCCAATGTGAGCAGGTCCCTGAAGGAGATCGCGGCGGTGTACGGTGACTTTGGGGAACGTCTTGCCGCCGTCAACATCACCCGGCGAAACGTGGAGTTTGTGCTCGGCGAGCTCAACATCGCCGAGGATAGTCTATCGAGCGCCGATGCATTGCTCGCGGTCGTCAAAAAGATGGAAGAGCTGGTGGGACACGTCTATCGGCGAGATGAGGTCGGCGAGATGGCGAAGGCGTTGAGGGACTTCCCAAAGTACTCGGACGACTTTGGCAAGTTCCGAGCTCTGATGTCACACCTCCGTGACCTCATCTCACTGGCCACCAATCTCGACGCGATTCCACAACTGATGCGTGGATTCGCGAAGCTTGCCGACGGCGTCACCACCCTACAGGGTGCTCCACAAGCGTTGGCGGCGATAGAGCAACTCGTGCGCGCCTCGAAGACGTTGGACGACGTGCGGAAGACCGCCGGCGGCCTCGACGCTCTGGCAAGTCGTTCGGGTGATTGGACGCGCTTCAAGGCGTTCCTCACCTTCCACAAAGCGCTCGCCACCACCGGCACCAACCTGGACGATCTGAAGAAGGTGCTCGACTATCTGGGCGCCGTGCCGGCTGAGGTCAAGTCGAAGGATCAGGCGAATCAGGTGATGGACTCGGTGGGCGGCATGGTGGAGCAGTGCGAGACGGAGGGCGAGAAGGATCAGTGCTTCGGTCAGACGACCCAGTTTCTGAGGGAGACCAACGAGAACGCGGACAGTCCGGACGATATGCGCACGATTTTGGAGTCGTACGAGAAGGTGGCCGAGAATGCGCCCAACGACGACGCTCTTCGGACGATCATCGATGGTCAGGGCACGGTGGCGGATGAGGTCGACGACTACGGACGCCTCTGGAACAACTCGGACTATATTGAGGGATGGGCCAAGAGTCAGAAGAATCAGAATAAGAACTCGAACAAGACCAGTGATCCCAAGAAGACGGCGGAGACGTTGGCGAAGGTGAAGGAGTTCGACGGGACGCCCGGTAGTTTTGAGGACCGCCTGAAGCCGTTGCTAGAAGACGTCGGAGGGTTGCCACCGGGTGTCAAGAGTCAAGACGATTTGAACAAGTACATCGAGACGATCGGGAAGTTTCCGAATCAGGAGGCCGATTTGTCGGACCTGGACGATTGTTTGGGCGCGTTTGGCCGGATGGCCGATGGTGAGAAGGTCAAGGAGTTTCTGATGTTGGGCGACGCGTTTCCGACGAGTGGCGTGCTCGGCAACGTGGCGCAGAGCATCCGGGGACTTGGCACCGCTGGGTTTCCCGATCTGAAGGCACTACCAGACGTCCTCAAAGGGTACAAGGAGCCGGAGGTGAAGACGTCGATCCCGAAGCTTCCCGCGTGGATGCCATCTATCAAGGCGATGGGGCTAGGCCCGAAGGCGTTGGGATCGATTGGAGAAGCGATGCGGGATGTGCGAGGAAGCGTCGGAGTCGGCGCGCTGAAAGGGTCGAAGGATGAGCTGGCGCGGAAGATGCGGGAGGATGCGCAGGCGAAAGAGCACGTCAAGAATCTGGTGGGCAGGTTGAGGCCGTGGGCGGAAGGCTCGGGCGGAGCAGGCGAGAAGGGGGTGGAGGCGATGCGCGACTTCCGACGGGTTGCCAAACCGTCCAAGGGCTTCTTCTCGGGGATCGCCTCGATGTTCGGCTCGCTGAAGTCGCTCGAGCCGATTGAGGCCGTCTCGACGATCGGCTCTCAAACATCCGGCCTTCCCTATGGCTCCCAGAGCATTTCGGGGCTCGCCGATGTGCTCCAAACGATGGGACCGGTCGGGCCGGCGTTGGAGACCACCCGACACTTTCCGGTGGCGATGCGAATGCCCGGGTGTGGAGAGGCCGGCGCCGAGAACCTGAAGGCGTTGCGCGATCTGATGGAGTCGTTGGGTTTCGACAAGGAGACGACGTTGGACCCGCTGACGGCGTTCGAGGACATGGGCCGGAAGTATCGCGCTCTGCCGAACGGCCCGGCGACGTTCGACGACATCGCCGATGAGCTCGGACCGCTGGCAGATGGACAGATCAAACCCGAGCAGATTCGAGACGTGGGCGATGTTCTCGATGGGATTGGCGACGATTGGACGGAGCTTCCGGCTCTTCAGAAGGATATCGAACCGGTGTGGAAGGTGGCCCAGGAGGATCCCAAAACGCTTCAGAACATGATCGATCAGCTCGACGAGATTGACGATGAGCAGTTCAACGATCTGATGGATGTGGTGAAGCATCACAAGACTGTCAAAGAGCTCCGCAACTTTTTGAAGGAGGTCGTCGATAGTTCGGATGTTCAAACAAACCAGCACCACCACCAGAACACGAGCTCGTCGGTGACAACTAAGATGGACGAGATTTTGGACTTGCTCACCGGGCTCAGCGTGCTCGACGAGAAGATCACCAAGGAGCAGCGCGAGCAGATCAATCGACACTTTGAGGAGCATCACACGGATCATGAGACGATCAAAGAGGACATTATGAAGGTCCTACCGGCAGTCGCGGAGTTTAAGAGTGTCGATAACATCAACAAGATCACCGATGCGCTCGAGAAGATGAAGGATGCGCCGGAGGTGCTGCCGAAGGTGTCCGATTTTGTCGACGCTCTTCCGAAGGCCACCGATGACGAGCCCGACAAGGCGGATCGGTTTGTGAAGAGGATGAACGAAGTGGTCGACTGGATGAACAAGGATCCCACACACTCGGAGGCCGTCGAGAGGATGCCGGATCTGTTCGAGAAGATGAAGCCCGTCAAGGACAACATGCCGACGATCAAGAGCCAACTACCACCGAGCCTAGCGACACTGGGACAACTCCCCGGTGGACTTGCGTCCATCTTGGACACTGGCGTGGATCCGGCCAAAGCGCACAGTTTGTTGAAATCGATTGGGCCGAGTGGTCCGGGCGCTCTTCAGAACCTCATCGGCGTCATGGGAAACATGGATGCGGGACAGGGCGGTCGCGATCTGATATCGACGATCGGCGATCAGTTCGGAGGACTGCTCGGCGTCGACAAAGGATTCGACATGTTCGGATCGATCGGCGACATGTTCGGACTGTTCGGCAGCGACCAGGAGGCCGAGGGGTTCGGCGGTGTGATCGGAGACCTTGTGGGCACCGTCACTGACACGATCGGAAGTTTTAATCCGGTGAAAGGGGTGTTCGACGCCGTCGGATCGGTGTTCGGTGGGATCTTCGGGAGAAAGAAGAGACGACGACAGAAGCGATTCTTCAATTTCATCGTAGACGCAGTGAAAGGAATCGGAGACGCGGTGACAGGCGGATTGGTGAGCAAGGCGGTGGATGGGATCGGATCCCTGGCCGGATCGGTTGTTGACACTGTCGGCGGAGCCCTGGGCCTTGGTGGAGGTGGTGATGGTGGTGGTCAGGATCAGAGTGGTGGAGGTGGAGGAGGACTCTTCGGAGGCCTCATGTCAGCGATCACAAAGTTCACCCCACTTGGACCGGTGCTCGATGGAGCTGGAAAACTGCTCGGCTCGGTGGCCGGAGCAGTTCCGTTCGGCAAAGAAGTCGCCGGAGCAGTTGGCGCGGTGGCTGGTGGCGGTGGAGGTGGTGGTGCCATCGGTGGGCTCCTTGGATCCATCGGATCGCTGTTCGGGTTGGGAGGCGGAGCCACTGGAGCACTCGGCACGATTGGATCACTTGCCGTCAAGTTTGCGCCGCTTTTGTTGGCGGCTGGAAAGCGAAAGCGACAACTTATGGATGTGCCTGGCGTGACAGCAACGGAGCGTGACATGATACGACTCTTCAATTGCACATCGAAACTGTTCCAGGATTTGAGTCAGCCGGGTGTCCGGGAGCAGGTGAAGCCGTGGACTGACTTTGTGAAGGGACAGGACTCGGTGCCCGACGCCATCCGACATTTGCAGTGTGTTCTTGATGGGAAGTGTGTGGCTCCGGGAGGCGCTCCGGATTCCAGTGATGGTGGTGGTGTCACAGGAGGTGTCCCCGATCCTGATGGCGGCTCCCAGGCCACCGCATCGCCTTCCGGTCAGAATCCCGGGGGATCACAGACACAAGCCCCGGATACGGGTGGAGGAGGAGGCGGAGGTGTCTCTGTGACTGCTCCACCTGGCAATGGCGTGACACAGCCTCCAGGAGGAACTGGGCCAGGAACAGGACGAGGCGGAGGTGTCCCTGTGACAGATCCAAGTGGAAACGGCGTGACACAGTCTCCAGGAGGATCGGGAGGAGGTGTCCCTGTCCCTGTGACAGATCCACGTGGCAACGGCGTGACACAGTCTCCAGGAGAACCAGGACCAGGACCAGGATCAGGAGGCGGAGGTGTCCCTGTGACAGATCCGAGCGGCAATGGCGTTACACAGTCTCCAGGAGGAGGCGGAGATGTCACAGGAGCTCCCGGAGCTCCCGGAGCCGACGGAGCAACCGGAGCACCAGGTACCGGAGGGGACGGCGGAGACGGAGGTGATGGAGGCAAAGGAGGTGCCGGAGCAAACGGAGCAACCACTATCGGCTCTGCTCCATCGCCGACAGACGACACTCCACTGATAACTGATGCTCCGACGGATCCTCTAGTACATCCGGGTGGCCCAGCCGGAACGTCATCACCTTCTGCTTCTGGCGGCCAAACGTCTCCGAATCCTGATCCTTCTGGCCGGGGAGCCACAACGCCGAGCACAATGAGCCAGACAGATGCTCACGGGGAGCCCGTGACTGTGACTGATAGTGAGCCCGATAATGATGATCATGATGATGATGAGGACGACCACGGAGCTGTCCCGGAATCCACCACCACGACTACTTCACCTTCCACGTCTTCTACTTCTACTAGTGACGATGATGATGATGATGATGAACGTCAAAAGGAGCCCTCTTCCACTTTAAGTTCATTTTCAACGACGTCATCTTCGTCCACTTCCACTGAAGCTGGAAATCAAGATGAAACGACGACGACGTCTTCTGGAGCCACGTCTTCTGGAGCCACGTCTTCTGGAACCACGTCTTCTGGATCCACGTCTTCTGCAGCCACGTCTCCTGGAGTTACGTCTTCTGGAGCCACGTTTTCTGGAGTCACGTCTTCTGGATCACGTCTTCTGGAGTCACGTCTTCTGGAAACACGTCTTCTGGAACCACGTCTTCTGGAGCCACGTCTTCTGGAGCCACGTCTTCTGTTGGTGCTGGAACGACTTCTTCGGAAGCCACGAGTGCAGCACCACCTGAGGGGACAACGTTTTCTACTTTTTTGACGTCTTCTGCTCTCTTGACGTCTTCTACTTCCTCTTCGACGTCTTCTAGAAGTTCCGAAGACGAGACAACAACTGTGAAGACGTCGTCATCCACCTCTCCAGATTCTTCCGCTTCTACAAACTTTGAAACCCGATCCAGCCGCCGAAATGTCACGCGTCACACTGTCACGACCGGTCCATCGGGTCCCACGACGACTGAGGATCCGCGAAACCCGCATGGGTTTGGTGACAAGTCGAATCGAACTGACCCACCTGTCACGCATGTCACAGTCACGCCGGAAATTCTGATAGCGGGAGCGCAAAAACTGGTGTCACGCTCGCTGCTAACCTGTTCGAAGCGATCACAAGGAGAGGCGGGGAATGTGACATGTCACACCTACTGTGACACACTGGAGAAGGCCAAGGCACAGTTGTCTTCTCAAGACGAGTGAGTTGTCCCGGCCTAACTTTCCAAACGCGGTTTTCTAGGCCATTCGACCTGATCATGCTGATTCTCACGATCACCGCGTGTCTCATGTTCCTCATCGTCGGCCTCATCGCACTTGTCACGTGCTGGAAAAAGAGTTGGGGGGACAGACAGATTGAGCAATTTCAGCCAACCACATTTTTTTGGTTTCAGTAGCGGCACGTCGAGCGCAACGGGCCACGCAGATGACGTCGGCGGAGACGTCAAACGATTGCGAAATCGCGTTCACCGCCACAATTGTCACGAACAGCGGTTCGGCGGAGCCGCCGCCCGACTTGTTGTCCAAGGAGAATGGGAAGCCGGCCGAGGAGAAGAAGAAGAAGACGTCGAAGGACAAGAAGAAGACCAAAAAGAAGGGTGTCACAAAGCTGAGTCAGTTCAAAAACCCCTCTAAGCCACGCCCCCTTCTCTGGTTTGCAGAAGGAAAGCAGTTGGATTTGTGGGCCGAAGATCGTCGTCCGGTCAAGAAGAACACGAAGACGGCGACGACGACGACGACGAAGAATAAGAATAAGAACAAGAAGAACACAAAGGACAAAAAGGAGAAGAAGAAGAGCAAAGAGGGCGGAAAACATTTGCCGAAGGCAAAAATGAGCAAGAACGCGACGCCCGCGAAACGGCCGACCAAGGGAAGCGGCGCGAAACTGGTCGCTATTTGAGTGGCGGTGGTGGTGGAATAAAGGTTTTGGGCGAAAAAATTAAAGTGACTTTCATTTTGACCTACTTTATCGTCTTTGACCTAATTTTCCGAGATTTGGCTTCCTTTCCAATTTTTTGACCTACTTTTTGTAGTTTTGACCTACTTTTCCAATATTTGACCTACTTTATCATATTTGACTTACTTTCTCTAGTTTTGCCCTACTTTTTCTAGATTTGACCTACTTTCCCTGGATTTGACCTACTTTCTCTAGATTTGACCTACTTTTCCTAGATTTGACCTACTTTTCCTAGATTTGACCTAATTTCTCTAGATTTGACCCACTTTTCCTGGTTTTGACCTACTTTCACTAGATTTGACCTAATTTCTGCAGTTTTGACCTACATTCCCAAGTTTTGACCTACTTTTCCAAGATTTGACCTACTTTCTAACTATTTTATTGTGAAAGCGATCTCGGCGTGTTCAAGTTTCGCCGCCTCTTGTGCTGCCAGAAGGGAGGTGTGGCGTTCCTCGGTTCTGTCTCGCAGGAAGATGTTCCATGGGATCGCAACTTCCGGCTCCTTCTCCTCGGCGACTTGTGGCTCAGCGTCCAGTTGAGGTGGCGAATCCTCCTTGATGGCCTTTGGCTCGGCGGTCGGCTCCTCCTTCTCGCTAGTTGCTGTCGGCTCGGCGACCGCATGCTCCTCGTCCACCTGGCGTGCCGGCTCCTCCTGCTCATTGATAGGCTTGGCCTCGGCGTACAAGGCCTCCCTCCTTGGTCGTGGGTGGTGCTGCTCCGCGAAGCGTTGAAGGCCTCCCATTGACATTCCCAACGCTTGGAGTCGGGAGAAGGTGGTGTTGTTGGTGATGGTGGTCGAGTTGCGCGCGAACATCTTGTCGTTAAGTCTGAAACTTGAATAGAATCTTCAATTTTACCATTTGAATGCATAGTTTGATCGATTTGTCCGACGGTTTGGCACGAATAACTTCAATTTCACGAGGAGTTTGAGTCAAGATAAGGCAAAAATAAAGAAAAACAAGAATCATTTACAAAATTATTGAAGAGAAAATGAAATGAACGCCAAATGAGCTTGTCCCACTGGTTGCCTTTCCCATAAAATAAAAGTGGGCGGGGCTGAATGAGGTTCCCAGGCACGTGCAAGGTTGCACATCTACAGTAATCCCGTGGGACACTCCTTTTCTACACTGTAACTGTCGATGGGGGGAGGACTGTCGTCTTTTGAAGGGAAGGCGCCGCCAGGTGGTACTACAGTAAGCCATATCTCCAGATCTAGAAGAGATAGGGGGAAGGTGTCAACTGTCGAAGTGTAGCTGACAGTGTGGGGAATATAATTTCAGTTGACAACTTTCTGGTTGCTCTTCTTGTTTCAGCGATATTGCGCCTTTAAACAGGCGAGAGTAAAGTTATGGTCACTAAAATTTGTAGGGACATGTAACTGTGAATCCTGAATCCGAAGCCAAAAACGCCGAGTCTTGATTTTTGTTCTCTGCGGCACACCAACCTGTCCCGCGTCTCCCACGCGTCGTTTTGGAGCCTGAGAGCCGTGCAGTAGGAAGAGCACCATTGGCTCCCGTTCGGGCTCTCTCTCTCTCTCTCCCTCTCTCTCTCTCCCCGTCCGTCCCATAAGGCCCACGTCGTCCTGGGTCAACACCTCCACATCGCACACATCTCAGGCACCCGTCAGAATGTTCGCTTCCATCATTATCGTTTTGTCATATCTTTGGTCACCTTTTCATACTCTACAAGATCACGGACGAGTTGGCAAGGGACGGTCGGATAGTGGACGGCACAAGAAGATTGGGAAGGCTCACCGCAAAATCCACCGGGGCCAGTAAAGATAGTTCTCAGTAGTCCGAGTTGGTCGGCAGTCTCCAAAAGACTCGATCACACTGAATCCAAGTATCCAAGTAAGTTTGCTTACCTTTTCTTACCCCCCCCCCTTTTTTTTTGTTCTTAATTACCTTGTGTTCGTCTTGGCCTGACCTATGTCTTATAGATGATCAAACTAAACACTTTTTGATCTACTTTCCCGAATTCTAACAATTTTGATCTACTTTTTCGTTCTTGACTTTCCATTCTTTCGAGATTGAGAAACATCTTTAATTGCATACATAAGCGTATTAGAATGAGACAATTTTATAATGAAAAAGTCGAATTGGCTTGAAAAACTTGAAAATCTTTTTAAAAAATGAGGCATTTATTGGTTAATTAGGATAATTTTAGAAGATAACATGAAAAGTATAAAACAAAAAAACAGATTGAAACTTGATATACATTGAAAAAAATGTGAAATGAAAATGATAAAACAAAGAGTGAAACAAGGGAATGTAGATCAAAAAATGATAAGGTAGATCAAAACAGAGAGGGAATTGGGGCGATATGGAGGAAAATCAGATTTTAAAAATGAGGGGGGAGGGGGAGAGGTCAATAATAAGAAAAATGCTCAAATTGTGAGCCAATAGCAGCCCTCGTTCACCTCCATTACTTTGACGTCGGTGAGTGTCGCCAGCTTCTCCAAAACTGTTTCCTTGATCTTCTTCGTGCCATGGTTGCCTCGTCCGGTGATCACTTTCATACAGTGCTTCCTCCTTTCAGCCGTTGCGTCTCGAAGAAGATGCCTCGCGGCCTCCATCGCCTCCTCCAACAATTTGAGCGCTCCTTCCACATTCATACAGTGGAAGTCGAGCTCGAACGGTGAGCGGTGCGCGCGCCGGATCGATTCGTTGATCCGCGCGATTCGAGCTCCTTCCCATTTGGTGCTCCGCGCGATCTCGGAGTGCTCTCGTCTTGCTGCCTCTTGTGCTGCGGCAAGCGAGGTGCGGACGAAGTCGCACTCTCGCAGGAAGATGTTCCATGGGATCGCAACTTCCGGCTCCTTCTCCTCGGCGACTTGCGGCTCAGCGTCCAGTTGAGGTGGCTCCTTGATGGCCTTTGGCTCGGCGGTCGGCTCCTCCTTCTCGCTGATTGCTGTCGGCTCGGCGACCGCATGCTCCTCCTTCTCCTTGATCGGCTTGGTCTCGACGGTCGTCCTTCTCGGTCGTGGGTGGTGGGCCTCCGCGAAGCGCTGCAGGTCTCCAGCGGGCAACCCCAACTCGCGGAGCCGGTCCATGACGTTGGTGCTTGTGCTTCTGTTGGTGGTGTTGAAGGTGGTGAGCGGGTGAACGGCGAACATGTTGTTGATTAGTCTGAAACTTGAATATAATCTTTAAATGTAATATGTTAGTTGGGTCGGGTTCCGGTAGAAAGTTGGAACAGATCGGCTCGAAACTTTCATGAGAATGTACTTTGGACACAAAATAAAGACTATAAAGATATCTAAGAGGTTAGACTAGGATTACTGTAAACACGGTGGAAAGGGTACTACAGTTACAGTAATGCGGATTATCCCTTCTCGAAAAAAACATGAATTAGAACCTAAATATCTTACCAGGGAAGTGTCTAACGGTGAGGTGGCCTTTTGGTCAGCACCTGGCTCAATTGGAAGCCTACCCCACGGGGAGAAAGAATTCGTTTTCGAAATTTGCAGAATAGGCCGCAGGGCCGAGATATTTCTGTCCAAAGTTTGAGTAATAACTTGAGTGAGACTTGAGTGAAACTAAATATCTAAGAGGTTACGGTAGGAGTACAGTAAATACGGGGGAGGGTGAGAAGAAAGTGGGTTAGTGGTTATTTGTGAATAGTAGGAAAGTGACAGTAACCGTTCGGATTACGGTAGGAATAAAGGAGATGAACATGCTGCCAACAGAAAATTCCAGAAAGAGAGTGAAGAGAAGCGAATTTTAACAGAATTGGCGGGAGTTCAAATTTCTAAGGGAAAGATCATTTGAGTCAAGATAAAGCAAAAAGAAAAAAAAGCAAACATTATAAAAAGATTTTTGAAATAAAAATGAAATGAACGCCAAATGAGCTTGTCCCACTGGTTACCTTTCCCATAAAATAAAAGTGGGCGGGGCTGAATGAGGTTCCCAGGCACGTGCAAGGTTGCACATCTACAGTAATCCCGTGGGACACTCCTTTTCTACACTGTAACTGTCGATGGGGGGAGGACTGTCGTCTTTTGAAGGGAAGCCGCCGCCAGGTGGTACTACAGTAAGCCATATCTCGAGATCTAGAGGAGGTAGGGGGAAGGTGTCAACTGTCGAAATGTAGGTGACAATGTGGGGAACATAATTTTAGTTGACAATTTTCTGGTAGCTCTTCTAGTTTCAGCGATATTGCGCTTTGAAACAGGGCAAAAAGTTATGGTTACCAAAAATGTGTGAGGGCATGTAACTTTGAATCCTGAATCCGATTCCAACATCCGATGAGTCTTGATTTCGGTCACGTGACGCGTTACACCATGAAACAAGGGTAGGCTTCCATTTTCCCTGTACAATCTGTGATTCTGAAGGGATTGGTAGAAAATAGCAAAAAGAAAAAAAAACAAAGATATAAGATGATCGAACTTTTCATTTTCCAAGTAACAATTTGAGTGGGGAACACAAAACACATGGAAGAGTTTGGAAACCTAGGCCACGGCTTTTGGGAGCTCGAGAACCGAAAAAGTGATAGGGATCTCGGTTCTCGAGATAAAGGGGGGTCGTGGCCTAGATTGCCAAAAACTCTTCCACGTGGAAATGCTCAAATCGGGCTCATCCAGCTCCTGTTTTTAGCGCGTCTCGTCTGTTTCGCCTCGGTCATCGGCTCCATCCAGACGCCGTTCTGCTTGTTCTTCTTCTTCTTCGATTTCGCAATCGGAAACGCTTTCACGTCGATGGTCGGCGGTTCGGGTGTCTTGTGCTCTTCTGAGCTCGTCGAGCTGCCTGTCGACGTCGTCGGGTCTTCACTGACGTCTTCACTGACGTCTTCACGTTCGATGACGATGTGTTGCTGTTGTTGTTGGTCCCCAGATTGCGCGGATGGGCGGGTGAATCGAAAAGAGCACAACGAGAAGGCGACGAGCAGCAGGCTGAAGCCGGTGACTGTCAGAATCAGCGCCGTGCTGGAAATCATCGGAAATTCAGTTTCCGGGGTGGTGCAAGTGCGCTCCACGGCGCACCAACCTGTCCCGCGTCTCCCACGCGTCGTTTTGGAGCTTTAAAATTGCACAGTAGGAAGAGCACCATTGGCTCCCGTTCGGGCTCAATCCGGGCGGCTCATTGGCACTGACGCCGTCGCAATTTGACGACGTCACATTCATGGGCTCGGCGAGCAACACGTGGAAAGTGTGAAAGAAGAGTGGGATGAGGTTGAAGAATGCTGAAATCAAAAAATGAGCGTCTGGAAGAGGAGCCCTGAAAATCTACAGTAACCCACGACTCATATTTTCGATTCTCTTCGATTCGTTTCGAAATTTGGCGCGAACTCACTAGTTTGGTCTCTCGAAGTTTGGCGGAAAGCCAATTGCCACGTGGAACTGTGTCACGGTCACGTGACGGTCACGGAATGGTCCGTGGGACTTTCAATTGCAATTTTGTGCCGGTTACGGTAGTTTTTAAAGGCACAGCACTAATTTCTTCCAAAGGTATCGCAACGAATATTTCAAAATATTTGAAAAAATGTTTTTATTTTTTTTAATTTTTTGTTTTTTGCGATTAGCGCGCGTTTGCAACACATTTTCCCTCAGAAAAATATCGATTTTGTGTATTTTCAACGAAAAATATTACGATTTTGGACAACTTTAAAATAGTGCTGGTTACGGTACTTTTTAAAGGCGCAGCACCGATTTCTCCCAAAGGTCTCGTAACGAAAATTGTATTTTCAAGTTTTTCCACTTTTTTGCTTGTTTTAACAAAAATTAGCGGGTAAAATGTTGTTTTCCACCTTAAAACAGTGGCGTGACAAGTTTCCCGGCATCTGTATTCAAAAAGCCAGTTTCAGAGCGCCATATCTTGAAAACTAGAAGAGCTAGGGGAAAAGTGTCAACTAACAAAATAAAGCTGACAATAAGAGGAACATTTTGTTAGTTGACATTTTTCTGCCAGCTCTTCTTGTTTTCAAGATATGACCCCTTTAAGTTTTCAAGTTCAACAGAGCGCGTTTGCAACACAAACATTTATTGAGAAATCGAACAACAAAACAAAGAGTCTTATTGACGATATCCCTGGGCTCCGGTGACGGCGGCGGCGTTGACGTTGCGCTGCGGGCACGGGCAGTACTGGGCGTCCTGTCCGGGCTCGCCCTCCTCGCCGGGGCTTCCGGCGGCGCCGTTCGGTCCGTCGTCGCCCTTCTCGCCCTGCGGTCCGCGCTCTCCGGGCGGTCCGGCGATGCCGGTGGCTCCACGATCGCCCTGCTCTCCCTGATCTCCCTGCTCGCCTGGGGCTCCCGGGGTGCCCTTGGCTCCGGGCAGTCCGATCTGGTGCTCGACGTCGGCGCCCGGCTCGCCGGTGGGTCCCTCCTCTCCGGCGGCTCCTGGCGGTCCGACTGGTCCAAGGGATCCGGGCATTCCGGGGGAGCCGTCGCGTCCTGGCATAGCGGCCTGTCCACGAGCTCCACGCATTCCACGCGCTCCCGGCTTTCCGGGCGCTCCGGGCGGTCCCTGTGGGCCGGCGGGGCACGTGAAACATCCGTCGTACTGTTGCGTTTGAGCCTTCGCGTCGTCCGCGTCGTTTCCGTCGTGACCTGGCACTCCGGGGATTCCGTCTGGGCCATCGTGACCTGGCACTCCCTTTGGTCCGGCCGGACCGGCTGGGCACGAGTTGTCGGCGTTGCAGTTGCACTTGTCGTTCGGTCCGGCGGACGGCGAGCCGTCGGGGTTGATCGGCGAGCCCGAGGGGTGTCCCGTGACAGATGGCGGCACACCGATGACGCCCGGCAGTGTCGGCGGATTCGACGAGCCGCTGGTGCCGCCGGGGAAGTTGCCGCCCGGGAAACCGTTGTGTGGCGGTCCACCGGGTCCCGAGGGTCCCGCGGGTCCGGCGGGTCCGCTACCGTATCCACCGTATCCACCGTAGGCCTGACGGCGGACGCGACCGAACTTTTGCATGTCCATGTAGAGCTGATCGGATTCGAGCCGCCACGCCTCCATTTCGGTGGTGAGCTCGTCACGCAGTAACGTGACTTGCTGGTAGATTTGGGGCACCAACGAGAGGCACAGGATCAGCGATAGGGCGCCGAGGGTGCACGCCGTGTAGCCGGCGAACAGCGACATGTTCTGGAAAGTGTTGCGAAATCATTAGGGTTGCGAAATCTGGGGGGAAGAACAATGAAAAGAGGAAATCCTATGGCAAACTGATCTCCAGTGGGGGGTCCTTCTGCCCTTAAATACCCCGCCAAGGACAAAGGCCCCGCTAGGCTCCGCCCCCTTTTCCATTGTCCTTGATATGCAAATCGCGCCGTTATCTCCGTGCCGATGACCCATTTTTCAACGCGAAACGGGGGGGGGGGGGGGTCCGGTTTGAAACAACAAATATTATGAATATAATATTATGAATCGAGATACAGATAAAGAGAAAGAGAGAGAGGAATGTTTATTGTCTCCACGGCGTCGCCGTTGTAGACGTCGTGGCGGCGGCTCCTCCTGGTGCTCCTGAAGATGTAGTAGAAGAAGGCGTCGGTTCGGTGACACCGTAGTATTCGTTGTAGTACTGACTGCCGTCCTCCTGGTGATAACTGTTCGCTTGGCTGAAATAATAAAGTTATGGAGGGGGGCAAGGGAACCTCGAAAAAGTGGCCGGTTACGGTACTTTTTAAAGGCGCAGCGCCAATTTTTTCTTTCAATGGTCTCGCTGGGAATGTTGAAAAGGGCATGCGCCTTTAAATATCCCTTGAAATCAACTGAAATTTTAAAGGCGCATGGACTTTTTCGACGTTGTGAATTTTGCATTTTTCGACATTCGTTGCGAAACCATTGGAAGAAATTGGTGCTGCGCCTTTAAAATTTACCGTAACCGGTATCTTTTCAAATTTGCGATTTTCCCGCCAAAACGTCTCGTGCACCTTTAAATTTTTATTGAAATCGACTGAAATTTTAAAGGCGCATGGAATTTATCGACGCGTGGGTCTCGCCACGAGATGACGTTTTCAGTGGTAAAAATGCGTAAAAATCGAAATTTTTCCCATTTTTCAACATTTTTCGACAGGCGCAATTTAGAGCTTTTTCTCATTTTTTGACAACTGAAAACCTTTTCATTTTCATTGAAATCGACTGAAATTTTAAAGGCGCATGGAATTTATCGACGCGTGGGTCTCGCCACGAGTTGATGTTTTCAGTGGTAAAAAATTGCGAGAAAACTCGCAATTTTTCAACATTTTTCGACATTTTTCGACCGATCCGAATAAGACCCCCCCCCCCCCTAACTTTCGAAAAACCGTACCCCTCATCTCCGCCTCCTCCGGCACCTCCCCCTTCCGCATAGTAGTCGTAGTGTCTGCCGCCACCGCCGCCGCCATTCTCGTCGTAGTGTCCTTCGTACTGTTGATGATGATGATGATGGTATCTTCCCTGATCGTAGTTCTCGTATCCGCGTTCCTGCCTACAATATGAGATAAGGATATTGGAAAATATTGGAAGATGGAGAGAAAGAGAGAGAGAAATGACCTACCCGTCATAGTATCCTTCGTATCCCTCATAACGTCCATATTCGTTTTGATCTTGTTGATACTGAGAGTTGTAGGACGAGCTGAAGAGATTGATTTGAGAGAGGTTATGGGAAAGGGGGGACGTTTTCAGAAAAGTTAATCTGTCAGGATTTTGCGATTAGGGGAAAACCGGAAAAAAAACGACGCCAGCGATCGTTTAAAAGTCGATTCAGAAGAGGTTTCATGACATCAACAAATTTCGCAACATTTTTTCAGAGTCAGTCGACCACTTGGTTAGAATTGTTGAGATTTCGACATTGCCAATTTTTAACAATTCACTCGAATATTATCCGAACCAGGTCGGAACCAGGGATGGGCAACTTTTTTCGGTTTTTTTTGCTTTAAATCAATTATTCCAGCATGTTACAGACATCTGATCCAACTGACTCAGTCGACAAAAAGTTGTATTTTTTGGGGGCTCTACAACTTTGCTGTTGGAAACTTTTCTCCGAAAAATTCAATTCAACGACTTTTTTCAAAAAAATCAAAAAATTGAATTTTCCTCGAAACTATAATTTTTCGAGAAAAGTTTCCAACAGCAAAGTTGTAGAGCACCAGAAAATACAACTTTTTGTCAACTGAGTCATTTGGATCAGATGTCTGTAACATGCTGAAAAATTGATTTAAAGCAAAAAACACCAAAAAAAGTTGCCCATCCCTGATCGAGAGGTCACGAGCTGGCTTGGTCGGAACCGGGAATTTTTCGCTTCCGAGTTCCGACTTGCACTTCCGACTTTTTTGAGTCGGAACTTTCGGAACCGACTATTTGAAACCATTTTCGCCTCAAATCACACTTTTTCTTGATAAAATACTCGATTTTAGTTCCAAAGTTCCGAAAAGTTCCGACTTTTTTCGGAACTTTTCTGAACAATTCCGAATTGAAAAAAAAAACGCTTTGGAACGGAATTCGGAACCGTTGCGAATCGAAATAATTTCGAAAAATTCCGACCGGAATATTCCGATCGGAACGGTTCCGACCAAACCTGTTCACGAGTTCAAGTCCGTCCTCAACCCCCTCTCAGGTTCACCTAGCCTCCAAATAGGAAGTAGAGCAATCTAAGACGGCTACCGTAAAACCTGTATCAGAACAAGGGCATGCCGGTCTAATTTTCAACCCTCTAATTTTGAAATGAAATTTCGAAAATCCACAGGGGGACCCTTACGATTTCGGGGGTTTTGGGTCCCTGTCTATTAGAGGTGCCGTTCAAATAGAGGTGCCGCTCTAATACAGGTTTTACGGTAATCGGTCACTGTCCCCAGCCCGGAAGTGACTTAAACCAGGCTTAGCGGGGGACCACCACCATCACTCTTCAAATCCTCAATCTTTTCAGTTGGATCTAGCAGTTCGGCCCCGGGCTCCGTCACCATTTCGAAACCGGATAGTTTTTAAAAAGACACGGTATAAACACTCACTAGTGCTCATATCCTGCTCCTCCACCGCGCGGCTCGTTCTCGTATCTGGCATACTTGTTGCGGGGCGGCGGCGCGTCTCCACCGCTGGCTGCAAATCTGCGTTGGGCGGCGGCCGCCTCCTCCTGTCGCCGTCGCCGCTCCTTCTCCCTTCGACCGCCACGCTTTCGGCGCTCTTGTGGGGGGCCCGGCGGATAGGCTCTGGCTGGGGCGCCGGGCGGTCGATCCACTCCCGGAATGCCGGCCGAGTGGTCGACGGGCGTGTAGCCGTTCCGGTGGTGGTCTCTTCCGCGTGCTCCTCCCCACTGATCTTGTAGATCGTCCGTCTCTTGCGCACCGCCGTTCTCAATCATCTCCTCGATTTCCGCCATCGCCTCCGTCATCGACATGCCCGTTTCTTTTGCCAGATGACGTGCGTGGTATCTGAAAGAATCATTAGGAATCTTCATTGTTCAGCGTTAAATGTCGAAAAACGCGAAGAAACTGCGATTTTTACGGCGGCTTTTGTTTACATTTTCAATGGGTTTTCATAAAAATTTAAAGGCACATGAACTTTTTCAACAGATGGGTCTCGCCACGAAGTACGTTTTTAGTGTAAAAAAATGCGGAGAAACTTGCAATTTTTTTGCATTTTTCGACACAACGCATAGTTTTTCAAAGAAAAAAGACACCAAAATAGACCCCTTGAAACATGCGAAAAATGCAAAAATTGTTTCCCGTGGCGAGACCCATCTGTTGAAAAAGTCCATGCGCCTTTAAGTTTTCATTGAAATCAGCTCGAAATTTAAAGGCACATGAAATTTTTCAGCAGATGGGTCTCACCGCGATGGACGTTTTCATTGGTAGAGAAATACGGAAAACTCGCAATTTTCTGCATTTTTCTACAACTGAAAACGTAACTCGTGGCGAGACCCACGCGTTGGAAAATTGCATGCGCCTTTAAATTTCCAGCGAACTTCTATGAAAATTTAAAGGCGCATGGACTTTTTCAACAGATGGGTCTCACCGCGATGGACGTTTTCATTGGTAGAAAATTGCGGGAAAACTCGCAATTTTCTGCATTTTTCGACATTTCCCGACGGTACTGATAGCGAATAAAAAAAAACGCACTGTTTCACAGCGTTCGGCGAGTTTTTGTTGAGTCCGGTGGGCAAGTTCGACGCTGCTGGCGGCTGACGTCGTCCGAATCCGCGCGCCTTCTTCTTCTCCTGCGACAAACTGAACATGGGAATTTTGGCGACGCCGGGCGGTAGACTTCGATTCAGCACTCCGATTGGCTGGAAATGAAGAATCGAGAGTTTTTCAGACCAGTGGTGTGCGGCAAAATTGCCGGTTTTGCCGAAACCGGCAAGCGTTTCAAACCCCAAAACTGGCTTTTTCTTGCCAATTTAACGAGAAAATGTAGCGGTTTCTGATTTCTACCCTCTTCCAGGGCATTAAGACGCTTTTCATCACTGAAAAATGAGTGTAGAAGCCTTAAAGACACAGTTTGTCTCTTTTGAAATCATTTTGCCGAAAAAAAAATTTGCCGGTTTTGCGGGTTTTGCCGAAAATTTCCTTTGCCCTACAGCACTCTTTCAGACCATCGTCGACGTTGCAAAAATCAGCATTTTTGGGCTCCGAGACGTTTCGCAGCCAGCTTGAACTCAACCAATTGTAAGAAAACACAATTTTCAGACTGAGAATCACTCTCTTTCTTACAATTTTTGGGAAAAACGCGAAAATGTCGCGAATTGGTTGAGTTCAAGCAAAATGGCTCTATAAAAGAACATTTACCGCGTTGTGAAGGGGTTCCAGACTTCCCCGACAAAGGTGGCTTGGCGGTGAGGACCGAAATTTGATAAACTAGTCATGTTTTACAAGACAAAACCTGTCAAAATCTCCTTTCGGGACCATTTTGGCGGCTGCGAAACGTCCCGGAGCCCATTTTTGGGCTCAATTTGGAGCATTTTTCGATTTTTTCAATGTTTTTTAGAAATCAGGACGCTCACATTCTTCCTGTCGCTCTCCGCTCGTCGTTTCAGCCGCTGCTCCTCGCGCTCCTTCTCGAGCACCGCTTCCAGACGTTCCTGCCGTTTTCCGGGCCGCGCGCCCGCCAATATGAGCGTTCTTCGAATTGTGGGGCCTGGAAGTGGGATAGAAAATAATTTTTGAAAAACAAAAATTTAAAAAATAAAATAAACTCACGAGTGGGAACGACGGGAATCGGCTCGGGAACTCGGCGATCTCTGGAAAAAAATTAAAAATTTAAAAAAAAAAAAAATTTTTTTAAACTTACAATGGCAACAGTTCATTGGGAATCGGCGGCACTTCCGGCTTCTTCTTATTGTGATTTCTAGAAAAAAAAATAATTTTTTTTTTATTTTTAAATTTTTGGGAAAAAACCCCACGTAATAACTCGTAGCTCATCTGGAATCGGTGCAACGTCTTCAGGAATCGGTGGCACCACCACGGCACTGAAAATAATTTTTTTTAAAAATATTTTTATTTAAATTAAAATTTTCACATTCATTCAGAATATGTAGTCCTTGTTGCTTATTTTAATTTTTTTTTTTAACTTCAGCCAATTTCAGTGAAAATTTTAAAGGCGCATGGACTTTTTCAACGCGTCGGGTCTCGCCGCGAAAGTACGGTTTTGGTGGTAAAAAATGGAAAAAACTTGAATTTTTTTTGCATTTTTCTACCAAAATTTTGGTTTTCCAAATTTTTTCAATGGGGCGGGTCTCGCAGCGAAGATCTGTGTGTGTAGATTTACGAGAAATTTCGAAATTTCAAAATCCGGCGAAAATCGATGGTTTTTCATCAAAAAAATGTCTAGCATATCAGTAACGAATAAAAAAATCGATTTTTCGCTTGCAATTTCGAAATTTTGCAAATTCTCGTAAATCTACACACAGCTCTTCGCTGCGAGACCCATTCAACTCGATTTTTTTTGCAGATTTTAAGCGATAAAAGTGTGCTCACTTTCGCAATTCCGTCGGAATTTCGCTGGGATGCGGCGTGACGAAGCCCGCTTTTCCGCGTCTCACCACTGCTGGAGCCGGTCCGCCGAGCACCTGGAATGGAAATTTTTTTACACATTTTCTACACACTACAGAGCTAAAATAGACAAACCAGCGGTGCCGGAGCAACTTCCGGCTCGCGCAGGGCGCCCAGAATCGGAACGGCGCTACTAGTCGGTTCCAAGACGGGCGGTGCTGAAAATTGTGTTTTTTTTGTCGATTTTTAGAGGTTTCTGATAGAAAAAAGAGGAAAAAAGGAAAAAACGCACTGAAAATCGGCTCGGAAGGCTGTGAAATGGGTAGAATTGGTGGATTTTGAAGCGGTGGCGTTGTCCGGGCGATTCCGAGCAAATCGATGCCTGTGACGCTTCTGAAGGCGTGGGAATTTGTCAAAAAACCTTTTTTCCCTAATTTACCGAATCGCTTGAGCCAAATCGACGGGCGCGCGCGCCGCCGGCTCATTTCGCAGCTCTCTGGCCTTTTCCGCCTTTTTCAGCGCTTTCTCCTCGCAAATGCGGTGTTGGACGAGCTCGTTGATCTCGTCGCGGTCGGCCTCGATGACGTCGGGATGGTTGACGAAGTTGCGGAGGTCGGGAAGGACGTCGCGGACGCGCGGCGCGATTTGGAACATCTCCAGAAACGCCAACTTTTGGATTCGCGACTTTTCGAATTCTTCGGCGGTCGGCGCTTTTTCCGACTGTTCGACATCGTCGGCGACATCTTCCGAATCGCTCTGCGCCGTGTCCATAGGTGTGCCGCCTCCGGCGTCATCGATTTCCGCGGAATTTTCACGGGACTTTGAATTCGACTGGTTCTGCCTTGTTTCAGCCGATTCCGACCAAGTTTCTTCGTTCATTTCGGCTGAAAATCGATAAATTCACAATTTTACACTTGATTAGCAAGAAAAACCAAGGAAAACGGTGGAAAATTAAGGTTTTTAAAAGGAAAAATGCGAAAATTCGATAAAAAGAAAAAGATTCGCAATGGAGCGCGTTTGCATCATCGCCTCTTAAGGGGGCTCGATTTTCGGTTATTTTGACGGTTTTGCGCATAAATTCGAAGGAAAAGAATAAAAAATTAGTTGAAAAGTCACGAAATTCATTTCTCAACAATTTTTGTACGAAAAGAACCGTTTTCGGAGGTGAAAAGGCGATAATGAGTGTAATGTATGCAGATGTGAGTGATGGCTCGATTTCGTCGGAAGATACGAGCACAATTCGAAAAATGAGCCCCGGGCGGCGGCAAAGTTGGTCGTTTTCCCGTCGAAAATCGCGAATCGATCGATTTTTGTCGATAGAGCGCACTTGCGATTCCAGATTTTCGAAAAACCGTGAATTTGACCGTCTGCCTGCTCGCCGCCGCCACAATTCTCGTGTTCAACGTGCTCGGCGCGCTGGTTTTCTATTCTGTCGAGCAAAACGCTGAAAATGAGCCGAAACGCGACGAGATTTCGCAATGTTTGACGGATTTCGCAATCGGCTCGCGAGTCACCACTGAAAAACGGCGAAAACTCGAGGAATGTCTGCGAAAACGCGAGCAGAGCCCAAAAATCGATAATCTCGCGAAGGCCATGTTCTTTTCGTGGACCCTCTACTCGACAGTCGGCTACGGCAGTCTCGTTCGTCGCTGCAATCGCGCTCCACCGCCAATTATCGATTTTCAGTACGCGCACACGTCGTGGGGCCGTTTTTTGACGGCTGTCTACTCGTTGGCGATGATTCCCGTCTATATTGCGTTCAAATTCGAGTTTGGCACCCTTTTGGCCCGATTTCTACTGGTTCGAATGGCGGTGCTCGCGAAAATCGTCTGGAAATGGTGAAATCTGCATTTCCTGTGGAAATCGATCGATAATGGCCTAGTTTTTGCAGTCTGCGAAAGCTAGTCCGCCTGCCGCGCGCTCGTCCACGGCGTGACTGCGAGCGTGACCGTGACAGGGACCAGGTGATATTGCTCGCCTCGGTGCTCGTCTGCACCGCGTCGCTGCTCGTCTCGAGCGCGCTTTTTGTGCTCGCCGAGCCGAGCGAGCCGTCGTTCGGCACCTCCGTCTATTTCGGCGTCATCACCGCCTTCCTCATCGGGCTCGGCGACGTCGTGCCCGAGCACCTCGGCTGGTTTCTCGTCTACACTGTGCTCTTTTTGGTCTCCGACGTGCTCTCCAATCAGATCTTCTATTTCTGTCAGGTACGGCCGCCGCCAAGCACACGCGCGCGCGCCTTCATATACGCCCGGCCGGCCGCCAGCCGACGACGCCGCCATACACAGGCAAATCGGAAAAGTCTAATAGCAGGCTACCAGCAGCTTAAGGGTCGCCAGCAGTTTAGTGGCGGCCCACCAGCAGGTTAACGGTCGCCAGCAGGAAGATGGCAGCTTACTGGCAGATGCGGTCGCCAGCAGGCTAGTAGCAGGTTAACAAAATTCGTCCAGAAAAAGACCAGAACGCAATTTTTTCGAGTGATTTGGACATAAAGAGATGGGAAACGTTAGACAAAAAGGTTTCTTCTTGCAAAGGTGGAAAAATCAGAAATCACAGCCAGCAGCTCTCCAGCAGCTTACTGGCGGTCGTAGTTAGGTTAATGGCAGGTTAACAGCAGTCGAAGAAGTTTCATCGTTATCATCATTGGTTCAGTATAAGCGTCTAAAGGGAGCGTACACAAAAGGCTTTGGGACAGGCCCTCAAGTCTCCAGAGGAGATAACCTGTGCACAAAAAGATAAAAGCCAGTGTCCTAGTTTCGGCCGATAACGAGGTCATCCGGGCGCAGAGGACAGCCACGTGGGTCCACGAAGATCCTTTTTCAAAACACTGTACGAATTTGTTTCAATTTGAAGTTTTTCCTATCTATTATTTTACTATCATGCCCCGATCTAATTTGATTTATCTGCCACCGCTTCCCTCCTCTATGGACCAGCACTCTTCCGAATCGGATCACGATGCTCAAGGCGAATTGGACGACGAAAGCGACGAGTCTTCCTTTTTCCAGCCAATGGACATTGAAAGTTTCGGAGAACCGGATTCGGGATCAGGTTAGAAATCAACAGTGAGAAGCTGTTCATCGTCGTCAATAGTCTGAAATTGTCTAAAATCTGAAAAAAATCCGATTTTAACGAAATTGCAGACTTAAGCCAGCAACTGAAGACAATCAGCGATGAGGTCCTCACTTTTCTGGCAAGTGCCTGCATCGATCGCATATCAGATAATGGCAAGTCCGGATACAAACAGGTAGCACTCTCAATCACTCATTTTTCAGGCTTCTACAGGTTCCTCGCTTCCCACGATCCGGAATTTCAAAGAAAGGCCGTCGACATTTGGAGAAACAAGTGGACGCACTCTAACAACCATCACATTTGCAACAAATGCTCAAAGGAGGTGGACGGAAACGAGGAGTGGTAAATTTTAAAGTCAAATTTGAAATAATTTTGGAATCATTAAGCTGTGGCGAAGTCATCAAGTATATTCGCACGTCGACAGTTCCCCAGATTCTGGATGTCGTACAACACTATTGGAAAGAACTTCTCCGGCTGAGAAACGAGTTGAGGAGTGGTGCCGCAAAGCACCACAACTTGACGGCGTCGTTCCTGAGGAAAGTATGGGAGGCGGAGCGAGATGGAGAACTGAACGTATCGCTCCTGGGAAGCATCGATGGAGTGGCGCTCTCCGGAAACACATCGTAAGATTTTAGTTCAGAAATTCGGTGAAACATGTGATATCTAGGAAAAAGATATGGCCGGTGACGCTTCTCGTGTTGGATTTGCCAACCGGAGACATGCAGAAAGCCAAAAACCTGGCGGTCCACGGAATAGCTGTTGGAAGGGAGAACCCGTCTACAGCGTTCTGGAACAAAGTGATTCCCATGGTCTACAGCGACGTCGAGCCACATGTGGCAGCCATTTCCGGATTCAGCGTCCGCTTCGTTATAAGAACGTGGACTGCGGATCAGCCCGTGAGTATTATAAAATTTGAACTTCATCTCACTGTTATCCAGGCAAAAAGAGCACTGTTCGGAATGAAGCATCCGAACAGTGAAAACTCTTGCTTCTACGGAGTTTGCGGGGGAACCGTCTACAAAGAATTGGGACATCCCAGATGGGAAGCGAGAGCCGGACTGCTCACAGATCAAGATGCGGCAAATGGGGAAAATGGGTTTGGAGGAATTCCACCGAAAATTATAGAAAATCTATACCCATATGACACGCCCATCGACCTACTTCACAACGCCTCGGAAGGCATTATTCCGCTGATAATGAGAGGTACAAGAGACGAAAAAGAATGTTTTGCGCCAACTCATTTTCAGAATGCTTGGAAACGGATAGAACAATAGAGAGGCGGTCGCAAATCTTCGTCAATGACTCTAGCCGTTACAACGAAATTTGTAAGAGCGTTTTGATACCCGGAGAATACTCTCTGACGAATCTGAGAAACTGCTCTGAAAAAATTTTGGTGAGGCGTCGAATGTTTGACTAAGAGAAAAGAGCAAAAACTTTCAGTATTTCCGTCTAAATTTTGGAATGGCAGCACTCAAAAATGATTCTTTGAGCTCGGAAGCAAGATTAGTTATTGGAAGTCTCATGCTCGTGTTCAACGCGTTGTACACCAACGCTCCCACGTTCGATGAGCAGTTCTATATCAAAACAACCGCTGGAGCAAGATGGGCACTTCGGAAACATTCGAATCGCTATTTCGCGACTAAAGCTCACGTAAAATGTTTACGCTAATGGAATTCGTTCATCATAATATTCCAGGAGCTTCTCTACCACCTTCCACAAGTCATACAAAAGTTTGGCAATGTAGCAGCACTATCGACTTTTTCTTTCGAGCATTTTTACAAATATGCTCTGAAAGGATTCAACCCACAAAAAACGACTGGGTTCTGCGAATCTGCGTTGTCGCGGTAAACAAATGAACAACAACCGAAGTCTGATTCTTTAGTGTTTTTAGGGTCATACTGCATTCGACAGTACGCCGAGAAGTTGAACTTAGAGTGAAGAACACGCCTTCCAAATGCTTAGAACAATTCGTATCTCACACACCGGAACTTCAGCCGTTCAATGTGACTTGGAAACACCCGATTCCGCAACTGAAAGCTGAGCATTCCACTCAACTAACGACTGGAAAATCACTATTCGCTTCACTAAAGTTGGCTTTTGGGCAGTTGAAATCGAGCTACTTAAAGAAAACTCAAGGCTGCGATGTTTTCTTCGCTGAAAATGTTCATCAAGTTCACGGATGCTATCGGTTTTTGGCTACGGTTGTCGGTGATTCATGCGTTCAAGTGTTAGCAGAACGGATTCGACCAGTCGGTCTCGATGAACAATTTCCTCTATTACAAAAAGATTTCGAGGAAGCAACTACTTCACCGGCCAATAGGCACTTTTTCGACTTGCTCACCTATTTCAAGAGATACGACGGCATCATTCATGGAAAGCGTTCTGGCGAATTGGAGTTGTTGCCGATTTGTGCTATTAAAGGTGTCGGAGCCGAACTCCCAGAAGAGACAACGAATAGCGCTTATTATTTACAAATAAATGAAGCTTGCATTCATCATTAAACGAAATATTTGTTGGGAAATTCCCGTTTGAATTCAATAAATTTAAAAACCATCAAATAATGCAGTTACGCTCTACCGCACACTTTCGTGTACTCCTCGTGGAAAACACTTTTTTTGAAAACTTTCTTTAAGCTTTTCCTATTTTTCGCTTTTTCTACTCATTTTTTTTCGCTATTCTTCGCTATTTTCTTCGAAATTGGCTTTGTAAAACTCGATTTATCGTGCATTCATAATGCTTCAGGCCATGATCCGTCATTTCTCTCCAAATCGCCGTCCGACGCCTTACAGCTCCGCCGGAAGCAACAGACATGGATCGGTATTTTTCTTGGTAGATTTCTGGATTAAAATTCATTTCAATCTCAGACGTTCAGTAGGACTGAAGTACGAACAGGATACAATCGAACTGAAAGTTTTGATGTATATGAGCGATCGATCGAACCGCCAAACAGTTCGATGCAATCACGTCGATATCCGAACGAAACGCCGACACGTTCTCAGGACTCTCGGGTCGTGGATAAGTCGCTTGAAGCGAGTGATAAATTGAACGACAGGATCTCAACAAATAGTTTGCAGCGACTGCGTCGATACCAATCACGCGAGGACGAAGATTGTGTGATTGAACCGGAAGATTTGCGAGTTGAACCGGAAGAATTGCGAGTATACGATGGTCCTTCCGAAAGAGGCGCCAATGGAATGGCATCCGACAAAGAAAGTTGTCAGTTGAAAAGGAAACGAGGATTCGCGTCAGTTGACAGTCACTGGCTTCCGGTCCAGATGATTCAGAACTACTGTTTCGATAAAGACAGTGGAGTTCTGTTTGATAGAGATACTTGTAAAGTGAGTATAAGAGCGTTGAATAAATTCCCCTTTTCCCTGTTTATAGAAAAATCTCGACGCTGCCATGAGCAAGAAAAAAGACGTAGACTTTTACGACATTCTGCGCACAACCGCCTCAAAAGAAGGATATGCTCTAGCGTATGCGCTTTATATGATCGACAAATTGTCGAAAAAACCTCCTAAAAGTGAGGCCACGGTAACTCATTCCCTGAGAACTAAAAATACACAATTTTTTTCTCAAAAGGATCCGGTGACCGTTTTCGATCTGAATTGTGCCGTGGAGACTGACCGAGAGACACTTTTGCCGGGAGGACGGCGACTCTTACTATCGAAAATCGTGAAACCGTCGGAATGTGCTCGCTGGCATGGAAAGCAGCTCTTCTCCAAGGCAGTCATTCATATCTTGGACGAGGTATCAGAAATACCATTTTTAGTTACCCTATGATCTATTAAGATTCGAGTTCGCGATCCCTACTTTCTCATCTTCTCTGCCGCCGATTTGCATCGGAAAACGCTCTATCCCGCTTTAACCTCCGACTTCTTCGACGCCTTCTCGAGTAATAATTACTTTGAAGCTAGAGTACATTCAAGATGATTTTTGTTTTT
The DNA here is from genome assembly GCA_963570955.1 of Caenorhabditis afra. Lineage (NCBI taxonomy): Eukaryota > Metazoa > Nematoda > Chromadorea > Rhabditida > Rhabditidae > Caenorhabditis > Caenorhabditis afra. The sequence goes on from OY751534.1 coordinate 7,948,653, forward strand.
AGAATTCATAATGAGCGGTATGAAAATGCCGAATTCGCCCAATTCGATGGTCACGATTACTGGTCGGATTCAAATTTCGACGCGGAATTACATGTGAGCGGAACACATGATTTTTGAATGTGAAAACCGAATAATTTCAGTGAGCACCGACGTTCTTCCAATAAGAATCTCGTCGACAAACTTCTTCGTGATTTCCTGGAGCAAGTCGCGAAGTGAAGCAATACGGGAGTTACAATATTGAAAAAAATCATAAATTTACAGAAACCCCGCGTTTCGATCGTCAGAACCACCTCTCCACGAAACTGATTCGTTGGTCTGTGTCCGCTTCCGACAAGAATCTCTTGATGCACATGGGGGAGAACCAGAACTGGTTGGAATTGGCGACGAAGGCGATTCCGCTCCACATTCGACTGGTGATGATTCGGAGCCGACGGAGATAACGTATTTGTTTGTGTTTTTCAGTGTGGAAAGTATGATTTTATAGGGCCAGCGTAATAGAGAAAAAACCATGTGTAACGGATCGCAAGAATGATTTCGGTATTTCGGAAGAGAAGGAACAACTGGTGAAGAAGAGGAAGACGACGCATAGACCAAAGAGAGCGGTTCAAAATCCGATCAAGTCTACACCGGCACCCAAGGAAACCCGCTCACCGGCACCCAAGGAAGCCCGCTCACCGGCACCCAAGGAAGCCCGCTTAAGAAAAGCACCAAATCGTTTCAACTCATAGAATTTCGTTGTTTCCCATGTTTTTCTATTGTTTTTTGATTGTTGTGAAATAAAAATGCATTCCTGAAGTGTTTCAAAGCAAAAAACCAAAAATAATATGAATAGAAAGGAAAGCGGGAAAGGGCTAACAGCAGCTACTCGGCAGGTCGCCAGCAGCTCTGCCCGCAGTTCCCGCAATAGCTGCCAGCGACCTGCCACACGCCTGCTACAAGCCTGTTCCGATTTGCCTGTGTAGCTCAGTCGGTTAGAGCGTGGGTCTAATAAGCCCAAGGTCGCAGGTTCGACCCCTGCTGGCGGCAAACTTCTTTTTCCTTCATTTTTTTCAGGCCAAAATACGTGTCGTGCTCCATTTCGTGGCGCGTCGAATATTGCTCACCGGAGAGGAGCAAGATGTGAGCAGCGAGGACGAGAGCACTGTTACTCTAAACCATGTGCCTGTCATCAACACTCAATGCATGCCGAATCGTTGGTTTCTTTTTCTTTTGTTTTTCTTAATGGTTTTCAGCTGAAATTTTGTTTTTCAGACTCGATGGATTGCGAAAAAGGCGAGCTCGACAAAGACGACCAAATGCTCACCACACCCCTTTTCACACCGGAAATATTCAGAAACTGACAATAAATCAATCAAATTTCATTTTATTTTGATAATCTATCTAACCGTAACTGTTTTCTATCAATGATAAGTAATGGCGGGTGAATAGAGAAAACTTTAGAACATAGAAAGAATGAAAGGTTTTAGGTGGGTGTTTGTGTGAAAGACGGAAAAAAAATAACATGGAAAACCCGTTACAGGTGGGATTACTGTCATTTGACCTACTTTGACGAGAAGTAGGTCAAACTATGAGATTTGACCTACATTTCGATTATCTAGGTCAAATGGGCATAATTGACCTACTTTTGCATATTAAAAAAACTAGGTCAAACTAAAAGATTTGACCTACTTAGAGAGAAGTAGGTCAAACTAGAAGATTTGACCTACTTTTCGATAAACTAGGTCAAACTAAGTGATTTAACCTACTTTAAATCGAAACTAGGTCAAGTTAATATATTTGACCTACTCAGCGAGAAGTAGGTCAAATTAGAGGACTTGACCTACTTTTCGATAAACTAGGTCAAACTAAGTGATTTGACCTACTTTCAATCGAAACTAGGTCAAGTTAGTATATTTGACCTACTTAGCGAGAAGTAGGTCAAATCAGAAGATTTGACCTACTTTTCCGAAAAACTTTCGAGAAAAGTAGGTCAAACCGAACCGGGAACTAATCACAGAGTGTCCACCAGGTTTTCACGTCCTCGAATTGTTTCTCGTGCGACAACTGCATATCGCCGCCGCCGCCCGTTCCGTGATGCGGATAGTCGAACGACGGACGTCGGACATCTCCGCCGTCCGTGTCCTCGTCCTCCTCGACCTCTTCCAACTCGTCGTACGTGCCCATTTGCATTTGTCGAAGTGTGCCGCGACGCTCTTTGATCTTCTCGTTGCCGGAGCCACGTTTCACACTCTTCTTGATCGAATCCGATACGATCTGGAGAAGAGCTTCGGATTCGACCTACTTCTAGAAGCTTTTTTCACGGTTTCACCTATTTTCTCTAGATTCGACTTCGATTTCCTAGTTTTGACCTACTTATCTCCATTTTGACCTACTTATCTCGCATTTGACCTACTTTCTCACTTTTGACCTACTTTGTTACTTTTGACCTACTTATCTCACCTTTGACCTACTTTGTTACTTTTGACCTACTTATCACCCTTTTAACCTACTTATCTCCCTTTTGATCTACTTATCTCCCTTTTGACCTACTTATCTTCCTTTTGACCTACATATCTCATTTTTGACCTGCTTTCTCCCTTTTGACCTACTTTCCTCCCTCCACCTACCTCCGTGATCGAGTTTCCGCGTTGCGTCTTCTTCTTCCCACTGCCCTTCTCGCCGGACCCCAACGCCGTCGGATCCTCGTCCGGCGACGGCTCCGTGAGCACAACCCCTTTCGTCAGGAGCACATTCTCCTGAGCTCCGCCACCGCCGCCACCGCCTCCGGCTCCTGTCGGCGGAAACGCGAACGTCGTCGAGCCGATCGAGCTCATTTTGCCGAGCGTCTGAAAATCTTGTTGTTGATGCTGAAAAGTGATGAAAAGTGGGCGTGGCTTACGTTGCTCTGTTTCGCCTTGATATTTTTGAGACAATTCTCGAGCCACGTGCGAATCGTGTGTTTGGCGACCTCCTCTTCGATGATGTACTCGAGCTCTTCGCGTTGGAGCAACTCTTCCAGTTGAAGGCTTTTACGAATGTCCACACTTCGGTAGGAGAGCATACTGTAAGTAGGTCAAATCTCGAGAGAATTGGCTGTATGTAGGGAAAGTAGGTCAAATCTGGTGAAAGTAGGTCAAATCTGGAGAAAGCAGGTCAAATCAAGGAAAAGTAGGTCAAATCTAGAGAAAGTAGGTCAAATCTAGAGAAAGTAGGTCAAATGCAGTGAAAGCAGGTCAAATCTAAGAAATGTAGGTCAAATCTAAGAAAAATAGGTCAAATCAAGGAGAAGTAGGTCAAATCTAGAGAAAGTAGGTCAAATCTCGTAACTGCCCAACTCACTTCAGCACATCATGAAACGACACATCATCGCCATTATGAAGGCGTTCCATCTCGTGACACATGTGTTTGAACAACAGTCCGTCCTTCTCGTCGTCCACTTCCAAACGTCCTTTGAGCAGACGCAACAGGAATTTCACACGTCGCACCGGTATCGATCGTTTCTGTTCGATGTCGACCATGTTCCAGACGAGTTGAAAGTTGCGAATGTCGGCGTAGGAGAGAAGGGCGTCCTCTTCCGACGAGTAGAATAGTGAGAAGTTCTCCATGATGATGGCTGCAAAAAGTAGGTCAAATCTCGAGAAAGTAGGTCAAATTTAGGGAAAGTAGGTCAAATGTAGGGAATGTAGGTCAAATCTAGGGAAAGTAGGTCAAGTCTAGGGAAAATAGGTCAACGCTGGAGAAAGTAGGTCAAATCTAGGGAAAGTAGGTCAAACATAGGGAAAGTAGGTCAAATATGGATATAGTAGGTCAAATTCGGGAAAGTAGGTCAAGCCCAGAAAAAGTAGGTCAAATCTGGAGAAAGTAGGTCAAATCTAGGGAAAGTAGGTCAAATCTAGAGAGAGTAGGTCAAATATGGATAAAGTAGGTCAAATCCTTACCGACAAGAAGGTTGAGCACAATATAGGTGATGATCAAGTAGAACGAGCAGAAATAGACGATCGCCCCGAAATAGTTGCCACAATCGGTCTGCCAGTAGCTGAGGCCCGGATGCCAATTGCAAAACGGCGGCGCCCGCATACAATCGTGCATTATATCGTTCCAATCCTCGCCGGTCACCGATCGGAACAGCACGACGAGCGCCTCGCGTCCATTGCGGAAGTTTACGTGCCTGGGAAACGGATACGGTAGTTTTGGGAGTTGTTCGTGACTTTTTGTCACGAAGCATTGGGCCAAAACTCACTTTCCGACCGCCTGTCCATACTTGACCATTCCGAACAGCACGACGCCGGCGTTGGCGTAGAAGAGCACGAGAAGGAACATGGCGGCGATGATGAACGAGGAGCGGACCATCGACATGACGACCGTCAACATCAACATCTTCAGTGTCGATTTACGGCCGGCGATCGTGAAGAAGCGGAGAATGACGACGAGGTAGCCGTACGTGTAGGTCAGTCGTTTCCATTCCGAGATGCCACCGGCGAAGTAGACGGGTACTGAAGAACGTGATGTTATTAGCCGGGATGTGACCCTTTTTACGACTTTTTTTCAGATTTGACCTACTTTTTTCAAGATTTGACCTACATTTCGAGATTTGACCTACTTTCTCTAGATTTGACCTATTTTCCTAAGATTTGACCTACTTTATCTAGGTTTGACCTACTTTCACTAGATTTGACCTACTTTCACTAGATTTGACTTACTTTCCCAAGATTTGACCTACTTTCCCAAGACTTTACCTACTTTCCCAAGATTTGACCTAGCTTTCCCGGACTTGACCTACTTTCTCTAGATTTGAACTACTTTCCCAAGGTTTGACCTACTTTCTCAAGATTTGACCTACTTTCTCTAGATTTGACCTACTTTCTTCAAAATTGACCTATTATCCCTAAACTTGACCTATATTCTCAACATTTGATCTACTTTCTCGAGAATTCGACTCACACTGAAACAAAAAGTGGAAAACAATCCAATTGATGCCGAGTATCGTGATAATAAAATCGATGCGATTCCGTCGCGACTGCCAAAACCCGGAAATAGTGAAGGCGATCATTTTGAGCAGGCACTCGAGTGTGAACAACACGTTGCACACCGCCGAGATGACGGTCAGGCTGAGCAGAAACGTTTTGCGATCCTCCTCCTCGCTGACGTTCCACGGAATCACCAGTGTGAACGAGTTCAGGACGACAAGCGCGGCGAACAACTGTTTGAACCAGCGGCTCGTCGTCACCTCGTACAGTTGACACCGAAGTTTCGCCGATTCGGGCGGTTTCGGCGGCACGTGCAGCGGTTGCGCCATCTTGAGACGCGCCTTCAGATCGTGCCAACGACGTTGGTCGACGGTGAGAAGGGCGGTGCCGCGATTCTCCGTGTAGTTGGCGACGACGACGCCGACGAATAGGGTGAGACCGATCATGCAGCCAATGAAGACGTAGATGTGGATGAACAGCACTGCCCACTGGAAACAGGAGAAGGTTATTTGAAGATTTGACCTACTTTTCATAGGTTCTGCTAGATTTTGACCTACTTTTGCTAGTTTTGCCTAAATTTGACCTACTTCTCCAGTTTCAACGAGATTTGACCTACTTTTCTTAGGTTCTGGTCGGTTTGACCTACTTTTGCTAGTTTTGCCAAAATTTGACCTACTTTTCTTAGGTTCTGCTAGATTTGACCTACTTTTCCAGTTTTAACTAGATTTGACCTACTTTTCAGTTCTGGCTAGATTTTACCTACTTCACAGTTTCAGCTTGGTTCGACCTATTTTTCTGATTTCGGCTAGATTTGACCTACTTTTCCAGCTTTTCTCTAGATTTGACCTACTTTTTGGAATTCATCCAGATTTGACCTACTTTTCCAGTTTCAACTAGATTTTACCTACTTTCTTAGTTTTGGCTAGCTTTACCCTACTTTTTCAGTTTCGGCTTGATTTGACCTACTTTTCCAGTTTTTCTCTAGATTTGACCTACTTTTCTAGTGTTTCTCTAAGTTTGACTACTTTTCTTAGGTTCTGCTAGATTTGACCTACTTTTGCTAGCTTTGACTAAATTTGACCTACTTTCTCACATATGTTTTTCGAAGACACTCAAACACAGCCAATTTTCGAACTCACCGCTCCGTGTCTCAGATACAAAATGTCGCGAACCACATTCCAGCCCTTGTAGGAGAGCGTCTCGAAGAGCGCCAGCATCGCGTTGCCGATGTGATCAAAGTTGAAGTTACGCGGATTCGTCCACACGCGCGGCACAACTATTGACGGATGCATTGAGCCCTGTTTGCCGAACACCTCCATTCGCGTGACGAACAGTTTCACCTCGTACAGGCCCGTACAGTTGTCACGTGACGTTATCATCGGATCGTTGCACGAGGCGAGTTTTCCGCCGACGAGTTGGACGCCGAAACTGGCGAAGATGAACATGAGCACGACGAGCAGAATTGTCACCTGCAAAGAGAGTAGGTCAAATTGAACGAGGAACAGTGAAAGTAGGTCAAATCTCTCAAATTTAGAAAAAAAAACTAGAAAAATAGGTCAAACCTTGATGAAAGCTCGAAAAGTAGGTCAAATCTACAAATATCTTGAAAAGTAGGTCAAACCTACAAATATCTTGAAAAGTAGGTCAAATCGACAAATATCTTGAAAAGTAGATCAAATCTACAGATATCTTGAAAAGTAGATCAAATCTACTGATATCTTGAAAAGTAGGTCAAATCTCGAAAAGTCTAGAACAAACGTTTTCCGGTCCGACTCACCAACAAAATCTCGCGAAACCCTCGGCACAACTCGACAACAACCCGCCGAATGTGCGGAATCAACGCGTAGACTCGCAACGGTCGCATCGCTCGACATATCATCAACAGTTGCGCCCAACTGTTGATCTCGATGTGACGTGGCATCCAGATGAGAAAAGTGAGACTTGTCTGCAAATAGGCGCCGGTTGGTAATCAACCAAAATTGACAGAAACGTACAATGTAGATGAAGATGGTGAGAATGTCGCCGACGTCAGTGACAAGAGCTTTCGGCGTGAAGAACAGACCGTTGGCGATGCACTTGACGATGAGTTCAAAACTCATGACGAGCACGAAGATGTACTCGGCGATCTGACAAATAAGTAGGTCAATTTTGAGTAAAGTAGGTCAATTTTGAGTAAAGTAGGTCAAATCTGGGGAAAGTAGGTCAAAACTGAGAAAAGTAGGTCAAAAGAGGGAAAAGTAGGTTAAGAGGCAAAACAGGAAGACTTAGGTCAAAATAACAAGAAGTAGGTCAAAACAGGAAAAGTAGGTCAAAACAGGAAAAGTAGGTCAAAACAGGAAAAGTAGGTCAAAACAGGAAAAGTAGGTCAAAACAGGAAAAGTAGGTCAAAACAGGAAAAGTAGGTCAAAATAGGAAAAAGAAGGTCAAAACAGGAAAAAGAAGGTCAAAACAGGAAAAAGTAGGTCAAAACAGGAAAAAGAAGGTCAAAACAGGAAAAAGAAGGTCAAAACAGGAAAAAGTAGGTCAAAACAGGAAAAAGAAGGTCAAAACAGGAAAAAGTAGGTCAAAACAGGAAAAAGTAGGTCAAAACAGGAAAAAGAAGGTCAAAACAGGAAAAAGAAGGTCAAAACAGGAAAAAGAAGGTCAAAACATTAAAAAGAAGGTCAAAACAGGAAAAAGAAGGTCAAAACTGGAAAAAGTAGGTCAAAACAGGAAAAAGTAGGTCAAAACAGGAAAAAGGTAGGTCAAAACAGGAAAAAGGTAGGTCAAAACAGGAAAAAGTAGGTCAAAACAGGAAAAAGAAGGTCAAAACTGGAAAAAGTAGGTCAAAACAGGAAAAAGTAGGTCAAAACTGGAAAAAGTAGGTCAAAACAGGAAAAAGTAGGTCAAAACAGGAAAAAGGTAGGTCAAAACAGGAAAAAGTAGGTCAAAACAGGAAAAAGAAGGTCAAAACTGGAAAAAGTAGGTCAAAACAGGAAAAAGTAGGTCAAAACTGGAAAAAGTAGGTCAAAACAGGAAAAAGTAGGTCAAAACAGGAAAAAGGTAGGTCAAAACAGGAAAAAGGTAGGTCAAAACAGGAAAAAGGTAGGTCAAAACAGGAAAAAGGTAGGTCAAAACAGGAAAAAGTAGATCAAACCAGGAAAAAGTAGATCAAACCAGGAAAAAGTAGATCAAACCAGGAAAAAGTAGATCAAATTCCAAAAAATAGTTTCGAGGTCGGAAAAAAGGTCAAAATCAATTGGTAGGTCAAAACTGCTCACCTGCAGATAGAAATTGTTGAAGATCAAATTTTCGCCGGTCGTCGGCCACGGCGATTCCCATAACATGCTGCAGCACGACAACGTCGTCACCAAAACCATCGCCCAATCCAAATAGGTCATTATGCCGACGAGATCGCTGCAAAACCCCGTTAATTCGAAGGTTCAAGTCCAAAATCCACAAAAAAGTGGGCGTGGCCTACTCACTGAAACTGTTTGTATTTGGTCGAGTGTTTTCGGTGTTGGCCGTCGTTCTGATCGTACGAGTGACGCGAGTGGGCGATCATTTGGCACATACGGCGGAGCGACGATTCGCGACCGACGAGAAATAGTGGACGGTCGAACATCGGATGGTTCTCGCGCATCTCCTCTTCGATTCGGTTTCTGAACGGAAAAATGGGTCAAAAATTAGATGGAAAACTAATAGTTGATCAAAAATTATGATTGTAGGTCAAAATTGGGAAAAGTAGGTCAAATTTCGAAAAAGTAGGTCAAACGTCCCGAAAGTAGGTCAAATCCCAGGAAAGTAGGGCAAATCTAGGAAAAGTAGGTCAAATATAGAAAAAGTAGGTCAAATCCCAGAAAAGTAGGTCAAATCGCACAAAAGTAGGTCAAATCCCAGGAAAGTAGGACAAATCGCACAAAATTAGGTCAAATGCCCCGAAAGTAGGTCAAAGGCCCCGAAAGTAGGTCAAAGGCCTTGAAAGTAGGTCAAATGCCCCAAAAGTAGGTCAAATCACCTGGTGATCTCCGCGTGGGCCCTCTTCATCTGCAACGCCTTGAAATCGATCTCGCCGTGCTTCTCGACCTTGCGCGCCGTGTCCTCGGGCCGCAAATCGCCGTTCTCCTTGAATCCCTCCACCATATTCTTGCCCTTCAACGACGCCAATCCTCGGGTGCGTGACCGCGAGTTGTTCGTGACAAGTCCACCGCCACCACCACCACCACTTTTGCCGTGTTTCGACGAGGTGTTCGATCGGGCGAGACTCGCCAGATGCTGATTCGATTCGGAGAACAGCGCGCGGTTGCGATTCGACTCGGTGAGCATCGAGGTGAGGATGGTCTTGTTGGAGAGTTGTCCCACGTGACGGATTGTGGTCGTGACACGCGTCTCCTTGGAGGGGCCGCGTCCCGAGAGCATCGAGCGGACTTTCAGACCGATCTCCTGAATCGCCATGTCTTCGGCGGTCTCGACGAACTCGTCGGCGAACTGACGGGTGAACGAGTCGCGGATTTTGGGCAACGGAAACTCGGACGACACCTTCTTCATCGTCACCATCGTCGGCGCCGTCGGAAAGCGGTTGAAGATGCGGAGGCGCATCGGAAGCGTCGTTTTGATGGTGTCCTGCTCGCGCGCCTTCAACTGCTTCACCTTTTTCAGCTCCTCGTCCATTTCCAGATTGTCGAGAATGACGGCGACAAAGAGCGAGAGGACGAACTGCAAGATTGGGAGGGCGATAATTGCATCAGCCAATTAGCGATGAGCAATTAGCGATGAGCAATTAGCAATTAGCAATTAGAAAACTCACAAGTGTGACCAACAGGTGATAGGCGACAAAATAGATTGCCACGAAAGGGACCGCCTGTTCGTTGCATGCGCGCAGAATTTCGATGACGACGTCTGTCCAGCCTTCTTGTGTGATTATTTGAAACATGGACATGAACGCCTGAAAAGTAGGTCAAATTCTGGGAAAGTAGGTCAAATCTAGGAAAAGTAGGTCAAATCTAGGAAAAATAGGTCAAATCTAGGAAAAATAGGTCAAATTCGAGAAAGTAGGTCAAATCTAGGAAAAGTAGGTCAAATTCGGGGAAAGTAGGTCAAATCTAGGAAACGTAGATCAAATTTGGAGAAAGTAGGTCAAATTCGAGGAAGGTAGGTCAAATTCGAGGAAAGCAGGTCAAATTCGAGGAAGGTAGGTCAAATTCGAGGAAAGCAGGTCGATTTCGAGGAAAGTAGGTCAAATCGAGGAAAAGTAGGTCAAATCTAGGAAAAGTAGGTCAAATCTAGGAAAAGTAGGTCAAATATCGAGAATGTGGGTCAAACTCCTCGAAAGTCGGTACATTTCTAAAAAAGTAGGGCAAACCTCTAGAAAGTAGGTCAAACTCCCCAAAAACCGGAAAAACTTACTACTGCAAAGTTGGTGAACTTGTTCAATTTCGGCACATAGCAAAACAACTGTAGCGAAATGGCGGAAGTGACGATCAACAGGATGGCGGTGAAAATCACGAGACCGCCCAACTTTTTGCCGGGCCCAAAAATTTTGTAAACAAAATCCTCGAGCATCGGCGACGCTTTGATGAGACGGGCGATGCGGAACACTTGAAAATAGGTGAAGATGTTCGTCTCGTACAGAAACCAGACGGCGTTGAGACTTGAGCCTGCGGGAAAGGAGCGGTTGTCCCGAGAAGGGGGGTGGACAACTGATACACAACTCACCGACACAAAGGAGACTGTCGAATTTGTGTTGTCCGCGTGCAATGTAGGCCTTCCAACCGAACGCGTAGATTTTGATCGCCACCTCCGTGTTGAACAGTATCGTGAAGCCGACCTCCACGTAATAATAGAAAATTTTTCGGATCTGATCCGATTCGTCGTGGTAGAACACAAAAGTGGCGTGGAATAGCGCGTTGGCCAGTATCATCAACTGCATTATCGTCTGGAACGCCAATGACGTCACTATCTGCAATAAAAAACACAATGGGAGGGGTCCCATGGAAAAGTGGGCGGGGCTTAGGGGTCCCCTCTCGCGTACTGTGTGCAGGAAGAGCGAGTTGTTCGAGTGCGCTCGATTGTATTTGTCGACCTCCACCAGTTTCCAGCCGTCCTCGTCTTTTTCGAGTTTTTGCGTGTAGACGTGGTCTGACGTGGTCTCACGCGTTTGCCACATCTCGCTGAATTGGACACGAATCTCGGCGAACGTCTCCGTGATGACGGCGATAAAGACGTTCTGAATACATAAAAAAGAAGTTTTGAGACTTTGGTAGGTCAAAAATAAGTAGAAATGGAAAATTTTGAATTGTAGATCAAAAACTTGGAAAGGTAGATCTAATCATTTTTGCTGAGCAGGTAGGTCAAAACTTATGTTTTCCATTATTTTCATATCAAAAATATCAATTTACAATAGTAGATCACAACTTTAGAGCGGTAGATCAAAAATCAATTTTTGACCTACTTATCAAAAAAGTCCGCGAAACTGTAGATACCCACCTTAACGAGCCAGGCGAGAAAGAAGATGAGTGTGACAAAGTAGAAGAAGGCCAGAAACGAGGGCAACGAGTCCAAACAATCGTAGAGCACGTAGACCCATCCCTCCTGACTGGCGGCCAAATAGACGGTGAACAGCGAGGAGGCGAAATCGCTGAACTGTCCGTAGAAGCCCTCCTCTTGCGGTTTGAGTTGGAGACGCATGCAGACCATGTTGCCGGGACACTCGTAGCCGCCGGCGCCCGGTTGTGAGCACATTGTGTCGGGAATCGCCAGATCGGCGATCGTCACGTTGTTCGGATCGGTGCCGTTGACGACGCAGTGATAGTTGAGACGGCCGAACAGTTGGACGCCCATGATGGCGTAGGAGAAGACGAAGAACATGAAGAAGATGGTCACGTTTTGGATTTGTTGCGATGATCGTCTGGAAACGAGGTTTGGAACGGCAGGAGTAGGTCAAATCCCGAATCCCGGTCAACTAGATCAAACTTGAAAGAAGTAGGTGAAACCAAGAGAAAGTAGATCAAATCTAGAAAAAGTAGGTCAAATCTAGAGAAAGTAGGTCAAATCTGGGGAAAGTAGGTCAAATCTAGAGAAAGTAGGTCAAATCTGGGGAAAGTAGGTCAAATCTGGGGAAAGTAGGTCAAATATAGGAAAAGTAGGTCAAATCTAGAGAAAGTAGGTCAAATCTGGGAAATGTAGGTCAAATATAGGAAAAGTAGGTCAAATCTAGGCGAAGTAGGTCAAATCTAGAAATATGTCAAATGAAGGAGGAAAAAGCAATAAAAACTCACTTCATAATAAGTTTTATCCGATTTTTGGGCAATTTGAACCGAACTATCGATCTGATGAAGCGAAGAAACACGAATGGTCGGGGCGACCGGAGGGCGCCGAGCCATGGGTAGTACTGTAATTTCAGAATGCTCATGGCTGAAATGTGACCAAAACGTACCACAAAATTAAGGGACGGAAACCAGACGGCGCACAGTTCGTAGCCGTGAATGACGCACGAGAGGATGTGATTGATGAGGAGAAAGAACTCGAACTGGTACCATCGATCTCGCAGATACGAGTTCGGATTGTCGACGAGTCCGTTCTGGTTGGCCGTGACGAGCGCCTCGACGGTGAAGACGAGTGTCACGCAGACGTCGTTGACGAGAATGATGTAGTTGAGCGGCGGCCACATTTCGATCGTCTCCGGTGTGTGTAGGCACACGGAGATCATCGAGAGGAGGCACGCCGCGCGCACCATGTCACGCAGGAAACGCTCGTGGAGCAATTCTGTAAATTTTGACCTACTTTTGATAGATTTAACCTACTTTCTCTCGATTTGACCTACTTTCCCTAGATTTGACCTACTTTCCCTAGATTTGACCTACTTTCGATAGATTTGACCTACTTTTTAAGGTTGACCTACTTTCAATAAATGTGACCTACTTTCATTAGATTTGACTTACTTTTGCTGTTTTTGACCTACTTTCCCTAGATTTGACCTACTTTCTCAAAATTTGACCAACTTTCCCTAGATTTGACCTGCCTTCTCAAAATTCGATCTACTTGCCCTATATTTGACCTACTTTCTCAAAATTTGACCTCTATCACTCCGTATTGCTTCCAATTGCTTGAAAATGGAAATCTATGTAGAAAGTGTAGAAAAAGCGCATTGGAAGGGTCGAAGGGAAAGGGAAATGGAAAGGGGTGGGAGGAGAAACTTGGTCCCTCACTCTCTCACTCTTTTCCAACTTTTTGGCGCACTTTTGCCGCTTCGTTTGTTGCAATAACCAATGTTCAATTTGAGCGTGACAGAGAGGGAAAAGCGAGAGAGAGAGAGGGGGAGATTTCGAATTCTATTACATTTCACACACACACATTCGCGGACATTTCCGGCGTTTCGTCGATTCCTGCTCTCTCATGGGGTGGAGGGGGACTAGAATTCCCTGACAGGGCAAACCTATATAAATTTTGAGAAAGTAGGTCAAATCTAGGGAAAGTAGGTCAAATCTAGAGAAAGTAGGTCAAATCTAGTGAAAGTGGGTTCGCACATCCAACTTCTTATTTTTCTCGATTACAAATCCAATTTGCCTCAATATAGTAACGTTATTCTCCATTTCTTCGAGTCATCGAAAAAAGTGTCCCCAAACAAATATTTTAGTACTTACTTATCGCGATCACTGTACAATCAGAATAGCACCTCTTCTCAATTACCATGTCAAGATGAAGACGTCAATTATAATTATTGCAATTACTAGGATGTTTGTTCTCACGATTGACAGCTGTAGATTTGCCGTTGTTCCCACTGTAGCAGATGTGCGAGGTAGCAAGGTGCGAGGTAGATGTGCAAGGGTCCCAAAGGCAAGGGGCGGGGCTAACCGGGAACCGGCAAGTCTGGACCATCACCACCATCATTTGACCATTCCATTCTCCATTCCGTCTTCTCACATCTTCTCTCCCCCTCTCCATCCTTCCACTTCCAACTGTGTCACTGTTACAGATCTCTTCATGCCGTCACGTGCTCTGTCCTATCCCTGCCAGACAGCGATCCTTCGCTACTTCTCCTACTTCGAACGCGAAACCCGGTTCAAGAACCTGCCGACATGGGAGACAGTGGTCCCCTACGCGTTCCGAAACGTCTCGTTCACCAACGAGTGTCGGCAACTCGCGCGCACCTATCGATTCGCGATGGACGACTACTTTACATGGAAGTACCTCACCATATTTGGCTCGAACACGGCGATCGTCTTTCGTGCGAACCACGAATCCGTCATGCTTCCGATCAAGGATCACACGGAGTTCTTCAACGAGATTCTGACCGACCACTTGGGACGTCGTGGAACTATTATCAAGAATTTGACTTTCCAAGTAAGTTGAGCATCCCATCTTTCCTTATTTCGAGCCCCAACCTTTGTCTCCAGGGCTCCTTCCCTTCCCTTCCCGCCCAGATCGCTCCGAGCCGCGTCGAACATCTGACGATCACCGATCTCTACTACGAAATGCCGAACGATTTTCTCGCCAACTTCCGCAACACGAAAATCGTCAAGCTCCGCGTGGAAATGAAGCGTTCACCGTCGGCCTGGCAACCAAGATGCAATCCCGTGATGGTGCTCGACCAGCTCAACGGACTCCGAACCGCCGAACATCTGGCCATCACCTGTGAGACCGTCTCATCGGCGAATCTTGCCGCCCTGCTCAGTGTCAGCGCCGAAAAGAAGTTGGAGATCAACGATCGGGTCGTCGAGGGAGAGAAAAGTCGTGTTGAGGTGAACATGCGACGATTCTTCAAGTTCGTCGACAAACTTCAAGGCGCCGGATCGCGCCTTGAAACGTGCTCGTTCTACAAGATGCAGATGCCACTTCGCGACGCGAAGAACGTCTTCATGCACGCCGACTTCGAGCAGAGAATCGTCACGAGAGGCGGGAAGAACGAGTCGAGAAAGTCGAACACCTCTCGGAAAGCTCCACAACGAGGAGCTCCCTACACGAAGCGGCGAGTGACCGACGTCTACTCGGTTCCGGTCTCCGACGAGGTCGACATCCGAATTCGTTTCGAGCCGAGCGGCAGAAACTCTTTGATTGTTGCCGAGCTGGCGGAGAAACTTGTTTGATGCTAATTCTGATTCTGGTGATTCCAATGATTCCAATGATTCTCTTTGATTGTATACCTTCTCTCCCTCTCTCGCTCTCTCTTAATCATGTCTAATCAAAGAATCAATAAATGATAATCACAATGAAAACGTCTCTATAGAAAGTAGGTCAAATCTATGAAAAATAGGTCAAATCTACGAAAAGTAGGTCAAATCTAGAGAAAGTAGGTCGAACTTGGGGAAAGTAGGTCAAATCTAGGGAAAGTAGGTCAAATGTGAGGAGGGTAGGTCAAATTTAGGGAAAGTAGGTCAAATCTACAGAAAGTAGGTCAAATCTACGAAAGTAGGTCAAACTTACAGAAAGTAGGTCAAATCTACAGAAAGTAGGTCAAATCTACGAAAAGTAGGTCAAATCTATAGAAAGTAGGTCAAATCTAGTGAAAGTAGGTCAAATCTACGAAAAGTTGGTCAAACCTCGAAAAAACAGCTCTAATCATGGAAGTTTGATATGGATTTCAAAAATGCGAACACACCTGTCGACTTGTTGATGATGCTCGTCGGCTCGATGTTGATCATGTCGGTGAACGCGCCGCCGATCGATTCGCCGCGTCGTCGACGCGTCTCCGATTTGGTGCCCTCGATCGACGACTTGCGACGCGTCAGCATTGTCGTCGACAACGCGGCCGCACGGCACGCTGACAGTCCTGAAATGCACATTAGATTGAGCATTGTAATTGGCACCCCCTTGAACGTTGGAATCTGGCGAAAAATTCAGGGGTGCCCGAAAGTTTCCAAGTGTTGAAAATGGGCACCCCTAATTTCGGAAAATCAGGAGGTCCAAGGACAGAAAACGACCAAACTAACTCAAAATTCGGAGAGCTCCTTCAAAAACTGTTCATAGGGTGCCCCAAATTTGGGCACTCCTACTTATCTAAAATCAGGGGGTCTAAGGTCAGAAAATGGCCGAACTATCTCAAAGACTTGCAAAACCCCTTCAAAAACTATTCATAAGGGTGCCCAAAATTTAGGCTCCCCTAGTTTTTGAAAATCAGGAAGTCCAAGATCAGACAATGACAGAACTCGCTCAAAAACCTGTAGAACCCCTTCAAAAACAGTTCACAAGGGTGCCAAAAATTTGGGCACCCCTAATTTCGGAAAATCAGGAGGTCCAAGGTCAGAAAATGACAGAACTCGCTCAAAAACCTGTAGAACCCCTTCAAAAACAGTTCACAAGGGTGCCCAAAATTTGGGCTCCCTAGTTTTTGAAAATCAGGTGTTCCAAGGTCAAATACCTCCAGAACCCCCTTAACTATGTAGCGTTTGGAAAACCGAACGAACAAGACGAGAATAGCGGAGCCAAGGGAGAAAAGGGAAAAAGAGGAAGGAAAGCACCTCATCCATCCATTTCTCGGAGAAAAGAAAGAGAGGGAGAGGGGGTACCCAATTGAAATCGAATAAAGTTCTTTTCCTTCCTTTCTTCCGTCGGCAAAAGGGGGGGGGGTCCAAAAAATGGGAGGGGGGAAAGGGTGGAAAAAGCGAAAGAAGGGGGGACCACACACACACACACACAATCATCATTCTTCTTCGTTTCTCTCTCTCTCTCTCTCTCCTTTCCCCCATTTTCTTTACTTTTACTGGTAATCTCCTTTACTTCCACTCCCCGCACCCCCTCCTTCCCTTTTCGCCTCGTTTTTTTCCCTCCTACTCTTCCTTTCTTTATAAGTAAAAAGGGGGGACTAGGAAACCGGGAGAACGGGGAAAAGTTAGGCCACGTCGTTTAGAGAGGTTCCGTTCAAAAAGTCTCGAGTGGATGGGGCACTTGGGAGATTTAGGGGTTGGCGGTAACGGAACACTTGGGGGGTCCAGGATTTTCAAGGGGTCCCGGTTTGGAAGGGGTCCCAATTGTGAGAGGGGTTTCAGCTAGAAAAAGGATCCCAAAAGGGTTGGAAAGTGTCCCTAACTTTAAGGGGTTCCAATTTCCAAAGAGTTCAGCATCATTTTGCAAAGGGTCCGACTAGTTCGAAGATTCCAGGGGAATGATCACAATAGTAAAGGGGGTGCCAATTTGGGAAGGATCCATTTTAAGACAAAGGGTTCCAGCCAACTTTCAAGACGATTCCAATTTTTAAAGGGGTCCCTGATTCCAAAGGGGTCCCAACTTTTAAAGGAGTCCCAAAAGCTAAGTGGGCGCCTATATGCAAGGTGTCGCTAATTTTAAAGGGTTTAAGCTGACAAAGGGGTCCCAACTTTCAAAGGGGGTGCCTGATTCCAACAATGGGCTCCCAATGGTTAGGGGTGCCAGCTGGCAATGGGGCTCCAGCTACTAAAAAGGGGTGCCTATCCTTAAGGGGGTCCGTTTGCCTAGGCGCTAAAGGGGTGCCGACAAACGGGAAGGGGCCAACTCCACCACCACCACGTCATCGTCATCATCATCATCATCTCTCAATGAAAAGTGCCCCATCTTCTGGAAAGAAGAGGGGGAAGGGACGCCTTCAATCCATCTAATGGTGTCGGCGTGAGAGACAGAAAGTGAGGGGGGGGGGGGGGGTATGGATATCGAATTACAGACCACATAATGGGAGGGGGGGGGGACTAGAAACTTCCCAACCAAAAGTTAGGCCATAGCTTCTCGTCGTTGAAACGATGAGGAAAGATGGAAAGTTGGAGAAAGGAGAAAGCAAACAGAAAATAAAGGGGGGGGGGGGGGGGTGGAGAGGAAAAAAGTAGGCGTGGAAGGGGGGAAGGGCCCCCTTCTAATTGGTGATGCTCATCAGATGAGAGGAAGAAGGGGAAGGGGGGTAGAAGACGTGTGGAGAGAGAATTAGAGAAGAGGCACACACACACAAATGTCTCCTGGAGAAGAAGAAAAAGACGTTGAAGCAAAGAGGAAGAAGAAGAACTCTTCTTCTTCTTCTTCCCCCCCTCCTTACAAGTGTTGACGACATCTACACACACACATAAACACACGTGCCGCGGCGCCTCTCTTCTCGTTTTTGCCTCCGGGCCCCCTTTACTAGCAGTGAGCCATTTTAACAGAGAGAGAGAGAGAGAGAGAAAAGAGGAGGAAGAAGAAGGAGAGCTTAATGAGATGCAAACGATGGGGTGGAGAAAAGATGAAGATGCGCCGCGCTTCTGACGATGGGATGTGTGCGATGGAAATGTGTGTGTGTGTGTGTGTGTAGAAGTGTTACGGCGGAAGACCGAACAAAAATGAATGCGCTAGTAAAATAGAGGAGGAGTCCCTTCCCTTTCTACAGTATCCACAGGAGGTCCACGTGGCAATTCCACGTGGCATGGCTGGAGCCTGGAAGGCTTGGGGACCTTACTTCTCTCTATGTACAGTATCGGCACACATGGCAGTTTCACGTGGCATTGGTTTAGGGTTAAGGATCCCTTTGGTGCTCCATGTACAGTATCTATAGAAGATCCTCCACGTGGCAAGGGTCCTCGTGTGACTAACAGTTAGGTTGAGGATCTTGCCACGTGTTAAGACCATTGGCTCGTGGCGGCACTAGAGTTAAGTGCAAATGAAGTTTGAAGTTTGAACGGGGGGTGGGGGGTCTAAGTTTATAGTTCCACGTGGCAAGCGGCCCACTTCGCTTGGTTCGTCGGATGATCAAGAATCCCTAAAGTTTGAACCTTGAACCCTCAACTTCATTAGGGGGTCCCAAACTTCTAGGTCCCCTCGGCAAGGGTTCCAATGCTCGTGGTTCTGAGGCGCTAACATTGAGTTGATCTTAAGGTTCTTAAGAGGTTCCGACTATCGTTAAAACTGCAAAGTGTGAAATTTGCGCCTGGAGTTGGGGTCCAAAAAAGTTTGGGTCCCGGACCTTAAAGGGGGTCCAAAAAAGTTTGGTCCCCCGACCTTAAAGGGGGTCCAAAAAAGTTTGGGTCCCGGACCTTAAGGGGGTCCAAAAAAGTTTGAGTCCCGGATCTTAAGGGAGGTTCAAAAAAGTTTGGGTCCCAGACCTTGAAGGGGGTCCAAAAAAGTTTGGGTCCCAGACCTTAAGGGGGTCCAAAAAAGTTTGGGTCCCGGACCTTGAAGGGGGTCCAAAAAAGTTTGGGTCCCGGACCTTAAGGGGGTCCAAAAAAGATTGGGTCCTGGACCTTGAAGGGGGTCCAAAAAAGATTGGGTCCTGGACCATGAAGGGGGTCCAAAAAAGTTTGGGTCCCGGACCTTAAAGGGGGTCCAAAGTCTCTCGGGACCCCTTTGGGTTTTCCTATTTACCTAACCTTACAGTACAAACTCAAATTTCTACATACATAAATTTCGAAAAAATAAGTGTCCTCAGGTCCAAAACTTGCAACCATGTACAATAGAATAATGTAAAAAGAGAGAATCAGAATTCAAAAGTCCCAGCAACTAGAAGACGTCGTCGGGAAAGGCCGGAAGAGAGGAGGGGAATCTAATAATCTATCCGAGAAGAAGAAGAAGAAGGCAACGACAGAAAGTGTGTGTGTATCTTCTCCTCCTTCTCCACGTCTTCTGGATATTCGATTCAGAAGAAGAAGAAGAAGACGTTGAGATATAGAGACAGAGGGATGGAGAAATGAAAGATGGACACCGGAAATATTATGTTCCGCCCGAAAGGGGGGGGGGAACGAATGAAGGAGGAAAAAAGAAAGAGGAGAGCAACAAGGCGCTCTTCTAATCCGGACCCCCCTTCCCCTTTCCCCCACCCTAAACAACGTCTTCTGAATTCTGAATTACCAATTCTCGACTATTTTTGGACCACTACTAGTCCAAAGTCAATCTTTAAGTGCAAGATGTTCACTTACAAGGTTTGTTTGGTTTCAAGGTCAGTTCTAGAGTCAAAATGAAGGGCCATAGTTTAGTTCAATGATTTTCAGCTAGTCAAGATCAGAGTCAATGTCAAAGACGCAAAACTAGTTCAAAATGGAGTGTTAGGTGAAAATTTAAAGTTGAAGGTTCAAGGTTAGTGCTAGAGTCAAAGAGGAGGACTTAAGCCAAGTTCAAAACTAGGAATTCATATTTTTGGTTCAAACTTTGTGCTAAAGTCAAAAGAAGTGTTCAGCATGAAGTACAAAGTTTGGGAGTCGAAGTCATAGTTAAGTGCAAAACGGAAATTGACATTTAGGTTCAAAGTCAGTCCTGAAGTCAAAACAAGAGTTCAACATGAAGTCCGAAATAAGTGAGGTTCAAAGTTAAGTGCAAAATTAGAAGTCAAATATTAGGTTCAAAGTCAGTGCTGAAGTAAGTCAAAAAAGAATTCAACATGAAGTCCAAATTTTGGAGAGTCAAAGTCAAAGTTAAGTGCAAAACTGAAAGTCACATTTTAGGTTCAAAGTCAGTTCTGAAGTCAAAACGAGAGTTCAATTTGAAGTCCAAAGTTTGGGAGTCAAAGTTAAAATTAAGTGCAAGTCCAAAACTAAAAACCACATTTCAAGTTAAAAGTCAGTGCTGAAGTAAGTCAAAAAAGATAGTTCAACATGAAATACAGAGTTTGGGAGTCAAAGTTAAAGTTAAGTGCAAAACTGAAATTCACATTTTAGGTTCAAAGTCAGTTCTGAAGTCAAAAAAGGTGTTCAACATGAAGTACAAAGTTGGGGAGTCAAAGTCAGAGTTAAGTGCAAAACTGAAAGTCACATTTTAGGTTCAAAACATGAAAGAAGAAAATGACTATAGTGAGCCGACAAAAGGCTATTCTGGCTCGTTCTGGAAAATTCGAAGAATTAGCTAATGGGCCCTGGAAGGGGGTACTGAATTGTGTGCAATTGACACGCAATCTCCCGCTCCTCTTTTTTCTACGAATTCCCACAAATTTCGGCTTTGTACGTTTTTTTCTTGTTTTTTTTTGGATTTCTAGGCCACTTACCCAATAATTTCGCCGTTGTCGTCGTCATTTTTCAAAAATTGCTTTTGTCTACCGTAATCCGTACATGCCTCTTTTGCACTTCACCATGAGCGATTTCGCAATCTGGAAAAAAAATTTTCAAAAAAAAAATTTTTTTTTGCTTAAAAATGGTTTGAAAAATGTAGAAACTAGTGGAAAAAATTGGGGAAAAAATTGAATTTCGGCTTATTTTCAGGAGAGGAAAAATATGAAATTGAGGCGAAATTTTGGTGGAATTGGGCGAAAATAGGCCGAGAAAAATGAGTGAATATGATAGTCCCACGGGACGAATATTTTCATTTCTTTTTTCGTTTTTCCACCCGCAAAAACCGAACGAAATCTCGCACTTTTCCCCTCGTTTTTTATTATTTTTATTAGGCGGCCCGCTCATTTTTACGAGTTATACTAGTTTTACGACCGATTTTTATTTTTAACGATGGAAACCGGAAGTGTCGTCGTCGAATTCGGTGTTTTGTACGCAATTTCCCGGTAAAACTGATTTTCAACCCGGAATGTCGTTAGATTCAGCGTTTTGTACGCGAAAATCCCAAAAAATGGTGCTTTTTGGAAAATGTCGTCAAATCCCGTGTTTTGTACGCAACTCTTCAGGGAAAAGTGGTTTTCGACGCGAAATTTGCAAAACGTTATAGTTTCAGTGTTAGAAATTGAAAAATCAGGGAAAAGTAAATTTTTTTGAATGTCGTCAAATCCGGTGTTTTGTACGCAACTTTTTGAAAAAAAGTTAAATTAGCGAGAATCTACTTTAAATTAGTTTCTGTGCATGAAACGTCGTGAAATACAATGTTTATACGCAAAGAATCGAAAAATCCCACAAATTTCGTCAAATATGACGTTTTGTACGCAGAAACGCGAAAAATGACAAATTTTCAGCGAAAATGGTGTGGTTTGCTCGAAAAAAGTTGAGGAAAATTTGGGAAATATCAGAAAATCATACTCTTCTCCTTTTCGTTTTGAAAACCCTTAATTTTCGAAAATTTTTGGGAAAAACATGGAATTAAGAATTTTCTTGAAAATATGATGTTTGTCGGGAAAAAAGTTTGGAAAATCATGTTTTCTTATATTTTATTGAATGAAAGTTTAAATTGATATGTCGAAACAAATTTGTTTTTATTTTTGAAAAAAAAGATTTTCCAAATTTTTTTCAAATTTTTACCTATAAGAAAACTAAAGTTGTCTATATCTACACACATAAAGTATATAAATAAATATAGCAAGAAAAAAGAGAGAGAAAACGAAAAAAAAGGAAAAACTAGTCCCAAAGGGGGGTCCTAATGTAAATAACACAAAAATTAGGATGGAGAGGGGGGGGGGGGGGGGGGGGGAAACGGAGAGGGGGCTGATGATGTTTGCGATAATCGAATTAGGTCGGCTCACACGGAAAATGGCGGATTTCACGAGTTTCTCGGCCAAAAATACTCATTTTTACGAAAATCGCGTACAAAACACCTGATTTGACGACAATTTCGAAAAGTTAAGTTTCTCGTCACAAAACTCAAGTTTCGTACGGTTTTAGATATGAAAAACATTTTTTAACGCTTATTTTTGCAAGTTTGAGGAACTTGCGTACAAAACATCAGATTTGACGACAATTTACCAAAAATCATCGAATTTCACGAAATTTTTGGAAAAAAAGTGGGAAAAAGCAGAAAAGGAAAAGAGAAACGTGAGTAAAAACTTTTCCGCCCATTATTTTGCAATGCATAGAAAATGAGAGAAACCAAAAAAAAAGACAAAGAAAAGGTCAATTAGAGGGACAAAAATGGGAGCCCCCCTTCCAAAAAAAAAGTCATAACCCATAAAAACTAACTAACCAAAAAAAAAAAGAATAAAAAAGCCGGAAACGGGAAAAAAAAAAACGTTTTGCAAAAAAAAAAAATTTTTTTTTCTGCATTTTCCGTTTTCCAAAAAGGCGGGCAACAAAAAAAGTAAAAAAAAACGAAAGGAACCCGAAAAATGAAAAAGAACCTCTTCTTCATCTTCTTCTTTTTGTTTTTTTCCCCCTCTTCTTTTTCCGGGAGCTGTCATTCATTCCGCGGGCTCAGTCAGGCACGAAAAGAAAAAGAAACATGCTTTTCGTCGTTTTTCCGCCGAACAACCACGGGTGTATGCGAATTTTTTGAGTAATTGTCGTCAATTTCGGCGTTTTGTCCGCGAAAAAAGCTAAAAATCAATTTTTAGTCGAAGTGTCGTCAAGTCCGGTGCTTTGTACGCAATATCTTCAGTTTTCTGAAAATGGTCATATACCTTACTTTTCCTGTATCTTAAAGTGCTTCCAAAGCATATATGAGTCAAATAATAATTTTTCGAAATTGTCGTCAAATCAAGTGTTTTGTACGCAACCTTTTCGAAAATTGCTTTTTCGGCTAGTAATCTGGTAAATGACTCACATTTCTCGTAGAAAACTAAGAATTGTAAGCGAAAACCACTAAAATTCAATTTTTAGTCAAAATGTCGTCAAATCCGGTGCTTCGTACGCAACTTTTTCAATTTATGTAAGATGACGGTTTAGTTGTCCTTTTCTGTATCCAGAAACGCTGCCAAAACTTCGATGTACAAAAAATTGGAACTTTTCCAAATTGTCGTCAAATCAAGTGTTTTGTACGCAACTTTTTGAAAACTGTGTTTTTTCGCTCAAAACGTTCCGTGTGTCTATTTTTTATAGTTTGCAACAAAATAACAATCAAATGAACCGTTTTTTAATCGATTTTTCGTCCTCCTCCTCGGCATCTTTCAGAGCGTGTAAATGGTGTCTCATCAGTGTCAGAACGCGTCGAAACTCGTCGATTTGTCCCGTCATGGCGCTAATT
Organism: Caenorhabditis afra; assembly: GCA_963570955.1. Lineage (NCBI taxonomy): Eukaryota > Metazoa > Nematoda > Chromadorea > Rhabditida > Rhabditidae > Caenorhabditis > Caenorhabditis afra. The sequence goes on from OY751534.1 coordinate 7,972,325, forward strand.
TCGACGACGTGCTCGAATCGCATCGGTATTCTCGGACGCATTCCGTCGTCTCCCACACTTTCGGCCCATTTCTCGGCGCGCAACGTTTCGGCGAGTTTCTCAATGTGCTGCAAGTGCGCTCCAGTGAGAAACTTGGCTAAAGGGGGGTGTCTGGGGCTTACGGTCTTCTCGTCGGCACTCGTCAGTGTGTCGATTTTGTTGAGCACACAAATCGCGGGCTTCCGCGCCAATTTCGGATTGTAGACCTCGATTTCGCGATTCAAAAGCGCAATCGACTCGAGTGGAGTTCTGAGGGAAAAAACACTCGATTTGCAATAGAGCGCACTTACCGAAACGGGCAATCGAGCTCGTTTTTGAGCTGAAACCCGCGGCAGTCGACGACCATCACGACGACGTCGGCGTACTCGAGATGCTTCAGAAATCGATATCCTTTGCCGCGATTCGCCGACGCGCCCTCGATGATGCCGGGAAGGTCGGCGACGGACAGTGTGAAGTCGTTCTGTGGATGACCATTGTCATCATGTTTGTAGAACGCCACTTGTGGATTGACGGTGGTGAACGCGTACTCGGCGATCTTCACCGACTTCTCCGGCACCAACGCCTTCAGAAGGGTCGATTTGCCGGCGTTCGGGAAGCCGAGCAGGCCAATGTTCGGGCGCAGCTTCAGATGGACCTCGATTTCGAATTGCTCGCCTTTGGAACCTCTGGAAATCATTTTAAAACAATTTTTTGGTTCAAAAACGGTCAATTTCGGTGGATGGCCGAGTTTTTGAAAAAGTTCGGCCATCAGTAAAAAATAATGAAAATCGGAATTTTCTCGATTTTTGTTGGGATTTCAGCGGATTTTGGGTGGTTTGTGATGGATTTTCAATTTTTTTAAACAAAAACGGTCAATTTCGGTGGGTGGCCGAGTTTTTGCAGCGGTGGCCTAACTTTTGAAAAAGTTCGGCCATCTGTCGAAAATCGAAATTATCCCGATTTTTTGCTGGAATTTCAGCGGGTTTTGTGTGGTTTTTGATCGTTTTTCACTTTTTTTCGCCCAAAAACGGTCAATTTTGGTGGGTGGCCGAGTTTTTTCAGTGATGGCCTAGTTTTTGAAAAAGTTCGGCCATCTGTCGAAAATCGAAATTATCCCGATTTTTTGCTGGAATTTCAGCGGGTTTTGTGTGGTTTTTTATCGTTTTTCACTTTTTTTCGCCCAAAAACGGTCAATTTTGGTGGGTGGCCGAGTTATTACAGTGATGGCCTAGTTTTTGAAAAAGTTCGGCCATGTGTAAAAAATATCGGAAAAATCGAAATTTTCACGGTTTTTTTTCGAATTCTCCCGCGTTTTCGCTGGTTTTTCGTGCAAATCAATGAGAAAATGTGTAATTTACTTACTTATAGGCCGATTTCGCGTGCCCACCTTCTCCACCGCGCGCAATCAAATATCGATTGAACGGTTTCGCACATCTCGCGATCAACGTGTTCTTCTTCGCATCCACCACTTCAATTCCAACGGGAACTTCGAAAAACTGCAAATTATTGATTTTCGATCGATTTTCAGCCACTTTACCTTATTATTCGCACTATTCCCGACGAGCATCGTTTTCGTGGCCGATTCTCCGTTTTCAGCTCGAATCTGACGGGAAAATCATTAAAAAACGGCGGAAAACTGGGCGAAAACCCACTCGCATCTTGTTTTTCAGTCGTTTTTTGATGTCACTAAACGCGAAATCGGGTTTTGCCACAAAAAACACGTCTCCGCCGTTGCCGCCGACACCATTGTACCTGGAAATGGAAATCGGGCTCATTTTCAGCAAAACGAAGAAAAAACCTGGGCAAACCGTGTCCGCCGGAGCCGGCGCGCACGCTGAGCACATATTTGTCGGCCGTCACAATGTTCAAATCGTTTTTGATCAATTTTTGCACTTGCGCGATCGATTCGCGCGCCAATTTCGAGAGCCGCATTGTGTTGAAAAATGGGGGAAAATGTCTGCGCTCTCTCACTCTCTCGCCCGTAGCCGTAGAGCGCGTTTGCATCATTCCCTCAACTTTTTCCCCCAAATTTTAAATTTCGCCGTCAAAAATCGCTTTTTTCACTGATATTTGCATTCAGAATTAATAAAAAACAATGGAGCGAGGTGAAATTGCAACAGTAATGGCTGACGATCGTCAGCGAAATCATCCACGATCGTACGAGGAAAGAATGGAAGCAATATTTGTAGGCCTGATTTCAAGCCGTAATTTATCGATTTTCTCTCGACTTTTTTGCAGGAAGCTTTCGAGAAGGGCAAACGAACGACGGAGAGAACGCGCACTAGACGTGAACACGAAGAAAACTGCAAGGAACCGCCCGAATCACCGGAAAAAACCGGCGAAACCGAGAAAACTCGCAAAAAAGTCGATAAAGCCACTAGTTTTGTGGGTGTAGACCGGCGATTTGTGCAAAAACCGACGCGTATGGTGACAGAGGAGAGGGATTTGCGAAAAGACGAGAATCTGGACCACGGAAGCGCCGACGCCATCATTTCGGCCTGTTTTCCGACTAGGTACGGTTTAAAACACGGAAAACTTCATTAATTGATCGTCTAAAACTGCCGGAAACGCGAGAAAGAGAGAGAAAAGGGTCATTTTGTCGAGTTGTACTTGCTCATCGCCTTCGTTCCCTCGGACATTGCGTGTTTCGCCAGCTCGCCGGGCAGCACGAGCCGCACCGCCGTCTGAATGTCCTTCGAGCCCAACGTCGTGCGTTTGTCCATTTGGACGAGACGCGACGCTTCGGCGGCGATTCGTTCCATGATGTCCTCGACGAACGAATTCATTATGTTCATCGATTTCGCGCTGATCACCGTCTCCAGATTGAGCTGCAGAAAACCGAAAAAATTTAAAGGCGCATGGAATTTTCCCACGCGTGGGTCTCGCCGCGAAGTTGACTCGGAATTTTTGACTTTTTTCCACTGAAAACGTCGAAAAACCCCATGCGCCTTTAAATTTTCATTGAGATCAATTGGAAATTTTAAAGGCGCATGGAATTTTCCGTCGCGTGGGTCTCGCCGCGAAGTTACTGTTTCAGCGGTGAAAATGGGAGAAAATCGGAATTTTTGACATTTTTTCCCACTGAAAACGTCGAAAAAGATTATGCGCCTTTAAATTTCCGGCTAATTCCAATGAAAGTTTAAAGGCGCATGGAATTTTTCGACGCGTGGGTCTCGCCGTGAAGTTACTCTTTTAATGGTAAAAATGAAAAAAATCGAGGGGAAAATCGGAATCTTTGACATTTTCCCAGTGAAAACGTCGAAAAACCCATCCGCTTTTAAATTTTCAGTCGATTTGAGATGAAAATTTAAAGGCGCATGGAATTTTCCCACGCGTGGGTCTCGCCGCGAAGTTACTCTTTTAATGGTAAAAATGGGGGAAAACCTCGAAATTTTGACATTTTTACCACTGAAACCGTCGAAAAAACCCCCATGCGCCTTTAAATTTTCATTGAGATCAACTGGAAATTTTAAAGGCGCATGGACTTTTTCGACGTTTTCGCCCGCAATTTTGGCTCAAAATTGGAAAATTTTTCGTTAAAAAAGTGGACAAACCTGTTTCAAGACGCGATAAATGTAGACGGAGAAGGTGTTGGTCGAGCGACGCTTCTTCTTCTTCTCTTTTCCGACTCGACCGCCCGTCGGATCGGTTTTCGGCGTCGTCGTCGCCATCGCCGCCTTCTCGGCGTCGGATTGAGGCGCGCGCGTCATTGGTTCTTCTCGCCGAAACAGTAAGCGGAAGGAAGAAGGAAAAACTGATATTTGGGGGAAGAGAGAGAGAGAGAGTGAGAAAACGTCCGGCGCAATGACACGTGGCGAAATGTGGCGACCTTGACCTGGCCGAAAAAGGTCACGTTTTTAAGCTTGAATTTGAATTTTTTGAAAGTTCACGTGGAATTTGTACGTTTTTTTTTTTCATTTTTTCCCCTCAGTACCCGAAAATTGGGCCATTTCGGCCATAAAAACACCTTTTTCGAAAAAGTTTTCGAATTATCAGTGATATGCGAAAAAGTGAGCGCGAATCGGCAGTTTTTGAGTTTTGGTGCGGAAAACTGTGAAAAATGACCGTTTCTCGGGATTTTCGGACAAGTTACCTATGGAAAATGTAGATCTCGATGCCCTCTATTGAATGACGTTGAGTTTGTGAATTTTTATCGAGTACGAACAAAGTTAGACCCCTGAAAGTGGGCGGGCCGGGCCGACAGCGAAATCGGACCGGCCCGCCTACTTTCAGGGGTCTAACTTTGTTCGTACTCGATAAAAATTCACAAACTCAACGTCATTCATTAGAGGGCATCGAGATCTACATTTTCCATATATTATAGCCGTGATTCGTCTGTTTCAAACGCGCTCCATTGAACGCAATCCAAATTTCCGGGTGGCGGCGGCGAATTTCTTTTCTGTTTTCGCCCGTTTTTCTCGATTTTCACCCGATTTTCTTCATTTTTTCGACGAAAGCAGTTGAAATTTAGGGTTAAGGGCAGCTTATCAACATTTTCATTCAGTTTTTCCCCCAAAATATGGAGGAAATTGGGCGAAAATCGGCGAAAAACGACAAAATCTCGAAAAGAAATTCGGCCCGAGGCGAAGTACTGTCTCAGCGGAGCGCGTTTGAAACACATCGAATCACCACGGGGAGTAAAAAGGTACGTCAGTAAATACGCTCTATCTCACACCTCGACAGCTGAAACGACTGCCACCGTACCTTCCGGCCCGTTACGGGTCTCGCAGCGAGTTTTACGTTTGTCTCGTTGGAAATGAGCTGGATTTCGATTTACGGGCTAAACAAGGCGCGGTGGGCGTTCAAACGGAGCATCGTTGAAATTATTTGTTTCATTGGGCCCACATTATCAATAGAGCGTATCTACTGACGTACCTTTTTACTCCCCGTGAATCACGGCTATAGTAACCTTTTCGCTTGAAAAAGTTGGTTGAAAATTGGAATCTTTTGTTCCAGACACTCGAAAACGTATTGCCCATGGCGCGAGCGCGTCTGGCACGCGCCGCTTCAATTCCTCGACCTCGACGGGATCCAACAACGTCACCAGCGGACGGTGATCCCTGACCATCCTCCGACGCCGCCGTCCTCCTCGCGTGAAGCGTGCCGTCGCCGTCGCGAACAGGCGGAATGTCTCGAATCGCTGCACGAAACGCTGCGGCTGATTCACGGCGTCCGAACGGACGACGCGTCGCTCGAGTTCGCCTACAAACAGTGGCAACGGGCGCAGTACAACGAGTTTGACGACGACGACGACGACAGGTCGGCCAGGCCGCCGTTGCGAGTGACGGAAACGTCGCGTCTCTCGTGGATTTTTGGCGCCAAACTCGGCGATTTCGAATTTTGCGCGGTGCCGCGACAGCGCAAGAATCAAATTACCCGCCTACGGCCGGTTTTTATTGGTAAAAAAATTTTTTTGAAAATTTTGGAATTTTTTTTCAAATTTTTTTTCCAGATGGACTGAATTTCTTGAGCAATTTTCGTCCCGATCTCACGCCACCGGTAGGTTTTGAAAAATTGATGAAAATTTAAAATTTAAAAAAAAATTAATTTTTTTCGAAAAATAAAACTGTTTCAGACAAAAAATTCAAAAATTAAAAATTCAAATTTGATCGAAATTTGATTTTTTGTAAATTTAAATTAATATTAAAAAAAAAACAACTTAATAGAAAATAAATAAAAATTAAATTTCCGAAACAAATTTGAAAAAAAAAAATTTTTTTAGAGAAATTAAAAGTAAAAATGAAATAAATTTATTTTTCAAAAAATAAAACAAAATTTATTAAATTTCAATTTAAAAAAAAAACAAAATTTTAAGTAAAGACAATGAAGTTGAAAAAAATTTAAAAATATTTTTAAAAAATATTTTTAAAAATTTTAAATTTCAAATAAAAATAAAAATAAACTTAATTGATTAACATTTAAAAATCAATTTTTGAAAATTTGAAAAATAATTTTTTTTTTCGAAAAAAAAATTTTTTTCAGCACATTACTGTCAAATGTCTGCTCCAGATTGTTTTTAATTTTATACTCGAAGGCCACAAAACCTGCATTTATCTTCCCGATTTTTATTTGGAAAATACCAGCGAAAAGGTTTCTTTAAAAATATATATTTAAATTTTTAAAAAAATGTTAAAAATTTTTTTCAGGTCGACGATACGCGCGCTTTTGAATTCCTCGTCTCCCAAAAAATTATAAATTTTTCCGAAAAACGAAACCGAAAATCGTTCGAATCCGATGTTCGCGAGGCGGCTGAAAAGGCGGGAATTTAAATTTACATTTATTTTTTTAAATTTTCATTATTTTTCAGGTCAACGGAATACTGGTCACCACCGATGAATTGGAGCGAAAAAATGGCGAAAAATCGATAATCGCGTGTCCGGTAATCGATCGATACACGAAATTTGGCGATCAATTTTTGATCGCCATCGATTTTTCGGCGAATTTTGGCGAAAATTGCCAATTTCCGCGTGATTTTATCGATTCGTCGAGCTCCGAGTCGGAATTATCGGATTCCGCGCAAGAAGTGGCGAAAATTCGACACAAAAACCATCGCTCAGTAAGTGCGCTCCACTGCAAACCCCGAACTTTTTGGCGCGAAATTTGAAATTTCTCTCTCTCTTTTCCAGCACAAAACGTACTCACCGCGTGAAAATGTACAAATCGACACCGACTCACAACAATTAACCCTAAAAACGCAGGTTTTTCTGGTAAGAACCGTCTGAATTATCGATTTTTGGCTGAAATTCCCGCGTTTTCAGATTTCCGCCCTCCTACACTTTGCCGCGTTCCATTTGTTGCCGTTGCGACGAGCTCGTGTGATTCTGACGGCGATTCAACGCGATTTTCCGCAAAATTTGCCCGATTTTATGCGAAAAACGGCGATTGAAGACGTCGCGGAGGCGTTGAGAGTGCTGCGCGATGGCGAGAATTTGGATAGATGGCCGATTGTGATGAATTTTGATTAACCAATGTATATACTTATAAATGTACCTATTTTTCATTTTTCGACAATTTTTTCCGACGGTTTTCGACCCAAAAATGTTTTTTTTTTAATGTTCGCGCGTGTTTTCAGTACGACACTCCGCGCGTTCCGCCCGGTGCACTGTGTTTAGCGAAGCGCCGAAAAGCCTATTTTCCGGCGAAGAGCATCGATTTCGACGCGGAAAATGCACAAAATTCGTCGATTTTTGGATTTTTCACCCATTTTACTCGATTTTTAACCGAAAAATCATGTATTTCCATCGAAAAACCCGTCAAAATCAGGCGAAAATTGAAAAAATTCAGATTTTCCTAATTTTGATGAAATTTGACGAAATTCCATGTTTTTCAATGTTTTTTGCCTGGAATTTGGCGATAAGTGGTGTTTTTTAGTGGTTTTTCATGTTTTTTTGTGGAAAATCGCGGTCAATTGGTGATTTTTTTGTTGTTTTTCGATTCTCGTCCAATTTCCAATTCTTTTCCCCGGTTTTCAGATGCTCCGCTCACTCGTGAGCAGTGTGACGACGGGCTCTTCGGAATGGGCGGCTCGCGGAATGCTCGCCATCTCCACGGGGCCGATAACTCAGCAAAGAGGCCGTCGAAGGACGTTGACGCCGGTTCCGTGGCTTCCGCCCGTCAGAGAGCACGTGCCGAAGAGCAGTTTGGCTATTAACCGCGAGACAAGGTGAGGTTCCCCGAAAAACACCCACTTTTGACGTCTTCAAGTTGCAGACACCTTCTGGAGACGGTCATCGAGAAGGAGACGGCGACGGCGTCACGTCAGGCGCTCCAGAACGCGCACGACGCCGTCGTCTCGATCGCCGACGTGCCGGCGTCGAGCCGTCGCGTCGGCCTCGTCGTTCGCAAAATCGGCATGCTGCCGCAGTGGACGGCGACCGGTCAACGCATTCTGTGCACACTGCTCGAGGTGCCCGACAACCACGTCGTCAGTCTGACGTCGCCCGACGCGTGGTACAAGGCGTCGGTCGTCGGCAAACGGAAGGCGTTCAATCGCGCCGGTCCGATGTGGCGAGTGACGGTGGGCGCGCGCAACGGACGACCGCACGACTACACACTGGCCTACCGGAGGCAGTTTGTGAAGGCCGGCGTGCCGGTCAAGGAGAAGCTCGGCTGTTTTCTGGTCACCGAGGACGTGCTGCCGACGGCCGGATGTCCGTTGGACGCGCGACACTTTGCCGTCGGACAGTACGTCACCGCCACCGGTAAAACCATCGATTGGGGATTCCAGGTGAGGGGTCTTGCATTTCAGCCCTCATATCTTGGAAACTAGAAGAGCTAGGAGAAAAGTGTCAAATGACAAGTTGTTCCTCATCTTGTCAGCTATATTTTGTCAGTTGACGCCTTCTTCCTACCTCTTCTAGTTTCCAAGATATGAGGGCGCCGAAGTTTTTCATTGGCTTTCGCCCGTTTTTCTCGATTTTCACCCGATTTCCCTCGTTTTTTCGACTTGAAAGGGTGTAAAATGGTGATTTTCAATAAGTTTTCCCCCCACCCTCAAAAAATGGACGAAAATTGACAAAAAACGACAGAATCCACAGGCCGCCGTGATTCGTGTTGCAAACGCGCTCCATTGAAATCAGCACTTTGACTGAAGTTTTCAGCTCAATTTCCCCCAGTTCCTAATCAATTTTGGAGGTGAAAATTGACGCGAAAAACGACGCAAAGTACTGAGTGCGATGGGGCGCGTTTGAAACACGAATCGCTCTAAATAGCTCCAAAAATTTTTTTTAAACAATTCGGTTCTGCAGGGCGGCATGCACAGATGGGGAATGCGCGGACAGCCGACGCGTCGGACCACCAAATCGCATCGTCGCATCGGATCCGTCGGATCCGTCGGCGACGCTCGCATTTGGCCCGGAAAACGGATGCCCGGACACATGGGATACGAGTGGAGAACGGTTTCCGGACTTGAGGTTTGTTTGCATTTTTTGGAAAATTGGCGAAAGTTCCGGGGTTTGACCAGGGGTTTCAGTGGAAATTTTAGTGTGGAAGCATGGGAACATTGCAATTTTGTGTCCGAAATTGCGACAACGGCGAAGCTTTCAAGCACCAAAACTCGCAATTTTTGGCCAATTTCCCGTAAAACCTGTGTTAGACCGGCACCCAAAACCCCGAAATCGTAAAGGTCCCCCCTTTCGATTTTCGAAATTTCATTTAAAAATTAGATGGTTGAAAATTAGACCCCCGGCATGCCGTTCTAATACAGGTTTTACGGTAAGATTCATAAGGGGCAATGTGCTGATTTGTATTTCCGACACTCTCCCAGTGTTATCTAGACGTTTTTATCCCCCCCCCCCCAAATTCGAAATTGGAACCCCAATGACTGCTCCTTCAGATCCTACGCATCAACGTCGACAAACAGGTGATCTACGTGAAGGGAAGCGTTCCGGGAGACATTGGCGAGACGCTCCTCCTCAAAGACTGCCTTCAGGAGGAGAAACGACTTAAGGTACCTGTAGTTCCATAGTTTTTTATCTGTTTGCCGTAAGACCTGAGGTTAGAGCGACATGCCGGTCCAATTTTTGAAAATTTTTACCGCGATCGGTCTCGCAGCGAAGAGGTGTGTAGAAATTTCGCAATATCAAGCCACCAAGATGGTATAGAAAAATCGTTCAAATTTAAAAAAAAAAGACGAGAGAATTCGATGAAGAACAGCGATTTTCGGAGGGTTGTCAAATTCCAGACGAAAAAAAAAATTTTTTTTTTCGCAAATTTTTTTCCCTTTTTTTTCGGGATTTTCACCTGAAAAATGCGTACAAAAATCATAATTTGCAGTAAAAAATTCAAATTGCTGCAAATTGAGCGTTTTCGTGGCCAAAATTTGAATTTTTCGCCCATTTGGTGGGGAATTAAAAATACAATCACTTGTCAGTTTATATCGATTTTTGAAACAAAAACTGGAATTTCAAATTTTCACTGAAATTCCCGGGCCCCGGAATTTGCGAACCCTGGGTTTTCGGTGGCGATTTCGAAATTCCCCAAAAAATTTCGAAAATAAGCGTTCTCCGCTCGTAAATCTACACTGAATTTTCTCTCGTCAAATTCAGAGCGGTCCCGTTCCCACGTGGGCTCCATCGCTGGAGACGATTGCCGAAGAAGAGCCGGAGCAGCAAGAAGGAGCAGAAGACGGCGTTGGCTCGACGATGATCCCTCGCGAGCTGCTGTTCGACGAGCAATTCTCGCCGAAACTGTTCCGTTTCACGTCGCCGTCCATCGTTTTCACCGACGCCGACGCGAAAAAAGCGGCTGGCAGGGATAAGACGAAGGCGAAAATTGCGAAAGTCAAAAAATAAATTTCTCCTTTTTCCCAATTTTTCCCCGATTTTTCCTCTCAAAAATTCAAAAATACGGTTTTTTTTGCTTGTTTAGGTAGATTTTTTAGACTCTGTTTCGTTGATTTTTGATTTTTGTTTTGTAAAAAAATTGAATTTTTTTTTGGAATTTTTAATTTTTTTTTCTGGTTTTTTTTGCGGTTTCCTTTACCGCTTCTAATATTTATTGTTCAAAATTATTATTTTTATTTATTTGAAACATTTAATTTTTATTGACAGGATGGCCGAAAATGAGTCGGCGATTCAGGACGAGCAGTGCAATTTGCACGCGACGACGCCGATTAAAAGTGCTGATTTAGAGGTATTTTTTAAAATTTAAAAAATTTAAAAAATTAAAAAAATGAACAAATTTTTTTTTTCAAAAAAAAAAACAGAAAAAAAATTTTTCGATTAAAAAAATTTTTTCGAAAAAAATTCCCCCGGTATTCGAATGAATTTTTAAAAATTACTGAGCCCACCTTTTTTTGTTTCCAATAAAAATGAAAATAAAATAATTTCCGCAGTTTTCAAATTAAAAAATTGACTGAGAAAAACAATTTTTTCGATTTTTTAAAAATATATAATTCTCTCAATATTAAAATAAAATTTTTAAAAAATTAACTGAGCAAAATTAGTTTTTTTTTTTTGCAAAAAAAAAATTGAAAAGTTTGTAGGAAAAATTGTTTTTTAATTAAAAAAAAAATAACAAAAAATACTGAGCGTATTTTATTATAAATTTTAATTTTTGAAAAAAAATTTTCCCTCTAAATTTAAAATTACAATAATTCGGAATTTTAGTGAAAATTTCAAAGTGCTCATTTTATCGCTGAAATTCATCGTTTTTGTATCAAAATCGATAGAAACTGACAAATAATTGTATTTTCAAACGTTTCAACATCGAAATTCCCCGCCAAATGGGCGAAAAATTCAAATTTTGGGCACAAAAACGCTCAATTTACAGAAATATGAATTTTTTACTAAAAATTATGATTTTTGTACGCATTTTTGAGTTAAAAATCCCGAAAAAACGGGAAAAAAATTTGACAACCCTGGGGGAAAAATGGTGGAAATTGATATATTCAAGGTCAAAAAATCGGGCTCAAAACAGTCAATTTCTACCGTTTTTAGCGATTTTTGGTTTTGAAATGTATCAAATTGGATCATTTTTCACTTGCAAAAATTTGTCTATTTTTAAATTATCAAATTTTCGTCCAATTTTATTTTCTTCATTTTTTGGCTGAAAAGTTGGGCGGAAACGAACGAAAACATCAATTTTTTTTCATTTTGACTATTTTGATTTTTTGCAGCCAACAACGTCGCCGTCCTCATCATCGCCGCTCGACCGAAAAACGTCGTCAACGGCGGAGTGCGACGGCGAAGGGAATCCGCCTTCCGAAGAGATCTCGAAGGTCCACGTCGCCACCGCCTCCACGCCCTCCCCGTCCGCCTCCTCCTCCTCGTCGGCTCTCCCAACCACCACGACGACGACGACGACGACTACATTCCGACGACGTCGTTCGCCGCGCCGTCCCGAAGTGTCGGCCGCCCGTCTCCCGCTGAAGGTGCTCAACCAGATCTTCCAGTACCTTCCACTGAAAGACCTCCAATCGTCGATGCTCACGTGTCACAGTTGGAACAACGCGCTGGCGCTCGAAGATTCGGACATTTGGCACGCGTTGCTCGTGCGTTGCGTGCCCGAACCGGCGCTCGCCGATCCGTTTCTGCTCGGCGAGCTCACATCGGCGCGCAAAAAGTTGCGCGCGTGGCACTTTGCGTGGAACTCGGACGACGTGTCGAAGAACAACTACATTCGCTCCAACGGCTTCACCGTTCACCGCAATCCGGTCGCCCAGTCGACGGACGGCGTGCGCGGTAAGCGCGGCGTCTCGAGCGGCGTCCACGCGTTCGACATCACGTGGGACGGACCGTTGGGCACCGTCGCCGTCGTCGGATTCGCCACCAAGTGAGTCGATTCGCGTGTTGTTGCAAACGCGCCCCGCTGAACTCGGTACCAGGAATGTGTTTTTTTGCTTTAAATCAATTTTCCCGCATGTTACAGACATCTGATCCAAATGACTCAGTTGACAAAAAGTTGTATTTTTTGGAGCTCTACAACTTTGCTGTTGGAAACTTTTCTCGAAAAATTCTAGTTTTCGAGAAAACTTCAATTTTTTGATTTTTTTCAATAAAGTCGTTGAATTGAATTTTTCTCGAAAACTAGAATTTTTCGAAAAAAGTTTCCAACAGCAAAGTTGTAGAGCTCCAAAAAATACAACTTTTTGTCGACTGAGTCATTTGGATCAGATGTCTGTAACATGCTGAAAAATTGATTTAAAGCAAAAAAAAACCAAAAAAAGGTGCCCATCCCTGCTCAGTACTTTGCGTCGTTTTTCGTCAATTTTCACCTCCATTTTTAGGAAAAAATTGAACGAAAATAGTGAGAGCCTTAAAACCCAAATTTCCAATTTTTTTCGTCGAAAATCGAGCGAATTTCTATCGCGGCGCCTCCAAAATTGTCTAAAAACAGAGGAAATTGAACTGAAAATTTCAGTCAAAGTGCTAATCTCAATGGAGCGCGTTTCCTCAATTCCATGTGGATTTTGTCGTTTTTCGTCAAATTTCCTCAATTTTTTCGGGGAAAATTGAAATGAAAATGTTGAGGAGCTGCCTTAAAACCAAAATTTCCAACTTTTTTCCCTCGAAAAATGATGGAAATCGGGCGAAAACCGCTGAAAAATGGCTTGAGTTCAACGGGGCGCGTTTGAAATACGAATCAAACCCCCGAAATCGTAAGGGTCCCCCCTTTGGATTTTCGAAATTTCATTTTAAAATTGGAGAGTTGAAAATTAGACCCCCCGGCACACCGTTCTGATACAGTTTTTACCGTGTTTGAAAGTTTTCTTTTTATCAAAAAAAAAAAACCGGAATTTTCTGGAAAAAATACAACAGTTTTAGAATCTTTATCTTCCGAGTGAGCACCTTTTGAATAGTTTTTTTTCCCCGAAAAAAACGGGCTTTTTCCAGACACGCCGCCCTCCACTGCGTCGGCTACATTGCCCTCCTCGGCTCCGACGAGCAATCGTGGGGCTGGAATCTGGTGGACAACGTGCTGATGCACAACGGCACCCCTCTTGGCGTCTACCCGAAAATGAACAATCCGCCCAAATACGAGGTGAATATACAAGAAAACTAGCTGGAAAAATAAACAAAAAAAATTATTTTGTTGGAATTTTTGTAAGAAAAAAAGAAAATGTGGTGTTGAAAAATACAGTGAAAATCGGGAAATTTAAAAAAAAAATTTTTTCAATTTTTTGTGTTATCAAAAATTCGGAGTTTCTCATTTAAAACAGTGGGTTTTTCTCAAATTTCTCCTCGAAATTCCGTAATTATAGAAAAAATACAGAATTTTTTAAAACTTTTTTGAGTAGAAATGCGAGTTTTATAGTTAGTTGGTGAAAATCTCTAAAAATTCAACCAAAATTTATTTTTTTTTTATTTTTTTAAAAAGAGTTTTTTTGGACACTTTAAAACGATTTTTTGTCATTCATTGAATTAAAATTGCATTTGAAATTGACAATTTCTAGTTTTAAAAAAGTGGAGTTTCGTTTGATGAGCGAATTCAATTTTTTTAAAGTCTTTCTTTGTCCTAGCTTGGTTTTCTATTCAAATTCTATCAAAAATTAACAATTTCCCATTAAAGAAATCTGAATTTCCTCCATTTCCAGATGGGCGAACGCATCCGTCTCGTCATCGATTGCGACCAGCACGTCGCGTATTTCGAGCGCGGCGCCGAGTTCCTCGGCATCGCCTTCAGCCACCTGCCGCCGCTGAAACTGTTTCCGGCGGTGTGCGCGGTGTACGGAAACACGGAGGTGTCGATGGTCTACGTCGGAAGTCCCCAAATGGGCTGAATTGTGGAAATCATGGGCGCTAGACCGGCTTTCGGTTTTTTGGCCATAAAAAAATTTCTAAATAGTTTCTAAGCGTCAGTTGAGGGCTCAAATTGTAGGTATTTTGATGGGCAATTCGATAAAAAATACTAGAACTGCGTCCGATTTTTCTGCGGCCTGAAAATCGCCGAGGACCGTCGAGGCCAGGGATGGGCAACTTTTTCGGTGTTTTTTGCTTTAAATCAATTATTCCAGCATGTTACAGACATCTGATCCAAATGACTCAGTTGACAAAAAGTTGTATTTTGTGGTGCTCTACAACTTTTCTGTTGGAAACTTTTCTCGAAAAATTCTAGTTTTCGAGAAAAATTCAATTCAACGACTTTTTTCAAAAAAATCAAAAAATTGAATTTTTCTCGAAAACTAGAATTTTTCGATAAAAGTTTCCAACAGCAAAGTTGTAGAGCACCAGAAAATACAACTTTTTGTCAACTGGCTCATTCGGGTTAGATGTCTGTAACATGCTGAAAAAAATAATTTCAAGCAAAAAACACCAAAAAATGTTGCCCGTCCCTGGCCTCGACGGTCCTCGGCGATTTTCAGGCCGCAGAAAAATCGGACGCAGTTCTAGTATTTTTTATCGGATTGCCCGTCGAAATACCTACATTTTGAGCCCTCAACTGACGCTTAGAAACTATTTTGAAATTTTTTATAATCAAAAAATCTCAACTAAATAACTGACTATTGACTTTTTTTTTGAAAATGTATTTTAAAAACCGCACCCCCTTAGCTATATATCTAATAATAATAATTGCCAAATAATAACTACCGTATTTACTCTAATATAACGGAACCCAAAAACCCAAAATCGTAAGGGTCCCCCCCCCCCCATGTGGATTTTTCGAAATTTTTAATTTTTTTTCTCAAGAAAGTTATAATAGAGTAAAAAATACGGTATTTCCAATTCTAATTGCATTGCTTTTCCTTTCCCCCCTGCCCGAAAAAAAATTTTTTTTTCGATGGAATTTCGCCGAAATTGCGTATATTTTCGAACGCCCCCCAGGGTGTGCGGTGGAGCGCACTTGCTGACCGCCTTCCCCGCCGCCGCCATTCAAATTTTCCCGCCTCCTCGCCCCTCGATTCTCATGTAATTAACCGCATTTGTCGCCCCTTTCCCTCCTCATCGCATCGATCTTTTTGTCTCTATTTTTTTTTCCAATTTTCATATTGATCTCTCTCGCGAAAATTGCCCAAAAAATTTGTTTTCTAGTCGCAATAAAGCTTTTTTTTGCTTCTCCCCCCCCCCCTTTTCCCCGATTTTCACGGTTTTTTGACCGTTTTCATATCGATTTTCCGGTTTTTTTTGGTTTGATTTTCATGTTAATCGATTTTTTCAATGGTTGCAGAGCAAATCAAGTGATTTTGTCATCACGGGAAAATGTACGAAGAGGACGAGGAAATGGCTCAACAGCCGGACGGCGACGAGTATTACGACGACTCGGAGGACATCACCGCCGAACAGTGGCAGGAGGCGTGTTGGGTCGTCATCTCGGCGTATTTCGACGAAAAAGTGAGTGGGAATGGAGAAAATGATGCGAAAAATTGAGTTTTGCACCGGAAAATGTGGAAAATGGCCGAAAAAACATGGATTGAATTTTTGCAAATTTATTGAAAAAAATTTAAATTTAAAAAAAAAACCTTTTATTTTTGAATTTTGAAGAAATGAGGTCTTTCAAAAATAATTTATAAAATTGCGAAAGTTTTGAGTTTTGCTCTGGAAAAGGTGGAAAATTTGGATTGGAATTGGAAAAAAAAATGGCGGAAAAAACATAGATTGCACCGAAATTTCCAGGAAAAGAATTGGAATTTTTGAATATTTATTGAAAAAAAATTTATGAAAAAAATACGATTTTTAAAATTCAAAAATAATTTTTTTTTCAATTTTTGTTTTTATTTTTAAAATTTTTTTTTCTAAAAATTACAAACTATAATCAAAAAAAAAATTTTTTTTCAATTTTTTTCGCTTCTGAAAAAAAAATATTTTCATTTTTTCGCCTATAAATTGTTTTTTAAAAAATGCGCAAAAAGTCATAAAATGCAATTTATCGACGAAAAAAATTATTTAAAAAAAAAAAAACGATTATATTGAAATTCGAAAAAAATTTTTTTTCCAAAAATATTTAATTAAAAAAAACAATTTCAATGAATATACTAATTTTTAAAAAAGTTTAAAAAAAAACAAATTTCGATACTTGCAAATTTTTTTGAAATTAAAATTTAAAAAAAAACCTCAAAAATCTCAAAAAAAATTTTTCTCCAAAGTTTTAATAAAGTTAAAAAATAAACAAATGTCAAATCTTTTAAATATCAAATTTTTATAAAATTGCAAAAATATCAACAAAAAATTTTTTTTTAATCAAAATTTTAATAATTTTTTCAAAAAATATGAGCAAAATATGAACCATCTTTAAATCTTTTTTGCCCGTTAAAAAAAATACATTTTTGAAAAATTTTCCCCGCTTTTCAGGGTTTGGTGCGTCAACAGCTCGACTCGTTCGACGAGTTTGTCCAAATGAACGTGCAACGAATCGTCGAAGACTCGCCGCCCGTCGAGCTGCAATCGGAGAATCAGCATCTTGGCGCGGATCTCGAGAATCCCGCAAAGTTCTCGCTGAAATTCAACCAAATCTATCTGTCGAAACCGACGCACTGGGAGAAGGACGGCGCGCCGATGCCGATGATGCCGAACGAGGCGCGTCTCCGCAATCTGACCTACTCGTCGCCGCTCTACGTCGACATCACGAAGACTGTCACGCGTGACGATCACGTCAACGAGAAGTTGTACGAGAAGGTGTTCGTCGGCAAAGTGCCGGTGATGTTGCGCTCGTCGTACTGTATGCTGTCGAACATGACGGATCGCGATCTGACGGAGCTCAACGAGTGCCCGCTCGATCCGGGCGGCTATTTTGTGATCAACGGCTCGGAGAAGGTGCTGATCGCGCAGGAGAAGATGGCGACGAACACCGTCTACGTGTTCTCGATGAAGGACGGCAAGTTCGCGTTCAAGACCGAGTGCCGCTCGTGTCTCGAGAACTCGTCACGTCCCACCTCGACGATGTGGGTGAATATGCTGGCGCGCGGCGGTGGTGGCGGTAAGAAGACGGCGATGGGACAGCGCATCGTCGCCGTCCTACCGTACATCAAACAAGAGATCCCGGTGATGATCGTCTTCCGCGCCCTCGGTTTCGTGTCCGATCGCGACATTCTCGGCCACATCATCTACGATTTCGACGATCCGGAAATGATGGAGATGGTGAAACCGTCGCTCGACGAGGCGTTCGTCATTCAGGAGCAAAATGTGGCGCTCAACTTTATCGGCGCGCGCGGCGCGAAACCCGGTGTGACGAGAGAGCAGCGGATCAAGTACGCGCGCGAGATTCTGCAGAAGGAGCTGCTGCCGCACGTCGGCGTCTCCGAGCACTGTGAGACGAAGAAGGCGGTGAGTTGTTTGTTAAATTGGCTGAAATTGGCTGAAATTCGCCAAAGAGCCGTTGAAAATGGCTTGTTTCAATCAGAGTTGCGATTTTTGGGGTTTGGTTTGTCTAGCGAGTTTTTCGCTGAAATTCTCCCCCCACAGTCATCGAAATCAACCTGTTTCAAAGAAATATGTGGCTTATCTGGCTGATCAACGGGCTTTTGGCTCTAATGTGCTGAAATCATCTGAAATTCGTCAGAGAGCCGTTGAAATTTCCCTGTTTCAATGGAAGTTGTGATTATTCGGTTCGGCAGACGGGTTTTTGGCTGGATTTTGCTGGAATCAGTTGAAATGTACCTAGGGCCGTTGAAATTGACCTGTTTCAATGAAATTTGCGAATTTTCGGTCTGGACAGCACGCTGAAATTTGCGGCCCGGCCCGTCGACTTGTGATTTTAACATCACATTGAAAAGTGAACGGGAGTTTATCAGTTTTTGCTGAGTTTCGTGGTTTGGGCTCTTCAAAGGGCAGAGAAACACTTCCTTGAGGAACAGTACTGGCCAAGCTCATTTTTTCGTGATGCACCCAACTGAAAAGTTGTAGAGCACAAAAAGAGCTGCAACTTTGTTGTTGGCAACTTTTTGATAGCTTTCTCGGTTCTCGAGATTCTGTACTTTTCACCAATGTATCCTCCCCACCCTCGAATTGCAGTTCTTCATCGGCTACATGGTGCACCGTCTGCTGCTGGCCGCACTGGGACGTCGCGAGCTCGACGATCGCGATCACATCGGAAACAAGCGACTCGATCTGGCGGGACCGCTGCTCGCGTTCCTCTTCCGCGCCCTGTTCCGAAATCTGCTCAAAGAGATGCGAATGACGGCCCAGAAGTACATCAACAAGAACGACGACTTCGCGCTCGACGTGTGTGTGAAGACGTCGACGATCACGCGCGGACTCGCCTACTCGCTCGCCACCGGCAATTGGGGCGACCAGAAGAAGGCGCATCAGTCGAGAGCCGGCGTCTCGCAGGTTTGTTGCTTTTTTCTTTTATTTTTTATAATTTTATAAAATTTGGAAAAAATATGAAGATCGAACAAAATGATTATTAATTTGAAAATTTGAAACCAAAAATAATTTTTTTAAAAAATTTTTCAAACAAAAAATTTAAAAATATAAATGATCGAAAAAAAATGATTATTAATTTGAAAATTAGAAAATTTAATATTTGAAACCAAAAATAATTTTTTTGAAATTTTATTTTTCAAAAAAAAATTTAAAATTACCTAGAAACTGAAATATTTTTCAGCTGAACTCTTCAGAAAAAAATCTTTTTTAATTTAAAACAATTTCCCGAATTTCTTAATTAAAAAAAAATAATTAAAAACTCATTTTAAAAAATATCTAGATTTTTTCCCCTAAATTTTGAGAACCGAAAAAATTCAAATTACCGTAAAAGGAAAATTTTTATTAATGAAAAAATTTTTTTCAATTTTTTAGCTAAAAAATTTAAGGGCTGGAAAAAAATTCCAAATTTTTTTCAATTCTTCCTGGAAACTGAATAATTTTTTTTAAATCCCAATTTTTAGCCAAAAATTCTATAGTCTGTTTAAAAAATTCCCAAATTTCCAAAAAATAAATTCATATATTTTTTAAATTTTCTTTCAAAAAATATTTTTCCTGAAAACTGAATGATTTTTTGCCCAATTTTCAGCCAAAAACATCCATTTTTTTTCAGCCAAAAAAAAAATTTCCAAAAAAAAACCCGCCAATTTGCAGGTGCTGAACCGTCTGACCTACACGGCCACACTGTCGCACTTGCGTCGCGCGAACTCGCCGATCGGAAGAGAGGGAAAACTGGCGAAACCGCGTCAGTTGCACAACACCCAGTGGGGAATGGTGTGTCCGGCGGAGACGCCCGAAGGACAGGCGGTCGGTCTCGTCAAAAATCTCGCGCTGATGGCCTACATCTCGGTCGGATCGCTGCCCGAGCCGATTCTCGAGTTTCTCGAAGAGTGGTCAATGGAGAACCTGGAAGAGGTCTCGCCCTCCGCCATCGCCGACTCGACGAAAATCTTTGTGAACGGCGCGTGGGTGGGAGTGCATCGCGAGCCGGATCAGTTGATGAACACACTCAAAAAACTCCGTCGCCAGATGGACATCATCGTGTCGGAGGTGTCGATGGTGCGTGACATTCGTGACCGCGAGATTCGCATCTACACGGACGCCGGACGCGTCTGTCGGCCGCTGCTGATTGTCGAGGACAAGAAGTTGGCGCTCAAAAAGTCGCACATCAATCAGTTGAAGGTGAGACAGATTTTCTCTATTATTATGGAAAATGTAGATCTCGACGCCCGCTACAAAATTGTGTTGAATTTTCAAATTTTTATCAAGTATGAACAAAGTTAGAGACCAAAATGTTGCCGGCCCGACATGGACCCACTTTTTGCCTTCAATTTTGTGTGTTTTTAAAACTCATTCAGCGGTGTCGAAAAATTGAAAAAATTGAAAAAAATTGGGGGCGTGGCTTAATTTTTTGACGCCGAAACCGTAACCCCGCTGCGAGACCAGCGTCGTAAAAGTCTGTGCGCCTTTAATTTTTCACTATTTTTAATGGTTTTTTTTTCTCGATTTTGACCATTTTGAGTTGTTTTATTGCCCGAAACAGGAAAAATAGAGACAGTTCAAAATAAAACGCCACCCGAATTTTTTTCATTTTTTCATTTTTTCCGATTTCTCGACACCGCTTAATAGCTTAAAACAACAAAAAAAACACTAGAAAAAACGAGAAATTAACGCTGAATATCTCCCTTGTTTCTTCGTATTTTCGATCAAGTAAACTGTGGAATATGAAGATCTAGGCGCCCTTTACAAAATGGAAATGATGTTGATTTTTCCAAATTTTTATAAAGTACCAACAAAGTTTGGCTACTTTTGGGCTTCTAACTTTGTTTGTACTTTATAAAAAGTTTGAAAACTCAACGTCATTTTCATTTTGTAGAGGGCGTCGAGATCTACACTTTCTATAGATTACTTGCCCGGAAATTCCGAGAAACAAGTGACATGTCACACGGGACAAGTCTGACCCGAAAACAACCCTGCAAATCCACCCTTTTGCACAGGACGTGGACGAGGCGAACAAGTTCACGTGGTCGGATCTCGTCGGCGGCGGCGTCGTCGAGCTGATCGACGCGATGGAGGAGGAGACGTCGATGATTGCGATGATGCCGGAAGAGTTGCGCGGCGGCGGCTACTGTGACACGTACACGCATTGCGAAATTCATCCGGCGATGATTCTCGGCGTGTGCGCCTCGATCATTCCGTTTCCCGATCACAATCAGTCGCCGCGTAACACCTATCAAGTGAGTCACGTGACTGAAAGAGTGGGCGGGGCTTAGAGGGGGTTTCGGGTTGGCCACATGCAAAAATTCGATTCAAAGCTTCAAAAAGACCCCAGAACTACAGTAACCCATTTTCACCTATTGTAGAGCACCAGACGGCGTCTGCTTGCTCGCCGAGCATTGGAAATGGGTTACTGTAGTTTTGGGGTCTCACCACGCCAATTCGCATGAAAAACGATCGAAAATTGACCATTCCTGCTCTTGCTCCATTTGGGCTCCCCGAGCCATGCCTGACTGCCCAACTTTTTCAGAGTGCTATGGGAAAACAAGCAATGGGCGTCTACACGACGAACTTCCACGTCCGAATGGACACACTGGCGCACGTGCTCTACTATCCGCAAAAGCCGCTGGTGACGACGCGTTCGATGGAATACCTTCGGTTCAACGAGCTGCCCGCCGGCATCAACGCGATCGTCGCGATCCTCTCCTACTCGGGCTACAACCAGGAGGACTCGGTCATCATGAACAACTCGGCGATCGATCGCGGACTGTTCCGCTCCGTCTTCTATCGCTCCTACCGTGACAACGAGGCGAACCTCGACAACGCGAACGAGGAGCTCATCGAGAAGCCGACGCGTGACAAGTGCTCGGGAATGCGACACTCGTTGTACGATAAGCTCGACGAGGACGGCATCATTTCGCCGGGCATGCGCGTCTCCGGCGACGATGTGATCATCGGTAAGACGGTCGCGCTGCCCGAGATTGACGACGATCTCGATGCGACCGGAAAGAAGTATCCGAAGCGTGACGCGTCGACGTTCCTGCGCAGCTCCGAGACGGGCATCGTCGATCAGGTGATGTTGTCGTTGAACTCGGACGGCAACAAGTTTGTGAAGATCCGAATGCGATCGGTGCGTCTGCCGCAAATCGGCGACAAATTCGCGTCGCGACACGGCCAAAAGGGAACGATGGGCATCATGTACCGGCAGGAGGACATGCCGTTCACCGCCGAAGGTCTCACACCCGACATCATCATCAATCCGCACGCCGTTCCGTCGCGTATGACGATCGGCCATCTCATCGAGTGCCTCCAAGGCAAACTGTCGGCGAACAAGGGCGAAATCGGCGACGCCACACCGTTCAACGACACGGTCAACGTGCAAAAGATCTCGGGCCTCCTGTGCGAGTACGGCTACCATTTGCGCGGCAACGAGGTGATGTACAACGGACACACCGGCTCGAAACTCACCACACAAATCTTCTTCGGACCGACCTACTATCAGCGACTCAAACACATGGTCGACGATAAGATTCACTCGCGCGCGCGCGGTCCGATTCAGGTGAGCGGAATCGAGTTTTTTTCGCGGAAAAGTTTCCAAGAATCTAGTGGGAGGACCCCCTTTACTATTTGCTTTTTAGATGCCGCACTAGCAAAATGATAGTTTTCATAACCAAACCCCCCCCCCCCAGAAATAGGGTTAGACGGCCCGATTTGAAGCATTTTAGACCAAAAACTACTGAAAGCGGCGGAAATGCAATGTTTTGAGCCCGAATTTACGATTTGCACTGAACTTTGGGTCTAGGAAAGCTTTGTGTAGATTTACGAGCTGAGACACTGTGATCCCCCACGTAAATCTACCCCAGAAATGGCTCGCCGCCGTCCCTTTCGATAAACTCGATTAAAACACTGAAAAAACTGAAAAGTGATAGCCATGACCCCGGCGGAAGTCCAAAAAAAAGCTAGAACACAAAAATGGCTCCTCGCTGCCGTCGCGAACTTACCATAAAACCTGTATTATTAAAGCGGCACCCAAAACCCCGAAATCGTAAGGGTCCCCCCCTGTGGATTTTCGAAATTTCATTTTAAGATTAGCGGGTTGAAAGTTAGACTCCGGCATGCCGCTCTCTAATACAGGTTTTACGGAAATTTTTCGGGAAAAGTTTCCAAGAATCGAGTGGGAGACTCCCCCCCCCCCCCCCCCCCCCCCCCTTTACGATTCGCTTTTTAGGTGCCGTTATACAGTAATAGAGTGAAAAAGTACTCATGATGAGAGTTTTGGGAGGTTTGAACCATACTTACTAAATGGTAGTTTTCACAAACAAAAGCCCACTAGAAATAGGGCACGACGGCCCGATCTGAAGCATTTTAGACGAAAAACTACTGAAAACGAGGAAATTCACTGTTTTGAGTCGGAATTTACGATTTGCACTGATCTTTTGGGGTTTAGGAAAGGTTTGTGTAGATTTACGAGCTGCGACACTGTAATCCCCCACGTAAATCTACCCCCCAAAATGGCTCGCCGCCGTCCCTTTCGATAAACTCGATTAAAACACTGAAAAAACAGAAGTGATAGCCAAGAACACTTTAGGGGTCCGGGAACCGCGAGAAACTGCGATGAAGAAAGAAACCCCCGTTTTGGTGTAGATTTACGAGCTCTATAACACAAAAATGGCTCCTCTCGCGGCCTCCAAATTTGCGCGTTTTCTAGACCCTTTCGAAAAAAAACTTGGTTGAAAAGCTGAAAACACGGGGAAAGTGATAGGCAAGAAGAAATTACTCTGCTTAGGCTCGGAATGGCCCTGTGGACCTCATTAGGGGCCCTGAAACCGCGATAAAGAGAGAAAACTCCCGTTTTGGTGTAGATTTACGAGCTCTATAACACAAAAATGGCTCCTCCTCGCGGCCGCCGAACTTGTATCAGACCGGCACCTCTAATAGAGCGACCCCCAAACCCTCAAAATCGTAAGGGCCCCCTGTGGATTTTCGAAATTTCATTCTAAAATTAGAGGGTCCAAAATTAGACCCCCCCCCCCCCCGGCATGCCGTTCTCTAGTACAGGTTTTACGATAGTTTTCAAAAGGCTCCCCCCCCCCCCCTCAAAATGCGCAACCGTTCGTTTTGCAGATGATGAACCGGCAGCCGATGGAGGGACGTGCGCGTGACGGAGGCCTCCGATTCGGTGAAATGGAGCGCGATTGTCAAATCTCGCACGGCGCCACACAGTTCCTTCGCGAACGCCTCTTCGAGGTGTCCGATCCGTACCACGTGTACGTGTGCAACAACTGCGGTCTCATCGTCGTCGCCAACCTGCGGACGAACAGTTTTGAGTGCAAGGTGGGAGCGGGGAAAAAAATAAATTCAAAATGGCCCCGGGTAAAAAAATGCATTGAAATGAGCGTTGTAAAATTGTGGAGAGCGTACTGAGCTCGTCATTTTAAGACCCATATCGGCGCCAAACTTTAGATAATTAATTCTGAAATTATACCCATTTTTCCCGAAAAAAAAATTTTTCTAGCCCATTCCTGGTTTGGGCGGAATTTAGATTTAAAAAAAAAACATGGAATTTTAATTCTGTGCTCAAACACTTAAGCACTTTGAAATAAGCGGAATTTTTCGAATTTTTTGCATTGTTTTGTCGACTGGATTACGGTAGCACTCGTTTCGCGTGTGTCGATCGGCGTTTCGTGGCGCGAACCAATTGTTTTCTAGATTTTTCGAAAATTCAAAAAAATTTTTCCAAATTGATTTTTTTTTCGAATTACGCACACTTTGTTTCTACAAATGTGCATATTCGGAAATTAAAAAAAAAAGTTTTTTTTTAAATTTTTTTCAGAAATTTTGGCAAAATAATATTTTAGAAATTAATTTTTTCGTTCAAATATTTCAATTTTCACTTTTTCAAAAAAGTTGTCAAAAAAAAAAATGTTTTCCTAATTTTTTTGAAATTTTTTTTCTTTCAAAAAAATTCACCAAGCCAATTTAACATATTTTCAAAAAATTAATTTTTTGTTCAAAACTGTTCAATTTAATAATATTTTGAAAAAATACAATTTTTGCAGCCATATTTAGAAAAAGAAAACATTTATTTTCGAATTAAATTTTTTTTTTTTTTTGAATTTTTTTTTGCTAGCCGTCACATCAAAAAATGGTTAAAATACATTTTTCCCAATCAATTTTTCATTTTTGTTTCCAGGCATGCCGCAACAAGACGCAAGTGTCGGCCGTCCGCATACCGTACGCGTGCAAACTGCTCTTCCAGGAGCTCATGTCGATGTCGATTGCTCCGCGGCTCATGGTGAAACCGCAGCCGCCGCGACGGGCGCACCACGCCAAACACACTGCGTCCGACGCCTAAAAAATTCATTTTTTTTTCTAATTTTCCTCCCACAATCTCCTCATAATTTTTGCTCTTTTTCGGTGAAAAAATTGAAATTTTTTTCCAATTTTTTCCCCTCCTCCTTCTCCTCCAAAACGGATTTTCTCCGGTCGCGTTCTGCTCTCTCTCTTGGTCTCCTTATTTTGTTTTTATTATTATTATTTCAATTTAATTTTTTTCTGCGCATTTTTATCTTCAATTTTCCAATTTTTCCACCTTCCCCCCCCCCTTTCCACACACAATTTATCCAAATTCAATTCAATTGAAAAATGCAATTTTTATTATTAATTTAAATTATTTTCGTTTTTTTCCACCCCCAACCCCATCTACACACACATACCAAACCATTGTTGTTGAATAAGAAAAAAAATTTTTTTTTCCTCCGAATTTATTTTTTTTTTAAATTTATTTCTATTCATTTTCACGGTTTTTTTTCAAATACCGATTTTTAAATATCTCCATTTTTTTTCTAAATTTAATTTTTAAATTTTTTTTAAAATCCAATTTTTTGCAGAAAAAATACTACAAACTACGGGAAAAAATCGTCAAAAAAATTTTTTTGATTTTTTTGAGAATTCAACAATATTCGACAAAATTTTTTTCAATTTTTGAATGATGGACGCACGCGCCTCGCCGGCCACACAGGCTCAACAAATCGCCGTTCCGTCGTCGGCGAATTTGGAGATCAATCAGTAAGTTTGACGAGAAAAACCAGGAAAATGAGCGAAAACCGGGTTTTTCTGGCGCCAAAATCACGTTTTTTGGTCAATTTTTCGCCCGTGGCCTAGAAATTTCCTAGGCCACGCCCTCCTCCCCCCTCCTTTAGAACGAGCGAAAACCGCGTTTTTTTGGCGCCAAAATCACGTTTTTTGGTCAATTTTTCGCCCGTGGCCTAGAAATTTCCTAGGCCAGTTCCGAATACCGTCGGATTACATTTGCAGGGACGAGATCATGCAATGGATCATCGATTTGCGCGATCCGTCGAAACGCGAGGCGGCGCTGCTCGAGCTGAGCAAGAAGCGTGACAGTGTGCCCGATTTGCCGTTGTGGCTGTGGCACTCGTTCGGCACCATTTCCGCTCTTCTGCAGGAGGTGTGTTTGTTTGTTTGTTAGTAGTCGCCCCCCCCCCCCCTTTAGGGCATGGCCGAACTTTCCCAGCCAGTTCACGAGATGGCCTAGCTTTTCCTCTTCCTCAGCTTACCAAGCCGGGCTCTGAGATGGCCTATCTTTCTCTGTTGCTCGTCTTGAAACCTTGGTCATGAGATGGCCTAGCTTTTCCTCTTCCACAGCCCACCAACTGGTTCCTAGATGGCCTAGCTTTCCCTCTTTCCAACTTCTCAACTTTTTTCCAAAAATGGCCTAGTTTTCCTCTTCCCCGCCTCCCTCGCAGTTTCCAGGTCTTATTGGACCATCTTGGAATCTAGGCCATCTCGGAATCCAAGATGGCCTAGTTTTCCCCCTTCCCCGGCTCCCTGACAGCCTCAAAGATGGCCTTGCTTTTCCTAGTCCCCCCACTTCTCAACTGCTTCCTAGATGGCCTAGCTTTTCTTCTTCCACCGCCTATCAACCTTGGCTCTTAGATGGCCTAACTATTTCTCTTCCCCGCTTCTCAACTATGTGGTTCCCCGATGGTGGCCTAGGCATTTTCCTTTTCCTGACCTAAACATCCCCCTTCCAGGTGGTCGCCATCTACCCGGCCATCATGCCGGCCAACCTCACCGCCACCCAATCGAATCGCGTCTGCAACGCGCTCGCCCTCATGCAATGTGTCGCGTCGCACCGTGACACACGCGGTCCGTTCCTGCAGGCGCACATTCCGCTCTACCTCTACCCGTTTCTGCACACCACCAAAGTGTCGCGCTCGTTCGAATACCTGCGGCTGACGTCGCTCGGCGTCATCGGCGCGCTCGTCAAAACCGAGGACAAGGAGCAGCTGCTCGTCGTCATCAACTTTCTCCTCTCGACGGAAATCATTCCGCTGTGCCTGCGCATCATGGAGCAGGGCACCGAACTCTCGAAGACCGTCGCCACGTTCATTCTCCAGAAGATTCTGCTCGACGACACCGGCCTCCTCTACATTTGTCAGACGTACGAGCGCTTCAGCCACGTCGCCATGATTCTCGGCAAAATGGTGTTGAAGTTGATTCGCGAACCGTCGTCACGCCTTCTGAAGCACGTCGTCAGATGTTACAGCCGTCTCAGCGACAATCCGACGTGCGTTTTGTTGCGCCCCCCCCCCCCTTTAGGGAGCTCACGTCTCCAATTACAGGATGATGTTCAATCTCACACTCGACAATCGCCTTCAACAACAGGCGGGAGCCGGTGGAGCCGCTGTCGCCGCCGCAGCCGCAGTCGCTGCGGCGGCCGCCGGAGCTGCTGCTGGAGGAGCCGCTGGTGGAGCCCAAGGGGGCGGAGCCTCGGCGGCGGCGGTGACGGGCGGTCCCGGCAAGACGGTTTCGGTGCGCGCGCAACAGGCGCTCAAACAGTGTCTGCCGGATCAGCTCAAAGATTTGACGTTCAAATCGCTGCTCAAAGAGGATCCGAGCACGTTGAACTGGCTCCGACAGCTGCTCACCAATCTTGGTGGGTCTCCCTCTCTCTCTCTCTCGCCATTTTTTTATAGTTGTCAAAAAATGCAAAAAATTGCGAATTTTTTCGCATTTTTCTACCACTGCGACAGTAACCTCGTGGTGAGACCCGTCGCGTCGTCAAATTCCATGCGCCTTTAAATTTTTAATGGAAACGGCTGGCAATTTAAAGGCGCATAGACCTTTTCGACTTTTGGGTCTCGTCGCGAAGTTACTGTCGCAGTGGTAAAAAAATGCGAAAAATTGCGATTTTTTGCATTTTTTGACATTTTTCTACCACTGCGACAGTAACCTCGTGGCGAGACCCACACGTCGAAAAAGTCCATGCGCCTTTTAATTTTCATTAAAATTTTCATTGGAAACGACTGGAAATTTAAAGGCGCATGGACTATTCCGACGTTTGGGTCTCGTCGCGAAGTTACTGTCGCAGTGGTAAAAAATGCGAAAAACTCGCAATTTTTTGCATTTTTCGACATTTTTCGACGTTACGCTGAACAGGCCACCCTTTTTAATTCAATTTGAAATTCAACTGACAAAATTGAAAAGAGGGTCTCGCAGCGAAAATTTGGAAAATTTCGCAATATTTTTTTAAAATTAAATTTAATTTTTTTCCAGAAATTGACGGAGCCATTCTTCACGATGAGGAACTTTCGGCGTCGTTGCAAAAATGAAAAAAAAAATTGAAAATTGGCGCGAATTTTTGAAAAATTCGAAAAAAAATTTTTTTTTTTTGGAATTTTTTTGAAATTTTCCCGCCCATTTTTCAAACTGAATCTACCTCTCCGCCTCTCTTTTTCTTATTTTTCCCCCAATTTTTCGCTATTTTTGTGTATATTTTCTCCATGCAATTATACATTCAACCTACATGCATATTTGCGCGGCACCTTCTCTTATTATTACGATTTTCATTATTATATTCCAATTTTTTATTATTTTTCTTGGCATTAGTCACCTAGTTTTTAGCGATCATTGAAAAAAAACATGGGTAAATTTTTTGGAAAAAATTGAAAAAAAATTTTTTTTTTTTTTTGGAATTTTTTTGTAAACTATCCTCTATCAATATGCACAAAAACGCCAAAGACGTCGGTTTTCGACGGCGAAAAAATTGAATTTTTTTCAATTTTTTTGGCGTTTTTTCTCCTCTCTCCCCTGAATCTCTGCCTTTTCTCTTTTCCCCCCTCTACCTTTGAATTCAAATTTCGCGCCTTATTTTTTTCGCAAAAAATTTGGAATTCGTTCCTCGTTTTTTGCGTCCCCCCTCCAGATTCAACTTTTACGGAATAAATCATTGTGTTCGGTTAAATAATTGTTTTTTTTTTTCATTTTTCAAAATGAGTTCTGCGCCTTTAAATGTGCTACAGTAATCCGCGGATTGCGGACTTGGCATTTGAAATGACGACATTTACTTGTTTTTCCTCCAATTTTTGTTGTTTTTTTTCTCGATTTTTCTTCGGTTTTCTTGATTTTTGGCCCATTTTCACTTCTTTTTCACTTTATTATCGCATTTTTCAATCAATTTCCCGTAGTATTTACGAGAAAAAGTGAGGAAAATTGAGTTTTCCAATTTTGCAGGTGCGACCCGACGGACGGCCCCGGAAAAAGCAATGACACAGCATCGACGCGGGATTTTCGCCGATTCGCGTTAGTCTTCGCACTTTTCGGCGGCTGAAATTGGCTGGAAGTGGCTGAAAGTGGCGGAAAATGGAAATTGCGTCATTTCCGGGTCAAATCGCTGAAATCCCCCGTTTTTCGTGGATTTTCGCTGAATTGCGGATTAAAATTGCAATTTCCTCGTCATCTTTTCGATTTTGTTCCCTTTTCTTCGTTTATTCTTAACGCGGAGCTCAAAAAAGCAGAGAAAAGCGAAATTCAAAGCGAAAAATGAAAAATTGCTCTTTTCTCAATTTCCGCCCGGAAATTGCCTTTTCCCCGCTTTTTTCCGTTCAATTTCGCTGTTTTTTTTCCCTATTTTTCAACAAAAACCGGAAAAATTGCAATTTTTCAGCGAAAAACTCATTTTTTCGAAAATTGCGCGTCAAATATAATGCATTACAGTAACCCGCTGTATTTTTTTTGAATTTCAATTTTTTTCAGCGAAAAAAACGGGAAAAATGGAAAAAAAACAGAGCAATTCCCAAGTTTTACTGAATTTTTAATGAGTTTAGCGGAGAAAATTAAAAAAGGAGAGCAAAAAATTCGCAATTTTTCCCCTGTTTTCTGCAAAGAAACCCCTCAAGAAGCCCGCACCAAGAAGGGCGAAAAAGCGATAAAAATCTCGAATTTCTCGGCAGAAATTGATGAATATTAATAGAATTCAGATTTTATGCGCATATCTCCTCCAAAAAATCTGAGAAAAAGCGCAAAAACGCGGAAGGAGGCGTCGATGTGTAATTCGCATTAATAAACCAAAAAAAAAAAATTTTTTAAGGGGAAAAAGTGCGCAAAATGCTGAATTCCGCACGTTTTCTGCCCATTTTCACCCATTTTTCCATTTTTTTCAAATTC
Organism: Caenorhabditis afra; assembly: GCA_963570955.1. NCBI lineage: Eukaryota > Metazoa > Nematoda > Chromadorea > Rhabditida > Rhabditidae > Caenorhabditis > Caenorhabditis afra. Next base: position 8,002,606 of record OY751534.1, read on the forward strand.
AGAAGCGTCTAACGTCAAAAAACTCGCAGTGATGGCGAACACGGTGGCGTTCGAATTCAACAAGGCCACTCTTAAATTAAGGTGCATTTTTTCCCCTAAATTTAAAAAAATTTATGAAAATTCAGACGAAGCCTTCATATATCGCCACGTGGCTCGCCGGAAGTGGTGAGAAAATCGACGGAATGCACCATTTTCGACGAATCGCCGATAAGCACGCAGAGGTCGGTTTTGGGGTGGCCTAGAAATTTCCTCGCCCCCCCCCCCCCCCTTTAATATCTGGTTTTTTTTCGCAATTTTTTTGTCCGTTTTTTCGGGATTTTTAACTGAAAATGCGTGCAAAAATCATAATTTGAACTAAAAAATTCATATTGCTGCAAATTGAGCGTTTTCGTGGCCAAAATTTGAATTTTTCGCCCATTTGGCGGGGAATTTCGATGGTGAAACGTCGCAAAATACAATTATTTGTCAGTTTCTATCGATTTTTGATACAAAAACTGGAATTTTAAATTTTCACTAAAATTCCCGGGCCCCGGAATTTGACAACCATGGATTTTCGGTGGCGATTTCGAAATTCCCCAAAAAATTTCAAAAAAAAAAGCGTTCCGCTCGTAAATCTACACTGAATCTACTCATCAATTCAGAGCGGTCCCGTTCCTGAAAAAAAATAGTCTCTATTTTCTATGTGGGCAAAAAAAACGACTCGAAATGGTCAAAAAAGAAAGAAAAAGCGTTGAACATTTAAAGGCGCATGGAGATTTACAACGCGGGTCTCGCCGCGCGGTTACGGTTTCGGCGCCAAACAATTATGCCGCGCCCCCCAATTTTTCGACGTCCGAACTGACGCCGATTCCAGCACATCTCGACGTCATCACGATCATCGTCAACGTCGTCAACTGTGCGCCGAGCTCTCCTCCTTTGCCCTCTATCCGCTGTTCGGCGCTCTCTCGCCGTCGCACTTCTCGTCGCCGAACCTACTCTTCGGTGGCGATCAGCACGGTGAGCACGGCGAGGGCGTCAAGTGTGCGGCGGGACGAACGACGAGACGGCGACGTCTTCTGACACTCGACGACGTCACCGACGCGCATCTCCTTCTCGTCCTCTCGCACGTCGCCGAGGATCGTGAGTTTCATGAGAACTGGAAGAGTTGACGCCTTCTTTCCAGCTAGATCTCTGTTGAACGTCTCGCAAACGTCGCGCCGACTACGACGACTGTGCACCTCCCTGGACACGGCGAGTTGTCCCAAGCGTGACGTGACATCGCACGAGATTTGCGTCTCGTTCAACCAACTGTCACGCCGCACCGAAGTCCGACTATTGAAGCGTGACAGAACGCGCCGCGACGCGACGTACACGGGCGCCTCGATTCGCGACGTTCTCGCGCCGTTCTCGCGTGCGCTCACCAAAGTGAGTCTGTCCGGGTGTCACGTGACACCTGTCCTCGCTACAGATCACATTCGAAACGACGGTCTTCGTGGCCGACTGGCTCGACGAGATCGTCCAACTGCACACCGAGCAGCGGCTCGTCCCGCTCAGCCTCGTGTTCACCGGCGGCGCGCTCACCAAAGGCAATCAGATGAACGGCGCCGATTTGCGTGCGATCGCCGAGTCGGAATTCGTCGAGTTCGTCGCACGCCTTCAACCACACCTTCAGGAGGTGCAACTCTCCACTTCAAGGTGCGCATTGTGCTGAAAATTCAAAAATCGAAAATATTGCGAAATTTCGCGATTTCGCAATTTCTGAAAAATAGAAAAAACATGAAATTTCGAAAAAATGAAATTCGTCGCGCGGGTCTCGCCACGATCTCGCTGTTTTTGTTTTTGATATCGATGATTGATTCCGTTGCGAAAGAAATTTTCAAAAATCGGAAAATATTGCGAAATTTCGCGATTTCGCAATTCCTGAAAAATATTTAGAATTCCAGAGAGTCGTACCAATAGTTTCTTATTTTTTCAAACTTTCAAAGAAATTGGTTACTTCTGTTGTTTTTTTTTTTTTTTGGCATTCTGAGAAGATAGAGTATTGCGAAATCGTTTCGAAATATTGCGAAATTTCGCGATTTCGCAATTTCAGACCAAAAAAATCAAGCGTTCCAGATGGTTTTACCCACAATATCTCTTTTTTTTAATTTCAAATCACTTGGTTATTTTTGTTTTTTTTTACATTTTTAAAGTCGGAGTATTGCGAAATTTCGAAATTTCGCAATATTTTCCGATTTTTCGAAATTTCTTTCGCACTTTCAGGCGGCGGCAAATTGACTGTTTTTAATCGATTTTCACATAGAAATAAGACAAATAGATGGAAATCGATCAAATTTCGAGAAATCCTGAAAATATTGATTTTCCAGAATCTTCAAAATGAGCCCGCGACTGCTCGGCATGGTGTCGTTTCTGTCGAGCCTCGGCGTCGTCTACGAACGTCCGCCGCTGCGATTCGCGTTTCACGACATTGCCAACACGATAGCGGTGAGCAAATGAGCCCATAATCCCCCGGAGAAACATGAGCTTTCAGTCGTGGCGCTCGGACGCGGCGTCACGCAGCTGTGACGTCTACATGCGACGTCCGCACGACGACTCGGACGCAGACGCAGACGTCGACGCCGTCGACTCATGGCGCCATCTGCCGGGTGTCACGGTCGAAGAGTCACGCGTGGACCCGTTCACCGACGAGACGCTCGTCTCGCGGGTCGCCATCAAACACTCGTTCCTGCTCCACATCGATCTCGTCTTTCATTTTCACTGACCACCTGAATAGCACCACCATTTAGGCTCCGCCCCCCCTTTTCGAAACTCATATATATGTCTATTTGCCCCCCCCCCCCCCACATCTGATGAAATCTCTGACAAATGTATGTTTGTGTAGTTTAGTGCTTTTTTTGTATTTGTACTTGATTGTAGAAGAGAAACTCATTGAATGTGATGCAAATGCGCCCTATTGCACCAGAGACCCGAAATGAGCATGCCACGTCACACCACCACATCCCATTTGCACGTGTCACGCACTAATTAGGGTCTTGAAAGAACATTGGATAATTGGCTGAGATGCACACTCATATCTATCTAGATGGATCTAGATCTAGATAAATGGCCCCCGGACAGAAAATCCTTCTGGAATACGGTAGAACAATGGGAAAGGAGGGTTCATCAAGATTAGAGAGCGGGCAGTGGAGTGGTGTGACGTGGCAGATGGTGGGGGGATCTGCCAACGTGTCCATTCTCACTCTGTTCGAAAGGAGACGGTCATAAGACATGGCTCTAGAATCGAGACAATCTGTCACGTGACACCCCGATAACAAATTTCGAAACTGCGCGCCCAAAGAGCCAATTTTAGGAGAGAACGATGCTCCGGAATGACGCTTTTCGTGATCTGTCACGTGACACCTGATAAGCAACTGTGCGGAATCGGGGGAATTGAACAAAGAAGGAAGAAGTGGTGTGACGTGGCAGATGGTGTGAACGAGTGTGTCTTTCCTCGTCCATTCTCACTTTGTTCGTGACACAACAGAACGTCTTCTGAATCTCATCAGAGTGTATTTGAGAAGGGGTCAAACGGAGAACCTGGCGAGGCCACCATAAACTGTTTTCTGGTCGGAAAACCTGGCTCCACAACGAGCAAGACTGTCACGTGACACCCGATAACCGATAACAAAGAAGAAAGAAAAAGAAGAAGGACAGCTTTATTCCATGTCATTTCCACAGAGAGAAAGAAAATGAGAGAATCCACTATTTATGAGGAGGAGGTGAAGGGGGTGGGACATCTCCGTCGCGCTACCACCAGGGGCTGCCGGTGGGGAGTGGTTCCGGTTCGGAGGGCGGCTTCTTTCCGTACTTGCGCTCCTTCTCCTCGTCAGTCCTGAACATTCAATTGGGTCACTCAATCTTCCAGTTTCCACTTACATGTGGATGTAGCGCTTCTTCTTCGGCCACTTCTTCTTCTTTTCCTGATTCTCCTCCTTGGCGGCGGGGGGCTCTCCACTGTAGGTGCTCGGTTTGTACCGATACTCCTCTTGGAGCCGCTTCATCTCGTTCCGGCGGTCCCTTTGTCGCGCCTCCTCGGTGTCCATCTCGAACGGATCGTTGAACATCCGTTCGTAGGCCTCTCCCATGGCCTCTGCCTTGGTCTTTCTGCAGAAGGGAAGTTTAAGGAGGGGGGTACTGTGGGGGTGGAACTCACTTTTTGTTCTTTTGGACTTGCGTCTGGGAGGAGGAGGAGGTGGAGGGCGCGTTTTTGTAGGCGCTGAAGGTGGTGGTCGTCGAAGCCATTTTTCTTGGATTGGGTTTGACTGCGTTGTATGATGATGATCAGACCATTCCTAGACAGACTATTTATAGGGGTCCAGCGGTGGGTGGGCGGAGCCTCAGGATCCCTCCGGTGTAGGGGTGGACCCTCAGAAGGGATCCCGTCCAGCGGTGTATGGGCGGTGCTTAGGGAACATTTCCTAGGCCCCATCCCTACACTTTCCTTCTCGTTTTTAAAGATCCTGAGGCACCGCCCACCCACCGCTGGACCCCTAGGATCCCTTCCGAGGCCCCACCCCTACACCGGAGGGATCCTGAGGCTCCGCCCACCCACCGCTGGACCCCTATAAATAGTCTGTCTAGAAAAGGTCCGATCATCATCACCATACAACGTCTTCAAGACCAATACCAAGTGAAATGGCTTCGACGACCACCTTCAGCGCCTACAAGAACGCGCCCTCCACCTCCTCCACCTCCTCATCCCAGACGCAAGTCCAAAAGAACAAAAAGTGAGTTCCACCCCCACAGTACCCCCCTCCTTATAGTTCCCTTCTGCAGAAAGACCAAGGCAGAGGCCATGGGAGAGGCCTACGAACGGATGTTCAACGATCCGTTCGAGATGGACACCGAGGAGGCGCGACAAAGGGACCGCCGGAACGAGATGAAGCGGCTCCAAGAGGAGTATCGGTACAAACCGAGCACCTACAGTGGAGAGCCCCCCGCCGCCAAGGAGGAGAATCAGGAAAAGAAGAAGAAGTGGCCGAAGAAGAAGCGCTACATCCACATGTAAGTGGAAACTGGAAGATTGAGTGACCCAATTGAATGTTCAGGACGGACGAGGAGAAGGAGCGCAAGTACGGAAAGAAGCCGCCCTCCGAACCGGAACCACTCCCCACCGGCAGCCCCTGGTGGTAGCGCGACGGAGATGTCCCACCCTCCCACTCCACCTCCTCCTCATAAATAGTGGATTCTCTCTTTTTCTTTCGCTCTGTGTAAATAACATGGAATAAAACTGTCCTTATTCTTTTTCTTTCTTCTTTGTTATCGATTATTGGGTGTCACGTGACAGTCTTGTTCCAGGTTTTACGATCAGAACACAATTTATGGTGCCCTCGCAAGGATCTCCGTTTGACGCCTTCTCAAACATTCCGATGTGATTCAGAAGACGTTCGCACCATCTGCCACGTCACACCACTTCTTCTTCCTTCTTCTTTGTTCGAGTTCCCCAATTCCTTTGCTTTCACACCTCAAGCACAGTTGCTTATCGGGTGTCACGTGACAGATCACAAAAAGCGTCATTTCGGAGCATCGTTCTCCCAGTTCCGAAATGGCAGGCAACTTTGTTATCGGGGTGTCACGTGACAGATTGTCTCGATTCTAGAGCCATGTCTTATGACCGTCTCCTTTCGAACAGAGTGAGAATGGACACGTTGACACATCCCCCCCACCATCTGCCACGTCACACCACTCCACTGCTCCCTCTCTAATCTTGATGATCCCTTCTTTCCTTTTGTTCTACCGTATTCCAGAAGGATTACCTGTTCGGCCAGTTATCTAGATCTAGATCCATCTAGATATGTGTGTGCATCTCAGCCAATTATCCAATTTCGTTTCGAGACCCAAATTAGTGCGTGACACGTGCAAATGGGATGATGTGGTGTGACGTGGCATGTGCTTACTTTATCATGAAATAAGAAGAGACGAGAAACGTGGAAATCGAGAAAATCGATAATTTTGTAGTAGTAGTAGTAACGGCTCCGTTGTTTGCCTGTCTCTCCTGCTGCTGCAACGCGATTCTCGCCTGAAAGACTGTCAGTCCTGTCACGTTCCAAAGGGATGTCACGTGACCTGATAGAACGGATGACGGCTCGTCGGCTTCCGCTGATAATCGATAAAGTCGACGATGGTGCCGGGCACGTTGCAGCGACTCTCGCGGCAAACACACCGATGCACCTGGACGGTGCCGTAGTTCTGAAGTTTCGGACCTCTTTATCTCGAGAACCGGAGGAGCTATGAAAAAGTTGTCAACTGCAAAGTTGTAGCTCTTTTTGTGCTCTACAACTTTGTCGTTGACCACTTTTTGATAGCTCTTCTAGTTTGCGAGATATGAAGCCCGAACTCGAATCGTTAAGGGGGGTCGTTCTCTGGCTCACCTCGAGCACGCAAAGAAACGAGGTGATTGGCGACGCTTGCAGGTAATCCGCAATGGTGGCCGATTGCGGATCATCGTCGACTCGGAACCCCTGGACATCGATTTCCACCCTATTCCGATCGATATTGGTGGTTGTGATGACGTCAAGAACGCACATTTCGAACTGCTCACCAGACAGCGTAAAGCGGCGAACGTCATCTGTCCCGACGACGTCGCCGACGATTCCACGTGGATTGGTGGTGGTCGTCGTCGTTTCGAAGCATCGGATGAGCGGCGGTGGCGGTGACAATGAGGTACGGTTGAGAGGTATCAGTTGCGAAAATGACGTGGCATGACATGGCAGCAGGAGGTTGAGGTGGTGGTGGTAGATCAAAAATGAAATAAGTAGTAGGTCAAAACGAGCGAGCGCCATTTTGGGGCTCTGGGGAGCGCAAAAAGAGCCCAAAAAACGGGCGAAAAAAAAAATTTTCCCGCTCAAAATTGAATTTCACTATTCGTCGTTTTGGGCATACTAATTTTTTTTTTTTTTTTTTTTTTGGAAATTTTGCAAAATTCCCCTTTGTTGGTTATTGCAAAAAAATAAAAAATACGCAGTTTGGGTCTCACCACGATTTTAATTTAAAAAAAAAATATTTTTTCAAGGAATTGCGAAATCCGAAATTTCGCAATATTTTCCGGTTTTTTTGAAAATTTTATTTTTTTCCATCTTTTTTTCAGAAGGAAATTAGCTTTTTTCCTTATTTTCATTGGCCTAAAAATGTCAAAAAAAAATTTGTTTTCAAATTCCGATTTCGCAATGCCCAGGGAGGTGTCCATTTGTTTTGTCACGTTATGGAGTGGTGGGGGTGGGACATCTCCTCACAAATCAAATCGCTCATGTTTATTATCCTTATTCGAGTTCTGGACACTGATTTGAGTGTGGAAGGTGGAAGTGGAAGTGAAAGGGGGGACGAAAACCAGTAAAAAGTGCCGAGTGTCACGCCGTCACACACACTGTCACGCACACACTCACACACAGGGCGGAAAGAGAAAAGAAAGAGAGAAAGAAACAAAAATCGAATAAAACATGGGCGGTGGTGGTGCCAAAGGGGGGGGGGCGAAATGAAAAATCATCACTTTCCAAGGACACCTCGCTTATAAATAGTGAACACGGTGCTCATAATGTAGCGCCAATCGGTGAGCCCGGCGATGCTCGACGACGCCGACGACGCGTCGTCATCATCATCGTCATCGTCCCCCTCGTCGTCGTGGTCCGCCGCTCGGGACACCTCCGCCGCCGGGGACGTGGGGGCGATGCCGAGCGCGCGCTCGTCGAATCGAATGCCGAGGTGTTGGAAGGCGTGACGGCAGCGGCGGATCGGCGACGTGACATCTTCATCGTCGTCAGAAGACGTCGTCGTCGTCATAGTCATCGCGTCGGGGAAGAGGTCGGCGAGGAGGGCGCAGAACGCACGACAGTCCGTCCAGTCGGACGAGAAGTTCGACACGTGCACACCGTACGGCTCGAGTCTGCAAAACAAAAACCAATCGGATGGAATGGAGAGGGAGATAGGTGGTGAGTGGCCTAGAATTCGCAATTTGGGTATTCTAGGCCATCTAGAATGCCATTTTTCATTGAAATCGACAACTGCAATTTTGAAGGCGCATAGACTTTTTTGCAGGAGGGTTGGGTCTCGCAGCGAAGAGCTGTGTCGATTTACGGGGGGGGGAAATTTTCTCCGCATTTCCCCAATTTTTCTATTAAATCAATAAAAAACGAAAAAGCGTGGGAATTTCGAAATTTCAAAAAAGATAACCGCTGCGCGTAAATCTACACAGCTATAGCTTTTCGCGCGGCGAGACCCAATTATTGAAAATTTTGGTTGGAAAATGCAAAAAATTGAAATTTTTTAAACATTTTTCAGCATTGAAAACTTGTGTCGCGGCGAGACCCCATCCGTCGAAAAATTCCATGCGCCTTTAAATTTTCTGGTGATTTCAATGGAAACTTTAAAGGCGCATCGACTTTTTCGACATGTTTGGGACAAAATTTGACATGGCCTAGAATTCTCAAGTTGGTTTTTTTTGGTTTTTGTGGTGAAATTCGACGAAAAAAATATTTTGACCCAAAAGTTTTTGGTGCTTTAAAAATCCTAGTTTCTCGAATTTTCTCGAAATTTTCTCAAAAATTGCCAGTTTTCTCCATTTTTCATCTCTGTAAACGTAAAGCGCGGCGAGACCCGAGACGCGTCGAAAAAATCCATGCGCCTTTAAATTCTCATTGAAATCAACCGGGAATTTTAAAGGCGCATGGACTTTTTGGGACAAAATTTGACAGAAACAGGTGTAGAAAACAGAAAACCAAACAAGTGGCCTAGAATTCTCAAATTGGGGTTTCTAGGCCATAAGGCCCCCTTCCGTGTGGTCTAGACGATCCAAATTGGGAATTCTAGGCCATCCCGATTCTGGATTTCAGAAGAAGAAGCAGAAGACGTCACGAAGAAAACTAGAAAACCTGACCTCTTCTGGACCCACATGAGAAGCGCGTTGCGTCGGAGTGTCGGCCGGTGCGGCGACATCAGATTGCCCCAATCCTCGTCGTCCTCCGACATCATCAACGTCTCCGTGTTGTTGTTGTGATGATGTTGGCGTTGCTCCAACGTCTTCTGCTGCTCGGCGAGCCGTCGTTCCGCCTCGTTCTTTCGGACGACCGCCTCTTTGAGGATGAGAATGAAGTCTTTGCGCGTGCGCCGAAAATCGTCCGTTTTCTCGGCGCACTCTTTTCGCAGCTCGCCGAGCTCCGTCTCGAGCCGACGAATTCGCTGCTGCTCGCCTTCGCCCGCCGACGGCGCCGTGTTCTCCTTGTCACACATTGTTGTCACGTCTTCCCGTGACACTGAAGATGACGTCGTCGTCGTTCCGATCTGGGTGCCGACGTCCGTCTTCCGAATCGCGTCACACTGTTGTCCGCACGTCTTCTGTGGTGGTTGCTTTTTGACGAGCAAAAGAAGCGCGTCGTCGAGCTCGAGACGTGTGCGCGCCAGCTCGGCGCGTAGTTTCTCGATTTCCAGCTGCTCCAAAGTGGGCGGAGCTTGCTGCTGCTGCTCGACGATTTCCCCTTTCGGCTGCTTTGAACCGGATCTTCTGAAACAAAAAATTGGAAAATGGGTCTCGAAGCGAAAATCTGTGCGCCTTTAAATTTTCATTGAAATCGACAACTGCGCAAATTTAAAGGCGCAGGGACTTTTTTTGCAGGGTGAGGGGTCTCGCAGCGAAGACCTGTGTCGATTTACGGGGGAAATTTTCCGAATATCCCCAATTTTTCCATCGAATCAATAACAAACGAAAAAAGTCGACAAATTTCAAAATTTCAAAAAAAAAAATCGCCGCTCGTAAATCTACACAGCTATAGCTTTTCGCTGCGAGACCCAACCATTGGAAAATTTGGTTGGAAAATGCAAAAACTGCAATTTTTTGAAAATTTTTCATCACTGAAAAATTATATCGCGGCGAGACCCCATCCGTCGAAAAATTCCATGCGCCTTTAAAATTTCAGTTGATTTTAAAGGCGCATGGACTTTTTTTGCAGGGTTGGGTCTCGCAGCGAAGAGCTGTGTCGATTTACGGGGGAAAATTTTCCGAATTCCCCCAATTTTTCTATGAAATCAACAACAAACGAAAAAAGCTCGTAAACCTACACATCTTAAAATTTTCGTTGCGAGACCCATATTCATTAAAAAAGTCCGGAAACCAAAAGTTTGGTTGAGTAAAATTTTTGGAAAAATGTCGAAAAATGCAAAAATTGCAAGTTTTAAAAATTTATCACCACTGAAAACTTGTATCGCGGCGAGACCCCATCCGTCGAAAAATTCCATGCGCCTTTAAATTTTCTGGTGATTTCAATGAAAATTTAAAGGCGCATGGACTTTTTCGACGAAAAACGGATCCACAGCTTTTCGCTGCGAGACCCATCGGGTCAAATTTCAAAAAAAGAGAAGAAAGAGCACAAAAACGAACCCGGCGCCGAAAAATTTGCGCATTCCGTCGATGGGCGAACTGGCGCGCGAGCGCAGCGCCGAGACGAGCGACGACGACGAGTGACGCGGCTTTTTCTGCTGTTGTTGCGGCGGCGGCGGAGCTGTCCCGTGACCGGACGACGAGGACGTCGTGACTGTCGTCGACGCCGAGCACGGCGCCTCGATCGATTGTTGCACTGCTTGCGGTCTGAAGAAAAAATATTTTCATTGGAATCGGAAAATATTCTGAAAATATTTAATTAAAAAAAATTTTTTTTTTTGGAATTTTAAATTTAAATTGAAACTAAAAAATAACTTTCCTGAAATAACTGCTTTTCATTAAAATTAACAAAATTGAAAATTTCAAAAACCAAAAAAAAAAAAAATTTTTTTTCAAAAATTTTTTCTTCATTTTGAAAGTGCGCTCCACTGAAAACTCATCCTTTTGGACCCAAAAAAAAAACAGAAAAAAATGGTTTTAAAAACAGAAACAAACCTCGACACGCAGTGCCAAACGAACGGCATTCTGTAACCACAAAAAAAATTTTTTTTTTAATTTTAAAAAAATTAAGAAAAGGTGCATAGTCCAAAACCGAGAATGAAAAAAAAATAAAAAAAAATAACACAGAATCGATTCAGCTCGAAAAAAATTCACAAAGTTCAAGCTCACCACACTAACAGAAGAAAAATGGGATGGCGGGAAAATATTGGCATGAAAACTGAGTAGAAAAAAGTCGATTTTGAGCGAAATGCGATCACAACTCGGCTCCAAATCGATATTGTCAGTGTCTAGCGCTTCTTTCGAGTATTGTCTGTCTTACACGGTGTCCGGCCGCGGTCTAGGTACCGCCGGGGCCGAGTTTGGGCTTCTCGGCCGCGGCCACCCTTCGACAACGACGGATTTTGAGCGTTTTCGTCGGAAATTTCGAGTATTTTTGCACAATTTCTACACAAAGTACATTGATGTGCAAGAATAGTCGAAAAATCCGACAAAACGCTCAAAATCCATGTTGCGAAGGGTGGCCGCGGCCGAGAAGTCTAAACTCGGCCCCGGCGGTAACTAGACCGCGGCGTGACACCGCGTGACACAGAAAATACTTGAAAGAAGCTCTAGAAACTAACAATATCATTTAGGAGCCGATTTGTGATCGCATTTTGCTCAAAATCAATTTTTTAAACAGTTTCCAAGCCAAATTTGCCCTCCAACCCCAATTTTTCTTGTGTCAATGTGGTGGATTCGAAATTTTACAAATTTTTTGAAGCTGAATCGATTCGGGGGTCAATTTCCATCCCATTTCCTGATCGCAGCGGCTCAAAACACTGAGTTTCGAGTTGAGAGAGTGTGTGTGTGTGTCTACTCGGAACCGCTTTCTAATACGTGTCGACGGGCAGAGAGAGAGAGAGAGAGAGAGAGAGACATATACACAAATGACTAATACTAATACTAATACTAACATACACTAACACTCTATCGTCTCGCGCAAAATAAGAGAGAGAGAGAGAGCCAACAGTTCGAGTTGCATGTGTTGTGTATTTGTGTACATTGAAAGTGCGTCCAGATAGGTAGTATTAATAACTCTCTGTACTTCCCCCTTCCCATGAATCCGGACAGTATGAAGAATGAGTCAAGCGGGGGCCCTGTGTTCCTTGTGTAGATTTACGAGATTCACAGTGCTCCTCCGTAAATCTACACAAGACGGCCTCATTTGAAACTTCTAGGTTATCAGTTCAAATCGGGGGGAAAGCACGAACGCTTCGATCCGGGCAGTCCAGAGCAATATGTATTCACAAACTGAATTCTGATTGCTAAATTTAGATGTGGTTGGAGTCTGTCAGGAGGCGCTGACACATTCCCATTGGGCTATTAGGCTTCGAAATGTCAAGCCCGCGGCTCTCAACTTGCTGGTCGGACCAAGTGATACTATGGGAACAGAGTTGAGCGGAGAATCTGTGCCCTGGACGTCTTCCCTGTGACAGAGTCAGTGCTTAGCAGAGTTGGGCGGAAGTTAAAAGTCGGAAGAAATAGAAGTGGATAGAACTGGAAAACAGTCCTTGAAACGAAATTCGGAGAAAAATGGTGTAGATTTACGAGATCGTACGAAAAAAATTTCCGTAAAAAACGCATTTTAATCCTTATCGTGGCAGAGTTAGTGCTTTTCAGAGTTGGGCGGAAGTGGATTTCGAGAATCCGCAAATGTGAAAAAAAAATAAAAAGGGCCGGGCCTGGCTGAAAAAGTAGCTTGCGGTCATTTTGTGACCTTAAAAGGTCAATTCATCAAAAATTGATCAAATCCCGCCCATTTTGAAATTTGAAATGTGGATCACTGGCCGACGGGCCGGGCCGGGACTGGAGAATTTTCGCCTAGTCCCGTCCCGGCCCGTGAAAGCCCGCGGGCCGGGCCGAAAATCCGCAACTCTGGTGCTTCCACAGATACCGCCCCAGCACGGGGAGTAAAAAGGTACGTCAGTAAATACGCTCTATTGATAATGTGGGCCCAATGAAAAAGAATAATTTCGACGATGCTCCGTTCGAACGCCCACCGCGCCCTGTGTAGCCCGTAAATTGAAATCCAGCTCATTTCCAACGAGACAAACGTAAAACTCGCTGCGAGACCCGTAACGGGCCGTAAGTTACGGTGGCAGTCGTTGGTCAACTGTGGAGGTGTGAGATAGAGCGTATTTACTGACGCACCTTTTAACTCCCCGTGGCCCCACTTCGGAACCCGATATGCATATATGTAGAGACTGAGACTGACAAGTTAGTGTTGGGGGTGATTGGGACACGACAAAGTTGCCCCAAAAATGGAGGGGGGGGGGGCGAATCGAATGGGAAAAAAATGAGAAAAGAGGAAAACGAAAAGGAAAAAGAGAATGATCCAATTCCCCGGCTTTTCTCGTTTCCACCTCCACCTCCGCCTCCTCCCTTTCTCAGAAGTAAAACGGCCAATATTTGGCAACAGTGTCTCACTCTCCATCCCTCTAAGAGATTCGTTCGTTTCTATTTGCCCACACAAATCGTCGAGAGAGGGAGAACGAGAGAGAGAGGGACAAAATGAGTCAATTTCACCTCAAAATGGACGGCAACAACCGAAGGAGAAGAAAAGAAAAACAGAGAAAAAAATAAGGAGAATGGGAGTGTTTATTTGTGTTTCTGATCGTTTCTTGACCACATCTGGCCCCGCCGCCGATATGTTTTTTTTTTCTATATTTTTGTTTAATTTATTATTTTTTTTTGGAACACCAGCTGAGAAAATATAAAATTTTCGAAAAAAAATCTCTAATTATCAGGGTTTTTCAATTAAGGCGGGTGAATTTTCAAAAAAAAAAAAATAATAATTAGAGTATTTTTTCAATTTTTCCGAGTCTTCCAAAAAATTAAAAAATAATAATAATAGTGCGGATTTTTGAATTTTATCGGTCAATTTCCAATTTAAAAAAATAATCTGATTATTTTTGGATTTTTCCGAGTCTTCAAAAAATTAGAAAAAAATTTTTAAATATTATTTTTTAAAAAATAAAGCGCATTCCCAATCTAGATATCTAGAAATTCCAAATACAATACAAAAATTTTCGTTTTTTTTTTTTAAATCGTCCACAATCGTCTAAACTCGTAATTTTTCGAAACTTAAAGACTATAGAAAAATAGGACAATATTCAAAAAAAAAAAAAATTTTTTTTTGGTTGGAAAATTATTCGTTAAAATTGAAAATTCGTCCAATTTTCTCGAATTATCAATAGAGCGCACTTCCAACCAGGGCTGCCACAAAAAAATTTTTGCGAAAAAAAAACCAAAAAAAAAAAAAATCAAAAACTGTTTCTGCCGATATAACGGCATTTCCTTAGAAAAATAGCGATGCGGAAAATTTAGCTGGAAAAAACTGGAAAGTTAAATAGCGGATATTGCCAAAATGAGGAAATCTAACTGAAAAAATTTTCTCAATTTTTCGCATATTTTTTGCATAGTTTTCCGCAAATTTGACAATTTTTCGCGCAAAAAAACCGTGCGAAAAAAAAAAAACAAAAAATTTTTCGCACTAGGTGCTAAAAATGCAAAAAATCAAAAAAAAAAAAAAAAAAGTGGCACCCCTGCTTCCAACCAGGGCCGAGCGGCAACGGGAATTTTCGGCAACGGCAATTGTCGACAATTGCCGAAACAACTTTTCGGCAATTTTCGGCAATTTTCGGCAACTTTCGGCAATTAATTAAAATTGTTTAATCAGACTATTTTGTCCAAATTTTTGTGCATAATTTGGCTCCCCGGGGACAGCCGACTTTAGCTGCCTTAAAGAAAACGTTTTCAAAATTTGTTTCAAAATTTAAGGGAGTACTGCTTTTTAAAAAGGTACACAACTCGATAACCAAACAATATTTGATAGAACTGGAATTTTGAAACAAAAATGTGTGCTTTCTAACTTCAAAAATGAAATTTTCATGAGAAATCGAAAAATTTTATTGCCGAAATGGTTGCCGAAGAAAATTTCGGCAACTCGGCAACGGCAACGCTCGCCGAAAAACCGGCAATTTTCGGCAACGGCAACGGCAATGCCGCTCGGCCCTGCTTCCAACCTTTTCAAGCATGCTCTCCGTTTCCCTCGAAAACCCACTCACATCGCTGCCGGCATCATCATCATCACCGGCTCGTCACACCCGCCGCCGCCGCGTTTCGAGTGCTTCTGTTGCTGCTGCTGCTGCTGCTGCTGACTGTTCATTCGGCGGATCTCGGCGGCGCGCTGCTCCACCGGCGTCTGTCCGTGGCTGCTCATTGTGCATCCGTCCGGCTCGTCGTCCTGCGACGAGGAGCCGCCGCCGCCCAGATGATGATGATTTTGAAGGCGACGTCGCAGCGGCAGGACGACGTTGTTGCGCGCGTAGCAGTTGCGTGGCGACGCCGCTATTGGCACTGCAAATTTATGGAAAATAATAAAAATAGTTTTTTCGTTTTTTCGCACATTTTTTCCGTAAAAAATATGAATTTTTGGTGAAGTTTGGAAAATAATTTGAAAAAAAAGCGAGTAATAAATATATTTTTCAAAATTTAATTTTTTCAGGATAAAAATATATTTGTTTGGATAAAAATGGAGGAAAATCTAAAAATTCATTTATTCTTCAAAACATGGACAAATTGAAAAATTTTTTTTGAATTTTAAAAAAATTTCCCAAAAAAAAATATTTTTTTTTCACATTTTCGATTATTATTTAGACTTTCCACCTGTTTGCCAGACAAAAAAAATTAATTTTTTTCGCATTTTTTTCCGTTTTTTTGAGGATTTGAAACTGAAAAAATGCGTTCAAAAATCATAATTTGCAGTAAAAAATTCATATTGCTGCAAATTTAGCGTTTTCGTGCCAAAAATTGGGAAAAATGACTGAAAATCCGTTTTCGCCCATTTGGCGGGGGAATTTCGATGTTGAAACGTTTGAAAATACAATAATTTGTCGACAAAAAAATCAGTTTTTTTTTGTAAAAATTGATTTTTAAAAAAATTTTTTTAATATGGAATCTGGCGCTATCAAATCAGGGTTTTTTGTTGTAAAAATTAATTTTTAAAAATTTTCTTTTTTATTTTTATTTTAAAAAATTTTTTATATATTAAAATCTGGCGCCAGCAAATTTTTAAGAAATTATTTTTTGAGCCGCAAAATTATATTTTATTTTTCAAAAATATTTTTATTTTTTGAAAATTCAGAAAACAGCAGAAAATCCGTTTTTCGGAAAAAATTTTTAAAAAATTATTTTTGTGAAAATCAAATTTTTTCCACCATATTTTCAAAATCGATAATTTTTTTCAAAAAACATAATAAATATTTAGAAACAATCGAATAAACGGACCGTCATCGGCGAGAAGTGAGGTGGAGACGGCGGCGAGCTTCTTGCGAAACGTGATGTTGCTCGGCGACATGGGCGGCTCGAAAGGGGGCGGAGCCTCTTTGAAGCGCGACATTTTTTGTTGTTTTTTTGTGTTTTTCGAGTGCTGCAAAGCGAAAAATAGTTTTTTTTTTGTGGAAAAAATAAAAATCATCTATATAAGATGGCACAAAGTCGGCACAAAAAAAGGAAAACGAAAAAAAAATAATTTTTATAAATATATAGAATTAATTATTTTTGGTTCCAAAAAATACTTTAAAAATTAAAATTGACAAGAAAAATCAAACTTTAAAATTTAATTTTTTTTTGCGAAAAAAGTGACCAATTACGAAAAAAAAAAACAATTAAAAAAAACACCGGAAGACGGGGAAAAGAGAAATAGTGCAAACACTGATTGATTGCGCGACGGCAAAAAAAAAAAAAAACAAAAAAGAGACAAACAAAACTGTGTGCGAGTGAGAATCGCCCCGGCAGAAGGAGGAGGAGGAAATCCGAAGTGAAAACAAAAAATGGAAAATCCGGGAGAAAACGAGGTAGAATGAGAGGAGAAAATAATTTTTTTTATGAAAATATAAACTCAAAAATCAGTTTCAGCTAGAAAATTCCATTTGTTAGCCGCAAAATTTCAATTTTTCAAAAAACCTCTGGATTTTCACCTTTTTCGTTGAAAATATTATCGGTTCGCCGTCTGCATTGGAAAATCCGACGGTTGTCGAAAAACCGCGTACGCGTACGCAATTTGCGGACTTGGTGCTTCTTACCGTAGTTTGGGCGATAAAAACCAATATTTTTTCGAATTTCGCTTTCATTCGCTTGTTTTTTCACGAAAAACCCAAGAAGTGTCGAGAAAAGGCGATAAAATAGAGAAAAAAACATCATTTGTCGTAAAAACAAGCGAATGAAGGCAAAATTCGAAAAAAATTTTCTTTTTTTATCGCTCAAACTACGGTAAGCGCAAATTGCGTACGCGTACGCGGTTTTTCGACAACCGCACGGCGCCCTGAACTGGAAATTTGCAGTGGAGCGCGTTTGCAATATTCGCCTGTTTTTGAATTTTTTTTAGTACTGGAAAACCAGTTTTTGCGCGTTTTCTCTGCGGAAAATGAACCGTTTTCGAAAAAGTTCCCCATTAATTGTAGAGAATCACAATACGAATCGATTAAGTTATCGAACAATGGGAGATATTCTCTCTCCGCGGTGTTGATAGGCCCGAAAGATTAGGCCTGAAAATCCGGTTTTTTGGAGTTTGCGAGAAAACGAACTGACGATTCGCCAAAGACCTCCCCATTTTTTGTTCGGAAACTCTTCAGGAACATTTTGAGACATAACACGGGCAGATTGGTTCAGAAATGAGAGCGCTGATACGATTTGAATATCGCTTTTCGAGAGCGCGCATTGGAAATTTGGCCGTTTTCGCCTGTTCTCATATTGGCCGGTGCAAACTATGTATCATATTAGCTTCTTTATGCTTTAAAAACGTTATTTAGCTCATTCTAAGCAGAAAAACGCAACAAATTTCGGAAAAATCAAAATTTGGTCGAAAAAAAATAATTTTTTTCGAATGTTGCAACCGATTGTTTTGCATTTTAAAAACGATTTCAAATGCTTTTTATATCTTTTCTTCCTCATTTGATCGTGTTTTCATTGAAAAAACGTCGTTTTTCGTTAATGGGGGTCTGTATCGCGAAGTGCGTCAGCTCGTCAAGAAACACGCAAAGGGAAACCTTGGCGCGCATAATGTACGCTCCACCGCCAAATTTCCAGTGTAGGGCGCCGTGCAACCGTAGGATTTTCCAATGCAGACGGCGAACGGATAGAAAATTAATGTTAATGGCTACAAAATTTAAATATTTAAAAAAATCACCGGAATTTCTTTCTTTTTTTGTTGAAAAAATTGGAATTTGAAAAAAATTGAAAAATTTATATTTTTGAACCAAGATCCCAGTTTCGGCTAGAAATTTTTTTTTTTTTTTAAACGTGTTTTTTAATTTGAAAGTGTATTTTTCCTTTCTTTTGAAAATAAAAAATAAATTGAAAAATTTTGGAAAAAATTTAAAAATCGACTGAAATTAATTTTTTTGTTTGTTATTTTTTCAATCATTTTTTTTTGAATTTCAAGTTGATTTAAAAATAAAATTAGGTTAGAAAAAAGGGAAAAAAATTAAAATAAGTCAGATACCGATAACAAAGGGGATAAAAACCAAACACACACCAAACACAACAACACCAAAAAATGGAAAAAAAAATAATAATTTTAAAATTTATGCAAAAAATTTTATAAAATTTTTTTTGGCAATAAAAAAATGCGGTCAAAAAATTATGGGTAGAAAATTATGGCAATTTAAAAAATGCGAATAAAACAATCTCAAATTCAGAAAAAAAATTCAGAAAAAAAAATTCAAAAAATTCAGAAAAATGCGAAAAAACAGATATTCCATGGAAAATGAAAGAAAAATCGGGTGTGTCACTGAGACTAAATGACTATAAAAGAAACTGATATTACACCCAAAAAACTGAAAAAAAAAGGGGGGGGGATCCATATAAACTGTAATGTTCAAAAAAAAAAAAAAAAACGAACGAGAAGGGAAAGAGAAACCAGTCTTTTCGGGCCTGATGATAATTCGATGGATAATTGATTATCTCGCCGCGCGCGAAATTACACACAATTAATTGGGAGAGGAGGAGAAATGGGTGTGGGACAGGGATGGGCAACTTTTTTTTTGGTGTTTTTTTGCTTTAAATCAATTTTTCAGCATGTTACAGACATCTGATCCAAATGACTCAGTCGGCAAAAAGTTGTATTTTCTGGTGCTCTACAACTTTGCTCTTGGAAACTTTTATCGAAAAATGCTAGTTTTTGATTTTTTTGAAAAAAGTCGTTGAATTGAGTTTTTCGAGAAAAGTTTCCAACAGCAAAATTGTAGAGCTCCAAAAAATACAACTTTTTGTCAACTGAGTCATTTGGATCAGATGTCTGTAACATGCTGAAAAATTGATTTGAAGCAAAAAAAAACCAAAAAAATTGCCTATCTCTGGTGTGGGTGCGGGTGGAAAGATAAGGGGGTGGGTTTACAGAAAAAAAAATCTTGAAAAGGTTTTAAACAGTTTTCAAAAATTTTCAAAAAATTCCTACAACCTTCTACACTCATTATTTTTATTATCTGTTGTTTTTTATATTAAAATTTTTTTTTTTTTGAATTGACCGCACGGTGGGTCTCGTAGCGAAGAGCTTAAATTTTAAAGGCGCATGGATTTTTTTTTTGAACGATGGGTCACGCAACGAAAAGCTGTTCAGCTTTTTTCGGAAACCACAGAAAAACGTACTTCGCGGCGAGACCCAGCGTTCAGAAAAGTCCATGCGCCTTTAAAATTTCTAGTTATCGGTATCAATAAAAATTTAAAGGCGCACGAAATTTTTTAATTGAAAGATGGGTCTCGCCACGAAAAGCTGTTTAGCTTTTTTCGGAAACCACAGAAAAACGTACTTCGCGGCGAGACCCAGCGTTCAGAAAAGTCCATGCGCCTTTAAATTTCATTGCAAATCACCTAGAAATTTAAAGGCGAACCAATTTTTTATTTGAAAGATGGGTCTCGCCACGAAAAAGCAGTTTTTATTTTTGAAACCATTGAAAACGAAAAATTCCGTGAGCCTTTAAATTTTCATTGCAAAAGACCTATAAATTTAAAAGCGCAGAGCTGTGTGTAGATTTACGAGCGATTAAATTAATTTGATAGAGAAAATATCCAAAATTTCCCAAAAACAAATAATTTAAATTAAAAAAAGTGCCTCTCGTAAATCCACACATCTCTTCGCTGCGAGACCCACCGCGCGGTCAATTCAAAACTTTAAAAAAAAAAAGCAAACAGCTAAAATACCTCGATTATACTTAAATACACAATATATCGCCTCCCTACAAAAAATCGTCGGCGCGGGTGGTGGTCTTGCAGACGGGACACTCGAACAGCACCGTCGGCAGGTCCTCCTCGTTGATCGGCTGCAGGTACGAGATGCGCTGCTGCATTTTCAGCGACTCGAAGAAGAAACGCATTCCGCACCTGGAAAACGACTGAAAAATTGAAAAATTGAAAAATCGCCGAAAAATGGCGCCGCGCGCGGCTAAAAAACGTGCACCTCAGAGTGCGGAATAGCGGAGCATCGTACAAAGTTCGAATTTTCAGCGAATTTCAACGAATTAAAGGCCTACTTTTCGCACGTCACACTCTCGGCGTCGGCGGCGATTCCGTTCACCGCCGCCACTTGTCCGCGAAACTTGCGATTGTCGAGCCGTTGCGCCGCGTAGTTCATTCGCGTCGCCACCGACGACGATGATGATGATGAAGATGATGACGTCGAGGTGTCGCCGTTGTTGCCACGGCGGTGTCCACGTGGCATCGGCAGAAACGGATGCGCGATGTAGTACATTTGGCTGCAACAAAAAAAAGAAACAATCACATGCAGATTAGTGGACCGGGACGAAAAATCCAAAAAAAAAATCAAAAAGTTCTCAGTGAAAATGGACTTTTCAAGAAACCGGGGAAAATTGGCAGTACCCGGCCCGCTCAATAAAGTTGCTTGATTTCATTCTTTCAGCAGCTCAATCGTATGTAAATGGTTCCAAAACTTCATTTTTGAATAGTTTTCCGGTGATTACAATTGAAAATGGCCTTTTTGGTCAATTCAAAGTCATTTTCGCCTCCGGCGTCCATTCTGTGTACTGAAATTGACTGAAGTTGCTTGAAAGACATTGTGAAACACGCTTCTTTGCGTGAAAGTTCCATTTTCTGGAGTATCAGAAGTGTGAGTGAGTCAGAAGTGACAGAAAATTGTTCCTCGACGATTTTCTAGCAACTCCAGTCAATATCGGCGCACAGGTGATGACAAAAATTGCCGAAAAGGTCATATTTTGCGATATCAGCGCAAAAATATACCTTTTCGAAACCAATTATTAATTTAGAAGTGACTACTGACAGGAAATACTTAGAATTGGCGTTATCTTTTGAAAAAGGTGAAAAAATGGTTCAAAACCGGCACCGCTAGACGAAAACCTGTTTTGAAACAAATTTTTGTTTTTTTGCTCGGCCCGCGGGCCGGCCCGGGCCGGGCCGGGCCGGGCCGACTTTTGAATTCAGGCGGGCCGGGCCGGGCCGGGCTGGAAAATTTCAATTCGGGCCGGGCCGGGCCGGCCCGGCCCGGCCCGCTGCAACTCTGGGCTTGCGTTCAATGGAGCGCGTTTGAAACACATCGAATCACGGCTATAGTAGAGCGAAACATAGAAGGTCATGTACAAGGGTGGCTTGGCGGTGAGGAGCGAGATTTGATAAACTGGTTATGTTTTACAGGACGAATTTTCAAAAACCACTTTCGGGTCCATTTCAGCGGTTTCAGCACAGGGTTTACCTTGAAACCAATGTTTTTTTTTTCCCACAATTTTTCAGTCCCGATAGCGGCGTCGCCTTCAAAATCATCAACTGGCTGCTCTGCCCGAAACTCCGACCTCCGTTCAGGATAGATCGATCTCACACACTCACCCGTCGTCGGATCGTTCGGCGGCGTCGATGTCGGACGCCATCTGGTATGTCCAACGCTTCTTGTGCTCCACCATTGTGCTGCAAACATGATCATTTTCAAAAATCCAAATACGAACGCGCCGCAACGGCTGGGGGATTCTCGAGATTTTCGGCCAAATTTCATTAAACGCTGAGAATTAAACGTTTCCTTCAAAAAAAAAAAACATGAAGAAAATCGACCAAAAACCGAGAAAAATGGACGAAAACATGAAAATTTGGCGCTCGAGTCCAGCGGGGCGCGTTTGCAACCCGAATCGAGAGGCGACGAAATCAGTACCCGGCTCCATGAAACCGCGTCGGCGGATGATATTTCCGGTTTCCTCCTCCTCCTCCGACGGCCTCCGACGTCACCAAACGTTGCCATCGATCGATTCTCGACGACGACGAATCTCCGGGCTGTGGCTCCGCGGAGCTGCTCGTGGCAGCGGGCTCTTCGGGAGAAGAAGAAGAAGAAGACGTGGCGACTCGCGAATCGGCGACGACGTCTGCGATGACGTCGTCGACGCGACGACGACGACTTCTCTCCGCCTCCGCCTCCTCGCGTACCGCCCGACTTCTGAGCCCGTCGGCGCGAAGTGTGACCACTTGACCCTCGCGTCGCTCGCCGAACATCAGTCCTGTTGTTGTTGTAAAATTATTATTGTGATTATAAAATTTTTAAAAAAGGGTCGAAAAATTTTTTAAAAACGAAAAAATAAATTTTTTTTTAGATTTTTCTGTTTGGCGAAAAATAAAAATTGAATATTTATTTTTCACAATTTTTCTTTTAAAAAAAATATTTTTGCAGTTTTAAAACTCGAAAAAAAAGAGGTAAAAAGTAATGTTTCGCCTCGCTTTTTTCGGTGAAAAAATTGAATTTAAAAATATTTTAAATTGGCGAAAAATAAAAATAAAAATTTTTTTCACAATATTTATTTTTTAAAATTATTCTTTTGTTCAATTTTGATTCAAAATTAGGTTTTGAAAAATTTTTTTTAAAATTTTATTTCTCACCAAAAAATATTTTTAAATTGCGATTTTTTATGTTGGCGAAAAATAAAAGGTAATTTTTTTTTTGCAATTTTTTTTTCAGTTTCAAAATTATTCGCCTCGATATTTTTTTTTGAAAAAAAATTTCAAAAAAAACTTCAATTTTTAAAAAATTTTACTAATAATTAGATTTATTTTTAAAATATTTTCCTTGTTTTTTTTTTTAAAGACTATCATTTTAAAATAAAATTTTAAAAAAAAACGATAAAACTCACTCATTTTCCGGGTCGTTTTCGACGGCGGCTCCACGTCGACTCGTGCCAATTGGCTCAAATTTGTCGATGAATTCGAGGTGTTGGAGTTGGAATTCGAATTCGAATCAGAAGAAGAAGACGACATTTGACACCTGGAAAATATCAATTTTTCGAAAAAAAAATTTTTTTTTTTAATTTTTAAAAATTCGCCTATTGAAGTTGAAAACTAAAAAAAAATTTTAAAAAAAACGTTCAAATTTGAACTGACCAACAGCAGAATAATATAAAAATCAGGGGGGGGGGGGGGGGGGGGGGATCAATCGATAATCGAACTACCTGATTTTTCTCCCCGCGTCTCTCGTATTTCTTATCTCTCCATCTCACAATCTTTCTGTTCGACCCCCTTTAAGGGGGGAAGGGGGGGAGACAATAGTCACGTACTATTGTCCGTTTTCAATAATCTTGCCCCATCGGAGATAGATCAAAAATCGCAGAGTTGTCAAATTCCGGACCAAATAGTTTCTTTAAAATTTGCTGGCGCCAGATTTTAATATTTGAAAATTTTTTTTTAAATAAAAATAAAAATAAAAATAAAAACAAAAACTTTTCAAAATTAATTTTTACAACAAAAAAACTGATTTGATAGCGCCAGATTTCAATATTAAAAAAAAAAATTTTTTTTTAATCAATTTTTACAAAAAAAAACTGATTTTTTTGTCGACAAATTATTGTATTTTCAAACGTTTCAACATCGAAATTCCCCCGCCAAATGGGCGAAAACGGATTTTCAGCCATTTTTCCCAATTTTTGGCACGAAAACGCTAAATTTGCAGCAATATGAATTTTTTACTGCAAATTATGATTTTTGAACGCATTTTTTCAGTTTCAAATCCTCAAAAAAACGGAAAAAATGCGAGAAAAAAATAATTTTTTTTTGTCTGGCAAACAGGTGGAAAGTCTAAATAATAATCGAAAATGTGAAAAAAAAAACATTTTTATCGATAAAAAAATAACAAAAAAATGTTTCAATTTGTCCATGTTTTGAAGAATAAATGAATTTTTAAATTTTCCTCCATTTTTATTCAAACTAATATATTTTTATCCTGAAAAAATTAAATTTTGAAAAATATATTTATTACTCGCTTTTTTTCAAATTATTTTCCAAACTTCACCAAAAAAAAATTCATATTTTTTTGATTTCAATTTTTTTATTGCAAATTATGATTTTTGTACGCATTTTTCGGTTAAAAATCCCGAAAAAACGGAAAAATTTTTTCGAAAAAGTTATCTTTTTTTTGTCCGGCAAACAGTAGGAAATTTTGAAAAAAGAATCGAAAATGTGAAAAAAACCGTTTTACATTTTTATAAAAATCAAAAAAAAAATATATAATTTTCAAAAATTCAATATTTTTTGGAAAGTGTTGGAAATTCAAAAATTTTTAAAAAATAATTCTAATTTTTAAATTTCCTCCAATATCTTATAAATATTTTTTCATTCTGAAAAAATTAAATTTTGAAAATATATTTTTTTCGCTTTTTTCAAATTATTTTCCAAACTTCACCAAAAAAAAATAATTTTTATTTTTTATATTTCAAATTATTAAAAAATCAATTTTTGTCAAATTATTTTTTTTTCTTTCAAAAAAAAACAGCAAATAACTCTCAAATTGGATCCCACCAGTCCAGGAAAAAACGAAAAAAAAATCGCAAAAAAAATTTAAATATTTTTCGCATTAAACACAGCTTTATTCAAATCTTTGTATTATGTGCACACCAAGAGAGAGGAAAAAAAAAGAACAGAGCCAAAAGAGCCAATAAACGAAGAACGAAAGAAATAGAAAAATAGAAAGAGGCGTGTAGAAACAATAGAAAGTGAATTTCGCTTTTTTTTTCTTTCAATTTTAATTTTAATTACACACTCAAACACTTTTTTTTTGGAAAGTGTTGAGTGGAAAGGGGGGCCGAAAAAAGACATAAATCAGGATTTTTTTCTTCTAGAAAGCGCGGCGCGCATTGCTCGTTTTGCCGGGATTTGAATAGAGGAATTTTTAAAAATTTTCCGAAAAAAAAAACAAATTTTTTTCGGAATAAAAAAAAAGAATTAAAATAAAAATTCAGCTAAATTGGGTGGGGGGGGGGCGGGGAAGGGGGGTCCAAATTGTCTCTATAATCATCGGTGAAAATGAAAATGTACAAAAAAAAGAAGAGAATAACCAGGAAAAAGAGAGATAGAGAGAAGGAGGAGGAGAATAAGCCGAAAAAAAAAGAAACACTTTTCAAAAAAGTTGAGTAAAGAAGAGGGTGTGTGGAGAAAAGGGGGCGGGGCGAAAAAGGGGGCGGAGCTTCAATTTTTCTGCTGCTGGAAAAAATAACTAAAATTCAATAGAAATTCAGGTGAATGGGCGGGCGGGGTGATGAATAATACATTATATGTATTAGGTGCTGGCTCAAAAAAAAATAATTAAAAAATTTTTTGAGGAAAAAAAAATTTTGCAAATTTTTTCAGGAGCCCAAAATTTTGTGCACCGGAGCACATTATGTATATTTTTTTTCTTATGTATATACTATGTATATATATATATAGAGGGATTGGAAGGGGGGAAGAAAAAAAAAGAACTGTTTCTAAAAATCGCTAGAACAACGCAAGAAGGGGGTGGAAGAAAAGTGGGCGGGGCCTATTTTTGACCTACTTTTGATCATCCACAAAATTTTTTAAAATTCTTTTTTTTTAATATAAAGGAGGTTAAGAGTGTCAAAATTCTCGTCGTTTTTTTTCACAGTGAAATTGGAAAATTGGCAAATATCGCCATTACTTGCCAATTTTCCAAAAATTCACCAAAAAAATTCCAATTTTTTCCAAAAATTTGAAAATTCCAATTTTTGCGGGGACACGGGTAGATCAAAAATTAAGGCATAACGGGGGGTGGATAGGCGGATAGAAAATCGAAAAAAGGCACTTTTTGCTAGAAATTAAGCGAATTACGGGGCGCGAGCGAGGAGGTTGTTGGTTGGTTTTTTTTGGTTGGGTTCGGTTGGATGAAGGCAGATAGTGGTGGTAATTAAAAAAAAAAAGAAAAGAAAAGTTGCACAAGGAATGGTAAAGGGGGGCTGAAGGGGAAATTATATATATGTATATATATTATTTTTTTGAAAAAAAAAGGGGGGCGGAAATTTCTAACTAAATTTGATTTTCATGAAAAAAAATTTTCGGGAAAAGGGGGCGGGGCGGGGGGATAACAAAGAAACTGAAGTGAGTAAAAGTGGATTTTTTTGGAATTTTTTGTTGATTTTTTTTTTGAAAGGGGGGGGGGGGGGCGGGGGGAAACGGTAGACTAAAAATTATAGAAATTTGTCGAATTTGGTGACCTAATATTACAAAAAAACGGGGAAAAAAATTTTGGAGCGCGAGATTGGGGGGTCGGAAAGAAATTGGTGGGAGAGAGAGAGAAGAGACAAAACGCTAACTGGTATTTACATTTTAAAAAAATAATATTTTTTTTTTTTTGGTTTTTTGATGATTTTTTTCGGGGAAAATTGGAATATCATGACGGGGGGAGGAGGGAAAAATCGGGCGAGAAAAAAATGAAAAAAAAAATAACGGAAAGAGACGGTTTTTGAGCAAATTTTCTGATTTTTCAGTGGGTGGATAGGAAAATAGGGAGAAAATTGAGGTCAGAGCGCAAAATTTGAGGCATTTTTTTGAAGGGAGGAGGGGTGATTTTCGATATGCATATGTATGGTGAAATATAAAAATCAAAAAAAGAAAGGAGAAACCGGGAAAAACAGGACGGAAATGAAGACGGCTAGAAATGAAGAAGAAGAAGGGGGTAGGGGGAAGAAAACGAATAAAAATAATAAGAATAATCATAACGGGCGAAAAAGATAGGGGGCGGAGCGCAGAAGAAGAAAGAAGAAGAACAAATGTACAATAAAGAGCTCGTGTCTGGTGGGCTCTTTAGAACTTGGTGATGAGCGAGTTGGTGTGCGGCACCGGCGTCGGCACCGGTATTCCGTTCGGCAGTATCAACGGTTTGAACACGAACAGTGTGTGGTTGTGCTTGCACAGCGTGACAATGTGACCGCTCTTCGCGATCCGCAGGCCGACGCAACGCGAGAGCTGCAAACGACGGGGGGTTACGGTATGTACTATAGCCGTGATTCGATGTGTTTCAAACGCGCCCCGCTGAGACAGTACTTCGCCTCGGGCCGAAATTATTTTCGAGATTTCGTCGTTTTTCGCCAATTTTCGCCCAATTTCCTCCATTTTTTTGTGGGGAAAAACTGAATGAAAATGTTGATAAGCTGCCCTTAACCCTAAATTTCAACTGCTTTTGTCGAAAAAATGAAGAAAATCGGGTGAAAATCGAGTAAAACGATCGAAAACAGAAAAGAATTTCGCCGCCGCCACCCAGAAATTTGGCTTGCGTTCAATGGAGCGCGTTTGAAACATGAATCACGGTTATAGTATTGTCGTTTTTTTTTTCGAGGGGGGTGGGGGCCTTGTGAACTTCCAGGTGTGCCAAAATTTGGGGGCGTGGCCAATTTGCAAGCCTCGCACAGTTTATACTCCCGCCCATTGCATTTTCATTCTTTTTCCACGTGGCTCCGCCAATCACCGCGTTTCTGAGGCGGGATCACGTGGAGTTTAAACCGTGCGCGGCATTTGCAGAATTGGCCACGCCCCCAAACTCGAAGAGGCAGCGCTTACTCTGAACTCGTTGTGGGTGAACGAGTGAATGTGTTGACCCTCGGGACTGAAGACGACGACGTGCAGATGGTTGCCGTGCGTGTCGGCGACGAGCACCTCGCCCGCTTTGGAGACGTCGATTCCGATCGGGTAGGGCGTTTGCGACGGCTCGCCCATCTTGCGAATGAACTTTCCTGCAAAGAAGCGGTGATCGAATGGTTCTTTCGTCTTGAGGGGTGATATCTTACCTTCCGAAGTGTACACCTGAACGCAGTGATGTTTGAAGTCGGTGATGTAGATCAGATTGTCGAACATCGCCACGTCGGACGCCTCGCCGAGTTGGGCGGACGCGTCGAACCAGAAGGTGACGCGCGGCGAGTCGACGTCGATCGAGTAGACGAATCCGGCCGTGTCGACGAGCAACAGCTGTCCGTTGGGCGTCGCCGCGGCGGCCGACACCTCGATTCCGCCGCGCGGCACCAGCGCCACCATGTTGAGACGTTTGACAAACTCGCCGCGAGCCTCGAAGATTTGCGCGCGCGTCTTTCCGTCGCCACCCTTGTCGAGCACCACGTATCGAACCGCCTCGCCTCGAAGCGCGATCACTTTGCGCGGGAAACACAATTGTCCGTCGTCGGTGCCCGGTCGGCCGATCTTCCACGGATGCGGCGGTCCGCACACGACGACGCGATGATTGTTCGTGTCGGCGATGAGAATGTCGTCGGTGTCCGACAGGCAGAAGCCCGACGGGCAGTGCAGTTCGCGAATCGTGCTTCCCTGTTGAGAGGTGCCGAACACCGAGTGCACCTTCAGATCGGACACTCGTTGCGCCATCGCCGAGTTGGCGGCGGCGTTCGCTGCCGACGTGTCCGACGCGGCAGTGGTGGCGGCCGTCGAGTTGTTCGACGCGGCTGCCGCGGCGGCGACGGCTGCGGAGACAGCGGCCGCCGAGAGCTGCGGATTCAGACTCATCGAGTTCATCGCCGCGTTCATCGAGAGCAGCTGCTCGAGATGGGTGGTGGAGCGAAGAGAGTTCTGAAAGTGAGACTTTGAAAGGAAACGCAGCGAAATGACTCACCAAAAGCTGCGGATTTCTCAACTGGTTCAACTGTGCGGCCGCTTGCAACTGCATATTGGTGGCGGCGGCGGCGGCGGCGAGTTTGTGCTGCATGTAGGCGGCCGACGCGTTCTGCGGCAGCCCGGCCGTCGTCGGCGCCGGCACGTTGGCCAGTCCGTGACGAGCCCAAAGCGCCGGGAACAGAGCGGCGGCGGCAGCGGCGTCAGCGGTGCCCGGAGCGGCTCCTCCGCCGTTCGGCAACTCGGCGTTCAACTGCATCTGAAGCGCGAGCAGCTCGGGACGAATACCGGCGGCAGCGGCAGCGGCGAGCGCCGCCGCGTTCGGCAAATGTTGACTCGTCGGCGGCACACGTACTCCCTGTCCTCCTCCAACGGCTCCCATCAGCGGTTCGGCTCCACCGGCTCCAGCAGGCGGGCTCGCCGAGTCGGGCGGATGGCTGCTCGGCGGCCATCCTCCGTATCCGTTGAGTCCACCGCCGTTCTGCGAGTTCTTCTTGCGTTCACCGCCAATGGCGCCTAGTTGCTGATTCTGCGCGTACAACGGGCGGCCCCACTCGTCTTGTTGTTGAAGAGCAGCGGCGGCGGCGGCGGCGACAGCAGCAGCAGCAGCGGCACTGGCTCTTCCTCCCTGCGCCATCTGAGCCGGAGCAGCCGACACCGGGGCGGCGACCGGCGCACCACTGTTGCTCTCCGACTCCGAGTTGGCGCCCGACGTCGAAGCGGTGATCGCGCCGGCCGAGCTGCTCTCTTTTCCCGACGGCTGAACGACGCGTCCGACGACGACGCCGGTGAGCTGGACGACAAAGTGATCGATCTGCCGCTGACTGGGCGTCTGGAACTCGAGCTCCACCTGATATCCGTGACTCGGGATGGCGTGCGATAGATTGCCGAGCTGTTGTATGACCTTCTTGCGCGACACCACCAACTCGAGTCCGTTGCCTTTGCCGAGAAGACGTCGCGTGAAAGTGATGGCGTCGTGGACGCGCGCCTCGTTGACTTGCGCCTTGCGGTAGATGTCCTCGATGGCCGCCTCCTGACGACGTAGCGACTCGTCGAGCTCCGATATGATGACGGTACGTCGTTCCTACAAGAGGCAAGGCGTCAGAATCATTGCTGCGTCCACTTACCACCAGCGCGTTGATCAGCGAATCGTAGTGACGCTCGACGCGATCCTTGGCCATCTCGTACTGATCGTGCAGCAGGCAGCTCTTGTCGGGCAACGAGTTCATCTCCTCCACCGAATTGTTGTACTTCTTCTCGACGCGGTCGACGGTGCTCGTCACGTCGTCGCGAATCGCGTTGATCACCAGCTCGTTGATGTCGATTATCTTGTGATTGAGGTGCTCCGCCTCGAGACACTGCTTGCAGGCGGCCGTCTCGCACGCGGCGCACAAGAAGCGCATCGGTTGGTTGTGAGTGGTGCACGTGACTTGTCGCAGTTCGGGTTGTGTTCCGTGCGAGCGCAGATCGGCGAACGTCTTCACTTGGTGTCCCTCGAACAGCTTCATGACGTTGTGCGCCGCGTGACAGTTCTCGCACAGGTCCGACGAGCACTGATCGCAAAACGCGATGGCTTCCTGTTCCGACTTGCAAGCGGTGCACGGTTTCCGATGGTTTGCCACCATCTTCTCCACCTCCACCTCCTCCGCCTCGGCGAGACGGACGAAATCGGGAAGCATCGCGTGAACGTATCGCACGTCGTTGCCGACGTGCGACTCTTGCGCGCATATCGGACACCGTATCACGCCGGGCGGCGTCGGACGCTCCTTGATCTTCGGCGTCTCGATTTCGCACTCGAGCGCGCTCGGCCGCTTCTTCTCCTCGATGGCGGCCGATTTGGCCTGAAGGTGACCGTCGAGTTGGGCGATGATGCAGTCCTCGCACATCGCGTGAAGGCAGTCGAGCACACGCGGTTTTCGGAAATCCTGCTGGCAGTAGGGACAGTGCACATGATCGTCTTCGGGCAACAGATCGAGCAGCGGCGACGAGGACGTGGATCTGGAAGTTGGGAATTGAAAAAAGGTTACCGCAAAATCTAGGCCACCTGGCGAGACAGGTGCAATGTCTCGCTAGAGCGCATTTCCTCTCTCCCTCTGTCTCCCTCTCTCTCTCTCTCTCACCACCGCCACCCCGCCTCCTCCTACCTCAACTGGTCCTGCCCGTTCAAACTGGGCGTCGTGCTGCTCTGACTGTTGTGCTGCTGATTTAGGAAATTCTGCGGCGGCGACGATTCGTGCCGCCCTCCGCCGTTAACCGCCGAATTCGGCCTCTCCCCGGCTGCTTTTCGCATTGTCGACGACGGTGATGATGATGATGGAGTTCCGGTTGGGGCGTTTTTTGAAACAAAATCCACTTTGAAACTGCCAATGTGGGCTGGATGTGGGCGCTTGAGCGCACTTTGAGTGGCGAACTGCAATGGAAATCCGATATTTTGGGCGAAAAATTGGGAAAATATACGAAATCAAAGAAAAATGGGGCGGAAAAACAACGAAAGTCTCGGGGGAAACGAGCTAATTTATTTATCATTTCACCGAAAAACACCCGATTTTGACGGCGATTTTCGGCGGATTTTGACGATAAAATCGGGGAAAATTTGCGATAATCGAGTAAATTAAATAAAATTCTAGTGATTTTCAAAAAAATCGATCGAAAAAAGTGACGTCATTTCGCCGAAAAAGAGCAATTAGCGCGCACTTTTGCACGCGCGCGCGTCGTCTGGCGAGGCGAGAGAGTGTGGCGGGCGGAGAGGGTGCGAGACGACGAGAGGACGCCGAGAGGGCGCTCCGTATCGCCGCGCACGCATGACACACACTAGCGCAGCCGCTACGCAGCGGACACGCCCACCACTTGGCACGCGGCCAACAATTCGGCGCGCACTTTCGTCGCCGCGTGGGGCCGACTTGGCACGCTGCCAGGAGGCGGCGCATCGTGTGCGGCGCGCTTTTGGGGGCGTGGCCGCGGCGGGCGCAAACGTGCCGCACACTTTTTCTGCATTTTTTCGCCGGCTTCATCCGGTTTCGACTAGTTTCATCATTATTATTTTTGTGGGACAATATTTTTCGACGATTTTTTCCGGGTAGTATTTGAAAAAGTGCAAATTTTCGGAGAAAGTCAAGGGTTTTGGGATTCGGGTTGAAAATCGAACGAACGGCGCGAAATTCGATACGGAACCGGGTTGTTTACATTTCGCACCCCGAAAAAACTTCCGAAACCGATCGGGAATCGATCCGAAATGATGAAAATCGCAATTCACGATTGGAGAGGGAAAAATCGATCTTTTTCGTTTTTTTTTCGGCGAATTTTACAGGTTTCAATGAATATTTTACAAAAATAATGTAAAATTTAAATTTTAAGCATGAAAATCGAGATAAAATTCGAAAAAAAAACGGCGGAAATGAGGAAAAAAGAGATTTTTCAACAAAAAAAAAACGAAAAACAAAAAACAACCTACCGTAATCTTTGCTCACTTTCCCTTCGAGACCCAAACTCGAAACTTTTGCAATGTCCCTTTAAAATTTTTCAATCAATTTTTGATTTTCGATTTTCCGACCTTCCCCTCACCACATTTTCTTATCAATTTGACCTCTATCTACCCGCTTATCATCCCAATTTCACTCTCCCATCCGCACAAAACTCCTCCACCACCCAAAATTGCCGCCTCGCCGTCCACATCGTATCTAACGTTTTGCGAGCCGCCGGAAAAGTTGATTGCCGCGTTTTCCGCATTAATTTCTCGAGTCAAAGTTGCAGGTGGAAACGAAATAATGAGAAGCAGCGAAAAAAGGCGATGAGCGGCCGACAACCATTGATTTCCGGCTCGCCGGCCCGACCGGCAGTGTCGAAAGAGCGAAAACGGTGAGATTTGCGCGGGAAATCCATCAAAATTATCGATTGATTTTTTCTCGAACAGCTTCATCGTCGTCGCCTTCTTCGACGCCTCCATCACCATCCTCCTCTGGCTGCTGTGCACTGTCACGCGTGACGACGACTGGGACAAGGTCTTTTTCGACGAGATCAACATTCTCAACCCGAAATTCATCAAAGTGCGCCCGGAAAAAGTGCTCTTTACCCGTTTTTCTTCGAATTTTTTCCAGATATCACTGTTCGATATCGTGCTGCTCGCCGTGCTCCGAATGCTCATTTTGTGCTCCGTCTACGGTATTTGTCTCGTCAAACAGTGGTACACTGTGGCGTTCACCACACTCGCTTCCAGCGCCTATATTCTCATGAAAGTGCGTTTTTTGACGAAAAAATGCTTAATTTTTGGGTTTTCTGGCTTTTTCAACGCTATTTTAGCCTCCAGCGACAGAAAATCGTCATTTTTCTATTTTTATAATAGAAAATTCGGTTTTTCGGCGTTTTTCGGCGATTTCAACGCTATTTTTGGCTCCAGAGCTCATTTTGTGCGCTGAAATCGACTGGAATCGCTAGAAAGTTGGAAAAATTGGAAAAATTGATAAACAAGCGTTTTTGGCTGAAAAATGACCGAAACTCCTCGTTTTTGAGTCTTTTTCAACGCTATTTTATCCTCCAGCGCCAGAAAATCTTCATATTTCTATTTTTATAATAGAAAATTCGGTTTTTCGGCGTTTTTCGGCGATTTCAACGCTATTTTTGGCTCCAGAGCTAGTTTTCGGCACTGGAATCGCTAGAAAATTGGAAAAACAATGAGAAACCAGTTTTTTGACTGGAAAATTACCGAAACTTGTCGGTTTTTGAATAATTTTCAATTTTTCCTCTTAAAAATACTCTTTAAAAAATTTCCTTGCCATTTGGGCCGCTAGAGCTCATTTTTTACCAAAAATCGACTGGAATCGCTAGAAAAAAGACGAAAAAAATGAAAATTATCCTTTTGACTGAAATTTTCATAATTTCCGTGCCGAAAGTGACAAAAACGCGTCATTTTTCGGTTTTTTGGCGTTTTTCGGCGTTTTCAACTCATTTTTTGGCTCCAGAGCTCATTTTGTTCACTGAAATCGACTGGAATCGCTAGAAAATTGGAAAAATTGATAAACAAGCGTTTTTGGCTGAAAAATGACCAAAATTGGTCGTTTTTGAGTCTTTTCAAGCTTTTCCTACCGAAAATAGCGTTTTTTCGACGATTTCCATGCCATTTTGGCCCCCTACGCTTATTTTGAGCACTGAAATTGACTGGAATCGCCAGGAAATTGGAAAACAATGAAAAATCAGCTTTTTCGGCTCAAATTTTCAAATCATCGAAAGTTTCAGTGTTTCAGCGAGAAAATTGAGTCAAAAATGCGGTTTTTCGACGATTTCCATGCCATTTTGGCCCCCTGCACTCATTTTTTGCACTGAAATCGACTGGAATTGCTGAGAAATCATATTTTTCCAGTTTCCGGAGTTTCCGAGAGGATAGCGGTTCCCCAGTGATTTTCTAGCATTTCCAGTCAATTTTGCTCGCCCATATGGTCATTTTCAGTCATTTTCAGTCATCTTAAGCCGAAAATTGACCCAAAACGATTGCTAGGCGAAAAACTGTGTTAAGAGGAACCAAAACGATTTTATCTCGAGATTGGAAAGAGCTATCAAAAAAGTGTCAACTACAAACTTGTAGCTCTTTTCGTGATCTACAACTTTGCAGTTGACCACTTTTTGATAGCTCTTCCGGTTTTCGAGATGAAATAGTTTTGGTTTGTTTCAACACAGTTTTTCGTCTAGAAATCGCATTTGGCCGATTTTCGGCTCAAGAGTACTGAAAATGACCATACGGGCGATCAAAATCGACTGGAAATCGCTATCCTCTCGGAAACTCGGAAAACTGGAAAAATATGATTTTCCAGCAATTCCAGTCGATTTCAGTGCGAAAAATGAAAGCTGGGGCCCAAAATGGCATGGAAATCGTCGAAAAAAACGGGAATTTTTGATAGGAAAAGCTTGAAAAGAATCAAAAAGTAAAGTAAGTAAGCTTTCCAATCTCGAGACGCTCCCCCTTCTTTTGTGCAGGTGCTCTTCTACTTCAATCACTCGTCGAGTGCGGTTCCGCCGCTTCTCCTCATCATCACCTCCTTCACACTGTGCTGGTCCGAATTCTACCTGATGCCGTTTCAAATTCTGCCCCGTGAGCGCAGATGTACGTGGTTTTTTCTTTGGTTTTTTGGCTACTATAGCCGTGATTCGTGTGTTTCAAACGCGCTCCATTGAACGAAAGTCAAATTTCTGGATGGCGACGGCGAATTTCTTTCCTGTTTTCACCCGATTTTCATCATTTTTTCGACAAAAGCAGTTGAAATTTTGGTTTAAGGACAGCTTATCAACATTTTCATGCAGTTTTACCCCCCAAAAAAATGGAGGAAATTGGGCGAAAATTGGCGAAAAACAACAAAATCTCGAAAATAATTTCGGCCCGAGGCGAAGTACTGTCTCAGCGGAGCGCGTTTGAAACACATCGAATCACGGCTATAGTATTTGGGGCCAAAATTGAAAAAATTTCGCAATTTTGCAGACGCTCGCCGCGAGGGAGTCGAGAATCCCGACTTTTCGTCGGAGGAGGACGACGATGCGCGATCCGGGTGAGTGTGGCCTAGTTTTTGCCGACATTTCCTAGTCCCTCTTTTTTGTGGAATTTCGTGGGCTCCGAAATCATTTTCTAGAAGACATTAGATTGTCAATACCACAATTTTTCGAGCGAGCAGTGAGTGGCAATGGGTTACTGTAGTTTTTTCGCCACGCAAAGTGATTTTTTCCACGGGGGGTAAGAAGGGTACGCCAGTAAATACGCTCTATTGATAATTTGGGCCCAATGAAAGAATGAGTGTCAACGATGCTCCGTTTTTACGCCCCACCGCGCCTTGTTTAGCCCCGTGTAGATCGAAATCCAGTTCATTTCCAACGAGACAAACGTAAAACTCGCTGCGAGACCCGTGTAAGGTACTGTGGCAGTCGTTTTTCAGCTGTGGAGGTGTGCGATAAAGCGCATTTACTGACTTGGCCTTTTTAGCCCCCTTCTCTTGTTTAAGGGGGGGGGGGGCTTCTCGGAGATCCTAGTTTTCGGCCTGCTATTCCTCTACTGTAGCCGTGATTCGCCTCGGGCCGAAATTATTTTCGAGATTTCGTCGTTTTTCGCCAATTTTCGCCCAACTTCCTCCATTTTTTTGGGGGAAAAAACTGAATGAAAATGTTGATAAGCTGCCCTTAAACCAAAATTTCAACTGCTTTTGTCGAAAAATGATGAAAATCGGGTGAAAATCGAGAAAAACGGCCGAAAACAATAAAGAAATTCGCCGCCTCCACCTGGAAATTTGGCTTTCGTTCAATGGAGCGCGTTTGAAACACATCGAATCACGGCTATAGTGGTCCCTCCCCCTCCTTCCTTTTGTCCGTTCTCGAGATTGCCTTATTCGGGACAGTTGTTGCAGACACCGTCCGCGTCGCGGTCGCCGTCAACTCAACTCGGCCGGTCAGTCGGAAGTGCCGACGGCGACGCCGTCGCGCGTCTCTTCCGGCGTCTTCATCGCCTCCGACTACGACGAGTTCCGCAGTGCCGCCGAATTCTCGTCGGGTAAATTTTGAAAAATTCCAAAAAAATAATTTGACAAAAATTCAATTTTTTTAGAGTAAAAAAAATATTTCAAAAAAAAATAAATTTTGAAAAGAAAAATTTAAAATCAAAATCAATCCTAAAAATTAAAATTTAACTACGAATTTTCGTCTGGTAATTTTAAATAAATTTAAATATATTTGAAAAAAAATTTTTTTCAAAAAATTATATATTTTAGAGTAAAAAAGTATCTTGAAAAAAACAATTATTTTGCAAAACAAAAAATTGAAAATCAAAAATTTTTTTAATTAAAAATTCAATTACGGCTATAAAATTAAAAAATTTTTTAATTTTTAAAAAATTTTTATAAGTTTCAGTTTTTTTTTTCTAAAAATTAAATGAATTTTATGAAAACTTGTAAATTTTTGAATTCCCAAAAAAATTCAAATTCAATTTCTCTAAAGTCGAGTGGAATTTAGAAATTCAATTTTTTAAAGTAAAAAAATATTTTGCGAAAAAAAAATTGAAAATCAAAACCAGTCCTAAAATTAAATATTTAATTAAAAATTCAATTACGTGGCTATAAAATTTAAAAATAAAAATATTCTAATTTTTATAAGTCAAAATTCAATTTTCTTAAATTTCAATTTTTTTTCAACTTTTGTAAATGTAAATTTTATATAAAAATTAAAGTTTTGGGAAAATATTTTAAAAATTTAATTTTCATGTAAAAAACAGTCAATATTCAATTTTCTTAAATAAATTTAAATTTTTTTCTCAAACTTGTAAATTTTTAAATTCAAATTCAAATTTCCCGCCTGCAGACGAGGAGGCGCGCACACGCCTCCTGGTGCCGCCGGACACGAAACGGCTGTTCGAAATCACGTTACGCGAGTGTGTCGACCAGGTGGACGAGCTGATGCGCGACTCGCGGCTCGGCGGCTGGAAGTGTCTGCGGACGGCCAATCCGCAAGTGCTGCAGGGACCCGACAACTATTTTCTCGTCCGCGCCGACTTTGACAAGTTTCCCGCCCTTGTTCTGTTCAACATCGCCTGGAAGGACATGCTCAAGTGGAACACACAGGCAAGTCCCAATATCTGGCAAACTAGAGGAGCTAGGG
This sequence comes from Caenorhabditis afra, assembly GCA_963570955.1. NCBI lineage: Eukaryota > Metazoa > Nematoda > Chromadorea > Rhabditida > Rhabditidae > Caenorhabditis > Caenorhabditis afra. The sequence continues at coordinate 8,040,029 of OY751534.1, forward strand.
AAAAAGTGTCAACTGACAATGTGTTGGTCACGTGACCAGCTACATTTTGACAGTTGACACCTTTTCTCTAGCTCTTCTGGTTTTTGAGATATTTGTGTTTTCATTCACAAATCGGAATTTTTTTTTTTTGAAAAATTGAGGTTCCCAACATGGGGAATTTCAAATTCCCGCCAAAATTGGCTTGAAAATTTGATTTACGAGGGCTCGGTGGTCTAGAAACTGTGCAATGGCCTAGTTTTCACCAACGGTGAGGTTTCTAGTCCCTGTTTGAAAAATATTTGGAAATTTCAACACGTTCGCGCCAAAATTGACTACCTGGCCTAGAAAACGCAAGTTCGGCCACATACCGCGTTTTTGTGTGGATTTACGAATTGCTTCTGAATTCCTAGGCCACCAAGTTTCATTCATGGCCTAGTTTTATCTATAGTGATATTTCTAGTCCCTCTTTCGAAACACTTGCGAATTTCAAATTCCCGCCAAATTAGACTACATGGCCTAGAAAACGCAAACTCGGCCACATACCCCGTTTTTGTGTAGATTTACGAGCTCTTCCTTTCGCTGCGAGACCTGTGTGGCCGAACTTTTTCAATTTCTAGGCCACCAAGTTTCATTCATGTGCCTCTTTCATAATCAGAATTTCGATTTCCTGCCGAAATTGTGAAAAACAGGCTGATGGCCTAGAAAACGCAAGTTCGGCCACAGAGCTCTTCCTTTCGCTGCGAGACCTGTGTGTGGCCGAACTTTTTCGAATTTCTAGGCCACCAACTACAGTAATCCCCCATGTTTACAGGTGATCGAGGGCAAAATGGTGGCCCATCTCGACAACGCGACCGACCTCTACTATTCGGTGAGCGCGCCGGCGATGCGCGGCTACATCTCGTCACGTGACTTTCTCGACCTGCGACGCATCCGACTCGACTCGCACGACGACGTCTACTCGGGCTACTTCGTGTCCGTCGAGTCGAGCCTGTGCCCGAACAACGGGAATCCGAAAATTGTCCGCGGACACAACTTTCCGTCGATGATACGCACGTTGAAGACGCCGGAAGGTGTCACGGGCTTCGAGTGGCTCATGAAGACCGATCTCAAAGGTTTGTGGTGTTGAAATTAGCCGGTGGCCTAGAAATTGGGAAAGTTCGGCCACAGGTCCCGCCGCTCAAAACGGCCTGGCGGCCGAACTTGCGTTTTTTGGGCCACGGGATCGATTCGAATTGAAACTGATAGTAGAAAACCCACCTCAACATGATGGCCTAGAAATTGACAAGTTCGGCCATGGTTTTCTAGGCCACCAGCCCCAATTTTCATTTGGGGAAAAACTAGGCCACACATTTTCACCCCTCTCAAATTTTGCGCGCGGGGGGGACTAGAAAAGCGATCGTAGCGAAAACTAGGCTTGTGGCCGCAACTTGCGAATGCTAGGCCACCAGTCTGTTTTTGAATGAGGGACTAGAAAAGGTCGAGAAAACTAGGCCATCCTGTGCGGTTTCTAGGCCACGCGCGCTCAAGAAATCTCGGGTTTTCGAAGGAGGGACTAGAAACACCCATTTTTTTGCTGGAGGCCTTCCAAAACCCCCTTTTTTCCGTGTGCTTTTGAAGGAGGGACTAGAAAAGGTCGCTCTAGGAGAAAACTAGGCCATCCTGGGAAGGGACTAGAAACACACATCCCTTGCTTCTTTGCAGGAGGCCTTCCACGCCGTCTCGTCCACTCGGGAATGGTCAACTACTTTCACGAGCACGTGCGTCGAATGAACGAGTTCGCCGAGACGCACTACCATCGTCCGCCGACGCCCACGTCTTCTTCTTGAGGGACGCTGTCAAATATTGACTTTTTTTTCAATTTTTTTAAATTTCAGAACCCCATTCCAATGCCTCTCTTCTTTTCTGTACGTACTTGTCCTCCCCGCTAGTTTTTCTTTTTTTTCGCGAATTTTGCAGCAAAAATCACAATTCTAACCATTTTCCAGCCAATTCTTTTTTTTTTTGTCTAACGTATGGTAATTGAGTGTCTTGCCTCACCCCGAGAACAACATTTCTTGTGAATTCCGTCCCCCCCCCCCCTTTCGAAAAGAAATTCCAAAAATTCAAGAGACAAAAATATTTTCATGAAATTGTGAGTATCGAAAAGTTTAGAGCCCCTCCTTCTGCTCCACCACTTGCTCCTCGTGCTCCCCCCCGCCGTGCTGCTCTTTCGGCTCCGGCCACAGCTCCGTCTGTTGCGATTCGACGACGGCGGCGAGCTCGGCGGCCACCGCGCGGCGGTGAGCCAACTCGCGGCTCTCCGCCTCGACGCTCGCCTCGAGCAGCGCGATTTCGGCGTCGACGCGCGACATCAGCGAGTGGTGGCTCTCGTACAGGTGTAGGCCAATGTCGCGTTTTGGCTGCAAATGAAAAACAAATTCGAAATGATGGTGCTGCTTTTTGGGTTGAAAAATTGAGAAAAAAATTTTTTTTTTAATTTCCAGGAATTACACAAATTTTTTGTTTTTTTTTTGTTCTAAATTGACCAAGATTTTTGAGAACTATTTAGGATCGATTCGAAAAAAAAAACAAAAAAATTCCATAATTCCTCGGAAAAAAAACTTTTTTCAAAATTTACCTATGGATCTATTCAGCCAAGTCAACGGCGGCAAAAAATGGGAAAAAATTGAAAAAAGTTGGGAAAATTGGCATAATTGTTTGGCGCCGAAACCGTAACCCCGCGCGGCGAGACCCATGCGTCGATAAAAGTCCATGCGCCTTTAAATTTTCAACTATTTTCAATTTTTAAAAACGGTTTCTCTGTCTCGGTTTTGACCATTTCGAGTAGTTTTTTATTACTGATAAATACCCATAAAATAATTATAAATTTATTTTTCTATTAAAAAAAATTTTTATTTTTTTTCGATTTTTCGTCGCTAACTAGTAAACAGATCCATAAAAATGGAAAAGAAAATTGTTTTTTCTATTTTTTAAAAAACAAAGAAAGACACTTCGAATAGGTTCCAAAATTTGGGGGAAAAAATTGTTTTTTTTTCAAAATAAAATAAAAAATAAAAATACCTTAATATGACGATACCCATTGGGACGTGCGAGCCGCGCGTTCTCCACTTCGCACCGCTTCTGCCACTCGTCCAACTCGTCGAATCGCTCGCAAATCTGATTCTCGCGTATCATTTCGCCGGTTCGCTCGTGAATTTTGCGGCATGCCGTCGTCGCGAGTCGCTCCTGAATTTCGGCCACCTCGCTTTTATCCAACCTCATTCCACTGTGGCGTGTCTGGCAAAATTTTGAAATTTTTGAAAAAAAAATTCAATTTCAAAACTAGTGAGAAAATAAAAATATTTCTGTAATAATTAATTTTTTTCCAAAATTACACTGTAAATTAGAAAATTTTTTCGAAAAATGGATTTTTTTATAAAAAACATTTTTCAAACATTTTTTTTTTATAAAATCGATTTTTCACCGGAAAAAGTCAATTTCAAAAAACAAGCAGATTATTAATTTTAAAAAATGTCATTGAAAAATGTTTTTGAACTCGAAAAATAGATTTTTTTTAAAACTAAAAATTAATCGCAAACTGATTAAAAATAAATGTTTTTTTTTTAATTTTGATTTTTTAAAATAATTCTAAATTTTTGAAAAAAAATTTATATTCAAAACTGATGAGAAAATAAAAATATTTCTGTAAAAATCAATTTTTTTCCAAAATTACACTGTAAATTAGAAAATTTTTTCGAAAAATGGATTTTTTATTAAAAAAAATTTTTTTATAAAATCGATTTTTCACCGGAAAAACCAATTAATTTTTTTTTTAAATTTTGCTTTTTACACACAAAAAACACAGCAAAACTGATTTTACTTTATTATTATTATTATTAATTTTCAAAAAAAAAATATTTCCCACTTTAAAAAAAAAATCCAATTTTCCCAAAATAAAAAAAAATTGTCCCGTCTCACCAATTTGTACAAATCCGTCGATTCGACGAGCACATTCTTGAAACACTTCACCGTCGAATCGAGCATTTCGGCGAGCTGAGCCCGTCGCTCCGATGCTCCGCTGTTTGGCTCCATTCCTTTTTTTTTCGTCTATCGTTCTGGCAAATTGGCAAAAAAAATTACGATAATTTTAAATAAAAATATGAAAAATAAATTAAAATAAGATTAAAATAAATAGTTCAGCTGCAAACTGATTGAAAATTTGAAAATCCCAAAAAATCAATAAATTCGAAAAAAATTACATTTCACCACAAAAAAAAACACAAAAATAACATTCAAGTCAAGTATTATTCTCCGAGCGACTCCGGCTCGGCGAGCCCACCACTCGTGGCGGCTCCGTGAGCAAACCACGTCAAGTGGAGCTGAAACGTCTGTCGATTCGAGAAGCTCCGCGAGCATCCCGTGCACCGAAACGGCTCCAGCGGATCGTGAAATTTCAGGTGCATCATCCACAGAATCGCGTCCGAGAAGCTCTGCGAAGAAAAAAAAATTTAATTTATAAAAAAAAAAATTTTTTTTTTCAATTTTTGAAAAATTTGTTAAAACTACATGCAATAACAAATTTCGACGTCACCAATTTCAAAAAAAAAAAAAAAAACGAAAAACCCGTTTTTCTCGTATTTAGCCAGTTTTCCAACAAAAATATCGACACAAAAGCAGTCTCGATAGATGACAAAAAGTTGAAATTATCAAGTTTTCGGGGGATAACGAAAAATAATAACATTATTAGGGAAAAACAATACATATAATCTAGAGAAAGAGAAATTTGGAAAATTAGAAAATCGAGGGGGACCGAAAAATAACACAATTTGAAAAAAATTTTTTTTTTCGATTTTTATGGCTAGAAAAAAAAATTTCAAAAAATTGTTTTAAAAATATTTGAATAATTTTTTTTGAATTTTTAAATTTAGTAATTTACCGGCTAGAAATTCCAAAATTCATCAAAATTAATTTTTTTTTAAAGTAAAAAATCAAAAATGTTTGGTTTTTGAAAAAAATTTGTTTTCGAAAAATTAATTCAAAAAATTTTTTTTTAGAAATAGGAAAACTAGCCAGCTGTTCAAATTTTGTGAATAAAAAATTTAAAAAAAAAAAAAACAAATTATCATGCCTCTTTTATACGATTTTTTGCAAAAAAAAAATTCAAAAAATTCAAAAAAAGAAATTTTTAGCTTGAAAACCGGCAAACTAAATGGAAAATCAAGCTGTTTTTCAAAAAAAAAAATTTTTTTAATTAAAAAAAGGGAAGCAAAAATGTAATAATCATGCCTCTCTGATACCATTTTTTGTAGAAAAAAAAACATTTTTTTAAAATTTTTTTTTGAAATTTCCAGCTTGAAAATCGGCTAGCTGAATAAAAAATTTAGCTGTTTCTCAAAAAAAAAAAAAAATGGGGAAACGTACCACAGCGCAGTGCACACACTGATATTGATTGTCGGCTGTCAGCGGGAAGAGCTCGGCGACGACGTCCGACAGCTTCTGGAGCATCGTGTCCGTGTCGTCGGTTTGTTGTACCAACGCCATTTTGAGCAGCTCGAGCAACTTGTCCTCCTCCTCTTGCTCCTCGTGCTCTTCGTGCTCATTTGGCTCCGGCTCATTTTGCTCCGGCTCCTCCCCTTCTTCTGGCTCGTTTTTCGTGACTCTTCCACGTTTCTCGGGTATTTCCATCGAATTTCCCGTCGTTTTCGGCGCTTTCCGACGATTCTCTCGCTTCTTTTTCAGCAGAAATTCGCGTTGTTTCGCGAGCATCTCGTCGCCGAATTGTTTGAGTTCGCTGTGTTGGAACACGTAGTGCAGCATAAGCTTTCGGAAATTCGACTGCTCCTGCGAGCATTCCTGAAATAAAATTGCAAAAAAAATTGAAAAATTAAAAATGAGCCAAAAAAAATTATCAGGTTTAAAAAAAAAAGGCAGAATAGTTGAAAAAAACTAATTTTTTCAATAAAAACAATAGAAAGCTGAAAAAAAATTTTTTTTTTCACATTTATTTTCAAATTTTTTATCAATTTTTAGATTTTTCCAAAAATAAAAAAAGGTAAAATAATTGAAAAAAAAACTATATTTTTAAAATAAAAACAGTAGAAAACTGAAAAAAAAAATTTTTTTGAAAAATTAAATAATTTTTTTTCACATTTTTTTTCACATTTTTATCAATTTTCAGGTTTTTTTAAAAATAAAAATAGATAAAATAATTGAAAAAAACTATATTTTTTAAATAAAAACAGTAGAAAACAGAAAAAAAAAATTTTTTTTGAAAAATTAAAAATGATTTTTTTTCACATTTAAATTTCCAGTTTTTTTTACATTTTTTTGCGAAAAAATTTAAATTTACAATGAAAATTTTTATTTTAAAAATCGGCAAATCGACAAAAAAATTGAAAATTTTCGAATTTTTTTTCGAATTATTATTATTATTTAAAAATGATTTTTTAAAAATACCTAAATTTGAAGAAACAAATAAATGTATTTTTTGCATTTTTTTTCATTTTTCTGAATTTTCGATTATTAAAAATTCGAAAATTGAGGAAAAAATTCACAAAACAAATTTTTTTCAACAATTTTCGAAAAAACTCAAAAAAATCGTTTAAAAAATCCATTTTCACTCTAATTTTTCACTGCGAATTTCCAATAACTCACACAACACTTGATCCCATCGCTATGGTCACTTGTCACGTGACGCTCGCCGTCCGCAATGCTCTTCACGACAAAAGTGCACTTTTCGACGCGACACTCGATGGGATTTTTAAGCAAATGGTCGAGCACGTGCAAAAAGAGCAAATCCGTTCGATTGAACGATCGATCGCAGAACAGGCACGTCAGATGGCGTTCGTCTGTGGAAGGAGGGGCGTTTTATCGAAAATTATCGATTTTTTGGCGATCTCACTATGAATCTTGACGTGACAACTCAGCGAACGTTCCGTCGTGAAAATACGCTCACACTGCGGGCACTTTGACACGACGATCGCCTGCAAAATATCGATTTTTCGTGGATTTTTCGCGAGAATCACTTGAAAACTACCTCGGAATCGTCCATTTTGCGCGCAAATTGGCGCGATTTTCGGCGGCGAGCCTTCTGCACCGACGCCACGTCATCATCGCAAAAGTCGCGACAAGTGCGCGTGGATTGCCGTCAGAAAAGGTCACGGCGGCGGCGTGCCGGATTTGAAAACGCGCGTTTCGCGCCCGAACCGTTTTGAATGGTGGCCTAGAAAACGCCGACTCGGCCGCGCGCTGGGAGGCCCGGCGAAAATCGATTTTTCACCGATTTTCACCGGGATTTTCGCCGATTTTCCGATTAGATTAGGAAAATCAATCAATTTCCTAAATTCGAACACAAAATCCTCTCGAAAAAACCGCCCAAAAACGGTGAAAATCGTCGATTTTCGAGTGCGGCCTAGAAATTCAAATTCCTCTTCCACGCGCTTCCGGAGCACCTGCCGCCGTGATATTTCATAATAGAGCGCACTCTCTGCGCGCAGGAGACATGTCGATAAATAAATGATGAATCACTTCTTCTTCCTCTCCTGAACGGTGACTCATTTATAATTAGATACACATCTAAATAGGTCACTCTCACATATACCTCACCCTTTCCGATTTTCCCCACTGATGCATTTTTATTTTTAATTTATATATATTTTTTTATTTTCCCGTTCAATTTTATTAATAATTTTATCAAATTTTTCCCAGAAAATAAAAAAATTTTCAAAAAAAAATTTTCCAAAAAAAAATTTTTTTTTTAATTTTTTTCGTATTTTTTATTGTAAAACAAGTCTAAAATTTGAAAAACCCGCCAAAAAGCGTCGATTCAATGGTTTTCCATCGAGATTTCTATGCAAATACACCCCCCTTCCCCTATTTCCCCACTTTTTATCGCCCCTCCTTCCCCCGGCCGGCCAAATATACACACATTTCTCGTCTTCTTATCACAGTGTATATAACGTTCTCTAGTAAAATAGACACACGGGCGGCCTATAAAAATACGCCTTTTCTCTTTTTTTTTTCTTTTTTCCCCGAGAAAAGTGAGTCATTTTTGAATTTTTTTGATTTTGAAAAAAAAAAAATTTTTTTTCAATTTGCAAATTTATTTTTTTTTTCGAATTTCTAAAAATCAGTTATTGCAAGGAAAGCAGAAAAAAAAGTTTTAAAAAATTTAAAAAAAAAAACCAGAGAAAAAAATAAATTTTGCAACATTTTCTCTAATATCAGCAAATGCGCTCTATTGCTAATTCCGAATATTCAAAACATTTTTTTCTGAAACAATTTAAAAGAACCTACTTATAATTCATAGAAAGCTTTTCAAATTCGAAAAAAATTTTTTTTTGAATTTTTTCAACATTTTTCTCATGTCAGCAAATGCGCTCTATTGCTAATTCCAAATATTAAAAAAATTTTTTTTTCTAAAACAATTAAAAGGAACCTATAATTTAAGGTGAACGTTTTCTCAAATTCGGAAAACAAAATTTTTTTTTCGAAATTTCACAACATTTTCCAAATTTCAGCAAATGCGCTCCATTGATAACTCTTCATTTTTATCCAATTTTTCAATTTTTCATTCTCGGAAGAACTAATAAACACCCTTTATTCAAAGCCATCAATAAAAAAAAAAATTACAACAAATGTTTTTTTTTCGAAATTTCGCAACATTTTCCTCATGTTAGCAAATTCGCTCTATTGCGAATTTCACATTTTTCTCGTCAATTTTTCAAATTTTTTTCTTGAAATTACTGATAGGCCCCTGAAATTTAAAGCCAATTTTTTTCAAAAAAAAAAAATTTTTTTTCGAAATTTCGCAACATTTTCCTCATCTCAGCAAATTCGCTCTATCGCTAAATCCAGCCTTCCCAATCGTTTTTCGACTGTTTTCCATCGATTTTCGTGGGTTTTGCAGGCACACAATGTTCAGCAGTGAGGGAAAATGGCGAAAAACGTACCGACACCATTTCGACCAGTTGCGGTCGGGCGACGAGACCGAAATTCCGTTGTCGACGATCGCGTCCCGCATCGAAACACGCAAAATACCGTTGTCGAGCGCGCAAATCGGCGCGATTCGCGACGCGCCCGACGATTTGGTCGACATTGACGGTTTTCAGCGAATCGTAAGTGCGCTCTATTGAGAATGTTGCGAAATCTTCAAAATCTCCCGCTTTCTCTTATAGATCACCTCGAAATCGGCGCAGCGGTCGACGATCAAACGATTCATGTACGATGTGGCGGATCCGGTGATTTCGCCGAGCCAAAAAATCGAGGTCCACTCCTACATCGACTCGTACACACTGTGTCCGCCGCCCGTTTTCATGTTTTTGATCACTATGATACAGGTACGAGTTTTTCTGTTAAGGGGATGTTGTAGAGCTTGTCGCGCTGATTCGATTCATACCCCAACTTGACTGTTTTCAACGAATTTGAAGTCAGATTTCGCAATATTTAACTTCCACGTTTCTTTTGCCTATATCTCGCTTGTCACAACTCCAAACAAGTCAAGTTGGGGTATGAATCGAATCAGCGTGACAAGTTCTACCACCCTAAGCTATACTGAGCAGTCAAAAATGGCATTTGAAAAAGTTATGGCAAGACACGCGACGCGACCGCAACGCGCGCCACCTGAACTATGAATTTTCCAGTGTTTCCGGCAACCAATAACTATTTTAGGTGGGAATCTTCATGTTCTACTGGGAGACCGACGGCGGAAAGAGCATTTGGACGGACTGCGCCGGCTGCTTCCACCGTCACAATCACACCCAACCGGGCATCTTCATTTTTTCGCCGCGACTCCGAGAACAGGCGTGGCGCTTCGTCTCCTATCAGTTTCTGCACGCCGGGTCAGTTCTTTTTTGCCTTTTCTACTTCGTAAAGTTATAGTCGGGACTCATGGGTGAGGTGTCCCGTGACAAATGGGACACCATTTTTTGTTTTTTTAGCACCGTCGAATAGAGCTTTAAAAGTTATGCGAGAAAAAGTTAATTTCACCCTAAAATGCGAAACTCCAGGGGTCCCAAAAAATGGGCACCCCTTTAGGAAAATTGGAACCCCAGGATATTTTTACACCATTCGATAGGCTTTGAAAAGTTATACTAGAAAATATCAACTTCAGTGGAGAAAAACTAATTCAAGGGGTCCCAAAAAAAGGCACCCCTCCATCAATTGGGAACCCCTGGATATTTTTACACCATTCGAAAGGCCTTGAAAAACTGTACAAAAAAATAACATTCCAACTCTCTGAAAATCAATAGAATCCGAGAATTTCAGCCTAAACCATCTGCTCGCCAACGTCGTCATCCAGCTGCTCGTCGGAATACCGCTCGAAGTGGCGCACAAAATCTGGCGAATCGGACCGATCTATCTGTTGGCCGTCACCGGCGGCTCCCTTCTACAGTACGCCATCGATCCCAACACACTGCTCGTCGGAGCCTCCGCCGGAGTTTACGCGCTCATTTTCGCCCACGTGGCAAATGTGATACTGGTGAGTCGACGGGAGAATTATTACGAAACTGAATTACCTATTTAATGATTTCAAAATATCGAGGGGTCCCAGTTTGTGGAAAGGGGTGCCCAATTTTTGGGACCCCTAAAATTTATTTTTCTGCATCGAAACTAACATTTTCTAGCACAACTTCTTAAGGCCTATTTGATGGTGTGAAAATATCCAGGGGTCCCAATTTACGCCAAGGGGTTCCTATTTTTTGGGACCTCTGAATTTCGGCTTTCGGGGATAAAATTTAACTCTTCCGGCACAACTTTTCAAGGCGAATCTAATGGTGTAAAAATTACCCCCGAAAAGTCGAAATGCGCGCTTCAATTGTACAAAGTGTGTGTGTAATTGCAAATTTCATAGTTCACATAAAATCAAGTCTAGTTCAAGTTCAATTCGAGCAAACCGCGCCTCTATCCGTATTTCGATTTGGGTCCACGACTGCTGATCAGCACACTTCGCGACGATTCGTTCTTCGTTCCGCGCGCACGAATCGCCACCTCCCGCGTAGCCGGCTTCAGAATTTCAAACGAGACGACGAGACGGGCGTCGACAATCATCACGCCCGCGTTGTTATCGAACTCCCCGCAATATTTGGGCGCCGAGAAGATGGTGACGAGACGTTTGTCGGCGAAAAACTCGTAGCCGTCTTGAACCACCTGCAGAAACGAGAAAAATCGATAATTGTGGGGAGAGGCGGAAGCGGCAGCAGCCGAAAAAGCGCGCTCTCTTCACCGCCCCGCAACCCTCGCTCCAACATGTCCTCGGTAGTATAGTGGTGGGTATCCGCGTCTGTCACATGCGAGACCCGGGTTCAATTCCCGGCCGGGGAGAATTCTTTTTTTTTTGCGCTTTTTTCCGTCCCTAACACTAACCTGATGACCGCGCGCAATCAAGTCAATGTTCATGCGTTCGCAAAACTCCTTGACAACGTCGACGCCGAAAATGTACGAGACGCCGCGCGTGTTCTTGCCCCAACCGGCCATATTGATCTCCGGATCCGCCCACAGCAGATCCATCGCGATCGACTTGTTCGGCGGATCGAATGGGCGTTTTATCGAGGCGAGTTGATGCCACGCGTCCAGATTCGGGCTCAGACCGCCGTGCATGCAAAAGATGCGGCTCGAGATGAGCGCGCACAATGGCAGGCCGTTGAACATGTCCTGCAAACGATTTTCGCTTTTTTGAGCATAAAAAATTTCAAAATAACTGCAAAGAGTCAGTCGACGGCTCATTTTGTTGGTTTTTTGATGGGGAATTTCGTAAATTTTACTAGAAACTTGCCCGATACTCCTCCTCTTTGAAAATCGCCCAGGACCGTCTAGGCCCGTCTAGACTTGGTCCCACCCATTTTTGTGTTTTTTTAAGGCGGAAAAAAATCAGAGGAAATTCCAGTAAATTTCATAAAATTCCCCATCAAAATACCTACAATTTGAGCGTTCGATTGGGTCTTGGCAATTTTTTTGAAATTTTTTATGCTCAAAAAACAAGGGGGTGTGTTTGAGTGTTATCCATTCAAATTTGACTATGGTAACACGTGGAAGAGTATGGCACTTTGGGTCTCGAGTGGAAAATTACAAAAGCCTGACCGTGGCCTAGGTGGCCAATAAACTCTTCCAAGTGTTATCATTACTATTATGCGCGCACCTGAAACGAGTTGTAGAGTGCCAGCGAGTAGCGTCGTTTGCACTCGTCGTAGAATCCGTAGGTGCGGTTTATCGACGCACACTCGTGATTGCCGCGCAGAATGAAGAACGAGTCGCGATAGCGAATTTTGTAGGCCATCAGAAGGCAGATCACCTCGATCTGTTGACGTCCGCGATCCACGTAGTCGCCGAGAAACAGATAGCTCTGGTCGGGCGGAAACGAGCAACGGTTGAAGATGCGCAACAGATCGACGTACTGTCCGTGAATGTCGCCGCACACCTGTTGTTGTTTTAAACACAACCATATTATTTATAGTACACCGTAAAATCTGTATTAGAACGGCATGCATGCCGGGGGTCTAAGTTTCAACCCTCTAATTTTAGGAGTAAATTTTGAAAATCCACAAGGGGTTCTTAAGATTTCCGGGTTTTCGGTGCCGGTCTATTACAGGTTTTACGGTAATTGGCAAGACACTTTTTGACTACTGTACTAACTTTTCTAGCTCTGGAGATAAGTGCTACCCCCAATATCCAAGTTGGGAGGCCTATATCTTGGAAACTGAAAGATATACGGAGAAATGGTCAAGTGCCAGTGTGACTAGCACATCTTTGCCTTTAATTTGATAGTTGGCACTTTTCGTCTAACTCTGCTAATTGTTGAGATATGTGGTAAGGCTCTCAAGAGCGCTACCACCTGTTGTCTAAGTTCACAAAGCCTATATCTTGGAAACAAGAAGAGATACGAAAAAGTTGGCCATTTTGCCTAATTCTCCTAGTTCTTGACTTGACATATCGAGGTTTCGAGTGGGCAACTCTTAGGACTATAAGAGCTGTTCCCCTCAAGGCCTAGGTTCTAAGTTCAAAAGCCTATGTCTTGGAAACAAGAAGAGATACGAAAAAGTTGCTAACTGTCAATGTGACTAGCTCATCTTTGCCTTTATTTTGTTAATTGGCAATTTTTTCATAAATCTTCTAGTTTTTGAGATATCGCGCTTTCAAGGGGAACCCACAAAAGGAATGTATCTTGGAAACTAAGAGAGATACTACAATTATGTCGACTACCAGGTTCTACCATTGTTAAATCTTAAGATATGCCCTACAGGGACCCACCTCACTGTCTAATTTTAGAGGCCTCTATCTTGGAAGCTAAACTCTTCCCCCACATTTCGACAATTGACACCTTTTCCCCAGATCTGTCAACTTTGTCAACTACCAAGTCTTTTTTGTTATTTTACAAGTAACATCTCGCTAGTATACACTTTTTGTCTACCTTTTACCATTGCTAGTTCTTGAGATATGCCCTAAGCGTTCAAACAGGGGCCCGCCTCGCTATCTAAGCTGAGAAGCTTACACCTTGGAAACTATAACAGTTGACACCTTCTCCGTCCCCAGCTCTTCCAGTTCCCAACAAACGCTTTGATATCTTGTTCTACCGCGCTCTCACTCACCGCAATCGGCGCCTGCACCTCGACCATCGTCGCCTGCTCGAGAATCACTTGTGTGCACTGTTGGATGACGTCCTCGATCTCTTGCGCTTTTATGCAATGCGTCAGCGACGGATTCGTTGTGTCGTTCACTGCAAGAATAGATAAGCGATTATATCTTGAAAATTAGAAGCGATGGGAAAAAGTTGACAACTGGCAAGTTGTTCCTTACATTGTCACCTACATTTCGGCAGTTGACAACTTTCTCCCACCACTTATAGTTTTCAAGATACAAGGCCCCAAGAAGATTATTTACCTGATAGCAACCGATCGATAAAACTGGGAATATTGGCCATTTCTCTCTTGTTTTTCTTCTTGTTAGCGGGTGGGTGGGGGTGAGTAGATTAGTGGAAGCAAGTCGAGTTGTTGGTTGGTTGGTTAGTAGTTTGGAGCCAGAAACGAGAAGGCAGTTATGAAAATGATCGTCTTTTTTGGCGACACCGGCGGCGGGAAAGGGACGGCGATCAAAAGTGGCAGATAAGCGGAAGGTCACGCGCGAAATTTGAATTTATTGATAACGGCGCGAAATTTGAATTTTTTCCTGAAATTTGAAAAAAATAACATAAAAAAATAGTTTTTTTTTTTGAAAAATTTCCAAATATAACAAAAAAAATTTTTTGAAAAACATTTTTTGTTTCACAACTTCGAAATTAATTTTATTTTCAATTTTGCTCGAAAAAAATTTTTTTCTCGAAAATTTCCAAACTTTTAAAAATTCAAATTTCCCGCCAATTCCAAAATCTCAATTGGTTTTTTTTTTGAATTTTTTCGCCAATTTTAATTAAATTGAATATTTTTTTGTTGCAGAATTTCAAAATCAATTTTTTTTTAATTTTGAAAAAAAATATCGGTTTTGCTCGAAAATTTCCCAAAATTTTGAAAATTCAAGTTTCCCGCCAATTTTCATTGAAAAATAATTTTGTTTGTTTTACAATTTAAAATTTAATTTTCTTTCCGATTTTGGAAAAATTTTCCAAAATTCAAAAAAAATTCAAATTTCCCAAAATTTTGGGAAAATTTCTAAAAATTCAAATTTCGCGCCAATTTTCCTTTTTTTCACAAATTTGAAATTTAATTTTCTTTCCAACTTTGGGAAAAATTTCCAAAATTTTGGGAAACTTTCTAAAAATTTCAAATCTCCCGCCAATTCTCATAAACTCATCACCATTCCAATTCTGATTATTGATTGATTTCAGAACTGGCACGAGATGCCGTTCCGGTGGCTGCGCGTGCTCGTCCTCGCCGTGTTCATCGTCTTCGACTTCGGCGGCGCCCTCTTCCGCCGCTTCTCGGGGGACCAGTGTGACTCGGTGTCACACCTCGCCCACATCGCCGGCGCCGTCACCGGCCTCTTCTTCGGCTACTTCGTGCTCTACAACGTCGTCGAGCATCGCATCGAGACGATCGTCCGCTACGTGTGTCTCGGCCTCTATGTGTCCCTGTTTGCCGTCACGATCGTCCTTGTCACGGTCCGCGAACCGTATTCCAAATCGTTGTGGGAGGACGAGAATTGCAGATAGTTTGAGAAAATTTTGAGAAAAAAAACAATTTCGGGTGTCCTATTTAATTTTTTTCAATTTTGAACAATTTTGAATCCAAATCCAAATCCAAAGCCAATAAAGCGATTGCAATCACAATTTTTTTCCCCCAAAATAAAAAAAAAGAAGATAGGGATCAGGGCCGATTGAAAAAGTCGTTGATAGCGTTGTAGAGTTGTTCGGAAGTGCGACGAGCCATCATCAGCGGCGTGTCACCGTTTCCGGCCACGACGCCAGCGTCGATTCCTGCAAAATGGACACGATTTACGGTGTGTTGGTCTCGTCACGAAGAAGAAAGCGAGAGAGAATCAAGAGCTACTATTGTTGTTTGTTTTCGGGAGGAACCCTGAGATTTTTCGCGCGCTCCAAACAAAAATTGGGGGCGTGGCCTATTGCAAGTGCCGCACGGTTGAAACTGCGCCCATTGCGTTTTTTTGAATTTTCAAACCACGCCCCCAATTTCAGTGCGCAAAAAACGACAATACATTATTCTCGAATCGTCAGTCGAGTTTGACCACTTTTTCCAACTCACAGTTCATTTCGGACACTATTCCAGCTTGTTTCGGGCCAAAAACACTTTTTTCGTGGGGGTCCTATAGATATTGCGAGATTGCCAGATGGGACTTTTTGGGGGGCACCGTGGCGCCACAGAATATCGCAGAATCCTGAATTTTTGGATCCGGGTGTAAACTGCGCTCACAGAATTTTGATATCTCTTTTAGTTTTTTCAGGAGGGCCATGATCTGACTTCCGTCTTCCGAATTCCGTCAGAAAAAAAATTGACATCAGTCAAGGAAACCGTAAAACCTGTATTAGAACGATGGCATGCCGGGGGTCTAGTTTTCAACCCTCTAATTTTAAAATGAAATTTCGAAAATCCACAGGGGGGGGGGGGGGGCCTTACGATTTCGGGGGTTTTGGGTGCCGTTCAAATAGAGGTTCTACGGTATGTTTTTTTTTACGAAATTTCGGTAGCTAAGTCGGTAGTGGTGGCCGCCGGCGATCGAGAGGTCACGAGATCAAGTCCGTCCTCATCCCCCAGGTTTACCGGCTCCGGGACGGTTCGCAAGAGGACGTTTCGCAAGTGAGACATTTCAGAAGTAGGACGTTTCGTAAGTGAGACGTTTCGCAAGTGGACATTTCGTAAGCGGACGTTTCGCAAGTGCCGTTTTCAGTACTGATTTTGGCCTCAGAATGAGCGCAAAATTGAAAAAATCATGAAAGCAAGTGATGATGGTCATGAGAAACCTAACAAGAAAGCACCTAGTAAGCTGGTAGGCCCACTTTGATTATTAATTTTTTCTTGAAAAATTGGAAAAATGAAATTTTTTCTTTCTCTAGTTTTTTTTTTAACTCTGCTCCTCAGAAGAAACACAAATTTATTTGAAAAACCATGAAATTTCTAAAAAGAAAAAATTTCATTTTTCCAACTTTTTCGAAAAAAAATTATTCGTCAAAGTGGGCCAACTAGCTTACTAGGTGCTTTCTTGACAGGTTCCTAATAGTCACCATCACTTGCTTTCATGATTTTCTCAATTTTGCGCTCATTCTGAGGCCAAAATCAGTACTGAAAACGGCACTTGCGAAACGTCCGCTTGCGAAACGTCCACTTGCGAAACGTCTCACTTACGAAACGTCCTCTTGCGAACCGTCCCGGAGCCGGTTTACCTAGCCTCCAAGTAGGAAGTAGAGCAATCTACGAAGATAAATCGGTCACAATCCCTAGCCCGGACGTGACTTAAACCAGGCTAGGCGGGACCACCACCGCCGGAGGAGGTGCTCCGCACTCCGAAATCCCAAATCCGCAGTGCGTTCGCACTCGAAGAACGGATCGATCCTTAATCTTTAATCTTTAAAACGCTCCGAAAACTCAGCGCGTTGTTTATCGTAAATCAACAGCAATTTTCCGGCCTCTGACTTCCGGATTCTCAAAAGTCCACTTCCGGTCATTTCTGTATTGTATACGCTTAACAATCGTCCAGCACTCGTTCAACTGTGTCTCTGCGCGTGTGCCCCCCCCCCCCCCCCCCCCCGCCCCTTCTTCTCCGACCGCGACGCATCCGCTACGCGTCTCCGCCCCCGTTGCCCGAGCAGCGAGGCACGTGTCCTCCCGTCCATTCTCCCCCCGTCCATTCAACCAAGATGTCGTCGTCCGCCGCTAACCGTCCCCGCGCCCCCATCACCACCATCCTCAGCTTCCAATCGATCGTCCGGCACTTCAACTTTTGCAAGCGCGCCCATCTCCTGAACCGAATCCCCGGTTTTAACGAGTGGGATAAAACCGTTCCGTGCAAATTCCGAGAGGTCCGTTTCGAAGGTTGGAATGGTCTTCGAAGGGTGTATTTGGACGATGAAGAGTTCAAACGTAACGACGAGGAGAGTTGTCCCGGCATCTCCGAGCGGCATATTGCCGATTTTGTGAGCAGGCGTTGCACTACGGTCCGCGAACTGGAATTTCATGTAAGAAGCCTCCGCTCCCTTTTCTTACAAATTATTGATTTTCGTCGTTTCAGAATTCCTTTCCGATTGTGTCGCTGGCCCATCCAGTGGAACATCTCAGGCTGAGGGTTGGTTATGACTCTGCCCGTCCATCCGAAGAGTTCATGGACACCATCCGTCGTCACAAGTTCGGCCATATTCTTGGCAGTTTTATGCAATTCTTCGACATGTTACACGGAATCCCGTTCGATTCGCTAACTCTCAACACCGACGAGATGCCGGACATCGATCGCTTCTTCAGTGCGACAACGAAAAATTTGCACATCTGCGAGGAGATGGAGGAGACCGACGAGACGGTCGTCATCGATCGATTCGTGGCCATCATTGAGCGGTTCATGAGCGAGAATCTCAACGGCAGCTATCTGATGGTGCCCCATAATGTCCACGTTTGGTACAGCGAACAGTTCCGGCGACGGATGCCCGAGATGAATGGAACGCCGGACGAGATAGCCGAAGGCTCGTACGGCTTCCAGCTGAGGATATCGGATCTCGTTCGGATCGACATCAAACAGGACAATTTCTATGGTTGTGAGGCGCGTATTGTGAAGACTAATCGTTCGAACGCTGACGATCATCCCGCCGAATAATAAGGATTCTCGCCGTCTGTTCCCTTCTAATTATCTATCCTCGCCATCAGAGCAAGGTTGCACCTGTCCCTCCTACCTGCCCTTTATCTTCCCCCCTCCCGACCACATCTGCCTAATTGACCCATTATCCGATTTTCCCTACGCAATACGCCTAGACATTATTTTCCGAGCTGTCTCGCCGCGAAGAGAGCGAGAGATTCACTTGTTTCAATAAAATAAACCGTTTGAATGCTTTGTTTTGTTGTAATTTTTGAAATGCACATAAATTTGCTTACGGATGAGAAAAATCCGATAATAGAACGCCGTCTTCTGCCTGACTAGTATCGCCGAAACTAATCTCCTCCTCCCTTCTAATTATCTATCGTCGTCATCAGAGCAAGGTAGCACCAGTCCTCCCTCCTGTCCTTTATCTTCCTTCCCGACCACATCTGGCTGATTGGTATCGTCCAGACCCTAATCTCCCCGTTCTCTGGTACCTATCGGATTGTGTTACTCGCCTTACAAAGGGCTTCCCGCATGCTTTTTGGTACGATTGCTTTTCTGGGATAAATGGGAACAAAGTGAGGTGACTGTCATATCTTACTCAGAGGCTAGGCCCCTATCCGTTGTCTGTTCCCTTCCAATTATCTATCCTCGTCATTAGAGCAAGATTGCACCTGTCCCTCCTACCTGCCCTTTATCTTCCCCCTCCCGACCACATCTGCCTAATTGACCCATTATCCGATTTTCAGTACGCAATACGCCTAGACATTATTTTCCGAGCTGTCTCGCCGCGAAGAGAGCGAGAGATTCACTTGTTTCAATAAAATAAACCGTTTGAATGCTTTGTTTTGTTGTAATTTTTGAAATGCACATAAATTTGTTTACGGATGAGAAAAATCCGATAATAGGACGCCGTCTTCTGCCTGATTAGTATCGCCGAAACTAATCTCCTCCTCCCTTCCAATTATCTATCCTCGTCATCAGAGCAAGGTCCTCCTACCTGCCCTTTATCTTCCCTCCTTACTCAGAGGCTTAGATCTTACTCAGAGGCTAGGCCCCTATCCGCTGGGTTGCGACGTTTGTTCCCTTCCAATTATCTATCCACTTCATGAGAGCAAGGTTTCACCTCTCCTCCTACCTGCCCTTTATCTTCCCTCCCGACTACATCTGGCTAACTGGTATCGTCCAGACTAATCTCTGCCCCTTCTCTTCATTGTGCAACGTTAGCACGTCATCAAAGAGAGATGGGGTCAACCGATATTTGTCTTCTTCAGTATGTGTATGGCGTCATCTGGATCGTCGGCTTAATTGGGGGGCAGTTACGTGGAACAAGTGGATTTTGATACGGAACGTGGAAGTCGGAAAGGGGGGGGGGGGAATTGAATCAAAATTGCAACATCGAAAAAATAGAGGAAAACGGCTGGATAAACTAATAAATTTCACTTTTTGACACTAACGCTGACGTTTTTTTCTCGATAAAATACTCGAATCTAAATAACATTAATGTATAGATTGCAGGAGAGACAACACAATTTCTCGAAATTGTCAAACTTTTTTTTTCCTTTTTTTTTCCCTTAACTAGGAAAGTGTCTGAACGGGAGCACAGAACCGTTCACACGGATGACCCCCGGAAAATGTGACGTCATCACTGAAGAGACCCGACCGAACTACCTCGACTGTGCGAGCTGTTCTGACGGCGACAGTATACAAGATTCAAGCCCCCCTCCCCTCTCTATCCTAGTTATTTTCCACACGGCATTTGCGTGTTCTATTCTCGGGAGGAGCTCTAGTAGATTCACAAAAATCTACCCACCTGGTGCCTGGAGAAGATATTTGACAGTGCGATACACGTCCTCCGGCTCCTCGGCCCGACTGTTCACCGCCAAATGGAGTGCCTGCAACAAAAAAAAAAATAGAAAAAAGGGGAGAAATGATGGAAATTGATACATTCAAGGACAAAAATTCGGGCTCAAAACAGACAATTTCCACCGTTTTCAATGTTTCTTTTTTGGGCTTACTCAGGGAATTCGATATCGATCTGCGGCAGGAGAAAAACATATCTGCGCAGGAAACTACAAGCTTGTTACCGGCTAAGGCAGATATGTATTTCACCGAATCAGACATGTAACTTGTATCAGATATGTAAACTAGCGAATCAGACATGTAAATCTTCTGCTCAGATCTGTAGTTTTTTACATGTCTGATCAGGGCTGCTGCAGATCTGTAATTTCTGTGCAGACTTGTAAAACTCCTGAATACACTTGTTTTTCGTTTGTATTCTGCGCAGATTTGTTTTTCTCCTGCTGCAGATCGATATCGAATTCCCCGAGTAGGAAAGGTCCACACTAACCGTCAGATTGCCCTTCGAGACGGCGTTCACGTCGGCTCCACGCGAGAGGAGCGTTCCGACCGTCTCGTAGTTGGCCCAGTTGCTCGCCGAGAGCAACGGCGTCCACGCCTCGTTGGTGCGCGCCTCGACGTCGGCGCCGGACGTCAGAAGCCAAACGACGACGTCCTTCTCGTCGTTGTACGCGGCGCGATGAAGTGCCGTGTAGCCGTCGGCGTCGTGACGCTGCAATCGCGCTCTATTGCTAATAATCGAAGTTTTTACCGTTTTGAAAGTGCGCTCTATTGATAAAGATTTTTAGATAGGGGAAAAAACAAGTGCTCACATTAATCAAATCGGGCGTTTCCGCGAGCAACGTCTTCACCAACTCCAAATTGCCCTCCTCGGCAGCTGTGAGCCATCTGAAAAAGTGCACAATTTGAAAATTTGAAAAAAAATAATAATTTGAAGAAAAATAGAGATTGAGAATTTTCAAAAGTGGAGAAAAATGTGAACTGAATTTTCCGGTTAAAAAAATTTTTTTTTTCGAAAACAAATTATTGCAAAAAATGAAAGATGTATTTGTGTAGCTGAAAATTTGAGAGAAAATTGTGTTTTTTTTCTTCAATTTCAGTCAAAAATTTTTAAAAGTTGGATTAATTTTTAAAAATTATTTTAAGAATGAAAAAAAAATAGTAGCGAAAAATGTATTTTTTAGTTGAAAATTTGAGAAAATTGTAGTTTTTTTTTTTCAAATTATATAGAACTGTTGTTAATAAATTTTTTTTGTTATTTTTTTTTCAATGCTAAATAATTTTGAAAATTTTTTTGGGAAAAAAAATCAATTATTTTTTGTCTGATGCCATTTTCGTTTTTAAAAATCAAAAAAAAAAAAGAAAAACATTTTTTTTTCTCGAAAAATAAGAAAAAACGCCTACTTTTCGACGGGATCCTCGAGATTCTTCTCGCCGACACCGTCGGTATCCTCTTGCCACGCCGACACGAACATTCCCGGCATCGCCTCTTTTTTGTCGCGAATCTCATCGATCAGCTCTTTCTGGAGAGACGGAAATTTGGAATTAAAATTATTTTTTTTCAATATTTATTCTGAATACGAAAAAAATTGCAAAAATTCACTGATTTAAAAAAAAAATATTTTTTGAAATCGAAAAAAAATGTTTTTGGAAAAATTTTTGCTGGAAAAAATTCAAAAACAAAAGAATTGAAAGAGAAAATCAGAGCACTAATTTTGGTGAATTCAAAAAAATTTTAATTTAAAAATTTGAAAAAAAAAAATTTTTTTTTGAAATTTTTTTGGAAACTTGTGAATCCCAATTTTTTTTGTTGGAAAATTTTTGAAAAAATATAGAATTTGAAGAGAAAGCTAGCAAAAATTGCAGTAAATTCAAAAACAAAAATAAAAAAATTTAAATTTAGAAAATATTTTTTTTGTGAAAATTTGGTCAAAAATCAGCGAGAATCCCAAATTTTTTATTTGAAAAAATTTTTTTTTTAAATTGGATTTGGAGAGAAAATAAGCGAAAATTTCATAAAATCAAAAAACGAATTTAAAATTTTGAAACTAACAAAAAAAATTTTTTTTGAGTGGAATTTTTTAAAAAATCAAATTAAAACCAAAATTTTTGTGATCTCAAAATTTCATTTTTTTTTGTCTGAAAATAAGAAAAAAATATATAAAAATTACCGTGAATCCCAAATTTAAATCGCCGCCATCGGCGGCGGCTTGCGCCTCAAAATCGTTCAATTTGTCCGTCATTATGCTAAAAAACTTTTTAAAAATTAGAAAAAATAGAAAAATGAAGCAGAAAAATATAAAATCCAAGTAGAAATCACTGAATGATAACAGTTATTCAAAAAAAAAAATTAATGCTCGAAAAAAAAATTTTTTTTTTAATTATTTATTTCAAATTTAAAATTACAAATGTTCAAAACATTTTCAAGTGTGCTCTTTCGAGCCCATACTCGCGATCGTAGTCGCGCGCCTCGCCGAGCCCGCCAATAAACTCGCCGCACACGAAAACCTGTAAAGGGGGGTCGACAAATTCTCAATTCTCATGTATTCTCAATGGAGCGCACTTACCCACGGCGATTTTTCGGCGCCAAACCGCGTGCGGACCACTTTTTCGAGCTCCCCAACCGGCCAGGACGCCTGTTTGTCCATTTCGAAGATTTGAAATTTCGACGCGTCGAGGCGATAGGTGGCCACCAATTGGCACGCTTTTCTGCATTTTTCAAGCTCAAAAAAAAAAAAAATTTTTTTCAAAAAATTACCGAAAATCGGGGCACGTCGAGTGGCCGAAAATCACAATCGACGCGGCACCCGATAGATTATCGATTAGATCAATCGCCTGATGACGTGGCGCTCGCTGCGAAGGGGGCGGAGTCGGCGGCGACGAATGGCCCAGTGTTGGGCAAGTCTGGAAATGAAAAAAGGACTGAAAACAGTCAATTTTCACCATTTTCACTGATTTTTGGCCTCGAAATGTGTCAAATTGCACTTTTTTCCCGTATTTATTTTTAACGAAATTTTTTGTCAAAAAGAAAATTTCAAAAAAATTTTTTTTTGTTTCAATTATTCTAAATTTCGTCTCAAAATAGTCAATTTTCACCCGTTTTCTGTGATTTTTAGCGTTGAAATGCATCAAATCGGACTATTTTTCACCAATTTTCGGTTGGGACTTTCAAATTTTCAAAAATTTGTTTATTTTTAAATTATCAATTTTTCACCCCGTTTTCTTCATTTTTTAGGCGATAAATTGAATGAAAATGTTGAGGAACATTTTTCCGTCGAAACGTCGAAACAATGAAGGAAATCGGGTGAAAAGCCGAGAAGTCGAGAAGGTGTGACGGATGTGTCCCACCCCCCGGGGTAACGCGTGACGCTTCAGATTCTATTGGGAGTGTTGAAGAAGGGACGACGTTGCGGAGGCGGAGAAGGAGAAGAAGAGGCCGAGAAGAAGTTGCAGTTGTTGCCGCCACGTGGCAGCGGTCAGAAGAGCAAGGAGGAGCCGAAGCCGTTGGCGCTGTCGCCGCAGGACTAGAAGAAGCACGTCAAGAAGGCCAACAACGTCTTCATCACGATTCAGGATTGATTCGGAGCCGGGAATTTCTCGGAGAACCAAAACAAGAAAGGCCGTAGTCTAGAAAACCCCTGAAAATCGGGGGAGGGCGAAAAGCAGGGCCGAAAATGGTCTCAAGTGTGGGAAGATCTCGTCGGAAACGACGCGGCACGAGGCGGCGTCGTCGTCGCGACCGATCGTGATGACGTTGGCGTTCTTGACGTGCTTCTTCTGGTTCCCCGGAGACAGCGCGCCAACGGCTTCGGCTCCTCCTTGCTCTTCTGACCGCTGGTGGTGCCACGTGGCGGAACCAAGCTCGGAACCTCGGAAGTTCAAAGAATTCCGGTTCCGACCAAGACTGTTCACGAGCGGTCGCGTCTCGCTGTCGCCGCAGGACCAGAAGAATCACGTCAAGAAGGCCCACGTCATCACGATCGGTCGCGACGACGCCGCGTCTCGCCGATCGTCACGTGCGCCAGGGCGTCATTCTGGAGCTCGACGTCGAGGTGACGATGCCCGAGAGCTCGTCGAAGACGATGAAGACGTCGAAGAAGAAGCAGAAGCAGAAGAAGGAGAAGAAGAAGACGTTGAAGTTGGAGCGCATCAAAATCGATGGCAAATGGAAGAACGATCGTCTGATTCTTCTGATTTTCTCATCAGCCCAGTAGAATCCATCAAACCTCGCTTTTCTCTTTTTTCGTGTCCCTCGCCCTCTTTTCCTCTTTTCAACCAGTTTGCCACGTGGCAACCTTCCCCCACCCACCTTTTCCGCCTCGGCCGCCTCTTTCCTCCGCTTCTCCGCCTCGTCGCGCTCTTTTTCGGCTCGCCGAGCCCTCTCCAGCTCCGCAATCACATCGTGCTCTTTTTGTTGCTTCTCGCGCGCCTCTCGCATCCGCTCTCCATCCTTCTCCCGGCTTTCTCGGTCTGAACCGGGGGTTTCATCGATTTTTGGCGCGATTTTGGGGGTTTCACCGTATTTTTTCTGCTCGATGAGTCGTCGCTCGGCGTCACGCGTCACGCGAAAGTCGTAGATGTACTTTTTGTAGATGAAATACGCGAGCAAAACGATGAAAACCGTCAGCCAGCCGTAGACCTCGAGAAACGCCCAGGTGGACGTGCGAATCGCTGCAATTTTTGCGTTTTCGGTTAATTGGCCTAATTTCAACAAATTCGCGGTGTTTTTACCTTGAAAAGTGCTCATTTCGGCGGGAAAATCGGCTAAAAAACGCGGAAATTCGTCGAAAAATCGACGGGGGACTAGTTTTCGCATTCTCGGCCAGCGGCCGTGGCCTAGAATCCGACGCCAACGTTTATTAGTCATTTTCATCGATTTTCGTCATTTTTGGGTCAATTTCACCCGATTTTCACGATTTTCCCCGCATTTTCCGGTTTCAGAAGTCGAAAAATGGACGCGGCGACGCTTTCGCGCCTCGAAGAGTTCGAAAAAAGCGGCAAATTCTACGACGCGCTGCAATACTGTCGCACCCGGCTGACGCGCAGTTTTCGGCGCCCGAACGCCAACGAGGCGGCGCTTCCGCTGGTGAAACACGCGTTGAACTTCTTTTTGCGAGGTTTGCGGCGGGAAAAATCGAGAAAAAAACCGAAAATGCGGTTCAGAGAAGCAGCACAAGTGCGCCATCGACATTGTCACCCTGTATGTGGAGTGTTTGGAGAAGAACGCGACGGCGCTCGACGAGGGCTCGTACGAGGTGATCGCCGACATCGTCGCGAAGCTCGCCAATCTGGAGGACATCGAGACGGTGGCGGAAAATCTGAAGGAGGAGCAGGCGCTGTTCGTCGCGCGCAACAAGATCGTCGACATCGCCATTCAGTGGTGCGTTTTACACGGGGGAGAGAGAAAAAGAGAGGAGGGTCTTTTAAAATGAAGGACACGAGAAAAAACGAGAAGAATCAGACAATGTTCTTCCATTTGCCATCGATTTTGATGCGCGCCGGCACAAAGTTGGGGCACTCGATCTCCAACTTCAACGTCTTCTTCTTCTTCTTCTGCTTCTTCGACGACGTCTTCATCGTCTTCGTCGAGCTCTCGGGCATCGTCACCTCGACGTCGAGCTCCAGAATGACGCCGGCGCACGTGACGATCGGCGAGACGCGGATCTCGTCGGAAACGACGCGGCACGAGGCGGCGGCGACGCCGTCGTCATCATCGTCGGCGTCGCGACCGCGACCGATCGTGATGACGTTGGCCTTCTTGACGTGCTTCTTCTGGTCCTGCGGCGACAGCGCCAACGGCTTCGGCTCCTCCTTGCTCTTCTGACCGCTGCCACGTGGCGGCAACAACTGCAACTTCTTCTCGGCCTCTTCTTCTTCTTCTTCACCGCCTCCGCAACGTCGTCCCTTCTTCAACACTCCCAATAGAATCTGAAGCGTCACGCGTTACCCGGGGGGTGGGACACATCCGTCACACCTTCTCGACTTCATTGATCGTGTGCAGCGCGAGTCCGTTCAGGTAGCACACTGTTCCTCTTCCGTCGCCCATCGCTGCTTGCTTGCAACTCTCTTGTCCAGAGGGGAGGGCAAAATGATGGAAGAATAGGGGAAAACGGGAGGGTTCTGCGGGAGCAGTCCAGCCACGTCGGTGTCACGCTACACCATGTCACGTCACGCGTTTATTTGCAGGACGAAGCGAGTGATCGTTGGCCGCGACGATATATTCCAGAGGGAACACGGCGTGTACCGTCTTCACACCTACTTCGCGAAGGCGTACCTCGCCGTCGGCCACTGTGATCTCGCGCAACGGCACTTTCTGTTGTCGGACGACTCCGACGCGCTCGCCAAAATGCTCCACGAGCTGGCGGAAGAGGACAAAGACAAACCGATGCCGCAGGAGCGCATCGTCGAGACCGTCCTCCAACTGCTCGTCCTCGACCGCTACCCGTTCGCGATCGCCGTCTTCAAAGCGTACGTCGCACCGCTCGAGTTCGAGTTTGACGTGCCCGTCTACAACTTTTTGCACATCCTGTTCGACACCATCGAGCTTGAAGACGTGAGTGGGTTTGACGGCGTCACCTCTTCTAAGATGGAACGATTACACTGTCGGCTTGCAGAGGGACCGGTACGTGGCACTCAAGAAGACCTACGCCGAGGAGTTGAGCAAATCGACACGGACGGCCACCGTCTACTTCCAACGCCTCGGCTATCTCTTCTTCAAGGAAATGCTTCCGCCAACCGAGTCACTTGGAAGTCTCGGACTCGGAAATGTGATCCGCCGTGAGTTTTCGGCCAGAGATGGGCGGGCGGAAGTTCAGAAATTTTAAAGGCGCATGGACTTTTGCGACGCTGAAAATTTGTGCCACGCCCCCTTTTTTTCCATTTTTTTTTCAAAATGAATTTCAAATATCAGTGGCGTAGAGAAACTGGAAAAAAAAGAAAAAAATTGGGGGTGTGGCACAATTGTTTGGCGCCGAAACCGTAACCCCGCGGCGAGACCCGCGTCGTAAATGCCCATGCGCCTTTAATTTTTCATCTCGGTTTTGACCAAAAATTTTTGTCATTTTCTGGTCGCCGCTAAATAGGTTGAAAAAATCAAAAAACAAAAAAAATAGATGCTAAATAGATTTATTATCCGTTTTTCTTGAACTGGACCCGCGGACGAGAATCGGGAAATGGGCGGTGTGTGTCGATTTACGAGCACTGGCTTTTTGAAATTGTGGAATTTCAACCGAAATCCGCTCGTTTTCATCCGTTTTTTCTCGTTTTTCATCGAAAAATTTTTTTGTTTTCTCCTATAATTTGATATAGAATCGATAACTGAAACTTTTACGATAGTTTTGAGCACAAATATGTGTATATCGATTC
Organism: Caenorhabditis afra; assembly: GCA_963570955.1. Lineage (NCBI taxonomy): Eukaryota > Metazoa > Nematoda > Chromadorea > Rhabditida > Rhabditidae > Caenorhabditis > Caenorhabditis afra. The sequence goes on from OY751534.1 coordinate 8,067,437, forward strand.
TATTTCAAATTTTGTGAAAAAGCAAAAAGTTTTCGATGAAAAACGAGAAAAACGGATGAAAACGAGCGAATTTCGGTTGAAATTCCACAATTTCGATATGCCAGCGCTCGTAAATCGACACACACACCGCCCATTTCCCGATTCTCGTCCGCGGGTCCAGTTCAAGAAAAACGGATAATGAATCTATTTAGCATCGAATTTTTTGGGTTTTTTGATTTTTTTCAACCTATTTAGCGGCGACGAGAAAATGACAAATTTTTTGGTCAAAACCGAGATGAAAAATTAAAGGCGCATGGACTTTTACGACGCGGGTCTCGCCGCGGGGTTACGGTTTCGGCGCCCAACAATTATGCCACGCACCGAATTTTTTTCAATTTTTCCTATTTCTCTACGCCACTGATATTTGAATTTTATTTCGAAAAAAAAAATGGAAAAAAGGGGGGCGTGGCACAATTTTCGGCGTCGTAAAAGTCCATGTGCCTTTAAAATTTCAAAACTTCCAGTTCAAGAAAAAACGGATAATATTTAAAATCCCAAACAACAAAAAAAATATCCCTTGTTCTTCTGCAGGATTTTTCGACGACTACGAGTCCAGAAGCGCCGTGAAACGCATGGGTTTTACTGGCGCGTCGCACATTTCGAAGCGGACGCCTGTGCCGCCGAAGCCGAAGCTGTTCCGCGAGTACATGGAGATGGGAATCGGTGTAGGAATGAAGGAGTTGTCGAAGGTTCGAAAAGAGCTGTGCGACGCGAACGAGGAAGAGTTGGACTGATGAGCCCCCTTTCTCCCCTTTTCGACCCCCCGCAAGAAAACAAAGAAAAACAAAACGAAAAAGAAGAAGACTTGATCCTGTTTTTATATACACGCCCCAACCTCTCTACCCCACCGTCGCAATATGTGATAATACCACCGAATTTCCGCTTATTTCTATTTATTCTCCTCCCTTATCTTCAAAAAATGGGAGCTTGACGGAAATGAGCCGTTTTTTCCAAAAACTTTTTCCAAAAAATTGTTCTTGGGAATCGGTCAACTGATCAAATTTAGACCGCGACGAGTTCTATTGAATGGTGAAGGAAATTTTTGAAAATTTTGTTTTTGAACAGAGTTTGGGACGTTTTTACGGTGAAAACAAGTCAAATGGGACAAAACGGAAATTCATAACTTTAAAGGAGTTTTTGGGGTTTGGATGTCCGCAAACACCGCGCCAACGTTGCTTACCGTACTTTTCACGTCAAAAAGCACTGAAAACAGCGTTTCGTGGTGCTTGCGGAGACCCGAACACAGAAAAATTCCTTAAAAGCTATGAATTACCGTTTTGTCCCATTTGACTTGTTTTCACCGTAAAAACGTCCCAAACTAGGTTCAAAAATAAAATTTTCCGAAATTTCCTTGACCATTCGATAGAACTCGTCGTAATCTAAATTTGACCAATTGACCGTTTCCCTGGAAAAATTTTTTCTGGCTCATGGTCAGTTTCCAGATTCTCATTATTGAGTACTTGGCCCCTCCATTGTAATTGCGTTTCTCTTTTTTCTTTTTTTTTTTGGTAGCTTATCACTGTGTGGATGAACTATGTATGAGAGCGAGAGAGGGAGATAACTTTATTGATTATTTTAAACTTTCATCAGAGTTGCCTCAATCGGAAGTGGACGTCGCCGGCGTCGATGCCGTGAATGTTGTCGCGAACGTGAAGCACCTCGGCCTCGATTACGCGCATCATACGGTTCTGAGCGTCGACATCCACCAACTCGTATTCCGGCGGAGCGTCGCGATCGGCGGGCGCGGCAACACCGTGCACACGTTGATCCCGGACGATGAGCGGCGGCAGCACGACATCCGGGTCGCGGATGAACTCGGCGAGCTGATGGACGCCTTCTCGCTCGAATCCCGCGGGCAGACGGTGTCCGTTGACGATGTTGCGTTCGGCGTCGGACGGGAATGTGGCGTCGGCGGGCCACACGTAGAAGTGAAGGTGGAAGAACTGATGGACGCATTGCGGTCGTCTCGCGAACTTCTCCATGAAGTTGAGCTCGACGCGTGGTGGGGGCATCTGGAAGACGAGCGTCGCGCGGCGATCATCTGTCATTCTGAAGACGTCGATTCCCCCGGTGATGATCCGATCCTCCTTGTCAACGACGGCGTCGAGATCCGCGAACTGGCTCATCGGAAACCGTCGCTCCTCGTGTTCATCGTTAATGTAGGCGTCGGCGGTTGTCACGTGACGAAACACCTTCGTGACATTGAACTCGTCGACGCCGCGACGGATCGCCAGATAGCGCAGATTCGGCATACCGCCACGCATCCAGACGTGGAGGAAGTTGTTGATATACTCCTCCTTATGGATCTGACGACAATCGGTGAGGTGGATGTAGCGCGCTTCCGACGAGTAAAGCGCGTTGCGATCGAACCACTCGCCGTGGCAAATCGACAGAAATTCGGATTTGATCGGGCGGTCCGAGTAGGCGAACGGCGCCGTCGTTTTCACCTTGACCAGAAGGTTCTGGGTGGAACCGTAGGCGTCGAGGACTTGGGACGCCTTCTGCGGGTCTTCCCGACAGTCGCCGCTGATTTGGACAGTGTCGGGGCGGGGCATCTGGAGGAACCAGCGGCGGACGTCGTCTGCCGTCGCGAATTGGTCCAAATCTAGGTGGATGACGTCGACGGCGCGGTTTTTGAAGAGCCGGCGGAGGTAGTGCGCCCAGACGACGGTGCCGTACGGCACATCGTTCCAGTACGTCGTCAGACAGTCGGCCTTTCGGTGCACGTACACCGAGTCGGGCGTGACGGTGCGTTTCGCGCACACCGTGTGACTGCTCACCGTCCGTGTTTGTGTCGCGTGACAGCACGGCGTCTGTTGCGGTTCGACGCGCGCCTCGTACGTCCACTCGGGAAACTCGGCAAACTCCATTTTGACGGTGCCGCGCTCGAGGTAGAAGCGTGACGGTGTCACGCTCACGTAGCGGCTCGCCATCGAGTACATCCATTTGGAGGTGAGCGAGAAGTCGACTCTGAAAGACTCTGACGTCTTCTGAAGACGTGACATCATCACATACCTGTCCATTGGCGCGAGAGCAAACATTATACGCTCGAAACAGACCATCGGCAGGCCCAATAGGTTGAATGTGTCACGCTTCTTGTTTTTGGCCCGTTTTCGCTGCTCCAGGGTGGTTTCGCTGAAAAGAAAGGGGGTAACGTGACTGCGTGACAAGGGAGATGTCCCCGGGGGGGGGGGGGGGGGACTCCGCACGTCAAGACATTTCAATGACTTAAAGGGGGCCGATATGAGAACGGATCGCAATTTCTCGAATTAAAGGGGGCCGATATGGAAAACGGATCGCAATTTTTCAACTTTCACCTTAAAGGGGGGCGATATGAGAACGGATCGCAATTTTTCGACTTAAAGGGGGTCGATATAGAAAACTGGTAGTGATTTTTCGACTTTCAACTTAAAGGGGGGCGATATGAAAACAGATCGAAATTTTTCGACTTAAAGGGGGGCGATATGGAAAACGGATCGTGATTTTTCGACGTTCATCTTAAAGGGGGGCGATATGAAAACGGATCGCAATTTTTCGACTTAAAGGGGGGCGATATGAGAACGGATCCGATTTTCTCGACTTAAAGGGGGGCGACATGGAAAACGGATTGCAATTTTTTGACTTAAAGGGGGGCGATATGAAAACGGATCGCAATTTTTCGACTTAAAAGGGGGGGGGGGGGGGCGATACGATATGAAAATCGAACTAACCTGACAAACTGTTGTCGGAGGGTCGAGAGGGCGGGCATTTTTTGTTCTTCTTCTTCTTCTGCTGGCACTCCTGAAGGGGGGAATCTGTGCGAGAATAGTAGCAGACGTGTCTGTCCCAACCCTTTTATATCGTGCGAACGGTGCGGAGGCCACGCCCACTTGACCCCGACGATGCGGGGGGTCCCCCCGCTGCCACGTCATACCCCGACGCGACCCCTCGCGCAGTCAGAAATAGTGTGTCGGGCGAGGAGGGTGGGTGAGAGAAACGGGCTCACACACCATGTGTCCTCCTCTCCCTTACAAAGAGGAGGGGAGAGAGAGTGTGTGCTGTAATAGGGACGCTCTCCCTCTGCCACGTCATGCCACATCACACGGGGTCAAATGTGGCAAAGGGCAAACTGGTCCAATTCGATACATTTGAGTTGACAAAATGACTGTAGTACAACGGAAGGCAGTGGTTTCACTTTGCAGTGGTGTGACGTGGAATTTCAGCCGAATTCCAGTGTTTTCATGACATGGCATCGACTTTTCCGGGTTGTCCTAACTTGATTTGATGATGTGGCATGACGTGGCACCCGCAGATGTTTCAGATCTTTATCTGGAAATGTAGAAAAGAAAAGAAGGACCGCTCCAATTTTCTCACATCAGATATCGCCTCTAATGGTAATTGAAAACCCTATTGCCACCTTCTGCCACGTCACAATCTCCGTATGTCGATCTGATCTAGCGTTTCATGTGAGGTGTGACGTGGCATTAGGATCTCATGGATCATTAATGACCCCCCATAAGACTGGCTGCGTCTATTTGTACATGAGTGGTGTGACGTGGCACCAGATGTCGTCTACTGTGGGAAAGACTTCTGAGACTGAATGCCACGTCATGCCACATCACACGAAACGACGCATCATCGGGGTACATTAGATTAGATAGCAGGTGATTTCACGGATGCCACGTCATGCCACGGCTGAACTGTAGATTGTTAAGCGCTATCCGTTTTAGAGGGTCTTCTGGTCAATTGGAGAAACAGAGAGAGAGCTAATTGCAGATAAAGATCTGAAACATCTGCTGGTGCCACGTCAAGCCACATCATCAAGTGCAATTGTGGGAGAACCCAAAAGGAATCGATGACAGGTGACGAAGATACTGGAATGGAATTCGTCTGCGATCCGTTTTCCATGTCGCCCCCCTTTAAGTCGAAAATTTGCAATCTGTTTTCCATATCGCCCCCCTTTAAGTCGAAAAATTTCGATCCGTTTTCCATATCGCCCCCCCCCCCCTTTAAGTCAAAAAATTGCGATCCGTTTTCCATGTCGCCCCCCTTTAAGTCGAAAAATCACGATCCGTTTTCCATGTCGCCCCCCTTTAAGTCGAAAAATCACGATCCGTTTTCCATGTCGTCCTCCTTACTCGCCTCTCTCAAAACGTGACACTCAAGTGGACAAGAAAAAAGTGTTCATGATCTTTCGGAGGTACGCCCGCGCGCGCAGGCGCCTATAAAACCTTCCGTTGTGCAATCTTTCCCCCCAAAAATGATGGCTTCCAAACCGATTTTCGTGCTGTTAGGCCTCGCCTTGCTCGTTCCGCACCTCAACGCCGTCCGATTCGACTCGTCGGACTCGGATTCGTGCGAATCCGGCTCCTCCTCATCGGATGACTCCTCGTCAGGCGGACATGGATCCGGAGGACACCATCACCACCATCATCATGGTAATGGTAATGGAGGTGGAAACGGAAATGGCAACGGAGGTGGAAGGACCCGTAGGCCACGCCCACCACCTCCGGCACCCCCCACCACACCGCGTCAGACCGTCTGCGAGCCCGGATGGACGCGTGTCAACAGGGCCATCGGCGGCTGGTGTGTCCGTGTGTTCCAGGGAATCACCAATCAGGCACAGGCGCAGTCCGGATGCGCCGCCTATGGGGCGATTTTGTCGGGAATCGAGACGCAGGAGGAGCGACTCACTATCGCCGGATTGGGACAGACGGCCATGTCGCCGACCGGATGGCGGTTCGGCACCCTTCGGTTGGGATATCAGCGAGACTCGTTGTCAAGTGTGAGTTCGGAAGGGGGAGTGCGAAATTTTGAAATATTGCGAAATTTCGCAATATCGAAATTTCTTTATTTTCGGATTTCCGAGTTTTTTTTCCAAACCGGTATAGCCGGCAGATTCGGAAATTGTTAAAAACAAATTATTGGAAAATTTCGAGTATTGCGAAATTTCGAGAAAATTTCGATATTTCGCAATATCGAAATTTTTAAATTTTCGGATTTTCGGTTTTTTTTAACCTGAATAAGTGGCAGGTTCGGAAATTCTTATTTTAAAAAAAAGTATTGGGAAATTTAGAGAATTGCGAAATTTTGAAAAAATCGGAATATTGCGAAATTTCGAAATTTCGCAATCTTGAAAATTCGAAATTTTTACATTTTTTTTCAAAAAAAATTTGATTAACTTGCAGGTTTTTCAAATGTTTGAGATTTCGAAATGTCGGTATATTGCGAAATTTCAGAAATTTTGAAAAATTAAGAATATTGCGAAATCTTGGAAACCCCGAGTTTCAAAATTTCGAAATTTTTCGATTTCATCACCCACTTTCAAGTCAAAATTTCTTTGCAGCCCCTCTACTGGACCGATCCGTACGTGACAGGTAACGCAGGCGTGACATGGAGTCCGAACGAGCCGTCGGGCGGCAGCACCGACGGTCTGGGTTACAACTGCGGTATGATGTGGCTGTGGTTGCCGGGAGGACAGTCGCCGGGCGGACGCGTTCAGGGAACAATGTTCACGATGGTGTGCCCGAAGACGTGGGACGATCGGTATCGTGGATATGTGTGCGGAAAGAGGGCCGTTTGAATAAATGGTGTCGATTCGTTCATTGGGATGAATAAACCGTTCGGAAAAACAGAGATACTGTAGTTTGGTAGATCAAAAAACAGTTTGGTAGATCAAAAACATGTTTGGTAGATCAAAAAATGTTTGGTAGATCAAAAAAATGTTTGATAGATCAAATAATATTTGGTAGATCAAAAAATGTTTTGTAGACCAAAAACATGTTTGGTAGATCAAAAACAGTTTTGTAGATCAAAAAATGTTTGTTAGATCAAAAAATTTTGGTAGATCAAAAAATGTTTGTTAGATCAAAAAATTTTGGTAGATCAAAAAAAGTTTGGTAGATCAAAAAACGTTTGGTAGATCAAAAACAGTTTTGTAGATCAAAAAATGTTTGGTAGATCAAAAAATGTTTCGTAGATCAAAAAATGTTTGGTAGATCACAAAAAAGTTTTGTAGATCAAAAAATATTTGGTAGATCAAAAAAATTTTTGGTAGATCAAAAGATGTTTGGTAGATCAAAAAAGTTTGGTAGATCAAAAGTTTGTGATCTCAAGGACTGTAGGTCCAAACTAGAGTGTCTTGAAGGGTATTCTAAAGGAAAATTAGCATAACCCCCATAAGCCCCGCCCACTTTCAGCCTTTCAAAAGTTTCCTTATTTCCCTCGTTTCCCCGCGAACATCAATCAATAAAATCAATAAAAACGGGCAATTTCGCGCGTCAAGTTGTAAAAAATCGCTCTCTCTCTCTCTTATTTTTATTGCATTCGGAAGGGGGAGCGATAAAATAAATGCAGGTCGATTTTTGAGTATTATTGCGAAATTTGACGTGATTTTCAATTTTTCCACGTCGAGGGCCAAAATTTGAAAAAAATGCGAATTTTTTGATTATTTTTCAAACCGGGCAAAATCGATTGGTTCAAAGTGAGATTTCATCACTTTTTCGATTTTTTCAAAAAAAAAATCGATAATTGCGAAATTATCGATTTTCGGCAGAGAAGACGCAAAAAAAGTAACTGAAAACGAAGAAGCGAATGGAGGCGGGCACAGTGGCGCTCGTCGTTTTGCTCACAATTTCACTTGTGCTCAATTTCGCCGCTTTCGGCTTCCTGTTGATGATGTGGAAACGGTTCGAATTATCGATTTTTTTATCGGTTTTTCCGGCGAAACTGGGGTTTTTCTTGCAGAAAACCGTCGCAAGAGTACGAGAAAGTCGAGCAGAAGGAGAAAGACGGCGAGAATGTGAAAGTGGAGGCGAACGTCAAAAACGAGTTGGCTCCGAGGCGGAGTGACGAGAAAATCGATAAATTGGAAGTGAAACCCAAGGTGGAAAGTGTCGAGAAGAAGGAGTCGCACGTGTTGCGATCGGTGGAGAACGATTTACGGTCGCAGGACGGGGTGAGGAGTTGTCCCCGCGCGCGGACAACTGATGTGTTTTCTAGTAGTTGTCCAGATACGGACAACTGATTAAGTGGGCCTCTCAGTTGTCCAGTTTGCTTAAACAGGTGCATGGACAACCGATTTTGTGTCCAGCAGTTGTCCGAGCCGAAATTCGAACAATATTAGTTGTCCGGCTAGCTCAAAACTGTGCCACGGACAACTGATTGTAAAGACCTATCAGTTGTCCAACAAGCCCAAAATGTCCCCCTCGGACAACTGATGATCGACCTCTCAAAAATTTCGCAGTGAAATCCGACTTATATCAGTTGTCCACCTAACCCAAAGGCATGGAACGGACAACTGATTTGACCCACTTATCAGTTGTCCGTCTACCGCTTCTAAAGTTCTGAACCAAAACTCCAAACTACAAATGTAGATCAGTTGTCCGCGGACAACTGCCACATCGTCATCATTTCCAGCAACAACGGAGACGTGCTCCACAAGAGCGCAGCGACCGTCAACGTCTTCAGGAGCCGATCGGCAACGACGAATTCTCGAAATCGATGAAAAGTGTCGTCCGGTTCGTGAACGACTATTTCGACGATTCGCACAAACTTCCCGTCGTTCCAAGTGACTTTTTTTGACCGAAACGAAAAAATGTGACGTCATCTGAATTTCCAGACGGCGACGTGAGCTCTTCTTTGAGAATTCAGAAGGCGTTGCCGGAGAAGTCGGAAGGATGCGGTCCGATTTTGAAAGATATCCGGGAATTGGTGCTGCCCAACGTGAGACAATAGTGATTTTTGGAGTGATTATCGATTTTTTGTTACTTTTTACAGGTCTCCCACACTCAACACCCGCGGTTTCATGCGAAATTCGCCGGAAAATCACTCGCCGACGTCGTCGCCATGACGATTTCCACGTCGTTATCGATTGATCGGGTAAGTGCGCTCTATTGCGAAATATTGCGAAATGTTGCGAAATTATCGATTTTTCAGTAGAAATTTGGAAAATTATCAATTTTTAGCAAGAAATACGGTGAAAATAGGAAAAACGCAGTGAAAATGGAAAAAAAAAAGACAACAACAAAATATGAATTATCGATTTTTACTAGACATTCTTAAATTTCAATATTTCGACGATAAAAATCGGTAAAATTGCGAAATTTCGAAATATCCAATTTAGACGGAAGAAAATCGATAGATCTCGGGATTTTCGCAACAAAAAAAAACTGAATTATCGATTTTTCGCGACAAAGCAGCGAATTTTCGAAATTTGACGAGAAAAATCGATAAAATTGCGAAATCTTAAATTTCCGGTTTTCAGACGAAGAAAATCGATAAACTTCCTGACTTTGCGAAAAAAAAACAAGCGAATTATCGATTTTTCCCAGGAAAAAAAAGGAAATTTTCAAAATATGCCGCTAAAAATCGATAAAAATTGCGAAATCTTAAATTTCCCGTATTCAGCCAAAGAAAGTCGATAAAAGTTTCAAATTTCGCGATAAAAACAATGGATCATCGTAAAAATCGATAAAAAACTGCGAATTCATCAATTTCCGGTTTTCAGTCAAAGAAAATCGATAAAAAAGCAAACAAACTTGAAAAAAAACACGGAAACTAGAGAGAAAATCGATATTGCAGGCCGCCTCGCCGGCGATCGAATCGATCGAACGCGTGCTCGCCAAATGGTTGACCGACGCGTTGGCCATTCCGCGAATGGGTCAAAACGAGCCGCAACCGTTTTTGATCTACTCGCCGCGCGAAATCTACGTGGCCACGATTCGGCGTGCGATTCAGAATCACGACGACGGCGGCGGCAACGACGACGCCGTCGTCAGAGGTCCGTTCGTCGTCTACGCAAGTGACGACGCGAATTTCGCAATCGAGGCGGCGTGCCGACACGTGTCGTCACCGACAAATGTCAAGTTGCGACGAGTGGTGACGTCATCATCATCATCATCGTCGTCGTCGGCGGCGGCGGCGATGACGTCACACAGTCTGGAGAAGCAGATGGCGAAGGACGTCGCCAGAGGGATGCGACCGCTTCTCGTCGTCGCCAACTACGGTTCGACGATGGTGGCGGCGAACGACGAAATTTGGGATCTGGTGAAGACCGCCAAGAGGTGAGTGAGATGGAAGAGTTTTCGGGGAAAACTAGGCCACGAGGTTTTTGAGCGGGAAAACTAGACCAAACTGAAGGTTCTGGGCAGGGTGTGCATCCGGTTACGTAACCGGTTAAAAATCCGGTTTTTTAACCGGAAACCGGTTATAACCGGTTTTTTTTAACCGGTTATAACCGTTGGTATTGTAACCGGTTATAACCGGTTACATAACCGGTTACAACCGGTTAAAAAAAACCGGTTACAACCGGTTACGTAACCGGTTAAACAACCGGTTAAAAACCGGATTTTTAACCGGTTACGTAACCGGTTACACACACTGGTTCTGGGAAATGGAAGAGTTTTCGGGGAAAACTAGGCCATGTGGGGGAAACTATGCAGTTTTGAGGTGGGGGACGAGGTTTCCCACATATGTGAAAACTAGGCCACACCCTCGATATCCAGAAAGTGGAAGAGTTTTTGGAAAACTAGTCCGCGCTCGACTTCCAGTGGTTATGGCCGAGTTTTGGAAACCTAGGCCATCTGGCGAAATTGTTGCGGTTTGGGTGGGGGACGAGGTTTCGAGGTGGAAAACTAGGCCATCTGAATAATTGTGCAGTTTCGTGGCGGGGACTAAGTTTTCGAGGTGGAAAATTAGGCCACACTAGCAAATTTGAAATTTTTGAACCGGGGGACGAGGTTTCCCATCTTGAGAACTAGGCCACACCGGGAAAATGGCCGTTTTGATCCAGTTTCGAGGAGGGACTAGTTTTCCCCGCCAGCCGAAAAACTAGGCCACGCTTTTTTTCATTCCGATTTTCAGTAAAAACGTGTGGCTCCACGTGGACGCCTCGTATGCGGGTTGCGAGTGGATCGACGAGAATCATCGCAATAATGTACAGTGAGTTATCGATTGACTATCGATTGATTTCTCTCTCACCTCCCATTCGTTTCACAGCGCTCTTCTCTCGGACGTTACATCGTGTCACGTGACATTCAACACACTCTTCCCCTACGCCGGAAACGTTTCGATTGTGTGGAGTGGTGGCGGGAAATTGGAACCGGATGGTGTGCGAAATATTGATTGATTATCGATTGATTATTGACTTTCACGCGATTTTCAGTCAGGCCGTCGGAAAGCGAGGATCCGCTACGATTCTGGATTCTGTGCCGCCTGTTCGGATTCCGATCGATTCGCGAAAGTGTCCGCCGCAAGATTGCACTTGGCAACGCGTTTGCCGAACGCATTTCGCAACACGCCGACTTTTTCGACGTTCAGTACGGAAACGAGCACGGCGTCGTCGTTTTCCAGTACCGAAATGCGAGTCCCCAATTAGTCCCTTAAAAATAAGTGCAAGTCCAAAATTGCCATAGTCAAAAAACAAGTTTTAGTCAAAAATTTTGAGCGCCCAGAGTCACACAGATTTGCGTGGTACAATAAAGTACCACCTCAAAATGGTTTAAGTCATAAGTTTCTCAGTTCCAAATTGTTTAAGTCAAACATCTAAGTCCAAAAATAAGTGCAAGTCCAAGATTCCGAAAAGTCCAAAAATAGTCCAGGACCAAAATTTTCCAAGTCCAACTAATTGGGAAGTCAAAATTCCTTAGTCAAAAATGATTTGCGTGGTTCAACGAATTACCACCTCGGAAGTGCCAAAGTCAAAATTCCTCTAAGTGCAAAAGGAGTCCAAAAACGCCTAGACTCGCAGATCTTTATATTCCAAAACCCCCCATAACACTACTTTTCACAATTTCAAAAAATGAGAGAAATTGCAGAAGACGATCAAAAACCGTGCGGCAGAAGACGTGAATCGGATGACGTCGCTCTTCTACAACTACATCACCGCCACGTCGTCGGCGCTCAAATTCGCCGTCTTCCGATTCCACACGAAGACGTTGATTCGCGGCGTCGTCAATTGCGAGCGCACAAATTCCGCACAAATGGAGGAGTCGGTGTCGGCGCTCGTGAATTGTGTCGACGAGTTCGAAGAGGCATTCAGTAGGCGTCAGCTGACTATCTCTCGAAAACCCATCCAAATCACATTTTGTAGAGAAACGCGGAGGCAATTCGCTGACGCCGACGCCGATCGTCGATTTCAGCCAATCGATTGGCGGATCGCCGAACGAGACGACCGAAAAGACCCAGTCGTGGGAGGGATGAGTGTGACGCGTGACGCACTGGGACACACTGGGAGAGGGCGCGCTGAATAGTTTGCATTGTGTGATACATAAAGTTTCACAAGTTTTAAAAATAATCTTCGACATGGTCATTTATTGGGAACCGGTCAGGACTGTTGCGCGAATGTGCAACCACCGGCGCATTTGCACATTGAGTTTTTCGGTCGGACGCACTTTGTTTTGGACCTCATAACACAAGGCACCATCTCTTGCTGTCTCGAGCTCCGTAGCGTCGAGCCCCTCGATGATGTCTCCGAAATTCACATTCAAACGGTGAACGAATTGCCCGATGGTGGAGATCTCGAGTTTTCGGAAGCCGTCAACGCCTCCTCCCTCCTGCCATCGCTTCAAGAAGGCGTTGACACCGCGAGTGGTGAGAAGTGGAGCGCGGGGAATGTGGATGTGGACGGCTTGCAGATCGAGAAGTTCGGCGTCGGTCACATCGCACGATTCTTTGCATTGGAGAACGCGGGCGTTCCGGAATTGGGGCAGCTCCAGGATGTCTGACGTCACGTCAATATGCAATTCGAGCGATTCCAGATGGTCTGGTATCTTTTTCAGCCATAATTTCAAGTTATCCGAAATCATTCTGTTGAACATGGCGACTTGCACTTTCGGAAGACTCTCAACCGGACTGCCATCTCTTAAAGCCCATCGCTGTGCTTCCTGGAATCAATGGTGAGATAGTGTCACGCGGGGGGACATCTCACCCGTCCCATCTGCAGAGTGATATTCTCCACGCCATAGTGACTTCTTTTCAGCAGATTTTCGAACAACTTCACCGCTTCCTTGGAATAGTCGCTGTTTTCTTGTTTCCGAAAAAGATGCCCTAATTTTTTCTCCACGACGACATCAGTTCCGCTTTGTCGGAAATACATGGTGCGATTGAAGCCGTCGTCGAGCTTGAATTGAACCGTCTCGTATTCCGGAAACACTTCCATGGTAAGAAACGCCTCGTATTCCTCAAACTCTTCCATGGTATTGTCGTTCTGGAGTGTTTCGAGTTATCGGGGAAACTAGAAGAGTTGGAAAGAAAGCGGTCAGCTCTTCTATGTAGTTATCGAGTTATGAAGCCTCGAAGTAGATCGACTCACCAAATTCGAAAACCTGATTGCGGTAATCTTCAATGGGAACTCAGCAGTCAGTCGTTGATCATTTTTGGAGCACATTCCTAGACGAACCAATGCTCGACTGTCCAAACATCCGATGATGTGTCTCTTACAGTCGTCGTTCAACAGGGCATACTCTTGGAATCCGACATCTTTAAAGTGGTCCGTCAAAGAGTCGAGCTCCTGGAAAAGAAACAACGAATCATGAAAGATACCGCAACGTTTCTCACTTCCTTAGAAGCAATGCTAGATCCCGGTTCTGCCGCTATTCTGAAAATGTTGGCAACATTTCTAACCGGAAAAAAAAACGCTTCGAAACTTGCCGATTCGTCAGTTTTTTGTTCCTCCGCCTTGTCAAAATTCGATCGCGAAATTTGCGGAAAACAAAGCAGAAAAATTTTAAACATTTCTCCATTTCAGTATTTTTTTCAATAAAAGGTGCGATTTGAGCGAAAAGCGGGGAGGGGGGGGGGGGTGTCAAAAAGTGGGATGTGCCACGTGTCCCGGAATTTGGGGGCGTCGTCACGTTCTCATGGCACTTATTGGTTTACACCCCCAAGTCTGAGTTTAGAACCGGGTGTTGTCTCTGGATACTCCGTTCTGGCCTGCAAAACCGAAATAGAGCCGCCCGGGGTCGAAAAAGCACTCGACGTTCCTTAGGACCTGCGTGACGCGTGACACACCTGACACACTGGGGTGCGCGCTGAATAGTTTGCACTGTGTGATACATAAAGTTTCACCAGTTTTAAATACTCTTCGACATGGTCATTTATTGGGAACCGGTCAGGACTGTGGCACGCAAGTGATACCGTCTGCTCATTCGCACATGGAGAGTTTCGGTCGGACGCACTCTGTTTTGGACCACATAACGCACGGCAGAACTATCTCTTTCTGTCTCGAGCTCCGAAGCGTCGAGCCCCTCGATGATGTCTTCCAAATTCACATTCCAAATGTCATCGTGTGGCCCGATTGTGGCGATCATCAGTTGTCGGAACCCATCGACGCCTCCTCCCGCCTGCCATCGCTTCAAGAAGGCGTTGACACCGCGGGTGGTGAAGCCAAGTGAAGCGGAACCGATGTCGATGTAGGCGGAGTTAATCGCGAGAAGATCGTCGTCGTTCACTTTGCAAGGAAAACCGCGCAAGACCAATTTGTGGGCGTTCCGGAATTGGGGAAGCTCTACGACTTCGGAGGTCACGGCATCATGTACCGTGAGCGTTTCCAGATGGTCTGGCATCTTTTTCAGCCAGAACTTTAAATTAATTGAATCCATGTTCAAGAAGGTGGCCTCTTTCACATTCAGAATACTCCTGACCGGACTTTCATCTCTTGCAGTCCATTCCAATGCCTCCTGAGAATCAAAAGGTGAGATGTGATAGTGTCACGCGGGGGGACATCTCACCCGTCCCATATTCAGGTAAATCTTCTTCACTCTATAGTGACTTCTTTTCAGTAGATCTTCGACAAAATTCACCGCCTCCTTGGAATAGTCGCCGTTCTCTTGTTCCCGGAGAAGGCGGTCAGCTGAAGTCACGAGGACACCAGTTCCGTATTGTATGAAGTACACGCAGCAACTGAACCCGTCTTCGAGTTTTAAATGCACCTGCTCGTGTTGCGCTAATCTTATTAATTCCCCTTTTTCGATAAAGTTTTCCTGGAATTTTTCGAGTTCGATGGGGGGGGGGGGGGGGGGGGGGAAGTGTCAACGCGAGAACTGGAGCTGACGATCGAGTTATGGGGTCTCGAAAAAAACTCACTCCATGCCACATCTCGATCTCGTGAATCTTTACTGGAACTTCAGCAGTCAGTCGTTGATCATTTCTGGAGCACATTCCCAGACGGATTAATGATCGACTGTCCAAAAATCCGATGATGTGTCTCTTACAGTCGTCGTTCATCAAGGCATACTCTTGGAATCCGACATCTTTAAAGTGATCTGTCAAAGATTGAAGCTGCTGGAAACGAAAACGAATCATTAAAGAGACCGCCAAGTTTCTCACATTCTCAGAAGCAATGCTAGATCCCGGTTCTGCCGCTATTCTGAAAATGGTTGGAACATTTCTAACAGGAAAACAAAACAAAAAACTTAAAGATTTGCTTCGAAATTCGTCAATTCTTCGTTTTTTTGTTCCGCACTTGTCAAAATTGGATCGCGAAATTTGCGGAAAACAAAGCGAAAAAATTTGAAAACTTTTTTCATTTCAGTGTTTTTTCAATAAAAGGTGAGCTTTGAGCGGAAGAAGGGGGGGGGGGGGGGTGCCAAGAAGTGTGACGTGCCACGTGTCCCGGATGTGGGGGGGGGGCGTGGTCACGTTCTCATGGCACTTATTGGTTTACACCCTCAAGTCTGAGTTTAGAACCGGGTGTTGTCTCTGGATACTCTGTTCTGACCGAAATAGAGCCACCCGGAGACATAGTAAATGTTCACATTTAAGTCCAAGGCCTGCAGCTCTCTCCATCGATCCTCGACTCGGCTCCTCGTCGTCGCATACATCCTTCGATTATTGGCTCCGCGTCGCGAGTGATCCTCACGCTGATACCGATGCATCGAAGAATCCAATACCATCCAAACCAACGCCATCCAAAACAATACCATCCAACCGCCCGATGCCCTATTGTCCCATCGTCGGTGACAATTTAGTTAGAATCAATTTACCCACGGTCCTTTGCTGCGTCCAAGTGCTCCTAGACGTTGTCCTTGCTCTCTCCGGGTCGCTGTTCCGTTGGCTGCTTGCCAACACCAACACCATTCGACAACCCAAACCAGTTCACCTGCGAATCGTCGCGGCCTGCCATTCGCCATCCTGATTAATGCAGCTGCACCTCGATCATCCATCATCGGCTCCTCGTCGTCAGATCCGAATCGATCCGTCTACTCGCAGCGTCAGAAAACGAAAAGCAACCTGAATTCCAGTAGATCAAGAGGCGAAAAGAGAAAGAATGATATTGGAACTAAAAAACAAACCTCTGCTGGAACAAACCTCTGCTAAAACAAACCTCCATACGCTCAGCTTCTTCTGGTTGACCATCTGCAGTTCTTACTTAGTCTAACTTCTCCAACCGGCAGTCCCTTTCGGAACAGTCGAGCTCGGACGGAAGAAGCATAGATTATAAGATACTAACTTCTCCGAACGGCAATCCCTTGCGAGACCGACGCTCCGAACGGCAGAAGCATGGATTATAAATGAAAAGTCGAACTTCTCCGAACGGCAGCTCCTTTCGGAACCGTCGAGCCCGGACGGAAGAAGCATGGATTATAAAAGAGGGACTAACTTCTCCGAACGGCAATCTCCTAAGAAACCGACACTCCGAACGGCAGAAGCAGAAAGTATAAAAGGGAAAGTCGAACTTCTCCGAACGGCAGTTTCATGCGGAACCGTCGAGCCCGGACGGCAGAAGCATAGATTATAAAAGAGGGACTAACTTCTCCGAACGGCAGTCCTGGCTGGACCGACACTCCGAACGGCAGAAGCATAGATTATAAATGGGAAAGCGAACTTCTCCGAACGGCAGTTCCTTTTGGAACCGTCGAGCCCGGACGGAAGAAGAACGAACGAATGGCGCGGGGAAGAATGAGAGATGGTGTGGACACGATCCGCACATAAACATGCCCATAATTGACCTCCGGACCATCTGTCGCACTTTGGACACCTCTGTGTTCATGTGCTACTCTCCCACGATTAACAGTCATGATCGGTGGTTTTATGATCATGCGATAGCCCTATGGGAAGGTCAGCGACCCGCGGAGGTGTCCCGAATGTGACAGGTTCACAGGCGAAAAGCAAAACAAGGAATGGATGTGTTCAACGTCCGAATCTATTGTCGTGTGTTCCGGGAGGAACCTTGCGAACTTTCGCGCGCGCCCGATATAAGGGGCGTGAATTTTGCAATCGATTTACCTGAGTCGTTTCGGATCAAATAATAAAAAGAAAATTCGTATTTTTTAATAATCCGCCTTTTTTCTCGTTATTTTTCCTCAGAACTGTGTTGAAAACAGTGAGAGTAAAATAAAAACAAATTCGTAATATATTCATTCAAGACTCTAAAATAGTACTAAATCTATTAATTTTGAACTGAATCGATAAAGCAACGATTTGGCGACTGTTGTTTTTTGGGATTTTCGGCGAAAAAGTAGCGATTATTGATTTTTTGGCAGTTCCTTAACGTTTTCATCTAAATTTTTTTTTCAAAGAATGAAGAAAATCGGGTGAAAACTGACGAAAAACAAAAATTTCTGTGAAAACGGTTGATAAATAAAACAATAAATATAAATAATGGATTGAAAGAAAATCAATAGAAAATCACATTTGATCTTGAAAGATTTCAAAATATGTTGCACAAAGCAATATATTTATTGATTTATTGATAACTACATTATTAAAATTCCAAAAATTGTCTGGACATTCAAAAAAGTAAAGCAGATTTCGCAATCGAAACGTGACGAAGATCCAGTGAGAGTTTCGAGGCACATGCGCCTTTAAACTAAACAAATTCCACCCTCACTAGAATAAGGCGCTTGTTGGAAAACACGCGAAGTTGTTCGGTGGGGCGCACTTCATTTCGGATCAGAAGCCGCGCGTAAATTTCAGCATCAGCGTGTTGCTCTTCCTGGAGATCCACAGCATCGAGACCATCGATGACGTCTTCAATTCGCCGTTCGTCATTCCCATCGTCGATGGATAGGTATTGGAAGCCGTCGACGCCGCCGCCACGCTTCCATCGTTTGAGGTAGGCGTTGAGACCTTGTGCGGTTAGAAGTGGAGCGTGTTGGATGCGGACGTAGACGGCGTTCAGCTCGAGAAGTTCGGCGTCGGTCACTTCGCAACGCGAGCGGCACTCGAGACGTCGCGCGTTCCGGAATTGGGGCGAATCGACGATTTCTGACGTCACGTCGGAATTCAATTTGAGCTCTTCTAGACGACCTGGCACCTTCTGCAGCCAGAATATTTGAAGATCCGCGACAGGACTTTCATCTCTTTGAGCCCATTTGTGCGCTTCCTGGAATCAACGATTTGATAGTGTCTCACGCGGAGGGGGGACATCTCACCTGTCCTATATTCAGGCGGAAACTCTTCACTCGGTGGCGGCACTTTTGCAGTAGCTTCTCGCAGAAAGCGACCACCTCTTTGTAACAGTCGCTGTGCTCTTCTTTCCAGAGAAAATGCTTGTCTCTTCTCTCCACGACGACATCACGTCCGACTTGTTTGAAAAACAAGTTCCAATAGAGCCCGTCGTCGAGTTTGAAGTGCACCCCCACGCGTGTGAATACCATCCTCCTGCCGAGGGTGTGTCTCTGGGAAACTAGAAGAGTTGGAAAGAGGGTGTCAACGTGAGAAATGTAGCGCAATGATGTGACAAACAAATTGCTACTATAACCGTGATTCATGTTTCAAACGCGCTCCATTGAACGCAAGCCAAATTTCCGGGTGACGGCGGCGAATTTCTTTCCTGTTTTCGGCCGTTTTTCTCGATTTTCACCCGATTTTCTTCATTTTTTCGACAAAAGCTCTTGACTTTTTGGTTTAAAGGCAGCTTATCAACATTTTCATTCAGTTTTTCCCCCAAAAAAATGGAGGAAATTGGGCAAAAATTGGCGAAAAACGACAAAATCTCGAAAAGAATTTCGGCCGAGGCGAAATACTGTCTCAGCGGGACGCGTTTGAAACACGAATCACGGCGATAGTAGTATTATTGTCTGTCTCTGGCGGTACAAAGGCGCCGTCTAGGTGCTGCGGGGCCGAGTTTAGGCTTCTCGGCCGCGACCCTCTCCGAAAACGTGGATTTTCAGCGATTTCAGCGGAATTTTTGATTTTTTTACAAAACTTGTGGTTTGATAACTGTTATTCAACCGTTTGAGTGCAAAAAAATCGAAAATTCCGCTGAAATCGCTGAAAATCCACGTTTTCGGAGAGGGCCGCGGCCGAGAAGCCTAAACTCGGCCCCGCAGCAGCTAGACCGCGCCTTTGTACCGCCAGAGACAGACAATATGACCTCGTTAGCAATGGTCCGCAAACACTGTCACTTTAAAGTTGAGAAAAAAGCGTGGCGATGTTTGCGGACCATTGTTGTTTACAAAACGAGGTCATATTGTCCGTTTAATAATCTTGTCACCGGAGATCAAAAATGGACGAAGAGACGAGATGGCCAAATAGGCAACGCCCATTTTTCCGCAAAGGCACGGTTACACAAAACATTGCAGGTCTGCTACGTAAGAAACAGTGTTTTAACGAGTTTCGAAGTTTTTGGAAGCGGGTGATCAGTTCCCACACACATTGGAACTAACGCGAGTCGAAATTTCATTGTTTCAACTGAGCAGATGCGTTCCGTGAGCTCGTTGTCTTCGCTTAAACGCAGTAGACCTGCAATGTTTCGTGTAACCGTGCCTTTGCGAAAAAATGGGCGGTGCCTATTTGGCCGTGTCGTCTCTTCATCCATTTTTGATCTCCGGTGACAAGATTATTAAACGGACAATAATAGTTGACACTTTCTCCTCCAGATCTTCTATTGTCTGTCTCACGCGGAACCAAGTCGCGCCTCCGGAAAATGTGGATTTTCAGCGATTTCATCGGATTTTTTATACTTGTTGCACTTAAACTGTTGAAACACAATATCATAAGAGCATTTCCCGATGAAATCGCTGAAAACTGTCAGTGAGGGTGCCGCAGCACCTAGACCGCGGCTTGGTTTCGCGTAAGACAGACAATAGTTTTCGTGTTATGGAGCCTCGAAATAGAACGACTCACAAAATGGGTGACACTGATTTTGAAAACCTTCAATGGAGTTCCAGCAGTCAGTCGTCTTTCATTTTTGGAGCACCTTCCCAGACGAATCAATGCTCGACCGTCCAGACATCCGATCAAGTGTCTTTTGCAATCCTCGATCAAAAGGGGATACTCTCGGAATCCGATATCGTTGAAATGATCCCTCAGAGATCGCAGCTCCTGGAAAAAAACAACGAAATAAGAAAGAGACTGGCACTATTCTTACTTCCTCAGAAGCTTTCGTTTTTCCTGGTTCTGCCACCATTCTATAAATTAGTGGAACATTTAAAAATTTAAGAGAAAAAATGAAGGAAATTTGGCGAAAATTGACAAAAAGCGGCAAAATCTCAATTTTCATCCCGATTTCGTTTCATATTTTTTCGAAAAAAAGTATGCTTAACGAGAAATTTTGAGATTTGCCATGAAAATCAAGATTCTTTCAATTTTATTGACTTTTTATCGAAACTCCGTTGAAAACGATGGGAATTCGTAGAAAAACTTCTCCAAAATTTTCAGCGATTTGGACGAAAGTTTTTGAGTATTATCCGTTTTTTTTTTGAGCTGACAGCGGGGACGAGAATCGGGAAATGGGCGGTCTAAGATTCGCCAGCCGGCGGCCGCGGCGGTTTGTGTCGATTTACGAGCGCTGGTTTTTTGAAACTGTTGAATTTCAAGCGAAATTCGCTTGTTTTCATCCGTTTTTTCTCGTTTTTCATCGAAATAATGGGAAATTGCGAACAGCGAATGTTTTTTTGGTATTATGCGCACATTTGCGCTCAAAACTTTTGTAAATATTTCAGTTATCGATTTTATATCAAATTATGTGAAAAAACAGAAAAAATTTCGATGAAAAACGAGAAAATGGGTGAAAACAAGCGAATTTCGCTTGAAATTCTCTAATTTAAAAAAACCAGCGCTCGTAAATCGACACAAACCGCCGCGACCGCCGGCTGGCGAATCTTGGACCGCCCATTTCCCGATTCTCGTCCCCGGGTCCAGTTCAAGAAAAACGGATAATAAAAGAAAAAGGGGGTGCCGGTACGGCACCCGAGCGGGTTGATGGTAGCCCGACTGACTATCCCCCCACGCGTCGGGCCACCCCGCTGTTGCCATGGAGATTGGTACGCTGGTCCGCCCGTTTGTTTATGGGTTCGATCGTGCCAGCTGCCTTCGAGCGGAGTGCCTGGTGCGCTGAGCAGGTTTTCAAATTTACATCTGCATGCTACGGCCTGGCCGCTTTAATTATTTACGACATTTTGAACTGAATCGCTAAAATATTCTAATTTACACCTGCCTGGTACGGCCTGGCCGCTGTGATTACAAAATGTTCGAACTGAATCGCCAAAACAACACGAAACAAGCTGAATAGTTCGCATTGTGTGATACATTATGTTTTATTATCTTCGTCAAAGTCTAACTGTTGCGTTCATATCAAAAGTACTTCTGCAGCATCGCACACAGAGGTATTCGGTCGGGCGCACTTCGTTTCGGATGCTGAACTCAAATTCCTTGAGCTGCGAAGCGTCGAGCCCCTCGAGGACGTCTCCCAAATTCGCACGGTCATCATATCGCCCGACGATATTGATATACAGTCTTCGGAAGCCGTCGACGCCTCCTCCCTCCTGCCATCGCTTCAAGAAGGCGTTGAGACCTTGTGAGGTGATGTGTGGAGCGTTTTGGATGTAGACAACGACAGCTTTCAGCTCGAGAAGTTCGGCATCGGTCACATCGCAAGAATAGCCGCAATGGAGATTGCGGGCGTTCCGGAATTGGGGCAGCTCCACGATTTCTGACGGCACGTCGTCATTCACTTCGAGCGTTTCCAGATGGTCTGGCATCTTTTTCAGCCAGAATTTCAAATGATTCGAATCTATTTCGCCGAACCTGGCGATCCGAACATTTGGGAGGCTCTCGACTGGACTGCCATCTCTTGCTGCCCATTCCGATGCTTCCTGAGAATCAAAAGGTTGAGGTGTGAAAGTGTCACGCGGGGGGACATCTCACCCGTCCCATATCCAGAGTAATCTTGTCCACTCCATGGTGGCACTTCTTCAGTAGATCTTCGACCAAATTCACCGCCTCTTTGAAATAGTCGCCGTTCTCTTGTTCCAAGAGAACGCGTCCACGTGATGTTGCAACAAAACTAGTTCCGACTTGTTCGAAACGCACCCAGTCACCGTAACCATCATCGAGAGTGAATTTCACCAACTCGCTGTTCACTAATCCGCCATCGATACGGGATTCCTGGAATGTTTCGAGTTCGTGGCTTCGTTTCTTGGAGACTGGAAGAGTTGGAAAAGAAGACGTTCGCAAGTGCCGTTTTCAGTGCTCATTTTGCACTCTTTCGAATAAGTGCAAAATTGAAAAATCCATGAGATCAGGTGGTAATCACACTGGGGAAAGAAACTTTCCAGCTCTTCTAGTTTTCGACTTACCGTAAAACCTGTATTAGACCGACATGCCGGTGTAATTTTCAACCCCTTCCTCGAGACGCCGGTCTATTAAAGGGGCCGTTCAAATAAAGGGTTCCGGTCTATTTTTCAACACATTTTTCTTCAGACCGGCCCTATTAGAAACTAGAAAAAAAAGTACTAAATTTTATGATAGATATGTGCGATTTTTGAAAAATTTGCAGTAAATATTGCACATTTTGACGAATTTTCTTATTGTACGGCAACGGTATACATGTATTATCGGATTTTTTTGAATGCAATACGCAGACAAATTTTGTTTCCAAACAGTTTTACTTCCCGCTGTTGGTCTCGCCACGAAGAAAGCGAGAGAGTGAGAGACGACAGACGACGAGACAAAAACATTTTTTCGCGCGTTTTTTTGTAAATTTGCGAAAAAACGACCTGTTTTCAAAATAAAAATTGAAGAAATATTAATTGCAATTCACAATTTATCGAAAAAGTACTGAAACGGGTCGTTTTTTTCGAAAATTAACAAAAAAACGCGCGAAAAAATGTTTTTGTCTCGTCGTCTGTCGTCTCTCACTCTCTCGCTTTCTTCGTGGCGAGACCAACAGCGGGAAGTGAAATTGTTTGGAAACAAAATTTGTCTGCGTATTGCATTCAAAAAAATCCGATAATAAATGTCGTGGGCAATTTTCCTGACTGCCGCCGTGTCAAAAAACTTGCATTTTAAGCATTTTGAAACGGCTTGCGTCAGGGTGCCGGTCTATTTTTCAACCCCTAGCGCCGGATGCCGGTCTATTAGAGGGGCCGGTCAAATACAGGTTTTACGGTATACTCTCTCATAATAGAAAAACTCACCCAATGCATTATCCGGATTCTGTTAATCTTCAGTGGAAACTCAGCAGTCAACCGTCTTTCATGTTTGGAGCACCTTCCCAGACGAATCAATGATCGGCTGTCCAGACATCCGATCAAGTGTCTTTTGCAATCCTCGACCAGAAGGGGATACTCTCGGAATCTCACCCCCCTAAAATGATCCCTCAGAGATCGAAGCTCCTGGAAAATAAACAACGAATTAAGAAGGAGACTGGCACTATTCTTACTTCCTCCGACGCTTTCGTTTTGCCTTGTTCTGCCGCCATTCTGTAAATTAGGGGAACATTTTTTTTCTGAAAACGAAAAACTGAACGATTTGCTTCAAAAATCATCAATTCACCGTTTTTCGATACAAAAACCGTATTTTCTTCTCGTTTCTCGTTTAAACTTGATGATTATCAAAACTGCGTTGAAAACAATGCGAATTTGTGCAAATTTCATTAAAATCGCTCAAAAATACAGTTTTTGGGTATTTTCGGTGGAAAAAAGTTAGCGATTATTGATTTTTTGGTAGCTTCTTAACGTTTTCATTCTGTTTCTGTGAAAGAAATTAAGAAAATCGGGTGAAAATTGATGTAAAACAAAAATTTCTGTAATTAAAAAAAGGTTGATGAATAAATGTATTTAATGGTTCGAAAGAAACCAGTGGAAAAACACATCTTGAAAAATTGGAAAATTATTTTCAATAGAAATTTATTTATTAATAATTACATTTTTCAAAATTCCGACGATGCCCATTGTCGATTTCACGACCGAAAAGCTCTAGTCGGGCCAGTCGTGGGAGGGGTGATTATGTCGCGTCACTCGTGACATGTGACACACTGAGGGGGGGGGGGGGCACTGAATAGTTTGCACTATGTGATACACGAAGCTTCACAATTTTATAACAATATTCGACATAGTCATTTAGTGAAAACGAGAGAAGAGATTTCGAGCGGTGATCGTTCAAACTGTTATTATTTATCCTCGGTTGCGTAAACATCAACACAATTTTGTGTTCCCACACGGAGTAGTTCGATTGGACGCACATTGTTTCGGATCACATGAAACCTATCACCTTGGTTCCGAGCGTCGAGACCCTCGAGGATGTCCTCGATTCGCAATACGAAACTGTAATCACGGCCGATGAAATCGATATTCAGTGCTTGGAAGCCGTCGACGCCTTCTCCGCGCTTCCATCGCTTCAAGTAGGCGTTGAGACCGCGTTCGGTGATGTTTGGAGCGTAATGAACGTATAAAGTGGTGACTTTCAGCTCGAGAAGTTCCGCATCGGTCACACCGCAAGAATAGCCGCAATGGAGATTGCGGGCGTTCCGGAATTGGGGCAGCTCCACGATGTCTGACGGCACGGCGTCATTCACTTCGAGCGTTTCCAGATGGTCTGGCATCTTTTTCAGCCAGAACTTCAAATGATTCGAATCCATTCTCCCGAACTCGGCGATCCGAACATTTGGGAGGCTCTCGACCGGACTGCCATCTCTTGCAGCCCATTTCAATGCTTCCTGAGAGAATCAAAAGTTTAGATGTGAAAGTGTCACGCGGGGGGACATCTCACCGGTCCCATTTTCAGAATAATCTTCTCCACTCCATAGTGACATTTGTGCAGCAGCGTCTCGAACAACTTCACCGCCTCTTTGAAATATTCGCTGTTCTCTTGTTCCCAGAGACGGCGGTCAGGTGTAGTCACGACGACACCAGTTCCGACTTGCTCGAAATACATCTGGCAATAGTCTCCATCGTCGAAAAAGCAATTCACCACGTCGAACTTCTCAAATCCGCCCTCGATACGGGATTCCTGGAATGTTTCGAGTTCGTGGCTTCGTTTCTTGGAGACTGGAAGAGTTGGAAAAGAAGACGTTCGCAAGTGCCGTTTTCTAAGTGCAAATAGGAAAACTCACCAAATGCGATATCCTGATTTTGGAAATCTTCAGTGGGAACTCAGCAGTCAGTCGCTGTTCATTCTTTGAGCACCTTCCCAGACGAATCAATGCTCGACCGTCCAGACATCCGATCAAGTGTCTTTTGCAATCCTCGGCCAGAAGGGGATACTCTCGGAATTCCACCTCCTTAAAATGAGCTTTCAGAGATTTCAGCTCCTGGAAAAAACAAAAAATTAAGAAGGAGGCTGGTACCCCAGTCTTACTTCCTCCGACGCTTTCGTTTTCCCTGGTTCTGCCGTCATTCTGTAAATTTGTGAAACTTTTTTTTTGAAAACCAAAAACCTTGTTGCTTTTCTTCAAAAATCATCAATTCACCGTTTTCTGGATTCAAAAATCGTATTTTTTTTCTCGTTTCTCGTTTAAACTTGATTATCAGTCAATTTCACCACATTTTCCACCCGTTTCTCGTAATTTTTCATCTAAACTGCGTTGAAAACGATGCGAATTTATGCAAAATATTGATTTCAAGCTAAATCGCCAAAACAACGCGTTGGACGACAGTTTTTGGGTATTTTCGGTGGAAAAAGTAGAGATTATTGATTTTTTGGCAGTCCCTTAAGAAAATCGGGTGAAAATTGATGGAAAACAACAATTTCTGTAATTATTTTTAAAAAAAAGGTTGATAAATACTAAGTAAATAAATATGATAATGGTTTGTAAAAAAAACCAATTGAAAGATTTCATAATTATTTTCAAAAAGCAATTTATTTACTGAATAGTATAACTACATGATCAAAATTATATATCAAAATTGCAAAAAATCGTCTGGACATTCAAAAAAAAAGAAGTAATGCACATTTGGGAATCGTAGAAACATGAAAAATAGGAATGTTGGCCTTCAGACTAGACCGTTTTCACCATCGCTGTGAAATTGCGACGGTTGGAAGACACACGGAGGTGTTCGGCGGGGCGCACCACGTTTCGGATCACGAACTCGGATCGTGTGAGCTCCTGAGCGTTGAGTCCCGCGCTGAGGGCCTCCATTCGGAAATCGTCGCCCTTTTGGCCGACGCACTGGATCGACAGGAAGCGGAAGCCGGCGACGCCTCCGCCACGCTTCCACCGCTTCAAGTAGGCGTTGAGACCGCGCGCGGTGAGACGTGGCGCCTTGGCGAACGAGGCATTCGCCGCGTTCAGCTCGAAAAGTTGGGCGTCGGTCACATCGCAAGCGCAGTGGCAGATGAGGCGGTAGGCGTTGCGGAACTGGGGCAGCTTCACGACTTCAGCCGACACGTCCGAATTGAATTGGACCGTTCCCAGACGAACCGGCACCTTCGTCAGCCAGAACAAGTGATGGCTCGAGTCCCTGCCGAGCTCGACGGCGCGCACACTCGGAAGATCCTCGATCGGACTCGCATCTCTTAGAGCCCACCGGCGCGCTTCCTAGAATCATCGGTGTGATAGTGTCACGCTGGGACATCTCACCTGCCCCATATTCATAGTAATCGTCACCACTCCATAGTGACATCTTTTCAGCAGTGTCTCGAGCAACTTCACCGCCTCCTTGGAATAGTCGCCCGTCTCGTCTTTCCAGAGAACACGTCCCGACAACTTCTCGACGACGACACCGGTGCCGATGTGTTTGAAATAAACACAGTGCTCTTCGCCTTCGTCGACCGTTGCCACCACTTTCTCGAATTCCACCAATCCCTCGTCGAGTTCGCATTTCTGAGAAATGGCTCGAGATTGAGGCCTTTGTATCTTGGAAACCAGGCGAGTTGGGTGAAAAGTGTCAACTGAACAAATGTAGCTAACAATGTGACGAACCAATTGTTAGTCAGGGTTGTCAACTGGCCGGCGAATATCTCCCTTATTTCTTTGAATTTCTGGACAAGTTACCTATGCAAAATGTGGATCTCGGCGCCCTCTACAAAATGGCGTTGAGTTTGTGAATTTTTATCGAGTGCCAACAAAGTTAGAAGCCAAAAAGTGGCCGGGCCGAACAATCGGTCTGGCCCGGCCCGGACACTTTCGCCTCTAACTTTGTTGGCACTCGATAAAAATTCACAAACTCAACTCCATTTTGTAGAGGGCGCCGAGATGTACATTTTCCATAGGTAACTTGTCCAAAAAGTGCAAGAAACAAAGGAGATATTCGCCGTCCAGGAATCGGCCCGTTGACAAACCAATTGCTAAATAGTTGACACCAGTGCTGTGCGGCAAAGGAAAATTTCGGCAATTTCGGCAATCCGGCAAAACCGGCAAAAAAAATTTCGGCAAAATCGGCAATTAGGCAAGGCCGGCAAAAAAAACCCGGCAAATTTGCCGGTTTCGGCAAAACCGGCAAACCGGCAAAATGGTTTCAGTTTGTCTTTTTTGTGTCTTTAAGGCATCTAAACTCAATTTTCAGGGACGAAAAGCGTCTTAATACCCTGGAAGATGGTAGTAATTAAAAACCGGTACATTTTCTCGTTAAATTAGCAAGAAAAAGACAGTTTCGGGGTTTGAAAAACTTGCCGTTTTGCCGGTTTCGGCAAAACCGGTGTTTTACTTTTTTGCCGGTTTTGCCGAAACCGGCAAAACCGGCAAAAAAATCTCGGCAAATTTGCCGGTTTCGGCAAAACCGGCAATTTTGCCGCACACCACTGGTTGACACCTTCTCTCCAGCTCTTCTAGTTTTCGAGTTATACTCTCTTAAAACAGGAAAACCCACGTCGTACGAGACCTCGATGGCGGTTATCTTCATTGGAACTTCAGCTGCCAGCCGTTGCTCATTTTTCGAGCACTTTCCCAGACGAATCAATGCTCGACTTTCCAGACATCCGATCATGCGCCTTTTGCAGTCGTCGTCCAGCAGCGGATACTCTGGGAATCCATCTTTGAAATGATCCTTCAATGATTCCAGGTCCTGGAATGAGCAAATAAGCCTAATAAGCCTTTTTTTTAAACGAAAACCATCACTACTTACCCTCCAGGAAGCTTCCATTCGTCTCAAGTCTACCGCCATTCTGAAAAATGAAAATCGTCGATTTTTCGTTCTTTTTCCGGTATAAAAATCGTAAAATGCTCTAAAATGGCAGTAAACATTATCGATTTCGAGCTGAATCGGCGAAACAGCGATTTGGCGAAATAGTAGCGATTATCGATTTTTAGGCAGCTTCTTAACGCTTTCATTCAGAATTTTGTTCAAAAAATCAGGAAAATCAGGTGAAAATTGAATTTATTCAATTCTCTCGAAGAAGCCGAGTCCAGTGGAGCGCGTTTGAAACGCGAATCACGGCGCCAATAGCGGGGGAATCGAACTTTTGACTAATTTTAATAATTTGCGACAAAAAAGTGGTCATTGAGTGCTTGAATTTCGCAATTTAAACTGAAAATTTCAAGATTTGCTGCGAAAATCGTCAAATTTTCCGTTTTTTCGAATATTTTCATCCTTTTTTTCGTATTTATTTAATTTTTTATCGAAAATACATTCAAAAGTATTGCAATTTCTCGACTTTTTGGCAGCTTTTTAACGCCTTCCATTCAAATTTTAATCCAAAAATCAAGAAAATCGGGTGAAAATTGATGTAAATGCATTTAAAACAAAAATTTCTGTAAATATTTATTAATAGAGAGGTTGATAAATAAATAAATAAATAAATATGATGGTTTGAAAAAAAAACCAATAGAAAATCACATTTAATTTTGAAAGATTTCATAATTATTATCAAAAAGCGATTTATTTATTAATAACTATTAAATACATTTTTCAAAATTCAGAAAATATATACAATGAGAAACATGGAAAGTGGGAAGGTTTTTTTAAAGCAGGGTTGTCAAATTCCGGGCCGGACGAAAAAAATTAGTTTTTTCGGGATTTTTAACTGAAAAATGCGTACAAAAATCATAATTTGCAGTAAAAAATTCATTTGGCTGCAAATTGAGCGTTTTCGTGGCCAAAATTTGAATTTTTCGCTCATTTCGCGGGGAATTTCGATGTTGAAACGTTTGAAAATACAATTACTTGTCGGTTTCTATCGATTTTTGATACAAAAACTGGAATTTCAGCGATAAAATGACAAAAAGCACTTTGAAAATTTGACAAACCTTTGGTTTAAAGCATACATTAAAAAATATGATTTAAAAGAGTTAAAAGCGGTGAGTGATCATATCAGAAAGACATTTGTGCCAGAACAGTCCACATTTGGATAGTGAGCACGCATTGTTCGGTGGGGCGCGTTTTTCTTTGGATCCGATAGTGCCAGTTGTCGTCATCGCCTTCTTCCCAAGCGTCGAGACCATCGAGAACGTCCTCTTCTCGCAATAATTCGACAGGTCTCAAACGAAACAGGTTGATCTTCAGTCTTCGGAAGCCGTCGACGCCACCTCCATCCTGCCATCTCTTCAAGAAGGCGTTGATACCACGTTCGGTGATGTTTGGAGCGAAGACGATGCTCACGTAGACGGCGTTCAGCTCGAGAAGTTCGGCGTCAGTCACTTCGCAACGGCTGGCGCAGATGAGGCGATCGGCGTTGCGAAACTGGGGCGAATTCACCGTTTCTGACAACACTATAGCAGATAAGTGGAGCAATCCGAGACGGTCTGGCAATTTTCTGAGCCAGAATGAACGACGCTCCGAATTCATTCTCCAGAAAACGGCGTCTTTCACGTTCGGAAGACTCTCGACCGGACTTTCATCTCTTAAAGCCCATTCCAATGCTCCCTGAGAATCAAAAGTTGAGGTGTGAAAGTGGGGACATCTCACCTGTCCCATATTCAGGATAATCTTCTCCACGCCATAGTGACATCTTTTCAGCAGAGTCTCGAACAACTTCACCGCCTCCTTGGAATAGTCGCCGTTCTCTTGTTTCCAGAGAAGGCGTCCACGTGGTGTCTCCACGACGACATCAGTTCCGACTTGTTTGAAACAGAAGCGCTTCTCAGAATCGCCGATTGTTGCCACCACTTTCTCGAATTCCACCGATTCCTCGTCGAGTTCGCACTTCTGAGAAATGGCTCGAGATTGAGGCCTTTGTATCTTGGAAACCAGGCGAGTTGGGTGAAAAGTGTCAACTGAACAAATGTAGCTAACAATGTGACGAACCAATTGTTAGTCAGGGTTGTCAACGGGCCGGCGAATATCTCCCTTATTTTTCGGAATTTTTGGACAAGTTACCTATGCAAAATGTGGATCTCGGCGTCCTCTACAAAATGGCGTTGAGTTTGTGAATTTTTATCGAGTGCCAACAAAGTTAGAGGCGAAAGTGTCAGGGCCGGGCCAGACCGATTGTTCGGCCCGGCCACTTTTTGGCTTCTAACTTTGTTGGCACTCGATAAAAATTCACAAACTCAATGCCATTTTGTAGAGGACGCGGAGATCTACATTTTTCATAGGTAACTTGTCCAAAAAGTGCAAGAAACAAAGGAGATATTCGCCGGCTCGTAATGGGCCCGTTGACAAACCAATTGTTAAATAGTTGACACCTTCTCTCCAGCTCTTCTAGTTTTCGAGTTATACTCCCTCAAAACAGGAGAACTCACCACATGTGAGATCTGGAGTTCGGGTATCTTCACTGGAAACTCAGCAGTCAGTCGTTGATCATTTCTGGAGCACATTCCCAGACGAATCAATGCTCGACTGTCCAAAAATCCCATCAAGTGTCTCTTACAGTCGACGTTCATCAGAGGATACTCTCGGAATCCCACCTCCTTAAAATGATCCCTCAGAGATTGAAGTTCCTGGAAAAAAATACAGATTATGACAGAAACCGCGACGCGTCTCACTTCTCCACAAGCTCCCTCTTTCCGTCGCTCTGCCGCCATTCTGAAAATTTGTGAAATATTGAAAATTTTGAAAAAAATAAATAAAACAAACACCAAATGTGTTTGAAATGCGATACTTCGGAGTTTGAACGGAAAATCGTCAATTTTCACTTTTTCGATATAAAAATCGTATTTTCTAGCATTTTAAACCGTTTTTTAATGAAAATTTGTGAATTACTTTGTCAAAATGCTCTAAATGGCACTAAATATTATCGATTTCGAGCCGAATCGGCACAACAGCGATTTGACGATTGGTTTTCGTTATTTTTGGCGAAAAAGTAGCGATTATCGATTTTTTGGCAGCTTCTTAACGCTGTCATTCAGAATTTGCTTTAAAAATAAAGAAAATCGGGTTAAAATTGATTAAAAACGACGAAAATTGAATTTATTCAATCCTCTCGAACAGGCTTGGTCGGAACCGTTCCGATCGGAACATTCCGATCGGAACTTTTCGGAATTATTCCGATTCGGAACGGTTCCGAATTCCGTTCCGAAGCGATTTTTGAAAATCGGAACAATTCCGAATTCCGTTCCGAAGCGATTTTTTAAAATTCGGAATTGTTCCGAAAAATTCCGAAAAAATCGGAACTTTTCGGAACTTTTCGGAACTTTTCGGAACTAAAACGAAGGTTGTGGCCGAGGAAACGCTCCGTGTGATATTCGGTCGCGCGCTTTTTCTGCCATTTTTTTAGGCCGTTTTTTTTAGTTTTCAACTTGTTTTAGGCCGTTTTTTTTCGTTTTCACTGTTTTTAGGCTGTTTCTTTCAGGGCAAACTATGGGAAAATGGGATCGCTGGATGGAAAAAGTCGACGGAGGTGGACGAAAGTGCAGCTTGTGTGGACATGAATGGAAACGACAAAAAGACTCGTCAACAAATGTTTTTTTGAAACACTTCAAAAAATTTCATCAGAACGAGTATAAAGCAGTGAGGATTAGTTTATTTTCCTACTAAAACTAATGAATTGTTATAGGCAAACGGTATTCCGGCGGAAGCAACGGAGAGCGGATCGCGTGCCGTGCAAAGAAGTCTCACTTCGATGTTCAGCGAATACGAAGCAGACGGAGCTGCGAGCAGAATCGCGGAACGGGCTGTGATGCAGCGTCTTGCCACATGCTCGTTGCCCCTGAATATTGTCAATCATCCCGGTTTCCAAAACATGATTTCTGTACTCTCGCCTCGGTTGAAACTCTCCGGACGCCAAGCCTACACGCGAACGCAGCTGCCACAGCTCTACGAGGAGTACAAACATCGTCTCCAGGAAGAGCTTTCGGAAGTCAATCACGTGGCTCTTTCTTTCGATTGCTGGGCGGACAGTTCGAACAAGCACGAGCAGCTGGCCGTTCTGGTTCACTTTCAAAAGGAATCCAATCAAGTGTACCGGGTTTTGGCGTGCAAAGATGTGTCGAAGAAGGCCCACACCGCACGAACCGGAAATCGAGATGATGGAGGAGTTTGGAGAGGATCCGGCAAATGAAGAGACGCGAAATCCGTTCTCACGCTTCATTAAAGAGAATTCGCCCGTCCCACCTCCAACATCGTCGAGTAGATCTCTTCTCCTCGAAGGGGTTTGTTTCTAACGTTTGCTAGACTAAATCAGACAAATTCGCAGGAA
The DNA here is from genome assembly GCA_963570955.1 of Caenorhabditis afra. NCBI lineage: Eukaryota > Metazoa > Nematoda > Chromadorea > Rhabditida > Rhabditidae > Caenorhabditis > Caenorhabditis afra. The sequence goes on from OY751534.1 coordinate 8,100,134, forward strand.
TGGAGCCGTTGGCTTCAGGCACCAAGCAACGTCATGTCTGATCCGAAGATTTTCTGGAATCGTTCCGCCTCGCGTGCAGCTTTCCCGATTATTTTCCTCGTTCAAAAGGAATTCGGATCTGCTCCAGCAACCAGCGCTGAGGCAGAGCGCCTCTTCAGCACCGCCCGTTGCATTCTAACCGATAACCGAAAACTTCTCAGTTCGCAAAATTTTGAAAAACTGATATTTCTACAGAGAAATATCGATCTGCTCGGATTTAAGAGAGCATAAGCGAGACTTCACCATTAATTACTTTCATTGTTTCCGATTCTTTTGTTATAGTTTTTCCCAATGTTTAATTCCGATTTATGTCTTCTTTTTTGTCCCTACCCACGAAATAAGAGACCAGTTGATCAAAAGTAATTGTCTTAAACGACCGGTTCCGAAATGTTCCGAAAAGTTCCGAAAATTCCGACTCAAAAAGTCGGAATTCTGGGTCGGAACCAAAAGTTCCGACCTGAAAAAGTCGGAATTCTTGGTCGGAACCAAAAGTTCCGACTCAAAAATGTCGGAATTGCAAGTCGGAACTCGGAACCGAAGAATTCCGGTTCCGACCAAGCCTGCTCTCGAAGAAGCCGAGTCTAGTGGAGCGCGTTTGAAACGCGAATCAGGGCGCCAATAGCGAGGGCGGGGGGGAACTGAAGAGGAATCGAACTCTTGGCCTCTCGCCTGGGAGCCCGACGCGCTACCGGCTGCGCTAATTGGGTGCAACCTGAAAGGAGATGGTCCGGGCGTTGATATCGCCGCGGCGGCTGGGAAAGCTGTGATGAAGCTGAGGGAGCTGAAAGCGACCGAAAAGGGGGTCCATACCGTACCAATAACTATTTCCTTTTGATATTTGCTAATATTTTTTCCTCAAATAGTCGATTTTGATAGCTCAAGTATCAAAAGCTCCATTGAATCCCAGCGATTTGAAGAAAATAAATAATTTGAACTCATTTTCGGTTGTTCTCGGCCATCTGTCTTCCGTTCTCGATTCGAATCTCCTTTCCTAATTGCCGGCTAGCCACGGCTACCCCGTCAAGAATCAATAACCGCAGGTGCAACAGAGCGCGCGCGCGCGCGCTCACCCTCGCTTATTCCACGTTTTTCGTGCACCTTTCCTTTTTTCTTGGTCTCCCTCTCTTTTTCTACGCGAAAATTCGGCGAAATTTATGTCTTCTCCGACTCCGAAAATCGCGTTCAAACAAATAGAGGGCCGTGGCCGAGGTGCGATGGCCTAGCGACCGACTCGGCGTTTTCTCGTCCGCGCACGTTTTCGCGTCAGTTTCCGCTGGTTTTGGCGGGTACCGCCCCCCGATTTTTCGTGTTCAAAAATTCAAAATCTCAAAATTATCGTGTTTTAACACATTTCCAATCGATTTTCGACGAAAAACCGCTGAAAATCCGTTAAAAATCGCATTTTTATCGCGAAACTTCAAAATCGTCGAAAAATTCGAATTTCCCGCAGATCTCCACCGCGTTTCGCTCGTTTTTCGGCGGCAAAACGCGTCAAATTGAATGGGAATTCGGATCAAGTGCAATGGCCGATCCATCACAACAGCCAACGCGAAAAGCGGAGCCGAAACCGGTAAAAGTGAGTTTTTACCTTGTTTTTCATCAATTTTCGGCGAAAAATCGCGTTTTCAGGTGCACATCAGCTCGAATCCGCCGAAAAATGCGGAGAATCACAAGTGTAAGCAGGGGTGGCGAAAAATATTCCATCCGCACAAAACCTATCTTCGAGTGGACGCCGAACCGCAACAATGCACCTCTCGCGACGAATTTGATGTAGGAAAACCGAAAAAATCGGGGAGAAAATCGATAATTGCAGGAGATGAAGCGATGGGGAGTGGTGCACGACCAGGAGGCGCTCGAACAGGGCCGAAAAGAGCTCGCCGATCCGCGAAAGGCGATCGAGAGCGGCGTTTCGACGGTCTACGGCAAACTGAGCCAATTCAAGCAGGCGCAAGTGTTGCCGCGACCACGACTGCGGCTCGACTCGAACTATTGTGCGGTGCCGGCGAAACGGGAGGTGTCCCTCTTCAATATGGACGACAATTGCTCGGTGGACCTGCTCAGAGAGCTCGCGCAGTGCGTTTTGCCTTTCCGAAGCTTTGAATCAAAAGTTGGATTGCAGAGAAGTGGGAAATGTGGACGATGTGTTCGTGTGCCGTCATCCGGAGACGAATCGACACCTCAAAATGGCCTACATCGTGTTTCAGACGATCAAGGAGGCGTCGTCGTTTCAGTACAAGTACGAGCGCCAAAATCTGCTCGCCACCCGATGCCAACCGCACTTGGATCCGTTCCGTAAGTGGAAATGTCCAGGTTTTCAACCCCCAAAACCTTTTTTCCAGTCTCGAAGCTCAACGACGCGTACGAGAAGGCGACGGGCGGCCGGACGCTGTCCGAACTGCCGAAACACCTGATTCCGATCGACGCGATGATGTTGCGCGAGCTGCGAAACGCCCGTTTGCGAGAGATCGAGGAGCGCGCCGTCGAGATCAACTATCGCATCGCCGAGGAGTGCGATGAGGCCGAGGCGCGCAACCAACGCGCCCGTCGCACGTCTCCCGACGAGTATCGCGACGGATCCGTCGAAATGGATCAGGAGGGCCGTACGACGTCGCCGATGCACCGTGACTCGACGCCTGTCACGTCTTCAGCGGCACCGCCTGCTGCAGAAGCTGCTCCACAACCGCCGCCACCTCCGGAAGACTACTCGCCACCGCCGATCCCACCGCCGCCGCCGCCACACGCCGCCTACTACCCGCCACCGCCGCCGATCTCGATCCCGATTCCGATCCCCGGAACGCCGTTGGCACCGCCCATCGCCGAGTTTCGACCTTCAGGTGAGTCTGCTCTCTGAGATCTTCTTCTCTGTGCATGTTCCTTTGTTGTGCTCCTAGCATGCCACTCTGCTTTCTGCTTGCACCACCACCACCCCCTTTCAGATGATGACGACGATGATGATGTCGACTTGACGATGACGACGTCAAAACCACGTCGAACGAAGCTCCTCCCACATCCGCTCTCGCGTCAGAACAGCGAGCAGGAGAATCGCCGAAGACCGCCGCTGCCGACGATGAAGTCGGTGGTGGTGGTGGTAACGCCGAAAACGACAGCAACGACGACGACGTCGAAAGAGGGAAGTGACGAGAAGCAGCCGGTGAAGCGGTTCGGAAGGCAGGTGCAATCGCAGCACCACCACCACTACCATCCCTACCACCACTACCACAACAACAACAACAACAAGCCGCTGGGAAGACGTGGTAGTGGTGGAGGAGGTGGAGGTGGAAGTGGACGATCTTCTCGCGGCGACAACTATTACGGAAAGGAGAGACACGCTTATCCGCAAGGTTTCCGTTGTTTTTTGTTGTGGTTTGCACCCCCCTTTACGCTTCTTGTCCGATTGAACTTCAACTTCAATTGCAGCCCATTTTTGATCGTTTTCCAGACGCACCACCACAGTACTCGCGGATCGATCCGTTGCGCACGACGTCGTCGGCGTCGTCGTCGCGTCGACCATCTTCGCGTGAGAAACGACGTCGTCGTCGATCGGACACGTCGTCCGGCGACAGTTCGTCGGGCGGTCGACGCTCCTCGCCGCGACATCGACGCACGTCGCGACGACGATCTCCTCGTTCCGAATCGCCGCCACCGCCGCCGCCACCGCTGCGCGCTCGCTCCGGCGCCGGTGGAGGCGCCGACGACGAGGTGTTGAAGGTGTACAAGACAAAGTTGGAGAAGCGTAGCATCGAGTACGAGGCGGGCAAGAAGAAGTTCGAGCAGGTCAAGATTCGCAAACGAACGTCGGTGATTCGCGGGAAAGAGGGAAAAGAGCTCGAGGACATCTCGTCGGACGACACGGTCACGTCGAGCACACCGACCTATCCGCCGAATTCGGACGATGAGCGGAGCAAGAAGAAGCGCCGGCAGTCGCCGATCACACGGAGTAGCAGCAAGAAGTCGCGATCGGGCTTTGGTTGGGAGACCGATTCGGATGATTCGGACGACGGGCAGAGGAAGCGACGCGGCGGAAGATCCACACGTGATCCCGATCGTCGGCGGGAGAGAACATCGCGAGGTCGGAAAGAGCGTGTTGTTCTGACCTCCTCGACGGAACACCGTCCCACCAAATCAACCCCGCCCCCTCCGCTTCCGACGTCTTCTGTCTCGTCGACATCATCGGGAGCGCCACCACCACCGCCGATCCCCTATCCGTACTACCATCAGCCCCCGCCGATGCATCCGAACTATCTGCCGCCACCGCCACACCATCCACACTATCCGCCGATGGCGTTTCCGCCCGGAATGCCGTTGCCGATGACGATACCCGGCTATCCGAACTATGTCTATCTGCCGCTTCCTCCGCATCCGCAGACGTCCGCCGCCGTTCCGCCTCCGCCGCCGCAGCAGCAGCAGCAGCAGCAGCACACTGTCGCGGCGACGTCATCGACGACGGTGGCTCCACCACCGCCACCGTGTGACATCAGCCAGCCGCCGCCCGGCTTCATCAACTCGTTCCAACAAGTGTACGCGCCGCCGCCGCCCTCACTCCCCGCGCCACTTCCGCAACCCACTCTGGTCATTCCGTCGTTGTCGGGCGCCGCCAGTGCTCCGTCTCTCACGACGCCGGCGGCTCCGACGGCTCCGAATGCTCCGAAGCCAGCCGTCGCTCCATCTGTCCCATCTCCGGAGCACAAACAGAACCTTCAACAACGCCTTCACGGCATATTCGGAACGCCGGGAGGCTCGACGAAAGAGCCGCCAGACGTCACGCCCGGCGGATCTGTCTCGTCGAAGACGATGACGTCGACGACGTCGCAAGGCGCCGTTCAGCACAATCAGAAGAGCTCGTCGGACTCGCACGACGAGCACCACTCGCTGGAAGACATGGATGTGGAGGTGTCCGACGAGGGAGAGGCCGTCGCCGCCACCATCGTCACGTCTTCCACCAGTCAGATGAGCGCGGAACGAGCGCACGCGCTGGAAGCGAAACGAAAGGCACGCGACGAGCAGATGCGATCCGCGGCGACGGTCATCGTTCGAAAGTGTCGACAGAAGATGTTGGACGAGTTGCAATCGAAGATCGCCGACGACATTCGACAACACCTCATCAGGCAGTGTCTGTCGGCCGTCGACGAGAAACTTCAGAATCGGGCCGCAGCCTACGAGGAGCGACGCAAAATCGAACGGGAACGGGCGCGCGAGGAGGCCGAGCGGCAGCCGAAAAAGACGATTGCGGATATGATGGTGAGTGTTTTTTGTTGGAATGCAAATACGCTCCATTGAGACGGGGGAAACTTGTGGTTTGTCTGTTTCAATGCAAGTTCGCTCTATTGTACTCTGGCCCTGGTTTTGTAGAATTCGCTCCGTTGCACTCGTGTGACAGTGCGGTAGAGCGGATTTGCATTGGCGGCGCGTTGTTTCCGCGCGCCTCCTCGCCATTATTCAAACGCGACGTGCCTCCCTCTCTCTGTGTCTCTCACTTCTCAGTGCTCTCTCTCGCTCACCCACTCACACATTCCCGCGTAGTCAGCCACATTGGAAAAAGAAAGAGAGAGAGAGAGAGAGAGAGAGAGAGAGAGAGTGAGAGACGCAGAGAGCCGAGCGATGGCTGTTTGTATATAGATTTTTCCTCCCCTCTCCCTCGATATTCCACTGCTCCCTACCCTGTACATATTCCCTCTCCTAATGATACCGCCACCGCCGGCTCCGCCCCTTTCGGCGCGCTCGCCGATTCCCTATCTGGGTCCGCAGCCGCGGCAGCAGCGCGTTATCGTCGTCCGACGCGTGTTCACCGCGATTCCGAAACCGGCGGTGTTCAAAGTGCCCTATATACCGCAGCGCTACTATCAGAAATACTCGGAACAGGTGTTTAAATTGAAAAATTGGATGAGAGAGACAGGAATCTAATCTTCTGCAAGTCTCAGACGTTCTACAACAATCCGTCGTTCGCCAACTCGTCCAGACCGAACTTCTCGTTCTTCCGCGTAAGTTTCTTCCCCCCGAACACTCTTCTAACGTCTTCTGAAAGAATTTGCAGAAGCAGAAGCCGATACCGAAGCAAAAGTCGCATCATCATCGCCGCCATCACGACGACGACGACGATGACGATGACGACGACGATCGTCATCGGACAGCGTCGCCCATCTCGTCGGCCTCGTCAACACGTCGAAGTTCGCCGGAAGATGTGGGACGACGTCGTCAATCCACGTCATCCTCGTCGTCGTCATCATCGTCGCCGTTCGAGACGCGACGTCGTCGGCTCGACTCGGAAGACGTGACCGCATCGTCGAACGTTGAGGACGGCGACGACGCGGCGCAGCTGAAGTCAACATCGTCGTCGAAGAAGATGAAGAATAAGAATAAGCGGAAGACGTCGGTGTCGAGCACCGACGAACGGCGACGACGTGCATCGTTCAGCTCGACGAGCGTTCAGAGCTCTCGCGCTGCGTCGGACGACGACGACAACGACGATTCGGAAGACGTCGGTGCGGCGGCGGCAGCGGCGAGAAAGCGCAAGCTGGTTCTATCGAGTCAAAGCTCGACGGCGTCGACGTCTTCTGAACCCGAAGCGGCTGAAGTCGTCGAGGAAGAGGAGGAGGACGAGGAGGATCCACCCACACCTGTCCCGGTCCCAATTGAGCAGACGAAGACGGCGCTGGGCCCGAATTTCGGCGCGAAAACCGAAAATCTGCCGTTCCGAATAGTGGAGTGGGCGAAGAAGACGCAGTCGGATTTGGACCAACTGCCCGGCGGCGGCGTTCTCGAGGGCAAAAACGACGAGTGGCATCCGTTCACCGAGCACTGCTACTTCGACGTGGCGACGAAATCGACGCGCTTCCAACTGTTCGACGAGATACCGCCGGGCCTGCCGCCCGGCGCGCCTCGGCCCACGATAGCGCCGCCGCCGTGGCCGCTCGACGTCTCCGGGCCGCTGATTCGGACGGATGTGGCGTCGTCGTCGTCAGTGGCGAGAGGCGGACCACCGGCGGCCAAGATGGCCAAGATCACGGCGAAACCGGCGGCGGCGGTGAAGCGGCCGCGAAAGCCGAAGGCGTCGGAACGCGAACGTCTTCTACTCGCCCACCAACAACAACCGGCCGTCGCTGGTCCGCCGCGCAAGCAGATGGTGTTCCCGGAGCGAAGCGCTGCGGAGAAGCGACGCATTCTGGAGGATTGCCGCCACCTGCCGGATCTCGAAGATCAATGGTTCCTGAAAGCGGCGCTCAACGAGATCCAGGCGGGCATCGGTCCGCACGACGAGCACGTCGCCGCCAAGTCCGCCTCGCTGCCGTGGGGACGTTTTCTGCACTTCAAGGAGATTCTGATGCCCGACGAGCCGTCGTTGAAGGTGAATTTGAATTCTAAGGCCCCCCAATCCCCAGTTTCAGTCGTCTCGTCAGCATCGGAATAGTGATGACGTTGAACACGTGGGTTGTTGTCTTCCCTCGACTTCTTTCTTTCTTTCTTTCTATCTTTCTATCTGTCCGAAAGAGAAAGAGCACCCTTTCTTTTGTATTCGCGTTTTGTCCGAGCTCCGAGCTCCGAGCACTTCATCTCGAAAACTGGAAGACGTTGACGCCTTCTTTTTCTTGCAGCTCAATCCGATTCGATCGAAGAAGGGCGTGCTCGACGCGTTCTACGAGGATCCCGAACTCGACGGCGTCATTCCGGTCGCCGAGGGATGCGCGCGCGCGCGCCCCTACAAAAAGTTGACGATGAAACAGAAGCGATCGCTGGTGAGACGTCCCGAGACGGTCGGCGTGACCGGCGTCTTCTCGGAGCGCGACGAGACGGCGATGCGACATCAGCAGGTGGCCAACAAGGATCAGCGACTCCTTCAACGACGTCTCCTCACCTCGCTCGGCGACACCAACAACGACTTTTTCAAAATCAATCAGCTCAAGGTGAGCTTCTTCTTCTCCTTCTTCTTCTTGGTCCTGTTGAAATGTAGTTTGATGGTTTTCTTCTTCCAGTTCCGCAAAAAGATGATCAAATTCGCGCGTTCCCGCATCCATGGATGGGGCCTGTACGCGATGGAGACGATCGCCCAGGACGAGATGATTGTCGAGTATATTGGACAAAAGGTGAGCACCACACACTTGAGGGGGCGTGGCGAAGTGGGGGACCTTAAGCCCCGCCCACTTTCGCAATCGTCATCACCCCAATCACTGCGTTTCTGATAGTGAGAGGCGGAGTCACGCGCGCTGATTGGCGGGTCTTTCCAGGCGGATCGCACCCGTTTTGGCCCTTTGTTTGAAAATTCACATTGAAATGTGGACTTCATTTGCGGGAAGCCTTAGAATGCCGAAAACTGATCATTTGTCACAGGCCGGAGAGGGGGTCTTTCAGCCGGGAGCACCCCACGGAATTGAACTGGCCGCGGAAAACTAAAACTCTGTGAAAATGCTGCGCCACTGGGAGCTTAGAACTGATGTACTCCCCCCTTTCAGCCTGGCGATTCTTGCAAAATAGCGGTCCGGGTGCCAGAGATTTCAAAATTCCATTTCCGCGCGGCAACTCTGGTGTCCGGGCCCGGAGATACTATCAATTTTTTACGATCACCTTTCATTCCACACAAACACTCTCCCCGAATTCCAGATTCGTTCGCTGGTCGCCGACGAGCGTGAGAAGGCGTACGAGCGTCGCGGCATCGGCAGCTCGTATCTGTTCCGAATCGACGAGCACACGGTCATCGACGCCACGAAACGCGGCAACTTTGCGCGTTTCATCAATCACTCGTGTCAACCCAACTGCTATGCGAAGGTGAATTCGAAAAAAATGGAAATGCGCTCCATTGACAATGAGACAAAAATTAAAATTTCAATTTTCATTTAAAAAAAATCAAAATTAAATACCGTTTAGGTGCTTATTAATTGAGGGCGAGAAGCAAATTTTATTTTTCAACTTTTAAAAAATTAGTCGGACCTCAACCGAGCGCTATTTCATTTTCCCTAGGCCCGAATTGATTTTTCTAAAAATTTTACATTTTTCCGTTTAATTAGAGGCAAATTTGAAAGTTTTAGAACGAAAAAAAAAGTGGAAACGCGCTTCAGTGAGACCAAAATTAAAATTTCAATTTTAACAAAAAAGCATCAAAATTACCGTTTAGGTGCCTAATAATTGAGGGCGAGAATCAAATTTTATTTTTCAACTTTTTAAAAATTAGTCTTGCAAAAAAAGGAAATTAGAAAAATTAGTATTTTATTTTCCCCGGCCCGAAATTATTTTCTAGTGAATTTTTCGTATTTTTCAAAAATTGTCTGATTTTATCGTTAAGTGAAGGAAAAATTTACCGAAATTAGTTAAGGGGGGGGGGGGACAAAAAATAAAAATGCGCTCCATTGATATTTCATTGATTTTTTGAAAATTTACTCGGACCTCAATCGAACCCTGAACTGATTTTTTTCCAAAAAATTTGCTCGAAATTAGTTTGGGGCGAAAAAAAAATTGGAAACGCGCTCCATTGAGACATGACAAAACAAAGCGAATTTCAATTTTCACAAAAAAAAAAATCGATAACATCGCCTTCAGGTGCTAACAATCGAGGGCGAGAAGCGAATCGTGATCTACAGTCGGACGATCATCGAGAAGGGCGCCGAAATCACGTACGACTACAAATTTCCGATCGAGGAGGACAAAATCGACTGTTTGTGCGGCGCCAAACAGTGTCGCGGCTACCTCAATTGAATTTTCCAAAATTTTTATTTTTATTTTTTGCAATTTTTCTCGCCTTTCTCTCTCTCCCCACTCTAAAATATCACCATTTTAAACCTGACATTCAAAAAAAAAATATTTTTTTCGCAGATCTCTCATTGTTTTCTCTATTTTTTTTTGCTTTTTTCCCCTGTACAACTTGTTGCTGGATCGACCCCCCTTTCGAATTTTTTTCCCCACCCCCGGAGAAAAATGTCTGTAATTTTTAATTTTATCCCTGTTTTAATACACCCCCCCCCCCAAAAAAAACCGAAAAATCGGAAAAAAAATTGAAAAGGAAGCTTATTATGGTGCTCATTATTAGGCTAACGAATTTTAAAAAATTTAAAAAATTTAAATTTTTTTTTTTGTTTTTTTCCTCTCTCTCCCACACCCTTCCGCTCTGATTTGTGCTTTCAAATGGAAAAAAATCTCTCTTTTCGTTTTTTTTTTTTGGAATTTATTTTTTTTCGCGCCCCCTCTACCTCCTCTCTCTCAATTATCATCATGTTCTCGTTCTTTTTATTGGTACAACAAGAAAAAATTAATTTTTTTCTGAAAAAAATTGGAAACGAACAGGAATTTTATCAACAAAAAAAGTCATACAGTCAATGAATAAAATGTGTTCGATTTATTTGAAAAAAAAATTTTTTTTTTGGGAAATTTGAATTTTCTGTGGAAATCACAGTTTTTAATATTTATTTTGATGGAAAATATTTAAAAAATGATTTATTTTTTATTTTTGTTGAAAAAAATTTTTTCGAATTTTTTTGAAAAATGTCTGAAATTTAACAAAAAAAGCGGATTATTTTTGAAAAAAACCTTTTTTTTAAATTTTTGTAATAGAAAAATAAAAATTATTTTTTTCAATTAAAAATTTAATTTTTTTGAATTTTTTTTGAAAAATGTCTGAAATTTAACAAAAAAAGCGAATTATTTTTGAAAAAATAGAATTTAAAAAAAAACATTTTTTTTAAATTTTTGTAATAGAAAAATAAAAAATTATTTTTTTACAATTGAAATTTAATTTTTTTTGGATTTTTTGAAAATTATTCTCAAATTTAACAAAAAAAAGCTAATTATTTTTTAAAAATTCAATTTTTAATTTTTAATTTATTTTCAAGCTCTAGTTTTTTCACAGCTAAAAAAACGTATTTTACGAATTTTTTCCATTAAAATAATTTTTTTTTTCAAAAATGTGAAATTTCCCATTTTTCTAGGAAAAAACGGGAGAAAAATGCTGAGAAGCTGCCTCGTTTCCACACAATTATCGATTGGAAAATTGATTGGAAATTCGGCGAACCGGGCGATTTCAACGAGTTTGGCGCTCAATAATCGAGGATTTAAACAGGGTAAAATTTAATTTTTTTTTTTAAAACATTGAAATTTAAAAAAAAAATTTGTGAGTGTTTGAAGTTTAAAAATAAAAAAATTAGAAAATTTTTTAAAAATTTGTTAGAAAATTTATCAAAATTCGCAAAAATTTCTGTTTAAGGGGGCTGTTTAATCGATCATGTTTTAAATTTGAAAAACATTTTTTTTTTCAAAATTAAAAAAATTTCCAAAAAAAAAATTGGAAATTTTTAGCGAGTATTGATCTTTTTTAAAAATGTTTTTTATTTAAAAAAATCTTTATTCAAAAATTTATTTCCCCTCAATTTTGCAGTTCTAGAAAACGTTTATAAATTTTCAATAATTTCCAAAACGCCCAACAATTTGAGGTCGCGGCACGGGCGACTCGGGCCAATCGTCGTTGTACAACAACGAGCGTCGGTGGAAGGACGACGAGTGTTTCGCCGCGATCGGCGCCACCGACGAGCTCTCCTCGCTGCTCGGCGTGTGCGGCGCGTCGGCGGAGACGGACGCGAAATCAGAAGGAACGAGGATGGACGACGTCGTCGAGACGCTGAAACGTCTTCAGTGCTGCCTTCAGGACGTCGGCGCTCATCTCGCCACACCGCCCAAAAACTCGTCGGAACGCAAACAGAGTGAGTGAGCGACTGGGGGCAAATGAACAGATAAGCCCGTAAATCGGCTCCGGGGGGGGGGGGGGGGGGGGGGGGGGGGGGGGGGGGGGGGGGGGGACGTTTCGCAGCCTCTGAAATGGTCCCGAAAGGAGGTTTTGGCAGGTTTTGTCTTGTAAAACAAAAATCCAGATGAAAAGGTCAGCTTAATTGTGGGGGCAGAGTTACGTGGAAGAAGTGGATTTAGATTCGGGGAAGTCGGAAGCCGCTGAATTCCGCCCATCTCTGGCGTGCACTATGTTCTTTCTATCGAAATGAGAAGCTAGAAGTGTCGATTTACGGGCTCCGGGGGACGTTTCGCAGCCGCTGAAATGGTCCCAAAAGGAGGTTTTGATAGCTTTTGTCATTTAAAACATAACCAGTTTATCAAATTTCGGTCCTCACCGCGAAGCCACCCTTGCCGGGGGAGTCCGGAACCCCTTCACAACGCAGTAAATGTCCTTTCATAGAGCCATTTCGCTTGAACTCAACCAATAGTACGAAAACTCAATTTTCATATTGAGAATCACACTCCTTCTTACAATTTTTGGGAAAAACGCGAAAATGTCGCAAATTGGTTGAGTTCATGCGAAATGACTCTGTAAAAGGACATGTACCGCGTTGTGAAGGGATGCCGGACTCACCCGACAAGGATGGCTTGGTGCGACGACTGAAATTTGATGAACTGGTTAGGGAGGTCGGTAGCAATGTCGGTAGTGGTGACCGCTGGCGATCGAGAGGTCACGAGTTCAAGTCCGTCCTCATCCCCCAGGTTTACCTAGCCTCCAAATAGGAAGTAGATCAATCTACGAAGATTAATCGGTCACAATCCCTAGCCCGGACGTGACTTAAACCAGGCTCAGCGGGCCCACCACCGGAGGTGTTCCGCATTCCGAAATCCCGAATCCGCAGTGCATTGGCGCATGAAAAAAACCGATCATCTTTAATCTTTCTAAAAAGCAAAACCTGCCAAAACCTCCTTTTGGGACCATTTCAGCGGCTGCGAAACGGCCCTGAGCCCGTAAATCGACACTTCTAGCTTCTCATTTCGATAGAAAGAGATGGGCGGAATTCCGACCCCCGCTTTCCGCGTTCCGGATCTAAATCCACTTCTTCCACGCAACTCTGCCCCCCACAATTAAGCTGACGTCACCTGGATCGTCAGATGACGTCATACACATACAGAAGAAGACAAATATCGGTTGACCCCATCTCTTTGATGACGTGCTAACGTTGCACAATGAAGAGAAGGGGCAGAGATTAGTCGGGACGATACCAGTTAGGCAGATGTGGTCGGGAGGGAAGATAAAGGGCAGGTAGGAGGGACTGGTGCAACCTTGCACTGATGAAGTGGATAGATAATTGGAAGGGAACAGACAGCGGATAGGGGCCTAGCCTCTGAGTAAAATCTGACAGTCACCTCACTTTGTTATCATTTATCCCAGAAAAGCAATCCTACCCAAGAGCATGCGGGAAGCGCTTGTAAGGCGAGTAACACAATCCGATAGGTATCCAGGAACGGGGAGATTAGGGTCTGGACGACACCAATTAGGCAGATGTGACCGGGAAGGAAGATAAGGGGCAGGAGGGAGGACAGGTGCAACCTTGCTCTGATGACGAGGATAGATAATTGGAAGGGAGGAGGAGATTAGTTTCGGCGATACTAATCAGGCAGAAGACGACGTCCTATTATCGGATTTATCTCATCCGTAAGCAAATTTATGCGCATTTCAAAAATTACAACAAAACAAAGCATTTCAACGGTTTATTTTATTGAAACAAATTAACGAGCGAAACAAGTGAATCTCGCGGTGAATCGACAGCTCGGAAAATAATGTCTAGGCGTATTGCGTAGGGAAAATCGGATAATGGGTCAATTAGGCAGATGTGGTCGGGAGGGGGAAGATAAAGGGTAGGAGGGACAGGTGCAACCTTGCTCTGATGACGAGGAAAGATAATTAGAAGGGAACAGACGGCGAGAATCCTTATTATTCGGCGGGATGATCGTCAGCGTTCCAACGATTAGTCTTCTTACGACTCGCCTGACAACCAAAGAAATTGTCCCGTCTGATGTCGATCCGAACGAAATCCGGCATCCTCAGCTGGAAGCCGAACAAGCCTCCGGCTATCTCGTCCGGCGTTCCATTCATCTCGATCATCCGTCGCCGGAACTGTTCGCTGTACCAAACGTTGACATTATAGGGCACCATCAGATAGCTGCCGTTGAGATCCTCGCTCGTGAACCGCTCAATCATCGCCACGAATCGATCGATGACGACCGTCTCGTCGGTCTCCTCCATCTCCTCGCAGATGCACAATCTTTTCGTTGTCGCACTGAAGAAGCGATCGATGTCCGGCATCCCTTCGCTGTCGAGACTTAGCCAATCGAACGGGATTCCGTGTAACATGTCGAAGCGTTGCCAGAAACTGCCAAGAATATAGCCGAACTTGTGACGACGGATGGTGTCCATGAACTCGTCGGATGGACGGACGTCACGACCAACGTACAGCCTGAGATCTTCCACTGGATGGGCGAGCGACACAATCGGATAGGAATCCTGAAACGACGAAAATCAATAATTTGTAAGAAAAGGGAGCGGAGGCTTCTTACATGAAATTCCAGTTCGCGGACCGTAGTGCAACGCCTGCTCACAAAATCGGCAATATGCCGCTCGGAGATGCCGGGACAACTCTCCTCGTCGTTACGTTTGAACTCTTCATCGTCCAAATACACCCTCCGAAGACCATTCCAACCTTCGAAACGGACCTCTCGGAATTTGCACGGCACGGTTTTATCCCACTCGTTAAAACCGGGGATTCGGTTCAGGAGATGGGCACGCTTGCAAAAGTTGAAGTGCCGGACGATCGATTGGAAGCTGAGGATGGTGGTGATGGGGGCGCGGGGACGGTTAGCGGCGGGCGACGACATCTTGGTTGAATGGACGGGGTGAGAATGGATGGACGGGAGGAGACGTGCCTCGCTGCTCGGGCAACGGGGGCGGAGACGCGTAGCGGATGCGTCGCGGTCGGAGAAGAAGAAGGGGGCACACGCGCAGAGACACAGTTGAACGAGTGCTGGACGATTGTGAAGCGTATGGAAAACAGAGATGGGTGGTAGGGTACTTTTAAGAATCCGGAAGTCTTATATTGTCCTTGAAAAATGGACGTAAGAAAACTACAAAATTACTGAAAACGTATTTTTACTTTCGACTTTAATCCGGGAAATAAGCCTGATAGACTCGGAAGTCGGAATTCGGCCCATCTCTGGTGCACGCGTAAATCTACACCAGAGCTGCGCAAGGCACCCGGTGTGCACTAGAGCGGAGTTGCATTTGGATCTGTCTGTTCTTAAATTGAGCCCACTGGACTTTTTTCACCACGGCCCTAAAAATTCAGGGTTGTCAACGGGTCGATTTCGGGCCGGCGCGGGCCCGCAAATATCTTCTTTGTTTTTTTGGAATTTCCGAACAAGTAACCTGTGCAAAATGTAGATCTTGGTGCCCTCTACAAATTGGCGTTGAGTTTGTGAATTTATTTTTATCGAGTACCAACAAAGTTAGAAGCTTTAAAGCGGTCGGCCCGGTCACTTTATGGCCTCTAACTTTGTTGGTACTCGATAAAAATTCACAAACTCAACGCCATTTTGTAGAGGGCACCAAGATCTAAATTTTTCATAGGTGAATTGTCCAAAAGTTCCAAGAAACAAAGAAGATATTTGCCGGCCCCGCGTCGGCCCGGAATCGACCCATTGACAACCCTGAATTTTTAGGGCCGTGGTGAAAAAACCAGTGGGATCAATTTCAGAACGGACAGATACAAATGCAACTCCGCTCTATTGCACACCGGGTGTCTTGCGCAGCTCTGGTGTAGATTTACGCGTGCACCAGAGATGGGCGGAATTCCGACTTCCGAGTCTATCAGGCTTATTTCCCGGATTAAAGTCGGAAGTTAAACTTGTAAAAAAAACGTTCATTTTTTGTACGTTTATATGTACGTTTTGTATTTTGTATGTACGTTTGTACGCTCAATTTGCAGCAATATGAATTTTTTAATGTAAATTATGATTTTTGTACGCATTTTTCAGTTAAAAATCCCGAAAAAACGAAAAAAAAAATTTGCGAACTAAATTGATTATTTTCGTCCAGGCCGAAGTTTTAAAGTTTCAGGAAAACATTTTTTGACGAAAACCTAAATTGAAAATAAAATTAATTAAGAAAAAATTTTGATTTTCGAAAATCAAAATAAAAAAATTCAAAACAAATTTTCAGTGCTCTCAGAAAAATGTATTTTAGAAGAAAATTCAAAAATCAAAAAAAAAAAAAAATTAAATTTAAATTTAAATTGAAAAATGAAAAAAGGCAGGGCAGGCCAGGCCAGAATTTGACAACACTGGCAAAATTTATTAATTTTATTAAAATTAATATTTTCTGCGCCCCCTTCCAGAAAAGACGGCGTTCGACGCGGCGATGGTCGAGTGGATCAACGCGGAAATCGATCGGTACGGCGACGAGCTGCCGCCGATTCGGCAGTTCATCCTCTCGGGCGGCGGAGCCACGTCGGCGCAGCTACAGTACGCGCGAGCCGTGTGCAGACGCGCCGAGCGAAGTGTCGTGCCGCTGCTCCGCGCCGAAGACGTCGATCCGATGGCTCTCAAGTTTCTCAACAGGTATTTTCGAGAAAAAAAATCAATTAAATTTAAATTTTGAACAAAATGAGCTGTGAATTTTTGAATTTTTAATTTTTTTTAAGTATATAAAATTGGAAACTGTTTTTTTTTTTCGAACAAAGAATATCGTGTTTCATTTCTCAAAAAAATTAATTTTGAAAAATAAAAATGAACTGAATAATTGAATAATTATTTTTTTTAAGTATATAAAATTGGAAACTGTTTTTTTAATTTAAAAAAATGTTTCTTTTTTCGAACAAAAAATATTATTTTTTATACTTTTCTCACAGTTTTTTTTCCTTAAATTTCAAAGATTAATATCTGATTTTTAAAAATTGTTTTCAAAAAAATTGTTTTTTAATTTAATTTTTTTAAAAATTTTCTAATTCCAGAATGCCTATCGCATGATTTAAAAAATTTAGTTTTTTTCAAAAATTTAATTTTTTTTTCTAAAAACCAATTTCTTGGCTCAATTTCTGGATGTTCTACTAATTTTTCAAATTTTCAATTGAATATTTTTTAAAAAACCACAAATTTTTATTTTTTTTTTCATAATTTTAATTTTTTCTGAAAACCATTTTCTTTGCTCCTTGTCTTGCTTTTGGCTATATTTTGCGAATTCCAGAATGTCGGACCTGTTGTTCGTGTTGGGCCGCACGGCGTGCATGCGAAACAAGACGGAGGAGCTCACCTACCTCCGTCCCGACTCGTTCACCAACATGAAATGGGACCGAAAGTCGCTGCACGACAACAAACGCCTCAAATGAACGGCCCCGACGGATTGCCATAATTTTTCCCATTTTTTGCCATTTTTTTCAATTTTTTTTCATTTTTTTTCAGGTTGCCAGTGATTTTTTTTGCGCCACTTACAGTGTACAATTGAACATGTATTTATAATGAAATTTTTTATTTTTCAAAAAAAAATTTTTTTTTTTATTAAATTTTATTTTTTTCATATATTGAGTTTTATGGGCTCTGAATATTTATTTCCATTTTTTATTTAAATTTAAATTTAAAAACTTATTTAATTTTTAATTTTTTCTAAAATTAATTTTTCTGAGTGAACTGAATATTTGCTTTCAATTTTTTTACTATGATTTTCGAAATTCGAAATGTTTTCCTTCATTGATTTTATTTTCAATTTGGGTTTTCGTCTGAAATGGCGTGACGTGGCAGTCAAAAAAAAAAGAAAAAGTAAACAAATTAAATTTTTAAAAAATTTATTCTTTTTTTTGCCTGTTTTTTAAATTTTCAAAAACATTTTTTCTGCAAATTTTAAACTTCAAAACAAAAAAAAAAAACAATTTTTTTTCTCAACATTTCAATTGCAGAGAGGTTCCCCTCCCGAGAAATGGTTCCGCCGGCTGCTGCTCCGTTGTTCGACGCCGCCACCCGGTACGATCGTCAAGTGCGTCTGTGGGGCGAGGAGGGACAGGCGTCGATCGGAGCCGCCACCGTGTGTGTGCTCGGCTCCGACTCGCTCGGTGAGCTGCTGCTGCTATTGAGAAATTCATTTTTATTACCGTATTTACTCTAATTTAACGGCATGCCGTTAAGTTTATCAAAGGTCCCTTCCGACTGCCGTTCTATTAGAGGTGCCGTTCTATTAGAGACTGCCGCACTATTCATCAACTCTCTGATTTTGGAAACTCCTTTTGAAAAATCCACCGGAGGCACCCTTCCGATTTCGAGTTTTAGGTGTCGCACGGCACCCAGCGGCGGGATTTTCGCAACGAAATTGACTCGAAATGATTTTTACTGTCAAAAAATCAGTTTTTTTTTTGTATTTTCTTTGTAGAAATACAGTTTTAAGTCCTAAACTGAGCTACCAGTTGTAAAAAAGAGATGTGAAAATTCAAGTTTTTGAGAGAGAAGGCCCTGAAAGGCTTGAAAGCTTTTTATACTAATACACTGATTTTTCTGAATTCTTGCAAAAGTAAGCATTTTCTTCCAAATCAACCTCAGCCAAATCTTAAGAATAATTGAATATAGTACAGTGTACTACTGAATAGGAGCACATTGACACTAAATTGAGGGAGAAGGTACTTTGTGAAGTTCAATATCGGCGAAGAAGCCTAGTTTTTGACCATTTAAAGGCTCTAAGCCAAAAATATATATCCAGCGTGACCTCCAATGCAAAAATCCCGCTACAGAGTGATGCATGCCGTTCTATTAGAGGTGCCGTTCTATTAGAGACTGCCGTACTATTCATCAAAGGTCCCGTCAGGGTGCCGTTGTATTAGAGGTGCCGTTCTATTAGAGGTGCCGTTACTCAGGGAATTCGATATCGATCTGCAGCAGGAGAAAAACATATCTGTGCAGGAAACTACAAGCTTGAAACGGGCCAAGGCAGATGTGTATTTTTCCTGCTGCAGATATGTATTTCACCGAATCAGACATGTAACTTGTATCAAACATGTAAACTAGCGAATCAGACATGTAAATCTCCTGCACAGATTTGTAAATCTCCTGATCAGATCTGTAGTTTTTTACATGTCTGATCAGGGCTGCTGCAGATCTGTCATTTCTGTACAGGCTTGTAAAACTCCTGAATACACTTGTTTTTTGCCTGTATTCTGCGCAGATATGTTTTTCTACTGCTGCAGATCGATATCGAATTCCCTGAGTATATTAGAGTAAATACGGTATCCGTTTTTTTTAGCTGACAGCGGGGACGAGAATCGGGAAATGGGCGGTCCAAGATTCGCCAGCCGGCGGCCGCGGCGGTGTGTGTCGATTTACGAGCGCTGGCTTTTTGAAATTAGGAGATTTCAAGCGAAATTCGCTTGTTTTCATCCGTTTTTTCTCGTTTTTCACCGAAAATTTTTTTGTTTTCTCATACAATTTGATATAGAATAGATATACGCGCATTTGTTCTCAAAACAATCGTAAAACTTTCAGTTATCGATTCTACAACAAATTATGTGAAAAAAACAGAAAAATTTTCGGTGAAAAACCAGAAAAAAAGGGTGAAAATGAGCGGATTTCGGTTGAAATTCCACAAATTCAAAAAGCCAGCTCTCGTAAATCGACACACACACCGCCCATTTCCCGATTCTCTCGTCCCCGGGTCCAGTTCAAGAAAAACGGATAATATTTAAAATTGATTTTTTGAAAACTGAAAATGGTGAAAAAAAAGGCTTTTTTCTCGAGCCATTAACTTTTTTTTTTAAACCAGACGCCGAAAACAGTTTTGGCATTTTTTTTTACGAAAATCAATTTTACCATCAAATTTTTATATTCACTCAAAAAATTCTTTTTTTTTCGGAAATCCGTTTTAAAAAATTAAAAAATTATTGTTTTATTTTTTGAAACTATCTCAATTTTCGCAGCAAAAAAACATAACAATTTTATTTATTTTTGAACGATTAATTTTTTAAATTAAAATTGGTATTTTTTTCGAGTTTTTCCCAACAAAAATTGTTTTTTATTATTTGTTTTAATTATCTGAAAAAAAAGTTTAAATCCGATTTTTGAACGATCAATTTGCAGCGACAGAAATTCTGAAATCGTTGGTTCTGGCCGGAATTCAGTCGTTCCATATCGTCGACGACGCGATCGTCGAGACGGCCGACGTCGGTCAGAACTTCTTTCTGCACACCGACGACGTCGGCAAATACCGGTGCGAGGCGACGTTGTTGCGGCTGTCGGAGTTGAATCCGTCCGTGACGGGCACGTTCTCGCATCTGTCGGCCGACGCGCTGCTCGACGTCGGCGACGTCGAGAAGCTCGCCGCCGCGCACTCGGTGGTCGTCGCCGCCAATCAGACGGAGCTCGTCGAGCACACCTTCTCCGCCGTCCTCTTCGAGCTCGCCGTCCCGTTTGTGAGCGTCAAAACGTTCGGCATGCTCGGCACGGTGCGCATTTCGGTGAAGGAGCACACGATCGCCAACACGCACGAGGAGAATCCGAGACCCGATTTGAGGTTGGTTAGTGGATTTTTGTGCCGAGAAATTTTGCTCTGGATTGGAAATCAAATGAAAATTTAAAGGCACATGGGCTTTTACGACAATTTTTTTAATTTTGTAAAAATTTTTTTTTTTTTTCAAATTTGATTTTCAATGGATATATTCAGCGTGTGGAAAAAAACCTAATCAAAATGGTCGAAACCTAGAAAAAAACCATTAAAAAATTGAAAATTTAAAGGCACATGGACTTTTACGACGCGGGTCTCGCCGCGGGATTACGGTTTCGGCGCCAAACAATTATGCACCGCCCCCCAATTTTTCTTCAAAAAATTGTGCTCTGTGAGCCCGTCGTCGAAAAATTGGAAAAATTGAAAAAAAAATGGGGGCGTGGCATAATTGCTTGGCGCCGAAAGCGTAAGCCTGCGGCGAGACCCGCTTCGTAAAAGTCCATGCGCCTTTAAATTTTCAACGATTTTTCTCTTTTTGGTTTTTTCTTTCTCGACCATTTCGACTAGTTTTCTTTCTTTACTAACACATACAAAGATAGAGAGTGTTCTGAATAGATTCATAAAAATCAAATTAAAAATTTTTTTTTTTGAATTAATAAATTTTTTTTTTTGACAATTTTTGTGAGCCGGTTCCGAGAAAAATCACTTAAATTTCTAAAAGAAACTTAAAATTATTGTTGCTGCAATTTTCAAAATATGAATACGAAAAAAAAACAATTTTAAATTTTTTTTAAAATGAAAAATGTCGATTTTTGAGGAGAACGACACGAAAATCAATTTTTTTTCTGTATTTTTTCATTGAATTTCCCAATTTTTTTCAGACTCGACGTGCCGTTCGCTGCGCTGTCGGAGATGGTCGACGCGACGAATCTGTCGGAGATGACGGTGGAGCAGCTGCGACACACGCCCTACCTGCTGCTCCACTTCAAAGCGCTCCAGGCGTATCGCGACGAGCTGAACGACGCCGACGCGTTCCCGACGACGTACCAACAGCGACAGGAGATTCAACGCATTCTGCGCTCGTTCCGACGCTGTCAGCAGAAGGGCGATCACGACGACGACGACGGCGACGACGACGGCGGAGCCGGTTCGAAAGACTCGGAGAACTTTGACGAGGCCCGGTTGGCCGTGAATCGCGCGTTTCTCAAAACGACGGTAGGCAAATTCGAGTGGTGTGGGAACACTTGGGGAAGAGTTTGGCACACTCGAATTTGAATAAGTGATAGTGGCCATCGACGGAAGTCGGAATTCCGGACAGCTCTGGTTTGCTGGCCTAGATTATCACATTATGGGAGAACTCGGCCATCGGAGAGTACGTCATGCTCAAAAACAGAAAGAAAAACCGAAGTCGGACAGTTTTGATCGCAAATTTCTAGGTTCATACTAGCAACCGGGTCGGATCCGGGCCGCCAAATATCTCCCTTGTTTCTTGGAATTTTCGAACAAGTGACCTTTGGGAAATGTAGATCTCGGCGTCCTCTACAAAATGACGTTGAGTTTTCCAAATTTTTATCGAGTACAGACAAAGTTAGAAAGCAAAAAGTGATTTGGCCTCTAACTTTCTTGGTACTGGATAAAATTTGGAAAACTCTACGTCATTTTGTAGAGGGCGCCGAGATCTACATTTCCCAAAGGTTACTTGTTCGAAAATTCCAAGAAACAAGGGAGATATTTGGCGGCCCGGATTCGACCTGGTTGCGATTATGAACCTAGAAATTTGCGATCAAAACTGTCCGACTTCGGTTTTGCCCTCGGTTTTTGAGCATAACGTGCTCTCCGATGGCCGAGTTTTACCTCTATGTGTTAATCTAGGCCAGCAAACCAGATCTGTCCGGAATTCCGACTTCCGTCGATGGCCACTGTTTCCCCGTTTATGTCCACTCATTCAAATTTAAGGGCGCCTACATTTTCCACATATCACTTGTTTGAAAATTTGAAAATTCCAAAAAACAAGGAAGATATTTGTTCCCGCCCATCGTTGCCCAAAAGTTGCAGATGGACGCCTCGGTGCGCGCGGTGCTCGACGACGAGCAGTGCTCGACGTCGACCCGCCCGTTCTGGCTGATATGCGAGGCGCTTCGCCGGTTCGTCGCCAACACGGGCGGCCTCCTTCCGCTTCACGGCACCCTTCCCGACATGACGTCCGACACGACGCGCTACACCCGTCTCGCGACCCTCTTCCACGAGAAGGCGATCCGCGATGCGCAGGAGGTGCTCCGCCTCACCCGGCAAGTGGAACGCGAGCGCGGCGTCGGCGACGTCATCTCCGACGAGATGTGCTACCGCTTCTGCAAGACGGCCGATCGGATCGCGGTGCAGCGTGGCGAGCGGCTCGACGCCGACGTCGAGATGCGACGGCTCGTCGCGCGCATCGTCGCCGAGACGCCTGCGTCGTCAGGAGACGTCGTCGTCTCGTCGACGACGTGGCTCCTTCTGATGAGAGCCGTCGAGCGATTCCGAAAGGAGAAGGGACGGTTCCCGGGCACGAACGGCGTGCCCGTCACCATCGACGCGCAGGACTTGAAGAAGCGAGTGGAGGCGATCGTCCGGGAAGCCACCGAGGTACGTCTTCTTCCTGCACAACGTCTTCTTTTCTTCTAGTCGTCTACAGTCGACCGTCTTTTGTTTTTATTTGGTGCTTCAAACGCGCTCCACCGAACTCGGCAGTTTTTAACCTACAATCCTCAATTTTCACCCGATTTTCTTCGTTTTTGACACAAAAATTGGATGGAAACGTTGAGGAGCTGCCAAAAACCCAAAAACTGTCGTCAAATCGCTGTTTTTTTTCCTTCTGCGTCAAAATTCCGTGATAGATCCATTTTTGAGCATTTTGGAGCAATTTTTTTACGAATTCTCATGATTTTCAACGCAGTTTCGAGGAAAAATTACAAAAAACCGGTGGAAAATCGAGTTTGAACGAGAAACGAGCGAGAAAACAAATTTTTCTCGATGTGAACGAAAATTGACGATTTTCGACGAGTTTTGAGGCAAATTTTGCGAAAAAATCGCACATTCAACACATTTTTGTCGGAAATTCCAAAGAAATTGGATGGGAATTGAGAAAATGTTCATTTGGTGTTTCAACCGCGCCCCACTGAACTCTGCAGTTTTTGAGCTGCAATTCACAATTTCCGGGGGTTCGGCCATAAGGTTGATCTTATTGTATCTCGAAAACCAGAGGAGCTATCAGAAAGTTGTCAATTGCAAAGTTGTGGAGCACAAAAAGAGCTCCAAGTTTGTAGTTGACAACTTTTTGATAGCTCTCTTGGTTTTCGAGATACAAGGAGATCACAGAAAACTGAGAAGAATAACACTTTTTTGGCCAGTTTCAGTACTGTAGTCTTGTAAAGGCGCGTAAAAGGGCTTTCTCTTTTGGGAAATTGAAATTTTGGCTCGAGTTCGGTGGAGCGCGTTTGAAACACACGAAGAATCACTATTCATGACCCCTCCTTCCCGGGAATTTCAGTGAAAATTTCAAAGTGCTCACATTTTATCGCTGAAATTCAAATTCCAGTTTTTGTATCAAAAATCGATTAAAAAAAACGTTTCAACATCGAAATTCGCCGCCAAATGGGCGAAAAATTCAAATTTTGGGCACGAAAACGCTCAATTTGCAGCAATTCGAATTTTTTACTGCAAATCATGATTTTTGTACGCAATTTTCAGTTAAAAATCCCGAAAAAACGGAAAAAATTGAATTTTTATCGTCAATTCAGTGAATTTTTCAGTCGGAGACGGACGCGACGACGGTGCTCGGCCAGGTGTCGGACGACGCGATCGCCGAGATGTGCCGCTACGGCGCCGCCGAGCTGCACGTCATCTCGTCGCTCGTCGGCGGCATCACCGCCCAGGAGATCATCAAACTGGCCACCAATCAGTACGTGCCGATCGACAACACGTTCGTCTTCGACGGACACACGCAACAATCGGCCACTCTCAAATTGTGAATGTGAACGATTCCTCGAAATTCCATTGAGATTCTTTTTGTTTTACCCTTTATCTTTTATCCACTTTTTTTGTGCGAATTTTAATGTGAAATCGCGAATTTACGCGCTTTTTAACGAATAAAAACGAGCAAATTTTGAATTGGGCGCCGAAATGCACTCGTTTCGTGGCGAGACCCGCGCGCGAAATGGCATGCGCCTTTAAACGAGGGATTTTGATTTTTTCGAATTTTCAACGATTTTCGATGGTTTTCCATTGTTTTTCACCCAAATTTGTGGTGAAAAATTGAAAAAAATTGCAGAAAATGGCGGGAATCATCTTTGACGACATGTTTCAAGTGAAAAGTGTGGATCCGGACGGCAAAAAGTTCGACAGAGTGTCGCGATTCTTCTGCGACGCCGAATCGTTCAAGTTTGTGCATTTTTCCCCCGGTTTTTCAGGTTTAAAACGCGAAAAAACACTTAGGAGCGATAAAAAATGCGAAAAAACGGGCAAATTTGATGATTGTCAACGAATTTCCGATAATTTCATCGGAAAGCCCTAAAAATCGGGTTTTCGCGGGAAAAAGGCAGAAAAAAACGGGTTTTTCTTGCAGAATGGAGCTGATTCTCGACGTGAACTCACAAATCTATCCGCTGAAGCAGCACGACAAGTTCCGTCTCGTGCTCGCCACCTCGCTTCGAGAAGACGGGCTCGCCGACGAGGGAGAGTACGATCCGAAGGTGAATTAGTGGTTTTCGACGGCAAAAACCCGCATGAAATGCGTTTTTGAAGCTGTTTTTGCTTGAAAATCGCTAAAAAACAAAGTTTTCGCCGGTCGGAGGCCCCTGAAACACGAAACACATGATTTTTAGCATTGAAATGATGGAAATAAAGAAATGGTGGTTATTTGGAACATTTTAACGGCGAAATACCGTCAAATGGTCGAAAACTCGTAGAATTATGGCCCCGAATTGTATAGTGCACGAGTTTTCGGCCCAAAGACGGTATTTCGCCGTTAAAATGTTCCAATTGTCCGAAATTTCCATTATTTGAAACATTCTAACCGCGAAATACCGTCTTATGGCCGTTCCAGTTAAATCTATACAATTCTGACCATAAGTGCTCATTTTATCGCTGAAATTCCAGTTTTTGTATCAAAAATCAATAGAAACCGACAAGTAATTGTATTTTCAAACGTTTCAACATCGAAATTCCCCGCCAAATGGGCGAAAAATTCAAATTTTGGCCACGAAAACGCTCAATTTGCAGCCATATGAATTTTTTACTGCAAATCATGATTTTTGTACGCATTTTTCAGTTAAAAATCCCGAAAAAACGGGAAAAAAATTTGCTTTTCTTTTTTCGTCCGCGGCCTGGTCCGGAATTTGACAACTCTGTGATTTTGTATATTCTGACAGTTTCCCACTTTTTTTCAGGTTCTCTGAATCAGATTTTATCGCTGAAAAACTGGAAATCCCAAAATTACCGTACAACCTGTATTAGACGGGCACCCAAAACCCCGAATTCGTAAGGGTCCCCCCTGTGGATTTTCGAAATTTCATTTTAAAATTAGAGGGTTGAAAATTTTAGACCCCCCGGCATGCTGTTCTAGTACAGATTTTACGGTTTCCTTGTCTGATGTAAATTTTTTTCTGACGGAATTCGGAAGACGGAAGTCGGAAGTCATTCCTGGAAAAACTAAAAGAGATATCAAAATTCTGTGAGCGCAGTTCGATTCAGAATCAAAAATAACCCCCGGGGCCAAAAATTTAGGATTCTGCAAAATTCTGTGGCGCCACGGTGCCCCCAAAAAGTCCCATCTGGCAATCTCACAATATCTATGGGACCCCCACGAAAAAAGTGATTTTCGTTCGAAAATTTTCCAGTTTTCCGCCCAAAACAAGCTGGAATAGTGTCCAAAATGGCGGTAGTCAATCATCACAAAAACGAGCATATTTGCAGGCGGAATACCCGCGCATCAAGCAGTACGAGTACGTGATGTACGGCAAAGTCTACCGTCTCGAGGACGACGACACGGGCACCGACGGCGGCAAACTGGCCGCCTACGCGTCGTTCGGCGGCCTTCTGATGCGGCTGAAGGGCGAGGCGATCAATCTGCACGGCTTCGAGGTCGACATGAACCTCTACCTGCTCATGAAGAAGACCGACTGATTTTTTTTTCATTTTTTAAATTTTTTCCATCGAATTTACTCCGTTTTCCATGTTGTTCCACTCTGCTGATTTTCGATGATCCTCAAAAAAAAAAAATTCAAAAAAAAAAAAAATTTTTTTTTTCGTTTTTTTTCCAGCAGTTTCAATTGCAAACTGTCCTATATTTGGCTATAATTTTTGTTTTTTTTTTTTTGAAAAATGTTTCAAAACGTTTAAGGGTTCAAAAAGCAAATGTCAGCGAATCGAGAGCTGCAACAGGGATACGCCGGATTTGCAGCAGCGGTGAGCCGGTTTTTCTTATATTTTCCGATTTTTTGAGCAAAAATTGGATGAAAATTTGATATTTCTCGCCGAAATCACCTTTCACCGTTTCTTTGGTGTTGCAAACGCGCCCCGCTGAACTGTGTAGATTTTGAGCTGCAATTCACAATTTTCGCCCGATTCCTGTCGTTTTTTGAACAAAAATTGGATGAAAACGTTGAGGAACTGCCAAAAACCCAAAAACTATCGTAAAATTGCTGTTCTGTCGATTCCACTCAAAATTGGTGATAGTACCATTTCTGAGCATTTTGGAGCACGGTTTCAGGAATTTTCATGATTTTCAACGCTGTTTCGATGGAAAACTACGAAAAACCGGTTGAAAATGTTGGAAAATCGACTTAAAATTGAGTTTTTACGAGAAGCGAGCGGGAAAACGCATCTTTTCGGAAAGCGGAAAAAATCGACGATTTTTTACGATTTTCAAAATAAATCTTGAAATTTGTTGTTCAAATTGTGAAAAAAACCGCGTTTTAATGTCAATTTCTTCGTAACGATGAGAGAAAACGAGAAAAAACAGGTGAATACCGGAAAGCAGGTTTTCCGGCTGTAAAAGGGCAATTTTGAATGATAGAACGCAGAAAAAAGTTCAAAAATTGATAATCAATTTTAATGGAACTAATTAAATTCAAAATCTCCGGCTTTCCATTTTTAGAAAATACCAGCGGTTAGACGCGGCTACCGCCGCGTCTACCCACTGGTTTTTGCTGAAGTTGGTGGCACGCTTTTTTGTGCAAAAATGTTTTTGGAAAACGGTTTTTTACATGAATATATCTCCCGCCAAAAGATGGCCCTAGCCAAAGTTTGAATCTCCCGCCAAAAGAAGGCTCTAGCCAAAGTTTGAATCTCCCGCCAAAAGGTACCCTTACCCAAAGTTTGAGTCTCCCGCCAAAAGACGGCCCTAGCCAAAGTTTGAGTCTCCCGCCAAAAGACGGTCCTTGCCAAAGTTTGAGTCTCCCGCCAAAAGATGGCCCTAGCCAAAGTTTGAATTTCCCGCCAAAAGACGGCCCTAGCCAAAGTTTGAATCTCCCGCCAAAAGAAGGCTCTAGCCAAAGTTTGAATCTCCCGCCAAAAGGTACCCTTACCCAAAGTTTGAGTCTCCCGCCAAAAGACGGCCCTAGCCAAAGTTTGAGTCTCCCGCCAAAAGGGACCTCCCTCCAAAGTTTGAATTTCCCGCCAAAAGATGGCCCTAGCCAAAGTTTGAGTCTCCCGCCAAAAGATGGCCCTAGCCAAAGTTTGAATTTCCCGCCAAAAGACGGCCCTAGCCAAAGTTTGAATCTCCCGCCAAAAGAAGGCTCTAGCCAAAGTTTGAATCTCCCGCCAAAAGGTACCCTTACCCAAAGTTTGAGTCTCCCGCCAAAAGACGGCCCTAGCCAAAGTTTGAGTCTCCCGCCAAAAGGGACCTCCCTCCAAAGTTTGAATCTCCCGGCACCCCTCTCCCACTTTCTGGAACATTCCATCAGCTGGCGGCACAATTCAATTCATTTTTCGAGAAAAGGAGGCGAGAGAGTATGTGAAAGTGAGAGACGTAGACAAATATCCGTCTCTCTGTTTCTACCGTAATCCGAATTAGTCGATATTTTCCGGTTACTGTAACTGTAGTACCCTGCCCACCTCTTAAAAATATCCCCTCCCCATGATCTCCCTATCCCCCCAACGGCAGCTGTAACTCCTTGAAAAAGTGATGTTGTGAAATTCCGACTACCGTATCTACCGTAATCCTCGTACAACCTCTTAGATCTTTTGGTAGTGACCTTCCCCCACCCTAAGTATGCTCCCATCAAAATTTGGAGTCAATCGGTTCGGTACGAAAAAGTGTCAAAAATGACCGTTTCTACTGTAGGTACCGTAATCCTACCGTAATCCGGACCAAAAATGTTATAGGGGTGAAGCGCTCTGAGACCCATAAGGCTATGCGAAATATCAGACCGATTGGTTCAAAGGCTGGGATGTTATTCCAGTTTTAGTGCGAGACAAACAAAACTACTCAAATAGTATAGTAAAGATTGTTGATCGGCCGTTTTTTTTATCACTTTATATCTCGAGAACCGAAAGAGCAATCGGAAATTTGCCAACTATTAATCTGTAGAGCACAAAAAGAGCTGCAAGTTTGTAGTTGACTACTTTTTGATAGCTCTTTTGGTTTTCGAGATACGAGCTCGAAATGAGCTCAGATAGACTGTACTGAAACTAGACCGCCCCGGTGTTGCAGGTCGACCAAGCGGCACTTCTCGAACGTCTCATCAGCGCAATGGAGTCGGGCGAACTGACGGACGAGCTGTTGGAGCACGTGCCGGAGCTCGCCGAGCAAAAGAAGCTGAACGACAAGCTCAAGTATCGCAAGACGATTCTCGAGAAGAGCATCGCCGAGCAGACCGCCCGGAACGCGAAGAGCGGCGTCGGAGCCGCGCCGGCCGAGAAGAAGGCGAAAAAGGAGGGCAAAACGTGCGTGTGAGAGCCCCTTTTCCTCCCCCCTGCGGATTTTTCGTTGTTCTTTTCTCCTACTAGACCGCTGTCCACACAAATAAACCCATTCATTGCCCCCTACTCGACCAGTCGTCTTCTCTCGCATTCCTCCAAATTTTCAGTGGCGGCGCCGCACCGAAACAAGCGCGAAAAGTGGACTATGTACGCGTCGAGGACTACGGATCGTCGATTCTCGGACGCCTTCAGGCGCTGTTCAAAACGGCGATCGCCGACGCGTTTCCGGGCGTCGACGTGCCGCTTCTGTTGGCCGAAACGCCGAATCCACAGTTCGGCGACTATCAGTGCACTTCGGTGTTCTCGATTGCGGCGGTAAGGGTGTCTCGCGGGACCGTTTGGCTTTGTTCGACATAATATTAAAGTAGAAGATGTGGACGTCTTCTGAAAATGTGCGTGCTTTCGCCTGTCAGATGGTCGCATCGATTCGGGACTTCTGGGGCAGCTTTCACAAAACTTTGAGACCTCAAACATCAGGTGGCCTTGGTTGACCTTCTGGAGCTTAACTCCCCCAGTGGGGCCGAGCGGCAACGGGAATTATCGGCAACTTTCGGCAATTTATTAAAACTTTTTTAATCAGACTATTTTGTCCAAAATTTCTGTGCATATTTTGGCTCTCCGGGGACAGCCGATTTTAGCTGCCTCAAAGAAAACGTTTTCAAAATTTGTTTCAAAATTTGAGGGAGTACTGCTTTTTAAAAAGGTACAAAATTTCGATAACCAAGTAATATTTGGTAGGACTGGAACTTCGAAACAAAAATTTGTGCTTTCTAACTTCAAAAATGAAATTTTCATGAAAAATCGAAAAATTTTATTGCCGAAATGGTTGCCGAAGAAAATTTCGGCAACTCGGCAACGGCAATGCCGCTCGGCTTTGCTCCCCACTCACTAGTCAGCTGAATGTTCCTCAATTTCTACCCCCAAGGTGGTGCGTACTTCCGCGTATTGACAGAGGTCGGCTAGCCCCACTTTGGCTCCATCATCAGTGACAACCGCAACTCGCTACTATCTGTTGAGTCGAGTGGCGGTCTCGAACCTTAGCCTTAGTCTAATCATACAGCATGATAGAGGCTTCCCGAAATCATCCCCTCATCCCTCTTTCCTTGGTCTTGTACAGAAACGGAAAGAGAAATTGTTATTAGAAGAAAATACGCATTTTAAAAATAACATTTATTTTTAAAAATCATAATTATCACTGTGTGGAATATCGTTGTGGCTCTCCTGCGACCGTCGGTTTTAGTGCTCTGGTTGTATCATGCTGCTGCTGTCTGTGAAAAATGAACATTAGAGGGAAGCTGCGGCGTAGGATAAGTGAGCCAGCGGAGAGCTCCATCTAGACCTTAAACACCAGGTGGCCATAATTGACCTCCTGGAACCTAATGCCCATCCCTTCTAAAAGGGTTACTACTTCCAACTGCATTAGGGGAATCGGCTTTTTGGAGTGATTCCCCGCCCCCGTTACCACACTTATTTGTGCCCGACACCCTCTTGAAAGGTGCCGGGCGGCCACTATAGCCTCCTCGACGAGGGCCCGAGCCCCCTGCACTGACATGCAGTGCAGGTCCAGCTCAAAGGGGCTCGGGTGGGCCCTGCTCAGGTCCACGTCGTTCTGACGCAGCGCCTGAAACCTATTTTTATTATTACCCGCCAGGCGGGCTCTGCAGACCGCCTGGCAATCAGTCAGGCTTACCTGACGCCCGTATCGGGGCGCCAGGAAGACGTTGGCCTCCTTCGGGGTGGCGGCGCTGTTCATCTGTCTGAAATTATGAAAATTAGCTGAAAAGCCCTAGTTTTTCCTAATTCTTAGTTACCTAAAGTTCCCTAACCCCCTAAACCTTAAACACCAGGTGGCCATGATTGACCTCCTGGAAGCTAATACCCCACTTAGTTAGAAGATTTTTTATTTCTAACTTAATCACCGGAATCCCATTTCGGGAATTGTTTCCCGCCCCTGTTACCACACTTATTTGTGCCCGGCGCCCTCTTGCCAGGTGCCGGGCGGCCTCTATGGCCTCCTCGACGAGGCCCCGAGCCCCCTACACTGGCATGCAGTGGTGATTGAGGTAATATGGGCTCGGGTGGGCCCTCCGTGCTTAGTTCGCCTGTATGGCAGGGCCTCCAGGAGGACCCTGCAAATCGCCACACATCCAGACTTCCTTTTATAGTCCCGAAATGTGGGCGGAGTCGGGAGGATAAGAGTGGGCGTGGCGTTGGCTTGTTTTAGGAAGCAGCTAATGGTAAGCAGATGGTCACAGATTGGATCCTTATCGGTCACGTGACATGCTTGTGTAGATGGATTCGGGAAGATAAAAGGGACAGTATTAGGGAGGGATTAAAAAGGTTTAACCGATTAGAATCGGTCGGAAAGCAGCCAATTTTGAGCTGCTCCTCGTTGAGCCATCCGAAATAAGCCCGAAAATTATTTTTAGTTCACTTTGTGAAGTAGCGAAATAGCTAGTTTAGTGTAGATTTACGAGCTTCGAGCTGGAGCACTGTAAATCTTCCAGAAACACTCTGAACTAGCAATTTCATAGTGTGACGCGTCACGTGACGGAAACCACGATCAGAGGTTTTCGGCATTGGATTCAGGGCCCTAAGTTTTGAAAATTTGGTCCATGGGAATTCATCACCGGCCAATCACTAATCCGAATCCTTCTCCAGAAGCTGAAGGCGTCGGGAACGGCGAAAAAGCCGGGCGACATTGGCAAAGAGATCCACGAGAAACTGCCGGCAACAATCGATTTCGTCGAGAAGATCACCGTCCTGCCGTCCGGCTACATCAACGTCTTCCTCAACGCCGACTACATTCGCGCGCAAATCTCGCACCTCGCCGCGCACGGCGTCACGCTGCCACGTGTCGAGAAGAAGCGCGTGCTCGTCGACTTCTCGTCGCCGAACATCGCCAAAGAGATGCATGTGGGACACCTCCGCTCCACCATCATCGGCGACTCCATTTGTCGTCTGTTCGAAGCGGTCGGATTTGATGTGAGCCACTTTTTTTTATTTTTTAATATTTTTCACATTTTTTCAATGGAAACGAAAGTTTTAAAAATTAGGGAAACAATTAAATTTCAAAAAAAATCGATGTTATAATTAATTTTTATTTAAAAAAAAATAATTTTTTTAGAAAACTCAAATTTAACAAAAAATTGTAAAAAATTGGAAATTGTTACAAAAAAATCAAAATTATGATTTT
Organism: Caenorhabditis afra; assembly: GCA_963570955.1. Classification (NCBI taxonomy): domain Eukaryota; kingdom Metazoa; phylum Nematoda; class Chromadorea; order Rhabditida; family Rhabditidae; genus Caenorhabditis; species Caenorhabditis afra. Next base: position 8,132,539 of record OY751534.1, read on the forward strand.
CTAAAATTTTAATTTTTTTCTAATAAAACGAAATTTTTTAAAATTAGGCCCCGGTTTAAAAAAAAAATCTACAAATTTTCAAAATAAAACATTAAAAATATGCCACATCTCTCCTGCTAATCAAATTTTCAAAAAAAAATCTTTTTTTTTTCAAATTTTATAATTGGCTTTCGATTTTTCCAATCTAAAATATTAAAATCGACATTTTTGTATAAACTAACGAAAAAAAAAAACAAAAATTGAGGAAAGTCTTAAAATAAAATAAATGGCAATTTTATTTTTTTTTTCGAAGTCTAGCAAAAAATTTTTTGCAATTAAAAAAATTAATTATTAAAAAAATTTCCCCCTGCTAATCAAATTTTCAAAAAAAAAGAAATTTTTTTTTCAAATTTAATAATTGGCTCTCTTTTTTTTCCCAGGTGCTGCGAGTGAATCACATCGGCGACTGGGGCACCCAATTCGGAATGCTCATCGCCCATCTCTACGATCGTTTCCCGAACTTTCTCAACCAGTTGCCCGACATTTCCGACCTGCAGGCGTTCTACAAAGAGTCGAAAAAGCGATTCGACGAGGACGGCGAGTTCAAGAAGCGCGCCTACGACTGCGTCGTACGTCTTCAGTCCGGCGACGTCGACATTGTGAAGGCGTGGAACACGATTTGTGACGTCTCCAAAAAGTGTTAGTTTTTGGGAGGGGGGGGGGAAAACTTTTTTTTCATTTTTCCGCACATTTTTAGAGCAATTTTGTGGATAAAATTAGAATATCTAAAAAAAAATTCGAAATTTCGATGTTCAATAGAAAATTCAAATATTTTTCAGTTTCTAAATATGATTTTTGATATAAAAACATAAATTTCAGCGGTAAAATACTTAGAGGTACTTTGAAATTTTCACTGAAATTTGTTGATTTTTGCCCAAAAATTTCAATTAGAAAATAATTTTTAAAAATTTTAATTTTAATTTTATTTCAAAATTTGAATTTTTAATGAATATAAAAAAAAATTATTGAGCATTTTTCCAATTATTTTTTACTCATTCTTTATTTGTTTTTTTTTATTCTTGCAGACAATCAGATCGTCTACAACCATTTGGACATCAAAATCAAGGACGTCGGCGAGTCGTTCTATCAGGACAAAATGGTCGAGCTCATCAAGTGGATAAAGGAGAACAGTGAGTTATTTCTGGGAAGAAAAATGCTCTGAAAAACTGAAAAATTGGACAAGATTGCTCGAGAAGCCTTGAATCGCAACGCCCTGGCCTGGAAGACAGGTTTTCGGTATCGAAAGCGATAAAAATTTAGAAATTTAGTATGTTTTGTTTCAAAAATTAGAAAATTGAGTTGGACAGTTTTTGGAGCACAAGAAATTTTTTGGAAAAAATTAGAAAAAAAAAATCGTTGATAAATAAATATTTTTGAGAAAAAACAGAAACAAAAAATCAGGTTTGTCACGGGCCGGGCCTATTCTCAGTGAAAATTTAAAAGTGCTCATTTTATCGCTGAAATTCATCGTTTTTGTATCAAAAATCGATAGAAACTGACAAGTAATTGTATTTTCCAACGTTTCAACATCGAAATTCCCCATTTCGAAATTTTTTTTTTCAGCGATATGAATTTTTTAGTGCAAATTATGATTTTCGCACGCAATTTTTCAGTTGAGAATCCCGAAAAACGGAAAAAAAATTAATTTTTTTTTTTGATTTTTGGAAAAATTAAATTAAAAATCGTTAATAAATATATTTTTTTTCTGAAAAAAATAGAAAGAAAAACATACAATTTTGGGCCAAAAATTTTTTTTTTTTTTTGATTTTGTCAACAAAGTCACCAAAAAATGTTATTTTTTTAAAATTTGTTTTAGCAGCAACCCTGCCAGACTGACTGCTCGGACCAGAAATTGGATTAAAACTCGATAACCTCCCCTAATAGTTCCAAAAACGGACCGCTCAAGTTGTGTGTGCTCTTGCAGGACCGACGATGTTGCGCGAGGAGGAGGGACGTCAGATAATGTTCCCGTCCGGGTGTGACATCCCGCTGACGGTCGTCAAATCCGACGGCGGCTTCACCTACGACACGTCCGACCTGGCGGCGCTCAAATACCGAATGTTGGAGGAGAAGTGCGACTGGAACATCTACGTCGTCGACGCCGGTCAATCGTTGCATCTGGAGACGGTGTACGCGGCGGGACGCGACTTCGGATGGTACGACGAGACGGTGCAGCGAGTGGAGCACGTCGGATTCGGGCTCGTGCTCGGCGACGACAAGAAGAAGTTCAAGACGCGGAGTGGTGAGACCGTCCGACTGCTCGATTTGCTATCGGAGGGTGTGAAGAGGGCCACCGATAAGCTGAAGGAGAAGGGACGAGATCAGGTGCGGCATAATTGGATTGGATAGGGCAGGGCACAGCAAACAAAAAAAAAACGCAAAATGGCCGGATAGGGCAGGCTGAAAAAAAAATTGTTGAAAAATTAAAAGGCTGAAAAAAAATTGTCATAATTTCTTAATTTTCCGTAAAAAATCATAGTTTGCGTTAAAAAATTGGCTCCGGGACGTTTCGCAGCCGCTAAAATGGTCCCGAAAGGAGATTTTGATAGGTTTTGTCTTGTAAAACATTACCTTTGGCCTTTAATGTTAGATGTTAGTATTGTATAAAACAAATAGCAATTTGAGTGCCGAAAAGTCAGCGTTAGTGTCAAAAAAAAACGACTGAAAATCCGATCCGTAACCTTTTCAAACGTTTCAACATCGAAATTCCCCGCCAAATGGGCAAAAACTTGGATTTTCGAGTTTTCAGCCATTCAAATTTTGGACACGAAAACGCTCAATTTGCAGCAATATGAATTTTTTTGGCTCCGGGACGTTTCGCAGCCGCTAAAATGCTTCCGAAAGGAGATTTTGATATGTTTTGTCTTGTAAAACATAACCAGTTTATCAAATTTCGGTCCTCACCGCCAAGCCACCATTGTCGGGAGAGTCTGGAACCCATTCACAACGCGGTGCATGTTCTTTAATAGCGTCATCTTGCTTGAACTCAACCAATTGTCAGAAAACACAATTTCAGACTCAGAATCACTCTCTTTCTTACAATTTTTGTGAAAAACGCGAAAATGTCACAATGAGTTCAAGCAAAATGACTCTGTAAAAGGACATGTACGCCGCGTTTTGAGGGGCTCCTGACTCCCCCGACAAAGGTGGCTTGGCGGTGAGGACCGAAATTTGAGAAGCTGGTTATGTTTTACAAGACAAAACCTGTCCAAACCTCCTTTCGGGACCATTTCAGCGGCTGCGAAATGTCGCGGCTGCGAAACGTCCCCCGGAGCCAAAAAATTCATATTGCTGCAAATTGAGCGTTTTCGTGTCCAAAATTTGAATGGCTGAAAACTCGAAAATCCATGTTTTCGCCCATTTGGCGGGGAGTTTCGATGTTGAAACGTTTGAAAAGGTTACGGATCGGATTTTCAGTAGTTATTTTTTGACACTAACGCTAACGTCTTGGCGCTCAAATCGCACTTTTTCTTGATATAATACTGAAATCTAACATTGAAGGCCAAATTGTAAGATTGCAAATTTTCTCTATTCTGGGCCCGCCCCGATTTTTTGATAGTCTACGTAGATTTGGTTGAAATGGCTGAAAATGACCACGACCAAAATTGACTGGAAATGCTGGAAAATCATTGAGGAGCAAGTTTCAGTACACTTTTGACACACTATCCTTCCTGAAAGTCTGAAATTCGAGAAATTTGATTTTCCAGCAATTCTGCTCGATTTCAGACATTGAATTGGCCGAAAATGGCAATTTTCAATTTTTAAATGTAAAACTCTAAAAAACCGATTCAAAACTTATTCAGTGAACCAATTTTTCATTTCCAGGTGATGAGCGCCGAGGAGCTTGCCGCTGCACGTGACGCCGTCGCCTTCGGATGCGTCAAGTACGCGGATCTGTCGCACACGCGGACACAAGACTACGTCTTCTCGTTCGACCGAATGCTCGACGATCGCGGCAACACGGCCGTCTACCTTCTGTACGCCTACGCTCGCATCCGATCGATCGTGCGCACGTCGGGAATCGGTGACGCCGAGCTCGCCGCGTACGTCGCCGCAACGCCCCGCCTGCCGCTGACGCATCCGGCCGAGCTGAAACTGGCGAAACAGTTGCTGAAACTGGCCGACTGTGTGCTGCTGGTGCTCGACTCGCTGATGTTACATCAGATGTGCGACTACGTCTATCAGTTGGCCACACTGTTCCACGACTTCTACAACGAGTGCTACGTCATCGAGAAGAAGGATGGAGGTATGTGCGCAGCACAAATCTGGACAGGGGATTAGAGACAATTAGCGTATTTCCAAGGATAGTACGTCCAAAGGCGGTTTCATTAAAGGGGGTCGATCTAGAACAGGAGATATGTCACATTTTCGAGCTGCGAACCACTGTGACACGTAATTAGCGCTATCTCTCTCTCTCCCATCATCTGATCCGCTATCGAAGCCAGAAAAAAGATATGAAAAGCAGATAGTGTCCTACAGTGTTGTACGGCACGATGGCCAGGCGTTTAGTCTGATTTTTGAATTCCGAACCTTTCCGATGGTTTCTTGACGTTTCCTTATCCCGAAAAATTTAGATCTTACTGTATTTCCCATTCTTCAATGATTCATACCGTATTTACTCTAATATAACGGCACCCTGGGGGAACCTTTGATGAATAGTACGGCAGGCTCTAATAGAACGGCAGTCTCTATTATAACGGCATGCATCACTCTGTAGCGGGATTTTTGCATTGGAGGGCACGCTGGACACATTTTTTTGGCTTAGAGCCCTTGAATCGTCAAAAACTAGGCTTCTTCGCCGATATTGAACTTCACAAACTATCTTCTCCCTCAATGTTGTGCCAATGTGCTCCTATTCAGTAGTACACTGTACTATATTCAATTATTCTTAAGATTTGGCTGAGGTTGATTTCGAAGAAAATGCTTACTTTTGCAAGAATTCAGAAAAATCAGTGCTTCAGTACTAAATTTTGTAAGCATTTCAGGGGCCAACCAACCAACAAAATAGGTTCTCTCTCAAAAACTTATATTTTCACATCAGTTTTTTACAACTGGTAGCTCAGTTTAGGACTTGAAACTGTATTTCCGCAGAGAAAGTAAAAAGAGAAACTGATTTTTCAACAGCAAAAATCATTTCGAGTTAATTCCATTGCTAAAAATTCTGCTACAGGGTGCGGTGCGGCACCTAAAACTCAAAATCGAAGGGTCCCGCCTGTGAATTTTTCAAAAATTTTTTCCAAAATTAGGGGGTTGATGAATAGTGCGACAGTCTCTAATAGAACGGCACCCTGGAGGGGCCTTTGATAATCTCAACGGCATGCCGTTATTTTAGAGTAAATACGGTATCTTGAATGATTCAAATGTATTATTCAGCGGCGACGAGAAAAGAAAAAAATAATTTTCAATAAAAAACTACTCGAAATGGTCAAAACGGAGTCATAAAAATCATTAAAAAATATTGAAAGTGATTGAAAAATTAAAGGCGCATGGACTTTTATGACGTGGGTCTCACCGCGGGGTTACGGTTTCGGCGTCAAAAAATTATGCCACGCCCCCAATTTTTCTCTATTTTTTTCTATTTTTCGACACCGCTGAATAAATTTTAAACCACAAAAAAATAACACAAAAATTTAACGCTGAATATAGATCCATAAATTCGAGAACGAGGCGCGAGTTGGAAAATTTAAAAATTTCCCAAAATTCGGAAATTCTAAAAATATTGTCTGTCTCTGGCGGTACAAAGGCGCGGTCTAGCTGCTGCGGGGCCGAGTTTAGGCTTCTCGGCCGCGGCCCTCTCCGGAAAACGTGGATTTTCAGCGTTTTCAGCGGAATTTTCGATTTTTTCACAAGACTTGTACTTTAAGAACTGTTATTCAACCGTTTGGGTGCAAAAAAATCGAAAATTCCGCTGAAATCGCTGAAAATCCACGTTTTCGGAGAGGGCCGCGGCCGAGAAGCCTAAACTCGGCCCCGCAGCAGCTAGACCGCGCCTTTGTACCGCCAGAGACAGACAATATCAATCCCGAGCCTATTTTAAATATCCCCCCCCCCCCCCCCCCTCGCCTTTTTTCCCATTTGACCAATTTTCCATTCAAAACCCCCGTCTATCGCCAAATTTTGTTGCAGAAGCCCCAGTGGTGCACTTTCATCGTCTGGCGCTGTGCGAAGTGACGGCCAACGTCATCTCGACGTGCTTCAAAATTCTCGGAATTCGCGAAGTGCCGAAGATGTGAAAGGCTCCACGTCTCCTGATACTCATCCATACTGTCCGTCTCAATTTTTTTTTTGTTTTTCCTTTTTTTCTCCCCCTGTTTTTCTCACCTTTCCTATTTTTGCTAAATTATATTGTTTTCAATTTTCTCTTCTTTTTGTTTTACTTTTCTTTCCCACAGCGAGATCGTTCCAATTACTGGAGGATTTTACGCTTTGATAAGTGGTAATTATAAAATTTCGAGCATAATTTTTTTGTTCAAAAATTAATTTTGATATGAGAGTATTCTGAACTTTTCAACAAATTTCTTGGATTAATAACCAATTTGTAATTTTTTTATTTTAAAAAAATTATCCAGGCAGATCGAAAAAGCTCGAAGTTCGAATTTCAAATCGCGAAATATGGGTACGTCGAAAAAAATTGAAAAAAAAATTAATTCAAAAAAATTTTTGAAAATTAAACGAAGTTCCTAGCAAAGTTTAAAAATATTTCAAATTTAAAAAAAAAAAATTTAATTCAAAGGTTTTGTAAACGCGCTCCATCGGACTTGCGCGAAAATTTGGAAAAAAAACGAACTTCCTTTTTTTTTTTATAATTTCGGTCTCTGATGCATGTTCTAGCCAACCCTCTTTATAAAAAGTAAGAAGGGAAAACATATCCTACTTTTTCACCCTTCTAACTTTGTTTTTACCTTAGACCCCCCGAGCTCTGTACATTTTTCATAGATTCAATTTTTTTTTGTTGCCAAAAGTTCTAAGGAGACAAGTATAGTGGCCTGTTAGTCGCCGCTATGAGTAACGGGACACCTCTTCCCATCTGACACGTCAGTCTCTATTTGTGTGTGCTCAGAGGGGTCTCCCAATTCAAAAATATCCAAGGTGGTGGTAATCTAACTGAACCAGAATTGGGACACCTCCCTGGAAAATACGGGAAAAAGGAATATTTCCACGTCTTCAAGTTAAAGCCAGGATGTGCATAGTTGGAAGTACCAGAATCCCGATACCATACTTGACGGCCGAGTCCAACAAGAAGGGAGGAACCCCCTCCCGCCTAGAACCACCACCACCACCGGCCACTTTGTCGGGACTTTATGAAGGAGCTACGTACCTGCTCAAAAAATTTCAATTAGCGGTGGCAATAATGTTGGTCTCTATGTGAGTGAGACTGTTCGTACTACACAGATGACGTTTGTTCAGAAAACATCGAATGACCTTCATAAACGTCCTCATCGTGTTATCATAAAACATCAAATCTGCATAAGCCCCCTTCTCGTAGCCGCCCTTTCGTGATGAGAACCGGAAGGACTTTCGAAAAACTTTCAAACATTTTGAGAATGTGTAACTTGGCACAGTGCCAAAAAGCCCCATTCTATATTACCACCACCACCGGCCACTTTGTCTGGACTTTATGAAGGAGCTACATACTTTTTCGAAAAAAATCCAATTAGCGGTGGCAACAACGTTGGTCTCGATGTGTGTACTTTGCTAAGGGAGGACCCTCAATTTCAAGTATCCAAGGTGCCCCAGCTAGTCAAACAGTAACACGTGGGAACCAGGCACCCCACCCGATGCCTCCTTCTCTTTTTTTTAAATTCTTGTACATGATGACTGGTGGTACTGGATGATCATAAATAAGAATTTTCGGGCCCTAACAACCCATAAATAAGTGCGAAATAAGAAAACGGTGGTGCTAATGGTCGGACTAGTGAATTGAGCGATTTTTTTATTCGTGGTGCTACACAGATGGTGTTTGTTCAGAAAAAAACACTGAATGACCATCATCAACGTCCTTATTGTGTCATCATAAAAATGTTAAATGTACATAAGCCCCTTCTTCTTCTTCTTCCTTCCCGTTTTCCTGACACATTCGTTGTTTCTTTCTTTTCTCCTGAATAATCGTCCCCTTTCCTTTTTGACGGCCATGTCCCGATTTTTCTAATCTGCAAAACTTCTACACCAAGTCAATTTTCAATTACCCCCCCCCCCCCCTTCCTGGCCTTGTCCCAATGTCATAACTCATTTCAAAGATATGTAGCAAGAGATTTAGAGATAGACTAGATTACGGCAGTTGACCACTTTCTGCCAAGTGTTATCGATGACGTCACAAGTCCATATGCTTCCGCGCCCGCACTAATTGGTATCCGTGTCAGCCAGCACGCGGATGCCATATGCGAGCATTATGGAAGCATAGTCGCGGGGGACCCGGAAACGTGTCCGTTATGTCCAATGCGCGAACCTTACGAGCTCTTCTACTTCTCGACCCCAGACTCTGTGGACGAGTGACAGTAATTAGCGGGCACCCTGTAGTCTGAATTTCCTTGGCATCATCTCTAATTCGGGATTGGGGCGACGAGCCTGGATCGTAGAAGTGGGCACACCCTTCTGGGAATGGACCACCGTCTGCTAGGGACCTATGGAATACAGAGAGGGTCCCCATACAGTGTTGCCATGTGGTCAGGCATACGGAGAACATTGTTAAACCCACCAGAGTTGCACGGAGCTCCGTCTTCCGGAACAAAAGCTTTTTTTTAAATTGGGAAATCTTCCTGATCCCCTCTAAAAGGTCTTTATGATTTCAAAGTGTACCCTCACAAAGGCCTGGGGGGCTAGAGATGTCCGGAATTCCGACTTCCGACTTCCGTCCTTGAAATTTTTACTTCCGGACATCTCTGCTGGGGCTCCATTCAATTACCCGCCTCCACACTTCAATATAAGCCTCCCTATTTCCGTTTTTCAAATTTTCATTGCCATTCAGCTCTAGTGCCCGCCCATTCATCCCCTTTTCGAAACCGTGAATCCTGCCATCCCGCAGAGGCTCTAATTTTTTTCTCAGTACAAATCGCGTCCTTTTGATGTTACGCAACCCGCACTATTCCTCTTTGTCTGGCTCGTTAGGGGCAGGTGGTTGGTTGGTTGGTTTGGTGAGGAAGGAAGGGCGACGCATTGTGACCACCTCCCCCTCCCAGCTGACCTCATCTTTCTTCCTCTTTCCCTCATATTGGAATCGGACCCCCCCCCCCCCCCTTGTCTTTTTCTTTCTCTGCCCCTCCCTCTCTCTCTCGCTCTCCCTCTCTCTCCATTTGTGGCCACATAAAATCCCAGCCTCTCCCTCTCTTTTGCGTTACGCATGATGCCCCTTAACGTTGTCCCTCCCCCTCCCATCCACTCCCATCCATTCCCATCGATCAGAACACTCACTGGTGACTCGACACTGGCTGTTTTCTTTTCTAGCTCAATGAGGATAGCAATACCGTAAAACCCGTGTCCTTAGTCATTCTATCAGGGAAACTAGAAGTGGTAGGAGAAAGGTGTCAACTGCCGAAATGTAGCCGACAAACCGAGGACCATTTTGACAGTTGACACCTTTTTCCGATCTCTTCTAGTTTTCGAGATAGAAAGGCTAAACGACATTCGGTTGTGATGGATCCTCCTCCTGGGGCTGCCACAATGGCATTCCCGTCTCCGCTCCGACGTTCTCTTGGTAATTACAAATTCGATAGTCGCTAGTCTGACCTTACCCTCTGTAAAGGTTAGGCCCTTTATCCGTTTTATCGCCTGGATGATGACCAGTCATTCACTGTTCTGAACAAACATCATCCACAGGGTGGCCGGAAAGTATAGAATGGGGCTTTTTGGCACTGTGCCAAGCTACACATTCTAAACATTTTCGAAAGTTATGCAGTGCTTATGCACATTTGATGTTTTATGATGACATGATGAGGACGTTGATGAGGGTCGTTTGATGTTCGGAACAAACGTCATCTGTACAGTGCGAACAGTCTCCTTACAAGAAAAAAAGAAAAGGGGGCAATAGGGAGGGGTGTCCGAATCCCAGTGGATGGTGCTAGTTCCTCCCTTCTTGTAATTACAATTTTCACACCTCTGTTTGGTTAGTTCGATTAGCACCTTGGATATTTGAATTGAGAGACCCCCACATAGAGAGTAGAGGGTCAGATGAAAGAGGGTACCTGTATAGAACTCGGGCGGTACCCTCTAGGTACAAAATGACGCTGAGGCCACTTTTTAGCCACATCTAACTTTGTTTGTACCACTTTTGTCTCGGCAGAAATCCCCCTTAATCCGTGGAAAATGTAGATCTCGGTTTGTACTTTATAAATCCGAATATCCAAATTCTGGTACTTCCAACTGTACATCCTGGCTTTAACTTGAAGACGTGAAAATATTCCCTTTTTCGCCGTATTTTCCAGTTCAACTCCCATTTCCCAGTTGGTTACTTTCGACGACACGGCAAACAAAAGAGATTGCTTCTCTTTTTTGCCGACCAGCACATTAATCTTCTCTTGTCTCTTCCGTTCCGCTCGGTTTCGCACTCATTCCCTCCCCTCCATTTATTTCTTGCCACCCGGGCGACTATTGCATAGTGTCTTTGTTGTTACTATGCTAATGGGGGGGGGGGGGGTCTGGCGTTTTAGAACGACATATCTTGGGAACTAGAAGAGATCGAGGGGTCAGCTATAGTTTGATAGTTGACACTTTTTTCCTAGCTCTGCTTGTTTTCAAGATATGCCTGTAAGAGGGGAAGTTTATTGATTTTTTTGCACTAGTCTCAAAATGACCATTTCTAGTCTATATATTATTTTTTTGTTTTGATTTGCAGCACAATGTCCGCTGATCCTAACACCTATCTCGGATTTCTGGTCTCCAGTGTGCTCGAACCGGCGGGAACGCACTTCCAGATGCGAATCGCCGTGTTTCGCAGCGACGGCGAGGTGCGGCGCATTTTTACGCTATCCGCCGCCGCGCTGACCAACGCCCATGGAGACCTGCAGAACGGCGACGTCGTCCAGTTCCGGCACCTCGCGTGAGTCTGCTGTTTGCCTAGAGCATTGGCTCAAAAACTTAGCTTATTTTATCTCGACAACCGGAAGAGCTATCAAAAAGTTGTCAACTAGAAACTGGTAGCTCTTTTTGTGCTCTACCACTTTGCAGTTGACAACTTTTTGATAGCGGTCTCGGTTCTCGAGATACCATAAGATTTGGCACATAGCACCTGCCACGGACCTGTTGGTCAGTACTAATTTTGCTTTTTTTTTTCAGAAAGCTGCCACTAATGACACTCAGCCCGATAAGTGTGGAGAGGTATACGGGATGCCAGGTTCAAGTCGAGCGATCGGAAAAAGAGCTTTTCGTGAGTTTGGGTCTCGAACGGAAGAGCCATGGGCTTGAGGCTTGGCGATTTACGGGCCGGGTTTTTGAACTGTAATAATTTTTAAAAATTCTTTCCGAAAGTCAGTCGATTGCTCAAAATGTAAATATTTTGATGGAAAATTTCATGAAATTTACTTTTTTCGCATTTTTTATCACTGAAAATGAGCTTCGCGGCGAGACCCACGTGTCGAATATGTTCATGCGCCTTTAAAATTTCATTAAAATCAACTGAAAATTTAAAGGCGCATGGACTTTTTCGACTCAGGGGTCTCGCCGCGATGGCCATTGACAGTTGTGAGAAATGCTGAAAATTTGCAGTTTTTGAATTTTTTCAGTATCGCATCGATCGATACAATGTGAAACGGCTGGGCAGATCCTTTCTGATCCACGAGGAGTTCGGACGGATGATCGGAAAGGATTGCTCGAAGATGAGCACGCGGCGAGGGTAAGATATTGGTTTTGGTGTCGATTTACGAGATTTTCAATGTTCTACCCGCAACGGTTTAGCTCGTAAATCGACACAAATTGTTTTCAACATTTAAACAAACTCCGCCCACCATTTTTGGTGTAGATTTACGAGAAAGCGACACAACGACGATCTAACTTCGATTTCTCCCTTAATCGGTTGAATAGCATCTCGAACTGAAAAATTGAAGCTCCGCCCACTTTTGGCGTTGACCCTCATTGGGGGGCCTAGAAAACGCAAGTTCTGTCAGTGTAGATTTACGCGATTTTAAATTCCTCAACAAGCTCCGCCCACTTTTGGTGTAGATTTACGAGACGTTACGTTTTTTTTGTTTCAGCCCGTACACGATCCTGTTCACGTTCACCGAAAACGGGAACAGTTTTGTGATCAATGTGCAACACGTGCACGACGTCGGCGAGGCGGACCGACGACGTGCCCGAATGTCACGTCGTCCACATCGCTCCGTGACGACCATCACCACGACGACGACGACGACGTCATCGACTTTAGAAGACGATGACGACGACGACGACGACGACGACCTGGAGGCCGAAATGAAGGCGTTCGAGGAGAGGGCTCGAGCCGACCATTCCGGTTCGAGACGTCACTATGAGGCGCCGGAAGTGCCGGAAGCGAAGGAAGAGGAGGAGGTTCAAGTGGAGAAGAAGACGTCAACGTCTTCAGAAGACAACGACGTCGAAACGAAGGAGAATCAGGCGCCAGAGACGACGCTCACCATGGTCACCGAAAAGATGCGAATCCGGTCGGAAGCCCTCGACCGCCTGAGCCCACCCCTCCGATTCCACCAATTCGGATGTCCGTACGACGACTCTGTCGGCCTCTTCGCCATCGTTTTGGAAGCCACACCGTGGACACTTCGGGTGGCCGTGTTCCGAAAGGATCGCGATCAGTACCGCCGCCAGATCACACGCGTCGTCAAGACGCCCGACGCCCGATTCAACGTGACGCCCGGCGACACGATTCGCTTCCGTCGCGATCTGTTCGCCACCGAACAGATGCGACGCGTGCAGCTCCACACGAAAGGCGTTCCAGAGAACGCCCGACGCCTTCTTCTTTTTCCGCTTCCCGACACGCCCATCACGAAGGACGCGTTGGCGGTGCCCGGCGAGCTGCTCGACGAGGAGTTCGGACCGATTCGGATACCCGCCGAGGTGACGCTGGTGCCGGGAATCACGCGGAATTTGAGTTTTTGCGTCCTGGCCGACGATGAGACGGGCCGGTTCGAGTTGGAGTTGGTTCCCATGCCGATGACGGTGGCGACGTCTTCAACCCCAACGACGCCTTCAACAGCGACGTCTTTAACAGCGACGACGCCTTCAACCACGCCAACGTCTTCAACCACGCCAACGTCTTCAACCACGACGTCTTCAGCCACTACGACGTCTCCAACTGCGACGTCTTCAACCACGCCAACTTCTTCAACCCCGACGACGTCTTCAACCACGGCCACGTCTTCAACCACCACGACGACTAAGACGACGTCCATCGAATCATGGCCCTTCTACGACTACGCTCGCCTTATGAGCCTCGAGAAAACCGCCCAGGAGACGGTAATTTTTTAATTTTTTTTTTTGACGGTTTTGGAAATATTGCGAAATTAGGCCACGCCCCCTTTTTTTGCAAGAGTGCGGCACGGTTTTTTTTTGAAATCTATTCAATCCTGTCAAAAAGTAATCCATTTCAATTTTCATCCAAAAAAATTACCTAAGCCACGCCCACTTTAGGCCACGCCCACTTTAGGCCACGCCCCTTTTGCGACAAAAAAATGCACACAAATGAATGATTTCGCAATCCTACCGGATCCCCATTTTAGCCCCGCCCACCTTTTGGATGCGCCGCCTTTACTGAAAACTCGCAATTTTTGGAAAAATTTTAACAAAACCAAAAAAACCGGTTCATTTTCGAAATTAGGCCACGCCCCCTCCGCAAAAGTGGGCGTGGCCACATTTCGCAATCGCTTCATCCATTTTTTTTCAGAAAAACAACGAGGTGTGGAAGTCGATCGGACTGTTTCGGCTCCAATCGATCCGTGACACATGTCACGGTTACGAGCTCATTGTGCAAATCTGGGACACATCGAAGCGATATCTGATGGAGCGGTGGCCGGATAGTGTCGGCGTCCGACTGTACAGTGACACACCGCGTGACACCCGTCCCGACCTCGGCATCGGATATTTGTCGCCGATGCGCACCACCGGTGGGGACTCGCGCATGTTCACCGTCCGACTGGCTCGCGATCGGCGCTCGTCGTCGGCCGGCGTGACGTCACGTGACCGTTACCAGAAGGGCGACTTTCTCGAGTTTGGGACTCTCGTGAGCTCGGCGCTCATCCAGTTTTGGGAGCACGAGCGAAAGGAGCGTCGGCTCGACGCGTCGCCTCTCTTTCAGACTTCTGTCGGGAATGATGGAAGTGGCTCGACCGGTTTGGAGCAAGATTGGGAGCCATCAGAAGAGCTCCCAGACGAGATGCTCAATGAGCAGCAGCGAAAGGCGGTCCAGATGGCGCTCGACGCGCGCCGACCGATTGTCACGATTCACGGACCGCCGGGGACCGGCAAGAGCCGAGTGCTCGCCGCCACCGTCCGACGGCTCGTCGAGTCGGGCGCGACGGCTCTGGTGATGGCGCCGACGAGACAGGCGCTCGCCGAGCTCCACACCGTCACTGTCGAGATGCTGGGCAGTCCGAAAGGCTTGCTGACGAGCCGCGAGTTCTACGAGCGGCTCGACGAGCACACCGACTCGCGAGCGGCTATGCAGAAGATTGGGCAGTGGCACGGGGATGTGCAGGCCGGAAGGATGAGCGAGAAGGAGTTTGAGACGGCACGCGTCGAGTTGCAGACCGTGACAATGGAAAGCGTGACACGGTGGCTGATGGCCGAGACACAAGTGATGTTCGGCACCGTGCAGTCGGCGTTTGTCACGCGCGTCCGCAAGTTGGCCGCCTTCCAACCGGATGTCACGATTCTCGGTGAGTCATATCTTGAAAACGAGAAGAGCTAGGGGAAAAGTGTCAACTAACAATTTGTTCCTCAACTTGTCAGCTACATTTCGGCAGTTGACACTTTTTTCCTATCTCTTCTAGTTTTCAAGATATGAAGGTTTGAAACTGGAGCTTTTTCCAGACGAAGCGTCCCAGGTGAAAGAGTGCGATTTGTGGCCCGTCGTCCACCAGATGAGCCGTCTCGTCATGGCCGGCGATCCGATGCAGCTGGACGCCGTCGTCACGTGCGAACAGTCAGTTTCCCATTTCTTTGTTAGGATTTCTTTGTTAGGAGCCGTTGTGTTATTTCGGAGCAACGTACCGACCATTGACTTTGTGTTTCGTTTTCCACCCCCTTTAATTGATAAGAGAAAAGTGAAAAGTAGGTCAATTTTGAGAAAAGTAGGTAAAATTTAGAAAAGTAGATCAAATTGGAGAAAAGTAGGTCAAATTTAGAAAACTAGGTCAAGCTTAGAAAAACTGGTGAAGTTTAGAAAAGTAGGTCACAATTAGAAAAAAACTAGGTCAAATTTAGAAAAGTAGGTCAAACTAGAAAATCTAGGTCAAATTTGGAAAAATAGGTCTAAATTAGAAAAAAGTAGGTCAAACTTAGAAAAAAAATTGGGTCAAATTTTTAAAAGTAGGTCAAATTTAGAAAAGTAGGTCAAGTTTAGAAAACTAGGTCAAACTTAGGAAAGTAGGTCAAACTAGAAAATTTAGGTCAAATTTGGAAAAATAGGTCAACTTCGAGAAAAGTAGGTCAAATTTAGAAAACTAGGTCAAATTCAGAAAAGTATGTAGCTCAAATTTAGAAAAGTAGGTCAAATTTTTATTTAAAAAAATAGGTCAGGTATAATTCAAGAAGAGCCCCCCACCCCAGTAGCACCCCCCACCGTGTTAAAAACCCAAGAAGAGCCCCCCACCCAGTACTAAATTGGTGGGGGGAGCTTCTTGAAAGTGGGGGGCTTTTTTTGAGTTTGTTATTAAAAAAGCACCCCCCGCTCAGTACTTAGCGGGGGGCTGTTCTTGAAGAACCTGGTATTCTTAAAGCAGAGCCCCCCACCAACCAAAAAATGGCATATTTTGACATTCAAAAATGAACCCCCACCGTTCAAAAATGAGCCCCCACCGTTCAAAAATGAGCCCCCACCGTTCAAAAATGGTCCCCCACCCTTCAAAAATGGTCCCCCACCGTTCAAAAATGAGCCCCCACCGTTAAAAAATGGTCCCCCACCCTTCAAAAATGGTCCCCCACCGTTCAAAAATGAACCCCCACCGTTCAAAAATGGTCCCCCACCGTTCAAAAATGAGCCCCCACCGTTAAAAAATGGTCCCCCACCATTCAAAAATGGTCCCCCACCGTTCAAAAATGGTCCCCCACCGTTCAAAAATGGTCCCCCACCGTTAAAAAATGAGCCCCCACGAGCAAACCGAAATCCTTTTCAGTCGGGAAGCGGAGAACAACATCAGACATAGACTTCAAATTAACAATGTCCACTCCAGTGACCGTTTTCTAGAAGAAAATTGATGAAAAAACGCAAAAATGGGCAAAAAAGGGAAAAAAATAGGAGAAAACTAAACAAAAAGATCGAGAAAAACTTCCAATCCACCATAAAATCCACGTGAATCCACGTCTGGCATCAGATGTGACGCCGGAGTGGGGGGCTCTGCTTCAATAGTCCGACATCACATTTGACGACGGAGTGGGGGGCTTTCTTTGAATCTTCCGAGGTGGGGGTCCCTCGTTGAATGTGTTTACTATTTTTGATTCCGGCAGGTGGGGGGCTTTCCCGATGTTCTATTTGGGGGGTTCTACTTGTATTTAGGGGGGGACTATATTTGAATATAACCATAGGTCAAATTCTTCACAGAGCTCGCCCACTGTGCACATCACTAATGGAGCGACTGATGTGCGAGGAGAAGCGTCCGGCGGCGCATCATCGCATCATGCTCACCGACCAGTACCGGTGTCACGCCGACATCATGGACTGGTCGAGTCGTCAACTGTACGACGGAGCGATCCGATCGCTCGGCGCACAGCGAACGATTCGCGACGACAACCGATGGTTTGTCGGCGCGCACGCCGACGAGTCGGTCGCGTTGTTCGATCCGCTGATCATGTTGGACACGTCGCTCGTCGGCTCACCGCGCGCGCACCTCGAGACGTGCGAGTGTCGAATCGAGAAGGAGAAGGCCGGCGAGCAGACCTACGTCAACTACGGTAACTTTATCCCCCATATCTTGAAAACTAGCAGGGATAGAGAAAAAGTGTCAACTAACAAAATGGTCCTTGTTTTGTCGGCTACATTTTGGCAGTTGACACTTTTCCTCCATCTCTGCTAGTTTTCGAGATAATCGTCCAATCGACGGTCCCCCCGTAAATCAGTAAATCGACACCAACTTTGCAGGCGAGGCGAAGCTCGTCGTCGACTATGTCAAGGTGCTGCTTCGACGCGGCGTCGCCGCCCACCAAATCGCCGTCATGACGCCCTACTCGGGCCAGCGAGCCCTTCTCGGCGAGATGTTGCGCGACGCCGTCCGCGTCGGAACCGTCGACGCGTTTCAGAGCGCCGAGTTCGACGTCGTCGTCTTCTCGCTGGCGCGCAACAACCAGCACCGACAGCTCGGTTTCGTCACGGAGCGGCGGCTCAACGTGGCACTGACACGGGCTCGCCGCCACTTTTGTTTGGTGGCCAACGGGGGCATGTTGTGGAGCGCCGCGACGCGTCGCGTCGCGAACCTTTTCGAGTGAGTTTAGAGAAGACGCGCAAGTTCGGTCAATCTCGTAAATCTACACACAGTTCTCACGGAAGGGAGGGTCTCGCATGGAATTGAGGAACTTTGTGTAGATTTACGAGAATCTCGTAAATCCACACAAGCCATTTTTGTGTAGATTTACGAGCGTTTTCGCGGAGGCTCGTAAATCGACACACAGTTTTTCAATAACTCAACAAGCTCCGCCCACTTTTGGTGCCAACCCCTCCGTGGGGGCCTTGAAAACGCCAAGTTCGGCCCCACGGAGCGAATTAGACCCGTTGATGCGTGAATTTACAAGATTTTCAAATTTTCAACAGTTCAGCTCGTAAATCTACACAAAGTTTTTCAAAATTGGTGTTTGGTGTCGATTTACGAGGAGTTGTTTAACGCTTCATCTCGTAAATCTACACGCCAACGACGGCCTAGTAAGGAAAGGGTCTCGAACGGAAAAGAAGGCGCCAAACCCTTCTCGGGGGGTCTAGAAAATAGAAAACGCAAGCTCGGCCACACACAGTGTGGATTTACGAGATTTTCAACTTTTCAACGGTTCAGCACGTAAATCTGTGTAGATTTACGAGATCCCCGCTAAGCTCCGCCCACTTTTAGTGTACCATTTTGCAGAACGATCACCCGAAGCGGTCACCGCTTCGCTCCGGACGTCATCGACGACGACGCGTCGATCCGACGGTGTCAATTCAACGACACCGACTTCATCGACACGTTCGTCGACAATGAGCTCGCCTCTTTGGCGTCGTTGTGATTTTTTTTCCTAGTTTTTTCTTTGTTTTTGTTACTGTTTTTCTAGTTTTCATGTAATTTTTTTTCAAAAATTGCCATTCTTTCTTGCCACTTCTAGGCGATCTCTTTTTTTTTTTTTGTATATAATAAAATTTTTTTTTTTTCAAAATTTTTACTGCAAAAATCACAGAGATCACAAGGGAAAAGTGCGAAAAAACCGAAAACGAGGCGGGAAATTCAAATTCACATGAAAAATTGTGTTGCAATTTCAATCAAAAATTCAAAAATGGGGGATGGGCAGCAGCCTAGACGACGACGGGATTCAGAATCTGACGGGACACCGCGCTGATGTAGGCGTCGACGCTGAATTCGTTCTTGTTGTCGACGTCGTCACTCGACGACGCCGACGACTTCTGATTCAGAATTTTGGCGATTTTCGGTCCGTTCTCCTTGTCTTCCGGCTCAATGGGCTCCGACCGCTGGGCCTTCGCCGCGACAAGATCAATGTTGTGTTTGGCGGCGTATTTCTGAAGAGAAGGCGTGACAGTGTGACACTCCCCAGCGGGGGGACACCTCACCTCGACGAACGCGCGCTTCGTGCTGAAATGACGGTCGAGCACGACGAGCTGCACCGGCGACGCCTCCTCCGACGATTTTGGCGCCACCGAGTGAAGGGCAAACCCTTTTTCTGCAATTCCCGACCATTTTCCATCTATTTTCATCAATTTTCAACCTACCGACGACGCCGAACCGCTCGTTGAGCGTCACCTTCTTCGCCACCGGCGCCTTGTACTTTTTCGCCAAATTCGCCAGACATTTGGCGCTCTCCTCGCGCTCGCCGATCGTTATCACCTCGTACAGCGTGCCAATCGACATTTTGAGCCTTAAAATCAAAAAAAAATCGTGGAAAATCGATGAAAAACGATGGAAATTGGGCGAAAAATGATGATATTTGCGGGGGTTTCGCGCGCAAAAAATTCAAAATTCCGTGCGAGTGCGGTGGAGCGCGTTTGCATCGCCTCGTTCAATGCACAAATAAATGAATCATTTTCGGATTATCGACCGCCAATTTTACGATTTCGCCGGCGATTTTCGTCGTTTTTCGCCCCGAAACGCGTCGTTTTCTCGTCATTATCGATTTTCGGCACTTTTTGCAGGCGATGAGCGCGACACTCCAACCGTACCTCGAGGCGGTCCGTCACACCCTTCAGGCGGCTCTTTGTCTCGAGCAATTCAGCTCGCAAGTCGTCGAGAGGCACAATAAACCCGAAGTATGTGCTGAAAACGATAGAAAACGGGTGAAAATTCGAAAAAATCGGGAGAAATTGGAGAAAATGGGGGAAAATCGATAATTTTCACATTTTGCTCGAAAATTGTGCGATTTCTCTCTTTTTCTACGAAAATTTCGTTTAAAAATAGGAGAATCTATTGGCAATCTGCCCGTAATTATAAAAATTTAAATTAAAAAAAAATTTTTTTCGAAAATTTTATTAATTTTTTTATTTTCCCCAAAATTCCATGTGGAAAATTTTTTTTTGCAAAATTTACTTTTAAGATTTAAAGAAAAAATTGAAATTTTTATAATTATAAAAAAAAATTAATTTAACATTTTTTTTATAAATTCCCAATTTTTTAATTTTTGCGGAGAAATTTTTTCGATTTTTTTATTTTTCGCAAAATTATTTTTAAAAATATAGAAAGAAAGTTTAAATTTTTCTTTATTCAAAAAATAAAAACCGAAATTTTAAAAATTTTTTTTTCAAATTCTCCCGAATTTTTAATTAATTTTTTTAATTTCTGCAAACTTAATTTTCTTCAAATATCAACTGGAAATTTCAATTTCCCTGCCTATAAAAATATAAATTAAAAAAAAAATTTTTTTACCTAATTTTTTGCTCTCAAATTAATTTTGGATCAATTTTGTGAAAATCAGGGTAAATTAATTTTTTTTTTGTTGCAAAAATTATGAAATTTTACTGTAGTCACTAGTTAGGGAAATAAAAAATGGTAGAAAAATTCTAGATATTCCCAAAATTATCTGAAAATTTTTTGAATTTTAATTCGAAAAAAACATTTTTTTTTTAAACATATTTTTGGCAATTTCAATGTAATCAGTAATTTTTGAAAAAAAAATTTTTTTAAAGTTCTTCTCTGCAGGTGGAAGTGCAAACGTCGAAAGAGCTGCTGATGACGCCGGTGGTGGTGGCGCGCAACAAGCAGGAGCGTGTGCTCATCGAGCCCTCGGTCAACTCGGTCAGAATATCGATCGCCATCAAACAGTCGGACGAGATCGAGAAGATTCTGTGCCACAAGTTCACGCGCTTCATGTGTCAGCGCGCCGACAACTTTTTCGTGCTCCGTCGCAAACCGTTGCCAGGTGTGTGACTTTTGTTTTTGCCGAGACGAAAATTGGCCGCTCGATTAAAGGGGACCGTTATTTTTTCATTTCTATCGAACACTCGGAGCGAAAAAGAGCCCAACCTAGAAAAGTCGGAATGTCTGGACGGAACCTCGGAACCAAATAATTCCTGTTCCGACCAAAACTGGTTCTGAGACTCCGGGACGTTTTGCAGCCGCTGAAATTATTTTTGACACTATAAACATAAAGTTCAGCGGTACTATAGCCGTGATTCGTCAGTTTCAAACGCGCCCCATTGAACACAAGCCAAATTTCTGGGTGGCGGCGGCGAATTTCTTTTCTGTTTCCGTCCGTTTTTCTCGATTTTCACCCGATTTCCTTCATTTTTTCGACGGGAAAAGTTGAAATTTTGATTTTAGGGCAGCTTATCAACATTTTCATTCAGTTTTTCCCCCAAAAAATGGAGGAAATTGGGCGAAAATCGGCAAAAAACGACGAAACCGCGAAAAGAATTTCGGCCCGAGGCGAAGTACTGTCTCAGCGGGGCGCGTTTGAAACACATCGAATCACGGCTATAGTAGAGTAAGTATTTGCATTTTTCACTGAAATTCCGGGCCCCGGGACGGGAAAACCATGAAGTTTTCCTTGGGAAAGTCAAGAATGACCGTCAGAATCGACTCCGGGACGTTTCGCAGCCGCTGAATGGGTCCCGAAAGGAGATTTTTTGAAGTTTTCTCTTGTAAAAAAAAATAACCAGTTCATTAAATCTGGCTCCTCACCGCCATTCCACCCTTGTCGAGGGATTCTGGAGCCCCGTTCACAACGCGGGGTTCGTGTTCTCTTTACAAAGCCATTTTCGTTGATCTCAACCAATTTGAAGCGATATTTTCGCGTTTGCCCCTGAAAGGTGTACTAAAGGATGTGATTCTCGGTCGGAGAATTTGGCTTTCTTACAATTTTTATCGCTTCAAATTGGTTGAGTTCAAGCAAAATGGCTCTATAAATGGACATTTACTGCGTTGTGAAGGGGGTTCCTGAATCCCCCGACAAGGGTGGCTTGACGGTGAGGAACGAGGTTTGAGAAACTGTATATGTTTTGCAAGACAAATCTTCAAAAAATCTCTTTTCGGGACCATTTCAGCGGCTGCGAGACGTCCCGGAGTCGATTCTGGAGGCCATTCTTGACTTTCCCAAGGAAAACTTCGTGGTTTTCACGACCCGGTGCGGGAGTTCAGTGGAAATTGGAAAGTACCTTATTTTACCGCTTACCTTCATGTTTTCATGACAAAAATGATAGAAAATGAAAAGTAGTTGAATAAAAAGTAATATGATTTTTGACCTCAAATTACAGTAGAAAATACCAAAAAAACGAGAAATTTAAAAAAATTTTTACAAAATTTTAAACCGAATGGTGTCGTAAAGTTCATTAAAGTAGGGGGCCGCTCTGAAAAAAATACAGGTGGCAAAAATTGCTTTCAAAATTTTTTAAATCAATTTTTTTGAAGGCTACGACATCTCGTTCCTGATCACCGCCTCGCACACGGAGGCCATGTTCAAGCACAAACTCGTCGATTTTCTTCTCCACTTCATGCAGGAAATCGATAAGGTTGGTCGCATTTTTTATGGAAAAATAATTGAACAATTTTGTTTTTAAAAAATCGAAAAAAAAATTTTTTTTTGAGTTTTAATATTTTTAAATTAAAATTCTGAGAATAATGTTATTATAAAAATATTTTTTCCAATTTTCGGCAAAAAAAAACAGAAAAATTAATATTTTTATTTTTCAGAAATTTCAAATCCATATTTTCGCTTTAATTGAAAAGTGTCAAAAATAAGTAAAGTTCAGTTCACTTCAAAAATAAAATTTTGTTAATAAAAAAATTTTTTTTTCTCATAATTTGCAGTTATTTTCAAATTTCACCATTGAACCGAAAAATGATTAAATTATCAAACAAAAAAATAACTAATTTAAAAAAAATAGCCAAATTTTGAAAATCGCCGAAATTTCAGAAATGTTGGACCGAAAAATGATTAATTTTTCAAAAAAAAAAAACAATTTTTAAAAAATATAGTCACAAATTGCCGAAATTTCATTCACTTTGATATGTATTTAAAAAAATTTAATTTTTAAAAAAAATAGTCAAACCTTGAAAATCGTCGAAATTTCATTCACTTTGATATGTATTTTTTTTATAAATTTAATTTTTTTTTCTACAGGAAATCAGCGAAATGAAGCTGTCACTGAACGCACGTGCCCGCGTCTCTGCCGAGGAATTTTTGAAGCGCTTTAACTGAATTGTTTACTCCATATCGATATCGATTCATTTTTCCTGGAAACGGTTCCCCCATTCCCCAATTTTTCTTTGTCCCTTCCCTCTGAGAAAAAATTAAACATTGTAAATATATATAATCCCCACCGTCCATTAAATATTATTCCGCCAATTCTCCCCCGTCAATTTTTATTTTTTGCAATGTTTTATTTTTTTATTTCGCACCCCCTTCTTCTTCTGAAAATGACCACTTTAGGATCCCCCCGTTTGCCTTGAAAAAATTAAATTATTTAATTCGTCAATTTTTTTTCAAATTTTTAAAAATATTTTTTACTCGTTTTTGGCGAGCCTTTGAAGCTATTTTGGATTTTTTTTTGGTTTGAAAACTTTTTTTTTTTTAAAAATATTTTTTTAGACCGAAGAGCGATGTGGAAACGTCGTCGTTCGCTTCTTCTCGTCGCCACCGCTTTCGTATTTCTATTTTTCGGCGGCTCTTTGGCTCACGCCGACGAGGAGCCGGCGAGTGCTCCGCCGGCGGAGCAAACACTCGGAGCATGGTCGGTGGAGGGAGAGGTGAGTCGGAGAGCTCTCTGTTTGAGCATCGGATCATCCCCCGACCTGCTTATGCAGTAGTAGTACTGTCGAGAAAAGTCCCCCAAAAAATTGGGGTCTTTTCTACAGTACCACTGAGACAGTAACCCCGCGGCGAGACCGACCCCAATTTGTTTAAAGGCGCATAGACTTTTCTGGCGAGTGTGGGTCTCGCCGCGATGTTAGTTTCTCAATTGTAAAAAAAACGAAAAAAAATACCAAAAACCAAAGCATTTGTCGGTCTTATATGCTACCTACTGTAAAACATGTATTAGAGAGCGGCATACCGGTCTAATTTAGAACCCCTTTATTTTGGAAACAATTTTGAAAAATCCACTGAGGGGACCCTTACGAATTTTGAGTTTTGGGTCCCCCCCCCCCCCCCCCCCGCCCCCGCTCTATTACAGGTTTTACGGTATCTTGATCAATCATTTGGACTAGCTGTAGAAGGAGCCCCCTTTGTGTCGCGTCTATCTTGATCTCTCATCTAGATTGACTGTAGAATGAGCCCCCATCTGCCCCCTGGCACCTCGATAGATCGGTAGCGGCGCGGCGGGGCGTGGTGTGTGACGTGACGTGACGTGACGTGACTTTCCATTGCGACACGATCGCCCCCCCCCCCCTTTCTAGCTTCTAACTTTGTCCGTACTCGATACAAAAGTTTGGGCAAAACTCGACGCCATTTTGTAGAGAGGGTGCCCCTGAGAGGTTGACATTTTTCATAGATTACAGTAAAACCTCTAATAGACCGGCACCCCAAAACCCCCGAAATCGTAAGGGTCCCCCTGTGGATTTGCGAAATTTCATTCTAAAATTCCACTAAAACCAAGTTTTTGAACTAGAAAATGAGAGGGAAACCTCTTGCAGATCGCTCTGCCGGCGTCGCGTGCCGACTGTGCGAAATGGTCGTCGTCGGCGCGCGTCCATCTGAATCACGGTCAACACCTCGGCTTCATCCGTCAGGACTGCTCGTTCCGCGTCGATCACGTGCCGAGCGGCTCGTACATTGTCCAAATCGAGAACACCGATTTCGTGTTCGAACCGATTCGCGTCGACATCACGTCGAAGGGAAAGATGCGCGCGCGCAAGTTGACCATTCTGCAGGTGAGCAGGAGCTTTTGAATCGCTGCGAGACCCACGCGCGCGCGAAAAAAGTCCATGCGCCTTTAAATGTGGGTCTCGCCGCGCTTCACGTTTTCAGTGAATCGATTCACATTTTGTCGTTTGTTTCTTTTGCAGCCAAACAACGTGAACACTCTGCAATACCCGCTCCGCATCTCGGCGCGCGGACCGTCACGTTACTTCCGCAAACGTGAGGAGTGGCGAGTGACGGACATGTTGATGAGCCCGATGGTGTTGATGCTCGTCGTGCCGCTCGTCGTCATGCTCATTCTGCCCAAGTGAGTCCCCGTGGCCTAACTTTTACACACACACACATAAAATTCTAGTCCCCCATCTTCCATTTTCAAGTTTTTAAACCTGAATTTCCCCGGTTTCTCGGCCCCTTTCCTTCTGTCCTCATTTTCACACGCCTAGAATGTCGGCTTAAAGACGATGGCCTAACTTTTCAAACCAGCCTTCTAATTTTCTAGTCCCCCCCCCCCGCCTCTCTTCATTTCCAGGCCTAAAAAGTGTCAGATTAAAGGCGATGGCCTAACTTTTGCAAATCGCCCCCTGCTATTCCACAGAGAGTACCCGCGGTCGTGGTGGCCTAACTTTTCCCTAGCCTTTTATGCTCATGTTCAGACTTAGAGGGTCTCAGTTTAAAGAGGATGGCCTAACTTTTCCAACTGCTCCATACAGTTTCGGGGCTCCGGGACGTTTCGCAGCCGCTAAAATGGTCCCAAAAGGAGATTTTGATAGGTTTTGTCTTGTAAAACATAACCAATTTACCAAATTTCGGTCCTCGCGCCAAGCCACCCTCGCTCGTCGGGGGAGTCTGGAACCCTTTCACAACGCGGTACATGGCCTTTCATAGAGTCGTTTTGCTTGAATTCAACCAATTTGCGACATTTTCGCCTTTTCCCCAAAAACTGTAAGTAAGAGTGTGATTCTCAATCTGAAAATTGCGTTTTCTTATTATCGGATTTTTTTGAATGCAATACGCAGACAAATTTTGTTTCCAAACAGTTTCACTTCCCGCTGTTGGTCTCACCACGAAGAAAGCGAGAGAGTGAGAGACGGCAGACGACGAGACAAAAACATTTTTTCGCGCGTTTTTTGTAAATTTTCGAAAAAACGACCCGTTTTCAAAATAAAAATTGAAGAAATATTAATTGCAATTCACAATTTACCGAAAAAGTACTGAAACAGGTCGTTTTTTTCGAAAATTTACAAAAAAAACGCGCGAAAAAATGTTTTTGTCTCGTCGTCTGCCGTCTCTCACTCTCTCGCTTTCTTCGTGGCGAGACCAACAGCGGGAAGTGAAACTGTTTGGAAACAAAATTTGTCTGCGTATTGCATTCAAAAAAATCCGATAATACAATTGGTTGAATTCAAGCAAAATGTCTATAAAAGGACATTTCACCGCATTGTGAAAGGGTTCCAGACTCCCCCCGACGAGCGAGGGTGGCTTGGCGCGAGGACCGAAATTTGATAAATTGTTTATGTTTTACAAGACAAAACCTATCAAAATCTCGTTTTGGGACCATTTTAGCGGCTGCGAAACGTCTCGCTGCGAAACGTTCCGGAGCCAGTTTCGGCACGGTCGTGGCCTAACTTTTCGATTCAGTCTCCTAGTTTTCTAGTCTTTAGCAACCACTCCAAAAAGGAGTTTTCTCGTCCGTGGCCTAACTTTCCGCCCTTGCAGAATGACGGCCAACGATCCGGAGTTGAAGCGTGAGATGGAGAACATGCAGATGCCGAAGGTCGACATGCCGGACGTCGGCGAAATGATGGCCAACTTCTTCGGCGGAGGCGCACAACAGGCGGGCGGCTCGAAAAAGAAGGCGGTCACTGGTGGCTCGGGAGCCGTCGGAGGAGGAGCTCAGCGTCGGAAATGAGCTCCAGCCAAAAAATTTTTTTTTGTTTCTACCCCCCTTTAAAAGCCTCTAAATACTTGCAAATTCCAACTATTTCTCGACGAATTTCGCCTAGAATTTTTCCTTTTTTTTCGCGCTTTTTTCTGAATTGTAACGTCGTTTTTTGTTTGTTGGTGCTCATTTGTGCTCCAAAACAGTATATATATAATATTTTTGTTTAGTAATAATTTTTTGAAAATGTTCACTTTTTGTTGTTGTTGTTGTGGGGTTAAAGCTCAAACTCGATTCGCGCCGACTTGAGGACGGTGGCGAACGAGAGGAGGCGATGAGGAGTTGTCCCGTTTGTTGTTGTTGTCACGTTACCCGTTACGGCTGCGCCGCCGCCGCCGCGCAGACGCTCGTCACGTCGAATCGTGACCTCGGTCCAAAATGTCACGTTTTGGGCGGACGGACCGAAAATGTCACGCGAGAATTGGGACTCGAGCGCCGAACGATCGTCGTAGTAGTAGTTCTGAAAGCGAGGGACTAGAAAACTCCTGCGAAAAAAACTAGGCCATTTTAGAGTGATGGCCTAGTTTTCCAAATTTTGCAAAACTTCGGCCACGGCCTTTTTTTGACAGTTTTAAGATGTTTTCAGATAGTTTGAGGTAATTAAAGCACGAAAAAAATCATCAGAATTGCGAAATATGAAAGTTTTGAAGTGATGGCCTAGTTTTCCAAAATTTTGCAAAACTTCGGCCGCCGTCACTTTTCAACGGTTTTCGCATCATTTTAACTAGGTCATGGCCTAGTTTTCGCAATACTCACCTCTTTTCCGGTGTAGTCGATACGTGGCATTTGGACGCGAACTCGTAGCAGACATTTGTCGCCATTTCGCTCGTACGCCTCGATGTGGCCGATGGAAGAGCATTCCGAACCGTTCTGCAATGCGGGAGGGGAAAACTAGGCCATGAGCGAGAAAATCGCGTTTTTCGGCGTGTTTTGGGGGGTGGGGGACTAGTTTTTCAACTTTTGCAAAAGTTAGGCCACGGCCGTTTTTCAAATGTTTTTGGGTATTTTGAAGTGGTAATAACATAAATAGGCACTTGGAATCATAAAAATTAAATTTTAAAGTGATGGCCTAGTTTTTCAATTTTTGCAAAAGTTAGGCCACGGCGGTTTTTCAACGTTTTTTGGATATTTTCAACGTTTGGCTATGAAAAACCGCTCGGTAACCGGGTTTCGACGCTGATGGCCTAGTTTTCCACATTTGAAAAAGTTCGGCCACCTTGTTAAAACTGGCGAGCAGATAGAGAAACGACGGTTTTTGCGTGTCGAACGGCGGCTCCTGGAAGAAACGTGGCACCACTGCCGACACGGAGTGCTCATCGTGAGCAAGCACCTCGGGAGGCGGCAACGAGATGTCGTCTGAAATGATTTTACAAAATACATGCGGAAAATTGTTGAAATCATTTTACAAAATGCATGTCAAAATTTTTTCGCGGTTTATCGACGTTTAATAGATGAATTGAAATAGGAAAACAAAACGAAATTCAAATTTTTCAATTTTTGAAAAAAAAATTTTTTTTTTTTGAAAAATTTTGAAAAATTATTTTTCCCGCGTTTTTTCGAAAATTCGCAATAGAGCGCACTTACCGAGCAAATGGCAAAACGTGTAATTGGTGCCACTTCCGGCTTGGAGCTCGCACGTTTCCGGCACAATTGTGGCGCACTGACAATTTTTGTGGTCCGGTGTGAAGCAGAATCTGACCAAAAAAATGAAACTTGATGGCCTAGTTTTACGGGCGGCCGTGGCCGAGAAAAAGTTAGGCCATCATGTTTACCTGGCGCCGACGTCGAGACAAGTGTGACACATGTCACACGATATCGATTTTCCCGTCTGCTTCGGGCAGAACACTGTTTTGCACGATGTGGCGGCGTGACATCTGTGTGAGTGAAGAAAAATCAATAATCGAGAGGGATTTCTGTGCAAACTGTCGTAATTGTGTGTGTATGCACAGTAGGCACCACATTTGACGCGCAACGTGCATTTTTTATCAAAAAATGATCAGAAAACCGTTTGCGCGTCGAATGTGCTGTCCAACTCTGCAAACACGCCCACGACAGTTTGCAGAAATTCCGGCGTTTTAAAAAAAAAATTTTCAAAAATTCAATTTTTCGCGCTTTTTTTATTTTTTTAAATTCTCAAGCAATTTTGATTTCTCAAAATCAAAAAGAAATGTGCAAAAAATGAAAAAAAATAAAAACTTTTAAAAATTAATCGAAAATTGGTTTAAAATTTTTTTAAAATTTAAAAATTTAAAAAATTCGAAAATTTCCTAATTTTCATTCGATTTTGTTGTTTCAAAAACATTTTTGATTTGCAAAAAAAAAGCAAAAACCAGTCTAAAAATTGAGTTTTTAAAAAATTTAAAAGAAAAAATTGTTCAAAAAAAAAATTTTTTTTTTGAAATTTTTTTCAAAATTTCCGGGGGTTTAAAATATTCAAAAATTCATTTTCAAACCATTTTTTTCAAAAATTCCCAAAAAAAACGCACCTTTCAAAACATCCAAAAACTGCCAAAACAACCAAAATCTGCCGCATTTGACCTTAAAAAAAAAACCGAAAAACAAAAAATAAAAAAATAATTTCGCTTTCGCACAACGAGAAGATCATAAGGTTTCTCTAAACATTCTCGATCGATTTTTGATCCATATTTATAAATAAATATATATAAATTTCTCGCATCATCATCATCGTTATTTCGTCGAGAGAGAGAGGGAGCGAGTCGTTTTTCTCTCAAGTGTAACAATTTGGCGACGATTGCGGAGGAAGGGGGCGGCGAAAAATCAATAAATCAGCAATTATCAACTTTTTTTCAGTCGGGGCAAAATGTGAGGGAGCGAGAGAGAGAGAGAGAGATCATAAAACAAGCCAATACGCACAATCACATAGACATTGGTAGATTATATATATATATATAAATAAGTATAAGGAATCACATCCGTTCACTTCAAATTGAAAACTGATGGTGGTGGCCTAGAAAACGCGACAGTTCAATTCAAAACGAACGAGAGCGAGCGAGGGAGAGAGGGAGGGAGAAGTGACTCAAATGTATTGTTTGTGTCGGCGCGGCGGAGTCGGCGGGAAGATCGAGTTCTCGGATCGTGTGCTCTTCATGTTCGGCGTCGACGTGTGCACCGGAAGCGGGCGGCGCGGTCTGCAAATTGTCGTCGTCGTGGTGGTGGTGGTGTTTGCGTACAAAACACAGGAATCGACGACACTTCTGTGCACTATAGCCGTGATTCAATGTTTTTCAAACGCGCCCCGCTGAGACAGTACTTCGGCTCGGGCCGAAAATCTTTTCGAGATTTCGTCGTTTTTCGCCAATTTTCGCTCAAATTCCTCCATTCTTTTGGGGGGAAAAACTGAATGAAAATGTTGATAAGCTGCCCGTAAACCAAAATTTCAACTGCGTTTGTCGAAAAAATGAAGAAAATCGGGTGAAAATCGAGAAAAACGGGCGAAAACAGGAAAAAAATTCGCAGCCGCCACCCAGAAATTTGGCTTGCGTTCAATGGAGCGCGTTTGAAACACACGAATCACGGCTATATTATCTTGGACACTCACGAGGGGGTAAAAAAGGGCGAGTCAGTAAACATGCTCTATTGCGCACCTCCACAGCTGAAAAACAACTGCCACCGTACCTTTTCATTGACGGGCTAAACAGGGCGCGATGGGGCGTACAAACGGAGCATCGTTGAAATTCATTCTTTCACTGGACCCCAAATTATCAATAGAGCGTATTTACTGACCCCTGGTGGACACTCACGTGACAATGTCGGCGACGCCCATCAGAATGCGCGTGTTGCGCGGCGCGCGCTGTGTTCCGAAACACTCTTGGATCGTCTGAATCTTCGATCCGACGCCGCCGGCCCCCCCGGCCGACGTTGGCGACGGGAGACGCAGCGAGGTGGCCGAGAAGCGGTGATTCTGCTGCTGCTGTTGTTGTTGTTGTTGTTGTTGTTGTTGATGGTGTGACATCGGGTGGTGTGACACCTGATGGTGTGACATCTGATGGTGGTGATGCTGATGGTGGTGGTTGTGGTGGAACGACGACGACGAGCCGGGCGTCGACACCATCACTCCCGAATCGTTGACGAGGTGGTGCGCCGCGCGACGTGACGTCATCAGCGGCGATTCGGCTGCAAGACGAGGAGGGACTAGAAAACGCTGCGGAACCTCGGCCACACACACACACTCACCGAAAACACTATCGACCGACGTGTTGTCGTTGGGCGGCGTGTCGTAGCAGATGTATCTCGCCGATCCGCCGTACGGCCGCCGGTGGTGCAGGGTGGGACTGTCTGTAACGCGTGACGTGTGACAAACTGCGGCGGGACACCTCCCTCTAGTCACGTACCGTAGAACGGCGACTGCGACTGCATGACGATGTCCTCCTCGCTGAACGCCACCTTCGAGCGCGGCGTCACCATGAACGAGAGCTCGTTGGACGACGATCGAAACGACCAACTCTTGATCGTGTTGATGATGCCTTTCGTCGTGCTGCAAACGCGCTCCATGGTGAGAAGTTGAAAAAAATCGACTCACATTCGGCCAGTGTTCGTCTGCGGCCGAAAGTGGACGTTGGAGACGGCCGACGACGTCGACGGACGACGTGACCGCTGTTGGACCATCGGCGACGATTCGATGGACGGCGGCACCGGTGTGGGCGCCGTGTGCTTCAGCTCGTGACCGTTGTGCGTGTTCACACAACACTCGAGGCACACGATGCACTCCTGCAAGGTCAGATACCATATTTTCTCTATTATAACGGCATGCCGTTAAGTTGATCAAAGGTTTTTTTTCGAAAAAAAATTTCGTAAAATCCACAGGGGGGACCCTTACGATTTTGGGTTCTATTAAAAGTGCCGTTAAATTAGAGTAAATACGGTAGTTGTATTGGTATTTTCGAACGAAAAACCTGTGGAATTTTACAGAAAAATTTCAAAAAAAAAAAATTTTTTTTTTCAAAAATTTAAAAAAAATTTTTTTTTTTTTTTAAATTTTTTTAAAAAAATTGATTCGCCCCGCTGCAAGTATGGATGGAAAATGTAGATCTCGACGCCCTCAACAAAATAAAAATAACGTTGAGTTTTCAAGTTTTCCACATTTTGCCTTCTAACTTTGTTCGCACTCGATAAAAATCGGAAAACTCAATGTCATTTTGTAGAGGGCGTCGAGATCTATATTTTCCATAGATTATTTGTTCGGAAATTTCAAGAAACAGGGGATATACTATAGCCGTGATTCGATGTGTTTCAAACGCGCTCCATTGAACGTAAGCCAAATTTCCCCGGGTGGCGGCGGCGAATTTCTTTTCTGTTTCCGGTCGTTTTTTTCGATTTTCACCCGATTTCCTTCATTTTTTCGACAAAAGCAGTTGAATTTTTGGTTTAAAGGCAGTTTATCAACATTTTCATTCAGTTTTTCCCCCAAAAAATGGAGGAAATTGGGCGAAAATTGACGGAAAACGAGAAAATCTCGAAAAGAATTTCGGCCCGAGGCGAAGTACTGTCTCAGTGGAGCGCGTTTGAAACACACGAATCACGACTATAGTATTTGGATGTTTGCCGGCTCCTGGCGAGAAAGTTGGCGCATTTCGCACTCACCAACTTGTACTCGGTGCGCGTGACGAACTGCTTCTCGCACGTCTCGCAGTGGCGCAGCATGCTGCGAACGACGCGATTGTCGCACTCGTCACACTGTCGCGTCTCGGCGTCCAGATAGTGGCGACGTTCGTCGATGCGTTGCGCCGCCTCCATCAGCGCGAGGTTCGGCGCGAACTTGGAGTATTTCTGTTTGCAAATCGGACAGTTCCGCTTCTTTCGCTGCTCGTGCTTCGACAGACACATCAGACAGAACGTGTGCGAGCACGGAAGCACGTGCGGCGCGTGCAATCGGCAGTCGTACGCTGAAAAATTGGGGGAAAATCGGTAGAAATCAGGTGCAATTCACTTACGAGTGTCACACGCCGGACACGGACGAACTATGTCGCGGAACAGCTGTGTTGTGAGCATCATTTCGAGCGGCCAGCGCTGAAAGCTGAAAGTTAGAAAAAATCCCGGAATTTTCTGCATTTTTTGCGGTTATTTGGGGAAATCTGTGTGTTTTTTTGGAATTTCAAACGGAAATTTGATGGAATTTCGCGGAAACGACGAGAAAAACAAGAGAAAATGGGCGGAAATCGAGCAAACTACGGAGATTTTTTGAAATCTCGCGCTTATTTTTCGCCGCGAATGGTAGTCGTGACGAGACCCAAGTGAAGAGAGAGGCATGCGCCTTTAAGTTTTGAGAGTTACGGTAGTTTTTGAATTTTTCATTGCAGATTTAACGACCTGAAAATTTGCGAAAAAGAGCTGAAATTCGTCTTTTTTATTTGTTTTTTTTTCTGAAATTTGATAAAATTAAGTATTTGTAAAACATCTGAAAATATGAAACTGTAAATTCCTCAAAATTTCCTTCAAAAAATTTTTTTTCAGTTTTCCCGGTTGAATATTGATTTTTATCCGTTTTTTTTTTTTGAATTGTTCCTATTATATTATTCTCTATTCTTCCAGATCCCGCAATGATTTCCCATCGCTACACCGATTTTTCGCCAAAAGGAGGGTCGTCGCGAGGTACGGTATACAAAAGTACGCAACGTGTTTGCGGACTTGCCCGTACCGTTTTGAATTCGACGCCCCTTTTCCGTCGATCGGTTTTTGATCGTTTTTCATCACTATTTCGTGCGAAAACATCGCATTTTTACCGATTTTCAGCGAAAACCCAAAAAACTGATGAAACTTTGAAAAATATATAAATTGACCATTTCAGAATGGAGAATTCGTCCATTTTCAAGCCGTATCAACAATATCAGTGTTGTCGCGGCGAAAAACAGGTTATACTGAAGAACTCTATCGGTTAGTTTCAGCCGAAAAAATCGATAATTTTTATCGATTTTTAGAAACCAAAAAATCTCAAATTCAGGCCGCCAACTACCCTATATCGTGAATATTCGCCGAAATGCGTGTCAAATATTCGATATCGAGTGGGAGCGGATAACGCACGCCTACGAGTTTCCCGATAGCTGCCAAATAGTCGACGTCGACTATTTTCCAACGAAAGGTATCGATTTTCCGCGGAAATTTGGCCTAAAACGCTAAAAACGGGTCTCGCAACGAAAAGCTGTGTAGATTTACGAGCTTCGATTTTTTTCCCGTAAATCTACACTCACAGCTCTTCGCTTCGAGACCCAACCACCCAAAAATATAACAAACGGGTCTCGCAGCGAAAAGCTGTGTAGATTTACGGCGAAATTGCGAAATTCGCGGGCGCCCGTAACTCTACACAAAACGGGTCTCGCCACGAAAAGTTGCGAAATCCCCAGCCGCTCGTAAATCTACACACAAAACTTTTCGCTGCGAGACCCAACCACACACACACACACAATTTCAGACGGAAAACTCGGCATTCTCGTCGGCGTCGTCGATCAGAAGACGTTGTGGGGTGCCGAGAGCTACGTCGTCGCGCTGCTCGCCGACGCGACGACGCCGACGATGCGAATCGTCAAATCGCAGGCGATTCCGTCGCGAATCACCGTCGTGAAGACGTTGTTCACCGAACACGATATGGTCGAGCGACGCGCCGAGCTCGGATTGTACTATCGATTGATGGAGTGGGAGCACGTCGTCGCAATCGGTACGTTTTTCCTCACATTTTGACAGTTTTGACCGGAATTTTACGAAAAAACCCATCAAAATTGCCCTGCATCTAAAAGATGGCCGATGTTTTTCAACTGGGCGAAAGCAAGGCCAGCTGGGAATTTGCTCGAAATTTCGAAATTTCGAAATTTAACTGAAAACTATCGATTTTTCACCGATGGCCGAAGTTTATCAACGGGCCAAAGCTAGGCCAGCTGACGAACCTACGGCCTAACTTGCCGAGGTGGAAAACCTAGGCCAGCTGGGAAATTTGTCGGATTTTTCGAAAATGATCGAACTTTATTGGACTAAAATGAATTTTGAGAGGTTTTTCGACATTTTCAGATAGTAACCATTGAAAAATTTGAAGGCGCATGGAATTTTACGACAAATGGGTCTCGCCGCGGGGTTACGGTTTCGGCGCCAAACAATTACGCCACGCCCCCAATTTTTTTCAATTTTTCCCATTTCTCGACGCCACTGAATAGGATTAAACAAAAACATTTAAAAAAAAAACAACATTACTGTCTGAAAATGTTGAAAAACCTCTCAAAATGCAGTTTAGTCCAATGAATTTCGGTCATTTTCGAAAAATCCGACAAATTTCTCAGCTGGCCTAGGTTTTCCACCTCGGCAAGTTAGGCCGTGGGTTCGCCAGCTGGCCTAGCTTCAACCCGTCGGTAAACTTCGGCCATCGGTGGAAAATCGACGGTTTCCAGTTAAATTTCGAAATTTCGAGCAAATTTCCCAGCTGGCCTAGCTTTCGCCCGGTTGAAAAACATCGGCCATCTTTTAGATTTTTATGTCCACACCATTTTTTTTTGCAGGCTGCAAAAACGCGCAATGCTTTCTGACGCGTCTGACGGCCAGCGAAAACCCGCCGAAACCGTCGGCACCGCCCGTCGAACCGCCGTTTCAAATCAACGAAATCGCCCGAAATCGGCTCAACCTGATGGGACACTACTCACTGGACGGCGACGTCTTCGCCTACACCCAAGAGGACGGTCTGTCGCGTGACTACCCGCTCGAAGACGTGCACGTCACCGCACTCTGCGTGATGCCGAGAAGTCGGACGCTGCTCGTCGGACTGTCGATGGGCGGCATTCTGGCCGCCTCGCTGAACGCCTCCAACGAGATGAAGTTGCTCGATTTGCGGCA
Source organism: Caenorhabditis afra (assembly GCA_963570955.1). Taxonomy (NCBI): domain Eukaryota; kingdom Metazoa; phylum Nematoda; class Chromadorea; order Rhabditida; family Rhabditidae; genus Caenorhabditis; species Caenorhabditis afra. Next base: position 8,168,000 of record OY751534.1, read on the forward strand.
CGAGAGACCGATCCGCAAAATCGCGTGTTTGGAGCCGGAAGACGATCCGGACCGGTTCGAGTACTTTATGACTGCTGTCGAGTGAGTTTTTTTTGGGTCTCGCAGCGAAAAGTTGTGTGTCGGTTTACGGGCAGACTCTCGTAAATCTACACACAGCTCTTCGCTTTTCCACCGAAAAATCACTTTTGTTAACAATTTGTTTCTAGAAAAAAGGATTTATTAGCAAGTGAAATCGCAATGTAACAGAAATTACAAGGATAGCAAAAGATTTGGCAAGAAAAAAAATTAAAAATCGCCAGAGTGCGATTGAGCGCATTTGCAAGACGTGGTGGCAGTTGTGACGGGAAGGGGGAGATGGTAGAAGGCTGAAAATTAAAAGATTTTGACCAAAAGTCTGCCCGGATTAAGCTCGCTAAAGCTGAGCCCCCTACTCTTTAACATGGCCACAACAGCCATCTTCACGACGGGAACACCATTGACCACTATATCAGCAGCGGGAGATGTCCCGTTGTTGGACGTGACCGCCTCGATGGCGTCGTCGACGAGCTCCAAAGTGCCAAAGCGCACCGACATCAAATGAAGGTCCACAAAGTGCGGATCGACGTTTGCCATCTTGATGAGCCGGTTGATTAGGGCTCTGCGCGACGGATCGCAGCCACCGGATCGTTGGATGATCTGGTATTCGACTCGACACCGCGCATGGGCGTCCGTCAGTGACAAAACGTCCGGGGCGCGACGAGTCAAGAAGTAGTTCACTCGAACTGACTTGACTGTGAAGTTCATTTTTTTAAATTAAAAAAAAAGGCAAAACTTATCTTTCCGGATCTTCCAATACTAGAAACTAGGAACTCGGGAATAGGCAATTACTAGGATACAATAAGGATAGGGGGGGGGGGTTACCGGAAGAAAAGGGGGCGTGACTTAGTGAGAGTGACATTTGATGCCAATGTGCCAAGTTGAGATAGAAGGGGGAGGCCATGGGAAAGGGGGAGAACACGATGTGCTCGTGGGCAGCCGATTCGGGGGGATAACTCGAAAACTAAAATAGTTAGGCGAAAAGTGTCAACGGGCAAAATGTAGCCCTTGGTGCAAGGATCAAAGTGCCAGTTGATAGTTTCAGCCTAACTATTCTAGTTTTCGAGTTGTCGCCCAAATTGTCCAAACCCGTTAGGCCTGGCCCAGACCATCTCGTATAGGCTCGGAAATTGTGAAGAGTAGAAACATTGGACGAATTCTCAGTATATTTTACGAACATCCCCATCATAATACCTACAATTTAAGCGCTCGGCCGACTCTTAGAAATTCGTTTGAAATTTTTTATGCTCGAAAAACCGAAAGACCGTCAGCTCGGGGTTGTGGCACCCTTAGAGTTTGGGAGATTACTCGGTAATTAGAATAGCTAGGCTGAAAGTGTCAACTGACAATATGTAGCCCTTGGTGCAAGGATAAAAAGGTCAGTTGACAGTTTCAGCCTAGGTTTTATAGTTTTCGAGGTATCTCCCAAATCGGCCAGGCCCGTCTAGGACCGGCTTGGAAAGTCCTGACGGGTTGACGTTTTTGAGACCGGAAAAGAATCGGACTAATTTCCAGCATATTTTATATAATTGTCAATTAAAATTCCTTTAATTAGAGCCATCAGCTGACCCTTAGAAGTTGATTAGAAATTTTTCATAGTCAAAAAACCGAAAACCCATCAGCTCGGATTGTGCCACCCTGAAAGTTTGGGAGATTTCTCGGAAACTAGAATAGTTAGGCTAAAAGTGTCAACTGACAATATGTAGCCCTTGGTGCAAGGATCAAAGTGTCAGTTAACAGTTTCAGCCTAGCTTCTCTAGTTTCCGAGTTATCTCACTAATCGCCCAGGCCCGTCTAGGCCCGGCTTGGAAAGTCCTGACGGGTTGACGTTTTTGAGACCGGAAAGAATCGGACTAATTTCCAGTATATTTTATATAATTGTCAATTAAAATTCCTTCAATTAGAGCCATCAGCTGACCCTTAGAAGTTGATTAGAAATTTTTCATAGTCAAAAAACCGAAAACCCATCAGCTCGGATTGTGCCACCCTGAAAGTTTGGGAGATTTCTCGGAAACTAGAATAGTTAGGCTAAAAGTGTCAACTGACAATATGTAGCCCTTGGTGCAAGGATCAAAGTGTCAGTTAACAGTTTCAGCCTAGCTTCTCTAGTTTCCGAGTTATCTCCCAAATCGGCCAGGCCCGGCTTGGAAAGTCCTGACTGGTTGACGTTTTTGAGGCCGGGGAACAACTCGGAAAATTTTCTAGTAAATTTTATAAAATTTCCCATCAAAATTCCTTTAATTCAAGTCATCTACTGACTCTTAGAAATTAATTTGAAATTTGTTATACTCGGATTGTGCCACCCTGAAAGTTTTTTTTTTTGGAGATTTCTCGGAAACTAGAAGAGCTAGGTTGAAACTGTCAACTAACAAGTTGATCCTTGCACCAAGGGCTACATTTTGGTAGTTGACAGTTTCAGCCTAGCCCTTCCAGTCTTCGAGATATGAGCTCTTTCCGTTTTGCAGTCGCTCACCGCGCCACCCGATAATGATCCAACTCTACCGCGGATCGTTCAAAACGCACGACGAGGTGGAGGGCGCCGAAAAGTACGACCGGCCGCACTTCACCGTGTGTCTCGAGCATCGCATTCCGTTCGGCGAACGATGGATCGCGATGCACTCGATTGTCACGGACCGAAGTGTCACGGAGCGGCCGGCGGACTCGTCGTCGTCGTCATCGCTGCTCAACACGTCGCAATCGTTCGGAGCCGCCGCCAATCGGAGCTCCGTCGTGCTCGCCTACGAGCGACGCACGTCTTCCGGCGACGACGCCTTCTGTCTGGAGGCGTCAATCTTCGACATCGACGCCTGGTACTACAAACGTGTGCCGGGACGGGTGTTCCACGACGGCACGAGCCTCAAACAGTGCGCATTCATGTCGACCGTCCGCTCCGACGATTTTGTCACGCGTCACACGCACGACGTCGCAATTCTGACGCTCGACGCGACCGACGTGACGCGATTCGCCAGCCTCATCTCGGACGCCGATCCGCTCTTCTACCCGTCCGCACTCTCGTTCGATCGCGTTTTTGTGGTGGAAGAGGGAACGGTGCACTGGATGAAAATACAGAATGTGCAGGAAACGGTGAGGACTAGAAATGTTGGATAGGGAAAAGTTCGGCCATTGGCGAAAAATTAACAAGTTTCCCCAGATGGCCTAGTTTTTTCGCCTCGCCAAGTTAGGCCACCAGGGAAAACACTATTTTTCTGTGGTTTTTTGCCCCTTTTTGTTTTCTTAGCTGGCCTAGCTTTCCCCCGATAAAAAACTTCGGCCATTGGCGAAAAATTAGCAAGTTTCCCAGCTGGCCTAGTTTTTTCGCCTTCTCAAGTTAGGCCACCAGGGAAAAACGCTATTCCTCGGTTATTTTTCATTTTAAACGTTGTCACAGTTGGCCTAGCTTTTCCCCGCTGAAAAAACTCGGTCATTGGCGAAAAATTTGCAAGTTTCCCAACTGGCCTAGGTTTTTGCCTTGCCAAGTTAGGCCACGAGGGGGAAAACGCTATTTCTCGGTTATTTTTCATTTTAAACGTTGTCACAGTTGGCCTAGCTTTTCCCCGCTGAAAAAACTCGGTCATTGGCGAAAAACTAGCAAGTTTCCACAGATGGCCTAGGTTTTTCGCCTTGCCAAGTTAGGCCACCAGGGAAAAACGACAATATTCCTCGGTTTTTTTCATTTTAAACGTTATCACAGCTGGCCTAGCTTTTCCCCGCTGAAAAACTTCGGCCATCTTTCAAAAAATCGATAATTTCCGCTCAAATTTCGAAAAATTGACCAAAAATATGAATTTTCCAAAAAAATTTCAGATTCTCGCCAAATGCGCGGCCAATTTGCCGTATTTCATCGAAAATCCGCAATCGATGGCCGACGACATTCTCGCCGCGGGCCTCGTCCGAAAGAGCATTCTATCCGGCTCACCCAACTCGGTAACTGTCCATTTTCATCGCTTTTTCCCTCCAAAGTGAGTGTTTCAGAGCGCTGTGGAGCCGGCGGAGAGCTCGCTGAGCACACACCTCAAAGTGGTGCTCAGCGCGATGGTCTACTACGGAAAAGTGGAGGAGATGTGCGATTTGGTGCGTCGCGCGGAGCTCGGCGAGCCGACACGCCGCGAAATCGCCGAATGGGCGCTACACGAGGCGGTCGACTTTAAACGCGCCATCTCGGACAAAACGGCGCCGCTCTTCCAGCGACGCACACTCGAACTGTCCCCCGTGACCGAGGACGCGTTACTCCAGGGCGTCAAACTGTTTCGCGTCGTCTACGAGGTGCTCAAAACGTGCTCACGCGGCTGGAGAGCGGAGCGCGAGAAGTGCGCCAAGTGGCACAATTTGGCGCACTCGATCAAGTGTATGCGTAATCACACGAAACTCGTCAGCCGATTCATCGCGTTCGGTTTGGTGCCCGAAAATGCGGAAGTACACAGGAAGATGCGCGAGGAGCACGAGAAACGAACCGCCGTGGCTCGCAGAAATGGGTGAGCAGCTTTTTTTTTTGAATTTCAATTTTTAAAAAATATTTAAAATTGAAATAAATAGCCGGAAATCTAAAGGTGCTTGTTGAAAAAAAAAAAATAAACGGCGAATTTTAGATAAAATTTTGAAATTTTTCAAAAAAAAATTTTTTTATCGATTGCGAAATTTTCGCAAAAAATTAAATTTTGGAACATTTTTAATAAAATATTGAAAAAATTAAAAAATTGCGAAATTTTCGCACCGCCCTTGTATTTAAATTTAAAAAAAATAATTTTGAGCAATTTTTAAATTTTTTCAAAAATATTTTTAATTTATGCCAAAAAAAGTGCGAATTTTTAAATTTTGGCGTATTTTTATTTTAACATATTAAAATTGATAAAATTAAAAAATATGCAAAAATTGCAGAAATTTAAGTTTTTTAGTCTATTTTTAAATTTTTAGAATTGATAAAATTAAAGAAGAAACAAAAATTCCGAAATTTTAAATTTTGGCGTATTTTTAAAAAAAGTATTGATAAAATTTAAAAAAAAACGAAATTTTCGAAATTTTCGCACCGCCCGTGTATTTAAAAACAGCGAAAATTCAAAGTTTGGCGGATTTTTAAATTTTTCCTTCGAAAAAAACAAAAATTGCGAAATTTCAAATTTTGGCGTATTTTTAAGTTTTTTAAATTTTTAAAAATTAAAAAATATGCAAAAATTGCGGAAATTCAAATTTTTTGGTCTATTTTTGAATTTTTATTCGATAAAATCAAAAATCTTTTTTTTTTAATTTGAGAAAATTTTTAAAATTTCAATTTTCGATATATTTTATCAGTTTTTTTAAAAACTATTTTTTTTCCCAGAACGGCACTGCCGATCACAATTGTGTGCCGCCAAATGCACCGGCTCGCCGCCGACGCTCAATTCTGGAACGAAACACCGCACGATCAGTGGTACCCGCCGACGCCGTTGGACGTGCTCGAGTCGCTGCTCAACGTGTCGATACCGGAGCGCATGAAACGAGAGCTGATTGTGCAGTACGTGCTCGACTGGCTCCGTGTGCAGCAACATCCGGAGCATCAGCAACAACAACAGGATGAGCAGCGTCGTCGTCTTGCGATCGAGACGATCAAAGTGATGTCGGATCAGATGTTGGAGGTGGACACCGAAAAAGTGCAGTTCGTGCTCGAATCGGAGCAGAAGGCGTTGGAGGCGCGCCGGTGGAGCACGACGACGACGAACGACATCGGACAGAAGGTGTTCTCGTTGCGCGACGAGCATGGCATGAGCTATCAGAAGCTGTGGAACGGCGACATCAGCCTGGAGACGACGATCGGCAAAGGGGATATGGAGCGATTCGCGATGAGGCTCAAGATGCAGTCAGACAAGGGTCGAGCGGCTTGTGAGTTGAATTTATTACTATAGCCGTGATTCGATGTGTTTCAAACGCGCTCCATTGAACGCAAGCCAAATTTCCAGGCGTCCGTTTTTCTCGATTTTCACCCGATTTTCTTCATTTTTTCGACAAACGCAGTTGAAATTTTGGTTTAAGGGCAGCTTATCAACATTTTCATGCAGTTTTTCCCCGAAAAAATGGTGGAAATCGGGCGAAAATTGGCGAAAAACGACGGAAATCTCGAAAAGAATTTCGGCCCGAGGCGAAGTACTGTCTCAGCGGGGTGCGTTTGAAACACATCGAATCACGGCTATGGTATAAGTTTTTTGGAATAGACAGTGGGGCCGAAGATCCGACAGGTCGGCGGCCCCTGTGGTCTCGCAGCGGAGGGCTGTCGATTTACGCGCTCGGGATTTTCGAAATGTTGAAATTTCAAGCTTCGGTCAAAAAAATAAGAATAAACGGTAGATAAACAGCGACGTTCGCTTGAAAATTCAACAATTTTTTTAACCATTAGAGAACAGCTTTTTTCTAATCCTGATAGTTCCCGAGATATGTATAAGCCATGAAGATACCATCAACTTCTAGGAAGGTCTGATCTCGGGAACTAAAAGAGATATGAAAAATTGTCCTCATACGACTGTGTCCCTTACACCTTTGCCTACATTTTGTTAGTTGACAAATTTTTTCTATCCTTGCTAGTTTTCGAGATACGAGCCATGAAGATAAGCAACGTCTAGTAAGGGTGCCCTATCTCCAAAACTATAAAAGATACAAGAAAGTTCCCAACGGCGAACTTGTTTTTTATGTTATTAGCTACGTTTTGTTAGTTGACAATTTTTTTCTAAGCCTGATAGTTTTCGAGATACACGCCATGAAGATAATCAATCGTTGTTTAAACTTTAAAGGGGGATCTATCTCCAAAACTAGAAAAGACTCGGAAAAGTTGTCAACTGACAATCTGTTCCTTATGTTATGAGCTACATTTTGTTAGTCGACAAATTTTTGCTAGCGGTTACGGGCTTGGAGATATGATTTTTTGAAATAAGCAACTTTCTGGCAACAGCCCAACCAGCAACATTAGTACTTGTATGCCCGTATCTCGAAAACTAGCCGCGATATGAAAAAGTCGTCAACTGACTATTTATTTCTCACATTATTAGCTACATTTCATTAGTGGACAACTTTCTCCTAACCATGCTAGTTTTCGAGAAATGAGGTTTGAAGACTGATGGGCCCTAAGCTCGATGTTTGAAAAGGGTTGTATCTCGGGAACTAGCCGCGATGTGAAAAAGTTGTCAACTGACATTGTGTTCCTTATTTTATTGGCTACATTTTGTTAGTTGACACTTTTCTCCTAACCCTTCTAGTTTTTGAGATCCAAATGTTTTTGCAGTGCCACCACTGGACCCGGAATCCGAGATGCTCTACCAGGTGTATCTGTTCGAGAGCGAGAAATACGAGATGATGTCGCCCGAAGCGGTCGAAGCGAACGAGCTGCTCCGAATGGGTCTGCCCGTCGGAACGCTCCGCTCCCGAGCACCATCGCTGCTTCTGACCAAGAGCCGAAAAGAGCGTGAGATCGAGCAGTCGGTGAGGCGAATGTTCGAACGGAACGCTCAACGAGAAGCCGCCCGGCAACACGACGATGAAGACGTCGAGAAGGACGAGTTTTTCGTGAGAATGGCCAGAAAAGAGGGAGGGCAGGACGATGACGACGTCTCCAGCTGCTCTTCTGCTGGACCCTACGTTCCACCGGTTGGTTTTCCTTTTTTTTCTCGTTTTTTTGTGTTTTCATGTTTTTATGAGATTTTGCCGAAAAACGCCGAAAAAACTGCGATTTTTCCCCATTTTTTTCCGATGAAAACGAAAATTCGCGGCGAGACCCATGGGTCGAAAAAGTCCATGCGCCTTTAAATTTTCCAGTTGATTTGATTTCAATGAAATTTTTTGAAGACCGTGACGAACTTTTGCAAAAAATGGCAAAAATGCAAAGAATGTCGAAAAATGAAAACAATGTTGAAAAATGAAAAAAATGACAAACAATGAAAAAAATGTTTAAAATACAGAGTAATGCAAGAAACTACGAAAAATCGCAAAAAATGTCGAAAAATGCGAAAAATGACAAACAATGCAAAAAATGACAAACAATGAAAAAAAATGACAAACAATGCAAAAAATGACAAACATTGCAAAAAATGTCAAAAAACTTCGATCAATGCAAGAAACTACGAAAAATCGCAAAAAATGTGAAAAAATGCAAAAATGACAAACAATGAAAAAAATGACAAACAATGTCGAAAAATGAAAAAAATGTCAAACAATGGAAAAAATTAAAACATTTTGTTTTCAGACCGCCAAACGGATTCCACACCGCGTGACACGTGTGACCGAAGACGAATCGTCGATCACAAGTCCGACGCATGCGGATCCGAAGCGTGACGCTGAAATCAACGCGCTCATCGCCACCCCGGCACGATACTACAAGCGTCCGGGAACGGGGCGCGTCGGCGTCGATGATGACGACGTGGCGACAGAAGACGTCGTCGGACTGGCGACGTCTTCTGGCCCGACGACGCCGTCGGCCGCCTGGCGATTCGCGCCGGCGCCGACACAGAACAGCATTCTGAAGACGGCGAAAGCGGTGCAGTCGGCGAGCCGCCGCGGACGCATTCGATTCCACGAAAGTGTGCGGAAAGGCGAGACGTCGTCGTCGTCGACAGAAGACGTGCCGGACGACGACGACGACGACGTCGTCGATGACGTCGATGTGGACGACGCGGTGCCACGTCGTCTGGATTTCACGATTCTCGAGGACGACGAGGAGGAGGAGACGTTGGCGACGCGCAAAAGTCGCAAGGCGTCGTCGGAGAGCCCGGAATATCAGGATGCGTCGGCGGATGCCGGAGACGTGGCGGAGGAAGATCCGCAAGAATCGGAATACCACGACTGCTCGGATGAAGGCGTGCCGGGTGTGATTGAGCAAACGACGGAGCTCCAGGAAGAGCCCGAAGAGGTGGAGCTCGAGCGGACGTTTGAGGTGCAAAGCGACGACGATTTGGAGCCGGAGCAGAAGCAGGCGGAGCCGGAGCCCACACCGATTCTGGAGACGTCGCTTGAGATTCAGGAGGAGCAAGAGCCGGAGCCGGAGCCCACGCCAATTCTGAAGACGTCACTGGAGATTCAGGAGGAAGAGCCGCTGGAAGTCGTGACGACTTCTGAAGTGGCCGAAGACGAGGAGGAGGTGGAGAAGCCAGTGGCTCCGCCGCCGTCTCCGGAACAGATTGTCTCGGCTGAAATCGCTGAGGAGCCGGAGCCCGAGCCCGAGAAGCCGGTGCTCCGTCGGAGCACACGGACACCGTCGCGAGCCGGCTCGGAGCTCGCCGAGCCGACACGACCGGCGCCGCTGCGACGGAGCTCGCGAACGCCGTCGCGCGCCCCCTCGGAGGCCAAAACGACGACGACACGTGTGCCGCAGGAGCCGCAGGAGCCGGAGGACTCGATTGCGAGCCGAGTGGGAAGTGCTCGCCGAGCATCGGTAGGTATTGCGAAATCATCCGGAAAATATCGATTTTCTTGCAGAGCCGCGCCGGTTCGGTGGTCGCCGAGCAGGAGGCGTCGAGGACACCGTCGCGGAAGCGTTCCGCGAGCGTCATCGCCGCACCTGAAGACGTCGGACCAGCGGAAGTGGTGACGCCGAAGCGGGGACGCGGACGTCCGCGCAAACATCCGCTTCCCGAGGCGGGAGACACGTCGACACCGTCGAGACGCTCCAGAAGCGCGAGCACGTCGTCGACGACGGCGGCAGTCACGCCGAGACGCGGAAGACCGCCGGTTTTGGAGGAAATTGAGGAAGAAGAGCAGGCGGAGGTAGATTTGAATTTTTTTTTTCGAATTTTTCACAACTTTGTCTTGTTTTTCCAGACTCCATCGCTGCGCAGATCCACTCGCCGCCCGACTCATCAATAATTTTAAGTACATGATTTTTACATTTTTTTTTCCCTTTTTTCCGCTTTTTTTTGAGATAAAAAAATGACAACAATGACAACAACGTAAATAACGAGATTCGGGTCAGTTTTCTCCTTTTTTTCCACCGCCTCCTTCGTTTTGCCCTTCTTCTTCTTCATCTTCTTCATCATCGTCGGAGTCGAGCATTTGGAGAAGCTGAAAAAACAAAAGAGATGGTCACTGCAAGTCTGCCGGAATCCAAACCTTCTTCATGAGCTGCTTCTTATCCATTTTCGGTCTTTTCTTGGCCTCCTTCGCCTTTTTTTCCACGCACTCCAAACGCTCTTTCAGTCGCTCCTTCTCCTCCTTCAGTTTCATCTCTTTCTTCTCGATACCTCTGATCTGGAAAAAGAAGAGAATCGTTCATCAACGGATATGCGATCTCACTTTTTTCCTCAGTGCACGGGCATCATCATTTTCGCTCTCGTCTTCATCAGAATCGACGATTCGCGCGTGTGCTTTTTCTTTCTTTTTTTCTTGAATTATCTGAAACCGACCCGATATTAAGCCGATGTAATTAAATAAGTGGAACGCTCACCTCGTCCAATATTTCGTTTCGCTCCTCCTCCTTTCGTCGCTTTTCATCGATCAGCTGGAATAACGGCGTATTTCAACGAAATCCAAATACCACCACCTCACCTCCTTCAGCACCGCGTCCTTTTCCGCCTTCGAGAATCGTTTTCTCTCTTGACGAGCGGATTCTTGCCGACGTCCTCTCTTCCGGGTGCGCGCCACGTTCATGTATTCGTTCCATCGCGGTCTCACATCAAATGGCATCGACGGGAAACCAGGCGGCGGTTGTGGGACGAAAGAAGCCGCGGCCGGGTTGAACGCTCGCGGTTTCGACTCCATTCTGTAAAAATACCTTTTTTCGATGTTTTATCAGTCAAATCAACGAGAGAACGCAAAAGTAAGTAATCGGTTAGAACGTCTGATTTTCCAAGGAAGATAACTCTCTCACTCAAATCTGAATATTTTTTGGCGTTTTTTTTTTTTTTTGAAGATGCGTATGGACCGTGCAAACAGTTTGATCAGATAAATTTTTGAATTTCGACCTATGAAGCGAGAAAAGTCCAAAAAACCGGCCAAAAATTGGGTTGGTGGCCTAGAAATCGAACGAGATGGCCGGACTTTCTCCGCGGCCGAAAAATTCACCGTTGCTTCGCGATGAGCGCCACCAGATCGGCCACCTCTTCCGTCGGAACGATCTTGAACTTTCCATCGACGCCCTGACGAACTTTGGGGTGCTCACGCAACAGCTGCGCCATATCGTGAACGCCTCCCTGGTAGTATTTTCCGTTGTACGTGTATCCGAGCGTCTCACTGGAAGAAAATAGGAAACTTTCGACGGAATCTGCCTGAAAAGAACCAACTCCATCCGCTTTTCGAGTTGCATCGGTGTCGCGCCGTCCTTGAACGAGAGCAGCACCGAATAGATATCGCGCTCCATTCGGAGTCGACATTTTCCGATTTTATCCTCCTCTTCTGCCATTTTTCACGCTGAAAACCCAGTTTTCCAACAAAACAATCGAAAAAATCACAAAAAAGTGTCGAAAAAATTCAAAAATGGCCGAAAATGGGAGGCCCAAACGAGCCATACCATTGCACACCAGGCAGCGAATGTTACGCCAATGTGCACACTTTCCCGCTGTCTACCGTAATCTCGCGCGAAAAAAAAACATTTGCAGGTCTGCTTTCATTGTATTTTTCGCAAAAATTAACTAAAACCTTATCAAAACTAGTCAGTTTTTATGCAAAAAATTTGGGTGAATAAACTGAAACATTGTTGACTGCTGTACGCAGCTGTTTTCAAAAAAAAAACGGATTTTTGAGCTCATTTTTGTGAAAATAAAATGAAAGCAGGCCTGCAAATGTAGCCGTGCCACACTCTTGCGAAAGTCCGGTTTTGTCACTTTTTTCTCCGGTTTCGTCTGTTCTGGTTTTGTGACAGACTCGATAAATTGATTTTTTTTCGCGCGAGATTACGGTAGACAGCGGGAAAGTGTGCACATTGGCGTAACATTCGCTGCCTGGTGTGCAATGGTATGGCTCGTTTGGGCCGCCCATTTTCGGTCATTTTTGAATTTTTTCGACACTTTTTTGTGATTTTTTCGATTGTTTTGTTGGAAAACTGGGTTTTCAGCGTGAAAAATGGCAGAAGAGGAGGGTAAAATCGGAAAATTTCGACTCCGCATGGAGCGCGATATCTATTCGGTGCTGCTCTCGTTCAAGGACGGCGCGACACCGATGCAACTCGAAAAGCGGATGGAGTTGGTTCTTTTTTGGCAGATTCCGTCGAAAGTTTCCTATTTTCTTCCAGTGAGACGCTCGGATACACGTACAACGGAAAGTACTACCAGGGAGGCGTTCACGATATGGCGCAGCTGTTGCGTGAGCACTCCAAAGTTCGTCAGGGCGTCGATGGAAAGTTCAAAATTATTCCGACGGAAGAGGTGGCCGATCTGGTGGCGCTGATCTCGAAGCAGAAGGATGGCAAAGGAAAAAAGAAGGGAAGAGGCGGTGCAAGCGGAAAACAGCTGCGGCCGATGACGTCGACCGGCTATCGGCCGTCACATGGAACTAGCGGATTCGTACTGCGCTCGTCGCCGAGAGGAGGCGGGTTCCGGCCGTCCACCGGACTGGCGCTTCGTCAGAATCCCGCTAGACCAAATGGAATCTCATACGGTCTCGGATACGGACACATTGGATTCGGAGGTGGACACCACCACCACCACCACCAGCTTCGTCCGTTCAGCTCGGCCTCCTACACCCGCCAATCGTCATCTTCCTCGTCGGGATTCGGAAGCGTTATGCCGCCGAAGCCGCAGATCACCCTCAACCAGTCGTTCGGGAGCACCACGACCGTACAACGTCCGCTTCGTCCGCCTGTCACCACTACCAGCTCCGGTTTCGCCGCGTCGCCCTTCCCACCACTCCATCCGGTTCAGCAGAGCGCGACTGTCAAAGAAGCGACAAAGTCGTCGGACGAAATGCCGTCGATTAGCAAGTTCACCGAGAACTCGAAGAAGATGCTTGTCATGATGTACCCAAGACGGATTCATGTTAGTTCGCCCGCCTCATTCACGCACTCCAAAAACTCTTTTGCAGCTCTCCGAGTTGACCGAACTCTACTACCAAGAGTACGGTGTGATCGTCGATCCGCTTCAGTTGTTCAGCAAAAGCTGGAACATGCTCGTACAGACGTCGTTCAAAGACTGGCTTCAGATCATCGACGGCGAGGTCATCCTTCGCACCGAGTGGTACAAGACGCACGGATGGAAGTATAAGATCGCGACGCCGGTCAAAGCGCCGCCCAAATCGGCGCCAGTGCCAACCGAGTCGAGAGCGCCCTCTTCTGCGGTGCTGTTCGACTTTAGCGCGCTAGACCAGCAAACTTCCTCCTCGCACCAACAGCTTTTCACGAGAACCAAATCGACCACCTCTGTTCCTGCTGCAGCTGCTGCTGCTGCCGCCGTCGTCGATCGCTTTCCGCCAATCCAGGGCTTCCAATACCAGGCTCCCGAAGATCCGAAATCGCCGACAGAGGCGGTCACCGCAAAAATGCGTGGTCTCACTGTCAGCGCGCGTCGTTTCGCCACACTTCCGACGCCGGAAAAGCCGCCCGGAATGAGTGTTCGCGAGACGACACAACGTCCGGTGACACCGCTGCAAGACTTGTTCCGCGAACGATCGAAGACTGTCACCGCTCCAACGCCGACGGTTGCGGCGCGCAAATCGTTGGCCGACCACGAATACGACTCGAACAACATGCGCAACCTGAAGTACGTCGAGAAGACGCCCGACATCAAGAATCGTGTGAGCATGGCGTTGAGCGGTAAGATCTCACGTGACGAACTGAACACGGCATCCGTAACCGAGCCTCAAGCCTATCCAGATTTGCAACAATCGAAAAAGAAGAGCTTCCGTCGTGCGACCAACGCCTACTATGTGACGAAGGAAACGACGCCGACGGTGTCGACTCCGGTGCCGCCCGCCTCGTTGCTGCAGCACTCGCCGACCGACTCGAGCCTCTACTCGACGCCGACACCGCCGTCGACGTCGTCGATCTCGCCTCCCGACGTGCCGCCGGTCAGAATGCGTCCGCTTTCGGCGAACTGCACGACGCCGACTCATCGTTTGATAGGCCGCGCGTTGGAGGCTGTCAAGAAGCAGGAGCACGAATCGGTACGTCTTCCACTTCCAAACGGCTCGATCCAGAATACGTGTACTCTTTACAGCCGATACCGCGTCGCTCTGGCCGCAAAGCTTCGGTGGGCAATCAATCCCAACAGGCGGTGCTTGCTGATCACGATCAAACTGGTACAATTGTCTGAAATGTCTTCAGAAGACGTGACATTGATTTTGCAGCAGCACTTGTGGACAGCGACGAAGACGGATGGGGAGAGATTCTGCCGGTGAAGTCAGCCGAAGAGTCAGAGGTGACTGTTCGCAAGCCGATGAAGCTACCGCCAATGTCGAAGGGGTCCGGCACCGGCCTCCGAAGCCGTCCGCTGTCGACGTACACGTCGGCGGCATCGTCTCGATCGTCGTCGCGCGCGCGCCGTCTGATTGACGAGGCGCAGCACTGTAGTCTTCCCGACTCGGACGACTGGTGAATTTTGCGTGGATCTCTGTCTCCTATTGCATGATAACACTGTACAATCATCATCTTCACCCCCCATCCCCCGCCCTCTGCCACATCCAAATCACAAACAATATATTTATTTAACCGCCCAGATCATTTTTATAATTTATCGCTGAATCAGTTTGTTTGCCTCTGAAAAGCTCAAACGCCTTTCAGACAACCAACCGCTCTCCTTTCTCTCCCCCGGCCCCCGCCGCTTCTAATTTGTTCCCTCTGATGCAAATTTTATAATTTTATGTGGATTAGGTCCTTCCTTCCTTCCCTCCTCCTCTCTATTATTCGGTAATTAGACGAAAAGCGAGTGTGTGTGTTTTTCACCTCGTCCCTCCCCCTTCCCTTCCTCCCGTTCATTTGAAATATATAAAGATTTCTGGAAGCTTTCCCGCCCCTCTCCCCCAGTTTTCCATTATGGGGGGTCCCTCTCTCCCACCACCACCACCACTCGAATAATTGAAAGAGGAATGGAGTTTTTGCCTCTTTCTCTCTCTCCCTGTCTCTCTCGCTTTCTCTTTATATCTCACACTATTTCCTCCTTTGCCATTTTGGCGGTCCCCCGTTTTGCCCCCCCCCCCGCCCCAATGTCAAGATTGGCATCAAACGATGTGTTCGTCGGGGGGCCTCTCCCACTCTCTTTCTCTCTTGTGCACACACATAGTCCTCCCCTTTTCCTTCCTTCCTCATCGGCCATAAAACATGAATTTATTATTCCACGCAAATGACGTGGCAGCAGCAGCACAGCAGTTGGGGGGCACTTTACGAATTAGAATTGGAAGATTGGGATCTCTCTCTCTTTGAGCGGGATGGATGGAGGAGGAGGCATAAAAAGGGTTCAAAAGTGGACGTCTTCCAGTTTCTAGACGGTTTTCGGTCAGGTTTCAAGGATTTTAAAACTGTCCGATCTGTTACGGATCTATTCGGCGTCAATTTTTTTTTAAAACTTGTTTAGTGTTTAGCGGCGTCGAAAAATGGGAAAAATTGAAAAAAATTGGGGGCGTGCGATAATTGTTGGCGCCGAAACCGTAACCCCGCGGCGAGACCCATTTGTCGTAAATATCCATGCGCCTTTAATTTTTCAATTGTTTCAACTCTTCTTTAATCGTTTTTCTTTCCCGGTTTCGACCATTTTGAGCAGTTTTTTCTCAAATATTATTTTTGTTTTTCATCGCTTATTTTCAGGGTTGTCAAATTCCGGGCCCGGGAATTTCAGTGAAAATTTCAAAGTCCTCGATTTATCACTGAAATTCAAATTCCAGTTTTTGTATCAAAAATCGATAGAAACTGACAAATAATTGTATTTTCAAACGTTCCAAAAACATCGAAATTCCCCGCTAAATGGGCGAAAAATGCAAATTTTGGGCACGAAAACGCTCAATTTGCAGCAATATGAATTTTTTAAATGCAAAATATGATTTTTGTACGCATTTTTCAGGTGAAAATCTCGAAAAAACGGAAAAAAATTTGCGAAAAAATTAATTTTTTGTTCGGCAGGCAGGTGGAAAGTCAAAAAAAAAAAGGTAAATAAATGTGAAAAAACCATTTTTATAAATAAAAAAAAAGAACTTTTTTTTTGGAAAGCTTTTGAAAATTCCAAAAATATACGTGCAATTTTTTAGTGCAATTTATGATTTTTGCATTTTTCAGTTAAAAATTCCGTAAAAACGGAAAAAATTTCGGATGAAATAATTTTTTTGCCCGGCGGGCAAGAGAATTTGACAAAAATAAGTTTTTTTTTTTCGTGCGCCCTTGTCCTCCTCGCCTCCTTTCAGCGTTCTCATCTTTCTTGTCGATCCGAACAGTCGGCCGTTTTTTTCAGGGTTGTCAACTGGCCGATTTCGGGCCGGCGCGGGCCGGCAAATATCTCCCTTGTTTCTTGGAATTTTTGGACAAGTTACCTATGAAAAATGTAGATCTCGGCGTCCTCTACAAAATGGCGTTGAGTTTGTGCATTTTTATCGAGTGCCAACAAAGTTAGAAGCCAAAAAGTGGCCGGGCCGACCAATCGGCCCGGCCCGGCCCGGACACTTTTTCGCCTGTAACTTTGTTGGCACTCGATAAAAATTCACAAACTCAACGCCATTTTGTAGAGGACGCCGAGATCTACATTTTTCATAGGTAACTTGTCCAAAAATTCCAAGAAACAAAGGAGATATTTGCCGGCCCGCGCCGGCCCGAAATCGGCCCGTTGACAACCCTGGTTTTTTTCCCCCCTTCCCTTGGCCTGTCCCCGTGTCTCTGCAGCAGTGTCCCTTGTGTGTGTGTGTCTGTTCCTCTCTATTTCTCTCCATCTCCCACACTCTCTCTCCCTCTCTTTTGTCCTTCTCTCTCTCTCTCTCTATGCGTCAGCCCCCCCTCTCACAGCACACACACACACACACTTTTGCCCCCCCCCCCCCCGGACGGCGAACCAGTGTGTGACAGAGAAATTTGAATTTTAAATTATATTTTTGCGGTTTTTTTTTGTGCTGGTTAATTTTTAGAGCGAAAAATAATTAATTGAAAAAGAAAAAATAACAATTTTGTTCGCTTTGATCGAAGAAATTAAATTGAAAAAAATATATATTTCGTAATTTCTCTAACAAATTTTCCCATTTTTTGTTTTTTTTTTCGCGAATTTTTAATGAAAAACCGATAGAAAAATCGGCGGGAAATTTGAAATTTTTGAAATTTATTGATTTTCTCATTTTTTTGATAGTTTTTTGGTGAAAAAGTGAAAAAAAGAGAAAAAATCGTTTTTTTTTTTACTTTTTAAGGTAGAATTTCGTAATCGATAACGTTGAGAATTTTTGAATACCGCCTTTTTTGAATTTAAAAATCGGCGGGAAATTTGAAATTTGTTGCTTTTCTCATTTTATTTTGTATTTAGAATCGCCATTTGTTGTTCATCAATTAATTAATTGATTGCGAAATTGTGCAAAAAAATTAAAATTGAACACCGAAATCAAAATAAGTAAATCAATAAATTTCAAATTTTTAAATTTCCCGCCGATTTTTGCGCGAAAATTCAAAAAATTGGCGGGAAATTTGAAATTTTTTATGCATTTTCTCTTTTTCACCGAATTTTTAAGGAAAAATGCGTCTAATTTGAAATTTCCGGAAAAAAAGAAAGGTGAGGAAGAAGAAAATATTTTTTCTCCTTCTTCTTCTCTTATCAGTAAAAAAGTGTATTGTATAGAGTAATGTTTGCCTACACACACACAGTTTTGCATATATTTTTCCACTCAAAAACACACACACAGTTTTCTTCCTTTTCTTCTCTTTTTTCTCCCCTATTTTCCCCGTTTTTTTTGCCAGAATTTCCCATCTCTCTCTCTCAATGCGCCGTGTCGAAATCAATCGATAGCCGTCGGATTCAGTCAATAAAATTTGAAAAAACAAGGAAGAGAGTATGGAAGTGATGATGACGACGTCAGTTCCCATGGATTTTTCCGCGAAATTTCCCGAAATTGTGAGTTTTTTTTGAAAAAAAAATTGCGTGAAAATTGATTGAAAAAATGGGGAAATATAGTGAAAATCGGGAATGCGCCTTTAAATTTCACTACAGTAATCCAGCGCTCGATTTTTCCGCATTTTGGCGAAAATTTTTTAAAATTTCGAAATTTGTAGATGTCCGACTCGACAGACTCGTCGTCGACGTCATCGCTGCCACGTGGCACACCGAACGTCGTCGCCGCCGAGCCAACGCCGCCACCGCCACCACCAGAAGACGCGTCGCACGTCTACACGAACATTCGCGAGATCGAGGAGCTGAACAACCGTCCGGTGCCGCCGACACCGCGTTCCGACGCCCTACCGCGTCGGGATTTGCTCAACGGATGGTACGAGTACGAGACAGACGTCGGACGGACGTTCTTCCACAATCGCGAGACCGGCAAAAGTCAGTGGATACCGCCGCGATTCATTCGAACGCCAGCGCAAGTTCAGGTGAGACCCGAAAATCAATAGAAACACCGAGAAAATCACCCCGTTTTTGAAGGCGTTCCTCCGTGAGACTCGTCAGAACTTCGACGAGACGTGCACTTTCGAGGGCGGCTCGACGACGTCGTCGTGCGACGAGCACAAGGAGAACCATCAGAAGACGTCGGCGGAGGTGGAGGTCGAGGACGAGGAGGTGTTCGACGAGGTCTGCGACGTCGACGACGTGGTGCCGATTCCGCTCCCGACGTTCTCCGAGGATGAGGAGGAGGAAGACGTCGAAGAAGATGACGACGACTTCTCGGATGATGGAGGCGGTGCAATGCTACCGCACAAGTCGAAAGAGGACGACATCCGCCCGTACTACACCCCGCCGGACGCCGTGGCGCTTCAGAAGACGCCGACGACGGTGCGAGTGGTGCGTCGGCAGTCGCCGTCGAGCCTTCGCTCCGTCTCATTCCACAACAACAAGTGTACGGTGCTCAAGAATGTGCCGCTGGCGGCGCAAGTCCTTCCGACGAGCTGCTCGTTTCAACAGCAGACACCGGACCGCCCGTCGACGGAACGCGCCGACGAGACGTCTTCGGCGACGTCGTCACAAGAGCGACGCGGCTCTAGCGAAGGCGGCGGCGCCTCGCGCGAACCGGTACGCACGATCCGATGCGGCGATCTGGAGCGAGCCGAGAAGGAGGAGACGGACGCCGCATCGGCCATCGGCACCGGCGGCAAACGGATACGACGCGAGTGGGTGACGAACTACATGTATCTGACGACCGCTCACCTCATTCTGTACAAGGATCAGAAGAGCGCCGAGGTACGGAGTTTACCGGGGGACGGTGACGGACGAGAATTCCAGCCGGATGGCCTAGAATCCATATCTCTTAAACTTTGAGTCAAACGGCCTAGAAACTCAGCTGAATAGCCTTGAGATTTCTAGGCCAGCTACCTAAAGTCTAGCATTTCATCGGGGCGGCCTAGAAATCGAGCCAGATGGCCTAGAAATCGAGCTAGATGGCCTAGAATCCCGCCTACTGGCTTTGGCGCTCTAGAACTCAAGCCGGATGGCCTAGAATCCCAAAGGTGGCTTAGACGGACTAGAAACCCAGCTGCATAGCCTTGGGATTTCTAGGCCATCTTCCTAAAGCCTAGA
The DNA here is from genome assembly GCA_963570955.1 of Caenorhabditis afra. Classification (NCBI taxonomy): domain Eukaryota; kingdom Metazoa; phylum Nematoda; class Chromadorea; order Rhabditida; family Rhabditidae; genus Caenorhabditis; species Caenorhabditis afra. The sequence continues at coordinate 8,187,637 of OY751534.1, forward strand.
ATTTCATCGGGGCGGCCTAGAACTCAAGCCGGATGGCCTAGAATCCCGCTCGTGGCTTAGACGGACTAGAAACCCAGCTGCATAGCCTTGGGATTTCTAGGCCAGCTTCCTAAAGCCTAGAATATCATCGAGACAACCCACGAATCCCTCTCTATATTCTCTGGCTTTGGCGGCCTAGAAACACTTCTAAATGTCATAGGACATCGTTCTGAACGTTAATGGCCTAGAATCCCGTTCGTCTTCTTTCAATGGCCTAGAATTCCAGCTACGTAACCTGGAATCCCGTTTTCCTGGCTTTGATGGCCTAGATTTTCAGTCAAATGGCCTAGAATTCGTTCGTCTGCGTTAGGCGGCCTAGAATACCAGTCAGATGGCCTAGAAACTATTCTCGACACCCTAAGGTCCCTTTCTATAAGTTGATGGCCTAGAATTCCCACCAAATGGCCTAGAAACCCCCTAACTATCTCTGGCTCTCTACAGAAGCACGGCAAGCACTACGACGCGCCGCAAGGCGTGTGGGATCTTCGCGGCGCGCGCATCTCGTGGTTCCAGGAGGAGAAGGAGGTGCGCAAGAACCGGAAGTACATTCAGCTCGAGCTGTGCAACACTCGCAAATATCTGCTCCGCGGCTCCCCACAAACCGACACCGACGAGTGGTTTCACGCGTTGCACGAGGTTGTCGCCAAATTGGCAAGTTTTTTTTTTTTTTGGATTTTTTTTGAATTTTTTGTGGGATTTTGAATTTCCGCCAAAAATTCTCATCGTTTCTGCCCGACTTTTCAGCCAAAAAATGAAGAGAATTTGACGAAAATTTAATAATTTAAAAATATGGGAATTTTTGCAAGTGAAAAATGATCCAATTTGATACATTTCAAGGCCAAAAATCAGTGAAAACGGTAAAAATTGACTGTTTTGAGCCCGATTTTTTGAACTTGAATGTATCAATTTCCACCATTTTTCCCCCAGGGTTGTCAGATTTTTTTTTCCGTTTTTTCGGGATTTTTAACTGAAAAATGCGTACAAAAATCATAATTTGCAGTAAAAAATTTGATATTGCTGCAAATTGAGCGTTTTTGTGCCCAAAATTTGAATTTTTCGCCCATTTGGCGCGGAATTTCGATGTTGAAACGTTTTTTTTATCGATTTTTGATACAAAAACTAGAATTTGAATTTCAGCGATAAAATGAGCACTTTGAAATTTTCACTGAAATTCCCGCGTTCTTACCCACCATTTAGAGGCGGGTATTCAAATTTTGGCTATTTTTTTTTTGGTTTTTTCCGCCGAAAAACACGACAATTTTCGGATTAGACCCCCCTTTAACTTTTTTTTTTCGAATATAATTGGTCGGATTATCTTGAGAAAAAAGTTGACCAAAAAAATTTTTTCGGCATCCTATCGACGATTCTCGGAGTGTTTTATTTTTTGTGAAAACAATTTTTTTTTTGAAATTGTTTTTTATTCAAAAAAAAAAATTAAAAATAAATGTGGCACACTGCCTATTCGAGAGTACGGCAGTTGAGTTTGCAACGGTCGAATAGTGAGGTGAATTTTAATTTTTTAAAATTTTTTAAATTTTAATTAATTTTAATTTTAATTTAAAAAAAAAATACAAAAAAAACAATTTCCGAAAATTAAAAAATTATAGATTCCAAAAATTTTTGGAAAAATCAATTTACGAGTAAAATTATTTTTTTTTTAAAGTAATATTACTTTAAAAAAAAATAATTTTAGAAATTGTAATTCTGTAATTTTTTGTGTGTTTTTTTTCTTAAAACTGCAAAAAAAAAATTTCATTTTTTAAAAAATATTTTCATTTAAAAATATAGTTATGCATGAATTGAAAAAATAATAAATTATAGATTCCAAAAATTTTTCTGTAAAAAAAAATTTTTAAAATTATTTTAGAATTCTTAAAACTGCAGAAAAAACCTGAAAATTGAAAAAAAATGTTTTTTTTTCATTTGAAAATATAGTTAGGCTTGAAAGTGAAAAAAAAAATAGATCAATTTTACAAAAAAAAAATAGTTTAAAAAAATAGTTTAAAAAAATTTGTTAAATTATTTTAGAAATTGCAATTCTGTAATTTATTTTTTTTAACTGCAAAAAATAAAAAAAAAATTTAAAAAATGTTTTTTTCGTTTAAAAATATAGCTAGGCTTGAAAGTGAATAATAATGGGGTGATGCGAACGCGAAAAAAAACTAAAAAAAACTAGTTTTTTGAGTTTTTTACTCGATGCGTTGCACAACGAAAAACTCGAAAAACTCGAGTTTTTCTCGAGTTTTTTTCGAGTTTTTTTCGGCGGCCGTGTGGCCGCGAGAGCCGGTTTTCTAGGCCGGGTAGATTTACGATCGCTTCCAACTGGTTTTTTCGATGATTTCGCGCTGTTTTTTCAAGTTTTAACACATAATACTTGATTATTTGCAGTTTTCATAAGAGTAGTTACGAAAAGCAATCAAATTACATGTTCTCACCAAGAAAACGAGGGTTCTGCATTGTTTTTATCGATAAATTATCCTCTTCGAGACCCTAGAAAACAAGAACGTTCGAGGAAGTGTGAGAAATCGCGAAATGGTGTGGAAACATCACAAAAAACGAGCGTAAATCGATAAAGGCAGAAGAAAACAACAGAAAAACTAAAATTTGATTGATTTTCGTAACTACTCTTATGAAAACTGCAAATAATCAATTATTATGTGTGAAAACTTGAAAAAACAGCGCGAAATCATCGAAAAAACCAGTTGGAAGCCACCGTAAATCTACCCCGGCCTAGAAAACCGGCTCTCGCGGCCAGACGGCCGCCGAAAAAAACTCGAAAAAAACTCGAAAAAAACTCGAGTTTTTCGAGTTTTTCGTTGTGCAACGCATCGAGTAAAAAACTCAAAAAACTAGTTTTTTTAGTTTTTTTTCGCGTTCGCATCACCCCATAATAAATTAGAGAATTAAAGATTTTTTTCTGAAAAACAATTTTCAAAAAAAAAATCTCTGAAATTTTGCGTATTTCAAAAATACAATTTTCTGACTTTTTGACGAAAAGTTTTAGCGGGGCCGTGGCCTAGGTTTGTAGCCACACCAAAAAAAAACTCTTCCACGTGTTCATTCTCTCATTTAATTCAATTTTTTTCAGCCATCACCCGGTTCGGCGACGCAGGCGGTGATCGATGTGACCACATCGGTGGCGCGCAATCCGTCTTACATCGGCAGCACTCGACCGCTCTCGCATGCATTGATACCGATGTGAGTTGTGCGAGTGGGAGTGGAAGAGGGGTTTTCTAGTCCCTCCCTCCCTTCCAGAGCTAGCTTCCGGGAGGGAAGTGACCGTATAACTTTGCTCAAAGTGGTTTTCTTCGGAAACGGTCAACTGATCAAATTTAGGGTTCGACGAGTTCTATCGAGTGGTCCAGGAAATTTCGAGAAATTTTATAGTTGAACAAAGTTATGAAGCAAAACGGAAATTCATAACTATGTTCAAATATAAAATTCTCCAAAATTTCCTGGACCATTCGATAGAGCTCGTCGAGGCCTCAATTTGATCAGTTGACTGTTGTCCAAGAAAAAAAAATTATGAAGGAAGTTATGGTAACTTCTGGCTCACTTCCGCCCGTGCCTGATCTTGTCGTGATCTCTTCTTTCTCAGTGGGAGGTCGCTCCATCTGATGGGTGATCCTCCTCGCGGTCACTTCCTGTTCCATGGGCACCAGTCTAACATCCCTGTCGTCAGACATGTCACTTTATTACGCTGAGACATTTTGGCGCTCAAATCGCACTTCTAACATTAAAGGATATAACTTTTTTTCCATTTTTATCCCTAAACTTTCGCGATCCGGTTCGCCGGGCCGATTTTAGACAAGTCTGACTGTCGCGTCCATCTGTCGTCTTTCCCATCCGAGCTACATCTTCTTGACATGTATGAGGGGGGTCCTTCAGCTGTGTGAAATCGCTCCGGACGCCTTCTTCACAGTGCATGGTTCTCTCTCTCGTTGCTCGGCCAATGTCAACCCCATTGGCCGAGCAATGAGAGAAAACCGTGCGCCGTGAAGAAGGCGTCCGGAGCGATTTCACACAGCTGAAGGACTCCCTGTTATGAACATGTCAAACATTTCTTAATGTTTTCATTTCTCTGTGTGTGTTGTCTTGCAGTCGAAGTATGCGTCGCCGCGACGATCCGATGTCGCAGTCGGCCATCGAGACGGTCTCCTCCTCCTCCGCCTCCGCCTCCTCCTCGACAGTGGTGGCAGCCGTCGTCGACGAGTCGCGACCGTCGAAAGAGACGATACTCGAAAAGTTGCGACGCTTCTTTCGGACACGGCCGAGTGTCGAGGCGCTCAAGGAGAAGGGCATCTACAAACGTGCGTTTTTTTAAATTTTATTTTTGACAAAAAAAAAACATTTTCACTTGAAAATTCGCGAATAAAAGTGGAAAAAAATTCAATTAAAAGAGCAAATTTGCATGGTTTTTCGCAAGAAAAAATTAATGGAAATTTGTGATTTTTTGGCGGTTTTTTAAAAAAATTTTCTTTTTTTTTTGTAACAAGCGCCACTTTCCAATTAAAAAAAAAACGATGAAAAACGACAATTTCTCGACAGTTCTCATTATTTTTACGATTTGAAAATCGATGAAAAATATAGTTTTTTTGGCAGTTTTCATTGAAAAATTGAAATTTTTTTATCGTTTGTTTGCAGCGGAGCCGGTGTTCGGCTCGACACTGGCGGCGATTTGTCAGCACGAGAGCTCGCTGGTGCCGAAATTCATTCGCGTCATCACGGAGGTCATCGAGAGCAAAGGCCTCGAGACGGACGGCATCTATCGGTTCGTGTCTCGCTTTCTTTTTTGCTTGTACGATGGAGCGCATTTGCTGAATTGAGAAACGATTGCGAAATTGGCAGCAAATGCGCTCTATCGCACACCCAAGTACTAATTGAAACGAGTGATACCGTACCCCCCAAAAGAGTCTTGCTGGCTCTGGTGTCGATTTACGGGGCGCCCACTCTTTTCCTTCCTTTTGAAACGAGGAGCTGGATGTGTGTCGATTTACGGGGGAGCATTGACCCTAATTAGCGATAGAGCGCGATTGCTGCTGCCGACGTTCAATGGAGCGCATTTGCCAACCTTTTGCAGTCTTGCGATTTCTGCTCCTCATTTGCCCCCCCCCCCCAATTAGCGATAGAGCGCGATTGCTTTTTTTTCCCCCAATTTTCCCTCCTCTCAATTTCAGCGTCAGCGGCAATCTGTCGGCGGTGCAAAAGATCCGGTGTCAGGCCGATCAGGACAACTATCGGGCGCTCGTCGCCGAGGAGGACATTCACGTGCTCACCGGCGCCCTCAAACTCTTTTTTCGCGAGCTCGGCGAGCCGCTGTTCCCGCTCGCACTGCACAAGGAGTACACGTCGGCGATGCGTGAGTCGCTTCTCCTTTTCTTTTTGGTGCGCAGAGCATTTGGAAAGTGGGCGGAGTTTGCACTGTGCCGCGCACTTGCCGAAGGGGGCGTGGCCTACGATGAAGACACAATAAGCCACGCCCCCTTCTGCAAGAATTCGGCACGATTCTGAAACTCCGCCCACTTGGCAAAGGGGGCGTGACCTAAAGGGAAAAATACATTGAGCCACGCCCACTTCTGCCCATTTGCCGAATGGGGGCGTGGCCTGAAGGGAAAGATCCTTTAAGCCCCGCCCACTTTTGCAAGACACAATTATGAAACTCCGCCCGCTTGCCAAAGGGGGCGTGGCCTAAGGGGAAAGATACAATAAGCCACGCCCACTTCTGCAAAAGTGCGGCGAGATTCTGAAACTCCGCCCACTTGCCAAAGGGGCGTGGCCTAAGAGATAGATTTATTAAGCCACGCCCCCTGCTGCAAGAGTGCGACGAGATTCTGAAACTCCGCCCACTTGCCGAAGGGGGCGTGACCTAAAGGGAAAGATACAATAAGCCACGCCCACTTCTGCCCACTTGGCAAAGAGGCGTGGCCTTAGGGGAAAGATACAATAAGCCACGCCCCCTTCTGCAAGAATGCGGCACGATTCTGAAACTCCGCCCACTTGTTAAAGGAGGCGTGTCCTAAGCGGGAAAAATGCCAGGCCCAACACATCGGGACCGTTATCTCTCTCTCTCGCTTTCCAGAGACGCCGAACGCGAGCACGCGCTTCAAAAAGTTCGAGGAGCTGCTGTCACGGCTGCCGAACGAGAATCGCGAGACGCTGAAAATGCTGCTACGCCATCTGAACCTTGTCGCCGCGCACTCGTCGCAGAATCGAATGCAACAACACAATCTGGCCATCGTCTTCGGCCCCACACTGTTTCACAACGGCGACGGCGCCGCCGCGATCGGCTCCGCTGCGGCCGGTGCCGGCAAAAAGGACAAGAAGGTGGCCAAAAAGACGAAGGGCTCCAAAAAGGTGGGCTCTCTTTTCTTTTTCTTTTCTTTTTGTTGAGAAATTTGAAAAAAAATGACTAGAAACCGTTAAAAATGGGCGGAAATTCGTTGAAAAATCGGCGCTAGCCTAGGATTCCAAAAGTGGCGAAAGCTAGGCCATCTGTGGTTTTTGGGCCAATTTTGAGGGAATTTCGATCGAATTTTGACCAACATTCTATAATTTTTAAAAAAAAGTTTCTAGGATCGTGAAAATTATTTTAAAAAAACTCGAATTTAAAAAATTTTGCGAATTTTTTATTATTATTAGAAAATTACATTGTAAATAGATTGGAGTTCAAAAATAAAATTTTAGGGGAAAATCCCGTTTTTCCTTGAAATTTTACATTTTTAAAATTATTTTTTTTTAATTTTTCAAAATTAACAAAAAAAATTTTTTTCGGAATTTTTTAAATTGGTATTCAAATTCTAGGAAATTCACAAATTTCATTCGATTTTCCTATTAAAAATTTAAAAAAATACTAAAAAGTACAATTTTTCAATTTTAGAGTCGCTTTTTAAAGACAATTTTTTTTTTATTTCGAAAATTAAAAAAAATTGTTTCTGGAAAAATAGCATGGTATTTTTTCTTTTCGAAATCCTTGAAATCCAAAAAAAATTTAGTTTTTCCCTAAAATGTGACATTTTTTAAAAAATAAAAATAAAAAATTTTTTTAATTTGAAAAAAAATTTTTTTTCTAAATTTGAAAAAAATTTTTTAGAATTATAAAAATTGGTTTTCAAATTGTAGAAAATTCACAAATTTCAAACTCTTATAAAAATTGTAAATTTTTTCAAGGAAGAAGCGCCGGCGCCGCCCATCCAATCCAACTCGCATCTGGCGTTTTCGATGATAATGCAGTCGCAAATTGTGCAATATCTGCTCGAATCGGCCAACAAATTCGATATCCTGAAAGCGCCTGTCAATATTGGACGATAACCTTATTTTTCGAAAAAATTTAAAAAAAATTTTTTTTCGAAAAATTATTTTTTTTTCTCAATTTTTCTGTGCTTCACTTGTGGTTTTTTATTGGGTGTATTCTCGCCAAAAATGGGTAGATTTTAATTATTTTTTCACATTTTTCACCCCTCGAAAATTGTCGATCGCCTCAATTGTAAATATATCGAATTTTGTGGTATTGTCGCGAAAAAATTTAATTTTTTTTTCAAATTGCCATTTTTCCCCTTATTTTTTGTGTGTGTGTGTCAAAATAAGAATAATCACTGTTTTAAATTTTTTTTTGCATATTTTTTGGATTTTTTTCGAATTTTTGGCACCAATTTTATTGATTGGATCCGTTGCGATATTTATTTATTTTATTTTTGTTGTTGGAATTATTGATTTTTTTTAAAACTGATTGTGAGCAATTTAGATGGCTCAACACGACAAAAAGGTGATCTGGATGCTCAACGGGCTCGAGGGATTCGAGAGGCCGAAAATCAAGTTGGAGCAGTACGCGACGTCCGCCGAGCTGGCAGGTGATTGCGAAATTTGGTGCTGTGCGGTGGAGCGCGTTTGCTGAGTTATGAGACGGTTGGGAAATTTTGAGCGGTGGAGCGCGTTTGCTGACAGGAAAGACGATTGCGAAATCAGTGGAGCACGTTTGCTACCTCAATTGACCATTGCGAAAATTCCAGCTGTCCGGTGGAGCGCATTTGCTGACTGAAAAGACTGTTGCGATATGTGGTGCACTACGGTGGAGCGCGCTTGCTGACTTAGGAGACTATTGCGAAATTTCCAGCTGTCCGGTGGAGCGCATTTGCTGAATTGAGAAATGATTGCGAAATTTGAAGCGGTGGAGCGCATTTGCTGCCCCGATCGAAATAGTGCACCGATTGAAACGAGTGATACCGTACCCCCAAAAGAGTCTTGCAGCTCTGGTGTAGATTTACGGGGACCGCACTCTTTTCCTTCCTTTTGAAATGCGGAGCTGGTTTGTGTCGATTTACGGGGAAGCATCGACCCTAATTAGCGATAGAGCGCGATTGCTGCTGCCGACGTTCAATGGAGCGCATTTGCCAACCTTTTGCAGTCTTGCGATTTCTGCTCATTTGGCCCCTAATTGGCGATAGAGCGCGTTTGCAGTCTCAATGATGGAGATGATCGATTCGCGCGTCGGTCTCGCCGATCGCCACGTCATCGACATGGGATGCGGGTGCGGAATGTTGATGACGTCGGCCGCCAGTCTCTACGACGTCGCCTCGATTGTCGGCGTCGACATCGACCCCGAAGCGCTCGCCACGTGTCGGCGAAACATTGAGAGAGCCGAAATTGAGGACAAGTGCGTTTTCGAAATTTTTTTACAAAATTTCCACAAAAAACTTGAAAAATTCCCGAAAATCTCAGGTGTCGAATCGTGGAAGCCGACGTTCTCGAAGTGCTCCACGCGCCGGCGACGTTGCTCGAAGCGTGGAATGTGGAGTTGCCGCTACGTGGCACTTTTGACATTGCGCTCATCAATCCGCCGTTTGGCACCAAAAATAACTCGGGTGAGGAGGTGCTCCTTGGAGTCGGTGGCTAAAAAATATGAAGGAAAACAGACGAAACGGGAGGGACTAGAAAACCAAACGTTTTGAGGAATTTCGACTGTTTTTAGCCAAAATTTAAGTTTAAAAAGTTGAAAATGGGGTAAAACGGGTACGTCAGTAAATACGCTCTATTGCACACCCGTACAGCTGAAAAACGACTGCCACCGTACCTTACACGGGTCTCGCAGCGAATTTGACGTTTGGCTCGTTGGAAATGAGCTGGATTTGGATTAACGGGCTAAACAGGGCGCGATGGGGCGTACAAACGGAGCATCGTTGCAATTCATTCTTCTATTGGGCCCAAATTATCAATAGAGTCTACAATAGAGTCTATTGAGTCTATTGATGATTTGGGCTCAATGAAAGAAACAATTTCAACGATGCTCCGTTTGTACGCCCCACCGCGTCTTGTTTAGCCCGTAAATCGAAATCCAGCTCATTTCCAACGAGACAAACGTCAAATTCGCTGCGAGACCCGTGCGAGGTACGGTGGCAGTCGTTTTTCAGCTGTCGAGGTGTGCAGTAGAGCGTATTTACTGGCGCGTCCTTTTTACCACCTCGTGCCACTCTAATTCTCTCTTCTTTTATTCTTCCAGGCATCGACGTGCGATTCGTTCAGGCGGGCCTCGAAATGGTGCGCCCCGGCGGCAGCGTTTTTTCGCTCCACAAGACGAGCACTCGCGATTACGTACTGAAAACCGCGCTGAAATGGCCGGAAATCGAAAAAGTAGGCGGAAAATGTTTGTTTGCAAGCCAAAAAATGAAATTGAAAAGCTAGAAAATAATGCGAAATTGAATATTGAATAATTTTTTAATTTTCATTTTTTAAACAATTTTTGAAAACTTTAGAAACATTTTTAATGTAAAAATTCAAAATTTTCGAAAAAAAAAATTGAAAAAAAATTTTTTAGAAAAAAAAATAAATTTTATTTCAAAAATTTCAAAATTGAAAATTAATTTTTAATAAATTTTCCGAATAAAAACAAAATTTTTAAACGGATTCTGGACCGGTTTTCAATTGTTTTAAAAATTTTATTTCGAAAATTTGAAAATTAAAAATTAATTATTAAAAATAAATTTTCCGAATTAAAAAAAAAGAAAACTCGATATTGCAGCGGTTTTTAATTTTTTTTCCTATTTTTTCCATTAAATTTTCAATTTTTCAAACCTAAGACACATTTTAAAATGCGCTAATCAAGTTTTTAAAAAATTAAAACATTGCTATACTTTTTTCCAAAAATAATTAAAAATTGAAACAAAAATTAATTTTGTACCGCTAATTTAATTTTTTAAAAAATAAAAAAAATTCGGTTTTTAATTTTTTTTTTCTATTTTTTCCACCAATTATTTTTAATTTTATTTGTTCGCAGGTCGAATGTTGCGCCGAAATGCGCTGGAATCTGCCGGCCACCTACAAATTTCACAAACAAAAAGCCGTCGACATCGACGTGGATTTGATGCATTTTCAAAAAAAATCCGATTGATACAGTAATCGATAAAAAAATAAATTTTTTTTCACCCAATTTTTTTTTGCAATTTTCCCCCTCAATTTTCGTGTTGATTTTCACGAGAAAATATTTTTTTTTTTGGAAAAAAAAAGTTAATTTTTCAGAATTCTTTTCCAGATGACGTCAAATTTGAAGGCGTTGACGCGGCGACTGAAGCGCGAAACCGAGAAAATGAAGGAGACGCGGCAAAAAATGGAGCGGCTCGAAAAACGCATTCAGCGGATTCAGATGACGTCAAAAAAAGGAAAATCGAAGAGTTTCGAAAATCAGAAGACGTCGCGCTGTCAGAAGACGTTGAAAAGTGAAAAATCGAGAAGTTCTGAGAATAAGAAGACGTCGAAAACGTCGAAGATAGAAAATTTGAAGACGTCGAGAACGCAGTCAGAATCTGAAAATCAGAAGACGTCACGCTGTCAGATGACGTTGAAAATTGGAAAATTGAATGATTCCGAAAAACAGAAGACGTCGGAAACGTCGAAAATGGAAAAATTGAAGACGTCCAGAACGCATTCAGAATCTGAAAATCAGAAGACGTCGCGAATCGCGAAACATCCTCCAACGCCTTCTGAAGTCGCCGCGACGTCTTCCGAAGAAAAAGAACCGCGAAGACGTCGTCGTCACGCCTTCACGACGACCGACGACGTCGCCATGTGGACGTTTCTGATAGCGGAGACGAGGCGCGAACGGGCGGGACGTCGTCTGAAGGCGTTGCCGCTGGCGCCGTCGGGCGTCGCCACGTGGCGTGATTTCCGAAACGAAATCGGATCGAAACACTCGGCGGTCAGCTTGTGCACACGGTAATCGGATCGGAAAATTTTTTTTTTTTGGAATTCAATTTTTTTCAAAATTGTTTTCGACTCAAAAATCGATATTTTCCATACTTGCAGCGGGCCGGGCCGGGCCGAATCAGAATTTTGCCGGCCCGGCCCGGCCCGGCCCGGCCCGGACGATTCTCAAAAAGTCGGGCCGGATAGAAAACAGAAATTTGTTTCCAAACAGATTTTGGCCTAACAATGTCTGCTTACCGCCATTTTTCTCCTATTTTTTCATTATAACTTCAATTCTAATTAATTGGCACTAGTGGTCACTTAAAATTTCGAACATTGCCCTCAAAACGGCAAATATTCTCCTAAAATGGCTGAAATGTAACCATTTTGGCGGTTTTTTACACGAATTATGCGCCCAAATTGACTGCACTTGCTAGTAAATAATCGAAAAGCCAGTTATTTTCACTTCTGACACGGTCTCCTCTCGAAAATTCCGGGAATATGGACATTTTCGGCCAAAAAACATGGTCCGCAGCGATTTTCTAGCAATTCCAGCCAATTTCGGTGCATCGAAATGGCCACTGGCGGGCGGAATGGCATGAAAGTGACCGAAAATACTATTTTTGATCAGAGTTGCAGCGGGACGGCCCGGCCCGGCCCGAATTGAAATTTTCCAGCCCGGCCCGGCCCGGCCCGCCTGAATTCGAAAGTCGGCCCGGCCCGGCCCGGGCCGGCCCGCGGGCCGAGCAAAAAAACAAAAATTTGTTTCAAAACAGGTTTTCGTCTAGCGGTGCCGGTTTTGAACCATTTTTTCACCTTTTTCAAAAGATAACGCCAATTCGAAGTATTTCCTGTCAGTAGTCACTTCTAAATTAATAATTGGTTTCGAAAAGGTATATTTTTGCGCTGATATCGCAAAATATGACCTTTTCGGCAATTTTTGTCATCACCTGTGCGCCGATATTGACTGGAGTTGCTAGAAAATCGTCGAGGAACAATTTTCTGTCACTTCTGACTCACTCACACTTCTGATACTCCAGAAAATGGAACTTTCACGCAAAGAAGCTTGTTTCACAATGTCTTTCAAGCAACTTCAGTCAATTTCAGTACACAGAATGGACGCCGGAGGCGAAAATGACTTTGAATTGACCAAAAAGGCCATTTTCAATTGTAATCACCGGAAAACTATTCAAAAATGAAGTTTTGGAACCATTTACATACGATTGAGCTGCTGAAAGAATGAAATCAAGCAACTTTATTGAGCGGGCCGGGCCGATTTCAGAATTCTCCGGCCCGGCCCTCAATCTTGCAACTCTGTTTTTGATTGTATAGACCAAAAAAGGTTCAAAAACGAAGAATTGAAACTCTCCATATTCGGTTACGGAAAAAATTTAAAAAATTGCCTGGGGCGGGCCGGGCCGAGTTTCCAGATCTCCGGCCCGGCCCGGCCCGGCCCGGTAACAACCCGGCTCGGCCCGGCCCGTCATCTTGCAAGTATGATATTTTCTCTACAGATTCCGTCGCTTCATACTTCCGAACATTGACGATAAATGCCCACTCGAATCGGCGGATCGTGACGAAATTCGCCACCATTTCGGATGGAAAACGATGACGAAATTTGATGGGTAGGCAAGTGCGCTCTATTGGAAAATGAAAAAAAAAAGCGAAAAAACACATGGACCCATTCGCAGAACGTCGAAAAATGTTGAAAAACGCGAAAAATGTCAAAGAATGCAAAAAATGTCGAGAAATGCAAAAAATGTCGAGAAATGCGAAAATTGTCAAAGAATGCAAAAAATGTCGAGAAATGCAAAAAATGTCGAGAAATGCAAAAAATTTCGAGAAATGCAAAAATTGCGAAAAAATGAAATTTTTATAAAATCAACTGAAAATTTAAAGGCGCATGAACCTTTTTTGGGTCTCGCCGCGAAGTATATAAAACAATTTTCGACAGAATTGTGAAAATAGGTCCATTAGAGCGCACTTGCTCCCGTTTTTTTTCCTGCAGAAATGAGACGAAAAATGAGGATTTGCGTCTGATTCGACACCTTATCGATCGAATGAACGCCGAGAAATCGTCGGACGCCTTCAGAAGCGCCACGACGGCGACGTCAGAAGACGTTTGGCGCGAATACATTCGAAAATTTCCCGACTCGCGGCGAAAAACCACTGCCGACGAACTCGCCGCGCAGTAAGTGCGCTCCAATGCAAAAATGCGTTTTTTCTTTGATTTTCAGCGTTTCGCGCCGAATTTTGCCACGAATTCACGAGTATTTCGATCGATTTCCGTCGCCTCGCGTCTTTTTGCACATTTTCGCCCATTTTTCAGTGCCGATTAGCGAGGAAACGCGTCAAAAGTAGGTCAAAACGGCTGCTTCGCAATAGAGCGCGTTTGCGACTTAGCAGAAATTTTTTGTTTTTTAAATTTCAGATTAGGCGCCAAACTGAAATGCGAAATTCTGACGGACACGCGTGGAATTGTGAGAGCCGTTTGGGAGCAGGTGGGGGACTAGTTTTTTTTTTTTTTGGAGAAAGTTAGGCCACCTTGGAAAAATGTGTTTTTTTTAAAAATTTCAGAGCTCACAAAAAACAACAGCGCCAATCGATGGGGAAAATGGAATTGAGCAGGAAAGTTTGATGATTTTTCGCGTTTTTTTTAAATGCGATTTTTGCACTTTCTAGGCCATGACCTAATTTTTGCAGACATCGTTGTCGCAAATTTTGGCGAAATTTCACGAGAACGATGACGTCGTCGAAAATGTGTCTGCGCCCGCGAAAACGTTGGAAGAGGCGATAAATGCGATTTTTTCGCCGTAAAAAAAATTTTTTGTTTTTTTGGTTTTGGGAGATTTCCATTACAATCGAAGAGAAAATATGCAGAAAGATGTGTGAACGCGGAAATATAAACAAAAAATTAATAAAAATAACGAAAAATGCTCCCGCCCGCTAATTTGGCTTCGTACGTTGAATACTCACTAGTCAGTCAGGTATACTGAAATGTTACGGAGGGTTAGAAGGAAACGTTCCGCGGATACTGTAATCTTTACTATTTCTATCCTTAAGACGCCCATTTTGAGTTCAGTTTTCGCCTATTCAAGTTTCAAGCTGGTCGCGGCTAGCCTGGTCTTAATCTGGGTTACAGTAGCCCCACGAGACTGGCTCCATAAAACTGGAACCTGTTGCAAATTGAATCTGGGGGGGGGGGGGGGCGAAAAAAGGAAGCGGTTACTGTAACCCGCGTAAATCTACACAGAGATTGGCTTTTCCATTGAAAGGTCTCGGCCGGACGGTTTGAAATTTCTAGGCCATAGCTTTGTCATCAAGTTCAAATGTCTGACCTTAGTCTCCTCGCTCTTCCGTCCTCTATCAAGAAAGACGAAGGTGAAGGTGAAGAAGAAGAAGACCAAATCGTCGTGATGCGCTCCCCACACTCTACCGTAATCCCAATGAGACCATCGTAAACCAGGCCAATTAACAAACTTCTTCTTCCTCTCCCTCTTCTCCTTCCCCACGGAGGCCAGTTCTAACCCCCTTCGCCTGAGGCCTCCTCCCAGCACACACACACACCAATTACACAACTTTACGACTCTTTAATTCCATCGCCCACCTCCTTCTCCTCCTACTCCTCCGCCACCGCATCAGTTCACAAGGGAGGTGGGATTACGGTAGAAGACGTCGATGACCCCCCCCCCCCCCTCCTCAAAAATTACCGGTGTCGGGCTCGAGAAGGCGATGGCTCAACTGTCGCAGGAGATCATCAAATACACCGAATCGCGACGATCTTGAATCTCGAGTGTGGCCGGGTGTAAGGGGGAGGTGGACTGGGGGCGCTTGTAACTTTTGTCAGAATTGAGATTTTTGGACAGATTGGGGGTGCAAAATGATGTTCGCGACGAGCTCTATCGAATGGTGTAAGAATATCCAAGGTTTACTCGGAACGTGCTAACTTTAAGGTCGTTATTGAGCATATTGAGCTCAGCTCCTTTAAAAAGCTCAATAGACCGTAAAGTGTTACACAAATCTAGGGTAAACTATACACCATTAGAAAGATCTCGTCGAGACGAACATTTTGCACTGCCATTCTGTCCGAAAACATTGATTTTGAGCAAAGTTACGGTGCCTCAAAGCCTCTCAACCCTCTCGCCCCACTGTAATTCCCAATTACCCGTTATCCATTACAACACACCCTCACCAATTGTTTATATTTATATTAATGAGAATAAGAATAAGAAAAAGCGCAGAGAAAAAGATATCAAAAGATGCGCGAAAAAGTAATCCGAGACGGCCTCCCGCCACCCGCTGAGCTTTGAGGTCGGGCGGCACAACGACGACGACGGCTTTCCGCGCGGAACGAAGCGGTGTTCCTCCGCGCGGAAAGAAACACTCGAATTATACGGAACAGCAACACCGACGGACGGAGGAGGAGGAGGGGGACCAAAAAACACTAACTGAAGATGGCCGCGTTTTTGGCAGGATTAGCAGCACACCCCCGAGAACCTCTTTTTCGGCCAGTGTTGCGCCATGGGAACTTGTGTTAATTTATTATGGAAATGTGTTTGGCACACACAAAATAAGGATTAGAAATTAGTTGGGGTCGGTTTTTTCAAAAAAAAATTTTCGAAAAAAAATTTTTTTTTTTTAAATTTTTAAAAAATTTTTTTTGAAAACCTGGTTTCAAAAATTCTAGTTTTCCCTCTAATTTTCGTATTTTTCTCATTTTCCCATTATTTATGGAAAAGTGTTTGGTACACAAAAATAAGGGATTAAAAAATGGTTGAGGTGGGTTTTTTTCCAAAAAAAAAATTTATTTTTGCAAAAATAAAAAAAATTTTTTTTTTTTTTTTTTTTTGAAAATCTGGGTTTCAAAAATTCTAGTTTTCCCTCTAATTTTTGTATTTTTCTTATTTTTCCTTCATTTTTCACAAAAAAGAGCCACTTCCCAGCTGGGCGCCGTAACCGCTCGAATATCGTCGCTAAACGAGTAGGGCGGCTCAAAGAGCCCCGTCCGCCCGACCGCCCCTATCGGTGTCACGTTACGTAACACCGTGGGTCACGCGAGCCGGTCAAACGAGATATCACAAAGGGGGCGGGTGGGTCGGGGAGAAGAGTATGTATGCAATGATAGTTGATAAGAGAGAGTGAATGGGTTGGTTCACATGGCCATAAACCGAACGCCGCGTTTCATTTGGCGCATTTTCGCGCAAAATCGCAAGTGCGCTCCAGCGAAATTGGCGCGAAACGCGCGATTTGGCAACATTTTTGAAATTCGAAAATTTGAAAATTTGAAAAATGTTGCAAAATCTTTGAAATTTCCAATTTTTTCACCTTGAAAGTGTCAATTTCGACCATTTTTCTTAGGGTTGTCAAATTTTTTCCCCGTTTTTTCGGGATTTTTAACTGAAAAATGCAGCGTACAAAAATCACAATTTGCCGTAAAAATTCAAATTGCTGCAAATTGAGCGTTTTCGTGCCCAAAATTTGCATTTTTCGCCCATTTGGCGGGGGGAATTTCGATGTTGGATTTTAAAAAATAAAAAAAAAATTACTTGTCAGTTTCTATCGATTTTTGATACAAAAACTGGAATTTCAGCGATAAAATGTGAGCACTTTGAAATTTTCACTGAAATTTCCCAATTTTTTTTTTCGGAGGGGACTAGTTTTTTTTTCTGCGTTTTCTAGGCCATCGCCCAAATTTTTTACAGACATCAATTATCGCAAATTTTGGCGAATTTCGAATTTCGAATTTCCACAAGAAAACGAGGATAAAAATTTTTTTTTTTCGAGTTGGGGGGGGGGGGGGGGGATTTTCATTACAATCGACTAAAAAATATGCATAAAGATATGTGAGCGCGCGGAAATTTTTCCAGTGAGAAGAAAGGGAAACAGGAGAAAAAGAGGGTAAAAAAATACAAATATAGCCAAAAAATTGGGAAAATTTGAAGAAGGAGGGGGGAAAACAAAAAAAAATCACAATAAATATAAAAAGAAAAGCTCTCTGTTCTGGTTTTCGTTATTTGGGGGTCTAAAAAATATTAAGGGGGGTGGACAGAAAAAAATTCAAAAAAAAAAAAAAAATTCAGGTGAATGTGACAAGATGTTCAGGAGGAGGGCTAAAAATAAATATATATATAGGAAAAATATATACAAATTTGCAATTTTTTGGATGAAAAAAAGAGAGAAACAACCGTTTTGAGTTAGAGAAAATCAGCGTTGAGATGATCAGTTTTGTTGCGTTTTTAGTGAGTTTCACACGAGTTAGAGACGGTGCTTCTGTTCGTCACGGCGTTGTTTGGCGCGCCTTAAAAAAAATAAAATTATTTTTTTGTTTGTATAAAAAATTATTATTTGCTTTGGAAAATTTTAATTTTTGAGCAATAAAAATTTTTTGGAAATTGATTTTTTATTTAGACCTGTATTTTTCGCTGCAACAAATTGATGGTTATTCAAAAAAAAAATTTTTTTGTTTGAATAAAAAATTATTATTTGCTTTGGAAAATGTTAATTTTTGAGCAATAAAAATTTTTTGGGAACTGATTTTTTTATTTAGACCTGTATTTTTCGCTGCGGAAAAATTGAAAAAAAATTTTTTTTAATTTAATGAAATTTAAATTTTCTAGGTGAATTATTAAATTCGTGTTTTTTTTAAATTTGAGATAATTTAAAAAATAATCAATTTTTTTTCTAAATTTTTAATTTTTCAAAAACCAATTTTTTCTTGCACTAAAACGTTCCGAAATTACAGCACCGCGCGCTGTTCGTCGTAAATCTACACCAATTTTTTTAAAAAATTAAAACAATTTTTTTTAGTAACCGTTTCGCAGTTACCGTAAAACCTGTATTATAGCGGGGCACCCAAAACTCACAAAATCCCAAGGGTCCCCCTGTGAATTTTGCAAAATCGTTTTCAAAATTAGAGGGTTGAAAGTTAGACCCTTTAAAAAATAATGCCGCTCTAATACAGGTTTTATGGTAGAGTACCGTGCAAAATTATACGAACCGGACAGTTTTCTTCTCAACTTCCATCCCAATTTTCAAGAATCAAGAATCCAATCGGGCCAAAATTTTTAGAGATTGTTCCAAATACTCCGAAAACATGCTTGCCAAAACATTATCACTTCACTGTTAGAGGAAAATAAAAATGAGAATTGAGAAGAAAACTGCGCGGTTCGTATACAGTGCGTTTCAAAACTATAGGTCCACCCTCATTTCATGGTGTAACGCGTCACGTGACCGAATCCATGACTCAGAGTTAGTTAAAGTCATCGGATTCAGGACTCAAAGTCACATACGCCCACAAATTTTGGTGACGATATGTTTGAAACTGGCCGGATTGTTCCAGAAAAACTGAAAATCGGACTTTTGCAAACGTTTCAAAACTATAGGTCCACTTGGAGGAATGGTCGAAAAACTGGCTATGCCAGAACTCCGATCTTCTTCGACTGGAACCATCGGAGAGCTGACGCGTTACACCATGAAATGAGGGTGGACCTATAGTTTTGAAACGCACTGTATACGAACCGCGCAGTTTTCTTCTCAACTCTCATTTTTATTTTCCTCTAACAGTGAAGTGCTAATGTTTTGGCAAGCATGTTTTCGGAGTATTTGGAACAATCTCTAAAAATTTTGGCCCGATTGGATTCTTGATTCTTGAAAATTGGGATAGAAATTGAAATCTGCCCGGTTCGTATAATTTTGCACGGTACTCTACCATAAAACATGTATTAGAGCGGCATTATTTTTTTAAGGGTCTTATTTTGAACTCTTTAATTTTCGAAACAAATTTACAAAATCCACAGGGGAGAGACCCTTACGATTGTGGAATTTTGGGTGCCCCGCTCTAATACAGGTTTTACGGTAATTGGAAAACGGTTCCTAACAAAAATTATTTTAAAAATTGGTGTAAATTTACGATAAACAACGTGCGGTGCTGTAATTTCGGAAAGTTTCAGCTTTTACGGTATATCCAGTCCTATCCCTTCAAAAGTCCGATTCCCGCCTTCCGAATCCTCAAAATTCACTTCCACCCAACTCTGATTACCACAATCTCTGTGAATTCGTTCCAATCTCTGATTCCATTCCGTTTTTCAAAAGAAAACGGGACCCCGCACACAAAACAACAATGAGAAGCATCTCGTGGATGTTAGTGTGTGTGCGTGAAGGAGGAGGAGATCAAAAAGAGAGCGCGCGACACTGTGAATGCCCTTTTCTGGACCCCGTATGACGCGTAAAACTCATCAATCTTTTGTGCGCGCCCCCCCCCCCCCCCCTTTCCCCCTTTCCCCATTCACCTCTCGGCTAACCGTGTCTTCTGTGCTCGATTCGGAACGGATCGGAGATCGAATGGAATGAAAAGGGGGGGGGGGTCCGTCTGTTGCGGCACAACAGACGGAGCGCGCCGAAAGAGGAGGAGGCAACGCTGACCGTTCTCTTCTGGAGGAGCGTGATGGGTACAATGTTTGACCACACACACACACACACACACACATTTCCATATTACAGCTCTGGGAAAGTCGTAAATTCGTCGAGACAGTGAACACACACACACACACAGACACAGGCACAGAATCCTGCCCGCTGGCACGCAGACGGGGCGACGACGACGGCACACTTGTCTCTTTTATCGGTGACCTAGTGCTCTTGGCACTTCCGGTTTCTGTGTGGAGTACCACGGAATAGAACTCGTCCGGTATGGAACATGGCCGGAATGGAACATGGCCGGAATACAATACCGTGCAAAAGTATACGAATCGGGCAGTTTTCTTCTCAATTCTCATTATCATTTTTCCTCTAACAGTGAAGTGCTAATGTTTTGGCGAGCATGTTTTCGGAGTATTTGGAACAATCCCTACAAAGTTTGGCCCGATTGGATTCTTGAAAAGTGGGATAGAAGTTGAGAAGAAAACTGCCCCCGGTTCGTATACTTTTGCATGGTACTGTAGAACTGACCCGGAGCTGAATTGGACCGGAATGGAACTTGGCTGGAAGAGAACTGACCCGGAATATAAATTGCCCGCAATAGAGCTCCCCCTCGGCAAACTGAAAATTAATAAAAGTCCGCTAACCGGGGAGCATAGTTCTATTCCCTGGTGCTCCCGGTTTCTGGTGGTTGCCCACTGATCTTTCAGACGCCCCTTGAGCCGGCTATTCTAGCTTCAAGCTGTTCGAGGCTAGCCTGATCTAACTAGCCATCCATTTTTAATTGAAAATTGAACCTGAGGGTAGTCTCCAGTCTAGTTGACAGTAGAGGGAGCCAATAAAAAGGGAAGCGGTTACTGTAACCCGCGTAAATCGACACAGAGATTGGCTTTTCCATTGAAAGGTCTCGGCCGGACGGTTTGAAATTTCTAGGCCATAGCTTTGTCATCATGTTCAAATGTCTGACCCAAATCTCCTCGCTCTTCCGTCCTCTATCAAGAAAGGTGAAGGTGAAGAAGAAGAAGAAGAAGAAGACCAAATCGTCGTGATGCGCTCCCCACTCTACCGTAACCCCAATTAGACCATCGTAAACCAGGCCAATTAACAAACTTCTTCTTCCTCTCCCTCTTCTCCTTCACCACGAAGGCCAGTTCTAACCCCTCCTCCCAGCACACACACACACCAATTACACAACTTTACGACTCTTTAATTCCATCGCCCACCTCCTCCTACTCCTACTCCTCCGCCACCGCATCAGTTCACAAGGGAGGTGGGATTACGGTAGAAGACGTCGATGACCCCCCTCAAAAATCGTCCCCCTTCCTTCTTTCTCAATCTTCTTCTTCTGGATCAGAAACGAAGAGTAAGGGAGGGAGAGAGAAGACGTGTGTGCGTGTGTGCAAACAAGAAGCCTAATGAGATTCGGAAAATGCGAAAACGATGATGACCCACTATGAAGCGGCGGGCGCGCTCGACGACGAATTAGATGACGTTGTTGGGCTCATCAAGTTTCAGCGGAAGGTCAACAGACGACGAGTTTCACAGATAGATAGAGAGTTAGAGAGACGGCTGGAAGCGAAAAAAAAAGAAAGCGAGACAAAACCAATTTGTCATCATCATCATGATCATCATCATCACACGATCCGCCAAACCACCAAGACCGATGAAGAAAAGAAAAAGAGATACCGGTGGGCGATAAGAACGGCGCAAACTTTACGCAACTTCTCACGCACACGCCTTCTTCCCTCCCAGCCCCAACCGACACACTTCGGAGTTGCGTCACAGAGCCCTTGCCCCCCGTATCGGTTCGGTTATTTATTACTGACACTGTCCCGAACCGTGGTGCTTGCTTGCCTCCTTTCATCTCGGCGTGCAATCGGGGCCAATTTGTATCAGATTAGTAGCGGCGGTAGTACCGCGCTTACTGTATCTCCCCCCCACGTCTTGAAAACACTAACCGATTCTGAAACCAGATCTTGATCTGCCGCTCCGTCAGACTCAACAACGTCGACAGTTGCGATTTGCGGTCGGCGTTGATGAATTGCGACGTGATGAACTCCTTCTCGAGTTCCAGCCGCTGATATTCCGAGTAGACCATGCGGTACTTGTCCTGTGTCCGCACACGAATGTCTGAAAGTTGAAGGGACTAATATCTCTCCTGGTTCCTGGAGTTTACAAACAGGTACACTGTAAAATATGTCGATTTCAACCATCTACCGTAAAACCTGTAGTAGAGCGGGATGCCGGGGTCTAATTGTCAACCCTCTAATTTTAGAAAAAAATTTCGGGGACCCCTATGATTTTGGGTTTTAGGTGCCTTGGGGAGAATGCCATCAGACTCCAGCACAGCTAACAGTTTGGATAGGGCACGAGAAACACGTGCCAGTCGGCTGTCTTGAAAACCATCGTCTCCCCCGGTTCTCTAGGATTTTCAAACAAGTAACCTGTGCAAAATGTAAATCCCGGTGCCCTCTACAAAATAGCGTTGAGCTATCAAACTTTTATAAAGTCTAAACAGAGTTGGAGGCCAAAAAGTGATTTGGCTTCTAACTCTGCTTGTACTTTATAAAAGTTCGAGAACTCAACGTCATTTTGTAGATGGCGTCGGGATCTACATTTTACACAGGTTACTTGCTGGAAAACTCCAAGGAACTAGGGGGACGATAGTTTTCAAGACAGCCGACTGGCACACGTTTCCAAGGCCCCCCCCCCCCCCAAACTGTTCGCATCCTTCTCCCCTGCCCCCCTCAAAGCCCGCGATACAGATAGGAGGAGGAGGGGAGATGGTTGTAAACACATCGCCTGTCGTTGCTCTGTCTCTCTCAACACTGATACCATCCAAAAGAGAGAGCCCCCTCTCTTCTCCCTCTTGCCAATTCTTATCATAGCCAACGCGACGTAGAAGACGGCGGTTCTTCTCCTTTGATGATTTACAATTTACAATTTACAATCCTTGCGAAGACAGAGAGAAAAAGAGAACTCACTATTCGTGCCGGGACCCGTCGGAAGCGGTTTCGACGACGAGGCGCCCAGAGTGCGGCGATCCTTTCCCAGCGGCACCTTCCACGAGAACTGCTGCTGTAACGATTTTTTCAATATTTTTTAGAGGGGGGGGGTCTAGAAAGACACTCACGTTCTGCTGGTAGTCTATGAAGGGCCAAACGGCTGCCTGCTGATAACACGCGGCTGCACGCATCTGGTATTCTGCAGCCGCCGCCGCCGCCATCTCCGCTTCAGAAGACGTCGTGCCAGATGACGTCGTCGTCGACGTCGCCGCCGCCGATGAGCCAGCACCAGACGACGTGGAGGCGCCGGTGAACGGCGTCATGTCGGGCGACGGATACATCTCGCTGCTGCCGCTCGAGCCGTTCGAGTGCGGCGCTTTCACGTCGGCCAGCTGATGCTGCTGCTGCTGCTGGTGGTTGTGGGGAGCCGCGGAAGAAGACGTCGACGACGTCAGCGACGACATCATGCCGATGGAGGAGTAGAAGTCGGGTTGCGAGTAGAAGCCCGACGCGTCGCCCATCTGAGGCCATCGGCCGTAGAGTTGCGGGTCGAACGACGGTTGCAGCATTTTCTCCCTGCAATAGAGAGGTTTTGTGCAAAGTTAGTGCAAAAGTTTGAAACGGGGGGGGGGGGGGCTAGCTATAGCCGAGATCGCGGTGTGCAGATAAGGATCAACACGGGCGGTCCCCCCTCACACGCGCATAGGGTCTCGTCTCCAAAAAAAGTGGGCGGGGCGTCGGCGCTTCCAATGCCAATGCACAGGCCCCCCGCCAAAAGGGGGCGGAGCGTCTACAGTAACCACCCCGGGCGGGCGGGAAATTTGCATATAACCTAACCTTTTGAGAGACAAATTTTGCGACACTGAACAAATATTTTTCGCGTCGTCGTCGTGGGGCGGGTGCGAATTTACGATATTTGAGTAAAGGGGGGGGGGGATGGGGACGGACCTGAGCGGTTGCGGTTGACTCCAGAACATGTGCGAGTAGTTGGTGGTGGCGGCCCACGCGGCGGCGGCGGCGGCCTCCTCCTGAGCCAGAAGCGCCTGATTTAGGCTCCCCGAGTCGGTGGTTGTGCTGCTCGCGGAGCTCGTGGAGCTCGTGGTGCTCGCGGAGCTCGAGCCCAACGTCGGCGGCGTCGTGGTGTTCGGCGACGGCGTCTCGTTTTCCGAGTACTCGCATTTGATGTCGATCGACATTTCTCTGGAAAAGTGTTTGTTAAGTCAAAAATCAAACAATTTGGGGGCTATTGAGGGAGGAAATAACCATAAAATGAGCTCGCCACCCCCCGATATGCACCCCGATAAGCCACGCCCACTTTCCCTTCTCTCGGCAGGGAGGCTCCTGTTTAGCTCGTCGAGCCTCGCGAGTGGGGGCGGAGTCGCCCTCCTCTGTGCGCGCGCGCAAAAATACCGGGAGGACACGTTTGATTTACCACCGCACGCACTGCCAGACGGTATCCGATCGGGCGGGGGTGAAGGGAGAGTTTTGAGACTCTGTGATGCTTTTATGGCGCGCTGGGAGCACAGCTGCCCCCTCACCCCTTGCGAACGCGCAAACGGTTTTTTGCGGGAATTTTCCGAAATTTAATGGTTTTTGGTGGGAAATCGGCGGAAAACGGCGGAATTTGATGAGAAAACCGAAAGAAAAATGTGATGGAGTACGGTGGCGAAAGTTTAAAGGCGCATTGCCTAAACGTTTTCAGAGGTCTCGCTGCGAAAGCTTTTATTTTTGGTTTTTGAGCTTATTTTGAAGCAGTTTTCAGCTTTTTAGAACGAATTTCAGTGATAGTGATTGTTTTCAGTAGAAAAAGTTATTTTTTAGCTAATTTAGCCGAAATTAGCGGAAAATAGGGCGACAAATGTAAAAAGAAAAGGAAAAACCGCCGAACATCTGTGCTACGGTATTAAAGGCGCAGGCCGTAAAACTTTTTTATGGGTCTCGCCGCGAAAAGTGGATTTTCGGGATTTTGCGCGGAAAAAATGGTTTTTCGGGGTTTTTTTTTGGGTAAAAAATTAAAAATAAAATGCTCACCTCATCTTCGACGTGCTCTCGATGAGCAGTGTGAGCCGGCTGGCAATTGGTCCCAACGGATAGGAAACGGGCATTTCAAGGGAAATCATTTGCAAAAATCAAAATGAGTGGAGTAAAGTCACAAAATATGAATGAAAAGCATGTGAAAAGAGACGAAAGGGGGCGGACACCGGGCATACGGTAGTTGGTTGCACCACCGTCGACTTCATCATTTCTTATCATCCGTTTATGTGTGTTAGTTAGTTAGACACATTTTGTGACTGTTTGTCCACCACTTTTCCACTTTTATACACTTTTGGAAAAGGGGGGGGGGAAAGAATTGCGAATTTGAAGTTGTTGAAAATTGGAAATTTGAGAGATTTCGCAACATTTTTCAAATTTTCAAATTTTCGAAATTTCAAAAATGTTGCGAAATCGCGCATTTCGCGCCAATTTCGCTGGAGCGCGTTTGCGATTTTGCGCGAAAATGCGCCAAATGAAACGCGGCGTTCGGTTTATAGCCATGTGAACCAACCCATTCACTCTCTCTTATCAACTATCATTGCATACATACTCTTCTCCCCGCCCCACCCGCCCCCTTTGTGATATCTCGTTTGACCGGCTCGCGTGACCCACGGTGTTACGTAACGTGACACCGATAGGGGGGGGGGCGGACGGGGCTCTTTGAGCCCCCTCTACTCGTTTAGCGACGATATTCGAGCGAAGAAGGCGCCCAGCTGGGAAGTGGCCCTTTTTTGTAAAAATATCGAAAAAATATAGGGAAAATGAGAAAAAAACGAAATTTAGAGGGAAAACTAGAATTTTCAAAACCAGGTTTTCAAATTTTCAAAAAAAAACATTTTGAAAAAATTTCAAAAAAATTAAAAAAAAAAACATTTTTTTTTCGAAAAAATTTTTTTTTGAAAAACCCACCCCAACTACATTCTAATCCCTTATTTTTGTGTGTACCAAACACATTTCCATAATAAATTAACACAAGTTCCCATGGCGCAACACTGGCCGAAAAAGAGGTTCTCGGGGGTGTGCTGCTAATCCTGCCAAAAACGCGGCCATCTTCAATTTGTGTTTTTTGGTCCCCCTCCTCCTCCGTCCGTCGGTGTTCCTGTTCCGTATAATTCGAGTGTTTCTTTCCGCGCGGAGGAACACCGCTTCTTTCCGCGCGGAAAGCCGTCGTCGTCGTTGTGCCGCCCGACCTCAAAGCTCAGCGGGTGGCGGGAGGCCGTCTCGGATTACTTTTTCGCGCATCTTTTGATATCTTTTTCTGTGCGCTTTTTCTTATTCTTATTCTCATTAATATAAATATAAACAATTGGTGAGGGTGTGTTGTAATGGATAACGGGTAATGGGGAATTACAGTGGGGCCAGGGGGTTGAGAGGCTTTGAGGCACCGTAACTCTGCTCAAAATCAATGTTTTCGGACAGAATGGCAGTGCAAAATGTTCGTCTCGACGAGATCTATCTAATGGTATACAGTTTACCCTAGATTTGTGTAACACTTTACGGTCTAGTGAGCTTTTAAAAGAAGCTGAGCTCAATATGCTCAATAACGACCTTAAAGTTAGCACGTTCCGAGTGAACCTTGGATATCCTTACACCATTCGATAGAGCTCATCGCGAGCATTCTTTTTCACCCCAAACCTGTCCGAAAATCTCAACTCTGACAAAAGTTACAAGCGCCCCCAGTCCACCTCCCCCTGCACCCGGCCACACTCGAGATTCAAGATCGTCGCGATTCGGTGTACTTGATGATCTCCTGCGACAGTTGAGCCATCGCCTTCTCGAGCCCGACACCGGTGAGCGCACACGTGGAATGGATCGACCAGGTGCCGCCGCGATGCAGATTTAGGTCTGGAAATGGGGGTGTTGTGGAATCGGGGCTTTAACTTTTTTGCGCGCGCACCAATTCAAATGGTCCAATGGACAAAATTGTAGAGAATTCGATTGTCTATCGATTGGTCTAAAGAGCGATTGAAAATAGTGATTTTGAAGCGAGTTGTGATTGTTTCAATGAACAGACCTTAAAACCAACACAACTTTGCTCAAACTCAATATTTTCAGTCGCTCTTTAAACCAATCGATAGATATTCAAATTCTCTACAATTTCTGTCATTAAACCATCCAAATTGGAAAGCGGTGAAAAAAGTTAGGGGCCACTTACTCAACGCTGTCGAAATGTCCGAGGCGGTCATCGAGCCAGGAACGTCCATCTTGTTGGCCAGGATGAGAACGGGAATCTGAAAGGATGCGGGGGACATAGTGGTCACGTGACACCTCAATCGTGTGACATTCAGCCTCCTTTCGGGAAGAAGGTGATGACACCACCCCTTTCTCCATAAACCTGTACATCTGGCCGGCCATTCCCCCCCCCCCCCTTTCCTCTGTTATTTACGACACCTACCCCTCGGGAAGCGATGTGAGGATGGTCGAGCACCATCCACAGCTCGTCCTTCAACACCTCGATCCGAAGACGATCCGAGCTGTCGAGGACGAAGATCACGCCCTGCGAGCTGCTGAAATAGCTGTCCCACGAGCCGCGGTACTTCACTGAAAATGATGGAATAGAGGGCATTTTCGGATAGAGCTCGTCGCGAGGATTCGATTGATACCCCAACTTGGCCGTTTTGAGCACTTTTCCACTATTTCGCAATACTTAAGGGGGTGCGAATTTTTTTGAGTTTCCGTCACTTTTGGGTCAAAACATGATGAATCGAGGAGGAAAAGAACAATAACGCATATCGTGTTGTCACAAGAACCGTTTTGTGCACTTTTCCACTATTTCGCAATACTTGACATTCTAGCCGATATTTCAGCCAGGGGTGCTTGAAAACGGACAAGATTTGTCACATGGTCACACCCGCCAAACTCACTCTGACCGGCCATGTCGAAGGCGTGAAAGCTGAGATTCTGGGTGGTGAAGTGTGTGACGACGTGACCGACAGTGGGCACAATCTGCGAACTGCGCGTCTCGGGCGTCTTCAGCTGATTCAGAATCGTCGTTTTTCCCGAGTTGTCGAGCCCGACGACGACGATGCTCACTTCT
This sequence comes from Caenorhabditis afra, assembly GCA_963570955.1. NCBI lineage: Eukaryota > Metazoa > Nematoda > Chromadorea > Rhabditida > Rhabditidae > Caenorhabditis > Caenorhabditis afra. The sequence goes on from OY751534.1 coordinate 8,215,339, forward strand.
TTTTTGCCCATCCCGAACAGGTTCGATAGCGACGAGAAGAAGCCCATTTCTTGCAGTCTGTAACGTTAGGTTATGTCACGCTCTCAGATTTTGTCACGCAGCCTGTCACAATATGCGTTATTGTTCATGTCCCCCTCGATTCATCATGTTCTGACCCCAAAATTGACGGAAAGTCAAAAAAGTTCGCACCCCCTTAAGTATTGCGAAATAGTGGCAACGAGATCAAAACGGTCAAGTTGGGGTATCAATCGAATCCTTGCAACGTGCTCTATCCAAAAATAGTCTTCCCTTTAATTTTCAGCAAAGTACCGCGGTTCTGGGACATCTCCTTTTGAAGCTAAAATCACCCCCTGGGACCTGCTAAAGGGAATGTCCCACGAGCTGCGGTTCTTCACTGAACATCGAATATAGTATTTTTAAACAGAGCTCGTTGCAAGGATTCAAATGATACTCCAACTTGGCCGTTTTGAGCACTTTTCCGCTATTTCGCAATACTTAAGGGGGTCCGAACTTTTTCCCTTTTCCGTCACTTTTGGGCTCAGAACATGATGAATCGATAGGGACACAAACAATAACGCAGATTGTGAAAGGTTGTGACCTCCCTCCGTCCCTTTTTCGGAAGGTTTACCGAGTTCAAAAGGGGGTCACGCACACAGATGGTAGGAACATAAGGTGATGCGTCTTTTCTCTTTTATCTTTCTTTTTTTTTGTTTTAGACTATATTAAAAAACGAGGAATAAGACAGTGATAAGAATTAGAAGTTGAAGAAAAAAAGTTTTTTTTTTTGAAAAAAAAATTTCGAAAAAAGTTTCCAAAAAATTTTTTTTTCTGAAAATGTTCCGATTCCCAGGGTCTTATTTTTAATTGAGGGAAGAAGATTAAGCTAAAAGTTGCGCAAGTGCCTCTTTTTGTTCTTCTCCGGCGTTTCCGCCTATTCATCGATTGCGCGCGCACTAATCCGGGTGTGGCCGAGAATCCCGAAAAGGCGAAAAGAAGGCCGCCCGTGAAAGGGGCGAAAAACGCATAAATTTATGGGGGCGGTCGGCAATAAAACCGTCACAATCACAATTGGGACCAGCGGCGGCGGAGGTGGGCAAGAAAAGGAAAGAGGGGTGCCCCCTTTTTTTTTGGACCCCCTCGAATATTGAAAATTGGGCTTTTTTTGGGGGTTCCTGATAGTTTGAGTAGAGGGGGTGCTAGAAAACAAAATTTCAGTTTGATAGCATCGTTTTTGAAAAATTTTGGAAAATTTTTGGGGGGCCCGTTTTCTGGACCCCCTCGAACATCGAGAAACCCCCTTTTTTGAGGGGTCCCTGTTAATATGACTAGCGAAAAAACTAGAAAACTGTTTTTCAGGTCATTCTAGCCATTTTTGGGAAATGAAACAATTTTTTTGAAAAATGAAAAACATTTTTTTTCGCATCGAAATTTTTTTTTGTTGAAATATTTGCGAGAAACAAATTATTTTCACATTAAAACTAGTAAAAACTCTTTGAAAAGAAGAATTTAATAGTTTTTTTCGGTGAAAATCGACAAATCCAAAAATACTAGGGGTGCCCCCTTTTTTTTTTGGACCCCTCGAATAGTGAAAAGTCGGCTTTTTTGAGGGGTTCCTGATAGTTTGAGTAGAGGGGGTACTGGAAAACAACATTGAAGTTTGATAGCATCGTTTTTAAAAAATTTTGGAAAATTTTTGGGGGACCGTTTTCTGGACCCCCTCGAAAATCGAAAATCCACTTTTTTGAGGGGTCCCTCATAATTCGACTATTAGAATTACTGGAAAACTGCTTTTCAGGCCATTTTTTGGAAAATGAAAAACAATCATTTTTTGAAAAAAGTGAAATTTTTTTTTTCGCATCAAAATTTTTTTGTTGAAATATTTGCGGGAAACTACATATTTTCACATTAAAACTAGTAAAAACTCTTTGAAAAGAAGAATTTAGTAGCGTTTTGTTGAAAATTGACAAGTCGGAAAATACTAGGGGTGCCCGTTTTCTGGACCCCCTCGAACATCGAAAAGTTCACTTTTTTGAGGGGTTCCTGTTAAATTGACTAGTGGAGGTACTAGAAAACTTGTTTTCAGTTTGTTAAAATTATTTTGAACAAGAAAAATGGAAAATAAAAGAATTGGAAAAAAATTATTTCGAAAAAATTTTTTTTTTTTTGGAATTATACTTTCGTGGAAATCACTATATTGTTACTTGAAAACTAGCAAAATATCTCTGAAATCTAAAAAAACAAACACTTTTCAGTAGAAATCGGCGAAAACTCGACGAAAAAGTCGATAAAAGCAATTCGCCGGGCTCTCCGTTGGGGGGTGTGCTCGCGGAGCCCCCACCTCCTCCGTTTCCATGGAAACGCGTCTCTCCAATGCTCCGGCTCTCTCTCCTTGGGCTCTTTTTCAATTTCCGGCGTGCACACGAAAATACGCCGATCTTCATTGGAAAATCAATTTTTTTGAAGAAGAAACAAAAAAATTCACAAATTCTCTACAATTTTCACAGAAAAGAGATCTGAAGTGTGTTTGTCACTAAAAATTAAAAACAGATGACGTCACGGATGAGATGGGCGGGGCGAAGAGGGGTTCTCTTCGAGTTTCCGCAACTGCTCGCGTCCCTCCACACGCTCCATCAGGACGCCGCCGAGTTTGGAGAGAATCGAGAAGAACACAAAGCCGGCGGCGATGATGACGGCTGCAAGAAAAATGTCACACGCTGTCCCTAAGTAACGTGACGTGACGTGCAAGCTCGCTTAGTTTTTGCGATCCACTTTAGAGCTTGACCATCAACTTATATGGCCCATATATCGAGAACTAGAAGAGCTACCAAAAAGTTACCAACTAACAAAATGTGCCTTATTTTGTGACAAAGAACGTGGCAGTTGACAACTATTTGGTATCTCTTCTAGTTTCCGAGATACAGGTCATTTGGCACAGATGTTCAAGGTCGGCGCTGAAACAGACCTCGAGATTGGAGTTTGAAAGGCTAAATCTTCAAAATTAGCAGAGTTGGGAAAAATTTGTCAACTAACAAGATATAGGAAAAATTGTGGTAAATAACAGGACCTTCAATAATTTTTTGGTAGCTCTTGTAGTTTTTGAGTTACAGCTCCTTAAAGGCATGCTATTAGGAACTGTCCCCGAAATTGATATTTTACAGGTTATAACTCAAGAACTAGCAGAGTTAGGTAAAAGTTGTCAACTATCAAAATGTTCCTTAGTTTGTGACAAACAACCTGGCAGTTGACAATTTTTTGGTATCTCCTCTAGTTTCCGAGATATCCCTACCTCCGACGGCGATCAGTTGCCATGGTGGTCGGGTGAGAAGAAATCCGACCAGTGCAACCGCCTCCAGAATATACACAAAACTGGCGATGAGCTGTCGATGCAAATGAGAGCCCAGAAAAGAGCCGATGGGTCCGCCACACGCGGAAATCGGCACCGTCACCGAAAAGTATCGCCACGCCATCTGATCGATGTCGCCCATCATGACGGCGCGGTAGTAGAAGCCGAACACGGCGATCGTTCCCTTCAGCACGACGGTCGTCGGTGTGGCCGTCTTCTCGGTGACGCGGAACAGCAGTGTGATGACCGAGAAGATGCAGATGTCGATGCCGGAGCCGGCGAACGCGTCGAACACGCCGCCGACGATGCCGGTGAAGAAGAGGACCCACGCCTTCCAGGCGCAGAATTCGGGTATCTCGCGGAACGTCGACCGCTTCTTTTGCGCGTTGAGAATGCCGAGCGCGAACGCGAACGCCGTCCAGATCGACACGAACAACATCTTCTTTTGCGGGCCCGAGAAGAGCGGATCGATCCAGTGGACGCCGATGATGAAGCCGGGCACCGCGCCGAGACATCCGAGGATCACGGCGCGCTCCTCGAATTTCACCTTCATGAACAGAACACACACAAGGGCCGACGTCATTCCTGCAATTTCATCAATTGTAGGGGGTAGGGCAATAGAGCGGTCTGGCCCTGGCCCTGGCCCTGGCCCTGGCCCTGGCCCTGGCCCTGGCCCTGGCCCTGGCCCTGGCCCTGGCCCTGGCCCTGGCCCTGGCCCTGGCCCTGGCCCTGGCCCTGGCCCTGGCCCTGGCCCTGGCCCTGGCCCTGGCCCTGGCCCTGGCCCTGGCCCTGGCCCTGGCCCTGGCCCTGGCCCTGGCCCTGGCCCTGGCCCTGGCCCTGGCCCTGGCCCTGGCCCTGGCCCTGGGTAGAGCGGAATAGCGCATTTCCGATCTAGACAAAAGGACTGACCAATACTTTGCATCATCAGTGAAAAGTCTCTCGCGATCGTCGGATCGATGTGAAGCGCCAGTGTCATCACTGGAAACGCGACGGCTCCCGCGCCTTCCGACGTCATCCCGCCGACCAGGGCGCCGAGAATCATCGTGACAGGCATGTGCCAATAATCGGGATACAGACGGAAGAGGTTGTGGCGGATCGCAATCGACCACCAGACAATCTGAGAGGAGAGTCGGTCAGAGTGAGTTCGGGGGTGTGCCCACGTGACAGATCTTGTCACGCCGATTCGATTCATACCCCAATTTGTCCATTTTGAAGCACCCCTGGCTGAGCTCTCGGCTAGAGTGTCAGCTATTGCGAAATAATGGAAAAGTGCTCAAAACGGTCATGTCGGGGTACCAATCGAATCCTCGCGACGAGCTCTATCCAAAAAACAGTGAGGAGAGAGACTCACATGAATACAAAGCATGGGCAGGAGCAACGCGACCCATTTGCGATACTTGATAAAGACCAAATCTCGGATTGTAGGATTTTCCGGCAATTGTGCCACTTTCTCAGCCTGTGCCTCTTCCAGCGATTGACCTGTACAAAAAAGCGGTGGTAGATCACAAGTTGTGACCTACACATACCTTCCAGCAGATACTTTTTGCACCAACGCTTCACTCTTCCGTCCGAACTTTGAGCAGGCCCCATCTCCGGTGCCACTTTGACTGTCATGGTTGGGGCTGAAACTTCGTGATGATAGTGAGAAATACACGAAGAAGGGCGGGTTTTTATACAGCATGGGTTACGGTAGGGCGGGTGGCGAGAGAGAGAGAGAGAGACAAAAGGCTGCGATGATGACGTCGCGAGTTTATCGTTGAACGTTGAAAGTTGAGAGACCAATGCTATTTTTAACCGCACCGCAGTTTCGACTTTGATTCTTCGATCAGCGCCAATTCATCCTTATACATATGTATTTGTCGTCGTCGCCGTCGGAAGTCAAACGGAAATAGGGTGGGGGGTTCAAAGTGATGTTCGACCACCACAATACAGTTAGTTATTTTGTTGTGTCGTCTTGCCATCTTTTTTGAAACCTTCCCGCCCGATGGCTTTGGATCTCCTCTTGGCAAGAACATTCTAGTGATGGGAAAGAGAACAGGTGGCCTGGAGGATTAGACACATCATTGGAACACCCCAGTGGCCTAGAATTCTCACTGTGGCCTAGGAATTTTCAAGGAACCTCGCATGATGGCCTTGAAACCTCTTGGAACCCCAAAAGTGGCCTAGACGCCCACAAAGAGCCTCATGGCAGGCTATTAACCTCATGGTGGCCTAGGAAACTCATGAAAGCATAGAAACTGACTAGAAACACAAGCCTGGCCTAGAATTCTCTTCCAAAGGTCATGGTGGCCTGGGGTCCTTATCGTGGCCTAGATGCCTTATCACAATGGCCTAGAAATCAAAAAGAAACCTCGTAACAGCTTATCAAGCGCCTGGTGGCCCAGACCTAGGAAACTCATGGTGGCCTAGAAATCTCTTCGAACCCCAATGACCTAAAATCCAGATAGTGCCTTAGATATCTCTTAGCAACATCAAAATGACCTAGAAAACATCTAGAACCCCCTCCCATTGGCTCTAACAACCCGGCGAGTGCAAAAAGTGCACGTACTCACAGAAAACAATAATACTGATGACGTGGCAGCCCTACTCTCCTCGGATTAGTGTCCCCTACGTCGGTACCTCCCGTTTAAATACAAAAACGGATATAGGAAGTGAAACGGGAGATTACCCCCTCCACGGAGTTATCGCGTCGTCAAACCAAACATTCAAACAATCAAACCTATCTTGTCTGCACCAATGAGCTTTCCAAGGCTGTAACTCAATAACTATAAGAGTTGCATGAAAGTTGTCAACTAACAAAATGTTCCTTGTTTTGTAATAAACAAATCGATAGTTGACAACTTTTTTGGATCTCGTCTAGTTTTCGAGATACAGGTCATTTGGTACAGATGTTCAGGTGCGGCGCTGAAACTGACCGCAATGTTGAAGTTTGAAGGGCTAAATCTCCAAAACTAGCAGAGTTAGGAAAAACTTGTCAACTAACAAAGTGTAGCCAAAAGTGTGATAAGTAAGTTTTTAGTTAATAAGTTTTCGGTATCTCTTGTAGTTTTTGAGTTACAGCTCCCTAAAGATATGCAATTAGGTGCGACTCTCAGACTGTCCCCGAAACTTATATTTCACAGGCCACAGGCCATATCTCAAGAACTAGAAGAGCTACCAAAAAGTTGACAACTATGAAAATGCTCCTCAAGCTATGACAAACAAATCAATAGTTGACAAAATTTTGATATCTCTTCTAATTCCCGAGATATTACCTGTCTCCGTAATTAGAATGGAAAAGGAGATTAATAATGAACCAGCGGTATTTGCGGAGTGTCGTTGTAGAAAGAAAGCGTCAAAAACCACATTTTTCTTTAAAATTGTGTAAAAAATGACAGGTCTACAAAAAAACGTCTGAAAATGCTGAAAAGTCAGAAAATAATGAAACTTTTTATCCTCTATTTTTCCTCCTCCGAGCTGTGACGGAATTTTTTAATAATAAAAAATTGATAAAAATATTTTTTTAAATGAAAATCTTTTTTTAAAATTGAAAAAACCGCATTGACAGGGGAAATTCCACAAATATTGTTTTTCGAAAAAAAAATTTAATTTAATTTTTCCGCCATAAAAATTATTTTTCAAAAATAATTTTCAATTTCGCCATTCTGTAAAAAAAACAATTTTTCATCTTTTTGCACTATTGTTTTTCATTTTCAAACCATATTTTTCAAAACCAAAAAAAAAGCCAAATCCACTTGAATTGAGATTTTCATTACTTTTTTCTTTTTTTTTTTGGGGGAGAGGGGAAATAAAACAAAAAATGTGAAAAAAAATAAAAACAGGCGAGAGATCAGTATCACAGACCTAACTAGACAAGAAATTGAAACAGGGGGGGGGGGCCTATGGAAAAATTTTGAATTATTTTTTGAAATTATGAGAGTACCCGATAATTGAAATGGGTGTTGTCAGCCAAAAAAGAGAAGAGATGGGCGGTCTAGAAGGGTCCGGACGTGATGGCGGCCTTCTGAGCGGCCTTGGCCTGCCGGGCCTCCACACGGGCCATCAGAATGGCTCCGGCCTTTGAGAGGGCCGAGAAGAAGACAAAACCGCCGAGAATGATACATCCTGCAAGAAATTCACATTAGGAAATAGTTGACAACTACTGAGTTGTTTGTCACAAAATAAGGAGCATTTTTTGATACTTGACAACTTAGCATTACCTCCGACGGCGATCAGTTGCCATGCTGGACGGGTGAAGAGGAAGCCGACGAGGGCGATCGCCTCGAGCACATAGACGAAACCGGCGATGACCTGACGATGCAGATGGGAGCCCAGGAACGAGCCGATGGGTCCGGTGGCGGCGGAGACGGGCACCGACACGCAAAAGTATCGCCACGCCATCTGATCGATGTCGCCCATCATGACGGCGCGGTAGTAGAAGCCGAACACGGCGATCGTTCCCTTCAGCACGACGGTCGTCGGTGTGGCCGTCTTCTCGGTGACGCGGAACAGCAGTGTGATGACCGAGAAGATGCAGATGTCGATGCCGGAGCCGGCGAACGCGTCGAACACGCCGCCGACGATGCCGGTGAAGAAGAGGACCCACGCCTTCCAGGCGCAGAATTCGGGTATCTCGCGGAACGTCGACCGCTTCTTTTGCGCGTTGAGAATGCCGAGCGCGAACGCGAACGCCGTCCAGATCGACACGAACAACATCTTCTTTTGCGGGCCCGAGAAGAGCGGATCGATCCAGTGGACGCCGATGATGAAGCCGGGCACCGCGCCGAGACATCCGAGGATCACGGCGCGCTCCTCGAATTTCACCTTCATGAACAGAACACACACAAGGGCCGACGTCATTCCTGCAATTTCATCAATTGTAGCGGGGTAGTGCAATAGAGCGGTAGAGGCCTGGCCCTGGCCCTGGCCCTGGCCCTGGCCCTGGCTCTGGCCCTGGCCCTGGCCCTGGCCCTGACCCTGACCCTGACCCTGGCCCTGACCCTGACCCTGACCCTGACCCTGACCCTGACCCTGACCCTGACCCTGGCCCTGACCCTGGCCCTGGCCCAGGCCCCAACCCTGGCCCTGGCCCTAACCCTGGCCCTGTCCTGACCCGGATCGTAGGACGGTAGAGCGGTAGAGACCATAGGCCTGGACCTATTTGTCAATAGAGCGCACTTCCCATCTAGATTCTATACCAACTCTTCTAGTTCTCAAGGTAAGAGTGCTCGCAGCTAGACTAACTAGCGACTAGACTGGTAGAGCGGTAGAGCGCATTTCCGATCTAGAAAAACGGACTTACCAATACTCTGAATCATCAGCGAAAAGTCTCTGGCGATTTCCGGTTTGATGTGCAACGCGAGTGTCATCACGGGAAACGCAACGGCGCCCGATCCCTCCGAAGTCATCCCACCGACAAACGAGCCCAACGCCATCGTCAACGGCATGTGCCAGTAGTCGTGGTAGAATTGAAAGAAGTTGTGACGGATCGCCGCCGACCACCACACACAGTGGATGAGTGTGAACGGGATGAGCATCGCGACGAACTTGCGATACTTGATGAAGATCAGATCGCTCGTCGTCGGATTCGCCGGCATCTGGGCCACCTTCTCGGCCTGCTCATCGTCGAGGTGTTGGCCTTCGAGCAGATACTTTTTGCACCAACGCTTCACTTTGCCGCCGCACGTCAGCGGCTCCTCTTGCGTGTACGGCGACTTTTCGAGCTCCATCGGTCGAATCGATGAGCTCATTTCTTGGTTGGTAGGGTTGGGAATAGTAAGGAGAGGAAGAAGGTAGAGGTAAGGTAAAACTTGACTGGAACTGAACTGAACTGGGGGCGCCCTCGTTTTTATATTGTGAAAGGAGGCGGGAACTTAACGGTTGGTTGATAGAGACAGAGACAGAGGAGGGGGGTGGGATTACGGTAGGCGGAAACGATGATAACACACACACACAAACAGAAACTGTCCGACACGGGAGAGAGATGGAGACAAAGGCGCAAGGACACAGGGGTCACATGCAAAGCCACCACAGGCTCCGCCCACTTTTTTGGGGAGACGGCGGAAGATTTATCGTTGAACGTTGAAAGATCAACATCTTTCTTCCTTCTTTTTTTGTCCCCCCCTCAAGGACACCACCACCGCCAAATTCAATTTTCGCCTTTACCATTTACATTTTCATTTGCATGTGTGTGTGTGTGAAGTGTAAAGTTCAAAAAGTTAGCCTTGAAAACACCTTAGAGAGCGCGCGCGCGAAGAACTAAAAATAACTTTTTGGTTTGATTTGATCTACCATCATTTTCCGCACCTAAATTGGAAGTATGTAGATCAAAAACGACCTACCCGGAGAGGTAGATCACAAAATTTTTTGATCTACCTTTTTGATCTACCTCCTACCAGTGTCACATTGCTCGAATAGTCTTTTTCACCTTTTATTAAAATTTCTAAATTTGACCTACCTGTCCAATCCGCGGAACGGAAGGGTTTTGATCTACCACTACAAGTATGTGTAGATCAAAAACAAAACCCGGCGGAGATTACCATAATGTTGCGTATTTATTCGGGGTTTGTGGGGCGGTTTTCGCGTCCGTCTGACCCCCCTGCCACCACAAATAGAGAGAGGGGGGTTGGTAGATCAAAAACAACTTTTGCCGCCATTTTTCAGAGGTTTAGGTACATTTAGAGGAAGAAGTAGATCAAAAATGTGTGAAGTCGGAAAACTTGTGATTTGACCTACCCGGAGGTAAATCACAAAGTAGATCAAAAACAAGTTTTGCCACGTCTGATTTGATCTACCATTCTACCACTAAATTTTCCATAGGTTAAGGTAAATTTAGAGGAAGAAGTAGATCAAAAGGGTCCGAGGTGGGGAAACTTGTAATTTGACCTACCCGGAGGTAGATCACAAAGTAGATCAAAAACAACTTTTGTCTGGTTATATTTGATCTACCAATCTACCACCTCATTTTCCCAAATTTTAGATGAATTTTGAGTTAGAAGTAGATCAAAAGGGTCTGAAGTCTGAAAACTTGTAATTTGACATACGCGAAGGTAGATCAAAAACGTTTTTGATCGGGGGGATTGGTAGATCAAAACCAGTTTGTTTTTTTAAATATTTTTCTAGTCCTTGTTCTCGTTCTTTTCCATGTTCTGTTTATCCAGTGTTCACCTCACCGGAAGTCCTCCCTCGAAAAAAAGAGGAAGGCAAGCTTCGGACTTTCAACGTCGACAAATCGAAACACACAGCGCGGACTTTCATTTCCAATCAGATCTTCACATAGACACAATTTCTCTCTCTCTCTCCCTATCTCTCGCACACAGTGGCCTTTGCCGAATGGTCGATGGACGTCCAGTGATGCGGGCGCGCGCGCGCCCCGGCCAAATCGTTTATCGACGAGAAGGCGTTTGTCGTTGGTTTGATGACGTCGAAGTATCAAGGTTCAACGGTTTACCAACCGTCTCTCTCCTCATCCTTCCGACAGGGGGGGGGGGGTGTCTATTTTGGTCGAAGGCCTCTGGTCTGGTCAGATGGGGAGTGCGGATAATTTATATCGGCCGATGGGAGAGGGGGACGGATTTATTGCATTTTTTGCGAAACCGCCTGACTGGGCAAGTGTCTAATTGTAAGGTGGCCAGAACTGGCAGTAACGCTGTCCCGGAGCCAGGTGTCCGCCAAAAAGGCCATCTTACCGTTAGTAGACACTTCCCTAGTCAAGGCGGGGGTTTCGCACTAGCTCTTAAATTTTTTGGGTTATGGTAACTGGAAATATCCATATCTTTTAGTCTTTTAGTCCTGGCAGAGCTTATCGCCTGACTATGAGTTTAGAACGGCATGCCGGGGTCTAATTTTCTCAATCCTCTAATTTTTAAATGAAATTTCGAAAATCCACAGGGAGGACCCTTACGATTTCGGGGTTTTGGGGTGCCGGTCTAATACAGGTTTTACGGTTTACGGTAGTTTGGAGGCCGCGAGAGGAGCCATTTTTGTGTTCTAGCTCGTAAATCCACACCAAAACGGGGGTTTCTTTCTTCATCGCGGTTTCTCGCGGTTCCCGGGCCCCTAAAGAGTTCCCTGCCGCGAGCCATTTTTGGGGTAGATTTACGTGGGGATTACAGTTTTTTAGCTCGTAAATCTACATAGAGGTGCCGCTCTAATACAGGTTTTACGGTATATCTACCAATTTCTTATTCATATCACCAGAATGAACCAAGCGGCTCCGCCGCCGACAGCGCGCATTTTACCGCCTGTAGGTGGTCGCGTTGTCATGGGTCCGCTGGCCGAGTGGCTCATGTGTTTGTCTGTCGGGTGAGGATCCCTGGTTCGGTATTTTGTGGGGTCATTCTTGTTTCTTCTTGCCCTTGGAATGCGGACAAATAAACAGACACACAGACACACAGACACACAGACACACAGACACACAGATATACCCCGGACGGTTTTTATTAATAAGGAAGATAATGGTTATTTTGGCGGTTAGTAACTTTTCCCTTACTCTGGTTCCTGGAGTGAAACAAATTTGTTAAGTTCTCGAGATACCAAAGCTCAAATCGGAAGTGCCCACATCACAAAACCCCTCGATTTTTTTCCATTTTTTTGTCGCAACAAATTTCTCACAATCCACACAAAACTCGTCGAAAATGCAGATGGAAAAAGTGAGGAAAAATTCAGAATTTTCTAGAATTTTCCCACGCAGCTCCGCACAAATGCTCAAAAAACCGGAAGTCTCCGGGCGGTGGCGCCATCGTTTTTTGATCATTTTCTCACATTTTTTTTGAAATGATTCGTCATGATGGAGTGGGTTACTGTAGATAATTCGGAGGAACCCTTTTAGTGTAATATATTTCGTCATCCAATTTGGATGTAACATTCTCGAGAGAGAGAGGGGGAAAAAGAAGAACAAAGGACGTTGATTCGAGATCTCTCTACCGTATCCCCCCATTCCTTTCCCCTCTTCCGTTCAAGGTTCAACTAGTTTAACGGGCCATATCTCAAGAACTAGCGAAGGTAGACAAAAGTGGTCAACGGCCGATGTGTAGTCAACGTGTAATGAAAAAGTTGGCAGTTAACGAGTTTCTTGTATCTCTTCTACTTTTGCAGATATGGGCCCTTGAACACAGAAATGCTGGTGCGAAGTTGTGGCAGATGTTTGAGAGCCTATAACTCGAGAACTAGCAGAGTTGGGAAAAATGTTTGAACTCACGCATAGTAGCGAAAAGTGAGATTAATAAACTGGCAGTTGACAAATTGTTTCTATCTTTTCTAGTTTTCCAGATACAGGTCATTTGGCACAAATTCTGAGGATCGACGCTGACACCGATCTCAAGGTGGAAGTTTGAAGGCCTAAATCTCTGAAACTAGCAGAGTTAGGTAAAACTTGTCAACTAACCAAATGTCGTCAAAAGTTTGATAAATAAACTGCCCGTTTATAAGTTTTTGGTATCTCTTCCAGTTTTTGAGTTACAGCTCCTTAAAGATAAGCAGTTAGGTGCGACGCTAGGACTGTCCCCGGAATTGTTATTTGACAGGGCATATCTCAAAAACTAGCAGAGCTAGGAAAATATTGTCAACTATCAAAATGCTCCTTATATTGTGACAAACAAACCGGCAGTTGACAACTTTTTGGTATCTATTCTAGTTTCCGAGATACTCCTACCTCTTCAACATCACGGTCAGTTCTAAGGAATTCGCAAGATTTTGTTTATAATTTTTTTTTCTCAAATCGAGGTGGGACGAAAACCGGAAAAGTTGAAATGTTGATGACAAGGACGTCGGTGATTTTTGACACCTTTTTCTGTGCCGAGGAATTCCGCGGGTACTTTGGGTGCATTTGTGTGACCGTTGGTCCCTTGGTAAAAAAATGCCCTTGAAATTGAAACAAAGAAGTGGTGGATGATCACATCATAAATTCCAGATTCAGAATTCAGAATCTCCCATTCAAACAATTCACAGAATTGTGCAATCACGCTCCACCGAACCGGAAGACGTGTGGGTGTCTCCTGGTGTCTTCTTCGTCTCTGCTCTTGCCACGTCATCATCATCATCATCATCATCATCGTGTCATCCATATTAATGACACCTACATCTACACACACTCGCAAGAAGGTGTCAACTGTCAACCAGCAGCAGGTGTCGTCGATCGTCGTACTCGATCACAAAGAAAGAGGGGAACCTGTCTGGGACAGGCCCCGGGGGCATGCGCGCGCGCGAGAAGGGGGGGGGGGATACAAAATAGTGTACTCTGAACTGGCCTGGACGATCGTTCAACGAATAAGAAGAAGGAGAAGAAGAAGAAGATCTCTTCTATTCTCTCTTCTTTTTCGCCCTTTGTAATGAATCTGACAGTTCCGACGATGACACTCACAGTGGAACCAGCGTCGAGAAAACGCTGGGGGGCCCTAACTTTTCGGTCTAGACAAACTAACCTGTCACGCTTGACTGGTCACATATCGCCTTTCCTCATAGTCAGCAGATAGTCATCGAGCGCTTGCACCTTTTCGGCCTTTAGGTTCGTTTTAAAACTTTGAACTTCGAACCATCAGCGGCGAACAAAAGATCGGGCCGGACAAAGTTGGCCGAGATTTGGCATCTTCTTGCCGATTTGACCGAGGACCTGCAAAACAAGGAATTGGAAAAAGAAAATAAAAGCTCTGTCATCCGCAGGATTCGAACCTGCGCCCTCCGGAGAGGACTGCGACCTGAACGCAGCGCCTTAGACCACTCGGCCAGAATGACATGCTAGCGAGAGGTGCGAGACGGCGGTGATAAGCACGACGGCCGGCGATGGTGCATAGCCAAAAATTGCGAGTTTTCCGCATTTTCGACAACAAAAAACGTATTTCGCGACGAGACCCACGCGTCGAAAAAGTGTATGCGCCTTTAATTGTTAATTAAAATCAAATTTCCATTGCTCGTAAATCTACACAGCTCTTCGCTGCGAGACCACTTCTTGATGACACCTTGGTGTTACTCATTTTCAGGCACACATGTGCATATATATTTATGCAAATAAATAGATTATGGTTTCTTGAGCACCGACTCCAACTCCTTCTCCTTCTCGCGAATCGCCGCGTTCTCCTTGAGCTGCTGTTCCGACAGACCGCCCTTGAGAAGCGTTTCCGCCTGATCGGATATCGACGTTTCGGGAAGCGAGTTGGATGGCTGCAAGTGCGGTGCGTATCGTGACTGTGACCGTGACCGTGACACTCACTTTAACCACCTGTCCCGCTTTCTTCGGCTGTTTTGCCTCGTCGCCGGTTATCACGCCCGCCTCGTCGTACTCGTCGTCGTTCCAGTCCGAGATGAGCTCGCAGTCGAATAGGAACTTAAATCAAAAACGAGAAGAGCTACCGAAAAGTTGTCAACTAACAAAATGCTCATTTTAGTCTGACGAACAAGTTTGTAGTTGACAACTTTCTCGTGTCTCTTCTAGTTCCTGAGATATCGGTACCACCACTAACCTTCATACACCGATACCAATCAAATCGCGTCGAGAACGGATCACAAATGACGCTGGGCAAGTTGTAGAGGTGCAAACATCGGTAGTGCACCTTTATCCGATCCTGCATCAGTTGCACCAGCTCTTGGCCCTTCTCGCGTCGGGCTCGCTCGTCGCACGACAACTCGTACTTCTGGCACCAACGCGCCGTCTCGTAGCCGAATCGACGCCAAACGTTGTCGTAAGGTTCACAGTAACAGTCGAGATCGTGTGTGAACGAGATGCACGGATTCTTCTCGCAGTGTGTACAGTAGCGTTTGTAGTGACGGTACTCTTGGCCGCACCACTCGTCTGTCGGGTAGTTTGCGTTAGCGCACTGGTGCTGAACGGAACAAAATGGGTGGGGAAGATATCTCGACTTGTCAACTACAAAGTTCTAGAGCACAAGATAAGCTTCGCCTCCTAGTACTATCAGACTACTATGCACCCTTCAAAAACGTGACGCGTGACCCAACGCGACGGTTGTCGACTCTTCGACTCTTCCACCATTCATTTCTCGCCACCATCATCACATTTTGTTCTCAATGTGTCCGTGTGTGCTGTTTGACAAGTTGAAAAATGCGTTAGGAATCAGAAAGAGCAAGAACAAGAACAAGACCAGTACGACGTCGGTGTCGGAGGCGTCGCGCAGTTCGGGCAGCGCTCGCAACGATCAACTGCCGTCGAGCACGAGTCCCGTCGAGAGTCCCGCCGGCGAGAGCCCACATCAGCCGCCACAGAAAGCGCAAAAGGCCAGGGAGCGGTCGGAGAAGAAGGGACGGAGTCGGCGGAGCAAACGGAAAGAGGCCGAGGAACCGCCGTCGGCGCCCAGTGAGCCGTCCAGTGTGGAGATGAAGGTGAAGCGGATGGAAGAGGTGCAGATGAAGGTTCAGGTGAATATTGCGACTCTTTCTACCATTCACTCTAGGTATTGCAAGTGCATACTGTCAGACCTGAAAGTTTAAAGGCGCATGGTGTTTTTCGACGCGTAGGTCTCGCCGCGGGGATCGCTTTTCGTAAATTTCCTAATTTTTCGACGATAATGAACAAAAAACACAAACAGAATAGGTCAATTTGAACGAAAATATGGTGAAATCAAACAAAACCCGCGCGCTGTCAGCACCATGTCGCCGCCGAGTTTATCACCGCCCTATCGCGCCTCCCGCCAGCATGTCATTCTGGCCGAGTGGTCTAAGGCGCTGCGTTCAGGTCGCAGTCCTCTCCGGAGGGCGCAGGTTCGAATCCTGCGGATGACAGACCTTTTTTTTACCTCCCCCTCTGTTTCCGATTCGCCGTTTTGCAGCTCCTCGGCCAAATCGTCGAGAAGAAGTCGAATCCGGCCAACTTTGTGCAACAAGTGCTTCAGACCGAACGGCCCGATCTTTTGCCCGCCGACGGTTCGAATCTAAAGGCCGAAGAGATGCAAGCGCTCGATGACTATCTGCTGAGGAAGGGCGATATGCGAGGCGGAATTAGGATCACTCTCGGAAAAGTGGTCAAGTGTAACAGGTTTGTTCTGACTCGAGTGGTATGAGAAGGAGGGACTAGAAACCTTTTTTTACAGTAGTAGTCGCGTCGGATCCGGTGAAAATGTGACAATTGTGATGTTATACGCGCACGGCCGATTCGGAGCCGTTCATCTCGTTCATCGTGAGACCAAAAATGAAGAGTACGGTTTTATGAGCAACATAGGCCGTGGCCTAGTTAATTGAGTCTAATCTAGGTCATGACCTATTTAGCTCAAACCATGACCTGTTCATTGTCAGAGAGCGCAAAGGGATCGGAAACGCGTTGGCAATGAAGACGAGCCGTCGGATGTACGCGTCGGCGCGGGTCGAACACGAAATCGCCACTCTTCTACACTTGTACACCACGCCCGCCAATCAGGAAGCCAAAGGAAAACCAAAGAATGGGGTGACGAAACCCACCCACATTACACCCATCTATTTTCACGGAACCGCCGCCGGAATGCCGTATTTGATAATGCCGTGGATGGACGCGAACTTGGAGAAGGTTCGGCAAGAGATTGGACAATTTCCCTGGGTCGACGCGTTTTATATTGGACAGGAGGCGCTGATTGGTAAGGTTCTCTATGTCCGTAAATCGACACATCCAGCTCAAATGGAAGTGTTACAGGTATTCGCGAGTGTCACGAGCACCAAATCGTCCACCGTGACATCAAACCGACGAACCTACTGCTCGGCATGGGCGACAACAGTCGCGCGTGGTGGTTGTGCGACTTCGGCGATGCGTGTCGCATTGGCGAAAAACGCGCGCTCTCCCCACCCGACGCCCACACCCTCGTCTATCTGTCACGTGACGGTCACGCGGCCGCTTGTGGTGGAGATGGACAACAACTCGCCGAGGCGCGCGTCGAGATGGACATTGAGAGCTGGTTCTACATGCTGTGCGATTTGTTCGTACCGCTGCCGTGGAAGGCGCGTCTCACCGAGCACGAGGAGACGTTGACGGCGAAACGTCAATTCTGGGCGTCGATTGACACGTTTCTCGGCGACGATGCTCCGCCGCAACTCGTACAGCTCGCCAAACTAGTCGTCGACGAGCGGCGAAAAGACAAGAAGAAGCTGTACTCGGCGTTGACGGCCGTCCTTCGCGATGGATTCACCCAATACAACAAGCAGCCGCCGTGGACACCGGTGTGGCTCAATCGTGGAGCCGCTGGTGGTAATGGAGCTGGAGCTGGAGCTGGAGCCGCGACAACAACAACAAAGCAGCAACAAGAAAAGACCAAAGCATGCAAAACGAGCAAAATCAGCCGGAGCCAGGCGGAACCGTCGGCGCCGGCGCAGAAAAGCACCGCCGCTGCTCCGGAGAAGGAGAAGGAGAAGGAGAAAGAGAAACGGAGCAAAATGAGCAGAAGTGGCGATAAAAGTGAGGAGAAGAAGAGTAGGAAGGCTCCGTCTGTGGCGGCGCCAGCGCCAGCGCCTTTGTCGGCGTCCACCTACGACAATATAACGAATAGCAAGGAGAAGATCAAAGAAACGAGCAAAGAAAAGAGCAAAGAAAAAAGCAAGAGAAAGAGCAAGGAAAAGAGCAAAATGGAAATCGGAAAAGTGACCTTTTTGGAATGATTTTTTGAATGAAAATATGCAAAAATTTGACGGGTTTTGTCGATTTTTATCGAAAAAATGGGTTGGAAAACAGTTTTCGCCGACATTTTCTGAATATAATTGCGTTTTTTCGGCAAAAAAAGCAATGTTTTTGAGAAAAAATTTGAATTTTTCGCGATTTTTGCGATTTCAATAGAGCGCGTTTGCATTTTTCGTTCAAATTTTTTTTGAATTTTTTTTTTCAAAAAGTCTATATTTTTTGATTTTCAGCGGTAATTTTGAGATCTTCACTCGGGAAACGATGTAAAAATTAATTTTTCATCGATTTTTATTCAAAAAAAAAATTGTTTGTTTTTACAATAATACTTTTTTTGCAATTTTGAAAAATGTCAGGTTTATTGTGAAATCATATTTTTTTGCAGTTTTTTGAATATTTATCAATTTTCAAACATAAATATTGTTTTTTTCAAAGAAAAAAAAAGAAAAATTGCCGATTTTTTCGAGAAAAAATTTGATATTTTCGAGATTTTCGGGATTTCAATAGAACGCGTTTGCTTTTTTTTCCCAGCGAATTTTTTTTTAGTCGAAAATTTGATTTTTATCGAGTTTTGCCGGGAAATTAACAATTTTCAACCAATTTTCGCATTATAAAAATTCTTTTAAGGTAATTTATCGATTTTTCGGTTGAAACGAATACGACGAACCTTATAGCCGAGACAGAACGGTACCAATTGCATCGGCGGCGAATCGTCGGCACACGCGAGCGCGTAGGCGTCAATTTCGCCGTAGCACATGCGATCGCGCATCAGCTCGTTGCGCGGATTGCAAAACCAGTTGAGCCGTTTCGGGAATCGGTTCGGTATCACGAGAATGTCCTTCTCGAGACTCTTCTCCGTCTCGTCGCCCTCCTCCTCGAGCTCTTCCGGGAAATCGAATGGGCCTGCGCGAGAAAAAATCGATAAATTTTGATGGGTAAGCAAAGTTACTGTTTTTGGTGAGTTGTCCATTCGAATTGCGTGAGAAAGAGAGGAGAATAGCGATGGCAACAGCGGCGATGGGAAAACGGTTCATAGTCTGCGTCGTCGGTCCGATTCTAACGGGTGGGTGGGTGGAAACGTGATTTTTTGGGGGAAGAGGGGGGTAGGGTAGAGATACGGCATGAAACAAATCTCGTTTCGTTTTTCGATTCGATTGCTTTTTGATCTAGCCTCGCCTCGCGCTTTCTGTGTCCGATGATTTTTTATCGGAAAAGTGATAATCGGTCACGCTACCTTATCAAACAATCACTGGCAAAGTGTTCAATAGATTCGTAGTATTTTAGTCTCTTAGAAAGACTATTTCCGTTATTATTAATCGCCAACTTCCGTCTGTCTGTCTGTCTGTTTATATGTCCGCGGCCGTATCTCGGCTCCCACTGGACCAAAATTCCCCACTCTTCGCCAGTAGGTCGGTAGTTAGGACCGCATGACGCGCAACTTTTTTGGAGTGGATTGGTTCAGTGGAAGTAGGTCAACAGGGAGCAAATGTGCCTCTTTAGGCTTTTCCGCTCTTTCATTTCTGAATTTCGAAAGGGGGAAGGGTCACGTTTCCGTTTTGTAACGGTTTTTGTTTTGTCCGCTTTCATTTCTTACAAGGCGGAGTCAGCCGCCTAAGGCCGCCTGGTTTCCGTTATTTGTGCTCAAAAACAAGACCAAAGCCCGTCGCGTGACGATTTCGGCTTTCGGCATGGAAATGGACTGGATGTCGATTTACGGTGGGCCAAAACAGTGTACGGTTGTACAAACAGACCCAAATATTGTCCGTTTGATATTCTTGACACCGTAGGTCACACATAGGCTCCGCCCATTTTTCGCGTCTCCTCGACGGGCAAATGGACGGAACCCTGTTTGGCCATATCGACAATCCTAATCAGAGATGGAGATATCGGGCTTCCAATTGTAAATTTTTGGCCTCGGGATCATAGCGCAAAACCATCAAGAGCGGCACACCGGTCCAATTTTCATCTCTCTAATTTCGGAAACAGATTTGAAAAGCCCACGGGACCCTTATGATTTTGGGTCTTAGGTGCCGTTCCAATACAGGTTTTACGGGGTATGTAGTTAGCCAGAATAAGTTAAAAATCGAAATGGATTCATTGTAAGCGATCAGGAGGAGTTCCAGACGACCTTCAGCTTCGTCTCGCCCTGGGGCGGTCCGTAGTGCTCGGCCCAGGCGCCCTCGCACGTGCATCCCTCGGGCGCTGGAATGTTGTAGACGCCGAACTGTTGGTTCTCGACGGGCGCGCCCTGACCGCCGCGGTAGATGAGCATCACGGTGAGCGTCTGGTTGTAGTCGAGAATGCCGGTCGCCGGACGGATGCGGAACAGGTCGTTCCGCGTGCACTTCACCTTGAACGCCTGCTTCATCTCGCTCTTGTTCGTGATCTTCAGATACGTCTTCTGCTCCTCGTGCGACGCTTCGGCGGGAAATTTGATCTTGTCGCTCGGCTCGGTGGCGATGAATTGCTTTTTCTCTGCCATTTTCGCGTTTTTCTCTTTCTTGCAATCGCCTCGTCCACAAAAAGTTTAACTGTCTTCATTTGGTATGCCGTCGATAAGAAAGAGGAGGTGCTGAGAAGGTTCACGTGAAAAGTGATTAGAAAATGAAAATTGAGAAAAAAAAACGAAAAAAAAGCATCTGCGTTCGGGGGGAATCGAACCCCCGTCGAATGCTTGGAAGGCATCCATGCTGACCATTACACCACGAACGCGTCTGTCAGGGTGAACTGTTCTTGCCAATATAAACTCGCCGCAGCCCCCAGCCACCCGCCGACACCGACCTTATCAACGCAATCTTAGCTTTTACTTGCGTGAGCGTTCGTGGTGTAATGGTCAGCATGGATGCCTTCCAAGCATTCGACGGGGGTTCGATTCCCCCCGAACGCAGATCCTTTTTTTCGTGTTTCTTTCCTTTCCAGACAATCCCATTAAGCCTACGGATTACCCCCCCCCCCCCCCCACACACAAAGCCACCACCATGAGAGGCATACTAATGGAACAGTAGTAAAGTGAAGAGGAAAAGAAGAAGCGACGAGGCCATCCTTCAAAAGTGAAAAGTGTCAACATTCCAACTCTTCGGTTTTTCATGATGAAGATGGATCGAAATGCACCTAATTTCAAATTCCACGTTCAAGTTAGGTGACGCGTTGCGGTCGCGCGTCGCGTGCTCTTCCAATTGTTTCGTTTTTGTTTTTTTTTTGTTTTCTTTTGTTTTATCGAATTTCTACCCCCCTTCAGAGGATGTGAAATTCGAATAATAACACCATCTCCTTTTTTTTCAATTTTCTTTTCTTTTGCCTCTTTTTCCGGAGAGAGAGAGAAAAAAAAACGGGATGATGAGGGCACGAATTCGTGATGAGCTCCCGGAGAAGTGGGCGGAGCTTAGGGCGCCGGAGCGGAAAAGGGGCGGAGCTTAGAAGGGAAAATCCGGAATTTCTTCTTCGCGCTCATTTTCATTTTCAACACCATCAATTGACTTTGACGACGGCTTCGACAAATTTGCGGTGTTTCGAGGGGTCCCGAGTTCGAACCCCCGCTGTGGCTTTTTCGTTTTTTTCTTTTTTGTTTCAAATTTTTTATTGTTAAAACTCTTGATAAGGGCCTAGAATGAGATATTTGAAAAAAATTCAAAAAAAATTTTTTTTTTTGAAATTTTTTTATTTCTCATCTGTAGCTTCAAACTTGAAATTACAGTTTTAGAAAGAAAAAAAACAAATTTTTGATCTCCACAAGCAGCGGGAAGGCGAAAAAAGATGAGAAAAGTGGGAATTGGCCTCGTTTCCTCATAAGTGCGCTCATTTAGACGCGCGCGCGCGCAACGAAACGTATTTTACTTTTCGTCCCCCTTCCCTTATTCGCATTCTCGTCACTCATAGTTATACTCACTTTCCGGCTCATTTTCCAAACATCACTTTTTCCTCCCCTTCCCTCTCTTTCTAAATGTCATTTTCTACAGAACAAGACGAAAAAAAAAGGAAACGCATCTTTGTTCTTTTTGTTTCGCTTTCTCGGAAAACGGGAGGCGGAAATGAGTAGTAGGGAAGAAAATAATAATAATTTGTGGTTTGGACTCGAAAAAGGCAGAAAATTGGCTTTTTGGAAGCCTGGCGGCGCGCGCGGGCTTATCACCGCCTTGAGAGCACATTAAAGGATGCACCTGCGTGGCGCAGTGGGTTACGCGTTGGGCCGCCGCGCGAGAGGTCGCGGGTTCGAATCCCGGCAGTGCAAATTATTTTTTTCTTTCTTATTTCCCCCCCCCCCCCTGCCTTTAGTTCAATGGCAACATAAATCAGGTGTGACTAGTCAGTCCACTGTGACTGGCCACGACGGCGGGCGGCGGCGAGGACTTGTGAATTTTTGAGCAAATTGTGTGCATTTTGAATTTCGACGAGAAGGGAGATAGAGAGTCTACACGAGATACTTGGAAGAGGAGATATGAATGAGTCATTTTGGTTTCCCCGCTACTTTCTTATTTTTTTAGTGAGAGAGAGATTCACTTTTTTCTGGCCTCGTGGTCAGAGATGTCACGAGCATCGAAACGAAAGTTCGAATTTGAGGGCGACATGACGGTGGCCAAGATGAACCCGTTGGCCTAAAAATCGCAGCAAAACAACCGTGTTGAGTGTAGATTTACGAGCCAAACGCACCAGGTCCAATTTTTAGGCCCCCAAGCTTATTACAAAGCAAATTGATAATGTTTCGAGAACCAAAAGAGCTCGGCGAACTTTATTTTTGTACTTGACACCATTTTGACAACTCTTCTCGATCTCTATTTACTGAGGGTCCAGCTCGTGGGGTCTAGGAAAGTTGTCGACGACAAAGTTGTACATAGAGCACAAAAAACCTCGGTTCTCGAGACACACAAAGAGACCTATTTGACCAGAGTACGTCCACCCACGCGCGCGGTCTCTGTGAACGAGCCATGTTCCCCAAAACGCAAAATTAGTGGAAACCACGAAAAAAAATAAACAGGGCGCACCTAGAACCTAGCCAGACAGACAGAAAGAACGAACCAATAAGAATAAGAAGAAGTGGGTGGAGACGTGACAAATGCAAAAAAAAACTTTTTGCCATCTTTCTACCTCCCCCTCATTTTCTCTCGCATCCCCCCGTTAATTAGCTTACTAGTTAAAAGGGCCCGACTCGAGATATGAGATCAGATCGGATCAGAAAACCGATGTTTTCTTTTCTCTCTCCCGCCTCAAACACCCACCCGATCCCCATGTTTATTTATAAATTTATAATCTAAAAACTAAAAAACATGTGTTTTATGTATGTATAGGAAAGTGAGTTGGTTGATGATTTCTGTTCATGATATCAAGTTTTCCTCCCCCCGTAAAGATTATCCATAGCTTTTCGAGATGTTTTTGTCTGGCACAATTTCGCTTTAAATTGACTTTACCGCTTTCTATTTTACCCCTTTTTGGTAATTGCAAACGCGCTCTAACTGAAAATCGCAAAATTTGCAGAATGAAGTTCATGTGGCGAACACTGGTGTTGGCGGCGATTTTCGTCTCGGCGACAGCGATTTTGTGCCGACACGGCGAACGCTGTTTGAGTGAGTTTTGGCGGGAAATTCGAAAATTTGAAAAAAAAAATTGTTTTGTCAAAATTAAAAAAAAATTATATTTCTTATTATTTTCTACAAATCTCTACCAAACCGACATTTTTATTGTTATTCCGATTTATAAAAGCGTTACAGCCATGCGTGACGTGTTGCGTGACCCGCTGGGACTGTCCAACTGGAAGCCGTCCTCACTGACCAGGGCCATCAATCAACTGCAAGCCTATCAGCAGCTGTTCCAGGGTAGGTGGCCGAGAATCGAAAAGTGTAACGGGTCAATTGTCACGTGACAGGTGCTTTTCGATGATTTTTGACTATAGAATTAGGTTTTGGTAGTGTGAAACCATGTGGTGAAAACTGCCTTAAGGGCACCTCGAGGGCAAAGTTTGAAGGGGTATAACTCGAAAACTAGAAGAGCTATCTGAAAATCGACTACTACAGAAATGCTTCTTTCATTGAGAAGAGCAAAACGTTAGTTGACAACTTCCCCGCGGCTCTTCTGATTTTCGAGATACGGTAGCTCACTTTTGAAAATTGGCTCCGATTTGCAGAAGACAAGCGATCCGAAGCCTTCGGTCCTCTGTCCGAGATGCGACGACGTCGACGTCGATAATGATGACGGCACTTAGAAGACGTCGCAACACGATGACGTCTGATTCGAGCCAATAATTTCCCACCCCGCGTCCCCGCGACTGTTACTCATTTCTACACTTTGGGTCCCCCAACTCTCCCAGTCACACTTTTTTCTTGCTCTCTCTCTCTCTCTTTTTCCTGTTCTTCTTACCACCACCACCACTATTATGGTTCAATATAAGTCTGTCACGCACCACCATTGTCACACCCCTTAGCACCGATTCACTCCACACCACCACCAACCACTCCCGCCGCCACTTGTAACATCGACGAAAAAAATTGCAAAATTGTTAATCTGAACCTTTGAAAGACGAAGACGATAAACACTTTTTACTGTTAAAAGCGCGATTCTAATGTTTTTCCTTTCGAAAAGCGATGGACGCCGCCGTCGACGACTTCAAACGAATTCGGGCGCGATTCGTGCAACGAAAAGTGCTCAAGTACGAGTTCGAGGTGTTCACAAAGTTCGAGGAGCACACGAGACACTGCTGGGCACTCTATCAACAAGCCATCCTCGGTGACGTCAATGTTCCGAGTAAGAGCCGAAATGCGCGCGTGCTCGTAAAATGAGACAGCTACACGCTTTTGCGAGGAAGAGAGAGGGGGGGGGACGTCATTTTGTAGTGGTCCTGGCCTAGAAACACTAGAAATCGGGGAAAATGGTATGGCTTAGAAAACTAAGACGCATGGCCTAGAAAACCAAACCCCGGTGGGCTCGAAAACCCGTTTTACCTAATCAGCGTTAGTTTTGTAGACATGGCCTAGGCGAACTCGTCCTTACCTTGAAAACGAAAACTAGAAGACTTGGGAGAAAGTTGTGTTCTAGTTTTCAAGATATGGTGTTTATCTTGTCCTGAACCCTGGCCCACAAAAATCGCGATTTCGGTGGCGCGCTGGTCTCGAAGCGAAAAGCGGTCAAAATTTTCGTGTGCGCGAGATTTTCGAAACGCGTGCAATTCCACACGGAAATTTTGACCACTTTTCGCTTCGAGACCACCAGCGCGCCATCGCCATCGCGATTTTTGTGTCAGGGTTCACAACAAGATACTAAACAGATAATAAGTAAGATGGCCTAGAAAACGCCCCAAATGTGTTCTTCTTCAGAACTCAACTACATGGAAATCGAGGAGGGCGAAAAATCGTGGATGTGGCGTTGGATAAACGGAAACGAGAAGTGGCACGCGTGGAACAAATTGCGGGGACTAACAAAAGACGAGGCCGCCGCGCAGTTCGTCGCCTCCGTTCAAACGCTCAAGACCGATATCCATCGACTGGTTATCGCATGGAAGCTGGAGATAAGCAATGAGCCGCGCCCGTGATCATATAAATAACTGTTGGTTTTGTAACCGAATTCATAAATTTTTGAGGTGGGGAAAAAAAAGAAGAGAAATGGGACAAGAACAGGAATGACAACGGGGTCTCTTATCACGGAAAACGGGTTTAACACGAGTATGGCAAGGAGCACAAAAAAAAGGAGACGGGTGCCTATCACGAAAACGACGGTGTGAATTTGTGGGGATATGACAGGAGGCGTACAAAATTGAGGTGAAAAAAATCAGGTAGAAACTGGGAATTTTCGAAAATTTGCATATTTTTAATGACGGGGAAAAACCGGAAAAAAAATTAAATTATCGGGATTTCCGGGAAAGTTCTGTATACATATTTCGAATATTTTGAGCGTATTAAGAAAAATGCCAAATAGAAAAAAATGTTAACACTGTGCGCCTACGCGTTCTATTGTCTATTTCTCGCGCGGTGTCAGGTCGCGGCCTAGAAATGGCGGGGCCGAGTTTCGGATTCTCGGCCGCGGACTCCTCTCGGACCGTGACCTGAGAGACGCTAGTGACAGACAATAGACAAAAAAATACTCATTAATTAGTAATTACCATATGATCGGAAGATCTGGGGCTTGTAGCATTGCTCTTCAGCCAATTAGTACCTCTGAACTGTGATTTACATTGTCGACTCATCTTTTTTGCTCGTCGAAAGCTCCGTTCATTTTCGTTTTGATACCGTTGACCGCAGGTGTGACGAGCACAAAAAAAAAATTGAGTCGACAATGTAAATCACAATTCAGAGGCACAAATCGGGCAAAGATCAATGCGATCTCCGCTAAATCTTCCGATCACTGGAAAAATACTGATTAGCAAAAATTGGTATGTATATAACTGGCTAGAAAGTCGAAAACACGAGAAATGTGTACAAAAAACTGTGTGAAACGTTTCTAGGCGGTGACGCGCAGACAGAGGCATCCCGCGTTGAGCTCGCTGAACGCGACGCCCATCGTGCGGAGCATCGACATCACCTGCGGTTTGATTTTCGCGCCGTTCTTCGAGTTGTTGCCGGCGCCCGTGACGACTGTGATGCGGTCGGAGACGGCACGCGATCCCTTCTGCAGGTAGCGGACCGCTTCGATCGCCTCCACGACGAGCTTCTTGGCGCCGACGGCCGACATATAGTGGAGGTCCAGCGAGAAGGGCGACTCGTGCGCCTGCCGCAACTGATTGTCGATCAGCATCACGAGCTCGCCGGCCATCGCTCGTCGCGTCCGCGCGCGCTCCATGACCGCTTCGGCGCGGAAGCGTGGATCACACCGGACCATCTCCTGCCGGTCGTAGCCGCGCGCCTGATCGATCCGCACACGCTCATCGACGGCCAGCCGTTGCGCAATGTCCAGTGTGATGCGATTCGAGCCGGTGCGCACTTGCAAAAAGTGGTTGGCCTTCTCGGCCGCGGTCTTCGGCGGCCCGTCGATCGGCACATCTGCCGGTTTGACGCCGACGACACCCGACCAGGTGGCCGGTCGGCGGCACGTCGCCGGTTGTGCTCGATGGTTTTCGGGCTCGCCCGAGTCGCGCAAAAACTCCGCGGCCGTCGCGACGTTCCGGACGGCGATCTCGTAGGCGTTCGCGATGACGTCGGCGTCGGTGTTCGGAAAGACGAGGCGAAGGTGGCGAAGATTGGTGTCGTCGTCACGCGACATCTCCTGCTCGTCGGGCTGCACGTGGCCTCCGTCGAAACCGTTCAGCTCGTCGTGAAGGATGCGCGCGATTTGCTCGTCGGACGACGTGGCGACCGCCGACGACGCCTCCGACGGCGAGTCGGTGTTCAGCGACTCGACGTACCGATACTCGAGCAGGTTGATCTCCTCGCGCTGTATCCGCAACCGTTCCATCTCCTCGTCGGCCGTCCAATTGCCGACGGTGCGGCTGACGTCGTCGCCGACGAGCTCGAAGAGCCACCCGTCGTCGCCGACGAGCTCGTACCGCCCGTCATCGGTCGGCGATCCGCGGAAGAGCCAATCGTCGCCGGTCAGATGCAGTATTCGGAACGCGTCGACGAAGCCGAACATTTGCAGGTAGTGATGGATGTGGTTCACATCGGCCCATCGGAAGATGCGCCGGAGCATCGCGAACTCGATCTCTTCCGAGGTGCCCCTGAAACGTGTCAAGTATGAAGGGAAAAGTTAGGTCCTGTCAGCTACAAAGTTGTAGCACTTAATGTGTTCTCTGGGAAATTTTTGAGGGCCCCGAAATTTCTCGGATTTCCCGCGGGGGGTTGACGGAAAGTTTACTGCCGAGTGAATTTTCGAAAAAGATTCAGGGGAACCGGAAAACTCGACAGGGTGCCGCTTACGGGGTTTCTCTATTTGACTCGAGATTGATCAATCGATTTTTCGAAAGATGAGTCTTTTTGTGTCACACTTATATCTCTTGATAAGTAAATTATCTATTTAGGTGCATTTTTCATCGATCAAGATAAGGTTCAAGCAGGTCTAGAAGGTGCGACACAAAGGGGGCTAATCTCGATAATCGATCAATCAATCTCGAGCCAAACTTTGTGTTGTCGCACCTGCTGGACCTGCCTGACACCCCTATCTTGATCGAGCAATTACCTAGGCGAGCTCCGCCCCCTTTGTGTCACACCTATCTCGATCAATTATCTAGATTGACTGTAGAATGAGCCCCCATCTGCCTGGTACCTCGATCGAAAGATAGATATTGTCGTTTTTTTCGGGGGGCAGTGTGGGAAATTCCACGTATGCCGAAATTTGAGGGCGTGGCCAATTTGCAAGTGCCGCACGGTTGAAACTGTGCCCATTGCGTTTTTTTGGTTTTCCACGTGGCTCCGCCAATCAGCGCGCGTGACCTTGCCTCAGAAATGCGGTGATTGGCGGGGCCACGTGGAAAACCAAAAAAACGCAATGGGCGCAGTTTCAAGCGTGCGGCACTTGCAAATTGGCCACGCCCCCAAATTTCGGCATACGTGGAATCTCCCACACTGCCCCCCGAAAAAAACGACAATAAAATGCTACATACGTCACCTAGAGCCTCTTGGCTAGAGAAAAAGGTCAATTTCGAATTTATTGGAAAAAAAAATGAAAAAAGCAAGAGGCTCAACAAATTTCTCGTCTTGTACCGTTTCCCACGAAGATGTTGTGCTAAGTGACAATTTCAACCTCAAAAAGCGCCATTTAACATTTCCCGCCCTTCCCCTGACCCAGTAGTAGTGCAGAGAGAAGGACAACTCACCTCATCAACGGAGTGGCGGGCACCACGTCTCCGCGACTGGTACGCACGTCTTCCGGATACCATTGGCATCGATCGATCCGTCGCACTTCGTGCTGTTTCGGCGGCGACTCGACGCTCGTCACCTCGCCCACATCGACGCATTCGTCCCATTCGGGCGCGTCGGCCAGTCCGCGCACCACTGAAAATTGAATATTTTTTTCCGCAGGGTTGTCAAACTCCAAAAATTGAGCGTTTTCGTGCCCAAAATTTGAATTTTTCGCCCGATGTTTTTGAAACGTTTGAAAATACAATTACTTGTCAGTTTCTATCGACTTTTGATACAAAAACTGGAATTTCAGCGATAAAATGAGCACTTTGAAGTTTTCACTGGAATTCCCGGGCCGGAGGGGTCATATGGTCGGTCCGGCCCGTGGCAACTCTGGTTTTCCGCACCGTTTTTAACACTCCAGTTATTTTCAGAGTTGCAGGATTGAGGGCCGGGCCGGGCTGGCCCGCTAGCTTTTTGGGCGGGCCGGGCCGGGCCGGAGAACTCTGAAATCGGCCCGGCCCGCTCAAAAAAGTCGCTTGATTTCATTCTTTCAGCAGCTCAATCGTATGTAAATTGTTCCAAAACTTCATTTTTTAATAGTTTTCCGGTGATTACAATTGAAAATGGCCTTTTTGGTCAATTCAAAGTCATTTTCGCCTCCGGCGTCCATTCTGTGTACTGAAATTGACTGAAGTTGCTTGAAAGACATTGTGAAACAAGCTTCTTTGCGTGAAAGTTCCATTTTCTGGAGTTTCCGAAGTGTGAGTGAGTCAGAAGTGACAGAAAATTGTTCCTCGACGATTTTCTAGCAACTCCAGTCAATATCGGCGCACAGGTGATAACAGAAATCGCCGAAAAGGTCATCTTTTGCGATATCAGCGCAAAAATATACCTTTTCGAAACCAATTATTAATTTAGAAGTGACTACTGACAGGAAATATTTAGAATTGGCGTTATCTTTTGAAAAAGGTGAAAAAATGGTTTAAAACCGGCACCGCTAGACGAAAACCTGTTTTGAAACAAATTTTTGTTTTTTTTGCTTGGCCCGCGGGCCGGCCCGGGCCGGGCCGGGCCGGGCCGGGCCGGGCCGGGCCGACTTTCGAATTCAGGCGGGCCGGGCCGGGCCGGGCTGGAAAATTTCAATTCGGGCCGGGCCGGGCCGGCCCGGCCCGGCCCGCTGCAACTCTGGTTATTTTGATTGAAAATTTAAAGGCGCATGGATGTTTTTCACCACACTTACTGCTGTCCACTATGACCTGTGTGCCAACGGAGCGCACTTCCTTCATCACTTTTCGTGGCATCAACGAGAACAGTTTCGCCGCGGGAGGAGTAGATGTGGACAACGGGAGCGTCGTCGCGGTCGACGAAGAAGGCGACGGGAAAGGAGAAGAAGAAGACGTCGACGAAGCGTCAGCTCGTTGAGTCGTTGTGACGACTGGTGGTGGTGACTTCGTAACGACGGAAACGCTGACGTCTTCAGCATTGTCGTCGTCGTCGTCGTCGTGGAAGTTTACAATTCTGAAGAGCGCTTTTTTCAGCTTTTTTGAAATCTTAACAAAAAAAACATTTCAGGCCAAAAACTACTGAAAACAGTGAAAACTGACTGTTTTGATCCAAAATTTCAAAAAAAAATTCCCAAAATTCGCTAAAAAGGTGGAAATTACATAGAATCACTATTTTTTCGTCCCGAAAACCTATTGAGGCTCATTTTTCGGGATTTTCAGATTTTCAGCCGACTCACTTGACGTTCTTCTCTCCGCCGGCCACCAGGTGGTCCCAGGCGATCGTCTCGTCGCGGATCGTCTCGATCTTCGTTCTGATCGCATCGATCGTCTCGCCGCGCGTTCCGATGCTGTAAAATAAAATTTTTGATGATGGATGAAAAAAATCTACAAATTATGATAGATAGTTTTAGTTTTTTTCATGCTTAGGCTAAAAAAATTGAAATTCGCAAAAAAACAAAAACTGATTCCCTACTGAAACTGTAATCTCGCGGCGAGAAAGTGTATGCGCCTTTAAATTTTCATTGAAATCAACTGGATTTCAATGAAGTAACAGGTTTTTTTCTGGTTAAAAAAAATCCTATGTATTATCCGTTTTTTTTGAGCTGACAGCGGGGACGAGAATCGGGAAATGGGCGGTCGAAGATTCGCCAGCCGGCGGCCGCGGCGGTGTGTGTCGATTTACGAGCGCTGGCTTTTTGAAATTGTGGAATTTCAAGCGAAAATCGCTCGTTTTCTTTCGTTTTTTACCTTTTTTCATCGAAATATCTTGTGCTTTTTCACAAAATTTGATAAAAATCGATAACTGATATGTTTCCCAAAGTTTTGAGCGCAAATGTGCGCATAATACCAAAAAAAACCATTCATTGTTCGCAAATTTCCATTTTCTCGCTTCTTTCTCTCTGTTTTTCTCACTGTTATGTTACTTTTGCAGGTTTCTTCGAACAAGCAACAGTCAGCGAGCACATTTCGGTCGTTTTGCGGTTAGAAAATGGATAAACGGGCCATTTCTTCGCCGATTTCCCTTTTCCAGGTTCCGATGGCTGCGAAAAAAAGAAGATTCGGCGATGGAATGCGACGACGGACGAAAATCGGACAACGAATCGACGGAAAAATGTTCGGACGACGAAGTTCGAGCAATCTTGGCGGGATTCGCGCTTCTTTCTAAGCTTTCATGGATAAATCACTAGTTTGTTGAATAAAGCTGATTTTATCTTCACTGCGAACAAAGCAACAAATAAATACACGAGAAGAAAACGATGAAAAATGGTAGCTACTCGTCGGTGGCGTCTCAAGCTTTAGATGGATGTGCATTCCCGACAGCCTTCGTGATCTGTCGTCGTCCGAATGGTAGGCGAGCATCGGCCTTCAACTAGTTGCTCAATACATTTTTCCGTCGATTCGTTGTCCGATTTTCGTCCGTCGTCGCATTCCATCGCCGAATCTTCTTTTTTTCGCAGCCATCGGAACCTGGAAAAGGGAAATCGGCGAAGAAATGGCCCGTTTATCCATTTTCTAACCGCAAAACGACCGAAATGTGCTCGCTGACTGTTGCTTGTTCGAAGAAACCTGCAAAAGTAACATAACAGTGAGAAAAACAGAGAGAAAGAAGCGAGAAAATGGAAATTTGCGAACAATGAATGGTTTTTTTGGTATTATGCGCACATTTGCGCTCAAAACTTTGGGAAACATATCAGTTATCGATTTTTATCAAATTTTGTGAAAAAGCACAAGATATTTCGATGAAAAAAGGTAAAAAACGAAAGAAAACGAGCGATTTTCGCTTGAAATTCCACAATTTCAAAAAGCCAGCGCTCGTAAATCGACACACACCGCCGCGGCCGCCGGCCGGCGAATCTTCGACCGCCCATTTCCCGATTCTCGTCCCCGCTGTCAGCTCAAAAAAAACGGATAATAGCACCGTCGAGAAATTCCGAAAATGGGAAGTTTTTCGAAATTTCCCTACTGAAAACATACCGCGCAACGAGACCATCAGCTCGAAAAAGTCCGTGCACCTTTAAATGTTCATTGAAATGAACTGAACTTTTAAAGGCGCATGGACTTTTTCAAATTGTGGGTCTCGTCGCGGGATACGTTTTCAGAAGGGAAATTTTGGGAAAAACTCGCATTCAAAAACCGTAATCTCGCGGCGAGACCCACGCGTCGAGAAAGTGCATGCGCCTTTAAATTTCAGTTGATTCCAAGAAAAAATTTAAAGGCGCACGGACTTTTACGACGTGTGGGTCTCGCCGCGGAGTAACTGTTTCAGTGGTAAAAAAATTCGGAAAAATTCGAATTTTAGTATAAAAAAACAACAAACCTGGCACAATGCTCGGCATCGTACCGCCACGCGGTGCGCGGCTCGACCACAAAAACCTCGTAGTTCTCGACGAGTCCTATGCGCGCCAACTCTTTCACTTTGCTCCGCGCAATGTTCTCCGTGTCGACGATGACGAGCGGCGTCGAGTCCTGGCTCACCGAGCACCGCACACTGCGCGTCAGATGCGGGCCGTCCGAGCTGAGCACGGCGGAGCTCGTCGATTCCGACACGAACTCGCTGGAAAAAATGGGGGCATTTTGATGTTTTTTAGCTGGGAATGGCTGAAAATCATCATTTCGGCGCATTTTTCCCTACTTGAGCGCTCAAAATTGACCGGAATCGCTGGAAACGCTTGTTTTCCCCATTTTCCAGTGCTCAAAATGGACTCTGAACGTCAAAATGACATTAAATACACCGAAATTCGCCTATTTTCGGTGTTTCAGACAGGATAGTGAGTAAAAAATGGTGTTCCCAGGCATTTTTCGTCGCTGATATGGTTATTTTCAAAATTTCATGAAATTTCGTGACTTTTCGATTTCCTCACTTGGCAAGTGCGGTTTTTCCGGCTCCGCTGACACCGCGGAGCACGATGAGCACATGATGGCCCTCCCGAATGCACTTTTTGATGTCGCGCGGCTCGGCGTCGAACGCGAAGCACTGCGCGTGCTGTTTCGATGACATTTCGCCCCTCCTGACTGCAATTTTTTTTTGTTTTACTTCGGCTTGAAATTGATTAAAATGGAAAGGAAAAGGGCAGAAGTGTGTGTAAGAAGGTAGAGGAAACGGAGAAAAAAGGTGGACATCACATGTCGCAGCCCTTTTGGGGGAGAGACGCAGAGGGGGGCGAGGGAGGCGGCCAAGATTGGGGGAAGGAGATAAGAATGAGGGGTTTTTTGGGAGTGTTTTAATAGTGAGCGAAATAGAAGACGAAAGAGTGGGTGACATGGAAAAATCGTTCAAAATTTTCCGAAAAATGTTTTAATTTTTTTTTTTCAAATTTTGAATTTTTTCCAGTTGAATTTTTTGCTCTCGCTTTTGATTTTAAGCGATATATTTATAGTTTTTGATGCTCAAATAGCTCAGAAACAAAATTTAATCAAATTTTTATTGAAAAAATTCGAATTCCCGCCAATTTTCAACAAAAATCCCCGAAAAAAGGGAAAAAATAAAATGAAAAAATGGAAAAGTGTGCAAACACCGCACGGCGCGAATGCACACAAAACACCAAATCCGACGACACTTGCCTTCGGGAATTTGAATTTGTGCTCTTTTTGGAGCATTTTTCGAAATTTTCACGATTTTTTCTTTGTTTTCTGGCTTGAAATAAAAAAAAATGTAAATCTAGTTGTTTTTCGTTAAAAATAATCGGAAAATTTCAGAAAAACCGCGAAAAATCATCACAACGGTCTCAATGGTAAGAAATCGCGATTTACACCAATTTCCACCAAATTTCCCATTGCAGACCGACCAAATCCCGAGCACATCAAGCGACAATGACATGGAATTCGACGGAGGTACGCGATTTTCAATGGAAATCGCCGAAAAATGGAAAATTTCAGTTTTTATCGCACGCGCCACTCGAATGTCGATAGCGGAGTTGAAAGAGGAGCTGAGACGCTTGGAAGCGGGTGAGAATTGATGGAAATTCGAGAAAATCGAAAAAAAACCATGGAAACCCAGGAAAACCGCGAAAAACAACGATTTTGAAGCGAATTCGAAAATTTTCGCCGAAACTCGAAAACCACCCGAAAGTCGATAAAACTGCGCTAGGAGAAGCTTTTCCAGACTGTTTTTATTGTTTAAAACAAGAAAATTGATTGAAATTTCGACAAAACCCGCAGAAAACCATGAAAAACCACGAAAAGCATAGGTTAGGGGGTGAAACTCAAAAAGTGCCCAAAAGTCGATGAAACCGCGTCAGAACCAGTTTTTCCAGACTGTTTTCCCTGTTTTCAGCGGTAAAATTGACTGAAATTTCGAAAAAACCCGCAGAAAACCATGAAAAACCATGAAAAACGACGGTTTCTAGGTGAAGCTGAAAAAGTGCCCAAAAATCGATAAAACTGCGCCGGAACCAGGTTTTCTGGATTGTTTGCCCTGTTTTCAGCGGGTAATTTGATTTAAAATTGGGAAAAATTGAAGAAAAACTCAAAAAGTGCCCAAAAATCGAAAAAAATGCGCCAGGAGCACCTTTTCTAGATTCAAAAGGCAGAAAATTGTCGAAATAGTGTTTTCCTTGCAGGAGATCACCCCCTTCTGAAGACGGCACGCCGAAAAGTGCAAGAAGACGCGCGATTCGACGAGGACCGAATAACGCATCACCGTCAGTTCTCGAGCGCCAAATACGCGTCGGAGTTCGCGACGAAGGAGAAAACGGTTGACGAGGAGTTCGGCGTGCGGCTCGATTCGGCGCGCGACGAGTCGCGGAAGCGCGTCGACGAGCTCGAGCGGCTCGCCGACGTCGAGTTCAGCAGCAACGACATCAACAAGACGGCCGCCGTCGCGCAACAGTTCGAGAGCAACAAGAAGACGTTGCGCGGCCGCGGCGGGCACCTCATCGAGCCGGCGTCGTACTTCAACTGCAACCAGAACGCGTTCAAAGTGCCCGACTGCAATTTCGAGCTGGCGCTCAAAGAGGCGCGGATTCGACAAGACCTCACCGAGATCGATCCGCAGCGAGTGGTGGCTCAACGCGTGTTCAGTGTGCTCATCCAGAAGCCGCGGCTCGTCGTCGAGAACAAGACGTTCAAGCACGGCGAGGAGGTCGAGGCCACCAACGGCGTCTATCACCACTTTCTCGCCAAGGTCGACATTGTCAGCGATCGCGTCGTTCTGCTCAAAGGAGCGCATGTGAGTGGGCCGAAACGGGGGCTGCTAGAAGTGGAATTTCGCCTTGAAAGATGAGCATTTTCAAAATAGTGACTAAGAATGGCCTTTGAGTCAGAAAGAACCGTTTTGGAAAGATTTTTCTCGCCAAAAACTTTTTTTTTTGAAAAAAATCTCTGATAAAAAGGGAGTGCCATGAAATGGAACTATGCTGAGTTCTATTTCATGGTACTCTCTACGCTGGGAATGTGCAATTCGGCTGAAATTTGAGGCTGCTGGAACTACTAGATGGATTCCTTAGTCCTAGCTCGAAAGTGAAGCTACTGCTCCATGTTAGAAGCGCTCTTGAAGCCGTGCCTTCCGGAGCCGGGCGGAGGTGGATTTTGAGAATCCGGAAGGCGGAACATGGAAGTCGGAATGAATAAAACTGGATAGAACTGGAAAACAATTATTGGAAAAAATATAAGAAAAAATTGGTGTGGATTTACGATAGATCTGGATATACCGTAAAACCTGTATTGGAGCCGCATGCCGGCCTAATTTTCAACCATCCAACTTTTGAAAAAAAATTCGAAAATCCACAGGGGGGACCCTTACGATTTACGGGTTTTTGGGTAGAACTGGAAAACAGTTCTTGAAAAAAAAATTGGAAAAAAAATTGGTGTAGATTTACGATGAATAGCGCGCGGCGCCGAAATTCCGGAGCAGGCTTGGTCGGAACCGGAATTCTTCGGTTCCGAGGAACCGACTTGCAATTCCGACTTTATCGGGTCGGAACTTTCGGTTCCGGAGTCGGAATCACCGTAAAGCCTGTAATAGAGCAGCACCTAAAACCCGAAAAATTGTAAGAGCTCCGTGTGGATTTTTAAAAATTGTTCCGAGGATTGAAATTTAGACAGGCATGCCGCTCTCTAATACAGTTTTTACAGTAATTGTCGAAATTCCCCGCCCATATCTATCCCCCCCCCCCCCCCCCCCCCACAGACTGTAGAATGTGTATTTCAGTCGTGGGACACGCGACAAATCACCGCCTCGATAACCGATCTCGAAACGGGTCGAGTCGTCGTGACGAAACATCAGAAGGGCCGAAATTGAGATCGTTTGCTTCTCTACTATCACTATTGTCACCATATATATATATATTTGTCATTATTCTTCCCAATAATCGTTCCACCACCCCACTCGATTCTTCTTCTTCTCCTTCTTTTTTCGCCATTCCTGTACCATTTTTCGGACTCGGTGAGTTTCGGACACTCTGAAATTGAGACAAATTTTCAATTGAAATAAAATTGAAATATTCATCTTTTTTCTGCCGGTTATTATTTTTTTTCTAAAGCCCTGTGTTTTTTATGTTTTTGTGCAAGTGAACCAAAAAAAAATTAAATTTTTAACATTTTTATTTTTAATTTTTTTTTTGTTGCTGTGTTTGGTTTTGTGTGGTTTTTCTCGTTGTTTTCGAGATTTTAATATTTTTCAAAATATTTTTTTGCGCATGTTTTTTTTTCAGTGAAAAATTTTAAAAAATTAAAAATTAACAAAAAAAATAAATTTCAAAAAAAAAATTTTTTTTTCGATTTTTTTTTGTTGAAATTGGAACTTTCTATTGAAAAAAAAATTATTTTGGTAAATTTTAAACCAAAAAAATGAGGCTTATTCAATTTTTAAAAAAGTTAATTTATTGAAAAATTATTTGTTTTGAAAAAAATTCAGAAATTATTTTTTTTTAAATCGAAATTGAAAAAAAAACAATTTTCTTGAAAGGACAAAAAAAATGCAATTTTTGAAAAATTTTAATTTGTATTTAGAAAATAATTTAAAAATTCAATTTTTAAAAAATTAAAATAATTTTTTTTTGAAAAAAAAATTTGTACTGAATTAAAAATTTTCAAAAAAAAACCGTACGCGATTTTTCTAAAATTATACAAAAATATATTTTTTTTCAACTGTCTGATTATATTTTTCAATTTAAAAAAAAAATTAATTTTTTGAAAAAAAATCGGAAATTTTTTTTTTTAATTAACATTAAAAAGAAAAAAAAATAATTTGAAAGGCGTAATCCAAAAAAATTAAATTTTATTACAAAATTTAAAAAAAAATCAAAATTTTGAAAACGCAAACTAAACAAAAAGAGAAAATTTTTTTTTTCAATTGAAAAACAAGTTTTCACACTGAATTTAACTTTTTTTTTTTAATTTATCGTTCACTCATTGAAAAATAAAAAAACAAACAAGTATTTTATTTTTCAAAAAAAAAATTCGTACTGAATTAAAAAATGTTTCAAAAAAAAACCGTACGCAATTTTTCTAAAATTTTCTAAAATTAAACAAAAAAAAAACAATATTTTTCCCCATTTTTCCTCCTCCTCCTCCTCCCACTAATTTTTTCTCAATTTTTTGCAGACGGGGCCCGGATGCTGTGCGAAATCGAGTGCCGAGCACTGAGCGCGGCTCACACGATGCTCATTCAGGACTTTGAGCCGCGAGACGCGCTCACCTACCTCGAGAATCAGAAAATCTTCACCGAAGACCACACGGAGCTCATCTCGACGATGACGACGCGTTTGGAACGCATTCGACACTTTTTGCGCACCTACCGACGACAGGCGTCCGATTTGGAGCCCCTCATCGAGTTCTTCAAGTCGGTGGCTCCCCCACTTTTCACTGTAACACTGTATTTTTCGTCGCAGATACAACAATCAACGTCATCTGTCCGAGTTTCTCGAGGACTACATCGAGACGGCGATCAATCGGCCGGAAGAGCTGCGTCCGATAGTCATAGCGCGTCTTTTCCACCGGCAGATGCTCGACCGGAAGCTGCTCCTCGGCAATGTGCCGAAACATATGGCTCTGTTCGCGCGCGACAAACTCGTCGATCGGCTCGTCACCAAGTTGGATCGGCTCTCGCAATTGGGTAAGTGACGGGGTGTTCGGATGGGCTGTTGCTCAAAATTTACACTAATAACAGGGGGGCAGAAATTTGAGGGCGTGGCCAATTTGCAAGTACCGCACGCTTGTTAACTCCCGCCCATTGCATTTTTATTTTTTCCACGTGGCTTCGCCAATCAGTGCACGTGTCTCCGCCTCACAAAGTCACAAAGTCGCCAATGTCAGAAAAGCGGTTATTGGCGTGATGACAACTCCGAAAGTGGGCGGGGCTCAAACCGTGCGGCACTCGCGAATTAGCCACGCCCCCAAATTTCGGCGTACATAGAAGTTCGCAGGGTGCCTTTAAAAAAAACTGAAAACCAGTCGTCGAGATTTATTTTTTGAAAAGGCAAACCAAACAACGGCTGCGGGGCGTTTCGCAGCCGCTGAAATGGTCCCGAAAGTAGTTTTTGAGGTTTTGTCTTGTAAAACATAACCAGTTTATCAAATTTCGGTCCTCACCGTCAAGCCACCCTTGTCAAGGTATTCTGGAGCCCCCTTTACAACGCGGGGTACATGTCCTTTTGAAAAGCCATTTTGCTTGAACTCGACCAATTTGAAGCGGAATTCTCGCGTTTTTCACAAAAATTGTAAGAAATAGTGTGATTCTCAGGCTGAAGATTTTGCTTCTTACAATTCTTCTGGCTTCAAATTGGTTGAGTTCAAGCAAAATGGCTTCATAAAAGGACATGTGCCCCGCGTTGTGAAGGGGTTTCGGACTCTCCCGACAATGGTGGCTTGGCGCGAGGACCGAAATTTGATAAACTGGTTATGTTTTACAAGACAAAACCTGCCAAAATCTCGTTTTGGGACCATTTTAGCGGCTGCGAAACGTCCCCCGGGAGCCGTCCTATTAGAGGTGCCGGTCTAATACAGGTTTTACGGCAACATCTCCTACACCATCGGGGGAACCTCCCCTGAAATGGTTTTTCATAAAAGCTGCTCGAAATCTGAGCCAATTCCCCATCATCAATTTTGCAGACTCGTTCTTTCTGTTCGTCCACGGACGCGCCGGCTCGGGCAAATCGGTGATTGCGGCGCAAGCGTTGGCGAAGTCGGACGATCTGATCGGAATGTTCGTTTTTGTTCTCTTTTCAACTATAAACGTCGTTTCCAGCTGCTACGACTCGGTGATTTGGCTGAAAGACGGCGGAATGGAGGCGAAATCGACGTTCGACCTGTTCTCGGATCTGCTTTTGATGCTCAAGTAGGCTTGTTTTCTTCTTTTTGGCCTCAAAACTCAAAACAGTCGATTTCTCCCCCCGTTTTCCCGG
This sequence comes from Caenorhabditis afra, assembly GCA_963570955.1. NCBI lineage: Eukaryota > Metazoa > Nematoda > Chromadorea > Rhabditida > Rhabditidae > Caenorhabditis > Caenorhabditis afra. The sequence goes on from OY751534.1 coordinate 8,254,845, forward strand.
TTTTTTGCCCCCTAAAGTATCAAATTGGACCATCCGCCTGTTTTTCTGTCTGTAGACGGGCTCGTGTTGTGTGCGACACGGATCCGGAGCACTTCTTCACCACCACCACCACCGCACCTAACTCTCCACTTGTTTTTTCAAGAAGCGAAGACGATCTGCTCAACTTTCCGTCCGTCGATCACGTCACGTCGGTGGTGCTCAAAAAGATGGTGAGGAGCCCACTTCTAGAATTCACGGGGGGTAAAGAAGGGCGCGTCAGTAAATACGCTCTATTGCACACCTCAACAGCTGAAAAACGACTGCTACCGTACCTTGCACGGGTCTCGCAGCGACGGGTTTTACGTTTGTCTCGTTGGAAATGAGCTGGATAAGGATTTACGGGCTAAACAGGGCGCGATGGGGCGTACAAACGGAGCATCGTTGAAATTCACTCTATTGTAGACTCTATTGATAATTTGGGCCCAATGAAAGAATGAATTTCAACGATGCTCCGTCTGTACGCCTATCGCGCCTTGTTTAGCCCGTAAATTAAAATCCAGCTCATTTCCTACGAGACAAACGTAAAATTCGCTGCGAGACCCGTGTAAGGTACGGTGGCAGTCGTTTTTCAGCTGTACGGGTGTGCAGTAGAGCATGTTTACTGACGTACCCTTTTTACCACCTCGTGCTAGACCCCCCTTCCGCCATCAACGATCATTTCCCAGATCGCAAACGCGCTCATCGACCGTCCGAACACCCTTGTCGTGCTCGACGACGTCGTCCAGGAGGAGACGATCCGGTGGGCGCAAGAGCTCCGTCTCCGTTGCCTTGTCACGTCGCGTGACATTGAGATTTCGAACGCGGCGTCGTCGCCGACGTGCGAGTACGTCGAGGTGACGCCGTTCACCGTCGACGAGTGCTACGACTTTTTCGACGCCTACGGAATGCCGGTGCCGGTCGTCGAGCGCGAAGAAGACGTGCTCGAGCAGGCGATTCTCGCCTCCAGCGGCAATCCCGCCGTCCTCATGATGATGTTCAAGTCGTGCGAGCCGAAGACCTACGAGAAGTATGATATGTTCATTTTTGAATTGACCGCAAAAAAATTGCGCGTTTTTTCCGAATTTTTCACTAAAACAGTATCCCCGCGGCGAGACCCACACGTCGAAAAGTTCATGCGCCTTTAAAATTTCATTGGAATCAACTGAAATTTTAAAGGCGCATGGAGTTTTTCCGACGCTTGGGTCTCGCCGCGAAGCACGTTTTCGGTGGTAAAAAATTCGGGAAAAATTGCGATTTTTCGAATTTTTCAGTTTCGAGGGTCCCTCTGGAGAATTTTAACGCCCAGTGATGAATTAGAAAAATTTCTCGTTTTTTTTCGATTTTTTACCACTGAGACAGTATCTTCGCGGCGAGACCCACACGTCGAAAAAGTCTATGCGTCTTTAAATTTTCATTGAAATCACCTTTTTTTAAAGGCGCATGGAATTTTTCGACGTGTGGGTCTCGCCGCGAGATTACGGTTTCAGTGGTAAAAAATTCGGAAAAAGTCGCGATTTTTTGAATTTTTCGTGGGTCTCGCAACGAAAAGCTGTGTGTGTAGATTTACGAGCGGCGGTCATTTTTGATTTTTTTTCGAAATTTCGGAAATTTGAAATTGCAAGCGGATGTCGCTATTTTACGAAAAAACAGGGATTCCGGCTTGCAATTTTGAAGTTCCGAAATGTTTTGGAAAAAGTCGAAAATAACCGCCGCTCGTAAATCTACACACACACAGCTTTTCGTTGCGAGACCCACTATGGACCCACTGCGCGGTGAGACCCAAACGACGAAAAAATCCATGCGCCTTTAAGTTTTCAACGGTGTTGGGCGGAATTCTGAAAACATTGAATTATCCACACAGACTGGCCCAATTGACGCTGAAAATGGAGTCACGCGGACTGGGCGCCGTCGAGTGCATCACACCGTACGCGCAAAAATCGCTGCCCGCCGCCCTTCAACGGTGCGTCGAGGTGCTCTCCGACGAGGACCGGTCGGCGCTCGCCTTCTCGGTCGTCATGCCGCCCGGCGTCGACATTCCCATCAAACTCTGGTCGACAGTGATTCCCGTCGATCTGGTGGCCAACGAGCCCGACTCGCTCGAGGAGGAGGTCGCCGATCGGCTGAAGCGGCTCTCGAAACGAGGCGCCCTGCTGTCCGGCAAACGGGAGCCCGTCCTCACGTTCCGCATCGATCACATCATTCACTCGTTTCTCCGGCACGTCGTCGACGCCAACACTATTAAGGTACGGCGGAACAAACAATTTCCACGATTTTTCGTTGTTTTTTTAATTTTTAAATCAAAATTTACAACATTATAGAAATAGCGAAAAAAAAAAGGTGTTGGAAAATTAGAAAAAAAAATTAAAAAAAAAATTTTTTTTTATTCCAAAAAATAATGAAAATGTAATTTAATTTAAAAAAAACAATTTCCAGTCGCAATTTTTGAATTTCACAAAAATGATTTTAATTTTCAATTTTTCAGTTATTTTTAAATTTTTTTGAAGTTCAAAAATAGTTCATTTCATCAAAATTTTTAAAAAATCGAAAAAAAAAATTTTGGCAACAAAAAATATGGAATTTTTTTTCGAAAAAAAATTTAAAAATTTAAATTTAAATTCAAGCTTAATTTTGTATCAAACAGTATTTTTTAATTCAATTTTGAATTTTTAAAAACCAAAAATTTCCAAAATTTTCCAGTGCGGAATGCGATAGCTAAACAATATGGAAAAAAAATTATAGGTATTCAAAAAAAATTTTCAAAATTTTCCTTTTCAAAATTTTTAATTTTTTTTAAATTTTGTAAAAATTAGATATTACAGCTAATTTCAATTTTTTACAATTCAAAAATAGTACACTTCAAAATTTTTAAAAAATCGAAAAAAAAAATTTTGGCAACAAAAAATGTGGATTTTTTTTTTCGAAAAAAAATTTAAAAATTTAAATTCAATTTTCGTTTTGATTTTATTTTTAAAATTATATTTTGAATTTTTAGAAACCAAAAATTCTAATATTTTCCAGTGAATCCGATAGCAAAAAACTATTGAAAAAAATTTTATTCAAAAAGAATGTTTTCAAAATTTTCTCCAGTGCGGAATCCGATCGCTGGAAGAGGCGCTGGTGGAGATGTCGAACAACAACACGACGATGCGCTCGCCGCCCATCGAACGCCTTCATTTCCGTCGCACGGCAGCCGCAGCCGCAGCGGCGGCGGCGACGCCTTCAAATCCAGACGACGTGGCGGTGATTCGACCGGAAGACTTTCCGAAATTCATGCAAATTCATCGTCACTTCTACGAGACGCTCAAAAAATTTGTTGGCTTACAATAAGTTTATATAACTTTTTTCAAAATGTTTTTCTTGGGAAAAGGTCAACTAGTCAAATTTCGGTTACGAAGAGTTCTATCGATTAGTCAAGGAAATTTTTGGAAATTTTATATTTGAACATAGTTTGGGTTGTTTTTACGGCGAAAACGAGTTAAACGGAGCAAAACGGAAATTCATGACTTTTAGGAAGTTTTTTTGGGTTTGGATGGTGCTTTTTGACTTGAAAAGTACGGTAAGCAGCGTTTCGCGGTGTTTGCGGACATCCAAACCCGAAAAACTCCCTAAAAGTTATGAATTCCCGTTTTGTTCCGTTTAACTCGTTTTCACCGGAAAAAACGCCCCAAACTATGTTCAAATATAAAATTTCCCGAAATTTCCTTGACCATTCGATAGAACTCGTCGTGGCCTAAATTTGACCAATTGACCGTTTTCCTGGGAAAAAATTTTGAAAAAAGTTATCGGCTCACTTTTCTGCCCAACTCTGTACTCTTTTTTTTTTCTGTTCTCTTCACACAAACGCTATTTTTTGTACTTGTTTTACCCTGAAAATCTCCAATTTCCACCCAATGTTCTCGCTAATTTTTCTCAATTTATTTATTTTTTTTCTCGATACTCAAACCACCCAAAAATTGAAAATTGAAAATCAATTGAAACGTGAACTTTAGTTATCGGTTTCCGTTTTTTTTTTTTTTGGTTGTATTTATTTTTTTGCCACCACCACACACAACGTTGAAACGAAAAAAGGCGGCCGAATAAACACGTTTATTTCCTTTCCCACCCCCCTTATCGAACGCCTCTCCGGGAATGATGCAGTAAGTGCGCTCTGTTGAGAAAATCATCTTTTTTTTGTTTTTCAAAAAGTGGTTTTTTTTTTTGGCAGAAAGTGGTGGGAAATGGCGATTTTTCTCGAGTCAGAAGAAAAATAAAAAGGAAAATTGGAAATATTTTTTTTTTTGGAAAAATGGAAATTATCGATTTTTGGTAAAAATTTGAAAATTTTTGATTTTTGAAAAATTTTTAAAAAATTGTTTTTTAAAGAAAGATTAATTTAAATATTTTTTATTTGGAAATACTAAGAAATATCGATTTTTCGATCATTTTGATTTTAAAAAAATTTGAAAAATAAAAAATTTTGAAAAAAAACTTGCACATTTTTTTTTCGATTTTTTAAAAGAATTTATAAATTCCGATTAAATTTTTGAAAATTATTTTTTTTTGTAAAATTTAAAATCGAAAAATATCGATTTTTCAAGCGATACAAAAAAATGTGAATTTTTGAAAAAAAATTAAAAATTGGAAAAAAATTTTTCGATTTTTTTTTCATTTTTATTAAATTTTTATTAAAAATTGGAAAAAAATTTTTTCGATTTTTCTTCATTTTTATTAAAATTTTTTAAATTTTTTTTTAAAAGAGCAGTTCCAGGTGGTTTTTTTTTCAGAAAAAACATTAATTTTTTAAAAAGTTTCGAGCGACAAAAAATTTGAAAATTAAAAAAAATTTTTGGAATTTTTTCGATTTTCCCAAAAAAAATTGTTTTCAAATTTTTCTGGCCTATTTCAGTTTCGAAGATGTTCGATTTCGAGCTTCACTCGCCGTTTTTATCACACTGGCGAGCGTGACACACTTTATCGCGTGGCTCGTGGCTCATGGAGCAAACACGCACATTTTGCCGTTTCTCGTCACACTTTTCGTCTATTCCGTGAGTTTTTTTGCTTTTTTTGGTGGAATTTGACAATGAAAACGCCGAAAAACGACCAGAAAAAGAAGGAAAATGGTGATGATGCAAACACGCTCCACTGACAAGCTCGACTTGGCGCGAAATTTGAATTTGAAAAGAAAAACACAGCGATTTCGTTTTCAGTGGTTTTCGACGTTCGGCACATCGATGTCGCGTGCTCGCCGAGCCACTTTCGACGAGCACAACCTGCTCGTGACCTACCAACCGCGCGCGCTCACCCACGGACACCTTTTCACGGTGAGAGAGGGATTTTCGGATTTTCAGCTGGAGAGCTCATTTTTTCAGCCCGAGCCGCCGACGCCGGTTCCCATCGGCTCTTCTGCCGGCCAACCGATCGATAATGACGGCGGATGCACGAAATCCGAGTTTCGCGCGGCGCGTGACGCCCACTACCGTGACGAGTTCAAAATGTTGCGCCATCCGTCGGAGAATATGCACGGCGGATGTGGAGGAGGAGCTCCACGGCCTGACGACGCGCCCATCAGCATGCGCATCGAATTTGAGGTTGGAATCGCCTTTTTTTGCTTTTTTAATGCGCATTTGTGCCGCAAATTAGCTAACTGTCGTAAAGTCTAGTGCACAAGTCCGCAAACACCACCACTGCAGACTTGACCTCTAAATTGACGACAATTATTTTGAGAATTCGAAAAATTCATTTTTTAAACAGACTTTTTGGATTTATTTTTCTATAAACTTAACAAATATTTAAAATTCAGGAGCCATCTGGCTCGACACGATCGTCGTCTGACAATTCGACGTCTTCTTCGCCGTGCACCACGCCTTCGGATTCGTCGAAAATGGGAACCCCTCGCTGAATTGATCTCTCTATTTCTCCCTCTCTCTTACTATTAATGAAGACTATTTTATTGTATTAACCTTTTTTGTGTGGAAATTTGCTCAATTTTCAATTTTAAATGCAATTTTGAATGTGAAATTGACTTTTAACCTGCCGGACAAAATTCGTTGTAAGCGGAGTGTCGTACTTTATTTTTTTCCAGATTTTTTTTTCAAGTTTTGCTTTTTTCACAATTTTTGGGGTGTTTTGTGAGGTTTTTGATGTGAAAAATAGCCAAATATTCGCGAAAATTATTTAGAATCATGAAAACAAACAATTTTTCGCTAAAAACCTGCGAAAATCTCGAAAATTACTGTTGAATTGGCCACCTTCAATTTTGAATGAAATCTCGTTGATTTTCTCTGAAATTCGTCACATTTTCATCGAAATAGCTCGATTTCCAGGTCACCCAGCGAAAAATGAGCCACCGCGAGCACGTTCGCCAAAATATGCCGCTGATTGGAATCGGCACTTGGCAGGTGAGCGAAAATGTGTTAAAAATTAGTGAAAACTCGATAATTTAGTGAAATTTGGTATTAGAAAGCGGAAAAACAATCGAAATAGTCTTTTTGTCAGTAAATTTCGAAAAAACAAACTGAAATTGCTTGAAAAAATGGCAAAAAATGGGTTCAGGTGACGAAAGAGGAGATTCTGTACAAAGTGATCGACGCGGGACTCGAAGTGGGCTATCGGTTCGTCGACACGGCTCAGGTGTACGGAAATGAGCCGGCGATCGGGCGGATTCTCGAAAAATTGCTGCCGAAACACGGATTGAGACGGTACCGGCTTGCTTTTTCAATTTCATCGCACTTTTTCCCTTCTTTCGGCTTTTTAGAGCCTAAAAAATTGAAAAATAGTTCCTAAGAGCCAGTTGAGCGCTGAATTGGTAGAGTTTTTGACGGGCAATTTTATAGAATTTACTCGAAAAAAAATATTTTTTTTCGCAAATTTTTTCTCCGTTTTTTCGGGATTTTCACCTGAAAAATGCGTACAAAAATCATAATTTGCAGTAAAAAAATTCATATTGCTGCAAATTGAGCGTTTTTGTGCCCAAAATTTGAATTTTTCGCCCATTTGGCGGGGAATTTCGATGTTGAAACGTCGGAAAATACAATTAATTGTCAGTTTCCATCGATTTTTGATGCAAAAACGATGGATTTCAGCGATAAAATGAGCACTTTGAAATTTTCACTGAAATTCCCGGGCCGGAGGGGTCATATGGTCGGCCCGGCCCGTGACAACCCTGGGATTACTGAAGAGCGGGGAAATCGGAAAATTTTCAAGTAAATTCTATAAAATTGCCCGTCAAAATACCTACAAGTTGAGTGCTCGCCTGACTTTTAGAAACTATTTTGGAATTTTTTAGGCTCGAAAAACACCGCACTTGCAAAATAGCGGGCGGAAAAATTTGAAAACGGCCAACAGCTTAATCGTTTTCCGAGCTATTTTGACCTGCAGCTCCCATTTTTTGCCCTGAATTCGTCTTAAATTGCTGGAAAATCATATTTTCGTATTTTTAAGAGTCCAGAGAGAATAGTAAGTCAAAAGTGATGGAAACCTGTTCTCCAGTGACTTTCTAGCAATTCCAGTGAATTTTGCTCGCCGAAATGGTGATTTTCAGCCTTTCCTGCCTAATATTGACCTTTTTAGTGGCATTTTTTGAGCCCTGAGCCCCCGCTGACGTTCCCCTTTCCAGACAGGACATTTGGATCACGTCGAAAGTGTCGCCGTCGAACGCCGGCGCCAAGTCGGCCGAGAAGAGCATCCGGAAGTCGTTGGAGAGTCTGAAGACCGACTACATCGATCTGATGCTCATCCACTGGCCGGGAAGCTCGCTGAAGAGCGAGAATCCGAAGAACAAGCAGTTGCGACAGGAGACGTGGGCCGCCATGTGCAAACTGATGGGTTTGTGGAAGACGTTCTTTTTTTTCGGAAAACAAGAGTATTTTATAGAAGAGGGAAAGCTCAAAGCGATCGGCGTCTCGAACTTTGAAATCGGGCATTTGGAAGAGCTGAAAGCGGTTTCCCCGGTCATTCCGGCTGTAAATCAGGTGAATTATCCGTAGAGCGCACTTGAGTCTAACAATACTTGCAGCGGGCCGGACGGTTTTCAAAAAGTCGGCCCGGGCCGGCCCGGACAGAAAACAGAAATTTGTTTCCAAACAGATTTTGGCCTAACAATGTCTGCTTACCGCCATTTTTCCCCTATTTTTTCATTATAACTTCAATTCTAATTAATTGGCAAATATTCTCCTAAAATGGCTGAAATGTAACCATTTTTGCGGTTTTTTACACGAATTATGCGCCCAAATTGACTGCACGTGCTAGTAAATCATCGAGAAGACAGTTATTTTCACTTCTGACACGGTCTCCTCTCGAAAAATTCCGGGAATATGGACATTTTCGGCCAAAAAACATGGTCCGCAACGATTTTCTAGCAATTCCAGCCAATTTCGGTGCATCGAAATGGCCACTGGCGGCCGAAATGGCATGAAAGTGACCGAAATACTATTTTCGATTGTATAGACCAAAAAAGGTTCGAAAACGAAGAATTGAAACTCTCCATATTCGATTACGGAAAAATCTAAAAATTGCCTGGGCGGGCCGGGCCGGCCCGGCCCGGGCCGGGCCGAGTTCCCGGGTTCTCCGGCCCGGCCCGGCCCGGGATTTTGCAAGTATGAGTCTAACCTGGATTTTTCTTTACAGGTTGAATACCACCCACACTTCCATCAGGACGAGCTCGTCAAGTACTGCAACGACAACGACATCCATTTCCAGGTGAGTCGGCCCCTCCCCATTGAAGTCTCGAACTTCCAAACCCTTCCAGGCGTACAGTAGTCTCGGAAGTCCGACGTACCGCGAGGCGCTCTCGAAAGATCCGCTCGTCCTGGAGCTCGCCGCCAAATACGGCGTCACTGTGCCCATCCTGCTCCTCGGATTCGCGTTCTGTCAGGGAATCAGTGTGTTGCCGAGGACGACGAGCGAGCAACACGTCAGGGACAACTTTGCGGTGACCAAACTGGCGGTGAGTTCTTTATTCGTGGTAGTGGTACGATGGAAGATATTGCGAAAAAAACATTAGAGAGGCACTGAGATGAGTACTAAAGAAAAGGGTGAACTTGGAGTGGAGTGGAGTTGGGGTTTTTCAAGCTAGAAACAGTTTCTAAGGGTTGGGGAATATGGAATGGCAAAAAAAGACATGGGAGGTAAAGGTTCGTGGTTGTAAAAGATCTCAAAATTGAAATACAAAGGAAAATGATAGAGGGGATTTTTTTGTTAGTTTGGGCGGCACAATGTCGAAAAGCTTATTCGGGAGGTGTTATTTGGGAAGCAGAAGACGCTTCTGAATGCGGTCAGGTCGAAGAAGAGAAGTCTGGATGAGAAAAGAATGGGGAGTCCCGAGTCTGCGATTTCGAGAAATTGGTTTTATTCAGTGCATTTCATTGCGCGGACGAAGTCTCGAAGAGCAATACTCAGTTCTGTCTCGGCTCCATTTCTTCACAAACTTTTTCTGCAAAAGAAGACGAGATTGGTTTTTGTCGCGTGCGCTTCGCCCGACAAACTCACAGCACTTCCGCGCGGAATGTTCTTGATGCAACATGTTTTATCCGAACATCGGTATAGCAACAGCTCCATTCTGTCTGAGACACGCAACGTGTAGGCGCCCGCCTTCCGAACCTTTCTGGCGCCAATTCTCCGAAGACCTTGTTGGAACTCGGGCTCGTTGAACAAATCACTCGAAAAAGTTGAATTTCGGTTATGTATCATGTGTCTGTATGAGAACGAGAGGCCAAAGTCGTTGGGCCAGGTCGAGGTGACGATGTGGAAATTCGAGAGACGTTCGATCATGAAGTCGCTGAGAGGTGTCAGATTGAAAATGTCATGTTCTTGCATTTTCAATCGGTTCCGGACCGAGAGTCCCAGTAACTGTTCGGGTCTCGGGAGTAGTTCAGTACGAATTATCAACGTGTCCATCGGAATTCCAACGAGACGGCCGTAGATATCCTCGTCTCCCCAAGTTTCGAGACAAACGTCGCCGAACGCGACGCCCGCCGCGCGTAACTCGTCGAAGTAGTTTCGCGGTATTACGGCTTGATGGGTTTCCATAGTGAGCTCCTCGATGCGTCTTCCAGCGATTTCGATCGGAAGTTTCGGCCAGAGATTCTGAACAAATACAGACTATACGGTATTGACAAGTATGGGGATACCCGAATAACAAGGTGTCGAATGCGTGTTCCGGGTCTCGCCAGAAAATACTGTATCACTTCGTCCATTTCTTCGCGTTCCGTCACCTCCCACGATTCGTCGTCGAATACGATCGTTTTTATTGATCGTTGCGAATAACGTTGGGGAGCCGAGTGAAAAATGACTTCATTGAACGTGTACGCGACTCTTGGCTCCAACTGTCGCAACGCGGGTATGCGTTTAAGGCACGTCTGGCGCTGAGCGAAGGGCATCTCGCGGTAAACGGCCTCCAGGCACGGATAGGAGAGTAGTCGTGCCATTTAGCTGTAAGAAAAGAGAGATTGAATCGCCGTATGATTTGAGCTTTATACGGTTTATGATAACAATCGAAGAATGAAGAAAAGTAGGGGAGGACGAGAGAAAGGAAGAATGGGTAGACAAATACCAAAGATGTGAAGAGTGCGGCGGAATCATCAAAGAAATCAAAAAGGGCACAGAGAAGATAAATACTAGTTTGAATGAACAATTGATTTTCGTGGCGGGAATTTTCGCTAATTAGGTGGCTACCTAGACCGCAGCCTCTGACACTTCAGGCGCTGAGTGGAAAATTGTTTCAAAAGTCAGCAAAGCTTGAAATATCATTTTCTGTTAAAAATGGTTCCAAAAACAGGCTGTTCAGACGGGCCCGCCATAATTCGAAAGAAAAACGGTGCAAAGCGAGAGTGGTTTGAAGGTCAACGCGACACGCAACCATTCGGCGTATGAGGGTGCGTAGCAGAAGGCGAGTGACGCAGACGAAAAAAGGGGACGCCCCTTTGCAATTGCCGCACGCTTTATTGCAATTTTGCCGCACGCCAGTTGTATTTTCGGTGTTTTTGGAGACCCACTACTGCTATTTGTGTGTGCCACCAAATTCCGATTGCAGGACAGACGTTTTGTGATTAGATGGAGATTGCCTTCAAATCATTGTTCATCTTTTATTCTGTGCGTGATAAGAGCTAAAGATGGAGAGATAGATGGAAACACGAAATGGTGAACGGGACGATTAAAAGCATAGTTGCAAGCGTGTGGAGTTATTTGGGAAGCAGTCGACTGTGTCCGGATTTGAGTGTGGCGAGGTCGATAAAGCGAAGTCGAGATGAATGGGTGAGAAGGGTGGTGCCAAGGAATAGATCTCGTTCGTCAATGGAGCGCTATTGGTTCCCGACTTTGAGATTCTGAGAAACGATTTCTATTCAGTGCATTTCATTGCGCGGACGAAGTCTCGAAGAGCAATACTCAGTTCTGTCCCGGCTCCTTTTCTTCACGAACTTTTTCTGCAAAATAAGACGAGATTGATTTTTGTCGAGTGCGTTTCGTCCGACAAACTCACAGCACTTCCGCGCGGAATGTTCTTGATGCAGTACACATTTTTGGCATCTTGGTAAATCAACAGCTCCATTCTGTCCGAGACATACAACGTGCAGGCGCACGCGTTCCGAACCTTTCTGGCGCCAAGTCGACGAAGCTTCCGAAGGAACTCGGGCTTGTTGAACAAATCACTCGAAAAAGTTGCATTTCGGTTTGGTAGCACGCGTCTGTATGAGAACGAGAGGCCAAAGTCGTTGGGCCAAGCCGAGGTGATGTTGTGGAAATTCGAGAGACGTTCGATCATGAAGTCGCTGAGTGGTATCCGATTGAAAACGTCATGTTCTTGCATTTTCAATCGGTTCCGGACCGAGAGTCCCAGTAACTGTTCGGGTCTCGCGACTCGTTTCGAATCAATCGTCAGCGTGTCCATCGGAATTCCAACGAGACGGTCGGAGACATCCTCGTCTCCCCAAGTATCGAGACAAACGTCGCCGAACGCGAGGCCCGCCGCGCGTAACTCGTCGAAGTAGTTTGGCGGTATTAATGATAGATCGGTTTCCATAGTGAGCTCCTCGATGCGTCTTCCAGCGATTTCGATCGGAAGTTTCGGCCAGATATTCTGAATGAACACAGACTTTACGGTGTTGACAAGTATGGGGATACCTGAATAACAAGGTGTCGAATGCGTGTTCCGGGTCTCGCCAGAAAATACTGTATCACTTGGTCCATCGCTTCGCGTTCCGTCACCTCCCACGATTCGTCGTCGAATCCGATAGTTGTTATTCTGCGTCCCAAACAAAGGTCGAAATCCAAGATAATACGGACTTCATTGAACGTGTACGCGACTCTTGGCTCCATCTTTCGCAACGCGGGTATCCGTTTAAGACACTTCTGGCGCTGAGCGAAGGGAAACTCGCGGTAAACGGCCTCCAGGCACGGATAGGAGAGTAGTCGGGCCATTTGACTGTAAGAAAAGAGAGATTGGCTTACAGAGGAATAGGCGATGTTTGAAACAGGAAGACTGAGAGGGGGGTAAAAAAAGTATGAACTAGAAGGGAATTTTTCGTTGTTGGAATTTCCTTGTTAAGAGTTTTCATTGAAAGCAACTGGAGGTTTGAACGCGCACGAGATTCTTCAAGAGCAGTTTTGTATGAGGAGTGTATGGATGTAGTAGCAGGCTAATGACGCAGAAATGGGGCCATTGATTTTGTCGGGGATGAAGGTGTCGCACTGTGCGACGCGTACGCGCGCGCGCGTGCACGCACGCACGCACCTGTCGAGCAATGGCCACAAGAAGTGTGTTACATTTACATTTATTTATTTACAGAATTAAAGCATTAGGGGGGGGGGGGGGGGCAGAGACTTGGGGCTGCCCCTTGAAATCGGAAGGGGGAAGATAGTGGGGGCAATAGCCATGGGGAATAGTAGGAGAAAAGAAGTCGTTAATGAGGGGTTGGACACATATAAGGGACATGGGACGGTGTCGGGAATCAGAGAACCTAACGAAGTTTGACAGCCCTGGAAAGTGTGAGAGGTCGGCCAGAAAGTTGTAAAGAAGGATTAGTTGTGACCTCAAGCCTGCGATGTCTAATGGAGAAGATGTTGAGGGTTGTGTGTGTTCGTTGTGTTACGCAGAGAACCCTAGCACTGCCTGTGCAACCAAATTCCGATTGCATGACAGACGTTTTATGATTAGATGGAGATAGTCTTTGAATCATTGTTCATATTTTATTCTGCTAGAGATGAAGAAAGAGAGTTAAACACACGAAATGATGGACAGAAGGATTTAAAGGATAGTTGCAATCGGGAGGAGTTATTTGGGAAGCAGAAGACGATGTGGTCAGGTCGAAGAAGGGAAGTCGAGATGAATGGGTGAGAAGGGTGGTGCCAAGGAGTAGATCTTGTTCATAAATGGAGCGCTATTGGTTCCCGACTCTGAGATTCTGAGAAACGGGTTTTATTCAGTGCATTTCATTTTCTGCGCGGACGAAGTCTCGAAGAGCAATAGCTAGTTCTGCCCCGGCTCCATTTCTTCACGAACTTTTTCTGCAAAATAAGACGAGATTGATTTTTGTCGAGGGCGTTTCGTCCGACAAACTCACAGCACTTCCGCGCGGAATGTTCTTGATGCAGATTGCGTCTTCGGAATCTACGTCAATCAACAGCTCCATTCTGTCCGAGACATTCAACGTGTGGGCGTACGCATTCCGAACCTTTCTGGCGCCAATTCTCCGAAGACCTTGTTGGAACTCGGGCTCGGTGACAAGACGACAGAACGGATAATCTTCGTTATCTTGAATGATTCTGTAGGAGAACGAGAGGCCAAAGTCGTCGGGCAATGCCGAGGTGACGATGTGGAAATTCGAAAGACGTTCGATTATATCGTCGATCATTGCGCGCATAGGACTTGTCGGAATGAGATAGTCGTACTCTATAATCTCCAATCGCTTCCGAACCGAGAGCCCCAGTAACTGTTCGGGTCTCGGGAGTAGGGAAGAGTGATTCGTCAAAGTGTCCATCGGGATGCCAACGAGAAGGTCGTATACCTCCTCTTCCTCCTGAATATCGAGAGAAACGTCGCCGAACGCGAGACCAGCCGCGCGTAACTCATCGAAGTAGTTCGGCGGCATTTCTATAGTGGTGTCTAGAGTAAACTTCTCAATGCGTCTTCCAGCGATTTCGATCGGAAGTTTCGGGTAGATATTCTGAAAGTTCGTGGAATAAACACAGGCATTGACAAATATGGTGAAAACGTCAGATACCTTAATAAAAAGGTGTCGAATGCGTGTTCCGGGTCTCGCCAGAAAATACTGTATCACATCGTCTAATTTTCCGCCCCGCTCATCGTGTACCGTCAACCGCCACGATTGGTCGTCGAATCCGACCGTTATTTCTACGCGTCGCATATAGAAGCCGTAACTCACGACAATACGGACTTCATTGAACGTGTACGCCACTCTTGGCTCGATCTTTCGCAACTCGGGTATCCGTCGAAGACACTTCTGGCGCAGAGCGAAGGGCAACTCGCGGTAAACAGCCTCCAGGCACGGATAGGAGACTAATCGGGTCATTTAGCTGTAAGAAAAGAGAGATTGGATCGCCGTATGATTTGAACTTTACGCGGTAAAAAAGAACAATCGAAACATGCAGATACCAGTATGAATGAAAAATAGTTTTGTAGTGGGAATTTTCGCTATTACATAGTCACATTTGAGTTTGAACACTCACACACACACACTCACTCTCTCTCTCTCTCTCTTTCTCTCTCTGTCACTTTATGGCGTTATGCGCGGGCCGGAGAAAAGGGAGAAAACAGGCAAAAAGTCGGAATTTTCGCCTGTTTTCTCATTTTCATCCGGCCCGCGCATAAGCCTATTAGGTCCCGAGCAGAAAATCATTTCAGCAAAAGTCAGCAAAGCTGAAAAAAGTAAAAGGGCCTAGGTTGCCAAACTCTTCCAAACCAAGGTTCGCATGCAACCGTTCGGTGTATGAGTGACGCAGAAATGTGGCTATCGACTTTGGTCAGGGATGAAGGTGTCGCGCTGTGCGACGCGTACGCACGCGCGCGCGCACGCACGCACGCAAGCACCCCTCGAGCAATGCCCACAAGAAGTTTGTTCGTTGTGTTACGTAGGGAACCCTAGCACTGCTTGTGCCGACAAATTCCGATTGCAGGACAGACGTTTTATGATTAGATGGAGATAGTCTTTGAATCATTGTTCATCCTTTATTCTGTGCGTGATAAGAGCTAGAGATGGAGAAAGAGAGAGAGAGATAAACACGAAATGGTGAACAGAAGGGTTGAAAGCATAGTTGCGAAACGTTCGGGAGCCCTCGTATCAGATGCCATACGCGTCACCTGTCTATCTCGATCAGAAATCTGAACAGATTGTAGAATGTGCTCCTACATGGCACCTATCTTGATCAGTTATCTAGATTGACTGTAGACACAAGCCCATCTGCCCCTGGTACCTCGATCGAAGGGAAGATAATAGGTTACATACGTCATCACCCGATATTTCGATATTTCGATAGAGGCGACGTGACGTGGTTTGACGGGGCGTTCAGTGTTATGCGGCAAAATTGACGGTTTTGCCGAAACCGGCAAATTTGCCGAGTTTTTTTGCCGGTTTCGGCAAAACCGGCAAATTTTGGTGTGCCGGCTTTGCCGGCTCCGGAAAAACGGCAAGTTTTTCAAACCCCTAAACTGGCTTTTTCTTGCCAATGCAACAAGAAAATGTACCGATTTGTTATTCCTATCCTCTTCCAGGGTATTAAGACGCTTTTCATAACTGAAAATTGAGTTTAGAAGCCTTAAAGACACAGTTTTTCTCTATTGAAATCATTTTGCCGGATTGCCGGTTTTGACGAAACCTGCAAATTTGCCGGGTTTTTCTTTGCCGGTTTTGCCGAATTGCCGAAATTGCGAAAAATTTCCTTTGCCGCACAGCTATGGTGGCGTTGCTGAAGAAAAGAGTGCGCCCGTAAATCTACACTGCAAAACACCCGTGGGATACGGTATCACTCGTTTCAATCGGTACATTGGCGGACAATAGAGCGTATTTGAACGAATAACAAAACGGGTTTCGATAAAACGGAAATGATCAGTCGTTTTGCCTTCAGATCTCGCAGCCCGACATCGAACGTCTTCTCGCGCTCAACGTCGACCACAAGACGTGCTGGGACCCGCGCGTTGTTGTCTAACGCATTCGAAAGTGGGATTTTGTGAATGGAAAACTTGATAATCTAGAAAAAAATCCCTTTGATTTGGATCTGAAATTGCGAAATTGCCGCAGAATTCAAAATTTCGTTTTTTTTTTTAATTTCAATTTTTATTTGGAAGAAATAGCATAGTGAGAAGGGTAGAGGTATTTTTGAGGGAAAAATTTGAGGTAAAAGTAATGGAGGTCCAAAAAAAAATAACAAAAACTAACAACTAAGTACAAGCAACAGGGGAGTTCAATCGGGCGTTTTTTCATGCAATCTGAATTTTGAAACGAAAAAATAAAATAAAATAAAAAATACAGTTCTGACCGTAAATCTACATGGAGAATCCAGTTTTTCAGCAAAAAATCAATTTTTTTCATTTTTTGACATTTTTTTCATTTTTCAACAAATGGACTAGTGCCAAAATGTAAAAAAATGAAAAAAATGTAGAAAAATTAAAAATTGAGGTTTTTTCTCTTCTAGCTGGTTTTTGATGTAGATTTACGGTCAGAACTGTAATTAGCATCTATCGAAGCCGCCAGACTAGTACTATTCGAAAGACGGCACACGCTCGTAGTGACTCGAAGCGCTTCGTCGTCTGATGCCACCACCCGACGATTCCGACGATGATGACGTTGACGATTTCGAGTTGGTGAGCAGTGAGCCAAAATTGGCCAGCGTCCGCATAAACACGTTTCTTTCGGGCGTCGTCGGCACTTCGACGTTCGGATAGTTCGCGTGCTGAAAAGTTCGCACTTAGTGTCTTAGGTCGAAAAATGCAAAAAATTTCGAAATTTTCTGCATTTTTCGCCATTCAAAACGTATATCGTGGCGAGACCCAAAAGTGGAAAAAGTCCATGCGCCTTTAAATTTTCTCATTGAAAACATTGAAAACAGTCGAAGTCTAAAAAAAAAAATATTTTTCTTCTATTGTCGTTTTTTTCGGGGGGCAGTGTGGGAGATTCCACGTATGCCGAAATTTGACGGCGTGGCCAATTTGCAAGCCTCGCACGCTTGAAACTGCGCCGATTGCGTTTTTTGGTTTTCCACGTGGCTCCGCCAATCAGCGCACGTGACCCCACCTCAGAAACACGGTGATTGGCGGGGCCACGTGGAAAACCAAAAAACGCAATCGGCGCAGTTTCAAGCGTGCGAGGCTTGCAAATTGGCCACGCCCCCAAATTTCGGCATACGTGGAATCTCCCACACTGCCCCCCGAAAAAAACGACAATATCACTTCAAACGTATATCGTGGCGAGACCCACGCGTTGAAAAAGTCCATGCGCCTTTAAATTTTCATTGGAATCAACTGAAATTTTAATGGCGCATGGATTTTTTTGACGCGTGGGTCTCGCCGCGAAGTACGTTTTCAGTGATGAAAGTTTTCAATGAAAATTTAAAGGCGCATGCACTTTTTCGACTTTTGGGTCAAACTCAACTCACCGCAGTTCCGTGCTCGGCGAGCAGTGCGTCGAAAACATTGTACCGCTTCATTTCACGCTTGTAGACGACAATCTCGCGATTGTCGGCCGTCGGCAGCCGAAAGCAGTTGGCGCCGACCTGCTCGCCGCCGAGCTCACCACCCACAATCCACTTGAGGCTCGGATTCTGGAGCACCTCGACGCTCTTGTCCGACATCAGAATCTGGTAGCACGTGCCCGTCTTGAGGATGGCGGCCGTGTCGCGAATCTTGCGCATACTCGCCAGCAGACGATCAATAGTGTTGAAGTGGTCGTTGTCGACGGTGGTCTCCATCAATTCCACGAAATCGCCGACGTCGAGCCGCGTTTCGGGGCTCAGACCGTGTATTTTGAGCACCACGTGCTCGTCGGGCTTGGACGAGCGGCTGATCTCGAGACTCGACACTCGGAACCCGCGGAAGCGGTTCAGATCGAGATCCCGATTGCGGAGCATCAGTTTGAGCTCGCGAAACTCGGTGATCGTGCCGAAAAGCGACTGGAGGTAGTCGGGCGGTGGCTCCGACGTCTCGACCTTCAGCGTGATTGACTCGATGCTGGCGGCGTCGATGGTCGCGGGAAGTTTGGGGAAGTAGTCCTTGAACTCGAACGCCTTCACGACGGTGCCACGCCGCCCGAGATAGTGCCGAATGTCGTCGGCCACCGTCGGCTCGTGACCGTACCGGTCCGCCGACGGTGTGCGAACATCGCCGCGCGTGTCGTAAAGGCGAAATATTTGGAAGATGCCTTTGAAATCGCGCAACTCGACGCGATCCAGGCAAAACGGGACGGTGTTCGCGATCTCCGTGTGCTCGGGATGTTGCGACAGGTAGCGCGTGCGCTCGGTCAGCGACATTGCGGTGAGACGTCCGAAAACTGGACAATCGGACATTGTGGATTGGTGGTGTGACAGCGTGACAACCGGCAAGGGGAAGGGTGGGGATGGAGAATGAGCGTGAGGCAGGGGCTCCGGGGAAAACGAGATTATTATATAGCGGGAATACTAATCTCTCTCACGGTGTGTCACATGAGGGACTACAAGTCACACCACGGATTTACTCAATAATACAACAACATGTTGAGAAAGAGAAAGAGAGAGAGAGGGTAATCTTGCGATGATTGGATTAAGGAGCCATTTGAAGGCGCGCAAGTTAATCCCCCCCGTTTTGTTTGTTTGGTTTTGGTTTGTGCACGTTTCCATCTCCGGCTATTTGGAGCCAGATGGTGGTGGTGATAGAATAAGTGGGGGGAGAGATAATGGAGATAGATGGGAGAGATTGCAAGAGGGGCCAGGAGGAGAGGAGAATATGGGAATTTTAGGGAAGTATTCCATTCAATAGAGGTCTCGCAACGAAAAGCTGTGTGTAGATTTACGAGCGGCCCAGAAGTTATAGTTATTTTCATCAAGTTTCCATATACTCCTCCCCACTCCCTTCAAACTCTCACACCTATTATCTGTTCATATTGTCCTGAACCCTGGCCCAAAAGTCGCGATGTCGATGGCACGCTGGTCTCGAAGCGAAATTTTGCCCGCTTTTCGCTTCGAGACCAGCGCGCCACCGAAATCGCAACTTTTGGGCCAGGGTTCACGAAAAGATAAACTGATAATAGGTGTGAGAGTTTGAAGGGAGTGGGGAGGAGAATATGAGAGTTTGATGAAAGTAACTATAACTTCTGGGCCGCTCGTAAATCTACACACAGCTCTTCGCTGCGAGACCCACGCGCGGGCCGTTCAAACAAAAAACATTTAAATAAGTGCGAGTTTAGAGGGAGGGGGTCGAAAAGAAAAGAATGGAATTATAGCAGTCCTCACTGTTGGTCTCGCAACGAAAAGCTATGTATATATATATGTATATTTACGAGCGGCGGTCATTTTTCTAATTTCTCAATTTTTTGTCCATAAAATTAATAAAATGTTTTGTCTATAATTAATAAAGCTGTTCAATTCAAAATGTTTCCAACAGAAAAAGTTGGCATGGTGCCAAGAAGATTTTTCACTTGATTCAATCATATTTCGGCTTATTACGTGTAAATGTGTGCGCTCTATACATAAATAATAATTATACGAATTTTGCTACGATAAATAACACTACTAGTTGAAAATGCGAGGGGGGGAAAAATAGAAAAAAAATGGGAGAAATCAATAATTATTCATTTTTCTTGTCGTTTTCCGCTTTTTCCGCCTTTTTCACCACCTTCTTCGCCTTCTGCTCGTTGTACAGGTTGTGCAAATCGAACGCCAGCTTACAGTTGTCCTGGAACAAAAATTAATTATTTTAAATATGATTTTATTAGAAAAATAAAAGTCGCACCTCGCTGAAAACGAACGGCACAGCGCGCTGATTTTTGACTTCCGGACGGCGAGCGATTTCTTTGGAGTCTCTGGAAAAATTTATTATTATTTTTTTAAACATTTTTCAAAATATGAACAACATTAAAAAAAAAATAAAAAGTGCCCACCTGAAAACGCAGATAGTGGGCAGTTGGCGGGAAGTGGGATGGTTGTTGACGCGGAACAGATCGCCTCCTTTCGGATATCTTCCAATGTCCAGTTTGCCGAATTTCAGATTGGGAAGTGTGAATCTGGAATAAATAGTAGAAAAACAGTGAGTTTCGGATGGTATACTTGTGGAATAGCCTGGGTGGACTCTAGAATTTGAGAGAACCCGCCGGAAAATTAGAAATCGAATTTCAGTGAAGATTTCAAAGTGCTCATTTTATCGCTAAAATTCAAATTCCAGCGTTTTTGTATCAAAAATCGATAGAAACTGACAAGTAATTGTATTTTCAATTCTCCGCCAAATGGGCGAAAACTTGGATTTCCGAATTTTCAGCCATGCTATTTTGCAAGTACGGTGTTTTTTGAGCCTAAAAAATTTGAAATTAGTTTCTAAGAGTCAGTCGAGC
This sequence comes from Caenorhabditis afra, assembly GCA_963570955.1. Classification (NCBI taxonomy): domain Eukaryota; kingdom Metazoa; phylum Nematoda; class Chromadorea; order Rhabditida; family Rhabditidae; genus Caenorhabditis; species Caenorhabditis afra. The sequence goes on from OY751534.1 coordinate 8,275,367, forward strand.
ACTCAAATTGTAGAGATTTTGACGGGCAATTTTATAGAATTTACTTGAAAATTTTCCGATTTTCCCGCTCTTCAGAAATCCCAGGTTTGTCACGGGCCGGGCCGACCATTAGATCCCTCCGGCCCGGGGAATTTCAGTGAAAATTTCAAAGTGCTCATTTTATCGCTGAAATCCAAATTCCAGTTTTTGTATCGAAAACCGATGGAAACTGACAATTAATTGTATTTTCCGACGTTTCAACATCGAAATTCCGCGCCAAATGGGCAAAAATTCAAATTTTGGGCACAAAAACGCTCAATTTGCAGCCATATGAATTTTTACTGCAAACTATGATTTTTGTACGCATTTTTCAGTTAAAAATCCAAAAAAACGGAAAAAACTTGCAAAAAAAATTAATTTTTTTTGCAAAAAATACTCGAATCTAACATTCATGGCAGAGATGCCCGGAATTCCGATTTTTGACTTCCGCATTTCGCCGGAATAAAGTCGGAAGTGAGAATTTAGGTCTAAATATTCATTTTTCCTACGTTTTCTCGTAATTTTGTGCTTCTCGGGACGTTTCGCAGCCGCTAAAATGGTTCCAAAAGGAGATTTTGATAGATTTTGTCTTGTAAAACAAAAGCAGTTTATCAACTTTCGGTCCTCGCGCCAAGCCACCTTTGTCGGGAGAGTCTGGATCCCCCTTCACAACGCAGTAAATGTCCTTTCATAGAGTCATTTCGCTTGAATTCAACCAATTGTAAGAAAACACAATTTTCAGACTGAGAATCACTCTCTTTCTTAAAGTTTTTGGGAAAAACGCTAAAATGTCGCAAATTGGTTGAATTCAAGCAAAACGACTCTATGAAAGGACATTTCACCGCGTTTTGAGGGTGTTCCAGACTCCCCCGACGAGCGAGGGTGGCTTGGCGCGAGGACCGAAATGTGATAAACTGGTTATGTTTTACAAGACAAAACCTGTCAAAATCTCGTTTTGGGACCATTTTAGCGGCTGCGAAACGTCCCGGAGCCCATTGTTTTTCGAGCCTGAGCCAACAAAAACGCACTTATCGCTGAGCTCGGCGAACACCGGATGAATATGACGACACTCGGGGCTCCACGAGGTGAAGAACTGGATGACGTGGATGTTGCCTCCGCGGCTCGCCTCCAACTCTTTGACGAGCGCCGTGTCCTCGAAGTAGGTGATCTGCTCGTGTCCCGTGTATGCGGGCTGCGGGAATACGACGATCACGACTGAAATGTGTGTCACGTGTCACGTGTCACATGTCACGGTCACAGTGTGACACTCACTCAGGCACAGAAAAGTGTAGATGATTCCGACGAGAACGTCGGCGCGAGCGAACAGAAACATGCCGGCGAGCTGGAAATTGAAAATTATCGATTTTTCCCGAATTTTCCGGTTACCTTCGAGAACATGAAGACGTTGCTGACGTAGTGCATCCAATTGCTGGCCCGCCGTCCCTTATACGCGCAAATAATCAGCAGAAACAAGAGGATTTCGCGTTCGCGCTGAAAACTCGCCAAAAATCGATAGAAAACCGCCGGAATTGACAAATTTACCGAGTCGACTTCGCACTGCTGATTGCCCTCGGTCGGAAACACCCATTCGCACAAAAAACTCGAGCGAATCACCGGGAAAGCGAGGCTGAGAAGGGTGTTGAAGAAGTGGTGGCCGGTCAGGCCCTGTCGCACCTCTTCCCAACGCGGGATGAGCATTTTTAGGCGGCGAGTGCGGCGAGAAAGGTCTGAAAGTGAGAAAAATCGATAAATTCTAATTTTTTCACAGGCTTTATGGCGGAAAATGAGCGAAAATTGATTGAAATTGGCTCAAAATTGGCTCAAAAACCGAGGATGGCCTAGCTTTCGCCACTTTTGGGTTTCTAGGCCAGCGCCGATTTTTCAACGAATTTCCGCCCATTTTCAATGGTTTTTTCGTGAATTTCCCCCAAATTTTCGGTATTTTCAGATCAAAATATGTTGGGTTTAAATCGCCACGTCATCAGACGTCTCGCGACGTCGTCACGCCTTCTGGAAGCGGCAAAAACCGGCGAAAAGAAGACGGTGGAGGATATGACGCAAGAGATGCTTCAAGTTTGCCGAAAACGGTGGAAAATTGGAAAACTAAAGCTTTGCCGTGCTTCAGATGCCAGTTTCGCGGATTCCGCCCACAATTCAGCGGGTGGCGAGCTCGCTGCGCATGCGATTTCGGCCCGACGGACTCGACTCGTCGGTGAAATCGATTCTGGACCGCGCGTCGGCTCAATTATACTATAATTGTGCCGATAATTTCGATTTTCGCAAGCTCTGCGACGCGTTCGGCCTCGGAGACTACATGTCGTCGTGGTAAGCGGCTCGGAAAATCAATTTGAAAATGTGTTTTTTGGTCCGCCTGCTTTGAACCGATTTTTCAGCATGTCAGAGGCGTTTAGGCCAGGTGACTCAGTTGACAAAAAGGTGTATCTTTTGATGCTCTACAACTTTGGTGTTGACAACTTTTTGGGAAATCTTCTAGTTTTTGAGAAAAACCCGATTTTCTTGCGGTTTCCAGGTACAAGCTGACGCTGATGCACACTTGGATGGTTCTGATGCGATTGCACTCGGAATTCGACGGAAAAGCCTATATGAGACTCCAGAGAGGCCTACTGTCCACAATGTGGCTCGATATTGACCATAGGTAGGGTGGTGGGATTTTTTGAATTTTTTTTACAAAAAAAAAAAGTTTAATTTTTTGAAATAATGCATTAAAAGCACGAGAAAATTGAGCAAAAAATCGTTTTAATTTATCAAAATTTAAAAATAATTTTAATCGGTAGGGTGCTGGGAATGTTTGAAATTTTTTGCGAAAAAAATGTTTTATTCATTTTTTTTGAAAAAAAATGCATTAAAGGCACGAGAAAATTGAGCAAAAATTAGTTGTAATAATTAAAATTCGCCAAAATTAAAATAAAAATTTTAAAAGTCACCAGGAGCCTAGCGCCTATTTTAGAAAAAAAAATTTTTTTTATTAAAAAAAAACTATGATCAGCTAAAATTCATCAAAAAAAAGTTTTGAAAAATGCAAAAATTCGCTGCCATTTTGTATTTTAAAAATAAATTTTTGAAGCAAAAAATGTTTTTTTTAATTCTCTAAAACTCAAAATAAAATTTTGAAAAATTAGTTTAAAAGAAGCTACAATCACCTAGAATTTAATTTTAAAAAAATATTTTTTTTTCAAATTCAAAAAAAAATTTCCATAATTTTTTTTTCAATTTTTCAATTTTTTTAATACCAAAAAATTCCCCCCCCCCCCCCCCCCTCTTTAAAAACTCACATGGTTGCTCGTATCTTTCGAATTTCGCCGCGAAAAATGTGGAAATTGAGTCGAGAAGTATTCCAAAAAGAATGGAGACCACCTCCCATAGCATCTCCATTTCAGGCGTCATTCTCATTTTTTCCCCTTTTTTTTTCAAACGAATTTGGGGAATTTTGCAGTATTTTTCACTAAAAAAGCGATGAGAATTGAATGATTTTTGTGAGAAAGAGGGAAAATAACACAATTAGTGGCGCCCGCCCAACTGTACGATTCTGTGCAGTGGGCCCCCGAGAAAGTGTGAAAAATAAGCATTGTCTAGATCGGAAATGCGCTCTATTGACAAATTCAGATTTTTTCCACCAGTCGGAACACGCGCTCTACCGAAAAAAGGGCAGAGTTGCACTTTTCGAGCTGATTTCAAAGAAAAATTGTGCTTCTCTAAAAACCGATAAAAGTGGGAAATGCGCTCTATTGCCAAATCCGCTCCCACCAGTCAGAAAACGCGCCCTAGCGATATCCATATCTTAAGCTAGTTACTGAAAAATAGAAGCAGGCAAAAAACAATGAAATTATCCGCCGCTCGTAAATCTACACACGGCTCTTCGCTGCGAGACCCAGAAAGCCAGAAAACAAGGATCTGTTCGATACAATTCTCTCACAACAAAATTTTGGGGGCGTGGCCACTTTGCAAGTGCCGCATGGTCCAAGCCCCGCCCACTTTCGCAATTGGGGGTGAATTCATCGAAAAATTGATCAAATCCCGCCCACTTCAAAATTTGACATTTGAATGGGGCCGGCACCAGGGATGGGCATCATTTTTTGGTTTTTTTTGCTTTAAATCAATTATTCCAGCATGTTACAGACATCTGATCCAAATGACTCAGTTGACAAAAAGTTGTATTTTTTGGAGCTCTACAACTTTGCTGTTGGAAACTTTTATCGAAAAATGCTAGTTTTCGAGAAAAATTCAATTTTTTGATTTTTTTTTTTTGAAAAAAGTTGTTAAATTGAATTTTTCTCGAAAACTAGCATTTTTCGAGAAAAGTTTCCAACAGCAAAGTAGCAGACCGCCAAAAAATACAACGTTTTGTCAACTAAGTCATTTGGATCAGATGTCTGTAACATGCTGAAAAATTGATTTAAAGCAAAAAAACACCAAAAAATGTTGCCCATCCCTGGTGCCGGCACCTGAATACCGTAGTGAAACCTGTATTAGAAGGGCATGCCGGGGGTCTAATTTTCGACCCTCTAATTTTAGAATGAAATTTCGAAAATCCACAGGGGGGGGACCCTTACGATGTCGGGGGTTTTGGGGTGCCGGTCTAATACAGGTTTTACGGTAATTGTCGCCTAGGCCCCCGGCCCGGCCCGTAAAAGCCCGCATCCCATCTTCTTGCAGACTGAGTATCGTGTCCAAAGAGCTGGGACAAGTAATGACGGGCGAGTCGGACATGAAGCACATGCACGGCCTCCACCTGCAGACGTTCTTCGAGTACGACGAGGGCTTTCTCGCCGACGACCGAGTGCTCGCCGGCGCCGTCTGGCGATGCCTCTACATGAATCGTGACGTGGATCCGGTGCACCTCCTTAAAGTGGTCACCTACATCCGGTCGACGGTCGCGTGGCTCGAAACGCAGGACACGAATCAGATACTCGTCGAGGGGGTGCCCGAGTGGAAACAGTTGAAGGCCGCCCGGGTTTAGTAGTGTGGTTTTACACGATAAACGAGGTTTTAGACGGTCTTCTTGACACTTTTTTCGTTTTTGGACGGTTTTCTGGACCGGTTTCTCGTTATTTCTCAACTTTTTGTTGTCCCCCAAGCTATGAATAGTCCTAGAAATGGCCCCGAAACGGCCGCCAGCGTCGACACTCGCGTGGTGCCGACAGGAGATGGGTCCGATCTGCGACGGCATCGGCATGGTCGTTCGCAGTCAGATCGGCTACGATGGACGACGTCTCGAGAGGCAGTTGCGCCGGAAGGCACTGCAAACGGTCGTTTGTGCCGGAACGGAGGTCGATCCGCGGAAGGTGAGTGTAACGCGTCACGTGACCGGGCGGATTTGAAGGATTTGAACTGATCCGAAAGAAAACCAATTTAGTGTAGATTTACGAGGGTTGTGAAATATCGTAAATCTACACAGAACTGGCTCTCTTTCAGATCCTTCTAATTTTAAAATCCTTACGATTTCGGGGGTTTTGGGGTGCCGGTCTATTAGAGGTTTCTAGGCACCCCCAGATCAAACTCAAATCGAACAGATTAGAGTTTTGTGATATGATTCCGGGGAGGCCGGTTTCAGAGTTGCGCGGAAATGAAATTTTGAGTTCCGGAAGACGGAAGACGGAATACTCTCGTAAATCTACACACGACGAGAAATATCGCATTTTTGGTGTAGATTAGTGTAGATTTACGAGGGTTGTGAAATCTCGTAAATCTACACAGAACTGGCTATCTTTCGGATCTGTTATTTTTCTTTTTTTTTTGGCTCCACGTCAAATTAAAATCGAGCAGATTAGAGTTTTGTGATATGATTCCGGGAAGCCCGGTTTGGCCCCCCCCCCCCCTTTAAGAGCTGCTGGAGCATTTTCGTAAATCTACACTAGCGCATTTTTGCAGACGCCGAACGCGACGAACGCACCGCTCCTCTCGACGACGTTCCCTTCTACCAACGAGGCTGTCCAACGCGCGCGCGTCATCTCGGCCGGCATCGAGACGTTCGCCAAACTGCTCTCGCAGGGCACGACGCCCGGCTCCGGCGGCTACACCGTGTCCGCTTCCGGCGAGAAGATCTTCGCGGCGAGCACCGGCGCCTCGCCGACCATCGTCGCAAACCTCATGTCGACGGCCGAGAAAATCGCGAAAGGCGTCGTCACGGTGGCGCCGTTCCCGCTGCCGACGATCACGCGGCTCGGCAACTGGGCGATTTCGAGTCAGCGGCCCGAATTTCCACTACCCGCCCAGATCAAGGCGGCGATTCCGGCCATCTCGCAGTTGGAGACGTTGATCCAATCGGTGATTGGTGTCGATCAGCGAGCACCGTCGACGCCACGAAAACTGATTGCCCTTGAAGGTGTGGAGGCAAAGCCAGCCGGCGATGGGCTCGCGGAGCCGCTCGACAAGACGTTGACGCGGGAAGAAGCGCAGTTCTTGATCGACGCCGCCAAATCGGTCGAGGACGTCGAGAACGCCGAGCAGTCGATCTACGGCGCCACCGCGAAATCGCCGGCGGTGTATCGTCCCGAACTGCCGGCCGATTTCAAAGTCGACCTGAAGACGGGCACGCTGCACACACTGACGCGCTCCAACGAGAGCAGCGTCCCAGCGACGCGTCTCGGACGTCTCGCCACATTCGGACAACTCGCCGTCGGACTCCTGGGCGGCGCGACGGCGGAAGTCACACGACGCACGTTCGGATTGGGAAAACGAGTGCAGGAGCAGGAGGTGGAGGGGGGAGGCGGTGCGCCGAAGAATCCGTTCCTCTCGGAGGCCAACGCCGATCGCATTGTGGCCACGTTGTGCAGGGTGAGTGAGAGTGGGGTGGCGCGGGGAGTTGTCCCCGTGACGTGACACAGGCGGGGGGGGGGGGGGGGGGAAGCTTTCGAGGGGTTCCCGAAATTTGGGGGGCGTGACCGCTTTGCAATGGGCGGAGTTTCAACTGTGCGGCACACTTGCAAATTGGCCACGCCCCCCCCCCCCCCCCCCCAATTACGACATACGGGGAAGTTCGCAGACTGCACGGGGGGGGGGGGGGGGGTGAAAAAGTACGATGCTCCGTTTGTACGCCCATCGCGCCCTGTTTACCCCGTAAATCGGAATCCAGCTCATTTCCAACGAGACAGACGGAAAACCCGCGTTTTTCAGCTGTACGGGTGTGCAATAGAGCGTATTTACTGACTTGGCCTTTTTTACCCCCCCCCCCCCCTTTTAAGTTCAAAAAGGGTGAGTGAGTGAGTGGCGGGGTGTTGTCCCGTGACGTGACACCGGCGGGGAGAAGCGGACAACTGTTGGAAAACGTCCAGATAGGTTTTCAAACCGCGTGGCCACTTTTCAAGTGCCGCACGGTTGAAACTTTTCTGCGGCGGAGTCAAAGTACTGTGGCAGCCGTTGCGCAACTGTAGAGGTGTGAGATAGAGCGTATTTACTGACGTACCCGTTTTACACCCCCCCCTTTAAGTTTCGAATTTAGCGAACTAAAGCGTCTAAATACCATTGAGCTCACGTGCTTTCCAGGTCCGCGGCGCCGCACTCAAACTCGGCCAAATGCTCTCGATCCAGGACAGCTCCACGGTCCCGCCAGCCCTCCTTCAGATCTTCGAACGCGTCCGCCAATCCGCCGACTTCATGCCGCTCAAACAAGTGCATCGTCAGATGCGCGACGCGTTCGGCGACGATTGGCGTCAACAGTTCGCCGCGTTCGACGACAAACCGTTCGCGTGCGCCTCGATCGGTCAGGTGCACAAGGCACGTCTTGTGGACGGGCGTGACGTGGCAGTCAAGATTCAGTATCCGGGCGTCGCCGAGGGCATCGACTCGGACATTGACAATCTCGTCGCGGTGCTCTCCGTCGGCGGCATCTTTCCGAAAGGCATGTTTCTCGACGCATTCGTCGGTGTGGCCCGACGCGAGCTGAAACAAGAGTGCGACTACGAGCGAGAGGCGCGTGCGATGCGAAAATTCCGCGAGCTGATCGCCGACTGGAACGACGTCTACGTGCCGGAGGTGATCGATGAGCTCAGCTCGCGTCGCGTGCTCACCACCGAGCTCGTCTACGGTAAACCGGTGGACGCGTGCACCGAAGAGCCCCAAGTGGTTCGCGACTACATCGCCGGCAAGTTCATCGAGCTGTGCCTCAAGGAGATCTTCGTGTGGCGCTTCATGCAGACCGATCCGAACTGGTCCAACTTCTTCCTCGGTCGACATCCGAAGAGCGGCGAGCCGCGACTCGTGTTGCTCGATTTTGGCGCGTCGCGTGCTTATGGTAAACGATTCGTCGACATCTACATGAACATCATCAAGGCGGCGTACGACGGCGACAAGCGGAAGATTATCGAGTGAGTCTCACGGTGCCACTTCATACCAGTTCATGACGTTGGTGGGTTTTCAAGTAGATTACTGTGATACCGATTGGGGACCTGGTGCCACGTCGTGCCACGTCATACCATTTCATGGCTTTTCTGTGTTTATCAAGTAGATTACTGTGTTTTCTACTGGGGGCCAGGTGCCACGTCGTGCCACGTCATGCCATTTCATGGCTTTTCTGTGTTATCAAGTAGATTACTGTGTTTTCTATTTGGGGCCAGGTGCCACGTCGTGCCACGTCATACCATTTCATGGCTTTTCTGTGTTATCAAGTAGATTACTGTGTTTTCTATTGGGGGCCGGCTGCCACGTCGTGCCACATCATACCAGTTCATGGCTTTTCTGTGTTATCAAGTAGATTATTGTGATTTCGATTGGGGAGCAGGTGCCACATCATGCCACGTCATACCATTTCATGGCTTTTCTGTGTTATCAAGTAGATTACTGTGATTTCGATTGGGAACCAGGTGCCACGTCGTGCCACGTCGTACCATTTCATGGCTTTTCTGTGTTTATCAAGTAGTTCACTTCTTCAGATTCTCGCGTGAAATCGGCTTCCTGACCGGCTACGAGACGGCCGTCATGGAGCAGGCGCACGTCGAGTCGGTGATGATTATGGGCGAAACACTGGCGAGCAATCATCCCTACGACTTTGCCCATCAGGACGTCACCAAACGAATCCAAAAACTGATTCCCGTCATGTTGGAGCATCGGTGAGCGCCTTTTTCTTTTAAAAATTGGGTTTGAAAAGAAAAATTGGAGAGCACAATTTAAAATATTTAGAAACAACAACTTTGGGGTTGGTTTTGGGCTAAGTTGGCGTAAACTTTCAAAAAAAAATTTTGAAATCATTTTTTTCTAGAAAATACACGAAGCTCCGCCCACTTTGGAGTGGGCGGAGCCTATTTCACTAGGTGGTTTTTTTGTGATTTTTTTCCAAATTTTCCACACATTCGCAAAAAAAGCAGAATGGGTACGGAAAAAGGCAGTTGCGAACCGCCCTGAAGCCGCAAATTTTCAACAAAAAAAAATGTTTTTTTTTTAAAGGAAGCTCCGCCCACTTTGTGACAGCTTTAAGGCTGAATTTCCGAAAAAAAAACATTCTTCTCTCAAAATCTGAGCAAAATTACTGCAAACTTTTCAAAAAGGCACCTGAAAATCGGGTAAAACGAAGCCCCGCCCACTTTTTTGTCTCAAACTAAATTGTCAGAAATCGATTTTTCTCGCAAAATTACGCAAAGTTTCCACAAACGTTCCGACAAGGCACCCGAAAATCGAGTAAAACGAAGCCCCGCCCACTTTTTGCATCCATTTTCAGGCGGAATTGCCAGAAACCGAAGTTTCCAAAATTACGCAAACTTTTCAAAAAGGCTCCCAAAAAAGCTCCCGAAAACACGAAGCTCCGCCCACTTTTTGCATCCCGATTTCCAGACTGACGTCACCGCCGGAAGAGATCTACTCGCTTCACCGTAAACTGTCCGGCTGCTACCTTCTGGCGGCGAAACTGCGCGCCACAGTCTCCTGTGGAGGCCTTTTCCACGAGATTCACCACAATTATGTCTATGGAGAGGACGGAAAGGATGTCAATATCGATTGATTGAGCAGTTTAATAATGCATTATAATTTTTTTTCTCTAGATTTTTTTCCCCGAGTTTTGTTCTTTTTTTTCATTTTTTCTTCCTTTTTAGATGCCATAATCTGCGAGTAAAAAATTTTTTTTTAATTTTTATTTTTTTTTTCATCTAAATTTTTCTTTTTTACACTGTTTTTGACAGCAGAATCTTATTTAATAGTTTAAAAATTTATTTTATTTAAAAAAATTATTTTTTTTCGACATTTTTAAGATGCTTCCCGATTTGTCGCCGCACCTGCACACCCGAGAATGCAATATGCTCATCGAATTTTTGCAACGGTGCCACGAGGAAAAACCGATTGGTAAGTGCGCTCCATGGAGAAAATGGAAGTTTTATTTGTTAAAAAAAAATAAAAAATGAAAAAAAATAATTTTTTTAGTAGATAAAAAATAAAATTTGAAAATTTTATAAAAATAAAAATTTAGTTAATTTTAATTTTTTTTGTTGCCAAACTATTTTTCAAAAATTAATTTGATAGATTTTTCAACAAAAATCCGGGAAATTTGTTTAAAAAATTAATTTAATTTTCTGTGAACTTATTTGTCAATTTTACGAAATCATTGGCGGCCATTTTCGATTTTTCGAGCATAAAAAATTTCGAAATAGCTTCTAAGAGCCAGTAGACCACTCAAATTGTAGATATTTTGATTGGGAATTTTATAAAATTTATTCGAAAATTTTCTGATTCTTCTCTGCCTTGAAAAAACGCAATTTCTAAAGAGGAGATTAATCCGGGAAAAATTCCATGAAAATTTTATTTAATTTCCCATCAAACCCCATCAAAATAGCTATAATTTGTGATCGACTGGCTCTTAGAAATTTATTTGAAATTTTTTATAGTCAAACATTAAACGAAAATGCTTCCCAATTATTTTATAAACTGGACAAAAACCAACATGCGCGAACCGGAAAAAAGTGGGAAAAAGTGAAAAAAAAGTACTTTTTTCCCTCATTCTGAGAAGCGGGGAAAAAGTCCGAGGGCCGTGGCCGGCGGCCTGGGTTTTGCTTGGTTTTTTTCCTGTTTCCAATAGATTTTCCATCTTTTCGCACATTTGAAATTAATTTTCAAGAGTTTCCTCCTCTATAAAAAGTTTCAGAAACATTTCTCAGACTTGATATTATTTGTGTAAAAACACCTTTAGTAAATGTTATTTTTTGAAATTAGTCCCAGGTCTCTAGCATTTTTTTCCGAGATTTTTATATCCGGACCTATCAGGGCTCGCGGAGCCCGTGAAATCGAGAGCCGTGAGCCGAGTCTGTGCACATGCACTACACTAGGCCTCCACTACACACTCATGAAATTATCTAGCCAATTGGACTCAATACGGCTATAAGGCAGGCACAGTGGAAGCTCTGGTCGAGACTTACAGAGAACGGCTTTTATACGTGCGAAAAGATGGAAATTCTATTGGAAACAGGAATAAACAGACTCCGCCAATCGACACCACCGTGCAAAACCTAGGCCGCCGGCCACGGCTCTCGGACATTTTATCCGTTTTTCGACTTTTTCCCCGGAAAAAAGCTGGGAAAAAGTCCGACTTTTCCCCGTTTTTCGACTTTTTCCCCGCTTCCCAGAATAAGGGAAGAAATCAGGGTTGTCAACGGGCCGGCAAATATCTCCCTTGTTTCTTGGAATTTTTGGATAAGTCACCTATCTAAAATGTGGATCTCGGCGCCCTCTACAAAATGGAGTTGAGTTTGTGAATTTTTATCGAGTGCCAACAAAGTTAGAAGCCAAAAAGTGGGCCAGGCCGACCAATCGGCCCCTTTCCACTTTTTTCCGGTTTTGCGCATAACCCCCCATAAAAACAACAGCAAATTTGCAGGAAAAATGCTCGGCAAGTGCTCGTACTGGGACGAGGCGGTGTGGCAGTGCACGAAGAAGGAGCGCATCTGGCGACGCGACAACAATCCGGCCTACAAGCGACGCGTCGTCGAGCTGCGCAGTCTGCCCGAACAGTACTGGACGCCGGCGCTGCACAAACTCAAAGAGGACGGGCTCTTGCAGGGCGGCTCCGAGAGCACCGGGTGCAAGATTTAGGAGCGACGATGTTTTGCGCTGTTTTTTTTTCGTTTTTTGAACAACTTTTTTCTAGTAGATAAAAAATTGATTTGAAAAAATTGAAAGCTTTTGAGAGATTAGAAAGAGCTCAAATTCTGGAGAAATTAGAATATTTCGGAAATTTGACTGACTTTAAAAAAAAAACCAAAATACAACAATGAAAAAAGAAACTTTGAAAAAAAATATTTTTAATTTTTCACATTAAAACTTCGCAATAACTCCAAAAAATGGGGGTGGGGGGTCTATAAAAAAGATTTTAAAAATGCGGGGGGGGGGGGGGGGGGGGCATAAAAAAGTGTTCCTGCCAGGAAAACAGTGCCTCTTTATCTACTACCAGTCTTATTTCCACCCGGGACCCCTCTTGCCACGTGTCGGGCGGCCTCTTTGAAGAAGGGTGACACCTTCTGGACAGACAGTTAAGGTTCAGTTGGAAAGGTCCAAGATCTTCTTCTTTCTTCTGCAACATTGTCTGTAAGATTTTAGGGTCTACATCTATAATCTCTTTATCGGGGTGTCAAATCTAACACTTCTACACACAGTAACAAATAAAGACGGAAATTGGTTATAATTGGTGACACATGTGACAGACACATTGACTCCTTAATAATACCTTAAGGAAGGGTCTTAAAGGGGGTGACCGGAAATAAGAGACAGGTGGTGACACCTTGGCGGAAAAATGGTTCGCTAAAAAAGAAAGCAGCGACAAAAATATGATTGTTATCAAAATCCTGAGCGCACAGATCGATCCGGTTTGCCAAATTACCCTTTGGGCTCACCGCACCAATTTTTTTTTTATTTTAGGGGCGTGGCCTATTTTGAATTTCTCTCCAGCTGACTCTGATTTTGAAGCACGGGAGGGTTATCTGGCACGCTGAATCGAACTGTGAGCTCAGAATTTTGGGAGCAAGCCTAGTTTCGGCGCTAGCTGATTTTTATCCGAGCTGTAGATCGAGAGTGTCCTCTCCTTCTGTCAGACGGCGATGATGGGTTTCCCATGTCCCCGTTCGGCCATCTTGGCACATATTCCGCCAAAGAGCCCTCCCTTCTGCCTATTTTCGGGGTCCCGCCCCTTTTAGGGCCATGCTCGGTGCTGGATGATAGTAGGTCAGTCATTCAACGAACTAATTTTTGTTTAACAACTGCTTGAAATTGCTAACCATGTTCAGGTTCGAGACGACGATTGCAGAGAACGTGTTCCTGGCGCCCCGGTATGGGCGCCAGGTGAGCCTGGCGCATTGCCAGGCGGTCTGCAGGGCTCGCCTGCAAGGTAAGTTTAATAAAAATTTTCAGATCGCGTTACAGGAGAACGACAAAGAGCTCCGCAGAGCCCACCCCAGCCCCTACTATCTGGACCTACATTGCATGTCGGTCCAGGGGGCCGGGGCCCTCGTCAAGGAGGCCATTCAGGCCGCCCGGCACCTGGCAAGAGGGCGCCGGGTCCAAATTTGTGTGGTAACGGGGGCGGGGATCCATTCTGACGATGGGATCCCCAGAATAAAAATAGAAATTACGAGCCTTCTTGAGAAGTGGGGGGTTAGGTTCCAGGAGGTCAATCATGGCCAACTGGTGTTTAAGGTTTAAGGGGCTGGGGACTTTAGGTAACTAAGAATTATAACGATTAGGTGTAATTTTAAGAAAATGAATAACATTTAAAAGTTTCAGATTCGATTTGGACCGGTCTTCGTCTTCGGATCTTCGCATCTTCGTTTCTTTGCCAAGCCGAGCCAAGCCGATCTGATCAATTTTTATTGGTGTTTATAGTTTTTTTTCTTTGGAATGTTTATTGTTTGATTCTTATTCCATCAATGAATAGTATTAACTTTCCAAACTCTAGTTTTGTGCGCCATCGGGGAAATTTTTCTTTCCTAACACTGAAAATGTACTGCGCGGCAAGACCAGCGCGTCAAAATCGATGATTTTGGGAACTCTCCGGATGTGAGCAGAAGTAGCTCCTTAGTGGGGTTGTGGGGGGTCGTGGGTCATCTTTCGGCTGATTCTCTCTGTTTCTCAATTTATTTATTGTGTAGTATTATCGGATTTTTTTGAATGCAATACGCAGACAAATTTTGTTTTAAAACAGTTTCACTTCCCGCTGTTGGTCTCGCCACGAAGGAAGCGAGAGAGTGAGAGACGACAGACGACGAGACAAATACATTTTTTCGCGCGTTTTTTGTTAATTTTCGAAAAAACGACCCGTTTTCAAAATAAAAATTAAAGAAATATTAATTGCAATTCACAATTTACCAAAAAAGTACTGAAACGGGTCGTTTTTTCGGAAATTAACAAAAAACGCGCGAAAAAATGTTTTTGTCTCGTCGTCTGTCGTCTCTCACTCTCTCGCTTCCTTCGTGGCGAGACCAACAGCGGGAAGTGAAACTGTTTGAAAACAAAATTTGTCTGCGTATTGCATTCAAAAAAATCCGATAATATAATGTGTTTTGGGCTTAGCAACTATATTTGTTAGAGCTCTTATAGTGAAAAAGTTCTGACGTATTTTAGATTTTGCGGTTCTCCACCGAAATGTTCGTGAATCCGTGTGCGGGTGGAAATGGAAACCAGGAAGAAGTTTTCTGTTGGGATATCAATTTTGCCACTCAGCATTTTTGCTACGAATTTTAAGTCAAACTGAGTACGACGCGCTTCGAGGCTTAGGAGGTTAAAGTCGTCGCGCCGTTGCTCCGAAGTCCTATACAGAGGGTCCGATTTGGTGCGAATTCTACCAGCTATTCTGTACATCATTTTCAACGCGAAGTTGGTGGTGTCGCCACACAACCGCGTAAGCGCCCTGTCCGAGGCGGCTGACGACAGTGTTGGAACCTATTTTCTCAGGCATTTTCTCCACGTCGTCTTTGACAGCCGGATTTCCATTTTGGTGTCTGGGCGTTGACGGCTTGGTGGGCGGACGCGTAGTGATTGTGGTGGTAGTTGGCCACTTCCTCGACCTTTCCTTCATCTTCTTGAGTTCACTTCCGCTGCTCTCGTCGTCCACGATGTTTTTCGTCGTCCCACTCACAGAAGTTGACGACTTCTGATATTAGTAAACCAGCCGGCCTGCAGCGGCTGGCTCCGCCTTGATTCGCGCGATTAGATCCGGACGATCAGTAGCTGTTTGTCCTGGTAGTAGGTCCTCCTGGATCTCCTTCCATTGCGGATTGCTTGTAATCGTGATGAAGTAGTCTGGTTTTCCGAAGCGCGAAACAACCGACATGGCATCCTGATACTGAGCCACCATGTCTCGAGGTGATCCGGAATGTGAAGAAGGGAGGACGATCCGAGTTCCCCGATTTTAGTAAATAGAAGTTCCAGTATTTTTATAACTATTTTCACCAAAAATTGCCAACAAAAAATACTGTGAGTTCTACTCACCTAGACAAACGATTTTGCCTCTTGGGCACCCGTCTTACATCGTAATACGTCACTTCCAGGGTTGTCGGCTTGCCAACATTAACGGTAAGAGCTAGAACGGGTGCCCAAGAGGCAAAGTTGGTTCCCTGGGTTAGTAGAAGGTGTTCGGTTTTTTTTTTGGGAGATTTTAGACCAATTCTACCAAAAAATCGCGAAAAAACCAACGTTGCCTCTTGGGCACCCGTCCTACCTGTTACCGAAAATCAAATATCGGAAAGCTCACCGGCAACGACTTGTTCCTTCTAGGGAAATGATAGAAAATTCTAGAAACGCCTACAGGGTGGTCTTACTAACCGGTTCACTTCGGATGTCACGGGCGATATCTCACTTCTCATTTTCAGTAGTCACTACTTTTCAGGAAAAAATGGCTCTATTAAAATAACGGTAGGCGCTAGACTGGGTGCCCAAGAGGCAAAATTGGTTGCCTTGGTTAGTGGAAACTCCAGTAATTTTTTGGGAGTTGTGCGCGCGCTTCCAGCGTGGCTCAAAGCCTAAAATGAATTGAACAAGGTGCGCGCGCAAAATTCCCAAAAAAAAAACTGGAGTTTCCACTTAAATAGGCTAACAATTTTGCCTCTTGGGCACCTTTCCTAATAAAAAGTGAATTACTTACAAATTTGGTGACGACGTCGCTGCAGAAGGAGAGACGTTTTGTTTTTTTTTCTCTGTTCGATTCGATTTTTTTCTGTCCGGCTCTTCTCGGTGGTTGTTCCGCCACGTTCGCTACGTCATCTGGGTCGGACGCGCGTGCGGACTGCAAAGGTCGCCGGTGTTATCATGTGGTCGTGCTTAGTGTGTGAGGTCACGTGATTGGCCTAAACTTAGCATCATTGGATTCAGCTCGTCGAGTACTACACACCTGTACAATATGACAGTCTGAAATTGTGTTTCAGCGATTTTGGAACGATTAAACTGAAATAAGCCTAATTTCAACTTTAAACCCTGAAAACTGGCCTTAAAAGTGATTTTCATAAAAAATGCGCATAAACTTTTCGATTCAGTTTTTCAAGCTCTATCCAACCATGTAAATATCTCGGAGCACTTAAATTCGGTCCAGACCGACCCAAAGTGGTCCGACGTTAAAATGTCGGAAAACTGACTTTCTCGGATCGGTCCAATTTTAACATCATTGAATTCAGCTCGTCGAGTACTACACAAATGCACAATATGACAGTCTGAAATTGAGTTTCAGCGATTTTGGAACGATTAAACTGAAATAAGCCTAATTTCAACTTTAAACCCTGAAAACTGGCCTTAAAAGTGATTTTCATAAAAAATGCGCAGAGACTTTTCGATTCAGTTTTTCAAGCTCTATCCAACCATGTAAATATCTCGGAGCACTTAAATTCGGTCCAGACCGACCCAAAGTAGTCTGACGTTAAAATGACGGAAAACTGACTTTCTCGGATCGGTCCAATTTTGACATCATTGGATTCAGCTCGTCGAGTACTACACAAATGCACAATATGACAGTCTGAAATTGAGTTTCAGCGATTTTGGAACGATTAAACTGAAATAAGCCTAATTTCAACTTTAAACCCTGAAAACTGGCCTTAAAAGTGATTTTCATAAAAAATGCGCATAGACTTTTCGATTCAGTTTTTCAAGCTCTATCCAACCATGTAAATATCTCGGAGCACCTAAATTCGGTCCAGACCGACCCAAAGTAGTCTGACGTTAAAATGACGGAAAACTGACTTTCTCGGATCGGTCCAATTTTGACATCATTGGATTCAGCTCGTCGAGTACTACACATCTGTACAATATGACAGTCTCAAATTGAGTTTCAGCGATTTTGGAACGATTAAACTGAAATAAGCCTAATTTCAACTTTAAACCCTGAAAATTGGCCTTAAACTTGATTTTCATGAAGACAATTGAGAAACTGAAATTGAAAAAAAAATTCCGATAATTTTGGAAATTGCAGGATCGTCGAACCTGGCGCCAGCCTCTCTCTTACTTTTAGTTGTTTCTATGTGCTACTCAAAAATTTTGCAGCCTGCAACAGTACCTTAAAACCAAGTGGCCATAGTGTCCTCCTTCTACACCCCCACCACCCCCTAGTATCAGTCTTATTTCCACATGGGACCCCGCTTGCCACGTGTCGGGCGGCCTCTTTGAAGAAAGGGGACACCTTCTGGACAGACAACGAAAAGGGTGGACTGTGCCCATTTTAAGACCCTCTTCGTTCTTCTGCGACATTGTCTGTATGATTTTAAGGTCGTTCCTTAAAAGGGCCGATAGGCGGCATCGTCTGGAAATCTGCCAGACGATCGTGGCGCCCATATCTTAAGACCGGAAAGGCATTTCTCTCTATCGGCGTGTCTAATCTGAACATCATCTAAAAACACTTGAACAGAAACAAACAAACAAGCCGGAAATCGGTCATAATTGGTGACACCTGTGACTGACACCTCCCTAATGACGCCTCATGGAAATAGACACCTCGGGAACAAGAATATCGCACATGCCGAAAAAAGTGTTAGGAAGTTAGAAATGCCGAATTTCTTATTGAGGGGTTGCTGATTATGCTGAAAACATCAAAAACCTGCCGAGTTTTCCGCGTTTTTGCTGGATCAATGTTTAACATTGGGGGCCTGGCCTATTTTCAATTTCTCTCCAGCTGACTCTGATTTGGAAACCCGGAGGGGTTTTCTGGCACGCTGAATTGAACTGTGAGCTCAGAATTTTGATATAAAGCCTAGTTTTGGCGCCAGCTGATTTCCCTCCGAACTGTAGATTGAGAGTGTCCTCTCTTCCGGTCAGGTGTCGATAGTCGGTTTCCCATGTCCCCTTCTGCCCGCCACGCCCCTTTTGAGGACTCAACAATGTTGGTGGCATAAGGTCAGTCTATTATTAATTGTTTCGTATTAAACTGATTTTCATAGTTTCAGACATGCTCAACTCCGCCAACCCGAAGCAGGAGAACATCTTTCTGACGCCCCGATATGGGCGTCAGATCAGCCTGGCACATTGCCAGGCGGTTTGTAGGGCCCGCCTGCAAAGTAATAAGAATAAATTTCAGGTCCTACGGCAGAACGACGTGGACCTGCGGAGGGCCCACCCGAGCCCCTTTGAGCTGGACCTGCACTGCATGTCAGTGCAGGGGGCTCGGGGCCTCGTCGAGGAGGCCATAGAAGCCGCCCGGCGCCTTTCAAGAGGGCGCCGGGCCCAAATTAGTGTGGTAACGGGGGCGGGGAATCACTCTAAACAGAGGATTCCCCAAATAAAATTAGAAGTAGTAAACCTTTTAGAAGGGTTGGGAATTAAGTTCCAGGAGGTCAATTTTGGCCACTTGGTGTTTAAGGTTTAGGGGGTTAGGCACTTTGGGTAACTAAGAATTAGGGACAACTAGGTGTAATTTTTGAAAAAAGTACTAACATTAAATAATTTCAGATTCGAACGGTCTTCGCCTGTCCGCCAAGCCAAGCCGATTCGATTTTAAGTTTTAGTTTTTAAATTTTCAAAAATTTTTTTTGGAGTTTAAATGTTTTATTTTTTCTTAAATAAACTTTTATTAAACTTCCAAACTGTAGTTTTACATCAGCTTTATGAGTATCGTACACAAAAAGAAATTGTGAAATGAAATGGGACATCTCCACTTTGGACACTCACATGAAGACAATTTGGCCATCTGGACGTCTCCAAACGAATTCAAAATTGGATTTCCATTTCGGAACTTCGGTAAGCGTTTTTTTCTAAAATTAAAATCAAAAGGTAATTTTTGCAGAATCATCGATCCTGGCACCAACTTTTCCTCTTCAACATCATCTACAGGCTGCGATGACGTCACACGAACTACAGTAATCTCTTTTTTTCCAATTTTCCATTTCACCGTTTGCTTTTTTTGTTGTAAAATTCAACTTCATCGACTAAATTGTGAATCTGTAACTTCAACAATGTTATTAGTTTTCCAAAAATAAACATCAATTCATGAACCCTCCTAGTTGTTTCAATCACTCCAGGCGGTCATAGTGTCCTCCTTCTACACCCCCACCAGCCCATAGCACCAGTCTTATTTCCACCCGGAGCCCGCTTGCCACGTGTCGGGTGGCCTCTTTGAAGAAAGGGGACACCTTCTGGACAGACAGTGATGGTTCAGTTGGAAAGAGGCCGCACTTGGGCTCACTTCAAGATCCTTTCAGTTCTTTTGAAACACAAATTTTGAGGCCGTTCCTTAAAAGGGCCGGCAGACGGAACTGTCTGGAAATCTCTCCCAGGCGATCGTGGCGCTCATATCTTAAGACCGGAAAGGCACTCCTCTATCGGCGTGTCTAATCTGAACATCATCTAAAAACACTTGAACAGAAACAAACAATAATCCGGAAATCGGTCATAATTGGTGACACATGTAACTGACACATTGAGCCTTTCTAATGACGCCTCATGGAAATAGACACCTCGGCGGAGAACAAAAATATCGCACATGCCGAAAAAA
Source organism: Caenorhabditis afra (assembly GCA_963570955.1). NCBI lineage: Eukaryota > Metazoa > Nematoda > Chromadorea > Rhabditida > Rhabditidae > Caenorhabditis > Caenorhabditis afra. Next base: position 8,295,276 of record OY751534.1, read on the forward strand.
GCATACTTGCAGCGGGCCGAATCAGAATTTTGCCGGCCCGGCCCAGCCCGGCCCGGACGATTTTCAAAAAAGTGTTAGGAAAATGGAAATGCCGAATTTCTTATTAATCCATATTGTGAAAATATAACAGGGAACTGTTCATTAGGCCGCAAACATCGTAAACTGCCGATTTTTCCGCGTTTTTGCTGGATCAATATTTAAATTTGGGGGCGTGGCCTATTTTTAATTTATCTCCAGCTGACTCTGATTTTGAAACCCCGAAGGGTTTTCTGGCACGCTGAATTGAACTGTGAGCTCAGAATTTCGATAGAAAGCCTAGTTTTGGCGCCAGCTGATTTCCCTCCGAACTGTAGATCGAGAGTGTCCTCTCTTCCGGTCAGGTGTCGATAGTCGGTTTCCCATGTCCCCCTTCTGCCCGCCACGCCCCTTTTGAGGACCTAACGATTTTGGTGGCATAAGGTCAGTCTTTATTGGTATTTGTTTTGTATTAAACTGGTTATCATAATTTCAGCAAAGATGAGCAACTCCGCCAACCCGAAGGAGGAGAACATTTTCCTGACGCCCCGATATGGGCGTCAGGTCAGTCTGGCGCATTGCCAGGCGGTTTGTAGGGCCCGCCTACAGAGTAATAAAAATAAATTTCAGGTCCTACGGCAGAACGACGAGGACCTGAGGAAGGCTCACCCGAGCCCCTTTGAGCTGGACCTGCACTGCATGTCAGTGCAGGGGGCTCGGGCCCTCGTGGAGGAGGCCATAGAAGCCGCCCGGCACCTGGCAAGAGGGCGCCGGGCGAAAATTAGTGTGGTAACGGGGGCGGGGATCCATTCTGAGGATGGGATCCCCAGAATTAAAATAGAAATAAAAAATCTCCTAGATAAGGGAGGTATCAAATTCCAGGAGGTCAATAATGGCCACCTGGTACTCAAGGTTTAAGGGGGTTAGGGAACTTTAGGTATCTAAGAATTATAACGATTAGGTGTAACTTTAATAAAGAAATAATAACATTTTAACATTTCAGATTCGACCGGTCTTTGCCTGCCCGCCATGCCAAGCCGATTCGATTTTAATTTTAATTTTTAAATTTTCAAAAAATTTTTTTGGAGTTCAAATGTTTTATTTTTCTTTAATAAACATTTATCAACTTCCAAACCGTAGTTTTACATAATCTTTATGAGTATCGTACACAAAAACGAATTGTGTATCAAAATGGGACATCTCCACTTCGGACTCTCCCGGAAAGACAACTTGGCCATCTGGACGTCTTCAAACAAATTCAAAATTGGATTTCCATTATTTCGGAACTTTTGTAAGCGGTTAAAAAAATGTTTTTTAAAAGTTACCCTTTTTTTTAATTTCAGAATCATCGACCCTGGCGCGAACTTTTCCTCTTCAACATCATCTACAAGCTGCCATGAACTACAGTAATCTCTTTTTTTCCAATTTCCCATCTCACCGCCTTATTTTTTTTTGTAGAATTCAACTTCATCGATTAGATATTGTATCTGTAACTTCAACTATGTTATTACTTTTCCAATAATAAACTTCAATTCATGAACCCTCCTAGTTTTTTCAATCACTCCAGGTGGCCATGGTGTCCTCCTTCGACACCCCCCACCACCACTACTACCAGTCTTATTTCCACCCGGGACCCCTCTTGCCACGTGTTGGGCGGCCTCTTTGAAGGAAGGAGACACCTTCTGGACAGGCAGTGATGGTTTAGTTAAAAGGGGGCCATACTTGGGCCCACTCCAAGATCCTCTTTGTTCTTCTGCAACACGGTCTGAAAGATTTTCAAGGTCCTAAAGAAAAAGGGCCGACAGGCGATATGGTCTGAAAGTCTACCAGACGGTTCCGGCGTTAAGAAGACTTTGCTCCTTCATCGGGGGTGTCGAATCTAACACTTCTACACTCATAGACAGATAAACGCGGAAATCGGATATAATTGGTGACACGTGTGACTGACATATAGACTCCTTAATAATACCTTAAGGAACGGTCTAAAAGGGGATGACCGGAAATAAGAGACAGGTGGTGACACCTTGGCGGAAAAATGGTGTAGATACCGCGTGCCGAAAGAGAAGTTCGTTTTCGGTTTGAATATCGATAAAAAAAAACAGTCGGGCCAAAACTGAAAAGCGATCTGAGTGACAGTCAGTCAGACGAGTCTGACGTTTTAACAACACCTGGAAGGCCTTGCCCCCTATCGGGGTGTCTCATCTAAACGCCATCTGATAAACACTTCTACCTAAACAAACAACCCGGAAATCGCCATTAATTGGTCACCGTAATAATGTACCATGTCCCTCTCTGTCAGCCACGCCTCTTTGAGGCCCTGCGATGTGAGTGGCATCATCAGCTCAGCCACTGTCATTTATTGAACCAGTTGTGCTCAACGCTGCTTGGGTGTCCTATCTGCAAGCGTCCATTTGCTATGGACAGCTGACAGACAAAAGCATGTCGCAGAAGCTCAGGTCGGTTTGCTTCCGTTCTTTCTAGCTAATTTTCATAGTTTCAGACATGCTCAACTCCGCCAACCCGAAGCAGGAGAACATTTTTCTGACGCCCCGATATGGGCGTCAGATCAGCCTGGCGCATTGCCAGGCGGTTTGTAGGGCCCGCCTACAGAGTAATAAAAATAAATTTCAGGCACTACGGCAAAACGACGTGGACCTGAGGAGGGCCCACCCGAGCCTCTTTGAGCTGGACCTGCACTGCATGTCAGTGCAGGGGGCTCGGGTCCTCGTCGAGAAGGCCATAGAGGCCGCCCGGCGCCTTTCAAGAGGGCGCCGGGCTCAATTAAATGTGGTAACAGGGGCGGGGAATCACTCCAAACAGAGGATTCCCCAAATTAAGAAGGAAGTAGTAACCCTCTTAGAAGGGTTGGGTACAAAAAAGTTCCACGAGGTCAATTTTGGCCACCTGGTGTTTAAGGTCAACTTTGGTGGCATAAGGTCAGTCATTATTACCTAGTTTTGTGTTTTGTTTAACTAATTTTCATTATTTCCAGAAAGATGCTCAAGTCCTCGAACAAGGATAACATTTTCCTGGCGCCCCGATATGGGCGTCAGACGAGCTTGACGCAATGTCAAGAAAATTGCAGGGCCCGCCTGAAGGACCTGGCAAACAGGCGAGCGAAGGAGGCAGCGCTCCGTCAGAACGACAAGGAGCTGCGGAGAGCTCACCCGAGCCCATATTTCTTAGACCTGCACTGCATGTCAGTGCAGGGGGGCTCGGGCCCTCGTGGAGGAGGCCATAGAGGCCGCCCGGCACCTGTCAAGAGGGCGCCGGGCTAAAATGAGTGTGGTAACGGGGGCGGGGATCCACTCTGTGAACGAAACTTTCTTGTGTTCAGCTAATTTTTAAAGTTTCAGAAGTTTCAGAAAGATGAACACCTCCACCTCGAACAAGGTGAACATCTTCCTGGCGCCGCGCTGCGGACGTCAGGTAAGCCTGACACAATGTCAGGAGGTCTGCAGGGCACGCCTGAATGCCCTGCGAGGTAGGAGTGATATAGTATTTCAGGCGGCCCTTCGCCTGAACGACAAGGAGCTGCGGAGGGCCCACCCGAGCCCCTATTCCCTGGACCTGCACTGCATGTCGGTGCAGGGGGCTCGGGGCCTCGTGGAGGAGGCCATTCAGGCCGCCCGGCACCTTTCAAGAGGGCGCCGGGCACAAATAAGTGTGGTAACAGGGGCGGGGATCCATTCTGAGGATGGGATCCCCAGAATGAAAATTGAAATAAAAAACCTTCTAGATAAGGGGGGTATCAAATTCCAGGAGGTCAATAATGGCCAACTGGTGTTAAGGTTTAGGAGGTTAGGCACTTTAGGTAACTAAGAATTAGAGCGACTATGTAGGTGTAACTTTAATAATAAAATAATAACATTGGAAAATTTCAGTTTAAAATCGACCACAAAAACGAATTGTGGATTAAAATGGGACATCTCCACTTCGGACTCTCCGGTGAACACAATTTGGCCATCTGGACGTCTCCAAACGAATTCAAAATTGGGTTTTCATTTTGGAACTTCGGTAAGCGTTTTTTTGAAAATAAAATCAAAAGATAACTTTTGCAGAATCATCGAAAACCTGGCACCAACTTTTCCTCTTCAACATCATCTACAGACTGCGATGACGTCACTCGAACTACAGTAACCTCTTTTTCCGTTATTGTTCTTTCCCCTTCTCCCCCTCTCCATTTTTAACTCAAAACTTCATATGCCCACTTCCAAATGATTTGATATCAATGAAAATTTGAAGGCTTCAAAGCAAAAAAGAAGGTGTCAAGTTATGAAATAAGTGCATATACAGAGTGTTCACACCCACCATCATATGATAGTGTCACGTTTGTGATAACTGTGATTCACCAAACCATGTCTCGTCATAGTTCGTCGGAGCGCGTTTCCATCATCACCATCATCATCATCATCATCATCATAAGGCGGACGGGACGGGCATCCCTCCCCCCTCTAGATTGTCTCTGCCTCTTTTCCGTCTCTCTCTCTCTCTCTCGCTTCTCTCGTCCGGGGGAAGCGGGGGGGAAACGACAAACCATGTGATTTTCAGTGGTCATAGACTCAGGCGGCGAGTGTCTGGGCGCCTTCGTCCGCCCACCCCCTCCCCGTTTGTCACACTATTTCGTCACCCTCCTCCTCACAACACAACACACACTGGCCTGGCCGCCCTCTCTCTCTCATCGATTTGCGCGCGCGCTTTTTCTTCCTTCTTTCCCCCCTTTCTACTTCTTCTTCTTCTTCTTCTTTTATGTGAGTCTGTGTGTGTGTGTGTTTCGGTATCAATGTGTGTGTTTGTTACCTCCCTCTCCGTCCCAAAATGCGATGGGCGACGATCGAGAACCGACGAGAAACCGTCCACTTTTTCCCATTTTTTCTAGAAGCACGTGGTCTTTCTTCTCGCTTCTTTCTTTCGCCTTTCCATTATGTTTTGTCTCGCGAAAAGCAAAAACGAAAAAAAATTGAAATCGCGGCGAGACCCACAAAGTTTTTCGTCTTTTTTCCCTTTTTTAGAACTATTTTTTTGCAAAAAAGTAGACATTTCAAAATCACGGCGAGACCCATTTAATCAAAATCAGTGCTGCGCCTTTAATTTCACCACCGTACCTTTGTTTTTCAATTTTTATTTTTTGCAACGAATTTCTCGCCGCTTTCATGTCACAGATCACAAAAAACCAATGAAACACGTGGTCTTTCTTGTCGTTTTGTAGTTTTTGTTAAAAAATAAATAAAATTCTTGAATCGCGTCGAGACCCCTTTCAAGCAAAAGAAGTGTTGCGCCTTTAATTTTACTACTACTGTACCTTTTTTCAAATTTTTGAGCCAATTCTAGGGCATTTTTTGGCTAATTTTTCGTCGTTTCGCATTGCAATTTGCAATATTACGCATAAAAAAAACGAAAAAACTGTTTCCCGTTATTTTTTTTTCAAATTTTGCAAAAAATCTTCAAGTCGTGACGAGACCCGCATAGAGAAAAACAGTGCTGCGCCTTGAATTTTGTGTACCGTACCCCATTCTTTTTTCACCCAATTTTTCGACGAATTTCTCGTCGTTTCTCGACGCGATATCACGTGACACGTGTTCTCGCGATCTTTCTTTCTGTGCCCGCGTCCGTCCGTCCACCTCGTTTCGACAAAAAGAAGGAGAAGGAGAAGGAGAAGGAGAAGAAGAACAGGTAGCGATAACACTACAGCGAGGAGGAGCGCAAAAATTCCTCTCATCACCCGCGGGCGCGCGCGCGCGCCGTGTTATCATCATCGTCTTCTTCTTCTCCTCCCCCCTTACCCCCGCAGTTTACCGTCCAAAAACCACTCTCGTCGCGAATTTCCATCGAATTGTGGTCGAATTTCCCAATGTGTTTCGGTTTCAGAACACGAAAGGAGAAGAAGGGAAAGGCGAAAGAGACAACGATGGGACAAACGTTGAGCGAGCCGGTGACGAAAAAAGAGTCCGCCTCGTGCGCCAATGAGACGTATCTGGTCGGCTCGAGTTGTATGCAGGGATGGCGCGTTGGTTGGTTCCTTTTTCGCCCCCCACTTTTTTCCCTTGTCGAAAATCGACCTGGATCGAGAAAATTTAGGGGAAAAAATGGAAAAATTGTTAGCAAAATTCCCCTTTAGTGTTGGATTCGAGTATTTTATCGAGAAAAAGTGCGATTTGAGCGCCAAAACGTCTCAGCGTTAGTGTCAAAAAGTGGGACTACTGAACGTCTCATTTTGAAAATCCAGACAGGGCTGGTGAAAAAATTGTTAGCGAAATTGGGAGAAATTATGTTTTTTCTCTTGCAATCTATCCTTTAGTGTTAGAGTCGAGTATTTTATCAAGAAAAAGTCCGACTTGAGCGCATTTTCCCCAATTTTGTCCCAGGGTTGTCAACGGGCCGCCAACTATCTCCCTGGTTTCTCGGGATTTTCGAACAAGTAATCGATGGGAAATGTAGAACTCGCTCTCCTCTACAAAATGACGTTGAATTTTCGAATTTTTGTCGAGTACTAACAAAGTTAGAGGCCAAATCACTCTTTGCCTTTTAACTTTCTTTGTACTCGACAATAATTCGAAAACTCCGTGGCATTTTGTAGAGGGCACCGAGATCTACATTTTCCATAGATTTGCTTGTTCGAAAATTCCAGGAAGGGCTGATTCCGGGCCGACGCGGGCCACCAACTATCTCCCTTGTTTCCTGGTATTTTCGAGCAAGTTATTTGTGGAATTTATAGAACTCGGTACCCTCTACAAAATGACGTTGAGCTTTCGAATTTTTGTCGATTACAGACAGAGTTAGAGGCCAAAAAGTCATTTGGCCTCTAACTTTGTCTGTACTCGATAAAAATTTGAAAACTCAACATCATTTTGTAGAGGGCGCCGAGATCTACATTTTGCATAGATTGCTTGTTTAGAAATTCTCACTTTTCCTGGTCCCCCTCCAATTTTCGTCCATTTCCAGACATGGAAGACGCGCACACGCACCTTCTCGCGCTGCCCGACGATCCGAAGTGCGCGTTTTTCGCCGTCTACGACGGTCACGGCGGCTCGAAAGTGTCGCAGTACTCGGGCATCAATCTGCACAAGCGAATCGTGGCTCGCGACGAGTTCGCCGCCGGCAACCTGACGACGGCCATCGAGCGCGGCTTTCTGGACCTTGACGCGCAGATGAGGAGCGAGGAGGAGCTGCGCGACGACGTCAGCGGCACCACCGCCGTCGTCGTGCTCGTCCGGGACGGCGACGTCTTCTGCGGTCAGTTTGTTGTTTTTCGCCCGTTTTCCAGCTAAAATCGGTTTTTTTCTAGTCAATTCCATCATTTTTAAAAAATTTAGTCAAAAATATAAAAAATTCGATTGTTTTTCCCTGATTTTTCGGTCAAAACACTCAATTTCCATCGTTTTGAGTGATTTTTCGTCAAAAATGTACCAAATCGGATCATTTTTTCCTATTTCTGGGGGAAAATCAAAAATTGTGTTTTTTCGGGAATTCCACCATTTTTTGGCTCGAAACATTGATTTTTGGCCTAAAATGTATCAAATTAAATCATTTTCCCCCATTTTTTTGGCGGTTTTGTTTGAAAAAGTACATTACTGTTCAGCTCAAAAAGTTGTTTTTTTTTTGCTGTAAATTCCACCATTTTTCAGTGAATTTCGTTGCGATTTTCCTGAATTTTTCGCCGAAAAATATCAAATTAGATCATTTTTCCCGGATTTTGAAAGGGGTTCTGTTCGAAAATTTTCATCAATTTTCGGCGTTTTCAGCTGAATTCCACCATTTTTTAGCGGATTTTCGGGCAAAAATAGTCAATTTTCACTGTTTTTCTCTAATTTTCGCTCAAAAAAGTGATTTTTGTAAAAAATATTGAGAAAAATTTTGTTTTAAAAAACTGCGATTTTTGATCATCCATCTGCTGCCCCCCGATGGCTTTCATCGTTTCAAAACCTGAAATTTCCCATAAAACTGATAGTATTACTGTCGGTTTTTCTCTCGAAAACCAATTTGCGCGCTGTGATGATGATTCGCCTTTCGAAGGTCGTAAAAACGCACGCCTCTCTTATCACCAAAAATCGGTTTTTGAAAATAAAAACGAAAGCGAAAGTTCGGAGGAGCGCGATTGCACTAAAAGGGAAGAAGAAGACACAAAAAATATATATATTGGAATTTTTTTTTTTGAAAAATTTTAAATTTCACTACAAAATTTTTTTTGGAAACAAAGCAGCCAGTATATATTTTTTTCAATTAAAAAAAAATTAGTCCTATTTTTTCAAGTTAAAAAAAAAATAAAATTGAATAGAAAAATTGGAAATTTCTTAAAAATTGTTTCTTTGAATAATAAATTTTTATAAAAAATTTTTTCAATCCGAAAAAAAAATTATTTTTTGGTTGAAAATTTAAAAATTTACAAATTCCCACTAAACACGACACTTCTAATTTGAAAAAAAAAAATTTTTTTTGCTCAAAACAATGATTTTTGGCCTGAAATAGTATTATTTTTTGGCAGTTTTCATTTGAAAAAGTGAATTACTACTTGACATAATTTCAACGGGTTCTATCCAGTTTTTGTTATTTTTCAGTGCTTTCAGCTGAATTTTACCATTTTTAGCGGCTTTTCGGGCGATTTTTTCCTGAATTTCCGGTCAAAACAGTGCCATTTGGCCCAAAATGGGTCAAATTACCGGAAACCCGAAATTCGTAGATTTTCGAATTTTTTTCATAATCAGAGGGTTGGAAATTAGATTTTTGTAAGAAAAATGTACATTATTGAAAAACGACACTCCTTTAAAAAATTAATTTTCAAAAAATTTTTTTTGAAAAATTTTTAATTTCACAAAAAAACATTTTTTTGAAACAAGGCAGCCAGTATATATTTTTTCTAATTAAAAAAAAGAACCCATTTTTTCAAGTTAAAAAAATAAAGTTGAATAAAAAAATTGAAAATTTCAAAAAAAAAAATTATTTTTCAAAATTTTTAAAAGGGTTTTTACATCACTAGAAAGAACATAGGAATTTTCTTTTAAATCCAAAAAAAAATTATTATTTTTTCCCTTAGTTTTCTTTCTTTGAACCCAGTTTCAAAGGCTTGAATAAAAAAAATTGGCAATTTTAAAAATATTTTTCCAAATGCAAATATTTTTCCTCCCATCTACAGGAAACGCGGGCGACTCGCGAGCGGTGTGCTCGGTGCGGGGCGAGGCGCGCGCGCTCTCCTACGATCACAAGCCGTCGAACGAGCTCGAGGCGCGCCGCATCATCGCCGCCGGCGGCTGGGTCGAATTCAATCGCGTCAACGGCAATCTGGCGCTCTCGCGCGCGCTCGGCGACTTCGCGTTCAAGAGCAACGAGCAGAAGAGTGCCGAGGAGCAGATTGTCACAGCGCTTCCCGACGTGATCACCGACAAACTGACGCCGGAGCACGAGTTTATTGTGCTCGCGTGCGACGGCATCTGGGACGTCATGTCCAACCAGGAGGTTGTCGATTTTGTGCGCGAGAAGTTCGCCGAGAAACGCGATCCGCAAGCGGTAATTTTTTTTTCAATTTTTATTGTCGTAAAATGTCGAAAAATGCGAAAATTGCGAGTTTTTCCGCATTATTTTTTGAATTTTACCGGCGGTACTGAATTGGTACAAAAAATCAATTTTCCAAATTTTAAAAAATTATTTAGATATGCGAAGAGCTGCTGACGCGTTGCCTGGCGCCCGACTGCCAAATGGGCGGTCTCGGATGCGACAACATGACGGTGGTGATTGTGGGACTGCTGCAGGGACAGCCGTCCGAGGCGCTGTTCGCAAAGTGCGCCCGTCCGGCCGTCTTCACCGCCGGCAGCACCGTGAGTCGTCTTCTCCTCGATTTGCTGTCTCTTGGTCTGTTGTGGAAAAACATTTGGGAGAGAGTGGGAGAGAGAGTAGGAGAGTCTCATGGCTTCGTCAGGCACTCTTAATTCGGATGGAAATGACATTGCAATGAGGCTAATTCCGAGCTTTTGAGATGGACATCCTTGCTGATCAGGATATATAGTCTTTGGGATTAGTGATAGGCTCATTATATCTCCCGGAGAGTAGTCAATTGCGATACTCGAAACATAGATAGGCACCCTGTTATTGAAAAGCACCTCTAGATGACCGGCGGCTCGGATAAGCGTTGAAAAATACATATGATCCCACCCGCCCGGGAATTTCAGTCACAATTTCAAAATGCTTATTTTACCGCTGGAATTCATGTTTTTGTATCAAAAATGATAGAAACTGAAAAAATGGTTTATTTTCAAACGTTTGAACATTGAAATTCTGCCAAATGGGCAAAAACTCGGATTTTCGAATTTTCAACCATTTTTTTTTAAACAAAACCACTCAGTTTTCAGCGATATGAGTTTGTAACGGCATAGTATGATTTCTGCTCGCAAATTCCAGTCAAAAATGCACAAAAACGAAAAAATAATTGCGGACAAAATTATTGTTTGGTCCGGGCCGGAATTTGAAACAACCGGCAAACCATCCGAAGCGTTCGTCTCTCTGTATAACTGTATCGCGGGGAGAGTTTTTGTGTCTCGATTCGTAAGCGGAAACGTTGTCAGCTAGCGATTTTCAGTCCAAATGTTCAGTTACCGTATTTACTCTAATATAACGGCACATGTCACCCTGTGACGGAATTTGCAAGCCTACCAGGGGTTCAGCGAGCCTACGAAATGAGATGTTATCTCAGAACTTAAATTTTTCCATCAATTAAAAAAAAAAATTTTTTTACAACCGACTTCACAACTTAACGGCAAGCTCCGAGGCGCGGTCTCGCCACGCGCGGCAACACAGTCGAACAAAAGTTACCGTACTTCGGTGGAGAAAAAAAGGATACCTATTTCGATTTTTGTCAATTTTCGGTTGTTTTTTGCGCACATAGCCGCGTTCGCTAGGGAAAAATTCAAAGTTTACAAAAATCAAAGAGAAATGAAAAATCCGCGAGTAATTGCGAAGAAAAAAGAAAAATTCAACAAAAAACAACATTTTTCTCCACCGAAGTACGGTAACTTTTGTTCGACTGTGTCGCCGCGCGTGGCGAGACCGCGCCTCGGACTTTTCCCGGTCGTCCCCAACAACGCGCGATCATAATATCACTGATACTCTGCGAATTTCTGGCGCCGTGAGTCCTGTCTCTCTCTCTCTCTCTCCTCTTTTTTTTTTCGCTGACCGCCCTCTAACTTCCCACTGTCCTCTCTTACTCCTCATCATTCTAATCACACACCCGACTACTAACTCTTACTTATTGAGACAAATTGAGTTTTTTTTTCTTCAAAATGCCCGTCTCATCCCGTTCCATTTATGTACCTCATATCCGCACAGAGTGACCACCGCGAGGGGCACCACGAGACAGGCACCACCGAGCAGGATATCACGCGTGTGATTAACCAGATGGGCCAGAAAAAACAAGGTTATTCTTATTCTTATCTTTCTTCTTTTACTTCTTCTTCTACTTTGCACCAATATTTTTTTCTCTACAGCTAGAAAGCACTCTTTTAAAATTGCAAAAAAAAAAATTCAAATTTTTCCTCACAATTTTTTCTAGACCTTCAAAATTCATTATTTAAAAACAAACGATTTTTTTTTCGAAAATTTCGCTTTTTCGTTTTTTTTTTCGAAAAAAAAACCACGAAAATTCTGAATTTTTAAGCTCCGCCCACTCGAAATGTTTTTTGTTTGGATTGAGCCACAAAAATTTATTTTAATTTATTTTAAATTTTTCAAATATTTTGTTTTAGGAATTTTAAAGATTGTCTATAATTTTTTTGAAAAATTAAATTTTCACCCAATTTTCCATTCTGTTCTTTTTTTCCCAATTTTTATTTTCTGGCAAACAAAATTATTTTTTTTACTCTTCTAATTTTCAAAAAAAAAACCTGTCTCCAATGAAAAAAATTCCCTTTTTTTCCTAAATTTTTTCTAGACTTTCAAAATTTGTTATTAAAAAAACACATTTTTTGTGTTTTTTTTTCGCCCACTCGAAACATTTTTTTTTGGATAGCATAGTTTTTTTTTCTAGAGCCACGAAAAATTATTTTAATTTGTTTTGAATTCTTCAAATATTTTATTTTAGGAATTTTAAAATTTGTCTATCATTTTTTAGAATTTTTTAAAATTCTAAAAAAAAATGTTTTTTTGAAAATTTTTTTTTTCCACTCAATTTTCTTCCATTCTGTTCTCTTTTTTTTCCCAATTTTTAATTTCTGGCAAAATTAAACAAAAATATTTTTTCCCCAAAAAAAAAAATTGCAGACGAAGTGAAGAAGACGTCGTCGTCGTCTTCGGAGCCTGCTGCTTCTGCTGCTCCGAGTGCTCCGAGTGTGAAGAGTCGAGAAGACGTCAACGACGCCAACGACGATGACGATGACGATGACGACTACAACGCGCCGGCGCCCAACAATTTCCACGTTTGAAAATTTTTTTTTCCTCTCGAAAACATCCCAAAAATGGAAAAAATCGACAAGAATACTGCTGTGCTGTGATATTTTTTTTTTGAAATTTTTCCTCTTTTCCTCTCTTTTTTCCCGTTTTTTTTTTCAAATTTTTATCGCTAAATCTCCTCAATTTCAAATTTAAATTCCAAAAAAAAGAAAAACAAACAAACAAACAAACATATTTTTGCTCAAATATCCAATTTCTAGAGCATTTTTGCGATGAAAAATGCTCTAAAATGGTGAATTTTGCACAATTTTCTGCCCACAACAAACGCATTTTTTTTTTGGAAATTTTTTTGGTTTTTTTTTTTAAATTGACGAAAAATTATGAATTTTTAAGCTCCGCCCACTCCAAAAAATTTTTTTTGGGCGGAGAATTTGAATACTATTTTTTTTGCAATTTAAAAATAAAAAAGACCAGAGACCGTTTAATCCGTAATTTTTTTCTTTTTTTTTGACAATTTCCCTCTTCTCCTTCCTCTTTTTTTGTGTGTATTAGTGACTGTAATTGTTATCCGGAAATTTTTTTTTTCGCTATTATTTTTTTCCCCCATTCAATTATTTTATGGACGAGAATTGTAAAATAAAGTCGCGTTTTATCGATGACTTTTTAGATTTTTGAAAAAATTATGAAAAAATTTAAAAATTTAAATTTAAAAAAAAAAAAACAAAAATTGGGGGAAAACAAAATTGCTAAAATTTGAAAAAAAAATTCAATTTTTATTAAAATTTAATTATGGCAAAATACAGAAAATTGTTTTTTATTTATTTTCAAAAATTTATTTTTCCTCAAATATGCTAGAAAATCTGATATTCAGTTGTTTAGCGAGTTTTTAAAAAACTGCACGGAATTCCGACTTCCGTGTTGAAAATTACGAATTTTTGCAAATTTTCCACAAAAAAAGCGCGTTTTTTTTAAATGCGGACATGAAAATTACGAGAAAAATATATGTGATTTAAATTATCTTTATTATTTTTTTTTTTTATTGTTATTTTTTTTGAATTGCAATGGAATGTGTGTGGTAGGGATCAGTGAATGTGCTGCCATTTGTCGTTCTCCTGACTCTTGTCGGACGACGTCAGACTCAGATAGTTCATCGATAACCAGTAGATCACTGGAATATCGGATTTACTGATTGGCATGGGAGCCGAAGCCAGGGGAGCAGAGATGTCCGGAATTCCGAATTCCGTCTGTCAGGCTTATTTTCCCCGGAATGAAGTTCCCAGACGGAAGTAAACATTTGACAAAATAACGTTCGTTAGTCGAGATTTTCGGTAATATTGTAGCGTTCTTACGTCCATCTTCGGAATTCCGGCTTCCGACTTCCGTCTTTCAAAATTTCACTTCCGGACATCTCTACAGGGGGCACTCACAGTTGAACACCGAGAACAAGAGCGGGAAAGAGTACCGACTCAGTTTGTCGATCTTCGCCGGTGTCCATCGCTGACAGCACGTCTTCAATGCCTGAAGAGTGGCATCGTTAGTACTGTTGTTATCAGTGTGTCTTATTTTGAAAACTAGAAGAGCTAGAGACAAATTGTCCACGGACAAAATAAGGCTGACAATTTAAAGACCATTTTGTTAGTTGACCACTTTTTCCTATCTTATCCAGTTTTTAAGTTATCGCCTGTTGATTTGCGGATGTTAGGCCAAGGGTCAGTTCGAAGTGAACAAATGCCTCTTTCAGCCGTATATCTAGAAAACTAGAAAAGCTAGAGGAAAAGTGTCAACTAACAAAATATTTCTCTTATTTTTGGCTACACTTTGACAATTGACAGCTTTTTTCTACCCCTTCTAGTTTCTAAGATACGAGGCTGAAAGGTTATTACCTTTTTGGGTTTAGTGAACGGCGCCGGCCACATTGTTTGGTCTCCGTGGGCGCTGGCCATGGAAGCGATGTGTGCGGCGAAGAAGAGGTCCGTCTGAAAATCGATTTCTGAACTCTGACACCAGAACCCAGTCGCTGTTCACATTGGCGTTGTAGTTGTTGTTCCGTTGCTCGGCCATCTTCTGCCGCTTCTTTCGTCGCAACGCCAGCCGCTTGTTCATGTAGGAGACGATGGCGTACTCGAGAAGCGAGGCGAACACCATCACGAAGCTGTCCAGAAGGCGTGGAGGTTTCCAGTTGATAGATGTAGTTAAAGAGAGACATACCAAAAGTTCAAGAAGACGTCGAGACCCTTGACATAGGAGACCTTGGGCATTGAGTTGTTCGTCGTCGTGATGAGCGTGGTCATCGTGAGCACTGTGGTCACGCCCAGTGACACCCTAGCAGGGGACGCTTCACGATTCAGCCAGAATGAGACCCACGAGATGGTGACGATGAGCATCGAGGGGATGACGATGTTCATCGTGTAGAAGCCCATGTTACGGACCAGAATCACCTCGAGCGCCAGACGAACGTACTTTCCTTCAAAGACACAGGGGGTACAGTTAGACAGGTTTTGTTGATGCAAAAGTTGGAATTGCTAGGGAGAGGTCAAGAAAAGCTTGCCACCTAATTTTGAAAATCCACAAGGGGACCCTTACGATTCTGGGGTTTTGGGTGCCGGTCTAATACTGGTTTTACTGTAATTGCTCTCTTAATTGGTTTCTGACTTCCAATTTCCGTTCACTACGACGCTCCGAAATAACGCCACTGCGCGTTTTTTTTATATTCGTTGTCAGGCACCGTTTTCCAGTTCTATCCAGTTTAGCTTCTCTCGACTTCCGATATCCCTTAGGAAAACTACAATTCCGCCTAACTCTGATTTATACCTCTTAGTTAGTAACTTACTAGGGCGTCATCACTTGAACTTTGGACCGAAATATCTCGGCCCTGCGGCCTGTTCCGCAAATTTCGAAAACGGATCCTTCATCCCCATGGTATAGGCTTTCGATTGAGCCAGGTCCCGACCGAAAAGGCCACTTTACCATTAGACTCTTTCCGAGTTAGACTCTACTATCTGATGGATTATCTATCTATCTTTTGATCCATCGAGGTGCTAGGCAGGTGGGCTCTATCTACAGTTTATGTATTTAGATGATCGATCGAGATAGGGTGACGTGGAATGAGCCCATCTGTCGGGAATCTAGATTAGTTATAATTGGTCGCAAAATAGGTGATCTACACTGTATCTGGCCGCTAATTAATGTCCGCTAATTACCGGCACAACTTTGAAGACGTATAACTCGAGATCCAGAAAGCGGAATAAAAATTCTCAAGTATGGTTCTAATCAGATGCTGGCTTAACGCAAATCTGAGGGTGTTTTGGGTTGAAAACTTGTCCCATTCTTTCAAAATGGTCTTCACCAGAACGTCCAAATTTTAGTGTTGTTTAAAAGTTGACATTGGTCTTCAAGACCGTCCCAGATAGGGTAGTCCGACGGAATTAGGTCCAGCCAGGAATCTGACCATTCTAAAGACTTGATGAACCACGTGGCTCTCTCTCTCTCTCTCTCTCTCTCTCTCTCTGTCTTCTAGGTTGGAGTTATACGTTTCCAAAGTTGTGCCGGTGATAAGCGGTTACCCGACGACGTCTCGGCCTTGGTGGTGTTCACAAAATAGAGGGTGGGCTGAAACTGCGGCAGCTGAAACGTGTCGAATTTGACGGCCGTCGTCTCGAGATCGGTTCGCTTCTTGCCCCAATAGTAGTCGATGTCCTTCGTCTGATAGCCGTCTGCAAGCGCGCTCCATTGCTAATTGGATTTCGGAAGGAAGACTTAGAGTACAGCTCTCGATTTCCAGTTTACAGTGTTGCGAGTCCATCGGGAACAGCTGCAGATCCATTGGGCACGTGGCAGTTACAGTGAGTCTGGAATAAGCGAAAGTGTAATAACGTCAGCAAATACGCTCTATTGATAATGTCGGCAATTTGAACAGAAATTTAGTTTCAACGATGCTCCGTTTGTTACTTTTCAACCGCACACAGTTTTGCGCCTACCTCCCCCCGTAAATCTACACAATGCTACGAGACCCTTGGGGTACGCTATCGCTCGTTTTAACCGGTACTTTGGGGTGCAATAGAGCGCCCTTGCTGACCCTCACCGATTCTATCCCTCCCTCAAGTCTCACTCACCGCTGACTCGTGTAGACGGTACCATCGCTGTCGATTCGCAGAAACGAGTTGTGTGTGGTGGCCAAATGAAAGAACGACTTCTTCTCGTTGGGAAAGAACGTGTCGGGCTTCCACAATCTGTCCAGATAGTCCACACCCACCGTCACCGAGTCGATGCCCTTCGTTCGAGCGCCCAGATCTAGGGTTCCGAACGCCAGCCGCGGGTCTTGCCACGTTTGTCGCATGTAGAAGTCGAGCGTGAAGTCCTGGGCAGTTGGAATTGAGAGTTAAGGAGGTGCGGGGGGAATATGAGCACTGGGGGCTAAAAAGGTGCTCCGTTTGTACGCCCATCGCGCCCTGTTTAGCCCGTAAATCAAAATCCAGCTCAAAAGGTACGGTGGCAGTCGTTTTTCAGCTGTACGGGTGTGCAATAGCGCGTATTTACTGACGCGCCCTTTTAACCCCAGAAAAATACCATGTGGACTTCCGAGACGGCCGATATCGAGGAGACGTGTATCGTGATGCCGACGTCGACGGGCTTCTCGCCATACCGCGGACGCAGTCGTTTGTCGTAGGTGGACTTGTCGGTGAGCCGGTCGAGCACCGACGAGAGCAACGCCGTGTTCACGCCCGGCTCCTCCTCCTCCTGCTCTTCCGCGATGGACTGACAGAAGACGTGGTGAAGCAGTAGAATGAGAAGAATAAGGACGACTAATTTGACGGGTAGAGGCATGGGAGGTCCGTAGAAACTGGACGGAGGTGGGTGAAACCCAAGAGCCCGCGGCGTTGAGCCCGAGAGAGGTAGCGAGCCGGAAGCGGAGGCTCCAGAGCCGCTCTACAACTGTTCCCGCTCTCTCTCTCTCTCTCTCTCTCCTTCTCACTTTATTACGAAAAGAGAGAGAGAGAGATAGAAAGTGATTGAGCTGGGGCTCGGCGCTCGAGCAGCGACACTTTTTGAGAGAGAGAGAGCGAGAAGAAACCCTCGTAAATCTACACTAGAGTTGGACGGAACTCCGACTTCCGACTTCCGACTTCCGACTTCCGACTTTCGACTTCCGTCTTCCGTCTTCCGAAATCTCAAAATCCACTTCCGCCCTTGTCTTTCCTGTGGCCGAATTAGGGCCACCTGCGATTTCTAGTCCGCCGGACAGAGTTGGGCGGAATTCCGACTTCCGACTTCCGACTTCCGACTTTCGACTTCCGTCTTCCGTCTTCCGAAATCTCAAAATCCATTTCCGCCCTTGTCTTTCCTGTGGCCGAATTAGGGCCACCTGCGATTTCTAGTCCGCCGGACAGAGTTGGGCGGAATTCCGACTTCCGTCTTTTTTCACTACAACGCTCCGGAATAACGGCGCCGCGCTTTGTTTATCGTAAATCTACACCAAAACCGTTGGGCCTCCTAACTCTGCTAGTAGCATAGTATGCAAACGCGCCCCATTGCACTCAAGGCCGACGCGCGCGAAATTCAATTTTTATCGATTTTCCGCTATGTTCACAGTGTTTTTTTTGGTGTTTTTTACCGAAAATTGATAGAAAACAGCCAAAAGTCCGTAGAAATCCCGAAAAACCATGATTATTTTCTGTTTTTCACCAGTTTTCGTTTCTCACAAGTGGCGTCTCAAAAACCGGAACTTTCTTTGTTTGTGCCCCCATTTCTCCCGTTTATTTGTGTTCTTTTTCGACATACTTGTACATAGATCCTCTATTAGTGTTATTTATTTTTATTATTGGTATTGTTATTATTATTATTACTACTACGACCGAAATGCAAAAATTCGCGATTTTCGCCATTTTTTGGTGGTTTTCGTTTTTTGCCGGATTTTTTGATTTTGCCCGGTCGGTAAGTAGTGGGAAATAGTTTGAAAATTAAATTTTTAAAAAAATTAAAAAATTACAATTTTTTCAGTGCCCACCAAGTTTGTCCAGTTTGAATTTGCCGCCACCCGTTATTCATATGGAGTGCCTTAGAAAACAGTGAATTTTTATTTTTATTTTTAAATTAAAATTTGAATTGAATTAACAATTAAATAATTAATTGAACCATTTTTCAAATTTTTGGAAAAAAAATTTTTTTTTCCAAAATTTTTCAAAAAAAAAAAAATTTTTTTTCCAAAATTTTTCCAAATTTTCACAGCGAATATTGTAAAAACGTTTCAATCCAAATCCGCTCTACTGCACTTAAGGGCGACGCGTCGCGGTCAGCGCGCGCGAAATTCAAACGGCGGCCGGGGCCTAGAAATCCGCGGCTTGCGGCCGCTCTTCCATCGCATTTTTTTCGACGATTTATTGCGTTTTTTACCGTTTTTCATGCATTTTCACATTGTTTTTCGTGTTATTTTACCAAAAACTAATACTAAACGTCAATTTGCATGTAATAACTGTAATTTCGAGCCGAAATTTCGTAGAAAAACTGAAAAATCTCCAAAAACTAGTACATTTTTGTTCTCCCTCATTTTTACCCATCGTTTCGGTTTTTTCCTCTTCCTTTCTGTTCTTGTGATTGCTTCTTTGCTTTCAGTTCTGCCAGCAACGATTTGGAAGCGTCGGAAACAAAACGAGCGCCGTTTGTCATTGAAGCTGAGGTCGAGGACCTGATGCACGGAAACGGGGCATTTGTCGTTGAGCGATGTTGGAAACTGGATATTTATGTGTATAAAGTGATGCTCAATAAATTTATTATTACAAAACGTTCTCATGCGCAAAATATAAAAAAAGAAATTGACGAATCGAAACGAGATAGGCGACCGGTTGGATGTGTCCGTTTTCCGAATCGAAGACTCCAAATCGTTGCTGGCAGAACTGAAAGCAAAGAAGCAATCACAAGAACAGAAAGGAAGAGGAAAAAACCGAAACGATGGGTAAAAATGAGGGAGAACAAAAATGTACTAGTTTTTGGAGATTTTTCAGTTTTTCTACGAAATTTCGGCTCGAAATTACAGTTATTACATGCAAATTGACGTTTAGTATTAGTTTTTGGTAAAATAACACGAAAAACAATGTGAAAATGCATGAAAAACGGTAAAAAACGCAATAAATCGTCGAAAAAAATGCGATGGAAGAGCGGCCGCAAGCCGCGGATTTCTAGGCCCCGGCCGCCGTTTGAATTTCGCGCGCGCCGACCGCGACGCGTCGCCCTTAAGTGCAATAGAGCGGATTTACTTTGAATCGTTTTTACAATAATTTTTTTTAAACTATATACTCCCACATTTTCATTTTTCCAAATTAAAAAAAATTTCCAGAAATTCGTGCCAAGCGGGCTACATTTGTCGCCGCTTCCGATGCGTTCGGAGTAATAACAGAGTGATGACGATGATGGGTGTGAAGACGTTCCAAAGAAGAAGAGGTGACGACGACGACGACGTGAACATGGAAAAGTGTTGTGAAGAGCACAGTGTGCCACGTCGATGCATGCGCTTCTGCTCGCCGACCAGCTACAACGAGTCGTCGGTTTTTCGGCTGCTGTCCGAGCCAAACAGGTACGCAGATACCAGTGTTCAATGGGGGACTAGAAATCTATCCATCGAAACCTTAGGCCATGAATTTTTCAATGGCCTGACCCCTTGGGAAACTTGACTGAGACATCTGGGTCATGGCCTAACTTTCTATATGGACTGGAAAGTTCTCGATTGGGAGATACCGTGGCACAAGTCTTTGTGGCCTAGAATCCCAAACTTTACTGTCAAAAGTTTTATAGGGAAAGTTAGGCCACGGCCTGGATGTCTCAATCAAGTTTTCCTGGTTCATAGAAAAGTTTGGCCGGTGGCCTAGAATTCCATAATGAGCTTTCCCCAGCTTTCCTAGCAATTTTCCCGAAGTAAGGCCATCCTAGTTCGTGCCAAATGTTAGGTCATGGCCTAGAATCCTGAAAATTGAGCTTTCCTAGTTCAAGGAGAATGTTAGGCCACGGCCAAGCCTCTACGAATACTGCTCACCTAGTTAATTGGAAATGTTAGGCCGTGACCTAAAACCCCTAATAGAGCTCTCCCAGTGGATGGCGAAAGTTAGGCCATGTCCTTGACTCCTTAAAATCAACCTTTCCTAGTTTATGTCAAAAATTAGGCCAGTGGCTTAGAATCCCACCCAAATGCAAAAATTAGGCCAGTGGCCTAGAATTCCCAACTTGAAAAAAGCTAGTCCGACCTTCCAGATGCCATATTTCGTCACTGCGTGCTATTCACTATTGTGCCTCGCAAAACAAGAACCATCGGCCGTGTTGTCAAAAAGTTTGTCCATCACCGCACACTTTTCGATTTTCACTAAAGTCCTATTTGTCTGAAATTACAGAGGCGCGTCCCCGACAAGTGTCTCGATCTTTGCGCCCCCTCCCATCCGAGTACGGTGCTCGACGAGTCGAAACTCCACTGTCTACAGTACATCTCCGTCATGAAGACGTGCTTCTATCCGTAACACCCCCCCCCATAGTAATAGGGGTATAAACTGGTGTATCTTGAAAATGAGAAGAGGTGGGGGAAAGTTGTCAACTGCTGAAATATTGCTGACAGTTTAAGGAACACATTGGTAGTGGACATCTTTTTTCTAGCTCTGCTCGTTTTCAAGTTATGGGGTCTCAAATGCAAGTTGTAAGGAAAGTTGAAGAGATACGAAGAAAGTGTAAACTGTCGAAATGTAGCTGACAATTCCCCAAACTCGTCTATTTTTCCAGCTATGACCAATTATTGCACTTTATTTGATTTCGCAATCAATACATATTTTCGTCCTGCGTCGCGTCGACGCCCTGATTGTTGTTCTGATCCGCGTCGTCGTTGATCGCGAGAATATCCTTCGTCGCGTCGGTCCACTTCTTCAGAATGCTCTCGTTGCCCTTTCCACCTCTTCCCGACTTTTTCGACGCGTCGGGCGGCGTCGGTTGGCTGAAAAAGGAAGATTTTCGTCGAAATAGGGGGTGCCCATTTTTCGGGGCCCCTTATTTACCCCTGAAAGTGAATTTCATGAAGTATGCCCGTAGACTTTTTCGTTTAGTTTTTTGAGCGCTATCGATTGATATAAAAATATCGCGGGGTTCCAAAAAATATTTTTGGGGTGCTCATTTGTTAGGACCCCTAATATACCACTGAAAGTGGATTTCATGATGCATGGCAGTAGACTTTTTTGTTCAGTTTTTTTAGCGCTATCGATTGATATAAAAATATCTTGGGGTTCCCAAAAAAAATCTTTTTGGGGTGCCCATTTTTCGGGACCCCTGCGGTTTTCATTGAAATTGCCAATAGTCTTTCTTAATCAGTTTTTAAGCTCTTTCGATTGATATTTCGAAAAATGGGGTATCAAAATAGATTTCTAAGGGTGCCCATTTTTTGGGACCCCCTTGAAAGTTGTTTTCTGCTCCACAAAACTCACTGCGGCGTGTTGATGCCGCCGTCGATGTTGGTGTCCCTCAAAACCTTCTCGGCGTCCTTTTCGCGCGCGCGCTGAACTCGCGCCGCGACGCCGTCAGAAGCCGTGTTATCGGGCGGATTGTCGCCGTTTTTACCGTTCGCCAACGCCGCCGCCGCCGCCGCCTCCGACGATGACGTCAACATCTTCGGATGATTGGTATGGAAGAAGTCTTTGAATGTGCCGTCGTCGAGATGATTCTTCTCGTTCACTTTACGGGTGATCTTCTCGACGAGCGTCACATTCGGCTCCTGGATGCGAAGACGTTCGGCCAGTTGTTGGAGCTGTGATTATTGATTGATTATCGATTGATTATCGATTTTTCACACCACTCACTTTCCATTGCGCGAATTGAAGCCATCGGCCGTCGCGACGAAATCCGTGATGCAGATAGAAGACGAGAAGCATCGTGAGCAAATTCATCACGGTGCATCCGATTATCATCCACATGTTCGGACTACAGAACGCATAACTGCAATCGATTATCGATCGGATTGCGAAATTTTTCGATTGGATTGTGAAATTATCGATTGAATTGCGAAATTATCGATCGGATGGCAAAATTATCGATTGGATTGCGAAATTATCGATCGGATTGCGAAATTATGGTTTGGATTGCGAAATTATCGATAGGATGGTGAAATTATCGATTGAGTAGCGAAATTATCGATTGAATTGCGAAATTATCGATCGGATGGCAAAATTATCGAATGGATTGCGAAATTATCGATCGGATTGCGAAATTATCGTTTGGATTGCGAAATTATCGATCGGATTGCGAAATTATCGATTGTGTAGCGAAATTATCGATTGGATTGCGAAATCGCCTCTAAACCCACCTGGAGAACTGATTTACAAGTGATACCGGGCAAACCATCAGAAAAAATTGTTTTTGTTCTTTTCAAAATCATTTTTCAATTATTCACAGTCAATTTTTGTCAAAATCCACGTAGAATGGGGTCATTCGGAAAATCAGACAGAAAATCACGTTTATTTATTGAAATATCGATTTTTGTTTGAAAGGGGGGATATGCAGAACAAGAAAAAACGGGGGATAATTTTTCGCATATTAAAAAAAAGTCGAGATCAAAGAAGACGAAAAAAAAAAAATCAATAAATCGATTAGGGACGGATCACGTTTTTCGTCGCCACTTTCTCGGCGATGACACACCAGTTGCCGTGCTCGAACGTCGTCGAGACGACGCGAAGACTGTCGATCGACTCGACGAGATTCGCCAGTTCGCCCTCTTTGAAGACGTGGTAGAAGCGGTAGAAGGTGACCTGAAAAGTGCGGCTCGAATTTTGACCTACCATGGCTTGGGTAGATCAAAAACTCTACATTTGACCTACTTTAGTGGTGGTAGATCAAAAAGTCTAAACTTGACTTATTGAAGCTTGGTAGATCAAAACTCTAATTTTTACCTAATTAGTAGGTCAAAAACGTGGAGTTTGATCTACGTTAGCTTGGTAAGTCAAAAATTGGCAGTTTGATCTATTTAAGATTGGTAGATCAACAACTCTAAATTTGACCTATTTCAGTTTTTGTAGATCAAAAACTCTAAATTTGATCTACTATAACTTTGGTAGATCAAAAACTCTCAATTAACCCATTTTTGTTTAAGTAGATCAATAACTCTAAATTTGACCTACTTCCCTATAGTAGATCAAAACCCCGTTTTTGATCTACTATCCCGCAAGTACCTCTCGAAGCGTGGCCATCGCCTCGGTGATGCTCTCGCGCATGATGACGTTCGCGAGCTCCTCGCCGAACTGCTCCTCGACCGGCACGAGAAGCGAGGCGAGACGTCGTCCGAGCATCGGACTCCACCGTCGAATGCCCGAAATGATCGAGTTGGTGGTGGGCAGGAACTGCGGCGCGGCCGACGGAAGCTTCTGCACCAACGGCGACGGCGACGGTGAGGACGACGTCACCGGCGTACTATGGTTGCTGTTAGTGTGCGAGCTCGGCGATGTCGGGCAGCGGCGAGCAAAGTAGGGAATCTGCTCGGTGAGTGAGGTCACCTGCAATTTTGCATTTGACCTACGTTTGATAGATTTCATCATGTTTTTCTAGATTTGACCTAATTTTTGAAAGAAATCCACCTGCTTTGACTTATTTTGAGCTCTCTGCCCTACTTTTGCTAAATTTGGCCTAGTTTTTACATTTGACCTACTTTTTCTAAATTTGACCTACTTTTGATAAATTTGGCCTAGTTTTTACATTTGACCTACTTTTCCTAAATTTGACCTACTTTTGCTAAATTCGGCCTACTTTTGCTAAACTTGGTCTACTTTTTTCTAAATTTGATCTACTTTTGCTAAATTGTCAAACTTTTTCTAAAGTTGACCTAGTTTCTTTAGATTTGACCTACTTTGACTCTACTTTACCTAATTTCTCAAGATTTGACCTACTTTTCCTAATTTGACCTATTTTTTCAAATTGACCTACTTCTTCTGAAGTTGACCTAGTTCCTCTAGATTTGACCTACTTTCTCTGAATTTGACCTACTCCCCTAGATTTGAGATTTTCCCTGCTAAAATTGATCCATACCTGCTTCAGTGCTCTCGAGTACCACTTCTCGGGCGTATTATCCGAAATGCTGACCGGAATCGAGGCGGCAATGATTCGCTGCTCTTTCGTGGTGTTCATGTGAAATTTGATCTTTGGCAGCCTTCCTGCATTCGACCACTTTTGATCTACCACATCATCTGGAATTTGACCTACCACCAATCGCCGTTTCGTGCATATTCCAGGGCACAAGAATGTCCTGAGCGGCGAACTTTCCGTTCGGCTGCTCGAACGCCCACGCGTAGATCAGAATTTGACCGCCGATTCGGAGGCAGCGGGCGCACTCTGAAACACTTGGGGAAGTTTTGATCTACACACCTACAGTAACCCACCTTGAAGAACTTGACGTCGTCGAGCCGTCGTCGACAAATGATGGATGACGGACACGTTGAGAATCGCGTCGACACTCTCATCGCTGGAAAAACACCACCACCATCGTTTTTTGATCTACCGAAATCCTCGGCGCGATTTGACCTACCGAATCGGAATACTGACGGCGTCCGCCAGACACAACTCAATGTCCTCCTTCTTGCTCGAGCTCAACACTTCGGGACACGTGTCGAAACCGATGACGTGGCATTTCGTGGAGGTGTACTTTGCTTCGCCGCAACCGACGTCGAGGACGACACTGCCGAGTTGCTGTTGATCGACGAATTGACGAACACGTGGCCAAATGCGTGGCGATGACGGTTTGTGGTCCTGAAAGTAGGTCAGAATTGACCTCATTTTCCAAAAAGTAGGTCAAGATCTGAAGTTTCGATCTACTTTTAGTAGTTTTTCTGAAAACGTAGGTCAAACCCTAAACATTGATCTACGTTTCGAAATTTTCAGCAAAGTATATCAAAACCTGTAATTTGACCTACTTTTTGAAAACTTTCTGAAAAATAGGTCAAAACCTGAAATTTCACCTACTTTTTAAAAAGTTCCAGAAAAGTAGGTCAAATCCTAAAATTTGACCTACTTTTTCGAAACTTACATAAAAGTAGGTCAAAAAACTGAAATTTGACCTACTTTTTCGAAACTTACATAAAAGTAGGTCACAAAACTGAAATTTGACCTACTTTTTAAAAAGTTCCAGAAAAGTAGGTCAAATCCTAAAATTTGACCTACTTTTTCGAAACTTACATAAAAGTAGGTGAAAAAAACTGAAATTTGACCTACTTTTTCGAAACTTACATAAAAGTAGGTGAAAAAAAACTGAAATTTGACCTACTTTTTCGAAACTTACATAAAAGTAGGTCACAAAACTGAAATTTGACCTACTTTTTCAAAAGTTCCAGAAAAGTAGGTCAAATCCTAAAATTTGACCTACTTTTTCGAAACTTACATAAAAGTAGGTCAAAAAACTGAAATTTGACCTACTTTTTCGAAACTTACATAAAAGTAGGTCACAAAACTGAAATTTCACCTACTTTTTCAAAAGTTCCAGAAAAGTAGGTCAAATCCTAAAATTTGACCTACTTTTTCGAAACTTACATAAAAGTAGGTCAAAAAACTGAAATTTGACCTACTTTTTCGAAACTTACATAAAAGTAGGTCACAAAACTGAAATTTGACCTACTTTTTCGAAAATTGCAGGAAAGTAGGTCAAAACCTAAAATTTGACCTACTTTTTCGAAAATTGCAGGAAAGTAGATCAAAACTGAAACATGCCCACTTTTTTGGTCATGACTTTGAAAAAAAAAATTTTAAAAAAAAACGGCAAACCTTTTGCTGATAGGTGGCTAGACGAGAATAGATGGAATGCACATATTCTTGCTCCACACTATCCGCCGATATGCTCATTACGGCGGGAGGCGCGCGCGCTCACCTCGAGAGAACTCTAAAAGAGAGAAAAATGAGGAAAAATAAGAATGGGGGGAGTCATGGGGGGCGAGGAGGGAAAAGAGCCAGAGAGCCCCAGAGAGCCCCAGAGAGAGAGCAGGTAAACGAATATGCTCATTTCCTCGGGCGAGCCAAAGGGGGGGGGGGGGGATAAAGAGAGAAAGAGCACCAAATGGCAGGGAGCTCCCCCCTCAGAGGAGGAGGCCGAGGAGAGAAACGAGCTCTCGGCGAGAGCCGCGGAGCCGCGGAGCAGGAGCATGAGAGCTCACACACATGCGCATGCACATGCACACAAACGTCTCCATCGCTTCCTTCCCGGAGGCGACGACGACGACGACGACAACCACAACTCATCTCTCAGGGTGAGAGCTGCTCTCACTCCCCACCCCGAGCCCCCCCCCCCCCCTTTAGACGGGAGAGCAGAGAGGCAGGCGCGCGAGCACACACACACACACACCGTCTCATTGATTTTTGAGAGCTCTCACTCTCCTTCACTGATGACAAGGCGTGACGAGGCACGCCAACACATACATACACGCATACATGTACAATCAGCGCTGAAAAGTAGTAGATCACAAACTTTTTGTTTTGGCGTGACGTGGCACCACACAAACATATACCGCTAGAATTGAAAAGTAGTAGATCACAAACTTTTTTTTTGTTTTGATCTGGCGTGACGTGGCATATATACCTACATATCAGCGTAAATTGAAAAGTAGGTCAACGGGGGGTCAAGTCAGGATTACGGTAGCCGCCGACTGGCTAGTCTCCCTCTCTCTCTCCAAAGGCGGCGCAATTGCATGAATAATTGAAAATTGCCCACACTCCCCCCGATGACGGGATAATGAGTTTTCCAGCTGAAAGCGCGAAGAAAACGACGGAGGGGAAAAAAAAAGAAGAAGAAAGAATATGTATGTTTGACATGGCATGAAATGGCAGAGAGGAGAAGAAGATATGTGTATGCATGTTTGTATGGATATCATCATGCGCGGGCCAACTGCGGATTAGCGCCTTTTTTCTCTCGCGAAAAGGAAGGATTTGGGGTGTGACAGAGCGAGCGCGGACAAACGCTTTTTGATTAGATCTCTCGCTCTTTCACACGTTCACACATTTTTGATCTACACTTTATGGTCACAATGTGCTGAGATAGCCCAGTTACTGTAGTTTGACTTATTTGCACTCAGCTTATGAAAAAAGTAGGTCAAATAATGAGTTTGACCTACTATAATTGCAGTTTTGGGAAAAAAGTCAAAAGCTAATGTTTGACCTGCTGTTCGAAAAAATCCGCGAAAAGTATGTCGAGCCCCACATTTGACCTACTTTTTCAGTTTGACCTACATTTCAAAAATTTTCGCCAAAGTAGGTCAAACTGAAAAAGTAGGTCAAATGTGGGGCTCGACCTACTTTTCGCAGATTTTTTCGAACAGTATGTCAAACATTAGCTTTTGACCTTTTTTTCCAAAAATTCAATAAAAGTAGGTCAAACTCATAATTTGACCTACTTTTTTTGAAGTTCTATGAAATCGGGTCAAACGCTAACTTTTGACCTACTTTCGCAAAATATCAGTGAAAAGTAGATCAAAACACCAGTTTGACCTACTTTTTCAGTTTGACCTACTTTTCTCAAAGTTTAGTGAAAAGTAGGTCAAAAAAGAGTTTTTGACCGTACAACCCGGAACCTGCCCAACTCTGCCCCCGCTCGTTTTTTTTGTGCTCCGAAAGTTCCAAAACTTAGGAAACCTTTTTGCCGAGAGGAAAAAAGACTTGAAAAGAGTGAAAGAGTGCGAAAAAATGGACTATATAATTGCCCTCGCATTTTCGCGCCGCCTCATTGCGGTTTTGAGCAGTTTCCCCCCATTTTGGAGAGTGACGGCCACTTTTTATTTTTCCCCTTATTCCCGAAACCCCAAATGTTCCTCCCTATCATTGTACTTTTAATCGCCCACGTTCCCGCATCTCTACACCAACTTCCCGGTCCGAGTGGTAAGTGCGCTCCATTGAGAATCAGTCTAAAGGGGGTGCGTTTTCACAGAGTATCCGGGTCGAATCGGCGCCCGTTGCGGCCTGTTCCAGTTCGATTGTGATCCCATCGCCCGAACCCCGTTGTGCATTCCACTGGCCGCCGTTCGTGACTGCACACCGGACTGTCCCAACATGAGCGACGAGTGTAAGTGCGCTCTATTGAGAAAGTTGGCGATGGAGCGCGTTTGCATAGTGTTTTCCAGGGTGCGGTCAAGGAATGATTCTGTGCGACGCGGGACTGGCTCAAAAGCGGTGCGGGAAGTGTGTCCGACCGCAGGACATTGCCAGTCAGTGCCTCGATCGAAAATGTGCGTTATTTTAAAAATTATTTTTAATTTTACATTTTTTCCGAATTTTCCATAGTTAATTAGTAAAAACCCCTTTAAAAAGCAATGAAAACGGTGAAAAATCTGAAAATTTTGAAAAAAAAAATTTTTTTCGCTAAACAATGCGCACATGTCACAGCGGAGTGTCGTTACGTGAAACACAGTTTTTGGCTCGAAATTTTAGAATCGAACTTTAAAATTTTAAAATTTTAAAACAAAAATTTATTGTTTTTAAATCTTCAATAAAATTTCGAAATTTCTGAATATTGCGAAATTTCGGATTTTGAAATTACAAAATTTTTGTGTTTTCTTGAAGTTTCAAAAAATTGATGAAACGCGCTCTATTGTTAATTAGGCCGAACGGCCACACGAAACTTCTTTTGGAACGATGCTCCGTTCGTACGGTACAACCGCGCACTTTTTAGCGTTCCCAACGGAGCATCGTTGAAATTGGAAAATTAGCGATGGAGCGCGTTTTCCGACTTGTCGAATTCAAATTTGCTGAAATTGTCATTAGAGCGCACTTCCTACAACCCCACTATTTCAGGGCAACACCTGTGCGCCTATCAGGGCACATTCAAGTGTGCGAAAACGATGAATTGCGTGTTCGCGAAATGGTTGATGGACGGTAAAGACGATTGTGGCGACGGAAGTGACGAGGACGTGTGTGCGCACGGAATGATCGCGTGTGGCCCGCGAACGACGTCTTCTGACGGCCGCCTTCTGACGCCGATCACGTCGACCGAGAAGACGTCGGAGGAGCCGGAGAGGAAGAAGCCGATTGTGCGAAAGGAGAGGTGTGAGCTCGGCGAGTTTCGATGTCTGGACGGCGAGTGTCTCGATGTGGAGCGCGTTTTGGACGGACAGGAGGACTGCGCCGACGCGAGCGATGAAAGTGAGTTTATCTCGAGAAATAGAAGAGCTAGGGGAAAAGTGTCAACTGGCAAAATGAAGATCTTGAAATAAGAAACAAGGTCACAACTGATAATTTTTCGCCAACTCTTCTAGTTCTCGAGATATGTCCCCTTTAAAGTACAGTATCCCGGGGTTTTGACCTACCTGAAAATTTTACATTTTTTCCGACTTGTCCATAGTCAATTAGTAAAAATCCTTTAGAAAGGCTAGAAAAGCGGTGAAAAATCTGACAATTTTGAAAAAAATTGTTTCGCTAAACAATGAGCACAAGTCATAGCGGAGTGTCGTTAGGTGAAACACAGTTTTTGGCTCGAAATTTCGCAATTTCAGAATTTTGAACAAAAAATACTCACGATTTTTAGATCTTCAATAAAATTTTGAAATTTCGGAATATTGCGAAATATCGGATTTCGAAATTTCAAAAATTTTTGTATTGTTTGGAACTTTCTAGTCTAAGTTTTGCAAATCTCATCTTATGACCTTACTATGAGTAGGTCAAGTCATGATAAACATGAAAGACAACATGTAGATCAAAACAATTGATAGCGGTAGATCAAATCAATAAAAGTGGGCATATCTCGGAACCTAGATGATCTAGAGGAAAAGTGTGAACTGGCAAAATGAAGATCTAAGTGTAAGGAACAAGTGAACAGTTGACAACTTTTGGCCAGCTCTTCTAGTGTTCGTGATATAGACCCCTCAAATCCTAGACTATTGCGAAATGCACGACGGAGTGTGCAACGAGGCGGCCCGCTGCTCATTTCAACGAGATGTCCAGGCGTTTGGATGCGGTTGTCCGAAGGGATTTGTGCGCAGTCGCGTCGGCATTTGTGAGCTCGACGAGAGCCGCTTAAAGGTTTAGAGGTGCTCTTTTCACAAGAATAAACGTTTTATCTCAATTTTTTGGAAAAAAATGGACAAAAGTTCATTTTCACGAAACATCGACGGGCGGACAATCGATGTGACGACACGCGCCCGAGTAACACTTGTCACGGTCACACCACGTGCCCTCGGGACAATCGGTTGTCCGGCGGCACGGGCGAACACAAAAACCGTGCCAACAATTGCCGACGCAACACGGACGAGGTGCCGTCGCGTTACACGTGACACGTCCCTCGGAAGCGTCGCAAGACGTCGTCCAGATGACGAGAATGAGCTGAAAATGACGAGAAATAGAAGGGGGGGGGGTACAGGGGGTTACTGTAGTTTGACTTACCAGAAAGACGAGAAGAGCCGACCTCATTTCGGTTGGAAGGAGGGGGAGAATGAAAAGGAAAAGTGAGAATGAAGGAAAGATAGGGAGGGGGGGGGTCTGGGAACTTCTCAAGAGACCATGGGAATGATAAAAAGAATGGGAAAAAAACAGAAAATCGCAGGGCACGAGAAATGCGCCAAGGCACTGAAAATGCGTCAACGCCGACAAAAAGCTCTTGTGACTCTTAAAATCATGAGAATGATACACAACATGCGAAAAATCAACAAAACGCTAGGCACCGAAAGTGCGTCATAGCACTGAAAACGCGCCAAGGCACCGGAAACGCGCCAACGTTGTAAATACTCGTTTCTTAGGCTCAAGTCTATGGAAAACTTGTAAAAATTCACGAAAATACTCAATGCACCAGAAATGCGCCATGGCACCGAAAATGCGCCAAGGCACCGAAAACGCGTCAACCTCGATAACCTTCATTTTCTATCGCAAAACTATCGAAATTCTCGAAAATTCCATCTGCACCGGTCACAACGGGACAGTTGGCGTGACAACCGACGAAATCGCCCGAAACGGCGTCTGCTGATGATGTGACACTGTGGAGACGCTTCTGGAGACAAAAGAACAACTTGTTTCATCAATGAAAAGTGTGTGTGGCACCTCGACGGTCCGACGGCGTCATCTTTCAAGTTGAAGACGTCGTTGCGAAGTTGGCGGCTCATCAGAATCAACGCCACCGGCGACGTCACGTTCATCATGTCGTAGACGATGACGACGGCGAGCAGCAGAGCACCTCGAATCGAAGGCGTCGCGGCGGCGAAGAACGCAAAGTAGATCTGAAACAATTTCAAGAGAAGATGAGCGTTTTACATCAGTTGTCCGAGCACACCTGTATTGCAGCGAACAACAGCATCTGGACAGCCATCAACATCGTCGCCAGCGTCAGCGATCGTTCGGCACCCTTCACCCGTCGCTCCAACATCAGAAGGCCGAAGATGGTGACGATGAAAAACGCGACGACGGCTACAAATCCGACGACGCTGTAGATGAGGTGAAGCAATGAGACGTTCGCCTGAAAATTGTTTTTTTTGGTTGCGAAATTTTTTTCTCAATTCTTGGTGTTCTCACTGAAAAAACTCTTCAAAATGCACAATTTTCAACAAAAAATTATATAAATTAAAATGCGAGTAGTACGACACTCCGGTGCGATATGTGCGCGTTGTTTAGCGTAAATGCGCAAATTTAAGGTTTTTTTCGATCGGCAAAAAAATTTTTTTGTTTGAGAAAATTGTTTCCCTTCTTCATAAAATCTATTTTGGGTTTCCTTCACTGAAAAAAATCCTTCAAAATACATAATTTTCAAAAAAAATAAAATGCGAGTAGTACGACACTCCGGTGCGGCATGTGCGCGTTGTTTAGCGAAAATATGCAAATTTACGATTTTTTCGTTTTTTTTTTTTAATTTTAAAATATAATTGTTTTCTTTGTTCGTTTAGAATGTAAATTCACTTTTTCAAAAAAAAAAATCGAAAAAAAATTTTTGAAAAAAAATTTGAAATTATTTTTTATTGGTTTCCAATTTTCGAAAAATTGATTTTTCCATCTATTCATCAAAAAACCGACGTTTTTATGTGGAAAAAACAAAAAAAACCCAGAAAAAAATATACAAAATGCGATATTCACAACGACACTCCGCGCCAACTTATGATCATTGTTTATCATTTCCGCATTGTTATTTTTCAAACGTTCATTTTTTTCAATGGATTGCCTTTTTTAACTTTTAAAAATCACACTTTTTTTTCCCTAAAAATTACCATATCACCGAATTTTTGAAAAAAAAATCAGAAAAAAAATGTTTTTTTTTTGATTTTCAAACAAAATTTTCAACCTGATTTTTGCCGCAAATCCATCTGAAATGCGTAATTTTTTTCTTCCAAATCAAAAAAAAATCGAAAAACAAAAAAAAAACGAAAAAAATGAAATTTTCACAACGACACTCCGATGCACCCCCCAGTGCACATTGTTTATCAAAAAACGGGTATTACCCAACTAATGCGATCCTTGTAATTGACCGAGAACCCAGCACCATTCGGATTGATGTAAACCCTCGAAATAAGGATATTCCAGACAACACCGAACGGCAGCACGAAAAGCGCTATCAAGACGGGCGGCAGCATTCGGCGCCACACCTGAAAACGACATTTTCGGGAGCCCCCCCCTTCGGAAAACATGTTTTGCTCACGCGAACATGATGCAACGGACAAATGACGCACGTCATCCGGTTGAGGCTCAAGAAGATTTGCGAGACTGTTTTGAACGCCGACGAGTAGTGGACGGCTGTGTAGTAGAATTTGGTGACGACGGACGGTGTGAAGAGATAGGGCGTGACAATGGGACACAGTGGTGTCACGTAGAGGAACAGGCGCCCGATGAGCAGCTCGGAGATGTTGATGTAGATGCCCTGTGAGAGGTCGCTTTGGACGGACAACTGATGCAGTTGACTAGTTAACTCTAGATGTGGACGG
The DNA here is from genome assembly GCA_963570955.1 of Caenorhabditis afra. Taxonomy (NCBI): domain Eukaryota; kingdom Metazoa; phylum Nematoda; class Chromadorea; order Rhabditida; family Rhabditidae; genus Caenorhabditis; species Caenorhabditis afra. The sequence goes on from OY751534.1 coordinate 8,328,533, forward strand.
CGGACAACTGATATACCCCAAGATTTCTCTTTTGGATGGACAACTCATAGAATGCACTATCTAGCTTTAGCGAAGATCAGTGGACAACTGATTCACCCCAAGATTTCTCTCTTGGATGGACAACTGATACCAATCACTTTCTAGCTCTAGCTGCGGATGGCGGACAACTGATACATCCCAAGATTTCTCTTTTGAATGGACAACTCATACAAGTCACTATGTAGCTTTTGCAAAGACCAGCGGAAAAACTCAAAGTTTATCAGTTGTCCGTTTCATTCCAAAGTTCAAGACGGACGCGGACAACTGATATTCCGACCCGGTAGCATATATTTCTATGAATTGTCCAAGCTAATTCTAAATCTGGTTCTAAACCAATACTCAAAACACGGACAACTGATATTTTTCCCCCAATAGCATGGATTTCTATCAATTGTCCTTGCTAACTCAAAATATGACGAAGTACTAATGTTCAAAACGCGGACAACTGATATTTCTTTCAATTGTCTTTACTAACTCAAAAGCCACCTCAAAGCCAAAGTTTCAAGAACGGACAACTGATAGTTCCATCAATTGTCCTTACGAGCTCTACAACTGGCTCTGAAATGAAGTTCAAAACACGGACAACTGATAGTTCCATCAATTGTCCTTGCAGTTCAACCACCGGACAACCCATTCCAATCAGTTGTCCGTCGTCACCACCCCACACTCACCACAACGGCGTCAGCCGTATAAAGCAAATAGAACGAGTTGGACCGATAGACGCCCTTCTTCGAGACGAAAACGATTGTCCGCACGATGAGCGTGTTGAGAAGGGCGCCGAATATCAGATAGGCGGCCTGAATCGCGTATAACGCTATGGACACTGTCACGCGCGAGTCCGGTGTGCACTCGAACGGAAGCGCGTCGTCGTACGAGAAGTTGGCCGGTAGAATGAAACGGCTCATTTCTCTCTCGTCGCCTCCAGACGACGTTGACGACGTTGACGACGTCTTCTGAATTCTGCGTGTGATGGAGAAGGCGGAGCCACTCTTTTTCGTCGTTTTGCATCTGCTTCCGCCATTAGTCACACCATTTCAGACTTCAGAAGACGTTGTTAGCCGCGCCAGTAGTGTGTAGTCTGTAATTTTCAGCAGCCTCGAGCATTTTTGACTTTTTAGCCGTCTGCTGCCGCGTTTTTGGCGCCAAAGATTGGATTGGAAAGGGTTGAAGCGGTGGTGACGTCATCTTGTCACGTCTTCAGGGGATATCTGGAAAACTAGAAAAGCTAGGCGAAAGTTGTCAACTAAAAAGTTGTTCCTCAGTCTATGGGCTATATTTCGGTAGTTGACAACTTTTTTCCAGCTCTTCTCGTTTTCGAGATATGTCCCTTTAAAGTACAGTACCCTAGTGTTTGATCTACCAGAGTTCTAGCATGTATTTTGCAAAATCATTTGAGGTAGATCAAAACTATATCTCATCTTATCATCTGACCAATAAATTTTGGGTAGGTCAAATGAATCGAAGCTTGTGATTAGTGTCAGCAAAGTGAAGGACAACAAGTAGATCAAAAACCAGACTTCTAGCACTTGGCTAGTTTTTTTCAAGTTTTGTGGGGGGATATAAATCAAAAAACTTTATAGTAGGAGGTCAAATCAAAGAATACCCACTAAAGAAAGAAAGGGCAACAAGTAGATCACATCAAATAAAATTGCAAAGGTAGATCAAAAAAGTTGAACTGGTAGGTCAAATTGAAAAGCACAAAAAGTAGAATTGAAAAAGGTAAAGTAAAGGTCACAAAGTAGATCAAAACCTAATTTACAGCTATTCATTAGAAATTGGGGGTAGATCGAAAAAAGTTTGGTAGGTAGGTCAAATACAGGCAATCGAAATCTAGTAGATCAAATTTCAGTGCCCCTTATCAAAGTAAAGAGCGGTAAGTAGATCAAAACCTAAAACACACAGCTAATTAATAGAAATCGGGGGGTAGATCAAGATAATATTGAAAAGTTGAACGGGTAGATCAAATTGCAGGAGTAGATCAAAAAACGTGACAGGTCAAACTACAGTCGCCTCGGCCGGTAGATCAAAAAAAGTTTGATAGGTAGGTCAAACTCGAATAAAGGCTGGTGTATCGAACTCCAGAAGTAGATCAAAGATATATAGATCAAGATAAGATCGACAAATTGAACGGGTAGGTCAAATACCCACAATTGCAATCAAGTAGATCAAAAAACGTGACATGGCAATCTACAGTCGCCTGAGGAGGTAGATCAAAATCTACCGCCATCAAAACCAAGCGAGTAGGTACATTTGTAGATGTGTAGATCAAAATCGCATACCGCCCGTGTCGTTTCCCACCATCATCTTCTACCATGTGTTGTCCATCCGTATCCCACTACCACCACGATCATCATCATCATCATTTTCATAGTCATTGTCATTGTATTTTGTATTGTATCCGCGTTGCGCACTTCTTCTTCCCCTTCCCCTCCGTCTCGTTCTTCCAATTCGTCCTCCAAAAACCATCAACCAAGAAAGAGAGACCTCCCTCCCCCTGGTCTCCCCAATCGGTAGGTAGTACCACCCCTCACCGATAACCATCCATTCACATTTCATTGTGTTAGGTGCCTTAGTACCTTTGTACCTTAGTACCCCCCCCCCCCATATCGCTTATGAATTTGTGGTGCTAGTTGACTTGGTTTGTTGGGGCTTGTTGCCAGGTGCAATTTTTTTCTCATTTCCAAGAGAGCTATACATAGCAATAAAAATAGAAACTCTATGGAAACGCGCACTAATTTTGCTAGTCCATTCTCCCTCCTGGCTCTTGGCACTTACACTTATCGGGGGGGGGGGGAAGAGAAGGTATTAGTATTAGCATTAGAGGAGTCGCGCTTTTCTTCTCTCCTTATCAGTTTTTGCCTCCTCCCCCCACCCCTCCCCCCTCTAGTCAAACATACGTGTATAGTCATTCATAGAGATAGTTTCGATTCGATATCATCTTTCCTCCTATTGCCTTGCCTTGCCCCTTCCATTTTTCGTTTTACACCATAAAGACCGAGGGGGGGGGGGGGGGGGGGTCTATGCATATGAACATCCAATCCATTCGATTCCTGTCCCTCTTCCTCTGCCTCCTACTCATCCACTTTCCTGTACTAGACCCTACACACTCGTCCGTCCGTCGTCAATCGAACGAATCGGGACGGGGGGCCGCAAAACAAGTGGCCCTGGGCTATCCCTTATGCGTTCTCTTTTCTCTCTCAAAGATCGCCGAGAGAGAGAGAGGGGGGGGGGGGGGCCGAGGCCATTTGCCCCAGGACCCCCCCCCCCCCCTCTCCATCTCTCGCCCTCTTTCCCTCTCTTCATCATACCCATCATCACCACCCAACCACCCCCATTTCCCAGCCCCAATGCATAGAGGAGAGAGAGAGTAGGAGAGGTCTCCCTCCCCCTCCTTTCCGACTGACGGCGCGACGACCGACATTCCGAAAGAGAGAGGGAGAGAGAGAAGGAGAAATGGGCAAGGACGTCTGACTCTCTCTCTCTCTCTCTCTGTGTATGTGTGTGTGGTTGTACCCCCCCCCCCCCCTCTCCCAACCACACACACTTCTATACAACCAGACCCAATACCCAACACCCCCCCTACCCCTACCGCAACTCCTACCCCCTCCACTTGGACCTGACCCTGGGGCCTTGCACCAGAGCCTAGAGAACCAACCACAGATTGACTATTTGGGGTCTGGACCCCCCCCCCCCCTTATCTAGGTGTTATCTAGGTGTTACCTAGAATAAGGGCTATCACTTTTCTTGATCCACCTGGTTGCTCCTATTTTTCTTATTTTTCGGTCTTTGAATCGTCTGTTATTTTTTTTCGAACATGGAAGTCAGTGGAGACAAGCCCAGACCCCTCTAGATGTTCGAAAAGCGCCATAATTTTCTTGATCTACCTGGTTGCTCCTTTTTTTTTCTTGTTCGTCCGTAATTTCGCTATTTCTAACGTTCCATCCTCTAGTTTTTTGCTAAGCACCATAGAATGTTGAAGCAAGAAGCCTAGACCCCACCTTCCTATCTATCTTCTTTTGATCGTTTGATCTACCTGGTCACTCCTATTTTTCTTATTTTCCGGTATTTTCGTTCTTTCCAACGCTGAATCTAAAAGCAAGCCTAGATTCGTTAGAAGTTCAAGCAACTTTCTTTATTCGAAACCTAGGACCTCCTAAATGTTTAAAAACCTGGGCACTCTAGTTTTTCTTTCTTTTTCCGTTTATTTTTCTCCTTACTTTGAATCATCTAGTTTTGTTTGAAGCTGTAAATAGGTGATGCCGAGACCCCTCTAGATGTTACCTCTGTAAAAGCGCCAAATTTTTTTTGATCTACCTGGTCACCGGATAGATCACTCCCATATCTCCTTCTTTCTTTTCCGTTTTTTTTCCTCTCTAGCATTGAATCATCTGGTTTTATTGGAATCAGAGTTGATAAGCAAAAGAGGAGCCATAACTTTTTTCTTTCGATCTACCTGGTCGACCTCCTAGAAACTGGAATAGAGATTGGTCACCCCCTGTTTCTCTTCCTTTCTGTATTTTTTCGTTTTTTTTCAAACGGTTACCCATCTATCTCAATTTGAAACATACCGTAAAACTTGTATTACACCGGCACCTCTGATAGACCGGAACCCAAAACCCCGAAATCGTAAGGGTCCCCCCTGTGGATTTCTGCATTTTTTTAAACGGTACTTAATGCAAGAATAGGGCCGTACGATGTTCAAGAAGCTTTGATCTACCCTATGATCTACCTCCTCAACCTTTTCGAAACAAAACATAGATCACGGGCGGAAGTGGATTTTGAGACTCCGGAAGGCCGAAGTCGGAATTCCGCCCGTCTCTGTTTTCCACATTTTTCCCATGAGATATTCCTTTTGGCAAGTGTATGGTTTTTATTACTGTAGAACAGTCGGGAAAAACGGAATCGGGAGTTGTAAATTACCAAGGAAAGGTCGAATTTGGTCTTACCGAACCGTTCTGCAAAAGACCCAAAAGTTGATTGGACTAAATATCTATCCAAATCACTGTGGTCAGAGATGGACGGAATTCCGTATTCTGGCTTCCAATTTCCGTTTAAAAGAATCACTTTCGACTTCCTGTGGGAAATTACTATTTCCGGCTTTTGACTTCCGCCCAACTTTGCAAAGTATCTACAAATCCGTTTGTGATAAGTATTATACATGTATATAAAGTCGTCGGGGTGCCGGAATGTTGGACCCCCTCGCTGAACCCCTTTTCGCACAGCGAATCGATTCACTAGGGGTGCCGGAATGTTGGACCCCTGTGGAGCCCTTGAAACTCCCGTAATAACGAAGAATCTACTTGTTAGAGGTGCCGGAAAATTGGACCTCTATGTGGACCTCTCGAACCCCTCTGATAACAGCAACTGCCTCGCTAGGGGTGCCGGAATGTTGGACCCCTGTGGAGCCCTTGAAACTCCCGTAATAACGAAGAATCTACTTGTTAGAGGTGCCGGAAAATTGGACCTCTATGTGGACCTCTCGAACCCCTCTGATAGCAGCAACTGCCTCGCTAGGGGTGCCGCAATGTTGGACCCCCTGGTGAACCCTTGCAACTCCCGTAATAACGAAGAATCGACTCGTAAGGGGTGCCCGAGTATTGGACCTCTTTGTGGACCTCTCAAACCCCTCTGCTAACAGCAACTGCCTCGCTAGGGGTGCCGCAATGTTGGACCCCCTGGTGAACCCAAAGTGCCCTCAAGTCTTGTATAAAATATAAAACCAAAAGCGGGGGTTGTCTTCTCATCGTCCGAACCGCCCGTCTTCCATCCATCCTTCCGTCCGCGCCATAATCTATCCCTTTTTCTCCTCTCTTTTCACTTTCATCCCCCCTTTAGCAAGCGTCATCATCATCATCCATCCCTTATTTTCTTCTTTTCCTTTTCATATTGCGGCAATAATAATAATAATAATAACCCTTATACTTATTTTTATATTTATATAAACTACTTTTTTTGGGTCGTCAGATGTACGTGGTGATTAACATCGATCCGGGCACGACACTCAACGAGCTGATGGCGTTCATGACGCAGAAGACGATCACCTTCTCCGTCACCGATCAATTGTCACGATTGTGTGGCGGTGGCGCCGATCGAGGAGGTGAGAGAATTGGGAAAAGGACAATTTGTCGCCCCCCTTTAAGGTTCTTTTTTTTTTGGTCGGTTGGGAGGAGGAGGACAGGCGGATAGCGTTATCTGTGTGAAATGAAATGAAATCAGCTAACCAAACCATAACTTCTAGGGAAATAGACAATTCGCGTATTTTCTCTAGTACGATGCTCCGGAATACCGGTTTTTTGTTGAACAGTGGGTAGAGACGTCTGGAATTGAAAATTGGTTTTTACTGTCTAAAACTAGGAGGATTCAATTTTTGAAATGGTACGATACTCCGAAATGACGTTCGAAAGAGTACGATGCTCCGAAATGACGAATGACGTTTTTGGTCGATTATCGCTATCTGTGTGAAATGAAATGAAATAAGCGAACCAAACCATAACTTAGAGGAAAATTGACAGTTCGCTTAATTTTTGTTTTTGTTTGAGTACGATGCTCCGAAATACCGTTTAGTCTTGTTCATCATTGTTTAGCATAAGCACCCTCTCTTTTTTGGTCGGTTTTTTTGAATGGGAGTAATTTTGATTTTGAAAATTGTTTACACGGCTAAAGAGTGCTCGTCGTACAAACGGAGCATCGTTCGAATTCCCGGGGGATTTCTCTGTTCAATTGGCTCAAATTAGCAGTAGAGCGCGTTTCCAACGCCGGTTGGAAAGGGGGTCTTCTCCAAACCTAACACACACACCTATATGTACAATGCTATCGTCGTTATCAATGTGAAAATGAAATTAAATAGTCAAACCCAACGAAACCAAACCCCAAAGGACACAATTGAGAAAGAGAGCGAGATAAGAAATGGGCTCAGATTTTTGAGAACAAATTTTCAGACTCCAAAAATTTGAACTAAGATAACAGCCCAAATTTCAGCTTGAAGTGCTAGTTTTTGTCTGAAACTGGCTGAAACTCACAATCGATTTGTTACTTTTTTTTTGTTTCCAGCCAACATTGAACGTCACGAGGTGAGCACACAGACGGACAACTCCCTCTCCTCTTCTCCCGACGAAAACGACAACGGCGACAATGAAGACGTCGAAGAAGGCGTCGAGGACGTCGAGTACGAGCAAAAGTGTCACGTGACACCTCCCCCAGTGCCTCCAGCTCCATCTGCCACGCTTCCGATTGAAGACGTCACCTCATCAGCGTCAGCAGTAGTAGCGGCAAAACGGTTGAAACTGTGCAACAACAACAATTCGAATGTTGTCGAGGAGTACGCGACGACGTCGCCGAGCTGCTCCTCATCGGTCACGCCGAGCTCTGCCGCCGAGCTGCTCGTCGGACACGAATCGACGACGTCTTCAGGCGCCTCATCGACGTCATCTGGAGGCTCTCTGCTCCAGGGGCTCATTAAACGCGAGATGCTCGAGGAGACGTCTTCTTCTTCTCCGACGACGACGACGACGACGACGACGCCGCCATCGACGATGATGACGTTGACGACGACGACGTCGTTGGAAGACGAGATGAGCGCTTCTGAATTCATGCAGGCACAACTAATGCAGGCCCTTTTCTCCAAATCGACACTCCCGAGTTTGGTGCTCGACGAGCCCGATGTCGACGTGGAAAGTGAGAATCCAACGACGACGACGACGACGACGACGTCATCTGGAGGTGGAGGCGTCGCGTCGCCGGTGTCGGCGATTCGCTACAAACCGGCGTACGCGTCCACCAAGAGAGGCGTGTGTCACGTTTGCAATCGGGAGGTGTCCCTCATCACGACACATCGACGCCGTCACGCGATCACTCATTTGGGTTTCAAGACGTGAGTTCTCGCTTCTGGGCAATGGGGGATTTGCGTGTCACGCGTCACGCGTCACGTTTTCTGGGATGCAATTATAATGGTCTTGGTAACGTGACGTGTGACACGTGACATCTTGAATAAGGGGACTGGTCACAACTGAAGTTGGCTCAGAAATCTACAGAAGGGTGTGACAGTCAGTTGTCCGGACTCCGGACGAGTCACCTGTCACTTGTCACGCGTTACACTTTTGTTACTCTTTGGATTGGCGACACTAAAATACAGCTATGTTTTTTGTCACGTGACGCGTGACACGTGACAACCTCGAAAAATGTCGATATCTAGTTGTAAATTGACAAATGTTGACCTGAAAAGAAAAGCCGGTGTGACAATCGGTTAACCGGACGAGTCACGTGTCACGCGTCACACTTTTTCGACTCTTTGGATTGGTGACATTAGAGTTGAACTATGTTTTTGGTCACGTGACGCGTGACGCGTGACACGTGACAACATCGAACAAGGCCAGTTTCTGGCTGGAAATCGTCAAATTTTGATGTAAAAAGAAAACCGTCGTGACAATCAGTTGTCCGCACCTTCACTCTTCCAAAAACCAGGCTGAAAATTGGATTTCAGGTTGAAATGTTCGCTGTGTCACAAGTTCTTCAGTCGGCAGGATCTGGCGACGGGACACTTCAAAAAGGATCATCCGGACGCCGATTTCACGCCGTTCATGGACACAATGTACGTTTTTCTAATGTGAACGGAAACGCGCTCTATCGCACTCTTGCCACTGTTCAATAGAGCGCATTTGCATCACCGAAAAATGAAATCGACTGTTGTTTGGTGTAGATTTACGAGCAGAAGCGGTGTGGCTGAACTTTGCGATTTCTAGGCCAACCGTTTGTTTTTTCATTCCAGGACACTAGAGGACGAACGTCAACTGGACATTATGCTCGGATTGTGTTTTCCGGAAGAGAATCTGGTGCGGAAGCGCACACGTGACGCGGAATCGAAGCGGAAAAACGGAATCGACGATTAGACCCCTTTATCCCTATTCGCATCGATTTCATCGATTTATTGATTTTTTTCTACATTTTGAATTATCTTTCTCATTTTTCGTTTGTGTTGTGATTGCATGTGTCTTTTCTTTTTTTCTCATTTTTCTCTGATGACATTTCTATTTTTTTGTATAATATACATATTAGGACCCCCCCCCCTCTCAACTTCCCGTTTTTTAACGATTCTAATGAAATGTGATTGTGATGACGTGGCATTAACATTTAGCTATAGAAACGTTTTTTTGGTGACGTGGAACTATCTATCACTTCATAGTAAAAAGTTGATTGAAATGACGTGGCACTACCATTTCATAATGGAAAATTGTGTGAATTGACGTGGCACTACCATTTCATAATAAAAAAAATGCTTGAAAATGGCGTGGCACTACCATTTCATAGTAAAAAGTTGCCTGCTATAACGTGGCACTACTATTTCGTAATAAAAAGTTGCCTGATATGACGTGGCACTACCATTTCATAACAAAAAGTTGCATGATATGACGTGGCACTTCCATTTCATAATAAAAAATAGCCTGAAAATGACGTGGCACTATCATTTCATAAAAGATTGCTTGAAAATAACGTGGCACTATCATTTCATAGTAAAAAGTTGCATGGTATGACGTGGCACTACCATTTCATAATAAAAAGTTAAATAGTATGACGTGGCACTACCAATTCATAACAAAAAATTGCTTAAAAGTGACGTGGCACTACCATTTCATAATAAAAAGTCGAATGGTATGAAGTGGCACTACCATTTCATAGTGCAAAATTTCATTAAATGACGTGGCACTACTATTTTCTGATTGAAAACATAGTTAAAAATCAAAAAATCACTGAAAAAATCATTTATTTCCATAAAAACCGGGCCGGTCCTGCAAATTCATTCAAATTCCATTTTGGCGATTATCTGTCCGCAAAACGTTTCACAAATAGATAAAATGCCAAAATGTTGTTTTCTCGGTTTAATTAATAATTAAGGCTGTCTAAATAACGTGTAGCACCATTCGGAAGGGGGTTAGCTGCATGCGCGCGCGCGAAAAAATCGGGTTGTAGATCAAAAATCGACGAAGAAGTAGATCAGAAAGTAGATCAAAAAAGGGTGAGGGGGGATGAGCACGTAAAACGGGGACATTTGGTAAGCGGGGCAAAAATCGAAGCGACTAGAAGAAGATCAGTGGGAAGAAGAAGAAGAAGTAGATCAAATCAGTAGATCAGTTTGGGAGAAGAAGTAGATCAAAACGTTGGATCAGTGTTGTTGGTGTTGTTGCGGGTGTCGGTGCTCGGAGGCGGAGCAGTGTTTGAGATCGGTGAACACTTCGGTGAAGTAGGTCGACGAAGAGTTGAGCAACAGCATTTTGCGACTGTGCGTCGTCACCATCGACACACACCGATTCCAGAATATTGAGCGCTCCTGTAAATTCCATTGTTTTTGTTTGATGCAAATTCCATAAATTCATTTTCATACAACTTTTTATTATGCGATGGTAGTGCCACGTCATTTCAGGCAACTTTTTATTATGAGATGGTAGTGCCACGTCATTTCACTCAACTTTTTATTGTGAGATGGTGGTGCCACGTCATTTCAAACAACTTTTTATTATGAGATGGTAGTGCCACGTCATTTCAGGCAACTTTTTATTATAACATGGTAGTGCCACGTCATTTCAGGCAACTTTTTATTATGAGATGGTAGTGCCACGTCATTTCAGGCAATTTTTTATTATGAGATGGTAGTGCCACGTCATTTCAGGCAACTTTTTATTATGACATGGTAGTGCCACGTCATTTCAGGCAACTTTTTATTATGAGATGGTAGTGCCATGTCATTTCAGGCAACTTTTTATTATGAGATGGTAGTGCCACGTCATTTCAGGCAATTTTTTATTGTGAGATGGTAGTGCCACGTCATTTCCATACAAATTTTTATTATGAGATGGTAGTGCCACGTCATTTCCATACAACTTTTTATTATGGAATTTTACTGCCACGTCAGTATAAGTAGAAAAAAACTCACGTTATTGATCAGAAACGGCTTCAACGGATAGGAGATCTCGTTACCCATATACGAATAGGAGACGTACAGACAGCTGAGAATCCACGCGTGCAACTCCTCGAGTGTGTGAATCAGATGACGTTCGCCTACAAAAACAAGAGGGTATTGCGAAATATCTGATATTACGAAATTCCAGGTATTGCGAATTTTCTGATATTGCGAAATATCTAGTATTGCGAAATATCTAGTATTGCGAAATATAGGGTATTGCAAAATATCTGATTTTTCGAAATTTCAAGTATTGCGAAATATTTAGTATTGCGAAATTTCCAAGTATTTCGAAATTTCTAGTATTGCGAAATTTCCAAGTATTGCGAAATTTCTAGCATTGCGAAATAGTGCTAAAAAAGAAGCACGAACCAGGAAGAACGTCTCGGACGAGCAAAAAAATGAAGACCAAATTGGCGGGATTGATGAACGCGATATCCTGCCATCCTTGGAGCAGCAGAGCCCGATCGACACTCCGCAGCCACGTCACCAGATGCGCCGGATCGAAGTCGACGACGCCGCAATTGTTGGCGATGAAGATGCCGAGACCGCGCAGAAGTTCCGACGTCGACGCCTCGATGACCGTCTTCTTGGTTGAAGACGTCGTCGTTCCACTTCCACGATGATGATGGTTTTGTTGTGATTGTTGTTGGTTCTGAAGAGCACAAAAGGTTGGTTGGATTTTGTTAAATTTGAAAAATAAACGAATTTTGAAAATTATCGGAGTATTGCGAAATTTCGAAATCCGATATTTCGCAATATTCTGATTTTTAGAATTTCTTTAAAACACCATCATTTTTTGTTGTTAAGGGGTCGGAATACAGTCGGGTTTCGTAGAATTTGGAAAAAATAAGATTTTTGAAAATTATCAGAATATTGCGAAATATCGGATTTCGAAATTTCGCAATATTCCAATTTTTCGAACTTTTTTTCAAAATTCGCTTGTTAATGGATAAGAAGAAAGCTGTTATTTGAAAAATTCAAAAAAAAAAAAACGATTTTTGAAAATTATTGGAATATTGCGAAATTGCGAAACCTGATATTTCGCAATATTCCAATTTTTCGAATTTCTAAAAAACATTTTTTTTTGTTGTTAATGGGTCAGAAGAAGGTCGGTTGTTGTTAAATTTGGAAAATTAAACGATTTTTGAAAATTATTGGAATATTGCGAAATTTCGAAAAATCCGATATTTCGCAATATTCCGATTTTTTGAATTTCGAAATTCTAAAAAAGCAAAAAATGATTCTTTTTGCTGTCATTTTGCACTTTTACGAGGGAAAGAATATAATATATAAATTGGGTCGGAAATTTGAAAATCGCGAAAAATTTCGAAATTGCGAAATTGCAAAATTTCGCAACATTTCAAGTGAAGACGTACCTCTGGCTCCAACTCGAGCCGCACCTCGTCGCCATTCGAATTCTCGTCGTCACGCCGCAGAAGGCGTGACAACGTCGTCGGCGGTCTGGAGACGTGCTTCGGCGAGCCGAGCTCGGCGCCCGTCAGATTGTTGTTGACGACGTCCTGACGATGGTTGATTTGAAGACCGCGTCGGAATTCCTCACGTAGACTGTAGTAGTTCGGGATTATCGTCGTCGTGTCGCATGGACGAGGGACACTGGAAAAATTATATTTTTTGAAAATTTCCAAAATTTTAGTTATTTCTAGAAAATCGATAATTTTTGAATTATTTTGAAAATGTTCTAAAAAATTGAAAAAATATTTTTTTTTGCAATTTTTTATTTTTTCCCGATATTTTAAAATTCGATCATTTCAACAGAAACATTTTCGAAAAATGTTTGAAAAATCGGTATTTTTACAATTTTTACAATTTTTCCAATTAGAAAATTCAATATTGGGAATAATATCGATTTTTTCATTTTGTTATTAAAATTACAATTTTTTGGTAAAAAAAATTTTAATTTTTAATTTTCAAAATCTCACTTTATTTATTCTCCGAAATTTGAAAAATAATAAAAAATTTTCGTTTTAAAAATATTTTTTTTTTCTAAATCAAAAAATTTTTGTTTCAAAATTTTGACAAATACGAATTTTTCAAGTGCATTTTTCAAATTTCAAATAAAAAAAAATAAAAAATCAATAATTATTTTTTTTTCCGAATTTTCCATTATTTTTTTAAATCCCTAACTACATAGTAAATTCAATTTTTTTTTTCGAATTTTTAAAAAATTTCAAAAAAAAGCAAAGCCTCACGTTTTGTAGTTCTGATTGCGATCCAACGAGAGTTTCGAGAAGACGTGCGCCGTCGACGTGGCCACATTTCGGGTGGCCGACGAAGAAGACGTGGTGAACGAGACGAGACTGTCGGTGGATTTGGACGAAGACGTCGCCTCCGACGAGCTGCCCGATTTGGGGATCATCGCGCGGCGGCTCATCACCGGCTGAATGTTGCGTTTGCTCCAATTCCAGCCCTGCATCAGCACACTCTCCTTGGTGGCGGATCTTGAAGACGTCGAGCCGGATGACGTCGTCGTCGTGGAGGAGGGCGCAAACGTCGGACCGCCGTCGCCCGGCGAGAACAGATGGTTGCACACGGAGGTCTGCGGGCGGTGCGGAAGCGGCGACGTCAGATTGGCACCCATCGCTGAAACGAAAGGGGGGGTTATCTTGAGAACTAGAAGAGGTAGAAGGAAGGTGTCAACTAACAAAATGTTCCTTATTATGTTGGCTACATTTTGACAGTTGACACTTTTCTCCTACCACTTCTAGTTTTCAAGATATTCGGGCTAAAAGAGTCACATGTTTTACTTCGAACTGACCCTTGGCCCAACATCCGCCAATTGACGATCCATAACATAAAAACTAGTTAAGATAGGAAAAATGTGTCAACTAAAAACATGTTCTTTATTTTGTCAACTCCTTTTTTACAGTTAACACTTTTTCCCTACCTCTTCTAGTTATCAAGATATTCGGGCTAAAAGAGGCATCTGTTCGCTTCGAACTGACCCCGGGCCTATCATTCGAAAATCGAAGGGACATAACTGGAAAACTAGAAGAGATAGGTAAAAAGTGTCAACTAACAAAATGTTCCTTATTTTGTCAACTACATTTTGACAATTGACATTTTTCCCCTACCACTTCTAGTTTTCAAGATATGGGGCTTTCAAGATAAACGACGAACAATTTTGGTCCCCCGCTCTCATATCGATTTTTCGATTTTCCGTTCTGGCCGTAATTCCATGCTTTGTTTTAGCGCTTCTAGTGTTTCTTGCTAAGTTTCCACACTTTTGAGCAGCTTATGACTAAGAAGACACTAATTCGCACTTCAAGTATGCACTGCGGCTGTAACTCGAGTGGTCGTGTTATTAGAGGCCTAATCCATACTTTGACCCTCTCTTGTTTCTAGGGTCATATCTTGAGAACTAGCAGAGATAGGGGAAAAGTGTCAACTGGAAACTTGCTTGTCACACTGTGAACTTTATTTTGATAGTTAACACCTTTTCTCTAACCCCTTTAATTCGCGAGATATGGGATCTTTTGGTTTTTGGCTCCAACCCGCATAACAACCTGACATTGGCACTGACACTTCCGGGATGCTACTCAACTCAGTAAAATTTCTGATTGAGTAATTTTTATCAATTTTGGCTAGTTTCTGACAAAAAAAACCACTAACTACCCCTTAAGTATGCACTTTGCATTAGGGCTGTAACTGGAGTGGTCGAGTTATTAGAGGCCTAATCCTTACTTTGAACCTTTCTGATTTCTAGGGTCATATCTTGAGAACTAGCAGAGATAGGGGAAAAGTGCCAACTAAGACTTTGTTTGTCACACTGTAAGCTATATTTTGTTAGTTGACAACTTTTCTCCAGCTCTTCTAGTTATCGAGATATGTGTACCTTCTCAATGGAGCGCACTTTCTCTCACAAGTTTTCAAAACAAAAAACCAAAACAAACTCACTTTATTTCCGATTATTGATTCATTCAAACATCAGCGTTTCTACCTGCAAACCACGAAAAGTTATAATGGTATTGCAAATGCGCTCTATTGGACACCCACAGTCCAACAGAGCGCGTTTGCAGCAACGGAGGAAAAGGAAAACCGGAAGGGGGCTCTAACTATAATAGTAGGGAAAGCTGGGGGGGGGGGGGGGGGGGGGGGGGGGAAAGGAAAGGCGAAAGGGGGGGGGGGGGGGTATAGAAGGAAAAGTTAATTGGTTTTTCTCTTCTCTTCCATTTTCCCCCCTTCCCGCCTCTCTTCTGCCATCCTCGCTCCAATGCACAAACCCATGATGACGTCATCATACCCCGCGCATCCCTCCCCTTTAACTGATTTCGCAATGTTTTTTTTTCGGTGTTCTTTCTCAATAGAGCGCGCTTGCCCCTTTCCCACCTTTCCAGGTTGTGGAGATGGAAATGCGCTCTATTGCACTTGTCCAGTAGAGCGCGTTTCCGATACGCCCGGAAAATTTGTATATTTTAGTTTTTTTTCAAAATTTCTTTTTTTGTAGGAAACGCGCTCCACCGCACTTTGCTTATTAGCGCACTTTTCAATAATTTTTGTCGAAAAAAAAAATTTTTTTTCATCATTGTCGGAAACGCGCTCTACCGCACACAGTGATAAAATCGAAAAAAATAACTAAAAAGCGCAGAATAACGGGGGAAAGGAAGGTTAGACCGAAAAAAAAAACAAAATTTAATAAAATATTTTCATATCGGTCAGTAACCGCGCTCCACCGCACACCTCGCTAAAATCGATCAATCTCATTGTAAAACGGGGGAAATTAGTTGTAAAAAAGCAGTAGAACAGTGGAAAAAACTAACAAAAAGAGAGAAAGAGAGGGAGATGTCCCAAAAAGTATAGAATAAGGAGAAAGGGAGGGAAAAGGGAAACAAAACGAAAAAGACGACGTCGACGTCTTCTTCTTCTTCTTAGATTTTCGGATGCGAAGCTGTGAGCATCGACATTTCTCTCTCTCTCTCTCCCTTTTTGGCTCTTGCGGGGCGGCTCTTAGGGCTCTTTTGCTCCGACACACACACACACACACACATTCAGAAGAAGTAGAAGACGTCGAATCGATACGAGGCAGCGTTGTGCTCCTCTTGCTCAACGGCAGCAGCAGCAGAGAGAGAGCGAGAGCTCGCGGAGCCCACCACTCGCCTCATATCGATTCGGCCCCCCTTAAGGGGAAGGGGGGCCGACATGCGACCGCAAAAGAAGAAAAAGAAGAAGAAGGAGGAGACGACGAAACGAATAGAATAGAATACGTTTTTAGTGGGTCCTAGCAGTGGTGGCGGGGTGGGACCCCCCTCCTCTGGCAGCTTTGGCCAAAATGGGAAAGGGGGGGGGTCCTAGTTTATCTTCTCCCCCCCCTTTACTTCCACCCCCTTGGGGACGTCCTCCTCCTTCACTTTTTTTCCCTTTTTTTTGGTTTTCGCGAAAAATTCGTGGAAAATAAGGGGAATTGAAGAGATTGGGGAGAATTGTGGGAAAAAAAATTGGAAAAAAATTTAAAAAAAAAAATTTTTTTTTTTTAAATTTTCAATCATGAAGAAAAACACTGAAATAATATAAATTTAAATAAAAAAATTTTATCTTCAACTTAAAAAAAAAGCAATTTCTTTAAAATATTTAATTTTTGGATTTTTTTCGAATTTATTCAGAAAAATATTTTTTTTTGAGTTATTTTAAAATTAAATTTAAAAAAGGGCAAAATTGTAATTTTTTTAAAATTTCAATTTGTAAAATGAAAAAAAAAAACATTTTTTTGGTTTTTTTTATTTATTTTTCATTTTGGGTTTTTTTAGAATAAAAATGAAAATGTAATAATTATTTTTTAAATAATTTTTTTGCAATTTTGGTAATCTGAAAATCTGAAAATCTGAAAATCTGAAACACATGATTATATGAAAATCATCAAAAAGTGACGTGGCAGTTCGAAAAAACAAGGAGAAAAAAACAATTTTATTTTGAATGAAAAGCAATGAATGAATGAAAAAATACATGTTTATTTTCATTTTTGATCTACATACATACATAATTGTTGTTGTTGTTGTTGTTCTGGAACTGAGGAAAAAACTTCGAGCCGTGACGTGGCACTACACTTTGGGAGTTGAAAATTGCAAAATGGAACCATTTATTCATACCAAAAAACCAATTAAAAATATGGTGCAAAAATGACGTGGCACTACAATCTCATAATCAGAAACTATATGAAAATGACGTGGTACTACAATCTCATAATCGAAAACTTTATGAAAATGAGTTGGCACTAAAGTGTCATAATTCAAAGTTGCATGAAATGACATGGCACTACCGTTTCATAATAAAAAGTTACTTAAAAATGACGTGGCACTACCATTTCATAGTTGAAAATTTTATGAAAATGACGTGGCACTACCGTTTCATAGTTTGAAAGTTGTACGAAAATGACGTGGCACCACAATTCCATAATCGGAAACGTCCCAAAAACATGACGTGGCACCAGCATTTCTCCCAATTCCATTGTTCTTCACATCGCCCCCTCATTGCATTGTCTCATTTCCGTCCCCCCTTTAGCAGCACCACCAAGGTCACACAGACAGGGGACAAGAAGGGACACCCCCCTTTTTTCCCAAAAATCGAAATCGCCGACGAACAACGACAAGACACAGAGACAGCTGCATTTGGGAAACGTCCTTGCCATGTTGTTCTTTTTCCTTCTGTCTAACCCCTTTTTCGTCACATTTTCTAATTTGCTTCCCTTTCCCGCCGCTCCGTATCACATCGGCGCCGCCAATTTGCTGTCTCTCTCTCGAGCAACCGACTGACCGGAACACGTTATTAGTTGTTTAGTGGAGTTGGTGGGGAGAGAAAAAAGGAGGCGAGTGTCTCTCCCTCTCTCGGAAACAAATCTGATAAGATAAGCGCGAGAGTGGGGGCTGAACAAATACAGCAAAATAGCATGAAAATGTTGCGCGCGCGCGCGGGCGCCCGCGCACCCGCTAGTCGGAAAGTATGTACTCTTCTTCCTTCTCTATCTCTCTTTTATGGGTTTCCGCGTTTTTTGAGTAATTTTTGAAAATTGCGAAATACTTGGCACAGTGCCAAGTTTCTCTATTTTCACTCTTTGTACTCTCCGCATCTTCTATATCTCTTTTTTTTATGGTTTTCCGCCTTTTTTCGGGTTTTTCAAAAAATTTACCAAATTTGCGAAATACTTGGCACAGTGCCAAGTTTTCCAATTTTCACTCCGTATCACCGCTGCGCACCTAATTTGTTTTTCTCGTTTCTTTCCATCCTACTTTCATTTTTCCATCATTAAGTGGACTGGTGGCAAGAGCGAATGGGCTAGTTAGTGGGGGGGGGGGGGGGGGGGGGTAAAAAGGAGAAGAAGAAGAGGATCCACTTGACGGCAAGGGGGGAAGGGAACGAGAGCGGACACATTGAGAAATAGGAAAAAGATAGAAAGAGAGAGAGAGAGAGAGGAAGAGGATTTTTTTCGAATGGAAAAGAGCCCACTCTCAAACACCCACCACCTAATCACTTGAGGAACAGACGCGACACAGTCACAAGCATACATATGTATGTACCATTCTAATATGTACATACAACTGTTTTTCGCGTTTCTACAAGATTTGACCTACTTTCTCTTGGTTTGACCTACTTTTCTGAAATTTGATCTACCTTATCCAGATTTGACCATCTTGCTCTGATTTTGACCTACTATCTCTAGATTCCGCTCATTTGCTCTCAACTTGACCTACTTTTCTAACATTTGATCTACACTTCCTCCTTGTTTCACCTTGTTTCCCAAATTTGATCTACACTCCATGAGATTTGACCTCCCGCGCTTCCCAGGTTCGCCCAATGTTCAAACATGTGTTTCTTTCGCTTCATTTACCGATTTGGAGGAGGTAGAACAGCTTTTGATCTACCGTTTCTTGTCGATTGGACCGAAATTTTCTTCATTTTGTCCTTATTTTGTACATTTGACCTACGTTCATCAAGTTGACGTACTTTTCCTAGAATTGACCTACTTTTTTGAAATTTGACCTACATTCCTCATATTTGACCTACTTTTCCAAGTTTTGACCTACTTTAGCTAAATTTGACCTACTTTCTCTAGACTTGACCTACTTTCTCCAGGTTTGACCTACTTTTCATAGATTTGACCTACTTTCTCCAGATTTGACCTACTTTCACCAGATTTGGCCTACTTTCTCCAGATTTGACCTACTTTCTCCAGATTTGACCTACTTTCCCTAGATTTGACCCATCTGCTATTTTTTTACCTACTACCTCAAAATTTGGCTTACATGCTCTAAAAATTGTCATTTTTCGCCTGAAACTGTGAGTTTCCTCACTGTCTCACCGTCTGCGTCTCCCCTCTCCCTCGCACTTCCGATTCCTGCATAATAATAATCAGGAGATTGCAATGCATGCACATACACACACAAACAGTGTGCCGACACAAACACACGCACATATGTGATGATGATGATGACAGTATCTTTCTTCTTTCCACCCCTCTTTAACATCTAACACACTATCTCTTTCTGTGCCGGTACATGTGTGTGTGCATGTGTAAGTGTATGTGTGAGTGAGGAATAAGAAGGTGTGAATCATCTTCTTCTCCCCTCCACCACTCTTTCCCATCCATTTGTGTTTAAGCATTCACCTTTCCTCTCTCTCTCTCTCTCTCTCTCTCTCTCCATCTCTCTACTCTCCTTTTTCGTTTGTTTACTCTCTCTCTCTCTCTTCTACCACCTCCAACTCGACACACGTTCTCTTCTTATTCATTTCTTGCTGACTCACATTGACCCTTCCTTCTTCTTCTCCTCCTCAATTTCCTTCTGTTTTTTCCCCTACTCGGCTCAATTTATATCGATTTTCATCTAATTTTTTTCGTTTTGATCTACCTTTTTTGTTCTAGCTAGTTGTTTTCTTGAATTTGACTCATTTTTCCACTTTTAAACCGAATTTTTAAAATTTGACCTACTTTTCCGAGAATTTGACCTAATTTTTCTTGCTTTGACCTACTTTTTAAAACGTGACCTACTTTGCACAGTTTTGACCTACTTTTTCTTGATTTGACCTACTTTTCTCAGGTTTGACCCACTTTCTCCAGATTTGACCTACTTTTCCTGGATTTGACCTACTTTTTTTTGATTTGACCTACTTTCTCTAGATTTGACCTACTGTCTCTAGATTTGACCAACTGTCTTTAGCTTTGACCTACTTTCTCTAGATTTGACCTACTTTCTTAAAATTTGACCTACTTTCTCAAAATTTGACCTACTTTCTCAATATTTGACCTACAACTGCTAGATAATTGATTTACCTCTTCCAGATGCTCAATGAGTCCTCTTGGGTGCCAACTCCAAAACCGCGTTTCCAGTCGCTAGCCGCTCTTCCCATCACACTGTCCTCATTCACGGCGGCGATCACCGACGTCAATTTTCCCGCCAAAAAACTTCAACCAGGTGCGTAATTTTCGGACGAGACTAATTAACCACATACTTAATTACATATGTAATTAACCGCGCCGATGTTTGTTGTATTTGTGTATGTACAGAAAATGTGCCGGTTCTGCGACGTCGTAAATACACCCGACAACAGCGGAAATCACTGATCATCGAGCCGGACACGAGCCTCATTCTGGCCGGCGGCATCATCAACCGGCAGACCAGTTCCAGCGATGAAGATCAAAAGGTGAGCCGTTTGACCTACATTTCCCATGTTGACCTACTTTCTTGAGATCAGATTTGACCTACATTTTTGAACTTGACCTACTTTCCCTAGCTTTGACCCAAATTATTGAAGTTTAACCTACATTTTCTAGAATTGACCTACTTTTTTTAACATGACCTAATTTTTCTAGTTTTGACCTCCTTTTTCTAGATTTAGCCTACTTTTTTCGAATTTGACCTACTTGTTCAAGTTTGACCTTCTTTTTCAAGTTTGACCTACTTTTTTAAAAATTTGACCTATTTTTTAAAATTTGACCTACTTTTTAAAGTTTGACTTACTTTTTCAAACTTGACCTACTTTTCAAAAATTTGATCTACTTTTCAAAAATTTGATCTACTTTTCAAAAATTTGATCTACTTCAGCAATCGGAAGTAGAAAACGCGGAACGACGGATCGGCGGAGCGAAGCGTCGAATCAGAATCAAAAAACGGTTTCACTCGACGAGCAACCTAAAGGGGGTGGATGATGAAAACGGTGAAAAGTGAGTTTTTAATTAATGCAACAATTTTTTCTTCTCGTCTTCCCTTTCCAATTTGATGTATCAATTTATATTTGCTGATGAAGACACGATAAGAAGGCGAAAATACAACAACAGAGAGCGGGGGAAAAAAAACCGGCCCCCCTTTAGTCTCTCTATTTCTTATTCTTCTCTCATCACACGAAAAACAGTGACCATTTCACAGAATCACGGCGGCGACGGCGTCGACGACGACAACAAAATCGTTGAGTGTGCGCGATTTGAACGGCGATAACATTGACTTCAACAATCGGGATTCGGTGAAAAAGTTTGTACACCCCCCTTTGGGATTATCGATTTTTTCCGTGTGTTCCCTAAAATTGGTGAATTTGTCAGGTGGACCTCGCAAATTTTCGCCGAACTCGACTCGATTCCCAACAGTCGACGCGGTTCGATGGACGCCAATTTGCTGGTAAGGGGGCGTGGCCTCGTTTTCCGTATTTGACCCCGGTTTTTTAAAAATTTGATCTACTTACTCGAGACTGACCAGCTTCTTAAAAATTTTGATCTACCACTTTCAAATTTGACCTACTTTCTTCAATTTTGACCTACTTCTTCAAATTTGACCTACTTTTTAAAATTTGACCTTTTTTTAAATTTGACCTACTTCTTCAAATTTGATCTACCACTTCCAAATTTGTCCTACTTTTTCCAGTTTTGACCTACTTTCTTCAAATCTGAACTACTTTTTAAAATTCGACCTACTTCTTCAAATTTGACCTACTTCTTTCATTTTGCAGGTTCCCCCTCAATTGCTCGTCGATTTCAAGCCCCTCGAGCCAGCACCACTACCACCAACGTCTTCTGAACCGGCGGTCTCCGTCGGACCGAATGTAAGTTCCGAACTGATTTGATCTACATCTACCGGAACACACACACAGTAATGATAGATCATTTTTCAGTTTTTACGTGATCTACTTCTCACTGCCACCTATTCGACGGCAAATCAATATCCCGAATCGAATTGCTCCTCATCGGTCGCCGATCGACTTGCCGTCTCGGTAGGTGCAACAGTTTTTCTTGAGTTTTTGAAAAAATTTAGTTTTGACCTACTTTCTCGAGATTTGACCTACTTTCTCGAGATTTGACCTACTTTCTCGAGATTTGACCTACTTTCTCGAGATTTGACCTACTTTCTCTAGATTTGACCTACTTTTTTTCAAATTTGTCCTACTTTCTCTAGATTCGACCTACTTTCTCGAGATTTGACCTACTTTCTCTAGAAGTATCCAACTTTTTGATCTACAGGACACCGGCACCCAAAAAGAAGTGTCACGGGCGTCGTCCTCGTTCGAGTGGCTCAACCAAGCAGTGTCTATGGATCGGCGTCCATCGTCGAAATATCCGAATGATAATGACGTGAACGACGACGGATCGTCGGACGAGGCGGATCGCGAAGTGGCCCTCATCGCCATGTCGACACACGAGAATGTGGCCGAGCAGCGGAAAAAGTGAGTATTTGATCTACTTATTGAAGAAAAAGTTAAAAATAATGATCTGGTTTTCCTAGATTCGACCTAAAACTCAATTGATTTGGTCAAGATTTCCTAACTTGACCTGAAATTACTGAATTTGACCTACTTTTCTCAAGCTTGACCTAGTTTTCTTGTCTCTGACCCAATTTTCAAAAGTTTGACCTACTTTCCCTAGATTTGACTTTTTTTCCCTAGATTTGACCTACTTTTTTCAAGTTTGACCTACTTTTCTCAAATTTGACCTACTTTTCTCAAATTTGACCTACTTTTCCTAGATTTGACCTACTTTCCCTAGATTTGACCTATTTTTCCGAGATTTGACCTACTTTTTTCAAATTTGACCTACTTTTCTCAAATTTGACCTACATTTCCGGGAATTGATCTACATTAATTTTCCAGGAACTACGACGACCTGGAGAAAAGTGTGCACGAACTTGAGTCCCTCGGCAACTCGTCCTGGTTTTCAACAATATCCGACGCCGACACAAATCGCACTCTTCCCGCCTGTAAGTCCCCACTTTTCTGTAGGAGCAAATCGCAAAAAAATCGATAAATTGCAGCGTTTCGCCAGAGAAATGCGGACAAAATCGAAAGTGTGTACGACAACTCGATTCTTCTGCCCGAGCTGCTCAAATTGTCGAAATCGACGGCGAAAACGGCGATTGCGAAATCGGGCACTTTTGCCGCCGCCTCCGGTTCGTCACACAAATCCATTAGAATCGACGATGATGATGATGATGTGGTGATGAGGAGAGAGCAGCACACGGAGCAACCGTTCTCGCTGCACAATTTGCCCGCTGTGCAGCGGCTCACCGAGTTTAACAGCGCCGGTTTGATCAACAGCAACAACAAGACAAAGGTGTGACTGAGTGTAACTGTCACGCTGTCACACACACACACACTTTCTTACTGTATACATTTTCAGCGCGAAGAGACGAAACCGTTGGTGGGCCGCAAAACCAACTCCACGTCGGCCTACTCGGATTTTGCGATTCAGTTGGCAGGTTGGTTTTGGAAAAACTATAATTTTAATTTTAAAAAAATACTTTCACTCCGTATCGTCCTTCTATGCTTTTGAGTCGCTACGCAGTAAATTTGGAAAAAAAATGAAAAAAAAAAAAAATTTTTTCTAAAATTTTTTTCGCTCCGTATCCTCCCAGTACACAAATTGAGTCGCTACGCTGCGAATTTAAAAATTTTGCAGAAAATTCCAAAACTATTATTATTTGAGCGGGATTATCATTAAAGTTTGAAAAAAAAATTCGCTCCGTATCCTCTCAGTATACAAATTGAGTCGCTACTCTGCGAATTTGAAAATTTTTTTGAAAATTTCCGAAAATTCCCATACTAATTTCTATTAGTGGCATTATCGTTATATTTGGACAATATTCGTGAAAAAAATTATCTAAAAATTTTTTCACTCCGTATCCTCCCAGTACACAAATTGAGTCGCTACACTGCGAATTCAAAAAATTCCGTAAAAATTGCTAATTACCCTAATTTTCTTACTCCACAAATCAAATAGCACCAAAGAAAAAATCAATTTTCAAAAAAAAAACAAATTTCGCTAGTTTCTCACTCCGTATCACCGCTACGCAGCGAATTGCGAAATTTTGCAAAAATTGCGAAATTTCCACGTTTTCCATTTTTGCAGTTCTGACGCAATCAAAAGTGTGTGTGTGTGTGTGTAAAAGTGATATGCATACAAAAATCGTCTGTAATAGGCAAAAGAGGGGGACTGATTGTTAAGAATTCATAAATCAACGTCTTCACACGCTTCTCAACCGAATTCTCGTTTTTGGTGACGACGACTACACTAGCATCCGAAAAGAAGGCCGTTCTTTCTTTTCACGCGTTTTTTGTCACTTTTCTAAGCCATAAAAGCCCAAATTTTGTGTGTGTTTCTCTGTCCATTTTGACGACGCATTCATACATATGTATCCGTCGTCACATCCACGTCATCCGAAACCGCCACTAGTCAACTATGACTTTCATTTCTACTCGAACTATGACTATTGGCCCGATGCGATGGCCTATTATGAGCGAGAACGAAAGAATCGCGTTGAGCGGCGGATTAGTGAGTTTCGAGAAGGACCCCCTTTAACGGCGGGGTTTAGAGCCCGATATCTGGGGAATTAGGAGAGATGGAAGAAAAGTGTCAACTGATAAAATGTAGCTTATAAATAGGGGCGTATTTTAATAGTTGACAACTTTTTGCTATCTTCTCTAGTTTTCGAGATATAAAGCAATGAAGCGATGAATACGGAAAATTTTTTTCGAAAAAACATTTTTTTTCAATTTTTTTTTCAGAGCGCGACGCGGTGAACGCGTGCACTTGGCTTCGCAAATCCGGTTTCTCAAAGTACGCCGATCAGTTTGAAGGTAGGAGTCCCCCCCTTTAAGTGGGCACAAAGGTCATGGAAAGTTTGTGGGGGAGGAAACTGACCAAGCGTGGAAATATTTATTCATGATAGAAAACTAAACAGTGTCTAAGGAGTCAGGGGTTCCTTTTTTGTTAGAGGAACATTCTTACCTGTCCTTTGGTTTGGACCCCTTTTGATGGGTCCCCTATTGAGCTGGGAACCCCTTATAGAACAGGTCCTCTGAACGGAGAACCGTATGTTAGCTTTTAGTTAGGGGTGCCCTTTTGTTGGAACCCCTATCAAATAGGCTCCTCGACTTGGAAACCACTTGGTCCACTCACAATCAGCTAGAGGATTTTTGTGGGGACCCAGCTAGGGGTGCCCTCTTGTTGGAACCCCTATCAATCAGGGTCCTGGACTTAGTGATCCACCCACCTAAGAGGGGATACTTTCAAGGCTCGGACTATTTACCGAATAAGGTCCTGGCATCAGAAACCTTATTGGGGGCCCGTCCAGGACTTGGAACCCCTACAAACAGGAGGGGTCCCGTATTCAGGACCCCTCTCTATATCTCAACATCTCCTGCAAAAAAGGAGATGAAGAAGAGGAAGGCGTACACGCCTACAAATATGCAATCACATCAATTCGACCCTCCTCGCCTACACCCTACCGACACATAAGAATGTGTATGTGTATTTGCTTGTCTCCTTCTTCTTCTTCTTTTTCTTCTTCTTTACACAGTCACCCCCAGGGGTGCCCTGGGTTGCGCGCGCGCGCGCGCAACGCAAAAAGAAGATATATCCTTCCGTTTTTCTTCTCCTAATCGACCTGGGGGTGGGGTCTCATTGAAGACGTCGTAGAAGAAGAAGACGTCAGGGAAGCCGCGAAACGGTGCGAAAGTGAAGAAGGGGAGGTAGAACCTGCCTAATTTGACATTGACATTGGACGAATGACGCTGTTTTTCTTTTTTCTAATTTTTTTCCCCTCCCCCAATTCTACGTCTTCCTCTCCTTTTTTTGGCTTGGTTTAGAATTCCGGAAATTTCAGATTTGATGGTTAAGAAATTGGGGGCCCCCCAATTTGGGGGGGGGGGGGTCCAAAAGGTGACCTTCTCCCCACTCTTAGATTGACAGTTTCTGAATTCGGGCGGTGACTAGAGATAACCATCTCTCGCAAAAGAGATGGCGAATTAGTAGCACTATGTATTTAACTTTTGTCTCTCCCTCTCCTAAGATTGAAGTGGAATATTGATTTGGACGGATTTTCTGGGGGGCCCATTAAAGTGCCTTAGGAGGGTATATACCGTAAAACTTGGATTAGAGCGGTTGCCGTTCAGATAAAGGGTGCCGGTTTATTTTTCGACCCCTCACTCCAGATGCCGCTCTATTACAGGTTTTACGGCACCTCAGTATTTAGTTCAAACGGGCTTACTGAGCTAATTCCAAAATTTTTCTCAAGTATGGGCTGCGGCTGTAAGTTGACTTCGAGTTACAGCCGGAGTGCATACTTGGAACCGCTTGATCTTCATAGGGTCATATTTTGAGAACTAACAGAGATAGGTAAAAAGTGTCAACTGATAATTTGTTCCTTGTACTTTCAGCTATATTTTGGTAGTTGACAACTTTTTCCTAGCTCTTCTAGTTCGCAAGATATGACTTACACCGATTTTGGTTTTGACTCGCCTCAAGCTCGTCGATAAGCTGACATTGGCATTGGTACTTCCAGGCTGCTTATCAACATGCTAACTCTAAAACCAGCATTTTTTTTATTAGGAACTAGTTCATCGGCAAAATAGTCGCTAATTGGTCTTCAAGTGTGCACTGCGGCTGTAAGTTGACTTTGAGTTACAGCCCTAACGCACACTTGGGACCCATTGCCTTTCCTAGGGTCATATCTTCAAAACTAGAAGAGCTAGGGGAAAAGTGTCAACTAACAAACTAATCATCTCTTTGTAAGCTTCATTTTTGTAGTTGACAACTTTTCCCTACCACTTCTAGTTTGCGAGATATGGTAACTCTCCCTACAAACCCCCAAGGCTTGGCTAGTGAAAGTCCAAAATACATGGGAAGAAATCCCGGTATTTGAGTTTGACCGCATGTCCCTCCAATCCCCAATCCGGGGTGTCCCGTCAAAAGACAGCCAGCAGGCAGCAACAAGATAGGAAATAAGAACAAACACTAAGCAAGTCCAGTGTTGTTTGCCTCGATTAGACCCCCCCCCCCCCCCACCGCCAATTCCTTCCTTCCTCCCTAATTTGTGCTTCTTGCCTTAATTTGATTAAGATTCCCAACCAATCAATCGATAATTATCGATTTTTTGCTTGCAGAAGGAAAACTGCCGATCAAGCTGCCCGACAACATTCTGGACACCTCCGCCTCCTCCTCATCGGCCGCCTCCTCGTTGAGCCGACGCATTTCGGTGCTCAATCGGTGTCACGCGATGAAAGTCGACAGTGTGCCGTTGAGAAGAGCCGCCCATCGAATGGTAAGGCTCATTTTTTGAATTTCGAAAAAAAATTTTTTTTCAAATATAAAAAAAAAATTTTCCAAATTAAATTTTTTTTTCAAATTTTATTGAAAGTGTTGTACGATATTTGATTAAGAAAACGCACATTAAATAGTTTTTAAAAAAACTATTCTGAAAATTTTCACTCCGTATCACTCAATACACATGTTGAGTCGCTACTCTGCGAATTTTAAAAAATTCCGAAAATTCGAGAATTTCTTTTTTTTTTTAGACGATCTTCGAGCTTTTTAATTGAAACAACCATATTTTTTCTATTTTTCACTCCGTATCACAAAATACACACGATGAGTTGCTACTCTGCGAAATTTCGCAACATTTTCAAAAAAAAAAATTTTTTTTTGGTTTTTTTTTTGGAAAAATTGTTAAACTTTCCAACTTTCTTTTCTATTTCAATTCCTGTCACACCTAATGATGAGTTGTCCCAAAATGTTCCAGAACAACAACAACGAGTTCCCGCGAATGCCGATCGATTCTGCGAAGAACAACGATGATAATGTGGGTTTTGGGGGGGGGGATGAGTCATCCTCTTGGCTTTTATTGATTTTCTGTCCTTATTCTTTCTATTTCCTAGATTTCCCTTTGGTTTTCTAGTCATTTCCAGCCGCCACTCCGTATCGCCGCTACTCTGCGAATTTGAGCTGACCTTTCAAATTCTTCCAAATTTCCACTGTTTTGCGGATTTTCAAGGCGGAAACGCGGAAAAGAAAAGCCAGTTTAAGGGGGGGGGGGGGGTCAATTAGTTGTCCGCGTTGATTATGTGATTATGGGCGGAAGAAGAGATATATACCAGATATATATATCGTCTCTCTTCTCTTTTTCTCTCAATTCACAACATGATTTCTGGGTGATGACAACGCCCTCGTTTCCTTCTTCTTCTCCTCCTGACTTTCCTTTTTTACGCCGTCTCTCTAGCCATCTTCTTATCGATCGATTAGTTGGGGGCTTCTGGAGGTCATATCTTGAGAACTAGCAGGGGTAGGAGAAAAGTGTCAACTGACAATTTGTTTCTTGCGTCGTTAGCTTTATTTTGGCAGTTGACAACTTTTTGATAGGTCTTTTAGTTGGCGAGATATGACTCATGATGTTTTTTTATCCGATCTCGTTGTTAAGAACCCACAGGTCCTGGCGCTTTAGAATTACTAATCAATGAGGCAGTCCTTTAATACGTAGCGTGATCTTCAATTTTTGTTTAGTTTTTCACAAAAGCATCAATAATAGCCCTTCTAGTATGTGCTAGGACTGTAACTTGGTTTTGAGTTAGAACCCTAACGCACACTTGGGGACCCCATATCTATCCTAGGGTCATATCTTGAGAACTAGCACAGATAGAGAAAAAGTGTCAACTAGCACTTTGTTTCTTGCGTTGTTAGCTTTATTTTGGTAGTTGGTAACTTTTCTCTAGCTCGTCTAGTTGCTGAGATATGGCACTTACCATTTTAGCCCGAGGCACACGGCCCTGCTTTGAATTCTCGGGGTCATATCTTGAAAACTAGAAGAGCTAGGGTAAAAGTGTCAACCAACAATTTGTTTCTTGCTCTTTGAGCTATATTTTGGTAGTTGACAACTTTCTCCTAACTCTTCTAGTTCGCGAGACATGGGCGTTTCCATTTACCATCCACCACAATACATATCCCTTCTTTTCAGCTCGGCTACAGTTCGGAGAGTTGGAGCCATCGTTCCCCTCACAATTACCATCATCTGGACACGTGGACAACTCCTCGCACCGGCACCGCCTCCAGTCATCACAACAAGGACCATGTTTATAGTGGATCACTAGCCAGAAGGAGGTCCCCACCACATCATCAGAATCCATCGTCGCCAGCGCACTTTCCGATGGCCGAGTAAGCGAGACAGACAATCAATTGTCCGATTCATTTATTTTGATTGTCAGAACGAGCCGATCGACGACGGAGAGCCGAAAAGTGCTGCGCACCGACTGGTACGAGGCGCGTGGCGGTGGAACGGGCGGCGCTAACGAGTGAGTTGGTGTCACGCTCTAGGGGACACCTCCGTTATCTTTGCAGCAGCACCCTGGACAACGCGTCCACAGCCGCCTGCGTCAACGAGATGAGCTCGAACAACAACGCGAAACTACAGCGATCGCAAAGCGAACGCATCAAGGATCGCGCGCGGGCGATCATGAAGAAGATGGATTTGCGCAATAATAGCAAGTAGGTAGTTATTCAGGCGTTTCTTGTTATACCCAACATTTTTTTGGACAATTCTTTAGTTTTGATCTATTTTTCATTCATTTGACCTACTTTTTCCTGTTTTGACCTACTTTTCACAGTTTTGACCTACTTTCCCTAGATTTGACCTACTTTTCCCAGTTTTGACTTACTTTCTCTAGATTTGATCTACTTTTCTCAATTTTGACTTACTTTTCCTAGATTTGACCTACTTTTTCTTGATTTGACCTACTTTCCCTAGATTTGACCTACTTTTTCTTGATTTGACCTACTTTCCCTAGATTTGACCTACTTTTTCTTGATTTGACCTACATTTTCAAGATTTGACCTACAACTTTGATTTTCACGGTTTTGGGCCCTTTTCGACCATCCCAGTGGTTTTTTGAACCCATTTTCACACCATTGCAGACGTCCGAAAGAAGCGACGAGACCGCGAGCGGCGGCGCCTCCGATGAGCATCGGCGATCCGGTGCTGCTGCTCTCCTACGACACTCCGAAGAACTCGATTCGATCACACCATCACATCATCGATCGGCCGTCGATTCTGCCGGGTAATCCCACCTTTTGTTGTACCACTGAGACGCGAGAGCCGCCTCTGTAATTAGCAATTAGCAATTAGCAATTAAGACGAATGTGCGAGGGTCAGGGGGTACTGTAGATGCACAGATCTCTTTATCTAGGTCACGAGATTAATCTGCTGAGAAAATGTTCTAATTGGGGGGTCATGACCTGCTTTCAACCTATATAGCCCCATTTGACCTACTTTCTCGTTTCCAGCCCTATTTGACCTACTTTCAGTCTATCCAGCCCGATTTGACATACTTCCAACTTCTAGCCCTTTTTGACCTACTCTACCCTACTTTCCAACTTCTAGTCCTATTTGACCTACTTTCTCATATTTAACCCAATTTGACCTACTTTAAGTCGCCTTTTTGATCTACTTTTCTCTATCTAGCCCGATTTGACCTACTTTCTCATAATTAACCCAGCTTGACCTACTTTCAGTCTATTTAGCCCTTTTTGACCGACTTTTCTCTATCTAGCCCGATTTGACCTACTTTCTCCTCTCTAACTCAGTTTGACCTACTTTCTCTCTTTCTCGCATGGAATGAACCCTCCGAATTCAGATCGAGTGGAACGAGAACGCGGTCGCCAACTGTACGCCTCGAACGGAGCGGCCCAAAATCGAAGCAAATCGATTGCTCAAAACCGTCGAGCCGGTCTCGTCTTTATGAGCCCGACGAGCCCCGACAGTCCCCCGTTCGGGCTGCTCGCCGAGCAACCACCGAGACGTCGCGAGCTCTCGATGCCGCCGACGTCTCGTCATCGCCTTCACCACAACACCAACAACAACATGAGCAACATCAATGCTCCGGCTCCTCCGACGATGTTCGACGTCGCCGGCACATTCGCACGTCGTCGCGAACTGATGCCGTTCGACTCGTACCTCTATCCGGGACACATCTCGTCGCTGCTCACCGACAGGTCTCCGCCGACGCCTTCTTCGGGCCTAACCCAGCATGCTTCTGATTGCGGCTACAGCGGTTTCGAGAGCGGAGGATCCAAACATCCAAGCATGTTCAACGATGGATACTATACGCATGGTTTATACTGCCCTATTTTACTTTTTTAGAACGACCTCCTTTAGTGTTTGAGTTTCATCGCTCATACCTTGAAAACTAGAAGAGATGGGAGAAAGGTGTCAACTAACAACATAAAGCTGACAAAATAAGAAACATTTTGTTAGTTGACAACTTTGTCCTAGCTCTTCTAGTTCTGGAGATATGAAGCTCTGAAACTCAACTTTTCGAGTTACAGCTCCAATGCACACTTGCCGCCTGTCAAGTGTGCGCTAGGGCTGTAACTTGAAAATTTCTCAAATTTCCTTATTGTAGAGATCAAAACCACACTGCCACGTCATGCCAATCATCATCATGTCAACCATAACAACAATAACAACAACAGTCTCAAAATCAACATTGCCACGTCGACGACGTCATCGGGCTCCACTTCGGAGAAGAACGATGACACGACGACGTCAACGCTGAACACGACGATCGGAAAGAGCACACTGACGCGTCGGACCGATTCGGGACTCGGCTCGAGTCTGTCACGCTCGCCGAGCGGTCCCTACACTCAACGCATTCGTCACAGTCTTATGCCCCCGCCACCGACGACGTCTTCTTCTTCATCCTTGCCCTTCTGCACGTCTTCTTCTTCATCGTCTGGCGACGAGCCAATGTTCGGCGACGTCGTCGTCGACCTCGCCACCACAATCGATTCGCTGAACGTCATCGAGATGAGCACATTGCGACGGCGTGCGTTCCAGAAGTTGACGTCGATTCTGGAGCGGTGCGTCGTCGGAAAACTGACGATACCGAATCCGGATCACGATGCAGCCGGTGGTGGAGGTGTCACGTCGAAGAACATCTGGAGTGTGCAACGATTGATCAAACGCATGAAAATCGGCGACGGGAAACTGCACAAAGAGCACGACGACGTCAACATCTTCGGTGTGGGCCTCGACGTCATCTATCAGCGAACCGGCTACTTTCTGCCCCGCCCCATACTCGAGGTGATGCGATTCTTGCGAAATATCGCGCCGGAGACGATCGGACTGTTCCGCAAGAACGGCGTCAAGTCGCGGATCGCCGAGCTGCGGACGATCATCGACGGGCACTCGACGTCTTCTTCCGACGACGTCTTCACAGGCGACACGGCGCTCGACGCGACACAAGTGCACGACGTGGCCGACCTGCTGAAGCAGTACTTTCGCGATCTGCCCGAACCGCTGATGACCGTCCGAATGTCGGAAGTGTTCGCGAACATCTGCTCGGCGGTGCCCGACGTCGATCGGTTGACGGCGTTGCAGTACGCTGTCGCGCTGCTGCCCGACGAGAATCGCGAGGCCCTGAAGACGTTGCTGCTGTTTTTGAAGGACGTGTCGAGGAGTTCGCAAGTCAATCAGGTCGGTTACGGTAGTTTTTTCTAAAGGCGCATTCCAATCCAAGTTTTTGAACCGGTTTACGAAGAAAATCTGCGGAATTTGAAAAAATCCCGGGTACGGTAGTTTTTAAAGGCGCAGCACACATTACCTTCAATGGGTCTCGCCACGAAATGGTTTTTTTTTTAATTTTTTGGTTTTGAATTGAGAAATGTGATTTTTTGTGTAGTTTTTCGCAGTTTCCCCGTTTTCCCTGAAAATTTTTGAAGAAAATTGCGAAATTTGAAAAAAATTCCGATTACGGTAGTTTTAAAGGCGCAGCTCACATTTTGTTCAATGGGTCTTGACACGAAAATTGTTCTATATCGATTTTACCGGGTTTTTATGATTTCCCGGTTTTTTTTTGCGGAAATCAAACTTTTTTCGATAATTTTCCGCAAAATCGAAAGTTTCGAACAAAAATTGCCGGTTACGGTAGTTTTTAAAGGCGCAGCCCACATTTCGTTGAATGGGTCTTGACACGAAAATTTTTATATCGCTTTTCCTAGTTTTTCATGACTTCCCGGTTTTTTTGCGGAAATCAAACATTTTTCGAAAATTGAGCGAAAAATAAACATTTTGAA
The DNA here is from genome assembly GCA_963570955.1 of Caenorhabditis afra. Taxonomy (NCBI): domain Eukaryota; kingdom Metazoa; phylum Nematoda; class Chromadorea; order Rhabditida; family Rhabditidae; genus Caenorhabditis; species Caenorhabditis afra. The sequence goes on from OY751534.1 coordinate 8,361,850, forward strand.
AAAAAAATTGCCAGTTACGGTAGTTTTTAAAGGCGCAGCCCACATTTCGTTGAATGGGTCTTGACACGAAAATTTTTTATATCGATTTTCCTAGTTTTTCATGACTTCCCGGTTTTTTTGCGGAAATCAAACATTTTTCGAAAATTGAGCGAAAAATAAACATTTTGAAAAAAAATTTTCGGTTACGGTAGTTTTTAAAGGCGCAGCACTTTTTCAAAAAATTAATTTTTTTTAATTTAATTTTCAAAAAATTCCAGATGTCGTCAACAAACCTGTCCGTCTGTTTCACACCATCGCTCTTTCATTTGAGCGCCTCACGACTCGACCGCGAGAAAATGACGACGTCAACGTCATCAGGGCAACAAACCCAAAACGAACGTCATCATCATCAAAGTCACCGTCAACGTCGTCACAAAACGGTGGGCGGCACCACGGGGCTGCCGAGCGATCGTGAGATGCGCGAGGCGCAAGCGTGTCAGACGTGTCTGACGATGCTCATCGAGTACGCGCCGACGGTGTTCATGGTCGGCGCCGACGTGTTGTCGGACTATGATGATGACGTGGCAGCGGCGGCAGACGGCGTCGAAGATGACGTGCCGAACCTCACCGATCTCGGCCTGAAAGGTCCACGCTCGTTTTTGGTGGACCGTGTGATCGGCATGATTCGCGAGCACTCGGACGGATGGAAGCAGTGGAGCCCGGAAGGCGCCTATCGTGGAATTGAGATCAGTTCCCGGCCCCCCATAGACTCGCACCCTCTGAAGACGTTCCGCGTCTGGTGCGACGTCCCGGCCGCCCCCAAGAGTGTCATGATGCGTGTGCTCAAGGAACGTCATCTATGGGACACCTCCACCATCAATTGGCGTCACGTCGAGCACATCGCCGCGCCCGACACCGACATTCATCAGTACGTGCTCAACGAGACGTGCGGACATCCGACGCGTGACTGTCACGTCGCACGATTCCACACGTCGGGACTGACGGAGATTCGGGGCGCGTGCGCGATCGCCGAACGAAGTGTGCGGTGTGACGAGGAGCACATGTTGGGCGGCGTCACCGCCACCGTGCTCGATCAACGCTTTCTGATCGAGCCGAGCGGTGGCGGACACTCACGGGTCACCTATATCGCCAGAGTGGATCTCAAGTGAGTTGTCCCCCTTCTGGAAATGGGAATATAGGTCAAACTGGGCTTCAATTGAGAAAATAGTAGGTCGAAACGGGCTAGAATTGGGTAAATAGGCCAAATGGGGCTAGAAATGAAAAAGTAGGTAAAACTGAGCTGGAAATGAAAAAGTAGGTCAAATAGGGCTAGAAATGAAAAAGTAGGTCAAAACGGGCTAGAATTGGGTAAGTAGGTCACACTGGGCTGAAAATCAGAAAGTAGGTCAAACTGGGATGGAAATGAGAAAGTAGGTCAAATGGGGCTAGATAGGTTGAAGGTAAGTCAAATGGAACTAGAAATGAGAAAGTAGGTCAAATGGGGCTAGAAATGGGAAAGTAGGTCAAACAAGGCTGACAGCGAGTAAGTAGGTCAAATGAGGCTCGAGATGAGAAGGTAGGTCAAAAAAGGCTGGATCGGGCTAGAAGTTGAGAAGTAGGTCAAATAAGGCTCTACATGTAGGTTCTGAATAGGTCATGACCCCGCCCCCTAATTAAACGATTTTCCCAGCAGATTTGTCTTGCAATCTAGATAAAGTGATATTTACATCTACAGTACCCTGCAATTAGCAATTAGCAATTAGTATGAATGTGCGAGAGTAACGGGGTACTGTAGATTCACAGATCTCTTTATCTAGATCACGAGACTAATCTGATGGGAAAATGTTTTAACTGAGGGGGTCATGACCTACTTACAATCTAAAAAGCCCCATTTGACCTACTTTCTCATTTTCAGCCCATTTTGACCTACTTTCCAATTTCTAGCCTCGTTTGACCTACATTCTCATTCGCAGCCCAGTTTGACCTACTTTCCAAATTCTAGCCCAGTTTGACCTACTTTTCAATTTCTGACCCTATTTGACCTACTTTCTCGTTTTCAGTCTTGTTTGACCTACTTTCCCATTTCCAGCCCAGTTTGACCTACTTTCCAAATTAATTGCTAATTGCTAATTGCAAATTGCTCATTGCAGAGGCCGCTCTCTGCAATGGTACAACAAATCGTTCGGGTCCGTCATGTGCCGTCACGTGGAACGCCTCCGCGACTCGTTCCAGCTCACCGCCACCGATGGGAGTGGTCCCGAGACGAACGTCTAGTTATAAGCCCCGCCCCCTTTTTCAACGCATATTCTAGTCCATTTGTTTCCAGCACCACATTTTGCCCCCCGTCTCCCCCAATGTTTTTCCTGTTTTCCAGTGAAGTGAAATGAAGAAATATTTGTTTATTTTTCAAAAATCACGTGTTTTTGTCAATTCAAAATCGTCTCGTCGTACCCAGGTATTTTCTTTTTTTGAAAGGAAAGTGTTTGTCTTGTGGTCTTTGGTCAGGGAAAAAAAACAAAAAAAAGTTAAGGGGGGTCCAAAGCGAAGTGCTCTGTTCGTTGATTTGGGAAGGGGGAGGTGGGGAAGAGGGCTCATAATTTGTACATAAACATTTTTTGGTTGGTGGGGGGGGGGGGCTCGCGGAGCACTAGTCGAGCACTGCGCTGACACGTTTGTGAGCCTCTCGCGACATTGCTCGCCGCAGAGCGGTCAGCACCGTCGAGCTTGACGTCGTCGCACCAGGAACGGCTACTGACGTTCGCTTCTGCGTCAGATGATGTTGGTGGTGGTGAAGAGCACCGACGCGCTGCTGTTGCTGGCTCTTTTTGAGCACTGTGAACTGGGTGGGCGTCTTCGAGGCGCGAACGGCGGCCTTCATTTCGCACGAGGTGGGTGCTGCGAGTAGAGAGGTTTTTGCCATTCGCGAGGTGCGTTTTGTCTGGAATTTCTATTCTTAGTGATTTTCAGCCGTCATTAGCGTTCAGGTATGAGCTGGATCTGTAGATTGGCTTCAAGTTACAGTCCTAACGCTTACTTGGAACTGATGGTGCTTTCAGGGGCATATCTTGGGAACTAGCAGAGATCGGGGAAAAGTGTCAACTGACAAAATAATTATCTCATTGTAAGCTATACTTTTGTAATTGACAACTTTTCCCTAGCTCTTCTAGTTTGCGAGATATGGCACCTCTAAACCCAAAAGCCAAAGAACTGGCTAGTGCAAGTCTACATTGCCCGTATTGACCAAATGTTCCTATTTGATCTGTTTTCTGCTCTCTAAGCCATAACTCACTAGTTGGCAACTTTTCTCTAACTCTTCTAGTCGGTGAGATATGGCACTGCCCGTTTTTCACCGAGGGCTCACCCATAGGGAAAGCCTATATTTTTGTAGTTGACAACTTTTCCCTAGCTCTTTTAGTTCGCGAGATATGGTCACTTTTCATTTTCATATCAAGATTGCTAGATGAGCCAACACTGTGGCTCGTGTTTTTTTTTTAATTAGCCTGTAACTAAATAATACCTTGCCAAGTGTGCACTACGGCTGTAACTGGTCCCAGCCCTAACGCACACTTGGAACCAGCATTCTAGGGCTTATCTTGAAAACTAGGAGAGCTAGTTTGTCTTACTCTTACTGTCAGCTATAATTTCGTACTTGGCAAATTGCCAACTGTTCTCTTACCGTTTTCGACGAGCTCGCCGACGAGCCGACACCTTCATCGGCACTTCCGGCTGCAATAGGCTCCGCCCCTCTTGTCACCGACTCCTCCTCCTCCTCCTCCTCGTCCTCCTCGGACCGATCGCCCAGTGTCTCGCTGTGCTGATCTGGAATTGGACAGATTTATCGATTGATCTACCCCCCTTGAACCCTGTGAACCAACCATCCGACTTTCCGACGCCTGCCATCTCCGCCGCCGTCGCCTTCTTCTTGCAAACCTCCGCCGCCGCCGACGACGTCATCTTCGCGTTGTGGCGCATCAACGTGTCCCACGTCGGCGACTTGTGCTTCATCCACGGATGCGCCAGAATCGTCTCCAACGAGGCGCGTTGAAACGGGTCGAACGTCAAACATCGCGAAATGAGGTCTTTGACCTCGCCGCTGACGGGCACAAAAAACGGCAGAGGTCCCAGGAGATGGGCGGTACAAATGTCCTTCTCGTTCCGGAATGGTAGACGGCCGTTGAGCGAGTTGTACAAGAGTACGCCCAACGACCAGACGGCCGCTTCTCTGCCCAAATACAGAGAATGAAGGAACCACTCGGGCGGACAGTAGAGTCGTGTGCCCTGGAAATCGGCGTACTGGGTGCGACGGAACACGGTCGCCGCGCCGAAATCGATGAGTTTCGTCGTGCCCGTCGACACATCGATGACGACGTTCTCGTCTTTCAGATCACGATGCAGTACGCGATTCTGAAGGCACTCGTGAACGGTGACGGCGATTTGACGGAACAGGAAGCGCGCCGTCTCCTCGTCGAGTTTGCCCTGTCCTTTGATGAAGTCGAACATGTCGATGCACGGGTAGGGACGTTCCATGACGATGAGAAAGCCTTCGGGTATGCTGTACCAGTCGAGGAGGCGGATCACGCCGCGGATTTTCGAGCACTTTGCCAGCATGCAAATCTCCATTGGCACTTGTTCGCCGTTGATCTACAAAATGATGGGAATCTATCGGATTAGCAATTAGCAATTAGCAAATGCACACATCTCTTTATCTAGGTCACGAGATTATTCTGCTGGGGAAAATCGTTTAATTGGGGTCGTTACCTACTTGCAGCCTATCTAGCCTAGTTTGACCTACTTTTCAATTTCCAGCTCAGTTTGACCTACTTTCTCATTTCCAGCCTCATTTGACCTACTTTCCCACTTCAAGCCTTATTTGACCTACTTTCCAATTACAAGCCTTATTTGACCTACTTTCCCACTTCAAGACTTATTTGACCTACTTTTCCACTTCAAGCCCTATTTGACCTACTTTTTCATCTCTAACCTTATTTGACCGACCTACTTTCCAATTACAAGTCTTATTTGGCCTACTTTTCAATTTCTAGCTCAGTTTGACCTACTTTCCTCTGGTCTAACTCAGTGTGACCTACTTCATATTTATCAAGCCCTATTTGACCTACTTTCCACCCAGAAGCCTCATTTGACCTACTTCTTCATCTCTAGCGTTATTTGACCTACTTTTCCAATTTCCAGCCCCATTTGACCTACATTGACACCTACCCTCGCCCACTCCTTCACATTGCTCCTCTCGATGAACTTGACGGCCACCAGCGCCTCGTCGCTCGTCCGCACCGCCCGATAAACGACACCAAATCCGCCGCGGCCCAACTCGGCCTTCAGCTTGTAATTCTTCTTGAACTTCGAGAACCCGCGACTCGACTCGCCGTTCAGCAACAGTTTCAGATTGAACAACTGCAACGAGGCGAGCTTGCGCATCTTTTTCGCCAACACCGGCAACGTCATCTGCGATGTAGTCGTCGTCGTTGGGGCTGCTGTTGCGGCTGCTGCAGTCGTCGTCGTCGGATGGCCGACGACGACGTCCGCCTGACGATGTGCCGATTGTCGCGTAATTTTGACTGAAAGCGTCTAGAATAGAAAATAGAGCAGAAAAGTGAGAACGGGGGGCGCGGAAATGAGCAATGTTGGAAGTGAGAGACAAATATTGGGAAGAGGGGAGGTTAAGTTGAAAGTTCAACACAACTTTTGGAAACTGGTCCAAACTGGAATCGACCCCCCTTTAGTCGTGCTTACTAACTGACTGATTGACTACGAATGAAGACGTCTTCAGAAGCAATCATGGTGTGATTGGAGGTCAAAGTTGAGTGACGTCACGAGAAGAAGAAGAAGAAGGAGAAGCTTAAACAGGACGCCATTATCGTTTGACGTCTTCTTTTTCTTCGCCGACAACGACAACGACATCGGATGACGTTGAGAAGAAGACGTCGAATAATGAATGCGTCATCCCATCTCATCTCATCTCTCCATTCGGTGGTCAATCACATTGTATTGTTGGGAAGATGGAAACGAAATGAGATCGAAATTGCACAAAACCCAACACCCCCCCCCCCCCCTTTTTATGCGAAGGAGAAGGACAGTCGCCGCTGATTAGATAAGAAGCAGTCGGAGAAGAAGAAGGAAGGAGAAGTTTCAGCGAGACTAAGAGAGCAAACTTCAAAGTTCAAACTGTGGTGCTCCGCCGCGTGGGCGAGAATGTGTGGGAGTGGCGTAGAAAGCGAGCAAAACAGTCAAGCCACCTAGGGGACTCGAACCCCTGACCTTAAGATTAAAAGTCTCACGCTCTACCAACTGAGCTAAGGAGGCTCCGGTGGGGCGAGGGCGCCAGGGCGGTGAAAAGGCCGGCGGTGGCGGCGGGATTTCGAAATTTGAAATTTCGACACTTCTAGCAAATTTTGCTCAAAAAGTGGGCTCCAAACGCGAAAAGCACATAGATCACGCTAAAAATAGTCAAATTGAATGGTTTTCGACCAAAAAATGCGTAATCGGAGGCTCCGGAAACGCGAAAATAGTAGTCGGAAAGGGGGTAACACATGTTTCTCTTCTTCTTCTTTCCGGCGCCCCTCCCACCGAAAAACTCTCGACACTTATCAATGATCGGTCAGATAACAGCCAATTATTATCAGTTTTTGTGTGTGTGTGTGTGTGTGTGTGTGCGAAAACACATTGGCAAAAAAAAGGGAAAATTTGGGAGGAGGAGCTCGGCGCGGGGAAAGTGGAAGGGACAATAAAAATAAAAAAACAGGCGAGTGACGTGGCTTTTTTTTTACGTTTTTAGTAGGTTTTATAGTGGAGAAGTACAGTTTTGATAGTGGAAATAGAGCAAAAAAAAAAAAAATTTTGAAAAAACAAATTTTGAAAAAAAATTTTTTTTTTTCAAATTTTTCTTTTCAAAATTAAAAAATTTCATTAAAACAAATGCAAAAATCAATAATTTTACCAGTTTTTCAAATTTAATTAAAAATTTAAAAAATTTAATTTTGGAAAAACTTGCAAAAATTTTAAAAATTTAACTTACTTTTCAAAAATAATTTTAAAAATCGGTTTAATTAAAAAACAGCTATTCAAAATATAATAAAATTTTTTTGGAATTTAAAAAAAAATGCTGAATTTTTAAAAAAATTTCCAAAAATAATTCGGAAAAGGTTGATTTTTAAAAATTGAAAAAATTGAAAAAATTAATTTTTTTTTTTCATTAAAAATTTAAAAATAGCTTTCGTTTTTAATTTTGAAATAATCAAATCTATTATTTAAAAAAAGAAACTGAATTTCAAAAAAATTAAATTATTTTTCAAAAAAAAAAAATTTTTTTTTCCCAAATTTTCCTACAATTTTTTTCCAATTCTAACCATTTTAAATTTTCAATAGAATGCTCAATATCGAAAAAAAATTAAAGAAAAAGCATTAAAAAAAATTGTTTTTTTTTCGAATTGAAAAAAAAGATGAGAGAAAAATCAAAGTGAGAAGCAATTATCTTCTTCTTTTTCGTTTTTCCCCCATCAAATTCCTGCGTGAAAAAATAGTGAAAAGAGGGAGAGAAAAAGGGATAAAAGAATGAAAAATGGGATTGACACCTGTCTCCCGGACAGAGGTTCCCCCCCCCCCCTTGTCACTTTAAACTCTCCGTTTCTTCTTTTTTTTGTTTAACCCCCTGGAATGTTGTGACGCGTGACGCGTGACACAAGTGACGGGACTCTAAATAGCCGCAAAGGGGGTCAATATTTTCAATTTTCAAATTTTGAAAAAAAAAATTTTTTTTTTTTTTTTTTGAATTTTTTATTTTTCAATCATCATCGTGTGTTTTTTTCTATTTTTCAATTGATTTTTAAAATTAATTTGTTTTCTTTTCCAAAAAAAATTTAAAAATTGATTTGTCAAAATTGGACGGAAGGAGGGGCGATATTTTAAAATTTCTGAGAAAAAAAATTTTTTTTCGATTTTTTTTCTAAAAATTTTTTTGAACAATTGCTAACGTTCTAATCATAATACAGTGTTTAAAAAAAAATTTTAGATTTATTTTTCAAAATTATTAGTTTTTTTTTGAAAATTGAAAATGGGGCGATATTTCAAAAAATTCTGAGAATTTTTTTTTTCGATTTTTAAAAAATTATCAATTTTTGAAAATCTATTTTTCAATTGATTTTTAAAAAATTGTTTGTTTTTTGAATAAAAAAAAAATTTTTTTTGGGAAAATTTCGAAAATTTGGTTTTTTCGGGAAAAAGTTTGAAAAAATTTGTTTAAAAAAATTATTAAGAGAAGAAAATTATTGTCGTTTTTTTCGGGGGGAACCCTGTGAACTTCCACGTATGCCGAAATTTGGGGGCGTGGCCAATTTGCAAGTGCCGCACGGTTGAAACTGCGCCCATTGCGTTTTTTGGTTTTCCACGTGGGTCCGCCAATCAGCGCGCGTGACCTTTCCTCAGAAATGCGGTGATTGGCTGGGCCACGTGGAAAACCAAAAAAACGCAAGGGGCGCAGTTTCAACCGTGCGGCACTTGCAAATTGGCCACGCCCCCAAATTTCGGCATACGTGGAAGTTCACAGGGTTCCCCCCGAAAAAAACGACAATATTCCCGCCATAAAACACGCAATTCTAGTTTGATCTACATTTTCAGACATTTTCAGACTACGTGAATATCGTCATTTCGAGAGAGAGAGAGATCACAAACTCGAAACTCCAAATGTGTTTGATTTGACAATGAAAATTTCGGAAATATTTCGAAATATTGAACGAACGACTGGGAGAGGCAAAAAATGAGAGGAGGGGGAAGAAAAAGAGATAAAAGTGGTTGGAATGGACGAATAAAATTGGGTCATAAACTGTGGTGCTATGCAAGAAGGAATTTGTTTGGAAATTGGAGAAATTGGAGGAGAATGAGGACGGAAGAACGTTCTCGAATGTCTCTTTTGAAAGGGGGCCTTTTGAAATCTGAGAGCCAAAACTGAAAAACCAGGCCCAGGCCTACAGTAAGATGGGGTTCGAGGGGTTCCAGAGGCGACCCCGGCTATGCAGAAGGGGTTCAGGGCTTTCTAGACGGTTTCGTACGATTCTAGGATGGTTCAGGAAGATTAGAGGGAGCTGGGTGATCCAAGGGGGTCCAAGATGGCTTCAGGGTGCTCTAGAGTGGTTCTGGAAGTGAAACTGGGGTTTTCGCGCTTTCTAGATTAGTTTTGACTGGTTTCTGGAGTTTCCGAATATATGGAATTCATTTCTGAAGGGGTTCGTGGAGTTCTGGATCCGTTCAGGACGTTTAAAGTGATTTCTGGAGAGGGAGGGGTTCGGAGGGGTTTTGGAACGGTCCCGGACATTAACAAGTGGTTTGATGCAGTTTAGAGAGGTTAAAAGCATTCCAGACTGGTTCAGGTCAGTCTAGAGGGGTTCAAGGATACCTAGAGGGGTCCCAAGCATTGTCCCGTGGTTAGAAGCGTTCCAAAGTGGTTTGAGGCGTTCGAAACCGGTTCAGGGCAATCTAGAGGTGTTCAAGGGGTTCGGGTGTTGCAAACAAGTCTCAGACTCTCCAGCGGCATTCTAGAGGAGGCACGAATACAGTAACCAGTAATGACCCCCCCCCCCCCCATCTCAGTTAGAAACCACCAAACATAAAAGAATTCTCGACCTGACACTGATTGTTAGCAAGGGCGCGCGCGCGCATTGTTTGTTTGAAATGGAGGTGGGGGGTGAAGAAAGGAAAGGAGAAGTCAGAAGTCGTCGCCTTGAATTCCGACGCTGTTATTACACACTCACTAACACACAGCTGGGGACGACGTTTCGCTTACACCCACAACATCTTCTGAAGGAGGAGAAGAAGCAGAAACTGCTTCTCTTCTTCTCTTTTAAAGCAGCGAAAAGGTGATAGATTACAGCCGATCGGGACAAAAATTGATGGAAATAGAAATAAACAAATGTGTGTCTTCTCGCCTTGTTGTTTGTTCTGGAACCGTCCCGCCTGCCTTTCTCCTACATTTCTGGAACCCCCCCCCCCTTTTCCTAGTATGTTCCATCGTCGGTTAAGGGTCCGGAACGGACAATTTTTGAGATAGGGAAAGGTGCTATGGAAGCGAGGGGTTCCAGGGATCCCGGAAGAGTTTAAGGCGGTCGAGAGGGATTTGGTGCACTTTAGAGGGGTTCCAGCCATTTCAGAAGGGTTCGAGGGATCCTAGAGGGTCCTGAGGCATTATAGAGAGGTTCTTAGCAATTTGAAGGGATTCGAGGGGTCCCAGGCATTCTGGCGGGGTTCAATCGAAATGGGAGAAATTGGAAGAAGTTTAAAGTAGGTTTAAGATGTTTCAGTAACTTAAAATGGATTTTAGGGAACCTGGAAGGATTTGACGATTGAAAGAAGTTCAGAACATTAGAGGGGCTCTATTGGTTCTAGAGAGTCCCCTCTAGAAGGATTTAGGAGATTAATTTAATATTGATTCTAAACACTTTGAAGGGGTTCAAGGGATCCTAAAAGGGGTCTCGGGCGTTTTTGATGGGTTTGAAGTGAAACAAAGGGATCCTCAATGGGTCCCATAACTTCTTGAAGAACTTCAAGGCAATCGAAAAGGAGCCAGGAATGCTCGAGGGGTTCCAAGTATAATAGCAACTAACAGTGCTAGGTTTCCGCTCAAAACCAATAAGATAACCACACGTGTCACATGTCTATCTCCAACAATTATCTCTATTGACTGTAGAACGACCCCTTATTGTGTGTCATCTATCTCATTCCATCATCTAATTGAACTGTAGACCGAGCCCAGTTGGGTACCACCTCCGATCGATCAGACGATAGATAATCCATCAGAAAGAGGAGGATTGGGCAATTACCGACAGTGCTTGGTTTTCGCACCTAACAAAGGACGTCAAGGTTTAGAAGAGCTGGGCGGAAGTAAAAATTCAAAAATACGGAAAACGGAAGTCGGAAAATGGAACTTGGAAGTCGGAACCCGGAATTTCATTTCTAACGGTTAAAAAGGTCATGTTTTGATATTTACCTGGAAAAATGGGAAATCCCGAAAATTCTCGGAAATTCTTTATTCCGGAACAAAAAACAATCTTACGGAAGTCGGAAAGCTGTGCGGAAGTAAAAATTAAAAAAAAAAGGAAGTCAGAATTTGGAGGACGGAACACGGAATACGGAATTCCGATTTTCGTTTAGCGAACGACATTTTCTTATTTGAAATTTTCCAGGAAAGATGGAAAATCCCAAAAAATTCTTTAAAAAAGTAAATTTTAAACCGAAAACCTGATCGTCCCTACTTTTTAAAATAAATTTCCACTTCCAACTTTTATTCCGAAAAAAAAAGCCATTCCGGCCAAGGCGGAAGTCGGAATTCCGTGTATCTCAGGTTCTAGAGGGATCTAACAATTACCTAATTGTAAGGTACTAAAATAAGGGGGGGGGTACAAACCAATTAAGAGAGCAATTAACCCAATTAGCCAGTTGACCTCCCCTTTGCAATTCCGTATTACAAACTTTGCAGCAAGAAAAAAACAATTTCCAAAAAAAAATTGTAATTTTTTCCCCCATTCGTCTAACTGTACAAAAACACGTGTAGAGAGACCGAAAACAAGCGAAAAAACACAAAAAATCACGATGTGACTGAAACTGAGACGCGCACTGCTGCCATCTAGCCATCTAGCCCAGATGACAGAAAATCGATAATTGGATAAAAATGGGAAGGGGGGGGGGATAGACAAAGATATGATGATGATGACGGTGACTAATATGAATGAATAAATGTTATTATGATTAGAGAGAGAGACAGAGAGAAAAAGATACAGAGAAGAGGAAGAAAAGGGGGAAGGAGGGAGGGAAAGAACGGGTTGTGACTGCGTGCGGCGGCGACGGAGGGGGGTGTAGAAGGCGTGACACCGTGTCAGAAGAGAGCGCACGAGGATACGCAGTGATGACGAAGATCCGCCGATTTGTCTGTCGGTGGGTGTGCGTGGGAAAATGGATAGGTTTTGCTGTCGAATTCAACCCTTCTCACAATATGATAAGATGCTATCAGTACGACACTCCGCTTATCCCGCTTGATGTTCAACCCGGAAGATTTAGCCTAGTATTGTATTTGCTTGAGAAATGGATCGGTTTCATCAAATTTGGGCACTTTTCGAAATGATAAGATGGTATCGGTACGACACTCCGCTGGTTCCGCTTGATGTTCGCCCGGGAAGAAGTAGCGGATTAGTGTGGGCGTGTCTATGGGAAAAGAGAATAGATGTTTTTTTTTTAAATTTCGCGCTTTTCAAAATGATACAATGCTACCAGTACGACACTCCGCTCGTTCCGCTTGATGTTCGCCCGGAAAACGCAGTATTTAGTCTCTAACTTCTGTCAAACAAAAGAAGACAAGGACAACTGATAGAAGAGAGAACTAGATTCATACTGGGGGACGGACAACTGCTGGAGTCTTTTGGGAAGGTTGACGATTGTCATTATGGCCAGCTAATTGGACCAATCGGATCTTCAGATGAACGGAGGAGGGTTGGACGGACAACTGATAGAATATCACTATCTGCTAGGTCGAAGAATGAATGACAGGCCGAAAAGCGGACAACTGATAGCTAATGATAATGGCAAAACAGCGATAATCTCAGAAAATGGACAACTGCTAGAAGTTTCAGGCGGGTACGGAGAATCCATTGCAATGCACGGAAAACTCATAGAAACCTTCATTCTAGTGGAAAGGAACCGTTCCAAAGCCCGGACAACTGCTATAAACTACCAAAATGTAAATCGGACAACTGATATCTCTCGTTTTTTCAAAAGGTGAAATTGAAAAGAGCGAGGGAAAGGTAGAATTCCGAGTTCCAAAGCGCGGACAACTGCTTAAAACGTACGAAACGCACATCGGACAAATGATGTAACGAAGCGGACGGGCGCGGAAAACTGATAGAAACGTTATACAAGTGCGAACAATCTGCCCTCCATGAGAACGGACAACTGATATAAACCTTATCCAAACGTGATCAATGTGTTCCAAACGCGCGGACAACTGCTTCAAACGGACAACTGATATCTCTCTCGCGTTTCCCGAAAGGTTAAAGTGGAATGAAACGGAGGAGCATCGCGCGGAGCCGAGTGAAAAGAGAGAGAGAGAGAAAAAAAACCGGGACGGCTAGAATAAACAACGAGAAAGAGAGAGAGAGAGATGAAGAAACGAACATTTTTGACGTGAGGCGGACGGGCGCGCGCGCGCGCATGCCTCGCGGAAAGCTTCTTCTTCTTCCTCCTCCTGGGCTCGGCGCAAATGAGCGCAAAGGGGGGGGGGGGGTGAAGTGGGTGTGTGTGTGTGTGTGAAAAACCGGAAGAGAGTTGACACTATCGACTTGTCAAAGAGTCAGTCGTCTCGTCAAACTGAGCAATAATCATCATTCTGGTGGCGCTAAGGGGGGTGTACAAAAAACACTTGAGGTCGCGTTGGCAGCAGGGAAGGGGGGTAGATAAGAAGCTTCTAGTGAGGAGAAGACATGAAACTGCTAGCAAACTAGTTCCAGAAGGGGGGTGCTTACACACTGACACACAAAGGAAACGAAACGAAGCTTGAAGCTTGAAGGTCAACAACAAGTCACCCCCCCCCTTTCTGTTTTCTGGTCGCCTCCTTTCTTTCTTCTCTTTCGTTGAATTGGGGAAAGGGAATCGGTGAATTCGATTAGGTAAGGGGGGTACAACTGAGAATGGTCACTGATAGGTGGGGGGTGACAATGATTCATTGTCTTTCTCTCTTTCAATGGTCACTTTACACATCTTCTTCTTCTTCTTCTTGACCATTAAACGAAGGACACAAGGGGACACGGACAACTGATATGGTTCGGGGGTAGATATCTCTCTCTCTCTCTGTGAAATCGAGATGAAACGTATGTGACTTCTTACTTGTTTTTTCTTTACTAATCGTCTTATTTCTCTTCATCTCATCTTTTTCTCTGCAAGAGTGTGCGGGGCAGGGAGGCGGGGCTTACGAAAAGGGGCGTGGCCTGAGGACCTCTTGGGTGCCGAAAAGGGGCGTGGCCTGAGGACCTCTGGGGTGCCGAAAAGAGGCGTGGCCTGAGGACCTCTGGGGTGCCGAAAAGGGGCGTGGCCTGAAAACCTCTGGGGCGTCGAAAAGGAGCGTGGCCTGAGGAACTCTGGGGTGTCGAAAAGGGGCGTGGCCTGAGGACCTCTGGGGTGCCGAGAAGGGGCGTGGCCTGAGGACCTCTGGGGTGCCGAAAAAGGGCGTGGCCTGAGGACCTCTGGGGTGCCGAAAAAGGGGCGTGGCCTGAGGACCTCTGGGGTGCCGAAAAGGGGCGTGGCTTCGACACCTTACAGGCCCTCAAGCCACGCCCCTTCTCGGGGCACCCCACAAGTCCTCAGGCCACGCCCCTTTTCGGCACCCCACAGGCCCTCAAGCAACGCCCCTTTCGTAAGCCCCGCCTCCCGGCCCCGCACACTTTTGCACAGCAAACGATGAAATGATACATAAACGTTAGGCGTTATTCGATCGAGTAGCTCATTCCGTTCTGAATCGCCTGCTGCAATTTCAGCCGCAACGTCTGTTTTGTGTTGTAGGAGGGCAGTTGGAGGCGGTTGAAGCATGTGTGTGCTCTGCAGCATAGCGAAAAACTCTATGGGTCTAGTCACTTGGTGGGCGGGGGTGGGACATCTCCCGCCGCCGGCCGCCTACCTGGGCAGTGACGTGGCATCGCCCCACTTTTCGACACAAAACTTGCTCGTCTCGTCGTTGCCGCGCAGCGCCGAGAATCCCTCGAACGGCACTGACGAGCTGCCCGTGACGAACTGCAAAGATTAGGAGTTGTCCATATGAGTTGTCCGTCCGAATCAAAAACAGGGACGGGGAAAATTTTGAGAAAATCCGCCGGTTACGGTAATTTTTAAAGGCGCAGCAAATTTCGATAAAAGCTCTCGAAGCGAAAATTGAATTGAGAATTGACCGTGGCCTAGAAATCCGAACATTTGTGTTTCTAGGCCCCGGCTGAAATTTCCCGATTTTCCCGGTTTTCCCGATAATTTCCCGATTTTTCCGGTTTTCCCGATAATTTCCCGAATATGTTCAAAATTTGCCAAAATTTCCCGGTTTTCCCGATAATTTGCCGATTTTCCCGGTTTTCCCGATAATTTCCCGAATATGTTCACAATTTCACAAAATTTGCCAAAATTTCCCGGTTTTCCCGATAATTTCCCGATTTTCCCGGTTTTCCCGATAATTTCCCGATTTTCCCGGTTTTCCCGATAATTTCCCGATTTTCCCGATAACTTCCCGATTTTCCCGATTTTCCCGGTTTTCCCGATAATGTCCCCCATGTGCTCACAAGAAGCAAATCGAATCGTTCCTGATTGGTCATCGTCTCGACGACGTGCCAGAACCAGTCGACGACGATGTGCGTGTCCGAGTAGCCGCCCTTGTAGACGGTGTTGGCGCGCCAATCGTTGAGATCCAGCTCGAGTGAGCCGCCGAGCATCCGTTTCAGCTCGACGGGTTGGAGCTCGGCGAGCAACTCGACCGGCAGCACTTGGTGGAAGGAAGTGAGCAGGTCGGACAACTGATGTTCGACGCCTCGCGTCGCCTTCTTCTCGCACATTAGCTCGACGAATCGCGTCTTATTCTGGTTGTCGACTTTCATGAGTTGTCCGCCGGGCAGCAGCTCGACGTCTGTCACGCTGCCACTGGGTGTCACGTGACTCGTGACAAACGACATGTCGAGACAGTCGACGTCGTTCTCCAGAATCCACGTCATACTCTTGTGAAACTCGCCGTCCGACCGTCGGAAGTCGTCCAGAACGATCGATCGCTTCAGAAGACACTTGTAGAAGACGTCGGTGAAGAAGACGTCGATGTAGCAGCGGTGGACAACTGATAGCGCCAGAACGCGTCCGCACAGGACAACCCATTGTTTGTCACGCTCCGTGACAGTGTCACGGCGGACTCCGCCGCGTAGTTGTAGGTGATAGTCGAGGCCCTCGTACTCGAAATACCCGTTTTTCGGGTGAAACAGCTCGCGTGACACAAGAATGAAGAACTCGCGTGACAGTCCGCCATAGTCCAGTCTGAAAGGGACGTTTTTCATGGTTTGAGGTACATAGCTCCGACTTTTTTCTCAAGTTTCTTGTTATGGCGTCACGCGTCACGCGTCACGTGATATAACTCATGAGTTGTTACATTCACGTATCTAGAGAACTAGAAGAGAGATTTGCGATGTCAAGCGTCACGCGTCACGTGACAAGGACCCTGCATCTGATATCAATGGTATCGCGTTCAGGGTTCCGTTGGATATACCAAAGACTGTATTAACTGTTCTAAAATGACTTTGGTGTCACGTGACACGTGACACCTTATCGTCGCACTGTCACACTAAGACTATTCCGGACAACCGGTTGTCCCAAAATGAAAAGTTAAGGGGGATGGGGACAACTCACGCCAACTCGCCATCGAATCGAATCTGAAGACGTGACCGCTTCAGAACGCCGACGTCGACGTTGAGAATGCATCGGAACGCGTCGTCGAGAAGGCGTTCTCGACAAATCCGCCAACACAGACGATGCGGTCCCTTTCCGAGCCGTGACTTGTTCAATCGCTCGTAGACGGCTCGAATGCTCTTGTTCGCCTCCTCCTCCTCGTTTTTCTCGTTGTCGCCATCCAAATGTCGACCCCCCTTCCCGACGGACGACGTTTTTGTGCTCGTCTCGAGCACACTCATCGCAAGTGTAATGTCCAGGTCATTGGCGAGACTGGCGACGGCGAGACCGCCGAATCTCTCGATGAGCATCAGTTTCTGATGGATTCGCTCTGGAAACATCAAGTCACGGTTGGTTTTGGTCACGTGACGCGTGACTCGTGACTTGACACACCATTAACTCTCTTTTCTAGCACTCAAAGATCACCATGGTGGTTTTTCGTCACGTGACGCGTGACACATGTCACGTGACCAAAACTAACAGCTAGTCAACTTGAAGACCTGATTGTGATCCCCCCCCAGGCAATTGTCAAAGGCACGTTACACGTGACATAGATTGGGTGTCACGTGACATATCTCGAATACTAGAAAAATTGGGAAAAAGTTGTCAACTGACAAAGTATAGCTTAGAAGGAAAGGTACATGGTGTTAGTTGTCAACTTTTCCCTATCTCTTCTAGTTTTCAAGATATGTCCGCTGAAACTGAAACTGTAAGGGGGGCCGTTCTAAAACAGGAAATACGGTGTGTTCCATGGAATTACCTGCAATTTGCGGAAAATTGTCATGTGCAATCTTTCGCAGCTCGTCACACTTCTGGATAAGTGCATGTTCATCAAAAAGTGCATTCCGCTTATTGTTGTTCTTCTGCGACGGTCTCGAGGGCACACTTCGTCCGCGTCGCGTGACATGTGACTTTGTGTCGTAGTGACGAATGCGTGGATCGAAGTGCGTCGTCGTTTTCGTCGAGTGGCTTACAAAAACAGTTGTTCGCGCGGCGCCCATCTCGATTGTCTGCCAACCGTCGGGCAGCGGTTGGGTCCGATCGGCGAATGTGTTCACGAATCGGACAAAGAGCGGTTGGGACTCGAATCTGAAACAAAGCTTGATTCGGACAACTGACACAAAATGAGTTTCATCAGGAACCCCTTCCTCAGGGGGTCCAAAATTTTGGGACCCCTAAAGTTTGACCAAGATTTCAGAAATGATCAAGAACCCCTTTTGAAGTAAACGGAACCCCTTTTCCAGGGGGTTCCAAAATTTTGGAACCCCTCATGTTTCATCTGGATATCAGAATCTATCAGGAACCCCTTTAAAAGTAGAGAGAACCCGTTTTCCAGGGGAGCAAAAATTTTGGGACCCCTAGATTCGAACCTCTTATCTGGGGGTGGGGGTCTAATATACTGGGACCCCCAATCCTTTTAGTTTCAGGAACCCCCTGAACATCCTATGAAACCCCCCTTCCAGGGGGTCCAAAAATTTGGGACCCCTAGTGTTTCATGTAGGACTTGGGACAACTGATACAAAAAAGAGTTGTCCCGCCTTTCTCTTCCACTCACTTTGACGGCACATCGAGACCGTGTTGAATGCGGTGTAACGCGTGACGCACAATCGAGCACTGATTGTAGATTTGCATCGCTTCGCGGTTCTCGTAGAGCGCCGTTTTGAAGTCGTCACGTTGGATGAACTGTAGAAGGTCGGATTTGGGACAACTCGTTGTCCGCGCGAGTGTCACAGTTCGGCGCGGGGTGATGAAGCTGGAAAATGGTTCGGAGCACTATATCTTGAAAACTAGAAGAGCTAGGGGAAAAGTGTCAACTAACAAAATGTTTTTTTAGTTGTCAGCTATATTTTGTCAGTTGAAACTTTTTCCCTATCTCTTCTAGTTCTCAAGATATGAGAGCTAAAAGTACGGTATGCTCGCGTTGCGGTCGCGTCGCGGCTGCTGACCTTTGTGTTTCGACAATTTCGACGTGCGCTTTCGGGACAACGTGACTGTTGTTGTTGTTGAGCACATCCGGACGGCTCCATCGTGTTTCTTTCGTCTCGTGGTTCACATAGAATTTGCGCTTCTTCACGTCGACATACATGGTCCACGGTGATTCAGAAGACGTTGACGATGATGATGATGAAGACGTGGAAGGTGTGGAAGACGACGAGGAGGCGGTGTCCATCTTGTCCTCCTCTCGTTCTGGAAGAGAAAACGAGTTTTCTAGTCCCTCCGCCCCCATTTTCCTCCACCACTTACCAATCAACGGACGAATACTGAAGAGGATGTCGATGACGTGGCAGTGCGAGTAGCTCTTCGATTCCACAAACTCGTTTTGTAGCCTGTCACCGAAAGTGTTTCGAAATTAGGTGGAAGTGACAGAACACGCGACGCGCGACCGCAACGCGACTGAACGGGAAGGGGGAGCGAAACCGAAAAATTGGGGAGATGGGTGGAGCCGAACAAAAACGGCTCCTCCTGTGGGGCAGAAAAGCGGTGGAGGAGGAGGAGGAGGGGGGAGATGTCCCCCGGGGTCCGCCGTGACATTTCACAGATGTCAAATAGACTTTCAGTTTTGTTTATGTCAGTGTATGCGCGCGCGCGCGAAAGAGTGCCCACGCAATAGCACAAGTGAGATGTCAGAACGAGATTTGAGATGTAATGTGACACCCCCTTTCCAGGGTTTTATTGGGGTCCTTTTGGAAAGGGGGTCCCTTGCGAGATTTTGGAAGCGGAACTTCGAGGAACCCCTTTTCCAGGGGTCCCAAATGTTCGGACCCCTGATTTTTTACCGGGACCACAAGAGCTATCAGGAACCCCTGTTTTAGAGGGTCCTAATTTTGGGATCCCTAAAGTTTAAAAAGTTTATTTTTCCAATCTAGACCCCAGAAACTTCCAGGAACCCCTCGTCGAGTGAATGGAACCCCTGTTCTAGGGGGTCCGAAATGTTAGGGACCCCCATGTTTTATCAGGATGTCAGAAGTTAACAAAAGCCGTTGGAACCCCTTTACTATTACAACGAGTTTTGATCTAGGCCCCTCGAACTATCAGGAACCCCTTTTCTAGGAGGTCCAAAATGTTGGAGCCCCTAAAATTAGACTTACCGACTTTTCTAAAGTAACATTTTGAGGAACCCCCTTAACTCCCTATGAAACCCCCCCCCCTTTCTGAGGGTCCAAAACTTCTGGGACCCCTAGATTCGAGCCAGTACGATGCTCCACTCATCCCGCAATCCGCCGAGCGCTAAAACTCACTGTCTCGACGCGATAAAATGATCGAAATGGTGCATCTCGGGCTCCTGGAGCACGGTGAAGTGCACATCTTCCATCTCAAAATCCATCTCGACTTCCAGCCGTGACCTGGATGACTGTAACGTGACACATGGTCCCCTCGTGATTTCAGCTCTTCCACGACTTGTGTTCAAGTAGACACGCAAGTTCCGCTCCATTTGAATGTCTAAAAATCGATATTTCGAGAGAGAAGAAGTGGTGGCCTAGCTTTTTCTAGTCCCCCCTTCCCTGGCCACTTACCATGAATCACCAAGGCGGCCGATTTGCAAACGTGCACATTGTTCGACCTTGCCAACATCCTGCCACTCATCCCATCGATCAAACTGCAAGCGAAACACGGAAAAATCGATAATTCTCAACGGAGCGCACTTGCACCACCAACCCGAAATAGACGTCCGTCGCGTTCAGCACGTTTCGTCGCGTCAACGTGAAAATCGCCGGCGATTCGTGTTTTCGCAACGATTTTTGGTCCAAATAAAACGAGGAATCGTCTGGAAATGTGGAAAAATTGAAACTTGAAAAAAAAAAAATTTTCCAAAAAATTTTTCAAAAAAAAAAAAAATTTTTTTTCGTTAAAAAAAAACTCACCGGCATCAAAGAGACCGATCCAATCGAGACAACTATCCGCTTTATCGATTTTCCACCAAACTTTGATGATCTGAAAAAAAATCGAAATTGCGAAATTTTCAGCCAAAAAACGGCTCCCAACCTCAGAAGTGTCTGAAAATAGGTAGACGGCGGATTTTGACACAAAAACGCCAGTTTTTGACGAGCAGTGCTCGGCGAGCTCCGTCGATTGGTGCTCTTTTCGCTTCAATCGGATCATTTCACGCTGAAAATGAAAATGGCCTAACTTTTGAGTGCGCAAAAGTTAGTCCCTCCCACTTTCGATACCAACTCTTAAACGTTAAATGGGCCATACATGAAAGTGGTTCTTTGTGCATGTGCCATCAGGCGAAAAAACAACAAAGCAAGTGGGGGACGTCTTCTGAAGAAGAAGACGTCCCGGGGGCGACGACCCCAAGGCCGGAAACGGTGTGTGTTTGTTGAAAAACGAGCTTTTTGGTGGCTCAACGACGACAAATTCGACGACGATTCAAACAGAGCAAGATTAAAGAGGGGTCCCTAAGCCACGCCCACTTTTTTCTCCGACTAAAGGGGGGCCCTTCGCTCCCGGGGGATCGATCAATTTGGCATTTCACCCTCCCACCACCACCACCAAACCGAGGATTTCGAGAATTGGTACGACGACACAAAAATAGACAATAAAAAGTGACCAAAGAGGACACAACAAAAAAAATGGATGGATTCGTTAACTTTTCCCTTTTTTCGTTTCAAGCACCCCCTTTTGACTGGCTAATTTTTGATTAGTGTGAGACAACTATCTAGTTAGAGCACTAAGGGGGTTTCTCCGCAAATCTGCATTTTGTCGTGAAATCGGGTGTTTTCATCAATTTTTCAAAAATCCGGGTTTTCCTGAATACACCTGCAAGTTTTCGTCAATTTCAGCGCTTTAAAAATAATTTTTGAAAAAAAGTGTGCATTTGTCGTGGAATTGGGTGCATTTCCAGATTTTTCTAGAAAATCGTGCATTGTGTCGTGAAATGACGTGCATTGAAGTGTTTTAATAGAAAAACGTGCAAATTGTCGTAAGATCAGGTGCAATAAATGGTTTTCCTGGAAAAAGGTGCATTTTGTCGTAAGATCATGTGCATTTAAGATTTTTCTAAAAAATCTGCAATATGTATGTCGTGAGTTTCGGTGCATTAAAGGGGTTTCCTCGAAAACAGTGCATTCTGTCGTAAAATCATACGCATCGCAGAATTTCACTAAAAAATCTGTAATTTGTCGTGAAATTCGGTGCATTAAAGGGGGTTCCTCGAAAACAGTGCATTCTGTCGTAAAATCATACGCATCGCAGAATTTCACTAAAAAATCTGTAATTTGTCGTGAAATTCGGTGCATTAAAGGGGGTTCCTTGCAAAAATTTTCATTGGTCAGTTTTCGCCCGAAAACTGTACATTTTGTCGTCAAATCCAATGCATTCAATTTCAGTTTGAAACGTAACAATAATAATTTAGTGATTGATATCGAGACTCGATGAATAAATAAATAAATAAATAAATAAATAAATAGTTAAAGGGGGGCTAACTGAAAGTGGAAATCGAAATCATCACATCTTTCTGTAGGTGTCCATATTCTTCAATTCAGCAATCTTTCGCTCCACATCCGATTGGACGGCGTCAGAAGAAGCAGAAGACGTCGTGGCGACGGGGTCCTTCATCCGCATACTGTACCAGTCGCCGTAGTCGTTGTTCTCGTTGTTATTACCATTTCCATTGCCATTATTATTACCATTGATACCGTAACCGCCGCCGTTCTCGTTGTTCCAGTCGTTTCCGTTGTTGTTCGAGTTGTACTCCCACGGATTCGAACCGTCCGATCCTCCTCCTCCTCCTCCATTGTCTCCAGAATTCGTTCCCCAGCCGCCACCACCTCCGCCATTTCCGTTCCATCCTCCATTTCCGTTTCCATGACTACTTCCCCATTCTCCTCCGCCACCTCCTCCATTGTTGTAGCCACCTCCGCCAGACTTACTGTAGGTACTGTAGCCACCGCCGTTCTGGTCTTCGTCGTTGTCGTTGTTGTTGCCGTTGTTGTTGTTATCCGAAGGGCCCCAGTTATCCGAACCGCCTATAAGTAAAGTAGGTCAAATTTGGGGAAAGTAGGTCAAATTTTGGAAAAGTAGGTCAAGTTTGGGGAAAGTAGGTCAAATGGGGAGAAAGTAGGTCAAATCTGGGAAAGTAGGTCAAATCTTGGGAAAGTAGGTCAAATCTGGGGAAAATAAGTCAAAACTATAGAAAGTAGGTCAAAATTATAGAAAGTAGGTCAAAACTATAGAAAGTAGGTCAAATCTTGGGAAAGTAGGTCAAATTTAGGAAAAGTAGGTCAAGTCTAGAAAAAGTAGGTCAAGTCCAGAAAAAGTAGGTCAAATCTGGGAAAGTAGGTCAAAACTAGGAAAAGTAGGTCAAATTTAGAAAAAGTAGATCAAATCTAGGAAAATTAGATCAAATCCACGGAAACTAGGTCCAATCCAGAGAAAGTAGATCAAATTTAGAAAAGTAGGTCAACTTTAGAAAAGTAGGTCAAAACTCGGCTCACCTCCGTTATTTTTGCCCGAATTCCACGTGTTCCACGAATCGCCGCCTCCACCTCCTCCGTTATTGTTGTTGTTGTAATTACTGTTGTCACCCCATCCGTTATTGTTTCCATTTCCATTTCCATTATCACCACCGCCGTCCATTTCGTCACCGCCGTGATTCCAATTGTTGTTATTGTTGTTATTGTTGTTGTTCGAGCCGCTGCCACGCCACTCCTCGTCACCACCATTGTTTCCCGATCTTCCGCTTCCGCTTCCGCGTCCGTTTCCGGTTCCAAACGAAGACGTCGATTTCCACGACGATTGTGGGCGATAGTCGTTGTCCGAATCCGAATTTCCATTATTCCAGTTGTCATCGCCGTTATTATCGCCATTACCATTGCGCCACGAGTTGAAATTGGAATTTCCAGAATTTCCAGATTTTCCCGTATTCCACGTGTTTCCACCGTTTCCGCCTCTCGAATTCGAGTTCCAGCCACTATCCTCATTGTTGTTGTCACCCCATCCGTTTGAATTTCCATTTCCATTTCCAGATGACGTCGATCGTCCCGACGTCGAGTCGCCCCAATTGTTATTATTATTCGTGTTGTCTCCAGATGACGTGTACTCGTCGTCACCGCCTTGCCCGTTATTCTGACTGTATTTGCTCATCCGATTCGAGTTTTTGGCCGAGTTCGAATTCGAGTTCCAGTTCCAGTTATTGTTGTTATTGTTGTTGTTGCTCCAATCATCATTCTCGCCATCGTTACGTCCTCCAGAATACGACGACGACGACGACGATGAGCCACCACGGTATCCGGAGCCGAGACCGGCGCGATTCATCGAAGCCTGACCTTTGACGGTGTCGATGCTGCCTGGAAGAAATACGGCGTTTTTGTGATTTGACCTACTTTCTCTAGATTTGACCTACTTTTCTAAATTTGACCTACTTTTCCAAGTTTTGACCTACTTTTCTAAATTTGACCTACTTTTCCAAGTTTTGACCTACTTTCACGGGGTTTGACCTACTTTCCCAAAATTTGACCTACTTTCTCTAGATTTGACCTACTTTTCTAAATTTGACCTACTTTTCCACGTTTTGACCTACTTTTCCAAGTTTTGTCCTACTTTTCCAAGTTTTGACCTACTTTCACGGGATTTGACCTACTTTCCCAAAATTTGACCTACTTTCTCTAGATTTGACCTACTTTTCCAAGTTTTGACCTACTTTCTCTAGATTTGACCTAAGTTCTCTAGATTTGACCTACTTTCCCTAGATTTGACCTACTTTCCCTCAGCAACTCACCGAAACTTCCGAAAGTCCTCTTTCCGCCTCTCGTCAAGCCGCCGCCCATTCGATCGCCGGGCGCGTTGCTTTGCGATTCGGGAATGCCTTGGTACCCGCTGCAATCACCGAATGGTTACGATAATCGATCAATAAATCAATAACTCACGACGCATACGGATTGCCCGTCGACGCGCCACCGCCCCGCCGCGAAAACGTGGCTCCCGTGTTGGCGAACGATCGCTCGAACGGGCTCGAGCTCAACTTCTTCTTGCTCTTACTTCGAATCGTCGACACCGCCGGAAAGGCGGCGACGACGATCGCACCCTGGTCACGTGACACCATTCGCGTGACATCGAGTGTGTCTGAAACTTGAAAAGGGGGGTGCTCAGAAAAACGACATACTGTGAGAGGGGGGAGCTCACCATTTCCAGTCAAAACAGGCGCCGTTTCGTTGGTGTGTTGCTCACAGAAAACGAGAGAAACCGCAAAAATGAGTAGGAAACCGATGATTGGTGCCAAATGATGAAAACTGTGCATAATCCGATAAATGTGGTGTTGTGTCGGCACGCCGGCAGCCGCTTTATAAAGGGGTGCCACCGAATCGGCCGGATTTGCCCGGAAATCAACCTCCCACTTTTCTGCTTGATTGTTTGTGTTTGTGAGCTGTTTGACAGGCGAGCGAGCGCGCGCGCGCGCGCGAGAAAAATTGGTGATACACAGGTTCAACGAACAAATTCTCTCCCCACCGTGCTACATTATATCAATTTCCGTTTTAGAGGGGACCTGCTCTTTGGTTTGGAAATTTGACCTACTTCCCTAGATTTGACACACTTTTCTCTGATTTGACCTACTTTTCCCAAATTTGACCTATTTTCCCTACATTTGACCTACTTTTTCTTGATTTGACCTACTTTCCCTACATTTGATCTACTTTCGCTACATTTGACCTACTTTCCATAGTCTTCACCTAATTTTTCTAGATTTGAACGTGGAATTCGGGCAAAAATAATGGAGGGTTGCCAAGTTTTGATCTACTTTTCTAAATTTGACCTACTTTTCTAAATTTGACCTACTTTCTATAGTTTTCACCTACTTTCCCTACATTTGACCTACTTTCCCTACATTTGACCTACTTTCCCTACATTTGACCTACTTTTTCGAGATCTGACAATTGAGTGTTGGTTTGAAGCAAGCGTGACGTGGCACTACAACTTGAAGCAGTCCATAACGCATAACTCGAAAACTGAAGGAGTTAGGGAAAAGTTGTCAACTGTCAAAATACTCCTTACAACATGCAGAACAACTGAGCACTTGACCATTTTTCGCTAGCCCCTCTTAACTTCCGGTAATCCGCTAATAGTAATGGAGACAAACATGGTGTGACAGGTGACACGTGACAAGACATGACCTTCTCACATTGAGGCGGAAGCGCACAGATTACATCATTCCAAGTGGTGTCACCATCTGTCGCTCAATGTGTGACCGGTCACATAAAGGGCCCGCCACGTGGCAAACAACTTTCCCATGCCTCCTCTGTGGTACCCCACCCCATGCCCATGAGCAGGGGGGCAACAGTAACCAAAACAAAACAAAACAACAATAAGCCACGCCCCCTTTTGCCGCACCGTATTTGATTTCCTTCTGCTCTAATAGTTGCTTGCTTCAAAAAAATAATGTCGCAAAACTATTTCCTGGACAGCCAGGCTAAAAAATCGCGTTTCAGCACGTTGCGCGACGCTCAGCAATGGGCGGAATGCGAATACCGGCGGCTCGACGCCACCGGTGCTCGCGACGGTCCGTCGGTGGCCGCCATCAACGACGCCATCCGACGGACGCACCGGAGCCCGTTCTGGCTCGACCTGCACACAATGTCGGTGCAGGGAGCGCGCGAGCTCGTCGCCGAGGCCATCGCGGCCGCACGACAACTGGCGACGAAGGCGGCGGTGACGGCCACCGTGACAATTGTCACGGGCGCCGGAAATCACTCGCCGAACGGAGTGCCGAGGATTAAGCGCGCCGTCACCGCGTGGCTCAACCGTCACCGGCTCGCCTACACCGAACTCAACCCGGGCAGGTTGGCGGTTCAGTTGTAGGTAGGTAGGTCGGTGGAGGATCATGAAAGTCACTCAGTTCCCAATGTGATCCATTTTCAGGAGGACGACCAGATCCCGGGATTCCAGCCAGCCAAGCCAAGCCGAGCCAAACCGATTGCGACAACACAAAAGGTATCAAATGTGTGGCTTTGTTGGCTGCATTCCGGCAGTTTTGTCGTTGTGTCATGGGTTGTGTCGATTTACGAGCGGTTTTCATTTTTCTCATTATGTTCCTTTTTGCAGGTCGTCGTCATCATCGAGCCGCAACTTTGGACGGTCGCGAAGTTGACATGGCGATGTTGAATCGCGGTTAGTTGATCGAAAAACGGCGTATTTCTTCTCCGATGGTCATTTTTGCAGGTTTCCCAAGGCGATGGAAAATAAGGATGAAAAACGAATGAAAAACAGCAGCCATCGGCGCTCGTAAATCTACACACGCAGCTCTTGGTCGTTGCGAGACCCACCACTGTATCTCGAGAACCAAAAGAGCTATCAAAAAGCTGTGAACTGCAAACTTGTAGCTCTTTTTGTGCTCTACAACTCTCATACTATTCCTGATTTCCTTGTACCCCAATATGCTCAATAAATCAATAAAACGCTTCCAATTCCAATCCAAAAAGTCTCTCGAATTCACGCCTCCCATACAATTCGGTAAAACCATTTAACAAGGACGGGACGTCCTAGATCTTCCTTCTGAACGTCATCTTCGCCTTCGTCTTCTTCTTCCACGTCGACTTTTGTGGCAATTGAAAACTGATCGACATCGATTCGAGAAGACGTGCCAGCTTCTGTTTTCCGATCCTTCCGAGCGGTCCGTCCTCTTTTTCGAGTCGCACAAGGAGCTCTTCCTGGAATGAGAAGAGCAGTTTCTAGTAAAATGTCCAGGGGTCCCAGTTTGTGGCAAGGGGTGCCCATTTTTTTCGGGACCCCTGGAATTCAGTTTTTGGGGATGAAAGTTAAAATGTCGAAAAATGCAAAAAAAAATCCTTTTTTCTGCATTTTCCTACCACTGAAACAGTAACTTCGCGGTGAGGCCCACGCGTCAAAAAATTCCATGCGCCTTTAAAATTTCCAGTTGATTTCAATGAAAATTTAAAGGCGCATGGACTTTCTCGACGCGTGGGTCTCACCGCGGGGTTACTGTCCCAGTGGTAGAATAATGCGAAAAATTCGCATTTTTTGCATTTTTCGACATTTCTTGACAATAAGTTCAAAACTCAAAAATTGATAAATTTGAAAAAAAGAAACATTTTTCTTCGCGTTGCGCCTTTAAGAAACCACCGTAACCCACCAGCGAGAGCGGCTGCATCGAGATGATGTGCTCGTGGAGCACGGCGTTCCGATCGGCTCGGAGCCACTCCAAAAAGGTGGCCTTCGTCACTTCATCTCTCCCGGCGCGCTTCTTCGTCTTGACGTCTTCTGATTCTTCTTCTTCCTCTTCTGGCGCTTCAAACGCTCCAGAATCTCCACCATCATCATCATCAGAAGACGTCGTCGACACATTCAACGTCTTGTCCGCCAGTCTCTCGACGTCGTCCTCTTCGTGCTCCTGAAGGCGTTCGTTCAGTGACTTCCGCTTCTTCGTCTTCGTCGTCGTTCTGGCCTTCGACGTCGTCTCCTCATCGGCGTCCTCCTGAATCCGGACGAGCGGTCGCAACGTCGGCGTTCCGGTGCACACCTCCGGATGGAGCATCGTGTACGCCTTCTGAAGCGTCTGTATCATCGCTTTCCGGCCGCGCGGACGCATTCCGTGCGCCTTCATGCGCTCCTTCAACTCCGCCTCGTCCATCTTCTCGAATTCGGGCATTGGGGTGACGTCGGACGTCTTCAGAATGCGAATGTTCGAGCCGAACACGGGTTTTGGCGCCTGGAAGACGGGCGGCGGCGGCGGCGTCGTCAGGTCCTTCTGATTCAGCGACCACTCGTCGAACGAATCCAACGTCTTCTGTCGTGGGGAATCGTTTTCAACGACGTCTTCAACAACGTCTTCAACGACGTCTTCCGCTCTTCCGAATCCGATCAACGGATCGTCCGTTTCAAACGGATCTTGAGCTTGTGCCACTGGAGAAGGGGGTGTCATCTGAATCGGAACGTCTTCTGATTCCACCAACGTCTTCTCCTTCTCCTTCTTCACCGCCAAATCCAGCCCGATCGGTCCGTACTTGTCGGCGATCTCGGCGATTCCGTCGACGTCTTCTTCGCGCCACTCGCATCTCGCCGTGAAGACGTAGCCGAGCCACGCGCGGACAACCGAACACGACCAGTTGTCCATCGGCACTTCTTGCGCTTCTGGAGACGTCACCGCGCGCGGATGCGCCTTCAAAATCGACGTGCGATGCTTCAACATCGCCGTCGACGTCTTCACCACACCATCGGCGCATCGCAGTGTTACTGTCACGTTTGTCGAAGAAGACGTGACGGGCGGCTCGTCGAGCATCTTCTGAAGGTCCAACGAGAGTTGCTCGAACCGTGACACCTTCTCCAACATTCGTCGCATTTGGAACGAGCGCTCCGTCAGCTCGGACGCCTTCCGCTCGCTGGACGCCGCCACCGCGGAGGCGTGGAATTCGTGCAAGAATCTGAAAAGGAAGTGAGTAGCAAAGTGGGCGGAGCCTATGTCGAAAAAGTGCATGCGCCTTTAAAGTTTCGATGAAATTTTAAAGGCGCATGGATTTTTTCCAACGCGTGGGTCTCGCCGCGAAGTTACTGTCTCAGTGGTAGAAAAATGCGAAAAATTCGGAATTTTTTCGCATTTTTCGACATTTCCACAGAAACAAAGTCGACCCCCCTTACCGATCGTGTAGCGTTTCGATCACTTCGCAATGACACTTTTTCGGCGCCAACTCGACGACGGCAAACGAGCGCGGCCGTTTCCGGCGGCGATTCTCGTCGTCGTCGGCGGCGATTCGCGCGAATCGCACGTTGTTCTTCGACGTCTCCCACGCTTTTTTCGACGACGTCGCCGCCGAGGCCGTCGACGACGGCTTCTCGATGAGATCGTCTTCATTGTCGTCGTTGTTTCTAAAATACTTTTTGTTTGGTTGTGTCAATTTAAATTTGCGAAAAAAAATCAAAATTTGTGTTTTTTTCTGTTTTTTAAATATACATATACAGTAGTACCCTGTCGAAAAACGTCGAAAAATGAAAAAAATTGCAATTTTTTGCATTGTTTGTCACCGAGAAAAGAATTTCGCGGTGAGACCCATGCGACGAAAAAACCTATGCGCCTTTAAAATTTCAGTTGCTTTCGATGAAAATTAAAAGTTTTCGCATTTTTCGACATTTCTTACCAGTGAGACAGTAACCCCCGCGGCGAGACCCACGCGTCGAAAAAAGTCCATGCGCCTTTAAACTTTCAGTAAAAACACCTGAAATTTTAAAGGCGCATGGACTTTTTCGTCGCATGGGTCTCGCCACGGGGTTACTGTCCCAGTGGTTAAAAAATGCGAAAAATTGCATTTTTTTTGCATTTTTCGACATTTTTCGACAGGTACTTTTTAAAATACTCACTTTTCGAGTGTTTCTGTTAGTTTTTTGACGGGCTTCGCCGCTTTTTCGGCCGTTTTCATTGCGCACAATTTTGTGTGAATTTGCCTGCAAAAACCATTTTTTTCTAATTTTTCAAATTTTTTCCGATTTTTTTGTTGAACAAACCGTCGATTAGTGGACCACAACGTCATGTCTCGCGGACAGTGGGGACACCTCACTTGTGACGCTGTCACGCCTGTCACACCTGTCACGTCGTCGTCGTCGCTGAGCACAATCTCCTCGAATGGACCGTCTGAAGATTGGGGGGAGATTTAAAAAAAAAATAGGAATTTTGAAAAAAAAAATTACTTTTATTCAATTTGAACATATCCTCGTTTCGCACTATTTTCTGCACACTTCCCTTTTTTTCGGGGCGCCTGGAAATTTTAAAAAAAAAAATTTTTTATTTAAAAAAAAAATTGCAGGGTTGTCAAAGCCCGGGCCGGCCCGCCGGGCCTGTCCGGGCCGAGCCGGGCCGGGCCGGGCCGGGCCGGGCCGGGCCGGGCCGGGCCGGGCCGGGCCGGGCCGGGCCGGGCCGGGCCGGAGGGCAAAGTCTCCGGCCCGGCCCGGCCCGGCGGCCCGGAAGAAAAAAATTAATTTTTTTTGCAATTTTTTTTTCCGTTTTTTCGGGAATTTCAACTTTAAAGGCGTACAAAAATCATAATTTGCAGTAAAATAATCATATTGCTGCAAATCGAGCGTTTTGTGTAATTTCTTGCGTTTCGCTTAAGAACGACACTCCACAGTACGGAAGGTGTGTAACTAATCATAAGTTCACAACATTTTTCCTTCCAGATTTTTTCTTCGTTTATTCCAGTTCTTTTTTTCGTTTCTTCGAGATTTTTTATTCGCTTCTTCGAGATTTTTTCACTAAAATTTTACAATTACAATTATTTTCGTTTTTTTCCAGTTTCCTGGCGCTGGAAATGGGTAAGACAGACCAAGAACTCAAACGATGGGCGAAGGACAGAGGTTCTGGATTCAAAATAGTTTGTTAACCTCGTTTTTAAAGCAACATTCCCGGTTTTATTCCAGGGCGAGATCTTCAAATTCGACACGATTCGAATCGTTTTGAAAAAGAACGACGAGGACGAGTATGTCGAGAGCAAGCGTGTTATGTGTATGAGTTGCTTCAACTTCATGAGTCATGCCGATGGAAGCCACGTCCGGCGACACGTGACGAAAACGTGCAAGAAGCCAAGAGCGACAAGCGAGCCGCTGGAGGCATCTGAGCCGAACGATTCGATAGAGCCGCCGATGAAGTGCCGACGCATCGACGGTACTAAAATTGTTTTGAACGTCGAAACATGCGTCCGATTTACAGATTTCTCGGTGAAGATATTCACGCGTTCCCAACTGGAGGGTATTTCGAGGACCATCGCTCGGTATTCTGTTCGTTCCGGACGATCATTCAATCACCTATCTTCTGACTCTTTCAAAATGTTGGTCGTCGAACTTTACAATCAAATCAGCAAAGGATACTCTACTGAAGCGAGAAACCAGCTTCCATCACGCAACACGATCATGCGGCACTCTCTGGAGATCTCGGACAACATCATCAACAAGGCCTACTCACTGATTGAACCTTTCATCGCGGAAGGTCGAGTCCAATTGATGTGTGATCACGGAAAAATCGTGACCAATTACTTAAGTTTGGTGGCGAGTTTCATCGACGACTCGTTCAAGTTGCAAATGTTGCCGATCGGATTCGTACCTGTCCCTGACGGGAAAAGCGGCGCGGAGGTACGTCAGAATTGTTCCCTGTCCACCAAGAAATGTATTTAAGACGTACGAACTCATCTCCGAGCGACTCGGAGAGTTTGGCTGGTCGCGTGAGCAAGTTTCCATGCTCACTTGCACCGCCGACGGTGCACTCCGGACTCTGGGCTCTCACTTCGCGATGTGTACGGAGGAGTTGGAAACGGCGACACCTCTACATTTCAAATTTCAGATATTAGGTGTTGCTCCCACTCGCTCAACCTCGTGGCGCAACGATCTGTGAAGCCGACGGAGCATCTGAAGTGTCTTCTGTCATGGGACGAGCTCGAGGATCTCAACAACGTCGAGTCGCTTCTGAAGGCCGCACAGACCGTCTCGACGAGCGTCCGAATCAACTCGAGAGCCTGTCGCGGTCTCAGCCGTCTTCCGAACTTGCCCTCAGAAACCAGATGGCTCAATGACGTGTGTTGCCTCAAGGATATTCTCGATCTCGCCGAGGAACTGACGAAAGTTTCCACTCATTTGACGCAACGAGGTAGACAAGCACTCAACTTCCTCCTTTTCG
The DNA here is from genome assembly GCA_963570955.1 of Caenorhabditis afra. Taxonomy (NCBI): domain Eukaryota; kingdom Metazoa; phylum Nematoda; class Chromadorea; order Rhabditida; family Rhabditidae; genus Caenorhabditis; species Caenorhabditis afra. Next base: position 8,393,888 of record OY751534.1, read on the forward strand.
AAAAAAAGAGAACCGCGAAGGCCGTTCTTGATTTGATGGAGCCGCTTCTATTCTATATTTTTAAAATTGTTTTAAGTATTTCGGATTATCAAAAAATTAGATTAAATTTTAAAAAATTATATTTCGCGGAAAATAATTGATTGATTTTGCAGAAAATCAAATTTTAGAAAATTCATTTTTTTTTTGGAAATGTTTTTAAAAATAAAAAAAAAAATTTTTTAAGTATTGTTTTTTTTTCCAAAAATCAGATAAAATTTTTTTTTACAAAACTAAAATATGCGGAAAAATTTAGTGATTTTCCAAAAAATCGAATTTTTTTTAAAAATTGAAATTTTTTTTAATTCAAAAAAAAATTTTAATTTTCAAAATTTCACATCGTAAATATTTAAATTTTAAATTTGAAAAAAAAACTAAATTTTAAAAAAAATTTAATTGTTATGCTTTTAAAAATCGGATAAAATTTTTTCAAAAAAATTAAATTTTCCGAAAAAAAATTATTGATTTTTTTCCAGAAAATCATACTATTTAAAAATTAAAATTTTTTTTTCAAAGTGGATTAAAAAAAAAAATTTAAACTTCAAATTTTTCAAATTTTCACCTCATGAATATTTGAATTTTAAATTATTCAAAAAATTAATTTAAAATTTTTTGAAAATATTTTTTTTTCATAAAAAAAAATAAAATACCTGGGCGCCGATGAGATCGAGTTGAACGGCGATTTTATCGATTTTTCGCCGTTGTTCATGAGAAAATTTGTTTTTTTTTTTCTAAAATTTAATTCGAATTTTTTCTAAGAGTATCCAAAAAAAATAATTAATAAGAATTAAAAAAATTATTTTTCCAAAAAATAAAAAAAAATTTCCCCATTTTTTACAACATTTTTTTTTAATTTTCAAAATAAAATTCAATTTTTTTCGCATTTTTCCCATTCAAATCGCCTTCAAAAAATTAGTAAAAATCCAAATTTTCGGCAAAAAAATCATGTTTTTTTTTCAAAATTTGAATTTTTAATTTGATAATATTTGGGAGGTAAAAAAATATTTTTCAAATATAAAAATTATGAAAAATAAAAAAATAGTTCATTTTTCCTGCTCTTGGAACGGAATCGTCTCGCTTTCAACACATATATTTCATTTTTTCGATTTTTTTTCGTCTGACGTTTATCTGAACGCTCTCAAGGCCCCCCGGCCCCTCCATCTGGGGGAAAAAGTGTTAAATATCGAATAAAATAAAATAGAATAGAATAAAATAAAGTAAAATTGAGAAAGAGAAATAGAAATAGAAAATCGGAAAGGAAGGGAGGGGATGGAGAAACAAGAAAAAAAAAACGGAAAACAAATTGAGAAGAATTAGGAAGGAGAGGGGGAGGAGGGAGTCGCGAATAAATGAATAAAAAAGAAGATCAGTGGTGGTAGCCGGAGAATTGCGGAGGCGGATAGTAGTGATGATGGGCGGGCGGCGGCGGTAGCGGCGGAGCAGCCGACGGCGGCGGCACGGCTCCTCCGGCCGTTCGCATATAGTGCGGCGGGCCACCGAGAGGTGCGCCTATCGAAGGCGGCGGAGCCAGCGGACGTCGCATCTCGATGGGCGGCTCGTGAAAGTGACGTTTGAACCAGGCGAGCATTCGATCCAACGAGTCAAAGTTCTGGTGACGGAAGCGAACGCCGCGCGGTGAGACTGCAAAAAGAGAGAGATGTGTTCGGTAGGGGAGTACCGCTGCAGTAGAACTCATCGGGAAAACTATATAAATCATTGAAAATGCTGTCGCTGGAGCCTACCGTAGTAAAACCTGTATTAGAACGGCATGCCGGGGGTCTAATTTTCAACCCTCTAGTTTTAAACAGCCCTCACTAGGCAATGGGAGGAACTTTTCAAAAATCAAGTCCCTCCTGTAAAAAATCGGGCAAAAAATCAAGTCCGTCACTGTTTTTTGTACCACTAGTGTTGAGGGCTGAGTTTTAAAATGAGATATCGAAAATCCACAGTGGGGCCCTTACGATTTCAGGGTTTTGGGGTGCCGGTCTATTAGAGGTGCCGTTCAAATACACGTTTTACGGTTGTTCTATTTCGGGTCAGTTCAATTCCGTGGTATTCCCTTCGCCAGCCACTTTTTCAACACTTACTCTGCCATTTTGGCGCTCAAATCGCACTTTTCCCTAATAAAACACTGAAGCCTAATGTCCGTTCAATATTCTTGACATGGCCAGATAGGCTCCGCCCATTTCCCCGTTAAAACATGGAAATGTGTGAAACAGTGCAGCAGCGCGCAGAAAAAAATTGGGCGGAGCCTATTTGGTCATGACCATTTGGCAGCCGGAATTTTCGGATCCGGGCCGATTTTCGACAAGAAGCATAACTTTTCATCCATTTCCACTTTTAAAACAGTGAAAACTGTCCGGAAAAATCGAGAAACCATAGTTTTTCCCCCGTTTCCTCCACTTTTCCAAAAAAAAAAAACTCACTCTTCAACAGCTCGTGCCGAATGCGTTCCGTGTTGTCGAACATGTACGAGATGGTGAACTGGCACGGCGTCAACCGCGACGCGCTGAAGACGTACGGCGATCGGCCGAGCTCACGTCGCTTCTCGCGACAAAACGCCTCGACGCCGTCGCGATCCTCGGAGGTGCCGCCGACGAAGAAGTACTTGTGTGTGGTGATCTCGTGCGACGTTTGGATCATCGGCTGAACGAATCGGGCGATGAGCTCGTCGAGATCCTCGAAATCCTCGCCGCCGACGCGCAACTGCTTGCCGATCGAGAACACCTGATCTTTGGCCTCCTCTTTGACGAAAAAGTTGTGATAGACGCCGTCGCAAATCTTCCACGTCACCGACAAACTGGCGTCTTTGCCCAACGACGGACGAATGATGCACTCGGACCAGTCCTTGTCGTCGAGCATCTGTGTCGCCTTCTCGTAGGAGATGTTGTGAAAGTTCGGGTGGGCGATGACGCGATTCACGCGCGTCGTCGCCTCCGTCTTCTTCTTCTCCTCGCTCTTCATCGCCTCCAAGTCCTCCTGGTAGGTGGTCGCGTCCCAAAACTCGTCGCGTGTCTCGTTCTCCTCCTTCAAATCCGTGCTCTTGCAGCTGAGCAGCAGCGAGAAGCGCTCCTTGTCGACCGACATCACTTTGAAGTAGTAGGGTTGGCCGATTTTGACGCGATCCAGCGGATGTTCGACACGTTGCGACGAGATGTTCTTGCACGGACAGAAGCCCGTCATTCCGTTGTCGAAGCGAACGCGGATGCCGACCGGCGCGCCAGGGCACGCGCCCGCGTTCCGACGCGTCTCTTCGAGGTGCGCCTGAATGGCGCCCGGCGTCGCGGCGGTGAACGTCTTGCACACCGAACACTTGAAGCGTCCGTCGTCGCCCATCTCGGGCAGTTTCGACTGCGCGTTGTCCTCGTCGCGCCGCTTGAACTGCACCGATTGGACGGTGCCGATCACCCTCTGATTCTCCTTGATCTCTTTTCCGCATCGCGCCAGCAGATCGTACAGCTCCGCGCCGGTCGGCTCGATGAACTCCGATCGTTGATCTTTGTAGCGAGCGCTGAGCTCGCTCGATATGTCGTAGAGTGTCGCCTTCTTCTCGCCGAATCCCTGCCGACTCAGCTCTTCGGCGAACGCGTCCAGATCGAGATCGCGAAGACGTTCGGGCACGTCCATAATCTCCTGAATGGCGGCCGTCGGGTCGGCCGAATCGTCCACCTCGAGCGCGTCGACCGCCATCTTGCGCGCCCACTCGTACGTCTCCGGATGGACGCGCGAGCCGTCGAGCACCTCCACATACGCCTCCGTCTTCTCCGACACTTTGATCGTGTCGATTTTGATGAAACCGGCGCAGTTCATGAAAACTTTCGGTCCGAGTTTGCAGCCGGTGACGAGTTTCGAGCGACTCTCAATCAGATTGTCGTTCGCTTTGATCGACTTGAGCAGCGCGGTCGCTTTGCGCGGACCGAGCCCGCACGTGAACTGGAGCATGTTGGTGTAGTGCGCGTACTCGGCACACTTGTTGATGTCGACACCCTCCTCGTTGACGCGATTCATCAGCTCGTGGCGGAGCGTCTCGGCGAGCACCTCCTGATCAATGTCACGCTGAAGGGGGTGCAGATTGAGACAGAAGATGTCCTCGTCGGCGTTCCACAGATGCGCGTACTCGGGCACCGGATCGAGCAGAATGCGAGCCAGTGAGACGGCCTGTCGAAGGACGGGCGGATGGTCGGGATTCTCGGCGAGCGACGTGTTCGATCGCATGTACACTTTCGCCGCCTCGCTGTCCATCAGAAAGACGGGCGGTGCGGTTCGCAGCGAGCCTTCCGACAGCATTCCGGCGATCGCCTCTTCCAGATCGCGCTGTAATGGAAAAACTGAACTGTTTCCACTAAAATTTCAGTCCGAGGCCTACCTTCAGCCGTATACACTCCATATCCTCAATGTTGAGTCCGATGGCGTGCGGACGTCGTCGTTGCACAAACTTCTTGAACAACTCCAACGACTCCTCCTTGAGAGCGCCGGTGTGTCCGTGTCCGAACTTGCGTTTCGTGAAGTGCACCATGCGGAGGTAGTCGACGACGGCGCCACTCTCGTCGATCATCACGCCGAACGTCGCCTCGTCCTGTGTCGTCGGATAGACGATCGCCATGATGCGACGTTCGCCGAGCGGTCCCGCGTCCTCGTCGTCTTCGTCGTGGTCGCCGCCGCCACCGCCGTTGCGAGCCGACAAGCTCGACGGTTTGAAGCCGGCGCGGGCGAGCCGCCTGGCAAACTCTTGCCGACACTTGCGAGCCACCGCCGCCTTCGCCTCCTCGAGCAACGTGTTGTACACCTCGTCCTTCATGTACGGTATCAGCATATCGTTGATCGCCATCATCACACAATCGTCGCGCACCTGATTCCACTGCTCCACGTTCTCGGTGTACTCGTCTTTGCGGAACACGTCCGACGACAGAAACTTGTTGACGAGGTAGAGATTCATCTCCTGATCCTCTTCCGACTCGGGATACAGCATCAGATCGATGAGACCGCCCTCTTTCGCCTTGTGATAGTGGAGGAACTCCTCGTCGGTCAGGTGTCGCACCGGTTTGTTCTTGATGTAGCGGCGATCGTAGAGCGGGTGCGTCTCGTCGATCGTCTCGCGTCCCTTCTTCGTCGGACGAATGTAGAAGCGCACGTTGGCGCGAAACTCGCGACGCACATAGTCGCGCACAATCGGCTGACGCGAGATCTCTTTGGCGAGCATGAACTTGGCTCCGCCGAGCACCGCTTCAGCGTCCGGAAACGCCGGACACACGTACTCTTCGGCGGCCTCCAACGGCGCCGCCGCGTCCTGCTCGACGTCGTGCTTCTTCCAGTCGAGATTCTCGGCGAACTGACGAGCGGTGAGACCGAAACGACCGGCGAGCTCGCCGATTCCGTTCTCGACACACATCTGGTACTTGTCGTTGCGAATCGACGATTTGAACTTGGCGCGTTGCGGCTCTTCGCCGCCCTCTTCGTCTGGATTTCGCGACAATCGTTCCCATCGTTGCATCTCTTCCAGCAGATTGCCGTAGAGCAGCTGAAAGTTCGCGTGGATGTCGGTGAGCTGCTCGAGCGTCTCCGCGAGTTGAAGTCTGAAATAAGACTGTGCTCAAATGTGCTCGGCAGCTCCAGAACTCACTCTCCAAAGTCGTGCTCGGTGAGGAGCCGTCGTTTGACCAGAAAATCGTCGCTCTCCTCCTGAAACTGTTGCATTCGTCGCATCAGTCCGTAGAGCTTCTTCTTCTTCTCCGCCAAATGACACCACTTCTCGTCGAAATCGTAGATCTTCCACAGTTGATTCATGCCGAGCATCTCGTTGAGGTGCTCTTTTCGATAGAACCCGATGAACGGGACCTCGAACGAGTTGGAGCGAATGCGAATGAATTTGAGCACCTCTTTGATCGCCTGCAGCGCCTGCTGCTTCTTCTCGCCGTACTCCATCGGATCGAGATTCATGATGCACTCGAGCCGATCGTAGTCGTTCTGCGTGTTTTGTGTCGTCACACGCGGCTCCTCGAACGCGAACTTCATGATCCACGCCGCCTCCTGATCGTACGTATCGTCGTCGGCCTCCGTTACCGGCGTCCGTCGCAATTGGAATCGCTCGGGCGCGTCTTCAATCATAATCTTCTTGTCGGCCGCCGAGAGGAAGCCTCGCTCGAGCTCCGACGGCTCGATCGACTCCAACAGTGTGCTCTTCTTCTGCGTCTCGCGCTTTCGCCGAATCTTGATCTCGCCGCCCTCGCCGTCGTCCTCAATGATCTCCTCCTCCTCGTCGTCGTCCAGCCCGTCCTCGCCGTCCTCGTCGTCGTAGAACTCGTCAAAGTTGAAGTCCTCGACGCCGAACACGTCGCGCGCGTCCTCTTCGGCGCCCTCCGGCATGTTCTCGTCGCCGCGATGGTGCTTCTTGCGGCGGCGGCTCTTCTGATCGCCGTCGTCCTCGATGAAGTCGTCCTCCGAGCGATCCGACTCGGAGCCGTACCTCCCGCGTCCGCCGCTCTGATGGCGCTTCTTTCCGTCGTCGCTACCGCGCTCCGACAGCAGATCGTCGTCGTCGTCGCCGCGATTGCGCTCATCGTCGTCACTGTCGTCGAGCTGCACGCGACTCTTCTTCGGGCCGCCGGGAAAGTCGTTGTTCTCGTTGATCAGATCGAGATCCTCGTCGTCGAGCTCGTCGTCCTCCGAGTGACGCGATCGCACCGACTTCTCCGACTTGGCGTCCTCCTCGTCGTCGTTGTCCTCGATGAAGCCCTCCATCTCCTTCTTCGCCTTCTCCTCGTCGTCCTCGTCGTCGTCCTCGTCTTCGTCGGAGCTGGAAAATTCACTAGAGATGAAAAATTCCGGAAACAGCACTCACCTGGCTATAACTCGCTTCTTCTTCCCCTTCTCCAACTTCTTCTTCTTGCGTTGCGGCTCATGATCGGAGCCCGAGCCGAGCGACGAGTCTTCCGATTCTTCCGCTTGATTATCGATAAAATCCATCGGAAATCGACCTGCAAATTCTGAACTTCTCGCGGAAAACAGGGAAAACTCAATGAAAACGAGAAACTTGATTTTTCGAAAAATTGGGGATTTTTTAAAATGTTTTTTCGTTAAAAAACGAAAAATTAATGGAAAAAATATTTTAAAAACCGGAAAACTTGAAAATTTCGAAAACTATCCGATTTTTTTTCGATTTTTTGCTGAATTTCACTTAAATCCCCTATTTTCAATCATTTTTCACTTGAAAATCACTGAAAATCGATGAAATTGACCTCAAAATGATGGAAATCGCGTAAAATAATTTTATAGTGAAAAAATCGCGAAAATCGTCAAAAATCGCCGCTTTTTCGATGATTTTAGGCCAAAACAGGGTGGAAAATCGATAAAATGGGCAAAAATGGGAGAGAAAAACGAGAGAAAACAAGAAAACGACCGTTTTGGTCGAAAGAAAAGGGACAAATGAGGTGCGATTTCAAAAAAGAAATTAAAGGGGCGGGTGTGCAAACGCGCTCCATTGAGAACGACGACAGGCGAGAGAGTGCGGCCGGCGCGGAGGGCGCAGACAGCGAAAGCGCGGTTTTTTGAAAAATAGGGGGGAATTCTGGTGAGAAAGGGAAATTCTGTATAAAAATTTGAAAAACAAATGGGGATTTCGAAAAAAAATGGTTTTATCGACTTTTTGGCGGAAATAAATATTTTCAAACAATTTTTTGTTATCAAAATGAATTTTTTAAAATGTTTTTTTTCAAAAAATTGTTTTTTTTAGACATGAAATGTTTCGTGTAACCGTGCCTTTGCAGAAAAATGGGCGGAGCCTATTTGGCCGTATTGTCTCTTCGCACATTTTTGATCTCCAATCGCGCTCCATTGTTCGCCATCTGTTCCATTAGTGCAATTACCGGGGTATAAATACTGGGCAGTCGTCATTCTCCTCCCGCTTTCTTCATTGCCCCCACCGTCTGGATATCAACGACGTCTTCTTGTCCCGGTACGTTTTTTTCTCTTTTCTCCTTTTTTCCCTAGTCCCTAAGATCCGCCCCCTAGTCGACCTGATCCCGCCACTGGCACGCCGTTCACTCTGAACGACATGCTCATCGTGCTGGTGGCGGGAATCAAGATTACCGCCCTAGTCGAACTGATCCCGCCACTGGCACGCCGTTCTCTCTGAACGGCATGCTCTTCGTGCTGGTGGCGGGAATCAAGATTACCGCCCTAGTCGAACTGATCCCGCCACTGGCACGCCGTTCTCTCTGAACGGCATGCTCTTCGTGCTGGTGGCGGGAATCAAGATTACCGCCCTAGTCGAACTGATCCCGCCACTGGCATGCTCTTCGTGCTGGTGGCGGGAATCAAGATTACCGCCCTAGTCGAACTGATCCCGCCACTGGCACGCCGTTCTCTCTGAACGGCATGCTCTTCGTGCTGGTGGCGGGAATCAAGATTACCGCCCTAGTCGAACTGATCCCGCCACTGGCATGCTCTTCGTGCTGGTGGCGGGAATCAAGATTACCGCCCTAGTCGAACTGATCCCGCCACTGGCACGCCGTTCACTCTGAACGACATGCTCATCGTGCTGGTGGCGGGAATCAAGATTACCGCCCTAGTCGAACTGATCCCGCCACTGGCACGCCGTTCTCTCTGAACGGCATGCTCTTCGTGCTGGTGGCGGGAATCAAGATTACCGCCCTAGTCGAACTGATCCCGCCACTGGCACGCCGTTCTCTCTGAACGGCATGCTCTTCGTGCTGGTGGCGGGAATCAAGATTACCGCCCTAGTCGAACTGATCCCGCCACTGGCACGCCGTTCTCTCTGAACGGCATGCTCTTCGTGCTGGTGGCGGGAATCAAGATTACCGCCCTAGTCGAACTGATCCCGCCACTGGCATGCTCTTCGTGCTGGTGGCGGGAATCAAGATTACCGCCCTAGTCGAACTGATCCCGCCACTGGCACGCCGTTCACTCTGAACGACATGCTCATCGTGCTGGTGGCGGGAATCAAGATTACCGCCCTAGTCGAACTGATCCCGCCACTGGCACGCCGTTCTCTCTGAACGGCATGCTCTTCGTGCTGGTGGCGGGAATCAAGATTACCGCCCTAGTCGAACTGATCCCGCCACTGGCATGCTCTTCGTGCTGGTGGCGGGAATCAAGATTACCGCCCTAGTCGAACTGATCCCGCCACTGGCACGCCGTTCTCTCTGAACGGCATGCTCTTCGTGCTGGTGGCGGGAATCAAGATTACCGCCCTAGTCGAACTGATCCCGCCACTGGCATGCTCTTCGTGCTGGTGGCGGGAATCAAGATTACCGCCCTAGTCGAACTGATCCCGCCACTGGCACGCCGTTCTCTCTGAACGGCATGCTCTTCGTGCTGGTGGCGGGAATCAAGATTACCGCCCTAGTCGAACTGATCCCGCCACTGGCATGCTCTTCGTGCTGGTGGCGGGAATCAAGATTACCGCCCTAGTCGAACTGATCCCGCCACTGGCACGCCGTTCTCTCTGAACGGCATGCTCTTCGTGCTGGTGGCGGGAATCAAGATTACCGCCCTAGTCGAACTGATCCCGCCACTGGCATGCTCTTCGTGCTGGTGGCGGGAATCAAGATTACCGCCCTAGTCGAACTGATCCCGCCACTGGCACGCCGTTCTCTCTGAACGGCATGCTCTTCGTGCTGGTGGCGGGAATCAAGATTACCGCCCTAGTCGAACTGATCCCGCCACTGGCATGCTCTTCGTGCTGGTGGCGGGAATCAAGATTACCGCCCTAGTCGAACTGATCCCGCCACTGGCACGCCGTTCTCTCTGAACGGCATGCTCTTCGTGCTGGTGGCGGGAATCAAGATTACCGCCCTAGTCGAACTGATCCCGCCACTGGCATGCTCTTCGTGCTGGTGGCGGGAATCAAGATTACCGCCCTAGTCGAACTGATCCCGCCACTGGCACGCCGTTCTCTCTGAACGGCATGCTCTTCGTGCTGGTGGCGGGAATCAAGATTACCGCCCTAGTCGAACTGATCCCGCCACTGGCACGCCGTTCTCTCTGAACGGCATGCTCTTCGTGCTGGTGGCGGGAATCAAGATTACCGCCCTAGTCGACCTGATCCCGCCACTGGCACGCCGTTCACTCTGAACGGCATGCTCATCGTGCTGGTGGCGGGAATCAAGATTACCGCCCTAGTCGAACTGATCCCGCCACTGGCATGCTCTTCGTGCTGGTGGCGGGAATCAAGATTACCGCCCTAGTCGAACTGATCCCGCCACTGGCACGCCGTTCTCTCTGAACGGCATGCTCTTCGTGCTGGTGGCGGGAATCAAGATTACCGCCCTAGTCGAACTGATCCCGCCACTGGCACGCCGTTCACTCTGAACGGCATGCTCTTCGTGCTGGTGGCGGGAATCAAGATTACCGCCCTAGTCGACCTGATCCCGCCACTGGCATGCTCTTCGTGCTGGTGGCGGGAATCAAGATTACCGCCCTAGTCGAACTGATCCCGCCACTGGCACGCCGTTCTCTGTGAACGGCATGCTCTTCGTGCTGGTGGCGGGAATCAAGATTACCGCCCTAGTCGAACTGATCCCGCCACTGGCACGCCGTTCTCTCTGAACGGCATGCTCTTCGTGCTGGTGGCGGGAATCAAGATTACCGCCCTAGTCGAACTGATCCCGCCACTGGCATGGTCTTCGTGCTGGTGGCGGGAATCAAGATTACCGCCCTAGTCGAACTGATCCCGCCACTGGCATGGTCTTCGTGCTGGTGGCGGGAATCAAGATTACCGCCCTAGTCGAACTGATCCCGCCACTGGCACGCCGTTCACTCTGAACGGCATGCTCATCGTGCTGGTGGCGGGAATCAAGATTACCGCCCTAGTCGAACTGATCCCGCCACTGGCATGCTCTTCGTGCTGGTGGCGGGAATCAAGATTACCGCCCTAGTCGAACTGATCCCGCCACTGGCACGCCGTTCACTCTGAACGGCATGCTCTTCGTGCTGGTGGCGGGAATCAAGATTACCGCCCTAGTCGAACTGATCCCGCCACTGGCACGCCGTTCTCTCTGAACGGCATGCTCTTCGTGCTGGTGGCGGGAATCAAGATTACCGCCCTAGTCGACCTGATCCCGCCACTGGCACGCCGTTCTCTCTGAACGGCATGCTCTTCGTGCTGGTGGCGGGAATCAAGATTACCGCCCTAGTCGAACTGATCCCGCCACTGGCATGCTCTTCGTGCTGGTGGCGGGAATCAAGATTACCGCCCTAGTCGAACTGATCCCGCCACTGGCACGCCGTTCACTCTGAACGGCATGCTCTTCGTGCTGGTGGCGGGAATCAAGATTACCGCCCTAGTCGAACTGATCCCGCCACTGGCATGCTCTTCGTGCTGGTGGCGGGAATCAAGATTACCGCCCTAGTCGAACTGATCCCGCCACTGGCACGCCGTTCACTCTGAACGGCATGCTCTTCGTGCTGGTGGCGGGAATCAAGATTACCGCCCTAGTCGAACTGATCCCGCCACTGGCACGCCGTTCTCTCTGAACGGCATGCTCTTCGTGCTGGTGGCGGGAATCAAGATTACCGCCCTAGTCGACCTGATCCCGCCACTGGCACGCCGTTCTCTCTGAACGGCATGCTCTTCGTGCTGGTGGCGGGAATCAAGATTACCGCCCTAGTCGAACTGATCCCGCCACTGGCATGCTCTTCGTGCTGGTGGCGGGAATCAAGATTACCGCCCTAGTCGAACTGATCCCGCCACTGGCACGCCGTTCACTCTGAACGGCATGCTCTTCGTGCTGGTGGCGGGAATCAAGATTACCGCCCTAGTCGAACTGATCCCGCCACTGGCACGCCGTTCTCTCTGAACGGCATGCTCTTCGTGCTGGTGGCGGGAATCAAGATTACCGCCCTAGTCGAACTGATCCCGCCACTGGCACGCCGTTCACTCTGAACGGCATGCTCTTCGTGCTGGTGGCGGGAATCAAGATTACCGCCCTAGTCGAACTGATCCCGCCACTGGCACGCCGTTCACTCTGAACGGCATGCTCTTCGTGCTGGTGGCGGGAATCAAGATTACCGCCCTAGTCGACCTGATCCCGCCACTGGCATGCTCTTCGTGCTGGTGGCGGGAATCAAGATTACCGCCCTAGTCGAACTGATCCCGCCACTGGCACGCCGTTCACTCTGAACGGCATGCTCTTCGTGCTGGTGGCGGGAATCAAGATTACCGCCCTAGTCGAACTGATCCCGCCACTGGCATGCTCTTCGTGCTGGTGGCGGGAATCAAGATTACCGCCCTAGTCGAACTGATCCCGCCACTGGCACGCCGTTCTCTGTGAACGGCATGCTCTTCGTGCTGGTGGCGGGAATCAAGATTACCGCCCTAGTCGAACTGATCCCGCCACTGGCACGCCGTTCTCTCTGAACGGCATGCTCTTCGTGCTGGTGGCGGGAATCAAGATTACCGCCCTAGTCGAACTGATCCCGCCACTGGCATGGTCTTCGTGCTGGTGGCGGGAATCAAGATTACCGCCCTAGTCGAACTGATCCCGCCACTGGCATGGTCTTCGTGCTGGTGGCGGGAATCAAGATTACCGCCCTAGTCGAACTGATCCCGCCACTGGCACGCCGTTCACTCTGAACGGCATGCTCATCGTGCTGGTGGCGGGAATCAAGATTACCGCCCTAGTCGAACTGATCCCGCCACTGGCATGCTCTTCGTGCTGGTGGCGGGAATCAAGATTACCGCCCTAGTCGAACTGATCCCGCCACTGGCACGCCGTTCACTCTGAACGGCATGCTCTTCGTGCTGGTGGCGGGAATCAAGATTACCGCCCTAGTCGAACTGATCCCGCCACTGGCATGCTCTTCGTGCTGGTGGCGGGAATCAAGATTACCGCCCTAGTCGAACTGATCCCGCCACTGGCACGCCGTTCTCTCTGAACGGCATGCTCTTCGTGCTGGTGGCGGGAATCAAGATTACCGCCCTAGTCGACCTGATCCCGCCACTGGCACGCCGTTCTCTCTGAACGGCATGCTCTTCGTGCTGGTGGCGGGAATCAAGATTACCGCCCTAGTCGAACTGATCCCGCCACTGGCATGCTCTTCGTGCTGGTGGCGGGAATCAAGATTACCGCCCTAGTCGAACTGATCCCGCCACTGGCACGCCGTTCACTCTGAACGGCATGCTCTTCGTGCTGGTGGCGGGAATCAAGATTACCGCCCTAGTCGAACTGATCCCGCCACTGGCATGCTCTTCGTGCTGGTGGCGGGAATCAAGATTACCGCCCTAGTCGAACTGATCCCGCCACTGGCACGCCGTTCACTCTGAACGGCATGCTCTTCGTGCTGGTGGCGGGAATCAAGATTACCGCCCTAGTCGAACTGATCCCGCCACTGGCACGCCGTTCTCTCTGAACGGCATGCTCTTCGTGCTGGTGGCGGGAATCAAGATTACCGCCCTAGTCGACCTGATCCCGCCACTGGCACGCCGTTCTCTCTGAACGGCATGCTCTTCGTGCTGGTGGCGGGAATCAAGATTACCGCCCTAGTCGAACTGATCCCGCCACTGGCACGCCGTTCTCTGTGAACGGCATGCTCTTCGTGCTGGTGGCGGGAATCAAGATTACCGCCCTAGTCGAACTGATCCCGCCACTGGCACGCCGTTCTCTCTGAACGGCATGCTCTTCGTGCTGGTGGCGGGAATCAAGATTACCGCCCTAGTCGACCTGATCCCGCCACTGGCACGCCGTTCTCTCTGAACGGCATGCTCTTCGTGCTGGTGGCGGGAATCAAGATTACCGCCCTAGTCGAACTGATCCCGCCACTGGCACGCCGTTCTCTCTGAACGGCATGCTCTTCGTGCTGGTGGCGGGAATCAAGATTACCGCCCTAGTCGAACTGATCCCGCCACTGGCACGCCGTTCTCTCTCAACGACATGTTCTTCGTGCTGGTGGCGGAAGACCGTCAAAAGTTTTCAACCATGACTCTGCGTCGGTAGCAGGTAATCGCACTGTCTGCTCACTTCAAGGATTAATTTTTTTTTTCAGAATACTGCCTTCATAATGGAATTCGGCCATCCCTCGTCGCGTCGCAATGAGGAAGAATTTCCAAAGTGTGTCAGACATTTAGAAACACCTAGAAAAGTAGGCGCGAACTCCCTTTTTTTCACAACCATAAAATCTGAAATAATGAAATTTTCAAAAAATTTCTGGATTTCCTTTAAAAAAATTTTAAAATTTGCCTTTCATTTTCGTTCTAATTTTGGAAAAAATAAAAAAAAACAATTCAATTTTCAAAAATCAAAAAAAAATATTTTCAAATTTCAAAATGTAAAAAAAATTATTTTTTTTAACAAATTAAAATTCAATGAATTCTGTATTTTTTATTCAAAATTTTAACAAAAATCATATGATTTTCAATTTAATTTTGGAGAAATAAAAAAATTTCGAAATTTCAAAACTTTCAAAAAAAAAATTTTTTTTGTTGCAAAGTGACCATCATATCTATTCCCCCCCCCCCCATAACTCTCTTTCTCTGCGTCTCTCGCTCGTTACTGCGCAGAGCCAAGCCAAAAACAGAGCGCCCCCAGCAGCTCTCGGAGCCCCCCCCCCCCCCCCCCCCGAGAGGGGGAGCATAATCGAGAATAAGAGATGGAGAGAGAGAGAGATATATAAATGTCAAAGCAGCCCCCCTTTCCCTTCCCACACACATACTGCTGCTCAGTGAAAGAGAGAGAGAGAGAGAGAGAGAGAGAGCTCAAGCGACAGCTAAAGGGGGGTCCTCCTCGCCTCAAAAGTGGGCGGGGCCTAGGCGAGAAGGCTTTTCGTTTACATCTCTATTTCTCTACTTCCCTCTCTCTCTCCCCGCACAACTGCGTGTGTGTGTGTGTGTGTGTGTGTGTATTAGAGAGAGAGAAAGTGAGAGAGAAAGGCTTTGAAAACGACGAAAAGAAGAGAGTAAGAGTTAGAGAAACACCCCCCTTCCCGTCTTCTTCTTCTTCCTCACTTCTCCTCCACTTCTTCTCCACTTCTCGTCACTTTCTCTTCACCCCGCCACGTCTTCTGGAATTCCAGAATTCCAGAATTCGCGGCGACGTCGTCTTCTCCTCAAAATGGACGACGAGATCGGCGAACGAACGCCGGCGCTCGGCGGTTCGTGCGGTCCGTCGGTGCGCGCGCACAGCTCGTCGCCACGTCGGGTGCCGCTGTTCGAGCGGGCCTCCGCCCGATGGTGGAACCCCCAATTCCGATCGGCCACCCTGGAGGCACAGTACTGGAAGTGCAGTTTCAGTCAGTTGCGCGATCGATTCCGCTCGGGTCTCATCTATATTGCGTGCGTTGTGGCCGCGTGGACCGCCTACTTGGCGTTGTTTGACAGACCCGCCGTTCAGCACTGGGTGAGTCTTTTCGTGCTCGAAAACTGCGTTTATAGTAGTTGTCCGCGCCAGAAAAGGTTTCGGTTTTGCGCTTTTATAGCGGTTGTCCGCGCTGAAATGGGCGATTTTGGGGTTTTATAGCAGTTGTCCGATATTAAATGTTGGGAATTTCAACTTTTATAGCAGTTGTCCGCTCTGAAGTTATCGATTTTTGGGCTTTCAAGGAGTTGTCCGTTATGAAAATTTCGAGTTTCTGACTTTTACATCAGTTGTCCGGGCCAAAATGAGCGTTTTTGATGTTTATATCAGTTGTCCGATATGAAATGTTCGATTTTCAACCTTTCTTTTAGTTTTCCGATTTTCCATCAGTTGTCCGCTAGGCCGGTTTTGTTGGTTTATACCAGTTCCCAATACCTAGTAGCTGTCCTATCAGTTGTCCGCGTCATAGTTTCCCCCGTATTCACTAGCTATGAGCAATTTCTGGCTCATATCAGTTGTCCGCACCCCAGTTTTCCACCGTTTTCGACACTTTTCAGTCCATATCAGTTGTCCGGGACCCGCATTTCGGGTCATTTTTCGTAAAATATGAGTTGTCCGAGAGAGAGAGTGGAGTCGCAGACAGAGAAACGGCGGGGCGAAAACGATTAGTTTCTCTTTCGCTTTTCTCCTATTTGCTTGTCCGCCGCGCTGCATCGGCGGCGCGCCGTCCTATATAAACGTATAAAACCTATACACGGTTATATAAATAGGACCCCCCCCCCTTCCTTCCGCGTCCATTATACTGTTATTTGTCAACTTGTCAAAAGAGGCGGCCTGCGCGCGCGCGCGCACTAGTGTCCAGTAGGGGTTCTCTCGCTTTTTGACCCCCCCCTTTAGCAACAACTGGTTTCTCTAGTGGTGTGTGTGTGTGTGTTGAAATCGAAATTGCAATTTCAATTTCAATTTCAATTCCCCATCGAGATTGGCATAGAATTGGCACCGAAAAGAGCGCTCAAAAATTGATGAAATCCGGTGAAATTCGATGAAAAATGAGTTGTCCGACAGAGTTGTATCAGTTGTCCGGGCTGTCTTGGCGACACAACTTGGTTATACCAGTTGTCCGGGGACCACTGCCCTGCTAATTGCCATCTATATCAGTTGTCCGACTAGCTTAGAAAAGTTTGTATCAGTTGTCCAGGGATTAGTCTAGAATGGATCCAATAGGTTGTGTCAATTGTCCGGGGCTGATGAATCAACTAATTTAGTTTCATATCAGTTGTCCGACTAGCTTACAAAAGTTTGTATCAGTTGTCCGACTAGCTTACAAAATTCGTGTATCAGTTGTCCGGGAGCCTAATTTCGAACGTTTTTGAGCCATTTTAAGGCAAACTAGTTCAATCAGTTGTCCGCCTCCCCATTATTTCCCATCCCCTTTCAGTTACATCAGTTGTCCGCCCCCCGGTCCCCCCTTGTTCAATCCCCATCAACAATTCAGTGTAGTGACTAACTTTACAAGCTCCGCAATTTGAATAATTCAATGCATACACACACAAAATAAGCGCTGAGCCAGCCAAAGAGCCCGTGTCGAATGGGCTCGCGGAGCTCGCGGAGCCCATGAAAAATCTGTCTCTTCTTCTCTCTCAATATTGCTCAGGGGAGAGAGAGAGAGAGAGAGAGAGAGAGAGAGAGCTGTCAAAAACGACAATGTGAAATCTTGACGCCGCTGTTGTTATTGTGTTGGGGGGCTCCGCGGAGCCCAGGCGGAGCCCGAGCCAAAAACCAATTTCCTTCTCCTTCTCCTCCTCCTCCTCGCCTTCTTTGTTGACGACGTCGTCGTCGTCGTCGTCGGATGATGATGACGATGATGAGATGGAGCGAGAGAGAGAGCAAAGTAAATTTGCGCGCGGAGCCCCCGAAATGCTCCAAATGCTCCAAATGCTCCAAATGCTCGGGGGAGCTCCTTCGCGGAGAAGAAAAAGGGATGGCGACGAGGAACTCTTTTTCTTTTTCTTTCTCTTCTTCTTTGTTTTTCCCCCATCCAACCCAAAAGATGTGCAAAACACACGCGGACAACTGATATAGCCAGAGATCGTTGAGAAATGGAGCGCGGACAACTAGCTGATCTCTTTTGGACTTGAAAGAGGGCGGACAACTGATAAGAGACTTCAGATTATGGGAAAGTGAGAAGCGGACAACTGATATTTTTAAAATTCGCTGAAAAATTGGTCATGGACAACTGATGAAACTCAGAAATATTCGAAAAATGAGTCGCAGACAACTACTCTAAATTTAAAATATTGAAACAAAAATGAAAAGATCAACCCGGACAACTCATACAGATCAAAGATGGTGTGACGCGGACAACTGATAAATCGCCATTTTCCAGATCGTCTCACTATGCCTCATCGTCGTCATTTTCGCCATGTTCGCGTTCACGACATGCGCCGCCCAATATCAGAGGTGTGACACCGTGTGACCGTGACCAAAAACTTGAAAAGTGCGACAAACTCCGATTTCAGATTCTACATGCCCACATCGTTTCTGTGCACATTTCTGATTTGTCTCGTGACACTGCTCATCTTCTCCGCCGAGTCACACGCGGCGTTTATGACGCCGGTGGCGAGTTTGGCCACTAGTTTTCAGGTTTGTTGGAAAGTGGGTCAAATCTGGGGAAAGTAGGTCAAATTTAGGGAAAGTAGGTCAAATCTGGGGAAAGTAGGTCAAATCCAGGGAAAGTAGGTCAAAACTCGATAGAGTAGGTCAAATCTCGGGAATGTAGGTCATGACCTAACTGGAACAATTTCAAGGTGGTCCTTCTGATCTACACGGTCATCCCGCTGCCACTGTACCTGTGCATCCTGATCGGCATCGTCTACTCGGTGCTGTTCGAGATACTCAACAAGAACAAGGTCGGACTCGACGAGGCCGGCTACATCAAACTCGTCCTACACGCCGGCGTCCACCTGCTCGGCGTGCATCTGTTCATTCTGACACAAGTCCGGCAGCGGAAGACGTTCCTCAAAGTCGGACAATCGATGTTGGCGCGCAAAGATTTGGAGTTGGAGACGCAGTTCAAGGATCACATGATTCAGTCGGTGATGCCGAAAAAGGTGGCCGACGAGTTGTTGAAGGACGCGTCCGAGCTGCGGCGACCGTCCGCCTCGAACGATTCGAATTGTCGCACTTCAAATGCCACTCAAGTCGATCGTGAGTTAATTGCCACTTGAAATTAGCGATGAAAACTTGAAAGTTGCACTTTCCAACTATTTTGTAGCTAAAAAAACTATAGAAATTTGAATTTTTCGATGTGACCAATTAAAGGTAATTAAGGGCAATTAAGACCAATTAACCCCAATTAGTACTCTGGGAACTTCCAAAATTTGAAAAACGGTTTTCGGTATGAGCAAATAAATCCAATTAAGTCCAATTAAGCCTTCTTTTCTCATCTGAATAGCTAATTAAGACCAATTAAGGCCAACATTTACACCATGATCACTTGAGCTTCTAAAATTGTCACTTAAAAATATTTTCTGGTTAATAAACTAGAAAAAACGGGGATTAACGATGCTCAATTTTTTCAGGTAACCAATTAAGACTAATTAAGCCCAATTAGGGCCAATTAACCCCGCATTTACCCTCAAAACTTTAAAACTAGCTATTTTATGCAATTTTCGATTAAGAAACTAGGTGAAACGGGACAAAATACAATTATCCTATTTTAACAATAAAGACCAATTAAGACCAATTAACTCGCTTTTAGCACTACATCTCTAGAATTATCTATTTCAAATGACTAGGTGATTAGAGTACTAAGGAAAAGGGTCTACGAATTATTCAAATTAGCCGATTAAGGCCAATTAAGACCAATTAAGCCCAATTAAGACGTTCCCACCTTTCAGAACCGATCGCAATCGCCAAAATGGTGCCCGAATACCGGAAATTCCGCCCGTTCACCATGAATCTGATGACGAACGTCTCGATTCTGTTCGCCGACATCGCCGGCTTCACCAAGATGTCGTCGAACAAGTCGGCCGACGAGCTCGTCAACCTGCTCAACGATCTGTTCGGCCGCTTCGACACCCTGTGCCGTCTGCGCGGTCTCGAGAAGATCTCGACACTCGGCGACTGCTACTACTGTGTGGCCGGGTGTCCGGAGCCGTGCGACGATCACGCGTGTCGAACCGTCGAGATGGGCTTGGACATGATCGTCGCGATCCGCCAATTCGACATCGATCGCGGACAGGAGGTGAACATGCGTGTGGGCATTCACACCGGCAAAGTGATGTGCGGCATGGTGGGCACGAAGCGATTCAAGTTCGACGTCTTCTCCAACGACGTCACACTCGCCAACGAGATGGAGTCGTCCGGGGTGGCGGGGCGGGTGCACGTCTCCGAGGCGACCGCCAAGCTTCTCAAAGGCCTCTATCACATCGAGGAGGGTCCCGACTACGATGGGCCCCTTCGGATGCAAGTGCAGGGCACCGAACGTCGTGTGAAGCCGGAGAGCATGAAGACGTACTTCATCAAGGGACGCGTCAACGAGCCGACCGACACGGAGGCGGCCGCCGCGACGACCGGCGACACGGCGTTGCTCCACGACGTCGACAGTCTGCACAGTCAGAAGAGTGCGAAGAAGACGACGCTGAAGCAGAAGTGGACCGAGAAGCTGCGCATGAACCACACCAATTCATATCCGATGCGCGCCGCTGTCCGGGAGGGTGGTGGAAGTTTAAGGATCAAACTGGCAGAACGCAATCGGAGCACACAGTTGCTCCCGAAAGAGTCCAACTCGATATGTGTGATGGAGGACAATCGGAAGTCGGCGTCCCTTCAGGCACTCGCCACCACCACCAACAACACGTTCAACGGCTCCAACACCGACACCGCCAACACCTACAGCGATCGGGTTGTCGACTCGACGACCACAGCCAAGAAGTTCGGCTCCGAGAGCAACAGCATCAAAGGGTCGCGTAGTTCGGGCCTACAGTTGAGCCTTCAGGACGGCAACAGCGATCTGAACTCGGTGGGCGGTCTCGACACGGCGATCAGTCACCACCACAACGCGGCCTCACTCACGCGCTTCGACACCGACAACAATTTCGATCAGCGGCTCGCGATGGTCATCGGACAGGGCGAGGGCGGCTTCGACAAAGGCTTCTGGAACCATCACGACAGTCTCAACAAATGGACATTACGCTTCAACGAGAAAGATGTGGAGCAGGAGTACCGGGCTCACTTTGTCGACTCGGCCGAGAGGTACTCGAACGTCAAGAAGGGGCATGTGGAGAGACATCAGGATCTGATGGAGCAGGGCGCGAAGGAGTCGGCCGTCAACAAGTACCGCTACTCGGGCGTCTTCATCGACATCATCGTCGCCACACTGATCTTTGTGATCGCCGGCGTTGTGGCCCTCATGTCGGTCCGGCCGATTCCCACCTCCCTGCTCGCCTATTTCCCGTTCGCCGCCGCCATCCTCGCCCTGACCATCGTCCTTATCGGGCTGCCCCTCCTGGCGCGTAAAACATCGATTCAGTGTGCGAACCAGTGGATGCCACGTCACCTGATCGGACTTCTATTGATTTTTCTGCCCGTCGGCGTCGCGATGTGCATTATGCCGTTGTGCGAGACCGGACAGTGTGCCGATGTCGTGTTGAACTATCGATTGGCATTCAGCTATGTGACCATCCTGGCGATCTTTGCCCACTGTAACTTCTCCCAACTGGCCGCCTGGCCCAAAACCACGGCGGCGGTGCTCATCGGACTTTTGCACATTGGCGGCGTGTTCTACTGTCAGTACAACCTCACCAACTTCTCGTCGGACGTCGACGAGTGCCAGGTCGAGACGATCTGGATTCCGGCGATCCGCAAGGGGCTTAACGCCACCGTCGCCTTAAACTCGACGTCGTCCCGAACGCTGCCGCAAACGTTCGGAAGTCCACTGTTCATCTGGGAGCTACTGCTCGACGTCGTCCTCTCGATAGTGCTCGTCGCGTTTCTCAACTACCAGTTCGAGACGGCGTTCCGAATGTCGTTCTTCGGAGATGTCCAAGCGAGGCGTGACACCGAGCGGATGCAAATTGTGCGCGATCAGGCGGATTGGCTGCTCAACAACGTGATACCGGCGCACGCGGTCGAGAGCCTCAAGACCGACACCAAGTATTCGGAGAACCACGAGACGGTCGGCGTGCTCTTCGCCTCGATCACCAACTGGAACGACATGTACGAGGAGAATTTCGAGGGCGGTCGCGAGTTTCTGCGTGTGCTCAACGAGGTGATCGGCGACTTCGACGAGCAGCTCGATCGGCCCGAGTTTAGCCACATCGAGAAGATCAAGACGATCGGGCCGGCGTATATGGCGGCGAGCGGGCTGAACCCGGAGCGGAAGAAGAATATGTTGCATCCGAAAGAGCATCTGTATCAGATGGTCGAGTTCGCGTTGGCGATTCAGCACGTGTTGAGCGTCTTCAACGAGGATCTGCTCAATTTCGATTTTGTTTGCAAGTTGGGACTGAATATCGGTGAGTTTGGGCTTTCTATGGCCGAACTAGTGAAGAGGCCATCCTGCCAACTTCTGGCTTGAAAAGGCTTATTTGGCGGAAAACTAGGCCATGACAAAGTACTTCAGGCCCTCTTAGATAGTACTGTAGCTTGCTTATCCCGAACTAGTGGAAAACTAGGCCATAGGGCGTCCTTAATACTCCTGGCTTAACAAGGCCGAGCTAGAGGAAACTAGGCCATCACCGATTTAGCCTCAAGGTTTGTTCTAGGCATGAACCGAGAAAGTTCGACGATCCGGAATAGCCCTGACTAGGCCATAACCGAGAATTGGCCAAAGTTAGGCCATCCTGTAGGCTTCTGACTAGCATACAGGGAAAACTGGCGAAACTAGGCCAGCACCAAGCTTCCCGAGAAAGTTAGGCCACTACCCATCTCCAAGCCATGACCGAGTTTCCCAGGCCATCTATATCATCCCACCCGCCAAACTGGAGAAAGTTAGGCCACCCCCTCAAGGCCATCCTGTGAGCTTCTGACTTGTCAACGGAACTAGGCCAGGACCAAATTACCGACAAAGTCAGGCCATGGCCGAGTTTTCCACATACTTCGGCCATCTAGATCACCCTGCCCCCAAGCTGGAGAAAGTTAGGCCACCCCCTCAATTTTCTCGGCTTTCAGGCCCCGTGACGGCCGGCGTCATCGGCACCACCAAACTCTACTACGACATCTGGGGCGACACGGTGAACATCGCGTCGCGAATGTACAGCACGGGCGTCCTGAACCGTATTCAAGTGTCACAACACACTCGCGAATATCTGCTCGATCGGTACGAGTTCGAGTTTCGCGATCACATCGAGGTGAAGGGCATCGACGGCGGAATGGACACCTATCTGCTGGTAAGTGCGTGTATCTTGGGAACGAGGCGAGATGGGGGAAAAGTGACAACTGACAATTTGTTAGGCACATTGTCAGCTACACTTTTGTAGTTGGCAACTTTTTTCTAACATGGTTAGTTTTCAAGATATACCCCTTTAAAGTACAGTAACCCAAAACCCAACCCTTCTCAGGTGCAAATCTTGAAAACTAAAAGAGCTAGAAAAAAGTTGTCAACTACAAATTTGTTTGTTACACTGTCACCTACATTTTGTCAATAGACAACTTTTTTCTAGCTCTGCTAGTTTTTGAGATAGCCCCCCTTTAAAGTACGATTCTCCTATAAGGGCCCGTATCTTGAAAACTAGCCCCTGTCATATTGTTAATTACCTCATAATTAACAACTAATTAACTGACAACATTTTTCCAGGTGGGCCGAAAAGGAGAAGGACTTCCGCCTACCATCAAGGACAATAAGAATGAGGAAGATCAATTTTAACTTTAATTTTTTAATTGTTTAATTACCAAGATTTAATTACGCTAATTAGTCAATTTAAATGTCTTGCCGCGGAAACTAGAAAGAGAAAAAACTGAAAAGTGCTTCAAATACGGGTGAAAAAAATCGCCGAAAAATCAAAAATTTCCCAGTTTGCCCCCCTTTAATAATAAACAGACCCAATGCCATTTTGTTGCTTTCCTTCTTTTTTACATACAATCTCTTTAATTTTTTATTGTGGAAAAAGTTTTAAAATCTAGTCAAAATCGAATAAATGGTTGTAATTTTTAATTTTTCTGATTTGACCTACTATTCCAAGATTTGACCTACTTCCTAAAATTTGACCTACTCAACATAGATTTGACCTACTCAACATGTATTTGACCTACTTTACCAAAATTTGACCTACTTTACCAAGAAATGATCTACTTTTCCAAGATTTGACCTACTTTCCCAAGATTTGAACCTACTTTCCCTAGATTTGACCTACTTTCCCAAAATTTGACCTTCTTTACCAAAATTTGACCTACTTTACCAAGATTTGAACCTACTTTCCCTAGATTTGACCTACTTTCCCAAAATTTGACCTACTTCACCAAGATTTGACCTACTTTCCCATGATTTGACCTACTTTCCCAAAATTGACCTACTTTCCCAAAATTTGACCTACTTTCCCAAAATTTGACCTACTTTTTGCAAATTTGACCTACTTTCCCCTTTTTCAATTTTTTTTCCAAGCCTCACCAATTTCCCTTCCCCCGATCCCTTCCCGGCAAAAAAAAAAACTAATAATACGCGCGTGTCACGTTTTTTTTCTCTCTCTCTCCGTGACGAGCAACAAAAATATGCTCAAAGACAGCTGTTGGTTGGGATGGAAAGGGGGGCTCGAGCTCCGGGCTCTAAAGAGCTCCCGTGTGCTCTCTCCGGGAGCAGAGCAGAGGAGGAGCCACCTGGCTCCGCGAGCACAAACTGGCTCCCCCCGCGAGCAGCAGCTCATTGCTCACAAAGAGCAAGAGAGAGGGAGCAAGAGAGAAATTAGTTTTCGCCCTCCTCCTCCTCTTCTCGGGTTTTTGTTTCATTTCTGCGTGTCTCAGGTGAGAAGAGGCAAACATATCTTTTTTTTTCGCCCGCATTCTTTATATATATATATATATTGGTTTTTTGCTTTTGTCGCTTTGTTCTTGTCGCCTGGTTTCCTTGTTTTGTCAGTACAACTTGATTTTTTTTCCAATTTTTCCAAATTTCCACCTACAGGAAAGGTAGAGGAAAGGATGAGCGACGCCGTGTCGGGCGCCTTATTCCAACACCTATTCCGTCTCTTCTCACTTTTCGCCGATCAAAACGCTCAAGGTGGGTGACTACGAGCCAGAAAATTGGTTTTGGTTTTGGTCGAAACCGGAGGGGGTGATGAAATAAGGGTTGAGACTGTTATAACGAACTTTTTAGCTTGGAGTTTGGAAAAAGTGGGCGGGGCTGTCTATGATGTAGAAAAGAGAGTCTCAGCGATAAAAAGTGTGGTCGAGGAAAGCAGAAGATGGTTTAGCTATAAAAGGTGGTCTCAGCGGTGAAATAATAGATTTGACCTACTTTCCCAAGATTTGACCTACTTTGCCTTGATTTGACCTACTTTCCCATGTTTTTACCTACTTTCCTACGATTTGACCTACTTACCCTAGATTTGACCTACTTTCCCATGATTTGACCTACTACCCTTGATTTGACCTACTTTATCTTGATTTGACCTACTTTCCGCAAATTTGACCTACTTTCCCACAATTTGACCTACTTTCCCTAGATTTGACCTACTTTCCCTAGATTTGACCTACTTTCCATAGATTTGACCTAGTTTCGGAAGAGTTCATAAGAAGAGGCTTTAGCTTGAAAAGAGGGTCTAAGGTAAAGAAAGGCAGATCAAATTCCACGTGTTACAGGCACATTCAAACCTGCGCAGGCCGAGTTCCTGATCGACGAGTTGCTCCGCGAGCTGCGTCGTCCGACCACCCCGAAAGTGCACGATTTGCCGAACGATGTGACGTTCAACGAGTTTCTCAACCTTCTTCAAGTCATCTTTCCGGACCGCGAAGACCTTAAAATCGCCACCGATCGTGTTTTCGAACGATACGTGAATCATGTGATCGGAAAAGTAACGTGACACCGTGACAGAGTGTGAACCCGCCGCTGTTTCAGGGATTCGTTCTCTTCCGGCGGCTGTCACAGAAGAGAGGAGGAGGATGTCTTCCGTTCAGAAGACGTTCCGAGTCGTGGCAATTCGGATGGGTGACCGTGATGCCGGGAATGGCGAAAATACGGAAACAGAATTCGGAGACAGATGACGTCGTGCCGTTCGACGAGGATACTGTCATCGAGGTGAAATTGGCACATTTTTTAACAGCTTGGACCACTTTACTAGATTTGACCTATATTTTCTAGATTTGACCTACCTTCCGAAGATTTGACCTACTTTTTCTAAATTTGACCTACTTTTTCTAAATTTGATCTACTTTTTCTAAATTTGACCTACTTCTTCTAAATTGGAGCTACCTTTTCTAAATTTGACCTACTTTCCCTAGATTCGACCTACTTTCCCTAGATTTGACCTACTTTCCCACAATTTGACCTACTTTCCCAAGATTTGACCTACTTTCCCCAAATTTGACCTACTTTCCCACAATTTGACCTACTTTCCCACAATTTGACCTACTTTCCCCAAATTTGAGCTACTTACCCCAAATTTGACCTACTTTTTTTCCAGACGCCGATCATCGATGGCGAAACATCGATTTGGTCGGTGATCACGTCCGCGTCGACGGCGTACCAATTCTCGCATCTGGATCCGATCCAAGCGCAACTGTTCGTCAAAGACATGCGAACGGCGCGTGACTTCCCGTCGCGTGACACGCTCGCCTCGCACGACTACAAAAAATCGTTGAGAAGTCGTCCGAACCAGAAGGAGGTGAAGGCGCGGAAGGAGTTGGAGAAGGAGCGCACACGGTTGGAGAGCGAGTTGGAGGAGGAGCGGAAGAATCGGAAGGACGAGGAGATCGTCCGAGGGCTCACGACGAGGTTGGTGGAAGAGAAAGGAATCTAGGCCATGGGGGGCCGGAAAGCTAGGCCATCAGCTGAACAGGCTAGATAGAGGGTCAGGGGAGCTGGGCCATAAGTTAGCCAAGCCAGATTAAAAGATCAGGGTAGTTAGGCCATGAGGTTGAGAAGCTAGGCCATAAGCTGAACAGGCTAGTTTTAAAGTTTTGGGTAGTTAGGCCACGGAGTTGGGAATCTAGGCCAATTGCCAGACAGGCTGAATCAAGAGTCTGAGAAGCTGGGCCATGAGTTTGGGAACCTAGGCCATGAAGTTGGAAAGCTGGCCTTCCCACGGCATTCCCTTCTTCCTCGTAGCCTTGTGGGCGTGGCCCAAGGACCTCTGTTTCGATGGTCCCTTGTTACGTTGGAAAGCTAGGCCATGAAGTTAGCCCCCCCCCCCCCCCCCTAACAACCAAAAAAACCCCTGTCCATTCCAGATTGCTCAAGCAGGAAATGGAAAAGTCGGAACAAATGCAACAGGTGATATTCGAGCTGCGCTCCAAACTCGTCAACGACGAGGACGGCGAGTGCCACGAGGAGTTGCTCGCGGAGCCCGGCGAGCAAGAAGGCGACGTGGAAGACGGAGAGGAGGACGGTGAGCAAGAGGAGATATCGATCACACTTCCGTCGCGCGAGGAGAAGATTCAACAGTACGCCTACCATCTGTACACGACACAAGCCGACGAGCAGGTGACCTCCGACGACGAGGAGATTTGGAAGCACAACTACAATCTGATCGTCTCCACGCAATCTGTCTAATTGTAACTGAAAAACTATCAATGTACACCCGCAGTCACCTACAGTAAACCATTTATTTTACTCGGCCCCGCAAACTCTTAGCAAAGTTGAACACGTCCGGCGGGTTTGTAGCGCGACTCGCGAATCGACGAGAGAAACGAGTAGTAGGTGAGGTGTCCCGTGACGGCGCCCGGTTTCGCCGGGTTCGCGCGACGCGTGACGACGTCGAAACCGTCGTCGCCCTCGACACGCACCTCGACGATGTGCCAGTCGAGGAGAGCGGGATCCGCGATGAGGCGAGCGCGAACTCTCGAGAAGCCGAGATTCGAGGCGGCGATCGCACCGCCGGCCATCGTGTTCACATTGTTCGGCGCCAGTGGACACAGGTCTCGCACCGATCCTGAGACAAAGTGGGACATGTTGAGAACTCGACGAGACCAGCAGAAAATTCAGACTTCTAAGCTACGGTACTAGAAATCGTATTTTATCTCGATAAGTGAAAGAGCTATCAAAAATTTGTCAACTACAAAGTGGTAGATCTTTTTGTGCTCTACAACTTTGCAGTTGACAATTTTTTGATAGCGCTCTCGGTGCTCGAGATAAAATAAGAATTTTTAAAAACGCAAATGTCAGGTCAGACTTGTCTCTCCACGTGGAGCTCTCGGAGCCCTATATCTTGAGAACTAGAAGAGATGGGAGAAATTGGTCAACTAAAAAAATAAAGCTGACAACACAAGGAACACTTTGTTAGTTGACAACTTTTCCCTAGCTCTTCTAGTTCCCGAGATATGACGCTCTGGAAGATCGCCCACCTTCAAAGAGAACGGTCGCGCCGTCCGTCTTCTCCATCGCCCGCTCATTGAGCTCTCTTAGCGGTGAGCCCAACTTGAACGAGCTCGGATGCTTGCTCATCGTCACCGTCAGTCCGCGCAGGCTGCCCACCTCGGCCATCTTCTGAATATCGTTGGCGCCCCACAACGCGCCCGACGGCACCAGAAGACGTCGTCGATGCCGTGACGCCGCCGCCGACAACGCGTCGAACAGCGTCTGGTCGGCGAAACACGTCGGCGAGCCGACGAACAAATCCGCGTGCTCCAGTATCAGGCGGCCGTGCTCGGCGATGATGTTCGGATGCGCCACCTCGACGACCAAATCAACACCCGCCAGGTTCTCGGCTGTCAGTGTTTCGAGTCCCGTGACACCCGACTCCGTGACACTTCGATTCCAGATGCGAACGACGTCGAACTCATCCGGCTGTTCGCGCAGTTTCTCCACCAGAAACTTGCCTGAAAATCGGACGAAAAACATTTTTTACCGCTCCGTATCGCCGCTACTCACCCAAATGGCCGTATCCAATAAACGCGACACGAATTACAGCCATTTCTTCGCAAAAATCGATACGAACAATCGGAAAATCGGTCGAGAAGAGAATAAACGAGAAATCAAGGTCAGACGATGTCTTTTTCCTTTGCGCGGCCAAAAAGATGGGCGGTGCGATAGAATATCGCAAAAAATCGATAATTGACCGGTTTTTGGGAAAACTAGGCCATTGCAGAGAATTATTGTAAATTTCATATATTTATTCCGTACACTCACTAATTGCAATTTTAAAAATTCAAAAAAAATTCGAAATCCCGTCTTGGGGGGAAAATTTACCAATTTTTGCATTTCAAAAAAAAAAATTAAAAAATCACAAAAAAAAACAAGAATTTTTTTTCAGGGGGGCGGGTGGAAAATCGGAATGTTGTTAGTAGCGAAAAATAAAAAAATTTGAAAAAATAAAAATAAATTGTTCGGACGATTCGGGGCCTAGTTCTCAGCGTTTTCAAAAATGGGCGGGAAATTTGAAATTAATGGATTACGAAATCGCGCATCCTTTCTTGTCCTTTCGCTTCTTCGATCGTGGAACTGAAGCCATTGAGGCCTGGAAGAGGAGGAAAGTTGGGAAGTTAGGCCATCGCAATCGACCACTGGGATCACGATTTGGGAATCTAGGCCATGCTTTGGGAGAAGCTAGATCATCAGAATAGACGTCTGAGATGACAATTTGGGAAGCTAGGCCATGCCTTTGAAAAGCTAGTCCACCAAAGTTGAGAGCTTAAGAATTCGTTTGGAAAGCTAGGCCATCGCAATCGACCACTGGGATGACGATTTGGGCAGCTAGGCCATGACTTTGGGAATCTAGGCCATGCTTTGGTGAAGCTAGACCATCACCATCGACATCATTCCAATGTCATGTCACGCGACACATCCGCCCCCGTACCTCGTGCTCGCCCTCGTCACTCGGAAAGCTGCGAACGATGCGCACCAGCTCGTGAAACGCGGCGTCCACGTTGATCGGCGGCTCTTTCGCCGACGTCTCGATGTACATGAGTTTGAGCTGAGCGGCAAGCTCGCGGCCCTCCTCCTCGGACACGACTCGCTGATTGATGAGGTCCACCTTGTTGGCGACGAGCAGCACCGGATACTCGGCGCGGTCCTTGACGCGCAACACCTGATTGTAGAGTTTGTGCGCCTCCTCGAACGATTTGCGTTCGGTGACCGAGAAGACGAGCAGGAAACCTCGGCCACCGCGTATGTACTGCTCGCGCATCGCCGAGAACTCCTCCTGGCCGGCCGTGTCGAGGACTGGAAAGTGCGCTCCGTTGAGAATCTTGCCTTTGAGTAGAGGACCCCTACCATCCATAATCACCCAGTTGCCGTCGATTTCGCAATGCTGAATGTACTGATCCTCGATCGTCGGATCATAATAGTCGACAAACTGCTTCTAAACACCAATGATTGGGTGGAAGAGTGAGAGAAACATCTCGGGGGGCCTTACCTGGAAGAACTGAATCGTCAACGACGACTTGCCGACACCGCCGTCGCCGATGACGACCAGCTTGTAGTAGGGCAGTTTCGAGTCGTCCTCCGGCGGTCTTTTACCTCCGTTTGACATGGCGCTACAAACGAAACATCGTAAATCGGTGTGGGTTACTGTAGATCCAAAACTGTAGATCCAAAATGGTGAGAATGGAGGGAGGGGGGAGGGTTTGTGTGGTGGAAAGTTTCACTTTTCACTTTACACACCCCTTCTTTCTTCTTCATTTTTTTTGTGTCGTTCTTCGAAAAACGAAAAACGTCCAAGTTATGTGTGTGAGTGTCACAAGATTTGAGAAGACAGTGATGATGACGTGAAAAGTTCAGAAAAGAGCGAACACCACCACACGAGAACCATTTTTTGATATTGACAAGACGCAGGGGGACTAACTTTTTCATTATGAAGAAGCTAGGCCATCAAAAACGGAAGTCGGAATTCCGTGTAATTTTATCTCCAAAACCGGAAGAGCTTTCAAAAAATTGTCAACTACAAAGTTGAAGAGCAGAAAAAGATCTGCATCTTTGTAGTTGACAACTTTTAGATAGCTCTCTTGGTTCTCGAGATAGAAAGAGGTCGAAAAACGGCCAGATGGTCCCTTTTTGGCAATTACTGTAGAGTGACCCTTGGCAGAGTTTTTGCAACCTAGGCCATCGCCTTAGAGATGGGCGATAAGAGGGCCTAGCTAGCATGGCCTAACTTTCCCTACCCATTCACAATTGAGTGGCAACACTTGGAAGAGTTTTTCGGAACTTAGGCCGCAACCTCTGGACTTGCACTTAGGGTTTCACATGAAAAATCATCTTTTAAGCTTTGCTGACTTCTGTGGCCTTGTTAATTTTCCACTCGAGACCCAAAAGGCCAAGCTCAGAAGAACTGGAAGACTGGGAAAGTTAGGTCATGCTATCCCAGCCTTCTCGTCGCTTATCACCAAGGCCGTAGAAAGTTAGGCCATGCGAGCTAGACCATTGTAATGGGGTCAGATTAACGGATAAGGCGTAACGTGACCGACAACGAAGCACCGAAACGATGCGCGTTGCGGTCGTGCGCAGCGGTCAGATGACGACACCGGACGGGAGAAGGTGGGAAAAAATAAGAGAAAGATAGGGGATCGAAAGAAAGAGAGAGAGAGAAGAGTTGGTGATG
Source organism: Caenorhabditis afra (assembly GCA_963570955.1). Lineage (NCBI taxonomy): Eukaryota > Metazoa > Nematoda > Chromadorea > Rhabditida > Rhabditidae > Caenorhabditis > Caenorhabditis afra. The sequence goes on from OY751534.1 coordinate 8,424,918, forward strand.
GTTGATAGTGGTCGGAAAGAAGAAGGGTGTGTGTGTGGGGTAAAAGAGAAGAGAACGTATCTTCTTCTGTTTTCTGGCTTCTCAAGGCCAATATGTCTCTTTCCGTCTCTTTTTCTCTTCTCGTCGAGATCTCGCCACATCGTTTTCTCTGCGGAAACAGAACCGCAATCAATATTATCTGTTGTCTTATCTTCTTCTTCTTCTTCTTCTCAGCCAAAGTTTTCGTGATATACGGAAGGGAGAGGGAAGGGACATAACTTTTATCAAAATGGTTTTCTTGGAAAACGGTCAACTGATACAAATTTCCGTCTCGACGAGTTCTATCGAATGGTCCGGGAAATCGCTGAAAATCTCGTAATTGAACAAAGTTATTACAAGAATCGTCATAACTTTGTTCAAACGTAACATTTTCATAAATTTCCTCGACCATTCGATAGAACTTGTCGTGGCCTAAATTTGACCGTTTTCCAAGAAGAACATTGTGAAAAAAGTTATGGTCACTTCTCTGAAGCTCCGAACTGTATCTTACAAACCAATAGAAGGCCGGAGTGGTTGATTGCAGCAGGAATATTCCAGAAACACGAGAAAACACATGGGGAAATGAGGAAAACGAAAATATAAAAGGAATAAACACAGGGAAAAAGAAAAAAAATGCAATTTTTCTGTTCATCACTATGTAAACCAAACTGAACAACTGCTGATAGCAAATACTCAAAAAAAAGATAACAATTTTTTTTTCAAATTTTTCGCTTTTTCCCCCAGAAACCTTTTATTTTCATGTATTTCTAGTCCCCCATCCCATTCCCAAGTGGTTTTTTTTTTCCCAATGAAAATAAATTCCACCCCGCCAACACACGAATACTTGCTTCTTTCAATAATTACCCGCACTTGTTCCCTTCCCATCCATCCATTTTCCATTTTCGCATCTCATTATAACCCAAAAAGTGGAGGGGAAATTATGGGCGCGCGCGCGCGCGCTTCACCTTGTCATCGCACCTATTCACACTTTGCCACCACCACCAGTTTTTCCCTTGTTGTTGTTGTTGAAAATGACGAATCGCGAGAATTTTATTGAATTTCACAACTGCAGACTGTCAGCAAATAATAAAAACAATGATTTTTACACCAAAAAAGCCGGGAAAAAACTCGTTTTTAGTGGGAGAACATTGGTGCTGTGCCTTTAACTGTTACAGTAATCCATAGCGAAAAGTTTTGAGTGCTGCGCCTTTAAAATCTACCGTAAATTATTTTTTCAGCAAATTTCGTGGGAAGAACGAATAAAATTGTTGAAAAATGAATAAACTTGACAATAAAATAAGAAAATTTAAAAAAAAAACAACTTTAAAAAACAAATACACATTTTAAAAAATAGTGAAGAAAATAGAACAACTGAATTTTCCCACTTTTTAAAATGAAATATTCATGATTTTCATATTATTTACAATACAATTAAAGGGAAAACATTGAAAAACATTCAAAAAATAAAGGTTTTCAAGTAAAAAATCCCGAAAAAACACAAAAAAAAGTGAATTCAAGGTCTGCGCCTTTAAAGTCTACAGTAATCCTCGAAAACATTGCAGGTCTGCTTTTCCTCGTTTTTTCGCTTTTTCGCTTCGATTACCAGCATTTCGCGCGCAACACGCCTAATGAATTTCCGCGCACATTTCGAATGGTTTTCTTCCGCATCATGCGACGACGAAACTTTCAAAACACATTACTCGCACACACCAATGAAAACCGGGTTTTCAGCCGGCGCCGAACGAAAAAAGCGGGGGGAAAAGGAAAAACAGCTGATCGGCGGCCAGAGATAAAAGTTACTTGTATTAGCTAATAGTAGTAATATATAATAATATGATGAGAAGATATAAGACGGGAAGGATCTGGTTTTCTGCGTGGAGGAGGGGGGGTTTCTCGATGATGTAACGAGAATCGGAATGCCGTTGGAAGTGCGCTCTATTGAGAATTCGGGTGAATTTGAATTTCCCCCCAACGATGCTCCGTTTTGACGGCACTGTTGAGCTCCCGCCCCGCCCGTAAATCGACACACCAGAGCTGTCCTGGGGGGTACGGTAACACTCGTTTTTCAGGGGGTTACAGTGGTGTGCAATGGAGCGCGTTTGCTGCTGGCAAAGGCTGAAAATGATGCAAATGCGCTCCATTGCAAATATGCATCTGTACAATAGAGCGCATTTGCATCACACCCCAATCTTCCTTCTTCCCCATTTTCAATCAGAATCCAGATTGCTTCAAGGAGAGAGACAAGCTCCGCCCCCTTTCCTCCACTTGACGCCTCCTCCTCCTCTTCAGAAGAGACGTCGTATAAAAGGTGGACGTCTTCTGGAGTGCTTCTCAACGACGAGAACGTCTTCTTCTTCTTGCCGCCGATCCGGAGAGACATGGAGAAATATATTGTGGGCGTGGCCGCCACCGCTTCGACGCTCGCCTGTCTTGTGTCGCTTTTGACGATTCCGCACCTCTACAACACGATTCTGGAGGTTTGTTTTGTTGTTTCTAAGCATGGCCTAGAATTTCACCGGAATTACCTCTTCCAGGTGCACGATGAGGTGCTCGACGGCGTCAGCGTGTTCCGAATGGAGACCGACGCCGCGTGGACCGACATGATGGACATCCAGATCACCGTGACGCCGCCGTCGAAGCCGCGCATCAATCCGTTCAACTCGATCTTCCGTCAGAAGAGACAGGACTTCTCCGGACTGCCGGCCTGGTGCCAGTGCGAGCCGGCGAAGCCCGTTTGTCCGCCGGGACCGCCGGGCCCACCGGGAGAGCCCGGACAACCGGGAGCCGCCGGGCCACCCGGACCGCCTGGAGAGGACAACACGTCGACTTACGCGCCGATCACTTGCCCGCCAAAGGATCCGGCTTGTGTCAAGTGCCCGGCTGGACCGCCTGGACCTGCGGGACCGGAAGGACCGGCCGGTCCAGCTGGAGGAGACGGACAGCCTGGCGCTGCTGGAGAGCCTGGAAAGGACGGACCCGCTGGACCACCGGGTCCGGAGGGAGACGCCGGAGGTGCTGGAGAGCCGGGACCGAACGGAGAGCCTGGAGCGCCTGGAAATGACGGAGAGAAGGGCAAGGGAGAGCCGGGAACTGCTGGTCCACCAGGCCCTCCCGGACCGGGAGGACCGCCGGGAGACGCCGGAAGCAATGGACCCGATGGTGCTCCGGGACCACAGGGCCCACCTGGACAGGACGGAACGCCAGGAAACGCTGGACCCGACGGTCAACCGGGATCGCCTGGAGGACCTGGACTTCCTGGAAACGACGCGGCGTACTGCCCGTGCCCACCGCGATCGGCCGTGTTCGTCAACAGATTCGCCCACTAAACTTTTCGATGAATTCAATAAAGCATTATATTACAATCTGATTGTATAGATAATTAGTACTGCAAGCACTGAAAATAAGCTTGATAACATAGTTAACAAGGTTTATTTCAAAGAAGAACCAACATTGTAACGAATGATTTACCAGTTGGTCTGGTTGGCAGAAGCGCTAGCCCACTCGTCTCCGGTGGTCTTGGCCTCAGCGGTCCAGGTGGCAGTCTCGGCGGCCCAGTCTTCGACCTTTCCTCCTTGGGTGGTGTAGTCGATGTCCACAGGCTGCTGGTACTCCTGGGTCTCGATAGCCTCAGCGTGGGCTCCGGTCTCCTCCTTCTCGGTCTCAGTCGGGTCACGGTAGAAGTAGAGATCCGGCATGATCTCCTTTCCTTCGAGGACGAATCCGGTTTGGCGGGAGATCTTTCCGCGGAGGATGAGGATCTCGCGAGCGAGCATCCACCACATGAGTCCGATCGAGCGCTCTCCCTTGTTGTTGCATGGGACTCCGATGTCGATCAGCTTGAGTGGCGACTCGGTGTTGACGAAGGAGATGACTGGAACTCCGACGTACGAAGCCTCGGTGACGGCCTGGAAATCAGAAAAATAATGCATTCTAGTTAAACGTTATTATTACCTGGTGGTCGATTCTCGGGTCCGAGATAACGAGGAGTCTTGGCTCCTTGAAGGTCTTCTGGATCTGGTTGGTGAGGCAACCTGGCGAGAAACGGCCGAAGATGGCGGTGGCTCCGGTATGGGCAGCGAACTTGAGGAGAGCACGCTGAGCATACGGTCTAGCGGAGACAACGACGACATCAGCCGGGTTCTCAACAGCAGCGATAGCACGGGCGGCCAGAAGAAGCTTCTCCCAGGTCTTCTTGATGTTGATGACGTTCGGGCCTGCAAGCATTATTCAATTGAAAAACTTCTCAGATAACACACTGTTTTCAATGGAAAATACTCACCGTCATAACGTCTCTTGTAGACGTATTGTTGCATTTGGAAGTTCAAGTTGGTGGATCCCAAATGCGCCTGGGTGGCCAGAAGCTTCATGGCATCCTCCTCAGTGAGGGCGGAATGAGCAGCACCGCTCGACATATTACCTACAAAAAAATCGATTAATGTTATTGAGAAAATAGGCTTTGAAATACGAGACGATTGAAAAATGTCAAATGAAAAAAATCTAAAGACCGAAAACAATATTTAGAGGTTAAATCAAAAATAAAAATACACACGACGGGCCTATTTTTAGGTTTTTAGTTGATTTTTCGAAAAAGTTGCAAAAATTCGGCGAAAAATCTCTAAAAACGGCGGAAAAAATTGAAAAAAGAGAATTTCCAACACATTTTCCTATTTTAACGCGAGTCGCTGTGTATAAACGTTGAATACTCAGCCAACGATTTGGCTGCCGCGCGGGTCTCGCACGGAAGAGACGCAGCGAGATTTAGGTGTCGATTTACGCGCCTGGCAAGCAAAAATTAATAAAAAAATGGATTCTTTGTTTTTCTCACTGAAAATTGGCTGTAATTTGTGGAAAAATCGTTGAAAACTGGAAAAAAATTTTGAAAATAAGAGAAAGAACTCGTTTTCACTGTAAAAATGCAAAAATTCCGCTGAAAACATGCATAAAATCTCCAAATCGATAAATTTTCAGGATGCGAATACAAATCTAGCAATGAATTCGAGTTCGCCCAAAGGAAATCCATCGTCTTCGTTTTACGTTCCGCTGAGGTACCCGGGAAACCGACAAAACTCTGCGAATGCCGCAAAAATTCCAGCTTCGATGCGTGTTCTCTGATAAAATACAAACTTTCCGATGATCTTCTCGCGCGAGTCGCCGCGTCGGGCTCACTTCGCTCCTCGTCGTGCCGTTCCGCCGTCTGGAGGGTAGAAAACCGCAGGAAATTTCGATTTTTCGCTAGTTTTCTCATTTTCAGCTGGTCCTCCGCTGTCTGCCCTATGAAACCGGCGATTGGGAGAGCAGTCTGTCGCGCAGTCGCAACACTTATCGAGTTTTGAAAGAAACCCATCTGATCGACCCGCACGACGCGAAATTCTCGCAGGATCCGCAGCTGAACAACCCGCTCGCCTCACTGGAGAGCAATCCGTGGACGACGTTCTTCGAGGACAACGATCTGCGCGACATCATCCAGAAGGACGTCGTGCGCACGTTTCCCGAAATCGAGTTCTTCCAAAACGCGGAAATTCGACAAATCATGGCCGACATTCTGCTCGTGTTTGCCAAAGAGAACCCGTTCGTCAACTATCGGCAGGGAATGCACGAGATTCTCGCGCCGCTCATTTTCGTGATCTACTCGGACAACGAGGCGTTTCAGCACGCGAAAGAGAACGACGAGCTGAAAATGTTGACGGTGGAGGAGGAGGACATTCTGAATTGCCTCTTCTGCAAGGATTTTCTCGAGAAGGACAGCTAGTAGGCCGGGAAATTGAAGGAATTTCGAAAATTTCACTTAATTTTCAGCACTCTGTTCTGCGCGGTGATGCTCGAAGTGGCGCAGTGGTACGAGGAGACGTGCCACGTGGATCCGCCGAAGAAGACGTTGACGAAGGAGCCGTTCATGCGCGTTCAGGACTCGGTGCCCGTCTCCCGACTCATGGAGGACCTCGTCGACGTCGGAAATCTGCTCAACGAGATCGATCCGACGCTCGCCAAGCATCTGAGCGCTCTGGACATTCCACCACAGCTATACGGAATGTAGGTTGCGAGAAGACGTCAAAACTTCACGCCTTCCGCCTTCCAGCCGCTGGCTACGTCTTCTGTTCGGCCGCGAGTTGCCGCTTCACGATTTGCTCTTTCTCTGGGACATTCTGCTCATCGATCGGCCCATCGCGCCGCTGGCCAAGTGCATTTTCGTGTCGCTTCTCGTCCAAATTCGACATTTGCGTGCGTTTTTTGTGTTTCTCCCCGCCTTTTTGCCCACTATTCCCCTTTTCAGTGCTCACCTCGGACTACGGCGGCTGTTTGCAGTACCTGATGCGGTATCCGCCGATCGCCGACATCGACTCGTTCGTGAAACTCGCGCTTCACTATCGCAATCCGAAGAAGAACGCGAAGCCGGTGATCAAGGCCAACAATTTCGCGCACATCACTGTGACCGGCAGTTCGCACCCGAATCGCACCCAGAGGGGGTTGGTTCTCGGGCGATTTTTCGGGATTTCCAACAGTTTTCCGCATTCAGATTCGCGCCGCCGCCGCCTCCACGCCCGCCACCGCAGAAGCCAGGGCCTCAGTCGCGCGAAAAAGAGCTCGAATCGCCGCCGACAATACTCGCGCTGGCGCCGGTGCTCCAAAAAGTGAAGAACTCGATTCGCGACCGTTCGAACACCGTCTCGGGGCCAGCGTCGCCGCGGCGTTCCGCCGAAAAACCCGCCCCGCCGGCGTTGACGACGCCCCAGAAGCACGAAAACTGGGCGCGCGAGGTGCATCTGATGGAGGAGCAGGTGTCCACGTTGCAGACGCGCCTCAACGAGCACGACCAAAAGTGCTTTCAGGTCTCCAAGGCGCTTGGTGAGCTTTTCCAGACCGTTCCTTTTTTGGTAATCGGGAAAATTGCAGAAGCTTGCGCGGAAGACGTGCGAAACGCGAAATCCTCGCAACAATGCGGCCAGTTGGCTGAAACGCTGCTGGAATTGAGCCGCTCGCTGCTCGCCATCAATTTGAGCCCGCCGCAAAACAGCAACGGAAAAAGTGCCGCCGCCGCACAAATGGCCGCGAAATCACGCGAGCCGCCCACGATTCGGCAAAACAACGAGATGGTCGATTTGACGAAGAAACGGCCGCAATTGTAGATTGTAGATATTTATTCCCCTCCCCCCACAACCTCAAAATGTACATAAATCTATTTATTTCCCTGTCCCCCCCCCCCCCCCCCCCCCCGTCCCCATTCCATTCCGCTGCCATCGTCCCATTGTGTTCCGTTCCCCTGAATCTCTATCGCTTGCCATTTGCAAAAAGACAAGAAAACTGTGACATTTTTTTCCCCCCGCGAATTTCAATAAATAAAATCGATTCGCATCCCCAAATTTAACAGTTTTTCCTTGTTATTCAATCGAAAAGCGCTGATTTATCGCTGAAAATTTGTCGAAAATCCCAAAAAATTAAACGAAAAAACAAAATGACTGACGCAAAACTTGACTATCCTTTGCTGACGCGTTTCTCGTGACACAATGCTGGCGCGTTTCTCGTCGCGGCGCGGTAAATTTGAAATTCGATCGCAATCGCCACTTTCTCCCGCATTTCTCGCCTATTTTCCCCTCGTTTTCGCGGATTTCCATCGTTTTTTATTGATTTTTCGACGAAAATAGTCCATTTTGACAGTCCGCCATGCTGTCACAAGTCGATTATCAGCGGGCGCAGCCGGAACCCTCGTTTTTCTCGCTCGACGATCTACGAGACGACGATGAGCAGGTAGTTCGCGATTTTTGACTGTTTTTGGTCGAAAAATGGGGGATTTTGTGATTTTTAACACTAGGAGAGGTAGTTTCCAGTCGATTTCCAAGAATTTAGGAGGAAATTTGAAGTTTCAGGGGGGTTATCGATTTTTCGCAAATTTCGCCGAAAAACTTGATTTTCTCATTTTTTTCCGGAAAAAAATCAATGAAAATCGGTTAAAAATTAAAACTGACGTTAAAAAAGAGTGGTTTTAAACGAAAAAAAAAATTTTTTCGTTTGAAAAATTGAAAAAAAATAGTTTTCAAATTTTGCAGGACTCACCACTATTGTGCCTGCAGGACAAGCTGCTCGACAAGATAATCGAGTACGTGCCGCTGAAAGACCGCCTTCTGCGGCTGCGCTCCGTCTGTCACCGCATGTCGGACTGTGTGAAGCGGACGGTGAAGTCGGTCGAGTTTCTGCGCGACGAGCTCGACTACTGCTCGGACGCGAAGATCGCGTTCTTCCTCTCGGTCTACGGCCGCCACGTGGAGCACGTGAACTTTGATCTGTTCCGCTCGTGCTCACTGCGCGAGTACACCCAGTGGTCGTGGCGACAGTCGGTCATCTCGAGCGTGACACGGTGTCCCCAGCTGCGACACCTCGACATTCTCGTCTGCTGCCGGCATCGACTGCGCGACAGCGACCTCGCCGTCATCTTCAAACAGTGCCAGCAGCTCGAGGTGTTGCGGATAGACGCCAGCTTCCTCAACGGACACTGCTTCGCGGTGAGTGTCACACTGAAAATTGAACATTCGGGATGGGAAAGGCCGGGGAAATGACTGAAAATGACAAAAAATTACTTTAAAAAAAAATGAAAAAAATTTTTTTTTTTGAAATTTAGTTCGAGCTCATTTTTCACTCAAAAATCTTTTTTAAAAAAATTAATTTTTATTAATTTTTTTGAGCCTAATTCGAGTTTTAAAAAAATTGGCAAATTTATTGTTCTAAAAAAATCATTTAATTTTTTTTTGAACTTTTTTCCAAACCTATTTTTGCTATATTTTTTTCGAGCTCATTTTGCTATCAAAAAAATTTTTTTTTCAAAAAATTAATTATTATAAATTCTTTTCGAGCCTAATTCGAGTTTTAAAAAATTGGTAAATTTATTTTCAAAAAAAAATTTCCAAACCTTTTTTTTTTCGTTTTTTTCGAGCTCATTTTGCTATCAAAAAAATTTTTTTTCAAAAAATTAATTTTTATAAATTTTTTCGAGCCTAATTCGAGTTTGAAAAAATTAAAAAATTCATTTTTCAAAAAAAAAATTTAATTGTTTTTCAAATTCATTTTGCTTCATTTTTTTCAAATAATTAGCATATAAAAAAGCTGCCTCAAACTTATTTCAAAAATTATTTTTACAATTTTTTTCGAGCCTAATTCGAGTTTCAAAAAATTAAAAAATTCATTTTTCAAAAAAAAAAATTTAATTGTTTTTCAAATTCATTTTGCTTCATTTTTTTCAAATAATTTGCATATCAAGAAAAGCTTCCTCAAACTTTTTTCAAAAAAAAATTCCCAAAAAAAAAAAAATTTTAATTTTTTCGAGCTCACTTTTTGTCATTTCCAGTCATTTACCCGCCTCGAAAAACCAAAAAAACCCAAAAAAAAAAAGTTTTAAAAATTGTCGTGAATCTTGGTCGAAGTGCTCAATTTACCCCACTTTGACTGTAAAGGCCGACATATATCAATTTATTGGGGCGAAAAAACACTCGCAAAAAAAAAAATTGAGAAAAATCTGAAAAATTTCCAGATTTTTGTCTGAAAGTGTTGTTGCTCTACAATTGGATTGAATTGAATTTTTAAAAATTTAAAAAAAAAAAATTTCCGCAACCTTGCAGCAAGCGCCGGGATCGCTGTCCAAGGTGGAGCTCGAGTGTTGCCAAAAGCTGACGAAGCCGGCGTTTCTGACGCTGTGCTCGCGCCTGCCACGCCTTCAAACGCTGCACGTCTCGCTGTTCGAGGCGCTCGACGAGCCGATCATCAAAAAGATCGGCGATTTGCGCGCCCTGAAGACGTTGTCGATATGCGCCGACGCGGACCGTCCGATGAACACGTTCCGGCTCGCCGAGATCCGTCGCATTCCGGGCATCGAGACGTTGTGTCTCGACGGTGTGAACAACGTGACCGACAAGTTCCTCGCGGACATCTCCGATCCGGCGAGCTCGCCGCTCCCGCGCACCCTTCGCCACCTGTCGATCGCGTGGTGCAAGAACGTCGGACCGGCCGGTGTGGCGAGACTCAAGAGTCTCGAGCAACTCGTCAGTCTCAACCTCGACGGCATCACGAAGCGTGACATATCGACGGGTCTCGAGGTGGTGGGCCGCGAGAATCGACTCGAACGCCTTCTCGTCTCGGAGGACTGTTTCGTGAGCCCGAAGACGTTGATCGATGTGGTGACGCGATGCGAGCGTCTCCGCACACTGGACGTCTCCAACAATCACCGCCTCACCGACAAATCGTTCGCCGAGGGCGTCTACTCGGCGCGCGCCTTCACATTCGCCGCGCCGATGGTCATTCTGACCGACTCGAAGTCGATTTGGCGCCGCCTCCCACCCTACTCGTACCAGAATCGCGTCGAAATCGTCAACACCCAACAGGATCGACATCCCGAAGAGTATGTGCCGGCGATTTCCGTCCACACCGCTCAACAGCTGCCGCGCGGTCATCTGATACCCGAACTGCGACGTGGCAACCGCTACAAGATGCTCAACCTGACGGCGGAAATGATGGCGTCGGTGTCGTCGTCGTCGTCGCCACCGCCGCCACTGATGGGATACGACGAGGCGGAGTTCGAGCGGCTCTACCAGCAGGAGCTCGAGAATCTCTCGCCGGAAGCCGCCGCCGCCGCCGCCACGGCGATGATGAGCCCCGACGAGATGCTCGCGTTGTACGCGTTCGAAAACCACCGCAAACTGCTCGACGGACGTCTTCCGCCGGCCGCCCACCTTCAGATGGCCGACGTCTCCGGACTCGTCCTCTCCGACCAATTCCGCGCGTTCAAAGCGATGGAGTTTGAGGATTCGGTGACCGTCGGCTCGGCGGGCGCTCCGCAACCGCCCGAGGCGGGAATTCTTCGACACTCGCGTCCGAGTCGACCGAAACGACAGGCGCAAAAGGAGTACGCCGAGCGCCGCAAATCGGGACGCGCCGGCTATCCGATGAAGACGTCCGCCGAGCCGAAAAAGGCCGGTCCCGCGTTCACCGACGACGATTTTCCGCCCCTTTAGATGCGCGCCGTTGTTGTTTTTTTTTCTCAATCGCCCCTTATTCTATTCTATTAATAACTCTCACACCTTTTTTTTCTCAAAAATCCCTCCTAATTGGGTCTACTTGTTTGTTGTTCCAAAAAAAATTTTAAATTTGAAAAAAAAATCAAATATTTTTGAATAATTGTATTTTCCCAATTCTCCTCGTCTCGTCTCTCTCTCTCTCTCTCCTTCTATAAATTTCCCCCCAAACTAACCTCGTTTTTTCCTCTTTTCGTTGTTTTCTGTATCTTTTCCCCCTCTCCCTCTCTCTCCCATTTCGTGTAATGGCGTCGACCGCGACGCACGACCGCTCCGCTCCACACCTCACTTACTGTACCATTTTCTCTTTCTGTTGTTCAAAAGTTTGGCACAAAAATCCCTAATAATAATCCCTAATTTGTGTATGTGTGTGTATGTTAAGTATTGTACAGTTGTTGACCCGAAAAATGTGTAAGAAGAAAAAGAAACTAGTTATTTGTGGCTGAGCCGGGGAAAAAAAAACAGAGGGTAAAAACTGGTTAAATTTAGGCCGACGGGCCGGAAAACGAGTAGGCAGCAGCTGAAGCGCCGGCTGCTGCAGATGGTGACGGAGCAACACCACCAAAAGTGTTCGAGTTTCGGGCCATGGGGCCCCCCATTTGGGCCGACGTCGTCATCGGAATCTTTCGCAAGTGATAGCGACGGAAGAACGTGCCGATGACGTGATAGATGATGCAACACGTGCGGCCGACTGTGAGTTGAGCACAAAAATTGCACTTGGGCTCCGAGTGACGGAAACAGTAGAAGTCGGTGCCCGTCTCCCACGGTGACACGTTCTGCAATCAAAAAAAAAAATTGGAATTTTTTTTTGGGGGGGGGGGGGGTCTAATTTATAGAAATGTCGGGGGAAAAAATGCAAAAAAAAATTATTGTCAAGCTCATTTTTCCCCAGAAAAGTCAATAATTGGGGGGAATTCGATAAAAAATTTCAAATTTCAAAAAAAAAAATTTTTTTTTCAAAAATTTTTCTTTTTCTCCTAAATATATAGAAACAAAAACCAAAACGAAAAATTTTTTTTAAAAAGCTGCAAAAAAAAGCTGCTCCATGAGAAAATCAATAATTTGAATTTGAAAACTAGAAACAGGCTCCGCCCCCTTTTCGCGGCGTTGAGGCACGGAAAAATGGGCGGAGCCCCCCAAAAAATTGAAAAAAAAAACTGACATCGGAGGCGTCGACCTTCTGTCCGAGCAGACTGAACCATCGCATCGTCTCCACGTCGACCTTCTCGTTCATGATTTCGGCGATCGCCTCGACGAACGCCTCGACGATCACAAATCGATTGTGGTGGGTGGGAAAACCTGTGTGAACATCGGATTACGATCAAAATTGAAAAAAGGAACCTTACCGTCATAGTGAAGGCCGACAGTGTTGGCGAGATGCTTCATACTCTCGACCATCAGCTCGAGCTCGCTCTGGAGCACCAGAATGAAGCGACGTTGATCCTTGTCACAAATCATGCCCGCATCTTTGTACTGATTCTTAATGTTCAACTCGACGCGCGTCTTCTCGTCACACTCGTCACTGTAGAGTCCGACACGGACGCCCTGAAGGCACGCGATGCTCGGCTCGACGCGTCCGAGGATCTCCTCGATCAGTTTTCGCTTCGAGACCGTCGCAAGAGTGTGTTGAAGCGGTATACGGTGCGTTTCGAACGCGTGACGTGACGCGCGGCGGCGGTGTGACTCGTTGTCCGTCTGCCATGGGCCGACGATCGCGTGAAACTTTTCGACGATGCCCGAGAACAGCGAGAACTCGTTCATCGCCAACTCGGCCATCATACACTCGCCGTCAATGTTGCCGTACGTTTGGCACGATGCCAACAGGAAGCGAAGTTCGCGAATCGCGTCCAGGTTGCCGTCCACCTCGCGGAGCACGTGCTCTTTCACGTAGGCGACGTCGCGTCGGAACTTCCGAAGGAGATCGGCGTCCTCGTAGTGGCCCGACGGGTTCTGTTGGACAATCTGGTTGAGCATGACGCCCTGACCGCGTAGAATCTCCTCGTCGAGGTCCGGATCCTCGTCCCACAGCTCGTCTTCCTCGATCGGACGTCTCAGAAGTCGCTTCTTCGCCTTCATCCGCGCCCATCGCTCCTTCTTCTGCATCAGGTCCGACGACGTCATCGCGTTGTTGTTGTTGTTGTAGTTGTTGTTATAATGATGATAGTGACGTCCTCCACCTCTTCCAGAAGACGACGTCCACGGATTCGTCGTCGTCGTCGTCGTCGTCGCCGAAGACGTCATGAAGCCGTCAAGATCTTCGATGTGTCCGTGCGACGGTATGTTCATCGTGTGAATCACCGTCGGTTGTGGCGACGTCGTCATCGGCGGTGGTGGTGGTGGCCTAGAAAACCCCAGGCCACCCGAGATCACAGAAGCCGACGCCGATGCAGAAGTCGTCGTGTTGACGTTGGTGGGCGCCGACGGATAGAACGAGGTGGCCGACGAGAACGATCCACGCGGCGCTCTCCACGACGACGTGCCGCCGCCGATGACGTTGCCGGCGGCGCGAAACGTGGAACGAGCGCCCGAGAAGTGCGAGAAACTTTCCGACATGTCACGTGACGCGTGACTATCGAATCGATCCGACGGTCCGACCGTGTGACGTGGCGGACGTTCGTGATACTCAAACGTCGGCTTGCGATTCGCAAACGGATTTCCGCCCTGCAAAACATCGGAAAATTTAATGGAATTTATCGATTTTTTCATATTTTTCGGTTTTTCAGTGAAAAATCAATAATTCACCTTTCAAAAAATCGATAGGTATAACGTTTTTGGCGGGAAAAAGCGAAATTTGAAAAATTTTTTGGAAAAAATCAATAACCCAACATTTTCAGACCTTAAAAAATTTGAAAAATTGAAAAAATTCGGTTTTCGAAAAAAATTTTATCGATTTTTTTCACTTTTAAAAATTAATTGTCAAAAAAATCGATAATTATGGTGCTTTTGGCGGGAAAGAGCGAAATTTAAAAAAATTGTTTAAAAAATCGATTTTGTCGGTTTTTCGAAATTTTCGAAAAAAATCAATAATCCAACGTTTTCCGACTTTGAAAAAATTGATCGAAACTTTTTTCGAAAAATTCGAAATGTTATTTCATCGACTTTTTCGAGCCAGCAATATAAAAATGGAAAAATCGATAAAATTAATCAATGCTTTCAAAATTACCCAAAAAATAAAAATTGATCGAAATTTTTTTTCGAAAAATTCGAAATTTTATCGATTTTTTTGAGCCAGCAAAATAAAAATGGAAAAATCGATAATTTGTCAATGTTTTCAAAATCCCTCAAAAAAATAAATAGAGAAACGAACCGATCGATTGGCAAACGGATTCCCTCCTCCGCCACCAAACGACGACGAAGACGTCGCTGCGGCGAACGGATTCGTGACACCGCCGCCAAAAGGAGAAGAACTGGGAGAAGTTTGATTCCCACCGCCAAACGCATTATTGTTGCTGCTGTTGAACGGATTCGATTTGCCGTCGAATTTGTAGGGCGACGGCGCCAAACTGATGCTCTCGACCGATGGCATTTTGCGAACGCACGCCGCAAACGACATCGGCTCCGCTGGTGGTGACGTCGTCGTCGTCGGAATTGAAGGCGTCACCATTGGTGTTGGAGGCGTCGTCGTCGTCGTCGCCGTCAGACTGTGCTGCTGCAGCATTTGCATCTGCTGATTCTGAATCTGCTGCTGAAGTTGTTGGTATTGCGGATGGAGTGGGTGGTGCGGGTGGTGGTAGCTGTTGGCGTTCGGCGACGTCGTCAGTGTCGGCGCGTGCGCCGAGATGTTCAACGATTCGGTGACGGCGCGGATGTGTTCGAGCATCCGTTTTTGGGTCACGTTGTATGGGACACGGCAGATTGGCGGCGGGATCGTGACGACGGATGGTTCTGGTTCTGGCGGCGGCGGATTATCGATCGATTTCGTCCTCATCGCCTCCATCTCGAGACGCTCCTCTTCGGCGATGAGTTGAGCGCACGTCAACGCCTCCTGCTCGTCGAGTTGCTTCTGAAGAAGCTCGACGTCTTCCACTTCGCCTTCATCTTGATCGTCAGAAGAAGAAACGAGAATCGCCTCCTCAGAAGGCGTGCCGACGGATTTCGACGACGACAACGTCACCTGCTCCTCTTCATCGTCCACCTCCTCCTGAATCGGCTCCAACATTGGCTCCGGCTCCGGCTCCGGCTCTGGCTCCGGCTCGACAAAAACCTCTTCTTTTGGCTCATCGATTTCCGGTTCCGGCGGTGATTTTTCAGTCGAAACAGGATTTGGACCTGAAAAAGCACAGTTTTCACAAAAATTAAAACAAAAGAGGCAAAAAAAAATCTACGCTGAACAATGACCACCGGGCGTTATTTCGGAGCATCGTTCCTATATTACGTTTGAATTTTTCAAATTTTAAATCGATCAAATTGGCGCCATTTTTCGAAATAGTGTAACTTTGGCGGCGGCCGAGGGGAAAACTAGGCCACGGGGAGAAATTTCGCCGGAAAAAATCGATAAAAAACTGACGCTAAAAAACGACCACCAGGCGTTATTTCGGAGCATCGTTCCACCCAATTTTGAATTTGGCGCCATTTCTTGCGGCCGCACGGGAAACCTAGGCCAAGGAGGGAAATCTCGCAATATCAGTAAAATGACCGTTATTTCGGAGCATCGTTCCAGAAAAAAAAATCGATAAAAAAACTGACGATTTTCGGTGCCGAGTAGGATTTGCACAAGTTCCGGTATGATTTCCGATTTGTCCCCCTCGTTCTTCTCCTCCTCCTCCTCACTCTTCTTCTTTTTCTTCTTCTTCTGTCCCTCGCCGTCCGAAGGCGTGACAGGCGGCGGCGTGACATGTGACGGCGGTGTGACAGTCGGGACAGTCGCGGCCGCCAACGCCACATCGTTCAACTGTTGACGGCGCGCGTTTCGGTCCCACGCGAACAGTTCGACCGTCAAGTTTTGCATCTGTTTTCGTGCCGTCTGGGAAACAAAGATATTTCGCAATACTAGAAATTTCGCAATACTTTATATATTTCGCAATACTAGATATTTTCAAATACCAGATATTTCGCAATACTAGAAATTTCGAAATACTTTAGATATTTCGCAATACTTTAGAAATTTCGCAATACCAGATATTTCGCAATACTAGAAATTTCGAAATACCAGATATTTCGCAATACTAGATATTTCGAAATACCAGAAATTTCGCAATACTAGAAATTTCGCAATACTAGAAATTTCGCAATACTAGAAATTTCGCAATACTTTAGACATTTCGCAAAACCAGATATTTCGAAATACTTCAGATATTTCGCAATACTAGATATTTCGAAATACCAGAAATTTCGCAATACCAGAAATTTCGCAATACCAGATATTTCGCAATACCAGATATTTCGCAATACTATAGATATTTCGCAATCGGCGGCACATATATTTCGCAATTTCGCAATGTATACCTGATTCGGACGACTTTGTTTTCGCATGATGATGATGATCGTTTCGGAATTACCGATTCGGCTTTTTTTTCCCTGCTGTTGCGGTGGTGCTGTCGATATGAGCAGAAACTGATCGTTTCGAGCGCATCGATCGGACACATCGACATCGATGACGTCATCATCATCGTGACGCGTGGCGACGACGTTTTTGCGTGACTCTGTGAGGTCACGTTTGAGAAAATTGAGGAAAAAACATATTTAACGGATTTTTCACGTTTTTAATGGCGAATGTTGCGAAATTATCGATTTTTCACCTACTTTTCAATTTTTTAGGTCAAATGTTGCGAAATTATCGATTTTTCGCCTAATTTTTGATTTACCAGGTCAAATGTTGCGAAATTATCGATTTTTCGACAAATTTTTATAATTTTTCAGGTCAAATGTTGCGAAATTATCGATTTTTATCTCTGAAAATTGAAAAATTGAAAATTATTGATTTTTCGCCGGCGATATTATTTTTTTCCAAAATTTAAAAAAAAAAACATTTTTCTTGACAAAATAAGATATTTTGTAAAGCATTTTCACAATTTTTGGCTGAAAATATGGAAATTATCGATTTTTGTACAATTTTTCATTTTTTTCATTTTTGCACGAAAAAAAACATGGTATTATTATTAATGAGCAATTATCGATTTTTCAAAAAAAAAACCATCAATTAAATAATTAAATAATTAGTTAGGGCGAAAAAAAGTAAGCACAAATTGCAGCAGTACAAAAAACCCGTTTGATGTTTTTCCAAAAAAAAAAACCAAAAAATATAGTTTCGAGAAAAAAATCGATCGATCGATAATCGATTCAGTAGCCTTCGTAGGGCGTGATTCGCGGTGTGCGTCCGTAGATGACGTTCGGATTTGAAGCCGTTATCATTCTTGAAGACGTCGCCGCCGCGGCCGATGACGTCATCCGACTGCCGCCCGTCGATTTCCAGCCCTTCATCACCGAATATTGACGTTCGTGCTCTTCACGACGTCTGAAAACGGCGAAAATCGATAATTCTGTGAAAAGTGTGCAATTTTGCGTAAGATTGAGTGTTTCTAATGTTTGCACACATTCCAACCTACAGTGACCCGAAAAGTGTGCAATTTTGCGTAAGGTTGAGTGTTTCCGTGTTTGCACACATTTCAACCTACAGTAACCCGAAAAGTGTGCAATTTTGCGTAAGGTTGAGTGTTTCCGTGTTTGCACACATTTCAACCTACAGTAACCCGAAAAGTGTGCAGTTTTTCGTGAAAATCGATAATCGTGGGCATATTGCGAAATACCTCTTATTCATCCGCCACAGGACACAAACTACAAACGTCAACAGCGCCCAGACGACGAGAAGGGCGGCGGGAAGAATGAAGAAGACGGCTGAAATAATGGAAAAGTTCGGCGGAGCGCACTTGCTGACTCACTCGAATAGCCTTCCGCTTCTTCGGCGTGCGGTTGTCCGCCGGCGGACATGTCCCGGTCCTTGTCACGCGATGTTGGTTTGATGGGTGGCGCTGGAAAACATATGGGGGATGGAAATTGTGTAAATTGTCGTAAAATCTGATGTTCGTGGTGTTTGCACACATCTCAAACTACAGTAACCCGCAAACCAGTTTGAACACCGTTCAACACGCGGATATTCGAAAAACTGTGCAATTTTGCGTCAAATCGTGTGCATCCGTGTTCGCACACATCCCAAACTACAGTAACCCAAAAATTGTGCAGTTTTTCGTCAAATCCGCTGTTTTCTCGGACATACCTCCTCCGCCATTGCACGGATGATAAATACCCATTGGAAACGGAGTTTTTTCGGGTTCTTTCAGTGAATCAACGAGAAACGGCCAAAAGAGTCGCGAGGGCGCTAAAGGGGGGTGGTTAATTTGCAATGGAAATCAGAAAATGGGGAGCTTGTGACACGGATTAGTCGCTCACTTTTTCTTCTTCTTCCGTTTCCCCTTCACACTTGTTTTCTGTTTTCTCCGCTTCTCTTTTCAATGGAAACGAACAAAAAGATTAAAGATTAGCGTCCACAAAGGGGGCGGGGCTTAGAGGGGTTTTTGCGTTTTTTTCACCCTCCCGCGGATTTTTCTTTGAATGAATAATATTTGGAAAAAATAAGCGATTACTGACTGACGCAGGCAGATTCGCAGAAACTTTGAAAATAAAAAATTTGAAAAACATCAAAAAAGGGGCGGGGCTTAGAGAGGTTCTTCGGTATTTTTTTCGAATGGTAAATATTTTTAACTATGAGAGATTACTGGCTGACGCAGAAAGATGTGCAAAACTTGAAAAAAAAACCATCAAAAAGGGGGCGGGGCTTAGAGGGGTTTTTCGATTTTCCGGCAATTTTTCGAGTGAAAAAAATTTAAAAAAAAAAAGAAATTGAAACTGAGAGAGCAAAACAGAGATAAAATAGGAATTTTGAAAAAAAAAATAATTTAAAAAAAAATTTTTTTTTCGAATTTTTTTTTTGAAAAATGTTTTCTGCTCATTTTACCTGTATACAAAAGGGGCGGAGTCTGGACAGTGGCAAACTTGGGACGATTAAGGGGCGGAGTCTGGACAGTGGCAAACTTGGGACGATTGACGATTGGCGTCGTCGGGGTGCTTCCTCCTCCTCCCGCTGGCACCCACTGTTTCATCAGGAACGGATTTTCGGAGGCGGCAAACGAGTCCGTCGAGTTGGTGGCTGGAATTGAGAAAAAAATTTCGAAATACATAGATAGAGATGTGCGGTAGAGCGCGTTTCCGATTTCGAAGCGCTTCTACGTTTCTCCTGCGTTTTTTTTCATCGAATTGTGAAAGTTTTCCAAATATCGATTTTCAACGCCCATAACTTGAAAACTAGAATAGCTAGGTGAAAAGTGTCAACTAACAAAATGTTTGTCACATTGTCAGCTACATTTCAGTAGTTGACAACTTTTTTCCAGCTCTTCTAGTTTCAAAGATACAGTAACCCCACAACTCGACTACTCACCGTCGCCAGCGGCCTCCATCAAATGGTGCGTCAAATCGTTGATCAATCGATTTCCAGACAAAGTGGCGCCCGACGTTTTCAGAGCATTTTCCGACGGTGTGCACTTGAATCCGTCGCCGTGGTATCCGTTGCGACACACGCATTTCGGAGGAGCATCGCCGGCCGACTCGTCGTGACAATCGGCGTTTCGCGAGCACGGCACCGAGAAACGCGACAGACACTGATCGACGGCTACAAAATTCGAGTTAATTGGTGGGGGGGGGGGGGGGCAATTAACCTAATTAGAGACCAATTATCTAATTGTGAGCACATTTTTTCCTCTGAGCTAGTTGTCTGATCAAGGGTCAACAGTTCACTTTTTAGACCAATTAACTAATTAAGCCTTAATTGCTTATTAAGACTAATTTACCAATTAAAGGTAGGGTCATTAGGAAAAATCATCCAATTAGAGCCAAATTTCCGAAAATTTTATGAAAACTTTACTGCTAAATTTTACTGCTGATTTTCAATTTTCCAATTATAGGACAATTAACTAATTAGAGAACAATTTCTCAATTAACAACTCTACATGAGGGTCGAGTTTGTAATTAGAGGGCAATTAAGATTAAACTTGAAAATTTTTTGATTTCACGATAATTAGCTAATTACCAATTATCGTGCCCACCCCGAATTAAGGGACAACTCACGTTTGCACTCCTTGCCGACGGGCACGAATCCCTTCTTGCAGTCGCATCGATAGCCACCCCGTGTGTTGACACACTGTGACCCATGCGCACACGTGACAAGGCTCATCGCGCACTCGTCAATGTCGGCGTCGCACGCCGCTCCCTCCCATCCGGCACGACATAGGCCGCCGGGACACTGTCCCGTGACAGTGTCACACGCGACCGCACCGTCGCAGTGGCATGTGGCGGAGCACTCGAGACCGTAGTGACCGGCGGCACATTCGCGATCGCAAAGGGGCTCGGCGAGCCGTCCCGGCGGGCACGTCTGCATGTGTTGTCCGTCGATTCGGAACATCCACTTGCCGGGCTGTCCGACGTTCGAGCCGCTGGTGAGCCGCGTGTTCGGCAGCATCAGGAAGCGCGAGCCCGTCGCGACGCCCGTCATCGGTCCGCGCGCCTCCACTTTCTCGTAGATCAACGACAGAATCGTGACTTCGTCATCTTCGGACTCGGCGAGCACAATTTGGAACGAGTTGAGATTCTCGGAGCCCGATTGGCGGACACGATCGAATGTGAAGATGTGGAGACGTTTCGTCGTGAAGTCGTGCAAACTCAACGCCGTCTGGATGCCGATCGACGAGCGCATCAGAAGTGGGAACGTCACCGAATCGGTGTCTGGAATTACAGGGGGTAATTAACTAATTAGAGACCGATTTTGGAATTAAAGATCAGTTAAATGGAAAATAAAAGTCGGCGCTGTAATTTTTTCATACTTTGGTAATTGTAATGATGACCAATTATCCAATTATAGGGTAATTAACTAATTAGAGACCTAGGTCAGATTACAAAAAATACCGAGTGAGATCTGTAAATTTGTGATCATTTACCAATTATGACCAATTATCCAATTATAGGGTAATTAACTAATTAGAGACCTATTAACCGACTAAGGTAAGATTATAAGAAATACCAAGCGAGATCTGTAATTTTGCGATCATTTACTAATTATGACCAATTATCCAATTATAGGGTAATTAACTAATTAGAGACCTGTTAACCAACTAAGGTCAGATTATAAAAAATACCAAGCAAGACCTGCAATTTTGTGATTATTTACTAATTAAGACTAATTATCCAATTATAGGGTAATTAACTAATTAGAGACCTATTTATCAACTAACGGTGAGATTGTTCAAAATGCAGAAACCGATCTGTACTTTTGTGGTAAGTTTCCAAATATGACCAATTATCTAATTAAAGGGTAATTTACTAATTAGTGGCCAATTAAGTCGATTTTTTCCAAATTGTCCCGTGAAAAAAAGTTCGCAAAAACGACAAACCATTGATATAAGTGTAGGCGACGAGTCCGTCTCGAATATAGTCAAATTGAGCGTGAAGTGCGAAAATCGCCGGTTTTTTGAGTGTGTCCGCGTGATCGATGAGTCCCGTCAGAGGTTCGTCGAACGACACAATGCCGTTTGTCGACAAATAGACGTTCGAGTACTTCTTTCCGAACACACTGATTTCGTTGACGAGCGGTATCGCCGTCGTCGAGTCCCACGTGCGCGGAATCACGAGCGAGTCGTTGGAAATCGGATAGAGGATTGTCTCGTGACACGTTTTTCCGTCGCCGATGAATCCGTCGATGCACTCGCATGTGTAGGAGCCTCTGGAAAACAAGGCAGCTCGTTTTGATGAGGTGTGACGTCGTGACGCGCGTGACATCAGATGGCACTCACCTGGTATTGCTGCACGTGGCGGCCGGATGACATGGTTCAACGGCACACTCGTCACGATCCGTACAGTGGGCACCTTCGGCGAGACGTTCAAAACCGGCGAAACACTCGCATTCGTAGCCGCCGTCCTGGAATTGTGGAAAGTAGGTCAAATCTGGGGAAAGTAGGTCAAATCTAAGGGAAGTAGGTCAAATCTAGGGGAAGTAGGTCAAATCTAAGAAAAGTAGGTCAACACTGAGAAAGTAGGTCAAATCTAGGGGAAGTAGGTCAAATCTAAGAAAAGTAGGTCAAATCTATTAAAAGTAGGTCAAATCTAGGAGAAGTAGGTAAAAACTTTCAAATTTTGTTTTCTGATGATCGCGCGACTCACCGTATTAGTGCACCGGGCGTTGGGCCCGCACGCGTCGGCCGTTGTGCACTCGTCAACGTCGTGACACTCGTTCGACGGATCACCGGTGAAACCCTCGCGACACACGCACTCGAACGAGCCGTTCTTGTTGAGACACTTGGTGCCCTTGTTCGGCTCACCGCATATTTTCGGCGTCTCGCGGCACTCGTCGACGTCTGGAAAAGGGAAACACGAATTTTGAGGAACGTAGGTCAAATTCGAGGAGAGTAGGTCAAATTTGGGAAAAGTAGGTCAAAGCTAGGGAAAGTAGGTCAAAGCTAGGGAAAGTAGGTCAAACGTCAAAAATTAGGTCAAACTTAGAAAAAGTAGATCAAATTTGGGAAAAGTAGGTCAAATGTGAAAAATTAGGTCTAATTTTCTCAAATTTTTCAGTTTTGCTGGCCAAAAATGCAAAAACAAGACAAACTCACCACACACCGTCCGTCATCGAATCGAAAACCGCCGTGACAGCCGCACTCGAAGGCGCCGATGGTGTTGGAGCACACCGAGTGCTCGCCGCACACCGCACCGCCCGGCAGCGCGCACTCGTCGACGTCGTAGCAGCGGAAGCCGTCGCCGGTGAATCCGTCGACGCATCGGCACACGCCGTCGTCGGTGCAACGCGCGTTCACGTCGCATCTGGAGCACGACGATGGGGAAGTGGGTGGGGACGAGGAAGAAGGCATCGAGGCAGAAGACGTTGGCATTGGAATCTCTGTGGTCTCAAGAGCAGCTCCGAATGTGGAAGAAGGCGTCGTTGTGGTTTGGTTTTCGGGTAGTTTGAAGTGTGCTTGTAGTTGCTCCCATCGTTGTAGTAGAAGTTGTGCTCGTACTTTTGAACCGCTGGCTCCGCGCCACCGTCTTCGTGCTCGGCGGCCGTCTGGTGAACGTGGGATGAAGTGGCACCACGTCGACCGTATCGGAGCACTCGGCGGCGACGGTTTCGAGCCCTTGCACATCTGCCGTTCCTCATCATACTCGAAACACAAGCACAAAAAGCTACCGGGCGTGTTCAAACAGTCCGGCTGCTCGTTGGGACAATTGCTCACGCCCGCCTCACACTCGTCGGCGTCCACATCGCACACCGGCTCGCCGAGCCAACCCGGCGAGCATCGGCCGTTGGGACATCTCCCCGTCTCCTGGTCACACGCGTCACCGCCATCACAGTGGCAGCTGCGCGAGCAATCGTTGTGCCACTGGCTCGGCGAGCAACTCTCGATACACTCGAGCCCTTTGAAGCCGGCGCCGCACAAATGGATTTGGGGCCCGTCGATGCGGAACAACCACTCGCCGGGTATTCCAATGTCCGACTTCTCGGCCAAAAGGATCGCATCGTGGGTCGCCGAGTCGGGCAGCGAATAGGAGGCGTCGGCGGACGTCGAGAATCCGGCGACGGCGTTCGAGTTCACCGACAGCTTACTGTAGATGAAGTGCGCGAACGTCATCGTGTCGCCGATGATGAGCGCCAATTGAAACGTGTTTCCGTCCGATTCCTGCAAACAGAGAGAAAAAAAAAACGGTTCACACTTATTCAATAATTACGTAGGTTTCTCCGTTTCTAGACCAATTAGGAGAAGTGCGCGCGCAGACACTCTAATTATGACACTTCCATAATTATTGTTATGAATTGAGGGGGGAAGTATCGAAAAAAAAAAACGCGTTTTCTAATAACTGGCACCGTCTCATATGACAAAATTCTCAAAACTGACATTTAGCATAGAAAGTAGGTCAAAATTGAGAAAAGTAGGTCAAATTTTGAGAAACTAGGTCAACTCTGGAGAAAGTAGGTCAAATTCGAAAAAATTAGGTCACATTTGAGGAAAGTAGGTCAAGTTCGAAAAAAGTGGGTCAAATGTGTAAAAGCAGGTCAAATTTGGCGAATTTGTTTGTTTTTTGAAATTTTAATTGAAAAGGGGGCGGAGCTTACCAGCGCTTGCGGATCTTTGAGCCCTTCCCACGTGATGAGCACCACCGATCGGACCCGGAATTGCGAACCGTAGCGGTATTGGATGTTGACCTCGTTGTGTGCCAGATTCACAATGTTCACGTCTGAAATGATAGGAGAAGTAGGTCAAATTTGAAAAGTAGGTCAAAGTAGGTCAAAATTAGAGAAAGTAGGTCAAATCTGAGAAAAGTAGGTCAAATCTGAGAAAAGTAGGTCAAATCTGAGAAAAGTAGGTCAAATCTGGAGAAAGTAGGTCAAGTCTAAAAAGTGAAGATTCCAAGTGTCAGTAAACGCGCCCCAATCCAAATCTTCCAAATAGTTTCCAGTTAGTCCGGTAGAGCGCACATACCGGACGTCTCGCGATACCACACTTTTCCGAGTATGGCCGGTTGCCAAAAGACGGCAATAGTGGGCTCCTCGACGGGAAGAGCCGACGGTTTTTGTCGCCGCTCGCTGAAGCCGATCGATCCGTCGCGTGAGATCTGCAAAACCGAAAATCGGGTGTGTATTTCGCAATTTCGTCAGTTGTCCGGAAGTGGACAACTGAACATTGGTTTTTTTTTTGCTTATACAAGACGCCGTCAAAAGAGGACAAAAAGTGTTGAAGTACACTCACTTTTCAACAAAAAAAAAGTGTCAAGTGAAAGTTTTTTCTGAAGTGCCTTTTTTTCTGTTTCTATTGGCGGTATGGTTAGTTGCAATAGAGCGCATTTGCTATTCCTCCTCAAAACTCACGAAACTCCGTTCGAAATGCAAACGCGCTCCATTGAACACGTCCCGTATTTCAGTGGAGCGCGTTTTGATACCCAAACCGATTCCAGTGCAAATGCGCTCTATTGCGACGCCAATCAGGTTCAACGGAGCGCATTTGCATTGAAATGAGTTTGACTATCAAAACGCGCTCTACTGAAACCCAAAAAACGAGTCGAATGGAGCGCATTTACCACTTTTTGATTCAAAACCATTAACAACCCCCTTAAGCCCAAACCAAGAGTCAACCCCTCGAAAAGCGAGAGTCCCACTAAAGGGGGGTCGATAGGTAGTTCAAAAGGGTCCAACCTTCTTCCTGTTTTTCCAAGACGGTCCCTCTTAGAGGACCAACACCAGCCGGTGTGCAAACAAAATGGCAATTGGGGGGGGGGGGGGGCAAATAATAGCAAATAAGTCATCATCCTTATATGTTTATTATTAATATTCTAACCCACATTCATATTCATCTATTATTCCATCCAAGACCCCCCCCCCTTTTCCCGTTTTGGCATTCATTTCACACCTGCCCAATTCTTCCCCTCTTAATTCGGCGTTTGTTGTTTTTTTCATACAAATAAGAGGAGGAAGAGGAAATTATATAATAAAACTGTATTCGATTAGATTAAAGCCGGGGAAAGGCTGATGGCAGGAAGGGAGAAGCGCGCGCCCACTGGGATTAAAAAAAAAACAAGGAGAGATCTTTGAAAGTGATTGGAAAATTGACAATAATGTGAAATTATGGAATATAAACTGTAAAATAAATTTTTTTTTTTAAATATTTTTTTTTCGAAAATATTTCAATTTTTCTTAGAAAAATTCTTCAATAAATTTTCATTTTTTAAAACAATTTTCAGATTTTCAGATTTTCAGAAAAAAAGAAAATTTTTTTAAATTTCAAAAAAAAAAAAGTTATTCCATTTTTCTAAATTCGCCTTTAATAACCTTCCCCATTTGGTTAAATTAAAAAAAAAGGTTCAAAACCAGAAAAAAAAAACCATTTTTACATGTCTTCTATGACATTTAATTACCGTGTAAAAAAATTGCTTTTTTTTTCCGAAAACCCGAAAATTCGGCAAAATTGAAATTTTTTAAAAATTTTAGAGCAACAATTTAATGACGAATTTTTGGATTTTCGCAAATAAATTTTGAAATTAAAAAAAAAAAAATTTTCATTTTCAACTTTCATCCCCTTCGCCCCTTCTCAAATTGATAGAGATTGTTGGCAAATCACTTTCAATCCAATCCAATTCAATTCAAATCAAATTTCAAATTTCAAATCACCCATATGAGGGGGGGGGGGGGGGGGGGGGTCTGTTCTGATATTAATTGGCATCGACACTCGACCTCCCCCTCCCCGTTCTCACCATCCGCGATGATATATATATACATATCGATAAAACGGTCGAGGAGATTATCAGAGGGAAAGAAAGAGAGAAACGGTTTTCACTTTTTCCCTCCTCCCCCCCCCCCCCCCCCCCTTTTCCTCTCTCTCTCTCCTGTAACAAGCGCACTTGAAAAAAAAAAGAGAGTAAAAGAATGAAACGGAATGGACGGAATTGAGAAACGGGGGCTACTAGACATCGAAATGTGACACTTTTAATGTGGGTTCGGGTGCGTGGCCGTCGTTTTGATAAGTTAAAAGGTTTTGCGCTCTTTTTGTATTCAATGTTCGAGTCTTAAGCGTTTTTTCGCTACATTTAGTGTGTTAGAGCTAATTTTCAACTCTCTAATTTTTTGAACAAATTTTGAGAAGTCCTTACGATTTTAGGGTTTTAGGTTCCGATCTGATACAGGTTTTACGGTAGCTGACAAATTAAAAATCATATTGTTAGTTAACACTTTTCCCCTAGTTCTTTTAGTTTCCAAGATATGGGGGCGCTGAAACTCAAACTACGGTCAGAGATCGAAAAATCCGAACAAATTTGCTTCCTGTTTTCAATTTTCAATTGAAATGTGCATTGTAGCTGTAACTCTGAATTTTCACACTTCCAACTAACAGCCGGAGTGCATACTCAAAAAAAATTTTTTTGTTCAAAGTATGTGTTGGGACTGTAACTTGGATATGCGAAAATTTCAAGTTAGAGCTAGAAGACACTTTTGGTCGAAAATCAATTTTCCTCGATTTTTGACAGTTTTCTCCAAGAAAACCAAATAAATACATTTCAAAATGCAATAACTTTCTTTTCTTCAAAAAGCAAGTGCGCTCTACCGAAAACCTATCCCAGGAGCTCAATAGTTCCCTATTTTTGCTCCCTATCAATTTATGATCATTTAAAATGGAATTTCCGAAATTCCCACCCCGATCTCTTTCTCTCTCTCTCTTTCTCATCGATTGGTCGAGAGAAAGAAGAAAACAATGCGAAATCCTTTTATCATAACCAGCTTTCTTTCTCGACAAGACAGAGCGAGAGAGAATCAAGAAGCGCCCTCCCACGGGCGGCGCGGTTTTATATGCTATTTTCTATTCAATTCTGATGCGAATGTGTGTCTTCTCGGGTTGCGCGACGAGACGACGAAGGCGAAAGTTGAAGCGGTCAGTGTTAACACCAATTAGACAGTGAGACGCAGTGTCAATGAGGGAATGGACAAATGGAGAGATCGGATAGAAAAAAAAACGATGGAAACCATTACAGAACTTTAGAACAGTCCCTTTGATTGTTAAGTTGGTTTCAAAGCTTGATATCTTGAAAACTGGAAGAGATGGGAAAAAGATATTAACTGCCAAAATATAGCTGACAAGCCAGGGAACAATGTGTTAGTTGACAACTTTTCCCCAGCTCTTCTAGTTCCCGAGATATGCTGCTTGGGAGGGGGGCTCAAGTGGCACCTGATAACCTTCCCAAACTAGCCTAAACCCAACGCTGTGAACTTTTTAGCTTTCCCACCATTGTCCCACAATAATCTTTTTTAAAAAAACTCACATAAACCGTGTCGTAGACATTTCCCATAAAGTGAAGCGGATTCTCTAGTTTGTAGACCTCACGCCTTCCGTGCACCTCAATGTCGCCCCGATTCGGACCATAAGTGTAGAGGCGTGCCGAGAAAATATAGGGGACAGTCACGTTCAGATCGATTTGTTGGCCCGGCTCGTCGACGATCTGGCGTCGGTATCGTTGATGGCCTGAAAGTTGGGAATGTGGTTCTGCGGGCAGAATCCAAGAATCTAGGGTTAAGCGAAGAAGGGCCATGGCTACAATAATACGAGGTGGGTTTGCAAATTGAAATATAAAAGAAAAGACACTAGGCCCCGAGGGCTCAAAAATTGGATCATGGGGCTGCAAAGATAAACCCTAGGGCTCTAGATAAGGGCTATTAAGACCATAGGCCATAACTATGGGGGTTAGGACCTAAGGTTCACAAAAAACTCAGAGCTTCAGTTTTCGCACCCATATCTTTAAGACTAGAAGAGATTGGAGTTGAAACTTTTCCCCCAGCTCTTCTAGTTTTCAAGATACGACCTCTGAACCAGCTCCTTGCGCCCATCCCGATCCCCCTCTCCAAGCACGACTCACCGGAAAACGGATGATCCGCCAAAACTGCGACCACTGGTAGAGCTAATATTGTGAATAACGACCTCATGAGAAGGTCGTGATATCCTGGCCGCCGCTGTCGTTGCAGCAGCAGCAGCATGTGTGCGATGTGAACGAAGAAGACGTTGAAGAAAAAGAAGAAGAAGAGGATGAAGAGGAGAAGGAGAAGGCGGGAGGACGGAGGGCGGGAATACAGACCGCCTCTCTGGACAGAAGGGTCTTCTCTCTTCCGATGATGACACACACACACACACACGCACGTCTTCGTCTTCCGATGAGACAGGCAGGAAGCTTCTGCGTCTCTGTGTACACGTTCGATGCGTGCGCGCGCGCGCGTCTACAAGGATTGCGGTTTTCGATGATCCAAACGACACGCCCCCTTTTTCGTCTCCTCTGGCTGGGAGTGAGAGCGAGAGTGGGGCGTTTGTTTGGTTTTTGGGGAATCGAGGGAAAGGGGGCAGAATGCGTGGGGTTTTAGCCGGGTGGCCTAGAAATCTGAGGTAGAGAGAAGTTAGACCAAACATTGAAAATAAGCCAAGCTTAACAGCATTAAGAGTCGGCAACAGCGTGGGGATCAGCTAAATAGTCAGCTAGCTATCATGGCCTAGAAACCCGAACAGGGAAAAATTAGGCCACAGCCTGGGAATCAGGCGATCTTGCCATCTCTGCCTGTAAACCTAAATTGTGTTTTAAAAAAAACCTAGGCCACAGCTTTGGTCCAGCCAGCCAACCAACCAAGGTAGCCATCATGGCCTAGGATCCCAGATCCTGCGATAATTAGTCCAACGTTTCCGGAGCAGCTAGCTAGTAAGCCTGTCGTCATCATCATGGCCTATATCTCAAGTTTGGCAAAAGTTAGGCCACCTGCCAAGATCCATTGCACCGCCTATCACCCTAAAAACCGAAAACTCGTCCGCACCTTCAAAGTGAAGGAAAAGTGCGCTTAGGCGAATTCGGCCAACAAAAAAATGGAAAAGAAACCCATTGCGACGTTTAGCGGGCGAAAATGAGAAGACACCTGCTGTGCACATTCCTCCTTCCTTCGTCCTCAAACCCCATCCCTCCCTCATCAATTGTCCCCCCTGCCTCCCGTTTTGGGTGCCTTTTCACATTTCCGGACATTCGCGAAAGACACACACACACACGGATTTCCACAATTGGAAGAATTGGAATATCAAGAATCACACGCCCACGGCGGATTGTTTCGATGCCGAAATGGAACGAGACGAAATGAGTGGAATAAGAAGAAGAAGGGGGAGAAGATGATATGATGAGAGATAAATACGTTCCTCTCCCTTTCTCTCTCTCTCTCTCGCTATCCTTTTCTATGCATCTATCAGTTTTAGAAACCGGGAGAGGGTTGAGGTATGTATTACGATGATGAATCCATCATCGAAACTACGGGCGTGTGCGCGCGCGCGCAAGTGATAACGGTCGAAATCATTGCCACGAACTACCAAAATGGAAGGGAGAAAATGGGGGGGGGGGGGGGGGGGGGGGTTTCTCGGGAATCCCGAAGAGCTAGGGAACACGAGATTAAAGCCGAACCCAAAATCGTCTTGACTTCTAGCCCCCATATTATGAACACTAGGAGAGATAAGAAAAAGTTGTCAACTAACAAGCTATAGCCGATATACTAAGGGCCATTGTAGTAGTAGACAACTTTGTCCCATCTCTTCTAGTTTTCCAGATATGATGGCTAAGAGACAAGATGTTGGTCACCAAAACCTGCTGATAAAACATTATTTCTTACTCTATTCTGTTGTGAGCCATTTTTTTAATGGAAATTCTTACGTTTCATTAGTAAAACCCTTTCCAAATGGGTCAAAAAAATTCGAAAAATCACACTATAGCTGAGCCCAAAAACAATGGGTAAAGCAAATTCGAAAAAAAAAAGAAAAACCAAAAACCAAGTGGGGACCTATCTACTAGTCAAGAGAACAGTGAGAAAGCCGGCGACGAGCGCGGCGACGAACATTCCGCCGACGTACTGCCGCTGCTCGGCGGCCTCTTTCGCCCGTTTGTCGCGCATCATCTGCTCGAAAGTGGGAATCGGGTACCGGGACTGCTGGGCGGCCTGCTCGCGAGCCACCTGCCGACGCAGCTCCTCCATCTCGCGACGCGCCGCTCGGCTATCTTTGTACATCGAGCCGTGCTGGAAGCAGGCGAATTTGGCGTACTAGCTGGGTCTTCAGGTTTAACCACAACTTGGCAAGGCCACGACTTCTGACACTTTGGGTCTGGTCTCGAACTCATTTTCCACTCGAGACCCAAAACTTCCGAGGGTGTAGCCAAGGTGGCCCCAAACTATTCAAAGAAAACCGAAGCGGGAAGAAGGGGTCTTGGACAGAAGATCCTACTAGTAAGGACCCAAGTTTCAAAGCTCCATATCTAGAAAACAAGAAGAGCAAGTTGTCGGCTATATTTTGGTAGTTGACCACTTTCTTCCATCTTTTCTAGCTTTGAAGATCAGACTGAAAAGCCACGTCGGAGGCCTAATACAGGTGAATGTGGTATTCTAGTAAGTCAGTTCCAGCCCTCTCAACTCCCACCTTCTCCTGATGCTCCTCGTACTCGCTCTTAAAGTTGCGCCTCTTGAATCCGCCAAACTCGGCGTAGAACTCGTTGGGCATCTCGAAGTGCGAGTTGTAGCGCGGTCGTTGACGGGTGCTCCGTTGAAAGTGCTCAAAGTCTTTGTAGTCGATGTCGATGTCCGTGTACTGTTTGCCGGGCGGCGCACCTCGTCGACGGTATCGATTCGACGCGGCGCCCGGAAACGACGGATCGTCGGCCATCGGCGAACTTCGGATTCGCGTCAGATCGTACGATTTCCGGCGATCCTCGGAGCCCAACGTCTCGTACGCCATTGCCACCTGACAGAAAAATGGGAACTGTTTTTTTTTTCTAAATTATAATTTTTTAAAATTGAATTTCGCACCTATTCCAGTCATTTTTTTGAAAAACTAAATTTTGGAATATAAAATGCAAAATTCGATAAAATTAAATTTTGTCAGTTTTTCAGTATTTTTGAAAGAAAAAATGTTACCGAATAGGAAAAATTACTGAAAATTATCAGTTTTTCAAAAAAAATTTAAAACATTTTTTTTTCTAATTTTTTTCCGTATTTCCCAAACTAGATTTGAAAAAAAAATTTCAATGAATAAAAAATGATGAAAATTAACTTTTGGAACGAAAAAAATTTTGAAAAAAAAAGAAGCAATATTCGATAAAATTAAAATTCGTCAGTTTTTCAGTATTTTCGAAAGAAAAAATGTTACAGCATAGGGTAAAAAAGAACTTTAATAAATAAAAAAATGGTGAAGATGAGTTTTTTGACATTAAAAAAAATTTTGAAAATTATTTTAAAAAAAATAAAATTCGATAAAATTAAAATTTGTCAGTTTTTCAGTCTTTTTGAAAGAAAAAATGTTACGGCATAGGGGTTTTTCAAATTTTTTCAAATTTTTTTTCGTATTTTCCGCTCTATTTTCAACCATTTCCAAGCAAACCTGATGAAATTTTTTGGCGGCCTCCTCCTTATTGTCGGGATTCGTGTCCGGATGGTGTTGTTTCGAGAGGCGATAGTAGGCCGATTTGATCTCCTTTTGGCTCGCGTTCGGCGCCAGGCCGAGCACTTTGTAGTAGTCCTGCGGAGGGGCGGAGCTTGAGCACGAGGGCGCGGAGCCAAACAGGCTCCGCCGCTGATGAGCCCATGTTGCTCGGAGCATTCGGTGGGGGTGCTCTGAAAGAAAAAGGGGGCGGGGCTTAGAGGGGAACTTGGGAATGACAGTTTTTTAAAAAATGCAAAAAAAAATTGGTAACAAACCAGGAAAATGAAAAAAAAATCACAAAAATGGTCAATCTGCTCTAAACTTCATCTATTTTCCAAAAAAAAAATTGGAAAAATTTTAATTTAAACATAAAACGTTTAAAAAATAACGAAAAATCATGCAATAAAAATTTTTCAAAATATGGCAATTAGAGGTAGAAAAATGGCACCGAAAAAAAAGTAATCTAACCGGAAGGGCTGGGGGCAATATAGAAGGGGGGGGGGGGGGGAAATTTGAAAAAAAAACAGGAAAGGCAATTTTCCGTTGAGCAATTGAATCGTCGGAGGAGCACACAACAATCAGTCGTCCTTCTGAAGGACGAGCGCCGTGCGGCACGGCACGTAGACCTGCAGACGGTGACGACGTCCCGCGTAGCCGTCGTCCGAAGTGTGGAAGTGTGTGGAGGCGTCGACGCGATTGTGGCCGCCAAACTCCGGCGCGTCCGAGTTCAGAGCGATACGGTATCTGGAAAGACCTCACCATCGAACCAGCTACCGTAAACCGTGGGTTAAAGCGGCATGTCGGCCTAATTTTCAACCCTCTAATTTTGGATAAAAATTTTGAAAATCCATAGGGGGGGGGGGGGACCCGTACGATTTTCGGGTTTTGGGTGCCGCCAGGCAAAATTTAGATCACCAAACTCGTCCAAGTGTTCATCACACTCAAATGTGATGGGATACTATTGTCGCTCGAATCGTCTAGCCTCCGGAGATCACAGAGAAATTCGACAAACGACAGTCCCAAATAGGCTCCGCCCCATTTTCGCGTGAAACAGTGCGGCGCGAAAATAGGCGGAGCCTATTTGAAGATCCGACAGGGGCTCCTAGAGCAGATTTGCGATATTTCAGCCCCCCGAGGCCCGGCTCGTAATGATTCGTAAATCAGATTGCCATCAAAATGTTTACGGAATTTGATCAATTCTTGATGAATCCCGCCTCCAGATCCTTCCACCAGTCCCAACTCCTTTCTGGAGGCTTGGAAGGTTTCCCGAGCTTATACTACACTTCCCTTGATCATGAAAATGTTACTGGCGGTTGGGCCCGACTTTCAAATGTTGGCAGGCACCAGTAAATGACCTATCTGTGCCGCTGCTCACCTTCCGGCCACATTGACGCCGATCGAGTAGTCGGCGAAACTCTTGTTCGGATGAAAATTGATCACAAACACGAGACCGCCTCTCTCGAACACCACGAGCTTGTCGCCGTCGTGCTTCCACGACGTGTACGCGTATCCCTTGTGCAGGAAGCCCGTCGCCTCCTCCAACTCCATCATTCCGCGATCCCAGTTGTTGAGGAACTTGTAGCGCAGATAGTCGGCGTCGACCAGGTTGAACTGGCGGCGCGCGTAGTGGAACGATTCGCCGTTGCCGACGCGCGGAAAGTCGAGCCACTCGGGATGGCCGAACTCGTTGCCGATGAAGTTGAGCCACGCCTCGCCGCCCAGTCCGAGCGTGATCAGACGGATCAGCTTGTGCAACGAGAGGCCGCGATCGATGATCGGCGTGAGTGGCGAGTCGCACGACATAAAGTCGTACATCTCCTTGTCCATCAGCCAGAACGCGATCGTCTTGTCGCCGACGAGCGCCTGATCGTGCGATTCGGCGTACGCGACGTGCTTCTCCGCGTACCGTCGATTCTCGAGATTGAACACAATGTCGGCGATCTTCCAGTCCTCGTCGGCGGTGTGCTTGAGGATCTTGATCCACATGTCGGGCAGCGCCATCGCGAGACGATAGTCGAACCCTTGGCCGCCCTCGTCGACGGGACGACAAATGCCCGGCATCCCGGACACCTCCTCGGCGATCGTCACGCATTGCGGATACTTTTTGTGGAGGAAGTCGTTGGCGAGCATCAGATAGACGAGCGAGTCGGTGTCGGCGTTGAGGCCAAAGTACATCGGGTAGCCGCCCGAGAACGAGTCGTCTGGAGAATAAAAGACAATGAATTTGATGTGATGAGGGAGGGGGAGGGAAAATTGTGAAAAACTACTGAAAATCGGGGGCTTTCAGCTAAGAACCACATTTCGGTTTGTTTTGGACCGAAAACAGATTTTGTGAGGTCCTGTAAGAGGGTCTTTCGGGCTTGTTTTGGAGCCCCTGGGGCTATTTTAGGTTCTGAAACGAGCTGCGCTCACTAAACTTTTCCATCTCTTCTAGTTTTGGCATAAGCCAAGTCTGGTGACTCACTCATTCCGTGCGAGTGGTAGATCATCGAGGTGACGCCGTCGAAGCGGAATCCGTCGAATCCGTACTCCTCGACCCACCAGCGGACGTTCGACAACAAGAAGCGCAGTGTTTCGATTCTGAAAACCGCGCGCGCGTTTCTCGGTCCTCAACAACACATTTCGGGAGTGCCAATAGAACTCTGTTCCCCCAGTAAGCTCCGGCCCGAAAGCGCTAAAAAGTCATTTCTAGCGTCAAAAAATGACTACCGAACGTCTCAATTTGAAAACCTGGGCCGGACGGGTAGAAATTGGCTCAGCGGCACGGCCCGGCCCGTAACATGTCTACTATAGCCGTGATTCGTGTTTCAAACGCGCTCCATTGAACGCAAGCTAAATTTCTGGGTGGCGGCGGCGAATTTCTTTTCTGTTTCCGTCCGTTTTTCTCGATTTTCACCCGATTTTTTTCATTTTTTCGGCAAGAGCAGTTGAAATTTTGGTTTAAGGGCAGCTTATCAACGTTTTCATTCAGTTTTTCCCCCAAAACATTGAGGAAATTGGGCGAAAATTGGCGAAAAACGACAAAATCTCGAAAAGAATTTCGGCCCGAGGCGAAGTACTGTCTCAGCGGAGCGCGTTTGAAACACATCGAATCACGGCTGTAGTAATCTATCCTCCTTTAATGAAAAAGTGCAGATTCGAGCGCTGAAACGTCATTTTTAGTGTCAAAAAGTGACTAGAGCGGGTAGAAATTGTAGTGAGCTCATTTCCATCAATTTTAAATTTTCCAGCTAGTTCTACATTCCGTGGCACTGCCCCGCGGTTTTCGTCGCAAACACGAACTGAGTGTAATCGAAGAGACGCGAGTCCCACAGCGAATGGAATCCGCGCGCGTTGTCATGGAAATAGCCGCCGCTGGAGCCGTCCCACTGGTTGAGTCCGTCCTCGACGTTTTTCGAGGCGTGCGAGTGGACGACGTCGAGCAGCATGAAGAGGCCCATCGAGTGCGCCTTGTCGACCAGATACTTCAGATCGTCCGGTGTGCCGCATCGCGAGGAGACCGCAAAGAAATTGGTCACCTAGAAATGGAGAGAATTGACCCCTTTTTTTTTTGGAATGTCAAGGAAAAAGAATTCTTGAATAATGTAAGGATTAAAAAAAATTTAATTCAAAAAAAAATATTGATCGGTGGAAAAATGTAAATTTTTTTGTGTGAAGAATTTGAAAAAATAAGCAATATTAATTTTTTAATTCTCAAAAAAAGATACAGAAAATTCAGAATCGTCGAAATCAATTTCACCGAAATTTGTTAAGAACTGATACTTTTTTTAATTGAGCGAAAAAAAAAGAAAAAAAAAACATTTTTTCAAAAATTTAAAAATTTCTGAACATTAGAAAAATAGGGAATTTCGAGAAAAAATTAAAAATCCATTTTTCCACAAAAAAGCCAATAATAATTTTCAAAAAATTCGAAAATAATAATTTAACAAATTTCAATTTTTTCAAATTTAAAAAAAAAATTATAATTTTCAAAAAAGTTCAAATTCCCATGAATTGATTTTGAAAATTTAAAAGTTATTTAAAAAAATTCAAAAATTTCAAAACTTCCACACATTGTTTAGAAAAATAGGGAATTTCGAAAAAAAACTTAAAAATCCATCAACAATGCCCAAAAAATTAGAACATAATTTTTTTTTAAACTTCTATTTCATTTCAAATTTCAAAAAAAAAAATTCAAAAACGTTCAAAACTCCCACACATTAGTGAATATAATTTTTTCAATATCCACAAAAAAAATGTTTTTTTTTTTTTTCAAATAAATATTTTTAACTGTCTACCACATTTCCAGTTTCCCCACCATACCCACCTGATAGCCAAACGAGGCGTAGTAGACGTGCTCCATGACGGCCATCAACTGAATCGTGTTGTATCCCTGCGCTTTGATGCGCGGGAGCACCTCGTCGGCGAACGCGCGATACGTGTTGATTTTGCCCTCGTGCGACGAGATGCCGACGTGCGCCTCGTAGATGCGCAGCGACGCCGGCCGTTGCGGACGCGGCTCGCGGAGCCCGCCGTACTTCTCGCCGTCCGGCGGATTCCAAAAGTTCTGATGGTAGATGACGGTCTCTTTCGGGTTCGGGCACGTCACGTAGGTGGCCCACGGGCTCAGCTTGAGCTGTGTGCGTCCCTGATGTGTGACGGCGATTTTGAGCACCGAGTTGTGCGGAATCGCCGGCTCGCCGTTGTCGGCCGGAATCGTGATCGACCACTTGCCGTGCTCCTCGCGCTTGTAGACGTTCGCCTCGTGATTCCAGCCGTTGAAGTCGCCGACCAACGCCAGCTTCTCGGCGGCCGGCGCCCATTCGAGACCGCGAATCGAGTTGTCCGCCTCGAGTTGGAGCCCGAATTGGCGGTAGGAGCTCGTGAAGTGCTCCATTCCGCCGCACTCCTCCTCGATTTTTCGGTGCAGATCGCGAAAAACGCCGTAGCGACGCGAGATCTCGTCCTGGAAGTCGTGCAGGTACGGATCGATTTTCAGCAGCTCGTCGATCTTCGGCGGACGCATTTTCGCTTCCTTTTTTTGATCACCCTGCAAATTTTTTTGAAATTATAAAAAGAATTTCGAATTTTCAGCGGATTTCCAGAAAAAAAATGGATTTTTTTGCCGCAGTAATTTTTTTTGTATAATTTTTTTTAATTGAAAAAAAAATTTTGTTCAAATTTTTTGGAAAATTTTTTTAAAAAATTGATTTTTTATTTAGCCGCAGTAATTTTTTTCTGTGAAAAATAAATTTTTTGAAAAAAATTTTAACTGCAATTTTTTTTTTTAAATTTTTTAATTGAAAAAAACCAATATCCTCGAGACTGGTTCATTTTTTTTTAATTTTAATAAAAATGTTAACGATATGCAAAATTTAGAAAATTGGCTTTTTGCGAATTTATTTAAATTTTTATAAAAAATTGAACTATTTTTTTTTAAATTGAAACATTTTTTAGAAATTAAGAAAATTAATTTTGAAAAAAAAAATTTTCTGAATTTTTTAAATTTGGCGATTTACAAAACTGAAACTAAAATTATTTCTTTAAAGAGACAAAAAATTCAAATTTCCTGTGAAATTAATGTTTTGAAAATTAAATAATTTTGTGAATACTTTTTAATTTTAGGTTTTGAAAAATAATTTTTTAAATTGAAATTATTTTTCAAATAAAAAATTTAGATAAATTTGAAAATCGAAAAAAAAGGAAATAAAATCGGTCAAAAAACCACAAAAAATCTAAAACTCCGGCAAAAATCGAAGAAAAAAATTTTTTTTTTGAAAAGAGATTAGTTCACAGCGAATCAGTGAGAAAAGTGCTGAGAAAAAAATGGAATATCAATAAAAAAATTGGGAAAAAAATTCGAAGAATGACAAATTGCTGTGTGTGTGCGGGGGGAGGAGGAGATGACGATTGACAATTCGAGATTCCAAAAAAAAAGTGACATTTTTTTAAAAGAAAATTTTCTGAAACCCAGAAAAAATATAGAATGCAAATAGAGGGGAAAAAAGGGGAAAAATAAGTAGAATGGTACAAAAAAAAAAATAAAAAATTGGAAAAAAATGAGTTGGTGACAGGGGGTTGGGGAAAATCGGAAATTTTTGAAAAATTCCGAAAAATCGGATTTTTTGAGATTTTGTCGTTTTTCGTCAATTTTCGCCCAATTTCCTCCATTTTTGGGGAGAAATTCAATGAAAATATTGAGGAACTGCCAAAAATTCAGAAAAACGGGCGAAAAAAGAAAAAAAAAATTTCCGCCGTTCAAAACATGGATCAGGCGATAATAAAAATTTCCAAATTTTCCCAAAGGTTCCCGGTGTCAAATTTCAAGATTGTGAGGGGGTGAGTTCAGTTGTATATATCAAGACAGTCGCCGTCCTCGAGACCGATCTGCTCGACGGTCGCCGTGTCGTCCGTCAGATACTCGTCGTCGAACATCACCTTCATTTTGGCGGGCGCCGGCAGTCGGGTGAGCCGTTCCTCCGACGGCGGCTCCATCGAGAACGTCTTCAGTATGGCGAGCTTCAACTCGAGCAGACTCATCTCGGGACGCGCCGCCACGTGCACCGGCTTCTTCCTATTCTTCATCTGCACTTTGAGCATAATGGCGCCCGGCGTGCCGTCTGAATGGGCGACGTCACCGTCGTCGTCGTCGTCGTCGTCGTCGACGGTGACGACCACCTCCTTCGGGACCTCCTTTCGGTGCGCCTCGATGACCGTCAACGGCAGTTTCATCGGAATGATGCCGAGCGAGGCGGGTGTCGTGTCGGCGTCCAACGGCGCTCCTTTCACCATCAGAATCACGTCGTCGATGGCGCACTTCCACGTGGCGGCGATGCGTTTGCGCACTTCGTCGAATGTGTCGGTTCGCGGCACCATGTGACTCGTCTTCCCGTTCTCCACCTTCTCACAGTCCAGAACGTCGATTTCGACACAACCCGACATCGGGTTGTACGGCAGCGAGTCCTGAATTTAAAGGGGGCTTTTAGTTTCACACGAAAAAAATTCAAAAGAAAATTATTTGTAAAAATTTTTTAACAAAAAATCTACAGGAACACCGCATGTTTCTTATTCCCAGCGTTTCAAAAATTTGAAAAAAAATAATTTTTTATTTGAAAAATTAAATTTACAGGACGACCAACCTGTCGGATTTTCGACCTGATTCATAGAAAATTGTTTTTTCTTTTTGAATTTTTTCAGAAAAATAAAATAAAAATACCGTTCTCACTCTAATAGAACGGTCCCTAAAATTTAAAAAATTAAAAAAAAAAAAATTTTTTTTTTTGGAAAATTTTCAGGAAGATTCCCTCCCCCCCCTCAAAATTTTGTTTTTGAAAATTTTAAAAAAATTCCCTTTTTTTGAAAGCTTGATTTTCAGAAAAAAAAAACACCGCATTCACTATAATAGAACGGTCCCTGGAATTTTTGAAAAATTTCAAATTAAAAAAAAATTTTTTTTTGGAAAATTTTCAGGAAGACCCCCCCTCAGCTTCCAGAAAGTCCGAAATTTTAATTTTCAAAAAAACAAGGAAAAATCCAGTATTCCAAGCAAAAAACCCGAATTTCCTACCGTTTTTTCGGGATCCACCGACTCGTCGAGCAGACTATTGTCGGGATTCAAATCGAAATTCTCGCACATCGCCAATGCCGCCTTGACGGCGTCGCTGTCGCTTTTCTGATTCATCACGAGCATCGCGTCGTCGCTGTATATGCTCTTGCGGAAAACTGAAAACAAGGGAGAAATCGGTCAGTTTTCCAAAATCGATAAATTTTCGAAAACCCACTTTCCTCCATCTGTCTCGATTTGCTGTTGACGAGCGCCTCGTGCGTCCTCGGAATCTCCTCGACAATCGACACCTCCGCGACGTCTTCATCGTCGGCCACGACGCCGTTTCGCCGTCGTCCGCGCGTCATCGGTTGTGATGACGTCGTCGGTCCGTCGTCGCCGTCGTCGCCATTCTTCTTCTTCTTCGTCCGCCTCTTGTTCAACGCCGTCCGAAACGCGTTGTCGATTTCGTCGTCGGACTCGTCGACGACGGGCCGCTTCTTGGCGACGGCGGCGCGACGCGACGCCAGATAGTCGCTGTAGGCGTTGTCGTCGTCCGAATCGCTCATTTTGTGCGGTTGTCTGCAAGAAAACAACGGTGAAATCGTAAAAATCGATGATTTTTGTGATTCGCGTGGTTTTTGACGCTTTGAAGGACGAAAATGCGTGCCGAAATCAACAAAAATTGGCAGAAAAAAGCGATAAACAACTACAAAAAGTGCGCCAGCACTGCGAATGCGCAAGCACCGAAAACGCGTCAGTAAAGAAATCGCGTTTTTATTTTTCGATTTTTCGAATTTTCGCCCTTTTTCCTCGAATTCCCCCTCGATTCTATCGATTTTCCCGTACTTTTTTGCGTAAAAAATTTGAAAAACCGTCAAAAAATCAATATTCATCGATTTTATTCCAGAATGACGTCTCAAAACGAGGTTCCCACCCGAATCAGCGCCGGCGGTCGCAAAATCGTCGCCCAAAAAGCGACGCCGAAATCGGCGGAGAAGAAGAAGGCGGCGAGGAAGTTGTTCGTTGTGAAGCTGAAACGCATTCCGTTCGGATTTTTCGAGCGCGAACTGCTCGGCTACTTCCGGCAGTTCGGCAATGTTCTGCGCATTCGGGTGGCTCGCAGTAGAAAAGTAAGGAAAATTGGGGGTTTTTCAGCTGAAATCTGTTGACTTTCAGACCGGAAATCACAAAGGATGGGCCTACGTGGGCTTCGACAGCAAGGCGGTCGCCGAAATCGCCGCCGAATCGATGAACGGCTATCTGATGTTCGAGCAGCGTCTCGGATGCAAAGTGAGTCGCTTTTTCTCTCATTTTCGCATGAATTTCACTGATTTCCACCTATTTTCCAGCTGATGAAGCCGACGGCGATCCCGAAATCGATGCTGAAAGGCCCGCTGCTCGTGATGCGCCCCTCCTATATGGGTCTCGCCAAGAAGGACGCCGTCGCGCGCAACGCGACCACCGGCGAAAACGACGTCGCCGCGGCGGCACGTCGTCAGAAGACGTTGAAGAAGACGTTGAACAAACTGAAGGCGCTCGGCATCGACTACGATTTCGAGCTGCCCGGAAAATCGCCGAAAACGCCCGTCAAGACGGTGCCGGCAGCGGATCCGGAGGTTCAGGTCATTTCGGCCGCTTCCACGCCGAAAACCACGCCGAAACTCGTGAAACCGGTCATTCCGACGCCGAAAACGCCGAAAACGCCGGTGGAGAAGGTGAAAATCGCCGAGAAGACGCCAAAGTTCTCGCCGAAAACTCGCGCCGGAAAGGCGGCTGCTGCTCTCGCCGCCGCTACTCCTGTCGCTGCCAAATCCACTCTTTCCAAGGTTTGTCGGGCAGAAAAATTGATTTAAAATTGAAGAGGGAAGCTCTGATCGACGGGGCATTCGATTTTTCGAGTATAAAAAATTGATTTAAAAATAGTTTCTAATTTTAAGAGCCAGGCGATTACTCAAATTGTAGGATTCTTGATGGGGAATTCAATGAAATTCACTCGAAAATTTTCCGATTTTCCTCATCTTCAGAAATCTTCCGTTTTCGAAGCCACAAAAAATCGAAAACATTTCAAGATAATTTTATAAAATTGCTCCACTGAAAAATTTCTTAAAAATCGTCGTCGGGGATGAGCATTTTTTTTAAGGTCTAAAAAAAGTTTTTAATTTTTATAATTTTCGAAAAAAATATTTTAATTCTCTGCTATTCAGAGCATGGATTGACAATTTTTATTTATTATTTTTTTTTAATTTGAAAAAATTTAAAAATTTAAAAAAAAATTTTAAATTTAAAAAATTAAAAATAAAAATAAAAAAATTGTCAATCCATGCTCTGAGCAGCTAATTTTTAAAAAATTGTAAAAAAAATATATTTTGAAATTTTGCAGACGATCATGAAGACGGTGGCGGCGAGCGCGCGCCCGGCTCCGCTCAAAAATCCGTTGACGGCGTCGCGTCGTGGTGGCAAAAAGAAAAGCCTCTAGAAAACAAAAACCACCCGCCAATCGATCTTTCTCACCTCCATTTTAATCACTTGTTGTTTTTTTCTCACTTGTTATCATCTCCTCCTCCTTCTTTCCTTCCTTTTTATTTTTTTCCACTCTCCTTCTTTTTTTTATTATTGTTCTCTTCTGTTATCAATTGTTGTTGTGTTTTCGTGACCATTAAAACATGGGAAACAAAATTTTGGGTTGAAAAAAAAATGCCAAAAATTAAAAATCGATAGGAACCGGATATTTGCCGGTTAAACAGGCGGTGCAATGGCCGGTCGTGAAATTTTTCGCCTTTTCGATCCCTTTTTGGACTGACTGCAAATTTTCTTTTTAAATTTTTAAGTTCCCAAAACCCA
This sequence comes from Caenorhabditis afra, assembly GCA_963570955.1. Classification (NCBI taxonomy): domain Eukaryota; kingdom Metazoa; phylum Nematoda; class Chromadorea; order Rhabditida; family Rhabditidae; genus Caenorhabditis; species Caenorhabditis afra. The sequence continues at coordinate 8,467,352 of OY751534.1, forward strand.
CCGAAACTAGCCCGTCCACCGACAAATAGCGAACCGAATCGGCGCCCACAAATTCGCAAATTTCGGGAATCGTTTTCTGGGCGGCGATCAGCTCCAAACTCGTCGGAATGTTGATTCCCATAAAACATGGGAATTTGACGGGCGGAGACGCGATCCGCAAATGGACCTGCAAAATAACGAAAAATACGAAAAATTCCGTTTTTCTGCATTTTTACCACTGAAACAGTAAGTTCGCGGCGAGACCCACGCAAAGAAAAAGTCCCTGCGCCTTTAAAATTTTATTGAAATCAACAGGAATTTTAAAGGCACATGGACTTTTTTAACGCGTGGGTCTCGCCACGAAGTATGTTTTCAAGGGTAAAAAATAGAAGACCACCCCCATTTCTACCTCTTTGGCTCCGGCCTCTCGGAGCATTTTGACAAGCGTCTTCATTGTGTTGCCGCGTACAATCGAGTCGTCCACCAGGACTACTCTCTTATTTTCCACCTTCTTTTTGAGGACGCCTGCAATAATGGTGGAAAATTGCGAAATTTGCAGATATTGCGAAATTTTGAAAATTTTGGGTATTGCGAAATTTCACAAAACTTCAAAGTTTCCGATACTTAGAACTCTTCTAATGTTGTGAAATTTCACAAAAATTTCCAAATTCTCAAGATTTCGAAATTTTTGGATATTGCGAAATTTCTCGATATTGCGAAATTCCCGGTTTTTCGAAATTTCGAAATTTCACAAAATTGCGAAATTTCTCGGTATTTCGCAATTTCCCCGAAATTTCGCAATAGTACGCTAGAGCGCACTTTCCTCACCAAACTTCATCTTAATGGCGTGCTGTCGCATCTCGTCGTTCGGCTGAATGAACGATCGACCGACGTACGAGTTTCGGTGCAGACACGGCTCGTAGGGGATTCGCGATTCGGCGGCGTATCCGATCGCCGCGCTCAACGACGAGTCGGGCACGTTGCCGACGAGGTCCGCCTCGAGACCGTCCTCGAGCGCCATCGTTCGTCCGCACTCTTCGCGCACCTCTTCCACCTGTTGGCCCTCGATTTCCGAGTCGTTTCGCGCGAAATAGACGTACTCGAAGATGCACATCGCTTGCGGATTGCTCGGCTTCATCTGAGTCGCGATTTGTCGTCAATTACGGCGTTTCTAGCAAGTTTTAGGGCATAGTTTGAACTTTTGTGCATTTTGTCGTCAATTCCGATGTTTTCAGAGTTTTTCAGAGCAAAGTTCGATTATTTGTGCATTTTGTCGTCAGTTACGGTGTTTCTGGCAATTTTCAGCGCGTAAAAAACTTTAGTGCATTTTGTCGTCAAATTCGGAGTTTTCACAGAGTTTTGACCCAAGTATACAGTTATCGTGCATCTTTTCGTGAAATCCGATGTTTTGGACAATTTTTGGCGCGAATTTCAAATATTCGGTTTTGTCGTCAAATCTAATGTTTTTCGATAATTCGACGCAAAATTACAGTTTCGGTGCATTTTGTAGTCAAACTCAATGTTTCGTAAATTTATCAGCGCAAATCTCAAATTTCAAGTTTTCTGTGTAATTTTTCGTGAAATCAAGTGTTTCGACAAAAAAACGGACCTGCCAGACCGACTTGATTCCACCATTTTGGGACAACTCCACAATTTCGCCGGGTCGAACTTCGAACTCGAATCGCGAGTTGGCGGGAAGGGCGCACGATTCGGACGAGGCACAGTAGGCGATAGGGGCCCCTTTCGGATCGAGGACAGTGCCGACGCAGAGGGGCCGATTGCCGAACGGATCCCTGATCGCGTACAATCGATCGAATGTCATGACGAGCAGCGAGTAGGACATGTTCAGCGACGACATTGTCACCGCCAACTCACGCGTGACATCACCCAAATCGTGACCGTTGTCCGTCGCGTGACACTTGACGTTCAGTGCGATCGCCTTCGCAATCATCTGCGCGATCAGCTCTGAATCGGTGTCGGTGGAGAGGCCAACGCCCTCGTGCAACACCTCCTTCCGCTTTTTTCGCGCGTCCACGAGCTCGCCGTTGTGGGCGATGGCGACGGTGCCGATGGTGGTGTAGACGACGAACGGTTGCACACAGTTGATGCCCGACTTCTTCTTTCCTGCCGTCGAGTAGCGGTTGTGGCCTGGAAATTGTGGGAATTGCGGTTTTTCGGGGGTTTAGGCCCTTAAAAGTGGTTTTCAGAAAAAGTGTCAGTAGACTTTCTTGTTCAGTTTTTCAAGCGCTATCGAATGATATAAAAATGTCCAGGGGTCCCGAAATATTTTTAGGGATTCCTATTTTTTGGGACCCCTAAAAGTGATTTTTCAAAAAAAGTCAGTAGGGTCTCCTGTTCAGGTTTTCAAGCGCTATCGAATGATGTAAAAATATCTGGGGGTTCCGAAAATGTTTTTTCGATGGGTGCCTATTTTTTGGGACCCCTTATAGTGATTATTTCCAAATGTGCCAATAGACTTTCCCGGGCAGATTTTCTTCGGTTTTCCCTAACTTTTTGTTTCTCGAGCCTCTCCCACCTATGATAACATTGCTCTGCTCCAACTTGGAGATGTTCTCCTCGGTAATCACATCGCGGACCAGTCCGTGCCCTTTGATGATCTCCACGTGGTCCCTACTGACGCCGTCCGATCCCACAAGTCCCGACGATTCGGTGCCTCTGAAAATATGGAAAAGTTTTGTGGGAGGTGTGCAAAAAAAATTTCGGCAAAATCTTCCGAAACAAAATAGAGGGTCAGGTTCTTCAAGGCTTCCAAGTTCAATTTTCCGAAAACAAAAAAGGGTTAGCCACCACGAGGAGTCGAACCCGCGACCTTTCGGTTGGAACGGTTGTCCACAAATTTTGTCGTTCACTCAAATAACCAGAGTTGCAGCGGGCCGGGCCGGGCCGGCCCGGCCCGGCCCGAATTGAAATTTTCCAGCCCGGCCCGGCCCGGCCCGCCTGAATTCGAAAGTCGGCCCGGCCCGGCCCGGCCCGAATTGAAATTTTCCAGCCCGGCCCGGCCCGCGGGCCGAGCAAAAAAACAAAAATTTGTTTCAAAACAGGTTTTCGTCTAGCGGTGCCGGTTTTGAACCATTTTTTCACCTTTTTCAAAAGATAACGCCAATTCTAAGTATTTCCTGTCAGTAGTCACTTCTAAATTAATAATTGGTTTCGAAAAGGTATATTTTTGCGCTGATATCGCAAAATATGACCTTTTCGGCAATTTTTGTCATCACCTATGCGCCGATATTGACTGGAGTTGCTAGAAAATCGTCGAGGAACAATTTTCTGTCACTTCTGACTCACTCACACTTCTGATACTCCAGAAAATGGAACTTCCACGCAAAGAAGCTTGTTTCACAATGTCTTTCAAGCAACTTCAGTCAATTTCAGTACACAGAATGGACGCCGGAGGCCAAAATGTCTTTGAATTGACCAAAAAGGCCATTTTCAATTGTAATCACCGGAAAACTATTCAAAAATGAAGTTTTGGAACCATTTACATACGATTAAGCTGCTGAAAGAATGAAATCAAGCAACTTTATTGAGCGGGCCGGGCCGGCCTGGGCCGGGCCGATTTCAGAATTCTCCGGCCCGGCCCGGCCCGGCCCGCCCAAAAAGCTAGCGGGCCGGCCCGGCCCTCAATCTTGCAACTCTGCAAATAACGAAGGCATCGGTCGGCGGGGCAATGCGCACTCATATCACCGCCCTGATCGCCGTCTTCTCATGCTGCCCTGTGTGGCCTAGTGGTCTACGCGCCCGCCTTTCACCCGAAAGGTCGCGGGTTCGACCCCCACACGCGTCTTTTCATCCAATCGCCTTCTTGTCACCCAAATGTCGTGCGATTCAGCGTATTTCTTGACGCAAAAGAATAGTCGAGCTTCTCCATTGACGTCTAATCGGACTTCCACTCCGATTCGGATACAATTAGGAAGTTCACACCCTTTTTACTTTTTTCAAAGTACCTGTGTTGCAACGACGCCAGCCCATTGACAGCGATGATGTTTAGATTAGAAGACGTCGAAATTTCAGCCGGTTGGGCTGAAACCAGTCCAAAAATACCGCACATGATGGATGTGCGAAGAAGGAAAAATCAGTTGAATAATAGCAACAAAAAAGGGAGAAGAAGGAATATAAGATAGGAGGCACGTGTTATTATCTATTGGTTAATGGTCAGAATGTGTTGATGATAGTGGGAGCTGGAAGGAGGGGGAAAGGCGAAGGCGACCATAAAAAGTTGGTGTTTTCCACAATTATCACCTATTTTTCATGGAAAAGTTCAACGCTGTCTTGCGGCCTCGTTATCAGTGAATGGAAAGCGAAATGTTCGAAAGTGACAGTTTTTCGGGGCGTGGATGGTTTTTTTTTTTTGGAATTTTTCAGCTTTCTTTCGATGTCAGTTCCGATTTCTTTAGTTTTGAACACATAAGTTGAAAACTGCAATTGTCATGGAACCAACTTGATTTTTCAAAGCTCGGCCCATCGTTTTTTCAATTTTCCGAAAAAAAAACCAATTTTTCTCGTAATCCTAGTTTTTTTTTCCATAGAGGTGGTCTAGCGCTTGGAAGCGAACGTGAACTCTAAACACCACTGTAGTTTTGAATTCCCAGTTTTTTCTCACTTCTTCCACTTCATCAGCTACTTTTCCATTAAAACTAGTATGAGCCTTGCGTTTGGCACAAATGAGCTCATACGGGTTCAGTGCACAATCCTCTTGCTCGAATGAACTCATTGGCGCTCTCAAGCCTGCCACAGAGGTTACGTGCGCTCCGTTACATCCGTCACTGTGATCCCATGATAGTCGGGGGAAATCGAAGATCACTTGTTTTGATCTTGACTGAGTTGGATCATGTCATAGAATTACTTTGCAAACTTGCTGGTTGTGATAACTGGCGTTATCAATTACCAGAAGAGCAAGTTTTTCCCCGGTGGAGCTTGATCCGAAATATGCTTCAGCGCCTCCGTCATATACTGCTTATGGGGTTATGCGCGGTCCGGAGGGAAAAAAGGACTTCTCGCCTGTTTTCTCCTATTGCTCCGGCCCGCACATTATCCCATTATAATAGGAAGCGACCATTGTTTTATGATAGTCGAGAAGCTGGTCCTCTGCTTTTCCTTTATAATGATGTGATGACTTTTACAGTGCCCTTAACCATTCCTTTTTGGACACGGATCCCCTTATCTTGTCCTTGGCGAACCCCGGAATCGGATTGTCGAGCGACTTTGTGGCGTTTTTGTAGACGTTGTCGTCTGTTGGCAGCCATGCTCTCGGGGTGGTCATGCCGCTGTAGAGCCACGTCTTGTCGAAATAAACGATGTGGTATTACCCATTCACGTTTGAGTGAACACTTGGAAGAGTTTGAAAAGTTAGGCCGCCATTTTCTCTTCCGGGTCCCGGAACGAATACCATAAACTTTTTTTCGCAAGCAACATCACGATTGCGCATTTCTGTTGTCGTCGCTTCTCGAATTTCTCGAGATTTCTTTCGTTTTCATGCAAATTCCGTTCAGTTTTTCACTTCAAACAATAACAAAGCACGAAAAACGTATGATTTATGTGAAAAATCTGCATGAAAACAAAAGAAATCTCGAGTAATTCGAGAAGCGACGACAACAGAAATGCGCAATCGTGATGTTGCTTGCGAAAAAAAGTTTATGGTATTCGTTCCGGGACCCGGAAGAGAAAATGGCGGCCTAACTTTTCGAAACTCTTCCAAGTGTTCACTCAAACGTGAATGGGTAATACAGGGTTGCATGGAATAGAAAATTTCAAAATCTGGAAGATGGAAATGGAAATGGAAACTATTTTTCACTCCTTGGAAGATGGAAATGGAAGATGGAAATGGAATTTCATGCATCCCTGATGTGGTACTCTTCCGCTCTGAATGAGGCGATTTTCTTGATGTACCATCGCCGCCAGCTCGAAATGTCCGCTCGGTTGTAGCTCAATCACATAGCATGAAGTGGACGACAAATGGTGGCACGAGAGAAATCGATTCCGAGTTTATAGTTTTGAAATCTATTTTCAGAGAATCTAATTGTCAGTTCGATAACAAGTCATGATGTAGTTCCAGATTTCCTTCTGCTCATCTTCACTGATCAACTTCAGTACCTTTTCATTTTCAGTGAGAACTTCTTTGGAAGGTGATAAAGGATTCAAAGCTCTCGTTGCGACACCCAGAATCGGGGATTGACGTTGTCGAAAATTGTGCCCCGGCATAGTGGTCCGAAATGTCCTTTACAGCAGGGATGGGCATTTTTTGAAGGGCCAAAAAAAATTTTTTTTTAAAGCAAACGAAAAATGTTTGCCACTTCTGTCTTTCAAAAACCTCATAATATCTTGAAAAAAATTGAAAGCTAAAACAAACGGTGGAAAAAAGAAAATACACTGAAAATGTGGAGAAAAAACAATGGAAAATCTGCTTTAGAAGTTTTTTTCAACTTTAATGGGATATTGCTGATTTTTCAGCGAGCCAACTGCATTTTTCATGCACAAATGCTTAATTTAACGCTTTTCAATAATTTTTCACAACAAAAATGACGGAAAACGATTGAAATTTGAAGAAAAATAGGCGAAATCGCAAAAATAAAATATTTGAAAATTTGAAAAAAGTTGAGTGCGGTGGAGCGCACTTGCTTACCGCCGCTGTTTTTTACTTTTTGAATGCGTTAAACTTCGGTATTTTTCCGACATTTTTCTAAATAATTTTCTTTTTAATTTAGTTTATCGTTTCTGATTGTTCGAGCTGAAATTAAATTCCAAAAAAAAAAAAAAAAACCAAAAAAAAATTTTTTTTTAATATAAAAATACCATTTTTGAAATGTTCATTGTTCGCTTCTAATTTACACCAGAGAAGTAGTGAAGGGTATGGTGAGTCTTCTGAATACCTTTCTAGAAGACGTCACAGAGTTACCAAGGGAAATATTGAATAGTGCATGCATCAGAGTCCCGACGGCCTCGTTTGAGTTAATTGCCCTAATTTAGCTGAGCCCTGGCTTCAATTATCGTATAGTTAATTACACAGTAATTAACATTTCTAGCTTCAATTTGAGCAATTGACAAGTTCAATTATAATTTGAAAAAATAATATTAAAAAAAATTTTTTTTCAAAAAACCCAATTTTCGCACCAAAGATCGCAGAGATTTTCAGCGTTTCCGGCAACATTCTGTAGTCTGAAAATCTGAAAATAGCCGAAAATCCTCATGTGACAAGCCATTGCGCACGTACGCGTTTTGTTGTCCCCCTAATCCCCTTCTGATCCATTGTGACACCAGAGTTCAATATGCTAATTAACTTTTGGTAAATTGCAATTTTCCAAATTTCATCAACACCATCCGGTAGATCAAATCACAATGATTCGATTGATACCCCATTTCGATCTATTTGACCTACTTTTGACGGCAATTGACCTACTTTTCACTTGACTTCTTTAATTGTCTGTAACTCATCAGAGAGTGCTTGAAACTAGTCGATTCGGGGTAGCATTCGAATCCTGACAACAAGATCTACCCGAAAATAGCACTGAAAACCCGAAAAATCGATTCTCCCAAAAAATAATTTTTTTACGACGACTTCATGGCTCGGAGCTCAAACCCGCACCACGAGGCGAAAACACATTTTGCACGTCTCCGTCACGGCGCACACTCTCTCGCCCCAAATCCGCTCGTGACTCCACCGCTAGGCTCCGCCCCTTTTCCAAGAGCCCGCCGTATATGCGCGTGCGCGGAGCAGTATAAAAGGGTGGGCCCCCGCTCGCATGGAGCAGTAGTCACATCGTGGCTCTCTCTTCACGTCTTCTTCATCTGCAGCGACAGCGTCCCTCGGTCATGGGACTCGTCACGGGACTGCCTTGTTGGGTTCCCGGTTCGTCGTGCCCGTGACACCTGATGCGACCCGCCATGTTGCCATCGGTCGTCACCCGCTCCCGAATCGCGCGCAATTTGGGGTGGTGCGGCCCGAACAAAGGTGTCACGGTTCGGGTGTCACGCTTTGGGCCGACGAGAAAACCCAACCCCACACCAACGGGCCGTGCGGGACAAGCTCAGTGCCGATCGTGGCCGGCCTTGCTTGAAGTGTATGTGTCACGCGTCACGTTACCAGCGTGTCACGCGTGACCACACACGAACGGCTTGTGTTGTGGTACGCGGCATAGGCTTCACCGCCCACCGGTGTGGGGCATCGACGACGGACTCTTCGGGTAGTCGGAGCCAGAGGACTCACTTGCCGTGACACTGCGCGAGAGTTGTCCCACTGTTCGGGACCGATAGACTTTCGAAATGTCGTGCACCCCTCCGCGGGAGCTCGTCGGCTCGGATGCTCTGGTCTAACATGAATGACTTTCGCCTGTGTCACCGGGAAGCGAGTTGTCCCCCTTGTGTCACGCGTGACCCACTTGAGTGTGTCGAGCGGCCATACGCTATAAACCATCTTCGGAGCTCGTAATCCCTTGCTGTGTCCGAGTCTGATGCTTTGGTGGCCACTTTGGGGCTCACCGCCAAGCGGGAATCCGTGCACAGGGGGGCGGCTCACCGGACACCGGACTTGGGACACCTCCGTTTCTACGGGAGTGTCACGGTCCCGTCTGGTGCGCACTTTTGCGCTCCGACTATCGTGAACGGGATCGGATCAGAATAGTGAGTCGGCGAGGAGGAATCCAAATCATTGGAACCCCGGAATTTCAGACGAAGACGACATCGTGTGTCACGTGACATTCGTGACATCTCCTACACCCATTCTTTTGCCGAATAAAGCTACACTTTGTTCTTTTTTTCAGCGTTTTCAGAACTTCACAAGTGGCCGCAACCAATCGGAAGGATGTTTTCAACTATGCCAGACAATAGTAGATCAAAATTTCGCAACATTTATTTTTCAAATTAACTTCAGGAAATTCGAGTTTCAATCAGTTTCCTCAATGCCAAATGGTAGATCAACCGACAAGGATTCGATTGATACCCCATTTTGGCCAATTTGACCTACTTTTCAACATTTGACCTACTTTTCAACATTTGACCTACTTTTCACCATTTCCACGTGTAACTTATCGGAGGACGCTCGAAAATGGTCAAGTTGGGGTATCAATCGAATCGTCACAACACGATCTGTCAGGAAATCGTACCAGCAAATGGAAAATTCTGCAAATTGTCGTCGATTTCAATGTTTTTTGCACCCTGCGCTCTACACTGTGTGTGGTGTTTGTGTTTCAAAAATAACCTATCCCATCAACTAACTGCCAAGAAGAAAGCCCTCCCCGTGGTGTGTTTGCCCATGAACAGCTCACACAAATGCGACGAGGGAGGACACCCGCGGGAAATAGTGTGCAAGAGGTAGAGACGCAGAGAGAGGGGGAGGACACTTTACCAGATGGGCTTATCATCCCCCGCCCCCCCCCCCTTTAACAAAGCCTCTCTTAGACAGTTGAGATATCCCCCCCCGTTAGTGACTTTTCACATTTGACCTACTTTTCGGATAGATTTCGCAATTTCGAAAAAAATTTCGAAATTTCAAAATTAAAAAAAAAAAAAATTTTTTTCTCAAATTTTAATTTTTTTTTCAGAATTCAAACTCTAATTGTCACCAATAAGTGTATTTGGATAATTTTAATTTTTAACAAAAAAATAATTATTTAAAAAAAATTATAATAAAATAAGTCAAAGGCCTCAAGATGTTGGGAGTTGTGCTACAAAAAGTGAGTTTTTCTTTTTTTTTTATATTTAAAAATTGTTTTTTTTTAAATAATAATTTAAACCGCACAATTAGCTTAATTTTAAATATTTTGACTAAGTTTTAAAATTATTAAATTTTTGAAAAAAATTTTTTTTTTTTTTCAATTTTTTTCTATCAATAGAAATATCTGGCAGTTGCTCGTATCCCATGACTTTGTGCTCTTTTCCCGTTGTTTTTGCTCATTTCTCCACTTTTCAGTGTAAAGTGGGGCTGCTCGGCGGCTCACGGGCTCACGGGCTCACGGAGCCCCAGAGCATTCGCAATACTTATTTTCGTTTTTTTGTTTCGCGCTTGCTGGCTTTCTATTTTTATTTCTAGATTTTTGAGCTGGTTCTAGAAAAGTTTGAGAAAATAGATGGATTTTCAGCTAGTTGAAAATTTTTTTTCATTTTTTTCTATAATTGCAATTATTAATTAGTAATTAACAATTAGCAACTAACAATTAACTTCTCTAATTAATTGCAGCCGGCAATGCCTATTGGATCCGCTAGTGACACTATTCGCAAGTTTAATGCAGTTGCACAGGCCAATGAGGAGACTTTGAAAAAGTTGGTTTTTTTTTCAATTTTGCACATTTTATCGATTGATTCGTTTTTCAGAAACCCCTACTCGGACACCTATCAGATTCAACAATTCGAGGGAAAAAGTTACGGTAGGCCGCCGCCGGGCAGCAAAACTGAGGCCAGAGGTGTGAAGGTCGGTTTTTGGGGGGTTTTGGCCCCTAAAAGTCATTTTCATGAAAAGTGCTAGTAGACTTTCTTGTTCAGCTTTTTAAGCGCTATCGAATGATATAAAAATATTCAAGGGTCCCAAAAATTTTTGGGGTACCCATTTTTTGGAACCCCTAAAATGGTTTTATAGGGAACGTGTAGTAGATTTTCTTGTTCAGCTTTTCAAGCGCTATCGACTGATATAAAAACATCCAGGGGTCCCGAATTTGTCTAGGGGTGCCCATTTTTTGGGACCCCCAAAAGTCGTGTTTTCGCATCAAAATTTCCCGGGTAATTTCAGGCCGGTGTGCACGTCTGCCGTGAGATTCTCTTTCTGTGCGAGACCATCGACCAGAACGCCGAGGGAGAAGAGCCGCACAAGTGGATCAAATTCGGCAAACTGTTCAACATCTACTCGTTCTACTCGGATAAGGTGGGCCCCCCTTCAAACTCAACACACTGAGCTCGCAAATTTTGCAGCTCGTCGGAATGCTCATTCGAGCGCGCAAATACGGGCTCGTCCATTTCGACGGCGAGATGCTCTATCAGCGACAGGACGATCACAAGAGCATCACAATGTTGATGGCGTACGCGGAGATCAAAGAGTGCCTGCAGGCGTCCGGCGACCCCGCCAACTGCGTTTCGATTCGCCGCAACTCGGCGCCTGTCACGGGACACCTCTTCGTCCCGCCGCCGCCATCGCTTCCAAACCAAGATGAGGCGCCGAAAATCGATAATCGCGTGCGACCGATTCGAAGCGATTCACTGACGTCTTCGATGCGAAAATTCGAGCCTGATGCTCCGCGAGCAGCCGCGGAGCCCGTGCAAAAATCGGACAGACCCAAAAAACCGTGGACGCCGAAAGACTCGTCAAAAGCGCCCAGTTTTTGCACATAACTCAGCAAAAAACCACAATTTCCTCCATTCTTGTCACAAAAAAATCCAATAAATCCGGTGTTTCACATGAATCTCTCTCTTCATTTTTTTCCTCTCTCCCCAAAAAAAGTGGGAAAGCAAACGCGCTCCATCGCGAACTTATTGCGAAATGTGTCGAGTTTGGTGGCGCGCCAATTTTCGATCGATAACGTCGAGAATGCGTTCGGCGGCGAAACAAATCCACGAAATGTACCAGAAGACTGCAAGGAAACTAGAAGTGATGGCCTAACTTTTCGCGTGCAAAAACTCTTCCACCTAACCCTGGCCTAACAATTGCAATTCGAAGGCCTCATGGGTCTCGCAGCGAAGAGACGCTCGTAAATCTACACAGCTTTTCGCTGCGAGATCCGCAAAACCCGTGATGGCCTAACTTGTGCACTAACGCTTACAAAAACTCTTCCACGACTGTCTTAGCGGTAAAAATCGATATTTTGAGCCGAAACTGACCTGCGACGAAGAAGAAGATCGACAGCGCAATCCGCATCCCATTCCGCACTCCCTGATGGTAGTCGCCGGATTTCGCAACCTCGTAGCTCGCCACGTGGCACGGCACCAACACGAGCATTCCCGTCGAGATGAGCATCAGCGAGAGGGCGAGCTTCGCGTAGAACGCCATGAATCGGAGTGAGGCGCGCACACCGACAAGCAGCCAGACGATCGTCAGCCACGTCATCAGAAACGCGATGCAGACGGCCGAGACGCGACGCCAGACGAGGAACGTCGCCAGAGTGTAGGCGATGGTGGTGGCGGCGAGCAGCGCTGTGGAGCAGTGGCGGAGGACGCGTTGGAGACGCGTCTGCGGTAGAATGCACGCCGAAATACGCCATTCTGGAAGAATCGGCGGGTGGGGGACTAGCTTTCTCCAGCAAAACTCTTCCAAGTAATGTTCCCCACTCAAATGTGAATCTGACCAGGTTCCAGAGTTGCTATTCACATGGACACTCAATTTCTGGAGGCAAAAAGAATTTTCAAGAGATTCTTTAAGAATCAGTCAATCACTCAAACTGCAGGTATTTTGAGGGGCATTTCGCAAAATTTAGTCAAATTATGTCCGATTCTTCTGGACTGGACAGTTTCCAAGTCAGAGAAAAATCGGACAAAGATCGACTAAATTTTACAAAATTGCCCATCAAAACACTGGCAGTTCAAGAGATCAACTGGTTCTTAGAGAATTTCTTGGAAATTTTTTTGCGTCCAGAAATTGAGAGCCCATGTGAATGGCAACTCGGGATCTCGTTCAGATTCACGTTTTAGTGGGGGGACTTTACTTGGAAGCAGGGCATTGTCAACGGGCCGACGAATATTATCTCCCTTGTTTCTTGCAAGTTTCGAACAAGTAATAATCTATGCAATCTGTAGATCTCGCCGTCCTCTACAAAATGACGTTGAGCTTTCAAACTTCTATCGAGTACCAACAAAGCTAGAAGCCAAAAAGGGGCCGGACCGGCATGAACCCCACTTTTCGGCTTCTAACTTTGTTTGTACTCAATAGAAGTTTGAAAACTCAACGTCATTTCGTAAAGAAGGCGCCGAGATCTACATTTCTCATAGATTACTTGTTGGAAAATACCAAGCAACAAGGTAGATAATATTCGCCGGCCCGGAATCTGCTCGTTCACGACCCTGCAAATATCTTCCTTGTTTCTTACACTTTTGGATCAAGTAACCTATGGAAAATGTGAACCTCGACACCCTCTACAAAATGACGTTGAGTTTTCAAGCTTCTATCGAGAACGAACAAAGCTAGAAGCCAAAAAGGGGCCGGACCGGCATGAACCCCACTTTTCGGCTTCTAACTTTGTTCGTACTCAATAGAAGTTTGAAAACTCAAGATCATTTTGTAAAGAAGAAGGCGCCGAGGTCTACAATTTCCATAGATAACTTGTTCGAAAATTGTAAGAAGCCAGGGAGGTAATATTCGCCGGCCCGCTAAGTCTCCGTAGAGCGCACTTGCCCCTCCCGCCTGACTCACCTGGGAGAACCATTTCAGGCGCTTTTGTTGTTCTTGGTGGTGATGGAGCTGGGGCACTTTTTTCACCGCTCATCATCTCTGCCAACACGGACTGCTCACTGCGCGAGAGCCGGAGCAGCACCCAGTAAGCGCAGAAGAAGAAAAAGAAGGGGAAGGAGCGAAATGAGCTCCCCCTCTCCTCCTGCCTCCTTTCATAATCCACCCCTCCCCTTTCCAGGGGCTCTTTTCTCTCTCGCACTGAAGAGAAGAGAAGAGAAGAGCAACAGTTGATTAGCGAGAAAGGGGAAGAAGGGGGGTGCATAATAAGTGGAAAAAACGGGAAACGATGAGTAACGCGGCGCGCGCGCGCAGAGAGAGGCGCCGCGATAATTATTAACAATGTTCAATTTTCAATAATTTTTAATTAGCAATTAGAATTTTAAATTTTTAAATGTACATTTTAATATTTTAAAATTTAGTTTAATTAAATAACCCGGTGAAAATCGTCACGATCAAAAATTAAATTTCCAAAAAAAAAATAATTTTTAGACTAAAAATTATTACCCACAAAAGAAAATCATCACAAAAAAGCGTTAATAAATAATAAATTATGCTCTATGTATAAAAAAAAATAAATATTTAAAAAAAAAACCACTCAATCTAGGTGTCCTTGTAGTTGGTGGGCAGTAAATCGTACTGCCCGGAGCCGAACGACGACGTCAGCGCGATGTTTTTGCCGTGAAAATCGTAGTAGAGGGTGCAGTGGAAGAAGATGTTCGAGAGCACCGCCGAGTACTCGACGAGCGCGAAAAGTGTGTAGATGCCCGGCTCACAGTAGGTGTTGTGACGCCAGTAGAGGTAGCCGCCGAGCACGAAGCACACGATGAAGATGGAGGCGCCCAGAATTTTGTACTCGTACGACCGTTCGCCCTGCAGTGATGGGGTTTTCAATGAGCGGTGCTTACAAGAATTGGCCTAGAAGTAGCGCATGTAAGGCTCGTAAATCTACACAACGAGACTGTTTGGAGGGAACATGCAGTGGCCGAACTTGCGGTTTCTAGGCCTCGGGTTCTTACGACGATAACTCATTCATAGTTAGGTGGAAGAACACTTGGAAGAGTTTGGGAACCTAGGCCACGGCCCCTGACACTTCAATGTAGCTGGGTGATGTAGGTTAGCACAATTTCAGCAATTCAGGAAAGTCGGAAGAACCCTACAGTAAAAGAGTCGCGTTTTGTGTAGATTTACGAGCGGCCGAGCCTGCGTCTCCTAGCTACCTACTGTCACGGGACACCTCCCCCATCTCCCTCTCCAAACTCACCAGATTCGTGGCTCGCCGTCGTCCGGACTCGCTGAACAGCCACGTGCTGAGAATCATGTAGACGATCGAGCAGATCGCGAAACCGCCGAAACATTTCGCATGGAGCGCTGAAAGCGGGACAAAACACGGGGGTGGGGGGCGTGACACAAGTCACACTGCCTTACGATGGTCTTCGCTGGACGAGATCGAGGTGAGTGCCAGAAGGAAGAAGTTCTCGAGAATGTTGAGGAGGCACGCCAAATTGCACGCGAATCGGAAACGTCGAAAACCGGTGTGCGGTCGCAGTGGCGACGTCGTCAGGTAGTTTCTGAAGAACGGCGGGGTTTGAGCCAAATCATCGGTTTTGAAACTTTTTCCACGTTTGTGTCGATTTACGGCGCGTTTGGATCACGACAGATAATCCCTTCAGATACCCACATAAGCGTCCCTTTTTTATCTCGATGAATTATCTAGCATGTGTAAGGTTAACTGTAGAATGAGCCCTTATTTGTCTTCTCTTTTAACCAATTATCTAGATTCCAGGGAGATGTGCTCATTCTACGTCATCCTATCTCGATCAATTATCTAAAATTGACTGTAGAATGAGCCCATCTGCCCCTGGCACCTCGATTGATCGGAAGATAATATGGGACGTACGTCACAACTTGTGACCAGAGTTGCTCGGAAATAGAATTTCGGAATCCGGAAGACGGGAGACGGAACTCCGCGCAACTCTAGTCAACGTCTATATCGATCGAGGCTACATATTATCACTTCACATTTGTGTGTGAACAATTTCCACGCTTTGGGTCCCACAACGATATTCTCATCTTGGGAACGCCGCGAGACGGGACCCAAAGCGGAAAATCTGGTTGAAATGTTGAAAACCCGGAAGTCCCACAGAACAGAACTCGCCCGAAATGGACCATACCGTCACTGGGAGCCAGCCCTCACCACTAGTAGTATGGAGACCATTGGGGACTTGATTTTAGGCGGTGAAATGCGGGGAGGACTTGATTTTTGCAGGTTGGCGGCATTGAAAAAATGTTCAATTCCTGTGAGACTCCCTTGACTTTTTGCCCCCCATTTTTTTACGGGAGGGTCTTGATTTTTGAAAAGTGGGCGAGTTCTATTTTTTGGTACTCCCGAAAATCCGCCCCCGGGGTGAAATATGGCTCGAGTCCAGCGAGGCGCGTTTGAAACACCACGAATCATCACGACAGTTATTACCCACCTGAAAGCGACGGAAACGGCGAATCGCGGTCCGATGTGCAGTCCGATCAGGATGCGCCAAATGTATTTTTCGGGCGAGTACGTCGAGACGGCCGCCGATATCGACGGAAGCCAGTTGGACACCTCGCAATGGGTCGCAGTCGACTGCTCAAAGTGCAAGAAGAGCGAGAGGAGCACACAGATCAGCAGCGCCGACGAGGGAAGACCGCCGATGCAGAACACGAAATATCTGAAAAATTTTGAATTTTTTTTTTAATAGAAAAAAATTTAAAAAATTGAAAACTTTGAATTTTTTGTGGCAATTAGATACCTAGCTATTTTTAAAAACTAATTTTAAAAATCAATTTCTTTCAAAATTAACTTTTTTAAATTAAAAAATAAAACTCACTTGAATGGAACCGATAGAACGTCATCTTCGCCTAATGCCATATCCCTGGGATCAGGGAAAACGGCCGGGAAATTCTGGAAAAAAAATTATTAATATTTAGGAAAATAAATCGAATTTTTAAATAAATTGAATAAAAATTTAAAAAAAAAACAATTTTAAAATAAAAAAATTATTTGAAAGAAAAAAATTATTTTAATTTTTTTGAATAAAAATAAAAATAAAAATAATTTGATCTGTTTCGAACAAATTTTGAAAAAAATTAAATTTAAAAAAAAAATTTTTTTGAAAGAAAAAAAAAGTAAAAATAATTTAATCTGTTTCTAACAGATTTTTAAAAAAATTAAATTTAAAAAAAAATTAATTTAATTTTTTAAAAATAAAAACAAAAAAAAATAATTTCATCTGTTTCGAACAGATTTTGAAAAAAAAATTAAAAATTAAAAAAAAAAATATTTTTTTTAAAAATAATTTTATCAAGACAAAAAAAAACAACGAAAAAAACAAAATCTAGAGCAAAAACCTAGAAATTCGGGGGAAAAAAAACAATCGTCGAGCTCATCGATATTTGCCCTTCCAGGCGACATCGTAGTCGGACAGCCAGCTGGTGCAATTCTGCATGTTCCACTTGACGACGTGCTCCCACTGGAAGCCGTTCCGATTCATCGCCGCCCTCTCGGCCTCCTTGCGCCGGCGTTCGGCCAGAATTTGCTCGCTGACAAACTCGACGGGGAACGAGAATCGCTCGCAGAGGTAGAGCAGAAACGAGCGCGCCTCGACGTCCGTAATGTAGCCGCCGACCTCCAGAATGATTCGATTCGCTCGGACCGGCGTCACGTACTTCTGAATCGAGCCTTTTCCGCCGCCGAGCCGCGTTCCCTGCGCTTTTTTGGTGCGCGGAAGCCACGGGGCGTCGACACGCCACACGGCGAACTGATTGTCGACGAGGTTCTTGTTGATGCGATCCTGCAGAAATTTGAAGTCGTCCGAGTCGATGAAGCCGCCGGAGACGGCGGCGAGCCCGAACTGCTCGTGGATCAGCTCCGTGTGCACTTCTTCCACACCGCGCGCCTCGATCATTCGTTTCGTCGACTTGTACCTGGAGTCTCGTATCTTGGAAACTAGAAGAGCTAGGAAAAAAGTGTCAACTGCCGAAATATAGCCGACAATGCAAGGAACACTTTGTTAGTTGACACTTTTCTCCCATCTCTTCTAGTTCTCACGATCTAACAGGTTATAGGTTCAAAGGTATTTTTTAAAAAATTCCCTCACTTTTTCTCTCCTTTCTCGGCGTCATATAGTGGTTCGGCGGGCATTGCCGGCAGTTTTAGCGCGCCATTTGGTGGAAAACGAACATCTGCAAATTTTAGCGATTTTTCTCGATTTTAAATTTTTTTTCGGATGAATAATGGTTGAAAACGAACTTTTCGAAAATTTTGATTTTTTCATCGATTTTCGTGATTTTTTTTTCGAATTTTAGCGATTTTTGGTGTTTTTTAATCGATTTTCATTGTTTTTCGATTATTTTTCGCTTTAAAACCGGCAACTCACTTTCAAAAGTGACCGGAAACGCGTATTTTTTCATTCCGCGCGCCTGTTTTCCCAAATTCATCGACGAAACCTTGCACAACGTTCGCAAACTCATCACGACCTGAAAAACACAAAAATTGTGGTGAAAACATCGAATTGCGGGCGAAAAGCGGAAGAATTGATATCGTTTTTGTTGACTCGGAGGTTTTGGGTGGTTTTTGAGAGATTTTTGGGGTAAATAAGGGTGAAAATGGGGTTTTTTGATAGATTTTAACGAAATTTGATCGAAAAACTGAAGTTAATTGAGAAAAAATAATGGAAAATTCAAAAAATCGAATAAAATGGCCGAAAAACGGGGGAAATGCGTGGAAAAATGGAGGGGTGGTGCAAACGCGCTCTGTTGAGAACGACGAGAGAGTGTGTGTTTCGCGGAGGGCGCAGACATTGCTATTGCTTTTTTTCCGCCGTTTCCATCTCAATTTCAGCCATTTTCTTTCGCTTTTCGAGTCAAATTTCGATATTTTCAGAGAATGGACGATGCGCTGACACGCGCCGCATTCGAATTATCACAAAAAGCGGTTCAGTACGACCAGGTAACCCCGAAAACCGGCGCTCGATGCGAAAATTTGAAATTGCAGGGTAAAAAGTACGAGGAGGCCATATTTTGCTACACAGAAGCGGGTAATCAACTGTTTCGACTGCTTCAGGAACGACGATGCTTGCCGATTTTCCGGAAAAACGTGCTAGAATGTGTGAATCGGGCCGAGTTTTTGACGAAGAACTTGCGCGCGCTTCAGGAGACGGTTTGCTGGGTTTTGGGGTGATTTTCGATGAAAAAAATGGTTTTCAGCACCCGCCGCGTACGGAAATCACCGAAAACGTCGATTTTCTGCTGTTCAAGGCGGCGATTTTGGAGAAGACGGCGGATCGCGAGGAGAGCGCCCGTGAGGTGTATGAATCGATTGTCGAGCAGTGCCTGATAGCCTCGAAGGACCGGAGCCAGAGCGCCGAGGTGCTGATGAAGCTGCGAAGCACGGCGGAGAGCGCTCTTCGCAGCGTGGAGGAGCTTGTCACGCGTCGGCGTGTCACAGAGGTCGAACTCCAACTTCCCGAGGTTCCCAGCGACGGTCTGAGCGCTCTGGACCTGGGAATCGGGGCGAATGTCGAGAAACCAAGTGAACAGGCAGGCCCACCACCTCCCGGGGCGAAATTCACCAAGGAGGAGCTGGAAGTGCTGTCACGCACCTCGAACATCAATGGAAAAGTGTACGTCCCATTTCACGCCTACGACAAGACCAACGAGTTCGTCAAGAGGGCCGGAGCAAGCGGGAAGTTCACGGATCCGGACGGCAAAATCGGGCTGACACAGAAGCAGCGGCTGAAGTTGAAGGGCTGGAAGCGAGCGTCGGAGCTGTTCGACACGCCCGTCGTGATCCATCAAATCGATTGTGAGACGATCAAGCAGACGGTCATCTCGGACTGCTCGTTCATCTCGTCGCTCTCGATCGCCGCCCTCTACGAGAAACGCTTCAAGAAGCAGCTCGTCACGAGCATCATCTACCCGCAGGACGCTCAGAATCGACCCGTCTACAATCCCGCCGGCAAGTACATGATCAAGTTTCACATCAACGGCGTCTGGCGCAAAGTGGTCATCGACGACTACTTTCCGGTCGATGAGCACGATCGGATGATGTGCTCGCAGACGGAGCATCGCGGCGAGCTCTGGGTGTCACTTCTGGAGAAGGCGTACATGAAGGTGATGGGCGGCTACGACTTTCCCGGCTCCAATTCGAACATCGATCTGAATGCGTTGACCGGCTGGATTCCGGAGCGGATCGAGATTGGCGCCGGCTCGAAAGTCGAGCCGGACCTCGTCTTTCGCAAACTTTTCGATCGATTCCACCGCGGCGACTGTCTGATCACCCTGGCGACGGGCAAGATGTCGGAGGAGCAGCAGAAGCGGTCGGGGCTCGTCGAGACGCACGCGTACGCCGTCATCGACATCCGATGCGTCGACACGCGACGCCTTCTGAAGGTCAAGAATCCGTGGACGCACTCGCGATGGAAGGGCAACTTCTCGGACCGCGACGCCGTCAACTGGACGCCGCGCATGAAGCAAGCGCTCGTCTACGATCCGGCCAAAGCGGCCGAACTCGACGACGGCATCTTCTGGATCGACTACGAGTCGGTGTGCCACTTCTTCGACGTCATCTACGTCAACTGGAACGCCGATCTGTTCCCGTTCACGTCGGTCTATCACGCCACGTGGCGACAGGACACCGGTCCGATTCGCGACGTCTACACCGTCGGCGAGAATCCGCAGTACACGTTGACGGTGGACGGCGGGACGCGAGGAAACGCGGCGGCCGTCTGGATCCTGCTCACGCGACACATCACCGCCATCGACGATTTTGCGGTGAACAAAGAGTTCATCACACTCATCGTCTACGAGAACGGCGGACAGAAAGTCTACATTCCCAGTGAGTTGGAGCCTTGTTTCACGGTGTAACGCGTCACGTGACAGAAACCATGTTGTCAGCGGATTCTGGATGGAAAGTTACATACCCCCTTTAACTTTGAAGACCATATCATTAAAACGGACGGAACAGAACAGTTCCGTTCGTTTTCAAGATATGGTCACCAAAATTTGTGGGGGTATTGTCTGTCTCTGGCGGTACAAAGGCGCGGTCTAGCTGCTGCGGGGCCGAGTTTAGGCTTCTCGGCCGCGACCCTCTCCGAAAACGTGGATTTTCAGCGATTTCAGCGGAAATTTCGATTTTTTTCACAAGACTTGTGCTTTAAGAACTGTTATTCAACCGTTTGAGTGCAAAAAATCGAAAATTCCCATGAAATCGCTGAAAATCCACGTTTTCGGAGAGGGCCGCGGCCGAGAAGCCTAAACTCGGCCCCGCGGCAGCTAGACCGCGCCTTTGTACCGCCGGAGACAGACAATATGTAACTTTGAGTCTTAAATCCGATGCCAAAAACACCGAGTCGTCATGATTCTGGTCACGTGACGCGTTACACCGTGAAATGAGGGTGGACCTATAGTTTTGCACCGCACTGTATTATCTTGATCAGATTTCGAGATTAACTGTAGAATGAGCCTTTATTTGTCGCCTATCTTGACCAATTATCTAAATTCCAGGCAGATGGGCTCTTTCTACATCACCCTATCTTGATCAATTATCTAAAATTGACTGTAGAATGAGCCCATCTGCCCCTGGAACCTTGATCGGTGGATAGATAACTCGCCGCCTTTTTTCTTTGCTTTTTCAATTTTTTTGAAATTCGAGAAAAATTCGAATTTTTAAAACTTTCTTCTTTTCACCTCTGAAAATTAAAAAATCGAAAAATTTTTTTTTTAATTTTGAGGCAAAATTGGTTTTTTTTTGAAGTTTGAAAAACTGAAATCCTTTTTTTTCTCAATCCGAAAAAATCCAAATTTCAATAAAAATGCAGAATTGTTTTTTTTTTATTTAAAAAATTTTTTTAGCTCTAGAAAATTCCAAAAAAACGGCAATTTTGAGGCAAAATTGTTTTTTTTTTAAATTTTTAAATTTTTAAAATTTAAAAATTGAAATCCTATTTAAAAAAAAAGCTAAAATTGTTTTTTTTAACTTTGAAAATACTTTTAGCTCGAGAAAATTCCAAAAACGGCAAGTTTGAGGCAAAATTGTTTTTTTTTGTTTAATTTGAAAAATTGAAATCTTATTTCAAAAAATTCAAAAAATGTTTTTTTTTTAAATTTTAAAACATTTTTTAGAAAAACACCAATTTCGATTGCAGCCAACCCGCGTCCGATATCGGACGGCGTCCGAATCAACAGCCCTCTGTACCTGTGCCAATTGTTGGCCACAAAACCGGGCGTCACCAAGTACACCCTCGTGGTGGCCCAATACGAGAAGACGAACACGATCAACTACTCGCTGCGCGTCTTCTCCACGTGTCACATCCATCTGGAGCCGGTCAAACTACCGTACACCGTCACAAAAACCACAAAAGGCGCGTGGGACGGCGGCGAGCGGCCGCCCGTCATGAAACTCCAGCTGCACTCGAAAACCGACGACGTCGCCGTGTTCATGGAGCTGAAAGCGCCGAAACAGTTTTGTGTGGCACTCGAAATGAAGCAGATCTCGTCGGATCGCACCGTTTTTTTGGAGACCAAAGCGTCCGGAGCCTACCGGCCCGGCTATACGGTTTTGGCGTTGGAGCACGTCCCGGCCGGCACTTATTATGTGAAAGTGGCCACTTATACGGTAGGAATGCGTTTTTTTTTGTCGAAAAATGCAAAAAATTCCAATTTTTCCGCATTTTTCTACCACAGATACAGTAACCCTGCGGTGAGAGCCACGCGTCGAAAAAAATCCATGCGCCTTTAAAATTTCATTGAAATTAACTGAAAATTTTAAAGGCGCATGCAGTTTTTCGACGCGTGGGTCTCGCCGCGAGGTTACTGTCTCAATGGTAAAAAATAGAAAAAATCGGATTTTTTTTTGCATTTTTCGACATTTTTCGACGAGAGTGCTGAATTTAAAAAAAAAACAAAAACGTCCACAACTTAAAATTCATTCAAAACATTTTTAAAAAAAATTTAAAATTAAAATTATTTTATTGTGCGCCTTTAAAGCTCAAAATTGGGCAGGGTACTGTAGTATATTTTTAAAAATTGATTTTTAATTTTTTTTGTTTTTTTGCAGGCAGGCGACAAGGGTCCATTCATTCTCCGCATCGATTCCACGTGTAAATTCGACCTGGAACCGCTGAAATTATGATTTTCAAATTGTGTTTTACTTGCATTTTTCCCCGGTTCTCATGTATTTTTTTCGCGATTTATCCGGGTTTCACAGAATTTAAAAAAAAAAATTATTTTTGAAAAATGTAAATATTTTTATTTTTTTTTTAATTTTTTGGTTTTTTTTGTCATTTTTCCCCAAAGCGGTTATTTATTCTCCGCCTATTTTTTTCTTATTTTTCTTCAATTTTTTTCCGAGCTCTTGATCTAATTAGAACGTTCCAGATGAGCCTGAACCCGCTGATTGCGAAACAGAAGCCGAACGGCAACATTCAGTGTCTCGTGTGCAACACGGAAGTGAAAACAAAGGTCTGGACGGCGCACGTGAACGGAAAAAAGCACCGCGAGAGCATTGAGCGCCTCAAAACGAGCTCCAGCTCATCGTCGTCGTCGCAACAGCAAAAACGAGCCACCAAAGAGCACGGACGGAGTGCGCACGAGCCGCCGAGCAAGCGCACCAAGTGCGAGGGACCGACCACAATTCCCGACGACTTTTTCGATGGCGACGACAGGTTGAAGATTAAAAATTTCAAAAAAAAAATGCGAAAAAAAGCGAAAAATCCGAGTGTTTTACGTTAGAAAACGCACATCGCGGCGAGACCCACGCGTTGGAAAAGTCCACGCGCCTTTGAATTTTCGGTTGGATTTCAATGAAAAATTAAAGGCGCATGGATTTTTTCGACGCGAGAGTCTCGCCGCGGGGTTACTGCCTCACTGGTAAAAAATGTCGAAAATGCGAAAAATCCGAGTGTTTTACGATGAAAAACGCACATCGCGGTGAGACCCACGCGTTGGAAAAGTCCATGCGCCTTTGAATTTTCAGTTGATTTCAATGAAAAATTAAAGGCGCATGGACTTTTTCGGTGCGAGGGTACCACCGCGGCGTACAGTTTCAATGGTCCTGCAGCGAAAAGACAGTGTTCTCTTTTTTGTGTAGATTTACGGACCAATTCAGCTTTTGGGCTTTTGGGTTTTCTAAACTTACTCAAAAATGTCGAAAAATGTAGAAAAAATATGCGAAGAATTCAAATGTTCTGCATTTTTTTAAAAACCAAGACAGTAGTTTTGCTGCGAGACCCATCCCATCGAAAAATTCCATGCGCCTTTAAATTTCCAGTGAAATTAGCTGAAATTTTAAAGGCGCATGGGCTTTCTCAACTCGTGGATCTCGCCGCGAAATTACTGTATCATTAGTTGAAAAATAATAATAAATGCGGAAAAAGTCACAATTTTTTTGCATTTTTCGAAGTTTCTTGACCGTACGCTGAATCGGTCCGTAAATCTACACAAAAAAAGAACTGTGCCTTTTTGCTGCAGGACCAGTGAATGTGACCGCGGCGAGACCTACACATCAGAAAAAGTCCATGCGCCTTTAAATTTTCATTGAAATCAACTGAAATTTAAAAAAAATTCGCATTTTTTTTGCATTTTTCGATACCATTTGCCATGAACCCTGAATCGGTCCGTAAATCTACAAACGAAAGGAACAGTGCCCTTTCGCTGCAGGACCACCCCCATCGAAAAATTCCATGCGTCTTTAAAATTTTCAGTTGATTTCAATGAAAAGTTAAAGGCGCATGGAATTTTCTATTTTTAGTGGTAGAAAATGCGGAGAACTCGTAATTTTCGCCTTTTTCAACATTTTTTGACAGTACTGACTTTTCAGCGAAAATTTCAGCACCTTTTTCAGCAAATTTAAAGGCGCATGGACTTCTGGACTTGATCATTGAAACTGTGAACTTTTCAGCACCCCATTCCGAAAAGACGAGACGAAAACGATCGCCAACCCGGCGCACCTGATCGAAGGCGTTCCGGCCGGCTTTTTCGACGACAAACGGCTCGACGGCAAACTTCTGGAGACGCGCGAACGGAACGCCGAGCTCGACGCCGAGTTCGAGCGCTTCAAAGAGGAGATCGGCGAAGAGCAGACGGACCAAGAGGCGCGACACGAGCAATCGGAAGCGGCCGTGCAACGCGAACTCGAGCTCGAGCGCATCGACGAACAGATGGCCGCGTTGAAGCGACTCAACGATCTGGAGATTCAGAAGGAGAAGCGGTTGGCGCAGGCGCGCGAGAGACGCGCCAAACGGATGGAAGAGGAAGAAGAAGAAGGCGTGGAGCAGGAGGACGGCGGAGAAGTCACCGCATTCGATCTCGACGCACTCGATTGGAGAGCCAAGAACATTTTTAATTGAAACCGCACACACCTCTTCTACTATTGTTCTCGTCGCCTCATTATGAATTTGATCTTGTCCGAGAGGAGTACACACACGGTGGCCTAGCTTTTTTCATTCTCACGGCCATATGACCACCAAATAAGCGATCTAATTTTCAGTGGTCCTGCAGCGAAAGGACACTGTTTTTTTGTTTTTTTTTTGTTTTTCAGATGATTTGGTATTGTCGAGAAATGTCGAAAAATGCGAAAAATTCAGATTTTCAATGAAATTTTAAAGGCGCATTGTCTTTTTTCGACGCGTGGGTCTCGCCGCGCGGGTTACTGTCGCTGTAGTAAAAATGCGGAAAATCTCGAAATTTTCATTCTTTTCTCCGCTTTTTTCTCGTTTTTCGACCATTTCAAGTGGATTTTTTAGTTCAAAATTGGTTTTTAATAGTTTTTAACTGAAAATATGGTAGTTCACCCAAATTTTATCGGATTTTCGGCAATTTTTTAGCAAATTTCGTACTTTTCCCCATTTTCTTCGTAATTCATCGAATTTCGTCGGTTTTTTGCATGTTTTCCGCTTTTTAAGTATCATTTTTCGCAGACTTGCACGATGAACTTCAATAATAACGAAGAGGAATTCGTTTTGGTGCCCGAGCCGCGACGGGGCAGAAAGGCGAAGAGAAAGAAAGGCGACGGATACGATAAGGTTTTTCCCCATTTTTTTGTTTCTGTGTGTAAAGAAATTAGTGCATTTTTCTAGATTTTCTGTCAAAAATGAGCAACTTTTAAAAAATATTTAGTGAAAACTTGCAAATTTTGCAAAAACTGACGAATTTTTTAATTTTTTCGCTCTTAGGCACTACTTTTTCCTTTAGGCTGTAATTTAAAACTTCAATTGAAACTTAATGACCATTTTATTCCTCTTCAAGCTTATGATTGAAGGTGCCGCTCTGATTCAGGTTTTACGGTAATTTTGCTCACTTCAGTATCCACCGGAACACATGGTCACGTTCATCGAGGCCGTCGAGGCGCGCCCAGTGATTTGGGATCCGAAGGACGACAACTGGCACCGGCGGGAACATCGCATGCGGGCGTTCGACGACGTCGAGCTCGACTGCTCGCAGTTCATGCCGAGAGGACGAAGACATGGTAAATATAGTTAGCCCTCACCAGGTACTATAGCCGTGATTCGTCTGTTTCAAACGCGCTCCATTGAACACAAGCCAAGTTTCCAGGTGGTGGCGGCGAAATTCTTTTCTGTTTTTGCCCGTTTTTCTCGATTTTCACCCGATTTTCTTCATTTTGTCGACAAAAGACGCTGAAATTTTGGTTTAAGGGCAGCTCATCAACATTTTCATTCAGTTTTTCACCAAAAAAAAGAGGAAATTGGCGAAAAACGACAAAATCTCGAAAAGAATTTCGGCCCGAGGCGAAGTACTGTCTCAGCGGGGCGCGTTTGAAACACATCGAATCACGGCTATAGTAAAAAATGAGCCAAGAGGACAAGTGGGTCACTGATAGAATCAATAAAATATACCGTATGTGTGAAGAGACAGTTTGGACGCAGAATTTCCGAAACTTGGCCCGGATCGAGAAAATTTGGGGGAAAAAGTGGAAAAATTCAAGAGATTGTGTTGTTTCGAGTTTATCCTGAAAAAGGTGCGATTTGAGCGCCGAAACGTCTCAGCGTTAGTGTCAAAACGAGACTACCGAGTGGCTCCTTTTGAAAATCCGGACCGGGCCGTAACTTGGCCCGCAAATATCTCCCTCGTTTCTTGGGATTTTCGAATAAGTGATCGATGAAATATGTAGATCCCTAAGCCCTCTACAAAATGGCGTTGAGTTTTCAAACTTTTATCGAGTAAGAACAAAGTTAGAAGCCGATTTGGTCACCCCGGCCACTTTCCGGCTTCTAACTTTGTTCGTACTTTATTAAAGTTTGAATACTCAACGGCAT
Organism: Caenorhabditis afra; assembly: GCA_963570955.1. Lineage (NCBI taxonomy): Eukaryota > Metazoa > Nematoda > Chromadorea > Rhabditida > Rhabditidae > Caenorhabditis > Caenorhabditis afra. Next base: position 8,494,016 of record OY751534.1, read on the forward strand.
TTTGTAGAGGGCGACTAGATCTACATACAGTAGCGGCCAATCAAATATCAACATTTGGTTTTTCGACTGTAACTTTTGTGAAAGTTGTCTAATCGACCTGATCTAAAATGAATTTAAACATGTTAAATAGGCCCAAAAGAAGTACTTCCAACATATATCATCGTTATTTGGGTCATCTATCTCGATTCCTGAAGGTTTCACGAAACATCAGACTTTGGACTATTTCATCTAGATATCAGTTTGGAAAATTCCAAATCACCCAAACTAAAGCGGAAACATGTTTTTTAGACCGAATGAACATTCCCCGTTCTAGGACAGAGTTGGGGAAATTCTCGAAAAGTAGCTACAAAATGGCTAAAAATTAGGCCTGAGCGAAAAACTGGTTTTTCTGAAATTATGAAAATTCTGATTGAAGCCGAGCTTCAGTATTTTTCACCCACTATTGTAGTCCGTATTCACATACCCAGTAAAAATTTCAGGTCGATTAGATAACTTTCACAAAAGTTACAGTCGAAAAACCAAATGTTGATATTTGATTGGCCGCTACTGTATCCCTTAGATTACTTGTTCGAAAATCTCAAGAAACGAGGGAGATATTTGGCCGTATAGCGATGAGTGCTGGTTTTTTTTGCAGGCCAGACCGCCGTCGACCTTTGGACCGAACTGGATCTCGACTTCAAGCGACACGTTCGTCGAATTCGGAGCGCACAAACCGCCGCCGATTTGTCGGAAGTGGAGGAGTTCCCGTTCGCGCGCAACCTCCTCTTCCTGGCACCCGTGTTGGCGCAGAGGGAGATCGACGCCGAGTGAGAGATCTTGAAAACTAGCAGAGCTAGCGAAAAATTGTCAACTGTCGAAATGATCCTTGACTTGTCGGCCACATTTTGACAGTTGACAACTTTCCCCTACCACTTCTAGTTTCCGAGATATGCTGTACTTGAACAGGCTCTACGGTGATTGTGTGTTGTTTTCAGCGCCCTCGCGTCCGGCGATGAAGTCAAGCCCAATGTTGACGAACTGGAAAACGGCCAAGAAGCGGGAAACCTGACCGTTGTGACTCCGAAACGAGTGAAACTCGAGGAGGACGGTGAGTGTTTCTGTCTGATCACATTTTTCAAACGCGCCCGGTGGACTCTGTGATTTTCGGCCAATTTATGTTTTTTTGGCGAAAAAATGGAAAATTGAAATTTTTTGGCGCACTGGTCTTAAAGCGAAAAGCGGTAAAAATTTTTGAATTACAAGCGAAACGCGCTTTTATCATTGGTTTTTACTTATTTATTTCAAAACTTTGAAAATCCCCTCGCGCGGAAATTTTTACCGCTTTTCGCTTCGAGACCAGCGCGCCATCGCCACCGCGATTTTGGGGCCAGGACTCACGACAAGACGAACAGATATAATAATAGAACAGTGGATAATCCCGTCAGATACTATCACCCATAGACCCCATTAGCGTTACCTGTCTATCTCGATCAGATTTCGAGATTAACTGTAGAATGAGCCTTTGTTTGTCGCCTATCTTGTAACCAATTATCTAGATTCCAGGCAGATGTGCTCATTCCAGGTTACCCTATCTCGATCACTAATCTAAAATTGACTGTAGAATGAGCCCAACTGCCCCTGGCACCTCGATCGATGGATAGATAATTCACAAAACATTGCCTTAACGCTAAAAATGGGCGGAACCTCTTATTATCTGTTTATCTTTTCGTGAACCCGCTGGTCTCGAAGCGAAAAGCGGCCAATATTTCTGTGCGCGAGGGATTTTCGAAACTTTCGAAACTAAATACTGATAAAATCGCGTTTCGCTTGCAATTTCGCAATTTTAAATAGAAATCCCGCGAACGGATTTCGCTTCGAGACCAGCGCGCCATCGAAATCGCGAATTTGGGCCCATTTAGCGTAAAACCTGTATTAGAACGGCATGCCGGGGTCTAATTTTCACCCCTCTAATTTTAAAATGAAATTTTGAAAATCCACGGGGGACGCTTACGATTTCGGGGTTTTGGGTGCCGGTTTAATACAGATTTTACGGTAAATTAAGAAATCGGAAACAATTTGTGGTTTCAGATCACGCTGAAAGAAGTCAGCCGCCGAAAACGATGCCAATCGAGACGAACAAAGTGACGGTCAGAGTGGTCCGTCGCGAGCCGACGCCGACAGTCACCGAACCGTGCTGTGGCCTGTGCAAGGTGTTCAAAGCGAAAACCGCGCAGTTCCACGAAGTCGATCGCATCATCGCCGAGGCGAAAGTGATCGCGTTCATCAACGCGTTCATGCCTAATAATGCTCCACCTCCGAATTGACTTTTTAAAAACTCTTTTCTTTCGAAACCAAATCGTTTTTTTCCGTTGATTTTGTTCTTCTTTTGAGAAGAATAAATTTGTGCGTGTTGTCAACGTTGCCATTTTTCAAAAAATGAAAATCAAGTTAAACACCTGTTTTCAGTTTAATCGTTCCAAAATCGCTGAAACTCAATTTCAGACTGTCATATTGTGCATTTGTGTAGTACTCGACGAGCTGAATCCAATGATACTAAATTTGGACAGATCCGAGAAAGTCAGTTTTCCGACATTTTAACGTCGGACCACTTTGGGTCGGTCTGGACCGAATTTAAGTGCTCCGAGATAGTTACATGGTTGGATAGAGCTTGAAAAACTGAATCGAAAAGTCTATGCGCATTTTTTATGAAAATCACTTTTAAGGCCAGTTTTCAGGGTTTAAAGTTGAAATTAGGCTTATTTCAGTTTAATCGTTCCAAAATCGCTGAAACTCAATTTCAGACTGTCATATTGTGTATTTGTGTAGTACTCGACGAGCTGAATCTAATGATACTAAATTTGGACAGATCCGAGAAAGTCAGTTTTCCGACATTTTAACGTCGGACTACTTTGGGTCGGTATGGACCGAATTTAAGTGCTTCGAGATATTCAGATGGTTGGATAGAGCTTGAAAAACTGAATCGAAAAGTCTTTGCGCATTTTTTATGAAAATCACTTTTAAGGCCAGTTTTCAGGGTTTAAAGTTGAAATTAGGCTTATTTCAGTTTAATCGTTCCAAAATCGCTGAAACTCAATTTCAGACTGTCATATTGTGCATTTGTGTAGTACTCGACGAGCTGAATCCAATGATACTAAATTTGGACAGATCCGAGAAAGTCAGTTTTCCGACATTTTAACGTCGGACTACTTTGGGTCGGTATGGACCGAATTTAAGTGCTTCGAGATATTCAGATGGTTGGATAGAGCTTGAAAAACTGAATCGAAAAGTCTTTGCGCATTTTTTATGAAAATCACTTTTAAGGCCAGTTTTCAGGGTTTAAAGTTGAAATTAGGCTTATTTCAGTTTAATCGTTCCAAAATCGCTGAAACTCAATTTCAGACTGTCATATTGTGCATTTGTGTAGTACTCGTCGAGCTGAATCCAATGATACTAAATTTGGACAGATCCGAGAAAGTCAGTTTTTCGACATTTTAACGTCGGACTACTTTGGGTCGGTATGGACCGAATTTAAGTGCTTCGAGATATTCAGATGGTTGGATAGAGCTTGAAAAACTGAATCGAAAAGTCTATGCGCGTTTTTTACAAAAATCACTTTTAAGGCCAATTTTCAGGGTTTAAAGTTGAAATTAGGCTTATTTCAGTTTAATCGTTCCAAAATCGCTGAAACTCAATTTCAGACTGTCATATTGTGCATTTGTGTAGTACTTGACGAGCTGAATCCAATGATGTTAAATTTGGACCGATCCGAGAAAGTCAGTTTTTCGACATTTTAACGTCGGACCACTTTGGGTCGGTCTGGACCGAATTTAAGTGCTACGAGATATTTACATGGTTGGATAGAGCTTGAAAAACTGAATCGAAAAGTCTATGCGCGTTTTTTACAAAAATCACTTTTAAGGCCAATTTTCAGGGTTTAAAGTTGAAATTAGGCTTATTTCAGTTTAATCGTTCCAAAATCGCTGAAACTCAATTTCAGACTGTCATATTGTGCAATTGTGTAGTACTCGTCGAGCTGAATCCAATGATGTTGGAATTGGACCGATCCGAGAATGTCAGTTTTCCGACATTTTAACGTCGGACCACTTTGGGTCGGTCTGGACCGAATTTAAGTGCACCGAGATAGTTACATGGTTGGATAGAGCTTGAAAAACTGAATCGAAAAGTCTATGCGCGTTTTTTATGAAAATCACTTTTAAGGCCAATTTTCAGGGTTTAAAGTTGAAATTAGGCTTATTTCAGTTTAATCGTTCCAAAATCGCTGAAACTCAATTTCAGACTGTCATATTGTGCATTTGTGTAGTACTCGACGAGCTGAATCCAATGATGTTAAATTTGGACCGATCCGAGAAAGTCAGTTTTTCGACATTTTAACGTCGGACCACTTTGGGTCGGTCTGGACCGAATTTAAGTGCTACGAGTTGGTTAGATGGTTGGATAGAGCTTGAAAAACTGAATCGAAAAGTCTATGCGCATTTTTTATGAAAATCACTTTTAAGGCCAATTTTCAGGGTTTAAAGTTGAAATTAGGCTTATTTCAGTTTAATCGTTCCAAAATCGCTGAAACTCAATTTCAGACTGTCATATTGTACAGATGTGTAGTACTCGACGAGCTGAATCCAATGATGTTGGAATTGGACCGATCCGAGAAAGTCAGTTTTCCGACATTTTAACGTCGGACCACTTTGGGTCGGTCTGGACCGAATTTAAGTGCTACGAGTTGGTTACATGGTTGGATAGAGCTTGAAAAACTGAATCGAAAAGTCTATGCGCATTTTTTATGAAAATCACTTTTAAGGCCAATTTTTAGGGTTTAAAATTGAAATTAGGCTTATTTCAGTTTAATCGTTCCAAAATCGCTGAAACTCAATTTCAGACTGTCATATTGTGCATTTGTGTAGTACTCGTCGAGCTGAATCCAATGATGTTGGAATTGGACCGATCCGAGAAAGTCAGTTTTCCGACATTTTAACGTCGGACCACTTTGGGTCGGTCTGGACCGAATTTAAGTGCTACGAGTTGGTTACATGGTTGGATAGAGCTTGAAAAACTGAATCGAAAAGTCTATGCGCATTTTCTATGAAAACCACTTTTAAGACCAATTTTCAGTGTTTAAAGTTGAAATTAGGCTTATTTCAGTGTAATCGTTCCAAAATCGCTGAAACTCAATTTCAGACTGTCATATTGTGCAATTGTGTAGTACTCGACGAGCTGAATCTAATGATGCTAAACTTGGACCGATCTGAGAATGTCAGTTTTCCGACATTTTAACGTCGGACCACTTTGGGTCGGTCTGGACCGAATTTAAGTGCACCGAGATAGTTACATGGTTGGATAGAGCTTGAAAAACTGAATCGAAAAGTCTATGCGCATTTTTTATGAAAATCACTTTTAAGGCCAATTTTCAGGGTTTAAAGTTGAAATTAGGCTTATTTCAGTGTAATCGTTCCAAAATCGCTGAAACTCAATTTCAGACTGTCATATTGTACAGATGTGTAGTACTCGACGAGCTGAATCCAATGATGTTGGAATTGGACCGATCCGAGAAAGTCAGTTTTCCGACATTTTAACGTCGGACCACTTTGGGTCGGTCTGGACCGAATTTAAGTGCTACGAGTTGGTTACATGGTTGGATAGAGCTTGAAAAACTGAATCGAAAAGTCTATGCGCATTTTTTATGAAAACCACTTTTAAGACCAATTTTCAGTGTTTAAAGTTGAAATTAGGCTTATTTCAGTTTAATCGTTCCAAAATCGCTGAAACTCAATTTCAGACTGTCATATTGTGCATTTGTGTAGTACTTGACGAGCTGAATCCAATGATGTTAAATTTGGACCGATCCGAGAAAGTCAGTTTTTCGACATTTTAACGTCGGACTACTTTGGGTCGGTATGGACCGAATTTAAGTGCTTCGAGATATTCAGATGGTTGGATAGAGCTTGAAAAACTGAATCGAAAAGTCTTTGCGCATTTTTTATGAAAATCACTTTTAAGGCCAGTTTTCAGGGTTTAAAGTTGAAATTAGGCTTATTTCAGTTTAATCGTTCCAAAATCGCTGAAACTCAATTTCAGACTGTCATATTGTGCATTTGTGTAGTACTCGACGAGCTGAATCCAATGATGTTGGAATTGGACCGATCCGAGAATGTCAGTTTTCCGCCATTTTAACGTCGGACCACTTTGGGTCGGTCTGGACCGAATTTAAGTGCTACGAGTTGGTTAGATGGTTGGATAGAGCTTGAAAAACTGAATCGAAAAGTCTATGCGCATTTTTTATGAAAATCACTTTTAAGGCCAATTTTCAGGGTTTAAAGTTGAAATTAGGCTTATTTCAGTTTAATCGTTCCAAAATCGCTGAAACTCAATTTCAGACTGTCATATTGTACAGATGTGTAGTACTCGACGAGCTGAATCCAATGATGTTGGAATTGGACCGATCCGAGAAAGTCAGTTTTCCGACATTTTAACGTCGGACCACTTTGGGTCGGTCTGGACCGAATTTAAGTGCTACGAGTTGGTTACATGGTTGGATAGAGCTTGAAAAACTGAATCGAAAAGTCTATGCGCATTTTTTATGAAAATCACTTTTAAGGCCAATTTTTAGGGTTTAAAATTGAAATTAGGCTTATTTCAGTTTAATCGTTCCAAAATCGCTGAAACTCAATTTCAGACTGTCATATTGTGCATTTGTGTAGTACTCGTCGAGCTGAATCCAATGATGTTGGAATTGGACCGATCCGAGAAAGTCAGTTTTCCGACATTTTAACGTCGGACCACTTTGGGTCGGTCTGGACCGAATTTAAGTGCTACGAGTTGGTTACATGGTTGGATAGAGCTTGAAAAACTGAATCGAAAAGTCTATGCGCATTTTTTATGAAAACCACTTTTAAGACCAATTTTCAGTGTTTAAAGTTGAAATTAGGCTTATTTCAGTGTAATCGTTCCAAAATCGCTGAAACTCAATTTCAGACTGTCATATTGTGCAATTGTGTAGTACTCGACGAGCTGAATCTAATGATGCTAAACTTGGACCGATCTGAGAATGTCAGTTTTCCGACATTTTAACGTCGGACCACTTTGGGTCGGTCTGGACCGAATTTAAGTGCACCGAGATAGTTACATGGTTGGATAGAGCTTGAAAAACTGAATCGAAAAGTCTATGCGCATTTTTTATGAAAATCACTTTTAAGGCCAATTTTCAGGGTTTAAAGTTGAAATTAGGCTTATTTCAGTGTAATCGTTCCAAAATCGCTGAAACTCAATTTCAGACTGTCATATTGTACAGATGTGTAGTACTCGACGAGCTGAATCCAATGATGTTGGAATTGGACCGATCCGAGAAAGTCAGTTTTCCGACATTTTAACGTCGGACCACTTTGGGTCGGTCTGGACCGAATTTAAGTGCTACGAGTTGGTTACATGGTTGGATAGAGCTTGAAAAACTGAATCGAAAAGTCTATGCGCATTTTTTATGAAAACCACTTTTAAGACCAATTTTCAGTGTTTAAAGTTGAAATTAGGCTTATTTCAGTGTAATCGTTCCAAAATCGCTGAAACTCAATTTCAGACTGTCATATTGTGCAATTGTGTAGTACTCGACGAGCTGAATCTAATGATGCTAAACTTGGACCGATCTGAGAATGTCAGTTTTCCGACATTTTAACGTCGGACCACTTTGGGTCGGTCTGGACCGAATTTAAGTGCACCGAGATAGTTACATGGTTGGATAGAGCTTGAAAAACTGAATCGAAAAGTCTATGCGCATTTTTTATGAAAATCACTTTTAAGGCCAATTTTCAGGGTTTAAAGTTGAAATTAGGCTTATTTCAGTGTAATCGTTCCAAAATCGCTGAAACTCAATTTCAGACTGTCATATTGTACAGATGTGTAGTACTCGACGAGCTGAATCCAATGATGTTGGAATTGGACCGATCCGAGAAAGTCAGTTTTCCGACATTTTAACGTCGGACCACTTTGGGTCGGTCTGGACCGAATTTAAGTGCTACGAGTTGGTTACATGGTTGGATAGAGCTTGAAAAACTGAATCGAAAAGTCTATGCGCATTTTTTATGAAAATCACTTTTAAGGCCAATTTTCAGGGTTTAAAGTTGAAATTAGGCTTATTTCAGTGTAATCGTTCCAAAATCGCTGAAACTCAATTTCAGACTGTCATATTGTGCAATTGTGTAGTACTCGACGAGCTGAATCTAATGATGCTAAACTTGGACCGATCTGAGAATGTCAGTTTTCCGACATTTTAACGTCGGACCACTTTGGGTCGGTCTGGACCGAATTTAAGTGCACCGAGATAGTTACATGGTTGGATAGAGCTTGAAAAACTGAATCGAAAAGTCTATGCGCATTTTTTATGAAAATCACTTTTAAGGCCAATTTTCAGGGTTTAAAGTTGAAATTAGGCTTATTTCAGTGTAATCGTTCCAAAATCGCTGAAACTCAATTTCAGACTGTCATATTGTACAGATGTGTAGTACTCGACGAGCTGAATCCAATGATGTTGGAATTGGACCGATCCGAGAAAGTCAGTTTTCCGACATTTTAACGTCGGACCACTTTGGGTCGGTCTGGACCGAATTTAAGTGCTACGAGTTGGTTACATGGTTGGATAGAGCTTGAAAAACTGAATCGAAAAGTCTATGCGCATTTTTTATGAAAATCACTTTTAAGGCCAATTTTCAGGGTTTAAAGTTGAAATTAGGCTTATTTCAGTGTAATCGTTCCAAAATCGCTGAAACTCAATTTCAGACTGTCATATTGTACAGATGTGTAGTACTCGACGAGCTGAATCCAATGATGTTGGAATTGGACCGATCCGAGAAAGTCAGTTTTCCGACATTTTAACGTCGGACTACTTTGGGTCGGTCTGGACCGAATTTAAGTGCTACGAGTTGGTTACATGGTTGGATAGAGCTTGAAAAACTGAATCGAAAAGTCTATGCGCATTTTTTATTAAAACCACTTTTAAGACCAATTTTCAGTGTTTAAAGTTGAAATTAGGCTTATTTCAGTGTAATCGTTCCAAAATCGCTGAAACTCAATTTCAGACTGTCATATTGTGCAATTGTGTAGTACTCGACGAGCTGAATCTAATGATGCTAAACTTGGACCGATCTGAGAATGTCAGTTTTCCGACATTTTAACGTCGGACCACTTTGGGTCGGTCTGGACCGAATTTAAGTGCACCGAGATAGTTACATGGTTGGATAGAGCTTGAAAAACTGAATCGAAAAGTCTATGCGCATTTTTTATGAAAACCACTTTTAAGACCAATTTTCAGTGTTTAAAGTTGAAATTAGGCTTATTTCAGTGTAATCGTTCCAAAATCGCTGAAACTCAATTTCAGACTGTCATATTGTGCAATTGTGTAGTACTCGACGAGCTGAATCTAATGATGCTAAACTTGGACCGATCTGAGAATGTCAGTTTTCCGACATTTTAACGTCGGACCACTTTGGGTCGGTCTGGACCGAATTTAAGTGCACCGAGATAGTTACATGGTTGGATAGAGCTTGAAAAACTGAATCGAAAAGTCTATGCGCATTTTTTATGAAAATCACTTTTAAGGCCAATTTTCAGGGTTTAAAGTTGAAATTAGGCTTATTTCAGTGTAATCGTTCCAAAATCGCTGAAACTCAATTTCAGACTGTCATATTGTACAGATGTGTAGTACTCGACGAGCTGAATCCAATGATGTTGGAATTGGACCGATCCGAGAAAGTCAGTTTTCCGACATTTTAACGTCGGACCACTTTGGGTCGGTCTGGACCGAATTTAAGTGCTACGAGTTGGTTACATGGTTGGATAGAGCTTGAAAAACTGAATCGAAAAGTCTTTGCGCATTTTTTATGAAAATCACTTTTAAGGCCAATTTTTAGGGTTTAAAATTGAAATTAGGCTTATTTCAGTTTAATCGTTCCAAAATCGCTGAAACTCAATTTCAGACTGTCATATTGTGCATTTGTGTAGTACTCGTCGAACTGAATCCAATGATGTTGGAATTGGACCGATCTGAGAATGTCAGTTTTCCGACATTTTAACGTCGGACCACTTTGGGTCGGTCTGGACCTAATTTAAGTGCTCCGAGTTGGTCACATGGTTGGATAGAGCTTGAAAAACTGAATCGAAAAGTCTATGCGCATTTTTTATGAAAATCACTTTTAAGGCCAGTTTTTAGGGTTTAAAATTGAAATTAGGCTTATTTCAGTTTAATCGTTCCAAAATCGCTGAAACTCAATTTCAGACTGTCATATTGTACAGATGTGTAGTACTCGACGAGCTGAATCTAATGATGCTAAACTTGGACCGATCTGAGAATGTCAGTTTTCCGACATTTTAACGTCGGACCACTTTGGGTCGGTCTGGACCGAATTTAAGTGCTACGAGTTGGTTACATGGTTGGATAGAGCTTGAAAAACTGAATCGAAAAGTCTATGCGCATTTTTTATGAAAACCACTTTTAAGACCAATTTTCAGTGTTTAAAGTTGAAATTAGGCTTATTTCAGTGTAATCGTTCCAAAATCGCTGAAACTCAATTTCAGACTGTCATATTGTGCAATTGTGTAGTACTCGACGAGCTGAATCTAATGATGCTAAACTTGGACCGATCTGAGAATGTCAGTTTTCCGACATTTTAACGTCGGACCACTTTGGGTCGGTCTGGACCGAATTTAAGTGCACCGAGATAGTTACATGGTTGGATAGAGCTTGAAAAACTGAATCGAAAAGTCTATGCGCATTTTTTATGAAAATCACTTTTAAGGCCAATTTTCAGGGTTTAAAGTTGAAATTAGGCTTATTTCAGTGTAATCGTTCCAAAATCGCTGAAACTCAATTTCAGACTGTCATATTGTACAGATGTGTAGTACTCGACGAGCTGAATCCAATGATGTTGGAATTGGACCGATCCGAGAAAGTCAGTTTTCCGACATTTTAACGTCGGACCACTTTGGGTCGGTCTGGACCGAATTTAAGTGCTACGAGTTGGTTACATGGTTGGATAGAGCTTGAAAAACTGAATCGAAAAGTCTATGCGCATTTTTTATGAAAATCACTTTTAAGGCCAATTTTTAGGGTTTAAAATTGAAATTAGGCTTATTTCAGTTTAATCGTTCCAAAATCGCTGAAACTCAATTTCAGACTGTCATATTGTGCATTTGTGTAGTACTCGTCGAACTGAATCCAATGATGTTGGAATTGGACCGATCTGAGAATGTCAGTTTTCCGACATTTTAACGTCGGACCACTTTGGGTCGGTCTGGACCTAATTTAAGTGCTCCGAGTTGGTCACATGGTTGGATAGAGCTTGAAAAACTGAATCGAAAAGTCTATGCGCATTTTTTATGAAAATCACTTTTAAGGCCAGTTTTTAGGGTTTAAAATTGAAATTAGGCTTATTTCAGTTTAATCGTTCCAAAATCGCTGAAACTCAATTTCAGACTGTCATATTGTACAGATGTGTAGTACTCGACGAGCTGAATCCAATGATGTTGGAATTGGACCGATCCGAGAAAGTCAGTTTTCCGACATTTTAACGTCGGACCACTTTGGGTCGGTCTGGACCGAATTTAAGTGCTACGAGTTGGTTACATGGTTGGATAGAGCTTGAAAAACTGAATCGAAAAGTCTATGCGCATTTTTTATGAAAACCACTTTTAAGACCAATTTTCAGTGTTTAAAGTTGAAATTAGGCTTATTTCAGTGTAATCGTTCCAAAATCGCTGAAACTCAATTTCAGACTGTCATATTGTGCAATTGTGTAGTACTCGACGAGCTGAATCTAATGATGCTAAACTTGGACCGATCTGAGAATGTCAGTTTTCCGACATTTTAACGTCGGACCACTTTGGGTCGGTCTGGACCGAATTTAAGTGCACCGAGATAGTTACATGGTTGGATAGAGCTTGAAAAACTGAATCGAAAAGTCTATGCGCATTTTTTATGAAAATCACTTTTAAGGCCAATTTTCAGGGTTTAAAGTTGAAATTAGGCTTATTTCAGTGTAATCGTTCCAAAATCGCTGAAACTCAATTTCAGACTGTCATATTGTACAGATGTGTAGTACTCGACGAGCTGAATCCAATGATGTTGGAATTGGACCGATCCGAGAAAGTCAGTTTTCCGACATTTTAACGTCGGACCACTTTGGGTCGGTCTGGACCGAATTTAAGTGCTACGAGTTGGTTACATGGTTGGATAGAGCTTGAAAAACTGAATCGAAAAGTCTATGCGCATTTTTTATGAAAATCACTTTTAAGGCCAATTTTTAGGGTTTAAAATTGAAATTAGGCTTATTTCAGTTTAATCGTTCCAAAATCGCTGAAACTCAATTTCAGACTGTCATATTGTGCATTTGTGTAGTACTCGTCGAACTGAATCCAATGATGTTGGAATTGGACCGATCTGAGAATGTCAGTTTTCCGACATTTTAACGTCGGACCACTTTGGGTCGGTCTGGACCGAATTTAAGTGCACCGAGATAGTTACATGGTTGGATAGAGCTTGAAAAACTGAATCGAAAAGTCTATGCGCATTTTTTATTAAAATCACTTTTAAGGCCAATTTTCAGGGTTTAAAGTTGAAATTAGGCTTATTTCAGTTTAATCGTTCCAAAATCGCTGAAACTCAATTTCAGACTGTCATATTGTACAGGTGTGTAGTACTCGACGAGCTGAATCCAATGATGTTGGAATTGGACCGATCCGAGAAAGTCAGTTTTCCGCCATTTTAACGTCGGACCACTTTGGGTCGGTCTGGACCGAATTTAAGTGCTACGAGTTGGTTACATGGTTGGATAGAGCTTGAAAAACTGAATCGAAAAGTCTATGCGCATTTTTTATTAAAATCACTTTTAAGGCCAATTTTCAGGGTTTAAAGTTGAAATTAGGCTTATTTCAGTTTAATCGTTCCAAAATCGCTGAAACTCAATTTCAGACTGTCATATTGTGCATTTGTGTAGTACTCGACGAGCTGAATCCAATGATGTTGGAATTGGACCGATCCGAGAAAGTCAGTTTTCCGACATTTTAACGTCGGACCACTTTGGGTCGGTCTGGACCGAATTTAAGTGCTACGAGTTGGTTACATGGTTGGATAGAGCTTGAAAAACTGAATCGAAAAGTCTATGCGCATTTTTTATTAAAATCACTTTTAAGGCCAATTTTCAGGGTTTAAAGTTGAAATTAGGCTTATTTCAGTTTAATCGTTCCAAAATCGCTGAAACTCAATTTCAGACTGTCATATTGTACAGGTGTGTAGTACTCGACGAGCTGAATCCAATGATGTTGGAATTGGACCGATCTGAGAATGTCAGTTTTCCGCCATTTTAACGTCGGACCACTTTGGGTCGGTCTGGACCGAATTTAAGTGCTACGAGTTGGTTACATGGTTGGATAGAGCTTGAAAAACTGAATCGAAAAGTCTATGCGCATTTTTTATTAAAATCACTTTTAAGGCCAATTTTCAGGGTTTAAAGTTGAAATTAGGCTTATTTCAGTTTAATCGTTCCAAAATCGCTGAAACTCAATTTCAGACTGTCATATTGTACAGGTGTGTAGTACTCGACGAGCTGAATCCAATGATGTTAGAATTGGACCGATCCGAGAAAGTCAGTTTTCCGACATTTTAACGTCGGACCACTTTGGGTCGGTCTGGACCGAATTTAAGTGCTACGAGTTGGTTACATGGTTGGATAGAGCTTGAAAAACTGAATCGAAAAGTCTATGCGCATTTTTTATTAAAATCACTTTTAAGGCCAATTTTCAGGGTTTAAAGTTGAAATTAGGCTTATTTCAGTTTAATCGTTCCAAAATCGCTGAAACTCAATTTCAGACTGTCATATTGTACAGGTGTGTAGTACTCGACGAGCTGAATCCAATGATGTTGGAATTGGACCGATCCGAGAAAGTCAGTTTTCCGCCATTTTAACGTCGGACCACTTTGGGTCGGTCTGGACCGAATTTAAGTGCTACGAGTTGGTTACATGGTTGGATAGAGCTTGAAAAACTGAATCGAAAAGTCTATGCGCATTTTTTATTAAAATCACTTTTAAGGCCAATTTTCAGGGTTTAAAGTTGAAATTAGGCTTATTTCAGTTTAATCGTTCCAAAATCGCTGAAACTCAATTTCAGACTGTCATATTGTACAGGTGTGTAGTACTCGACGAGCTGAATCCAATGATGTTAGAATTGGACCGATCCGAGAAAGTCAGTTTTCCGACATTTTAACGTCGGACCACTTTGGGTCGGTCTGGACCGAATTTAAGTGCTACGAGTTGGTTACATGGTTGGATAGAGCTTGAAAAACTGAATCGAAAAGTCTATGCGCATTTTTTATTAAAATCACTTTTAAGGCCAATTTTCAGGGTTTAAAGTTGAAATTAGGCTTATTTCAGTTTAATCGTTCCAAAATCGCTGAAACTCAATTTCAGACTGTCATATTGTGCATTTGTGTAGTACTCGACGAGCTGAATCCAATGATGTTGGAATTGGACCGATCCGAGAATGTCAGTTTTCCGACATTTTAACGTCGGACTACTTTGGGTCGGTCTGGACCGAATTTAAGTGCTACGAGTTGGTTACATGGTTGGATAGAGCTTGAAAAACTGAATCGAAAAGTCTATGCGCATTTTTTATGAAAATCACTTTTAAGGCCAGTTTTTAGGGTTTAAAGTTGAAATTAGGCTTATTTCAGTTTAATCGTTCCAAAATCGCTGAAACTCAATTTCAGACTGTCATATTGTACAGATGTGTAGTACTCGACGAGCTGAATCCAATGATGTTGGAATTGGACCGATCCGAGAATGTCAGTTTTCCGACATTTTAACGTCGGACCACTTTGGGTCGGTCTGGACCGAATTTAAGTGCACCGAGATAGTTACATGGTTGGATAGAGCTTGAAAAACTGAATCGAAAAGTCTATGCGCATTTTTTATGAAAATCACTTTTAAGGCCAGTTTTTAGGGTTTAAAGTTGAAATTAGGCTTATTTCAGTTTAATCGTTCCAAAATCGCTGAAACTCAATTTCAGACTGTCATATTGTACAGATGTGTAGTACTCGACGAGCTGAATCCAATGATGTTGGAATTGGACCGATCCGAGAATGTCAGTTTTCCGACATTTTAACGTCGGACCACTTTGGGTCGGTCTGGACCGAATTTAAGTGCACCGAGATAGTTACATGGTTGGATAGAGCTTGAAAAACTGAATCGAAAAGTCTATGCGCATTTTTTATGAAAATCACTTTTAAGGCCAGTTTTCAGGGTTTAAAGTTGAACTTAGGCTTATTTCAGTTTTATCGTTCCAAAATCTTCAAATTTTGAGCACATTGTTATGCAATATTTAGTCTTGAAAGTTTCATTTTATAAACGAAAAAAACATGTGGGGAAGTGGAAAATAACGACATGAAAAGCACTGAAACGAATAAGAAAAAAGGGGGTGACTGATGTTCGTGTGACGTCATCGCAGCCTGTAGATGATGTTGACGCTGGAAAGTTGGCGCCAGGTTCGAAGAATCTGCAAAAACATTTTTGTTTTCATTCAATTTCCTTAAAAAGTTGTTACCAAAGTTCCGAAACGTCCAGATGGCCAAATTGTCTTCAAGCGAGGGTCCGAAGGGGATATGTCCCATTTTAATCCAAAATTTCTTTTTGTGCCCGATACTCATGAAGATGATGAAAAACTACAGTTTGGAAGTTAATCAATGTTTATTTAAGAAAAAGTAAAACATTTAAAATCCAAAAAAATTTTGAAAAATTAAAAATTAAAAAATTAAATTAAAATCGAAGCGGCTTGGCTTGACGACAAGGCGAAGACCGGTCGAATTCAATCTGAAATTTTTAAATGTTATTACTTTTTATTAAAATTACACCTAGTCGTCCTAATTCTTAGTTACCTAAAGTCAGAAATCCCCCTAAACCTTAAGTACCAGTTGGCCATTATTGACCTCCTGGAATTTGATACCCCCCTTATCTAGAAGGTTTTTTATTTCAATTTTCATTCTGGGGATCCCATCCTCAGAATGGATCCCCGCCCCCGTTACCACACTTATTTGTGCCCGGCGCCCTCTTGCCAGGTGCCGGGCGGCCTCTATGGCCTCTTCCACGAGGGCCCGAGCCCCCTGCACTGACATGCACTGCAGGTCCAGATAAAAGGGGCTCGGGTGGGCCCTCCGCAGCTCCTCGTTGTTCAGACGCAGTGCCGCCTGAAATACTTTATCACTCCTACCTCGCAGGGCATTCAGGCGTGCCCTGCAGATCTCCTGACATTGTGTCAGGCTTACCTGACGCCCATATCGGGGCGTCAGGAAGACGTTCACTTTGTTCGAGGTGGAGGTGTTCATCTTTCTGAAACCTCTGAAACTTTTGAAATTAGCTAAACGCAATGAAAAATTCGTTCAATGACTGACCTACTGCCATCCAGCACCGAACAGGGCCCCAAAAGGGGCGGGACCCAGAAAATAGGCAGGAGGGAGGGCTCTTTGGCGGAATATGTGCCAAGATGGGCGAACGGGGACATGGGAAACCCATCATCTGGCCGTCTGACAGAAGGAGATGACGTTCTCGATCTACAGTTTAAACAAAAATCAGCTGGCGCCAAAACTGTGCCTTATATCAAAATTCTGAGCTCAAAATTCGATTCAGCATGTCCGGAAACCCTCCCGGGCTCCAAAATTAGAGTTAGATGGAGATAAATTCAAAATAGACCACGCCCCCAAAATGCAAACTTGGTTTCAGTTTTTCCAGCCAAATCTGCAGCTTCCTGTTATCCTTTGTTTCTCAATATTGTTTGATTATAGTTTTTTTTTGCAATTTTTAGCTTCTACTTTGTGTTCCCTGTGTATTTATAGACCAATTCGGATCGGCTGGAACTTTGATAACAATTTCATTTTTGGCGCGACTGTTCTTTTTTATCGATATTCAAACCGAAAACGAACTCCCCTTTCGGCATGCGGTATCTGTTTCCGTTCTCTCACCTCGACACCGATTTCCCGCCAAAGTGTCACCACCTGTCTCTTATTTCCGGTCATCCCCTTTCAGACCCTTCCTTGAGGTATTATTAGGGAGTCAGTATGTCAGTCACATGTGTCACCAATTAAAACCGATTTACGTGTTTATTTGTTTGTATTTGTACATGTGTGTAGAAGTATTAGATTGGACACCCCGATAAAGATGCAATGTGTTCTTGACGCCGGAATCGTCTGGTAGACTTTCAGACCATGCAGCCTGTCGGCCCCTTTTTAAGGACCTTGAAATCTTACAGACCATGTTGCAAAAGAACGAAGAGGATCTTGAAGTGAGCCCAAGTGCGGCCCCCTTTCCAACTGAACCATCACTGTCTCTCCAGAAGGTGTCACCTTTCTTCAAAGAGGCCGCCCGACACGTGGCAAGAGGGTCCCGGGTGGAAATAAGACTGGTAGTAGTGGTGGTGGGGGTGTAGAAGGAGGACACTATGACCACCTGGAGTGATTGAAACAACTAGGAGGGTTCATGAATGGAAGTTTATTCTTGAAAAATGAATAACATTGTTGAAGTTACAGATACAATATCTAATCGATGAAGTTGAACTCTACAACAAAAAAGTAGGAGGTGAGATGGAAAATTGGGAAAAGAAGAGGTAACTGTAGTTCACGTGACGTCATCGCAGCCTGTAGATGATGTTGACGCTGGAAAGTTGGCGCCAGGTTCGATGATTCTGCAAAAAAATTTCATTTTATTTCCTAAAAAAATTTTCACCGAAGTTCCGAAATGACGGGAATCCGCTTCTGAATTCGTTTGGAGACGTCCAGATGGTCAAACTGAAATAACGAAGATTACAGTACTTAGTGTGACGCCATCGCAGCCTGTAGATGATGTTGACGCTGAAAAGTTGGCGTCAGGATCGATGATTCTGCAAAAACTTTTTTTTTCATTCAATTTCCTAAAAAAGTTCATACCGAAGTTCCAAAATGGAAATCCGCTTTTGAATTCGTTCAGAGACGTCCAGATGGCCAAATTGTCTCCTCGTGAGAGTCCGAAGTGGAGGTGTCCTATTTTAATCCGCAATTCCTTTTTGTGTCCGATACTCATAACGATGATGTAAAACTACAGTTTCAAAGTTAATAAATGTTTATTTAAGAAAAAAATAAAACATTTGAACTGAAAAAAGTTTGATGCTTGCTTGATGTCCGTTTGTTTCTAGCTTATTAAGCTGCGGACGAAATCATTTTAAAATAAAAGTTAAAACTAAAATCGAAGCGGCTTGGCTTGGCGTGGCTTGGCGAAGACCGGTCGAGTTTAATCTGAAATGTTCAAATGTTATTACTTTTTATTAAAATTACACCTAGTTGTTCCTAATTCTTAGTTACCTAAAGTCACTTACCTAAAGTTCCCTAACCCCCTAAACCTTAAACACCAGTTGGCCATTATTGACCTCCTGGAAGCTAATACCCCACTTAGTTAGAAGACTTTTTATTTCTAACTTAATCACCGGAATCCCATTTCGGGAATTGTTTCCCGCCCCTGTTACCACACTCATTTTAGCCCGGCGCCCTCTTGCCAGGTGCCGGGCGGCCTGAATGGCCTCCTCCACGAGGGCCCGAGCCCCCTGCACTGACATACAGTGCAGGTCCAGCTCAAAGGGGCTCGGGTGGGCCCTCCGCAGGTCCACGTCGTTCTGACGCAGCGCCTGAAACTTATTTTTAATATTACCCGCCAGGCGGGCTCTGCAGACCGCCTGGCAATCAGTCAGGCTTACCTGACGCCCATATCGGGGCGCCAGGAAGATGTTGGCCTCCTTCGGGGTGGCGGCGATGTTCATCTCTCTAAAATTGTAAAATTAGTTAAACAAAACACAAAACTAGGTAATAATGACTGACCTTATGCCATCAAAATCGTTAGGTCCTCAAAAGGGGCGTGGCGGGCAGAGGGGGACATGGGAAACCGACTATCGACACCTGACCGGAAGAGAGGACACTCTCGATCTACAGTTCGGAGGGAAATCAGCTGGCGCCAAAACTAGACTTTATATCGAAATTCTGAGCTCACAGTTCGATTCAGCGTGCCAGATAACCCTTCCGGGCATCAAAATTAGAGTCAGCTGGAGAGAAATTGAAAATAGGCCACGCCCCCAAAGTTAAACATTGATCCAGCAGGAAACTCTGCAGGTGTTTGATGTTTTCGACCTAATCAGCGGTTCCCTGTTATCTGTTCCAATATGGTTCAATACGGTATTCGGCATTTCTAACTTTCTAACATTTTTTTCGGCATGTGTTATATTTGTTTGTGTTCTCCGCCGAGGTGTCTATTTCCATGAGGCGTCATTAGGAAGGCTCAATATGTCAGTCACATGTGTCACCAATTATAACCGATTTACGTGTTTATTTGTCTACGTGTGTAGAAATGTTAGATTCGACACCCCCGATAAAAGTGACAATGTCTTCTTGACGCTGAAATCGTCTGATAGACTTTCAGACCATACCGCCTGTCGGCCCTTTTTTCAGGACCTTGAAATCTGTGTTGCAAAAAAACTGAAAGGATCTTGACGTGGGCCCAACTGCGGCCTCTTTTCAACCGAATGTCCACTGTCTGGCCCGGAGGTGTCACCCCTTTCTTCAAAGAGGCCGCCCGACACGTGGCAAGCGGGGTCCCGGGTGGAAATAAGACTGGTGCTATGGGCTGGTGGGGGTGTCGAAGGAGGACACTATGACCACCTGGAGTGATTGAAACAACTAGGAGGGTTCATGAATTGAAGTTTATTATTGAAAAAGTAATAACATTGTTGAAGTTACAGATTCACAATTTAGTCGATAAAGTTGCATTTTACAACAAAGAAGTAGGAGGTGAAATGGAAAAATAATGACGGCATGAAAATCATTGAAATAAATATGAAAAAAGGGGGTGACTGATGTTTGTGTGACGTCCTCGCAGCCTGTAGATGATGTTGACGCTGGAGAGTGGGCGCCAGGTTCGATGATTCTGAAATTAAGAAGAACAAATTTCAAATTTTTTTTTTCATATTATTTTATTCAAAAAACGCTCACCAAAGTTCCAAAATGGATATCCGCTTCTGAATTCGTTTGGAGACGTCCAGGTGAGCAAAATTGTCTTCACGCGAGAGTCCAATGTGGAGATGTCCCATTTCAATGCACAACTTCGTTTTGTGTCCGATACTCATAACGATGATGTAAAACTACAGTTTGGAAGTTAATAAATGTTTATTTAAGAAAAAGTAAAACATTTGAACTCCAAAAAAAATTTTTAAAATAAAAGTTTAAACCAAAATCGAAGCGGCTTGGCGTGGCTTGGCGTAGACCGTTCGACTTCAATCTGAAATTTTTAAATGTTATTACTTTTTATTAAAATTACACCTAGTCGTCCTAATTATTAATTACCTAAAGTCACTTACCTAAAGTTCCCTAACCCCCTAAACCTTAAACACCAGTTGGCCAAAATTGACCTCCTGGAAGCTAATACCCCACTTAGTTAGAAGATTTTTTATTTCTAACTTAATCACCGGAATCCCATTTCGGGAATTGTTTCCCGCCCCTGTTACCACACTTATTTGTGCCCGGCGCCCTCTTGCCAGGTGCCGGGCGGCCTGAATGGCCTCCTCCACGAGGGCCCGAGCCCCCTGCACTGACATGCAGTGCAGGTCCAGCTCAAAGGGGCTCGGGTGGGCCCTCCGCAGGTCCACGTCGTTCTGACGCAGCGCCTGAAACTTATTTTTAATATTACCCGCCAGGCGGGCTCTGCAGACCGCCTGGCAATCAGTCAGGCTTACCTGACGCCCATATCGGGGCGCCAGGAAGACATTTTCCTTCTTTGAGGTCGCGGAGTTGAGCATTTGTTCTGAAACTTTGTAGATTAGTTAAACAAAACACAAAAATAGGTAATAATGACTGATCTTATGCCATCAAAATCGTTGGGTCCTCAAAAGGGGCGTGGCGGGCAGAGGGGGACATGGGAAACCGACTATCGACACCTGACCGGAAGAGAGGACACTCTCGATCTACAGTTCGGAGGGAAATCAGCTGGCGCCAAAACTAGGCCTCTTATCGAAATTCTGAGCTCACAGGTCGATTCAGCGTGTCCGGAAACCCTCCCGGGCTTCAAAATCAGAGTTGGATGGAGATAAATTGGAAATAGGCCACGCCCCCAAAATTAACAATTTGTGCGGCAAAAACTCATCGACAGCTCCCTGTTATCCTTTGATTCTCAATATTGATAGGTACGGTATTTGATGTTTCCAACTTCCGACCACATTTTTCGGCACGTGCGGTATTTGTGTTCGTTCTCACATCTCCGTGTCTCTTTCCGTGACGCGTCATTAGGAAGGCTCAATGTGTCAGTCACAGGTGTCACCAATTATAACCGATTTACGTGTTTATTTGTCTACGTGTGTAGAAATGTTAGATTAGACACCCCCGATAAAGGGGCGATGTCTTCTTGACGCCGGAATTGTCACTTTCTTCAAGACAAATCCGCATGTAGGCTCTGTTTAAGTTGGGGCCTTAAAAGCTTTCAAGCTGCGTTACAAAAGAACGAAGAGGATGCTGAAGTGGGCCCAATCGAGCCCTTTTTTAACTGAACCATCACTGTCTGTCCAGAAGGTGCCACATTTCTTCAAAGAGGCCGCCCGACACGTGGCAAGTGGGGTCCCGGGTGGAAATAAGACTGGTAGTAGTGGGGGGGGGGGGGTACCGAAGGAGGCCACCATGGACACCTGGCTTACCAAAACTGAAAAAAAAAAACAAAATAATGGGGGATCAATAAATACATGGTTGGATAGAGCTTGAAAAACTGAATCGAAAAGTCTTAGCTAATTTAAAAAAAAAATTAAAATCAAGCCTAAGGCCTAATTTGGGTCTGCTAGACTACAAACTACAAAACTTGGGTCGGCTCGCTAGCATTATATTTTACAGAAAATTCGTAATTTTGAAAAAAAAAATTGTTGGCGTACCCTAATAGGTAGTTTTCGATTGAGCAGCAACGCATTCTATTTATAAATTCTCCCCCTCTGCTTTTCTAGCTGTACACCCCTGTACAGCTCTGAGCTATAAGCAGTATAAACAACAAATTGCCATTTCTCTCTCCGGTCTCTTCCGTTCTCGGCTTCTTCTTGCTCGACTCTCATCGCCTCGCCAATTCCAGGGAATAAACACATTCTCTCCTCTGCTCTGCTCCCTTCCCCGTCCCCCTTCCCCCGTCAATCGATATTCAGTCTTCTCGGTCAGAAGGCTCTCATTCATTCATTCCTAGAAACCTCGCTCCCTCCTGACACCACAAGCTACGCCCACTTTCTCTCCCTCTCTCGCTGCTCCATGGGCTCTTTTTTGCTCGCGCGCGCGCCTGCTCCGGGCTGTTTTTGAGTGAATGTGAGCGTGCGCGTGCTCACTCGGCTCATTCCGAGAAAAACGGGGCGCCTCTCCGTCGTCGTCTTCTTCTTCTTTCTTGGCTTTCAGAAGACGTGCGCGCATTCAATTCTCGCATACACACACACAAACACACAAACAACCCCCCGACATTCACTTGTCAGTCGATTCCCTTCTTCTTCTTCTTCTTCTTTTCCTTTTCTCCTCGTCAGTTTCAGCGCGTTTTCGACGTTTTTAGGCGACTAGCAGACCCAAATGGTGTAGTTTGTAGTTTGTAGTCTAGCAGACCCAAATGGTGTAGTTTGTAATCTAGCAGACCCAAATGATGTAGCTTGTAGTCTAGCAGACCCAAATGATGTAGTTTGTAGTCTAGCAGACCCAAATCTTGTAGTTTGTAGTCTAGCAGACCAAAATCTTGTAGTTTGTAGTCTAGCAGACCCAAATCTCGAACATTGCCTCTCGTCGTCTGTCCACTCTCCACTTTCCAAACTTTAAAAATTCAGTGACGTGACGAGCCGCCGCGTGTTGAGAAATGTCGTTGTCGAAGCAGGAGCGATGTTCGGAGGACCGCCTCTCGGATCTCGACTTCATCGGCGGCCATCTGAAGATCGGCATCGCCAAAGGGGTACAGAATGCCCTGAACTGAACTTTTCGTTCTGAATGCAAATGCGCTCTACTGGACATCCTCAATTGTGCACTAGAGCGCATTTGCATTTGGAAGCGAAATGACTATTTCTCTTCTTCCCTTCAGCGTCCGCATCCTCGCATCGACGCGAAAATCGGCGAGTGGAAGTCGAACGTGAAGTCGTTCTTCACGTCGCGAATCGGAAAACCCGCCGAGATGAAGGAGATGGAGAAGGCGTTTAGTGTGCCAGAAGAGGAGCCGCAGCCTGAGCAACCGGAAGTGCTCATTGGAGCCGACTCGGTGGGTTCCAGGCGGTGTATCTCGGAAACTAGAAGAGATAGAGAGAAGGTCTCAACTAACAACTTGGTTGTCACGTGACAGGCAACATTTTGACAGTTGACAACTTTTTTCTATCTTTCCTGGTTTCCGAGATATGCATTTGGAAGGTGTAATTAAGATTAGAGATCGCAATTAGAATAATTATCCAGCGAAGGTGTTGGAAGTGCGCTCCAATGAACTATGCTTGTAGTTTGTAGTCTAGCAGACCCAACATTTGTAGTTTGTAGTCTAGCAGACCCAAATGCTGTAGTTTGTAGTCCAGCAGACCCAAATTTTGTATTTTGTAGTCCCTTCCACTCAAATCGATCAATATTTTCAGATCGACTTCACTCTTCTTCCGGACACCGTCCGTGAGCTCGTCGTCCACAAGATGCCCCTTCAGTCCCGTCTCAACCTGGCGGCCACCTCGAAACGCGAACGGGAGCTCGTCAAGAAGGCGAAAGTCGAGTGCAAACTGTTCGTGATCGATGACGTCGATCGACGCACCTCGAACCTTCTTCGCTATCCCGACCTTCACTGGATGGTCTTCACTCGTCCCGGAGTGAGTTTCCTCTCGTGATATTTTGATAGTCAATTTGGAGGGGGGGGGGGGGGGCGGGCAAGGGGGCGTGGCTTAGAGGGGTTCTAGTGTTGAGTGAAGAGGCCTCAGTTTATCTGGACTGTAAGACCTCAATAGTGCAGTTCATAGTCTAGCAGACCCAAATTTTGTAGTTTGTAGTCTAGCAGACCGAAACTTTGTAGTTTGTAGTCTAGCAGACCCAAAAATTGTTGTTTGTAGTCTAGCAGACCCGAATTTTGTAGTTTATAGTCTAGCAGACCCAAATTTTGTAGTTTGTAGTCTAGCAGACCCAAAAGTTGAAGTTTGTAGTCTAGCAGACCCACATTTTGTAGTTTGTAGCCTAGCAGACCAAACTTTTGTAGTTTGTAGTCTAGAAGACCCAAATCTTTTAGTCTGTAGTCTAGCAGACCCAAAAGTTGTAGTTTGTAGTCTAGCAGACCCAAACTTTGCAGTTGGTAGTCTAGCCGACCCAAACTTTGTAGTTTGTAGTCTAGCAGACCCATTCTAGCAACACTGAGGTCCTATTCAATTCCAGAAGCGCTACTTCCTGAACTTCCTGTGCGACTGGGGCCAAGAGATCGCGATCTGCTTCTGCGAGGAGCGCCGCCCCTTCCAGGGCATCAACCTGGCCACCAAAGTCTACTGGCTGACGCCGTCCGCCAAAATCAAGAAGACCGTCATTCCGAACGTGAACGCCTACGACATGGCCGTCCAAACCGCCGCGCACTTCTTCTCGGTGATCAGCGGCGAGACGCGCCGCTGCTCGATCTCGATGCCCGGCTGGCCGTCGGAGATCTTCTCGATCCCGGAGCTCCGCAACGCCTACGTCATCGGCTCGAGCTACGACGACGTCGAGTCGATTCACAAGACGTACGACTTCTTCGAGCCGTTCTCGTTCGACGTCCACATGCACCAGACCGCGCGTCGCTACACGTGGCCGCTCTCGTTTCTGCAGGTCGCCCGTCACGGTCTTCACGAGTGGGTCAACATGAAGGCCAAGGATCGCGCGTTGTGCGACGCGATGTTGGACAAGGATCTGCGCATCCTCATTCTCCACGACTCGTTCGTCAGTCAAACCAAAATGCACGACTTCATCAAGAAGTGGCAGTGTGGCGGAGTGGACGAGAAGTTCATGTGGTGGGCGATCAGCACTCACATGCCCGTCGACGTCAACGTCATCCTCGACGGCATCGGACATCTCGTGCTCGAGGAGAAGTGCGGTCCCCGGCTGTAAGTGCGCTCCAATGCGAATGTGCGGGGTTGGGCAGTAGAGCGCGATTGCTGCAAGCCGGGAAGTGCGCACTATCGCACTCTGACCCAACATCTCGAGAACTAGCAAAGATGGAAAAAAGTTGCCAACAGCAAAAATGTTCACAAAGACTAGCCCAACAAAATGTCAGTAGACAACTTTCCGAGATCTCGTCTAGTTCCCGAGATACACCCCCTCCTTCCAGCATCGCGCACTACAAACACGAGAAGGCGCCGAAACAACGTGGCACGACGGTCGCCGTCACCTACCAAGTGGACAGCCGTCTCGGCGCAAAACGAAAGGGCACCCTGGTGGTGCGTGACAACATGGTCCTCTTCGCCAACACCAACTGTGCGCCGGACATTGACGCGTCGGGACTTGTCACGTTCAAGTCACGCTCCGGCATCTCGGAGACTCAGTTCTAAGAAATTGCTTTTGTGACACCTCCCACTCCTTTCCTGTCCCTCCTAGTCTGTCACGCGTCACTTCATGAGCTTGAAGTGAAACGGAAAAAAAATAAGAACGCCAATTACATTTCATGCTGTCTGAAAATCTGAAAATCGTCTGTAGCCCCCCTTTCCCTGCTGTCCTCCTGTCCTTTATATGTATTTCTCGAACGAATGAATATTTTATTTCAAGTAAGTCGATTTTTACTTGTCCGCAACGGATTCGATTGAAATATTGTATGGGCACTCCGAGAAACGGAGCTGTTCGGTGGGGCGCACTTTGTTTCGGATCAAATAATATGTGTCACTTTGCTCGAAGACCTCCAGAGCGTCGAGACCCTCGATGACGACTTCCACCTGCATGGTGGCACGACGACTGTACGGTTTATAGATATACAGTCTTCGGAAGCCGTCGACGCCTCCGCCACACTGCCATCTCTTCAAGAAGACGTTGAGACCGTGTGCAGTGATTTTTGGAGTGCCCAAGAGGTTAACATCGACGGCGGTCAACGCGAGCAGTTGATCATCTGTGACAAACTCTGCTTGGCTGGCGAAGCGGCGGGCGTTGCGGACCTGTGGCAACTCTGCCGTTTCGGGCGTCAGTTCATCAAAACGGAGATATTCCAGATGGTCCGGCATCTTGTTCAGCCAGTATTCTTGATGCTTGCCCCATCCGCGAAGCTTGGCAACCCGAACATTGGGAAGACGTCCGATCATATTGTCATCCTTTGCAGCCCAATTATGCGGCTCCTAGAACCAAAAGTGAAGTTTGAAAGTGTCACGCGGGACAACTCACCCCTCCCATATCCAGACGAATCTCCTCGACTCTATAGCGACATCTCTTCAGCAGATACAAGAACAACGTCTTCGCCTCCGTGAAAGTAGAGCCATCCTCAAGTATCCAGAGAATACGTCCCTTTTCAGTCCTCACGGTGGTTTTGAAATCATCTTGACCGCCAAATCTGGTTTCCTCGAATTTCACACAGCATGTATCGCCACCGTCGAATGTTGCAGCCACTTTTCTGTTTGTAACTTTTGATGCCCGGGGCTGAAATTCCCGCGTGAGATTCGAACTCGCGCGATAAATGTATTAGACATCCATGCTAATCATTACGCCACTCACGGCACAAAAAGATGGAACCTCATGGAAAACATGAACCTTCCGTTCACGTCACTTCAATTTTTCGAATATCTTCCTTATTAATGAGAACCGTGAGGGTTATACCCATCTCTCTGTCTGTGTGTCTGTTTATTTGTCCGCATTCCAAGTCCCGTGTCCAATCCTTCATTAAACGACTCACATAATGGAAGATCCCAATTTTGGAGATCTTCAATGGAGTTTCAGCAGCCAGTCGTTGTTCATTTTTGGAGCACATTTCAATCCGGCCCAATGATCGACCGTCCAAACATCCCATCAAGTGTCTCTTACAGTCGTCGATTAAAAGGGGATACTCTCGGAATCCCAAATCTTTAAAATGATATTTCAAAGATTGCAGCTCCTGGAATAGAACACGGATAATGACAGAGATCGTGACGCGTCTTACCACTCGAGAAGCTATCCTTGAACTCGGCTTTGTCTTCCTTCTGAAATTTTGATAAGAATTAGTTTAAAAAAGAAGAAAAGGACTAGGAAACGACATAATTTCAGTTAAAAAACCCACGTTGGAATTTTCGCTAATATCCCGTGCCCGAACCTGACCACCCTGACTGACTTACACGACTTGTGCATCGATTCCTTCCGAATTGCTCCAGAACTTGAGATATTCGGTGGAGCGAGCTTCGTTTCGGATCAAATAAGACGATTTGTCAGGATTATTTTCCTCGACCTTCAGAACGTCGATACACTTGAGGACGTCTTCCACTCGCACTCTGCTCTCGATTTTCTTGATCTTCAGCTTTCGGAAGCCGTCGACGCCTACTCCAGACTGCCATCTCTTCAAGAACACGTTGATGTCGTGTGCAGTGATGAGTGGAGCGTGAGCGAGGATGACGTCGACGGCCTTCAACTCGTACAGTTGAGCAATTGTCACATCGCAACGGCAGAGGCAGTTGAGCTGGCGAGCATTGCGAAATTGTGGCAACTCTGCGATTTCGGACGTCACTTCAGTCAAACTGAGTCTTTCCAGATGGTCGGGCATCTTTTTCAGCCAGAACTTTTGATGGGTCGAGTCCATTCCGCATAACCTGACGACCCGAACATTGGGAAAACGTCCAATCCCACTTCCATCCCTTGCTGCCCATTCACGCGTCTCCTAGAATCAAAAAAAAAGTTGGAAAGCGTCACGAGGGACATCTCACCGGTCCCATGTTCAGAACAATCTCCTCCACTCCATAGTTGCATTTCTTCATTAGATCCTCAAAAAACGCCACCGCCTCCTTGTAGTTTTCGGCGTTTTCATGTTGGCCAAGTAGATGTCCCTTTCCAGTCTTCATGAGAACAGTAGTTCCGACTTGTTTGAAATGAATACAGCACTGATCGCCACCGTCCAATGTCGTTTGCACCTTCTCGGTTTCCCATAATCCGCCTCTGGTATGGTTTCTCTGGAATTTTTCGAATTTGAGACTTTGTTTCTTGGAGACAAGAAGAGTAGGAGCCAAAGAATGGTACCACTCACCCCATGCGAGAGCTTGATTCCGTGAATCTTCAATGGAACTCCGGCAGCCAACCGTTGTTCAGCCTTTGAGCACATTCCGAGTCGAACCAATGATCGACCGTCCAAACAATCGATAAAGTGCCTCTTACATTCCTCGTTCAGTTGGGGATACTCTTGGAATCCCACATCTTTAAAATGATCCTTCAAAGATTGCAGTTGCTGAAAACAACAGAGATAATGTCACAGACCGTGACGCGTCTTACTTTTCGAGAAGCCATCCTTGGCCTCGGTCTCGTCGCCATCCTGAATAACTGTGGAAATGTAAGTTCAGATAATAACGGTAAGCCCAGGAAATAAGACGCAAGTGGAGAGGTGGACGGGATCTCTCAAACGATCAGGAGCCCTTCACTCCATTCAACTGGGCTCAGAAAGTGACACGAAGAGGGCGTGGAATTTTGAAGAAAAAAAAAACATCGGCGAGTTGGCAAGAAACAGTCCCCCCAATCCTGACACCGCAGACATCATGTTCCAACAAGGTCAACCGTGACGTCATCCCGCGGGTCCGTTAATGAGGAATGTAGGCGAAGAACGAGCTCAATAAGGAACAAATTAAAGAGAAATGGAAACTGAAGTGTAAGTCACACTGACAAACATTTTTCTTCCAATTCTTCCTCCCATCTTATCATGACGGGTTTTTATACTCTTTTGATAAGGAGCCTAGAGTCTTCCATTCGACACCCATTTCGAAATTAAAAGACAATCGGAAAGTGTGACACTCATTCTATTCCTCATCGGAACTTCTTTGATAAGGCGGTTTTCCCTAAACACGGCGTCTCCCATTCACGCGTTTCGTCATGAACAAACATTCAAAAAAAAAAACGGTTCGATTTCACTTGCTGTCTTTTTTGTTTTTTTTTGCAGAATCAGCTCGCGGAGCAACTCGGAGTGTTGGCGAAAAATGGACAGAAGTGTGTGAGTAGAAGGAAACAAGTTTGTGAATTGGAAAAAAAAAGTATCTCTTATTACATAACTTCTGCTCTAATCATGCAATAATAATTGTACCAAAACATGAGTGATTTTTCGGGGTGCACTTTGTTTGGGATGGAATAACACTTTCTGGAATCATCATTTTCCTCGACCTGCCAAGCGTCGAGACCCTCAATGACGTCATCTAGTCGCACATTCTGTGGGCCATCCCCGATGAACCTAATTGCCAGTTTTCGGAAGCCGTCGACGCCTCCTCCATGCTGCCACCTCTTGAAGAAGACGTTGAGGCCTTGGGCGGTGAGGAGTGGAGCCTGCCTGATGAAGATGTCGACAGCGTTCAACTCGAGCAATTGAGCATCTGTGACAAACCAACTGCTGACTTGGAGAAGACGGGCGTTGCGGAATTGTGGCGACCCGGCGATTTCGGACGTCACTTCTTCCAAACAGAGACTTTCCAGGTGTTCCGGCATCTTTTCCAGCCAGAACTTCTGGTTGGTCCAGTTCATTCCCGGAAGCTCGACGGTCCGCACATTACGAAGACGTTCCATCTGACTGTCATCTCTTTCAGCCCATTTCCCGTCTTCTGGAACCAAAAAATGAGGTGTGATAGTGCCACGCCGCGGGACATCTCACCGGTCCCATTTCCACAGAGATCCTCTCCACTTCGTAGTTGCTTTTCTTCAGTAGATCCTCAAAAAACGCCACCACCTCCTTGAAATAGTCGCCGGTTTCGTGCTTACACAGTAGACGTCCCCTTCCTGTCTTCCCGATAACACCATTTCCGACTTGTTCGAAATAAAAATGGCATTGATTTTCCTTGTCGAATTCGACATGCACCGTACAGTATTTAGATAATTGCTCATGCACCTTCGCGTCTGGCCCCATACTTTTTATCTGCAATGTTTCGAGTTTGCAAGGGTCCAGAGTTTTTTTTTTTCCGATATAGACTCACATAATCCTTAAATTTGATTTCGTAAATCTTCAATGGAATTCCGGCAGCCAACCGTTGCTCAGCCTTTGAGCATCCTCCAATCCGAACCAATGATCGACGGTCCAAACATTTCATCAAGTGTTTTTAACATTCCTCGTTCATTTGGGGATATTCTTGGAATCCCACATCTTCAAAATGCTCCTTCAGGTATAGCAGCTCCTGAAAAGAAATAACGGATTATGAGAGAGAGACCGCGACACGACTTACAATTCGGGAAGCTATCCTTGAACTCGATGGTCTGAAAGTATGTGAAACTTTGAAAAAGAAGAGAATGAGAAAGACAACCCGCTAATTACAGTCACAAGTGTCAAGACGTATACCTCCAAACCCAGTAGTCGGAACAGCATGAGATTTGACACTAACTCCTAACTAGGTTTCGTTTTTTTTGCTCACCCATTTCAACCCAAATCCACTACGGATTCAATTACCGTGCCATCAATTAGCGGCCACTTTGACTGACTTACACAACTTGTGAATTGATTCCTTCCGGAAAGATCCAGAACTTGAGATATTCGGTGGGGCGCACTTTGTTTCGGACCACATAAAACGAATTGTAAGGATACTTTTCATCGACCTTCAGAGTTTTGAGACCCGCGAGAACGTCTTCCACTCGCACAGTTAGTCGGTCATTCCCGATGCGCGTAATCTCTAGTCTTCGGAAGCCGTCGACGCCTCCTCCACACTGCCATCTCTTCAAGAAGACGTTGAAGACGTGGGCGGTGATGAGTGGAGCGTGCCTGATGAAGATGTCGATGGCGTTCAACTCGAGCAGTTGAGCATCTGTCACATCGCACTTGCCTTGGACTTCGAGCTGGTGCGCGTCACGGAATTGCGGCAACTCTGCGACTTCGGACGACACTTCAGTAAAACTGAGCCTTTCCAGATGAGTCGGCATCTTTTTCAGCCAGAATTTTTGATGGGTAGAGTCCATCCAATAAAGCTGGACGACCCGAACATTCGGGAAACGTTCGACCGCACTGCCATCTCTTGCAACCCATTCCAATGCTTCCTGGAATCAAAATTGAGATGTGATAGTGTCACGCGGGACATCTCACCGGTCCCATATTCAGAATAATCTCCTCCACTCCATAATTGCATTTCTTCAGCAGATTCTGGAAAAACGCCTCCGCCTCCTCGAAATACTCGACGTTTCTGTTTTCCCCGAGAAATCGTCCCTTTCCAGCCTTCACGAGAACACGTGTTCCGACTTCTTCGAAGTAAACGCAGCATTGATCGCCACCGTCGAATGTGACTTTAACCTGCACGGATATCAATCGTTCACCGTTTTGGGTCAAAAGAACAAGTGTAGCTCTTGATGTGACAAATAACTGTCCCGATGAGATCTTCTCTCTAGATTCTCTTGTTCTTTCGATATAGACTCACATAATAATCGATTTCGATTCGGGAAATCTTCAATGGAATTTCGGCAGCCAGTCGTTTTTCAGTTTTTGAGCACATTCCAATCCGAATCAATGATCGACTGTCCAAACATCCCAGCAAGTGTTTTTTACAGTCCTCATTGAAAAAACGGTACTCTTGGAAATCCGCATCTTTAAAATGGTCTTTTAAAGATTGCAGCTCCTGGAATGAAATACGGATTATGACAGAAACCGCGACGCGACCGCTACGCGTCTTACTTCCTTAGAAGCTCTTGTTGATCTCGGTTCTGCCATGATTCTGAAAGTTTCTTAGACATTCTTACATGAAACATCGAGGGAATGGACAAATTCGACAACCAACTTAAAGCATGTCAAGTCTCATTAGTCTGTGTGTGTGACGTCATCAGTGGGATCGGATACATCGCCTTGTGGGCAGAATAACGTTTGGCCACTAGTGAGCGATTTAGAAACGAGGTCGTTTGAGAAGAAATTATAAGAGAAAAACAAAGGGAACTGAAATGAAATTGGTTGGAGTGTGACCCTCATAAACATCTCCCCCTTCCAATTCTTCCTCTCGTCTTATCATGACGGTTTTTATACTCATCCGTTAAGTGGACTAGAATCTTCCATTCGACACGTTTCGAAATCAAAAGATAACCAAAAGGTGTGACCGACTCATTTTGCCATAGACAATAAACAAAAAAAAGAACGACTCGCTTTCACTTTATGTCATTTTTGCATGGTTGCAGAATGGGCTCGCGGAGCAACTTTTTTCGTTTGGCTTTAGAGGAGGTGCGAACATTCAGTTCCGCCCTACTTGGAAGATCTTACTTATCCCAACCAATTAACCAATTATGACAACGGCTAGTTGACAAGGGGCTTATCTGTCACACTGTAGATTGGGAGGGAAGGGGTGCCGTTTAGATCTAATCTGGCAG
This sequence comes from Caenorhabditis afra, assembly GCA_963570955.1. Lineage (NCBI taxonomy): Eukaryota > Metazoa > Nematoda > Chromadorea > Rhabditida > Rhabditidae > Caenorhabditis > Caenorhabditis afra. The sequence goes on from OY751534.1 coordinate 8,526,483, forward strand.
CTCTTAGTCGGATGTGCCACTGTACAAAAAGTCAGATCAGGCTATTAGTCGGCTTATACCGTGTTTTGGCCATAGTGTCGTTTTTTTTTGTTGCGAGCTGATGGAAATTTGCGACACAATTTCAGTACACAGAATGAACACTGGAGACCAAAACGTGTACTTTTGGTTTAGCTCGAGATGTTTTTTGTTTTTTGTTGCCAAACCCATTTACTGTTAAATAAACGTGTTTTTTTTGTGAAATGTTCGAAAAACCGCGCGTTTTTTTTAAATAAAAATTAGGTAAAATTAAATTTCAATTCAAAATTTACCGAAAAAGAAAAAAAAAGCTCCGAAAGGAGTCGTTTTTCGAAAAATTTCACAAAAACGCGCGAAAAATGTTTTTTTTTGTCTCGTCGTCTGTCGTCTCTCACTCTCTCGCTTTCTTCGTGGCGAAATCAACGGCGGATTCCCGCGTTTTTTTTATCCCCCGCGGTGTCACCCCTTTCCCAAAAGGTATCTCCTCCTGGGAAGCGATGGGAAACTGGCAGATGGCCACGGAGGTGTCCCTCTTGTGACAGGTGACCCCATTAGCCTCTGCCCCACACGCCACTCGAGTATTTCCCGTTTATTCGCTCGTTTGGCCTGTTTCCTAACGTCCTTTTCTCCTCTTTTCTGCCGTTCTCAATCGATTCGCTTCCAGAAATGGTTCTATTTGGAATCAGCAGGACACCTGGAGCCTGCAATCGCTTGCAATGAACTCACAAGTACGTTGTCTGTTTTTATCACAATTCTTAACCAGTTCGTTTTCAGAAGGGGATCGCGGACGATCGGGATTCAACGAGTCAACTGGAGCGTCATTCGGGGGACAGTCAAAGGATCGCCGAGCGCAGACTGACAAGTTAGTTTGAACGCTTGAACTTGAACTTGAACAAGTACGAAAAGTGTTTTTTAACTCTTCCGACGAAAAAATGGGGTTATGAACTAGAACAAAATAAGTTGAGTAACTACTTTTCTAAAAATTTTTTACTTTTGAACGGGGACATTAGCTTATCAGTTTTCAAAATGAGATACACGAAATGAGAGGGGGTGTCAAATGGGTGACGGTGGGTTTTGGACATGTATAGAAAAACGGGGGGTCTTGAAATCTAAATTAATTTAAAAAAAAAAACAACTACTTTCCTATTATGGAATTTTTTTGTGTTTGGAGTTCCGCAAACACCGCGCAACGCCGTTTTCAGTGCTTTTTGACGTGAAAACTACGGTAAGCAACGTTGGCGCGGTGTTTGCGGAACTCTAAACACAAAAAAATTCCTTAATAGAAACGATAGTATAGCTTGACAAAGGTATTCTTCAACAAAAAGGGCTCCCTTTTCAACAGTCCGTTTAGTGTTACCGTTTAGTAGACATTAGAATTATCAGTCCGAATACGAGGGAATAAAAATATGATAAAAGAAAGAAAAAGTTTCACAGAACCGCCCCGTATGACGCTACCGCTTTGTAAAGCGGTTTATTTTTTTCTGGACTTTTTCAAATTTTTCATGGTTATTTTTTTTTTTTTTTGGGATTTTTCCTTCTTCGGCGTGGTTTTTTGGAGCAGCATGATCGTCGTTTCTTCAGTCCGTCCTAGTCTCCGGGTACCTCCACCAGCACGTCGTTCTGTCAGAACGACATGCTTCCAGTGCTGGTGGAGGATGCTTCTCCGTGGTTAGTCTTGGGTCGTCGTGGTCTCCGGGTTCCTCCACCAGCACGTCGTTCTGTCAGAACGACATGCTTCCAGTGCTGGTGGAGGAAGCTCCTCCGTGGTTAGTCGTGGTTAGTCGTGGTCTCCGGGTTCCTCCACCAGCACGTCGTTCTGTCAGAACGACATGCTTCCAGTGCTGGTGGAGGAAGCTCCTCCGTGGTTAGTCGTGGTTGGTCGTGGTCTCCGGGTTCCTCCACCAGCACGTCGTTCTGTCAGAACGACATGCTTCCAGTGCTGGTGGAGGAAGCTCCTCCGTGGTTAGTCGTGGTTGGTCGTGGTCTCCGGGTACCTCCACCAGCACGTCGTTCTGTCAGAACGACATGCTTCCAGTGCTGGTGGAGGAAGCTCCTCCGTGGTTAGTCTTGGGTCGTCGTGGTCTCCGGGTTCCTCCACCAGCACGTCGTTCTGTCAGAACGACATGCTTCCAGTGCTGGTGGAGGAAGCTCCTCCGTGGTTAGTCGTGGTTGGTCGTGGTCTCCGGGTTCCTCCACCAGCACGTCGTTCTGTCAGAACGACATGCTTCCAGTGCTGGTGGAGGAAGCTCCTCCGTGGTTAGTCGTGGTTAGTCGTGGTCTCCGGGTTCCTCCACCAGCACGTCGTTCTGTCAGAACGACATGCTTCCAGTGCTGGTGGAGGAAGCTCCTCCGTGGTTAGTCGTGGTTAGTCGTGGTCTCCGGGTTCCTCCACCAGCACGTCGTTCTGTCAGAACGACATGCTTCCAGTGCTGGTGGAGGATGCTTCTCCGTGGTTAGTCGTGGTTGGTCGGGGTCTCCGAGTTCCTCCACAAGCACGTCGTTCTGTCAGAACGACATGCTTCCAGTGCTGGTGGAGGATGCTTCTCCGTGGTTAGTCGTGGTTAGTCGGGGTCTCCGGGTACCTCCACCAGCACGTCGTTCTGTCAGAACGACATGCTTCCAGTGCTGGTGGAGGAAGCTTCTCCGTGGTTAGTCGTGTTCTCCGGGTTCCTCCACCAGCACGTCGTTCTGTCAGAACGACATGCTTCCAGTGCTGGTGGAGGAAGCTTCTCCGTGGTTAGTCGTGTTCTCCGGGTTCCTCCACCAGCACGTCGTTCTGTCAGAACGACATGCTTCCAGTGCTGGTGGAGGAAGCTTCTCCGTGGTTAGTCGTGTTCTCCGGGTTCCTCCACCAGCACGTCGTTCTGTCAGAACGACGTGCTTCCAGTGCTTGTGGAGGAAGCTTCTCCGTGGTTAGTCGTGGTTAGTCGTGGTCTCCGGGTTCCTCCACCAGCACGTCGTTCTGTCAGAACGACATGCTTACAGTGCTGGTGGAGGAAGCTTCTCCGTGGTTAGTCGTGTTCTCCGGGTTCCTCCACCAGCACGTCGTTCTGTCAGAACGACGTGCTTCCAGTGCTTGTGGAGGAAGCTTCTCCGTGGTTAGTCGTGGTTAGTCGTGGTCTCCGGGTTCCTCCACCAGCACGTCGTTCTGTCAGAACGACATGCTTCCAGTGCTGGTGGAGGAAGCTCCTCCGTGGTTAGTCTTGGGTCGTCGTGGTCTCCGGGCACCTCCACCAGCACGTCGTTCTGTCAGAACGACATGCTTCCAGTGCTGGTGGAGGAAGCTTCTCCGTGGTTAGTCTTGGGTCGTCGTGGTCTCCGGGTTCCTCCACCAGCACGTCGTTCTGTCAGAACGACATGCTTCCAGTGCTGGTGGAGGAAGCTCCTCCGTGGTTAGTCTTGGGTCGTCGTGGTCTCCGGGTTCCTCCACCAGCACGTCGTTCTGTCAGAACGACATGCTTCCAGTGCTTGTGGAGGAAGCTCCTCCGTGGTTAGTCTTGGGTCGTCGTGGTCTCCGGGTTCCTCCACCAGCACGTCGTTCTGTCAGAACGACATGCGTCCAGTGCTGGTGGAGGAAGCTCCTCCGTGGTTAGTCTTGGGTCGTCGTGGTCTCCGGGTTCCTCCACCAGCACGTCGTTCTGTCAGAACGACATGCTTCCAGTGCTGGTGGAGGAAGCTTCTCCGTGGTTAGTCTTGGGTCGTCGTGGTCTCCGGGTTCCTCCACCAGCACGTCGTTCTGTCAGAACGACATGCTTCCAGTGCTGGTGGAGGAAGCTTCTCCGTGGTTAGTCTTGGGTCGTCGTGGTCTCCGGGTTCCTCCACCAGCACGTCGTTCTGTCAGAACGACATGCTTCCAGTGCTGGTGGAGGAAGCTCCTCCGTGGTTAGTCTTGGGTCGTCGTGGTCTCCGGGTTCCTCCACCAGCACGTCGTTCTGTCAGAACGACATGCTTCCAGTGCTGGTGGAGGAAGCTTCTCCGTGGTTAGTCGTGTTCTCCGGGTTCCTCCACCAGCACGTCGTTCTGTCAGAACGACATGCTTCCAGTGCTGGTGGAGGAAGCTTCTCCGTGGTTAGTCGTGTTCTCCGGGTTCCTCCACCAGCACGTCGTTCTGTCAGAACGACATGCTTCCAGTGCTGGTGGAGGAAGCTTCTCCGTGGTTAGTCGTGTTCTCCGGGTTCCTCCACCAGCACGTCGTTCTGTCAGAACGACATGCTTCCAGTGCTGGTGGAGGAAGCTTCTCCGTGGTTAGTCGTGTTCTCCGGGTTCCTCCACCAGCACGTCGTTCTGTCAGAACGACATGCGTCCAGTGCTGGTGGAGGAAGCTCCTCCGTGGTTAGTCTTGGGTCGTCGTGGTCTCCGGGTTCCTCCACCAGCACGTCGTTCTGTCAGAACGACATGCTTCCAGTGCTGGTGGAGGAAGCTTCTCCGTGGTTAGTCTTGGGTCGTCGTGGTCTCCGGGTTCCTCCACCAGCACGTCGTTCTGTCAGAACGACATGCTTCCAGTGCTGGTGGAGGAAGCTCCTCCGTGGTTAGTCTTGGGTCGTCGTGGTCTCCGGGTTCCTCCACCAGCACGTCGTTCTGTCAGAACGACATGCTTCCAGTGCTGGTGGAGGAAGCTCCTCCGTGGTTAGTCTTGGGTCGTCGTGGTCTCCGGGTTCCTCCACCAGCACGTCGTTCTGTCAGAACGACATGCTTCCAGTGCTGGTGGAGGAAGCTTCTCCGTGGTTAGTCGTGTTCTCCGGGTTCCTCCACCAGCACGTCGTTCTGTCAGAACGACATGCTTCCAGTGCTGGTGGAGGAAGCTTCTCCGTGGTTAGTCGTGTTCTCCGGGTTCCTCCACCAGCACGTCGTTCTGTCAGAACGACATGCTTCCAGTGCTGGTGGAGGAAGCTTCTCCGTGGTTAGTCGTGTTCTCCGGGTTCCTCCACCAGCACGTCGTTCTGTCAGAACGACATGCTTCCAGTGCTGGTGGAGGAAGCTTCTCCGTGGTTAGTCTTGGGTCGTCGTGGTCTCCGGGTTCCTCCACCAGCACGTCGTTCTGTCAGAACGACATGCTTCCAGTGCTGGTGGAGGAAGCTCCTCCGTGGTTAGTCTTGGGTCGTCGTGTTCTCCGGGTTCCTCCACCAGCACGTCGTTCTGTCAGAACGACATGCTTCCAGTGCTGGTGGAGGAAGCTCCTCCGTGGTTAGTCTTGGGTCGTCGTGGTCTCCGGGTTCCTCCACCAGCACGTCGTTCTGTCAGAACGACATGCTTCCAGTGCTGGTGGAGGAAGCTTCTCCGTGGTTAGTCTTGGGTCGTCGTGGTCTCCGGGTTCCTCCACCAGCACGTCGTTCTGTCAGAACGACATGCTTCCAGTGCTGGTGGAGGAAGCTTCTCCGTGGTTAGTCTTGGGTCGTCGTGGTCTCCGGGTTCCTCCACCAGCACGTCGTTCTGTCAGAACGACATGCTTCCAGTGCTGGTGGAGGAAGCTTCTCCGTGGTTAGTCGTGTTCTCCGGGTTCCTCCACCAGCACGTCGTTCTGTCAGAACGACGTGCTTCCAGTGCTTGTGGAGGAAGCTTCTCCGTGGTTAGTCGTGGTTAGTCGTGGTCTCCGGGTACCTCCACCAGCACGTCGTTCTGTCAGAACGACATGCTTCCAGTGCTTGTGGAGGAAGCTTCTCCGTGGTTAGTCGTGTTCTCCGGGTTCCTCCACCAGCACGTCGTTCTGTCAGAACGACGTGCTTCCAGTGCTTGTGGAGGAAGCTTCTCCGTGGTTAGTCGTGGTTAGTCGTGGTCTCCGGGTACCTCCACCAGCACGTTGTTCTGTCAGAACGACATGCTTCCAGTGCTGGTGGAGGAAGCTTCTCCGTGGTTAGTCGTGTTCTCCGGGTTCCTCCACCAGCACGTCGTTCTGTCAGAACGACGTGCTTCCAGTGCTTGTGGAGGAAGCTTCTCCGTGGTTAGTCGTGGTTAGTCGTGGTCTCCGGGTACCTCCACCAGCACGTCGTTCTGTCAGAACGACGTGCTTCCAGTGCTGGTGGAGGAAGCTTCTCCGTGGTTAGTCGTGTTCTCCGGGTTCCTCCACCAGCACGTCGTTCTGTCAGAACGACGTGCTTCCAGTGCTTGTGGAGGAAGCTTCTCCGTGGTTAGTCGTGGTTAGTCGTGGTCTCCGGGTACCTCCACCAGCACGTCGTTCTGTCAGAACGACATGCTTCCAGTGCTGGTGGAGGAAGCTCCTCCGTGGTTAGTCTTGGGTCGTCGTGGTCTCCGGGTTCCTCCACCAGCACGTCGTTCTGTCAGAACGACATGCTTCCAGTGCTGGTGGAGGAAGCTCCTCCGTGGTTAGTCTTGGGTCGTCGTGGTCTCCGGGTTCCTCCACCAGCACGTCGTTCTGTCAGAACGACATGCTTCCAGTGCTGGTGGAGGAAGCTTCTCCGTGGTTATTCGTGGTTAGTCGGGGTCTCCGAGTTCCTCCACCAGCACGTCGTTCTGTCAGAACGACATGCTTCCAGTGCTGGTGGAGGAAGCTTCTCCGTGGTTAGTCGGAGTCTCCGGGTTCCTCCACCAGCACGTCGTTCTGTCAGAACGACATGCTTCCAGTGCTGGTGGAGGAAGCTTCTCCGTGGTTAGTCGTGGTTAGTCGGGGTCTCCGAGTTTCTCCACCAGCACGTCGTTCTGTCAGAACGACATGCTTCCAGTGCTGGTGGAGGAAGCTTCTCCGTGGTTAGTCGTGGTTAGTCGGGGTCTCCGAGTTTCTCCACCAGCACGTCGTTCTGTCAGAACGACATGCTTCCAGTGCTGGTGGAGGAAGCTTCTCCGTGGTTAGTCGTGGTTAGTCGGGGTCTCCGAGTTCCTCCACCAGCACGTCGTTCTGTCAGAACGACATGCTTCCAGTGCTGGTGGAGGAAGCTTCTCCGTGGTTAGTCGTGGTTAGTCGGGGTCTCCGAGTTCCTCCACCAGCACGTCGTTCTGTCAGAACGACATGCTTCCAGTGCTGGTGGAGGAAGCTTCTCCGTGGTTAGTCGGAGTCTCCGGGTTCCTCCACCAGCACGTCGTTCTGTCAGAACGACATGCTTCCAGTGCTGGTGGAGGAAGCTTCTCCGTGGTTAGTCGTGGTTAGTCGGGGTCTCCGAGTTTCTCCACCAGCACGTCGTTCTGTCAGAACGACATGCTTCCAGTGCTGGTGGAGGAAGCTTCTCCGTGGTTAGTCGTGGTTAGTCGGGGTCTCCGAGTTTCTCCACCAGCACGTCGTTCTGTCAGAACGACATGCTTCCAGTGCTGGTGGAGGAAGCTTCTCCGTGGTTAGTCGGGGTCTCCGAGTTCCTCCACCAGCACGTCGTTCTGTCAGAACGACATGCTTCCAGTGCTGGTGGAGGAAGCTTCTCCGTGGTTAGTCGTGGTTAGTCGGGGTCTCCGAGTTTCTCCACCAGCACGTCGTTCTGTCAGAACGACATGCTTCCAGTGCTGGTGGAGGAAGCTTCTCCGTGGTTAGTCGGAGTCTCCGGGTTCCTCCACCAGCACGTCGTTCTGTCAGAACGACATGCTTCCAGTGCTGGTGGAGGAAGCTTCTCCGTGGTTAGTCGGGGTCTCCGAGTTCCTCCACCAGCACGTCGTTCTGTCAGAACGACATGCTTCCAGTGCTGGTGGAGGAAGCTTCTCCGTGGTTAGTCGGAGTCTCCGGGTTCCTCCACCAGCACGTCGTTCTGTCAGAACGACATGCTTCCAGTGCTGGTGGAGGAAGCTTCTCCGTGGTTAGTCGTGGTTAGTCGGGGTCTCCGAGTTCCTCCACCAGCACGTCGTTCTGTCAGAACGACATGCTTCCAGTGCTGGTGGAGGAAGCTTCTCCGTGGTTATTCGTGGTTAGTCGGGGTCTCCGAGTTCCTCCACCAGCACGTCGTTCTGTCAGAACGACATGCTTCCAGTGCTGGTGGAGGAAGCTTCTCCGTGGTTAGTCGTGGTTAGTCGGGGTCTCCGAGTTCCTCCACCAGCACGTCGTTCTGTCAGAACGACATGCTTCCAGTGCTGGTGGAGGAAGCTTCTCCGTGGTTAGTCGTGGTTAGTCGGGGTCTCCGAGTTCCTCCACCAGCACGTCGTTCTGTCAGAACGACATGCTTCCAGTGCTGGTGGAGGAAGCTTCTCCGTGGTTATTCGTGGTTAGTCGGGGTCTCCGAGTTCCTCCACCAGCACGTCGTTCTGTCAGAACGACATGCTTCCAGTGCTGGTGGAGGAAGCTTCTCCGTGGTTAGTCGTGGTTAGTCGGGGTCTCCGAGTTCCTCCACCAGCACGTCGTTCTGTCAGAACGACATGCTTCCAGTGCTGGTGGAGGAAGCTTCTCCGTGGTTATTCGTGGTTAGTCGGGGTCTCCGAGTTCCTCCACCAGCACGTCGTTCTGTCAGAACGACATGCTTCCAGTGCTGGTGGAGGAAGCTTCTCCGTGGTTATTCGTGGTTAGTCGGGGTCTCCGAGTTCCTCCACCAGCACGTCGTTCTGTCAGAACGACATGCTTCCAGTGCTGGTGGAGGAAGCTTCTCCGTGGTTAGTCGTGGTTAGTCGGGGTCTCCGAGTTCCTCCACCAGCACGTCGTTCTGTCAGAACGACATGCTTCCAGTGCTGGTGGAGGAAGCTTCTCCGTGGTTAGTCGGGGTCTCCGGGTTCCTCCACCAGCACGTCGTTCTGTCAGAACGACATGCTTCCAGTGCTGGTGGAGGAAGCTTCTCCGTGGTTAGTCGGGGTCTCCGGGTTCCTCCACCAGCACGTCGTTCTGTCAGAACGACATGCTTCCAGTGCTGGTGGAGGAAGCTTCTCCGTGGTTATTCGTGGTTAGTCGGGGTCTCCGAGTTCCTCCACCAGCACGTCGTTCTGTCAGAACGACATGCTTCCAGTGCTGGTGGAGGAAGCTTCTCCGTGGTTAGTCGGGGTCTCCGAGTTTCTCCACCAGCACGACAGCTACCAGGACGACGATGGGACAGCGATCAGGATAGACAACAGACAATGCGGATGAAAGGTGAGCCATGTAGATAGACTTACAGAGAATCATCACAGTGGGGACAACGTACGGGGACAGCGACCAGACGATGGAAACAACGACGAGGAGCAGAGGCCGTCTTGGTTTGGGTGGTTGGATGGTTGGAAGGTGTTGCCTTGTCGGTGGTAGCGACAACGAGGAGCCGATGATCAATTGATGGAGTTGGTTGCAGGCCTGGAACCTATCGATTTTTGTGTTGCCCGTGTTTCTTGTTTTGTGTTTGCACTATTTGTTTCTTATGCACTCTTAAGCTTCGAGAAGAAGAAAGAAGACCAGAAGCCGGGAGCGACCAGCATCTCTTGGCAGCGACATAACAACATCATGGCGCCGTGGATCGAAGGTTAGTCTTCCACTTCTTTTCCAGGGAGTTGGCGTTCCTTCGACCGTTATCGGGCGTTTGTGAGCTGATATTCGTGTTTTCGCCCGAGTTTCCCGCCGTTTTCCCTAGTCTCCCCTATTTTCCCTGATTTCTCAGTCCTTTCGCATAGTTTCCCCCCTTCCAATTGTCGTTTAGAGTATCTAATAACAAATCGCTGTTTAATTATCACAATAGTTATCTGAAAGGAAACAAGTTTATGAACAAAGTTGTCAGTTTTCGGAAGCCGTCGAATACTTCTCCACCCTGCCACCTTTTGTAGAAGACGTTGAGACCCGATTGATGTAGACGTCGATGGCGTTCAACTCGAGCAGTTGAGCATCTCTGACGAAGCAAATGTTGACTTCGATCTTGCGGGCTTTGACGACGGACCTGTGACAACCCTGCGACCTCAGACGTCACGTCATCCAAACGGAGATAGTCCAGGTGGTCTGGCAGCCTTTTCAGCCAGAACTTCTGGTGGGATGAGCTCATTCCCGAAATATTGGCGGTCCGCACATTACGAGAATAACGGTTAGCCATGAGGTCACTTAGGAACAAATTGAAGAAAAAAGAAAGGAAACTGAAGTGAAAGTGGAAGGAGTGTCACACTGACAAACAATCATCCTTCCACTTCTCGTCTCACCATGATGCTTCTTATACTTTTTCGATAACGAGCCTAGCATCTTCCATTCGACACGTTTTGCAATAAATGGATAATCAAAGAATGCGACCTACTCTTTCATTGATAGGTGGAGGACAAACAATCGGCTCGCTTTTTAAACTTCCCTTACGCATTTATTGATACTTGACACTTTTGAAAACTGAAAAGTTCTATCAATGGGCTCATGGAGCCAGGGCGTCCGTTGGTACTATTGATTTTATAATGCCTGCTCAAGGGTTGTCCTGGATAATCATTTTTATATATAGAGAGATTCTATCAGAGAAGTTACGGTGTTTCCAATAAAATAGTGCGCTTCTGCTCTAATTTTGCTCTAATCGCGAAACTATGTTGGTACCATAACACGAGTTGTTTGTCGGGGTGCACTTTGTTTGGGATGGAATAGCATCTTTTCAAGTTTCTGGAATCACCGACTTTCTTCCGAGCGTCGAGACCCTTGATGACGTCTTCCAGTCGCACACTCCGTGGGCCATCCCCGATGTACCTAATTGTCAGTCTTCGGAAGCCATCGACGCCTCCTCCACACTGCCATCTCTTGAAGAAGACGTTGATGCCGTGTGCGGTGAGAAGTGGAGCTCTGCTGATGTATATGACAGTGGCTTTCATCTCGAGCAGTTGAGCATCTGTCACATCGCAACGGCCGAAGAAGTCGAGCTGGCGGGCGTTGTGGAATTGCGGCAGCCTTGTGATATCGGACGTCACATCATCCAAACGGAGACATTCCAGGTGGTCTGGCACCCTTTTCAGCCACAACTTCTGATTGGTCGAGTTCGTATTCCGAAGACTGACGACGCGAACATTAGGAAGACGTTCCATCGCACTTCCATCTCTTTCAGCCCATTTACCCGTATCCTACAATCAAAAGTGAAATATGGTTGTGTCACGCGGGACACCTCACCACTCCCATATCCACATGAATCTCCTCCACTCGATAGTGGCATTTCTTCAGAAGATACTCGAGAAACGCCTCCGCCTCCTTGAAATAATCGCCGTTTCCGTTTTCCCAGAGAAGTCGTCCCTTTTCGGTCATCACGACAACACCATTATCGATTTTTCGAAAAGTTTCAAAGCAGTAATTTGGTCCCACTCGGAAGACGCTGTGCTGAGAAAAAAAACCGTTGAGATAACCCTTTTCGCGCTGAATGAAGCCAATTGTGAGTGAATCAAGCGTTTTGTATACTGAATCAGATTAATCGGAGTGTATACCTGGCGCCTGGCCCTGCCTCGCAGGCCTCGTCGCAGCGTGACACTTTGGCTGTCTTCACTGTTGAATGTGACTTGCACCCAATAGAATTTAGGTAATTCGCCATGCATCTCCGCGTTTATCCCCCTATTGTTAAACTGCAATGTTTCGAGTTTGAGTGGGTCCGTATCTTGGAAACTAGAAGAGTTGGAAAGAAAGTGTCAACTGGACAAATGTAGCTCCTGATGTGACAAATAACTTGCTTAATATAGACTCACAGATTGCTCGACATTGATTCCGTAAATCTTCAATGGAATTCCGGCAGCCAACCGTTGTTCAGCCTTTGAGCACATTCCAATCCGAATCAACGATCGACCGTCCAAACATTCCATCAAGTGTCTCTTACAGTCCTCATTGAATAGGCGGTACTCTGGGAATCCCACGCCTTCAAAATGATATCTCAAAGATTGCAGCTGCTGGAACAAAATACGAATTATGTCAGAGACCGCTACGCGACTGCAACGCTCCTTACTCTTTCAGAAGCTTTTGTTGACCTCGATGGTGACGCCATTCTGAAAATTTGTCTTTGAGAAATCCCAACAAAAAGAATATAGATATTGAAATAGAATGGTTACATAACCAACTGTTAGAAAAACACATTCAATATTTTGAAAAATTATTTATTTCACGCTTATTCTAGCTCGAATTGAACCGGCGCCGTCGCGACGATTCGTGACGCGTGCACATTGAGCGCAAGAACTTTCAATGGATCCACGTGGCTATGGACGATCCGAGTGTCGTGACGTCTTCTCACCCCGACGACCTTCTCTGCGTTGAGGCCTCGAAACAGCGTCTCCACCACACCTTTCCGACGTCTTCTGAGATTCAAATCGAGTCGCTGGAAGTCGTCGACACCGCCGCCCGTCTGCCATCTTCTAATGAAGGCGTTGACCCCGTCGAACGTGATGTTAGGCGCATTCCTGAGCTGCACACTTCGAGCGCCGAGGTTCAACAGCTGAGCGTCGGTGATGTCGAGGCGACAGAAGACGTCGAGGCGTGTCACGTTACGCACCTGTGGCATCGTCAGAAGCTCGTCACATCGGATGAGACGGCCGAAACGCAGCGGCAGAACGAGATGGTCGAGGTGGTCGGGTAGACGTCGCAGCCAGAACTTCAGATCCTCGTCGTTCTCGCTTTGGAAGCGAGCGTAACGGACGTGAGGAAGGTCTCGAATGCCGGTTCGGTCGATTGGTAACGGCGTCTGAAATTGGGAGTCAGTGGGATTACGGTACCCTAGTTGCAGTTTCCGTAGTCACAGCACGAACGGTAATGGCTAAAAAGTTAACTCGAGAAACAGAAGAGCAATCAAAAAGTGGTCAACTACAAAATTGTAGAGCTAAAAACGAGCTACAAGTTTGTAGTTGACAACTTTTTGCAATCTCTCTCGGTTCTCGAGATCAATAATATTAAAAAATAGCGGGATGATCTTCACGTTAACCCGTTGTGCTGCTTTCCAGTGCCTAGCGTTTCAGACCTCATATACTGAAATCTAGAAGATATGGAAAAAATAAGGCAATCATTAAAAAGTAGCTAACAAATCAATCGATATCTTGTCAGTTGAGTTGTCGAGATATGAGCATGAAAAACTGGAACACAGAGTTCCGAACCTCGCAAACAGGTCTATCTCGAGAATAAGCAAAGCTAGAAAAAAGTTGTCAACTACCAAAATGTAGCTCTCATACCGAACAACATTTTGTTAGTTCACAACTTTTCTCTATCTCTTCTAGTTCTTGAGATTTGGGTCATGGACTCACCGACAGGTCGACCGTGATCCCAGTCACTTCATAATCACATTTCTCAAGCAGCTCCTTGAAAAAGCGCCAGCCCATCTCCGGTGCGGTTCTAGGGGTCCCCAGCTCTCCTATCAGTTGTCCGTTTTGTGAGAGTACTTGTCCGTTCTCGTCCTCTCTGAACTCCACGTGACACATCACATCGTGACCGAGTTCCGCCACCACTTTCACGACTTTCTGTCGACAGCGACGAGTTAATTGGGTCCGATAATTGACGGTAATTGGCGATAATTAGCTAATTAGCTACTCACGACGTGTTCCAGTGGCAGATTGTGCTCCGAAATGCTCAGGCTCGAAATGAGCATCGGAGCTCGCCGCTCGAGCTCTTTTTCGGTTTTTGAGCACATTCCAAGACACCTCCGCGTCTTCCAGTCCAACAATCCGACAAATCGCAACTTGGAGTGCTCGTCCAAACGTGACCACTCGTGGAAAACGTGTCCCGTGAGGTGTCCCCGCAACGAATTCAGCTCCTGGAGGTATTGAAAAATAAGAGAATCGATGATTACATTCGGAAAACTCACTTCGAAAGAAGCCATTTCGAAAAATATCGATTGATTGGGTGCCTCTATGTTTACCATGCAAAACGAGAGAAAAACCGGAGATAAGGGGGGTACACTGTTATCACTATGAGTCATACTGGTTTTTTTTGCATCTTTGCAGAATCGGCTCGCGGAGCAACTCGGAGTGGTTGAGAGAACTGTGCGAGTGAGAGGAAACAAGTTTATGAATAGGGAAACAAAGTATCTCACATTGCATGACTTCTGCTCTAATCATGGCGTCACGGTAACTACGATAGAATGTTATGTTCACGTTGGGAAAAAAAAATATTTTTTATCGAGTGCCAACAAAGTTATGAGCGAAGAAGTAGGCGGGCCGGGCCGATTTCGCCATCGGCCCGGCCCGCCTCCTTTCAGGGTTCTAACTTTCTTGGTACTTGACGAAAGTTCCTAAACTGAACGTCATTTTGTAGAGGGCGCCGAGATCTACATTTTGCATAGGTTACTTGTCCAAAAACTCCAAGAAACAAGGGAGATAATTGCCGGCCCGCTTGCAACTATGAAAAATACTGGAAAGCACACTTCAAGTAATCGTTACGGTTATGGTTGGGAAGAGTCCGATGAAACGGGGGCAGGGTGAGAGTCATGATTGAGCGTGTCCAACAGTTAACTGAACTCCACTTCCCTCACTGTCAAGTATCTTGTCGGACGTGTCGAGAATTGGTTCGATTTCAATACTGTCCCCGTCGGTTGAGACGTAGAGTCGTTCGGAGGGGCACACTTTGTTGCGAATCACATAATTCGTTTCGTTATCGTCATCAACGCCTCGCCTAATCTCCAGAGCAATCTCGAGACCATCGATGACGTCCTGAATGTTCACTCCTGCCTCAGTGACCCTGATCTCCAGTTTTCGGAAACCGCCGACGCCTCCTCCACACTGCCATTTTTTTAAGAAGGCGTTGAGGCCGCGTGCAGTTATCAGTGGAGCGTAGGTGATGTAGACGTCGACGGCGTTCAACTCGAGCATCAAAGCATCTGTCACATCGCAACGGTCACAGCATTCGAGCATGCGGGCGTTTCGGAATTGTGGCAACTTTACGACGTCAGACGTCACATCCTTGCCGAATCCGATCGATTCCAGGTGTTCCGGCATCTTCTCCAGCCAGAACTTTTGATGGGTCCAGTCCATATGCCAAAGCTCGACGAACCGAGCATTCGGGAGACGTTCGATTGCACTGCCATCTCTTGCTGCCCAATCACGCGCCTTCTAGAATCGAAACGTTGAATGTGATAGTGTCACGCGGGACATCTCACCGGTCCCATATTCAGAACAATCTTCTCCACTTCATAGCGGCACTTATTCAGAATGCACTCGAAAAATGCCACCGCCTCCTTGAAGTTTTCGGCGTTTTCGCGTTTCCACAGAATACGTCCTTCGACTGTCTCCACATGCACACTATTCTCGATTTGTTTGAATGTTGTACGGAATCTAGACCCTCTGTCAAATGTGACTTCCACCGTCTCGTTTTTCACTAATCGCTCATCGACGCGGTCTTCCTGCAATGTTTCGAGTTGCAAAGGGTCCGTATCGTGGAAACTAGAAGAGTTGGAAAGAAAGTGTCAACTGAACAAATGTAGCTGATGGTGTGAGAAACAAATTGTTAGTTGACACCTTCTTCTCAGCTCTTCTCGTTTCCCAGTTATGTGGTCTCAAAGAGGAGCGACTCACCTCTTGGCCAATTTCGATTTCGGAAATCTTCCATGGAGTTCCAGCAACCAGCAGTTGTTCTGTCTTTGAGCACATTCCGATCCGAATCAGTGATAGACTGTCCAAACATTCCATCACGTGTCTTTTACAGTCTTCATTGAATAGGTGGTACTCTTGAAATCCGACATCTTTAAAATGATCTTTCAAAGATTGTAGTTCCTTTAATAAAACACGAATTATGACAGAGACCGCGACGCGACCGCAACGCGTCTTACTTTCTTAGAAGCTTTCGTTGACCTCGGTTCTGCAGCCATTCTGAAAAAAAATACCAACTTAAAGCATTTCAAGCATTAGTCTGTGTGACGTGACGTCATTCGTGAGAACGGATACATTGGCTTGGCACAGAGGTCGTTTAGAGAAAAATGCAAGAGAAAAGTGGACAATATTTGTCTTCCAATTCTTCCTCTCGTCTTATCATGACGCTTTTTACATATACTCCTCCGATAAGGAGCCCAGTCTCTTCCATTCGACACGTTCTGTAATAAACGGATAACCAACGAATGTGACACTGACTCCATTGCTCATTGATAGGTGGATGCCCAACAATCGGCTCGCTTCAGGAAACGCGCTCCACGGCGAATTGAAGTTTGTCGCATACAGCGTCCGTTCCACTCTTCATTCCTTTCTCTTCATCATCCCCCATCCTCAACCCACACACTTTTGTTTCATTTTTTTATTTTTCTGCATCTGTAGAGGAGAGAAACGGATGAAATAGAATGGAATGCACTTTACACACACACTCACACACACCTCCTCCCATGACTCATCTATACCATTTTGCTGCTTGCCGGTCGTCGTTCCCGCTTTAAAGTGAGCCCCGCTTCCCTTCATTTCTATCGGATTTGCTCCGCGGAGCTCTCGTTTTGTGCTCTTTTTCCCACTTTTCTGGCTGAAAAATGGGCGATTTCCAACTGGTGACGGATATAATGGAGAGGGCGAGCACCGAGAAGGAGCCCGGATTGAAGACGTGAGCCTCTTTACATTAGAATTCATTTCATCATCGTTATTGTTCAGAATCCGAATGATTGACGAGTTCTGTCGGGAAGACGGCGTGTGTCTCGAAACGTTGGAGGCGATCGCTGAGACCGTCGTGCCGGTCACCCACAACAAGTACAGTGTGGCCGAGCAGACGGACGTCGAGAAGCAGGAGGCGTTTTTGAGCAAGTGGAAGGACGCGTTCTGTCACCAGTTTCCGACTCGTGAGTTAAACGGCCTTGAGGGGGGCTCTGGAGAGGTTTAGAGGGGTCGAGGCTAGTACCTAGGGCGGTGGGTCAAGGTTGTTAAAATGGGTTTCAGTTAGTTTAGAGGGGTTGAAGGCAGATCAGAATGGTCGAAAATAGCCCAAATAGGGTTATAGGGTGATTAGAAAGATTCAAAAGTCGGCAGAACGACTCGGCACCTGATAAGTCAATTGGGAGCTGAAGATGAAAACAATCTGTCCTCAAAACTCTCTGCGGAGGTTCTAGAGACTTGGATGATGACGTCATATTCTCCATGTTACAGCCCATTGATGTAAGCTTTCGATCGAGCTGGGTGCCGACCCGAAAGGCTTAGTAAGACAGTTCAACCGGGGTATGGGGTAGAAACTGAGGGGCTTTCTTCTGTGCAACATTGGTTATTAGGGTTTCAGACACGTTTCATAGGGTTGGTTATGTGGGTTAGAGGGGCCATGGTAAATCTGAAAGATTTTGACTAGTTCAAAGAGGTTACAGGTAGTTTAGAGGGGTTTAAGGCCAGCTAGCTTCCCATTCAGCCACATTACGCTCATTAATTTTTTATCCTGATTTCCAGAAGAGTTCTGCCCTTCGGTGACCACACCCACAACCACCACCACCACTACGACCACTCCGATTCCCAACGTGAACATCACCGAACTGCTGGAAGACGTCTCCACGCAGAAGCCGTTGAAACCGCTGATCCTTGTCTCCACCACCGAAGAGCCGGCGAACGACGGCTCGGAGACGCTCGTTCTGATGTTGCTCATCGGAGCCGCTCTTCTGCTCCTCGTGTGCATCGGAGTCGTCGCGTTGGTGGTCAAGAAGAAGATGAAGAATAAGGGAAATGAGAATAAGAATGCTCTCATCGAAGGCACTGCTGATGCCGAGGAGGAGAAGGCTACCGAAATGAGTTCCGCTTAGTTTTTCTAAAAAATATTTTTTTTCCCGAAAAAAAAACAAATATGTACTAGTGGCCTTGTTTGTTGTCTGTGATAATGCATAATAAAGTGAAACATAATCGAGGGTTCACTTTTGGGCCAGAAAGGTTTTTGGATTAAAGTTAGAGAGTAAAGGATGACCGTAATCCCACTGCAAACAGTTAGAATCCCATGGTAGTCTATTTATCGATTTTCTTGCAGATCTGTGCCCAGTTACAGCCGGCGGAGGGAGGGGGTCTGGAAATTGGAGGTCCACTGATCTGGAGCGGGATCTACAGTCCAAGGGAGGCATGTCTGTCCCTTCCTGAGAGATTTGTATCAATCTACAGTGTGGGACACTGGGAACCAATTACCATGACGTGTCAAGGAGGTGCGAAGAGACAGAGCCCCCCTATTTGGCAGATCCCCATTATCCCAGGCAATTAGCAAATTATGACGGCGGCAAGTTGACAAGGGGCTCATCTGTCACACTGTAGATTGGGAGAGGGGTGGTTAATTTGGCACCTGGCCGCTTGCAGAGGGGAGGGGGTCCCACTGTAGATCCCCCTTGGGAAGAAAGAGGGAGGACCCCCGTCTGGCCCCGCCCCCCTCTACGACTACCCTTGGAAGGCGAGAAGGGACCTCATTCAGGTGCGTCTGTTCGCATTCTTGTTCACAGTTTCTTTTAGACAGTCTCAGTCTTCAGACATCAACTAAGATCCTTAATCTCAGTTTCTATCTCTCTCTCTCTCTCTCTTACCCGGAACCTTTTAGATCCTTCAAGACAGTCTTAGTTTTCAGATATTAACTATCATCAACCATGTCGTCTTCGACCCACTTCGAGCAACTCTTCGCCGCCCAAGTGCGAAAGATCAATGAGAAGCACACGCGGAGCCAAATGGGACTGCCGCAACACAACGTAAGTGAATGAAAAATATGTTATCTGTCTTATCTTTTTACTATACTATTTGAGTAGTTCTGTGTGTCTTGCGCTAAAACCGGAATAACATTCCAGCCTTTGAACCAATCGGTCTGATATTTTGCATAGCCTTATGGGTCTTGGGACGCTTCACCCCTATAACATTTTTAGTCGGGATTACGGTAGGATTACGGTACCTACAGTAGAAACGGTCATTTTTGACACTTTTTCGTACCGAACCGATTGACTCCAAATTTTCATGAGAGCATACTTAGGGTGGGGGAGTGTCACTACCAAAATATCTAAGAGGTTGTACGACGATTACGGTAGATACGGTAGTCGGAATTTCGCAACATCACTTTTTCAAGGAGTTACAGCTGCCGTTGGGGGGATAGGGGGACCGTGGTGAAGGGTTATTTTTGATGGGTGGAAAAGGTACTACAGCTACAGTAAGCGGAAATTATCGATTGATTCGGATTACGGTAGAAACAGCGTGACGAATATTTGTCTGCGTCTCTCACTTTCACACACTCTATCGCCTTCTTTTCTCGAAAAATGAACTGGAATCTCCAATCAATTGATAGAATGTTGCAGAAAGGGGGAGAGGGGTGTTCCAGGTGTCCCTTTTGGCGGGAGATTCAAACTTTGCTAGGAGGTACCTTTTGACAGACGAACAAGGCTCATATTTAAAAGCGGTCTTCAAAAAGCTGTTTCCACAAAAAAGCGTGGCTCCAACTTCAGCGAAAGTGGGCGTTATTGTCGTTTTTTTTTTCTGGGGGAACCCTGTGAACTTCCACGTATCCCGAAATTTGGGGGCGTGGCCAATTTGCAAGTGCTGCACGGTTTAAACTCCCGCCCATTGCATTTTTGCTTTTCCACGTGGCTCCGCCAATCAGCGAGCGTGACCCCGCCTCAGAAACTCGGTGATTGGCGGAGCCACGTGGAAATAATAAAAATGCAATGGGCAGGAGTTTTGAACGTGCGGAAGTTGCAAATTGGCCACGCCCCCAAATTTCGGCATATTATCCGTTTTTCTTGAACTGGACCCGGGGACGAGAATCGGGAAATGGGCGGTCTAAGATTCGCCGGCCGGCGGCCGCGGCGGTGTGTGTCGATTTACGAGCGTTGGCTTTTCGAAATTGTGGAATTTCAAGCGGAAATCGTACGTTTTCAACCATTTTTCTCGTTTTACGGCGAAAACATAGAAAAAATGGTTGAAAACGAGCGATTTTCGCACGTTAATCGAAATACACCGCCGCGGCCGCCGCTGTCGGATCTTCGGCCGCCCATTTCCCGATTCTCGTCCCCGGGTCCAGTTCAAGAAAAACGGATAATACGTGGAAGTTCACACACTGCCCCCGAAAAAAACGACAATAGACGCGGCGGTAGCCGCGTCTTACCGCTGGTTTTGAATTATTTTGACTAGGAGAGGGGCTAATAATCGAAAATCGGCGAAAAGCTGCAGATTTAGATCTACGAGCGCCCATTATTTTCGTTATTTATTCATCGGATTTTCCCTTTTTCCACGTTTTTTTTCTATAATATCAATTACAATTGAAAATGAGAAACAGCGATTGTCGCTTCCAATTCCCAAAGTTTGAATCGAAACTGAGACCGCTCGTAAATCTACACACGCCTCTTCGCTGCGAGACCCACGCAGTCGTCGCATTGCGTTTCTTAGTTAGTACTAAGTAATAAACTAAATTAGACTACCGTAAAACCTGTATTAGAACCGCATGCCTGTCTAAACTTCAACCCTCTAATTTTAAAATGAAAGTTCGAAAATCCACAGGGGGGACCCTTACGATTTCGGGGTTTTGGGGTGCCGGTCTATTAGAGGTGCCGCTCTAATACAGGTTTTACGGTAACTGGAAAAAGTAAAGGAAAAAGAGGACTGTCTTTATTTGTGGCTGAAAATAACAAACTGTTTTTGTTTTTTTTTCCTGTACCGAGTGAAACAAGATCTGCACTCACTCTATCTTCGACTTTTTTTTCTAACATTTCCAAACCTCCGACGTCTTCAATTCAAAATAAACCAATTGCTTACAGGTCAGCGCCTATCAAATGGCGCTTATTGCGCAGGCGGAGCAGGCAGCGGAGCAAAGGATGCAGAGAATGAGAATGGTAGTGGCGTTGTCGGACGTCTTCAATCGAAGAAAAATAATATTTTTATAGGTGCGAGACTACCAAGTGGCACCGACGGCCCGGTTCGTGCAGCAGCAGAAGAAGATGGTGGTGGTGAAGGTGAAGGAGGAGGTGGAGGGGCCGTACTACGACGGCCCCAACATCTTCCTCTACAACCGACACCACTACCCGGAAGTGGAGCACCCGGAGACGGCTCGCGAGGCAGCTCGAGAGCAATACGACCAGATGCGCCGGACCGGATCATGGAGTCGGGAGGAGATCAAAGGAATCGACGCCCGCATCCGGATGGCGCACCTCGGATTCCTGAACGAGATCGACCTCCACGGGATGTCCGTGGAAGGCGCCGTCGGACTCGTCACGGAGGCGCTCGACGCCGTCAAGGAGGTGCTGAAGAGAAGCGGTGGGCTCACGTACAAAGTGGACATCATCACCGGCTACGGATCGCACAGTCGGAATCGACACAGCGAGATCCAGGCGCGAGTCACCGAGTTGCTGCAATCGCGAGGCATCTTCTACCGGATCGACAAGCGGCGGAAGGGGCTTCTGGAGGCCACCTTCAACGCTATTTTGAACTAATTACCTTTGTTTCGTCTGATTTTTTGTTGTAATTTTTTCCCCATGTTCCTATTTTTCCATGTTCTTTGTTTTTCTATTCCCAATCAAATTTTCTATTAATTAATTAATTCAATTCAATTTTTGTTAAATTTTTGTCATAGAAAAATAAAAAATAAATAAAAGTGAGAGGACTTAACAATTGGTTTGAAGCGCAAAAAAGCCGGTAAATAATTACCATAATTATCGTAATCATCAGGTTAATTAGCAAAAAAAAAATCAAAAAAGAACTGTCTGGGGTGAGTTGGACTTGGGTGAAGTTCCAGACGTCCGGTTGTCCAGAGTGACGGTCGTTTTTGAGTTTCGTCGTGTTCCAGCTGAAATCGATGAGCTTGTGACGGGAGAGTAGGTCAAACGGGTAGATCAAAACGTGACGAATCGACTGTTTTCAAATAAAAAGCTCCTTCTCTAGTTTCCTTTCAGCCTTCTGCATCCACATCTTGGAAACTAGAAGAGGTAGAGAAAAGTTGTCAACTAACAAAACATAGATGACAAAGCAAGCAACAAATTGTTAGTTGACATTTGTTCACCACTTTTTTCATAGTATTTTCCGGTTAATAACCTTGTCACCGGAGATCAAAAATGAACGGAAAGACCCGCAAAGGCATGGTTTCACGAAACATTGCGGGTCTACTGCGTTTACGCGAAGACAGCGAACTCCCAGAACGCATCTACTTACTGTAGCCGTGATTCGTGTTTCAAACGCGCTCCATTGAACGCAAGCCGAATTTCCGGGTGGCGGCTGCGAATTT
Organism: Caenorhabditis afra; assembly: GCA_963570955.1. Lineage (NCBI taxonomy): Eukaryota > Metazoa > Nematoda > Chromadorea > Rhabditida > Rhabditidae > Caenorhabditis > Caenorhabditis afra. Next base: position 8,548,399 of record OY751534.1, read on the forward strand.
CTTTCCTGTTTTCGGCCGTTTTTCTCGATTTTCACCCGATTTTTTTCATTTTTTCGACAAAAAATGTTCAAATGTTGGTTTTAGGGCAGCTTATCAACATTTTCATTCAGTTTTTCTCCCGAAAAAATGGAGGAAATTAGGCGAAAATTGGCGAAAAACGACCGAAATCTCGAAAAGAATTTCGGCCCGAGGCGAAGTACTGTCTCAGCGGAGCGCGTTTGAAACACATCGAATCAATGCGATAGTAGTTGAAACAATGAAATTTCGACTTGCCATTCAGGCATAAAGTGTATGGGAACTGATCGCGCGCTTCTAAAAAATTTGAAAATCGTTAAAACACTTTTTTTTGTCGAGCAGACCTGCAATGTTTCGTGTAACCGTGCCTTTGCGGGAAAGTGGGCGTTGTCCATTTTTGATCTCCGGTGACAATATTATTAAACGGACAACATTAACATGTTTTCTCCCCTATTTTCCGTTCTCGTTCTTTTCTAACTTTTTCCCCGTTTCATTTTCAAATACCTCTTGTTTCTTTTCGTCCCTTTTCGGATAGAAAAATGGCGCCAAAACTTTTTCGTGCTTTCTAGCGAAAAAGGAGATAACTTGTGCGCGCAAATTACCATTGTCTTATCCTCAAAGAAAAGTTACAGCCGTAGAGCATATGTAGTGTCTTTTCTGCTGTAAACTGGCTGAAATTAACAAACTGTTTATGTAACGAGTAAAAAAAAAAGAGTTCAAAACATCAAGTTTGCACCACTTGACGGCTCTGCACTGACTCTATTTTCGATTCGAATGGTGTCCCAACCGCCGATTTTTCTGCATTTTTCTCCGACGTTTTCTCGTTTTCCGACATCTCCAGCGTCTTTCTGACCACCTTCTTCTTCTTCTTCCTCTTCCGCTTCTTCCTCTTCATGTTGCTCGCCGAGCCATGGCTCCTGCTCGGGCTCCGGCTCACCGCCGTTCGTCTTCTGCTCATCTCGGGTCCCTTGCTTTGAGCCATTAGAAAAAAGAGCCCGACGACACAGACGAGACAAACGCAGCCGCAGCCGACGAAGAGCACAATGAGCATTGCGGTGCTCTCGAGAAACGTGGCATTGTCGGTTGTAGCCGTCGTGGGAGCCACGAGAAGGAGCCCTGGATCGGGGAGCTGGGGAGCTGGAGCCGGAGCCAGAACGGGGGCGACGGTGGTAGTTGTGAGCTCCCGGCAGAAGAACTCTAAAAGTGAGGAAGATGTGGGCTGAGCTACGGTATCCTACAGTAACCCACTTCCCGGATACCTCTTGCAGAAGGCGTCCACAAGACTCTGACGGTACTTTTCGCGGTCTCCCTCATCTGAAGTCAACAAATAAGCTCAGATCTTAAGGGGGTCCGTTCTCTCACTCCGGTCCACCTTGTAACTCTTCACCAAGTCGAACTCCAACTTTTTCGGCCAAACCGACAATGCGATCTTCCCGGGCACATCCTTGCACGCCACTTGCTCCCAGAGCCCCTCGAATCCGGACAGACAACCGTCGTAGATCCGTTCGATCTTTTTGTCCCACTCTGCTTTGTGCCACTCGCTGAAGGCCCGAACTGTCATATCTCGGGAACTAGGAGAGGTAGAGAAAATGTGTCAACTAAGAAAATAAAGTTAACAAAACAAGGAACACATTGTTAGTTGACACTTTTCTCCCAGCTCTTTTAGTTCTCAAGATATGACGCCTAGAAGCACCATCAGTGCCAAGTGTGCTCTAGGGCTGTAACACGAAACCAAGTTACAGTCGTACTGCTTAATTGACAGCGAATTAGTGATTTCTTAGTCATAAACTGATCAAAATTGAGAAAATTTTGAAGTTCTTAGTTTGGCGAATGGTCTCTATAACTGGGTTACGGTACCAACTCACTGTAACCAAGCCGGTGGCGCGGTATTTGTGCTCATGACGATGTAGACTTCAAGAATCTACCCTATCTCTTACTTGCACTCAAGCATAGATGGTAAGCAGAAATTGGGATGCTTGTGGGGTGCCCCGGGTTTCTAGAAGTGTCAAGTTCAGCCGCCCTGGTCACCTGCGACAGGGAACACGCACTGTATCGCAAATATCTCTGGAACTAGAAGAGCTAGAAAAAAGTTGTTCAGAGCCAAATTAGAGGTGATAATGTGGAAAACAAATTGTCAGTTGACACTTTTATCCTAGCTCTTCTGGTTTCCAAAATTTGGCCCTAGAAGCTAGAAGCCGAAGAAGTGCCAAGTGTGCATTAGAGATTTCACAGTACTTTTGTGTGATTCTGTAAGAACATGATAACGAGAAAAATTGCGAAAATCTGAAAAATCCAAGGATTTTAGCTTTCAAACAAATTTCCATACAACCAATTAATCTTTTTTTCATTTCTGTACTGAATTTATAAACTACTCCGCTTTCACTTCAGGCAGCGACTTGGGTTGGAAAAGGAAAATCCGGTGAGCGAGAGGAAGCATGACGATTATCAACAACAGATTCCGACTGGAATAGAATAGGTGAGCTTTGTCTTTTTTTTCTAAAAATACATAATTGTTAGGCGCTGTCGCTGTCAGAATCCTCAAAAACTAGCTCCTCTTCAAATTGTATACATATTTATCGTCGTGAGATTGCGAAATTCGTGACCAGGGAAGCTTCCAAAAAAAAAAATACAACTTTATTAGAAATCCTTAAACATCGACGACATTGGGGCTCTTTGGAGTGGTCAGAGTTCCTGTTCCAGTTCCTGTCCCCGTCCCAGTGCCAGTTCCCGACTTCTCCTCCTCAACCTCCGGCTCTTCCGCCTTCCTCTTCATCTGGCTCGCCGAGCCCCGACGCCCCCCGCTCGACCGTCTTCTCATCATCCTCGGAGCAGTCCTCTTCCCCTTCTTCTTCTCATTTTTCTTTCGCTCCCGCTCGGAGCTCATCACCATCGCGACACACACCAAAAACAGACAAACGGCGCCGGCGCCGATGAAGAGCACAAAGAGCATTCGGGTGCTCCCGATGAACGCCTCTGTGGTGGGCTCCGGCAGTTTTGGCGGCATCATTGGCATTTGCACCATCTGAGGAGGCGGCTGCTGGACGGGCTGTTGAATCGGAGCCGGCTTCGGCTCTTGCGGAGCAACTGTGACCGGCTCACCGCAAAGTTGATCTAAAAGAAAAACCTCGGCCATGTAGTCGGTTATATGGGTTTCTAGGCCACCTGTCGGATGGGTTTCACAAAAATGGCTCAGCACCTCGTCTCGGTAACTTTCCCGTGTGTAGTGCTGATTCGTAGACAGTCGGAGGCCTTCATCGACGAGCCTCTCCAGAATTGGCTCACAGTCGAGCTCGCCGCGCTGACGTTGGCTCACGCATTCATCGTAAAGATTTTGAGCGCTGGAATCAACGGTTGGACAACTGTGTGAAATAGGAGGCTGACCTTATTTCGGGCGTCATACGGGTGAACAGTGGGCTGAAATTTTGGCGGAGAGGTTCTATCTCGGGAACTAGACGTGGTAGGGGAAAGTTGTCAGCTAGCAAAATATAGCTGACAATGTGACTCACACATTGTCAGTGGACACTTTTCCCCTAGCTCTTCTAGTTCTCAAGATATGACCCTAGAAGTCCGAGAAGGTCCAAGTGTGCGTTCCAGCTGTAACTCAGGATCAAGTTACAGCTTGAGTGCATACTTGAAGGGCTATGTACCTGCTGCAACGTTTACAGTATCTAAAGACTTACGCCATCCCTAGTTGACTTTCTTATCGTCTTCCAGACTGTTTCAGTTGTTTTCCCTTCCCCTCGTTGTTTTTGTCCAGTGCCCCCTTAACCTTTGTCACAAGAGAACTGGGGTGCTGGGTTCACTAACTTGTCCAGAAGACGTGATCACGGATAGCTAGTAAGGAAAACAGTTGGTCAACGTAGTGGGTAAACTATTTTGATAAGTTGGCGCACTAGGAATTACAGTAAAACAAAGGGGTCCTGGGATTGTTTGAGTTTCCGGATGCATATCTTGAAAACTAGAATAGTTAGAGAGAAACTGTCCATTGAGGCCTTGTAGAGAACAACGTCAGCTACATTTTGTCAGTTTACAATATTGCTCTAGCTGTTCTAGTTTCCATGATATAACGCTACAAAGCGCTGAATGGTCAATATCAGTGGTTTAAAGGCGCATATCCCGAAAACTAGACAAGATGGGGAAAAAGTCTCAACTAACAGTTTGTTTGTCACATTGTTCCCCATATTTTACCATCTGACAATATTGCTCTAGCTCTTCCAGTTTTCAAAATATTGATACACCAAACCCCTTCATGGTCCACCAGTGCTCAAGCCCCAACTAACTCGCCAATTTTTAACAGGTCAGCATGGCCTAACTTTCTCCTACATATTTCTAGACCATTCGCCTTTCTATAAAATGTATGTTCAGCTTGTCCGTTTATGTCCATAAGACAAGAAAGGGAAGGCAAAAGCCGGAAATCTCCCCTTTAATCTCGGCGCGCGTAAATCTTGGCCATCAAAACGACGACGACAAACCCATCATCATCGTCATCATCGTCATCATCGTCATTATCGACATCGTCGTTCCGATCCTCCTCTCTGTCCGTCCGTCCTTCCGTTTCGTCTCGCATCTCCGCCTTTTTCAATTCCACCATATCCGGTCGTTCGCCCCCGCCATTTCGTTTGTCGGGGGGCGTTTTTAAGTATCCGTGCGCGCGCGCGCGCGCGATTTGGTTTTCCATAAAGGATGACCTTATTCGGGGGTGAAAGGGGGCGGTGTTAAGTGGCAAGAAGAAGAAGTGGGCGGAGCTTAGGGCCCCCCCCCCCGGGGCTTTTCACCATTAGGAGACAGTTTATGACGCGACCGAAATATGAGATGCGCACTTTTCCTTCTGCTACTACTACTACTTCCCGTCGCCGGTATGTTTTGCGTTTTGCGTTTTTTTTTGTTGACCCAAATGTGTCAGACAATCAATCAATCAAGAAAGTTTGATGATCTACCCGCTAGATGTGGAGAAATGTGGAGAATTACGGAAGAAGAAGATTTGACCTACTTTTCGCACGTTCCAACTATTTAGAATGTTCTCAATTTGATCTACTTTTTAATTTCAGCCTAAGTCCGCCAGATTTGATCTACATTCCCTAGATTTGACCTACTTTCCCGTAGATTTGACCTACTTTCCCTAGATTTGACCTACTTTCCCTAGATTTGACCTAGTTTCCCTAGATTTGACCTACTCTCCCAAATTTGACCCACTTTCTCTAGATTTGACCCACTTTCCCTAGATTTAACCTACTTTCCCCTAAATTTGACCTACTTTTCCCTAGATTTGACCTACTTTCCCCTAGATTTGGCCTACTTGTACTATTCCGTTTCCAGTGGTCTCCCAACTGGCGGCCGTGTACTCGGACGCTTCCCGCAACCCGACATGCTCCAACTGGAGCAGTTGGGGACCGTGCGTGTGGCCGGACAAGAGCGGCGGCAACAAACCGTACCTGGAGCAAATCTCGTCCATCTGCCAGCACCACTGGTTCTACGCGTTCATCAAACGATACGAGAAGTCGTTGAACAGCTTCTACGACTACATGGGAAGTGTGCTGAAGTCGCGTAAACCGTGCGGCCTGTGCTCCTACAAACAGTCGTGCGGATTCGGCGGCGCCGTCAAGTGCAATCAGAGCCCACTCGCGTGAGTCCCCACTCGAAATGGCCTAGGTTTTGCGATTCGGTAAAAACTAGGCCATGGAGCAGAAAACCAAGTGGAAAGCGGCGCTTCAGAATTTGATGGCCTAACTTTTTCACCCGGATGGTCTAGTTTTTGCAAATTTGTAAAAACTAGGCCAGGGAGCAGGAAAACCTAGTGGAAAGTGGAAAGCGGTTTAAAACGTGATGGCCTAACTTTTTCATCCCAGGTGGCCTAGGATTTTCAATAATGAAAAAACTAGGCCATGAAAACTATTGGTGGCCTAACTTTTGCAACTTTGAAAAAACTAGGCCATGGAACGAGAAACCACTGAAAAACTTGATGGCCTAACTTTTCCGCCCAACTGACATATGATTTCAAATGATGAAAAAACTAGGCCATAGAGCGAAAAACCATTAAAAACTTCATGGCCTTAGTTTCTCGCCGTGGCCTAGGCTTTGCAACTGGAGAAAACTAGGTCATGGAGCCCCCAGTGGCCTAGACCTTGGCGGTTTGTCACCAAATCGCCCGCGTGGCCTAACTTTCCTCCCACATGGCCTAACATTTGCAGTGTGGAAGGCGGCCGCCCGTTGATGCCGTTCTACGTGGCCGAACGAGTGTGCAGCGAACGCGATCTCGGCAAGACCCAAGTGGACGCCTGTGTTGTCGACTACGACGCTCTTATGGTAGGTATCGATTGATTATCGATCGATTATCGATCGATTTCTCTCTATTCGCAGGCAAACGGCGGCGAGTGCCAACTGTGGCCGTCGCCAAAAGTCGACCTCTCGTCGGTGGAGCCCGAGTTTCGGGAGCACGTCTCGAATTTGAGCTGGTACACGTGTTTGCCGCAAAATAGGTTAGTTCGGGAGTTCGGGAGGGGGCCGAGAAAAAGCTAGGCCGCCCTGTGAGACAATTACTGGAAATTATCGATTTTCCTAGCAATGGCCGAGAAAACATTCGGCCACACGCTGGAAAATCGCAAAATTTCGCAATTTATCGATTTTTCGAGCGCTGGCCTAGAAAACTCTTCGGCCACCCCACAAAAACGGCCGAAACCATCAATATTTGCAGAAAACTGCGCAAAGGGCGCGGAAAAAAACGCGAAATATCGATTCGAGAAGGTGTGCCGGTGCTGCTGTTTCCCGTTCCGACCGAATCCGAAGACGTTCAAGTGCGAGCACACGCCCGGCACTCCCGACGCGCCCGGAATGGACCTTTTGGCGCGCGAGCTCCAAAAGAGCACCCGGAAGCGGTCTGCGACGACACTTTGAAGTTAGTCACTAATAATAATAACGATCCTCCTCTGAGGGAGCTTAAATTTTGAATATGTAAATTTAAACAGAAAAAATCGATAATAATAATAAATAATAATTTTTTTTAAAATTTTTTACCAAAAACCTATTCAGTTTCGTCAAAAAATGCGAAAAAACGTCGAAAAAAGTGCATGCGCCTTTAAAATTCCGTTGAAAATTTAAAGGCGCATGGACTTTCCCAACTCGTGGGTCTCGCCGCGAAAATGCGAAAAATCGCAATTTTTGCGTTTTTCGACATTTCCCGACGGTCCTGAATCGATTTTTAAGAAAAAAAAAATACAAAATCAAATCAAATCAATTTTTTCGGAGTGTGGAATGGCGGAGAAGCAGACAAAAAAATTATGCTCTATTCTGGTGAGAAACTGGGCAAATTTGCACTAATTTTACAGCAAAAAAAATACATATAATGCTAAATTGGGTGTGTAAAAATATAAATACATTCGGAATGGCAGGTCATCGAGAAAGTGGGCGTTTTTAAGTGAAACGAGTGGTGGGCGGAGCTTGAAGTGGTAGCAGTTGACTAGACCGTTTTTGAGCTTATTTCAAAATTAAGTGGGGGGGGGGTTGGGTGTTGTCCGTTTTTTAGTTACTTTGTGGGGTTCATCAAAAATAGGCCACGCCCCCTTTTGCAATAGTGCGGCGCGGTTCAAGCTCCGCCCCCCCCCCCCCCCCCCCACCTACTTTCGGGATTGTCATCATGGCGATTATCGCGTTTTTGAGGCGGAACAGGAAGGGAAAACGGTAAAAAAGGTAGGGTGAGCAAATGCGCTCTATGCTAACATTTCAACGATGCTCCGTTTGTTACAGGACAAAACCGCGCACTGTTTAGCCTCCTTTCTCCGTAAATCGACACATCCAACTGATTTTTGTACTTCTGGAAGTGTGTCGATTTACGGGGGGAAGGGGGCTAAAAAGTTGCGCGTTTGTATTGTAACAAACGGAGCATCGTTGAAACGTTAGCAATAGGGCGCATTTCCTCACACTACCTGTTTTCCGTTATCCCCCGTTCTCTGCCTTCTAAATGCGATAATCGTCGTTATGGCAATCCCGAAAGTGGGGGGAGGGGGCGGAGCTTAGGGACCGTGCCGCACTCTTGCAAAAAGGGGGCGTGGCCTAATGTGGAACCCCGCAAAGTTACAAAAAAAACGATAATAAACATAAGCGGGGGGGGGGGGGGGGGGGGGGGGGGGCGGTTAGAGCGAGAACCGTTGCTCGCGTCCCTCGGGAAGCATGAGTGTCAACGATTTCGCGTTGATCCACACCAGTTTCGGCCGAAACGAGTTCTGGCCGGTCGGTGTGATCGGCACCGAGACAGTGGGCGCCGGTTGAGATCGGTTCAGCTTCATCTGCGTTTGGCCCATCCCCTGCAATGCGATTTGCTTGCTTTTTTTCACTAATTTGAAGAAAAAACAAGCTTTTGGGTGTTGAAAATCAGTAAAATATCCCAATGTTTTTCGTATTTAAAAACTAACCAAAAACGTGGTGGCCGTCTGGAAGAAGTTGATTTTTCCGTCCTCGGCGCCGTAGGTGGCCAAATATTTGCCGTCGGCGCTGAACGCCACAGCGGCGATCGGACCGTTGTGCGAGGGGAGAGACTGAAAGAAAAAAAACACAAGAAATATAAATGGCCTAGAAACCTCTCTAATTGCTGTCTCTGATGGCCTAACTTACCTCTTTCATACTTTCTCTACAGGTTGGCCTAGAAAGTTCCAAACTAGTGATGGCCTAACTTTCCATCATTCCATCCAACGTACTAGTAGCCTAGCTTTCCAGCGAATGGCCTAGAAACCTCCGGTCCTACCGTACTTGAAGGCCTAACTTTATATCCAACATACTGCGAATTCTGGCCTACATTTAAACTTTCCCGCTGACTATTGGATAGCCTAGAAACCTCCTTAACTTCTATCCTTGATGGCCTAACTTTCCATCCAACATACTAATGGCCTAGCTTTCCACTTTCCCCCCGCTGTGTTTTAGATGGCCTAGAAAGTTCCCAACTTGCAACGGCCTAACTTTCCCTCCTTCCATCCAACATACTAGTAGCCTAGTTTTCCAGCGAATGGCCTAGAAACCTCCGGTCCTACCGTACTTGAAGGCCTGCGAATCCTGGCCTAGCTCTCCACTTTCCCGCTGACTATTGGATGGCCTAGAAATTTCCTCAACTTTTGTCCCTGGTGGCCTAACTTTCATTCCAACATAATACTGATCCTGGCTGTTTCTGAACCTTCCCACTCTCAACTGGCTGACCTAGAAAACCCCTCAACTTGTGTTATACATTGGCCTAACTTTTCATCCGACATTCTACGCGTCTAGGTTCCCTCTTCCTCCGCTCTCTCTATAGGTTGGCCTAGAAACCTCTCTAACTTGTGTCCCAGATGGCCTAGAAACCTCCGCTTCCCGTCCCCAAACTCACGTGCGTCTTAGTCGCCCGCAACTCGTGCACGACACACGTTCCGTTCTTTCCGCCGAACGCGATGCGTCTCGTCGCCTGACAATAGCCGACCATGTTGAATTTGACGATCGGCGGAAACACGTCGGCCAGCGACTTGTGTTTGAGTATCGAAATGTCGAGACAGTGGACGAGAATGTCGCCGACCGGCAACAACATTGTGATGATGTCGTTGTAGCGCTTCTCGCACAACTCCTCCACAATGCGCAGCACTTCGGCGCGCGATTTGAGCAACGGACTGACGACGGTGTGCTGAATCGTTTGGTGTTGGGCCGCCGAGTTGTAGCGTGCCACTTCCATCGAGAGCGACGTGATGAGCGCCGGCGGACGAGCCAGCGCGATTAGGGACAGCGACTGACGGGCGGTACGGCCGGCGTCCTCGATCGCGTTCAGCGGCGCGCCGACCAGCTTTTTGAGCGCGCTGTAACTGGCCGGAGGTGTCTCTATTCAGTACAGTTGAGAGAAATGTCGAGAAATATTGTTATTTTTTCGGGAGGAACCCTGAGAAATTGGGGGGCGTGGCCTATTGCAAGTGCCGCACGGTTGAAACTGCGCCCATTGCGTTTTTTTGATTGGGCGGCCAATCAGCGCGCGTGACTCCGCCTTCTAGAAACGCGGTGATTGGCGTGATGACAATTGCGAAAGTGGGCGGGGCTTAGACCGTGCGGCACTTGCAAAATGGCCACGCCCCCAAATTCGGAGTGCCGAACTTAAATCGTACCGCCCGCGGCGAGACCCAAGCGTCGAAAAAATCCATGCGCCTAGAAAATTCTAGTTGATTTCAATCAAAGTTTAAAGGCGCATGGACTTTTTCGACGCGTGGGTCTCGGCGCGGAGTAAGTTTTTAGTGGTGAAAAATGCGGAAAAACTGGCAATTTTTACATTTTTCGCAATTTTTCCGGTCTAGAATCAAAAATGTCGGCAGTTTCGGCAAAAACAGTTCGAAACTAGTTTTCAGTCTGGGAGTTGAAAATCAGCGAATTTGCCTGATAAACCCACCCAAAAATCGTCAGTTTTGTGGGATTTGAAGGTTTCCAAAACAGTACACAACTCACTTGGCCTTCTCGTTGCTCGACGCCAAATCCAGCAGTCCGAGGACGACTTTCGATATCTCGAGGTGCGGCTCCCAGTGCACAAACCCGCGGCCGAGCAGATCGATGGCGGCGCGACGAAGCGGCGAGTGGACGGGGATGAGGTTCGACGGCGCCGCGAGGAGCAGTTCGAGCAGCGAGACGGCGGTGGCTCTCGTCAGATCCGCCCGATTCAGCTCGTCGCCAAACTCGGCGCCGATGACGCCGAGCAGGATGATGGAGGTGGCCTGATTGCGACGGACCTGTTGAATGCCGGCCTCGCCGCCTTCCGCCGTCGCCGGCTCCGCCCCTTTCACCGGCTCAATTTCGGGCGGCGCGTTTTTGAGGCGCGGCGGGATGGGTGGAGCGGGAGCGCTCGGTTGGATTGTGGGAACGGAGGACTGAAGTTTGGAGCCGAAGATTGAGAGAGAGTCGTCGAGAAGAGGCGGCAGGAACGGTGTCCACGACTCGATGAGCCGGCGACGACCCTCGGCGCCCAGTCGTTGCAGTTCGTGAATGAGAAGCGCCTGGGCGGCCTCGCGAATCTCGAGACAACTGTCCTGCCACCGTCGGACGAGCATCTCGATGCTCGGCGCCGCGTAGCTGCTCCGCGGACGCACATTTTCGGGAAGGAGCACACAGTGGAGAGCCGCCACCAGCGACCAGCCCTGTTTGATTTGTTGCCGATCGACGGTCAGTGGTATCGCCTGGTCCAGCGAGTTTTTGCGGATTTTTCTGCAAATTGGGGGGGAAATTTTGAAGAGAAAATGGAAATTTTTGGTGGCAAAAATTTTTTTTATTAATTTTCAAAATATTTTTCAAAATTCGCACACTTTCGGAATAATTTTAAATTTAATTTTTTTCTTGTTTGTAAAATTTTTTAAATTATCATTGAAAAAATTCAAATTGTGAATTTTTCCTCCTGAATATTAAAAAATGAAATAAATTGCATTGAAAAAAATTTAAAAAATTATTTTTTTTTCGCGACAAATTTATACTTTGTTTTCGCAATTTTTGAAGCCAATTTTTATTTTTTTCAAATATATTTAAAATTAATTTTTTGCTTGTTTGTAAAATCAATTTATTTATTTTGGGTCAAAATAATTTTTTTTTAATTGGAAATTTTTATCCTAAATAATTTTTTTTCCTTTTTAAAAAATGGCATTCGGAAAGAAATTAAAAATTTTTTTTAAAAAATAAAATTGAAATATTTTAAAATTTCAATAAAATACAAAAATATATATAAATTGCATTGAAAAAAATTTGAAAAATTATTTTTTATTTTTCACAATTTTTGAAGCCTATATTTTCTTTTTTTTTTTCATCTTTTTTTCAAATATTTATAATTTTCAATTTTTAAAAATTACTCACGCCAACTGCAACGCGCCATTTTTCATGGCCATCAGTGTGTTGGCGGTGGAGATGACGGCCAGCAGGTGGCTGGTGTTCAGCGAGTGGCTGGCCTAGAAAAAACTCTTCCATTTGGGCGAATTTCCGAAAAATGTCCCCACCTGCCATCGGGATTTCTTGCAAAACGACTCGAAATCGGTGGCGAATCGTGTGGGCAGACTGACGGACAGTTCGCCCTGTCGGGAGACGTTGCCAAAGTAGACCTGATGACGTGGGCGGTGGAGCGAGAGTCGCTTCTCGCACACCTCGTCCAGGTCGTCGTCGAGACTCCACGCGTGCAGCATCGAGAGCATCAGACGAGCCACGTCGAGGTAGAGGTTCGCCTCGAACTGCCACGTCAGTTTGCGTGACAGTCCCGTCACGGCGTTGATGTCGGCGTGCGCGGCGGCGAGCTCGGCCTTCTGCGCGTTCGTCTTGCCTTCGGGCGCTTCGGGCGACGAGTCGAGGTGCAGAATGCCGGCGATGAGCGCGGAGATGTCGAACTGGACGAGGTGGGCGCCTTGGATGCAACCGGACAGCGGCAGGATCGACATTGGCGAGCCGAGTTGCACCGGCGTCCCGCAGTTCGCCGTCTGTTCCACGTCTGCAAATTGGGCGGGGGTTTCTAGGCCATCGGAGAAAGCTAGGCCACCTCGGTAAGTTCAAAAGGACCCTAGTCGGATCCTAGGCCACGCTTTTACCAAGTCAAGTAGATTTCGGGGGATTTCTAGGCCACGCCCCTTTCCATTTCTAGCCGTTCGGGGGGTTTCTAGGCCACCTTCCCCTCAATCTTAATTTGCAATCGGAAATTCTAGGCCACGCCCCTTTTCAGCTCTTTTCGCTATCGGGAATCCTAGGCCACGCCCCTTTTCAAGTTCTATTCGATCTCTTTGAATTTCTAGGCCACGCTCCTTGTTTTGAGCTCAGGTCGTTATGAATGATAGGCCACGCCCCTTTCCAGCCCGTTCCGTTGCTGGGGGGACCCTAGGCCACGCCCCCTTTCCAGCTCTACTCATTTTCGTTGAATTCCAACGCCACACAACTCACGCGACGGTGTGGCCGATCCACTGGCCGATCCGACGCCTCCTCCTCCGACGACCTTCTGCTTCACCGCCTCCATATTCTTGTGCTTGAGCGCGCGAATCAACTGCACGGCGTGATGGGCGGACGTCTCGTCGGTGCCCTCCTCGACGCCGATCTGCTCGTCGCACGCCGTCATAATGTCCTCGGCCAGTAGTCCCGTCGCGATGCGATCCAGATTCGCCGTCTCCATCTGCCACACGTACACCGATCCGTCGGTGAGTTTGACGAGCATGAAGTCGTCCAGTGGGCGCCATTTCACGTGCAGAATCGGAAAAGGGTGCTTCGAGGCGAGCAGGATGCACTTCGAGTCGCGAATGTTGAGCAGCGCCACCGAATTGTCGCTGGCGATCGAGGCAATGCACTTTTGGACTTGTTTCTGCAGGAAAGGATTGTTTTTGCAGTTTTTGCAAATTAGCTGAGTTTTCAACGATGCTCCGCTTGTACAACCGCGCATTGTTTATCATTTGTGCGGTTGTACCGTACAAACGGAGCATCGTTGAAATTTGTACACAATTTCTGTCATTTGGCCTTCAACGATGCTCCGTTTGTTACAATACAACCGCTCATTGTTTAGCAAAAAACGGAGGTACAAACGGAGCATCGTTGAAATATCGGACTTTGAAATTTCGCAATTTCCAAAAGAAGTTCAAACGCGCTCTATTGACTCATAATTCAACGATGCTCCGTTTTTTAAAATATGTGCAACCGCGCACTGTTTGGCCTCCGTAAATCGACACATAGAGATCATTAGATGTGTCGATTTACGGGAGTTAAACAAAGCGCGCGGCTGTACATATTGTAAAAAACGGAGCATCGTTGAATTGTTAGCAATAGAGCGCGTTTGATCATCATTTGGAAATTTCGCAACATTTCGCTAGAGCGCGCACTTACACTGCAGTTGGGCGGCGGAAGAATGAAGTTCTGCACCGCACCGCCGTGAACGACGAACTGATGAAGTTTGGCGCCGTTGTTCACATTCCACACGATCACCGAGAAGTCGTCGGAGCCCGAGACGAAGATCTGCGGATCGTACTTGACGTCCGTCTCGAACGGATAGAACATGGTGCGCACGGCACGCTGGTGACCGATCAGATGACGTGAGTTGCCGGCGGACGCCGTCGCGGCGTCGCCGGCGCCGGGCATCTGAAGCCACTGGCGTGACAGTGTGTCACACGCGTACGTCATGATGATGAGGCCGTCGGAGCGGCCGAGAAACAGTTTTCCCTGACTCGTGACGAACAGCGAGCAACAGACGGCTTCCGAGTTCAGGACGGGCATGGCATGGCCGTCGTGACCGCCGCTGGAGCCGGTGCCGCCGCCGGCGTCGTGCAACGTCTGCCAGATGCTCGCGAGGCTCTCACGGTAGGTGCCGTTGAATTCTGCAAGGAAGCAGAGCCCAGATGATGTTTTCTCACCGAATTTCAGCACAATTGCACTAAAATGACTGTAACTTTGTTCAAAATGCTCCTCTTGGAAAACGGTCAACTGATCGAATTTCGGTCACGACGAGCTCTATCGAATGGTTCAAGAAATTACTGGAAATTTTATATTTGAACAAAGTTATGATGTTCAAATATAAAATTTCCAAAAATTTCTTCAATCATTCGATAGAACTGGTTGACCATTTTCAAAAAAAAAACCCGTTTTGAACAAAGTTATGCGAGCCCCACTCACTGAACGGCAAATTCTTGAGGCCCGGCACGGCCTTCATGAATTGTTGGTCGATGAGCGGCATGTTCCAGACGAGCACACTGCCGTCCCGTCGCGAACTTCGCACCACCGACACTTTTCGCTTTTCGCCTCCTGCGCCAGAAGAGCTCGACGATGAGCTCGAGGGCTCTTCGGTGCTCAAAAACGCGAACTGCGCGTCGTTGAGGCACGAACGAGGCGCGTCGGCCGCCAAACCGGCCACCGTCGCCACCACGAACGGCGTCGGCTCGTCGAAGTAGTTGGAGGCGTGCGGTTGCAGACAGCTGCAAGGAATCACTCGTTTTACCACAGTTTTCAGTTAATTTTGTGGTGAAAATCGGTATTTTGACTGGAAATTGTCCGATTTCCCTTCACCTTTGAAATCGGCGTTTTTCAGGCCAAAGAAAGATCGGGAAAATTTTCGATTGAGTTTTATATAATTGTCCGTCAGAAAACCTACAAGTTGAGCGTTCGACTGGCTCTTAGAAACCGTTTTAAAGTTTTGAATACCCAAAAACATGATTTCAAGACGAAAACCCGGTGGTACTACGGAAAAGAACTTTCCGCAATAGAACCCGCCACAATAGAACTCGCCGTAATAGAACTCGGACGAAATAGAACTCGGACAAAAAAGAACTTTCCGAAAAAGAACTCGCCGCAATAGAACCCGCCGCAATAGAACCGGCCGGAATAGAACTCGCCGCAATAGAACCGGCCGGAATAGAACCCGCCGGAATAGAACCTGGATTTCAAGCCTGTCTTTTTCAAAGCTGAAACTATATTTTAGATCAAAATTTTTACGTATTTCCCTCCGGTGTGGCCGGTTTCATATTTTGATAGCTTCTTGTTCGAAAAAAATTCGGAATTACAGGCTAGCTGCTTAACAAAGCTGAAAGTGCAAACGCGCTCCATTGAAATCCAGGTTCTATTCCGGCGGGTTCTATCCCGGCCGGTTCTATTTCGGCGGGTTCTATTGCAGCGGGTTCTATTGCGGCGAGTTCTTTCGCGACGAGTTCTTTTCCGGCGAGTTCTTTTTCGGAAAGTTCTTTTTTGTCCGAGTTCTATTTTGTCCGAGTTCTATTTTGTCCGAGTTCTATTACGGCGAGTTCTATTGTGGCGGGTTCTATTGCAGAAAGTTCTATTCCGTAGTACCACCGAAAACCCGGCAGTGCGGGGATGTGCAACAGAGTTGGGTGGAGAATTCCGACTTCCGCGATTGTCTACCTCCGAGAGTTCCGTTAGAAAATTTCAATTAAATTTCAATTCCGTCTTCCGCCTTCCGTCTTTCCGCTTCCGCCTTCCGGATACTCAAATGGCACTTGTGCCCAACTCTCACCCATACCCAAAGCTGCCAGGAATTCCCACTTCGGACATCCGGTTTTTTTTTTCATTCCGACTTCCGACTTCCACTTCCAACTTCCGAGTTCTGTCTTCCGCCTTCTGACGCCTCCAATCGCACGTCCGCTCTAACCCATGCCTCCATACGCGTCACCTGTCTATCTTAGCCACTCATCTAGATTAACTGTAGATTGTAGACCTTCTTTGTCGTCTATCTTGTGGCCAATTATCTAAATTCCAGGCAGATGAGCTCATTCCAGGTTACCCTATCTCGATCAATTATCTAAAATTGACTGTAGAATGAGCCCATCTGCCCCTGGAACCTCGATCAATGGATAGATAATACGGGACATATGTCACAACTTGTGACCAGAGTTGGGCGGTAAATTCTGATTTCCGATTTTCGTTAAAAAATTTGTTTTTGTGAAATTTTTTTGCCTCATAGCGCTCCGATATTTATGGCGTCGTCCACTTTTTTTTCGTAAATCTACATCAGTTTTTTCGAAAAAAAATTTCCGATTTTTCGACGATTCTCACTCGTTTTTCGTTCGCAAATATTTCTAGAATTTTCAACCGGAAAAACGACTCACGAAAGTGGCAACTGAAAGACGTCGATCGACTCGTCGGTGTATCCGATGACAATTTTGTCGAAATGCGATATGAAACCGCCGGCGCACCGGCGATCCGTCGATCGATACTGACAGACGACGGACATGTCGTCGACGTCGAGAATCTGCCACGTGGCTGAGGCGACGATGAGCAGCATGCGCTTCTTATCAGCGTTGAAGTAGGCGATCTGACGGACGTGCTGAATGTCGAGCCGCTTCGACTCGTCCTCGTACAGCGAGTTGGCCGGATCGCGTTTCTCGAGCTCCTGCAGACTCCACACCTTCATCATTCCGCCCAACGTCATTCCGATCAGCTGGTCGGCGACGGTGTCGTCGGAAGACGTTGACGAAGAAGAAGCGAGCACGAGGGTGTAGCACGAGATCCAGTCGGGTTCGACGCGCGACGCTATTGAAAACGAGACGGTCAGGTCTTGCGGATCCATCACCTGGATGTCGCTGTAGTCGCCGATGCACACGAGACGCGTGGCTCGCGTGTGCCGCGACGATTTGTACGTCTGCAATATGCGCTAGTTACAGTACTGGCCAGAGAGGTATGATCCAATCCTGCTCTATCTCGAGAACCGAAAGAGCTATCAAAAAGTTGTCAAGTACAAAGTTGTTGCTCTTTTTGTGCTCTTCAACTTTGTAGTTGACACCTTTTTGATAGCTCTCTCGGTTCTAGAGATACAAGACTGTTTACTGTTTTAATTAGACGTCCCATATCTTGAAAACTAGAAAAGATAGGAAAAACTTGTCAGCTAACAAAGTGATCCTTGATTTGTCGGCTATATTTTGTCAGTTGACGCCTTCTTCCGGACTCTTCTAGTTTTCAAGATAACCAAACGGTAGCTTGTTTTGTATGCTCATTTTAAGCCAAAAACAAATTTAGGTATAAATTTTCGAATTTTAGTCGAACAAGTCTGGTAAAAATAAGCTAAAACCCTTATTTGCAGTACTACAAACGGTTTTCGCATCCGTTAGAACCATTTTATCGTTTATTATCACTTTTTTTTACAAATTCCGCTCAAAACAGTCATTTTTCAACGTTTTCAATGATTTTTGCCTTCAAATGTATCAAATTGGACTGTTTCTCCCGTATTTTTTGTGGTTTTTGATGGAAAACATGCGATTTCCCATATTTTTCAAATTTTGGCGATTGTAGAGCTGTTTGCAGTTTTTTTCGGCGCTTACAAGCGTTTTTGTAATTTTTTTGCTTAAAAAACCAAAAACCACCCGGAAAACTATTTTTTCCGTCGATTTTTCGACAATTTTCAAATTTTTGGCGATATTTTAATGGTTTTCAGCTCAAAAAACTCAATTTTTTGAAATTTTTAGTTTTCCGTCGGTGCCGCCCGTTTTCCGGCTTACATATGGCTGAATGTATCTGTGAATCGAGACAGAAGACGTCGAATCGATGCAACGACCATCTTGAATTTCCCAGAGACACACGCGGCCGTCGGCGGACGCCGAAACGAAGCGCCTGCAGGAAAAATCGATTTTTCTTGGCAACTTTTTGTTTTTGAATGTTTTGAATGGAAAATTGCAAAACAGACGTGTTTGTGGGTGTGTTTGAGGTTTGCGAGATCGCTGTGATCTTTTGCGAGTGCCCAATCATTAATTGTTTCGGAATGAGCCCCTCCGACAGCTTCCATATCACCAGATGACCGTTTTCGGCGCCTGAAACGCTCTCCTCTCGTTTTCAGCCGTTTTTTCGCCGGAATTGAGCACCTGTGATGACTGTCTCGGCGTCGGGCAGCACACGAATCGAGCATATCTGATTCTCCGGCGGTTTCGGGCCCCAAATCACGACGGGAACGGATAGCGCCGGCGATTTCGACCCAGAAGACACGACCTCCGTCATAGTCGTCGTCCTGAATTCGCGAAATCATTGTGGTCGGATGGGAAAGCACATTTCAACAATTTCCTTCACTTTTTTCTCGATTTTAGACAGTTTTCCGGCTGGAATTTGAGCTATTTAAGGGGGAGAAAAGGGCGAAGGTCGCCCCGTAAATCGACACAAGAGGGTGGCGGGTCTCGAGTGGAAGAGACGCAAAGCTGGCATTCTGCCCAGTGTCGATTTACGGCCGCAACCCGCCTCTCGTTGTTTTTCATTGTTTTTTCAATAAAAACCCCTGTTTTTTGTGTTTTTTCCTTGAAATTATATGAAAAATCGATTCGGGTACCTGTTTTCCACTATAATTACTTCATATTGTCGCAAAAATCGATAATTTCCTTGATTTTTCGTTCTTTTCACATTCACCGTCAAATTTCGAGCATTTTTCCAGGGTAGCTTCTCCGATGAGTCTGACAAAAGACACACACTTGCCGAGCAACGAGGAGCTCACCGTGCCGCAGGAGCTCGTGCTCTCGACGCCGTGGCTCAAAGCGGTCGCGCCGTACATGGCGAAGCACTGCGAGAAGGAGGCGAATGTATGGGGGGGAATTGATGGAAAAACGGCTTTAAATCGCTGGTTTTCAGGAGTTTATGCTGCGAAGAAAAGAGCTGGAGGACCCACGGGCGGTGCTCAAGGAGGGAGCCGCGCTCACCGCGTGCGGCGTCGACTTTCTGCAATCGCTGAAGCGTTCGTGCCTGCCGCAAACGCAGAAGCTCGCCGAATGCGTCGATCAGAGCAGCGCCAAGCTCTATCTCTCCAAGTAGGCGTTTTGACCGAGAAAAATCGAGAAATTGGCTGGAATTGCAGGTGTCACGACGATCAGAAAGAGCTGGACGCGTGCGTCGAGGCGAATTTGAATCTGACGCGCCCGAAACTCGGATATTTCAGCAAATTGCACGTCTACGAGTCGGCCGCTCCGGCGCCAGGTTCGCTTTTTGGTTTTGAGACTTTAAAAACATCTAGAAAATTAAAAAATAGTTCAAACTCTCGAAATTGAAGGAAAAAATGCATAAAAATTCTGGCCTTAATTTTAAAATTTCTGTTTTTTCATATAATTTTCATTAAAAAATTTCCAGCTGTCTCTAAATTTGACAGAGAATTTGAGAAAAAAACTCAAATTCCTATAATTTTGCAAAAAAGCTGAATAAAAATAAATTTTTTTTTGAAAATTTAAAAATTTGAAAATAAATGCCTCAACAATTACAATTAAATGCAGTTTTTTCCCTTCAAAGCTCAAAAAAAAATTTTTTTTAATTGAAAAATAATTTTTTCCAAATTTTTAGTTCTGATTTTATTTAAAAACCAGCACGCAAAGCCGCTCTTCGAGCGGCAAGAATGAACAAAATGAAAATTTGTGAACCCCCCCCCCCCCCCCCCAAACACTCGGCCACGCGCGTGGTGACATTTTTGTTTTCTTTTTGGAATGCGGACAGATAAACAGACACACAGATGGATATACCCCTCACGGTTTTTATTAATAAGGAAGATACAAATACAACAAATTTTTTTCTAAAATTTGAAAGCTCAGAAATCCTCCCACTCTTCTCCAAAATTACACCTTAAATTAGCTATTTTCCCCCCATTTTCAGAACTGAAACACCGCGACTACAAGGCGGAGGCGGCGAAAGTGCTCAACGAGCTGCCGGCCGACTATCACTTGCGCAAGGACTATCGCAAGTACAACGACTGGCGCTACAACATCAGCGAGAGCTAAACGACGACGTCCATTTGAGCCACCCCGAGAATCGCTCGGGGGAAAAAAATTATCCGTAGACTCAAAATTTCTCTCTCGTTTTCCGTCGTTTCTTCTTCTTATTTTTTCTCTTTTTTTCTCAGCCAGCAACAAAAAAATCGAATAAAATGTAGATTTTGATCGATTTTTCTCACCTCTTTTTGCAACCGATTGACTTGTTTCGTGAATATCTAACTGTGTGCTTTGTCTTGTGCTCTTCTAATCCCCCACACACAACCCCCCGAATGTTCCAGATGGAAGCGGTGACGACGGCGTGGGAATCGATCGATTGGGATCGCCTTCAGACGCGCGTCGAGGCGGAAGTCGACGCGCTCGGAAGACGTCAGGACGACAGCGAGATCAGAAGGCAGCGACTCGTCGAGGAGAGCAACGCCTACAGAGGACGGACTAACAAGGTTTGAGCCTCCTGAACTAATTAGCGCTAATTAGTGCGCTAATTACTGTACAGAATCGATTTGCATTCGTATTACTGTTATTCTTGTTATTATCCCGTTTTACTGATTTCCCGGATCTTTATTCGATTAGTTGGTCGTTTTTCGGGTGAGAAAATGTTTTCCCCCTCCCGATAAATCGATCGCCACGGTCGAAAAACAAGCGGGGGTGATTCATAATTGCCTCCTATTATTATTATTATTATTATTATTATTATTATTATGGTGGTCTTCACACTGGGTGGTGGTTGGGACAAACATACGGCTCTTCTTTTCTCGATTTCCGCTGATTTTTACCGATTTTTCTACTGGAATCTGAAGATTTCAGTTGGAAAACTGGTAGATTGAAGACGAAAGAAGAAACGGAGGGTGCAAAGTTCCGCTCGTGTTGATGATCTTATTCTATCTTGAAAGCCGAAAGAGCTATCGAAAAGGTGTCAACTACAACTGTTTAGAGCACAAACGGAGCTACAACTTTGTCGTTGACCACTTTTTGATAGCTCTCTCGGTTCTCGAGATAAAGCACGATCAATAACCTGGTCAGAGCATACCTTTTTGGCCAGCATTGTAAGAATTGCATTTGATCTATCATTCGAAACTCAACGATAATCACAGTGAGACATCGGGACCATCGTTGAATTCTGAAGCTTTTTTCTAGAATCGAGATAAATATATCAGCTTCGATTCTACCTCCGGCGCCGCCAATGAGACGATTTGGCATGTTTTTTTTTAAATTTTTTAAACGGGGTTCGAAGATTCGAGTTGGACCACTAGTTGTTCAAACTTTAAAGCAAACTAAACTATCGGCGGTTCCTAAGTTTCGATCTATAAAACATTCTCGGACATCGTCGTTATCTTCGAATTTTGAAGTTTCTGCCTCGAATCTAGACCAGCGTCGATTCGCACCAATGTGTTCTCGAAGTTTCGCTTGGGCTCCACCGTCGATTCTTGCATAGAATCGCTTGTTTCGCTTCGGGCTTCCGGTCGTGCCATTCGATGTCCCATGATCGAATTGCCATCTTTCTCTCTCTCTCTCTCTCGCTCTCTGTCGGAGTCATTGCCTTTCTCGTCTCTTCGCGTTTCTATCCCATCCGCCAGCTGTTCCCACTTCTCCATCTTGAGAGATTGAGAGAGAGAGAGAAAGAGCCATGAACCATTGTATTCGGACGACGGCGGACGACGAAATGGCCGCTGGGAACATCTGTCCCACAATAGTACTATGCATGATGATGACTTCCCTCCCTCCGCTCACCAAACAGCCAATCAATTTCTGTCTGTGTGGGGGTGCCACCCGGCTAGCAGGCACCACCCGCCTTCTTCCCTTAAAAGGGGGGTTGAAGAGTAATGGGATGGTTGTGGGGATGGGATTAGAATCGACGCGTGTGCATTACTGATGAGCTTGATCCGAAGAGGGCGAACAGGTGGTGTTGGTTGGATCGTATTGCATGGTGTTGTTGAATTAGCACAATTCCCACAACGTCCTCGGCGTATTAGCTGCAGCAGGCCTGCCCACAGTTCCTGCTGCTTAGCTATACGCCCCTTTCTCCTTTATCACTGATTCCCCTTCGTCTAAACTCTATATTCGTCCGTTTCTCCTTCTCTTCGGACGTGCGTTCACTTGCAAATCGCTTGGTAGGTTTGAAGTGTTTTGGAGGGTCCGGACTTGAGGATCAGTTTCCGAACGGCTCCAGGTCTTTGGAGAGAGTGCTAAGGAATTCAACTTGATTGCTGGGATTCTGGAAGTTCTAAGATTCTCAAATTCGCGTTTCTGACTGTGATCAAGATCTGATAGCTTCAACAGCTCCGATGCGTATAGTAGGATCTGAATGATCAAGATCATGCAAGCCCACCACTTCCGGAAGTTGTCATAAGAGCTCTTATTCCCTCTCTCTCGAGCTTTCTCATTTTCCATCCCATCCATCCATCCATTCATCTATCCATCTATCTATCTATCTCCAATGCCACATCCGGCACACAGCTCACTAGCAGACGATGATCGATTTTGGTGGCTCTCGTTCTCCTCTTCTCACCCCTCCCTCCCTGCCTCTTTCGGATGCTTCTCCTCTCTTCGTCTTTCTTCGTCTGAAGAGGTCCCTCTCTCTCTTTCTGTCTCTCTCTCTCTCTCTGTCTGTCTGTCTCCCGCACACAAACATGGACAGATGCATGATCGGCACGCGCGCTTCTTCTTCTTCGTCGTCCTCGTCGTCGTCGTCTTCTGCTTCGATTTCCCTCTCTTCCTCGCTCGCTCGCTCCATCCATCTATCGGTCTATAGAAGGAGAAGAGACGCAGAGACCGCCCGGGGGGTAGGCCCCCCATAGCCAGCCTTCTCGTTCTTCGTCCGTATGGGGCACATAGACATATAGCAGCGTCCGTCGACATCGACAGGCTGGGAAGGAGGAGGAGGAGGAGGGAGAGGGGTCCCGCTATGTCGCTTCGCAGAGAGAGAGAGAGGGAATGCTCTTCCCCCTCCCCTTTTCGAGAGGCGCATGCGTGGCTCCATCGCCTCCGCGACTCCTCCCACTCACAGATCGATTTGACGACGACGACGACGACCACAACGATGGTGGTGGTGGGAGAGGGCTCTTACTTTTCCCCTCTCTCCCGTTCTCCACTCTCTGCGCCGTTAACGTCTTCTTCTTCTTCTTCTTCGTGCACGTCTTTTAGTCTCGACTCTCGTTCTCTGTCTCATCGGCCGTCTGACCGATTTGATCGACGACTCGCTTCCTCTGCCTTCTGTGCCACTCTTCTCCGCCGTATCGGATGTTTTTGACGATGATGTTGATGATGTTGGGGGGCTCCGGCTCCCCATGGATCACGGATCAGTTAGACGTGATCTGACCTTCTGAATTGATTGAAATCAGACAGATTGAGCTCGTCGGGGCATTTGATTGGTTGCGAAATGTCGTTGAAGCCACCATACTTCTGATCATACTGATCTTTCGTTGATCGCCGGGATCCTTTGATTTCCGATCTTTCTAACCTATCCTATCCCTTCTTTCCATTCCCTCTAAACCCTTCCGCATTTGCAGGAAACGCGCAAATTGGCCGTACCACTCATCAAAGCGTTCCAATCGGAATTCGACGAGCTGACGGCGAGAAGCACGTGCGCCGAGACGGCCCTCATCGAGATTTGCTCGTCGATCATCAGTTTACCAGGTTTGGTTTGCCTCTCTGATGAACAAAAAGAAATACGTGATGTGCTCGGCGAGCCCTATAATTCCACCCCATGTAGGCGTGCATTCTGAGAAAACACACCCCGCCCGAGTGATCAGAGAGTGCCAGAAGAGAGTGCGGCGAGCCGTATCACACTTGTTTGGGTTGGACTTGATGTTGATCGGACAGAAGATCAGAGAAAGGAAGTGGTTGAATCTCTGCGTCTCTCTCTCTCTCTCTCTTCCACCGTTATAGGGCTCTTCGCCGTCGTCTTCCTCTTCTTCCCCTCATGGGAATTGTTGTGTCGGAGCCCTCCCCCCTCCTTTGATGGTGGCTCCGCGGAGCCCACACACTCTCGCTTCTCTCTCCCTCTCTCTCCTTCTAAGTTTGACGACGACGACAGCGACGTCGTCTAGAAAGAGAGAGAGAGAGAGAGAGTCTCTCGCCCGCTCGCTCTCCTCTTCTCGCTTCGATTTTGCTCCCACTCGTCTTCCGATCGATCTGTTTTCGGTTGCCCGAGTCCGCCCGACATTGAGGAGAATCTCCCCCCTTTCACGGCTCGTCTGTTTGTTCTGAATGAATTCGAAGAGCGGCTCGCCGAGCCACAGTAACCCTGAGCCTTGACGGATGGGGTAGATCAAAAAGTGGTTAGGGGATTGCGAAATCTTAGTTTGTCATTAAGTGAGCGCTTAAGTGGTAGATCAAATCCACCCCCCCCCCCCCCCCGTAGTCAGGAGGAAGGGTACAGTAACCCAGAATCAAGATGGATTGTAGATCAAAAGAGTAGATCATTGCGAAATCCCTCCTTCTTGTTTTGGTAGATCACTCTCTTGGGACGCCCCTCCTTATCACTCGAATAACAATCGTATCAATCTGCCCCTCCCCCACTTTACTATTTTCTCTTCCAGACCCGAAATCACTGCTGAAAGGCGCCGAAGCGTGGAAATCGGACGCCGAGAAGACGCAAAAAGCGGTGGAGGAGCGCGAGGATCTGAGGCGTCAACTCCTCAAAGCGAATTCCGAAATTGACGAGCTGCGCGGAAAAGATGTCAAAGTGCGCAAGTTGAAGGACAAACTGGCGAAACTGGAATCCGAACAAGACGAGCTGATCGAGACGGCGATCAGCGAGGTCGAGAAGCGCGCCGAGCACGAGTTGGGCTCGCGCGTCGCCGAACTGCTCGCCGCCAATCAGACGATGACCGAACGTGCCGAAGAGCTCGAGAAGCAGTTGGAGGCGGAGGAGTCGAAGAACAAGGAGATGCAGCGAAAAGTGGAGGCGGCGAAGGCCACTGTTGAGCAGAAGGAGGGGCTCGAGAACGAGCAGTTGGCGATCGCGATGAAGGATTTAGAAGATGCCAAACATCGGATTGTGTTCCTCGAGGAGAAGATCACCCAGTTGGAGCAGGAAGCCGAACAGATCAACGAATCGAAAAAGGCGGGCAAAATCGAGGACATTGCCGCCTACGGTTCGGTGTTCCTCCAGAAAGACGAGCAGATCTCACAGCTCACCGAAGAGCTGCGAGCCGCCGAGACGAAGTATGAGAAGGAGGCGGGCGAGTGGCGGGCGGCGATGGAGGCTGCCGAACGCAAGAATCGCGATCTGATCGCGGAGATTGGAGGATTGAAGGCGCAGCTCGAGAATCAGATGGACTACGAGGCGATTCGCAATGAGCTCAGGTACGGGAAGCTCAATTTTCAGCTCACACATGATCTCTCCTTCCAGACTGCTCCGTGAAATCGAGTTTGGCGATGCGGCCGAGAAGAACCACGAGTCGATTGAACGCCTCGGCGAGACTGTCGAGTCGCTCGATCGCCTGCTCGCCGAAAAGAATCGACGTCTTCAGAACGACGTCGCCAGTCTTCGAGTCCTCTCGGACGGCTACAAAGGTATGTCTTCTTTCGCATTGCATCTTCTGCTAGTGCATTGATATCGCATGAGAACGCCTTTGAACAAAAAAGACCTGAAAAACGTGTCGTGGTAGAAGTGATTGAGAATCGCACTATCTCTCACAACGCTGACTGTGAATGTTGTTGCAAAGTTTGCGCAAAGTTTGTGAAAGATTTCTGATGATTTCCACAGGAGGAACCTATTGTCGATTCGATTCTCTTGCTCCAGGAGGTCCTTAGGCCCCGCCCACCATCAACGCGAAAAGGGGCGGAGCCACAGCGATTTCGAGCCTGTGGAATTTGTTTTTGGACCTCTGGGAGCGAGAAAATTGGCTCGGCAACGGTTTTGTTTCCTGTGAGCTCCCGAACGTCACAAAATTGCACAAAACAGTCAGCTCGCGCATGGCTCGCATCGTGTATCTTGTACAGTGACGCACCGCATATCGATCGATATACCCATGTGCAATTGTGCAATTGTGCAAGTTTGCATATGCATTTTCAGTTTTTCTAGTTTTGCAACTTTTCTTCTTAATTGATTGTATCGATATTTTCGTCGTGATTGTTTCTCGTATCGTCTTGATTCATTATTATTATTATTATTATCGATTTTCAATACATACCAACCACATTCACAGGCGACGAGGTGATGACGGCAATCGTGAGCGGAAGTCACTCGCAACAGCTCGTCTACACGATCGGCAAACGTGTCGGTGTCGACGAGGCGCTGTCCTATCGGCAAAAGAACACGGACATGGAGTTGATATCGAAAATTCATGCGGCACGAAAGAGGCGCGAAGAGCACACCGAGTTTCGGTTCGACGATCCGAATGTGGATGTGCTCACTTATCTCAAGGTGCCTGTTTTTTTTTGTTGCTAGAGTAGCTGTTTTCTGAGGTCTTTCACACTGGGATCGAAGAAAACCGCGTTTTTGTTTTCAGAAAGTAAAAGAGAAAAAGGAGCGAAAAGAGCGAGCTGCTGCGGCTGCTCTCGCCGGAGCAATCGCTTCTGGAGCTTCTGGACCTTCTGGAGCCCAGGCGGGATCCTCTAAACACGTCACTAAACTCGACACTCACACAATAACCACGACGGCTCTTCCACCGCTCCTACACCAGGTTCAACATCATCATCCGCATCGCACGTCGTCTGGAGCGGTGTCGCACAACAATGTGGCGAGCACCTCATCGTCCTCGTCGGCTGCCTCCTCCTCTAGCACACCGTTCAGTTCGATGCTCAAAGAGGAGTTTGTCGAGGAGGAGCTCAAGCTGTCGAGCGTGCTGAAAGGTCGATTCACGTCGCCGACGAAGCTCGCGGAGCCGAAGAGCACCGAGGAGCAGCAGGCGGAACGTGAGACGATCGAGCGAATGCAGACGCGGATCAAGGCGAACGTGGAGGCGTTGAACGGACGGCCGTTGAATACGACGGAGATCGCATCGCACTGCAAACGGCTCATGATCGCCTATAACATTGGACAGCGGCTGTTTGCGAAGCATGTGATGAATCAGGTTGTCAAGGTAAGAATCTTTAACGTCTTCCACTTTACCATCCCTAACGGCTAAGTTATTTCAGTCGCAAGGATCACTGTCCGAATTGCTCTCGAAACCGCGTCACTGGAACAAGCTGACCGATAAGGGACGTGAGGCGTTCCGACGCATCTACGGATGGATCAGTGACAACGAGGCGATCGATTTGTTGTGCTCACTGGCTCCACGACGCGTCTGGCCCGCCGAGCAGAATATCGATCATCCCGACCCGGAAACTCTCATCGGAACGGCCGATCCGCCGGGTGGTGATCAGTCGCCGAAGAAGGAGGAGACGTCGCCGTTGATGAAGAAGATCAAGATTGAAGAGGACGCGGAGCCGATACTCGTAGTGGAGCCCGAGACGCCGGACGAGAAGATTCTGTTGTTGGCGGCACAGGCGGCCTCGGCTTCCACTTCGGCTGTCAATGTTTCGATTGATCTACCTGCTTCGTCGGAATCCCCTCTGTCAGCGGCTCCTGTCGACACCACCCCGCCCATCTCGATGGACATCAATCCGCACGGAACGACGGCGTGCCGGGCGAGCCGATGGCGTCACGACGACATCTCGAAGGAGAAGATTCTGAGCATCTTTCAAACGGAGCTCGCCAAGCTCAAAGAGCAAGAGGTGGCCGAGAAGCCGACGGTGAAGACGACGGCGGCGCACGCGAGACGATTCTCGCACGCGGCCGTCGGCGTCAGTTTCGAGTCATCCTCACTGTCGGGCAAGATCCGTCCGGCCGCCGTTGAAGCGGTGTTGAAGCAGCGGATGGCGGCTGGATTGAAGCCACTAACACAGTCGCAATACGACACCTACACCTATCTGGACACGGATCTTCTCGTCAAACAGATCAAGGACTTTTTGACGGTCAACTCGATCTCGCAACGGCAGTTTGGCGAGTACATCCTCGGACTGAGTCAGGGATCCGTGTCGGATCTGCTCGCCCGTCCCAAGTCGTGGTCACAACTCACACAGAAGGGACGCGAGCCGTTCATCCGAATGCAGCATTTTATGGACGATGTGGAGGCAGCCGACAGTCATGGCGGTCTCGATGAGAAGCATCTGCACCAACTGCAGCACAATGAGCCGGAGATTACGGTTTGCGAGGAGGGATCGGATTTGGCGATGACGTTGGCGAGCCTGCTGAGCAATGTGCAATCGGAGCAGCCGATCGACGAGATCGACGGTGAGCTGAAGACGGAGGAGTCGATGGAGGGTGTGGAGAACTTCAACAGCGCCGACTTCAAACTAGAGCCAATTTCCGAGATTGACCTGGTAACGATCGATAATGTCGGTTTGCGACGAGAGCTTTGTGATTCTCAGATCATGCAAAAACAGAGTTGCTCCGGCACACCTGTAGCGGCTCCGATTCGAAACGGACGACACATCGAACCGCCGACACCCACCGAGGACAACTTTGACACGTACGAGATTGTGCTCAAAGTTCGCGATTTGCTCACCGAGCACGGCATTTCGCCACGGGTACCCGTTCAACTGGTCAACAATCAGTTCCGATCGATTCAATCTTGTAGGTGTTCGGCGAAGAGTATCTCGAGTGTACGCCGCTGATGTGCGCGGATCTTCTGCTCCGGACGAAGCCGTTGGAGGACGCGAAACCGGGCGAGCGGGTGATGTATGTGAAGATGTTCCGATTCTTGAACGATCCGGATGCGATTCCGATGCTTGTAGAGAAGGAGGCCACCAAAGGTAGGTTCCCCCCGTTGTATGGCATCACAAACATCTCCTGAATCCATTCAGATCCGTCCACACGATTCGACGCACTCTTCAAAGCTCTCACAGTTCCACGCGGCGCCAGCATCGTCGGAATCAAGCGGAAAGGCTCGTCGGACGTCGAGGAGTACGAGTTGAGCGCCAAGAAGCCAATCCAGCGGACAGTCATCACCGACTACCAAAAGGATGTGCTCCGCTTCGTGTTCATCAACGAGCTCCATCCGACGAACGAGCTGTGCGATCAGATCGCCCAACAGCTCGACATGTCCGTTCGCACCGTCCAAAACTGGTTTCACAACCATCGGACGCGATCGAAAGCGCGCGAGAAGGAGGGAAAAGTCTACTCGGACGCGCTGCCCAACGGCAATTTGCGGCTGAAGAAGAGTGCCACGTGGCGAGACGAGCTCCAAACGATGCTCGATAATGCTCCGAGTTTGGCGATGGCCAATGCGAACGCGACGGCGCCAAAATCGATATCGAGCACGCGAAGAACGTCGTCAACGGATTCGCTCCCGATCAACAACAACGCGTCGCCGACACTCACACCGGCCGGTCCGCTGTTCGTGTTCGACAAACCGTCGGCGCCGACGTCTTCTGGCGCTTCGGGAAAGAAGGCGTCGGGCGGAAGCGGTCAACTCGACAAACTCGTCGCCAGAATGCGTCAGATTGCCGAAGTTCGCGAGGCGGCGGCGACGGCGAACGCGAATTGAAAAGAGCCGCCCCAAACATTATAACACACAGTGGCAGGACCACGATTGTATTATTGATTGAATAACTACTCATATTTCTTATTATTATTATGGAAATGTGTCAAATATTTTGTATTTCTCACCACGAATTGTGTCCTAAATTTGAAAGCTTTACGCTTCACAAACCGGTTATTGTCATCTTTTTCATTTTTTTTTGTCTAAACTAATACTTTTCGTTCTCACAAACCCCCCCCCCCTTTCGATGATTCTCAATTTTTGTTGTTGTTGTGAAATTTTCTGATCTCTCTTTCTCTTCTCTTTTTTTTTCTGAAAATTTAAATTGAATTTTTTTTGAAATTTGATTTGGATTTTATTTTCAAATAATATACGAAATATGCAAAAAATAAATGAATGCGCGTTTTTTTTTTTAATTTAAAATTGGATTTATTCATTTTTGGTCAATTTTGGTGAAAGTTTAAATTGTGAAAAAAAAATGGTTGCAGTTCGAATCGATGAGCAGAGTGCCCAGTTGGCGGAGCTCGGCGCGAAATCGGAGCACAACGAGCGGCTCATTGCTCAGTTGGAGCAGGATTTGGCCAGCGCTGTGCAGGGAATCGGGGTGAGGAGTTGGGAAAATGAAAAATTGAATTTTTAAATAAAAAAAATATAAATTTTGGATTAAATATTAAAAAAAAAAACAAAGATAAGCCAAATTTTATAATATTTTTTGAATATTTGAGTTATTTTTTAACTTCGATCTCAACTAAAAAGTTTTTTTTTCAAATTCAAAGAATTTTAGGCGAAAAATAATCATAGGCTCCGCCCTCAGAAAATGGGCGGAGCCTATTTGTGTTTCAAATTCAAAAAAAATTCGATAAAGAAATCGTTAGCTCCGCCCCTTAGAAAATGGGCGGAGCCTATTTTTCAAGTTCAAAAATTAGTTTGAAACGAAAAAAAAAATTAGATAGAAAAAATCTCAGGCTCCGCCCCCCAAAAAATTGGGCGGAGACTATATTTTTTTCAAATCCAAAAATTAGTTTTAATCAAGAAAAAACCGTTAGCTCCGCCCCACAAAATGGGCGGAGCCTAATTATTTTCAAATCCAAAAATGTGTTCATCAAGAAAAAACCGTTAGCTCCGCCCCCACAAAAAAGGTGGAGCCTATTTTTTTACAAATCCAAAACTGTTTTAATCGAAAAAAAATCGTAGGCTCCGCCCCCGCAAGATGGGCGGAGCCTATTTTGGCTTGTCGTGTTTACATTATTTTTTTTTTAGAATTCCGGTGGCAAAACAATTGATTAAACGACAAAAATCAAGTTTGTTTTTTCTTTTGCAGCACTCGGACGGTCTGAACACGATGGAAATGCAAACATTTCAAAATGCGGGCGGCGGTCCGGACGCCGCCTCGTTGATTCCGATATTGACGTCGCAACGGAACCGTCTGCACGAGAGAGTCGGACAACTGGAAGAGACGGTCTCGTTGGAGAGAACGAAACAGCTGACGGTGCAGAACGAGGTGGAGCTCGTCAGGTCGGAGAATGTGAAGCTCGCCGAGCGGTGTCGATTCCTCCAGCAACAACAACAATCCTCGTCTTCTTCTGGCGCTCCCACTGCACACCGAAATATTCAAAATGTGGAGACTGGCGGTTTTGGCAATGAGTGAGTTTTTGGTCATGGCAAAAGTTCGAAAATATAGGTCCACCCTTGTTTCATGTTGTAACGCGTCACGTGACGAACAACTTGAATCGACGTTTTCGGCATTGGATTTAGGACTCCTGGTGACGATATCCTAGAGACTGACGGAGATGTCCCAGAAGAACTGAAATCTGTCTAATTGACTCTTGACAGCTTTTCGCTGCGAGACCCATGCCCGCCGTTGATTTAAGCCACGCCCACTTTTCTCTAATGTCTTCCCGAAAGTTCCAGAAATCTGACCAGTCGCCACAACACCAAGAGGATGTCGATTCACGACAAAACGACGCTGAGCATCGGAAAAGCGATTCTGGCGACGCCGACGAGCCGGACGGCGTTCTTCTCCTATCTGCTCATTCTACACGTCCTCATCATGCTCGTAAGCTCGCGGCGAAACTAGGAAAACGCGGGGCATCAAAAGGGGCGGGTCAGTAAATGCGCTCTACTGCACACCTGTACATGTTAAAATGAGTGATACCGTACCTACCGTCTGTCTTGTTGAAAATGAGCCGGTTTTCGATTTACGGGGCTAGGTCGTAAGAATAGAGCATCGTTTAGCATTAGAGCGTGTTTACTGACGTCACACATTTCCTCCCCCCGTAAAACATTGTGCGAGACAATTTTACAAAATACGCGAGCTTCCAGGTGCTCTACAAGTTTGCGTTTGATCAATCGGTGGTCAGAGACGCCGAAACAGAGTGCGAGTACAAATTTCATCAGCACATGCTCGACAACCACAAAAACGGTTGAACCGATCGATATTTTTGGTTGTTTTTGTTTTTTGGATTCTCCCACCCCGTTTTCCCCTAAATTTAAGCCTAATTATCTAATTATGGGTGTTGTGTGTGTGTGTGTTAATTGGTACATAGTGCATGCTTTCCTGGTTCTAACTGGTATAATGTTATAATGTGACTGATTTTTCATCAGACAAAACTTTAAAAAAACAACAAACAATGTGATGAATAGAGAAATAAAGGTGGCTTTGGTGTTTTTTTTTTGAGCCCGTTTTTAACGTTTTTTTTTTAAATTGAGCCTGGGGGCCTAGAATTTGCAAGTTCGGCCACGGGCCCTGAAGGGAATCTCGTAAATATGCCGAACTTTGCGGTTTCTAGGCCCTCCAGGTTCAGTTCCGACATAAAGGGGGATGTTTGTTGTCTGCGTATCACGCAAGTGAAAATTGAGGGCGTTTCTTTTCCCTCTCCCCGTTTCCCATCTCGCCCGTTTGCCGGCCTCTTCAACGCCCGGCACCCCCCTCACCATCGCCGCCCGGTTAGCTCAGTCGGTAGAGCACCAGACTCTTAATCTGGTTGTCGCGGGTTCGAGCCCCGCATTGGGCTGATGTTTTTTTTATTATTTTCGTTTTTCAAGACTGCTCTATTTTCAGTTTATTTTAAACTTAGTTTTGTGAAACTTTTGTTGTTTGTTATTGTCAAAAAACTATTACGAAAAGACGACACGACCAAGTAGGCTCCGCCCATTTTTCGCGCCGTGTCTCAATTGAAAAAGGGGCGGAGCCTAATGGGCCATCTCTTCACTCCGTGTTTTTTGACCTCCCCTGGGCAGAATATTGATCGGAAAACGATGTTCTATCATTCGTCAGCGAATATTTGATCTACAAAACGAGGCGGCAGGAAAGGAACGTCGTAAACAGATGGTTGTCACAATTTGACCGTTCGGAGAGTGTCACAATGCCCCTCAATTGCGTTTGCAAGTGCGCTCCACTGCAAATCATCAATTAACCCGCGTACACATTGTAAGTCTCACTGTCCCCTTGTTTCTGATAAGAAGAGAAGACATTCTGCGTCCCCACCCCTTTCCACACTATTTCGCCGTTCTTATCAGACAAAAACTTACAAAATTGGGTGAGATCGAGTGATAAGCGACGCGACTGCACCACTCTTTCTCTCTCTCTACATTGCGATTTTTAGGCCAAACCGCCAATTTTCGTGCCTATTGTGACTGTTTAACCGTTCATTTGTGCTTCAGAATGAAGGCGTTCGCCATTCTCATCGGGTTGTTGGCTACCACGTGTTGTTGGGCTCAAAGCCAGTGGCGAGAGGACAATGTGAGTGTTTTTAGACGAAATATTATCGGATTCTGATGTTTCTAGAGAGTGCCCGTCGAGCAGATATTGAACGATCACTCGTCGTCGAAGTTCGAGTACGAATATGTGTCGGTTTGTGTGAACAGCACCGATGAGACGCTTCTCGAGATTGTGTGAGTTTTTTTTTTCGTGCCGAGGATGGACGTGGCCGAACTTCTCTTGTGGACCCTGCCGGAGTTTGGAAAGAGGGAAAACTAGGTCATGAACGCGGTGGCCTAGTTTTCCCAAAGTTTTCAACTCAAGTTCTAGCACAGTTTGGTAGCGATTGGGAAAACTAGGCCACAGTTTTCATCATGGCCTAGTTTTTTATTTCTAATCGAGATAGTACTGGTCTAGGCTCTAAACTGGAACTAGGGTACAAAATTTCTGTGGCCTAGTTTCCCAGTTTGAGCCATCACAGCTCAGTCGTGATCTGGAAAACAAGGCCAAGAACGCGGCGGTATAGTTTACCTAGATTTTTTCAACTCAATGCCTAGAACAGTGGTATCTCCGCGGCTATGACAGACCGAACTGTGCTAGGTGCTGAACTGGAACGACGCAGAGGAAACTAGGCCACAGAGTTCATGGCCTAGAACCCGAACTGAAAACCAGACGACGAACCCTGTGGCCTAGTTTTCACCAGACCTAGGTCGGCCGCCTGGACTACAAACGAACCCCCTGGCCTAACAAACTCACCATGACCAAACCAGGTTGCAGTCACGACAAAGAGTGCAAGGATGCGAAATCGCGTGTGGCGCTCGGCAAGTACTCGAACCAGGTGAACACGACCGGTTGGGGCATCCTAGAGATCGAGACGTTCGCGAGTCACTCGTACGACGTGCAGGCCTATGCGGCCGGAGTCGCCGAGGGCGAGCTGACACGTCTTCAGATCTACTATCACTACAAGAACACCATCGAGACGATGTGCACGAATCACACGTGAGTCAGCGTACTCTCTCTAAAGAAAAGGGGCGTGGCTTCAGACTGTTCTGCAAACGACTGTACGTCTACCTGCAACAGAATCTCGACTGGATGCGCTCGGAAGTCGTCGCCCATCCGCCGACCGATCCGTTTTGGCGGCAGGTCAATTTGACGTTCGCCCAGTTGACCGGTATCTATGATGCGTACAGCAAGCGGAATTTGACTCCCGAAATCGGATTCGATCTTCATCCCATCTAGTGAGTCCAAATTTGTGGGGGACTGCTAACACTTTTAGTCCTGAATCTGATGTCAAAAACAGTCACGTTACGCGTTACACAATGTCCCGTTTCCCAGCATGATGCAACTGGCGGGCGACATGTTCGATCTGAACAAGTTCCTCAACAAGACGCCCGACCCGCTCGAGTATCCGGAAGCCGGACGCTGCTCGGGCTTCATCAAACTGGCGCCCGGCAACGCGGACCTCTTCATCGCGCACGTCTCCATGTCCTCGCTCAGCTGGATGCAACGCATTCTCAAAATCTACAAATTCGGCTACGACGTGAACGAGGTGCCCGGTCACATTGTCACGTTCTCCGGCTATCCGGGAGCGCTCGTCTCGTCGGACGACTACACGATCACGTCGGCCGGACTCACGTCCATCGAGACGACTATCGCGATTTTCAATCAGGAGCTGTACACGGACAAGTACATGAAAGCCGAGGGACAGGTGCACTGTTGGATTCGGTCGATGGCGTCGAATCTGTTGGCGAAGAGTGCCAAACAGTGGGTCGACCTCTTCGAGAAGTACAATTCGGGCACCTACAACAATCAGTGGACGGTGCTCGACTGGAAACTTTTCACGCCGGGACACGAGATTCCCGACAAGGACGTCGTCTGGATTCTCGAGCAGACGCCGTGAGTCCCCCATTCTACGTCAGAGTCAAAGATCTCTTTTGAAGTCAATTTTCTATTAGTCAAACTAACTGCTTCTTTTGCAGTGGCTACTCGGAGTCACGTGACATGACGTGGTATCTGAAGAAGTACACCTACTTCTCCTCGTACAACATTCCGTTCCTGCCGAAAATCTCGGAACGCTCGGGCTTCGACGGCAAAGCGAAACAGTTCTCGTGGTTCGAGTGGGGCGGTTCGCCGCGCGCGCGCATCTTTGACCGCGATCACGCCAAGGTGACCGACATTGACTCGCTGACGAAGCTGATGCGATACAACGACTACACACACGACGAGTTTGCCCGCTGCAAGTGCACACCGCTTCCCTACACGGGAGAGGGTGGCATCTCGGCCCGAGGCGATTTGAACACACCCGGCGGCACGTACGAGGTCGAATCGATGGGATTCCGCGATCACGCGGGACTCGACTTCAAGGGCACCAACTACGAGATGTTCAAGAAGATGCGGTTCCGCGCCTGGGGCGGACCCCCCTACGATCCGTTGCCGGTGTTCGAGTAGGTTTTCGGGAATTATCGAGAGAAATCTCGAGGAACTACTGCAAACTGTCGTGACGTGTCGTAGCACAGTAGACACCATATTTGACGCGCAATTTGAAACTTTTTGCGCGTCAAATGTGCTGTTTACCTCTGCGGACACAGCTACGACAGGTTGCAGAAATTTCTTGAGAATTTTTTTTTCGAGGCCGACGCCCTGTGGGCCACAACTGCAATTGTTTTATTCCGCCCACCCTAAGCTAGAAAAAAGGGGCGTGGTCTAATTTCGCACTGAAAAGGGACATAAACCGACTGATAGCCTTATCTGACACTTTTTCTACAGCGGGAAACCGTCCTAAGAGCTGCCAGGTGCGGATGCCAGATTAGATTAGATCTAAACGGCACCCCTTCCCTCCCAATCTACAGTTCGACAGATGAGCCCTTTGTCAACTAGCCGCCGTCATAATTTGTTAATTGGTTGGGATGATTAAGATCTTCCATGTAGGGGGACTGAATGATCGCACCTTCTTGAGCCGTCGTCATAATTGGTTCGCAGATTCCCTCACTGTAGATAGATACAAATCTCTCACTATCAGAAAGGGACACCTCGTGTCACACCTTCTTTGAACCGTAGACCCCCCTCAGACATGTGAGACCAGTGGACCTCTCTTCCCGGCTACCATCTTGTGCGGTTATTATTACCCATTCACATTCACGTTCACGATGAGTGAACACTTGGAAGAGTTTCGAAAAGTTAGGCCGCCGCACACCTCTTCCGGGTCCCGCAACGAACTACAACAAACTTTTTTCTCGAGTGAGCGAGAGATCGCCTGTCGCGTGAGAGACGACAGACGCGCAAAGAAATATTTTCTCTCGAAACGTTGCGGGACCCAAAAGAGAACGTGGCGACCTAACTTTTCGAAACTCTTCCAAGTGTTCACTCAAATGTGAATTGATATTGTCCGTTCAATAATCTTGTCACCGGAGATCAAAAATGGACGAAGAGACGAGACGGCCAAATAGGCACCGCCCATTTTTTCGCAAAGGCACGGTTACACGAAACATTGCAGGTCTGCTACGTAAAAAACAGTGTTTTAACGAGTTTCGAAGTTTTTGGAAGCGGGCGGTCAGTTTCCACACACTTTGGAACTAACACGAGTCGAAATTTCATTGCTTCAACCGAGCAGATGCGTTCCATGAGCTCGTTGTCTTCGCTTAAACGCAGTAGACCTGCAATGTTTTGTGTAACCGTGCCTTTGCGAAAAAATGGGCGGTGCCTATTTGGCCGTCTCGTCTCTTCGTCCATTTTTGATCTCCGGTGACAAGATTATTAAACGGACAATAATAGTAGGCGAAACAAGTCTGGGGGTATCAGCCGATACGTCGTCACGTTTTGATCTACCCGTTTGACCTACTCTCCCAAATCGATATCGTCTTTTTTCAGCTGGAACACGACGAAACTCAAAAACGTCCGCCACTTTGGCCAACCGGACGTCTGGAACTTCACCTACGTGGATCTGGAGTGGCAGCTGGCCACCAAAGTCCAACTCACCCCCTTTGACCAGCAATAGACTCTCCCTCCCCCCCAGACAGTTCTTATTTTCTCGCAAATTAATCTGATGATTACGATAATTACGCTAATTACCCGCTTCATTTTTGTTTCGCGCTTACAACCCATTTTTATTCATTTTGATTTAAACGACAAAAATTGAATTGAATCTCAAATTACGAGCAAATTTTATTAGGGGGGAACAAAAAATGACAGAAAAAAGAAACAATGGTAAGCGAAAAAGTATCGATTGATTGATAACAACAAAAACGAAAATTCAAAACAACTCGTGGTAGGTGGCCTCGACGAGTCCCTTCCGACGCTTATCGATCCGATAGTAGACGCATCGCGTTTCCAGCAAATCGATGACTCGCGCCTGGATCTCGCTGTGCCGATTCCGAGAGTTGGATCCGTATCCGGTGATGATCGCCATTTTGAACGTCCGCTCACCGGTCTTCTTCAGCACCTCCTTGACGGCGTCGAGCGCCTCCGTGACGAGTCCGACGGCGCCTTCCACGGACATCCCGTGGAGGTCGATCTCGTCCAGGAATCCCAAGTGCGCCATCCGGATGCGGGCGTCGATTTGGTTGACGACCTCCTGGCTCCACGTTCCCGACCTGCGCATCTGATCGTACTGCTCGCGGACCGCCTCGAGAGCCACCTCCGGATGCTCCACTTCCGGGTAGTGGCGACGCTGGTAGAGGAATATGTTGGGGCCGTCGTAGAACGGCTCCTCCTCCACCACCACCACCATCGGCGCCATTCGGTATGTTTGGATCTGTAAACAGTTGCTCTTTTGCAATTGAAGACGTCCGACAACGCCACTACCATTTGCTGTTGCTGCACCCTCTGCTGCACCGCCTGCTGAGCCATTGGCCGGAGATTCGAGACGGGGCAGACACGCACCTGTAAACAATCAGTTTATTTCGAACTGGAGACGTCAGACAACAAGAAGACGTCGGAGGAAATAGAGTGAGTGCAGCTCTTGTTTCACCCGGGTTTCAAGTTAGTTTAACTTTGGTTCAACTCGCAGCGAAGAGATAGGTGTAGATTTACGAGCGGTGTCGTTCTCGATGCAAAATTTCGGAAATAGAATTTGCAAGCGAAAATCACTGGTTCTCATTCCTCCGTTATTGATTTTATAGTAAAATTGTGGAAAAAAGGCGAAAGTTGGCTGAATAAATGACGAAAATAACGGCCGCTCGTAAATCTCAACCTACAGCTCCGCGCTACGAGACCCTCGGACCAGGGATGGGCAACTTTTTTTGGTTTTTTTTCGCTTCAAATCAATTTTTCAGCATGTTACAGACATCTGATTCGAATGACTCAGTGGACAAAAGGTTGTATTTTTTAGAGGTCTACAACTTTGCTGTTGAAAACTTTTCTCGAAAAATTCTAGTTTTCTAGTTCTTTTGGATCAGATGTCTGTAACATGCTGAAAAATTGATTTAAAGCAAAAAAAAACCCAAAAAAGTTGGCCATCCCTGCCTCGGACCTCCGTTTTCCGATTTTTAAGCCCCCGCCTAGCCAATTCAAACTAAACTAAGATAACGTATCGTCCATTCACTTACGGTGTTCTCTGGCAGTCCCAACTGACTACGCATGTGCTTCTCGTTGATTTTGCGCACTTGGGCGGCGAAGAGCTCCTCGAAGTTGATGGTCGTAGACGACATGGTAGATGACGATATTAAATATCTGAAAACTAAGACTGTCTAGAGGGGTCTAGCCCGGTAAATTAGAGGAGAGGGATAGGAGAGAGGGAGAAACTAAGAAACTGAGAATGCGGACTGGCGCACCTGAATGAGGTCCCTTCTCGCCTTCCAAGGATAGTCGTAGAGGGGGGCGGGGCCAGACGGGGGTCCTCCCTCTTTCTTCCCAAAGGGGGTCTACAGTGGGACCCCCTTCTGCAAGCGGCCAGGTGCCAAATTAACCACCCCTCTCCCAATCTACAGTGTGACAGATGAGCCCCCTTGTCAACTAGCCGCCGTCATAATTTGCTAATTGCCTGGGATAATGAGGATCTGCCAACTAGAGGGGCACTGTCTGGTAGCACCTCCTCAATACTACTGTACTGCAGTTGTTTTTGTTCCGCCCACTGATGATACCCTTATCTGACACTTTTTCTACAGTGGACCCCCTTCTAATAGCTGGCAGGTGCCAGATTAGATCTCTAATCCACCCTTCTCCCATACAAATGAGCCCTCTGTTAACTAGCCGCCCGCCTTAATTGGTTAATTGGCTGGGATAATGTAGATGTGCCAAAAACACTGTCTGTTCGCACCTCCTTAAGAATTCGTCATAATTGGTTCCCAGATTCCTACACTGTAGATAGATTCAAATCTGTAGCCGCCCTATACACCAGTGAACCACCAATTTTCAGACCCCTTCTCGACTGGAACTGCGCACAGATCTGCATCAAAATTGATATGGTTAGACACTGCCGTTTTTTTATTCGTCATTTTGGAAAACACACAAATTTCGGGCATGTTCGATTTTTTCAAGAGAGCACCTTCATACAGCACGGGCCAAGTCGGTAGGATCCGTTGATCTCTGTTTATCTCGAAAACCAAAGGAGCTATCACAAAGTTGTCAACTACGAAGTTAAAGAGCACAAAAAGAGCTATCACTTTGTAGTTGACAACTTTTTGATAGCTCTTTTGGTTCTCGAGATGAAGGGATACCTATTGCGGCCAGACTGTAGAGAGTTGGGAGCAAAGGGAGCAGAGGGGGCGACAAAATACAAGTAGATTTTTTTTTGGGGGGTCTACACACAAAAAGAGCGAGTGAAAAAGTATTGCTTTTATCATATCATAGCTTCTGGTGCGATCTCGAGGGCACCATTCGCGAAGTCACGGATCCGAACGCGTCACGGAAGGTTTCAGTCCATCCCTGCAAGACACAACGGCATTGGAAGAAGGTCGGACAACTGATGCCAAGGGAGGTAAAAGGACAACTCATTATTAGGTAAGGGGGGAGAAAAGTGTAAGTAGAAAAGTGTCGAAAACCTTGCCGTGATAGGATGACGAGGTGGGCGGCGGCGGCGGAAGCGGTCCTGCCGGATGGAGGACCGACGGCGCCGAGTGATGACGTGACGAGGCCGAGGAGGCGTGCGCGTCGAGCACTTTCTGGTAGCGCAGTTTGCACGCCGCCTCGATCATTTTGGCCATCGTTGCGGCGCTCGGCTCCACGTGGAACACGTAGCACATGAAGTTCTCCGACGACGTTTGCATTATGAACGCGCAGTGTCTGGAATATTGATCATAACGTCTGAATAACTATTTGGGCTGATTGAAACTATCTAAGCTATTTCATTGTCTTTAAGGGTACATATCTTTGGAACCAGAAGAGCTGGAAGAAAATTGTTAACGGACAACGTGTTCCTTGCATTGTAAGCTATATATTGTTAGTTGACAAGTTCTTTGTAGCTCTTCTAGTTTCCAAGATATAGCGCTTCTAACTCTACCACACTCCTGGTAGTGACTGTTTTTCTTACAAGCTTCATATCTCGTACACTAAACATGCTAGGGGAAAACTGTCAACTGGCAATTTGTTCCTTGCACTGTTAGCTATATTTTGTTAGTTGACAACTTTCCCCTAGCTCTTCTAGTTCTCCAGATATACCACAGATGAACGAGTACTCACTTGACATCCCGTCCAATGCCGAGGAACGAGAGATATCTGACTCGGCACTCTGCAATCTGCTGTCCGTTCACTTCCACAATCGCGATCGTCGACGGCGCGATCGAGACGTCGGCGAGGATCCATCGTTCGGGACGCACCTGCGAGACGAGCCGATCGACTGCCTCGTTGAGAATCTCGATGCCAGTCGCTTTGGGCACTTGCGTGACGCCCAGAAAGTGACATCGGATCACTTTCCGCGGCTCGTCGATCGGCGCCACAAGGCCTTCGGACCGGACGATACGCTTCTCGCCGAGCGACTCGATAGCCGGATGGTGATGGAGGCTCGAGGGCCGTCGATGGAGCATGATCCTCTTGCAGATGTCACGCAACGTGTTCGCGATCGTCTTCGCCGCCGTGTCACACCGAAACACGTGACACATGAAGCGGCGGGTCGCCCTGTCACGTGACACATACGCGAAATCGCGTCCGTTGTCACGTCCGACGCCCCAGACGCGAATCGCCTGAATGCGTTCGGCGTGTATCACCTGCATCGTGTCGGGATCGATGAGCGCCAGCTCGTTGTCGTCGAGCTCCATGATGAGCTCACGTCCGTCGCCCCACTTGGGCATCTGATCGAGATGGTCGGCGGTGCGGGCGGTGAGTTCGACGATCGCCCGATTGACGGCACGCGACGACTTCTCGGCCGTCAACTCGTCCTCGGATATCTCGACCCATCCGAGCGATCGGACTTGGAATCGGACCGGTTTGTGGTAGGTGTCGCCGGCCTCTTGCTCTTCGGCGAATCCCTCGCTGAGCTCGTCCTGCTCGATGCGACGTTTCGTCGTCGTCTGTTTGAACGCGTGCTCTTCGATGACCGGCTGTTGTGGTGGCAGTTGGATGATTTGCGTTGGTGGCGCGTCGGCTTGCGTCTCGCGGTTCTGAAGTGTAAATTGATTGTGGGATATCTCGGAAACTAGAAGGGCTAGGAAAAAAGTGTCAACTACCAAAATAAAGCTGATGATGTGAAGAACAAATTGTTAGTTGACAATTTTCACCTAGCATGTTTAGTTTTCAAGATATGGGTCTTAAAAGACAAACATTCTAACATGGAGGCGGTCACATACTTTGCAGCGCTATATCTCGAAACCTAGAAGATCTAGCAAAAAGTTGTCAACTACCAAAATAGAGCTAACAACACAATAAACAAGCCGTCAGTTGACAACTTCCCCCAATCTCTTCTAATTTTCAAGATAAACACGAAAGCAACAAAAAAAAATTGACAAAACAAGACAACGTACGGCGGTCGTAACAGAA
This sequence comes from Caenorhabditis afra, assembly GCA_963570955.1. Classification (NCBI taxonomy): domain Eukaryota; kingdom Metazoa; phylum Nematoda; class Chromadorea; order Rhabditida; family Rhabditidae; genus Caenorhabditis; species Caenorhabditis afra. The sequence continues at coordinate 8,590,653 of OY751534.1, forward strand.
TACACAGGCGGTGGTGGTGGTGATGGTGGGGAGGGACTGCGAGCAGGTGTCACGTCACGCTGCAAAATGAAAAAAAAATCGTGCACACATACACACACACATACACAACAATGTGGTTTTGGGTGTGGCGAAAAATGTTTTGGCTCCGAGAAAAAAAACCAGGTCAAATCTAGGGAAAGTAGGTCAAATCTATGAAAAGTAGGTCAAATCTAGGAAAAGTAGGTCAAATCTAGGGAAAGTAGGTCAAATCTAGAAAAGTAGGTCAAAACTAGGGAAAGTAGGCCAAATCTAGGGAAAGTAGGTCAAATCTATGGAAAGTAGGTCAAAACTAGGGAAAGTGGGTCAAAACTAGGGAAAGTAGGTCAACTATAGAACTGAAGATCAAAAATTGAAAAGTAGGTCAATTTTCTCTGCCGGAAACGTTTTCCACGTCTGTTTTGTGATTTCCTTCCTCTCTCCCTTCCTATGATACCTACCATCGGCGGTGGCGGTTGCCGCTGAATGGTGCCACTGTCGACGTGCCAATAGTAGGAGAATCCCTGCGGATCCTGATGCTTCTCCCATCCGTCGGGCAACTCTTTCGGCTCCTCCTCCATGATGGGCGGCGGCGGCGGGAGCGGATGTCCGCGTTGCGGTCGCCGATACTGATTCTCGTACATGATGCCCGAGTCGTGCGATTCGGGCGAGAGGACGGCCTCCTCGACCTCTTCCTCGTCGATGACGTAGTCGGTGGGCGGCGCGCGACGTGGCGGCGATTCGGTTTCGCGGCGCGCCTGATCGAGTTGCCAGTAGAACGAGTACGGATCGCGGTGCTCCGTCATGATCGTCGTGTCGCCGATTTGGCGGACGCGGACGCCGTCTTCGCCGCGCGAGATGGCGCCGTCGCGGCTCGCCTGGTCGATCGCCGCCAGCGATTGACGAAAGTCGTTGGCTGCAAATGTTTGGATAAGTAGGTCAAGGCCCGGGAAATTGGAGAAAGTAGGTAAAATCCTAGATATTTGGAAAAAGTAGGTCATGACCCAGATTTTTTGAAAAAGTAGGTCAGCACCCAGTTTTTTTGAAAAAGTAGGTCAAATCCAGAGAAACTTAAGCTAGTAGGTCAAATTCTTGAAACCTTGTGAAAGTAGGTCAAATCCTAGATCCTTCGGAAAAGTAGGTCACGACCCAGATTTTTTGAAAAAGTAGGTCAAATCTAGAGAAACTTAAGCTAGTAGGTCAAATTCTTGAAACCTTGTGAAAGTAGGTCAAATCCTAGATCCTTCTGAAAAGTAGGTCAAACCTCGAAAAAGTAGGTCATAACCCAGAAAACTGATAGAAACTAGGTCAAATCCTAGAGAAGTCGAAAAAGTAGGTCAAATATCTTTGTCTTCTTTTCCAGACCACTTACACGAATAGTCGACGGCCATATTGCGTCTTCGCTCCTCTTCCCGTTGTCCCTTTTTGCCTGCAAACAAAAATTGGAGTTGCAAACGCGCTCCACTGCAAATGGCTTGCAAAAGGGGGGGGGGGGGGGGGGAGCACTAATTAAAAACCGAAGAGGGAGAAAAATAAGAGAAAGCAATTTCCTTCTCGCCGCCCAAAACGTGTTGTTGAAACGGCGCTCCACCGCACTCTCTGGTCTCTTGGGGGCTCTCACCTCTGTTCTGATGAGCGTACCCGCGCGAGTCAAAGTGTTGATTGACGAGCCGTTTGACGCCGTTCTCGATAACGTACTCGCGGCTCTCCTCCTCCTCGTAGGCCTCTTTGAATGCGCTGTACTCCTCGTGCTCCTCCTGAAAATCTCGCCCCACTGTACTCGACGGTCTTGTGTATGTAGTAGTAAATAAACAGTCTTCTAATTGTTTACCTTCGTTTCTTCTAAGAAAACGCAGAACTCGACGGTAACTAATCAAAAACTCAAACACAAACAAACGAGCAAAAAGTGAAAGGAGCAGAAAAAAAAACTGGATGCGCGTGTGGAATGCCGCGCCTTTATCACCGCCCGCACCGCCCACCTGCGCGTGGTGCCCGCGTGGCGCAGTGGTTGTGTTTTGACACCACCGGTCGACCCGTCGCGGGTTCGATTCCACCCGGTGGCGAAAAGTGGCGGAAGTGGAAAGAAAGAAAGAAGATGTGAAAAGCCGGGAGGGGGGAGTGGTGCCGGGGGGCTCTTTCTTTTCCCTTCCTCGTAAAGTGGAGTCGTGAAGAGTGGCAAGAACGCGCGCGCGCGCGCACGAGCTCGCCCCGCCACTGCCCCCAGATGATTAATTGAGAGAGAGAGAGAATAGTGTCGCTTGTGCGAAACGCGCGCGCGCGCGCGCCAAAGGCAGAAAGAAAAAAGTTTTGTTTCGTTTCTTTTTTCCACCCCTTCCTCGGGATCCGTATAATCTCGTACAAATGTAGATGTGCACCAACACATTGGTGGGGCTAACGGGTGAGACGTGCGTGCGCGCGCGCACACACAACGGCGACAAAATTGAATTTCCCGCGCTCGCGACGTTTTTGGAAGGAGAAGAAAAGAGGACGTCTTCTTTTTCGTCGTCTTCTTCTAAATCAATCCCAAGTAAAAACACACACACCTAGGGTCGGAGGCTCGTAAATCGACACTCAGAAATGGATGGAAAAGGGGCGTGGCTTAGGGACCCCCTGGCCCCTTTCCGCGTAAATCTACACTACGCAATCAGCGAACAGGGGGGGGGGGGGGCGAAACGGAGGTGTCCCACCAAGTGGAAGTGGACGCGTGACAAAAGGGGCGAGGTGGTATCACTAGCCAACATCTTCAGAACGACAAGCATAGAGGAAGAAAGACGAAGAAGAAGAAAGGCAAAAGGAGAGGGGAGATGTGCTGCCGCCTTCTGCTAAAGGGGGGGGGGTGAATGGAAAATGGGGGGATATACCAAGGAGGCGAGAGCCAAGCGAGCGGCAAAAGTGAAGTGGCAGGCATAGACGGATGGGAAAAAGGGGGGGGGGGGGATAAGAAAAGAGAAAGAGAGAGAGAGAGAGGAAGAGGAAAATGGAAAAAGAAGAAGGGGGGGGGGGGGGGGGGGGGGGACGGCGCTCGCCTCTCTCTCTTTTCCTCCTCTTATTTCCTCTTCCCCCCATCTATTTCGTGTGTGTGTGCATACTATCAAGTATCCCCCCCCCCTTAACTGACTGACTGGATTTAACCTTCTAACCTTCTCACTCCTCCCCTTAGTTCTAAGTGGTCTACTAAGTGTACCACATTGGGAACAGGGCACTCGGCTTTAAGGCTGAACATCTCGAAAACTAGAAGAGGTGGACAAAAAATGTCAACTAACAAAATGATCCTTAATTTGTTAACTTTACATCGATAGTTGACACATTTTTCCTAGCTCTTCTAGTTTTCAAGATATCGCGCTTTAAAGTAAGCGATCCGGACTATGACAGTGAGGTGCTCGGCTGTTCGCCTTTCAATGTCCATATCTTGAAAACTAGAAGAGCTCGGGGAAAAGTGTCAACCGTCAATTTATTTGTCACAGTATCAGCTGTATTTTAGTAGTTGACAATTATTTCCTATCTCTTCTAGTTTTCGTGATATAACAACGAGTTCTCAATAACCGGGTTCACAACCGATTTTTGGACTAACTAATCGGCTAGTTTGCACTAACCTAGTGGATAATTTTGATGTATGAAACAATTTTTCGACCCATTTTTAAGGTTCCAAATCGTTCGAGTTTCAAAGGTCATATCTCGAAAACTAGAAGAGCTAGGGGAAAAGTGTCAACTAACAATTTGTTCTTCACATCATCAGCTTTATTTTAGTAGTTGACAACTTTTCTCCAGCTCTTCTAGTTTTCGAGATACCGACCCCTTCAATTTCACTAAGACCTAAAATGGAGACAGTGCAAGTGCGCTCCATTGCACTGTACAATGGAGCGCACTTCCAATCAAAACAAGTGGTGTGTCTCTGCTCACCTGCATCCGATCGTCCGTCACAAAGTTCATCGTGGCCGTGTCCGAATCGCGACTGTGCACGCGCTGAAGTCGTTGCTCGTCGCTCTCCGCCAACGACGAATAGGCGGTCCTGAAACGATTTTAAATAGAAATTAGCATAAAAATTCAAAAAAATTTCAAATTTTGCTTGTAACCGTCAGTTTTTTCGCGCCGGAAAGAAAGTCGCAAAAAAAAAAATCATTAGGCCACCTCTTCGACGCTTTGGGTCCACAAAAAATCGGGAAAATCAATATTTTCTAGTGGCAAAATAAGAGAATCTGACTTAAAAGTTCTCAGCACCTTTGGGCCCCCCTTCCTGCCCCCTGAAATTGAGGCTGTTCGCTCATTGATTAGTGTGTAGATTTACGCGGAAAGAGAGGGGAGGGGGTCCCTAAGCCACGCCCCTTTTCCATCCATTTCTGAGTGTCGATTTACGAGCCTCCCCCCTAGATGTGTTTGTGTTTTTGTATGTAGGATTGATTAAGATTGGCTCCGCCCATTTTCCCGTGGTGAGGCCCGAAAATGCGTGCACCACAACAGTAGGGAGCCAAAAAATGGGCGGGGCATATTTGGGTAAAATAAAATTGAACGGACCATAGAGGGCGAGGGGTAATTCCCATTGAAAACAGTCAAAAAACCACTAGAAAAATTGGCTCGAAAAATGGCAAATCAGTTTTCCCGCCATAACTTTTTTCCAAGAAGAGCTGGAAGAAAGTGGTCAACTGTCAAAATGCTCCATTTTTTGTTGGCCACATTCGGGCAGTTGACAACTTTCTGATAGCGCTTCTTGGAAAAAAGATATGGCGGAATAAACGTTATCCGTCATAGAGGAAAGAAAGATGGAATAAGGAGTGTGAGGAGGCCTCCACAGAGAGAGCACCTCCTGGGTCTAATCCCTTCAATGGGCCTCCCTTAAGGGGGGTCTAAACAACGCACCTTGCCGGTTGATGTCTCGTGGCCGTGTTGTTCACATCGATTCGCACTCGAGGCGGCGGCGGTGCACCTCCTCCTCCTTCGCGCATGGTTTGTTTCTTAAGGGGGGCCGAGACAAATGTTTTAAAATGTCGTTTTGTGCTCTCCTGGAGGAGGGGAGGGAGAGCCCCACCCTTTCCTCCCGTGGGGAGGGAGGGAGGGACTGTTTGCTCGCGGAGCTCGGCGGGGGCTCCGCGAGCAGCTCTAGCTTCTCCTTCGTCCCCAGTCTTCTTATTCCATGGTTGCGCAAACAGTGTGTGTGTGTGTGTGTGTGCGAATTGTTTGTATGTGGTGCTGGTGGTGCTCGGGGGTGAGCTCCTTTTTATTTGTGTTAAAAATGCCGTAGGGCATGTGTGTGTGTGTAGAACGAAAACGATGAGGGGGGGAAGAGGAAGAAACTTTTTGACTCATTGTCACTTCACTTATCCCCCACCCCCCAAATTTCTCGTTTTCTTCTGATAGCTATTGTTAAGGGGGACCTGAATATTGAGAAATTTGGGCATAGTCCCATGGAGCGCGCTTGCACTATCCTCATCCCCTTCTCAAAAAAGAGCTAGAAAAACAACTGACAATGAGCGGATTTTTGAAAGAAAATTGAACATTCTGTCCGGAAGTGCAATGGAGCGCACTTGCACTATCACCTATTTTTTGGCAAATTGTTGAATTTTAACTTTTGAAATGCACCCCCTTTCGCCTGGCCTAGAAATCTCAAATTCGGCCGCGCGCCCATTTCGTGTGGATTTACACTGAGAACCTCGTAAATCCACACAAGAACAGCTCGCGGTCGAGCCTGAAATTTCTAGGCCAGGTGAAAGGGGGGTGCATTTTAAATTTCAACAATTTTTTCGATTTTCGACCTAAACTCTCCTAACAAGCTCCCCGTGGGGCCTAGAAATCGCAAACTCGGCCGTGAGCCGCCCATGTGTCGATTTACGAGGTTCACAGTGTAAATCCACACAAAATGGGCCCGCGGTCGAATTTGCGACTTCTAGGCCAACGGGTGAAAAAATAAAAATGAAGGAACAGCTAAAAGGTGACCTTAGCGTTTTGAAGGGGAATAGTGCAAGTGCGCCCCATTGGACTATCGGAGTAGGACGAAAAAGTTCAAATTTCTCCAAAATCCCCCCACCTTTTTTGTCGCTTTTTCGTTTTTCGTCTTCGGGGGGAGATACAAGATAAACATCCTTGTTTGACCACTGTCTCTTGACACCGGGAAGGGGGGGGGGGGGGGAGCACCGCGAGCCAAAAAAAACGAGCGGGGGGGCTCTCGTTCAGAGCTCAGAAAGTGCTCTTTTCATTCGTACATAAATCGAGAGAATAAAACGGGAAATTAATATAGTTTCGACGAGTTTCGACGAAACACAAAGGAAAACAACAACACCCGGGGCGCTTGTGTGAAATCAAAGGCCGAAAGCTTCGAGAGAAAGGCGAGGGGGCAGGGATTCAGTCGACAAATTTGAGCCGAAGTGTGACGGCTCTCGGCAGCGCCTCGTCGGCGACGAGCACCTCGGCGCCGTCCGAAACGAGCTGCCGGAGGGGAGCCGACAGATTCCGTTTGCTCTCCTCCTCGAGTTGCGGGAACAGAAGGCTGATGCAGTAGAGTTTGCGAGTCGACGTCTCCACCGTCGGGTTTTTCAGGTGGCTGCAAAAAATGAAGAGTGAGCGATTAATTGCAGAGGGCGGAGAGAATGTGAGAGCCCATCCACGGGGAGTAAATAAGGGTACGTCAGTAAATACGCTCTATCCTACACCTCGACAGCTGAAAAACGACTGCTACCGTACCTTCCGGCCCGTTACGGGTCTCGCAGCGAGTTTTACGTTTTTCTCGTCGGAAATGAGCTGGATTTCAATTTACGGGCTAAACAGTGCGCGGTGGGCGTACAAACGGAGCATCGTTTTTTGTTCATTGGGCCCAAATTATCAATAGAGCGTATTTACTGACGTACCTTTTTACTCCCCGTGCCCATCGGCGTGGCGCGGAGCGTGGCCACGTTGCAAGTGCCGCACGGTTGAAACTCTGCCCACTTTCAGACTCGCCATCACGCCAATCAGGCGCGTTTCTAAGGCGGGGCTACGTGGAAAATAATACGAAACGCAATGGGCGGGAGTTTCAAAACCGCGAGGAGGCACTTGTGCAAATTGGCCGCTCCCCAATGGAAAATGTCACAAAAATTGGTGGAATTCACACAAAACACATTTCACTCACTATCGATCGGTGATCTTCTCGAGGAACGTCTCCAGCGTGGCGTTCTCCTCCACCGTGACCGTCGGACGTCCGCCACTGCACACGTGACAATCGGCGTCCTTCTCCATCGACAGCACGCCGGTGAAGACGCCGTTCGTCTGGGTGAAGTTCAGATAGTTGTCGATCGGCTTCGCGACGTTTGTGGCGAGTTTGAACGCCTCCAGGGCGCACGAGGCGGCGATGACGGCGTTCGTCGACGCGACGGCCGGAATGATGCGTTTGAGGACGCCGGAGGTGAGACGACGTGTCACACCGCGGATTCCGTACTTGTCGGCCCTCGCGGCGGCCTTCTCGAGCACCCACTCGACGTGCGCCGGATCGTCGGCATCCAGAGCGGCGCCGTCGAACGGCTTCACCTCCGGCCACACGACCACCTTGATGTACTCGATGCAGTGCTCGGGGAGCCGGGGAGTGTGCGCAATTGTGCACAACGGGAAGTTGATTTGTGGCGGGTAGAGCGAGATGGTGCAGTCGATACAGGCGGACATCTTCGGATAGACGACGCGCGAGTTGCCCTTGAAGCCCTCGGTGCCGCCGTCGATCATCGGAATGATCGTGGAGAGGTCCGGCGAGCCGTCGGCGTTCTCTTGCACAAGATCGCACAGCATTCGGTTTATCCACAAGCGCGCCGGAATCGAGTCGAGTCCGCAGATGACCATCGCGAATTGGCGGTAGAACTCGGCCGGCTTGTCCTCGATTCGACAGTTGTGACTGAAATTGTCGGATGAACGGTTTCTGGGCCAAAATTCTTGCGGGAAAGCGGTTTTTCAGCCTTCAGATGGTTTTTTTCCCGGTTTTCTGGTTTTTCGGCTCAAAACGGACAATTTTCAGTGATTTCACTGGTTTTGGCGCAAAATATAAATATTTGCTGCGATTTTTCAGAAAATAAATACAAAATTGAAATTATTTCTGGAAGTTTCGAATTAATATCATCATAACGTTTTTATATTTTGAAAAAAAAAACCAAAAAAAAATAGGACAACATGGTGCAATTCTGCAAATTTTTGGAAAAATTTTTTTTTTCGAAAAAAATTTTTTTTTGAAGAAAAATATTTTTCCATAAATTTTGTAATAAAATTATCAAAAAAGACTAGGATAAACGTTTTAAAATATAGAAAAAAAAAATTATTTTTCGAAAAAATAAATTTTTCGTGAGCCCGAATTTTTTGTTTTTTTTTTTGTTTTTTGAATAATTCCAGAGATTTTTAGCCTAAAATAGGTCAAATTGGACATTTTTCGCAATTTTTGTGTGGTTTCAGTTCGAAAAAGCGGAATTTCACGAAATATTTTTTAATTTTGAAAAAAATTAAAAAAATTGGTTTCTGGATGATTTTCATTGAGATTTTCAGCATTTTCAGTTGTTTTTCAGTGTTTTCGGCGGCACTTACGGGTTGACTTGACATCCGGAGACGCGTTTCTGGACAAACGCGGCCGCCACCTCGGCTTTCGACTTTCCGACGTCCGATTCTCTGAAAACCGTCGAAATCGCCCCGTTTTCCCCGTATTTTCATTGAAAACCTGAACAAAAACTGTCGATTCAGATTGGAGACGTCGATGGTGTCCATGTCGATGACGTCGATCGTCGGAAAACCGGTCAGCGCGAGATTTTTGAGCAGCTCACAGCCGAGCCCGCCGGCGCCGATCACCAGAATTCGCGCCTGCTGCAGCGCGGCGAAATTGTGCGCGCCCGGCTCGAACCAGTCGACGGTGAACGCCGATTCGCGGTCGGTGAGCCGGCGGACGCTTCGCCATCGCTCCGACGCCAGTGGATCGACGCTTACCATTCTGGCCGTGCTGAATTTCAAAGAAAATCAATAATCTCTCAATTTCCGCGAGAAAAAACCAAGAAAAACCGTGAAAATCGGCGGAAAAAGAGCGAAAATTCGTCGAAAATCCAACGATAAACAATGTGTAAGGTGCGTTATTTCGGAGCATCGTTCCCGGATAAACCAGCGCGAAATTCAAATTTACCCCATTTGCGCGCGTTTTCCGAGCGTTTTTCGCCGTCATTCGCCGAACACAAGGCGCACAAACACTAAAAACCGATTACCTGATAGTTGGAAAGTAAGAGAGGCGCGCGCGCGCCGCCGAAAACTTTCGCTTTCGTCGGCGAAATTTCTCGTTGGCAAAGAGACGAAAAGTGGCAGAGAGAAGAGGCGCAAAAATTCCAGAAAAAAAAAAGAAAAACGCGAGAGAAAAAGCGAAATTCGGAGAGAGAAGAGATATTGGAAACTGGTTTCGAACGACGGAAACCGAAAACAGGCGGAACCGTTTTCAGTGATCTGATAAGAAATCGGTACTTAAGGAGGGGGCACACAGGAACTAAAATTCGTCGAAAACTTGCAATTTTCGATCGAAAATCATCGTTTTGCAAAGGTTTTTGATCTTTTTGAGCGAATTTTCACCGAAAAAACGGCGAAAACGCGCAAACTTCGAAAAAAAATTCTTAGTGATGCAAATGCGCTCTAATGAGAATAAGCGCGGAAATAGGCGATTTTGAGCGTTTTTGGCTGTTAAAACGTTATTTTCAGCATATAATAGCGAAAAATAACAAAATGCCTTTAAAAGTTCGAGAAAAACCTCAAAAAAAAAATTCCGAAAATTTTCGAAATTTCGCAATAATTTTTTTTCGCATTTATTTATCTACTTTAGCTTCTTAAAATCTAGTTTTAACCAAAAAAAATAGTAAAAACTAGAAAAAAAAGTCAAAAAATTTTTTTAGTAATGCAAATGCGCTCCAATGATAATTTGCGCGGAAACAGCCGATTTCGAGCATTTTCAGCCGTTAAAAATCATTTTTGAATAGAAAAATAGTAGAAAATAAAAGAAAGGTCTTGAAAACACGGAGACAATTTGAAAACATAAAGAAAAATATTTTTTCAAAAATTTTTCCTCATGTATTTCGTAAAATAATCTCGCTACTATTTCGCAATCACCCCCCACCAAGTCAAAAAGTTTTGCAGGTAACATGAGCAACACGCTCATAGTGGGCGGCTCGGCCGCAATGCTCGCGTGCACCCTCGTGGCACTGTACACAATGGCCGGTCTGCTCGGCGACATTTCGCAACTGCAGAACGAGTTCGACGACGAGATGTTCGAGTTTCGATCGATAACCGAAGACACGTGGCAGCGCATCGTGCGCAAGCATCTGCATCCACGTGGCGGCGCCTCACAAGCCCCGCCCACTTTCGAGACGCTCTTCGGATCGGCGGCGCGTGTCGCCCGTCAAGCGGAACAGTGCAATTGTGGACCCAAGTCGGAGGGGTGTCCCGCCGGACCACCAGGCCCCCCGGGAGAGGCCGGACACGCCGGAGAGCCCGGAAACGACGGAGAGGCGGGAAGACCCGGGGCTCCGGGTGTCATCGTCGCCATCACGCACGACATCCCCGGCGGGTGTGTCAAGTGCCCGCCGGGCCGTCCTGGACCACGAGGCCCACCAGGACTTCAGGGACCCAACGGACCGTCCGGCGACCAGGGACGTCACGGACCACCAGGCCCGCCGGGAGGACCCGGAGGACCGGGCGAGCAGGGAGACGCCGGGCGGCCCGGAGCCACGGGACGGCCCGGACCGCCAGGCCCGCGCGGAGAGCCCGGCACCGAGTATCGGCCCGGACAGCCGGGAAGGATCGGACCGCCAGGACCGCGAGGACCGCCGGGCGCGGCCGGAGAGGCCGGTGCTCCGGGAGCCGATGGCCCAAGCGGTCCAGTGGGACATCCGGGCATTCCGGGCCGTCCGGGAGTGCCGGGCAAGAGCGGCACTTGCGGCGAGCACGGAGCCGACGGCGAGCCGGGACCCGACGCCGGCTACTGTCCGTGCCCGTCGCGCAGCTACAAACTATAATTATGATAACCTTCTTGTCCATTTCTATTCCGATTATTCCCATTATAAAGCAGTGCAATTTCCAAATTCAAAGGTTTTTCACCGTTTTGAGCGAACTTTCGCAACAAAAAATTCTTAGTGATGCAAATGCGCTCCAATGATAATTTGCGCGGGAACAGGCGATTTTGAGCTGAAAACAGCCGTTTAAAATCGTTTTTAATCGAGAAAAAGGGAAAAATAGCAAAAAGGCTTTAAAAGTTCGGAAAAAATTTCAAAAAAAAATTTTCGAAAATATTGCGAAATTTCGCAATTTCGCTACAAACTATAATAACCGTTTTGTCTATTTCTATTTCGATTTTTCCCATTATAAAGCAGTGCCGTTTCCAAATTTTCGTGTTTTTTCAAAGAAATCGGTACTTAAGGAGGGGGCACACAGGAACTAAAATTCGTCGAAAACTTGCAATTTTCGATCGAAAATCATCGTTTTGCAGAGGTTTTTAACCTTTTTGAGCGAATTTTCACCGGAAAAACGGCGAAAAAACGCAATTTTTGAAAAAAAATTAGTGATGCAAATGCGCTCTAATGATAATTTGCGCGGGAATAGGCGATTTTGAGCATTTTTAGCCATTTGTTTATGTTTAAAAACTTATTTAAATAAAAAAATAGTTTAAAAAATCAAACAAAAATTTAGAAAAAAAGTTAGTAAAATGATAATAAATATTTTTTGTAATTAACAATTTTCTCTTAAAAAATTAATTTTCCAATTAAAAAAAAACGATTTATTATTTTTTTTTCTCAAAGAAAAAGGCACACTATGGCAAAATTCAAAAATAAAAAACACCAAAAAATTGTTTTTTCGATTTTTTTTCGAAAAAATTTGAACCCGTTTTTCTTGTTTTTTTTTCGTTAACAATTAACTAATTGGGGGGTAATTATGCCAATTATTGATTGATGTAATATGTCCAGTAGAGGATATGGAATATGACGAAAAAGATGGGAAATGCGAATCGCGAAAATAAATCGACCTGAAATTAAAAATGAAAATTATTAAATAATTATCAATTAATTAATTGGCTTATCAGCTAATTGGTGCAAAAATTTGGATTAAAACTTCGCAGCATTTTTTTTTTGAAAATATTTCGAAATTTTGGCGCGAAATTTGAATTTTTCCAATATTTCGCAATTTTTGATTTTTTCTGCCAAAAAAATGGAAAACTTCGTCAAATTTCCCGCCAAATTCCCAATTCAAACCTTCGAAATTTTGGCGCGAAATTTGAATTTTTCCAATATTTCGCAATTTTCGAAAAAAAAATTTTTTTCGCAGAAACGCGCCAAATGTTGTGCTGTGGCCGTGGCCTAGAAAACGCATCACCTGGGCGGGCCGAACTCGTCCCCAGACGCGTGTCTCCGGTTTGAACGGTATCGGCGGCATCGGAACCATCGACAGGAGGGGAATCCGTTGGTCGACGTGACCGTCGGACGGACGGTGATGGATGTTGTTGTTCTGGTAGTTCTGCAATGCAATACAATACAATACAATATAATGAAACAAAATGGATTTGCATTGGAGCGCGTTTGCCAGTCTGGTGGGCGGGAAACTGCGGTTTTAAGGTTGGTGGCCTAGAAAAAGCTAGTCCCCCCTCCTGAAAATTGTGCTATATATCATCTTTTCGATTTTCAACGAATTGGGTTGAAAATCGAGAGGGGACTAAGTTTTCAGGCACGTGGCCTAGAAAAAGCCTTGGCCTCCAATCAAGAGGCGGTGGGGGGGGGGGACTAGGATTTTAGATCGGTGGCCTAGTTTCGCATGGCCTATTCGCTGTATCATTGTGGGCAGGCGGACTAACTTCTCACTTGGTGGCCTAGAAAAAGCTAGTCCCCTAATCTCGCTTTTCGATTGCCAATGAGGTCAGCTAAAGGGGGGAGGGGACTAGAAAAAAGCTAGCCCCCCCCCCCCCCCTTACATCGTAATTTCTCAATAAGCTCCCAATACGATTGCCGAGGGATTCAGGTGAGGGGGGACTAGACTCATGGCCTAGAAAAAGCTAGTCCCCCTCAGCAAAACTGCTCGATAACCTCAAAATTCGATAGCCAACGAACTGAAGAAAGAAGGGGACTAGTTTTCCAGACTAGTCGTGGCCTAGAAAAAGCTAGTCCCCCCACCCCCCACCACCAAAAAAATTGCTCTTTAAACTCGTTTTTCGGCCTTCCGGGCACTCTTCCGCGCATCAAAAATTCTCATCATCATCATCATCTTCATTATTAGGGACCCTCACAAAAATTGTAACATTTTTCCCATAAATTATTTATTATTCCCCCAATTTTTCTCTCCCTCTCTCTCATTTTTGTTCCCTTTGAAATGGTACAAAAAATTTGAAAAAAAAAATTTTTTTTTGGAAATTTGGCTAATAAAATTAAATTGTTGGCACTTTTTCGGCGAAATCGAGAAAATTCGGGGAAAAATTTAAAAATTGAATTTAAAATGGAAAATGGAAAAACAACGATCATTTTTGTTCGCTTTTCAATCGAATTTTCGAAAAATCAATTAAAAATTAAATTTGCGATTTTTGATGTGTGGAAAAATTTTTTGTTTGCCAATTTTTCGATTTTTTTTATGATTTGAAAGTGTGAAAAAATTTTCAAAATCAAAAAAAAAAAATTTTTAATATTCGAAAAAAAAAATTTTTTTTCAAATTTTTTTCCAAAAACCCCTCGAAAATGTCGGCAACTTTTAGTGGATTCAAACAAAAAAAATTTTCGACGTCATCACAATTCAGAATCTCGCAAAAACGGCCGAAAAGCGGGGGTTGGAAGGAGGGGCTAACTCTCACGGGACCGCCCGTTTTTGGGCGGGCGGAGGGGGCATTTTTCGAACACTTTTACACATTTTTGGGATAGAATAGCGGCGTTTTTGACACGACTACAAACTATACTAAATAAGACAAATTGCCGAATTTTTTTTGAGAAATTTTAGAAATTTTTTTTTGTATTTTTTAATTACTCAATTATCCAATTATCCAATTAACTAGAAACTACACTAAAGGCAATTAGCCGATTTTGTTTTTCGAAAATTGGAAAAAATTTTTTTTTTTACTTTTTCAAATATTTCAATTATCTAATTATCCGATAATCCAATTATTCAATTATCCAATTATCCAATTAACTACAAACTACATTAAACAAGGCAATTAGCCTATTTTGTTTTTCGAAAATTAGAAAAAAATTTCGAGAAGGAAGTTTTTTTTAAAGTTTTTTAATTATCCAATTATCCAATTATCCAATTAACTAAAAAAATCACCTTCATCGAGCTATCCCGTCGATTTCGTTTCTTCCGACTGGCCTCTCGTTTCAGCACTCCATCGCCTGTAAAATATTAAATTTCACTAATTACCCGGGTTAATTACTTAATTGGTCAATAATAATTATGAGGGAAGGGGCGCAGGGACAATTACAAATTTCGCACTAAATGGGCGGTACGATAAACTTATGGGTAACGATAATTGAGAAAAAAATAAAGAAACTGATAGTGAGAACATAAGGAAAAAAGGGAAAGGTAGATCAAAAACTCACAAAAGTTTATGGACCCTTTTACGTATTTCGGATGTGCTTGCAGTTCAAAGAACTCCTCTACAACGCGTTTAACGATTTCATCGACCGCGACGCGACCGCAACGCGTCTCCCGCTTACCTGTTTCGTAATATTGGACCGGCGAGGCGGCGGGCACACTTCGATTCCGTTTCATCAGATAACCGATCGCCGCGTACTCCAAAAGTGAGGCGAATACTGGAATATTTGAGACAATTTCAAATTTGACCTACTTTTGTTTCAATTATTGCGAAATTTCAAATTTGACCTACTTTTGTTTAAAATTTTAAATTTGACCTACTTTTTCGAGAACTTTCACATTTGACCTAGGAACTTCGAAATTTGACCTACTTTTCCGAAAAATGTAGAATTTGACCTACTTTTCCTAGAATTCACATATTTGACCTACTTTTTCCCAAAAATGTCGAATTTGACCTACTTTTCCCAAAAATTTGAAATTTGACTTACTTTACCTAGGAATTTCAAATTTGACCTACTTTTCCCAGAATTTTCAAGTTTGATCAACTTGTGCTAAAGTTCATAAATTTGACCTACTTTTTATAAAAGTTTCAAGTTTGACCTACTTTTCCGCAACAAAAACAAGTTTCAAAACCCACGTACCGATGAAAAAGCAGACGCCCAAGAAGACGTCCAACGATTTGACGTAGCTGACTTTTGGCAACGAAGCGTTGGTGCTCGTCATCAGAGTGGTCATTGTGAGGACAGTAGTCACGCCTGGAACAGGCAATCAAATCAGAAAACGGTCCCCCTTCTGGAGAGAGAGAGGCGGTTCTCAATGGAGCGCACTTCCCTTCCCACTCACCGATGGCGACGCGCGCCTGAACGGCCTCGCGATTGAGCCAGAACGAGACCCACGAGATGACGACGATGAGGCTCGACGGAAAATAGATTTGGATGAGGTAGAAGCCGATGTTGCGTTTGAACGTGAAGTAGGCGGTGAGGCGCGAGTAGTTGCCCGTCGACAGGCTGATCGTTCGCTCGATGTGGTAGTGCTCGCCGATCGTGAAATGGGCGAGGTGGACGTTCTCGTCGATCGTCACCGCGTTCGTGCCGTGCCAGTGGTAGATGATGTCCTTCGTCGAGTAGCCGTAGCTCTGCGTTTCACGTCACCATGAGTTTAGTCAATTTTCAAGTTCATTTTAAGTTCAAAGAGTCCTTTTCAACTGCGTTTAGTTCTCCAATAGTCAATTTTCTGTCGTAAGTGCAAGAAAAGTCCAAATCGCCCCCAAAGTCAATTTTAGTGAGAGTCAAAATTGTTAAGTCTATTCCAGAGTCAATTTTCTCCAATAGTCAAACTTTTTCGATATTGACATTAACTCCATAGTCAATTTTCCCGATAGTCAAATTTTTTAGTCCATTTTTAGGTCATGGAGTCCAAAAGTCAAACTTTCCAGATAGTCAATTTTCTGTCGTAAGTGCAAGAAAAGCCCAAATTGCCCCCAAAGTCAATTTTAGTGGGAGTCAAAATTTTTAAGTGTATTCCAGAGTCAATTTTCCCGATAGTCAAAAATTGTCAAAGTCCAATTTTCAAGTCCCGGTTTCTCAAAAAACCTCCTGGAATACCCTTCCCTTCTTTTTTTTTGCATAGTCAATTCAGGGCAATAATGCGGCCAGACTTATGATAGTCAAAATTGGCCGTCCAATAAAAAGTAATGTGCTTCTCTTCAAGTTCCCCTCCTGATAATCGCCGGAAGACCTACAGTAACCCGGTTTTCCTTATTACCTCCACTTCCAATGCGCATTCTTGTCGATCCAGCGGAAACTGCAAATTGCGTACTTTAGGCTTGAGTTGGCTTTAAAGGGGGGGGGGGGGGGCGATTATGTGTTTTATGTTTTGTGGTTTGTGGTTTGACTTTGAGACTTTTCGAAACTTTCAAAAATTGACTAGACTCAAGTTTTCTTGTTCAGAAACGAATTTGACTCACTTTTTCTAAACATTTCAAATTTTGACCTACTTTCCCTTGAAATATCGAATTTGACCTACTTCTCATCAACATTTCGAATTTGACCTACTTTTTCTAAAAACTTCAAATTTTGACCTATTTTCCCCATAAATTTCAAATTAGACCTACTTTTCCCAGAAGTTTTGAATTTGACCTACTTTTTCTGGAATTTTCAAAATTGACCTACTTTCCCCAGAAATGTTGAATTTGACCTATTTTTCCTAGAATTTTCAAAGTTGACCTAATTTTCCTGGAAATTTTGAATTTGACCTACATTTCCCAAAAACTTCAAATTTGACCTACTTTCTCAATTTAAAAAAGCAGTGACACCCACCGTGTGCAAGCTCATGGGACAGTTTGCCGTGACAGTCAACCGGATACTTCGGAGCACGTTGCCGTGACTGTCGATTCGCAGAAACGAGTTGTGCGAGGTGGCCTCGTGGAAGAACGACTTCTTCTCGTTGGGAAAGAACGTGTCGGGCGTCCAGATCGTCTTCACCATGTCGATGCCGATGGTGAGCGAGTCCTCGACGTCCGACTCCCACGCGAGTCGCGGATCCTTCCAGATCTGTCGGAGGTACAAGTCCAACGTGTAGTCCATCGACACTTCCGACACG
The DNA here is from genome assembly GCA_963570955.1 of Caenorhabditis afra. Lineage (NCBI taxonomy): Eukaryota > Metazoa > Nematoda > Chromadorea > Rhabditida > Rhabditidae > Caenorhabditis > Caenorhabditis afra. The sequence goes on from OY751534.1 coordinate 8,607,789, forward strand.
GCGCTGATCGTTGTCACGTGAGCCGTTATGTTCACCTCGATCGGCGGTCCTGGAATTTTCCCCCCTCCTATACTCTTTTTTCATCTTTTTCTTCGTTTTGGGCCGAATGGTGAGCATCGAGGAATCGGAAAAAGATGATGAAATTCAATTTTGCTCCGACTTCTCGCTGCCCGAGCGCCACAAAAGTCAATGTGTCGGAGCGGAAAGCGGGGGGAGGGAGGAAAAAAGACTAGAGCAAAAAAGGGATAGAGAAAGTTTGTTCGACAGAGCGGCCGCCACTCGTCGGGTCGATGATGATGAAGAATCTTTCGAGGACCCACTTGATGCACACCAAAAACGGAAAAGCGGGCGGGAGAGAAACACGGAAAAGTGCGAGAAAACACGACGCGGAATCGAACTCGGGTTGGCTGATTGGCAGGCGAACGCGCTAGCCACTAGGCTACCCGTGGCGCGGCCGCGGCGGCGCCGTATCGATAGCCCAGCGGTTAGCGCGTTCGCCTGCCAATTAGCCAACCAAAGTTCGACTCCCAAGTAGTTCAAACTCTTTTTTTTTTTCTATTTTTTTTCGCCTTACCGCCATAGTTCGGCCTGATGCGTCGATCGTGGCTCGCAATCAACTTGTCGAGCAGTCGTGTCACATTATTCTCCAAATTCTCATTACTTTGATCCCTGCAACGAGAAAAACAACGAATTCGCATTGCGTTTTCCGAGAAAACGGAAAGAAATCCGAGTCTAATGTATCATGTCGTGCCCCCTTCCCCGCCCGAATCGTCTCGTCTTCCCCACTTTTCGGCTGCGAATAATATGAATGATGACCAGACAAGAAAGGTATTGCATTTCATTCTCATCATCAAAAATCTCGGGTCCCCCTCTCTCCAAAACATTGACCTTTCCCCCCTCCCCCAGAAACTTGGCATGTTGCCAAAAACGGACGACTTCTTGCAGGTTCACCGCGCACGCGCGCCGAGCACACAAAATCAGGTTTCGAAGTGAAAAAAAACGAAACGAGAGTCCATTGTTGTTGCGTACACGCACTTCCTGCTCTTCACGCATACATGATACCTTTTGTGTGTGAATGTGCACAAAAGGAGAATGGGGGAGTGGGAGGGACTAGGTTTTGCAGCAAATTCAAATCTGATCCAATAAACCGAAAGAGCTCATCGCGCCGAATCGATCGATATCCCAACTTGACCCAATTCAATCAATACTCGCAAAGTTATTGCACTTTGCGACTTTTGGACTTCGACGAGTCATAGTGAACTTCAGGGTGCACCTAGAAAGTCAAGTTGGGGTAGTTTTGAAATCCTCACAACGAGATCTACCCGAATCTTCATAGTCTAGACCCCTCAACTCGAAAACCAACAAGAAAAGAAGGGGGAGAAGAGAAAAGAAGACCCCCCTTTCGGGCCAAAGGGGGGTGTGGAATTTAATTCAATTTTGCAAAACCAAAAGAAGAGAACGAATCTTTTGGAAGAGTGAAAATAAAACTTTTTTCCACTTTCTCCATCTCCTCTTCTCCTATTTTCTTATTTTACTCAGAGAAGGGTCACCCCCCCCCCCTTCCATTTTTTTTTGCATTTTTTGTTAGACGCACCCCTTTTAGCAAGATTAGTTGGCAGTTGTTATTAGCCTCGTTTTCACTTTTTCTCACTGCCACGTCATGCCAATCAGCAAAGCAGAGCTACAAGGAAGTTGTCAACTAACAGATATTTTTGTGGTTGACCACTTCAAAGGCGCATATCTCGAGAACCAAAAGAGCTGGGGGAAAAGTGTCAACTAACAAAATGATCAGCCTACTGTCAGGTACATTTCGACAGTTGACACTTTTCCCCTAGCTTTTTTCGTTCTCGAGATATAAGCTCTCAAAGTGCAAAGTTGGGAGCTCTCGTCTCTGAACCCCCCGTTTCAACATTGTCGGAAGGCAAAACGTAGGTTCAAGTCACTCTTCTCCCCACTATTTTCCCATCCTTGTGCCGTCACTGCGGCTGCTGCTGCTCATTGAGCACCTCTAATTGCGTGCAAATCCGCCGCTCCGTCCAACCCGTCCCCCCTCTTCAGTCAGCCCGAGTTCTAGTTTTTTTGCTTCCAATTTTTCCATTTTTTCCCTCTGCCACATATTTTGACATGTGAAAGTGAATAACATGAAATAGATGCAAGATATGAGCGGGAAAGATGAGATGGCGGCAGTTTGGATTGGTACAAAGGGATCCGGGGGGAGAGTAAAGTGTTTTATCGCTTTCATATGCGTTTCATGAGTCGAAATGCATCGTTTTGACTACCTTTCCACGTTCAAACTGCCATCTCCCGAATTCCTGGACGAAAAACGGACGAAAAAAAATTTTGACTTCGGAAGTGCAAAATTTTTGACTTTGGAAGTCCAAATTTTCCAAAGTCAAAAACAAGTGCGAATAGAGTCCAACGGTTAGTCAAAATCCGTTCATTAGTCAAAATGATGAACTCACTAACCAAAGTGCAAATTTTTGGAAAAAATATTTGAAAAGTCCGAAATGGTCCGAAATGTACTCGGTAAGTGCAAACTTAGAAAAAAATTCCAAAAATTGGTTTTGATATCATGGATATAATCAAGAAACCAATGATATCATATCGAAGTCAGAAAATTTTCAAAAAGTCGAAAATCCAAAAATAGTCCAAAATGAAGTTTAAGTGCAAAATTTTGAAAGCACATATTCAAAACTGGGGTTTGACTTCATAACTATAAAAACCGAACCCGGAAACCGATAGTTTCGAAAATTAACAAAAAAATTTCAATAAGTCAAAAAGTCCAAAAATAGTCACCAAAATTAAGTCAAAGTGCAAGTGCAAAATTTTGAAAATAGTTCCAGAAGCTGATCTTGGCTTTATAACTATAAAAATAACTAGTTAAATGATAATAAAGTCTACATTTTTCCGAAAAGTCAAAATCCCGATCATAGTCCAAAATTAGGTCAAAGTGCAAATTTTTCAAAAATTTTGAAAAAAATTCAAATTTTTTCACTTCATAACTATAGAAATAGTCAAAAATCAATAAAATCATATCAAAGTCCGAAAAATTCGATCATAGTCAATTTTGACTATTCTAAGTGCAAATCGCCAAAACCCCAACAAAAAAAGGCGCCAGAGTGAATTTCCTTTCTCATTTCTTTTCCTTTGTTTTCTTCGTTCCTTAAATAAATTGAAATTGGCAATTCGTGTCGAGACCCATTTTCCCCGCTTTCCCCCCAGTCATTCGAGATTTTTGTCGAGAAAAGGCTCACATGGGGTCCCTCTCTCTTTTTGCATATAATTTTATTATTTCTATTATTTTTGTTATTATTATTATTATTATAACCAAATGACAAACATTCTTGAAAAGCGGGAAGGAGGGGAGAAAAAAGAAAAAAAAAACATAAACACAAAGTTAAAGGGGGGTGTACATGGAAAATGAAAAATGGAAAATAAACATTTTTCCGCTATTTTTTCCCCGTTTTTCAGATTTTCCAGCAACAAACTTAACTATAAAGGTCCCAAAAAACTATGTAAAATTTCAAAAAAAAAAAAATTTTTTTTCAAAATTTTTCTCGCTCTTCTCATCAAATAAGAACTTGTTTTGACGCATTCCCTTTCATTTTTTCGCTCAAACCACACAGAAAGCTCATTATTTTGAATGGCAAGAAAATATAAAGTTTGCTGGAATTTTATTGGAATTCTGAAATTTTTCAAAAAAAAATTTTTTTGCTTCAAAACGTAATAATTTTTCAGATTGTACTTGATTTTCAGATTTTTCAAGTATTTTGAAATTAATTTTCAGGCGAAAGGCAAAATTGCCCGAATACACCATATCCGACGACAAATTGCACACACAAAAGTTGAAAAAAATTTCCAAAATACATGCACTATTCTCGTTTTTTTTTGCTGCGTTCTTGTTTTTGTTCGAACATGGGGACCATTTAAAGAGAAAAGGGGAAAAAAAGAGGGGAACGTTTTTTTTTCGGGGGGGGAGGAGGGCAGCTCTCGAGGGGATAACGAGTTGTTAAAGAGCCCCCCCCCCCCTTTAGTCGAAAATAAGAATGAAAAAGAGTTTTCTTACCCTATACTCGATTCGGTACTTGCTCGCGGAGTCCACTCGATCAGTTTGTCGCTTTTCATCAACTGGAAACAAAAATTTTCAAATTTTCAAAAAAAAAAAAATTTTTCCGAAAAATTTTTTTTGACCTACCGGCGGATGCTCGCCGAGCACCATGCAAATCAAAACGATAAGTGATATGAGATGGTAGTGCCACGTCATCATCTGAACTGAACTGCCAAACGAGACTATGGCGGAGCACGAGGGGACGAAGGGGAGGAAGAGGAGCACACTGCCAGCTGGGCTGGAGGGGGGGAGCTGCGTGTATGTGTGTGTGTATGTGCTCGCGGAGCCCGCGTGGAAAGGGGTGGAGCCGGCGGCGGGCCTGCAAGCCACGCCCACTTTCCAACCACCCCCTTTAGAACCGGAAAACATTGCTGCTGCTGCTGCTGCTTCGCCGCGCCAAGATGACGTCTTCGGGAAGTCTTTCTTGCACACACACAGAAAAGAAGGGGTCATTATCTCGGCAGGTGTGAGGACGGGAAACAAAAAGAAGAAAAAACGGAAGAAGAATGGGGTGGCAGGAAGTGGCAGTAGCAGCAATGAAAGGTGAAAAGTCACCCGCCCGCCCCTCTTTTTCTGCACAGACCACGAGAAAAGTCGAAGTCAAATCGAGAAAACGATGGAAAACATGTCCGGGGATTGAACTTGTGGGCGTCAGATTGCCAGCCCAACTCGTTAGCCACTGACCTACAGTCGCAGCGGCGCGGCGGCGCCGCGCCGCCGCTACAGTTCTTCCCGCTGGTAGCCTAGTGGCTAGCGCTTTCGCCTACCAATCCGACATCCAAAGTTCGACCCCCAATCAGCGCCAACCTCTTTTTTCTTCCTCTTTCCACTCCTAATCTGATAGAACCGTGTTTCCGGCGCCTCTCGAAAAGTGAAAAGTGTTCGGTGCTCTCATTTCGATTGAAAATGCATGTCAAAAAAGAGAAGGGGAAGAGGGAGGAGCAGGAGCAGGGAAACTCCTGATGGAATGTGTCATTTGAAAGTAAAATGAGAGCGGCCACGACGGGGCGACGGCGGGAGGAAAAGAAGAAGAAAAACGAATGGAAAAGTGAAAAAGTGGAGAAAAAAGAGGAAGAGACACATCGAAAAATGTGATGTTAACACGAAACGAACCGGGCGGAACTCCTCCCGAGAAGACGTGATGCAAATGCGCATAATTGGACGGGCGGGAAGATGTGAGGGAGTCTGAAAAAGGCAATGAATTATAAAAACTTTTAGAGAGTGTCTCGGAGAGTTTTGAACTAGAGAGAGAGTGAGGAAAGAAGGAAAGGACGTAGTCCAAAAGGGGTCCCTTCCAGAACCCAAGGGGAACTACAGAAGGCGGCCTTCCCCCGTGCCTAATCCTCAGACCCCCCTCCCAAGCCCAAAATGTGTCTACAGTACCTCACGTGGAACTACTGGCATGGGAACATGGCTAATTGGGAAGAGCTCACGGCTCAGACGCACAATCCCAGATGTCACGGTCACGTTCATTTTCCCAAGGAAATTGTTCTAGGGAGGCCAGAAATGATCGGAAAACGTGGAAGGGGGGTTGTGGACAGACTAACAGGCTAGAAACAAACGGGCATCAAGTATAAAGTGAGGCGTTCGGTAACAAAAACCATTAGAACACTTTTAAACGGAAGAAAGACCGGTCACAGCCTTCCCAAGATGAGAAAATCGATAATTTGTACGTTGTGAGTCGTCTCTCACACGACAGGAGGTCTCTCGGTGCGCGCGCGCGCAAAAAGTAGATCACAAAAGAACAAATCGTTGCGAGACCCAAAGCGCGTCGCAGGTCTTGCGCCTTCGGAAGTCGGAAGTCGTGAAAGTCGCCAGAAGATTGGAAGTCGTGGTTCCGGACATCTCTGGTGCCCTGTTACCATCCAAAGGGACGAGCCCTGAGCGTGTCCACAGTAGGTGTCACACCTGGCGTGACCGGTGTGACCCTCTTCGCAAGGTTGTTCATAACAAATGCCCAAATGTGACAAAAAACCATCAATTAACTTTTTCAGATTCGGCTGGAATTGTGACAAACAGGAATTGTTTCAGCTTTTCTGTAGAGGGAGAGAGTTTCAGATTTTCAGACTGCTCGTCACAAATTGTAAGCTCCATTTCATTTTGTTAAGTCCTCGCGTTGTGCGAGCGCAGATGGAGAGGGTTGAAGAAGAACCAAGTTTATTTGAAGACTGAACTGAACTCAAGCAAGTACATAGGAAAGTGCACGCCTTATATAGCCATAGAAATGGGCTACTAGAATGTTCCACGTTATTCTATGATAGCGTGAGGTCAGCGTTCTGGTTATGTGAAGCGGGGTTCACAACACCTCCCTATGTGAGTGAGAAACACAGGTTAGTATTATAAGACTTCGACGAGGGGTCGATCGTGAAGCGACGGGTTGGACGCGAAGCACGAGTAGACTGACGCAGTGGTGGTTGGACGGCAGTGGGGCGACGGTGTCGGCGCGCTGGTGGATTCGGCTTGGCGTTTTCCGGTTTGTCGTTGGGCTCGCTCGGGGACGCGGCGGACGGTGCAGACGGTGGAAGAATCGGATCCAAGTCGAAGGCGTCCAGTAGCGTGTCTACGATGGGAGTTTCGTCTCGGGGACGAAGTTGGTTGGCATGCCGCGTCCAGATATTGTCGTTGACGTTGACAATATACACCGTGTTACCAATGCGACGCTGGATTACTCCGGGCGTCCATGTTGGTGATTGTGGGTTGCGGAAATCCTTGACGAACACGGCTTCATGCGCTTGGAAGTGACGGTGACGGGCTCCATGTTGACGATTGAACTGATGTTCCATTTTCTCGTTCCGAAGTTGAGTGTTCACTTCTGGGGTTGGTCGTAGGAGATCCAGTTGAGTGCGAAGTTTTCGGCCGATGAAGTTTTCTGCGGGAGACAAGTGGTTGGGACTGGAGGTGCAAGGAGTGGACCTGTAGTGTTGCAGGAAGGTCAGAACCGCGTCTTCCGTGGTTCCTTCCCCCTTCAATTTCCGCAGTCCTCGTTTGAAAGTGTCGACGAATCGCTCCGCTTGTCCGTTCGATTGTGGATGGAAAGGTGGTGAACGAATGTGTTGGATTCCACGCGTTTTGCAGAAGTCGGAGAACGCCGCTGACGTGAACTGCGTGCCGTTATCAGTGACTAACAGTTCCGGGTTCCCGAACTGCGCGAATAACTTACTGAAGAGTGAGACCGTTGCTGCCGTAGTGATGGTCTTGGTGGACATGACTTCTGGCCATTTGGAGTAGGCATCGACGATGATGAGGTAGTAGATTCCATCGATGGGGCCGGCGAAATCAGCGTGTACTCGAGTCCATGGTGCGGTTGATGGTGACCAAGAACAAAGTGTGTTCTTGATGGGATTCTTGGCAGCGGCAGCGCATTCGGTACAGCTCCTGACAATGGTTTCGATGTCTGAATCGATGGATGGCCAGTAGACGTAGCTGCGGGCGAGCATCTTCATCCGTACGATTCCAGGGTGTGCTTTGTGCAATGCCTTGAGTACACGGGGTCGGAGGGTCATTGGGATGACGATCCGGTCGGAGAACATGAGACAGTTGTCGACGATGGCAAGGTGTTCTCGACGATTGGAGTACTGCCACAGTGGAGAGGACTGTGGGATGGTTTTGGGCCAGTTTCCTGATCTGATGAAATCGGTGACCTGAACGATGGTGTTGTCCGACTTACTGGCAGATCGCACGATTTCGACGGTGACTGGAAGGTTCTCGCATCGTTGGACGAGAGCAGCTGAGACCTCCTTCTCGATGCGGGCGATGACGTGATCTTCGCCTTCTTTCTGCTGACTCTGGGTGGAGATGAGTCTTGACAGTGCATCTGCTTGTCCGAAATCGGTTGTCTTGACGTATTCGATAGTGAAACTGTAGTTGAGCAAGATGGTGGCCCATCGTTGAAGACGATTTGCACTGTACACCGGTACACCTTTCTTATCTCCGAAAATGGTGAGCAGCGGCTTGTGGTCTGTTTTCAACGTGAATTGACGTCCATGGATGAAGCGGTGGAACTTCGTCACGGCGGTGATGAGCGCAAATCCTTCTTTTTCGATCTGGCTGTAGTTCTGTTGAGTTGCAGTCAAAGCTTTGCTGACGTGGTAGACCGCTTTCTCCGTGCCATCTGGAAAACGATGAGAGAGAACTGCTCCGATACCATATTGAGAAGCGTCCGCCGCGACGATGATCGGCAGTTTTGGATCGAAGTGAGTCAGCAGGAGATCCGATTTGAGGATTGCCTTGATGCGGTCGAAGGAAGATTGACACTCCGGTGACCACCTGAATTCGGCGTCCTTACGGGTGAGGTCGTCGAGCGGCGTCCGAAGCATGTAGAGCTCCTTGACAAAAGTGCCGTAGAACTGGGTGAGACCGAGAAACGAGCGTAGTTGGCTGACGTTGGTTGGTGCTGGCATGCTGTTGATATCCGAGACCTTAGCGGGATCGGGTCTCCGTCCTTGGCTGTCCACGATGTATCCTAAGAAGGTGATCTGGGGCATCATGAAGTTGCACTTGTCCAGACGGACGCGGAATCCGTAGGAGTGGATGCGACGGAACAGAGCGAGGACGCGCTTGTTGTGTTCCGAGATAGTGCTGCCGGAGATGATGATGTCGTCCAGGTATGCAGCGGTGCCCTCTAGTCCCGTGATCATAGCGTCGATGATCTGCTGGAAGATTCCGGGTGCGGACTTGACTCCGAAGGGGAGTCTATTGAAGGTGTAGAGTCCTCGGTGTGTGTTGATGCACAGCAGTTGTTTGGATGCGTCGTCCACTTCCACTTGCAGATAGGCTTCGGCCAGATCAATCTGCGTGAAGTATCGTCCACCATTGAGGGTGGCGAAGATGTCGTCGGGCGTTGGAAGTGGGTGCTGGTGTTTTAGGAGCGCGCCGTTCAGTCCCGTCGAAAAATCGGCGCAGAGGCGGATTGAGCCATTTTTCTTCTGAACGGTCACGATGGGCGCGGCCCATTGTGAATGATCTGTTGGGGAGATCACTCCTTCACTCACCAGACGATCGAGTTCATGCGTGACACTAGGGAGTGCCGCGTAAGGGACAGGTCGGGCCTTTCTGAAGACGGGCGTAGCGTCTTGGTTGAGGAGAAGAGTCGCCTTGGCTTTGGTGCAGTGTCCCAGTCCTGATTTGAACACATTCCCAAATTCACTCCTGAGTTGATCCTTGAGCTGGTCGCGGCAGATGTTGAGCGGTGCCGTCGGATTGCTGAGCTGGATGGCGTTGATCTGGCAGTTCGGGTCGTCGAGCAACGCTTGGATGAGACTGATATCGTTAGTGATCCAGTCCATGCCGAGAAGCGTGTCGGTGTTGGCGACGTGTGCTTTGCCAGTAGTCTGACGTCCATTGATGATGTACGAACAGTCGAAGCTTCCCTTGACGTCGATTGGCTGATGTGCAGCTGACTTGATCGAGACGGTCGGTTTGGCGAGCTTCGGTTTGTCCAGCTTGTACCAGTCGCGGATGCTGATGAGAGTGATGTCGGCTCCAGTGTCGAGTTGCATCTTGATGTCCTTGCCATTGATGTTGATGGTTCGGTAGACGCGTCTGGCGCCCTTCGCTATGGTCGAGCCAACGATTGATTTGACTCGGGGCTTTCGGCGGTTGCGGGTCTGCTGGTGGTTGTAACGCTTCTTTTGCTTGCAGTAATCCTCGATGTGTCCATCCGATCCGCACGAATTACAGGTTACATTCGTGACTTTGCAGTCACGGGCCCAATGCAAACCTCCACAGCGGTAGCATGGTGATGGGGGCGACTTTGAGTTGTCCCTCTTGGTCTTCTTGATGAGGTGGATCTCGGGGGTGATAGTCGATGGTGCTCCGACTACCTTGGAATCGGCGCGAATGTCAAGAAGGCGCAGGATTTCTGCTTCCAGCTCGAGAAGAGTGATGGACGGCTTGTTTTCCATCACTTGAAGCGCTTTCGTTCTCATTTCGGTGAATGCTGGGTCACGGAGTCCACAGATCCAAGCCATGCAACAGATTTGATCATCTGACATCTTCTTGAACTCGGAAGTGACGAAGTTGCGGAGAATCGAGCCAGTGTACTCTTGGAGATTGATGCCGGTGTACTCCATGCGCAGAAAGTCGTGACGTCGTCTGAAAATAGAGCTGGTTGACCTGAACGTCTCTTTCAGCGTTTTGACGAGGTCGTCGAATTCAAGATCCTTGGGCTCCTTCGGGATGATGCGGTCCGTGAATAGACTGTATTCCTTGCTGTCGAGCTTGGATATGACGAGTCTGCAACGTGCGGCGTCGTCGAGCTTGTCTCCGTCCTTGACGATGATGTCCTTGTAGCGGTTGTACCAGGAGTCGAAGGTTTTACCTGCCTCCGGGTCGTAGTTGAACGTGGGAAGACGAGTCGAGAGCGAGTTGATGACGTTGGTGAGGTCGGACGTCGTTGCATCGGCGGATCCGTCGTTTGAATTCGTGAAGCGAACTCCTGATTGAGCCATCTTGTTGAAGGCTTCTACGAGCGCAGCGATTTGATTGGTGAGATCCTTCGTTGCCATTATCCTGATCGCCAGTTGTTAAGTCCTCGCGTTGTGCGAGCGCAGATGGAGAGGGTTGAAGAAGAACCAAGTTTATTTGAAGACTGAACTGAACTCAAGCAAGTACATAGGAAAGTGCACGCCTTATATAGCCATAGAAATGGGCTACTAGAATGTTCCACGTTATTCTATGATAGCGTGAGGTCAGCGTTCTGGTTATGTGAAGCGGGGTTCACAACACATTTTTTAAAAACCACATCCAAAAACGGAGAGACTCTTGAATTCAGACACTTTTTGTCTTCTTTAATAAAGAACATCTGAACAAGACAAAATAACATCTTCCCACCTGAAGACGTGGGAACGGGAAGGGTGCCATTCCTTTCAACTCGCCGGCTGAATGAGGAAGGAGGTACTGACATTTGAGCATCTGTCATCATGAAGAACCTTGCACATGGGAGGAGGAGGAGGCCGTCTGTCGAAGGGGGGTACTGTAGATATATCCATCCAGCTGGGAGGGAGGGGGGTACTGTCTGGCCCCGCCCCCTTTGGACGGTAGAAGGGACCCCCGTCGGGACCGTTACTCACTTCTCACTTTATTCATTTTTTTGGACGGATCTCCTTGGAACTCCGAGGTCCGTTTTCTTTCGAACTTTCCGATTTTGAACATCTAGCACCTTCTTTCGAGTTCGATGTCCTTATTCGCTATAATTCTTCTGGATCACGATCCGGTTCTTCTTTTCCTGTCCAACTTTTCCTAATGAGCCCTCTGACCGATAGTCTTCCTTTGTACGTTTTTTGTTGTTTCTAGCTTGTTCTAGTCTGTCCACGAACTCCTTCCATGTTGTTCGATATATTCCCTGGGCCTCCGTTTGATCAGATAGTTGTTGTTGTTTGAGTGAGTGAGGAGAACGCCGGCTCTGATCTAGAACAATTGCATAAGGAAAATGAGCTCGACCGTGATCAACCGTGAATGCCAGTTGTCAGAAAAGTGTCCAGTTTTCAAGTAGAAATAGAAGAGGCTTCTGTTCATACATCTGGGGACTGCGCGTCTGAGCCATGAGCTCTTCCCAATTAGCCATGTTCCCATGCCAGTGGTCCCACGTGAGGTACTGTAGACACGTTTTGGTCTTGGGAGGGGGGTCTGAGGATTAGGCACGGGGGAAGGCCGCCTTCTGTAGCTCCCCTTGGATTCTAGAAGGGACCCCTTTAGGAATACGTCCTTTCCTTCTTTCCTCACTTTCTCTCTAGTTCAAAACTCTCCGAAACACTCTCTAAGTCACCTATTTCAGACTCAAATCACCGCCAACAATGTCGTCCGTGCAGCTGTCGATCGACTTCGCCGCGATGGTCAAGAAGGCGTGGGGATTCGGCGCCGAGTCGGAGGGGCAGGCCCGGAGGATGGCGCATCAAATGATGTGCAACGCAAAGAAGATGAGGTAAGTCTGGGTTTCCCAGCAGATCTTTGACAACAGACCAATCGATTTCAGCGCGTCGGACCCGATGCCGCCGCCGCCACCGACGAAGAGCGCGAAGGAGCAGGCAGAGGAGTACTGCAGGAGCATCTCCGACTCGAGCCGCGAGTTCAAGGAGAACATGCGCGACTACCTGCCGCGCTTCGAGGCCGGCACTGTGAGGAAGGAGGTCAACCACTTCCTCACACCCGGCCACTACCCGCCGATGGAGCTCGGCGAGCAGCACGCGTGGGTCGTCAGGTACCGCGCGACGACCGAGTGCCCGTACAAGGGCCACACCGACTGGAGACTGATGGCCGCCCAGCCCGACCCGTTCCGGCTCGACCTCCATCACATGTCGGTGGAGGGAGCCGTCCAGCTGGTGCGGTTGGCACTGGACGCCGCGCCGCTCAAGAAGGGCACTTGGAGGCGGCGTGACATGCTCATCGTCACGGGACGCGGCAACAACTCGCGCGACGGTATCGCTCGGATCCGGCCCGCCATCGAGGAGCTGCTCAGGAAGCGGAACCACGCGTTCCACTACAAGAACCCCGGATGTATTTGTGTCCCCTTTTATTGATTTGGACCCCCTCCCCCTTAACCACTTTTGTATTTTTTGCCAAATTTCAAATTTCCAATTTCTTGCCCAATTTTTTTCCTGATCTCCCCTTTTTCTTGTACATTTTTTACTATCTGTATTTTTTAAAATTGTTTCAAATGAATTAATTTTTTTAAAACCACTCTAACTAGCAAAATTAAAATTAAAAATAACCTGCCGAAAATCGGAAATCTGTCTTTTTCCACATCTTCCTTCCCGCTCAAATTATGGTACTCCGAGAAAAAAAAACATACATGATTAGGCCGGTGGCCTAGAAAACGCTAGTTCGGGGCCACGGCCCCCGTAGTGAAAAAGCCACGTTTTGGGGTGTAGATTTACGAGATTGGGAGCGATTTCAGGGGTTTTCAGTACTGATTTCACTCTGTGTCAAATCTGCGCAAAACTTTTAAAAAATCATGAAATCAGGTGGTGATCATCACTATGGAGGAGTTCAGGATAGGCTCCGCCCACTTTGACCAGACATTTTTTTTCGAAAAATTGGGAATCAACAGTTTTCTCTATAGAGATTTCATGATTTAAAATCTCGGAAAAGAAAACTGTTCATTCCCTTTTTCCAAAAAAAAAAAGTTATAGGTCAAAGTGGGCGGAGCGTGTCCTGAAGTCCCCCCATGGCGATGATCATCACCTGAGTTCCTGACTTTCAATAGTTTTGCCTATTTCGATAGAGCAAAATCAGTTCTGAAAACCCCTTAAATCTCGTAAATCTACACCCAAAAACGTGGCTCTTTCACTGCGCGGGGGCGTGGCCGAACTTGCGATTTCTAGTCCCTCCGTGTTCAGACAGTTTCCACTCCGAAATACATATCTTGTTTTATTAAACATCTGCCCCCTTTGAGAATAATCTAGTTGGAACTATTTTTGGAAAACCACAATATATTTAAGAATGCAATAAATAGTCGATTGCCCCGAACCCTCCGGCCAAAAAGCCAAAAAAAAAAGAAAAAACAACCAAGTGTGGATTACTTGCGAGCCGTCTCGTAGTTGGCGACGAACCAGTCGACCGACTCGCGGATCGCCTGCTCGAACGGCGTGAACTCAAAGTCGGGGAACAGCGCGAGCAGCTTCTCGTTCGACGCCGTCTTCTTGTACTGTCCGTCGGCTTTCGACGTGTCGTACTCGACGCTTCCCTCGAATCCGATCGCCTTGACGACCGACGTGACAGCGTCACGGATCGACACCTCGTCCGACTCGCCGACCGACAGGATGATCGGCTCGACGTCCTGTCAACAACAACAATAGTGCCCGGAAGGGGTGGAAGGAGGAGGTCTTTTGAGCTCAAGTCACGGCCAGTGACTGTCACGGGGGAAGAAGAGCCAGTTTTCAAAATTTGCTCAAGAGGCGCGCACAATGGGGATAACGGGGTACGGTGATCAAGTGCGCTCTATTGTACACCCATGTAGCCCCCCGAAAAAGCTCGGTGATACGACCTTATCAGCAAATTTTGATGAAAGCGGTTCTAGTGCGATGTCTCTAGCCCTACAATCGCACAAATCGACAAGACCGCGTGGGTCTCGCAACGAAAAACTGTAGATTTAGTTGTACGAGCGGCCGGCGCGAAAATGGCTTTCTGATCAGATTTTCGCCTAGAAATTCCGAAATTACGAAAAAAAAATTGCGGGCGCTCGTAAATCCGTAAATCTACACCGCTCTTCGCTGCGAGACCAATATGGGGGGGCCGTAGATTTGCGTTTCTTAGGCCCCTCGCTCGGTTAAAATTTAAAATAACGTAAAAATTGTATTAGAGCGGCACCCGAAACACCAAATTCCTGAGGGTCCCCTGTGGATTTAAGAAATTTCTCTCGAAAATTGGAGGGTTGAAAATTAGACCGGCATGCCGCTCTAATACAGGTTTTACGAAAGGTGCCGATCACCCAAAAGACCTACCCGTTCGGAGGCCTTCCCCACGGGGATAAAAAAGGGTACGTCAGTAAACACGCTCTATTGATAATTTAGGCCCAATGAAAGTATTAATTTCAACGATCCTCCGTTTGTACGCTCATCGCGCCTTGCTCAGCCCGTAAATTGAAAGCTCATTCCCAACAAGACAAACGTAAAAACCCGCTGCGAGACCCGTAACGGGCCGTTCGGTACGGTGGCAGTCGTTTTTAAGCTGTGGAGGTGTGAGATAGAGCGTATTTACTGACGTTCCCTTTCTTACCCCCGTGCTTCCCCAATCCAGTCCTCCAACCCACCCACACTCACCTCGTACTCCCTGACGACGCGCACGAACAGTCGGGCGAGGTCCATCGAGTAGATGAACTGACGCAACGGCCGTCCGGTGCCGAAGACGTGCAACGGTGTGCCGTCGCGCTTCGCCACGTACGCTTTGTGGATGAGCGCGGGCAGCACGTGTCCGGCCGCGAGATTGTAGTTGTCGTGCGGTCCGAACACGTTGCACGGCACGACGGACGTGTACTTGCGTCCGTGCTCCTGCGCGTACCCCCTGTTGAGCACGTCGATCATGCGTTTCGCGTACGAGTAGCCAAAGTTCGAGTCGTGCGGCGGTCCCTGGTGCACCATACGCTCGTCGATCGGGTAGCTCGTCTTGTCGGGAAAGATGCACGTCGACAGGCACGAGACGCACTTCTCCACGTTCAGCTCGTGGCACACCGCCAGCACGTTGTCGTTGATCGCCTGCATTTCTTGGTTTTTGACCAGAAAATCTAGGTCAAAAATAGGCTCCGCCCATTTTTCGGCGCGCGAAAAAGGGGGCGTGGCCCCTTTTTTTGCAAATTTCAAAAAACGTACCATATTTCGACGGAAGAACTGCAAATTGTGTGCCAAATTGTGGAAGAGGCCACCGACCATGGCGGCCAAATGGACGACGTGCGTCGGTTGGACACTCGCGAACACCTTCCTGCAATTCTGATCAGCCCGTTAAAAAGTGTCTTTTTTTTTTGCTCTGAATCAGAATCAGGGGGGCCTAGAAATCCGGGAAAGTGCGGCCACGGTCCTAATGTGTCGGCTCGTAAATCTACACCAAGGCAAAACGTGGCACTTTCGCTGAGAAGGCCGAACTTGCGATTTCTAGGCCATTCAATTTGAACCAAAGTCGGAGGGCCTAGAAATCCCGGAAAGTTCGGCCACGGCCCCAACGTGTCGGCTCGTAAATCTACACCATGATAAAACGCGGCCGAACTTGCGATTTCTAGGCCACTCAATTTGAACCTTAAGTCGGAGGGCCTAAAAATCGCAAGTTTGGGGCCGGGGCCCTTCTCAGCGTGTAGATTTACGAGCTGACGCGTTTTTTCCCATTTTCAGACCCCCTTCAGTTTTTTCAACAAAAAAAAGGAGGAAATCTGCATTCTGACCGCGTCTCGTCGAGATCCTCGAGATTGCAGTCGCGCGAGCCGATGAACACCCATTTCTCGTCGTCACGCTTCTCGGACGTCTCCTCGACGACGTGCCGGATGGCGCTGCCGACGAGTCCCGTGCCGCCCGTCACCAGAATCGTCTTCATCGCGATGATGATGATGGATCTGAGAAACTGTCAACGTGTATCTCGCGAACCGATGGAGCTATCGAAAAGTGGTCAACGACAATGTTGTAGAGCACACGAAGAGCTACAACATTTCAGTTGACACCTTTTTGATAGGGCGCTCGGTTGTCGAGATAAAATGAGATTATCACAAAAAACTGTGAAAAGTGAAATGGCATGAACTGGCAGCGCCGATATGGGGGTGAGAAAGCAGAGAGAAAGGTGGGCGTGTCTTCTGTTTGTTCCACGTTGTGCCAGCGCGCGCGCGCGCGCTGGCCGCATAATGGAGAGAGAGAGAGAGAGAGAGAGACGCAGACGACGAGACGGTGTGCTTTTGCCACGTTCTCTTATCGATTTTAGCCATTTTGAGCATAATTGCCTTGTTTTCCTGGAGTTTTCGAGCCTTCTACAAGATGACGTTGAGTTTTCAAACTTTTGCAGAGTACGTCATCTTCCAGAAGGCGTCAAGTTCTCGAAAATTCCAGGAAACAAGGGTGATATTTGGCGGGGAAACGTGGGCGCAAAGATCAAAATACACAATAATGTCGAGGCGAGTGCGAACGACGCCTGTCTTCTGAATCTTGAAATCGAGAAATCGGCGTCAATCTAGAGACACACACACACACCCGATTCGGATTTTATTTCTGGTTTTTCGGGGAGGGCGGAACGGAGAAGAAGGAGACGGGAAGTGGGTGGAAAACACAGTGAATGGTGGGAGAGAGAGGGAGGGAGGGAGAGATGGTTGAAATTTTAGTGAGGAACCAGGAGATATGGATCACGCGCCAAAACTGCAATCAATCGACATATCATACGAAGAATACGAATAAATACACGGAGAGAAGAGCGGGTGGGGAACGAATAATAAATGGTTAGTCAGAGTGGAGACAGGAGCAGCAGGTGTCACAAGTAGTCGACGGTTCACTCGGGCCGCTTCTCGGCGTACTTCCGCGTGTGCTCCTCGGCGGTCTTCACAAACTTCTTGTGATCCTTCTGGAACTCCTCGGCGACGTCGGCGCGGATCGGGTGCGACGAGTCGGGCTCGTTTATCAACGACAACAGCGCCATCATCACCTGCTCCGTCTTCGTCGCCGGCTTCCAGTTTTCGGGCGTCACAATCGACAGACAGAATTTGCCCTCCTCGTCGACGTTCGGATGGTAGATTTTCGTCTCGAACGCCA
Source organism: Caenorhabditis afra (assembly GCA_963570955.1). Taxonomy (NCBI): domain Eukaryota; kingdom Metazoa; phylum Nematoda; class Chromadorea; order Rhabditida; family Rhabditidae; genus Caenorhabditis; species Caenorhabditis afra. The sequence continues at coordinate 8,625,108 of OY751534.1, forward strand.
CCTTTGGCGGTTTAAACGGATAGTCGACCGGGAATTGGATGCCCACTTTGAACGCGCCCTTGTTGTACGGCTCCTTGTCCTGAAAATGGGCGGAAATTGAAAAAAAATTCCACAGCGTCTTACCGGAATCAGGAGAACCGTCCATTTGAGAAGATTCGTCTCCTCACACTCCACATTCTCGTACGCCTTCACACCGCAATTTTTGAGATCTCCGAGCTCCTGCAAAATTTCGAAATTTCCAGAACATTCCGCCTTTTTCTCTTCAAACCTTTTGAAGGCGTCGGGTCGCTGACATTGTTCGGAAATCGCGGTTGTCAACTGAGAAACAAGAAAATTTAGGAAAATCGATGAGAAAAACGAGGGAAAACAACGTTTTCGGGCGCGTAGAATGATGACAATTGGTTTTTCGAAAATCGGTGTTTTTAGGGGTGTGCCTGCGCTGAAAACCAATGAAAACACAAAAATCGATACTAATTGATGGAATTCGTTGGGTAAGATGACAAAAAATGACGAAATACACCCGAAAATTTGCCAAAAACCGGCCGCAAATGACCAAAAATCAAAAGTGTCGTCATTTAAAATGCATCGCGTCTGCAGTACACCACGACGTCAAATTGCACACACCCAATTGGCGGATGTTCGAAAACGATAAACCACTCGGAAAAAACCGCGTTTTCCACCGTTTTTCGACGCGGAAGTCGTGAAATAACTCGAAAAACCGAGAGCGCTTACAAATACACCCCGCAAGGCACCGGCAGGTGTATCGAGAACCGAAATCCCCCGAGGGAATGACAAATAAGCGGCTCGCGACGCGTGTCGCCATGGAAACCGCGTGCTCGACGACGAGAGAGCGCGATGGCTCATTTCGGAGCATTCGGAGCATTCGCGGAGCACTGAAGTATGGACTTTGACGCCGGTTACGTTATCGATCCGGACGAATATGCGGCGGACCCGGAGAATCTGATCACGCTGCTCTTTTTGCTCGCGATTCTGGCGATTTTTGTGTTCACCATCGGATTCGCGCTACTAATCTCGTTTCTGAAGGTACTGTACTTACTATGAACTGTAAATAAAATAAATAAAACAGGGAAAAAAATTTGCAAAAAAAAAAATTTTTTTTAAGCTTTTTTTCGCATTTTTCCTATTCAAATTTACTCGGAATTGCGATTTTCCGCTTTCAATTCTACTAAAAACAAGAGAAAACGAGACAAAAAACGGCGAAATTTGAGCATTTTTGCGCGCAAAAACGCGAAAAGTCCGCAAACACCGCGACGACAAAATGCACACTTTTTTCTAAAAACAACAAAAAACAGCGATTTTCAGCCCGATTGGTTCCGTTTAACCGTCTATCCGGACCCGCTGCCTCAAATGACCGACTGCTCGTGTCTAAATGTGTGCTGTCCGTGCACATCGTGCTCTTTTCGTCAACTCATCGCCAATTGTTGTCCCAGAATGGTTAGTAAAGTGTGGAAGAGGAAAATCCTAGGCCACCGTGTATTTGTATAATTCGGTGGCCTAGAATCCGATAGTATGGCCTAGAATTTCAAGGAAAAAATTTTTTTTTTGCAGAACTTAAAATCGCGTTTCAATTGCATCACAACTTGCTGCAATCGACCCGGACCCACTAAAATTAACCTCGTCTGTTGTGTTGTTTAATTAATTAATTATTTAATTGCCTAATTACCTAATTATCGATTTTTACATATTGCTGCTATTTTTTCAAAATTTTGTTTTTTTTAAATTAAATTTCCCAAATGTTTTTTTATAACACAAATGAATTTTCATTTCAATTCTCCAAATTTTTTTACAAAAATTGTGCAAAAAGGGGCGCCAAAAAATCTATTTGAATATTTATTGGCGGGAATTTGAAAATTCGATTTTTTTTTTCAAAAATTTCAACCAAAAAATATTTTCAGCATTTTCAGAAAACTGAAATTTCCTAGAAATCCAATATTTTCCATCCCCCCCCCCCCTTTACTTGGATTCTCAACAGAGCGCACTTTCTCCCCCTTGCGGTCTCCATGACAACTCCAGGAGCTCGCGGAGCCGAGCTCCGTGCTCTTTTCCGGAGCTCATTTTCGCGTCGAAATGAGCGATTTCGACTCGCATTTGCCCGCTTTTAAATTAGGTAATTTTTTGAAAAATTTAAAAAAAAACATTTTTTTTTAATCGAATTTGTTTTTCAGAAATAATATCGAGTTTTCCACTTCAAATGGCGGTTTATTTGAATTTGTGCATCTACCCGTTTCATTTTATTAATTTGTGTTTGTCGCTCTATTTTAAGGTGAATTTACAACTCAAATTTAAAAATATATATTTTTTTTTCAAAATTTCGGTTTTTTGCAGCACAAACAACTGACGCTCACCTATCAGGTGATCGCGTTTTCGGCGAGTCTAGTGCATTTGGGAAGCGAGGGCGTCCGTTTGGGACTCGGCTTCTACGGAAATCTCGCGGAGAATGTAAGTGCGCTCCGTTGAAAATCATTGTTAAAGACAGATGATGTCGAGATTTGAAATGCGAAGAAAAAATTGAATTTGCATGTTTCAGGCTTTTCAGGCTCCCGTATTCAAATCATTTGAAAAATGTCTTTAAACTTCCAAATATTGTCCGTTTAACACTCTTTCCGACCGATATATTTTTTTAAAACCACGAAAAACGACAGGCGCCCCAATAGGCTCCGCCCATTTTTGCGCGGAGGCACCGAACAAAAAAGTGGGCGGAGTCTATTTGGGTCTATCGTTTTTCGTGATTTTTTAAAAAAATATCGGGCGGAAAGAGTGTTACTATAGCCGTGATTCGATGTGTTTCAAACGCGCTCCGCTGAAACAGTACTTCGCCTCGGGCCGAAATTATTTTCGAGATTTTGTCGTTTTTCGCCAATTTTCGCACAATTTCCTCAATGTTTTGGGGGAAAAACTGAATGAAAATGTTGATAAGCTGCCCTTAAACCAAAATTTCAACTTATTTTGTCGAAAAAATGAAGGAAATCGGGTGAAAATTGAGAAAAACGGCCGAAAACGGAAAAGAATTTCGCCGCCGCCACCTGGAAATTTGGTTTGTGTTCAGTGGAGCGCGTTTGAAACCGACGAATCACGGCTATAGTAAACGGAAATAATAGTTGAAAGTTTGAAGAAATGTTCTAAAAATTTGAATACGGGCCCTCTATCGAAATAACCATTTTTCTCTGGATTTTGATTTTTTTCCAATTTTTCTTTCGCACTTCCAATTCTCGACATCATCTGTCTTCAACAAAAAAGAAGATTGCAGATGTCGGCGCTGTTCGGATTCGTGATCACCTCGCTGGTCATCCAGATCCCGCTCACGCTGTTTCTGGCGTGCAACGTGGCGTTCGCCAACCTGCCGCTCGAGTACGTCTTCTACACTCAAATCGTCGCCCTCAGCGCCTTCCAGACGATTTTCGCCGTTCAGGCGCTGACGAAGACCGCCGAGCGCGAGGTGGCCAAGTATTTGCACAAAATCGAAAAAGAGCGGCTGGAGGCGATTCACGGCAAAAAATCGCCGAAGACGAGCCGGCGAGTGAAGCGGAAACTCAATTTTGAGCGATAATTTTTTGTTGGAATTTTTAAAATATCCCTTCAATTTTAGATAAATTAAAGCAATTTCCATCTCAGCTTCTATTTTTATTCGCGATGGCGGCACAAAGTCAAGCCTTTAACAACAATTTTGCTCATATTTTTTCTTTCTCTCTCTTCCTCTTTTTCCTAATTTTTAAAACTTATTACTACTTCTACTGCTATTATCCGCATATTTTGAATTGAGCATGTGGCCTAGAATGTGCAATTTCGGCCACGGCCCTCAGCCACACAAAAGCCACGTTTTTGTGTAGATTTACGGGAGCCTCGGTCAGCTCGTAAATCTACACCAAAACGTGGCTCTTTCGCTGCGGAGGGCCGTGGCCGAGCGTGCAATTTCTAGGCCACAGGCTCAACTCAAAATGAACAGATAATACTACTGATATTACTAGAAATGGGAGAAAAAATAAAAAATTTGAAAACCCTGAAAAAAAACAAAGGAGAGGAAGCAGAAAGAGCTGTGGTGGGGGGCACTAAAAACCGTCCGAGAATGGAGGTTAGTAGAGATGATAAATAGCCATAAAACAGTATGAAAAAGAGAGAGAAAGAGCGGACGGGCGGGGAAAGGAAAACAATAAAACTTCTAAAACAAAAAGAGAAAATAAATAAATAGATCGCTACTCAGATGGGACCTCTGATGACGTCAAGCGTCTGATTGAGAGTGAACAGCCACTGGCCCATCAGTTCTGACGAGTCCGTCGAGAGGAGCACTCTGCAAAACGGGCAGAAAATTTTACTGTTTTTGTTGCCGAGAAACTTGCGAAAAAACGAGTAAAAAAAGGAATTCTCGATTTTTTTGAGCATAAAAAAGTTGTCCAAGTTTTTTGTGCTCGAAAAGAAACAAAACCGTTTGATTTTCTTGTCGCACATTTTTGCATTTAATTTCGAAACTATCGCCCACCTCTTCTTCTCGACGACACTTCCGATCGTGCCGTCCTCGGTGTCGACGAGAATCTCGATGGCGAACGAGTTGGCGCGCGGGCACAAGTCGAATCCGCACTTCTCGATGCAATTGTTCGTGCACTTGGTCAGGTCGATCTGCATTTTCGGCTCGCGCCCCATCTGCTCGTCGTCCGGATACTTCCAGAACAGCACCACTCCGCGACGCAGTACGGCCCAGTAGCGCTCCCAGGACGCCATGTTGCTCACCGTGTGGAACATCGTCTGCACAAAAACAAACCATGAGATTAGAGATCAAGAAGCCGGAACGCACCAGAAATCCGCGAAAATCGACTTCGAACGCTTCGGGCAGTCGGCTGCACGTTGTAGTGATCATGACGGTGCCCTCGAGCGGATACGTCACATCGTCCAGATAGAGACAGCGATCGCCGGCGGCGTCACGGTCCAGCACGAGACGGCCGCGGAATTTGAACGCCGTCTCCGTCGACGACGGCACATTCGACTTCTTTTGCGCTGCAAAAAGGACAGAATGGAGGGGACTTGTCCCACTGTGACAGTTGGTTTTAGTTCCATAGCTTTTGCGAAACGTCCCTCCATTTCTTTCCAGCCATTCCCCGCTCAACACAACAACAATGTTTTCAGCGAGAAAACGCGTTAGAAACCGACAACAAACATCAATTCAATTCAATTTCACCTGGATTATCGAGTTGCCTCTCTCTCTCTCTCTCTGCTTTATCCACTCTAATCACACCTTCTCCACACACTCTTTTCTCTCTTTCCAGAAAAAAGAGAGGAGGCGTCGCGGCTCTTTGAAGTGCTTCGTGAGCTCTCTGCGAGAGCGCCCGGCTCCCTTTCGTTTATGGCGCGCGCGCGCGCACATGTGATATTCGATGCCAATGGGGCGGGCTCGTAGTCGCAAGCGCTTAGTTTCATTTCCGACGGCTCTCCTTCCGCTTCACTCCATTAGCTCGCTTTCTTCCGGAATCCAAAGCATTTAGGCTCCAGGAGCACTGAAAAGCGAGCCCCCGGCTTTTGAAACAGAAACTTGTGGCGCTCGCAGTTTCTAGAAGGTCTCTCTTCGACTCAAAAGAGTTTCAAAATCCCTATGCTCGTAGAAGTAAGACCACGAGAAGGAGCCCTGTGCCCCCGCAGCACACTTCGATTTCCGACCCCCATTTGCTGTGTCCGCCGTCTCTAGCCACTTTTTCGCTTCTCGCCGTTGCGCCCGCTGTGACGTCGTGACGTTGTCAAGGCAGCGAGCGCGCCCCGTCGGCTCTTTCTTCCTCTCTTTGTTGCATACACATACATTATGAGCCAGCCGCTCTCCCTTCTCTTTCGTCACGTTTTTGAGCCTCTCAAACTGGTCGGCACAAAGGAGCAAGTCGCTCTCCAATAGGCATTTATCCGCTCGTTTCTGAGCCTATTACTTCGTATAAGCCTGGCAGGATCGGATTAATTCCGAACATCAGACTTAGTTTTCAAAGACGACGGCTCTTCTCCGATGTGCATTTCTCCTTCTTCACAATCTTTCATTTCCCATTTTCCAGCTACCACTTGGTCTTCTAACTCCGAAAACGACTCCAGCAATGTCGAACGAATCCCAATCTCTCAGACGTAAGCTAGTCACCTCCCTGTTTCCATCCTCTTCTACATATTTTTCAGTTCCCGATCTGGTCGAAGTGCCGGAGAACAACGAGAACGACTCGTCCGCAGAAGACGGTCCGGAAGACGTCGCAGCGGCGCCACCAGCCAATCCGGCCAAGGACTGGCAACGTCTCATTCTGCCCGGTCTCCGTCAGCATCTGATCACGAAGATCGCGCGCTTCATCTGCGCCGATCCGCAGCAGCGAATGTACCTCGCCGTCGGACTTCAGGGAGTGATGGCCGAGGCTGAGCGCATCAATCAGGAGGCATTCGACGCCGCCAACGATCGCGACGAGTACTACTGCATGCTCGCCGAGAGCATCTTCGCCATCCAGAAGGAGATCGGCACCCGCACCGGCCTACGTTTCTAAGTAGCTCCCTGTTTTGATGGGGGTTTCCCACCCCTTTTCCCGATTCTCCATACTGATAAATTGACCGCGATTCTTACTAACCCGTGACCAGTTATTTTGTTTAACCCAATAAAGGCCCACCACATTTTAAATGAATTGTGTGATTGAAACAAAGAGCTTACGCGGACCCATCAAACTTTTGCACTTGTTCGCCAGCGAGCTGCCGATCGATAGTTCCACCGGTTTGGCGGGCGTGATGCGCATCGCGTAGATCTCGATCGACACCATGAAATCGATCGGCACATCGGAGAACTGGATCTGCTTCTCGAAGTAGAGGCGATCGTCGGTCGCGGCGCCCGGAATGACTCGGAGCGGGACGAGTTCGGTGGCTTCGACTTGGTGGCCGAATTTGAACAGTCCCACGAACGAGTACGAGTTGTCTGAAACTTTTGGGGCGTGTGGAATGATGGGGACAGGGATCACTATGAAACGAAGTTCTTACCATCCTTAGTGGTCAATCTCGAGACGAACAGCTTGTTGAGCTGCACGGCGAGATTCTTGAACACCACGGAGCCTCTCAACTCTTTGGCGACCGGCGGCGGAGGTCTTCTGACCGCCGAGAAGGCGTGCAGTCTTCTCAACTCGCTCCTCTGCAGTCTCAACGTCTCGCGACTGATGAGTATCGAGCGATGAGCGGCAATCTCTTGGGAACGTCTTCCCTTCTTCAAGGCGTCCGCCAGCGCGGCCTCGTTCATACTCATCTGCTTCTGCGTGTTCTCGATCATGTAGGACAGACGGTTGATCTTCCTCATCACATCCGCGTGCTTCTCGATGGCAGACACTCCGGAAATCGAGGAGACGAACGTATGGTTCCCGTTCGTCGTGTTATTGTTGACGATTTCGACGTTGGTGAACGAGGTTCTCGACTGCGGTGAATCGATCGGCGTCGACGTCGCCAGTGGGATCTTCAGGAGGGTGGAAGAAGACGTCGACGGGATTCTGACCTTTTCGCCAGCCGCCGGAGCGCCCAAGAAGTCCTTCGTCCTGTAGGCGTGCATAGATTGTCCGGCGTGCGCGGCCGACAGAAGCGGACTTCTGAAGAACTGCGGCTCGTCGGCCGACGGAAGACGACGTCTCAACTGCTCCCGCTGCATCTCCCGATACTGTGACAGCGAGTACTCGAGCTCACTGTCAAAGTGCTCCATATCCGAGCATCCGGTGATCGTCGCACGACGTTCCGGCGTCTTCTGCAGCTTCGACGTCTCCTGAAGTGGCTTCTCTTTGTAGGGAGACGACGTGACCGCCGGCGCCGACGGTGGAGGAGCCGTGGGGGCGTCGTAGCGATTCAGATGATGCTTCTGGACGAACAGCGGGTGTTGATTGAGTGTGTTGTGATTATTATGTTGTTGTTGTTGATGTTGATGATGATGGTAGTGATGATGGTTCGAGGTTCCGATGGTGTCAGTGGAGGCGTGCGACGGCGCCTGCACCGTTTTCCGCGAATCGTCGCTCTCGACGAAATCGAACATTCTGTCGATCTTCCCGCGGATGCTGCTATCCTCGGTGTGCGCGAACAGATCGTCCTGGGTGGTGGTCAGTGCTGTGTTATGCGTGATGCGACTGCCGGCGTCCTGGAAAAGAAAGTGTCAAGATTCGTGATAAACCTACGTTTTCACACTTCTGGCACACTTTTCGACTAGATGGTAACTCTAATTCCACGTCATTCTTGTACTATTTTCGATGATTTCCAACTGCCACGTCACCCTTCTTACCTCTGTGACAGGCGGCGAGTAGGGCTGTTGTAGTAGCGCTCCGCCTCTTCCCGAAGACGTCGACGACGGCCCTCTGTTGATTTGGTATTCGGTGTGATGTGTGTGCGTGGTGGTAGTGGTTATATAAGTGGGCACCGGCTGAAGTGTCTCCGGGCGGCTCAAATCCTCGGCAGTTTCTCGGCCGAACGACGGCTTCTGGAGCATCTTTTGCAGATTTTCGTGCTCGTTTCGCGACAAATCGCCGCTGGCCGCGCGTGACTCGTAGTTGGCGGGAACGAACGGCGAGACTTCTTGCGTCTTCGCACGCATACTCGGCACCATTCGCTTCTTGGAAGACGTCGCTGTGCTGGAAGAAGTCCTCGTCGTCGAGATGGGCACTTCGAGACGACGCACAGCCGGTATGTCGAACTTGGTGGCGTACTCGACGAACTTGTGCGGTTCCGAGGCTCTGGAGACGTCTTCACTCTTCTTCGCCCCGTTCTGTAGTTGATGCGGCTGGTGCTGCTGCTCTTCCTTCTGATAGTGATATCCGACGCCTTCCTGACTTCTAGACGACGTCAACGCCTCCTTTGGTTTGATGCTCGACTGCGAGAGGAACGTGTTGCGCGTGAAGACGTGCGGCTGATTCTGAAGACTCGACGACGTGCTTCGACGGCGTTCGTCGTACGACGACTGCGGCGGAAGCGTCTGTGTGGAGCTGCGGAAGAGCGCCGTGGAGCTGGAGCCAGTGAGACGGCTCGACGACGAGCGATGGTCTTCTGAAATGAAACGACTCCAAAAAAATTTCATCGTTTTCAACTCACTTTCACCACGAGAGACGGGCCTCTCAATCGGCACCTCGTACTTCGTTCCGATGACCACAGGAGCCACTGGAGCAGCTGGAGAAGCGGGTCTCAACGGCGAGCCGACGTCCATCCGATTGAAGGCGTTCGCCAGATCACGAATACGTCCTCTCGGCACGTGCTTTCTTATCGTGTCTCCACTCGAAATCTCCTCTTTGCTAGCAGCCGGAATCTCCACTCTTCTGCCAGACGTCATTTCCACCGGCTTTTCGATCGGATTTCCAGACTTTGGAATGAAAATCTCGCGTTTCTCCGGCTTTTTGAAGCTCGCAGAGGTCTCGGTTGGCGACGGAATCGAGATTTCCTGGACAGACGAGGCGCCGCCGATGGAGGAGTATCGATCGGAAATGTTGCGGAGACGCGAGCGGAACGTCGTCAGCGGGCTCGCACCGACCGGAATTTCCACTGTTTTTTGGGGCGGAGCCTCGTGTTGATGCTGATATTGCGGTTTGTTGGAAGGAATGAAGATGGTGGACGAGGAAGACGAAGCGGTGCGCGGAGACGTCATTGTAGTTGAAGATGGCTTGTAGTCGTTGCGAATAGAAGACGTCGGAGTTGGAGCCAACGGGGGCAGGTAGGCGCGTTCGCTGAGCACCGACAGAGCTGGAAGTAGAGAGAATTCTCAAAATTGCCCTATTCGATCCACTTCTCACTCACCGTGCTCCCCTCCGAAGCAGGGATTCTGACGGAGTCGGATGCTGTCACCGGTCTGCACTGCCGTCTCGCTCGTCGTCGCCGTCGTCTTCCTCTCGTGCTGCATGGCGCCTCCCTTGTTGCTCTGCACTCTCTGCACCGTCTGCGGCGTCTCCGGAGCAATCGACTCGTTCGAGCGGCTCAGCGAGTAGGCTCTCGACGACGAGTGATGACGTTTCGGAATCACTGGCTGAATAGGCGACGAATAAGAATAAAGAATAAACAAATTGATTCGGCGAGGGTGAGGTGGCAAGGAGGGTAATTTGATAGTGGTAAACAAAGCGAGACAAAGAAGCCACGCCTCTTTTTGGAGCCTCTGGAAACCGTTTCTTCCCGTACCGTCAATGCAGAAGTGACGAGAAGCGCCTTCGTCGGAGCCCCTTTATCCTGCTCAAGACTCGACGAGGACGAGAATCGACTTCTGTCGAGTCGGCTCCGCGAGCCCGCCGAACTCGTCGGCGTCGATTTGTGCTCCGAAGTGGGTCTGAACGGCTCTCCCGGTTCGTCCAGCTTCTGCTCTCCGTTGAAATTGTCGTCGGGATGACTGAACAACGTGGGCATCTCCACAAACCCGACCTTCTCGTTGATCGTCGATCTCGAGTGGGCCGAGCTCAAAGCGGGCGGAGCCAGAGTCTGCGACGTGGCACCACTGCTCAGCGCCGACTGTGAGATGGATCTGAGAAGACCCTCGGCTTCCGGAGACTGGCTGTAGCGGGCCGCGAGCAGAAGACGATCGTCTGTGTTTGTATGAGAGCTCTGAAAGTTGAAATAAGAAGAAGGAGGTAGTTTGGAGCTGGAAATCACCTCAGACGGCGGATAAAACTGCGAGAACTCTTTGGACGCGCGAAAATCCTCCTGCCCGGAAAGATCCGAGGATCCGTAGCGCGGCATCGACGTGTGCGCCACCTCGTCGGTCGTGTGATCTCCGAACGCCTCGCTCGCACGAGAATCGTTCGATTTCGGCGCCGGCGGGTGCCCGCCCACCAACACGAACTCGTCGTTGTTCGAGTGTATCGATAGCTGAAAATCGGGACGATTGAAGGCAGTTCTCGTCGCCCAAACCTTGCTGAGTCGATTCTGAAGGTACTCGGAGCCGGCGTGGTACGTTCTGACGTCCTCGCCCAGGAAATTGCCGTCGATCTCCTTCTGACTGGTGAAAACCGGCTGCTGCATTCCCAAATAACTCGACACTGGCCGCGAACTCGAACTGACGGTGCGACTGCGAGTGTATGGTCTTCTCTGGAAAATGGGAGATTGTTTGAGCAGTCAGTTGAATTTCTAACCATGTCGAGCGAATTCTCGCCGTCGGCACGGCTGATTCGGATCTGATCGTCGCCGAAATCGCTGTACTGGAAGCTTCTCGACGGCTTCTCGACGTCCGAAAACAGAGATCGGTGCGAAATCGAGCGACTTCCCGCAATCACGCGATCTCCGGCACTCTCTCGCTCGTAATCGCCGTTTTTCGAGGTCTTCGAGCGAATACTTGTGTTGGAAGTGTGGAATTGCTCGTAGGCGCCGCCGTCGATTAGCTGCTGATAACTGGAGCCGCGCGAGCGGTCCAGACCGTCGGATTGACGATTTTCAGCTGATTTTCCCGAGGAAGTCACGTTTTCGTGACTCATAAAGACCGTTTTGTAGGCGTGCTTCGGCGGATGGTCTTTGTAGCCCTTATTCAGGGGAATCTCCACTTCCTTCTCCATTACCTACAAAAATGGGTTTTACAGGGTGTTGGGCATCATTTTTCAGGCCTAAACTTACCATTGGAGACGGTGAAGACATTGGCGAGTTGGTAAATTTGTTATTGGCACGCTTTCCCTGAAAAATATACGTATTTTTCGGTTTTCAGCGTTTTTCACCGTTTTACCTTCTTTTTTCCCATTTTGCGAGTTTTTTAGGTCGTTAAGACAATTTTTCACACTTGAAACTCTGAAAATACACTTTTGAAAAGCGGAAAGCACCGAAAAACAGCTGGAAAATTCGAAATTGGGCTGAAAAAACATATTTGGCGCTCACCAATTTGAAGGCACAGCGGTGCCGGACGCGCGATGGGTCTCGCCACGAAAACTGCTCCGCGCTTCGCGGTAGTTCAAATTTCATTTCTCCTTTGTCGCTAAATAGCTGAAAATCGTCTGAAAACGCAATTTTTCGCGGAAAACCGCCGCATTTCCGACCAAACGCGACATCCCCAATCTGAAAAATCAAAAAAACTTTCGAAAATTCGCGGAAAATCCTCTTGTTTGTGAGTTTAAAAAAAAAAGAGATCATTTCGTGTTCACATTGACACGGGCGCCAGACAAACACACACAGAGACATCACAGGTGACTATTTAATATACACGAGTAGTAGTAGTATAGATACAGAGAAAAGTTCGGAGGATGGGGGAAAAGGCGGCAGAAAATAGAGTCGCAGACTATTTAAACTGTACCCCCCCCCCTTTAACCAAAGTATTAACTCGCCCGTTTCATTCTCTCTCCCTTCCACTTTTTCTGTTGCGCTCCCCGATAGATAGGAGTCATCTGTTTGATTTCAGTGGAAGAAAATGAAAAAAGTGGCCTACATCAGTTCCCAATTGGTTCTTTTGACCATCGCCGCTTTTGTCGCGATTACCGACAGTCAGACGGTTCGTTTTTGGGTATTCCCTGGTTTCCGCTGGTTTTGGAGATCAAAATGACACCGGTTTTGGTGAAAAATGAGTGAAAACTAGGTGATTTGGCGGTGGCCGAACTTTTCGCGGCCTAACTTTCCAGAGCTAACTTTTAGCCGAAAGTGATTGACTGAAAAGTTGTAGAGAGCATTCAGCCCTATCGATTGATCCAAGAATTGTTAAAAAAACATTGATTTTCAGCCAAATTATAGGCATTTGAACTCTGAAAACTTGTCGCTAAGAGCTGGCCGAACTTTCCGCGGCCTAACTTTTCAACCGTGACAGTTCGAAAAACACAATCAACCGAAATTTTGTAGTGGACAAAAAAATCTATCGATTGGTTCAAGAATTTCAGAAAAATACTGATTTTCAACAAATTTATGGGAGTTTGAAAAATTGAAAATTTTGATTTCGAAAAAAAAATGTTTTTTTTTGTTTTTTTTTCAAAATTTTCAAAATTGTTATTGATTTTTCAGTGCACTTGCATTGCTCCGGATGGGAGCTCACTGAACTGCATCGGCTACGATAGCCGCCTTCAAGCGGATTCGCTGGACGAGGCGATCGCCTCGTTCCCCGATTTGTCGATGAACGGATTGGACGCCGATGACGATGATGTACTTATTCTTATTTCCACAAATAGCGTCCCAAATTACATGTATTTTGAAAAAAATTTCAAAAAAAAAAAATTTTTTTTTTGGAAAAATATTGCGAAATTTTCGAAAAAAAAAATTTTTTCCATTTTTTTGTATTTTTCCAATTATTTTCTTGTTTTCAGGCCGCGGACGTCGGTTGTACGACAGAAAAATGTCAGGATTGCCGAAGAGACATGCGAAAACGGCTGACAAAGGTGCGGTGGCCTAGAAACCCCGGGGCGGGCAAAAGTTAGGCCATGGCGATGAAAATCTCGAAAATACAAGTTTTTAGACTCAAATTTTGTGGTGAAAACGAGAGAAAAGACTAGAAGAAGCATAAACAAATGGAAAATTTAAAAAGAAATTCCAGATCGGGCTCCTCGAGCCGGATATCAATGACATTCTGAGCACCCAATTGGACACAAACACCACTTGCACAAAATATCGATTTTCGGTCGAAAACCAAAAAAGTGGGGCTGAAAGCGCATCCAGATGACTGAAAATACGATAATTTTCAGACAAAGAGGAGAAATCGAAAGAAAAGGAAGACGATGACTCGGATTCGAGCAGCAGCGAGTCCGAAGAGAAGAAGGACGGAAAACTGAAGAAAAAGAGCAAAAGAGACAAGAGAAGTGCACTTTTTCAGCAGAACATCGACCCGAATGTGCAGGATCCGAGTGTTATTGGTTCGTTTTTCCCAAAATCCCCCTTTTTCGGGACCAATTTAGACAAGTTCGAGGGGTCCCAAAAAATGGGCACCCTACCAAAATTTGGGAACCCCTGAAAATTTTTATATCAATCGAAAGAGCTTGCAAAGTTGAGCAAAAAAGTCTCTTGGCACATTTCACGAAAATCACTTCCAGGGGTCCCAAATAATGGGCACCCTTTGAAAAAATATTAGAACACCTGGATATTTCGGCAACATTGTATAGCACTTGAAAAGCTGGTCTAGAAAGTTCATTGGCCGTTTCAAAAAAGTCGGCTCTGGGGGTCCCGAAAAATGGGCACCCCAAAAAAATTTCACAACCCCCTGATATTTTTTCATCATTTTATAGCGCTTGAAAAGTTGAGCAAGAAAGTTTACTGCCAATTTCCAAAAAGTCGGTTCGGGGGGTCCCAAAAAGCGGGCACCCTTCGAAAAAAATTTGGGACCCCTGGTCATTTTTATATCAATCGATAGCGCTTGAAAAGCTGAACAATAATGTCTCTTGACACTTTTCCCAAAATTCACTTCTAGACTCTATTCTAACGGTTCAAAAGTTGGCAGGCCAGTCGAAACCGAATTCCAGGCACCCGCTTCACCATCTCGTGCGCCTACAAAGGCGTAAGTGTGGATCCGACGGGAACCGTCTCATTGTGCACCTCGTGCTGGGTTTGGCGCCGTCTGCCCGACAACTATCGGCCGCAGTTCATCAACGAGCTCGTCTGCGACAATTCGGACGATTCGTGTTTGAGTGGTTGGATTTCTAGGCCATACTCCTCACCGCTCCAATTATCGATCGATTCCAGGCTACGCCACGTGTTCAGTGGGACACCGGACATTCGACGCGGTGCGGAACGATAGTGGAGTGAGCACGACGGTCACCCTGACCGCCGGATCCTACTGTGAATGTCGGATATCAGTATGTGTTCCCGAGCACCTTGACATACCGTAAAACCTGTATTAGAACGGCATGCCGGTCTAATTTTCAACCCTCTAATTTTAAAATGGAATTTCGAAAATCCACAGGGGAGACCCTTACGATTTCGGGGTTTTGGGGTGCCGGTCTAATAGAGGTTTTACGGTAATCAGTTTAATACTATTTGTGTTTGTGTTTATTGCAGTCGAGCTCCTCGCTACAATCGCTCGTATCGGGCGGCGGCATCAGTGGCACCTACAACCCGCTCAACACAACTGCCACGTCACCTTTATAATTGCATGTAATTGTATAAATCCCCCGCTAATTGTGCTACCATTCCTTATCGCCTCTCGACTCAATAAATATGACCCGGGGAGGGTGCTTGGTGTGGCAATTCCTTGTATTCTATCTTCAAGCTTCAATCTGCTATGGACTGATAACGAATACAATCCCGATGGGATTCGGCTACGCCGAGGATCCCGACCGAAGGAAGGAACGTTGTCCTGAGCGATTCCGAACACTTGGATCAGATCATGCAGAAAGCGTGTATACGGAGCTCAGGTTCGTTCGTTTCGTTTTGGTTTTTTTTTTTAAACTTTTGCGAGTAATCGATGATGAGTTGAAAATTTCAGAGCTCTCACACGTTGCAAAGCACGAGGAACATATCTCAAAAGATATTAACATCGCCGTAACTAACAACTTAGAAGGTACGGTATAACGTTCTAGTCGATTAGAACTTCAGTTTTTCAGATCTGAACAGAGTTCAAAAAATGGCGGAGACCGTATTCCGCGGCTACTGCCCCCTCAAGAGTGAGTTGGCGTTTCAGACGGAAAGCTTATTCAATTCTTGTTACAGGTCTCTTCGACGATGAATTGAAACACTACGTGCAAGGGCAAGAAGAGCAACTAACAAACATTTTAAAAACAATCGAGACTAACTACATATTTTGAAAAAAGAGACTTATATGCCCGTAAGTAAACCACTTTTCCGAGTTAGCAGTAATAAGTTAAAAATTTTAGAACTAACACAAATGAACCAGTTAGAGGCGAAAAGAACTAAGCAAAGAATCGGCGAAATAATAAAGGATATTAACACGACGATAACTAACAACATTGAAGGTACGGTTTACAAATTTTTTGGTCAAAAAACTTTTTTTAAAAAACAGCAGACCAAAAATTGTTGGCTTAAAAATTTTTTTTGAATTTCACCAAAAAAAGCGAAAAAAAGCAAAAAATCAAACAAAAAAAACGTTTTCGACAAAATTCTAATTTTTCCGAAATCTTGTGCATTTTTCTGTTCGGAACAAGCCAAATTATGCTCTCCAAGCGAAAGAAGTTGATTGCCAATTTCTAAAATTTTTCAATGGTGAAAATTAATAACTTTGAGCAAGATTTTTAAGGGATTTTAATTCTTTTCTAGTCTATTAGTGATTTTAGTTGGCGAGGTGGGCGTAATTCGTCATACTTCAGTGTTTAATCATTATTTTTTTTTTGCAGCTAAAGTCACCACATCGCCTCCGCGCCATCGCCCCTCTCCGGTTCACTGCTTCTGTTGTTTGTTGTTTAAATAAATTTTGTACCCAGATTACGGTTAGAACTGCAACTTGACTCAAAATAGTCGTAGCGGCTAGGAAGGATTTATCAACAGAGAATTTGAAGAAAAAAATGGCCAAGTGGCCGAAAGTGTCATTTTGCCCCCATTGAGTGGTATGGATGCGGTGTCCAGGTCCGTGATTGCGCGTGAGCGTGTCTGCAGACTGCACACCGTAGGTGACGACACTCTGGGCTTCGGTGCGAGAACGAGCAGGGCAAGTACTGCGACGTCTTCGGAATCATCGTCTTTGGAGAGAAGACGTGGCAAATGATACCGATTTTCGCACCTATTGTGATTCGGTTGGCGTAGAAATTTAAGGCGGAATTGATAGAATAGAATAGAGAAAAGCAGGAAAACGAATAAAATTCTTGAAAAAAAACGAACGAGACAAATAAAAAAACCAGCAGCGGCTGCCAGAAAGTGAGAAAACTCGTTTTCTCTTTTCTCTTTACTTGTTACCTGTCCCCTGTCACAGGACGCCTCATTCCGACGAAACTGGTCTTTGGGGCGCTCTCGGTTTTCGTAGATTTATTGTACAAGAACATCTGGAATCTGGAACCTGGATTATGGAATACGTGGATAAAATATCTCAAGGAGGGGAGGGGGGAACATAATTATACAATCAAAAGGAAGAGGGGGCGAGACGGAATGATTGGGAATGACTCAAGCGGTCGGCTTGGACTTTTTGAACTGGACACGGTCCACTTTGACGTTGTCGTCGACGAGTCGGTACAGGTAGATCGACGCGTTGTCGGCCTGCACGTCGAGCAGCGCGAACGACGGCGTCACCGGCTCCGGCTTCGTGACGCTGAACGAGCCAGTCGCGGTTCCCGGGTCGACGTAGAAGCGGCCGTTCTTCTCGACGGCGCTGCACTCGTACGTGTTGCCCGTCACGAGAATGTCGACGTCCAGTTGGCGCGCGAGCAGCTCGAGCATCTGGAGAAAAATAAAACGTTGAAGTTTACATTGCTGGGTTTCTGTTTTGAGCATTAAAAATTTCGAAATTTTTGGCCTAGGTTTTGCAAAAACCATCCGAAACTCGGCCATCCGCTCTTATTCCTTATTTTCATTGTTTCCAGACTTGCCAAGTTGTCGTTTTTTCAGAAGGAACCCTGCGCATTTTCGCGCGCCCCAAAATTGGGGGCGTGGCCTATTGCAAGTGCCGCACGGTTGAAACTTCCGCCATTGCGTTTTTTTGGTTTTTCAAGGGGCGGAGCTTGGACCGTGCGGCACTTGCAAAGTGGCCACGCCCTCAATTTCGTGCAAAAATTCGAAGGGTTCCTCCCGTCAGAGACCTGGATGATACAATTTTTTCGATTTTTTCAAGCGATTCTGAAGAATGACCGAGTTTTTGATGGTTTTCGCAAAACCTAGGCCACCCGGCAGTTTTCGCCACGGTTGGTTTTTCGAGTATTCACAAAAATTCGAACCGCAATCTCTCTTACCCTCGGATCACCCCACGGAATAATCTGGTGACCGTGACAGAGCCCAATGCGGAACTGTCCCACCGTGACCACCTTCGTGTCGGGATACTTGAGCATCTCGTCGTCGAACTCGCCGCGCACGACGTGCACGTCGGAAGACAGCGTGCGCAGATAGTCGAACGTCTCCCGAGAGCACAAGTTGCCGGTGCACAGCACGTGCTGCATCTTGTTCGGCACCAGCAGTTTCCGGAATTTTCCCGAAATTCCCGACGAGCGGTGCGGCATGTTGAAGTCGCCGATCAGAAGCACCAACTGGAAAATGGAAAAAAAAACATTTTTTAATTAAAAAAAAATTATTTTTTTGAGGTTTTATATTTTTTTAAATAGACAATTTGTTTTACAATTTCGTCGGCTTTCAGGCAATAAAAATACAATTTTTTTTTAATAGTTCGAATTTTTTTTTTATTTTTGGATTTAAAGTAATTTTTGGAGGCAATTATTTTTTGAGATTTTTAATTTTTTAAATAGACAATTTTTTTGCAATTTCGTCAGTTTCCCGGCAATACAAATACAATTTTCTATTTTTTTAATAGGTCTAATTTTTTTTTTAAATTTTTCGATTGAAAGTAATTTTTGGCGGCATCTTCTTTATTATTTTTTTTTTGAATTAAAAAAATTCACCAACCATTTTTCGACGATTTTCCGGCTTTTCCGAGTTCTAAAAAAATAATATTTAAAAAAAAACAAAAAAAAACTTTTGAAAAAAAATATTTTTCGGCTGAAAACCGATAAAAATTGATTTAACTTCAAAAAAAATTTTTTCAAATTTTATGTTTTTTAACAAAAAAAATCAAAACTAGCTCTAAAATTATACAAAAATTATTTTTGTTCTCCTTCTTTGCCCTCCATCTTTTTCTCGCTTTTCCTCTTCAAAAATCCGACCGGA
This sequence comes from Caenorhabditis afra, assembly GCA_963570955.1. Lineage (NCBI taxonomy): Eukaryota > Metazoa > Nematoda > Chromadorea > Rhabditida > Rhabditidae > Caenorhabditis > Caenorhabditis afra. The sequence goes on from OY751534.1 coordinate 8,643,762, forward strand.
CCGCCTCGTTGCTCCAAAATGAAGCTCAAAGTTTTGGGAAAAACGGCGAACGCCTTGAATTTCTCGCCCATCTCGCCAAGGAGCCAGTTGTACGATTCTGCAATCAAAAAAGTGCTCAGCGAGCCCACGAAAAGGGGGCGTGGCTTACTGATGAGATCCTCCTGTTGTTGTCGATCTTTGCACATTTGGAGCAGCCGCCGGAGCCGATGCTCGATTCCCAGTTGGAGAAGGAAGTCTCTGGAAGAGCGAGAGTGGCCTAACTTTCTCCTAGGCCAACCGCTTACCTCTGCGCGACAGGTCCGAACACGGCGGCGCGATCCGAGACGAGCGAGCTCAGATATCCGAAATCCACGTCGGCGGTCAGATCGACGGTTCCCGGCCCCGACAACGGATCCACTTGTTTGTGGGCCTTGTAGGCGCGGAACGAGTGAGTGTCACGCCGACCGTCGTGTCCGTAGTCGACGAGAAGCGCGAATCCGCCGAACGTCGAGATGCGGTCGGTGATCTGGTTGACGACGGTTCCCGCCTCCGGAGAGCACTCCCACGTGCTCCGTTGCGGATTCTCGCGAATTTCCCGCGGAATGAGGCCTTTTGTGTGGAGGTTTTCGGCTTTCGACTTCATGAAGCACAGCTCGTCGTCTTTCAGATTCACATAGCTGCAAAACGTGTTGTTCGCATTGGAGCGCACTTGCCACCACAACCAACATCTCATTCCACGTGTCGCCGGTCTTCTGGAACTGATGGATGGGCAGCGCGTCGAGGAACTCGTTTCCGACGAAAACCGTGAATCCGTCGGGCAAATCGTCGATCGATTTGTACCAGAAGACGTTGAATCCCTCTCTCGTTTTGTTCTTCCGAACATGCGCGGCGCCGTCTGAAGGAAACTTCCGTTTTTTTCGGATTTTTCAGACTTCCAGCCGAAAACCTTCAATTTTCGGTGAATTGTAGATGCAGAGCGCGCGCTCCTGCTCGTCAATCAGCGCATCGGACATTTCCACCAAATGCACCGAAACATCGCGGTCCTGGAACTTTGACAAGGCGCCCAGAACGTCCTGCATCAGTTGCGCCCGTCCTGGACCCAATTCCACCAGATTCCAGGCTCCTTTATGGCCCGTATTGGCCAATTCGTTGAAAATCCTGGAAAAATAGTCTTGTTTTTGCTTTTTTCGATCCCGAAAAGTACCATACTCCGATCATTTCGCCGAAAAGTTGCGTCAACTCGGGCGAAGTGATAAAGTCTCCTTTCGGGCCGAAAACCTGCAAAAATCAATGTTTTCAAGCAATTTCGATGTGAAAAACCTTTTGATCCGCCGAAAATTGACCATAATACCCGACTTGAGGCGCTGAAACACACGTTTTCATGTATTCTGCCACTGTGATCGGTCCCGATGTGCGGATTTTGTCGACGATGAACTTTTTGAGGTGATTCGTCGGTTCTGGCTGAAAACTGATGACTTTAAGCCTCGATTTAGTGTATTTCTCAGGCGAAAACCTTTGATTTCGAATACCCGGGTGGTGTGATGAATTTCTTGGAATATTCCCGAATTCCACGGCCGACACCTGTCCGAAGTGTTGTAATTGGCAGCATACCCGATGCTTGACGGTTCTGAAAGTGGAAAAATGCAAGAAATTCGGGGAAAAACGAAGGAAATTGGCTGAAAATCGAGGAAATCGCTGAAAATCCAACTTTTCCCGTTGAGTTTTCTAGGCCACATTTTCCCGGCCGCGCGTGAAATTCTAGGCCACCAACTTTTTTGGAGCATTTTTTCAGCGTTTTCCAACTGATTTTCAGCTTTTCTTCCAGTTTCACTTGTTAAAATTGGAATCTGTCGTTTCAGATAATCAAAAATAACGATATGCACCCGCGAAACCCCTACAAAGACAAGCCGCCGGACTTCAAAGCGCTCGCCCTCGAATACCCGGACTTTCGCAAATTTTGTCACTATGTCGGCAACGGAAAAGTGTCGTTCGACTTCTCAAAAGACGCCGCAGTTCGATGTTTGACGAAAACGCTGTTGAAAAACGATTTCGAGCTCGAGGTAAGAGTTTTCCATTCGGAAATGGAAAATCGATAGAGAATGGCTTTCAGGTGGAAATTCCACCAGGTTATCTGGTCCCAAGAGTGCCGCAAAAGCTCAATTATTGTTTATTAATTGACGATCTGCTGCGAGAGAACAAAATAACCGAGGAAATAGTGGGAATCGACATCGGAACGGGCACCTCGTGTATTCACGCACTGATCGGCGCCCGCCGCTTCGGCTGGAAGTTTCTGGCGACGGAAGGCGACGAGAAATCGGTGCAAACCGCCCACGAGAACGTGGCGCGCAACGGTTTGGAGTCGGAAATCTGCGTGGTCCGCGTCAATCCGGAGGTCAAGACCGTCCTGCTCGACGTGATGAACACGATGGGCCGCGGGCCGGTCCGATTCGCGTTCTGCATGTGCAATCCGCCGTTTTTCGAGAAGAGCGAGAAGGAGGAGCGGTTTTGCGAGGAGCCCGCGCTCGGCGACATGGCCGCGTTCTCGAATCGCGTCGAGTTGGAGGACGGACGGCCGGCGCCCCGCTCGGCCACGTTCGCCTCGGCCGCCGAACTGTGCGTCGAGGGCGGAGAGGTGGCGTTCGTCAATCGGATCATCGACGACAGCGTTTTGTTGCGCGATCGCATCAAGTGAGTGGGTGGGGAAAACTGCCCGGTGGCCTAGGTTTTGCGAAAACAAAAACCATCAGAAACTCGGCCATCCATGGCTTCCAGACTTGCCAAGGGGCGGGGTCTAATCAAGCGCACGGCGTCCCCGACGTGAAATGCGCAAGCAAAATCGAGAAACGCGCCACCTCGGCGTCTCGCGCTCTCTCACCCGTAGCCGTAGAGCGCGGTTGCAGCGCCTTATGGTACTAACCACTCTATAGACGAATTGTGAGAAGGTTCGGAGGAAGTTTGAAGAAATAATCAAAGAAACGAGTAGAGGAATACATTTGCAGCGTTTTGAGCCTATTCAGGTGCCGGAAGAGCCAGTCTACAGTCAGAATATCGATTTCTTCAAAAGACAGTGAAAAACGCTTATTTCCCTGGTCCGCCATGTATCTTATGAGCAGTTTTTGATGTCTCGAAATAGATTTAGATATTATCAAAGAGATTCAATCGGAAATCCTGTTATACACCGCTTTTCGACAACGATAACTGCAGAAACGGCTCTTTCCCGTTTCATTTTGCTCTTTTTTGAGCCGGACGACGAAAAAATCAAAAATCCGAAAAACACAAGTTGTGCGCATTTTCATTGCGGTCATTTTGAATGGTCGACTGACCTGATTCGTCCAAAATTGAGGGAGGAGATACGTTTTGAAGTTTTCAGTTCAAAAAACGGCTGTTTTTTAGGTTTTTTGCGATTTTCTTCGGAAATATGCGGAATTTTGAAAATCGGAAAAACACAAGTTGTGCGCATTTTTATTGCGGTCATTTTAAGCGGTTGACTGACTTTTTTCGTTCAAAAATGAGGGAGGAGATACAGTTTTAAGGTCCCACCGCAGTGAAGTGGTGGCGCGGCGGGCTAAAGTGGGCGGGGCGAGGCGTCGCAGTGAAGAAAAGGCGCTCGACTTTGATTGACGGTACTTTGCTAACGGTAAGAGATATGGAAAAATGACCAACTACATTGTTGTAGAGCTTGATTAGAGCAATCGAATGAGCAAACGGGCATCGTTCAGTTTTGAGTTTGAAGATTTTTATGGTTGCTCAAAGTTTGGCAATTTTTGACAAACTTTGAATAGATGCATCTGGACTCACAGACAAGATTTTCACGCGTTCTTTGAACTAAATTCTTTCTTCAAACGTTCTGAACAACTATTCAGTTGACCATCTTTTTATATTTTGCCTCCCAGTGGAGCTGCAAGCGTTCGAATTCCGGGTATTTCTGCGCGCACATGCGAAAACTGATCACCCTTTGGACGCTTGCAGCTCCGCCGGTAGACAAGATACAAAAAGATGGTCAACTGAATAGTTGTTCAGAACGTTTGAAGAAAGAATTTAGTTCAAAGAACGCGTGAAAATCTTGTCTGTGAGTCCAGATGCATCTATTCAAAGTTTGTCAAAAATTGCCAAACTTTGAGCAACCATAAAAATCTTCAAGCTCAAAACTGAACGATGCCCGTATGCTCATTCGATTGCTCTAATCAAGCTCTACAACAATGTAGTTGGTCATTTTTCAATATCTCTTACCGTTAGCAAAGTACCGTCAATCAAAGTCGAGCGCCTTTTCCTTCACTTCGACGCCTCGCCCCGCCCACTTTAGCCCGCCGCAGGCGAGAGGCGAGAGAGTGCCTGCCGCTGAAGAGACCGCAGACGCCACGAAAAATCGCTTGCGCATTTCTCGTCGGGGACGCCGTGAGCGATTCTAGGAGCATGGCCGAGTTTTTGGTGGGTTTTTGCAAAACCTAGGCCACCAGTGACGAAAACTGCCTGATGGCCTAGGTTTTGCAAAACCATCAGATACTCGGCCATCCGCGGTTTCCAGCCTTTCGAAGGGGCGGGGTCTAATAAATTATGTGTCCGAAAACTGGATAGCGATTCTAGGAGCATGGGTTTTTGCAAAACCTAGGCCACCAGTGGCGAAAACTGCCTGATGGCCTAGGTTTTGCAAAACCATCAGAAACTCGGCCACACGCTGCTCAAATTGGCTGTTTTCCAGAATCTACACGACAATGTTGGGCCGGAAGCAGAGTGTGAAACCCCTACAAAACCGTCTTCTTCGCTTCGGCGACGCCGTCAAGTGCCACGTGTCACCGCTGAATCAGGGCAAAACGAAGCGCTGGATGCTGGCGTGGACGTTCGTCAACGAGATCTGTCTCGTGACCGGACACCAGCGACCGGTGACGCTCGAGTGCCCGAAGCCGGGCGGACTCGCCAGCGTCTGTCAGCTGTTGTCGGCCGAGCTGAGCGGACGGGTGTGTCACGTGACACCGGACACGGTGGTTGTCGAGTTTCGCAGCGCCACGTGGATTCACCGGAGGCAACGGAAGCGCGCGGACGCCGATTTGAGGCAGGAGGTGAAGAGGCCGAGGTGGGACTAGAAATCGCCGAGTTTGGGTTCCTAGGCCACCGAAACGAGAACCTCTTCCAGACTGAACACCTCCAACGCGGCATGCGAAGCGAATCTGGGCGCCGGCGACGGCAAAGACTCCTACACCGACGCCGGCAACTTCTCGTCGTCCGAAACGCTGGCGAGAAGTGTCACGTCACGCGACAACTCCACCCAAACCTATCTGCCGCTTCCCGCCGGCGTCCCGCCCAAATCTGTGATAAAAATGCGCATCTCGTGCGAGAAAAGCGACGAAAAAAGCGCGGACCTGCTGTGTTTCGAGCTGATTTCCGGCCAAAAACATCACATACACCAGCTGGTGCAACATTTGAAAAATGCCATTTCGCGGCGCGATAAACGGTAGTATTTATTGATTTTTCGCTTTTCTCTCCCCGTTTTCACCCTTTTTCAAGGGGAATAACGTGGTAGAGTGATCAAACGCGCTCTATTGATAAGTAGGTCAAATTTCAATTTCAACGATGCTCCGTTTGTACGATGCAAACGCGCACTGTTTAGGTTTATCCGCCCGTAAATCGACACCTTCTAGCTTATTTCCTCTCCATTTCGGACCAAAAACAAGAAATGAGCTGGATGTGTCGATTTACGGGCGGGCTAAACAGTGATCGGATGTACCGTACAAACGGAGCATCGTTGGAATTTGACCTACTTATCAATGGAGCGCGCTTGTTCACCCCACCACGTTGCCCCCCCCCCCCCCTAATGTCTCTTTTTTTCTGTATCGTGACACCCGTTTTGTGATGATAAAGATACTCACACTTGGCCCATTTATCGCGTGACCCTGTCACGTGAATCCACGACACACGGAAACCCAGTTTCCAACTGTTTTCTTCCCCCCTCCGTCCCTCTCAACCTCTCTTCCGCCCTCCTTCCCGCGGCGAAACCGTCCACCACCAATTTCTGGCCATGCAGGCTCCTCGACAAACCGTCGGATTCGTCAAAACGCACGGCTTCGATGATATTGACGAGGATAATGAGGTACTGGCGGTGTTTTGATGTTTTGATGGACAGTTTTATGGAAATCGCTCGAAATTTTCCGGAGAATCGGGAAATTTTGCGAGAAAAACTGCCTGATGGCCTGGATTTCGCGAAAAACCATCAAAAATTCGGCCATCCATTTTTTCTCATGGGATTCTAGAGAATGGCCGAGTTTTCGATAGGTTTTTTTTTTGCAAAACCTAGGCCACCAGGCAGCACTTCAAAAATCGATCGATGTATTGTCGTTTTTCTGGGGAGAAACCCTTCGAATTTTCGCGCGCTCCGCAATTGGGGGCGTGGCCTATAGCAAGTGCCACACGGTTGAATCTCCGCCCATTGCATTTTTTTTTAGTTTTTCACGTGGGGCGTCCAATCAGCGCGCGTGACTCCGCCTTTTAGAAACGCGCTGATTGGACACAAAGGGGCGTGACTCGCCGATATGAGTTATCAAGATAGGGACCAGGGGCAGATGGGCTCATTCTACAGTCAATTTTAGATAGTTGATGGAGATAGGTGACGTAGAATGAGCCCATCTGCCTGGAATTTAGATAATTGGTCATAAGCCAGGCGTATGGGGGTATGGCTGATGGTATCTGATGGGATTATCTATGAAACCCTGCCAACTTTCGCGCTTCGGACATTTGGGGGCGTGGCCACGTTGCAAGTGCCGCACGGTCCAAGCCCCGCCCACTTTCGCAATTGTCATCTCGCCAATCACCGCGTTTCTAAAAGGCGGAGTCACGCGCTCTGATTGGCCGCTCCACGTGGAAAACCAAAAATACAATGGGCGCAGTTTCAACCGTGCGAGGCTTGCAAAATGGCCACGCCCCTAAATTTCGGAGTGCGCGAAAGTTCGCAGGGTTCCTCCCGAAAAAAACGACAATAATGTAAAAGCGAGGGGCAGATAAAGAGAACGATAAATTTTGGCATTTTTTTTTTTTGAAGAAACAGCCAAAAAAACCCGAAAATAAGAAAACTACCAAAAAATTTGCCCATCCCTGGTCGAGACTGGCCCAGAGGAAATTTTTTTTAATTTGTTTTTTTTCGTCGTCAAAAAATATTATTATTATGCCGTAAACCCGTTTGCAGTCCACCGAAGGAACTGCTATCGACATTCCGTTGCAAAATCAGGCCAGAAATAGGAAAAAAAGCAACAGGAAGAAAAATCGTCGAATAAGGGTGAGCGCGTCTTTTTCTTCTTTTTTTTTTCTTTTATTTTCCGCCAACTTTTACGGTCATTTTCTTCGAATTAACACGGAAAGGTTGCCGGGTTTCTAGAACGAATCGCCGTTTAATTTCGAACGCTTTTTCAGTTGCTGGAAGCGCTTCAGAATCCGGCGATCGCACCATCGGCCGCCGAAAACAAGAAGACGTCGTCGTCGGAGAACGGTGTCGGCGGCGAAAAATACATGAGCTTCTACTCGAACATTTTAAACTCGCGCCTCCTCCAAGAGTTGCACAAACGCGACAGCGTGTACGGGCTGAGCAGCGACGAGGCGCAACACCTGATCGCCGACAAGCTGCTCTTTCTCGGCGACGCCGAACTGCGCGCGGTCCGCACACGTCGCTTCTGTCTCGTCGTCACCTCGAAAGAGACGTTCGATCTCGGCAACGGATGCCGCATTCCGGCCGAAATTGTGACGATCTCGATGGAGCACGGACGCGTCAACTCGATTCTTCGCCTCTTCCCCTCCTATCATCGCACCTTCGAGAAGGATCCCATCGAGCTTTACCGTATGTTGGAATCTTGGAAAAAAAATTTATCGAAAAAAAACCATTTTTGACATTTTTTTTGCGAGTTGTCGTCAAATTTAGGGTCTGATCTGCAGTAGGAGTGTTTGCGGACTTGTGCATTTTACCTTACGACAGAACTGTAAAAATTTGCAGACACTCACAAAACGCAATGCGTCTACTGGAATCCGTCGATGATGGCCGACGCGAACCAGGTGCACGAGTGCTGGAGCCGCTTTCTCGAGCCGTGCCTCCACTCGTTTCTGCTCGTCCCGCAGCACAACAAACAGGCGCTGCTCGACTTTCTGCGAACCGCCAACGAGATCCGCACCATTCTCAACAATCGTCCCACCGTCTCGATTTGTCTGAGTCGCGTCGTCGCCGTCGAGGACTATCTGTTCGCGTCGCAGCACGTCATGGGTAGCAATATTGTGAGTTTTTGTTCAAATTATATGTTTTTTTGACAATTTTCAACATTTTCCAGCATCCGGGATGTGTGCCCTCGATGGATTTGTCGCTTCTCGACCACGCTCTCGAGTACTGTCGATTCTATCTGAAGTGCATGAATATGATCTTCATGACGGCGACGTTGGCCGAAAATGAGATGAAGATGATGGCGGCTCAGCAGCAGCAGCAACAACAACAGCAGAAGAAGAAGATGGCTCCGGCTCCGACTCCGAAGGCTCCACCACAAGCTCCGCCGCCCCAAAAGACGCTTCCGTATCCGCACTGGATTCGTCCGTCGTCGGCGCCGCCCGCGATGATGATGATGTCACCGATGCCGCATGTGGCTCCAACCCCGCACCCGGGAGAACACGAACAACAACTAGAGGAGGAGTCCCCGAGTGTCACGGTCACGGTGCCAGCGAGCCAAGAAGATGTCACGGAGACGCCGATTTTGAGAAAGACGACGTTGAAAAAGGAAGGAGAGAGTGAGGAGAACTTGGGATTTCTTAGTAGAGAAAAACTCCCTTTTCGCGCAGGTTTCGAGAAAGTGATGGATTGGTTGACGTGTATGGATTTCGACAGAATGATTGATTTGGATGTGGCGGAGGATGTGAACAACGGCGAGCACACGGACTAAAGTGCCCTGTCTCCCTTACTTGACTCGTTGAAATTAATAAAGGTGACTATAGTTTTAGCTTGTCGACCCAAACGGAGGTGTCCCAGGTGTTGCGAAACCACTTTCTGACTGTGACTCATCATGTGCAAAAGTCTGAAAATAGCTCTGATAATCCATCAGCGCGCGCGCGAATCATGTGATATTCAATCCTGCACGTCTTCACAAACAACCACAAAAAAGCTAATATCCGGTCACAAGGACGACACTCCACCTTTACATGCACTATTTTTCAATATCTCTCCCGTTTCCCGGATTACGCCCACTGGCGATTTGAAGCTTCTGCTCCATTGACGCACACGCCAATAGGCTCCGCCCCAATGTTAGGAACCTCGACCTATAAAAGAGCCCTGTAAAGTGGGAGCGAATCGGGGTGAGCCCGTCTCACCCCGCTTCTGCTGCTGCTGCTATGAAAAAGGCGAGTATATCTTGGGAAATTGGGAAAAATGACAGTTGACAACTTTCCCCCAGCTCTTCTAGTTTCGGAGATACACGCCCCCATTCAAGTGGTTGTTGTTTTCAGATCGACTGTCCCGGCACGTGTTGCAGCGCCACCCGCCCCCGGTCTTCACAATCATCGTCATAACGTCTTCTTCATCTTCTGCTTACATTTTCATTTATTCATTCAAATAGTAAGATACACAAGCCACAACGAGAACAAGAAACAAGAACAACACCAACACACCAACACCATCAACAAGCCACATTTTGATTTCCGAGAATCGTTTTTTTCCCCCCTTCAAATCATTTGAGTCACAAATATAAGAGAGGTATATTTGTTTGCAAATGATAATAAATGGTTCGAGAATCGTGTTAAAAATTGTGCGTTTTTTTTTGTATTGGAGAAATTGGTTGAGTAGCACCGATACGGAGCTCATACAATATCTTTACTATAATATTGTTTTCTTCCCCCTTTTCTATTCACTTTCTGTCAGGAAATCCGTTTTGCAACGAGAAATTCCCGCTTTATCGTCGCCGGTACGATTTACGGGGCGCTACAGTAACCCTCGTGGGTCCCGCCACGATTTGGGATTTGGCCTAAAATATTTAGAATTTTGCTTGCAGGATTGCAATTCTGCCCAAAATCCAGCAGAAATCGCCTAAATTTGTCACAATTTCTCTCATACTATCAGACTTCTGTCTGTTCTACGTCCGTCGCGTTACTTCGTCAGGTCGAAGCTATCCAGATGGCCCTCTCGGCCCGGAAAATGCCGACCCATCCGTCCCAGGGACGTTAAATATCCGGCTGGCTTACGGAAACAACACGTCCGATCCGTTGTTCGACGATTCTCGAAGGCGCACGACGGTGTCGACCGCATCTTGGAATGCTCGACCTACAGGTACGTTCACGTTTTGTCGGTCGAGATATCAGGTTACTGTGCAACAAGCTTTAAGCTCCGTGACCGCTAACGGCCTTTTTTAGGCCAATAAAATTTACTTAATTTCGGTCAGCCTTCACGGCCAAAAAATGTAATTTCTTTAAACAAAAATATCAAATTATCGAAATTCTCCAACCTAAAAGCCCAAAAGTCTCCGTCGACGACCGTCCGGAACGACATACTCGGCCCAAAATATATAAATATCTGCCAGTAAACCTCTCGTAAATCCGATAATCCTGAAAAAAAACCGTCAGGCTTCCATGCCTAAAAATGCCGACGAATCCATGCGATGCACTCCCGCAAATCGATGAATCACTGAATTCGTCCGTCTATTGATTTTCCCGCCACTGGAAAATCTCTCGAAAATCGGATGTCCGACGGTTTTCAAGCGATGAGGATTGCCAACGGCCCAGCGCCACTTCGGCTCCGAAATTGAAATCCCGCTTGAAATCACTCGTCACGATCCCGACCATACCGGTTCGAAAACAGCCTTCCCGGCTCTCAAATCGAAAAAATCCATCGAATCTGTCTGATGCCTACGGGAGCATCGTCTATTCCTCGCATCTCTACGTGCGATCGGAAAAACCAGACAAATCGATGGGTTCGCGACCGATCAAGAACCACTCCCGATGGAATTAATTCGGAAAATCAAAATAGCGGTGTGCTTCACGGACACACAGCCGCAAACACGCAACTGTGCGCGCACAAGCGCACAGTATATTTTCAGACCGTTTGTCCCGATTTTCAGCCGAATTTTCGGCAACTTTCGTAATTATTTCGAAATACCGAGTCATTTCGCTATTTCGTCGAAACTTTTCGAAAATTCGCCGATTTCGAGACATCCCGAGAAAAAATTACAGTCACTTGGCACCAACGACCGATTCTAAGCTACAAACAATCACCGACCGATCTAGGAAAAAGCATGGTTCGCCCGCCGAATATTGTGGGTTTTCTGTTAATAAATCGATTACTTGGAGGAGACTAGATTTTGTGAATCATTTCAACGTTCTAGAATTTGGTATCAGTCTCGGTATACAGATAAACTATCACTGTTAGAAGTAGTGTAAAGAAAAATGAATGAGGGGCGCCACTAAAATACCACAATTTCGCTCTGTCAACAATTATTGATTTCTTTTTTAGCCGACGTCCGACCACGCGACAGCCAGGCGAGTGAAGCAGCTCCGTCCTGACGACCAATTCGACGTGACCAATGATATCAGACCGCTCATGGAATTGGATCGATCGAACTTTCGCCCGGAAGGACAATCTAGAGTTGACGCGGCCAGCCACGAGTTGGAAAGACTCCATGCTTCTCGAAACAACATCCGCAAACCGTTCCGCTCCAATGATGTCACCGTCGGCGAAAGTAAGAGCAGAACCAAATAGATACTGTGGAAAAGATGAATTATTGTAGATGACATCGGATCCGGATCGAAGCGCCCGGTCGCGCAGGAATTCCGAGTGATCGGTTCGATTCAAGCGAAAAAGTTCAAGATCAGGGAAACGACCCCGGAAAACGTGGAGCTCGATGACTTCAGCGACACATCCGAGCAGAGTGAGAATTGCCCAGTCGTCAAGAGATCCCGTCCGTCGAGACCAACTCGTTCGGATCGCCAGCGTCATAGTGGAATAGACCAACACTGGAATGAAAGGAAGAACATCGACCCGAGAACAAGATCCCGTCGACGCCCAGACAAGAAGCTGCCTGCTCGTTCTGCATTCCACAAGACGGATCGCCAGACTTCCGACGGAACGGTCCCATTAAGCCAGCACATCCGTCGAGAGCCTCGCGCCACTCGTCACAACCAACGAGCTGATAACGACCACATCGCAGCTCACCCGTCCGTCCATCAGCCAGCTGGAAATGCGGATTGGCAGTTGATGTGGCAACAGAACGAGGACAGGAAGAGAAGAAATACGAATTTCATCAAGATACTCTCACAATTGACGGAGGGAGCATTGGAAGAGAAATCGGCCATTCAACGTCAAGAACAATTTCTACTCGGCAGATATTGATCTCAGATGTTAACCCTCCCATTAATCCAGATCTCCTCTTGTTGATGTTATTTGTTAAACCCGTACTTGGTTATACATATAAACCAATTGTTGTTTCTCTGTTTATGGAGCTAACATCATTTTGTTCATGCGATTGCATATCTCTCCGTTTGACTTGATGGCGCCACGAATGATTCATTGAACAGGGCCAAGTTCAGATATCAGCTTCTGGGTACCAAATCCGACTGGCACGCACGGCCAACAACACCACTACAGTCTTCAGGGTACAATCGAAGTGGCTGGATGAAAAATAATATTTTTCGAAACTCATTTGTCGCTCCGGTTAGACACAAACATCCAGCCACAAAAGTCAACAAACAATTCTGAAACACGTTCTCCACTCAAATAGTTCGGAACTCTATCAGGTAAATGCCATTTTCAACTACTTATGTGTCTCATCTGATTCTCGGCAAACATCAAAAAAAGCAGTCTCTTGCTCTAGATGCCCTCTCATTACTGCCAGCTCTTGTGGAGAGTCGCTGTCGAGCGTCTTCGCAAGAAGAATAGCTTTCGTGTAGACGTATTTATCGAATACAATTGCGAAAGTGGGCACTTGCAACGTTGCCACGCCCCAAATAAATGAATCCTCGAAGGGATCCTCCCGAAAAAAACGACAATAATGTGTCCTGTGATTGAGAAGACAAACTCCATTTCTACCAACTCGCCGTGGTCGAAATAGGCATATTTCAGACGATTCACTTGCTCGATCACTCCGGAGTCCGGACAAGATCGACTTCATCCCCAGCGTAGGTGTCATGCCCACTGTACGTTCCCAACAATAAAAGATTGTCGGTACTGTTCGTTTTTTCTCCTTCACAGAGTACTTACCCAAGCTTTGCGGTTGTCAACCCTTTTCCACCCACCTCTGTTACTCGGTTAGTTGGGGCGTCTAGTGCTTTTACGTACTCCTGTATGAATCACAATAAAAAACGCTCAAGCTTCTCAGGAACAAAAAGTTTCCCGCGCGCGCGCATGCCTTCTCCCCCATCGGAGCAGCGCCGATCCTCGCCAAGAAGAGCTAATCTGCCGTGTTGCTCTCTTGTTTGCCTTCTTTCCCTCCTTCCAAAATCGCCACTGGTCACACACACACACAATGCTCCGTCGTGTGGGGGGCTCCCTAAGCACCCACCACCACCCGCAATTTGCACTGTTTCTTCTTTCTCTTTTTCTCTTTCCGCCTCTCCCTCTTTCCTGGACCCCCCGATGAAACCCTCAAGAGGTGTGTGCGCGCGCGCCCGGGAGCTGGACACTTTGGCAAGCCAAGACTGCGCTCTTTTTCTTCCTTCCTGCCTACAGTTCCATCCGACCATCCATCCGACCATCCGATCGTCGCGAATTCCGAATGTTCGGCTGTATCGCTCCACCGCGTCAGTCGCGCAACGTGATGCGCTCCTACTCGCAGGACTCGCGCGAGTTTCCCGTCGAGCCGAAATTCCGACGACCCGCGTCGGTGGACGTTCGCGAACGTCTTCAGATGCCCGCACATCATCAGGGTCTTATACGCGAACGATCCGCCACACCGCCGCCGATTCCGACGCATCCGCCGAACCAACATCATCATAATCATAACCATCATCATCAGCAGACGAAGCCGCCGAAAATGAAACGACTCGACAAGTGGATCGGCAATTTGTTGAGCGATCGAGGTGAGTTGCGAATATAGACCATGGCCTAGAAATCGCAAGTTCGGATTTTACTAAAATTCAGAAATTGACAAGTTGGGTATAAATCGAAAGCTCCGTTCTCGGAAAACGTCCAATCTGGCCTAGAAATAGTTCGGCCAGTACTCATTCCCATTTGAGTAAAAACTTGGAAGAGTTTGGCAACTTAGACCACGGCCTCTGAAACTTTGGGTTTCAAGTGGTCCTCCGATAATAACTATCAATTTCCACTCGAGACCCAAAATCTCCCAGGCCGTGGTCTAGATTTTCAACCTCTTCCAAGCTTTCCAGCCTCAGCAAAAAGACCTCTGTGCTCTTTTTCCCCCATTCCATCTGGTCAGATCGGTCGCGAATCTTCCAATAAATATGCGATGAATCAGAAAAGAAGATCCCCCCATTCGCTCTCGAGTACTACACAGAGTGAGATAGACAGAGAGGGAGGGAAGGGTGAGACATATGTCAGTTTAATTCTTTTCCAAGTTCCCCTCTCTCTCCCTCATATTCCTCCTCTGTCCCGTCCCGTCCTATTAGCTAGTACGAGATGATGCGGCTCTCTAGATCCTCGACGACGAGGGAAGGAGGAGTGTGTGTGTTGTAACAGTGTGCTCCTCTCTTCTCCTGACTGCCTCCCTTCCTCTATTATCTCTTCCCCTCTTCCTCTTTTCACCCCCCTTTACTTCACAATCAACAAGCTATTCGATCCCCCCCCCCCCCCCCCCCTTCTCTCGGTAACACTCTAACCCCTCTCTTTTGTTTCGTTCCTCACTTTTACGATCTAGAAGTTCTTTACGAATGCAATCGCGCTCCTTTTCTCGACCTCTCACTCTTTTCGAAATCCCAGATGCCGGGCGGTCTGTTCAGTTGGCGTCCGCGGATTCTGGGCGGCGGACGCAAAACGCCCGAACCATCGCAGGCGGTACAGATCACCATCGCGCCCGAACCGCCCGAACTGCCCGACCATCCGTTGAGCCATCAGCAGCAACAACAGCAACAGCAGCAGAAGGCTCGAAACGTTCGATTCGACGAGAAGCCGCCCGTGATGGGAGGCCGACCGTCTGTACTTGACACGTACTCGAGTGACCGAGCGCCCGCCGATTGGACCAACAATTACGGGTGTGAGGCGCGCGTGATCGGCACTGTCCGGCCCGAAAAGAACTTGAGTCTGACGAGTAGGTGTCTTCGTTTAGCGGTCTTACAGTACCGTGCGAAAATATCCACTAACCGGGAACTAATATTATGGGAAGCATGGTTCATTTGGTGTTTCTAACAATCTCTGACGCTATTGAACCATTGGAATGCTTGAAAGTTGTGATATGGCTGAAATTGGAACTTTCTGAGCACCTGAAGCTCACGGGGTGAAAAAAGAGTACGTCGGTAAATACGCTCTATTGATAATTTAGGCCAAATGAAAGAAATAATTTCAACGATGCTCCGTTTGTACGCCCATCGCGCCTTGTTTAGCCCGTAAATTGAAATCCGGCTCATTTCCAACGAGACAAACGTAAAACCCGCTGCGAGACCCGTGTAAGGTACGGTGGCAGTCGTTGCTCAACTGTAGAGGTGTGAGATAGAGCGTATTTACTGATGTTTCCTTACTTACCCCGGTAAAAGCTTCCACAACTGTGATACAAGTTGGTTGGTAGGGTTCGGTCCCGCGGGGGTCTAAAGGGTTGCGGATAGAGTTACACACAGGCAGAAGTATCCTCCTCCTTCAGAAAACTTTTTTCTAGAAGATAGTTTTCCTTCAGGCTCCACAGGACGATTGCCACCGTCTGGCGGGGAGCACAAAAACACGAACGATTGGAGGTACGCTGACGATGTGAAAGTGCGAATAGCGCCACTGGCGAGCAGCGACCTGGATGGCGGTGATTCGAGGTTCGCGAGGTCTTCTTTTATGAAGCTGTATCAGACTTGAGAATTCGTTCAGGTACGGCCCGCCGCCGACACAAACGCGAGCCGCCTCGGTGCTACAAAGCCTTCGCGATCAGAAGGAGAGTCTCGAGTACGACGAGAATCGACGGGCCGTCTCCACACTGCCCGGCAGTTATCACCATCCGAACGTCACCACGACGTCGTCGTCGTCGGGTGGACGGTCTGAAGTGTACGGCACCATTCAGAGGTACAACGACGTCGTCGGCCGCACTGATTCTATACTGTAGGTCATGGAACTTTGAGTACAAGAAAAGAGTGATTGCAGTTCGAGACAATCGTCGGATTCGCTGACCGCCAAACATCTCGACGATATGAATGTGGTGTTTTTGCAAGCGAACGATGAGGTGAAGCGAACGCTGTTGCCGCGAAACGTGCACTCGATGCATCAGGTGAAGATGTCGTTCGTGCGCACGTTTCCGAACGTTACGAGGGCGTTCGTCGAGCAGCCGCACGTGAAGATCTACATCCAGGAGCCGAGCAAAGGGGCGCTCTTCTACGAGCTCGAGGATCCGGGCGACATCAAGAACAAGTCGGTGCTCCGACTGCGCGAGAAGAGCACACGGGTCACCTCGCCGATCGGCTACCTCGACCAACCCGACTATCACTCGGAGACGGAGCAGGACGACGGTCGGCGGCTCATTCCGATGCTGCGACCCGCCTCGGCGATGGCCGCCCCGACGATCGACTTTCTGCAGCAGATGCAGATGCAGATGCAGAAGACGTCCTCCTCCGGTGCCCCGCAGAAGCCGTCCTATCACAACGACATCTACTCGGACCCGTACCACTCGGACACGTCGAGTCACGATAGTCGCAGTGTCACGCGTTCCGGCTCGGCCACACCGGTCATCGATCGAGAGTCGCGCGCGCGAATGGAGACAATGGAACGGCAGTTGGCCGGTTTGTCGAGTCTCGTGCACAGCGCGCTCGTCAGCAAAGGGATGAGCGAGACGACGCAGCGCGATATGGCCGAGTTGAGGAGAGAGGTATGCAAGTGCGCTCCACCGCTACTTCACCGCTTCTTCGCATGAAACTCCTCATATCTCGCGATCTAGAAGAGCTAGGAGAAAAGTGTCAACTAACAAAATATAGGTGACAAAGCGGTCTATAAATTGTCAGTTGACACCTTTCACCGAGCTCTTCCAGTTTCCGAGATACCCGCACTTTCACTTATCCCCTCCCGCTACCGCAATTCACAGATCCTCTCAATGCACCCGGACAGCGCTCGCGAGTCGTCCGAAGAGCCCCCCTCCTCACTTTCTGACTCCATCTCCTCTCACACCGCCTATCAGTTGTCCGTGTTGCGTAACAAACTCAAAGACACTCATCACGAGCTGCGGCAGCTCAGAACGTCGGCGCAGGTAAGATTGGCTGCCGATGGAACGCTCTAACTCGGAAACTAGCCGAGATGGGAGGTTGGTGTCAACTGACAAAATGGTCTTCTTGGTGAGAGGAGCCAATTGCCAGTTGACACTTTTCTTCCAGCTCTTCTGGTTTTCAAGATACGCACCGTTATTCTCTAGGTCAACGCCCAAACCGGTAACACCCTCCTCCGTGAGGCTGGCGACAAGATCGGCAAGATCATCGCCGATCGCATGAAAGGCCCGCAGACAGCCGACACTCGGACACCCACTGCCACTTCCCAACACCAGTTGTCCGCGTCGGAGCCGGACGAGGACGGGCCAAGGAATGAGCACGCGAGCCGGCTCGCCGAGCTGCTGCACTCGTTGACCAACTTCGAGACGAACGTCGAAACGGTGCGAGGAAGCGTTCTGACGAATCAGAAGAAGTTGCGAATGAGCGAGGTCGAGGAGATGACCGAAAAGCTGACGATGATCGGAAGACTCGCCGCGGACCTCAAAAGTGGGTTTTGAAGCCGCAGGCCAATTTCCAACCAAAAACCCGTTTCCAGCCGACTTCCCGCCGATCCAAATGTCGCTCGAGCAGCGAATCAAGCGTGACATGGAGCGAGTCGTGCGCGAGGAGAAGTTCATTCGCGATCAGAACACGGCGGTGGATCAGAGTTTGCGGCGCTGCAAAGCGCTCGCCAACATCATGGTGACGATGAAGAAGCTCGCGATGGTGCAGGATCCGACGATTCAGCGGAGCCGCAAGAAGACGTCCGAGCTGCTGCCGCCGAAGCCGTCGGTCGGGCAGGCGATCGGAGGAGTGCAGAGCGGCGGCGTGCAGAAGCCGGTGATTCAGCACGGACCGGCCTATTCGCAGGCCGGTTTGATGCAGCAGGCTCAGGCTCCGCCCCCTCCACCACCGTCTCCACCGATGCCGCCCACCAACATTGTGAAGGTGGCGCCGATGGTCGAGTACTCGGAGCCGGTGAAGTCGCCGATCAGCGAGCTCGACGGTGTGCTCGAGGAGATCGGCGAGCCGGGTGCTCCGCCGCGGCCGCCGAGCCGCTACTCGGTGCCCGACGTCCGGATGAAGTACCCGACGCCGCCGCCGCTGCCCGACCAACTGCGCTCGCTCATCGAGGACGTGGCTCGGCGAGCATCGCCCGGACCCGAGCCGCCGATCATGCAGGACCGACGGCAGGATCTCGAGGAGCGCCAGGAGCGGCTCGCCGAGAAGCAGCGCCAGTTGAGGTCGCAATTCCAACAGTTGCAGCAGTTGGCACCGCTTCCCTAAGGGGTTCCCCCATATTTTTTACCTTGTTATTGTTATTATTTACTTCCCTTTTACCTCCCTCTAATAATTATATCGCCTGAAATCTAAACTATTTCCTAAACATCCGAAAAAAAAATCAATAAAAATTTCGATTTTTGAAGCTCAGCTCGAAAAAAAAACAGCAGAAATTACAAATGAAGATCCAGATCCGTCTACGTTTTAGAAAAAGAATAAAATAACCAAGAAAAAACAAGAATAATAACACTAACTTGCTAAACTAGGAGAGAGAACAGTGATTCTAGAAGGTTTGTGGCTTTCCGGAAGTGATGATGTTGTCCAAATCTTTGAGCTGCCGTTCGAAACTGTCCAGCTCTTTTTGGAGCTGATGCTTTTTGAACACGCTGTAGTAGTTGACGCCTACAAAGTATTCTGATGCAAAAAAAATTAAATCCAAAAGCGCGCTTACCGTTGAAGGAGAATTTGATTTTGAAGAGTTCGAAGCCGGCGCCGGCGGTGAAGCCGATGAAGAACAGACCCTCCCATTTCGAGGAGAGCTGGACGAGAATACGCGAGAACGGACGAATCATCTGAATTTTCCAACCTTTAAATCGGAAAAAACGGCGAGAAACTCACTTTTTGAACGCAAAACCCGCTTGATCTGCCTCGATGAGCTCTCTTTCCAGAATCTCACGCTCTTCTTGACGAATCGGTCGGACGAATCTGAAAACGCAGGGAATTGAAGGTTTTCAGCTTCCGGGAGACGTACTTGTAGTAGATTCCGGCGTTGACGAGGCAATAGGAGGTGCTGAAGACGATGAAGCCGAGAATTGAGCGGACGATGACTGAAATTGTGGTTTTATTGGTTTTTCTAGGTTTGAAGGAATGTTTTTAGCTAGAAATACCTTTATGGGCGATATCCAGACGGCGGTTAGTGAAGATTCGTCGGTAAAGCGGTCTGCTGTCCTCCCTTTTCCGTGCCGCGAGCTGAATGCGCGACCAAAACATCAACTGCAATTGAAAATTTATAAATTTGACATTTTTGACAAAAATAAGCTGAAAAACGAAGTGAGAATCAAGAAAAAGCAGTCGAAAAAGGCGGGAAATTGATAGAAAAACTGCTTGTCCGAGAGGAGTACACGGAAAAAGCGCACAGCCGAAACGAGTGTAACCGTAGTTTCTCACGGGTCTCGACTGGAATTTTAATTTGAATTTACGAATGAGCAAAAATACAAAAAATAAACAAGAAAACACTTTTTTATTGGTTCTTTTTTATCTTCATTGTTTTAACGATGTTTTTCGACTTATTGATTTTTTTTCGGAAATTTCAGATGAGCGACTCAAAGCTCACCTTCGAGACAGTGTTCGGGCGCGAGAAATCGCCGTCGCGGCCGGTGTATCATGACAATTTCGGTGCCGATGTTGCCGCCTCGCCGACGAAGGAAAAAGAGGCTTTTCTGAAGAAGACGCCGGTTACGATTCTCGAGGAGGGCTCCAAGTTCTATCAAGTGACCGCTTCGTGGAATGCTATCGAAACTCCGATGACCTCGGTAAATTGGAAATCTGGAGGTTAGAAATTGATTTTTGGGTTGCAGGGACCTCCAATGTTCAAAATGATCGTTCAATTGCGAGGGACTCGTGCGGAAGGCGTCGGTGGCACCAAAAAAGCCGCGAAACACAAGGCAGCAGTGGCTTATCTCCACGAAATCATCCGGAAAGGCAACAGAAAGGACTTTTCCATTCCCGGCGACACCGACGAGGAGGCTCATGCTAATATGTGAGCCGAACCGAAAAACTGGAGAATTTGAAGGGAATTCGATGTTTTCAGTGATATCGTCGCCGAAAAGTGTGATGAGAGTTCGAAGAAGGCGCCGCCAGTGATCGGAAACAAGGAGTTCATCGAGAATGATCCCGACAAAGACGTTCTGACGGCGTGGTTCATTCCGGAGAAGGACGCCAACCAGAATTGGATCGGCAAGCTGCAGGAGCGCGCGCAGAAGTACAAGATGGACGCGCCGATCTACGAAGACGTCATCATGCAGGACAACAAGGGGTTCGTGGTGACGTGCACGATGTGCAAGCAGAAGACGCGCGGCATTAGCGGACAGAAGAAGCTCGCCAAGTCGAACGCCGCCTATCTGATGATGAAGGTGCTCGAGAAGGACACCGAAGCGCTTCGCGACCAGGCGACTTTCACCGACATCCTGGAGGATCAGGGCATCGCCGAAGATCTCACTATCGTAGAAACGAGCGATCAAGCCATGAATGAGCCGGATCGGAAGTTGGCGCTCGAAACGATACTCTCGGACACCTCGCGCTTCGAGAACTACACCATGGAATTCCATCACTCTTCTGTCAACGAAATCGGTTTGTTCAGCGATTTTCCTACGGATCTGACCTTTTTCTCTTCAGGAAGACACCAAATCGTTCTGGAAATCATCACTACTCGCCCGGTTTCGCCGGAAGACGAGCTGCAGATGGGCGCCGAGCACACGCAAACCGCGGAGCTCATGCGGGTCGCCGCCGAGAAAGAAAAGGATCGCGCCAAGAAAGCCGTTTCGGACATCGGACCGCGCGTGTTTTGCGGCAACGGGAGATCCGAGGAGGACGCTCAGCAGTCGGCCTACCTCGCCGCTCTGATTCACTTCAACACCTACAGCTTCATCCAAAAAGCTGAATAATGTTTGCCCATGTAAATTTATTTACTAGTCGTTCGCGCTTAATAATATGAATTGCTGCTTATGTGTATAAATGTCTTCGATTATATACTTTTTTTCACCATTTACTTGTCCTATTTTAACATTTACTTTTAACTTTTTCGGGTTCAAAAAACCGTATTTTCCATATTTTTCCGCGCAAAAATGCAATTTCGTGGCGAGACCCATGCGCCTTTAAACTTTTCGAGCTGCCGCGAAAAATAATTTTTTTCGCGCTTTTTTTTTATTTTTCCAATATAAACAGCCACTTTTTCTTGGTTTTAATTTAAGAAAACTGTTGAGATTCCGAAAAATGTCCCTATAATATGAAAAATGACAATTTTCCCACATTTTCACCGGGAAAAGCGCACTTCTCACCCGCTGAAATTGTTCTCTGTGCCCTTTCTTAAGTATTTGTCACTGTGATCGTTCTATGAGTCTCCGCCTCGTGGTCGATGTGTACGTAACGTCACAGATTGCCTCCTGCGGCGCGCGCGCGCACAATTCTCTGCCACTTTTCCAATATGAAACAGAGGAGAGGAGGTAGGAGCGTAAAAAGACGGGCGGCTCGGTGTGGAAAGTCTCCACGTTTCGCTCTCACTCTCCTCCCTCTGCCCGATTCCGACTCGCCTGCCTATATAGATGGGGAGCAGATAACTTTTTATCACCGAATTATTCGCCCCAGTTTTTCGTCGTCGTCACGCTCCATTCTACCGCTCCAAAGAACTGATCTATGTCCCCCTCTCCTTCTCCTCAACGCAGCGTTTGGAGAGCGAGAGAAGAGGCGAAAACTTCCATTCCTTCTCCTTCTCTCTCTCTCATTTGTGTGAGAGAGCGAATCGCGGGCCGGCGGCGCGTCAGTGACGAGCGAGAGAGTGTGCGCGTCCGAGAGAGCGCCAGACGCGCAGAGAGGACTAAACGTGCGGTCCGCGCGCCGCCCGTCCTCATTTTTGAACGAGAATGTGTGTGTGGCGGCGTGTCTCGGGGCGGGCAGTCGTATTCTCACGACAATCTGTGGTGATTTAGTGCCTTCTATCGCTCTTATCACTGTCCTTTCCACCGTTTTGCGCGTTTTCCGCCCAGAAAATTCTTTTTTTGCAGGTTTAATCCAACATGTCTCTCTCCGGAATGGCTATTCGCAGACTTATCACCAAGGTTTGTTCGTTTTGTTTTTTGAGGCAATTCTCCATCAAATTCGCCATTTTTCAGGGAGTGATCCCGATGTGCCAGGTTGCGCCACTCTCGACGTCCGCCGAAGGATCGACCAACCTCAAGGAGGTGCTGTCGAAGAAGATTCCGGCGCACAACGCGAAAGTGAAGGCGTTCCGCACCGAGCACGCCGCCACCGTCGTCCAGAACGTGTCGATCGACATGATCTACGGAGGAATGCGCTCGATGAAGGGAATGGTCACCGAGACGTCGGTGCTCGATCCGGAGGAGGGAATCCGATTCCGCGGCTACTCGATTCCCGAGTGCCAGAAGCTTCTGCCCAAGGCCAAGGGAGGAGAGGAGCCACTGCCGGAGGCCATCTGGTGGCTTCTGTGTACTGGAGACGTGCCGACCGACGCTCAGACCGCCGCCATCACCAAGGAGTGGAACGCGCGCGCCGATCTTCCGGCGCACGTCGTCCGCATGCTCGACAACTTCCCGGACAACCTCCACCCGATGGCTCAGTTCATCGCCGCCATCGCCGCCCTCAACAACGAGAGCAAGTTCGCCAGCGCCTACGCGAGAGGAGTCGGAAAGGCCAGCTACTGGGAGTACGCCTATGAGGTAAGGGAGAGCGTTGGGGCTGGGAAATCGGGGCGACAACAACAAAAACAGCTGATGTGTGATGCCCGGGCGGAAAAACATTCTCACTGCGTTGCAGGACTCGATGGATCTGCTCGCCAAGCTGCCAACTGTCGCCGCGATGATCTATCGCAACTTGTACCGCGACGGATCGGCTGTCAGCGTCATCGACCCGAAGAAGGATTGGTCGGCGAACTTCTCGTCGATGCTCGGCTACGATGACCCGCTGTTCGCCGAGCTGATGCGCCTCTACCTCGTCATCCACTCGGACCACGAGGGAGGAAACGTGTCGGCCCACACGTCGCATCTCGTCGGATCTGCCCTCTCCGATCCGTACCTCTCGTTCTCGGCCGCCATGGCCGGACTCGCCGGACCGCTTCACGGACTTGCCAACCAGGAGGTGCTCGTCTTCCTCAACAAGATCGTCGGCGAGATCGGCTTCAACTACACCGAGGAGCAGCTCCGCGACTGGGTGTGGAAGCACCTGAAGAGCGGACAGGTCGTTCCTGGATACGGACACGCCGTGCTCAGAAAGACCGACCCGCGATACGAGTGCCAGCGCGAGTTCGCCCTCAAGCATCTGCCGAACGACGATCTGTTCAAGCTGGTGTCGACCCTCTACAAGATCACGCCGGGAGTCCTCCTCGAGCAAGGAAAGGCCAAGAACCCGTGGCCGAATGTGGACGCTCACTCGGGAGTCCTCCTCCAATACTTCGGAATGACCGAGATGTCGTTCTACACTGTTCTGTTCGGAGTATCGCGTGCCCTCGGATGCCTGTCTCAGCTCATCTGGGCCCGTGGAATGGGACTGCCGCTTGAGCGCCCGAAGTCGCACTCGACCGAGGGACTCATCAAGCTCGCCCTGGCCGCCAAGAACAAGTAAACGTCCCCGGCGGAGCCGCCCACCCATCGATCTTCTATTTGTGTTTTTTATTTGCTTCCTCTATTTTTGGAGTGTAATAAATTGACCCTTCTTTCTGTTATCCCTCCCCTCTCCCTTCCCTCTCGTTTATAACAAAAACATAGGTTAGAACACTCAGAATTCATAGATACCCTAGGAACACCGTTTTTGACGACCCCTCTCATCAAGACGAGTTGCTCTCGTATTATCCCGCGAAATTTGAAACCTAGAGATAAGATACACGGCCAAAACCACTCGAGACATCCATTTATTCTGAGCTCTCTCTCTCCTCTCGTCCCTTCCCCTTTTCCCCTCAAAAAAATATTTTTTAAAAAATTCAAATCGCTCTTTTCGACTTGAAATAAAATTGAGTTTCATTGTTCACCATAGAGCGCGTTTCCACTCCCCCCTTTCAATTCGTTTTGTATTTATTAAGTAGCAAAGAGCACTTTGATATTCACAATACTTCTGTTATTCGATTTCCCCCCTTCCATTCATTCAAATGTCGCTTTTGACATCGCCGCCTTCGTCGTCGGCGTCACGCTGCCTTCCGAGTGCGACGTCGGCGACAACGTCTCCATTTTGATGCGCTCGACGATCAAATTGTGCGACGACGACGCCTTCATCATGTTCAGAAGTGACGAGGGTCGTCGTAGAATGTCGCCGACGACGCCGCCGCGCGATTCGTTGGTGTCCTCGCTGAAAAAAGCCTTGTTCGGGATGAGGGTGGGGGCCGTGGCCGCAGGACCTAGCGTTTTCTAGGCCACCGAGCTAGTTGGCCTTTTTTTTCGCTTTTCTTCGTCACTTTCCCAACTTACGGCTTAACATTCACAATTCGCTCCTTGACGACACTCTGTCGACGTCCGTCTCGTGGCACCATCCGCACTTGTGACACGGAGCGACCCAGCCTGCAAAATATCGATTTTTCCTCTTCTCAATGGCGAGAAGGAGGTGTCCCGTGTGACCCGTGTGACCCGTGACCCACTTGATGTGCGCCAGTGATCCCTGTCGCTGATGGTAGCGTTTCTCGTGGGCGCTCGCCTCCGAGTAGAGCGGAACCCACGTGTCGTCCCAGAACGCGTCTTTCTCGAGTCGCGGCGTCTTGCCGTAGCCCTCGTCGACGATTTTGAGGCCCATCTGAAGGCGTGACGGTCTTGTTGTTGTATGTTTTTTTTTGGTGAGCGGCCAGAAACCAGGCTCAAACATCATTGGGAGGGCTGTTTTTTTTTGGTTTTCAGCAAGTTTTTTGCAAAACCTCGCTTTCAAAGGTCATATCTTAAAACTAGGTGAGGGGGCTCACCGCCAAATTTCTGTCGATGAGCATGTTGGTCTCGAAATCGTCGTCGTCCTCGCCCCACGGATTGAGGAGCCCCTCGGCGACTTTGAGCCATCCCATGTAGAGCACGAACTGGATGCTCGTCATGAACGGAAACATGAGATCGATCATATCCGGATCCGACTCGGATCCTTTCACATACTGACGCGCCAGCACACACACGAAGAAGTAGCTGCAAGGGTCTTGTTTTTTCGTTTGTTGGTTGTCTCTTGACCGTGCCCTACGTGTGAACGGCGAGACAGACGATCGTCGGATAGATGATCGGCAGCGGGACCCAATCGTAGTTGCAGACCCACGCGAGACCGGTGCGGAACTTTTTGATGTCCTCGGAAATGACGGTCACGTAGTAATCGCTCTCGATGAGGCCCTCCTTTCGCGCGTTGTAGCACAGCGCCCACGCCCAGTTGAACGGCAGGAAGTATCTGAAATGAAAGGAAGCTTTCGGATCGGATGACGTCGTCTCTCGGAACGCCTACTTGTTGTAGTTGTACTGAATCTGGTCGAAGTTCTCCTTCTCGTGCGGCATCATGAATCCGGCGGCGGCCACTGTGTCGAGTGTCGGGAAGCGTTTGCGAGCCTTCATCGACAAATCGCGAAAGATGAGCACTTGTGTCAGCTCGCAGTACCGGACGACGTTGCGTCGGTACTGACGGGCGCGTTCCGAATCGCCGCGGATGTAGGTGGCCGCCGAGCACGCGATGCTTCAAGAACAGAAGAAGTAGGAGACGTTCTTTCAATCGCTCACTTGTCGATGAATCCGATGATGTCGTACAGATACCAGAATCTGCGCAGCACGCCGGCAATGAAAAAGCCGAGCATCCAGTCGAGAGGCACGTAGGAAAGCCGCGCTCCGGCGTACTCGACAAGACGAACGAACACGTTCTGTTGAGTGTCGGACAGAAAGAAGCGGTAGAGAATGGAGGTGAGGAAGTAGAGGGCGAGCCACACCGAGTACTGTATCCAAACCGCCTTCCACACAGAGCCGCGCCATCTGTAATCGAGGTGGATTTTTGAAGACTTTTGAGGTACGGGATTGCCAGTTTCAGCACTCATATCTCGAAAACTAGACGAAATGGAAGACAGTTGTCAACTACCGAAATATAGCTGACGAATTAAAGATCACTCTATCAGTTGACAAATTCTTCCTATCTCGTCTAGTTTTCAAGATATGACCCCTGAAACTCGAACTAAAACATTGAGTACTGTTGTGTAGATTTACGAGCCTCACAGTGCTTAGGCTCGTAAATCTACACAAAAAGTGGCGGATCTTCTGGTCTGGACCCAAACCTGAATATGAGGGCGATGAAGGTCCATGGCCTGGAAGTGGCCACCGACTGATTGTAGCTGACAGTCATTGCTCCGTGGCTTCGTCCGTCGTCCTCGTCCTTGTCGTCGTGTCTCCCGGTTCGGAATTCTCGGAATATTCGATTTCCCCGACGTGCGTCGCACCAATCGGATTAACCGCGCTCCAGTTCTCCTCTCTCTCCCGATTGGAATTTCAAATGAGCCCCCTCGACGATATCGATTGATCTTTGCAACTTTTTGTTTTTGAAAGGAACACGAATGAATGGAACGGTTTGCAGGTCACACACGCACACCATGTCACAATTGTCGAACATGCTCAAAGAGCACGCCAAGAAGCAACACCTACGGCGTGAAGTTCAAGGTGCGAGGGGGCGGGGTTTTCTAGGCCATTTGATGAGAGATTTCTAGGCCATTTGAGGGGAGATTTCTAGGCCATCTGATGGGAGTTTCCTAGGCCACTTAATGCGAGATTTCTAGCCCATTTGATGGATTGGAGATTTCTAGGCCACCGAGCTTAATTCCCAGTTTCTTTCTTCTAGAGAAGCTGAAAAACGAGGCGGTCGTGTCGGCGCAGACGCTCTCCACTGCAGTCGTCGACCATCTGAATGCAAAGTGAGTCATCTCGTTATTCGTTTCTTCCATCTTCACTCCACCACCCAAAACTCTGTCTTTCTTGCAGAGTGGCGCAAGCCTACGGAAACCAGAAGCGACTCGACGTCGAGGCGAAACGATTCGAGAACAACGCCGCCGCGCTGGCCAAACAGACCGAACAGTGGCTCTTCATCACCGAAGGGCTCAACTACGCGCTCAAAGAGATCGGCGACGTCGAGAACTGGTCGCAGACCATCGAAAATGACATGAAAATAATCACGGAGACGTTGCGAAGGGCCTACGGTAAGGGGGGAGCGAAACGAGACTATATCGATTTTCTAGGAGTCGTTTCAGAAGCCAAAAATCTCCCGGCCGTCAGTTCGAGTGGAAGCAGTTGAACGAGGGAACGACAATGATGGAGTCTTATTTGTAAAAAATGGTGTAAAAATCGATAAATACCCGTCCACCACACACTAATCATATAAAAAAGGGTCAAAGTCAAGAATGGACTGAATCGAAAAGTTTGCACATGAGAGAAAAAAACAGTTGAAATGGAACAGGAAACGGAAAAGAAAATTGGATACAGATGTGAAGAGAGAGAGTGGGGTTAGTTAGTGAGGATCACAGCTTCTCGAGCTCCTGCGTCAGTTTTTCGATTTCATCGACGTACTCCTGCTTCCGCTGGATCTTCTTCACCTGGTTCTGCTGCGGGACAAGCTCACCGGCGGCGATGCGGGCCTGGAAGATTGAGATTCGCCTATTCGAGCCAAGGAACCACTTTGGAGCCCGACATAAACCAAGTTTTTCCTACCTCCATGCCCTCGATGTCGTCGATCTTCTTCCGCGTCAAATCGATCTTCTTCTTGAGATGATCGCTCGGCGTGATGCACGCGTTCGCCACCCGAACCGCCGGCACGACTCCGCGAACAGGGGCGGTGGCGCCCGTCTGAAGACGTGGATTCATCCCGACGGGCTGCGCGCCGCCGTTGCTGTTGGTCGCCTGCTGCTGCATCCGATTCTGGTACTTCGGCTGCTCCTCTTGTGGAATGTAGCCGTCTTTGACGCGCCGCGCCTTCCGCCACGTGCCGTCCGCCCGTTGTGTCGCCGGAATGAACGTCTCGCCTGCAAGATTGGACTCGTTCCCTTGTTTTTCGAATTTTCGAATAAGTAATCTATGAAGCATGTAGAAATTAGCTTCCTCCATAGAATAACGTTAAGTTTTCCAACATTCATAAAGTACAAAGAGTTAGAAGCAAAAAAAAGTGGGCGGGGCAATCAAATTGGCTTCTAACTTTGATGGTAATCGATTGTTTTAAGTTGGTTGTTTTAAAACTCAATCTATATACACTTTTTCACAGATAACTTGCTCGAAAACTCTCAGAAACAGAAACAATTTGGGATGGCCCGATAAGCCCAAATGCCAACTTTCAGGCTTTCGAGGCCTTTTCAGACTCACCAGACTCGGTTTGGACTCTCCGATCGCCGGCCTGACTCCCGGCTTTGCCTTTGTTGTCCATCGCCTCGTCTGCTGCAATCGGCCCGATTCTCGACCAGTCTTGTCTCCCGATTTCGGCCCCCGAAAGTATGGTGTCTCGAGTCGTCATGGATAAATACCAAGCTTCATCATCATTATCATCATCAGCACAATGGTGTCGGTTGGACTTTCAAATAATTTATTTATATGATGGCTTCGGGTGGGATGCGCGCGCGGGCGTGGGGTGGACGGGGGGTGCAAGTGTGTACGTGTGTTCAATTACAATAGAAGTATGTGTTTATAAAACGTAAAACGAGTCAGAGGGAGAGAGAGAGGGAATTGCTATGGAGAACGGGAACCAACAACCATATTTCGGGGACAGAGACGAGAAAAGTAATCGGATTAGAAAAAAAAACCATCACATTCATAAGGGGGCGGGAAAGTCATTTTGTAAGTGGAGAGAAGGAGAGATAGCGAGCAATAAATTATGGGAACTGGGGGTGGGTCAAACATCTTCTTCTTACTTTCTTTACACAATGTATTGATGCAAAAGTGAAATGAATACGGAGAGGCTAGCCGGTTCACATGAATCCGGGCGCATTGTACGGCTGCTGACCGGGCTGTCCGTAGGGAGCGCCTCCGTAGGCTCCGGGAGCACCGGGGTATCCAGCGCCCATCTGAGGAGCAGGGGCTCCGTAGGTGAGCATCAGTTGGGGCTCCACTGAAGGAAGAGAGGTTTAGGGAAGTTCTAGCAAACTGTAAACTCACTGGTCATTCCGTTTTGCTGCTGCTGCTCGGCCTTCTCCTCTTTCCTCTCGTGCTCGGCGCGCTCCAACTTCTCGAGTCTCGTCTGATAGTCGCGCATCACTTGAATCATGTACGGCATCGCGTAGTCCATGATCTTATGCTTCCACGCCAACTCCATGATGACGTCGGGGTGGAGGAGGTCGTAGCAGTGGTAGAGCGAGGCGGCAAAACAATCGTACAGCTTCTCCTCGAGGAAGAACGAGAGCAGCTCCTCGGAGAGCTCTCCGTTCCGCGACTCGGCCGCGTACTCCATCGCGTCCTTGTAGAGCTTGTCCTTCTTGCACAGCTCGATCGACTGCTTCCAGCGGTTGTTGCCCTTGAAGAGGTAGGCCGAGATGCGGCGGAACTCGACGAGCGGATGTTTCTCGAGTTGTTGCGCCAGCGAGATGTTGTCGAAGTTGTCCTGGGCCTCAATGGACGATCGGAGACCGGCGTGATCCTCCTCGTCGATGAGCAACTGATTCAGGGCCTCATTGATCGCCTTGTTGTTGAGATTCTGGACCTGTCGCAGGTACGGCTTCACCAGAGGAATCTGCTTCACTGAAAAAAAAGAGAAATTGAAGGAGAGGTGGGAAAATCGAAGAAACTTACGCTTGTTGAAGAAGAGAACAGTGCGGGAATGATCGAGTCTTGGCGAGAGCACCGTGAGAAGATCGTTGAGCAGCAGCGGCTTGTAGTCCAAGTAGAACTGCATCGCCTTGTAGTAGAGCTCCACGTTGGCCACCTTTGCGATGACCTCCTTGAAGTGCTGCTCTCTCCACGACTCCGTCGGGTGCTGCATCATCGTCAGCGCAGCGTTGTCGTACTCCTCGTACTTGTCGTACAGGAACACGAGCTCCGACCACAAGTGAGCCTGCTCGGCGGCACGGAGCACCTTCGGGATGTTGACGCGGCTCCAGAAGAGCTCCAGATGCTCGCGCATCTTCTCCGGCTTGTATTTTGAGTAGAGAATAGCCAACTCGGTGAACATTCCCATGTGGGCGCGCTCGAGTCCAAGAGCAGCCTCCAGAAGAGCGATGAGCTCCTCGAAATGTCCGCGATCCTGGTAGAAGTTGATCAGCTCCTCGAGCTCGTCAGCGTGCACAACAATGTGAAGTCCGCACATCTGAGCCAGACGGAACTCGCCGTTCTCGACGCACGCGAAGCACACTTGCTTCCAGGTACGAGTGCTGTTGGCCTTGCGAGCAGCATCGACGGCTCCCTGGTACTCGCCGAGACGGACGAGAGTGACGGAGAGCTTGGCGAAGTTCGAGACGTTGTTGAAGAGGATCTTCGCCGCGTCGAACATGCCGTTGTCAAAGCATCGGTCTCCGATCTGTCCGATCTGCGCGTGGTTCGGTCCGGCGATGAACTCCTCGAGCTCGGTGAGACGGCCAGTCTTGGCGAGAGCGTAGACGAGCTCGGTCTCAATGTACGACTCGCGGCTCTTCTTGCGAGCCATCTGGAGGTACCGAACGAGATCCTCCCAGTGCTCCGTCTGCGAACACTTGTTGACGACCTCCATGTAAGCTCCCGGATCGTCGGCCTTGATGAACGAGTCGACGGCCTCCTTGACAAGGTCCTGCTTGAGTTGAGCCTTCGCAAGAGACGCCCAGACGTCCGATTGATTGCACTTCTCGGCGAACTCGTAGGCGCGGTCCAGATTGTTGACGTTCTCGATGAGCACGTTGATGGCGCTGGAGTTGACGTCGAACTTCTTGAAAATGGCGAAAGCCTCCTCATAGAGTTCCGAAGAGATGGCAATGTTGGCAATGTCCGGGGCGTCATAGTTGTCGAGCTTCTGAATGTACTCCATGACACGAGTCCTGTCGGCACGCATCGCGGTCAAAATGAGCAAGTTTTGAAGGTTGCGATGCTCCGAGAACGCCGAGTTGTCGAGGACGATCTTCTCGAGCAGCTCTATGAGCTCGTTCGGCAGATCAGCCGCCATGAACGCCTTGACAGTGACAGAAATGTCCTCTGGGTCTTGGGTCTCGGAAAGGGCCGTCTGGACGACTTGATCGATCAGCTGTCTGCGATAGACGTTCTCCTCGTTGAGAACCTGCTCCCAGAGTCCGAAGTCACGTCTCTTCACCAGATATCTCGCCAGATTCTTGAACAGAGAGTTCTCGTTGCACACGTTGATCAACTCAGCATCGCATTGTCCGCGCTCGTAGGAGAGGAACGCGTAGTGCGGGTCGCGCTTCTCGCAGTACTTTCCGACGACCTTGCTGTCGTAGTACGGGTTCTCCTTCAGGAATCGTTCAGGGTTGTTGTTCGAGTCTATGTAGATTTTGGCCATCGCGTTGTGCGTCGCCGCATCGGTGGCTCCCTCCTGAATTCGTGACTCGAGCCAATGGTTGAGGAGCTTCAGACGGTTGCGCTTCTCCACCTCCTCGACGAGCTCGTCGATGTCGAACTTTCCGCGCGTGTTGATGATCAGCTGCTTGATGGCGTCCTCGCTGCAGTCGACGTCGAGAAGAGCGCCAACGACGATCGGAAGACGGGAGGCGTTGACTTTCTGGACGAACACCTCGATGTACTTCTGGAGCTGGTTCCGGTAGAGGTAGAGCACGAGATCGTGGACCATGTTGTGACGATCGCACACGATGATGAGCGGGAGCTGATCGTTGAGCTTGGCCTCCTTCAGGAAGTTCTTCACTCGTTCCGCATCGTAGCACTGAGACTCGCGGCAGATTCTCTCGACTTCCTTGATCTGTCCGGTGCGAGTGGCGGCCTGGATGTACTTGAAGTGCACTTCCGGATCCTGGCTGAAGTTGACGATCGAGCCGAGGAAATAGAAGAGTCCTTCGTAGGACTTGTGGATCTCGAACATCTCAATCAGCTTGTCGGCTCCGAGTTGCTCGTGGTATTTTGAGGCGATCTGGACGACGACTTGCAGGTTCTGACGGATGTTCTGTGTGAGCATCGCCTTCAAGCACTCGAGCGAGTCCTCCACCGAGAGACTTCCGAAGTATCCGACGAGCCAGTCCGGCTTGAGGAGGTGCGTGTGCACGACGGTTCTCTTGATGTCGTAGAGGTCGGTGAAGTGCTCGAGGGCTCTCTGCAGAAGGCCGGCCTTCTCGCACATCTGTCCGATGGCGGCACGATCGTAGTGCGAGAACATCTTGTTGGAAAGAATAGCATCAGCGACCGCTGGCGCGGCGAGCAGGTTCATCTCGAGAAGACGCGTTTGAAGGTGTCCCTCCTCCGGCTTGTCGCCCTTCAGCACCTCGAGCAAGAACGATGTGCACGGCTGAACAGCCTGCACCTCCATGAAGCAGTCGATGATCTGCGAAAGATCGGCGAGCGGCTCTCCGTTCTCGCTTTCGGTCACCAGAAGCTGCGCGAACTTCGCTCCGTGCTCCGGATTCGAATTGCGAAGAATCTGACGGAGCTGGAAGAGGTAGTCGGGCTGGAATCCGACGCGTTTAGCGTACATCACGATCTTGTCGAACTGTCCGGTTTCAGCGAACGATTGGACGACCTTGTGCGGCACATTTCCGCGAAGGTAGACCGAGAGAGCCGTGTTCACGTCGTGCGGCTTGATGAGATCTCCCAACTCTTCGCAGCACTCCAACTTCTGATCGTTGAGCCACTTCGTGATGAGCTCCTTCCTTCCCTGAGCCAGAACGGGACGACACAGCTCGAGCGTCTCGTACTTGTTCAACTTTCCCTGATCGAGCAGGATGCCAAAGTACTGCAGAAGCGGCGACGGTCCTTGTCCGGGGGCAGCGGGACACTGCTGGAACTTCTGTATCGTGGCCGGCGTGCGAAGAATTCCTTGCGGCGCGGAAGCAGCCACCTTGGCGGCCTCGCTGAACTGTCCGTTGCTGAACAGCAAGTTGAACTTGCGCACGAACAGCTCCTCGGCGCCCGGAAGATCGCAACGGACGGCGAGCTTCAGTGCAAGATCCGGATTCGACAGCTGGTTCGACACGAACGGAACGAGGTTCGTCTCGTCCACGGAGACCGACAGCACCTGTCCTTTGCGGTTGATTCCCATGATTCCCCCGGTGGCCGTGTATTCGCATGTCACGAAAACAGTGTCGGTCGAGATTCGGTTCGAGTAGATGCGCGTGCCGGACTCAACATCGTACAGGTGAACGTAGCCCTGCTTCGTCACTAGGTAGATGATTCCCTGCTTGGAGGAGACCTGCAAATTGTGAAAATGATGGGACTGGAAAGAATAAACAAAGGGGGAAGAGACAATTGGATAAACTAACGGATAGTAGTCGCAAAAGTATCATGTTTTGTTTATTTCCTAGTCTATCAAAGACAGACGACAAAAAGGGGACGCTTTCTACAAACCTGCATAGAAACGGGGAAGTCACTGGCGGTCTCTGCAGTGTACGGCACGTCGACGTTCTTCTTCTGGAATGGCGTGTTGCCGGCAGCTGGTGATCCGACTTCGATGATGTGAAGTTTTCCGCCGTTGTCGGTTTTCACGGAGAAGCAGAAGAGGTTCGACGGCGACGCGTTTCCATCGACCTTGAACCGAACGAAGCTGGCGGCGTGTCCTTCGATGGGCTGCGACACCTTTCGCTCTGTCGAGTAGAGCTGCATGCTGCCGACGACGCGCGAGTCCTTTGCCGAAATTCCGATCAGAACGAGCCACTTGCTTTCGGCGTCGGCGCGGTAATTGATGATCTGCGTGCCGGCGAGCGACTGATGCCTGTCGAACATCTTGACTGGCGGCGCGTCGCCCTCGATCGACCAGTGATAGACGGCGGTGTCCGAGACGAGCGCGATCGTCTTCTCGTTGATCCACTTCCAGAACACGACGTCTTCAACGTTCTGATGCGCTTTCACTTTGGCTTTCAGCTCGATGTTGAAGATTTGAAGCGTCTTTCCGGACTTCAACGCGAGAATCTTTGCCGTCGGATGCATGATCACCGAATCGGCCGAGATCGGACGGCGCGTCGGGTTCGACGTGTCCGCCATGTCGATAATGACGACTTGCTGCTGATCTCCGATCTGAAAATGCAGAGAATTGAGATTCGTCACGAATGCCAGAACGCCTACCATCTCCCGGACGACGATGTTCTTGTCCGACTCCATGGTGACGTTGGAGAACGTGATGTTCGGCACGCGAATGCCGGCATTTGGCAACTGGAGATGCTCGTGGAACTTGATGGGTAAGGCCATTCTTTTTACAATAAATTACACACCCTGAAAGGAAAGTGGATGAGGAGAGGAGAACAGAATCGACGAGAATAGCCAGCGAGAGAGAGAGCGAGAGAGTGGGAGAGTCCTTGTCAAACAAGAACAAAATCGGAGAGAAGCGGGGCGAAAGGAAGCCTGTTTGTCCAGGCGAAGAAGCTTGAAAGTCCGCCTCGTCATCGCCGGGAGGACCGCGCCGCGGGCCGCGTTGCGCCGCAGTGGAGCGCGCTTTTCGCGAGGAAGAGAGAGGGCGAGTGTCTGTCTCTGTCTACACTTGGTCTTTGCCTTTTCTCTCGCTCGGGATGCCGGAGCGGCGGCGGCGGCGACGCGAGCGGGCCGAGAGAGGGACGTACGCCTCGCTATCGATCGATTTCGGCCGCCACTTGTCCTCTCCCCCCTTCCACGCGTCAAAAGTTTCGCAATTTCGGATTCGATTACTCATCGCCATGGTTTGGGGGTCGACGATTCGGAATTGAAGCGATGAATAGCAAAATATCAAGAAAACATTTCGATTTTCCCGATTTTACGGACCATTTTGTTCGGCTTCATGTTCGAGTTCACTCAAGCTTAAATCTGACGATCCGCTAAAGTTTCGCTTCTTTTTGACTGCAATCGATGGAATTTTTATGGAAAAACCATCGAAAATGAAATAAAACCGCAGAATTGTAAAGAAACAATTGAAAAATCAGACGAAACTAGCGAACATGAGCAAAACGCCGATTCACTGCAAAATTAGCGAAACCGCGGGATTTTCAGATCAATTTGTGTTGAAAAGTGCCGAAATCATCATGTTTACGTGAAAAATTGAGCGAAAAACTGGAAAAATGGACAGAAATTGACAACGGGAAGCATAGAAAAATCGGGAAAATCGTGGAAAAAAGCGATTTTTTTCGGCAGAGCGCGCATGAAAAAAGTGGGTCTCGCAGCGAAAATCTGTTTTACTGTAGTTCTTTTTAAACTTTAGTTATGCGCCTTTAAACATTTTTTCATTTTTTTTTACGATTTTTCGCGTTTTAAAAACCAACATTTTCAAATTTCGGGCAAAAAAAAAAGAAATACAGACTATAAAAGAGGTAAAAGCGACGAATTTCTGGCGAATTAAAAGTGAGGATTCGACCAAGAGGAAGACGAAGATTTCTCTCGTAAATCGGGGGGAGAACTGCGGCGGAAAAGAGGAACCTGTCTTTTAATCAATTGACGTCCGTCAGTCTCCGCCCCGCATATAAAATGAGTCATCACAGTTACAACAAAAAAAGACGTGCCGGAAACGCGCTCCATTGCAATCGCGATGGCCGTGTGAATTCTAGGCCACCCGGTTGAATAATGATTCTCACAACGATTTATTGGTGGAATAAGTTCAATAAAGTATATTTCTCTGCTCCTGTGACACCTTTTTGGCTTTGAAGTGGCGCGTGGCGTCCGTCTTCACATTATCGTAGAAGCATCGCTTCATGTCCTCGAATCTGAACGGAAAATCGATAAATCGGGTCAATTTCAGCCATATTTAAGACCTGTCTAGACACGGCGAATAGCTGTAATCGATGGGAGTGTAGATGTCGGGACGTTGATCGCAAAACGTCAGACATTTGTTGCCGGCCGTCGTCGCGTCGACGCCGCTCTCAGTGCAACACTGAAAAGATCAGATTTGACACTTTAATTTGGTTCGGGGGCTGGAAATAAGGTTCGGTGGTCAAATTCTAGTAAATTAAGCCTGAAAACAAGCCCGAGAGGCTTGAAATAAGGCCTGGAGGTCTGACACTAGGGCATTCGGCTGAAATTAAGGCTTGCAGGCTTGACGCTAGGTCTTAGGGCTCAAAACAAGACCTAAAGGCTTGAAAATGTGGCTTATAGCAAAAAGCTAGGCCCAGAGGCTTGAAATAGGTCCCAGAGGTCTAAAACCAGGCTTGGAGGCTTGAAATCGGGGCTTAGACCTCAGAACTAAACCAATAGGCTTGTAACTAGAAGTTTCGGGCCCACTCACCGAACTGTGATCCTTGCCCTGCGCGGCGCAGAACTGCATCTCGGGCAGAAACTCGAGCGGACACTCGGAAGTGCCGAAGAACATCGATTCGAGCACTTGTTTGTTGTAGACGTTGAAATGGCACTTCTGAACGCACGCCGCCGGCAGTTGACGTTCCTCGCAACAGATATGGAACAGATGGTTCGGGTTCTGGAAAATTTTCAGCTGACTTGAGGCGGACGCGTCTTTATAAACGCCCGTAAGCCCAACGCTGCGTTGCACGCGCTTGGCGCAGTGGGTTACGCGTTGGGCCGACGGGCGAGAGGTCGGTGGTTCGATTCCCCAAACTTACCGTCAACTTCAAAATGTTTTTGTCAGTGACACGAACGCTCGTGTCATTCCACACCTTCAGCCCGAAGATGTTGCCGTCGTCCTTCTCGTCCTCGGCCTTCACCGCCACCTCCTTCTCGCCAACTTCATCGATATTCAGCCTTTTGGAGGCGCGCGCTCGTGCCTTGGCCCGACATCCACAACATCCGCACGCACCGGACGATCCGCACGACTCGCCGAGCACCGCCAGAATTGCCAGAATAAGGAGGAGACTGCGAATCATAGTGGGAAGTTTGTGACTGTTCCCAGGGTTTGTCGCTTAAATAGCACGTCTTCTCGGGCTATGCCTCAAGTGTTTTTGCACCTATCCGATACCTCGTCAATTATCGCTAATTAGTCGGCTAATTAAGCTGGAAACGCTCGAGTGTTTACGCAAGAAGACACCGGTGTCGGTAATTAATTACACGGATCCCCATGGACATATAAAACCAGGTCGAGATTGACCGACAGCTACTAACTACCCAATCCCGATGCCGACGTCTTCAACCAACGCATTCATCAGCTCGCTACTTCTTCTGCTCCTTCTAACCGATGTAGTCGTCGAGGGATGCAGTGGCGGTTCGGGCGGATGTTGCCGTAAATCGCCGCCGGTAGTGGTAAGCGAGCGCGGTGGCCTAACTTTCTCCCTGCTTTTTCTAGGTCAGCTGCGGTGGTCAGAACCAATGCCAACAGGGCTACGGATGCGGTCAGTACGGTTGTGCACGCCGGAAAGCGTTCGCCGGACTTACGCGTAGAATCGACGGAGTTCTCGTGGCTGACGAGAAAGACGGTCACGGTCACGGCGGCCGTCCCGAGGAGGCGGAGTTGTCCGACGCGAGCCGAGCGCTGAGAGCCGAGCCAGTCGCCCGGAACATCAGTGTGCAACGGCTCACGAATCCGAACTTCATCTTCCGATCGTGTTGCGAGGCTCGCGGACTCCCGGACGCCTGTTTGAGACACTGCCACTTCAACACCTACACGGCCACTACGGTAGGTTTTGGGTTACGGTAGAGGGTGTCTTGAGAACCAGACTTGCAGTTTTTTTTGAGGAGCGTAAATAGTTTGAAACAATTTTCTAAAAGACTTGGGGTAGTGAACTTCGATGGGTCATATCTTGAAAACTAGCAAAGCTAGAGGAAAGTTGTCAACTAACATATTGTTTGTCTCATTGTTAACTTTATTTTGATAATTGACAATTTTCTTCCATCTCTTCTAGTTTGCAAGATATAGTGCCTCAAAAGGGTCGCCAGGCTTTCGATTTTCCGAAGAGCATAAAAAATTTCAAACTAATTTCTAAGAGTCCGCCAAGCACTTAAATTTGACGTATTTCAACGGCCAATTTTATAAAATTCGCTCGAAACCTTTCCGATTTTCCACCGGCCTGGAAAACGCCGGTGCGGGCCTAGACGGGCCTAGACGGGCCTAGACTGGTTTGGACGGTTCAGGAAGATTTCTGAAGATCATAAAAATCGGACAATTTCCGAACGAGTTATATAAAAATTCCCATACAAATAGCTAAAATTTGAGTGAACGACTGGCTCTTAGAAATTTGCTAGAAATTTTTTATGCTCAAAAAATCGATAACTTGTCAAGACCCGATTGTCTCCAGTCTGTGGCAACTTTCAAACACTATATCTTGAAAACTAGAAGAGTTGAAAATAAGTTTTCAACTACCAAATTAGAGCTAACATTGTGACAAACAAATCGTTAGTAGACAACTTTCCTCTAGCTCTGTTAGTTTTCAAGATATTCCGCTCTGAAACCATCCGGACCGGTTCGTTTGCAGCTCGAAGCGATGTTCCACAAGGTGGACAAGTGTCCGATCGAAGCCGTCAACGAGATCCACTACTGCGCGGCGCAGGGCATCGACCACCGTCAGTGCTGTCAGAAGAGCGGTGTGGCGTCGACGTCGGCGGGCGCCAAGTGTCTCGCGTTCTGCGATCAACGTCCGAACCGCTTCACACCGGTCGACGCCTCCTATCTGCCGTGCTACGACGTGTTCGAGACGATGAAGCAGTGCTTCTTCCACGAGATTCGACGACGTGCCGAGAGGAAGTTCACGCCTTCTAATGGTGATGATGATGATGATGACGTGGACGAGTAAAACGGATGGTTCTTTGACAAACTTTAAAGACAAGACAGACACACACACAGAATGGATTGGGGGGGGGGGGGTTGACGACGATGACAACTTTTTGTGAAATGGGTGAAAATAGTGTGGAGACAGAGGAGTGTCAGGGGTGGAAATTTTTGATAGAGCATTGAAGATGACCAGTCTAGAATGCCAAATCAGAACCTCTTCTCCACATACAATTTGTTAAATTGGGGGGGGGGGTGTTAGCGGAGTGACTAGTACAGTGTTTAAAGGGAGGACAGGTGCTACAACCGATTATTGAAGTCGGGAGCTACCATTGGAAGGTGGCGTGAAGTTGTGGTGAGGGGTGGAGTGGTTTAGCACTTTCCGCACGTCTTGGCACACTTGGCGGTGTAGGCGGCGAAGTCGGCGTTGTCGCAGAGCTCGGCGAACACGGCGCAGTGACCATCTGGAAGTGGGACTCGTGTGACCGGATGTCTTATCAGGGATGTATCTTGGGAACTAGTAGAGCTAGGGAAAAGTCTCTCGGGGTCAGCTTTCTTTGCACAGTAGACACTTTTCCCGTAGCTCTTCTGGTTTTCAAGATATGACTTCATTTCTAGACAGCTAGAAGAGCTATTGAAAAACTGTCTTTGTTAGTTGACACATATCCCCGATCTCTACCAGCTCCCAAGATACGTATAAGCACGAACCCTCATCGTCGGCGCAGGTGGCGTTGGTGTAGACGACGAAGACGGAGAAGATGACGAGGAAGTAGGTGGCGAGGGTCTTGAGCGAGAACATGGTGAGGGGGGACGGACGGATTCGAGGGTTGACGACGAATGTGACTTTCCCGTCGCCGCGCCGCCCGTTTTATACCGCCGCCCTCCTTTGTTCTAACCAATTTGCTCACCTGGCTACCACTGTGCACACGGATGGTGCAATTATATGGCCGTGATCATTAGACGGATGTCAATAATGAAAGTCAAACATTCATTCGCTTTTGCCAGTTTCTCATTTCCTTTTTCTGAGTCATCATATACATATCACTGGGGGGACATACCAATAATCGTGTCTACTAGCCTTTCAGGAGATCTAAAAAAAAAACTAAGCCTAAACCTCTAAAACTAATTCGCTAACCAAATAAAAGTGATTATTCAATGATAGGCGGCTGATTTCGGCTCCACCTCGTAGGAGAGTTGCAGGAGACGCTTCTGATTGTCGACTACCTGAAGTTCGAAGGGTGAGATGAGGTCTTGGAGATGGAGGTGTCGAACTGGGAGGGGGATGGGGATTGGGTGCAATAAGAGCCAAGTGGCTCGGCACGGGGATAAAAGAGGGTACGTCAGTAAACACGCTCTATTGATAATTGGGGCCCAATGAAAGAACTAATTTCAACGATGTTCCGTTTGTACGCCCACCGCGCTTTGTTTAGCCCGTAAATCGAAATCCAGCTCACTTCCAACGAGACAAACGTAAAATTCGCTGCGAGACCCCGTGTAAGGTACGGTGGCAGTCGTTTTTCAGCTGTCGAGGTGTGAGATAGAGCGTATTTACTGACGAACCTTTTTTACCCCCCGTGGCTCGGGAGAGTGTCTGGCAATAGAAAGCTCTGTACGTTTCAGATAAATATTCATACTCCATCTTCCTTAGCTACCATTGAAAGACGTGTTTCTAGTACCAAAAGTGGTAGAAAAGAGAAGCACTCTTATCTTGGAATCTAGAAGAGCTAGCAGAATGTTGTCAACTATAAATTTGAAGCTAACAATGAGACAGACAGATTATTAGTTGACAACCTTCCCCTAGCTATGACAGTTTAT
Source organism: Caenorhabditis afra (assembly GCA_963570955.1). Classification (NCBI taxonomy): domain Eukaryota; kingdom Metazoa; phylum Nematoda; class Chromadorea; order Rhabditida; family Rhabditidae; genus Caenorhabditis; species Caenorhabditis afra. The sequence continues at coordinate 8,684,586 of OY751534.1, forward strand.
AAGATATGCCCCCATCGAAGTATGACCCATACACTACCCCAAGATAGCCCATTGGGACCCAATTGGAATATTGATGTGCTACTTCGATGGACTGTATCTAGAAAACTAGACGAGCTGGAAAAAAGTCGTCAACTATCCCCCGTCCCACTAAAACCGACTCCATTCAAAACCCACCCGAAGATTGCGGATCAAACTCTGCGGCTCGACGACAAACTCGTTCGTCGACGACGACGCGTCGTTGATTTGCTGCTTGCACTGTCGAAAACTGCGAAAAATGTTGGCGAACATGTGCATCTTTTCAAAGTTCACAAGTCCGTTGTAGAACGACTTGTTGCCCTGATGGATGAACATCAGGTCTTTGAGGATGAGCGGCACGAATGGTATGTAGGGCGAGGCGAGTTTCGACACCAGCACACGGTACATTCGATGGTTTCTCGTCGGATCGAGCAGGTTCTCGAACTCGGAGAACGTCTTTTTAGCGGCTGGAGGTAGCTTCTGAAAGGAGGGGGAGTGGTTTGTGTTTCAGAGCTCCATATCTTGGAAACTAGAAGAGATCGGGGAAAATTGTCAACTAACAAAATGGTCCTCTAGTTGTCGGCGACATTTTGTCAGTTGACAACTTCCTTCTATCTCTTCTAGTGCTCAAGATATGAAGGCCGGGGGCTTCAATAGGAAAAAAGAAACAAACTGACACTCCATGTGAAAGTGAGCCGACTGACAGAGGTGTGACTCAATCCGAGTGTGATGGCGAACACTGTTAGAAGATCACGGAACTCGCGAGCGCTGCAAAAAAAAAGTGAAATCAAAAAACGGAAGCGAAACTCAAAGTTTTCGGTTTTTTTTCAGCTTTTGCCATTTTTTCTGGCAAAAACCCGCGAAATTGGCATCATTTTCGCTTTATTATTTATTAATTTATCCAATTTTCTGATTTTTATGTGAAAAAATCGGTCAAAAATTGAAATTTTAAAGCAAAAAATAAATTTTGAAAATGCAAAAAAAAAGTTCGTTGCGAAACCTTAGAAGAAAATTCGGTCTGCGCCTTTGAATGCTACAGTAAACCGTTTTGGATTTTTTTTTTCGAATTTTCCGCTGATCCCCCTTATTTCGCATCACTCAACTGTGTCGCAATGCAGATAAACTTCCGGAGGGTCTCGACACGATTCTCGTCGGTCGCCAGCAGCACCTCGGTCGTCGCCCAGTGCTGAACCTCGTTGAAGCGTCGCACGAGCAAGTCGAGATTGAACGGCATGCTCAGCGGAAACGATTCGCGTCCGATCACCTGGTACAGCAGCTCGTTGGCGTCCGTGGCGCGCAACAATTGAAGATGGAACAGGAAGAGCTGATGGGCGAGCTCGTGCGCGTCGATGAGATGAAGGATCGACGAGTGCGAGAGCGGCGTCGGTCCGTTCTGATCCTCCATCGGCGCCAGCGACGGTATCTCGTCGCGATTGACGACGTAGAGTTTGGAGTTCAGACTGAGCACGGTGGGGATGGCGCGGTCGTTGGGCGAGAAGACGAGCTTCTCGCCGTTCGATTTCACCTCCACCAGGCTCAACGGCTCGGCGGCGAAGCTCATTCGTCGCCGCGACAGTTCGCAAATCTCGTCGGCCGTTTTGTCGACGCGAATCGGAAGAACGAAGCACGTGGTGTCGGCGAGATGGATGATTTGGTTGCAAACGTCGGAGGGAAGGATCGGACACGGCGTGTGGGCGGAGAGCACGCCGCAGTCGAGCACCACCGCCGGATGACGTGCGAGCACCAGTTGCATGCTCTCGCGCGCCTCCCGAATCGCGCCGATCCGTGCGACGATGTCGTCGATGCCGTCGAGCCGTTTGCGATCGTCGAGCACGTGGCAGAAGAGCTCCTCGACGAACGAATTGGTGACCGGGTTGAGGAAGAAGTTGAGGCGCAGAAGGCTCGCCCAGACGAACACGAACTGCACGACGCGACGTTTCGAGCGAATCGCCTCGGTGCACGAGTCGACCAGCGAATCACGTGTCGATCTCTGCAACGATCAATTCAAAGTTTTCGATGATTTTTTTTGCTTTTCGGCCGCTTTTTCATTAAAAAATTAAGCATTTCAAAAATCGTTGCGAGACCTTTGAAAGAAATTCGTACTGCGCCTTTAAAGAAAACCGTAGCCCGCAACTTTGAATTTTCTGTATTTTGAGGAAAATTTTGCGGGAAAACCGGAATTTTCCCGCCCATCTTAGTTCTTCTGTTATTTTTATATTTCTAACAAGCCCGCCTCTTTTTTTTCAATAGAATTGCACATTAAATCACACAAAAACCGTGCGAAAACTGCAATAATCAACTTTCGTTGCAAGACCATTGAAATAAATTTGCACTGCGCCTTTAAAGTTTCGGTGGGGGGAAACGCGCGAATTTTCTCATGTTCTTTTGAAATTCGTTTCTATTTTTCTAAATATTTTGCCTTTTCCCCAACTCACAAATTGCGGTCGAAAATAGTAGGATTTGAGAAAATTGCAGACGGTGTTGTCGGGCATGAAGGCGTCGTGCGTCAGAATGAAGTCCTCGACGAACGTGTCCAACTCGCTCAAATCGTCGGTGAGCGCGTCGATGCGCGTCTCGAGCACATATTCGAGAATCTTCTCCGCCTTGCCCGCCATCACCGAATAGCCGCAGTGGAACGTCGTCGTCGTCGACGACGTCGCCGCGTTGTTCGAAGAGCACGTCTCGACGGCGACGCCACGTGGAATGTCGACCTTCTCGAGCACCAGCACGTCTTCAACGCCGTCGCGAAGACGTACCGTGTTTGCCTCCACTTGGTGCAGAATTCTGTAAGCCATTTTGCAAAATTAACCAAAAATCGATAATATTTCGCAATTTCGAAAAAATTTCGAATTTTTTTTCAAAATTTTCAAAACAAACTAGTCTTTAAAACTGGAGAAGATGGGGAAAAATGTAAAAATCCAAAAAATAAAAATTTTCTTTTGAAATTTTTGAAAAGTTTTTGGGGGGATGGTATGACGTGGCACTAGGGGTATATATAGCAACTGACTGATTGAAATGGTGTTTGTCGACGACCAAAAACAGCGACTCGTCCTCGTGGGTGACGATGGTGGCGGCACGTGGCAAATCGTTGACCAACGCGAGTTTTCCGAAATCGTCGCCCTCGCGCAACACGCACACGACGTCGCCGTTGACGATGACGTTGACGGCGCCCCGGAGCACGATGTACCAGAAGACGCCGACGTCGCCCTGCCGGAAGACGAGACTGCCCGCGTGCGCGTACTGCTCCACCTTCACACAGTTGGCCAACTGACGTTTCACCATTGTGCTCAGATGCGAGAGCGCTTTGATGAACATCAGCTCCTCGTAGACCATCTCCAACTCTTCCGGACTTCGCTCGAATCCACTGAAAATGAATGTATCAGTTGTCCGAGCCGGTTTCTTTCGTGTGTGGAACTTGGTATCAGTTGTCCGAATCTAGATCTTTTTGATAAATCATCTACAATCAGTTGTCCGAGACTCCGGGGCTATTACTCCCCGTTAGCTCTTCTAGAATCAGTTGTCCGTCTGGTTTCCCTCTATCTTATCAGTTGTCCGAATTCTATGGCGACTCACGGCTTCGACACAATCATCAAGAACAACGTCTCCGGGGCGACCGAGGAGAGCACCGAGATGCTCTTCGAGAGCTCCTCCACACTCGGCGGCGCGTGCTTCCGATGGTGAGTTGTCCGACCGTCGTGACACTTCTTCGACGACGGCGTCACCGTCCACCGATAGTAGGCGTTCGCCTTGTCGACGAACTGATGGTGTTCGCCGTCGATGTGGGCGACGACGCCGCGATTCAGAAGCACCTGCCAGATGGCGCTCATCTGAAGACGTGAGAGGCTCGACGACGTCGTCGACGTCGACACGAACAACGTCAGCAGCCAGTCGATCATTTCGGCGCCGATCATGCAGTTTTGAACGCGCTGAAATTTGGGGGAGTCGTCAGTTTGTAGTAGTTGTCCGTTCCGAGGTTCAGTGATACTTTTCCTGGAATCAGTTGTCCGGGACGCACAACTTGACCTTCTGTGACCATTTTCAAATCTGATATTTGTATCAGTTGTCCGACTCGAAAAACGAAACTTTTGGAATCAGTTGTCCGACTCGTGACATTTTACTTTTAGTATCAGTTGTCCGTGACCACGTACCGTGTGAGCCGTGACAATGTCCCTGACGACTTGATGACTATCGGTGAGCATCTTCAACTGCAACACCTCGGCCGCCTCGCGAATCTGCGCCTCGAGATTGTTGGGATTGTGAAACTCGATGTAGTTTCGCTCCTCGACCCGTCCGTTCCCCACCAGTTGTCCGTTCTTCATCGGTTGTCCGTTGGCGCTCTTCACCGCCCGTCTCGCTCCTCCGCCGTTCAACGTGGGAAGTTGACGTTCCGGATATGGATCCGGCGGCAGTTTTCTCGCGTACTGGTGAAGACGTGGCAGATGACGTGGCGATGCGGTGGATGTAGACGTGAACAGTCCCGACGTGCTCACCTCGATCGGTGCCACGTCTTCATCGACGTCATCGTCGTCGTCGTCATTCAGAATGTCGTGCATGATGACGATGAACGGCTGCAGATGGTCGCCGTGCTTCTGAAACGTGTTGATGATGCCACGTCACATCTGCCACGTCATCACATCAGAGAGACCGAAAAAAACGCACATTATACATGGATAGAAAGTGGTGTTGGGCGATGCGTATCAACTGGACGGGACGTGACACAATGCACGAGCACGAGTGGGTCGCCGTCGTCAAATCGCCGAACAACGCGCCGCTCCGCAACGTCTTCATGTGACGGAAGTCGCCGACGAACGTCTTCCGGTACAATTGGACCTCGCCGCTCAGCAGCAGGTACCAGTAGGCCGTCGGCTCCTCCTTCTCGAACACTGCAAACTGGCAGCTAGTTTGTGGGTCGGACAACTGATATTGCTCTCGGACAACTCATAGAACTTTGGAAACTGATATAGAGCTCCTATGGACAACTCATATTATTAGCGACAGCGAAATTAGGGTCCCTGGACAACTGATATTAGATGGTTACTCTACCTGGACAACTCATAACACTTTTCTGAACGGAAATAGGGCCCCTTTGGACAACTCATTGACCCCATCCCAGTTAGTGGGTCGGACAACTGATATTGGTTGGGGACTCAGGAAATGGGAACTCGGACAACTCATTGAACTTTGGAAAACTGGTAAAGAGGCATTGCGGACAACTCATGGGAGAATGGAAATTAGGGTCCCCGGACAACTGATATTGGAAGGGGTACTCTACCTGGACAACTCATTGACCTCATCCCTATACCCAAGGACAACTCAAATTGGCGACAAAATGTGTCACACTGTGTCACACTTACGGACAACTCCCTGCTGAATGCTGTCCGGCTGAAAGTCCGACTCGGCGAGCAACGCGATGAGAAGTGTGTCGGAGAACGAGTGAAGAGGCGAAAGTCGCCGCACTCGTGATATCATTCGCTCCATCCCGCCTCCCGGTTTTCACTGCAAGACGGTTCGTAATGCAAACGCGCTCTATTGGACACTGCAAGGGAGGTGTCCAACAGAGCGCATTTGCATCAATGAGGGACAAAAAAACGTTGGTCATCGAGAAAATGCGCGCACACCACAAAATGTTTAATTCATCAATCCGTCACTTTTTCGCATGAATAAATTTGCGAGCGAAAAAAAATAGCGCCGAAAATCGATTTTTGAAAAAGTGACCAAAAACGCCAATTTTGGTGTGAATGGCAGCAAAAATAAGAGAAAAGAGGAAAAGAGAAGAAAAATAGAAGGCGTCGTTTTTTGGGGGGCGAGGATGAAGAAGAAGACGTGAGAAGGCAGCTGCCAGCCAGCACACACTGCAAAGAGAAGAGCCTCCTCTCGCTTTCTCTCTCTGCGTCTCTCTTTTTCGCTGTCACGTCTTCTTCTTCTTCTTCTTCTCCGTGCACGTCTTCTGAATGGAAGCGAGAGTGAGGCACACAACAAACAAATGGATGTGTGTACGGGCGGGGGGAGCCGGCTCTTTCAATTTCCCCTCGGGCCCCCCCCCCCCTCTCTCCCCGAAAATGACGACAACGACAAATTGATGATGGAAATTGGTGGTGAGAGGCCGGAGGAAATCTCGCGATTGTGTCGGTTGTCCGGGCGTGGAAGTTGGGGGGGGGGGGGGGTTTGAAGGGGTTGTCCGTGTGGTGGTGGTCGGGTGGGACAACTCTCATGAACGGTTTAGTGTGGGCTTTCTGGTATGTGAGGATGGTGAAATGATGTGGATATTGCAGTTGTCCGCTTATCTGGGTGGACAACCGGTTGTCCGGGCGCGATCAGAGGTCAGAAGGAGTTGTCCGCGTGATGGTCGGATGGGATGGGACAAATCAGTTTGAGTTCAGTGTGGGCTTTCAAGTATGTGAGGATAGAGATAGAATGCATGGATAGTAGTTGTCCGCTTATCTGGGCGGACAACCGATTGTCCGGGTGGTTGTCCAGATTATAAGTTGTCTGTGTGTTCGGATGGGACACACGTACAATTTAGTGCGGGTTTTCAATTATCAAAGGATAGTGAGATTATCTAGATGAAGCAGTTGTCCGCGGATCCGGAACTATAGGATCAAGTAGTTGTCCAGATCGTTTTGTGCAACTTTATCAGTTGTCCGCTGTTACAGTCTGGACAACTGATTGGAGAGCAAACTCCGCTCTGTAAAGGTAAAACCAGCACTCAAGTAGTTGTCCGAGACATACGGACAACTGATACTTCCCGTTTTTAGCGACGAAAACTGAAAAAGAAAGTTGTGGGGAGAAAAGTATCTCGCTTTCTTATTTTTCATGCAGGAATACATTTTCATATGAAAATAAGATGTGAATCACTTAATCCGGGGATTGCAACGAGCCGCCACCGGGGGGAGATTTGGTCGCGTGACGTGACAGAATAGGGAAGGAGATGGTGAAACGCTTGGGCTATCGATCTGGTTGAAGGGGAGGTGTCCCGTGACATACTTAAAGTGTGACAGATGTCACGTGACTGGAGGTGACGTTACGAGTCAGTTGTGATCGGAACGATGGAGATGTGCCGTGACATGAATCCTAATCGAAATGGGGATTGTCTGAAGATAGAACAGAGATGTCACGTGACATCGCATACCGTGACTGAACCCGAAAAATGAAGGCGAGCGAGCTGTGATTCATTATGACATGGAACCCAACTGTTGCTTTCAACTGCCGTGACAAAATGTCACGTGACACATACCGCGGCGTTGAAGGAAACGCCGAATCGTAAAGCTGTCTCACCCCATTATTTCGGCGCCCCCTCCCCCCTATCTTTCGCACATTCAATTTCCGGCTGTCTTCCGTCTCTCTCTCTGTCCCGTGTCACGTCACATCTCCGTGTCCCATCCATCTCTTTTGGAGCGAAGAAAAAGCGAAAGCAAAAGCGCGCGACGGGGCCAATAATCCTCTCGGGCCCCTCTAAGCACACACACTTTTCATTTTCAAATGTGAGTGTATGTGTGTGTGCTCGCGGAGCACATTCAAAAGAGCCCATCCTCTTCGCTCATTCCTTTTCTTGCCATTCATTTCGTCATCTTCTTCTCCTTGTACGTCTTCACACGACGTCTTCTGCTTCCAGATGTCGTCGTCGTCGTCGTCGAATCGCCTTCAGAATCTGCAAAACTGGACGAACAAGCACGTGTTCAGCAACTCGCTCGACTACTGGAGCCACGAACTTCACGACATTCCGCCCTCCTTCCAAAATGAGCCGCCACCAAGTGCCGGGAGGCTCGAGCCGATACAGGAGCAACCGCCCGTCGATGAGCCCCCACCGCCGAGCAAAGAGCCCACCGATGATGATGATGGTGGAGCTCATGGCGAGAGCTCGGCGGAGCCCATCTCGGCTCTTCAGGCCGCCTGGAACGTGACCAATGCGATTCAGGGAATGTTCATCGTCGGACTGCCCGTTGCTGTGAAAGTAGGTCTAGTTGGGCTTGCGAAGTGAAATTTAGTGCGCTTTTTCTTAAAACCTATCCAGTACCAACGAAAAATAACGGAAAATGCCGGAAAATTGGAGGAAAATCGACAAAAAACGAGCGAAAACAGACTTGATGGTGTTTGCGGACCAGACACCACATTTGACGCGCAATAGGCAAACAAGGGTTTTTTAAACCAATTGCGCGTCAAACATGGTGGTTGCAGACTAGACACCACATTTGACGCGCAATAGGTCCACAAGAGTTTAATACCGATTGCGCGTCAAATGTGGTGTCTAGTCTGCATTCACCATCACGGTAGATTGCGTCTTTTTCACTCGTTTTTGGTCGATTTTCTCTCAGTTTTTCGTCGTTTTCTCACATTTTCTGACACAAATAGGTGTCATGTAAACTGAATTGAAGATCGGCGGCTGGTGGTCGGTGGCGGCGATGATCGGCGTTGCGTACGTGTGCTATTGGACGGGCGTGCTGCTCATCGAGTGCCTCTACGAGGCTAACGGCGAGAAGCGTCGGAAGACGTACAAGGACGTCGCCGACGCCTACCGACCCGGTTTCGGGAAGTGGGTGCTCGCCGCGCAGCTCACCGAGCTCCTCTCGACGTGCATCATCTATTTGGTGCTGGCCGCCGACTTGTTGCAAAGCTGCTTTCCCAGCGTCGGTAAGTGCGCTCCATTGCGAATGTGTATAGTTCTTTGTTGTTTTCGCCATGCAGACAAGGCCGGCTGGATGATGATAATGGCGGCGTCGTTGCTCTCGTGCTCGTTTCTCGACGACCTCCAGATTGTGTCGCGTCTCTCGTTTTTCAACGCTATCTCGCATCTCATTGTGAATCTCATCATGCTCCTCTACTGCCTCACTTTTGTCTCGTAAGTGAGAAGACCCATTTTGGCACTTAATTGGGCCTTAATCGGGGCTTAATTGGTGCTTAATTGTATGGTATAGTGGTGAGGATTAAGTTGTACTTAAATAGTAGGTAAGATGTCCTGATTATCATTAACTAGTTTAAACATTTTTTCCAAATATCGACTTAATTGGCCTTAATTGCACCTAATTGACTTTGATTACTCGATAACTTATCCTGGTTATCGTTAATTGGCAAAAACATTTTCTATTTCTAGTCTTATCCGTAAGTCGGGAGGCACCATTTTGACACTTAATTAAGTCTTAATTGGGGCTTAATTGGCCTTAATTGCATGGGATAGTAGTGAGGACTGAATAACCCAAAATTGGTAAACAAGGTGTCCTGATTATTAGGTTGAAAAAAACATTTTTATGAAATATCGGCTTAATTAGCCTTAATTGCACCTAATTGAATTTAATTGGTCGATGCCATCCTTCTTATAAGTAATTGGTGAAAATATTATTTTTCCTTTATTTTTCTTAATTGCTGTTAATTGCGCCTTAATTAGTCTTCCAAATTGGCGCCGTACCACTATTTTGAAATCGTATTTGCAGACTAGGCACCGCATTTGACGCGCAATGTTTCGTTCCATAACGTTCAACGTTTTTAATGCTCGTTTAACGTTGAAAATTCAAAAAAAAATCCATTGCGCGTCAAATGTGGTGTCTACTGTGCAAAATCAATAACCTTGCCAGCGGAGGTCAAAACAAACGGGGCGGTGTCTCAGTGCGCGCGCGCGCGCAAAAAATGGGGCGCGTCGTTTTCTATCGATTTTCCCTATTTTTGCTCGAATCGAGCACCCGCCAGCGTCAAAACTCGTCCCCAATTGCAGACAATGGTCGTTCTCGTCGGTGACGTTCGGCCTGGACATTCACAAGATTCCGACGATCGTCGGAATGGTCGTCTTCGGCTACACATCGCACATTTTTCTGCCGAACCTCGAGGGGAACATGGCGAAGCCGAGCGAGTTCAACGCGATGCTCAAATGGTCACATGTGGCGGCGGCCGTCTTCAAAGTGGTGTTCGGAATGCTCGGCTTCCTCACGTTCGGCGAGCTGACGCAGGAGGAGATCTCGAACTCGCTGCCGAACCAGGCGTTCAAGATTCTCGTCAATCTGATCCTCGTCGTCAAGTGCCTCTTCTCCTATCCGCTTCCGTTCTACGCGGCCGTCCAACTGCTCAAGAACAACTTCTTTCTGGGACCGCCGCGCACCTCGTTCACCGGCTGCTACTCGCCGGACAACTCACTTCGCGAGTGGGCCGTCACGCTTCGCATCATTCTCGTCCTCTTCACGCTGTTCGTCGCACTGTCGGTTCCCTATTTGGTCGAGTTGATGGGACTCGTCGGAAATATCACTGGTGAGGCGCGCGCGCATGCACCAGAGTGTCACATGACAGATGGGGGGATGTCTCTGAGAGTGCGATAGAGCGTACTTGCATTTGCCACGTGCGGCGCGGTTCAACACTAGGCCACGCCCCATTTTGCAATAGTGCCGCACGGTCCAAGCCCCGCCCATTGCATTTTTGGTTTTTTTCCACTTGCGGCGGCCAATCAGCGCGCGTGACTCCGCCTTTTAGAAACGCGGTGATTGGCGTGAAGACAAGTGGGCGGGGCTTGGACCGTGCGGCACTTGCAACGAGGCCACGCCCCCAAACTCCTAACGCATCATGTGGGCGGGGCCTAACATCATCTGTTCCGATTGTTGTCGCTTGTTACATCTGATAAAAAGAGCCGTTTATCGTCTATTTTATCTCGAGAACCAAAAAGAAGTCCACTAATTGGCCAATTATCTAATTATCCAATTATCCAATTATCTTAATTGCAGGCACAATGCTCTCGTTCATCTGGCCCGCCCTGTTCCATCTTCATCTCAAAGGCGTCGCGATGAACAATCTCGACAAACGGTTCGTCTTTTCCAATTTCAGCCATTTCCAGCACTTTCAGCCCCACAAACTCGTCACTTCTTTTCAGTTTCGATCAGGGAATTATTGTGCTGGGATGCAGTGTGTGCGTTTCGGGCGTCTATTTTTCGACCATGCAGCTAATTAACGCAATTAACGCTAATGACTAGATAATTAGATAGCCAATTAACTTTACAACATTTAATTTATTACTTTTTATATTTATTTTATAATTAAATAGCATAAAATTAGCAGCGCGGCAAGAGGCAAAAAGCAAGAAGCAATGTAAACAAGAGAGGGTGAAAAACTTTGGTAATTAATCAATTAGTTAATTAATTAATTGTGCAAGTGAGCAATTAGAGGGGGGAAAAGAAAGATCACCGACTCAGAAAAACAAAAGGCGGCGTTTTGAAAAATGTTCAGAAAATACATAGGTACGCGTATCTAACGGGGGGAAAGTCCATACACGTATTTGGTGAAGTGAAGGGGGAAAAAAGTGAAAAAAAAAGAAATATGGGAACGACTACTTTTTGGTGACGTGCGTCGACGTTTTGCTGGTGACGACTTCTGTTCGGAAGCGTTCCGCCTCGCCGCCGACGAATGGCTCGAAACTGTGATTGCGGGTGACACGAGTGCGTTTGTCGCCGACGCTGTGCTCGACGTCTTCTGATTCCTGTTCTTCGGCCTCCGAGCAATACTCCTCGAGCTCACGATTCTCGGAAGAGTGATGATGGTGATGGGCGGCGGCTGATGACGTCGTCATTCCGCGCGCGCGCCCTATCGAGAACTCTTCGATGCTGTCGTCGCGTTCTCTGGAAAATAAGGAAGAAGGTGTTAATAATAATAGAAAAAAAATTCAGAAAACGTGACGGAAAGTTTTCACCTACGATAGTGTAGGTCGACTGAAGGCTTAAAGTTTGAAAGTCATACCACCTCACATCACGCAATTGCCACGTCACTCTACGTCAAGCAGTTACCGCGTCAGTTCACGCCACGTCACGCTGTTGCCACGTCATACCACCTCACGTCAAGCAGTTGCCACGTCAGTTCACGCCACGTCACGGCACTCCCCGTCCCGCAGTTGCCACGTCATACCACCTCACGTCAAGCAGTTTCCACGTCAGTTCACGCCACGTCACGGCACTCCCCGTCCCGCAGTTGCCACGTCATACCACCTCACGTCAAGCAGTTGCCACGTCAGTTCACGCCACGTCACGGTACTCCACGTCACGCAGTTGCCACGTCATACCACCTCACGTCAAGCAGTTGCCACGTCAGTTCACGCCACGTCACGGTACTCCACATCACGCAGTTGCCACGTCATACCACCTCACGTCAAGCAGTTGCCACGTCAGTTCACGCCACGTCACGGTACTCCACGTCACGCAGTTGCCACGTCATACCACCTCACGTCAAGCAGTTGCCACGTCAGTTCACGCCACGTCACGGTACTCCACATCACGCAGTTGCCACGTCATACCACCTCACGTCACGCAGTTGCCACGTCAGTTCACGCCACGTCACGGTACTCCACATCACGCAGTTGCCACGTCATACCACCTCACGTCAAGCAGTTGCCACGTCAGTTCACGCCACGTCACGGCACTCCCCGTCCCGCAGTTGCCACGTCATACCACCTCACGTCAAGCAGTTGCCACGTCAGTTCACGCCACGTCACGGTACTCCACGTCACGCAGTTGCCACGTCATACAACCTCACGTCAAGCAGTTGCCACGTCAGTTCACGCCACGTCACGGTACTCCACATCACGCAGTTGCCACGTCATACCACCTCACGTCAAGCAGTTGCCACGTCAGTTCACGCCACGTCACGGTACTCCACATCACGCAGTTGCCACGTCATACCACCTCACGTCAAGCAGTTGCCACGTCAGTTCGCGCCACGTCACGGTACTCCACATCACGCAGTTGCCACGTCATACCACCTCACGTCAAGCAGTTGCCACGTCAGTTCACGCCACGTCACGGCACTCCCCGTCCCGCAGTTGCCATGTCATACCACCTCACGTCCCGCAAGCGCCACGTCACTCTACGTCCCGCAGTTGCCACGTCGTACTACAAAAATGGCACTTCACACCAGGTCACAAACGCGCCGCCTACATAGTGATATCGAGATGTAACCCCTAGAGGATGAGAAAAGAGCACATACCTCTCATCACTGTGCCGAATGCTGGCGTATCCACTGTTGTTGTGCGAACTGCTCGCCATTCCCATCGCTGACGCCGAACTCGCCGAGCTCTGAGCCATCTGCTGTTGGTGTGACGTTAGGTAGGAAGAGGAAGATGAGGATAAGTTGCTCGACGCGGTGTTTGCCGCAGCAGCGGCGGCGGCGGAAGAGCCATGCGTGACAGTGTGACCGCTCGGATGGACGGCCTCAGTCGTCGTCACCACTGTGTTTCCGGCCTCGTCGGTCGTCGTCGTCGTTTTGATCTCCTTGGTGGTGACGTCGGTGGTGACGCGTCGCTCGATCTCCTCCTTGATCGTGTACTCGGACGACGCCTCGGACATCGAGTCGAACGAGTCGTTCATGTGTCCGGAGACGTCGTGCCCGGACAGATGGGCTCGTGGGATTCGCACCGCGTTCTCGTCCAGATACTGATCGAGTCTTGCGACCTCCAGACTTCGGTGTTGCTCTGCACTGGCTCCGGCGGCTCCTGCTCCGGCTCCCGCCTTCAGCTTAGCCCTCGGGATACCGATATCCGGGTAGTACTCGTTTCCAGCATTGCTCATCGCGGAGAACTCGGCTCCCGACTCAGAAGACGAGGATCCTTCCAGAGTGGACCACGGCCACGCCCCAGCTCTTCGGTATCCGAATGCTCCGGCTCCACCAGCGCCGCCGAATCGTCGTCCCTTGAAGCAGTGACACTTGGTGCAGAAGTACAAAAGACAGCACAGTGTGAGCAGAAGGAAGAGGAGCGCCAGAAGGATCAGCAGTACGAGGGAGGCGTTGGACGGCGCCACCTGACACTGCGGTCCCGTCCATCCGTCGGTGCACACGCACGTGATGTTGTTGGTGGCGGTGTTGTGGACGCAGTCGCCGTGCGCGTTGCACAAATCACACAACAGCGCACCGCACACTCGTCCCGGCTCGTCGGGATTTCCGTCGATGTAGCCGTCGGGACACTTGCACGTGTAGCCGACGGCCCGATCGATGCAGTGAGCCACACCGGAGCAGTTGTTGAGCCCCAGGGCGCACTCGTCGACGTCACGCACGTGCATACAGAGCGTGTCGTCGCCGAGTTGCAACGCTGTGCGCTTCTCCGACTTGCGAATGTCCATGAAGCCGGCGTCGCACTTGCACTCGGCCTGTTGCTCCATATTCTTGCACGTCGTGTTCGTCGGACAGAAGTTGACGTCGCTACAGTAGTCCAGCACGCATTGCGAGCCGGGCACGGAGCCCGCCGGCGTTGTGTCGTAGTAGGAGGGTAGACACTCGCACTTGTACAGATGCTCCAAATCGATGCACCGCGCGTTCTCGCTGCACTCGTTGTCCTCCTTCCGTTCGCACTCGTTGAAGCCGTGCACCGGCAGACACTTCTTGCCCGGCGATGTCGGATCGATGTCGCGGTAGCCGACGCCGCACTCGCACTTGTACGTGTACTTGGATGTCTCGACGCACTTTCCGTGCGGATCACAGTCGTTCTTGAAGCACGGCTTGAACGGATCGGGCTGTTGTGGGTTCAGGTAGAGATCCGAGTCGCCGACCTCGTTGTTGTTCTCCTCGGTGATGTACTTGATGAGCTGGTAGTAGGCGTCGGATGGGACATGGACCATTCCCTTCCTGAAGTGCACCGTGGTGTTGAACAAGAGGCCAGTGTCGTAGGAGGCGTTCATCAGCACCGGATTCACAATGTCGTTGACTTCGGCGGTGACGAACGCGTTCTTGAGATCGGTGTGCGGATAGCATCCCTCGATGCCCTTCTCGAGGCGCGTCGTGTACTCTTTGTAGACGTTCGTTTGCGGATTGTCGAACGACTCGCTGAACACAATCGGCTTCTCCTTGTCGCGCACCACCCACAACGGCACCGTCCAGCTCTCGACGACGCGACACTCCGACTGGGCGTCCTTTCGCTTCATGCCGTCCGGACAGCCGCAGATGTGGCCGGCGATGCAGACCTCTTTCAGGTGCTCCTTGCAGCTCAGACCACCGCACGCGCCCCAGTCCTCTTGTTGTTTGCACGGATTCAGGAGGTCGGTGTCGGCGGCGACGCGCAACGATCCACCGCCGATGGCGCCGTTCGTTCGATCCAACGACGCCTGCATCTGCTTCCACAGCTCGCACTCGTCGATCGGCGCCTGATTCTGGACTTTGGTCGTTTGCACTTCGTACTTGAACAACAGGCCCTGATCCCACGAGCTGTTCTTGGTCTTCGGATGTGTGATGTAGTCGACTTTGGTGTTCACGTAACGCGGTGCCAGAGAGGTTCCACCGAACGTCCGGGCCATGTTCTTCTGGAACAGCTCGACGATCTCCACGTAGGAGGGGTTCTTTTGCGAGCCGAACTCTGTCGAGTACATCAGTGGGCGCTGATCTCTCGTCACGACGCGAATCTCCAACGGCGTCTCCTGAACCGGCTGACACCTTCCGGTGCTCGCCGATCGTCCCTCGCCCGGTTTGCAGCCACAGTACTCGCCGCTGATGCACACCTCGCCGCGCGCCTTGATACAATTGTCTCGGCCGCACGGGAACTCGTTGATCGGCTGACTGCGGAACGTCGACACCTCGACGCGCTCGATGTGTTGCTCTTGCTGGAACTCGATGCAGACGCGGCCCGGCTCTTGCGGGTTCGGCGACTGATCGTAGAAGCCGTGACGGCACTGGCACGTGTAGCCGTAGTCGAGATCGCGACAGTCGGCGTTCCGATCGCACGTGTTCATCGTCGGCTGCAGGCATTCGTTGAGGCGGCAGATTCTGCCAGGCTGCGAGCGCGGTCCCTCGTCACGGAACGGCGTCTTGCAGGCGCACTCGTAGCCGCCCGGCGTGTCGATGCAGTTGGCGTTTTTGTCGCAATCGTTGAGATTCGACGAGTCACACTCGTTGATCACTGGAAAACCGAACGTTGGGATCTACAGTACTGGTTTTTGACGTCAACTTACTGTAAGAGCACCGATGTCCTGGATGCGATGGATCGTCGTCGTGGTATCCGTGACGACATTGACACCTGTAGCCGTTCTCCTCGTCGAAACAGTCGGCGAACGCGGAGCACGAGTTGAGCGACGGGTTGGAGCACTCGTTGACGGCCAACGAGCACAATCGTCCCGGCTTTCGCGGATCGGGCGACTGATCTTTGGCGTTGATCGGACACTGACACGTGTAGCCGTTCGGCAGATCTTTGCACACCGCCAGCGTGTGACAGTCGTTGAGCGATCGGTCGAGACACTCGTTGACCATTCCTTTGCAGATGCGACCCGGTCGTCGGATCGGATCCGGCGACTCGTCGATGTAGCCGTCGCGGCACTTGCACTGATACTTCTCGACGCCGCTCGTCTCGCTGCATATCGCCGCCGCGTGACAGTCGTTCTGCTCCGGATCGAGGCAGACGGGCTCGGTGAGCACACAGAGTCGTCCCGGTTTGCCGGTCGGATCCGGGGATCGATCGGCGTATCCGGCGAGACATTCGCACGTGTAGCTCTGCGCTCCGGTGGCTCGACACGTGCCGGCCGGATGACAATCGTTGCGTTCCGGATCCTGGCACGGGTGGCGGGGTGGCGGCGACGGCGGTGGCGGCGTCTCGCAGACGCGTCCTCGGTGCTGCGGATCGGGCGAACGGTCGACGAATCCGCGGCGACACTCGCAACGATAGCCGCGCGTCTCGTCGTAGCAGATGGCGTTTCTCGAGCACGAGTTGAGCTTCGGATCGCGACAGGCGTTGTCTGAAAGTGACGATTAAAGTGACGGGGGATCCGTTTTGATTTGACTCACTTCTCACACAGACCCGTCCCTTCTGTCCGTCGGGCGATTGATCGATGTATCCCTGAATGCATGTGCACTGATACTTCATGCCTCCCAACGGTTCGCACACGGCCGCCGACGAGCAATCGTGACTGGTGGGACACACTTCGGGCGCCGAGCACACGCGTCCCGGCTGGGCGGCAAGGTTCGGCGATCGATCGACGTATCCGTCGCGACACTCGCACGTGTATCCCTCCTCGAGATCGCGACAATCGGCGTGAGCGCTGCATGTGTGACGTGACTCGCGACACTCGTCGACGAGCTTCACACAGACGCGTCCCGGACGCGCCAGTTTGTTCGGCGAACGATCGACAAATCCTGCGGGGCACTCGCATGTGAACGATTGTTCGTTGTCACGACACGTGGCGGATGGATCACAATCGTGCACGCCCGTCTCGCACTCGTTGATGAACATGAGACAGACTCTTCCGGGGAACGAGGGGCTCGGCGAGATGTCCTTCGAGTTTACCGGACAGTCACACTCGTACGAGTCCATGGTGTCACGGCACCGCGCGTTCTTGTCACAATCGTTGAGACGCGGATTGGCGCACTCGTTGACGAGCTCGCGGCACGCTCTTCCCTTGAGTTGCGGCGACGGTGAGACGTCGAGGAATCCGTCGCGACACGCGCACTCGTATCCCTCCTCCTTGTCGGTGCACCGCGCGTTTCGATCGCACGTGTTCAACGACGGTCGCGCGCACTCGTTGATCAACTGCCGACAGATTCGACCGGGCCGCCCGTGCGACGACAAATCCTGGAATCCCTGATTGCACTTGCACTCGTATCCCTCCTCGAGATCGATGCACGCGGCGTTCTGATGACAATCGTTGAGGTGCGGATATTGGCACTCGTTGACGAGCGGTTTGCACTGCCGTCCCGGTCGTCGGCGATCGTCGCCAATGTCGCGGAAGCCTTGGCGACACTGACAAGTGTAGCCTTGCGCCTGATCGATGCACTCGGCGGCCGGATGACAATCGTTGAGCTGCGGGAACTGACACTCGTTGATCACCGAACACGAGCCGCTCGAGGCGTCCCGCTGATAGTTGACCGGACACGAGCACTTTGGCTCACCGTTCACCAGTCGACACACTTCGTTGAGGTGCACCTTGCACTGTTGGCTCGACGGGCCGTCGAGTCGGCACTCGGGAGGTGGCGGCGTCGGACGTGGCTGGCAGAGTCGTCCAGGATGCGTCGCTCGATGCGGTGAGACGTCGAGATAGTCGGCGTGACACTGACACGTGTAGCCTTGCGGCAAATCCTGACAGTCGGCGTTGACGTGACAATCGTGCTTCTGGGCGCGACACTCGTCGACGAGCGCCGGACGACAGATGCGTCCCGGTCGGCGGGAGGTGTCCGGTGACTCGTCGACAAAATCGTCACGACACCGACACTTGTACGACTCGGCGGTGTCGATGCAGTCGGCGTTCGGCGAGCAATCGTGACGGTTCGAGGTGCACTCGTTGACTCCTGAAAGTGGAAAATGAGACGGTGATGGTTTCTCTGGAACTGGAAGAGATATCGAGAAGGTGTCAACTTTTCTCTAGCTCTTCCCGTTCTCAAGATGCACATCCTAATCAAACTCACTCAACAGACACCGTCTTCCCGGTCGATTCGTCGTGTCGGGCGACAAATCGATGTGCGTCTGCGGGCAAGCACAAATGTAGCTGTCCTCGGTGTCGGTGCAGATCGCCTGCTCCGAACAGTCGTTCTGTCCGGTCTGACACTCGTTGATGAGTCGTTTACACTTGCGTCCGGGTCGAGTGACGCGGTCGAACGACACGTCCAGATAGTTCATCGCACATCGGCAGGTGAACGCGTCGGGTGTGTCCTCGCAAATGCCGCCGTCGCGAGCACAATCGTCGGTGCCCAGGGCGCACTCGTTCTCCACTACAAGAACAACAATGAAATAGAGCTCATATCTTGAAAACTAGATGAGATGGGGAGAAGTTGTCAACTAACAAAAAGTTCCTTGATTTGTCGGCTACATTTCAACAGTTGACAACTTGCTCCCAGCTCTTCTAGTTTTCAAGATACCGCGGATATCGATCGATATCGATCGGCACTCACAAGGTTTGCAGAGTCGTCCCGGTTTGGCGACGATGCTCGGCGAAATGTCGAGGAATCCCTGTCGACACCGACACATGTAGCCGTCGTCGGTGTCGGTGCAAATCGCGCGGTCCGGCGAGTCGCAGTCGTTGAGCGTCGGATTGTCGCACTCGGGAATGACGGGAATGCACAGGCGTCCGGGACGCGAGCTCGACGGCGACTTGTCTTTGAAGCCGGGCGGGCACGCGCACGAGTACGAGTCGTCGCCGATTTGGATGCAACGCGCGTTGCGGTCGCAATCGTTCTGGCCCACAGAGCACTTGTTGTTCGTTTTGACTGAAAATTTGAAGCTTATCAATGGAGCGCACTTTCAAAATGATTGGAAAACTGGGAAAACGCGAAACTCACTCTGCTGACACCGTCTTCCCGGATTGGCGAACTCGTCCATGTCGACGAATCCGGTCTTGCAGACGCACGTGTAACTCTCCACCGTATCGATGCAGTGCGCGTTGCGATCGCATCCGTTGAGCAGCGGCGAGAGGCACTCGTTGACGAGCTCCTTGCACACGACGCCCGGGAACGTTTGCGGGCTCGGCGAGTAGTCGACGAAGCCCGATTTGCAGCGGCACACGTATCCCTCCTCGGTGTCGGTGCACAGCGCGTTCGGCGAGCATTTGTTGGTGCCGTCGAGACACTCGTTCTGAAGGGCCACACAGACGCGTCCGGGACGTTCCGACGGTGAGGGCGAGTGATCGATGAAGCCGACGGGACACGCGCAGATGTAGCTCTCGTCGGTGTCGATGCAACGCGCCGAACGGTCACAATCGTGCTCTCCCGTCAGACACTCGTTTTTCACTGCAAAACAACGGGAAACGTCGACTTTAGATCCAGAAGAAACTCACAGCAAATATCGGTAATCGGGTGTCGTCGCTCGTTTCGTCCGCACTGACACGTGAACAGGTTGCCGTGCGGCAGACACTGTTGTCGTTTGCGAACGTCGCACGAGAACGGGTCCATCGGATTGCACGAGCCCGGATAGGCGCACTGTCCGTTGCGGATTCGCTCGAAGCCGGGCAGACATTCGCAGTGCCAATCGGCGCCGTCGTTCACACATCGCTCGTTCTCCGAGCACCGCTGACCGCCGTTGTGACAGTTGGCGTCGTGTTGTGGCGAGATGTGGACCTCTTTGATGGATACTGTAACCGGTGTGTTGGTGTGTTTGTCAGGACTCTACAGACTCACCACAAAATCCGGATCGATAGTCGCGATTGTAGCCGTCCGGACAGACGCATCGATGGTTCTTGTAGGGCGTCATCTCGCACTCTTCGGGAAAGATGCACGAGGTGATGAGCTGCGGATTGCACAAATCACCGCCGCACACGCGGGTCAACGGATGCCGTGTGAACTCTTTCGGACACACACATCTCGGTCGACCGCCCTCCTCCATCGCGCAATGCTCGTTGAGACTTCGGTCGCAGCCGGTCTGGGTGCGTGGATTGCACACGTCCTCTTGCGGCGTCTCCTGCTTCGTCGGCGACGGACACGCCGCCTTCTGAATCATCGAACGAAGGCGCGTGTCGAGATCCTTGAATTTGTCGACGTAGAACCAGCGGCTCGGCGAGCCGGCGATGCTTTCGAGCTCGCTGGCGAGCACGTGATCGGTGACGCCGATCGCGAACGTGTTGATCGACAACTTGCGCGCCGCGTCCGCGGGACCGGTGACGTTGTCCTGCGATCGACCGTCGGTGAGAATGATGGCCACGCGGGCGATGTCGTCCTGCTTCGGACGAGCTCCACGACGCTCGCTGAATCCCTCCTGGACGAGGTGTTGGATGGCCGCACCGGTTCGCGTGAGTCCGGTCAGGTACTGCGTCTCGGAGATGGCCTTCAGAAGGGATCGACGATCCGAGTACTGATCCAGATCGAACTCGTGCCGGATCTGATCCGAGTATTGGATCAGGCCGACTCGCGTCTTGTGAGTGCCGATCTCGAACAGCTCGACGAATTCGCTCACAAACCGGAGCACCTCGTTCTTGAAGACGTAGGAGCCGATGGAGCCGGAGCCGTCGATGAGGAACACCAGATCGGTCTTCTGTTTCGGGCACGTCGTCTGCACGGTGCACACGCGGCCCGGCGGCAGATTCGCGTTCGAGGAGACGTCGACGAAGCCGGCGTAGCACTGACACGTGTAGCCGTCGGGTGTGTCGATGCAGTCGGCGCTGTCGTCGCACGTGTTCAACGACTTCTCGGAGCACTCGTTGTTCGCGTTGACGCAATGACGTCCCGGCGGTTTCGAGAAGCGGCTGGAGACGTCGATGTAGCCGTCGAGACATTGACACGCGTAGCCGTTGGTGGCGTCGATGCAGCGCGCGAACGGCGAGCACTCGTTGTCCGAAGTGGCGCACTCGTTGATCACTGAAAAGTTAGGCTATTTTCCAGTGCGTTGCAAGACTGCAGGTGTAACGCGTCACGTGACAAGTTACATACAAACCCCCGCAAAATTTGGAAGCCCTTATTCGAGGCCAAGTTCAAACCTGGAGGACCTTCCATGTGACTAGCCTCTCAGCACACTTATCTTGAAAACTAGAAGAGATAGTGTTGTGATCTTCGGATGCGTTTATTGAAGATCACTTGATAGTTTACAGATAGTGAGTAAGGGGAAAGCCGAAGCAGGTAGCGAGTGTGGGTGCGGGGCCAGAGAGAGACAGTGAATGCGCTCTCTTACAAGCAAGGGTGGAGAGTTGGCGGGCATAAATGACATACAAGATCTACGCGGGCCGCGTAGATCACAGGTGGGTCAAACGGATATTATTTATGTGGCGCGGGCCACAACAGATAGGAAAAATATGTAAACCGACAAAATATAGCCGACAAATCAAGGAACATTTTGTTAGTTGAAACTTTTCCCCTATCCCCTCTAGTTTTCAAGAAACGACCTCCGAAACTCGATCCCATTGGCGGACTCACATTCTTTGCAAACGCGTCCAGGCGCGTTCCTCAAATCCGTCGACAAATCGATGTAGCCGGGTCGACACTGACACGTGTACGAGTCGAACCGATTCAGACATATCGCGTTCTTGTCGCACGTGTTTCGTTTCGAGCACGCCGAATAGACGCGACAACTGCCGTCGGTGTAGCGGAACGCCGTCTCGACGCACTCGCACTGATGATGTCCCGACTGGTGACGATCGGTGCACACTTCATTGGTGCCGCACTTGGGGTGCTGGAAAACGGTGGGGATGTGAATATGGAGTTTGAGGAATGTGATCAAGCACGCTCTACTGCTAATCAGTTTGTCGATTTACGGGGGGGGGGGGGGGGGGGTGGTTGTACAAACTTGCTTAATCACTTGATCTCAACAACTCTGAATGAACGATAGATACCTGCGGATCACATCCGTCCGTCGAGAACGACGTGTCCTTCAAATCGGTGCTGATCTTCTCGACCGGTCTCGTGCATATTCTTCCCGGAAATTGGGTGGCGTTGGGCGACGTGTCGACGTATCCGGGACGACAACTGCACAGATATCCCTCTTTGGCGTCCTCGCAAAACGCGTTCTTCGAACAATCGTTGAGCGCCGACGAGGAGCACTCGTTGACCGCCTCGATGCACCGTCGTCCCGGAAGACGATTGAACGAGGCGGAGACGTCGGCGAATCCGGGACGGCAGCGGCACGTGTAGCTGTTCTCCGTGTCCACACATATCGCGTTCTCCGAACAGTCGACGTTGTACTTTTCTCTGAAATCGGGCGGTTTTTGATCAGAGGCCAGAAGTCCAAATAACCAACTTGTTGCTGCACTCATTGACTCGAGCGCGACAAATGCGTCCGGGTTGTCCCGTAGGTGAGATGTCCGCGTAGCCGCTGCGACACTGGCACGTGTAGCCTTCGGCCAGATCGATGCACTCGGCGTTTTTGCCGCACGAGTTGAGTTTCGGCATCGCGCACTCGTTGATGACGACACAACGACCGTCGGGCAGACGAGAGTAGCCGTTGGCGCACCGACACTTGTAGGTGTTGTCGACGAAGATGCACACCTCGCGCTTCCGCTGATCGCACGACATCGGATCGCCGACGTCGCACTCGGGCGGATCCGGCAACACCGTCCGAACGCACACCTTGCCCGGCTTGTTGATCGCGTCGGGACTCTCGTCGCGATAGCTGTCCTTGCATCGGCACGTGTACCCGTCGGCGGTGTCGATGCATGTCGCGTGACCGGAACAGTCGTGACGCCCCTCGGCGCACTCGTTGACGACCGCACGGCACACTCGTCCGGCGGGCCGTCCGTGTTGTCGCGACACGTCCACATATCCGCTGACGCACTGACACAACGGTCCGATGGGTGTTTCGCGGCACTCGGCTTCCGAGGCGCAGTCGATGTTTGAACACATGTCCGCTGGAACGTGTTCGTGACGGATAAGACGATAGCAAGTTTTCCTCCCTGTTCCTCTTTCCACTTCCCCAAAAACGAGAAGAGCTAGGCAAGAAGGTGTGGTCTGACCGTTTTTTTTTTTTGAGGATAACTTTTCTGAAAGTGATCCTTTCAGTAAAGTTACTGTTTGGCCAGTACTGTAGTTTCCATTGTGATCGTTGTGTTTGGGTGAGATCAACTTAGATTCTGTAATCTGAACACCCGGGGCTCGACTCCTGGGTACTGAACTAACTTAACCCAATTCCTGATGATCTACAGATCTTCAATCCTTCTTCCATATCCCGGAAACGAAAAGAGCTAGGAAAAATGTGTCAACTACAAAAGTGTAGCTTTCGTTATCATCTACAAATTGTCAGTTGTCACTTTTCCCCTAGCTCTTCCAGTTTCAAAAATATGCCCTCTCGAATTCAGAGTCCCTTGTTGAATATCTCTGTTTCCCCCTTCTCAATGGGAATATTTGAAGGCAAAAAGAAGCCGATTGGTATGCATCAAAGCATATACGCTTAAGCCGCTAGCATAGGAAGCAGTGGGAGGGGGGGGGGGGGGGATTTGGTAAAAAGGCAGTAAAATGCAAGAAAGAGAAAGATCATCAAACTGGTCTCCGTGACGTCCGTGACGTGCGCGCGCGCACGCGCAATATTAACTCGCAACCAAAGTTATGTTGGTTTTTCTCTCATTTTTCAAAGTAGACCATACCTTTTCTGCAGATCCTTCCCGGATTCCGGAGCGGATCGGTCGACGAGTCAGTCCAGCCGCTTCTGGAAAAATTGAACACTGGTTTTCAGACTTTCAGTATTTCCAGCACAAACCGGCATTTGCAGGTGTATCCCTGATTGGTGTCGACACAATCGGCATGCGGATCACAGGTGTGTCTGCCCAGAGCGCACTCGTCGACGGCTGCAAAAGATGCGTTTCCAGAGTGGTTTCAGATTTTTGGGCCAGTAATCAACCGATTACTGTGAAATCATGCTTCAGTTCCTTTTGATTGGATAACCGAAACGTTTCAGATATTTTCAGATTTCTAGCCGAGCCGGAAGAAGGGAAAAGAAGTCCTAATTTGTGATTAGAATTAGCCAATTAAAGAATAAACTATTGTCAAATTTCAAAGCCGTTTTCAAACGCGAAACGTTACTAATTGCCCAATTAGTGTGATATCCGGGTCCTGATCGGATAATTTGGGTCAATTAGTGTCAATTAACTATCAAAACCCGGAATCAGTCCCCGTCAGACTATAAGCGAAACCGAAAGAGGAGAGGGGTCGCAATTAGTAATTAGCCAATTACTGTGGTATCATCAGGCTTAAGACTCTCCTAATTGGATAATTAGGCCCAATTAGAGTCAATCAGCAGCCGAAGCTCAAATCGGTCGTTTTTCTGGGTTCTCAGGTACTAGTTGCCAATTACTGTGGTATCAGGCTCCCGATAGGATAATTAGTCCCCAATTAGTCCCAATCAGTAATTGACGCCCGAAATAAGTCCCTGCCTCCGTTTCTTCCATTCTCGATTCCTCGCGCGCGCCACCACTAGCCCAGGCAAACGCATTCTTCTTCTTTTTTCGTTCCCCATCCATCCATCCATCCATTCTTTCCTGCTGCTGTTGCCTCTCCCTCCTGGCGTGTGAGCGCGCGCGCGCGCGCATCAAGGCGGATACGCGCGTCAAAAAGAGAAACGTCTTCTTCGTCTTCTCGTCTTGTCTCGTTTTGTGTGTGCGGCGTGTGGGAGACAGAGAATTCAAGGTGAATGGGTGTCATGTTCGATGATTCCTTCTTCTTCTTCGGTGCTTACGCTTGATTCGCCTATACATACACACACACACACATACAGACACCAATTACCCCCCAAGGTGCCCTCCCGGGGAGAGAGCGGACGACGAGAAAAGGCAAGATGGAAGAGTGGAAGTTTGTTTGGGAAGCGAAAAATTTGAATTCGATTGGATGCGATTGGATTGAATCGAAACGAGCGGCGGGTGGGTGGAACCTTGGAAGGTCATGATGAGTCAGAAGTCAGCCTTTGATGGCACGATCATCGTTTGATGGGATTAGATGAGGGGGTGGGAGGAACGGCTACCGTTTCTATGGCTAACCGATTATGCAATCTGGCTTTGAACTTGAAAGTTTCAAAGAATGCTCTTCTGCAGGAAATTGAGGACTACCCTTAAAGTTAGCGCTCTGGCTCTCAAAGTATGTATGCGTTCCATGCCTTTCGACTGTAAGTTGGAACCCAGTTATCAAACTTAGCGTTCCAGCTATAACTCATCACCTATCCTCTCAATGTATGCGCTACACCTGTAACTCGTCTCTTAGACCACGAAGTATGCCTTTCAACTGTAACTGGCCGCAACAAAGCCTCTATGTAAGCTCTCAGGCTGTAACTCGCCACCTAACCCTCAAGGTATGCATTCTACCTGTAACTCGTGATAGAGCCTCCAAATCTGCTCTTCTACTGTAACTTGCAACAAATCTTTCAAACTAGGCGTTCCAGCTGTGACTTCCAGCCTAACCCTTCAAGTAGTCGCTCTGCCATCCGTTCCAGGTTCCCCCACTTAATCATCAGGTTCAGTGTCTAAAAGTTCAAAAGTGATAAGGAAGAAGAGGAAGGCAATGTTTGGTGGATGATGACTAATGGTCGGCTGTCCTTGACCCAGTCCCACTAGAAGCGAGACTCTCTCTCTCAATCTATCCAGTTTCTTTTCCCTTATCATCCCATTCCACTTCTCTACTTCTTTTTCATCCGATGTGGATGTGATTGATCAACTGGTGTCCTCCCCCTCCCCTCGCTCCCCACTGCTTCCCAAATGTCGGTATGGACTTTTTGTCCCTCCTCTTTCTTTCTTCATCCATCCATTTAATGATAGAGATAGATGGATGTAGGGAGGAGCGCGCTTCTTACCTCTCACACATTTTCGGCCGGGAAATCGTTTGTCGGGCGACGCATCAGTGAATCCTTTCGGACACTGGCATTGAAAGTAGCCCGGCTGTTCCGAGAAGCATTCGGCGACCGGATCGCAATCGTGTAATGAATAGTCCTGGCAGGGGTTCGCTCCTACAATGTGACACGAATGAAGAGTGAGAAGAGACATGATGCTGCTGTGATGGTGCCAGTGATGGAGAGGGGGTGGGAACTCAAAAGGAGTCAAAACTAGGCAGTGCCACGTCATATCTTGTTCCAGATACAGGTAACTGTCAGGTGGAAGGTGCCACGTCATGCATGCAGGTACAAAGGTTCTGTGCCACGTTTAATGGAAAACTGATGTAGTGTACCAAATATTGATTGAGGGGTTCTAAAGGTAGTGCCACGTCAGATGGATCTGCACTACATACTCCGCCGTCAAACTACCGACCCCTCTAACCCCATTAAAGTTACATAATAATCGAGGTGTTGAACTTGAACTTGAACAAAACAACTTGTGGCCTACTACTACCACTACTGTTCGGTGTCGCCCCCATTCTAAATTAGTGGTAGGTAGTCGAAAGTTGCCGTGATGCCGCAATAAGAAGAAAGACTTCTAAACGAGGTCAATGTGACACACACACACACACAGAAATAAGAAATAAGAAGTAAGAAACCAACACGAAAATGAGTGCTGCGCCGTGGTTTTTTTTTTGCGGAGAGGGTGCAAAATAAGAAAGTGCTTGCGGGGGGTGGTGTTTGTTTGGACCTAGTGGGAGGGAAGTTTGAAAAGATTTTACAAAATACATGTCGGTGCTGGCCAATTTTTGATCCAATTTTATCTCGAGAACTGAGGGAGCTATAAAAAAGTTGGCAACTACAAACTTGTAGCTCTTTTTGAGCTCTACAACGTTGCAGTTGACAACTTTTCGATAGCTGTCTCGGTTTTCGAGATAAAATGAAAAAACCAGATTTGCCCCCGTCTAGGTCCACATAAAATAAGCTTGTCCAACATTCTCACCCAATCGACTCCGTCCACACGCGTTTTCTGCTATAGAGATTCAAGCGGTACGGGGGAAAAAAAGCGGGGAGCACACTCACCGGAAGCGATCGTCACGCCGACAACAACGACCAGAAAGATGGCGT
Source organism: Caenorhabditis afra (assembly GCA_963570955.1). NCBI lineage: Eukaryota > Metazoa > Nematoda > Chromadorea > Rhabditida > Rhabditidae > Caenorhabditis > Caenorhabditis afra. The sequence goes on from OY751534.1 coordinate 8,711,857, forward strand.
TGAGAAGGCGTCGCCGCATGGTTTTTTCCTGGTGAGAAGGCGTTTCACCGTTACTGCTCTCTTTATCTTCCTATTTCAGTATGGGTAATAGGAATAGGATATGGAATAGAGAGTTTTGTGGGAAGAGGTGGGGGAATAGGGAAAAGCGCCGCGGTGTGCGTATGTTTGTGTGGACGCACTGATGACCGTCTTCTTCTTCTTTCTCTTCTTGTTCTTCTCAAGAAGAAGAAGAAGACGTGGGAGGAGGAGGTGGGGGGAGAACGAGAAAAAGTGGGCGGGGCTACTCGTCTACAACATCTTCTTCTCCGCCGCGCCTCTCGGTAGTTGAACGGCGGAGGGGCGCGCGCGCGCCCGCGTATCGTTTGGTAGCGGAGAAGAATAGGAATAAACGAAAAACTAGCTAATCTGACCACAATCCACTCACTCACTCACTCACTATCCGTGTTTCAAGAAGAAATACAACAGTGGCCCAATAGGTATAGCATGGCCATGTTTGTTTCATTTCTATCTCGAGAACCAAGAGAGCAATCGAAAAATTGTCAACTGCAAAGTTGTGGAGCACAAAAAGAGCCACAACTTTGTAGTTGACAACTTTTTGATAGCTCTCTCGGCTCTCGAGCTAAAATCGGACCAAAAAACTGTGAAAATATGAGAAGACATGCAAAAACTCAGTGAAAAACCTTCAAACGAAGCTCGTGACGTGCCTTCAATGGGTACAGTAACATGCAAAATTTCGGAAAATTTCCGATTTCTAACTGACTTTTCACTTCTGCCGGCCTCTTCACAATGGATTCGTTCTCGTCCTGGCTTGCTGAAATTTGATCCTTGATTGTCAGACATGATCAAATATGGAAGCCACTGAGGGGTGATAGGGTGAGGTGAGCAAGCGCGCTCTACTGCTAATTGGGTCGTCATGTTTAGTGCCGTAAATCGACACATCCAGCTCATTTTAGAAGTCTCCGACGAAGGTCGGCTAAACAGTGCGCGGTTGTACAAACGGAGCATCGTTGAAATATGAAAACGCGCGCTTTCCTAAGAAAGACCCCCGCCCCCTTATCTAATCATGAAATGAAGGAAAACTTTGTCTGAAACTCTTTCAGCCCTATTTTCCGCAAAACTCGTCGATCTGGATGATATCCATCTCCCCCCTTGTGTTCCGAGAGACGACCCCCCTTTAATCTCGATGATGAGTATCTCTCTCTCACTCTCCGATTTCCCTTTTTCGCCCCCTTCTCTTTCATTCTCAGATGTTTATCTCTTCTGTTCCGGAAGGGGGGCTGTTGAATGGCTAATTTAGCTGAATTCTCCCCGTATTTCATTCGAAATTGCAACATTTCGAAATCGGAGAGGGGTCGGGTGCAGCGATACGGTAGTTTTGACCTGTGAGGCCTTGACACAGTTTTTTCTTCCTTATCATACACACACACACCTACACTTTATCACATTAGTGCTAAATCGGGCGGGTTGCGCCGGCGCCCGCGCGCGAGATGGGCGGTTGATAGCGGATTGCGAAATCAGAGAAACGCGAGAGAGAACAGGCGTGAAATGGCACTATCATTTCATGCCGGGCGAGCTAAATGTCTTGTTTTTCCGCTGTCAGCCACTAACTTCAAGCGCTCATATCTTGAGAACCAGAAGAGTTCGTAGAAAGTTGTCAACTATCAAAATAAAGCTGACCCGTCAGGGAACACTTTGTTAGTTGTCAACGTTTCCCTATCCCTCCTCGTTTTCAAGATATGATCTGGGAAAAACATATGACGGAGTGCTATACCTTTGAAATTACACTATCATTAGGTCAACTATGTCAAAATTTGATTTCATGCCACGTCACACCGTCTCCTTTGGCTAGGAACTGAGCGGGAACAACATCAAAGGCCGCAACATGGTGCCACGTCACACCACACCAACCTTGGACACACTTCCTGCCCGGCTCGTCGCCGACGCTCAAATCGACGAATCCGAACGGACAGCGACATGTGTAGCCGACGGGCAGATCGTGACAAATCGCGTGCTGTCCACACTTGTGCGTGTTCTGCGCGCACTCGTTGATCGCCTCCGTACAGTTTCGGCCGGGTTTTCGGGCGCCCTGCGTCGACACGTCCACATAGTTGTCGTTGCATCTGAGAACAAGAGAGAAGGTCGGGGTGGTGGAAGAAAGAAATGGCACGTGCACCAACCGACACGTGTACCCGATGGGTTTGTCGAGACACCGTGCGTTTTGTGAGCAATCGTTGAGCGTCGCCGCGAGACATTCGTTGACCACTGAAAAACCGAATTGTTTTAGAATTGAGATCATCAGAAGGGTGAATTCGTCGGGAAATCGATGGGAAATGCAAAAAATTGGGGGAAAATCGACGAAAAACGAGTGAAAACAGACGCAATCTACCGTAATGGTGATTGCAGACTGGACACCACATTTGACGCGCAAAGCATAAAAATAACGATTTTAACGTTGACTTTTCGCAGAAAGCATTGAGATTCCATTGTTAAACAGATCTCAAATGGAAAATGAGTTGAATGTCGATTTACGGAGCATCGTTGAAGAATGAAGGCTATTTCTGTTCATTCTGGCCCTATTCTCAATAGAGCGCATTTGCTCCCCTCCAACTTTTTGAGGGAAACTCACACTTTCGACAGCTTCTTCCGGGTCGCGCCTTGGGATCCGGTGAGGTGTCCAGATAGCCTTCACGACACAAACACTCGTAGCCGACGAGCGCGTCGACGCAACGAGCCTCGCGATGGCAGTCGTGCTGACCCAGATAGCACTCGTCGAGAAGTTCTGCAGTTTGGGTTACTGTACGTCTTCTTCTGGTGGTGTCACTGGATACCTTCACATTTCCCATCGTCCACCTGCACGAATCCCTTGCGACAGGTGCACCCGAACGAGCCATCTGGCCGCGATTGACACATCTCCAGGGGTCCTACAAATTGGCATCCGAATGTAGCTGTGACCGTGACAGTGACGTACCGCAAGTGATGTTACATCGTTTCGTCACGTCTTCGTCACGACTGAAATGGAGTTTCGCTCGTTTCGTGTTCGTGACGACGGGCGGCGCCGACGGCGTCTGAATCGTTCCGTAGCTGTCGATGACGTCGTCGGGAATGACGACGCTGACGTAGTCGTGCTCTTTTTGCGACGGCTCCTCTTGGAACATGAATGGCACGCGTTCGGTGCCGCGCTCCAGGAAACCGTCGATGCCGTTTGGCTGGAATTTGAGAGAGGGACTAGAAATCCAACAATCAAGCTATTGTCGTTTTTTTCGGTGGGCAGTGTGGGAACATCCACCTACCCCAAAATTTGGGGGCGTGGCTAATTTGCAAGTGCCGCACGGTTGAAACTGCGCCCATTGCATTTTTGTTTTTTCCACGAGGCTCTGCCAATCAGCGCGCATAGCCCCGCCTCAGAAACGCGGAAAAAACAAAAATGCAATGGGCGCAGTTTCAACCGTGCGGCACTTGCAAATTGGCCACGCCCCAAATTTTACTTTCCGTGTCCTAGAAACCCCACTCCCCTAGCCTAGAATGTCTCCCCCGTGACCTAGAAACCGCCCGTCCGTCCTCACCGTCGTCCCGGCGACCACCATCCGCTGCGGAGCCCTTCTGACGTTCTTCCACAACTCTGACTGATTTCTCGCCATCACCACCTCCTTCAGAATCCCGAACTTCTCGATCTCTCGCGAGCAATTTCCACTGGGCGTGGTGCGAAATCGCGAGAGCAACTCCACCGGAACGCATCGATCGGAGCCCAACGGACGGACGGTGCCGAGTTTGCACACGCAACGCCACGTTCCGCCGATCACCTGCAATTGAATTGATTGGGGGGAACGTCTTCTACTATAGCCGTGATTCGTGTTTCAAACGCGCTCCGTTGAACGCAAGCCAAATTTCCAGGTGGTGGCGGCGGCGAAATTTTTTCTCTGTTTTTGCCCCTTTTTCTCGATTTTCACCCGATTTCCTTCATTTTTTGACAAAAGCAGTTGAAATTTTGGTTTAAGGGCAGCTTATGAACATTTTCATTCAATTTTTTCCCAAAAAATGGAGGAAATTGGGCGAAAATTAACGAATAACGACAAAATCTCGAAAAGAATTTCGGCCGCGGCGAAGTACTGTCTCAGTGGGGCGCGTTTGAAACACACGAATCACGGCTATAGTATCCCTTCTTCTTCTTCTCACCACACAAACTTGTCCCAGCTCGGGCCGACACGGATTCTTCGTCGCCGCCGAGCAGTACTTGATCTTTCCCAGCGACAACGTGTTGATTCCCGTGTTCGCCTTGTTGCGACGGGTGCAGTTCGTCGCCGCCGCAACGACACCGGTGGTGCCGTTCAGAAACTCGTCCGACCCGTCCTCACAGTCCCAGTTGCCGTCCATTATGAACTTCTCGCCGACGCATCGGACCGCACCGCACTGGCACGCGAACTGTGAAGTGGTGCACTCCTCGTCCGATCCGTCCGGGCAGTCCTCGTTGCCGTCTTGAAATCGGGCTCTCGCGATGCACTTGGTGCCGTCGGCGCATTGGAACTCGTTTTGGGCGCATGCTGGAAGAGAGGGGGTTTCTAGGCCATGGTAGGGGTTCGTAGACTTGATCCTGGTTCTAAGACCCAATTTGTATCTCCCGCTTACACCTCTCTAGATTCACACTATAGCTCGAGTCATGCTCTCGGTCACGTGACGCGTTCCACTATGAAACCTGAAGCTCGAGACTCACGCTCATCGGACCGATCCTTGCAATCGGCGCGTCCATCCAAATACTTGACGGGATCCACACACGCACTCCGGTCCCGGCACACAAAAAAGTGGGCGGGGCATCCCTCGTCGAAACCCGAATAGCAGTCGATGCGGCCGTCGTTCAGTTTGCTCTTCGAAACGCATCGTGGCGATCCGAACTGACAGTCGAACTGCCACGGGAGGCACACTGAAATGAGCAGCGAATAAAATGGATCATACGTTGAAAAGCCAAAATAAATCAAGAACCAATTTGTTATTAGTTGGCGAATTGTTTCATATCTCTTCTGGTTTTCCACATATAGCCTCTGACCCTCGAACTCTATGCGGGGGCTGTGCTCTTCTCCTGGTAGGGTCATTAGTGCCAATTAGGGCCAATTGGTAATAGAGACCCGAAATCTATGCCTGATTGAATTGCTCACACAGTTTCCGATTTTAAGCCAACTGCTGTGTTGTCATGCTCAGTTCTCTCCTGATTGGGAAATTATTTATTAGTGCCTACTACTATCCATGCATATTTTAGTGAAGGGGCACTTTGGGTCTCGAATTCGTTTTCCATTCGAGACCCAAGATTTCCAAAGGCCGTGGCCTAGGCTGCTCCCCGAACTCTTCCAAGTGAGTGGTCCCACTTAAATGTCATGGATACCAGCTAACCGTTCTCCTTGTCACCCAACTGACCGAACCGATCGACCTCCATCCAACTTCCTAATTATGTAGTAGCCCCCTGCAACCTTTCCCATATCCTTGCAAAACCGATGGGTAGGTAGGTAAGTAAGTATATAGGTGGGAGGTGGATTGGATTGCGAGAAACGGAACGACTTGGTGGAGGGGGGACCCCTTAAGGGGGGATACAAGGAGGTTGCATCGCTATTCGTGTTCTGTCGTCGTTCACTTGTGCGCGCGCGCGCTCCTCAGAAGGTCGAACCAATTACGTTTTGAATATCTTCACTATACTACTACTACCAAGCCAGCAGTGTGTGTCTCGGGTACAAATTACCCCCCCCCCCCCGTTTTCCTTATTTCCTTATTTCCGAAAAACCATATGTCATTTCGTTTCCGTTCGCCCTTCCTTCTTTGATGGCAAAAACAAAACAAAATAAAAACAAAAACCGAACTGAACCGCCCGTCTCTAATCCCATTGAATGTAATCGTTCCATTCCAATCAGTTTCGGTGGTTTCGGTTTCCTGATTGAAGACCGATTGATACATTGACGTCGTCTGATTGGGTAGTGGGGAAGGAAACGGAAAGGGGGGGGGGGGGTCTAACCATAATTACCGAGCGAGCGCACCTTCACAGACACTAATTACGGTTCTCTTATTCTGTGCGCGCGCGAGCGTAGGTACTCAATAGGCGGCGGGCGGGGGCACAAAAAAAAATGGGCGACGACGACGACACAATTGGAAGACGTCAAGTGCATCGTCTAGAAGATCCCACACTCTTTTCCAAAAGTGGAAGTGGTTACCGTCTTAGTCATTACTCCCCAAAGTTATTATTATTTGTATTATTATGATTGTTTTTGTTTTGAGTTGGTTGGATGGACTAGGACTAGCAACAGTACCAGTAAAAATGAAGAGGAGAGAAAATAATTGGGGCTATTGGTAGGTCTTGGAGTCTATGGACGGGCTGGAAGTCTAGAGGAAAGCCCGATGAGCTTGGAGGAGGCTCAGTCCGGGGTTAGGGCTTTGATTGAATCAGCCTAGAAGATAGGAAGCCTAGAGCTGGCCTAACTCGGACAGCCTTTCAGCTTTAGAAGAAGGTCCGTTCAGCTAGGAGAAGCCTAGTTCGGACAGTCCTTATTGGACCAGGGGCCCGAGTAGGCCTACAGGCTTGGCCCGCTCAACCAGAGGATCAAAAGCGAGGCTTGAAAGCCTGGCCGTCTAGAAAGACGGCCTTTAGAGCGTGGAGGAGAGTCAGGCTGAATAGGCTTACAGGTTCGGTGGTCCACACAGAATGGGTCGAAAGAAGAGGCCAGGGAGCCTAGGAAGAAGGCCTAGATTTTATAGGCCTGCAGGATTGGTCCATCCCATCAAACTAATGAAGCCTGGAAATACGGGAAGAAGGCCCAACGAGCTTGGAGGGGCCTAGACAAGATAGGCCTCGACCCTCAATGCAAGGAGTCTCCAAGAAGAGTCCTGCGCCTAGTTCGATCGGATAACTTCACAAAGTTTTGAAAGAGAATAAAAACTCACCCTCATCGCTACCATCGTAGCAATCGTCGACACCGTCCTGCCACTTCTTCATCGAAACGCACACCGCGTCGATTTTGCACTGAAACTCGTGACGAGCCACACACGACGTCGCATTGACGGCGTCCACGCCGACATTGATGTGACCGAGAAGAAGGAGGAGGATGGGAAGAATCGGAAGAAGAAGAAGGTGATGGAAGATCAGCCTCAACATAAGCAACAGCCGGGTGCCAGCCTCCATTTTGGCGACGTCGTAGTGGTGGCGGTGTTGTAGTTGCGATGATGATTGCGTAAACAGATAATCCTCATCTAGAGGAGATGTCTCTACTCGAGAGTCGAGAATCGTGTCCCCCGCGCGCGCGCTCGAAAACGAAACGTATAGTTTTGGAAAAGAAGGTACGAGGTAGGTAGAGAGAGAGAGACAGAGATAGAAACAGAGAGACTTTCCCCCCGTATACCGGACTAGTCTCTGTCTTTCTTTCCTTCCCATCCCCCCTCTAGCCACCACCAAACGGAGAGAGACATAGAGAAAGAGAGAGAGAAAAGGGGGCGTGGCCTAGCGGGGGAGAGGAGGAATGAGGGATCTTCTGGAGCGACGGTAGTTAGTTACTGACGGATGGAATTGACAGGGGGCCACCTAGGAGAAGAAGAAGAATTGGAATGGATCATGTTGTCCTTCTGGATGCAAGTGCGCTCCAACCCACTCGCTTCCTGGGGGCCTACGAAAAAAACGGGATGGCCGAGGTTTTCCCGAATGCGGATTCCTAGTCCCCCTGCTGATTTCTCTTTTGTTTGCCTCATTTGAAAATCAAAATCGGAGGGACTAGAAAACCCCCCGGGAGGCCACCGATGGCCTTCTGTATTCGTTTAGAGGCCAAAAAGGAACACATTTGCATGAATTACAGATTAGGATGAGGAAAGTGGGGGGGGACTAGTTTTCCGGAATGTCAATCTCTAGGCCACGTGTAAGCTTTAGCTTTAATAACAACCTTTCGAAGGGGCCCCCGCTCGTTTTCTGAAGAGGGTGACATGATCCCGCGTATATGCCTTTTGTAATACAAACCATACATTGTATTGTATTACATATATGTCTCCAGTGCCTTTGTCTCTCCGCCCCGCCCCCCTCTGCCGACCCCTTTTTCGGGGAGACGGTTGCAACGGTACACAAATAGAGAGGCGGTGGTTCGGTTTTTTAGAGTCCTCTCTAATGTGAAATGATGTAGATCTCGATGCGAGGATTCGATTCATACCCCCCCCCCCCCCCCCCCCCAACCTGTCCAGTTTGTGCAAAAACTTGAGGTTTGGTGGCTTTGAGGGAATTTTGGGGCATAGCTTGGTTCGGAATAGCGGAAACGGTCAGAATGGGATAGAAATCAGATCCTCACACTGGAATCCATTCATTTGCTTTTAGATACCGTAAAACCTGTATTAGAGCGACAATTTTGAAAACCATTTTCAAAAATCCAGAGGGCTTACGATTTTCGGGTTTTGGGTGCCGCTCTAATACAGGTTTTACGGCAACTAGCAAAAACCCAAGCTCAACGGCAGTTCTATGTTCCAGAGATGCCCGGAATTTCGACTTCCGACTTCCGACTTCCGGGTTTTCTCATTCCAAATTCCGACTTCCGACTTCCGACTTTCAAATTTTCACTTCCGAACATCTCTACATAGTATGTACAGTATAAAGAGGAGCAGCCCAGCTATCAGCAGTACTTGAAAAATGAAAACTTCTAAAAAATAAAAACAGTCAAAACGATTGATAAAGTGGGCCTCTAGAATAAAAAACCGGGTTTCAGTAGCTTTACGAGTTTTTTTACTGGAACCCTTTCAAAGCAAAAAACCTTCCTTGCTGCCAGCCGCCTGTTATTTTTCTATTTCAATTCATAACTCAGCCCCTAGAATTCAAAAACGGTGAGAATGGGGTATAAATCGAATCATCGCATTGAAACCTATCTTTCTAGCCAATAAAAAAACAAAAAACCGTCGTGCGCGGAGTTAGTGCGAGAAAACGCGACGCAAGTGCAGTTGTAACCTTGTAACCCGTGTCCGTCCGCGCAGCGTCTTATAAGAACGTTATTCTTCTCCGCCTCCTCAATTAGATTATATATATATTCATATTATTCGAGGATGAGAGAGTACTTTCCCATTGATGGGAAGGTCATAAACGAGTGTAATACAATGGCCAGGTAATTTATAAATCATTGCCCCGCAAATCAATCGATATTCATTTATTCAGGCATGCACACAGAAAACGAGGGGCTCAACGAGATGAGAAAATATGTCGAATTATACAAGAAAAACAAGCTCATATGGGGGGCGGGAGAAGGTTTTGTGCAAAAATGGCGCGAAATTTGAAAAACACAACAACTAAAGCTATTATTTTAAAATTTGCGAAAACAAATTGAATTTTTTTACAAGCCATTGTCAGTTGCACTTTCTAAGTAAGCTATTCTTCCCCTGGAGAAAAATCTTTGGAATTTCAGCGGGCGAAACGAGAAAAAACGGTGTTGTTTTCGTGGTTGTGGTTTGTGGAGCAGAGCGCAAAATTACCCATTTGTTTTGTAATACAAAAGAAAATCATGGATTCCTAAGGAATGTTGGGGACAGGAAACAACGAGTTATTCGGGGCGAGAAAAAGAAGAAAAGGAAATGGGTAAGAGAGAAAAAGGAGGTGTCTATTATCGATTCACATTCGAGTTGTTTTGATCTATTTTTTGCGCGCGCGCGCATCGCACAAATTATCGATTTTCTCATCGTGGAGATGAGAAAATCGATAACTTCTCACTCAGATGTGAATACGGATAACAACTCAATTAATGGGATTAGGGGGATGGAGTTGTTGCATTGACGACGACTGCCCACGAGGGGAACTGCGAGAGCGGCAGGAAGAGGTAGGCGAGACTGTTCATGTAGATCACTGTCAGCACCAACAGTTCCAGAGAGATGATGCCGCCGACGAACGCCTGCAAAAACAGGTATAAGGTCGGGAGAGGGAAGTGCGCTCTATTGGACTGGCAGATAGAACTGACTGGAGCGTCCTTATCGGAAATGGAAGCAAATGCGCTCTACTGGACTAGCACATAGAAGGTTCTCGGCCACCCTTATCGGAATTAGAAGCAAATGCGCTCTAGTGGACTAGTTATATCCTATCACTTGGTAAGGGTCCGGCGGCCAGGCGGAAAGAGCGCTCTACTGAACGGGCTCTAAGAAAGTCTAGGAACCCCCCCCCCCCCCCCCCTTTAAATCGGCGCTCCAATGTAGCCTAGACTCTAGTTGTTTGTTTGAAAGTCAATCTCCGTTGAGTAAACTTGAGCTCGTCGGTTCGACGATCTCAATGATCCCGATCCGCTGTGACGCCTGTCACGTGACCACCAACTAACCATATCCGACACTTTGACCATTCCGCTTCCGAACACGATGGCGTTCGGCGGTGTGCCGACGGGAAAGATGAAGGCGAACGAGGAGGCGAGCGTGGTGGGAAGCATCAGAGTGAACGGATGGTAGCCCGCCTGTTGGGCCAACGTCGCCACAATCGGCACGAAGATCGACGCGGTGACGGTGTTCGAGCAGATGTTGGTGATGAGCATCGCGATGAACATGGTGAGCAGTTGGAGCACCCACAGCGGCAGGTGCTCGATCGTCGACAGACTGTTTCCAATCAGAAGCGAGAGCCCCGACTCTTTGACACCGGCGGCCAGTGCGAATCCACCGCCGAGAAGGAGGACGACGCTCCACGGGAACGTCTCCTGCATCGTCTTCCAGTCCATGAGACATCCTCTCTTCTTCAGGTCCTCCTTCTTGATGTACGTCATCAGATCCGGCTTCTCGGAGGGCAGCACGAAGAGGAGGAACGCGACGATCATCGCCGACGTCGCGTCGGTGTAGGTGCCCTTCGGGAAGTAGACGCCGAAGCCCGGGACGATGCCCGGATTGCGGAACACCCAGAGACAGAGCAGGAAGCAGAAGCAGGCGAACACCGACTTCTCGGCGTACGTCATCCGCGGCAGCTCGCGATACCGACTGTTCAACATCTCCGTCACCGCTTCGTCCTTCGCCGGCGCGTCCTTCAGGAAGAACCAGACGAGCGTCAGCCACGCCACGGCCAGACACAACATCATCAGCGGGTAGGCGAAGAAGATCCACGTCACGTAGTTCAGCGAGCCGTCCACTTGCGGGAACAAGGCGTTGAGTTGTCCGAGCATGACGAGGTTGCTCGGCGTGCCCGTCGCCGTGCCGGTGCCGCCGATGTTGGCGGCGAAACAGATCGAGAGCACGAGACCCGTCGCCATCTTCTTGCACCCGAGACGTCCGCGCTCTCTGGAATACAAAGCTCTCGTAGTGTTGGAATCTAGGGCTTGTATCTTGAGAACCAGAAGAGCTAGGGGAAAGTTGTCAACTGACAATTTGTTTGTCACACTGTCAGCTTTATTTTTGTAGTTGACAACTTCTTACTAGCGCTTCTAGTTTCGGAGATACAATCTACCTAGGTGCATCCGGGGTCAAGTCAAGCTAGGACTATGTTTAAGGGGTTGTAGCTCGGAAATTCATAAAGTTAGAGAAAAGTTGTCAACTTTAGCTCTATTTTTACAGTTGCCAACATGTTCCTAGCTCTTCTAGTTTTTAAGATACGGTAGCTCCAGGCGAAACCGGGATTCTGCTCGGTCAAAGTCTAGGGGGCGGCATCTCGAAAATGGAAAAAGTTAGAGAAAAGTTGTCAACTAACAACTTGCTTGTCACAGTTTTAGCTTCACTTTTGCAGTTGATAACTTTTCTCTAGCTCTTCTAGTTCCCGAGCTATAAGACGTACCCATTGGTGGGATGGTGCTGGAACGAGGAGAGGAGCTGCGAGACGACGCTCTGCCCGATCGGCACCATCATCGCCGTCGTGGCGGTGTTCGAGATGAAGCTGCTGAGCAGCGCGGTGACCGTCATGAAACCGAGCATTATCCACTTCGGCTCGCTTCCGACCAACCGGAGGACGGACAGAGCGACGCGCTCGTGCAGATCGCACTTCTCGACGGCCGCCGCCATGATGAGGCCGCCGATGAAGAGGAAGTTCGTGTCGTTCATGTACTCTTTCGCCGTCGTGTTCGCGTCGAGCACGCCGACCAGTGGGAACAGAACGGTGGGAAGCATGGCGGTCACGGCGAGCGGCATCACTTCCGACATCCAGTAGACGGCGATGATGCACACACAGTAGGCGCATCTCCACTCCTGGAAAAACGTCTCGGGATTAACGGAGATGTCCCATATTCTGCCTCATTGCTAGTTTTCCCCCCGAAAACAGAGGTGTGCAATTATCCGATAGCATCTTCCCATTTGAGCCGATGTTGATTCTTGCGAGAGAGAGAGAGAGAGCTCAGAGCAGCGAGCAAAAGTGAGAAAAAAGAAAGAGAGAGAGAGAGAGAGAGAGAGAGGGCATCGTTTTTCGCTTTTTCTTTCTTTCCAAAGCGAAAGCGCGATGACGTAACGAGAACAGAAGAGAGCAAGTGTGCGTGTGTTGGATGGAAGGGGAAGAGAGAGAGGAATGCGTGAGAGGAGCAATTCAGAAGAGAGGGGGGAAGTGCTCACGTCTTCTTCTTCTTCTTCTTCCTTGTCTACTACATCTTCTAGAAGACACCCAGACACACTTACCGCTCCCTGCCAGCTTAGCATGTGGGCGAAGATCAGCGGTGTGAGCACGAGAACGAGCCCCTTCTTGAGCCGCCGAAACACGCAGAAGAGGCGCTCTTTCGTCGAGACCTGCAACGATAACAACAACCAATCTTGGTGGCTCTTTTCAGTTAGTGGCTCACTTCTCGCGACACAAAGTGCTGCACAAAGTTGGAGCTCGACGAGCTCTCGAGCATTCGCTGCCGGCTCTCGCTGTTCTCCGGCCATCCGGACAGGTGTAGTGACAGCGACATTTGGGGCTGGAAGAACGAGAAGTAGGTCAGCCTGGGTCGAAAACGGCAAAAGAGGACGGAACTAGGTCAGTGGGTCAGTAGGTCAGTAGGTCAGTAGGTCAAATTCAAATTCACCGTTTTTGACCGGGAAAGTAGGGCAAACCGGGTCAGAAGTAGGGGGGAGGTCAAGAGCGGCGAAAGAAGACGGAACTAGTTCAGTGAGTCAGTGGGTCAAATTCAAAGCTGCCGTGTTCGACCGGGAAAGTAGAGCAAATCGAACAGAGCCCGCACACCACCTGGAGCAACATTAAAAAGAGGCGAGATTTCTCGTCCCTTTTTATTGTCCCCCCTTCTCTCTCTCTTGTCGGCGAGAATCAGAGAAAAAGCGCAGAACCAACCACATTACACAATATTTTCTTCACTTTTAGAAATAGAGAGAGAGAGAGATAGAAACATAAAAAGTGATGCAATGCTTCTTCAAAGAGCGCGAATTTCGGCTTTGCTCGGTTCCAATAGAGCGCACTTGCAGCACACACTTTTTGGAGCCCCTCCTCCTCCTCAAAAAACAATGAAAAAGATGGGCGGAACGAAATCGAGGAGACGTGCATGTGTTGGGAGAAGAGAAGGGAAGAGGAGGAAATGGAAATGGGGGGAAATGGGAAAAATGGTGAGGGGAGGAAGGGGGTGGCGCAAGAGAGGGAGAGAGAAGGAGAAGTATTAGTAGTAGTAGCAGTGGCCGCCACAGCCAGACCCCCCCCCCCTTTCCAAGCCAAGGACGGAGCGCGTCGCCCCGCGCGGTGGAAGGAGAATAAGAAGAGCTGGCTGGAGAAAGAAAGAGAGAGAGAGAGAAATTGGGTGCGCGCTCTTTTTCCCTTGCGTGCACACACGCATACGCCCCGGTGCGACGACGACGACGCTTCTAGAACTTCCATGCACATTTCGCAATGTGTCACGGTCACACTGTCACAATCCCAAGATCTCTGTGCTTCTCGGCGGTATGTGGTGGTGGGGTGTGTGAGGCCAAGAGCGCCCGACAAGAAGAAGAAGAGGAGCCAAAGTGGAAAGTGGGCGGAGCTTGTCGCGAGGAGGCGGGCGAGAGAATGATGGCGAAAGGATTCTTGGTTTTGTGACGTAATGGCCGGTCTTGCGGAGCAGCAGGAGCGGAGCAGGAGCAGGATGCAGCTGAGGGTGGGAGGTCTTGAGTTACCTCCTCCGGGGGAAACATCTGTTTCCGACGTTTCTCCGGTTCGGAAGGGCTTTGAGAGAGAGAAGCAAGAGTTTCAAAGTTCACGTCATGCACGACGGCAGCTGATTGTTGGTGTCACGTGACATGCTACTGACGTATGTATGTAGTCGGGACGGCGGGCCCGCATGTGTTCCTCTTGTTGTCTCTTGAGGGGAGGGCGGCTAGATTGGTCGTATCTGGGAAACTAGGAGAGCTACTGAAAAGGTGTCAACTGTGAAAATGTGGAAAATGGTGTAAGGAACAAAGTTTTAGTTGACACTTTTCACCTAGCTCGCCTAGTTTTTAAGATATAGCCCCTCAAGCACAGAGGCACTTTGATGACCCGTATCTCCAAAACTAGAAAAGCTAGGGAAAAGTTGTCAACTACCAAAATGAAGCTGACAATGTGACGAATATTTTGTTAGTTGACACTTTTCCACTAGCTCTTTTATTTTCCAAGATACCATCCATCAGATTGCCGAGTCCCATTTTAAGTGAGAAAAACAGAAATCACATGGCAACCGACGCGGGAAAACAGAAAAACGGAGAGAAAAAAAAGAGAAATAGGGGGAATAAACATAGCTTTACTCTCAGAAGCCGTCGAAGTGGCGGCGGGGATTTTTAGATGACGTCATTTTTTCCCCCACTTTTCCACCTCTCTCCTTCTGTTGACAACGATTTCGACTTCCATGGCAAACGCGCTCTATTGCACTTTCCTTTTGAGCGGGCAAAACGAAAACAAAAAAGGAAAAAAGAGATAGAGAGAGCGCACGCTTTGAAGAGACGCAGATGTGGGAGGAGTCCAATAGAGCGCATTTGCATTGTGACCGTTTTTTGGCAGTTTTGACATTTTGACGATAAAATGGACAAAAAAGTGACTATTCAAAGGCAAATCTGGTTTTTATAGGCTTTTTTTCAAGAAAGTTTCCAAAAATAGCGAAAAAAAAATTTCCCAAAAAAAATTTTTTTTTCATTTTTTCAATGCAATTTCAGGTTAAATATAGAAA
This sequence comes from Caenorhabditis afra, assembly GCA_963570955.1. Taxonomy (NCBI): domain Eukaryota; kingdom Metazoa; phylum Nematoda; class Chromadorea; order Rhabditida; family Rhabditidae; genus Caenorhabditis; species Caenorhabditis afra. Next base: position 8,726,886 of record OY751534.1, read on the forward strand.
AAGCAGACGAAAAAATTCAATAGAAAAAGAAAAAACCATTTTTTCTCAATTTTTGAATGAAAAACATCAAGCTAAAATTGGAATTTAAAAAAAAAATTTCAAGTTGAATATAAAAATAGAAGAAGAAAAAAGGAAGCGTTTCGGTGCACACACAAAGAGCAGATCAATTGCAAATAAACACACACACACACTGATGTGTGAGAATGCTCTGTGCTCCGCGAGCAGCACACGGGAGCACTATTTTATCAGTTTTTTTTCTGTCCTCAAAATCCGACCTGCAAATAGAGACCCCCTCCATTCCGTCGGTGGTGGCTGGAAAAAGAACGATGATGAGAGAATTCGATATTTATTTTTTCGATAAAAAGAGAAAAAAAAGGAAGCGAAAAACGGGCGGGAATAGACACTGGGCTACTGTTTTTAATATTTCTTGTACTATAGCCGTGATTCGTGTTTTAAACGCGCTCCGCTGAGACAGTACTTCGCCTCGGCCGAAATTCTTTTCAAGATTTTGTCGTTTTTCACCAATTTTCGCCCAATTTTCCCCATTTTTTTTGGGAAAAACTGAATGAAAATGTTGATAAGCTGCCCTGAAATCAAAATTTTAACTTCTTTTGTCGAAAAAATGAAGAAAATCGGGTGAAAACCGAGAAAAGCGGCCGAAAACAGGAAAGAAATTTGCCGCCGCCACCTGGAAATTTGGCTTGTGTTCAATGGAGCGCGTTTGAAACACGAATCACGGCTATAGTATTGCGAAATTTTGTCATTTTGTGATTTTTAAATAGCGCTGAATTTAAATTTAAGCAAAAAAAATAATTTGGGCGTTTTTTTTTCGAATTTTTTCTAGCGTTGTGGCAAATTTTGAGAAAATTTTAATTTTTCCATAAATTTAATTCATATTTTTTTCCAATCAATTTTTCTGTGGAATTTCGTCGATAGGGATTGGGTTTAGACGGTAGAAATGACACTTGTGGAACGATGACGATGGTCTCTGGCCGGTGTGGGACGTTGCGTCGAGATGCTCGTCTCGCGCCATCCTTTCCGCGATCCCTGCAATTTCAGCATTTTTCAAATATCTGTCCACTTTGAACTGACCACATTTGGCCTAAAAATGGAAAATCGACGGGGTCTCGCAGCGAAGAGCTGTGTAGATTTACGAGCGGCGGTTATTTTCTATTTTTCATCGGATTTTCGCTTTTTCTTTCACACATTTTACAAAAAACAGCGATTTTTCGCTTGTAATTTCGAAATTTCATGAATACGGACGCTTTTCGCTGCGAGACCCACGTGGCTATCGATTTTTTTTGGCGTATTTTTAGGCCTCTAAGGCCATGCGCCTTTAAAACTTCAAGTGATTTCACTGAAAATATTAAAGGCGCATGGACTTTTTCGACGCGTGGGTCTCGCCGCGAAGTTCGTTTTCATGCGAAAAAGCTCGCATTTTTTCGACATTTTTTATAACAGAAAAACACATTACATTGATGACGAGCACGCCGGCGTTGGTGAGATGGCTGCGAATTGTGTCGAGGTGCACGTCTTCGGGAATGGAGTATTTGCGCGAAAAGCTGCGTCGGAGCGTTTGACCGTCGCCGGCGTACTCGAGCCGTTCGCCCGAAATGCTCAGTGTGTCGTCCGTCAACACCACTTTGATCTCTTCGGGCGCGAACTGGAAGACGTCGAGTGTGATGGTGAAGCCGTGCGACGTGTTCGTTATTTCGCCCGGCCCCGCCACTGGACCCGGCGATCGCGGACGTGCCACCTGCAATTTCAACACTCTTTTAATATTTCGGAATAACGCGGAAAACTTCACTTTTCATCAATTTATCGCAATTTTCGACAGTTTTAAACTTCTAGTCCAATGGAGCGCACTTACTGACTAACATTTCGAAAAGAGCGCGCGCAGTGAAAATATCAAATTTTTCCGATTTTTCGCCGTTTTCGCTCCAATTCAATTTCAATTCGCGGTTTTATTGACTAATTTTCCGTTGATTATACCGAATTTTCGACATTTTCTGCCAAAATTGATAGCTTTGCGCTGTGCTTACTCTAAAGTAATCAATTTTTTCAATTATCAGTTTTTTATCGAAGAAATTCACTTCCCCCGTTCAGTTTTATATTTTTACACCGTTTTCATCAAATTTTTCTTTCAATTCTCTGTGTTTTCGCAAAAAAATCAATTTTCGAAAACACGGCCTAACTTTCGCGCCCCCGAAAACCTAGGCCATGTGGTTCTTGGCACTGCGCCAACTCTTCCCTTTCCGTTATTTACCCTCGCCTAGCGGTTTTTTCCCCTTCTTCTTGTGTTTGGAGTGCAAAACAAATACAAAAAGGCGATAAGAGGGGTGGTGTCAAAGGACATGCGGCATAAGGGAAGAACTTGGCACGGTGCCAAGTTTTCCAAAAACCCCTGTTTTTCGTCGTTTTTCATGGCAAAAGGGAATGAAAAACTGACCCGTCGGTAGTGCAGATCGTCGTGATTGTGTATCATTTGTGTGCCGCTCTGCACCGCAAAACTTTGTCGATGCGTTCTGCAAACAGAGGAAAAATCTTGAAAAACGGAAAACTGTCTGTGTTTTTCTAGGCCGAACACACATAAACTAGGTCATCATCGTCATAAAAATAACACGATTCGTGAATTCGTCGTGAAGGAGATAAGATCATCAGACAGCAAGAACAATGACTGCATTTATGCATCGATATTTATTTAGTTGGTCGGGTTTTTATGGGAGACAGAGAGATAGGAGCGGTGAGAGAGGGGGAGAGATGGAAAAGAGGAAGGGACACACTGTCCGTCTGTCACGTGACACTTTTCTCTACTTTTGTATAGTCCGTGTTATCGGGAAAGACCGCGTGGGTCTCGCAGCGAAGAGCAGTGTAGATTTACGGGCGGCCCGCCTTTTCGGCGGAAAACGCTGTTTTTCATCAGCTTGTCCGTTTTCTTTTTTGCAATTCCCAAATTTTGAATCGAACATGCCGGCCGCTCGTAAATCTACACACCTCTTCGTTGCGAGACCCACTCGGCCGTTAATTTGCGATTTCTAGGCCACGAGCGGTTAAAATTTAAAAAAAAACAGGTTGAAATATTTTTCACCGTTTTTCTTTAAATTTTCACAAATTCTTTTGTATCTGGTTTTTTAAAATTTCAATGGAAATTTAAAGAAAGGGTCTCGCCGCGAAAAATGCGGAAAACTCGCGATTTTTCGCTTTTTTCGACAAAACTATTGTAAAATAGATTTTAAACCAAAAAATTTGCAAAAAAATTGATTTTCTAGTCATTTTTCCAACAAGTTCAATTGTTTGTTTTTTTTTTCAAATTTCAATTGAAATTTAAAGGCGCATTGTATTTTTGAAAATTCTTGTTTTCCCCGGTGGTCCCATACGGAAAGACGGTCTCGGTGGCGTCGTCGCGACGAAATCCGTAGACCATTTGCGAGTGCGAGCCGGGCGGCACGACCACACTGACGACGGGCGCGTCGGAGAAGAGCACGTCGACGCCCGACGCCTTCTCCGACCACACGGACGTCTCCAGATAACTGTCGACGTCTTCTTCTTCTTCTTCCACGTCTTCTTCTCCTTCGTGGTGGTGGCTCGAATAGTAGTCGTTTCGATGTCGTGGCGGGAGAGAGGGGGAAGTCATGAGGGGGTTGCGTGGAAACGACGCGAAACGGAAGGTAAGAGGCGCGCGCGCGCGCACCTGCCGAAAAATGAAATGAACGAACGAAAAAAGCGGGCGGAGAAATAGTGTGTGAAACGGTGGAGACGCAGACACACAAACACACACTCTATTCCTACCCCGCTCACCGCCCCCGTTTTCACTTTTTTCTTTTTGAAATTGAAACAAATATTCGATTTCGGGCCGTTTGGGCTTTGGGCCGGCCCCCAAACAGGCTCTAAGCCAGGAGAAAAAGGGAAAAAAAGAATAGGTCGCTGTCCTATTGTCATTCAAATTTCCCATCCCCCCCCACCCATCATTTTTTTTGTTTGAATGGGGGTCACTGATTGTGTGTTTATTTATGGTTATAGGAGGACGGGGAGAGCGGTGGGAGACTCGGGTTACGGTATTAAGATTGATTTGTGGATTTGGAAAGGTTGGGAAAAAAATGGGGAAAAAATTCGAAATTGAGTATTTAAAAATATATATATATAAATTTTGAAATTGGTTTTTTTTTTGCGAACAAATTTTTGGCGGCGCATCTTTTAAAAAGGAGAGATGGGAAAATTTTGGTAAATTTTTAAAAATTTGAAAAAAAATTAATAATTTTTTCCAGTTTTTTTTTTTTTAATTTGGGAAGCTTGACTACGATTTTTGTTTTCAATTTCAATATTTTTAAATTTTTTCCGCAATTCTGAGGAGATTTCGAAAAATTCCTCAAATTTTTCTCTCAAAGCGCAAACATTGAATGGCAAGTATTAGGAAGGTGGAAAAAAGAAAAAATGGGGGAAAACGGGAGAAAAATGGGAAACTGATAAGGGAAAAAGAGAGAGGAGGCGGTCTGAAACACACAAAAATGATGATTTTTTTCGTTTTTCGCGAATTCCGAAAGCGTGTAAACAGTGGTTTTTGCGTTTGCGCGCGTGCGCGCGCACGCGATTGTATGAATAGGAAGAGGAAGAAATGGGAGAAGAAGTGTACAATAATGTTTAGTTTAAAGAAGAAGAGGAGGAAGAAGAAAAACGATCAGATTCACTGTATAGATAGAGGAGAGAAAGGCAATATAATATGAAAAATAACAAAGGCGACGAGATGACACACTTTTCTCGTTTTTTCTTCTCCTTTTTCTCGCAATATCGATTACGATGACGACGATCACGGAGCCGCCCGTTTTCTTCGTTCCGACGTCGTCGCCTTCTTGTTCGTCGTCGGCAGATTGCGCATCGTGAACGTCGCGCGGCACACTTTGCATATGGGCGTGTACTTGCACAGCACCGACAGGCACACCGAGCACACGTAGCCGGACGAGACGAGCGTTTGGTGGCACACGCACGAGGCACGGTAGTCCACTGACTGCAAAAGTTACTTGTTTTCAGAGTTGTCAAATTCATATTTGCAAAATAACGGGCCGGCCCGCCCCAGGCGATTTTTGAATTTTTCCGTAATCGAATATGGAGAGTTTCAATTCTTCGTTTTCGAACCTTTTTTGGTCTATACAATCAAAAAAATAGTATTTTCGGTCACTTTCATGCCATTTCGGCCGCTAGTGGCCATTTCGAGGCACCGAAATTGGCTGGAAAGGCCAACATCTGTTTGGAAACAAATTTCTGTTTTCTATTTCTATCCGGGCCGGCAAAATTCTGATTCGGCCCGGCCCGCTGCATGTATGGTCGAATTTCGGGCCGGGCCGACCATATGACCCCTCCGGCCCGGATTTTCAGTGAAATTTTCAAAGTGCTCATTTTATCGCTGAAATTCATGGTTTTGTATCAAAACTCGATAGAAACTGACAAGTAATTGTATTTTCAAACGTTTCGACATCGAAATTCTGTCAAATTTTCAGCCATTCAAATTTCGGGCACAAAAACGCTCAATTTGCAGAAATATGAATTTTTTAGTGCGAGTTATGATTTTTGTACTCATTTTTCAGTTAAAAATCTCGAAAAAACGGGAAAAAAATAACTTTTTCGGACAAAAATCACTGAAAACAGTGGAAATTGGACTGTTTTGACCACTAATTCAGAAAAATTGCCGCGAAAGTCACAAAACTTGTGGAAATTACAACAAAATCGCATTTTTGAGCTGAAAACACGGGGAATAGTGATAAAAAGGAAGAAATGGCTCCGTCGGGGGCCGAAAATAGTTTGGCGGGACGAATTCAGACTCACATGCGAGGAGACTTTGGAGAACGCGATGCGGTACAACGGATCGGTGAGCATGTGCGTCATCAGGACCTTCAGAAGACGTGCCGGCTTCTCGACGTGCACGAAGAGGCCGCCGGTGATGTCGGCGGCCTGCTGGAGCACGCCGCCCGTCACGTCTTCGCCCATCGAGACGACGTCGACGCATATCGACTGTTTCGCGGCCGAGAAGAACAGATTCATGAGGGGGCCTGGGGAAATTTCGACTTTTTTATCGATTTTCAGATGAAAAACAGGCACACCATGTTCATTTCCGAGAATCGACGTCATCGAGAGGACGACGGCTCTCGTCGTGGACGTCTTCTCGCTGACGGCTTCTTCGCTTCCAGTAGACGTGCTCTGCGGGCCGAGAGAGTCCGCGCACTGCTCGGCAGTCACCACTCGGCTGTGCTTTTTCATGTCTGAAAGGGAAAACTCTTGAAACTTCCGATTCCCAACGTAGATGACGTACGACAGAAGGCGTGCGACAGTGCGGGTCCGAGCGGCACGCCTACTTTCGTCTCCTCGCCCGCGACGTCGTCACGGAGCATCTCGGAGAGCCGCTCGACGACCAGAGCGGACATGTCACGGTCTTCGGGTCGTGACGACGAGTAGATCATCGTCCGGTTGAGGTTACGGCCGTAGGCGAACACGAGAAGCTGATTTGACGCCGACTGGGCTAGATGCGAGTTGCAGAACGAAACCTGAACGGGAAAACATTGAAAATAGAGAGAAATCCCATAGAAATCATACCAGTGCGCGAAGAATAATTCCGATGGTCCGATCTCCGTGCTTTGATGCCACTTTCCCCCATGAAAGTGAGCTCACCTCGACGAGAACTGACAATGTGCTCATTTTGACCTGAAATTATCATAAATTTTCAGCTTTTCCCTCGCTTTTTTCGACGAAAATTACGAAAAAAAGAAGAAAAAAGGAAAAAGTGGGCGGAGCCAATTGTCGTAAATCGACACGCAAGTGCGGCACGGCGAAATGCAACGCCGCCGCACACTGTCTCCCGGGTGAGCAGAAGGAGGCACGACCCCCGGCATTTGAATTGTGTACCCCCCTTTACCGGCGTCTGGCCTCCCAGAAAATCGATAAATCCTGTTTTTCTACGAAAAATCGCATTAAAATACGATATTTTCCCGGAAAATATCATGTTTTGCATGAAATTCAGTGTGTTTTCGAGTTTTGCGGGCTCAGTTTCCGTGAAAATCGATTTTTTTTGGGATTCAACCGGGAAATTCGAAAATTTGAATTTCCTCTTGGCAAACGATAAACTCTAGCGATTTTTTGTGTTTTCAAATGGAATTTCCGTTAAAATTCACTAATTTTCCGTTTTTTTTTTCGATGATTTTGATTTTCCATTGTTTCAGACGAAATGCAGTCTCAACAACGTCCTCCAATGCCGCAAATGGCGAGATTTCCGCATCAAGGGGTTAGTTTAACGGGTTTTTTGAACAATTTTATCGAAAAAACTGTGGAAAAAGCGGTTTGAAATTCAAATTAAACAATTTTGAATTGCAGGGCGGACCGACACCCCAACAAATGCGTCGTCCGATCAACGTGCCGCTGCCGGGCCAGGCGCAAGGCGGCCTTCCGGGCTCGCGCGGCGTCGGACCCGCCCAGCAGCAGCAACCGACGAAGAAGAAGAAGCGCTACGCGGACAAGCTGATCCAGCCGAAAGTGCGCGAGCTGGTGCCCGAGTCGCAGGCCTACATGGACCTGCTGTCGTTCGAGCAAAAGCTCGACTCGACGATCACGCGCAAGAAGATGGACGTGCAGGAGGCGTTGAAGCGTCCGCAGAAGATCAAGAAACGCCTGCGCATCTACATTTCGCACACGTTCATCGCCGGCAAAGAGCCGGAGAAGGACACGGACGAGGCGGCGGTGCCGATGTGGGAGCTGCGTGTGGAGGGACGTCTTCTCGACGATATGCAGGCGCAGGCGGCCGCCGGAGCCGCCGGCTCGACGGCTCGCCCCGCGCCAAAACGCAAGTTCAGCTCGTTCTTCAAGAGCCTCGTCATCGAGCTCGACAAGGACATCTACGGACCCGACAACCATCTCGTCGAGTGGCACCGCACGCCGCAAACCAACGAGACCGACGGGTTCCAGGTGAAGCGGCCCGGCGATCGGCCCGTCAAGTGCACCATCCTGCTGCTGCTCGACTATCAGCCGATGAAGTTCAAGCTGCATCCGCGGCTCGCCAAGGTGCTCGGCATCGCCGCCGAGACGCGGCCGCGCATCATCGAGGCCCTCTGGCAGTACATCAAGACGCACAAGCTGCAGGACCCGCAGGAGCGCGACACCATCAACAACGACATCTTTCTGGAGCAGTGCTTCGGCGTCAGCAAGATGCGCTTCATGGAGATCCCGCAGCGGCTGCACCAGCTGCTCCAGCAGCCCGATCCGCTCGTGCTCAACCATCTGATTCAGCGTCCCGAGGACGGGCAGGACAAGACGTCGGCGTGCTACGACATCGGTAGGCGTCACGTCCGCATCCAACCCAAATCTTTTCACTTCCAGACGTCGAGCTCGAGGATCCGGTGAAGCAGCAGATGGCGAACTTCGTTCACAACCAGAACAACTCGAACGAGATTCAGGTGCTCGAGCAGAAGATCTACGAGATCGTCGATCAGATCAACGAGATGAAGTTGCGTCGCGACTTCTTCGTCCGCTTCTCGAACGAGCCGCACGAGTTCATCAAGAAGTGGGTCGTCAGTCAGAACGCCGATCTGAAGACGTTGACGGAGTCGAGCGGCGACGGCGAGGCCGATCGTTACGCGCAAGTGTACCGCACTCACGAGGCCGACGAGGGCGTCTCCAGGTATCGTTTTTTCCTCATTTTTTTGCAGATTTTGAAAAAGTAGCCGTATTTCCTGTAATAGAGGGTTCCAGCACTCATATCTTGAAAACTAGAAGAGGTGGGAAGAAGGTGTCAACTGACACTATGATCCTTTAGTTGTCAGCTATATTTTGTCAGTTGACAACTTTCTTCCATCTCTTCTAGTTTTCCAGATACAACTGCTGAAAGTTGAAAGTTGAATACAGTAAGAGCGGTATGAATCCCGGCTGTAAATCTTTCCTTTGTTTTGTGGGTATTTGTGGGAGATGGGTGACTTTGAGTCCTGAACCCAATGCCAAAAACCTCGAGTCACAGTTCCCGTCACGTGACGCGTTACGAGCCGTTTGGGGGAAGCGGCTGTAAGCTGGAATCTAGTCCCAAGTTAAGCATCTCAAAAATTTTTCTGGGTACGTAACTTTGGGTCCTGAAACCCAAACCGACGAGCTCGAGTCATGGTTCCCGTCACGTGACGCGTTACACCATGAACTATGATTTTTTTCTTCAAATTTCCAATTTTCATTTTCTTTCAGATACATGTACCAAAAGATTCAACAAAAACGATCGGAACTCGAGCAGAGTCTGGGAATTCGCAATAATTAATTCTTCATTTTTCTCCTCCCAACTACTGACTACTGAAAACGAGAGAGATTTAATTTATATTGGCGATCTCTGAAAAAATTCAAATTTAATCTGTTCAAAAAAACAAAATCACCAAAAAAAACTATCATGTATCTTAATTTATTTTTAAAAATTTTCCCACCTTTTAAAAATTAATTTTAATTTTTTTGTTCTCTCAAAAAATTTTCACCCCCATTTTTATTCGCTGAAACCATCAATAAACGCATTTCGAAGGGCCCGAGGAGCGAAAAAAATCTGAGGAAAAAAAATAAATTTTTTTTTCGCACATTTGTTTGCGAGAGAAAAAAGCGGTGTTTCATTCATCTTTATACTTCTTCTTCTTTCTTTTTTTCTTTTTCTTTCGCTCCCAACTCGCTTTACACACTTTATTTTATCGAATTTCTCGCTGTTTTGACGCTTCTCCCTCTTGTTTCTTCCGTTTTCTCTCGTCTTTTTGACTCGAGAAGCGTCGAATTTTGGACACTTTTTTGGAAATACTCGAGAATTTAGTGAGCAAATAACACAATTTTAATGCCGATTTTTGTTTGCCGCGAAATTTGCTAATTTAAATGAAGAAAATAAACAGTGAAAGCTGGCTTTTGCGGTTTTTAAAAAGAGAAAATTCAATTTTCAATTTTAAAAAATCAAAAAAATTTGGCGGTACCCCGTTTTGGAACTGGCCGGAATAGAACCAGCCCGTAATGGAACTCGCCACGTAATGGAACTCGCCGCAATGTAACTCGCCGCAATAGAATTTTCCGCAATGGAACTCGCCGCAATAGAATTTTCCGCAATGGAACTCGCCGCAATAGAATTTTCCGCAATGTAACTCGCCGCAATAGAATTTTCCGCAATGGAACTCGCCGCAATAGAACTGGCCGGAATAGAACTGGCCGGAATAGAACTGGCCGGAATAGAACTGGCCGGAATAGAATTTTCCGCAATGGAACTCGCCGCAATAGAATTTTCCGCAATGTAACTCGCCGCAATAGAATTTTCCGCAATGGAACTCGCCGCAATAGAATTTTCCGCAATGGAACTCGCCGCAATAGAATTTTCCGCAATGGAACTCGCCGCAATAGAACTCGCCGCAATGGAACTCGCCGCAATAGAACTGGCCGGAATAGAACTGGCCGGAATAGAACTGGCCGGAATAGAACTCGATTTCAATGGAGCGCGTTTGCATTTTCAGCCAGAAACCGGTGTTTTTCAAGGCTGAAAATTTTTTTCTATCAAAACTTTTACGCTCTACCCTCTGGTGTGTTCAGTTTCATATTTTGATTGTTTCTTGTTCGAAAAACACACGAAAAACACAGGTTTCTGGCTGAAAATGCAAACGCGCTCTATTGAGTTCTATTCCGGCCAGTTCTATTCCGGCCAGTTCTATTCCGGCCAGTTCTATTGCGGCGCGTTCTATTGCGGCGCGTTCCATTGCGGCGAGTTCCATTGCGGCGAGTTCCATTACGGGCTGGTTCTATTCCGGCCAGTTCCAAAACGGGGTACCGCCAAAAATTTGCTACCGTAATTGCTTAAAGATTAAAGGCGCATACCAAAAACTTGTGAAACTTTATGGTTTTCGCTGCGAGACCATTAAACATTTTTTTCATTTTTTATAAATTTTATCCGCTCTTTTCCAGGGTTGGGGGCGGCTAATTTTAAGCAAGACTCCAAAAAAAAAAATCAATTCGAAAAGTGAGAACGCAGTGCAAATTTTTTTCTGGAATAAATCAATTTTCTTTTCAGCTTTTAAATATGAACGGCTGAAAAACATATTTTTTGCATCTTAAAGTTAAATTTAGACTTCCCGCCCCTCCCTGGTCCTTTCACACCAACTTTCCCCGCCCACTATCCTTAATAACAATTCCAACAAAAAAAAACAAATAGTTTCGCTTCTTGTCAGGAAAAGAATGAGCAGCGGGTACTCATCGGCGCCGAGCGTCTCGTACAACTCAAGCGAAACGGACCTCAATCGAGGTGACAGCTACGAGGAGGAAGTGGGTGGCGCCGTCGTCGAGGACGAGTCAGGTACGTCTTTCTTTTTGTTTTTCCCCTCTTCAATACGAAGCATACTGGTTGGCGGCCGGGCCAACTCCCTGGTTTATTTGGGATTTTCGAGCAAGAAATCTTTGAAACATGTCGAACTCGGCGCCCGCAGTTGGCGGGAGTACCAAACTCTCCGGAAAACTAAAAAAAAAATGAAAATGAGCTCACTGGGAGTATAGAGCTCTGTTCCGGCGAGTTCGATTCTCCGGAAGGCTTCTATTCTGTGTTAATGGCTAGTAACTCCCTTGTTTCTTTGACTTTCCCAGCTAGCAACCTACGAAACATGTAGAACTCGACGCCCTCTACAAGATGACGTTGAGTTTTCAAATTTTCATAAAGTACCAACAAAGTTAGAAGTCAAAAAGTGACCGCGCCGGCAAAATCCGGTCCAGGGACCCCCACTTCCAATTTTCAGGAAATAAAAGGGGTCTAAACACTCGAGAAGAACCTATTGGAATAAAAAAATCGGTGTATTCTCTTGTCACATTGGCCAAAAACAGCCAGTCGTTAAAGGGATAGAAAAATCTCGCTCCGGTTCTGCCCAAAGCCAAATTCGGTCTGATCCGGACCGATTTTTGATCGCCCCGCCCACTTTTTGGCTTCTAACCTTGTTGGTACTCATTAAAAGTTGAAAACCTCAACGCCATCTTGTAGAGGACACCGAGTTCTACATGTTTCAAAGGTGATTTGCTCCAAAAATTCCCAACCATTTCACAATTGCGCTACACAAAGTGCAATGATATGCCAAAACAAACGTTTTTGAGCACAGAATATGCAAAAATAGTCGGAAAATCCGATGAAAACGCTCAAAATCCAAGTTGTCGACGGGTGGCCACGGCCGAGAAGCCCAAACTCGGCCCCGGCGGTACCTAGACCGCAGCACTTGTGAACCGTCCTGGAGCCAAAAAACCACAGGGAAACGTTGACAATACGCGTTTTTACTCCTCCAATTCTCGCATATTCCCCTCCTCCGAACCCCCCGGGGAGGAGCGGGAGGAGTAAAAAAAGAGAAAGAAGAAGGGAAAAAAGAAAGCAAAGACACACACACACAGATCATGACTAGAGATAAATACATTTTAAACTAAACGCATGTGTGTGTATGAGCACGCGTGTGTGTGTGTGTGTGGCGGGCTCCCCGCCGAGAGTGAGAAAAAAACGGGCAAAAAAGAACACTAATCTCCTCCTCGGTGCTCTTCCACCACCCTTCCTGCTTCTTCTTCTTCTTCTTCTTCTTCGTCGCCCCTCAACACATAGTAAAGCAAAAAACAGACACAAAACACAATGATTTTTACCGCTTCTCACATCTACCACTATAGCCGTCCGTTGAACGCCTGAGCCATTCTTTCCCAACCTAAAAAATCGCCGTTTTCTCGCTTATTCTGCGCCTGTTTTGTAGTGTAACGCGTCACGTGACGCGCACCAGGTCCGCAGCATTCGGGTCAGGGGGGAAAGGTGGATAGCTCCACAAATTTTGGGGACCAAATCTAGAAAACTGACGGAACTGTTCTGGGACGCATAACGCGTCACGTGACAGATATCATAACTTGAGGTCTTTGGCGTCGGGTTCAGGACTTAAAGTCACCCCGCATAACGCGTCACGTGACGGTAAACTGTGAGGAATTTTTCATCGGTTTTCGCCCGATTTTCTTCAATTTTTCGACGGGAAAAGTTGAAATTTTGGTTTAAGGGCAGCTTATCAACATTTTCATTCAGTTTTTCCCCAAAAAAAATGGAGAAAATTGGGCGAAAATTGGCGAAAAACGACCGAAATCTCGAAAATAATTACGGCCCGAATTGCGAAGTACTGTCTCAGTGGGGCGCGTTTGAAACACTATACACAGTACTGGCCATTATTCTAAATAAAATCGGTTTCTGGGCCGTAACTTTTAGAAAAGTTATCTAATCGATCTGAAATTTTCACTGGGTTTGTAGATACCGACTACAATAATGGGGGACAAAGTGGTGAGGCTCAGCTTTGTTCTGAAATTTCAGAATTCCAGAAAAACCCGTTTTTCGCTTGTCAGACCCAGGGATGGGCATTTTTTGAAGGACCAAAAAAATTTTTTGGTCAAAAATTTTTGAAAAAAAAAACCAAATAAATTTTTTGGTCAAACATTTTTTTGAAAATTCCCAAACAAAAAAATTTTTGGACCAAAAAATTCTTTGGTTTTTTTTCAAAAAACATAAAAAAATTCAAGAAATTTTCCAACAGCATGTTAACAGCCAAAAATGAGCAAAAACTGAACATCTAACTATTCAAAGCCGATATGAGTCACACTCTGTTTTAAGAGAACATTCATTGCCAAACTATTGGCCACTTATTCGTTTTCTGAATTTCTACTAATTTATCCGCCTCGACTGAAAAATTGTGCACTTGAGAAAAATAGGAAAAAAAATCGTGAAGTTTTCATTTAAAGTGGGCAATTTCATACTTTGGAAAAAAAAATGCTCCTAATTCAAAGTTGTGTGGTACTGCGATAGTGAAATTCCTAATATCAGCAGAAAGTTTGAGATCTTTTCCTTTTTTGAAAAAAACCAAAAAATTTGTTTGAATTTCACCAAAAAAACCAAAAAACCAAAAAATCAAACAAAAAATTTGCCCATCCCTGGTCAGGCCTAGCCGTTTTGAAACTGTCTTTCGGATAATTTCCCAACTCTGTTCTAGAGTGGAAAATAATGTTTATTCGGTCTAAAAAACACCCAGATCACTCATTTTCGTAGCGTCGTATCCATCTCTCGGAGGAAATTAGACGATTTATATGGAAAAATATAGATGGAAATCCCTCCTCTATTTTCTCTTGTGGCTGGAGGAGCTAAGCGGCTAGCTATATTATTTTCCCTCCCTTCCTTTCTCCCCCCCCCCACACCCCACACACACACACCTACTATTCATATAGTGGAGGCGCGGCGCGAAATCGCTGGGGGCACCGCCTAAAGCCGAAAATCGCCGGGTTTCCGCGTTTGGTGCGTTTTTTTCTCGCGTGTTCTGCGCCCTGTTTTGCGGGGGTAACGCGTCACGTGACGCGTGCCAGGTCTGCGGCATTCGGGTCAGGGTGGAAATTTGGATAAATAAGATAACCACAAATTTTGGGGGCGATATCTAGAAAACTGACGGAAATGTTCTAGTTCCATTGTGTAACACATAACGCGTCACGTGACGAGAACTGTGACTTGAGGTTTTTGGCATCGGGTTCAGGACTCAAAGTCACCCATCCTCCACTAGTTTTGGAAACCCTTACGGCTGGAATTCATACCGTTCTTACTGTATTTCAATTTTCCACTTTAAGCAGTCGTATCTGGAAAACTAGAAAAGATGGAAGAAAGGTGTAAACTGGCAAAAAGTAGCCAGCAACTCAAGGAACATCTTCTTAGTTGACGCCTTCTTCCTACCTCTTCTAGTTTTCAAGATACAACTGCTGAAAACTGTAGCCAACGTCAACAGTTGCAGATGAGCACAGAATGTGCGGTCTGAGCGTGCTCGTCTCCTCGTGTCTCTCCTCCAAAACGTCGCACGACGAGGACGAGGAGACGACGACGACGACGACGTCCGGCGACGTCGTCTCCACCTCGTCTGGCGTCAAGACGACGTTGTGCACCTCCTCCTCGTCGTCGTCCAAATCCCATCACAACAACAATCCGCAGCCGTTTCTGCGCTCCAGCCAGTTCTCGCACATTCCGCCGACGATCCGGTTCTACACGAAGGGCACGAAGGTGACGAAGCCGAATCGGCGGATTCAGAATCGGCTGACGTGGTGTCACAACAGCCTTCTGCCCGTCGTCATGCGTCAGACGCTCGCCGCCAGTCACTTCACCGTCGTCGACGAGTCGCTCTTCTACGTCGGCTACTGGGGACGTCATCTGAAGTCGGCGCAGTACCGAACCCTCCTTCCCCACCAGAAAGTCAACCACTTCCCCGGCGCGTTTCACATCGGCCGCAAAGACCGCCTCTGGATGCACATCGACGAGAAGTGTCGTCAGTTTGGCGACGCCTTCGACATCATGCCCCACACCTACATCCTTCCCGGCGACCGTTCGGAGCTGCTCAAGTATCTCGAAGCGGACGCCACCCGCCACGTCATCATCAAACCGCCCGCCTCGGCGAGAGGCACCGGAATCTCGGTGACGAGAAAACCCAAGGACTTTCCGATGACTGCCACGTTGGTCGCTCAGCAGTAAGTGTTTGATGATCGAACGCTTGGGCCAATTTCCAGCCACTTTCAGCTACATCGAACGTCCGTTGACGATCAACCGCGCCAAGTTCGATCTGCGGCTGTACGCCTACGTGCCGACGTTCGAGCCGATGCGCGTCTATCTGTACGACGAGGGACTCGTCCGATTCGCCAGCGTTCCCTACGATCGGTGCATTTCGAACGTCTCCAACAAGTACATGCATCTCACCAATTACAGGTTGGTAACACACGCCCCGTAAAACATGAAATTTGGGGGCGTGGCCAATTTGCAAGTGCCTCACGGTTGAAACTGCGCCCATTGCGTTTTTTTTTGGTTTTTCACGTGGGGCGGCCAATCAGCGCGCGTGACTCCGCCTTTTAGAAACGCGGTGATTGGCGTGATGACAAGTGGGCGGGGCTTGGACCGTGCGGCACTTGCAACGTGGCCACGCCCCCAAATGTCGGAGCGCGCGACGATTCGCACGGTTCCTCCCGAAAGAAACGACAAAATATATGAACGACATCTGGAACTAAGGGTTGTAAAATAGACCGGCGCCTTTTATTTTAACGAAACGGGCGACGAAGCGGGTCGGTGTTCGAACCACCACTAAGAAAGGGAACTTCGAGAAATCCGGCCATCTTTTGGGCCCGGTCTGGACGTTCTGAACGATTCTAAAACCCGTGGTCATTGTTTGCCATTCCAGAAGACTACTATAGCCGTGATTTTGTGTTTCAAACGCGCCCCATTGAACGCGAGCCAAATTTCCAGGTGGCGCCTTTTTCGACGGGAAAAGTTGAAATATTGGTTTTAGGGTAGCTTATCAACATTTTCATTCAATTTTTCCCTGAAAAAATGGAGGGAATTGGGCGAAAAAACGACCGAAATCTCGAAAAGACTGTCTCAGCGGAGCGCGTTTGAAACACACGAATCACGGCTATAGTATACACTTTTCAGGACCAATTATCAAATTTTAAAGGACAATGCTTTTTATTTCAGCATCAACAAACTGGCGGAGCAGGACGGAGTGGCGAACAAACCGGTGCCCAAGTGGACGCTGACCCACCTGTGGGAGCACTTTGACCGGCAGGGAATCGATTCGGAGGAGCTGCGCGGCCGCATCGAGGACGTCATCATCAAGGCGTTCATCTGCACGGAGAAGCCGATTCGTGACCACATGTCACGCTATCTGGACCAGTCGTTCATCTGCTACGAGCTCTTTGGAATCGACATCATCCTCGACGAGTCGCTGAAGCCGTGGCTGCTCGAGGTGAACATCTCGCCGTCGTTGCACTCGGCGACGGCGCTCGACGTCTCCGTGAAGGCGCCGTTGGCGAGCGACGTGCTCAATCTGGCCGGCATCAGTGTGCCGCCCGTCAACGAGCGCACCGCCGGCGACTACAGCACGCGGCCGCGCAACGGAGGCAAGTCGCGCGAGCAGGAGATCAAAGAGTCCTCGTGGATCACCGCCCTGTTGCCCGAACTCGATCAGGTCGACAATCGCATCTTCAAGCGGCTCACGCCCGAGGACACGCGGGCTCTCGTCGAGTTCGAGGACGAGCTCACTCGCGCCGGCGATTTCAAGCTCATCTTTCCCACCATCGAAACCCGGCACTATCAGAAGTAAGCGTGGCTTAGTTAGATAATTGCCATCCGCAAGGGGGCGTGGCTTAATAAGAGGTGCGACCCAAATGGGGGCGTGGCTTAATTAAAGGTGCGAACCGGAGGGGGCGTGGTCTACTTAGATAATTGCGTGATCAAGATAGAGGTCCGGCAGATGGAAGAGGTGCGAACCAAAGGGGGGCGTGGCTTAAGTAGATAACTGCGTGTATCAAAAGGAGCGTGGCTTAATAAGAGGTGCGAGCCAAAGGGGGTCCATGATTCTTAACTTTTCTATTGTCAGATATTTCACGGAGCCACTCTACATGAACCTGCTGCTCCAGCAGTGGCAAGTGGCGAACCACTTCGATCGGAGCGCCGGCATCAACAAACTCGAGCAACTTTGCCGCCAGCGACACATGCAAGCGGATCGCGAGGAGGAGTGAAACCAATTTCAAATTCTTTTTTCAAATTTCTATTTTTCCGCCTATTAATTCGGGTCTTTTCTCGCTATCTAATTGCAATTATTTAGAATTGCCAATTTTTTTCCTCTTATTTCAACTGTTCCAAATTGTGCCTTTCACACTGTTAAACCTACCTTTTCGTTCCGTTTTTTTGCCTGAATTATGTTCTGTTTGTGTCTATTTTTTAGTGTATAAATATTATCATCTTTAGGAAAAAAAAAATTTAAAACTCGACTGTTATAATTCTTGAATACCTGGTATTTATTTGATTTTCACTTTTTATCGATCTTTTTACGTTGCAACAACTGAAAATAGCAGAATTACAGTGTCAAACCCCTCAAAATAGGCCTTTAACCGCTGTTGTGGCCCGCGCCACATAAATAATATCCGTTTGACCCACCTGTGATCTACGCGGCCCGCGTAGATCTTGCATGTCATTTATGCCCGCCAATTCTCCACCCTTGTTTGTAAGAGAGCGCATTCACTGTCTCTCTCTGGCCCCGCACCCACACTCGCTACCTGCTTCGGCTTTCCCCTTACTCACTATCTGTCTACTATCAAGTGATCTTCAATAAACGCATCTGAAGATCACAACAACCGCCAATCGGGAAGTTCTGGAACATTCTGTGTCCCCAGGCCAGTCTTTTCAATGCAACTTTTTAAAAAACCTTGTGCCGGTTTAGTTGGTGCGTCATTTAACAAAGAATGTTGTTTTTTTTTTTGATCTCACAAAAGAATAAAATTGCTTGAAATCGGAAATATCGGCCGAAAAGCGGGGGAAATTCGAGTTTCCGCGCGAGAAAATCCGTTAAAAACTCCCCCCCCGACGCGTGTTGCAAGCGCGCCCCACCGCACTCGACGCGGATTTCGTAATTCGCGGCAAAACGGTTTGGCCTGTTTTTCGCCGTTGTTTCGACTGAAATTCACCTTATTTTACACAAATATTCATCTGAAAATAGCTGAAAATTTGTAGTTTTTAGTTTCTCTTCGAGTTTTTCCAAAAAATTTGATTGAAAACGCCGAGAAACGAACGAAATCGTGGTTTATAAAAACCGACAAATCTTTAAAGGCGCATATCTAAATGTCTATATTTACAGTAATTTGGCGCTTTTCGCTGCGAGACCAGCAAGAAATTTCTTTTTGTTTTTTTTTTGCGGAAGAAAAGTTTTGAAAAGTGAAAACCGTCGATTTCTTACCGCTTTTCTCGAGCTCTTCTGCTTCGATTTTTCGGTGTTTTTCAGTTCTTTCCACTGCAATGAGTCGAGTTGTCAGCCGACAGACGCCCGGCGGCGTCTGCGCTGTCAACCGAGACGACTTCGTCAAGGCGTTCAAAGATGTGCCGAAAACGGTGAGACAGTCCTTCAAAATCTCGCATTTCGCAATGAAATCGGTCGCGTTTTGCAGGAAGCAGTGGCCACGATCGCCGATTTCAAGGCGAAAATCGATCAGTCGATCGCAATTCTGAGTAACGTGAAGGACGACGACTGGGCGAAACGCATGAATCAGTTGACAACCGTGCGATCGATAGTGGTGCACGGAGAGCCGGTCGTCGGGCGCGATCAGATGCTCCCGCACGTGAACCGTCTCACCGACAGTCTCGACGCCTCCGTCAAAGATCTCCGCTCGCAAATCGTCAAAGAGGCGGCGATCACGTGCAGTCTTCTGTTCGAGCGCTACGGCAACGACGTCCACCAGATAGCCGATCGGTGTCTCATCAGCGCGTTCGGTCTCGTCAGCAGCAGCACAAAAGTGATGGCGACGTCGGCGATCACGATGATCGCGTACCTCGTCGAGCACGTGCAGACGAAGCAGGTCTTCAACACGATCGTCTCCTACTCGACGTCGAAGGACAAGAATCAACGGCGGCAGCTGGCGATCCTGCTCGAGATCGTCATTGCGCACTGGAACGAGAAGCTCAAGAAGGAGTTCATGGCGCGGATTCGCGAGCTGATCAAGGCGGCGATCTGCGATGCGGATCCCGAGACGAGAGCGGCGGGAAGGAAGGCGTTCCAGACGCTCGACGCGAAACATCCCGACGAGGGAGAGAAGCTGTTCAAGACGGTCGACGCGCAGAAGCAGAAGATGTTGCGGAGCGCCGACGCCGGCGGATCCAGTGCCTCGGTGAACAGCGATCGGGGCTCTGTGCCGTTCCGCTCCAAACTCTCCAATGGATCCAACGCATTCCGCGCTCCCAACATCTCGTCGAAGTTTCTGGCGCAACGAAGCGCCTCAGCGATCGACACGAAGCAGGTGAATCGGATGACGATGTCCACCGTCGTCCGGACGCCTACAGCCAAGGCGCCAGTGTCGAGAGTCGGCGGAATGACGACGTCGAAAGTCGACACATCACCGGGTGGCTCCAGATTCACACGCCCCGCCATCGGAACGCTCGGACCGCGGACGACGTCGAATCTGCGATCGCGAGTCGGTGTGCCCACCTCCCAACCGGGCTCCCGGAACGCGTCTCCGCCACGTCGCACCTCCACGGCTTCCGCGATGGAAGGCATCCAGCGCGTCAAGTCGAACCTCGGACCCGGATCGTTCTCCTCGTCGATCTCCAACGAGGAGGCGGCCAAACTGCAGCGGGCGATGAACACAGCACGAGAGGCCCTTTGCGGACCGTCGCGAACCGACGACGACGACTTCTTGCTTCCGGCTCGTCCGACGCCCGTCAAACAAAAGTCGGCGTTGGAGATGTCGCGAGTGGAAGCCGTCATTCGCGCGTGCGCATCGACGTCGGCCAACGAGAAGAAGGAGGGCATCAAGATGCTCGCCTCGATCGTCTCGGACGCCAGTCTCAGCGACATCGAGGTCAAGAACACTTCGAACACACTGAACCGCCTCCTCTCGGAAGCCACCAACGTGCCCGTGCTGGATTCGGTGTGCGCGTTCGTCGAGACACATCACACGCGCCTCGCCGACTGGCTCAAACTCGGACTCTCCAAGCTGTTCGCCAAGAAGGCGGCGGAAATGATACCGCACAACAAGAAGCACGTCGCCGCCACGATCGATTGTGTGCTGCGGACGTTCGAGCCGGAGTTGCAGCTCAAGTCGGTCTGCGAGCTGACGTGTGATCCCATCCATCTGCTCCAGCCGAAAGCCCGTATCGTGCTGCTCGAATATCTGACGGATCTGTTGAAGCGGATGGAGCGCGGCGCGACGATCAACGCGAAGGAGGTCCGTCCGACGATCATGAAGATGTTCTCGTGGATGATCGATCAGCGCAACGGACAAATGATCACACCGTACGGAGAGCAGGTGCTGTGCGCGCTCTTCGCTCTCAACGCCGCCGGATTCTCGACGCTCTTCAACGAGTTCAGTCCCGACTATCGCGACTGGGCGTACCGCATTCTTCAGTCGCACGGACACAGTCAATCGCCTCCCGAAGCCGTCACCGCCGCGCCGACGTCTTCCGGTGAGGACGCCTGCGTGCGCGCGATCATTCAGAACACCGCGGCGCAAATCGAGGACTTTGTGACGACGCGTCAGCTGGAGATGTCCGTCTCCGAGTCGCCGCTCTTCTCGAAAGGGCTCGGATCGTCGAGAAGACCGCAGAATCAGCAGCCACTTCGCCCGCTCGCCTCGGAACTCAACGTTGCGTCTTCGGACACCGTCGACGGTGGCAACAGCGACACGCTGAACCTCAACGAGTCGTTCGATCGGCTGAAGCTCAACTCGACGACGCACCTCATCGACGACACTTCCGAGCAGAGCAAATACGTGGCGCAGAAGCTCGCGCAGATCAGCGGCGGCTCGCCGGCCGAGCAGCACGACGGACTTCACTCGATTCAGTTGATGCTCGCCGAGGGCTCGTTCACGCTGTGGGAGCAGAACTTTGCGAAGCTCCTCATCGCGGTGTTCGACGTGCTCTCGAAGAGCAGCAGCGGAGAGCAACCGCAGCTCCACCACAATCTGGATGCGAACAAGAAGATGGCTCTTCGGGTGCTCACCAAAATGTGCACTTCGCAGGCCGCCCGGCTGTTCGACTCGACCGAGATGGCCGTCTGCAAAGTTCTCGACGCGGTCGTCGATTCGACGGACGGCACGATGAATGTGACGGCGAACGACTGCCTGAAGACGTTGGCCACTCATCTGCCGCTCGCCAAGATCGTCAACATCTCCAAACTGATTCTAAATCAGGTATGCGTCCCTTCTTCTTCTTCTACCCTCTTCTCCCAAAACTAATTCGAAACGTCTTTCAGGAAAAGGTGCAAGAAGCGCGCGCCGGTCTCGTGCTCAAAATGATGACGCAGCTGTTCGAAAATTTGCCGGCCGACGAGTTGAACCCCGTCGTCGACGAGCTCGCGCCGTGTGCCATCCAGGCCTACGACTCGCCCTCGTCGACGGTCCGCAAATCGGCCGTCTACTGTCTCGTCGCGATGGTCAACAAGCTCGGAATGCGTCAGATGGAGCCACATCTGCAACGCCTCTCGGTGTCGAAGCTCAATCTGATCCAGGTCTACGTGAATCGAGCCATGTCGTCGAGCGCCCACTCGCACGTCTGATAAGTGTCCCCCTTTCGGCTCTATCAATTTCACTTTCCTTCTTGACTATGGTTGTCCTTCTGCCCCTCCCCGTCCCCCTTATTTTATTTCTTTGTATTATGTACTTCTTATTTTTTTATTTCCCCCCTCCCCCCTTTGTTTTCGTCTCCTTCCCGGGTACGCGCGCGCACACCAGAATTAGCGCCCTCTGCTCTCTCTTTTATGTACCAGCATAATGTCCATTTCCTCACATCTCTTCACTTTTTTCTTCTAATTATTGCGAAAACTTTTCCATCCATTGATAGCAACAGAACGCGACTCCCATCCATCCCACTCCCCCGAAGCATATCAATCGATAGATGAATGAACATGGATTATTTTCTTTGAATCCATAGGCTAGTTTTTGTTTTTGAGATGCGCGAAGAGATCGAGAAACACGAATCGATTGAAAGTGGCCAGTGGGCACAGGAAATTGCAGCCGGGAATGCGCAGTTCGTGGGGCGGCGACGAGGTCGAGTTGCGGTGGAGGAGCTGCAAAAATGGTTAATTAGATTTGGGTCTGCGTAGGCTACAAACTACAATATTTGGGTCTGCTTAGGCTACAAACTACACTATGTGGGTCTGCGTAGGCTACAAACTACACTATGTGGGTCTGCGTAGGCTACAAACTACACTATGTGGGTCTGCTTAGGCTACAAACTACACTATGTGGGTCTGCGTAGGCTACAAACTACAATATTTGGGTCTGCGTAGGCTACAAACTACACTATGTGGGTCTGCGTAGGCTACAAACTACAATATTTGGGTCTGCTTGGGCTACAAACTACAATATTTGGGTCTGTGTAGGCTACAAACTACAATATTTGGGTCTGCTTAGGCTACAAACTACACTATGTGGGTCTGCGTAGGCTACAAACTACACTATGTGGGTCTGCGTAGGCTACAAACTACACTATGTGGGTCTGCGTAGGCTACAAACTACAATATTTGGGTCTGCTTGGGCTACAAACTACACTATGTGGGTCTGCTTAGACTACAAACTAGACCATTTGGGTCTTTTTAGGCTACAAACTAGACCATTTGGGTCTGCTTAGGCTACAAACAACACTCTTTGGGTCTGCTTAGACTACAAACTACAGTGTAGCGGGTGTGCTCACCTTCACGTACTGTCGTCCCTCCACTCGGTGCAATTCCAACATTAATGCGGCCGTGTAGGGCACCAGCTGATGGTCCGAAACGCCGAGACTGTACATCATCGACGTCAACGTGGCGTCGTGACTCGCATACACGATGAGCTTTTTTCTGTCCTGTGACACCATGTCGCGTGACATCTGTCCCAGCAGGTAGCCCGTTGTGAGTCGCGCCTTTTCGTCGGAATTGAACTGTTCGACGCGAAGACGTCGCTTCACCTCCGTGACGTTCGGCAGAACGTGAATGGCCCAGTCTGGGAGCGGAACGTCGTTGGCGTGCTTTCGGAACAGGACATTGAAGACGTCCGCCGCGTTGGAGGCGTCCACTTTCCAGCCGGTTTTCGAAGAGAGCATCTCGAAAAGGGCACGATGCTCCGTGTTGAGCTGCTCCGCGAGCCGGCTCTTGTCGGTCGACACGAGGTGTTCCACTCGTCGACACGCGACACTGTTCGGTTTGAGCAGCTGAAAAAACGAGTTATCCGTGACAGGCGAGTTGTCCCAAGTGCTCACCAAGTCTAGTTTGTAGTGGGAGCAGGTGTGCACCGGAACGATGTCGTCGGGGAACAGCGTCTGCGTGACGCCCATCGCCGTCTCGATGCACCGATCTTTGTCGCTCGAGCGGACCAGCGACGTCTTTCGATCGAATCGATCCGCCGTGAGCGCCGAGTAGCGGGCGCGAAGGAAGGCGCCCAGCTCGCGTGCCTGCTCGAATCCGCGGTGCGTCAGTTGTGAGAAGCCACGTGGGAAGTGGGCGGAGACGTCGAACGAGGTGTCGAGAGGGTAGGTGAACGACGGAGCCCGGTCTCCATGCCTGCAACGGGGAAGTTCAGAGTCTTTTCGGATGAAAACTGGCTAGACTGTTTGGGTCTGCTTAGACTACAAACTACACTTTTTTGGGTCTGTTAATGTTGTGATCTTCAGACGCGTTTATTGAAGATCACTTGATAGTTTACAGATAGTGAGTAAGGGGAAAGCCGAAGCAGGTAGCGAGTGTGGATGCGGGGCCAGAGAGAGACAGTGAATGCGCTCTCTTACAAACAAGGGTGGAGAATTGGCGGGCATAAATGACATGCAAGATCTACGCGGGCCGCGTAGATCACAGGTGGGTCAAACGGATATTATTTATGTGGCGCGGGCCACAACAGTTAAGACTACAAACTAGACCGTTTGGGTCTGCTTAGACTACAAACTACACTTTTTTGGGTCTGCTAGAGAAATGAGGTAAATTTCACAATATTTTCGGCTGGCGCGTGCGTCAGGAGGAAAAATACAAATATGATGATAGAGAGCACTATTGTCACGTTGGCTGCCCACAATCGTCACTGTCACGTGACACCTCGCAGTGACTCACCTCAAAAGCACCTGAACCATCTCCAATTCGGCGTGAACGAGCGAGAACCAGAGGAAGAGGAGTCGGTAGAACATTGTGATGATGGAAGACGCGAGCTCTGTCGGCGCTCGTCGCGCGACGAGTTGTCCTTTTATACGAGTCGTCGTCGCGAGCGATAAGAGCGCGACAGAGGACACCCGGCGCATTGTCACCGACAAAAGAGCCCATTCTTATGACCGCCTCCTTTGTTTCAAGTCGTCTTTAACGACCGTCGTCAAATGACACACGACGAAACTTCTCATTGTGTTCACATCACCATACTTTTTGTTCTCGCGCTATCGGCCGCCCACTTTCAGGCGTTACAGTTCTATTTTTAGACTCTTCGTCCGCCAAACACAAACATACGAGCCGGGTGCGGAAGAACACGGCATCATTGTCTGAATTCAAAAATCAACCTGAATCGGTGCTTTTTGAGCACGTGAAGATAGCGTTTGGTGACTCCAAAGTACACAAGAAAGTAAGGGGGACAAATGAGAGATCAAAGACTTCGATTGAAATTGAGTTTTTTTTTGGTGCAGATCGATCACTACAATTTTCCGGGGAACGCTCGTGAAATTACAAGAATATGCAAGGAGAAAACATGAAAGTTCTTTATAATGGAAAAGAACCTCTGGGAATAATTGAAATGAGACGAGATGGGAGGGATCGGAGGCTCGAAAGAGGCCAAAGACACATCTAGCGGGACTTTGGAGAACGAGGTGAGAAACGGCGGCGGCAGGGATCGAAATGCACAAAGAGCCCACCGCTCCTTGCGATTTCAATTATATAATACAAGTGGCCTGCCACTCGCCCTTTGTCAGCATCGTTCTCTTTCGATATTTTGAATATGAATAAGAGGCGGAAGGAAAATTTGGGGGGGGGGGGGGGGTGTCAGAGATTCTAGTGCGAACTTACATATGTATATATTAATAGAACAAAAGAATATAATAAAAATAGGGTCGAGATTAGGGGATGGAAAGAACTGCTAAAACTAGATGGAGAGAAAAAACAGTCTAGATTAGAATCATTATCAAGACGAGAGAGTCGAAGATCTCGAGCGTCTTGTGAAAGCCCCGTTTTGTGAATGATTGAGAGGAAGAAAGTTTGGAAGGGGGTGTGAAGGGAACACGAATGACAGGGAAATAGGAGAGAATAAGAGAGAGAGAACAGCCCGTAATTTGACATAAGAAGCCATCCAATACGAAAAGAAATTATGAGTCGAAAAGAGGGAAGGTGGAATGGATCCGTCGTTTAGTTGGACGCCGAATGCGACTGCGGTTGGCCTGACGCACTTCCCATCGCACCCGCCGATCCGTCCTGATTCTGCGACGCTGGTCCTTGAGTCGGAACACACGTGTTGGCGACATTTTGGAACAGCCTAGAAGGGAAAAGTTAAATGAGAATTTCATCTAGTTTTATACCTCTGAATCTCCGGAGCACAGCTCGTGAAATCGTAGCGCCAGAAGTCGTAGGTGGGGTTCTTGATCAACTCGATGAAAGTGATAAGAAGTCCCCACGGATGCGGACGCAGAGCGACAAGTCTCTCGAAGAGTATTCTCGTTATCTGCTCCTGAATCGTGTCGTTCGTCGAGTTCTTGAACAGGTACAAGAAGACGCAGCTGAAGTAGTGCGTGTGCGCGTTCGGATAGCGGAGCTGGTTGGCGATCCCGTTGAACAGAAGATACCGACCTGAAAAAAATAACGGTTGAAGACGTCTCTATCGAAGCGATTGATACCTTCCGTGTCCAACTGAATGGCGAGATTCTGGAAAATGTCCATGAACGAGGTGTGCGCTATGCTCAGCGTCGAGATTCGTTGACGACGAATGTGGAGATGCTCGATGGCACGGATTCCGACGTACAAAACGAGCGCGTTCATGACGGTCGTGTTGTACTTGGTTCCCGTGTTGTTCGGCGTCTGCAGCAGTGCCGGCAGATTCGGCAGGAAGTCGACAGGCGTTCTCGTCGAGAGGTATTCGTCCAGCGGAATGCGGATCACATCCGGAATGATCGTGGCCATGTTCAGGTTGGACTTCGGCTCCACAGCCATCTCCGGAATCGTGTCGACTTGCCTGAAGTTGAGCGCAAACGGATCCGGAAGGCGCATCTGACGGGGGTAAGCCGAGAGGATCAGATTGCGAAGCTGCACGCAGTTCGGTGGGATAGTGTCGCAGATGACGTAGTGGAACTCGCACAGCAGCTCCGGGAAGTCGTGCAAGATGACGAGAAGCACGCGCAGCGTTCCTTTGTACAGGATAGCAATGGACTTCGGAAGCTGGATGTTTCGGAGGAAAGGAGCGAGGAACTTCAGATGCGAGATGATCAGCTGCGTGTAAGTCGCCGCCGTCTTCACCGAGTCGACAGTTTCCGCGATTCCCGTGTTGGCGAGAAGGCGTCCAATGACATTGCGGTGTCCAACTATGTCAAGCCACGCGAAGGCGAATCCTGGGACTCTGCGGGGCTGAAGAGCGAAGAACGTCTGCCCAAAAGCCTCCAGGATGCTCCAGGCGATCGGCTCGAGAAGCTTCAACGGATCCGGTCCGGTTATCTCGTTGAAGAGACTGATGAGGATGCGATGGTAGGGCATCGCGTTGAAATCGTGCTTTCGAACCTCGTGATCCATGTGGAGCACTCCGACGATAATGTTCAGAAGTTTCTTGAGCAGATTGATCTTGTTCTGCGACTGTCCATTGTCCGAGTGGCGGATCATCAGCGCCATCAGCTTCACAAACGCATCCAGAGTGTAGTAGCATCGGTGGCGGATCAGCGTGGTCGGGAGTCCGTTGGCAATCTGCTCTGACTTCATGACGCGCACGGAGATGTCGACGCAGTTCTCGACACACAGGCGGAAGAACTGAGTGATCTTGTCGTCTGTCGCCAGAACTCCATGCTCGTGCATCAGTTGTATCATCTGGGCCAGCGATTCCTGAGGACTGCGCTGTCCGGTCGGCGAGTAACAGAGGGTGATCCACTCTCTCATGATGATCTCCACCTTGCCGGTCATTTCCTGATCGTCGTATCCGCGCTGAGCCATCGCCTCGGCAGAAGCTGGCGGCATTGGTGCGGCCTCCATAGGAAGTGTCGGCACCTGCTGTTGCTGTTGCTGCTGTTGTTGCGCATGGATATGGTGATGCGACTGTCCGACTCCGTTGTTCGCGACTCCTTGTGCTTCTTGAAGTTGCTGCTGTTGCTGCTGCTGTTGTTGCTGTTGCTGCTGCTGTAGCTGTTGTTGTTGCTGCTGCTGCTGTTGATTTTGGCTGCGAGTAGCCGACTGCAGTTGATGGAGCTTGGTGAGCTGATCACAAGTCAGTGGGAACTTCTCCTTGAGGAACTGAATCCTGTTCATGTCTCCACCTCCAATGCTTCGGACGAACTTTTGCGCGAACAGCACCGCTTCCATGTTTCCGCCGTTGTCCATGCTTCCGGACAGATGCTGATCCCAGAGCATAGTTTGAAGAAGATTCTGCTTGAACAGTATCTCTATTCCTTCTATGTTCCACTTGTAGTCCGATCGTATCTGCATTATCGCGGTGGTGATACGGCGCGAGAGCTCGACGAGCGGGAAGTAGTTCTGGAGAAGACGCATGAGTCCGATGAACAAATCGCGGAGCCGGCGAGCCCACTCGACGTCCAGTATGTTCTTGGTCGGTCCGACGGTGTCAAGTCGGTAGGCGTGCAGCAGATGCTCCGTACTGCGTGTCACCAGCGTGAGCAGATGAGTTCCGTCCTTCGAGTTGATCACTTGCTGCATCATCTCACGCATCAGACACACTGTTTGGAAGGCCGGGTTCTGGAGGTGCGGCTGAGCCTGCGTCGTCTGATCCACTTCCTTGATTATGATCTGCAGTTGCTGACAGACAAGCTCCATCTCCTTGGCCTGTGTGTGAAGAGGCGTCTGCGCTCCACTTCCAGAATCGCTTCCGATGATGTCATCGGATCCAACGTTTGCCTTGAATCCACATATGCGACTGCTGAACTGCTCGTAAATGCTCATCAGACTGCTTTCAGTTGCTCCTGGCGCAGTGGCGATGGCATGCGGGAGAAGGGAGTGAATGGCCAGAGCAGTCTCGTCTCTGTACGGAGTTCCTTCCGTTCTCGCCGTCGTTCGCTTCAGATAGTCACCTTCGAGACGCTTCTCAATCTCCTGTGTCGCCTTCTCGCACGCCGTCTTCACGATGAAGTTGGTCGCCAGCTCGACATTGTCTTGAGTTATGGTAGAAGAGGCCTCCTCAATCATAGCCTTCGTTTCCGGAGTTCCACCAGACGAACGGAGAGAGCTCGAGAACGCCTGTGCAAGGTTCGTGTGCATTGTGCTGGCGAGCGGGTCTCTGCAGGTTATCATAGCCATCGCGGCTGTCATCGCTCGCATCATGTGGAACGCAGCAGTTCGCATGTTCTGATCGTCGGGATCCAGAGCGAAATCCTTGCGAACCATCTGCTCCGTCACCGTCATCGCTATCTTCAACGCACGTTCCGTAACCGGTCCGATGAGTTCCTTGATAGCGTGTATCATGGCCGGACGGACGAGATGTTTGGCGTGCGGATGAAGCTGGAACAACGGCAGATGCGTCGTTATCTTGACGTGCGGTATAAGTCCGTCGTAAGTGAGCACGTTGATGTCGTGGTAGGCGAAGTGAGTGACGTTCGGGACGACTTGCGGCTCGGCTCCTTGCGATCCAGCTCCTCCGGCTCCCGACACAAGATCAGCTTCCGATGGCTGTGGAGTAGCCGGCTTGCTCGGATCAACGCCGACAGCGGGAGACATTCCGGAGAGTTGCTCTGCCGACCCAGACATTCGAATCTGTGACTGAACGGGACTCGCTGCTTCCGGCCTTCCGAGCACTTTGACTTCGCACAGCTGCTGAGGCACTCTGACCAACTTCTCAGTGTCTTTCAGTATACCGTCCAGCGGCAGTTGGTTGAGATCGACGTTGAGTTCCTTGCAGAGCACCTCTATTTCGAACTTGAGATTTATCTTGAGATCAGGTTCATTGTGCAATTCCGCCAAAACTTTTAGAATACTCCGAATCCATGCACAAGTTGGCGTGAACAAGTTCGTCTTCGAGCACGCCATTAGGATCTTGGAGATGAACGGAACCACAAATAGAAGTTCCGCCTGTCCCTTGTAGTAAGCCTCGAGAAGAAGACTCTTCAGATCCAGATCGTTGAGAAGGATTGGCTTGTTTCGCGCGATAGTGATGGCTCCGAGCCAGTTTCCGAGGTTCTTAAGAAGTTGCCGGTCCGAGTAGTTGGAGGCGACAGTTGTCTTCTTGTCGGTGCGGAGCAAGATGCGGATGTTTCGGAAGGTCTCTCTCTTGATACACTGATCCAGGTAGGGGTTGTCGATGGCTGTGACGAACTGATTGTAGAGCGGTTGGAAGTTCTGCTCGATCGAGACGCGCTTCATGACGATGTACTGCGAGAGCCACCGAGTGAAACCCTCGCCGTGCTCCTCCATCATAGCGATCACTTCGTCCTTCTTCTGCGTCAGGTTCGACTGCGAAAGGTTGTTGAACAAAAACGAGATCTTGTCCACAATGGCCTCTGCTGGCTGCGCAATCTCGGCTCCGTCTTTATTCGTCGCCAGAACGAGAGTCTCCACGTTTGTATAAGAGAGCACGTTTCCAGTCCGATTCGCCGGCACCGAGTTTTTCGGATCCACTGAAGCGGCCCGCGCGACAGCTCCCCAGTTCGTTGGTACAGTCGCTGGCGTTGGCGTAGACGAGTTTGAGCCGATCGGCGTGTGACGTCCTCCCTCTGGCGGAAGCTCTCCCTTCACTCCTGCGATGACGTAATCCTTGAGCAGTTGTGGGAACTTGTTGAAGTTCTCGCTACTCATGATCATTTGACAGACCTGAAAATAGGAAATCAATAACTGAATCGCTTATCAAACTGTGCATGCTCTTATCAGAACGTAATATATAGGAGCGGCTTCAATTTTGTGCGACGCGTTTAGATAGCGCGCTTACCTTTGGATACGCGCACAGTTTGCTTCGGCAGTGTTGTAGAGCAACTGTTCCGAATGTCCAGAGCATGGTGTTCGAGTCGGCGCTCAGCGATTCAATCACTTTTCGGACTGCTGTGGCGAACTGCACATTTGTGATGATGTCCTCACGAATTATGCCTCCGTACACGGCGGCCGTCGTTCGCAGCTCTCGCTCCGGATACTCATGGAAGAAGCGATACTCCTCGAACAAGTTCTTCACGACACACGCCAGTACGTTCCGTTCGCGCCGATCTCGAGAAATCTTGAAGCGCTTCAACATCTCGATGAGCGAGTCCACCGACATTGCATTGTTGACGCTGTAGATCTT
The DNA here is from genome assembly GCA_963570955.1 of Caenorhabditis afra. NCBI lineage: Eukaryota > Metazoa > Nematoda > Chromadorea > Rhabditida > Rhabditidae > Caenorhabditis > Caenorhabditis afra. The sequence continues at coordinate 8,757,807 of OY751534.1, forward strand.
CTCAAAGTACGAGTTGGCTTCTTCTTGAATGTCCTCAGTGAACGTCATAGATGTTATGTCTTCCATTGGTTGCTGAGCGGCAGCAACTGCAGACGGTCCGGCCATCGGATTAGCCATAGACATGCCACCGATAGAACCGGGAGGCTTCTGCACCGCACTTCCACCGCTGATACTTCCGCTCCTTTGTAGTTGATTTTGTGGAACGAAGTCCTGGATCTGGCTCGGTTGCATTCCACGGAAATCCATCTGTTGTTGTGGAGTCGGCGGTCCAGAGGGTCTCTGCAGTGGAGGCGTCGCCGTCGAGTGCCAACCGCCCGAATTCTGCAAAGTGGGAGCTATGCTGACGTCTACACTATCGCAACCTCACCTGTCGCTGCGTGAGCGGCGGAATCAGCGATCGCATCATCTGAGTGGACGGTGACATCGACGGCGGTGGCTGCGGAGCAGGCTGAACAACCTTGAGAAGTTCCCGCGCAGCAGCTGCATTTGTGAACGGTGGCATGTTCATGAGCACATTCATGTTCGGGTTGGAGCTGGGCTGGAGGATATTTGGGTTGGAGCTCTGCGGAGGCGGCTGACCCTGAAACAAAACACTTAGGATGATGCCAGAGGTGGCCAGTCAGCTTACCATCATATGCTGCAACTGCGTCGGCTGCTGCTGCTGCGGAGTGAACAGTGGTTGCTGCGAGAACTGTGGAGGCCTCACTGGCGGCTGAATCGGCCCGGGAGCCTGATTGTGCACCACCTGCATTTGCTGCGGCGGCGGCTGTTGTTGTGACTGAGAAGGTTGCTGTGGTTGAAGACTTGGAAGTGATTGCTGCTGTTGCATCTGCAGAGATGACTGCGACGCCTGCGCCTGCTGCTGCTGCGACGGTGGAACGACTCCGGGTGGTGGGAGTCCGGAGCCGAACGACAGTGGCTGCTGTTGCTGCTGTGGCGGGAGCGACGCTGGAGGTGGCTGTGGCTGCTGCGTGCTTGCTGTCTGTACACTTTGATGTCCGCCAGAAGATACTGACGAACTTCTACCCGAGTTCTCTTTCATTACCTGAAAAATCGATATTTCTCCGAGTAAATGGCGAGAAGCTCGAGCAAAACTGTTTCATAAAAGAGGCAGAAGACAATAGTGGAAGATTTAGAAGAAACTCGCGCCTTCTTCCACGAATTTTCATTGAAAAAGGCCCAAAATTAGAAAATCACAAGTCATCAAGTTTCTTGCGAAATCGGGTATTGCTTAGAAAAGGAACAACACTAAATCCGGAAGGGTGTGGTCATTTCATGAGCAATCGAGACAACTTTTCGAAATACCATGCGCCACCGACGCCGCCGAACAAAGTCGCCGCAAAAATCGATTTGTCATCAAAAATGCGCGACGAGCAATGTTTGAAGCGACGTGCCGACGCTCAAACAGCACGCATGTGGCCGAATTCGGTTCGAAACGATGCGTAAACGTTCAGAGAATGAAAAGAGTCCGAAAAAACGGGTGGAAACAGTCTGGGAGGCCGGTGACGGGACGAAATGAGCGGGCGCGCGCGCTCGTTTGGCCCGAATGAACGCGACCCGGCCGACCGCAGCGCGACCGCAACGCGCCTCTGCCCCGTTGGACGTTTTTCAAATTTTGCGCGCGCGCGCACACTCAAACACAAATACACATCGTTTCGCGTGTCTCGAACGGCCATTCCGAGCCGTTTTTCGTGATGAAAAGTGGGGGAAAAGCTGTGGAGTTGATGCGAAAAGCAGTAAATGCAATAAAAATCGATGAAAACTATCGATTTTCATAGGGAAACTGAATTGAATGGGAAGCATTCAGTAATCTTTAAATCCATGTGTTTTGAACGGATTTTCTGAAATTTCGCCGCTGGGAAAGCGGAAAAATGAGAGGAAATGTGGTGGAAAGGCTCTAGAAATGTGTGTATGAGAATAAAAAGAGAGAAAGCGGCGAGACGAGGAAGAGTGCCCCCCTCTTTCTCTCCCTTTTTCTCCCCCCGCTCTCTTCGGTTAATAATCCTTCTAAAGTGCGTGCGTGTGCGTGTGTGCCTCTAGTACGAAAACAGACCTGGAAGACGAGCGGGTACTGCTGTCGGTGCGGTTTGCGCGCCATCTTCCGAACGAACGGAACGAGCACGTGGATCGGATCGGAAGCGGGCGGCGGCGTGACACCGGCGGCCGCAGGCGCTCCCGGCGCGAGAATCGCGGCGATGTGCGCCTTCTGATACTTCTTCTGCACGTAGTGGAGCACGGCGACGGTGAGCGCCTCGCCGTGCACCTTCTCCTTGTCCTCGATCCACTTCTCCAGATTCAGATAGTCGCGCTTCGACGCCAGACACGCGAGGTCGACCATGAAGTTGAGGTGTTTCGCCGATTGGGCGAGCACCTCGGACAGTCCGGTCGGCTTGATCTCGTGCGCCACGTCGAGGATCTTCGCCAGATGCGTGGCGTCGTTGGTGTACATGAAGGTCAGACACCAGACGATGTGCTGCCGCATGTGCTTCGACAGCGCCGCGTCGTTCCACGCGTAGTTCAGCACCGGCGTCACGTTCTGACTCTTGGCGATGAACGTCGGCATGAAGTGGCGGACGTACTCCTGCCGCTGCTGCGTCCACTGCGTCGGCGAAAGCATCAGCGCGATGAAGACGATGTCGACGCCCGCCTGACCGCAGCCGACCTCGAAGAAGTCGCGGATCGTCGTCGAGATCTGCGGCTGCTGGTTGCCGAGTGTCAGCAGATAATTGGAGAACTCCAGCGTGTTCCACAACTTCACTATGGCCGGTGTGTCGTCGGGAATCGCCTTCAGATTGAGCTCCGGAATCAGAACCTTCTGGTGCGGGTACTCGGCGATCGTCCACACGTCGGGATACTCGAGCATCCGCTGGTAGAGGTGCAGCTGCTGCTCCCAGTGCTTCCACGGTGTTTGGAAGAACGAGATCGGGAAGTCCTGCGGGTTCTCCTCGAACATCAGCGGGAAGATCTCCGAGTAGAGGACGAGCGTCTGACGGCACGAGATCATCGCCAGGTGGTCGAGCTCCTTGACGATCTCAACCCAGTTCAGCGGCTCGTACCAGTCGTCGAGCTTCTCCTGGTTGTCCTTGTTGGCCTCTCGCTGCTCCTTTATGAACTGGCGGCAGCCGCGAATGAAGTTCCTGCCCTCCCAGAGCGTCGGCGGCGGACCAGCCGAAGCCGGCGCCGACGGATCGAGCTTCTCGCTCTCCGCTTTGGCTTTCTCGACGCCTTCAGTCATGTCGTAGTTCATCTGAATCATGTAGAGAATCGCGTGCCCGATGGAGCAGTTGGTGACGAGCTTCCGCTGCACCGGCGCCATCTTGATCTCGGCGACGAAGTACTCGACGGACTGGAGCAAGTCGGGGCCGAAGATCTCGAGTCGACGTTGCAGAGCCTCGCGTCCGGACTCGAGCAGCGCCTGCTGAACCGGCATCGTGTACTTCGAGTCGCCGAGGCGCGCCGTCGTGATCGTGTCGGCCGCCTGCACGTCCATGTCGATCACACCGCCCGGACCGTTCGGCATCAGTTTCGTGTTCGAGTAGAGCATGAAGGCGAGCGCCTGGACCACCTCCGCGTTGCTCGGATTCGAGCACGAGATGAGGTACTGGACGAGTTTGATCGGGTCCGTCGACGAGCTGATGATCACCTCCTTCACCTCCTTCTCCAGAAACGTCTGGACGATCTCGATCAGCGTCTGGGTGGTGAAGTTGCCGCGCGCGATGTGGTTGTAGATCTCGGCACCCTCGGAACCGCCGGACGCTGAAACTGGTCGGCGATTCTAGCCGCACTGCTCTTCACATTCATTCCACTCACCCCAACCATCCGCGGTATAGTCGCAGTGACCGAGGAAGAGCGGTTGAAGGTAGTGGCGGAGACGTCGGCTCTTGGCGAGCTTGCTGATGAACGGCAGCACCACCAGCGGATCGTATTGGCTGGCGAGCTGGAAAACGAAGAGGTTGCTAGCTGTGATGAGGAAGAAAACGTCATCGTCTTCTTCTTTGTCATCGCTAACTAAAAAGTGAAGTGGAAGAGAAGGAGGAGACGTTGATGTGTAATAGTTTCACGGGAGACTTCTTCTTCTCCATCTTCTTCATCTTCCAATCAATAACATGCATTTCAATCGATTGGAAGCGCTTAAGACAGCAATGGCTACTTTGACCTAGATTTCGGTCAGAACTGAACGATATCAGTATGCAAATATGCGAGCCGACACTAGGAGATATAGCTCTCAAAGATCATGGGGTGCACACACACACACAACGGTCAGCACATCAGAGCGACCATCAGCAGTGTGTTGACCAGAACGAGACCTCTCTCTCTCTCTCTCTCTCTCTAGCTGATCGGGGAGGGGGGCAAAGTGTGTTCCCTTCCCTTCCTCTCTCTCCTTCAGAAAGAGATAGATGCGTTCAAAAGTCCACACTCGCCTTATTACACACAAACACTCATTTCTATCTCTCTCTCTTTCTTTCTCTCCGACTTCCAAGCAGGAGAAGGAGGAGGAGAGCGAGAAGTGAGACTATTTGTATTCCCCTTCTCTCTCTCGGAACGTGAGGATGCGAGAGAAAGATGTGTGTGTGGATGGGAATTGATTGGACTCACTCTCTTGCACAGATGCGACAGGCAGCGGCTCGCGTCCAGATCGTCCATCGGGCGCGTGTACATCGAGATGAGGTCGCAGAGAGCCGCAGTCAGTCGCTGGGCGCCGAGCACCTCGACATCGCTCCGGTTGTGGTGGACGACCGTCGCGTACGAGAGAATCTGAAAATCACGGGCGGTTCTTCCTTTCAGACGCTCTCTTTCAGAATCCGACGCACCGTATGGAAGAGATTCAGAGCGGCGTCCTCGTCGAGAAACTTTTTCGCGGGCGCCTCGATGTGACAGAAGTTGAACGCCGACAGGATGATGTTGGCGGCATGATTGGCCACGGCGGGCGTCGAACGGCCGCAAATCACTACCAGACGCTGCAAAGAATTCGAAATCAATCGATAATCGGGTTCAGTAACTGTCTCTTGGAATTTGAGCGATCTCCATTGTTTTTCACTGGTTTTCCAGCGTTTTTGAGCATATTGAGCAGATTTTTCAGAAGACCGGTTCAATTTTTGAAGTGAAAAACGCACCTGAATCATGAAAGAGTGCGGTTTTCCGCGATGGACGCTGCTGTGCGCGAGCAAGTTGTCAATGTAGGCGCACGAGCAGCTGTTGAGCACAAAACCCAACGGCATCTTCGACAAAAGTGTTTGGGTGCCTGAAAATCGCGCACATTTCCACTTCGCCCCACTCATTCCCACCTCTTCTGCATATCGGACGCTCCAGATTGTCGCGATTGCGGATCATTGCGGATGGTGCACCTGTCGGGGTGAAATAGTCGGCCCAGCAGAAATCTGGACGATTGAAATACATTTTTCGAATGAGATTGCGGTCCGCAGGCGGTTTCAACACGAAAATTGGTAAACAAAAGACGGAAAACTCGCGGGTAGGTCAAAGTGAACGTTTTCGACGGAAAAGTGACAAAAACAACATGGTCTTTCTAAAAATCGATCGTATCGGAGAAAATATTCGCGGGGTTTCATTGAAAAATCGGTGAAATGGACACTTTTTCCCGGGGTGGGGACTTTTTGTTGCAGCACAACGACGCTCCGAAATTACGCGACTGCACGGTGTTTAGCGAGAAACGAGGCAGCTGCCGCGGCAGACACGCGCTCTCTTCCGCATCGTTTTCGCGGCGATCGAGCGGAAAGTGTGTAAATAAAAAAAGGACGAAGCGAGTGAGACACTGGCGAATCGACAATTGGTGATAAGATCCGACTCAAACGGGAAATTGAGACCTTATTGCATAATAAACTTGAATCTGCAAATCCTTGACTTGTTCTGTTTTTTTTATTGTTGCGAGCAGGAGCAGAAGAATCAGCGTTTGCTCACCAGCCAGCGAGTGAAAATCGATTCATTTTAAAACAAATGAAAAAAGTCGAAAGAATAAAACAAATGAAAAAAAAGCGATCGGTGCCAGATGGCGAGTCGGGCGATTCGCCAGGAACCGGAAAGTATTGAACCGATTGAAATCCACTGGAAACTGAAATCTGGGACAGCTGAAAACATAGAGATCAAGAATAATCATGAAAATATTGAAATTTTTCGCGTTTTTCTGAGGTATCGTATTCCCAGAAGTTTAAAGGCGCATGCACAAAAAGTTTAACTTTTCGCTACAAAACCCATTTGTGATGGACCGCATTTTTTGCGTTTTCCGAAAACATTCCAATTCATTTGGCCTAAATTTCAACGAATTCTTTTCAGTCTTTTATTAATTTCAGGCGGAAAATGGACGAAGACGTCTTCGTAAGAAAGCTTACGAAAAGTTTCTCTGGCGTACTTGGCCAGCTGGATGCCGCGTACAACCGTGAGAAGCAGAAGCTTAATGAAAATTGAATTGTTTTTTGTTACGTTCAGAGATGAAAATGGAATGTCTGGTGGAAGCAATTGAAGAGCAGACCCGCATCAATCCGACTAACAAAACGAACTACTCTGATTTGCCGATGGAATTGAAGCTCGCCTGCATGAAATACATGGATTTGCGCACGGTGTATGTACATAAACAAGCCAAAATATATTATTACAAACAGGAAAGAATTGTATTTTCAGATGTCGTCTGGGAAGAACCAGCAAAATGGAGAAATCGCTTGTGGACGAGAGCAATCTCATTTTGAAGAAAGTTCTCATTATGACTGGCGATACGACTTTGAAAGTGCGTGTTTGGGATGAAGAGCGAGAGTATGAAGCTTCTACAAGCACTCGTCCGGTAGAAGATGTGCTGGAGATTCTGTTCTCGATTCTGAAGCGAACGTCTTCCATTCACAATTTACAATATATAGAGGAAGGAAAGAATTTCGCGCCGAAAATGTTTCTCGATGAGCTCAAGAAACTGCCTCCGATTAAAATCTCGAGACTGGGAGTTCTCTATCAAACCGACATGGAGATTCCGATTGCGCTGATCGAACTGAGCTCTCGCGATCTGGAGAACATCACTGTCTACCAGACAGGCGTCAAAATCAAGGTTCCCTGGAAAACGTTCATCAATTTGCCGCGCTTTGTCAACTCTCGAAGCATCGATATTAATCTGTTGAACGGTGGAAACTATGAAGTTATCAAGTTCATCGCCCAGAAGTGGATCGAAACGGACGCCCCGATCGGAAGATCGATCGAATGTGTCGACATCGACTTCTCATTGGCTACTAGTTTCGCCCAAAGTTTCGGCGATCGTCTTATGTGAGTTTATTGAGCGCGGAGGCCGTGATTTGAAACAATTTCAGCGACCACGGTGAGAATTTCGCCAGAATTCGAATGGACGGGAATAAGCACATTGCGTGCAAGTTGTGGTTCCCGGTGGATCCGGAAGAAGGCGTTGTTCTGTGCAAAATCGTCAAAGATTCGGAAGTCGTCGACTTCAATGATTTGGTTTTCTGCTAGTTGTTTTCCCTCGGTTCTCAGGGAGTACCCCGCAATAGAACTTTCCGGAATAGAACCGGGACGTAATAGAACTCACCCCGCAATAGAACTCGCCGGAATAGAACTCGCCGGAATAAAACTCGCCGTAATAGAACTCGCCGCAAAAGAACTCGCTGCAATAGAACTGGGACGGAATAGAACCGGGACGGAATAGAACCGGGACGGAATAGAACTCGGCCGTAATAGAACTCGCCGCAATAGAACTCGGCCGCAATAGAACTGGGACGGAATAGAACTCTTGTCGAATTGGTCTTAAATCGTCACTGAAAATGTGTCAAAATTTTCGCAAGACCACTGTGAACAGAGTTCTATTCGGTCCGAGTTCTATTCCGTCCCGGTTCTATTCCGTCCCAGTTCTATTGCGGCCGAGTTCTATTCCGTCCCAGTTCTATTCCGTCCCAGTTCTATTGCGGCGAGTTCTATTCCGGCGAGTTCTATTCCGTCCCAGTTCTATTGCGGCAAGTTCTATTGCGGCGAGTTTTATTGCGGCGAGTTTTATTCCGGCGAGTTCTATTACGGCGAGTTTTATTCCGGCGAGTTCTATTCCGGCGAGTTCTATTGCGGGGTGAGTTCTATTACGTCCCGGTTCTATTCCGGAAAGTTCTATTGCGGGGTACTCCCGGTTCTCATTGTTACTGTTCTTGTTTTTCTCCGCCTCCTTATATCGTTCTTCTTTACTGGTGGCAACACAAATGAAGCCGCTCAGATGTTGTTACCTTTCCTTTGTGAATCGCAAAACGTCGCAACGCTACGCTTTAATACCTTGTGATAGGCTCCCTGCTTCCTATCGGTTTGTATCAAGCCTTTCAAGGAATGTTCCGGATACTTATAAGGATTTATTGGTGGATATAATAGGTGAATAAGGTGCAGTCTGATTATTGAGGGGGGGAGATGGATGCCGAGCCTTGCTTAGATCGAGAGGCAAGGCGAGGCGTCCATCCCGTGAGTCGTCGCTAGCCTGACTGACCTCCCCGTGGTTCAGGAGGCTCCGCCTCTCTTGTCGAGAGTCAAAGTCTCCTGCTGTCTCCTTCTCTCGGTCTCGTGACCAGAGAGGAGGGAAAGATCTCAGTGGAGCAGAGCCCTAATGACCTCTGCTGCTCTGACATCCCCCTCCCCCGAAGAAACGGTCCCCGTTTCCGACAGAAGGAGACTTTTACAATAAAATGATGGGATAATTGGGGTTATCTATGGGGATTAACTAAATTCGTTATTATGTGGGAACATGACTTAGACTACTGATACTGCTAATATCGCCTATGGGATAACGCGTGGAGAAATGGGAAGGTGGAACGAGTGGTAGAGGTTGGACGATCGGGACTGGTGACGTGTTGTGTGGCGTAGGGGTGTTGTCGTCCTGCGCTGTCGACTTGGAGGCGTGTTGGTAGGCCGTTCCCTTTCGAATCGACAGCTGTAGTGATGCAGATTACGTCCCCTCTTTACGACACTTGCCTTTATGGAAGAAGATACTCCTCCTTTCGCACGTCGTCCCACACCTTGTTGCGTTCGACCAGTTCGCGGAGCCAGCGGAATGGTTCCTCCTTTTTCGCCAGTCGCAGCTCGGCGGACTCGGGCAGGCCGCTCATCTGATGGAGTATTTCGATGAACTCGATTGCGAACCTGTCGAGCCACTGTGCTAGCGACGTCCATTCCGCTGCTCCTTTTCGCTCCCGTACTGAGCGCAACTTCCTTGTGAGCAGCTGGGTGAGGTCGTCCTCGTTCTCGACGGCATACATCGAGGCGACCAGACTGTATCCCGGGGTGTGGAATAGGTCCACGACCTGCTGGATTCCCTCGTTGAAGGCGCGTTGTCGGTGTATTGGGCGCACGTACAAGCTTTTGTTGTGCAGCCTCCTCTCCAGCGGAATTCTTTTCCCGGGCGGTGCGGTCAGAAATTTCCGGTCTTCTTTTTCCTTCTGTCTGCCGCTCAGGACCTCTTCACGCGCCTCTTGATCGCGTTCCACGCGCTTCAGGAACTCACGTCGCTCGCGCTCGATCTCTGCGATTCGCCTGGCGTTATCTTCTTCCTCGTCCCGTGCTCGTTGTTCGTCTTCCTCTGCTCGTCGCTTCCTCTTTTTGCGGCTGGCCATCAACACTTCTCGAAACCGTTTGTCTTGGGCTGCGGTACGGCGGTAGATCGGGGATGCTGGTGGTGGTGGTGGGGATGGTGTTGTGGGCGTCTCCTCCTCTGGTTCCGAGTCCGACATCGGCTCCATCCAGAAAGGTCGCCATTCGTGTGGATATTCGGGTGTTTCCGGCATCCTTGGTACTGGAAATTGGGAGGTTAATGTGAGTGGGGTGGATCGGCCGAGCAAAAATGCACTGAATGAGCCATTGTTGCGTTGCCCTCGTGCATGGTGTAACACGGCAGCGGGTCGTGATTGCGTTGTGTAATCCTCGATTTCCCGCTATCCCGGCGATCATTAATTATTCCCGTGTGATCCGTTTTTCCTCCTATTTCTTGTTCCTGTCACCATCCTTCTTTCTTCGTGTCAGCTGCTGCGCGTGTGCAGTGTAACACTCCAGCGTTTTTCAAATTGCCGCGCAACCAGCTGTTGCAAGTGCGCTCCCCTGCCTTGTTTACAACTTTGCTGTTGTTTGTTTACGCTTGTTGTTTGCTCCCTTTTCCGACGTTTCCTCCTTTCTGCTTTCCCGCTTGCCGCTCGTGATGGAACGTCTTCTCCTCAGTTTCTGTCCGTCCCGTTGCTCCGGACACGGAGGTTGTTTCCGTGTCGCCGGTCAGCCCGCGTGCGTCTGTCGTCGTTCATGGTCCGGTATCGACTGTTCGCGCGCCGTTCTTGCCGTCTCGACTTCCGCTCCTGCCGAATCAACCTCGGATTCCTCCGTCGTTCTTCTTGGTATGATTCTTCCGTTTCTTATTCCTGTATTTCTCTTTTCAGGCTTTGTGGCTCTTGTGGCGGTTGTCGTGATCGGTGCGGCGCTTTGGTGCCTCTGTGGCCGTTCGTGTCGTCCGATCTTCTCGACTTCTTGGGACTTGCTTGCAGCCAGCGGCCGTTGGGTTGCTTCAATCTGGCTCTGGATTCTCTCGTCGCTCCGTTGCATCTGGCGCTTCGTTATTCCTGGTGGACGTCTTCCAGCTCTCCATCCTGCGCGTCCGACGTCCCTTCAGCAGTTGAAGCGTTCCGCCGGTCAGCTTCCGACGGTGGCCGCTGTTGTCTCGTCTTGTGGCCCGTAGCCGTTGTTATCCCTGCCTTCTTTTCTCTCATGATCTCTCGTTTTCTTGACTTTTTAACTCTCTCTTCTCATTTATCTAGTGGTTCTCTCTTTTTACTTGTACTCAGTATTTACTCATTACTGCCAGAATCACTTTTTCCCCCCTCGCTTTCTTTCCCTTAACTATGTAATCGGGAGGAAGGAAAGAACTCGTCGGTCCTGGTCAAGTGTTGAATATTGTCACACCAATTCGTTCCGTGCCTGTTCGTTTCTTCTTCCCGTTCCCTCTTCCATTATTTCATTCCTGCTCGTTCTTGCTGTTTTTCTGTTCTTCTCTCCTTTGTTGATTTTGTTAGCTGGTCTTGTTCCGTGCAACATAAAGTTGTCCTGTTGAGCACTGCTTTATTTTATGGTTTATTCGTTAGCTCTATGGTGCACACGATATCTAGTGGGAGAGAGAGTGGAATACAGGAAATGATTTAATTCGAATCCTTGGGTTGTTCGTTCGCTGGCGTGAAGGGTTTGACGAAGTCCTTGTGGACTTTTGACCAGAGCTTCCTTCCCACTCGTGATGACGACTTCTGGTCGAGCAGGACGTGTGGGTCGGTGACTCGCTTCACGCGGAATGGTCCGATCCATTGTGGACCGAGTTTTCCTTTCTGCTTCCGCAGGAGAACTAGATCTCCTTGCTTGAATTGCGTGTCGTTGATTCCCGGCTTTCTGGCATGTCGTTCCTCGTTTCTTTTTGCAGCAGCGGCGATCTTCTTGCTCACGTTCTGGTGAACTGTCACGATGGCCGCTTTTGATCCTTTCGCATCTGGCTCCGTTGCTTCCGCTCCGACTCGCTCACGTAGCGAGTTCTTGATTGGCGTGCTGGGGTCGAATGCGTGGACGACAAGGAACGGTGCGTAGGTTGTGGACGCTTGCTTCGATGTGTTGTAAGCGTGTACAACAGTTTGCAGCTCCTTGTCCCATTTGGGGAAATCAGTCTCGTCGTGGAAGATGCGCAGCATCTGCTCCAGTGTCTGGTTTGCTCGTTCGACTTGACCGTTTCCCGCGTGGTGGTATGGCGCGCTCGTGGTGTGTCGTACGTTGCGGCGCTCCATTTCCTCCTTGAATGGCTCCGAAACGAAGTTTGTTCCACAGTCGGTGACGATGGACTGCGGCGTTCCGAACCTTCCGAACAGCCGGTCTTTCATCACTTGCAGAACTGTTGGCGTCTTTTGGTCCTTCATGGGCTCCGCAATGATGAACTTCGAGAAGGCACATACCATGACGAGGATGTACTTGTTCTCTTCCGCAGTTGCCGGGAGCGGTCCGACAACGTCGATGTGGACTCGTTGGAACGGTTGGATAGTTTCCGGGAATCGGTGAAGTAGTCCCTTTGTGCGCTTCTTTGATGGGTCTTTATTGACTTGGCACTTTTTTGCAGCGGTCGACTACTTTTCCGATCGTGGCCATTTGTCCCGGCCACAGCGCCACTTCTTGGACTCGGTGGATTGTCTTGTCACGTCCGAGATGCGCTCCTTCTTCTGCTGAGCTGTGGATGGTCTCGGCCAGTTCTTCTCCGTACCGTGATTTCATTGGTAACACAATCCGTGGAACTCCTAGCTCCGTCGAGTACAGGATGCCATCCCGGACAAAGTTTTTGTCCATGTTGCGCTTGATGGTCTGGATGTCTGGTGAGTGGTCTTGTTCTTCTCGGACTCGGTCGAAATCGATCCATTTCGGCAAGACGGCTGCGATAATGGCTGGCGATTCCATGATCGGATGGTGGCGCGAAAGCGCGTCCGCTACCGCGTTTGCTCGTCCGGGGCGGTAAATGATGCGAATGTTGGCGCCCTGGATGGCGATCTGGTATCTGGCCAGTCGTCCCTGCAGATCCGGTCGGTACATGAGGGTGGTCAGTGGCGAGTGGTCCGTGATGATCGTTGTCAATGCGCCTTCAATGTATGGACGGAACTTCCGTACTGCGAAGACGACTGCCATGGCCTCGAGTTCCAGTGCTACGTACCGTGATTCCACCGTCGAGCATACTCGTGAGGCGTATGCGATGACGCGTCGTGTGTCATCCGGTCTCTTTTGGAAGAGCACTGCGGCGATTCCTTCTTTCGATGCGTCCGTTTCGATTTCGAACGGGCTGCCCAGGATCGGAGCCGCTAGCACTGGACTCGTTGTGAGGGCCACGCGTAGTAGGTCGAAGGCCTTCTCATGTTTGTCGGTCCACTCAAATGATGTTCCCTTCTTGGTCAAGGCGAATAGTGGCTTCGCCAGGATGGAAAAATTTGCGACGAACCGACGGTAGAATGAGGCCGCGCCCAGGAATCGACGCACTTCGGTGGCGTTTTTCGGTTGCGGGTATCGAGCAAACGCCTCGATCTTCTTGGGATCCGTGTGGATTCCTTCTGCCGAGACCTCGTATCCCAGAAATTTGACCTTCCGTTGGCCAAGTTTCGCTTTCTGGGGTTTCAGTTTGAGGCCGTTGGTTTCGAGGATCGCCAGGACTTCCTCGATGTCCTGGAGGTGTTGGTCTTCGGATTCCGACGCGATGATGATGTCGTCGATGTAACAGAGCACCTCCGCCTTGCAGTTGTTGAGCAATTTGTTCATGATTCGTTGGAATGTGCCGGGAGCTCCTTTGAGTCCCATCGGCATCCGCAGGAACTCGTATGTTCCCATGAACGTGGCGAAGGCTGTCCTGTGCACATGCTCCTCCTTCATCGGGATCTGGTGGAAGCCAGCCGCCAGGTCGAGGACGGTGAACACGGTTTTTCCCGCCGTGCGGTCCAGAATGTCGTGCAGGTTGGGTAGGATGCTTTGCACCATGGCCGTGATGCCATTAAGTGCGCGGTAGTCCACGCAGAACCTCCACGACTTCTGGTCGGCCTTCCGGACCAGCACGATCGGCGCCGCGAATGGGCTGTCGGAGGGCCTGATGATGCCCTGCCGTTCCATTTCGGCGATCTGCTTCCGGACCTCCGCCTGCTTTTCCAGCGGAACTCGGTAGTTCCGAGGTGGCGGCGGGAGTGCTCCTTCTGTGAGCGGGATCTCGTGCCGTTCCGGGCCTCGGTAGTGGCCCAGGTCTCCGTCCGGACCCACGAACGCCTCCTTGTGCTTCTGGATCACCTTCTTCACTTCTTCGATGAGGTGGGGTGAGAAAGATGATCGCGACAGGTCGATCTCGTCCGTGACTTGGTAGTCCTGGGGCGCTTCTCTCGGCATTGACGGCATTTCTGCCTCCCAGTCAGCCTCTTCCGGAACATGTTGCTCGAACTTGCTGACCAACGGGTCCATTCGTCTTGCGATCGCGACCCGATGTCCCGCTGGTAGCCTCACGGTCTCGTCCGAGGTGTTCTTGAGGGGAAGGGTTCCCCTTCCTTCCGCATCGACTTCGATGACAGTGCGGGGGATTTCGATTGGGTTGCCCGATTCCGCCTCCGCTGTCGCTTCGACCAGGAAGGTTTGTCCATCCTTGTCGGTCCAGTGGGGAAGTCGTGCTGGCACGATGCTCTCGGAGTGTGGATCGATGGTCACATTGTGACCGCTCACTACTTCCAGTTCAGGTTCCGGCTCGGAAAGGGTGATGTGGCAGATCGGTAAGGCCATCTTTCCGATGATGACCTCGCCGTTGAGCATGTCGATTGCGACAGGATAGCCCTCCTTGTTGACGTGTCGAATGAAGTCGGCTCCAAGGAGAACGTCCGTAGGACACTGGTTGTCCTCCGACACTCGTAGGGTATGGACGAATGTCTTGTTCCCGATTGACAGGTGTTGCCGGGTTCGTCCTAGGAACTGGAATTCTCCTCCGTCTGCCGTCATTGCTCTGTCGGTAGTCTCCCACAGTTCTCCTTCACGTAGGAGGGACTTTGGGATGTAGCTGCAGATAGCTCCCGAATCGACGAGGGCCGTGACCTCCCGCTGTGATCTCCTTCCGATTTTGATTCTGATCAGCGGCAATCCTCCGCGATTGTTGTTTGCTGTCAACGCGTAGATTCGGTGGACCGGGTACTCCTCCGTGCTGTTTGCTGCCATTGTCTCGACGTCATTCCTGACGTTGTTGATTCGCAGCAAGCGGCGTTGTGAGAGCTCCATGGCTTGAGACGCCACGGTACGAGCTGATTGCGCCAGCTTGTAGCGTAGGACGCAGAAGATCGCGGTCATGATGAGAACGATCACCAGGATGGGTACGACGAGCACCACTGACATGATGAAAAGTTCTCTGGCGACTCCTTTGATTGTCGTCACGACTTGTTTCAGGGCACTCGCCTTGATGGACATCAGGGTTTCGGCGGCCTTGTCCTTGTGGATTTTGAACTGCGAACCGACTTCCGTGAGGACGTCTTGGGCCTGCTTTCTCCATCCGCCCATCATCGATTCGACCGTTCTTCGTGTGGCGCCGTTGATCTCCTTGTCTGCCGCCGTGGATGCTCCCGCCGCTCCCATCAAGTCATAGCCGATGATCGGCTGCGCTTGGAAGAGGAACTGGGTCTCCTCTTGTCGAGCTGGTCGGGGCAGTGGTTGGACGTCTGTGGCGCTTCCTGCAGCGTCCACCCATCCATTCTTTCCTTTGTGGAGGCTGGCGTGGGTGGCCTCGTTGCAGGGGCGGGTGCTGGACGTCGCCACCAGATCCTCGGTTCCTTCCAGCAGGAACCAGATCCGTCCATTGACGGTCATGGGGACGAGATCGTAGCAGGTGTCGTTGATCCTGCGGGACCAGACGACTTCCTCCGGCTCGACCGGCTTGCACTGCGTGATGAGGAGTGCCTCTCCCATCCGTCTCGCGGCAATGTCCTTCCGTTTGAACAGGTGGCGCACCGCCTCCGTCGGATCCAGGTTCATTGCCATCAGGAACGTCGATGTCGATGCCTGTTGGCGTTTGCAGGTGTCGAAGAATATCTCCTGCTCCTCTGCGATCCTTTTGGCGGTGTCCTCGGTCAGACTGGTCCGAGTTGGTGGCCTGGTGATGTCCGATTCGGTGTGGGTCAGCGTTTCTCCCCCGTCGAATTCCGGTCTCGGCTCCTGCGTCGTGATCGGTTTCGGGGTCGTTGTTGCCTGTGTCCGAATCTGTTGCGGAGTCCGCTCATGTGCGGCTTCCGTTCTGCCCATCTTGCTAGCACTGGGTGGTCCGTTGATCGTTTTCGGGGCCCTCGTGGTTGGCGTGTGAGCAGTTGTCCTCGCCGTAGGCATGGTTGGTCGAGCAGCTGTTGGCAGCAGTCGCACTGGTGGTTTGCTCGTTGTCGTCGGCAGTTGTCTCATGAGCGGAGTTGGCGTGGTCGTTGTTCTTGCCGCGGGGATATATGGCTGGTCGGTCATTATGTCTTTCAGCTTCTGCTCGTCGAACCGCGGCGCTCGGTACGAGGTTACCGCTTCTGCCGACATTTCCGACTTCCCGAACTCCGCATCCAGAAGAGTGTCGAACAATGCCACGTCATCCGCTTCCATGAGACCCCAGAATTCCGTTTGGGTTTCGGTGAAGGCGTCGTGTGGTATCTTCCGCAGCTTCTCCATCTCTCGGTACCGGTACATCCTGATTCGGATGCATTTCAGAACGATCAGCTGTTGACCCAGCGAATGGATTCTCTCAGCTTCGTAGTGAGCCGCCCTTGTTGCGAGGAGCTCGTTGGTAACCCCGAATGTTTTGATGAGCTTCAGTACCTTCGGGTCCATGATCGGGTTGGTGTCGAAGCGCGGTAGTGCATTGAGGGTGGTGGTGTGGAACAGCTGTTGCACCAGTGGTATTTCGAATGGTTCACCGATGTCGATGCGTCGCTTGACGTTCCCTACTTGGATCACGAACTCCTCTCGCTTCCCTCTGTGCCGGCTTCGCTGATCAGCTCGCTGGTTCATGTAGTCCGGGATCCACTCGTCGTACGGAAGCTGTGGAAATGCGACTACCTTCCCATCATCTGTCATGTATGCGTTGCCAATGTCGCATCCTTCGAGTGCCTCACTCGTGGCGTGCATGTCTGCGCCATACCTTGAGAAGAGGTCGAGTGCCGGTGCCGCGATGAACTTGTCGGATATGATGACCTGGCTTTCCGTCCAGTACTGGTATCGGCATTCTCGTTGGTTCCCGGTCTCCGTCCACACGATCGTCTGGTCTTCCTTTTTGCAGAATCCATTTCCGTACTGGCATCCGGTGAGGTCTCCGATAGTCGAGATGGCTTTTTGTCCGTCGAACGACGCTACTTCGCCGATGACGATGGTGAACTCGTAGGTTTCCACTTTTTGACTTCCCATCCATCCGGTGCCATTCTCTGTCTGCTCCTTGACGACGTTGGATCTGTAGATTCCGACGGGTCCTTCCACCAAGTCGTGGGTCTTGTACTTCTTCGTCTTCGCCGCTTCTCTGCACTCGCGGATGGTGACTGCTGATCTTTTCTTTCCTTTTAGTTCGGCTGACGTGTACAATTTGAGGAACGAGAACGTCTCGATGTCGTAGACCGTTTTGTAGCAGGCGTGAGCCAGCTGCCGCATCGGATCCGTCCGGATCTGGTAGAACATAGCCTCTGTGGTTAGCAATTTCGAGGTTGTTGGCGTACACGGGAGAAGTTGGGGAGGTTCGAAGATGTTTCCTCCTTCTTGGAAGCCGCAGATTTGAGTGCCGGTTGCCGCTGGAAGGGTGAGTAGGACGACAGCGAACGCATACGCGATCAAGTTCCTGACTCCTTGTTGGAATCCTCTCCCCTCTGGCTGGTTGCGGTTGTCTGCGTCTCGCGGCTGTTGATTGCGAGCATCGCTTCCTTGTCTCTCTTGCTCCCTGTTGTAATACTCACGACGGCCTTGGTTCCAGTTCCGGTTCCATTGGCGTCTGCCTCCTTGCCAGGGTCCGCGACCGCGGTATCCTCCTCGTCCTCGTCCGAACCATCCGTCGCCGCGCCGTGGCCCCTCTTCTCCGCGTCCTGGTCCTCCGTCGAATCTCCTATTGTTGTAGTATGGCGGGCGGACATATCCTTGCGGTTGGGCTGATGGCTCTTGCGGCTTCTTCTCTTCTTCCTCGTTTCGTGGTCCGATGTTGAGACGATCGATGGCCGCTACGAGGTCATGTTCTTGCTGATCCTCCTGGTCGCGTAGTTGTTGGATTCGATGGAACCGCTCCGCTTTTCTGATCATTTCTTCCAGCGTTTTTGGAATCGTTTCCATTCCCAGAAGTTTCCTTCGCAGGGGTGCTCTGGCGTGGTGCATGAAATGCGACGCCATGAGAGCTTCTCGTGTGGCTTCTTCCATTTGTTCGTAAGCGAACTCACCGAGCGTTCGCAGTTTCCGGCCATATTCCGCGATGGTGAGGTGCCCTTGGCAGAGTCCTGACAACTCCTCCTGCGCCACCTCTCGGTCTCCTGGGACGTAGTAGGCCTTCGTCAGGTTCTCGACCGTCGCTGCCCATGTGGACGTCTGGGTGTCCTTGAGGTTGTTGTACCGGGCCCTCGCGGTTCCTTCGAGGAAGAGCGGAAGTAGCCGATTTCCGATGGCTTGCTTCACTCCCATTCGGAACATGGTGTCACCATATTCCTCCAGCCATCGATGGAGATCCGGGGTCTTGCCTTCTCCGAACTTCCGCACCTGTCCTTGGAGAGTGCGCATGATGTTCCGAGCGTCTTCGTGCTCGGTCTTCGGTGTTCCTGCTCGCCACTGCAGACGTGTCGGAATCAGTTCTTCTTCTTCCTTTTTCACGTCCTCCATGTTGACTCGTTGGGGGGTTTTCGGCTTCAGTGCTGGCGTCTGGACGGGTAGTCTCGGGGGGATTAGTCCTTTCAGGTATCCCCAAGTGGACCAGGATCTGGCCACCTTGATTGGCTTTCCCTTCGGTGTGGTCTTCTTGGCCGAATAGAACTTTTCCTCTGGAGACTCACTGTCCTTCTTGGTTGGAGTCTCTGCCTTCGTCGGTGGCTCCTTTGGGGTTGCCGGCACTGGTGTCGCTAGCCGAAGTTCTGGTGTCTTCGCTGGCGATGGGATGGGGCTGATCTCCTCCTGCTCCTTTGGCTCTTCGGTTGGTGATCCTTCCCTCGAGGTCGGTTGGTCTTCGTACTCTTCGGACTCACTTCCTTCTTCTGCCTCGGCGCTTCGCTTCTCGTTGGCTTCCTTCTTCTTGTTCCTGTTGATCAGTCGCTTTTCGCGGCTCGTGATTGGACGTTCGGAGGTTTCTTCCGTCTTGTCCAGCGTGTCAGCTTCCTTCACAGCTTGACTTAAAGGTGATAGGTGAGTGGATGTTTTCTTCGGGGGCTCTTGCCCGTTAGTCCCAACTCACTTTGAACTTCTTCAGTTCCTTTGACAAGCTGTGGAGGTAGTGCGTGACTCTTCTTTTTCGCTTTATCCAAGTTCTGTAACGCAGAAAGTAAGGGGTGTTCAGGGCATGAGGTTGAAGTGACAATAAGCTTGAGTTGTCATGGCTTTCCTCTTGTTGCCCTGCCCCTTTTATACTCGGCACGATGCTCCGCCCCTTGAGTTTTTACACTCATGTGCAGTTGTTACACTCGGGGTTGTGTCATCCTTGCCTCTTGTTTCCTACATCTCTTTCTTCTCCGAATTCTTGCCGCCCCCGGATTTTATCGTTGTAACAGGCATTTCCTGTTGCGATTGGGCATCTGTTTCTCGTCTTTCTGTTGTTTTCCGGGGTCGTTTCTGAGAATTTCTGCGCATGTGTCGTTTTCCAACTCCTGTTTTTCCGCGTCGCTTTCCCGGAGTTTGTGTGGGCCGTTGCCGTTTTTTTTGTGTAATACTCTTCTTGATCTCTTCCTTCGGCAGCGTGCCTCGGTGCTGGTTGGCCTCCCTACTCGTGCGTAGGAGTTTTCTTCTTGTCCGGTGTAAAATGCGTCGCTTGTCCGATGTAAAATGCGTGGGTTGGTGATTAATGATGTTGTTACGACATCCGTTTCTACCGTAGTCCTATTTCTATCTTCTTTAACGAGTTTCCACTTTCTGGGTAAGTGGCTCGATCCTTATGCGGAGAGGAGGTGGGCGAGTTAATTATTTCTTCTTGAATGGGTTGTCTGCTTTTCGTAGTCCTTCGTGGCGGGCCCTCCTCGAAGAACAAGCAGCAACAGGTATACCTCTAGTTTCTCTTATTTCCTTATCTCTATCTCGGGCCACGCGAATGGGCGGCAAGGCGGTATGTCGAGACCCCCAAGTCCGCGCCAAACTGTATCATCCGCGAGTCTTCTTCTCTTATTTTTCTTATATCCATCTCGGGCCACGCGAATGGGCGGCAAGTCCGCGCCAAACTGTATCATCCGCGAGATTTCTTCTCTTATCGCTATCCCGGGCCACGCGAATGGGCGGCAAGGCGGTATGTTGATACCCCCAAGTCCGCGCCAAACTGTATCATCCGCGAGATTTCTTCTCCAGCCTCCACTCTCAGGGTAGGAACCTCCAAAAAAATCGTTCGTTCCTGTCGACAGAATAAGGCAGACCTTCACTCCTCCGAGTGGCCTGGCTTCCTGAGAGTCTCCTCTATTCCTTTTCTCCTTGTTGATTGTATTCTTCCGCTTCATCTACTTCCTTGCGTGTGTGGACTACGGTAGGGGGTGATGGAACTTTACTCGCTTGTCGACCGTTTCTTTCCGGTGTACCCGGCGTAGTTTTCTGAGACTGGGGGTTCTATTTCCGGTGTAGAACCCGTACTGTCCAACGTCGTCATTTCAGTTAGTACAGCAAGGACTTCTTGTTCCTACTTGTGCATCCTTATTGGTGTCTCTGAACCACCCGTGGGGATGCGTCTCGGAACTCAGTCTCAGAATCATTCCATCCCCTTCCTCTATGAACTTGGTTCTTGGGTCTTCTTCGTTCTTGGTTTCACGATGCGCGTTCGAGTCTATCGTTGCGCGATTGCCTACGTGTCTTGGGTGGCAGCCTTGGTTAGTGGGCGTTCTAACGTCTCAGAGTCCAGTGGGGTTGGGAACGAGTTTCTTGGGTTAGTGAACGGTTCGTGGTAAATATGAGATCTTTACAAGTTTTCGAGAGAGAGATCCTACGAGAGAGAGAGAGAGATTTTACGAGAGATCTGAAAAGAAGGCACAGCAGTCTCATGGTAAGTTCCACTTCATAACTTTATAAACAGCAATCCTGGGAAACTTCTGCCAGATAATTACATATGACAGGGTGGCAGAAGCTCCCGAGTATCCGTACTTCTTGATGTAGGCGAAGTGACAGATCTCACTATCGCTCACCGACCGAGTTTGTTGTTGATTCCAGGTGTAGTTGTCGTAGCATCGGTGGTTAGTAGTTGATAGTAGTAGCGAATAGTAGATCCGGAGGAATGGTGGGACCTCCATGTGATAGGCTCCCTGCTTCCTATCGGTTTGTATCAAGCCTTTCAAGGAATGTTCCGGATACTTATAAGGATTTATTGGTGGATATAATAGGTGAATAAGGTGCAGTCTGATTATTGAGGGGGGGAGATGGATGCCGAGCCTTGCTTAGATCGAGAGGCAAGGCGAGGCGTCCATCCCGTGAGTCGTCGCTAGCCTGACTGACCTCCCCGTGGTTCAGGAGGCTCCGCCTCTCTTGTCGAGAGTCAAAGTCTCCTGCTGTCTCCTTCTCTCGGTCTCGTGACCAGAGAGGAGGGAAAGATCTCAGTGGAGCAGAGCCCTAATGACCTCTGCTGCTCTGACAACCTTACGAATCAATTAAAGAGAATCAGTTCTCATACATTTGGCAGTCCGAAAAATGAACGACCTAGTGCAAGAGATCGAGAAATTGACTGTGAGTTCGAGAAACTACACGAATTACTCTGATTTGCCGATGGAAATGAAGCTCGAGTGTATCAAGCACATGGATTTTCAGACAAAGTGAATAAGTAGTTGCAAACGGAATTGCAACTAGGAAATTTCAGACTTAGGCTGAAAGCCGTCAGTAGAACGGAGGAAAAGCTCGTCAACTCGCAAAAAGTCAATTTGGAGCGCGTCTACATCTACAAGAGCGCGGAGTTTTTCAAAGTGGAAGTGTCGGATGGAAACCGCAAATATTTCATCTCAACGAGGACCGTTCCAATCGAAAGTCTGATAGCAACCATCGGCGCTCTGCTCAGAAACACCGATTCGATCCGTTGGCTGGAGTTGTACGAGCATCAGAAGACGCCGCACTCGGACCTGCTGTTCGCCGAGCTGCGAAAGTGCGCCCCGATGCGAATTGCGAAGCTGCACGTGAGTTACGCGCAAGATCCGGCGATACCGATCGCTTTGCTCGGATTGAGCTCGACGTGTTGCGATCTGAGCGAAGTGGCGATGACGAGACAGTGGGCGGTACGAAACGAAAGCGAAAGGGAACTGGAGGCACAGCTTCTCAAAGTACCGCAGGTATTCTATAACTTTCTACATCGCTAGGAAAATCCCCATTCCTTACAGCTTCGAAACGCCAAATTCATCCGCATATGCTGGCTGTTCGACACCGAAACACGTCTCATTCCGCTTCTGATTCAAAATTGGATCGATACCGACGCGCCGATCGGAAGACGGATCGAAAGTTTCCATTCGGATAACCGTTCTCGCTTTTCCGAAAGATTTTCTGAGCAACTAATGTATCTCAAACAGCTCCCTTAACATCGATTAGGCCGTATCTTTCAGCTTCGAAAACGCGGAATATTCGAGAATTCGGATGAACGACGAAAAGCACATCGCGTGCAGTCACACTCGCGAAAGCATTTCCGGGATGCAAGCTTTGCGGTGCAGAATCGTTTCCGCATCGGATGCATGGCCAGACGGAATTAATATGTAACCTCCATTCACTGTTTTGTTTTTGTTGTTGCCAAAGAACGTTGAACTTTTCGATCCCATCCGCGGCAGTAGTTCGCTAGCACCGCGAAGAGGAGCGCTGCCAGAAGCGATCCCTCGAACGCGTATTCCCAGTCTCCAGCGGCCCACGGATCGTTGACACATCCGAAACGTTCGGCGTTGCCGGGAAGCACAATGCACATCTCGCCGGTACCGCATCCGTCGCTGAGCTCGCCGTCCGGATCGCGTTCGCAACGTCGTCTCGGATTCAGAAGACGTTCGTCGTGCGGAAACACGCCCACTTTTCCGTTGTGACATCCGGAAAACGGGACAAGGTCCTCCGGGTAGCCACGTGGATCGCAGGGCACATCGGTGAGGAAGGGCGACTGGAGGACTGCAAACGAGCGTCTAGCTCTTCTAGTTTCCGAAATGTACCCCCTTGAAACTCACGATTCGGACAGCAGTGACCATTCACACAAATGCAGTTCTCTCTGTCGTCTTCCTCGCTGCTTTCCTTCTCGCAAGTCGGAAGGGACAGTAACGGTGTCACGCCGTCGGGACATTTCCAACTATGTGGATCCTCTGTGAATGATAGAAAGTGAAATTGTCGGTAGAGCGCGCTTACTGACCGTGGCAACAGACGTTTCGCTTCCTCGAAGACTCGACGAATTTTGTGCAATGAAGGCCTCTGGAAAGGCAAGGATAGGCCGAGTGATGCAAAAATGGCGTCTCTCACCCGTTCTCTTCTTTCTCCCTCAACGCCATCTTCACGTCTTCCGCCACGCCCATCTCCTCGTAGTTCCCCGCGCATCCCCAGGTCGTTGTGCAATCTATCGCTTTTTTCGGCGATGTCCCAAAACTTCGCTGACAGACTGCCAACGGTGAAATCAGAATTCCGTCGGGGAACATCGGAAGCAGCTCTTCAATTTCGCGGCACAAACCTCCCTCTGTTTTGGATTTGCACGATTGCAGTTGTCCTTGTCGATTTTTCACCACAACGCCCGTCGAATAACCGTATTCCTCGTCTGAAATGGGAGAAATCGCTGGAATTATCGATTTTACCCCCCGAAACTCACTCGGAAACCAATAGCAAATCGCTTTGTGACAAAACCCGAATTCGCCGCACTTCCGATGACACGGCCGCGCGATTTCTGCGCCATTGACTTGAAAAAAATTTAGGAAATACATGGCCGAAAACGTGGATTTATCGCACCTAAATCCATCATAGCCTGCGGTTTTTCCGCGCGCCACGTGGAATTTCGGAACCCGCGCGCGCCAAAATGCACATGTTCGCCGATTTTAAATTGGTGCGAAAAACCGGAAGTAACGATGAAATTCGTATAAAATGGTGCAAAAAACACAAGAATTGTCAGAAAATCCATCAAGATTTTCGGCGAAATAAATTTTTTCTGAGACCAGATAGTTATTTGAATAACGGGGTTTCCAACAAAGAAGTAAATACTTGGGTCACAGAAAAAAAACGTTTTAAAAAATTTATTAAATAATTTAGAATTGCACACGAAGAATGACAGGCATAAAAATAAGAAGCGAAAAGTTGAAAATAGGCACCTATTAAAGTACATTCTAATTTTCTTTTCCTCCGTTCTCCTTACAAGGCGACAGCTCCCGACTCGAGACGCTGTTTGACGATTCGGATGACCTGACGGCACTTTTCGGCGCCGCTCTCCGCCTGTCGCGCCTCCTGAATCGTGATTCGCGCCGGAACCAGTTTGAAGTGGTAGGAGGTGTCGACGAACTGGCACGTGTACTTGAGCAGGTTGACGCACGAGATGCGCTCCTGGATGAGTCCCGCGCGGCATTCGCCCTCCTCGCTGAAAGTGCACAGAGTGTGTTCGAGTCCGGATTTTTTAGCCGCTCGTAAATCTACACAGCTCTTCGCTGCGAGACCCACGTGGAAAAGTTGTCAACTACAATGCATACCTCTTGGTCAAACTGATCTTCTGGAGAAGAGTGTCGACCTTGTCCCAGTGGGAAGCGGACGATTTGCGTTCGCACTCGAGAAGACGTTGCTCGACGAGCTCGGCGAGCTCACGATCCTTGCCGCCCTTCTGAAGGTACGACGGGAACTTCTTCTGGAACCGAACGCCGATTCCGTTGAGGCTCTGGCGGCATTCTGAAGAGCACAGGATACTGGGTGAAAGAGGGAAAGAGTGGCTCACGTTTCACATCGTAGTCGGCGGCGAACCAGAGGTGTCGGTCGATGTTCGCGTCGACCTCGGCGTCAAGGGTGGCCTTCTCGACATGGGCCGGCACCGGTTTCGCGGCAGCCGCCTCGACGGCCTTGTTGTTGAACTCGACGGCCTTTTTGGCCGACGAGTCGGTGTCGACTACGGTGGCGGTGGCGACAGCGTTGGCAACCGCTTGAGGCCGGAGAACTGGTTGCACAACCTGAGCGTTGGCCTGAACCGCGCGGACTGGCTGCACAATCTGAGAGTTGGGCTCGAACGACTGGGCCGCCTGGGTCTGAATCGTTTGGGCCGGGCCCTGGGCTTGAGGCTGTGGCGGCGGCGGGACTGGCGTCTGAACTTGCGGCAATTGGGCCTGTTGGACCTGATTGTAGTTGTTATTGTAGTTGTTGTAGCCGTTGTAGTTGTTGTAGCCATTGTTGAACTGTTGCGGTTGTTGAGGCTGCTGGAAGCGAAAAGATGACCGTTTTGGCTTTTCCTATTGTTTTGCCACTGTCCACCACCGCCTCCCAAATGTGTCATTTATCCAGTCCAATTCGATTCTCTTCCTCACACACACAGGACGTGTTTTCTAAGGGCGATTGCGCGCGGGCGCGCGCGCAAAGGCAGAACACAACGGCATCAGCGGAACACTGTCGCGTGACACGCCCCAATGTGACATACCTGGTTATTGTTGTTGTTGTAGTTGTAGTATTGGTTCTGTTGTTGCTGCTGCTGTTGGGGATATCCATTGTACTGCTGGTAGCCTTGCGGGACGAACGCGTACGGGCTGGAAGAGAAAACGCCATTTAAGAAAGCTAGGCCACGGCTTGAGTCTCACCTGGGCGGCACAAACGGAGCCGGTGTGCTCGGCGGCGGGAAGACGAGCGGCGGATGCGTCGGGAACGTGAACGGCGCGTGTGTGGGCAGTGTGAACGGAGCCAACGTCGGATGGCTCGGAAGCGTGAACGGCGCCACAGTCGGCAGTGTCGGGAAGGTGAACGGAGCGGGTGTGGCGAGCGGCTGAGCCGGCGGCAGCTGTTGAGCCGGCGCCTGCGGAGCCGGAGCCACCGGCGGTCTCTGATCGGCGGTCTGCACGAACAGCGGAGCTCCCTGCGCTTGAGCGGCCACGCCGACCGGCTCGCCGCCGAGCTGCGCCGGCAGATCGAAGATGGTGTTCTGGAAGGTGTTCTGGCCCAACGCCGTGGTGGCGGTGAGCACGAGAACGAGCACCGGAAGCCTCATTGCGTCGTTACAGTCGGTGGAGGGGGCGAAGGAGGCGAATAAGAAGAAGTGACGGAATAAGGAATGGACGGATGGAGGAAGGAATCCAGAGACGCAGGCTTCTGGCGGCGAGGGGGGAGGGCGACGGGAACTGGTGCGGAACGGGTTTTTCGTTTTTCGCCACACGCCTAGCCTCCGAGGGAGAGTGTATGGGGCCAGACACACAGATCGTTTATGTTCCATGGAAGGCGAGGGGAGGGATGGAAAAGCTTCCTCCGATTTTTATCTTTTCTTTTCTTTTCTTTTGTACATACACACACACATGCATAGATACATGAATACAGAGATGGGCAAATCCGAATGAATCCGATCTGTAGGCGAGCGCGACGGCGCGCGCGCGCGCATGCAAAACGGAGAGTGGGGGGTCGTACTTTACTTTGAACTTGGAAGTGCGCTCTATTGTACGAAGGTGGGAAGTTCGTTGTGAAGCACATTTGTCTTTCAGTTGTCAGCTTTCAGCTTTCAGCCATACATAAAATCAGTCTTCAGACAGTTAGACATCAACTCGGCTGAAGGCGTGCATAGAAAAAGGCCGCCGCCACCAACAACCTATTTGTGTTCGACATGCCTCGAAAATTAATTCTACCAAAATTGTGGGTTATGTGTTGTCAAACCGGCTTTCGCCATTCAAACCCTGTCCCGCCGAGGAGGCACAACATTTTTCAACGATATTTTTCAAATCGATTTGTATTGGTCTTCTCCGATAAGTTATGTGCCACATATTTGAATTTCGGCTTTTTTCACGGATATCACCGGTGAACCACGCGGTGGCCGCCAAAAATGGGCATGGCCTAGCGAGCGCAGATCGCAGCCTTGAGCAAATTATCCCCGAAATCGATGGATCGAGGGGATTGTTCAAGCCGATTTGGTTGCCGCACACACGTTTTGGATTCTAACCTTGCTGGTACTCTATGAACGTTTGAAAGCTCAACGTCATTTTGTAGAAGACGTTAAGTTAGTTCTACATGCTTCATAGATTAATTGTTCGAAAATTCCAAGAAACAAGGGAAATATTTGACGGCGGCTCGCGTCTGTCCGGTTCCAACTTGCAAGGATGGTTCACACCAGAGCAGCCCGGAATTCCGACTTCCGACTTCCGTCTCTTCAACTTCGGTACAGCTCTGGTTCACACCTCTTTCATAGAGAACATGTAGAATGTACAGTGCGGCTCTCTTTGGGTCCAAGATGAAACTGTGCATAGAGCAATGCTCAAAGAGCATACATAGCGAATTCTAGCCGTGGATTGTTTGTCTGTTTCTTTTCTGATAAGCACACCTCGTCATCTTGCTCACTTTAAAACCGTGTTGATTTTGAAATCCTTGCTCTTTTTTGTGAGTATAAAAGAAGAAACACAACTTCATGGTCAGAACATTGTGTTCTTCCTTCTTTCGAATTTTTTTTTCCTTTTTCCTCTATAGTCCACTAACCAGTGTAAGATGCTATATATTTCAGAATCAAAATGAAAGCAAAACGAATTAACAAGCAGAATCAAAACAAAAAATCGTCGAGTTTTGAAAAAAACCGCGAGCGGAATGGAAATACCATCATCAATCTGCTGGCTCACATAGCAAAGCGAACATTCTCGCTTCTTCTCGCCTTTTTCAATTTCTTATCATGGAAAGAGGAGCGTCAACCGGGAAACTGGAATGGGAGCGAAAAGCAGCTGAGCGCGGCTCTCGAAGCGGCCAGGCGAGCGTATGATCAACCGCGGAGATGGTTAAACGAAGCCCAAGTCGACGAGATCGACAAATCGATTCGAGATGCGCATTGGTCACCGAAGTGGCTGGATATGCACGGTATGTCAGTCCGTGGAGCACGTCAGCTGCTTCTCGATGGGATCGACGCAGTTCGCGAGTCGAAAGGAGGAGCGATAGTCGTGATAACTGGTCGGGGGAATAACTCGAAGGACGGCGAGCCGAGAATCAAGAATATGGTGCTCGAGGAGCTGGCCACAATGAAGATGAAATGGAAAGAACGGAACCCAGGGTGCTTCGTCGTGCGGATTTTGGGACGCCTTTAGGCTAGAGGTTCGAACCGAAAACCACAGTGATAGTGTCTCAGAGGCCTCCCGGAGAAGTGTCAGAAGGCCGAGAAGGCCATTCTTGGAGCAGTTCGCCAGAAGATGTGACGGCGAGAGGGAAAGCGAAAGGACCGAAAGAAGGATGATGTCGGCGCACTGGACGTCTCCTGAAGGTCTCTTGACCTAAGTACGTGATATTTCTAAATGTTCTGTTCTTTGACACTTATTATCGGATTTTTTTGAATGCAATACGCAGACAAATTTTGTTTCCAAACAGTTTCACTTCCCGCTGTTGGTCTCGCCACGAAGAAAGCGAGAGAGTGAGAGACGACAGACAACGAGACAAAAACATTTTTTCGCGCGTTTTTTGTAAATTTTCGAAAAAACGACCCATTTTCAAAATAAAAATTGAAGAAATATTAATTGCAATTCACACTTTATCGAAAAAGTACTGAAACGGGTCGTTTTTTCGAAAATTTACAAAAAACGCGCGAAAAAATGTTTTTGTCTCGTCGTCTGCCGTCTCTCACTCTCTCGCTTCCTTCGTGGCGAGACCAACAGCGGGAAGTAAAACAGTTTGAAAACAAAATTTGTCTGCGTATTGCATTCAAAAAAATCCGATAATACCATAAACCATAAATACTTTTGAGCTGAACGAGCAAACAGCTGGCATTTTCGGTGTGTTTATTCGACACTTTGAGCAACATAAAGGATGAAAACGATGACAGATACACGTGGAATCACAGACAGGCCGGGGGGTGGGAAAGAAAGTGCGCTCTACTAGACAACTACAGTAGTCTTCTGTAAAAACAGAGTCTAATCAGTCACTAGGCTCGCCTCGGGACCCATATCCGGTTCTGTTCCCCCTCTTATCTTTTTCTGCTCCTCCTCCTCTTTCAGAAGCGTCGACGCGACGATTCCGGCGAAAAGGATGATGCCCATCCACGAATTGGACTTGAACTTGTTCCAGCAGTCCGTGCCGTTGTCGATGTCGACCGTGCCGATCTGCCAGCCGAGTTGCGCCGACGTGGCGGCTAGTGCCACGTAGTACGGCCACGTCTGATCGCTGGCCACCCCGCAGGCGGTCAGCGAGGCGACGGTGCCCACGCCGAACGCCGAGAGCCACTTTTTGGTGTCGGCGCCGAGCCGAAGAGCCGTCGATTTGACGCCGATCATGATATCGTCGGCCTTATCCTGAAACGGGAACGAATCGACGAGGTGGAGGCACGACCCATCGGGAAACGAATTGGAGGCGGGGAACTGGGGGGTGGTGGTTTGATTTACAGGGAGAAGAAGCATGCAAAAAAAGAAAACGAAAAGGACATGGGATTCGAGGGGGAGTGACAAATAATCAACCTGATGTGCGTAGATGGTATCATAGACGAGCGTCCATTGAAGCGCCGCCACATACATCCAGAACGGCGCCGACGAGGCGAGGTCGCCGCGCATCGCCGACCACCCGAGAAGGGCGCCCCAGTTGAAGGTGAGTCCTGTGTGAGCAACGAGTGCAGACTGTTGTTGTTGTTGTTGGAGGTGGTGGGGGGAGGAGGAGGAGGACAGGAAGAAGCTAACGAGTTCGCGTATGCAGGCACCACCCCCTCGAGACTCGGGCTTGCTCTTTCCAAAGCTCCGGGACGGTTCAGAACCGTCGTTTTCCGGTTCTAAAACGTCCGGTTCCGAACAGTCCCGGAGCCCTTTCCAAGACCACCGCATCACGGTCTACACAGATATATTGCACCAACCACAACAGCAAACTAGAAAAGGACATGTACGTTAACGTATGCTTCCGCCCTGGGGTTGCCCAAATTTCGACACTTTTTTGAAGTCGCTATTCCTCTACCTGATGACTATAGATAGTGTCGTAGATGACCGTGTGCAGGATGGTGGCCGCGTAGAGAGGCAAGAAGACGGCGGGCCCGTTAGAGACGCCGCCCAACTCGGCCCACGCTATCAGCACACTCCAGTTTAGGGTGGCACCTGCAACCGAACACACCCTGCCGAGACACGGAACGGGCAAAACGAAGAGATGGGGAGTGGGCGGGGCTTCCGAGAGTTGCGGGAAAGGGGGGCTAACCGAGAACGAATTGCGGCCAGTAGGTGAAGCGTTTCGCGAGCGGATACCCGACGACGAGGAGCATTGAGGAGGCGCCGACGGCCACGCTGGAATTGGGCGTTCGAGCCTTTTCAGATCAATTACAAGCAGGCCCCAACCCTACCTGTACCAATTCAACTGCAACAGAATCGCCAGAGAGGCCGAAAGAAGGCCGCCGAGCAGCGCGACGGCTTGTTTTTCGCTGAGCGATCCGCAAGCCAGCGGCCTCAGCTTCGTCCGTTCCACCTGGAAATCGAACGAAATTAGCGATTATGGGGGGTCTCGGCACCTGCTTATCGAAATCCTTGTCCCAGAGATCGTTGATGACGCACCCGGCGCTGCGCATCAGAAACGCGCCGGCTCCGAACAGCGAGAGCATGTAGACGGAGGGAAGCTGGCCCGCCGGTGCGGCCATCGCTATGCTCCACGTGCACGGCCAGTAGAGGAGCCAAGTGCCTGGAATAACGAGAAAATCGGCCGAAAACAAGCCTAACTTGAAAAAGAAGTTCGACAGAGCTGACCGTTTTTTTTTTCAAATTTCCTTTTATCTCAAGAACCAAAATAGCTATCAAAAAGTGGTTAACTACAAAGTTGTAGCTCTTTTTGTGCTCTAAAACTCTGCAATTGGCAAATTTTTGACAGCTCTCTTGGTTCTCGAGATAAAATAAGAGGCCTTTTCAGGCCATTTCCTCCTGCTCTCCACCTGAAAAAGGCCCAGCTCAACCAATTTCAGACCCTCTAAACGATATTTAAAAAAAAACGAACCGATCGGCTTGTCGACTCGCATAATCTGCAGGTACGGCTTCAAATTGGGCGGCGACGCGGCGACGAGACTGCTCGCCGTCGGAAAAAACACCGTACTCCTGGCAGAGCTGAAATTCGGCACTGCTGATATTTTCAACCCGCCGAGCTCCGTCGCTTTCCGCGAACCTCGTCGAAATCCGTCGTCGTTGCTCATCTGACGCCTGCCACGTGGCGATTCTGGACACCGCCGCCGCCGTCGTCGTCGAGGAGCTCCATCTTCCCAAACTCACAAACCTAACTATCATTTTGGGGCGAAGTTCTGCTGAAAACAACCAAGCTAGGGGAAATTATTTGAAAAGATAAAAAGTAGGAAACTAGGACTAAAAACCTACAAAAAAATCAAAAAAGATTCAATATTAAAAGTAGAGAAAAAAAACAACAACAACTTTCATTTGAAATGGGGGAAGAAAACAGGCGAAATTTGGTAGTAACAAGAAGAGAAAATAACAGTGTAAATTGGACATCGAGAAATATCCGAACGAAATCGAAGAAGCGAGTACGTGCAGTTCGGCAAAAGGGTGCATCGTGTCTCGTGTGGCGTCTGTCGCCTCTCTCAAAACTCCATACTATCTTTCTTGCGGCCCTCGACGACCACTGAAGTGATGAGATGTCCGTCCTCGGTCTCTTTCGCCTCGAGCTCTCGACGGATCTCCGGGGAGATTAGGTAGTGGCCGTGGAACTGAAGAAACACGAATTTCCCCTTGCCTATTGTTTTCTGGATTACTCACTCGAATTAGCTCGTGAATGGCCGCCTTCTGCTCGGCGTTCAGATCGTTCTTGTAGCGTTGGCAGAGGGAGAGCAGGCACTGGTGCCACAGAACCGGCATGTCGCGTTCGTCGGTTTTGAGCCGGATGAAGTGGTTGACGACGGCGTCGAGAGCGCGGTACGGGAGCGCGTACTTCTTGTCGATGAGCGCGCGCAGGAAGACTGAGTTCGAGCCGGTGTACTCCATATCGGCGATCTGCAAAACTGGTGTTGCTATGAAGAGGCATGACGTGGCACTTACACAGAGCATGGCGGCGGCAGAGTGTTGCAACGGAATCGGCACCTTTGTGAGCACAGAACTGAAGATGACGGCCTCGCGAAGCGTGCAGCTTCCCGACTCGACGAGCGGCAGAATCAGACCCTTGAAGAAGGCGTTCGGCTTGTAGATGGCTTTGCACAACGCCTGATACAGATGATAGTTGAGCTTCTTGAACTCGTCGATGTCGTCGCGAAGACGTGGCAGCAGGACGAGCGTGTAGAATCGCTGACACATCTTCGGATTCATGTTGGAGGCGAAGAGACGCGTCGCTTGGTACATCGCCGCCGCCGTCCACGTTTCCGGTTTTGTGATGCTGAAAAGCGCACGATTCCGGTGGAAAATCGACGGAAAACGCCTTCTTACAAGAGAATCTGCTCCCAATTCTTCATTTTCGGGATGATTTTGAAGGCTTTCGGCACTTTTCCACTGCGATACTTGGAGAGCACCTGACCGATTTGCTCGTACATCTCCACCACTTCTGGATCCATTTCGCGCATCTAAACATGCCACTTTCTACATGGAATTTGCCAAAAACGGGCGAAACTCACATTGAACTCATTTGGATCCACTTGGCTTAATGCCAACTCGGCGTCGTTCTGTTTGGACTCGATTTTTGCCTGAAAACCGGAACATTTCAAAGAAACCCGGAACAAAACCGAGTGAAAACCTGAATAATGTCGTATAACGTGTTCATCTGAGCGGCGTCCTTCTTCAAAAACCTCGCCAAATCGGCCTCGTCCTCCGGATTCAGCTCCACAATCTGATCCTCGAATCCGTTGTCCTCCTCCTCTTCCTCTTCTTCATCGTCGTCCGATTTGGCGCCAGAATCGTCGCCCAGCCAGCTTTGACGTTGCCTGAAATGGTTGGAGCTCGACTGAAAATCGAGTTTCAGTAGTTCCTCACCTTTTCGGCGTTTTTGACGTCTCTCCGTCGCCGTGCTCATCGGCGGCCTCTTCCAGCAGCTGTTTGCGAGCCTCGTTCAAAATTTTCGACGAAAGCGAGTCGGGCACGAACTGAAAGCGGGTTTTTTGGTTGAAATTCGTCGAGCAAAATCTCGAGAAACGCGGATTTGCGGTAATTTTGGCGCTTTTCTGACCTCGTCGGCTTCAGAATCGCCACGTTTTCTCTTCTGCTTGAGCCGGAGCTCATCTCGCTGCTTCGCCACGTTGCCGGCCTCCAACTGATTGTCCAGCGGGGCGTTTGCCGACAATTTGTCTCCTTTTCCTTTCAAATTTTTTTTCACCATGTTACTGAAACTAGCTTTTTGTTCTACATGTTGATTAGTGGCTTTTAAGAAATATTCCGAAAAGGTAGCGGGCCTGTGTGGTTCATTCGAAAGCAGAGGTTAACATACGCGATTTCATTTATCCAAAACGGCGTTAGACAAGAAGAAGAGAGGAACAGAAGAAACTTGTCAACGAAATTCGAGTTGAGGAGAGGGTAGGGGGCAATACTAAACTCTAAAACAAGAGAAAGGGGGTTACAAGAGAGAAAACAAGAAAGGGAATCGGGTGAATTTTGAACGAATTGCAAAAGAATAATATTTTGGGAGGAGGGTGCAGTATGCCGGTACTAGAAAGAGTCTTTCCAAGAAAATGAAATCACGCATAATTTAAAGGTATAGAAGGGAGCGGGGGAGAGAGGACAACAGATAACATGGATAAATATGAAAAGAGAAATAAGGAGACGGATAGTGTGGGACAGAAACAGATAGATTTTTAATGGGGTTCGGGTGGGAGTTGTAAAGTTATTAGACGAGATCGGCGATCGAGTCTGGCATCTCCTCGATGTTGGTGGTGTAGTAGGTTTCGATCTCCTTCAGTTGACGAGCATCGTTTTCGGTGACGAAGTTGATGGCGACTCCCTTGCGACCGAAACGTCCCGAACGTCCGATACGATGGATGTAGTTCTCACGGTTGGATGGGAGATCGTAGTTGATGACCAAAGACACCTACAAGGAGAATGTTAAACTAACGGTCAGCTCAAAAGGAATGCTGATAATCTTACCTGTTGAACGTCAATACCACGAGCCAAGATGTCGGTGGTGATGAGGACGCGGGAAGATCCCGAACGGAACTCGCGCATGATAGTGTCACGCTCGGCTTGGTCCATGTCTCCGTGAAGGCACGACACGGTGAATTGGTTACTCGTCATTTGCTCGGTGAGCTGGTCGACCTTCCTACGGGTGTTACAGAAGATGACGGCCTGAGTGACGTTAACAACGTTGTAGAGATCGCAGAGTGTGTCGAACTTCCACTCCTGTAATCAAAAAGTAAAAATATGATTTGATTACCAATTCAACTTACATCCTTCTGGACATTGATGTAGAACTGTCTGATACCCTCAAGGGTAAGCTCATCCTTTTTAACAAGGATGCGAATCGGGTTGCGCATGAAGCGGTTGGTGACGTCGAGCACCTCAGACGGCATGGTAGCCGAGAGAAGAACAACCTGCACGTCGTTGGGCATGGAGCGGAAGACGTCGTAGATTTGGTCCTTGAATCCGCGCGAGAGCATCTCGTCGGCCTCGTCGAGAACGAACATCTTGATCTGGCTGGTGTCCAGAGCGTTACGGTTGATCATGTCGTTGACACGTCCCGGGGTTCCGACAACCACGTGGATACCGTTCTCGAGCTTGCGCTGATCATCACGAACGCTGGTTCCTCCGATGCACGGAAGAATGTTAACGTTGAGGTACTCTCCGAGAGCGCTCATGACCTTTTGGATCTACAAATTGAAAGATTGCTTAAACATCTCTATCGACTGAAACAATCTCACCTGCTGAGCCAACTCTCTAGTCGGAGCCATGACGAGAGCCTGGACACGAGCGTCGGTGTGGTCGATTCTCTGAAGAATCGAGACCGAGAACGTGGCGGTCTTTCCGGTTCCAGACTGAGCCTGGGCGATGACATCTTTTCCGGTGGTGCACGGAACGATGGCGCGCTTCTGGATAGCAGATGGTTTCTCGAAACCGAATCCGTAGATTCCGCGAAGAAGCTCCTCCTTGAGGGACATGTCGTCGAAAGATTCGACGACTTGATCGTAGTTGCCCTCGATCAAGCCGTCGGCGTCGACCATCGAAGATCCGTTCACATCATTTTTAGCATCGGTCATGACAAGTAGGTGCAAAAGTTAAAAATTAACTTTTGAAGCTGCGATTGATTTGACTGAAAATGATGAAATCAGCGTACAGAATTGAGCAAGAAACGGGGAAAACAAGTGTTACGAAATGTACAGTATGAAAGTCCTAAAAAATCCAATAATCGTGATTAAAAGGTCTGCGGGCAAGGATTTCGGGTGAAAGTCGCATTTTTTGAACGCGGATATTTTGTTTTGAGCCAAAAATACGGAAAAACGCGAGAGAAACGGCAGGAAATAGGGGGCGAAATGTGCTGCAAAAATCGAAACCGCCCCAAAACCGAGGGCCAAATCATTCGAACGCTGGAGGGTCTCGCCACGAAAGCGGTGTGCGGTGGAGCGCGTTTGCTGACCCGCTCTCCGTTTTTATTTTATTTCGCGATTTTCGATTTTCACACTGGAAATCGAGCTCCAAGCCATTTTTTCTCACAATTTTCACTGGAAACTTGAAATTCCCAGTGATTATCACCTAGGATCAATCGATTTTTGCACTTCACTCCCCGAAAATCACCCAAAAACATAGAAAATTGAAAAGCGACTGATTTTGAAGGGAAAGAAAAGCCCGTGCAAAAGAGAGGGAAGCGTTGAATATTCAAATTTCCAATTTCCAAGAGCGCGCACCCCACTTAAATTAGGCGAAAAAAGACAGAAATGACGGGGGGAAGAGAGGAGAGGAGAGAAGAGGGTGTGCGCGCGCGCGCGCACACGGCTAGCCAGAGTGACTGACGACGACGACAGAAGAGAAGAGAGCAGAATGCAGAATGCACGGCCCATTAGGGTGCGAACGCCTGGTGAGAGGGACAAAAGAACACCTGTTCGGCCCCAGATAGCGATCGGATAATCCGCGATGGGATCGCGAGGACCATATGGCCCCCCTCTCTCGGTCCGGATCGTATCGGACCGGCCGAAAATTAGAGGGCTGACCTAATTGGTGAGATCGAGATGTTCAAGAAAAAAACGATAAGGGAAAAATGAAACTGCTGGAAAAGCTTGAAAACCTGGAAGAAGCTCACATAAATCTCTCCGCTCTCTCCCATTCATTTCCGCGCGCGCGCGCGCTCATATTGACATAAATCTCAGCGAGATTCCGCGCGGAAAGATTACACACGCTTCGTTCCGTTCCGCACTCCTCCTCCGCCTCCGCCTCCTTCTCCGCCTCGTCGGTTTCCTCGTTTTCCTGCCGAAAAGCCAACTCATTCATCGATTTTTTCATTCGCCTAGCGGATCTCTCTGATTTCATAGCGTTTTCATTTCAGTTATCCCAGAAATGAGCCAATACACTCCAAGTGGTCGTCGGCGACCGATTACGCGAACGGAAGCCGAGGAGCGGGCGTTGGATAAGATTTCCAGAGAGGTGCGACACAGAGGGGGGAAATAAACAAAACAAAACAAGGGCGTGTTTCTTTTTTGACAGGCGGAGGCGAGAATGAAGCTGAAACGGGAGACCCGCGAGCAGGCGCGACAGGGCAGATATCAGCTTCTCGAGAAGAAGGTCGAGGAGGACGCCGAAGCGTTTCGACATGACACTGCGGTGAGTCTGAATGCGTTGGAATTGCCGTTTTTTTCGAGTGCTGTGAATGATTGAATGTTTCCTGAAATACACAAAAATCCGATATTCGAAAAATGAATTTTAAAAAAAAGGAAAATTTTTCCTAAATTTCGGCTCAAAACAGTCAATTTCCACCGTTTTCAACAATTTTTGCCCGAAATAAATCAAATTGGACGATTCTGCTCGGTTTTTGTGGTTTTTGTTTGGGAAAGTTTTAAAAAAAACCTGGCGAGCCCGCTATTTGGCAAATTTTAACGAAAAAAAGAACACTTAACCTCCCCTTTGAATTTTTTCCGCAATTTGCAGTCGACCTCTAACTTGAACGGAGTTTCCTCTAACCAGACCCAACAACAGTTGCATGTGAGTGATTTTCAGTGCTCTTTTGAAGAAAAAAACTATGTTTCTATGGACTTTTCGCCTTTTTTTGCAGGACAAAGTAATCGAACTGCAGGACCGCGTTCAGCAGGTCATGTTCCTTTACTCGCAGTTGGACAACGAAAAGTCCACCCTTCTTTATGAGGTGCGGCGGTTTCTCTTCCCGTTCTCATCCTCATTTTGTCCCGTTTTCAGGTGGATCTGCTGAAAGACGAGCTGGAAGAGAAGGACGCCTCGCTGAGCCTCTCGTCACGCGAGTGTCGCGATCTGACCAGCGAGGTGAAGGCCCTTCGAAGGACCATCGAGGCGTTTCAGGCGACGCAGCAGCAGTTGAAGCACGAAATCGCACAGCGCGATCAACTTATTCAGGTTTGTCGAGAGACGGGAAATCATGGAAACCTTCAGTATTTCATTGTATCATCATTGGAACTCACCTGACTTTTGCAGGAAAACGGTCTGTGCCTGGTGGAGGAGGATCCGGAAGACGACGGCTCCGAGTCGACGAACACGGCGTCTGGCGAGATGTAGGCGTTGATTTTCGCTTTTTAATAGCTCTGCCCATCGAACCTATCGATTTTCAGCCGTTCGGGACCGTACCTGTTCAAGCGCGAGACGATTCGACTCGTGGATCGGGTCGTTCCGGGCGCCGCGACGCTCGACGAAAAGATCCAGAAACTCATCGACACGGTAGGCGGCTCACTGCAAATTGATGGTCAATTACTTTTGTTTTCAGAACAAGAAGATGCGAAAAGACTACGAGGAGCTGGAGCAGACGATTTACACCCAACGTCACGCGCGTAACGCCCGTGACTCTGCCAGTGTTGTCCCGAATCAGGGCGTCGACGATGTGAACAGTGAGTGTTTGGGGGACCTCCCGTAAATTTCCAAAAAACCAGATCAATGTATTTTTGAAAAAAGTAAAATAAAATAATAGGAAACATGCGAGAAGACATTCTGAGACGGCAAATCAGTAAGATTTTTTCCCTCGATATCTCGTAATTTTCGTCATTTTCTGGTGATTCGTTTCTTCTCTATCTATGATTTTCGTCTTCTTTCCTTCAGTTTGGTCATTTTTTAATTTTTCATTGATTTTTCAACTCAGTGTAAATTTTCTGTTCGCAATTTCAATTTTCCAGAAGACGCTGCCAAGCATTTGGCCGAAATGAAGCTGAAAATGCAGGATCTGGAGCGCGAGAACACGAATCAGCAGGGCAACGTCATCCGCATGGAGGGCCAAATGAAGCGCTACAAATCGAACGCCGACGCCGCCGAGAAGGAGCTCGACGAGCTGAAAACGCAGATGCGGCAGATCAAGAAGGAGTTGCGCGACAAGGAGAACGCGCTCGACGAGCAGAAGGAGACCAACAAACATCTGCAGAGTCGGCTCGAGAAGATGCGAATGCAGCGCACCGGACGACCGCTTTGAGCTCCATTTTTGGAGGCGAAATTGGCGCTGTCACCGTGATTCGTGGTGTTTCAAACGCGCTCCGCTGTACTTCCCCAAATGTCCCTCATTTTTTGGGGGAAAAATTGAACGAAAACGAAAAATGAGTCCAGTGGAGCGCGTTTGAAACACCACGAATCACGACGACAGTTTTCCCGCCCATTTTCTCATTCTTTTTGTGTCTATCCACATCTACAGTAATCCCCCCTGTCATGGTGCTTTACCATTTTGCCATCTTCCTCCCTCCTTTTTTCTCTTTTTCTAATTTTTTTCAAAACTTCTCAACTCCCCCCTTGAAAATGACACTACCAAACAAAAAATACGCAACCCCCCCCCCCCCCCTAATTTTTAATTTTTTTTTTGCTCATCGTGAAATACGCATTTTTCTATTCCCAATTATGTGCATAATTCGACGATTTTTTTCCCCCGCGGAGTTTTCTCTAGAGCCCAAAGTGCCTTTGTCCGTTTACTTTTCGATGTAATTTGAATTTTTTATTCTTTTTTTCTTTTCTTGTTTCGGTTTACTGTGTAAATTTAAATTTATCTTTTTCTTGACTGCGTTTTCGAGTTTTTAGGAAAACTTGAAAAAAAAACCGATCCCCCCGATTTTTCGGAATCTTTCATTTGGCTCCAAAAGCAATGCATCAGAATTCGTCACCAGTCCTTCGACGACGACGCCGCCGCCGCCGTCGACGACGGCTTCTTCTCATTGTTTGAACAAGAAGACGAAGGAGGAGAAGAAGAAGAAGACGTCAACAAAACGTCTTCTCCTTCTTCTCCCCGTCGTTCATTAAGCTTAATCAAATGTCTTCTGAATCCTGCTGAATCTTCCTCCCCCCACGTCTTCAGGATTCAGAAGACAAACACACACACACACACATCAACTATTTGAAATATTGATGATGAATCACGCGAAGAAGAGCGGCGGTGCTAAAAATAGAAGACATGGGGGAAGTTTGCAGAGAAAAGGTCAACAATTGATTGAAAAACTACAAAAATGAGTCAAAACAACGTAAATCATGTACTCTGAGGTCTTTCAGTTCGACAAGAAGGGAATGTGGGAAGAAAAAAGAGGGGTCAATAAGTTTCCCGGCGAGAAATTTTAGAAAAAAAATCAAAATACCGTAAATCAAGAATTAGAGCGACAATTGTCCAAACGGCTGGATTTTAAGCTCTCCCATCTTGAAAACTAGAAGAGATAGAAAGAAGACGTCAACTGTCGAAATGTTCCTTTAGTTGTTGGCTACATTCCGACAGTTGACGCCTTCTTTCTATCTCTTCTAGTTTTCAAGATATGAGAGCTTAAAATCTGGCTGTTTGGGTGATTGTCGCTCTAATACAGGATTTACGGTATTTGAATTTTCATCAAAAATTTCCAGCCGAGAAACTTGTTGACCCCTCTCTTTTCCAACCCACATTCTCTTATTGTCGAACAGAAAGACTTCAGAAGACGTTGACGATGACGCATTCGTTAGTTTTGTGGAGATCCATTAGGAGCCCCCCCCCCCCCCCCAAGGGGATCCTGATTAGATGAAATTTCTCTCTCCCGGAAAACTTTGGAGAGGAAGAATTTGGGGGCTCAATTAGAAGAACTCCATCTTTTCCTTCTTCGTCTTCTTTGTTTTCTCTGTTGTTTTCGACCGAAAACTTGATTAGGGTGTCGAGAAAGAGAGAGTGGAATTGGGTTACTGTAGAAATGGAAGTTTTTGGACCCCAAATTGTCACAAAAACGGGACAACTGATCGGTTCAAACTATCAAAAGGTAGCATTTGGAATTTTCAATCGAATGGTGCAAGTCAGAGTGATTGGAAGTGATCGAGCCGCCAAGAAGGAAGCCCGGTCACTTCTAATCACCCAGACTAGCGCCATTCGATTGGAAATCTCAAACACTATGTTTTGATAGTTAGAACCGGTCAATTGTCACATTTTAGGGACAAGTTAGAGTCCAAAAACTTCCAATCCTACAGTAACCCGATTTCACTCTCGTTTTTGACACCCTATTCAAGGTTTCGGTCGAAAACAATAGAGAAAACACAAAAGAAGAAGAAGAAAATGGAGTTCTTCAGATTTTCAGCTCGAATTCATCTAATTACGACTGCTAACGAAGAAAAAACGCCCCCAAATAACTTGTATTTCCTATTTTCCACCCGAAATCCTCAATGACTCAAATACCCGTTTTTCGTCTTTTTTTCTCATCATATAAAACTTTGGAAAAATGCCGTCATATATCGCTCTTTTCAAAATTTGGCGCCAATCAATCATCTGGCGACCGGGCGGGCGGGAAAGAGAAAACGAAGGAGAAGAAGAAGATACATTTGATCTTTGACAGCTCAATACGTGACTAATCGGAGACTTTTTGAGAGGAACTTTCGAAATTTCGCAATAGTTGTCAGTGGAGCGCACTTGCGATTGATGGGATTTCGTCGGAAAAAATGCAAGTTTTCCGCACTTTTTACCACGGAAGACGTACCCCGCGACGAGACCCGCCCGTCGAAAAAGTTCATGAGCCTTTAAAATTTCAGTTGATTGCAATGAAAAATTAAAGGCGCATGGACTTTTTCGACAGGTGGGTCTCGCCGCGAGGTACGGTTCCAGTGGTTGTAAAATTAGGAAATTTTGGAATTTTTTGCATTTTTCGAATAGAGCGCACTTTCTCAGACACTGTACTTCCCCTTTCTATTTCGAGACTAAGAACAACATTCCTCCTCTATTTTTTTCCTTCATTTTCCGCCCGACCGCCTCAGATTCTTGAACACCGCCGTCGTACTCCCGTTATCTCCTTCTCCTTTTTTCCAATTTGCCCCCTCTTTTCAGACAAGAAGAAGGACTCTCGGTCATTTTGCAACACACAAAAGGGGAAGAATCTCTTCTCTCGACGACGAAGAAGGCGAAATTCAATTAAAATTTATTTGCACAAGTCACGAAATCTCTCGTTTGTTGTGGTCAAAATGAGGAAATTCAGAGGGCATTTTCAGGGAAAACCGACCGAGAGGCGCGAAAATGTGTGTGTGTGTCAACAATTTTGTGGAATTAAATTTCGGGATTTCGGATTTTTTTTGCACCCCCCCCCCCTTTCTCCTTTCATTTTGCCAGTAGGTTGACTATTTATTATTATTTTCCTCCTTTTCTACTTTTCCGCAGCGAGGAAATAAGCCTCATCAATCGGTCAAATCCCGAGTAAACGAGCGAAAATGTCAATTGGCACAATTTCTCGTTCATTAGTTTTTGCTTTCGGTTTTCAGTTTTCAACGAGGAAAACAAGAAAAAAAAGAGGCCGCCGGATGACGTGCTTTCCGGCCTGAAATTGGCCCAATCAGGCTGAAAAGGCAGCCTTTTCGATGTCACAACTAGGCGTGTCCCTTTAAAGTTCGATGGGTTACGGTTCCTAGAAAAACAAGTTGTCCCTTTAAAGTTTACAGATTACTGTAGGTTTTTTTTTCGAAAAAAATATTTTTTTCTGAAAAAATTCGCAGAAAACCAAGAGAACCGCACACCAAAGAAGCGTCAATTTCCCGCTTTTGTACTCAACAATTCTCGGAATTCTTCTCCCTTTTTCTGTGATAATAAAATCTTCTTTGCGCTTTTACGTCACACTGGAGGCGAAAAAAAGAACAACCAGGCAACAGAAAAAAAAAACGACTGCGGGCGCGCGAAAATGTGATTTCCGGTGCAATTTCCGCTGTTCTTGACTAAAACTTGTGATGGGCTCACCGGGCTTCGGAGCCCGGAGCACCGGAAATTGGATAAATTTTTCTCCCGCCACGAGTAGGGCTAAACTGCAGGCTATCGGAAAAATGGTAAATTTGGGAGAATAATACTAAAAAGTTATATCAAAGTAGTAATAAAAAGAGGATTTTTGAAAAGTATTTTTTAATTTGGAAAAAAAATTTGGGATTTTTTCAAAATTTCAAGGAAAAAAACCCTCGAAACCTTTCCCTCTTTCGGTCGTAATTCGGTACTTTTGCTCCCCGGAGCTCTTCCACAAAACATAAATTTCTGCGGAAGCAGCAACTCGTAAAAACAAGGAGGGTGGTGTCGGTTGCGCTTCAATGCGCACCGCAGTTTGTGTCACTTTTTACGTGTTTTCCTGGAAAATTACTTGGAAAAGTTGAGCTTATTGGGAGGCGGAAAAGACGCGCGAATTCCAAATTCTGGAACCGAGTAATTTTTAGAAAAATTGTCGATTTTTTCGAAAAATTTGGAAAAAAGACGAGGAGGGGTTACTGTAGGCGGGAAAAGTCCGCAAACACCGTCACGTCGAATTGCACACTTTCTGTGTGTGTGTTTTTGGTTTTTTAGACCATTTTTTCGACAGAATGACGCACAAAATTTGGAAAAAAAAAACCCCGGAAAAGTTGACGAATTTTCTTATTTTTGGCGACGTAATAAGATTTAAAGCACTCTGGGGAGGCTCGCGAATTTTTTTCGGCTGGTGTGATTTTTGAATTTCGATCTGAAAATGTCTGTTGTGTGTGTGTGTGTTGAGACACGCATAAATATTTGAAATGTCGCCGATTCTAAGCTGTTTTGTGCTGGGCTGCCCAACGAGACCGGTTGCGAAACGTCGAGAACAACAAAAAAAAAACGCATTATTTTTTGTGCTCTTTTCTGGTGCTCCAAAGAGCTCCAAAGAGCAAACGAGCAGCGAGAAAGTGCTCTCGATTACCCGAAAAAAAACTCAATTGTCCGCGAAAACCAAAGAAAATTCCACAATTTTCCGAGAGTTCAGACCAAAAATCGTCTCGTTTTTCGCCAATTTATCCACTTTATCATTAATTTTTTTCTTGTTTTTCGTTTTTTATTTGCTTTTCCGGTGATAATAAATTAGATGATGCGAATGGGAAAAGAGATTTTTTTTGAATATCAGTGATATTAGAGAAGTCCTTCAGTTTCCACGTATGTGGCCAAAAGTGCGCGTTTTTCCCGAAAGACACTATTTCCATCGTCTCCTCTTCGTCTAGTCATCAGAATTCAGAATTCACAGCGGCGTCACGATGAAGTCCGACGCTTCAGAAGAGGCTTAGGCTCGCGAAAAGTCAGTTCACACGTCGGATTTCGTCCCATTTCGCGCGCCCCGAGGGCATCCGAATTTCTCGAATAACTCGCGTTTTTACACGAATGACGGGGTGTGTGTGTGTGTGTGTGTGTGTGTGTGTGACGTGGCATTTGAGAGAAGAGAAGGAGGAGCAGAAATCAAAAATGGAAAGATTCGATTAGTTTTCGAGTGTTTTTTGGTCTGGAACCGATGAATTTTGCAAGCTCCTCGGGGATTACGGTAGCGTTTTCTTTCTTTCCGGCGGTGTCACCATGGATGCCTTGTTTTCGGAGCGGGGAAGATTGACATATTCGCAAATCGCGAAGACACGGAATCCGTCTTCAGAAGACGTGACGTCTTCCACTTTCTTCCTTCCAAGAGCACATGTGTGTGCGCACGCGCGCGCGCGCATTTTTTCTTCGGTCGGTCGGAACAATTCAATTAAAACTAATGCACATTTCTCACTTCTACTCAGTAACGTCTTCTTCTTCTTCTCCTCCCCATTTTCACATCTTCTGGTTCTTCCGATCAGAATCTCGAATGACGAAGGGAGCGGAAGAAAAAGAAGAGATTGGGGGGTTGGAGTGGAAAAAAGGAAGGAGGAAAAAGCAATCGGATTTGGGGGTCCGAAATGTGAAAGAGAGCCTGCTGGTTTGTGTGTGTGTGTGGGGGGGCTTAATCCGGTTCGAGAGGAACCATTTTGTGTGCAAACTCTCGCGAAACGATCAAACTTCTTAGGGCCCGCTGTGGTTTGCAGTCAAGTTTTTTTCTTCTTGGCTGGTAGATCTAGTTGTGGGGCAGAGTTAGGCGGAAGTCGGAATTCCGTCCATCTCTGTTGTTGCGGTTTGGATGGTACCCTGCCATGACCAACTTGATTCTTTAGCAAGGAATAGATTGGTATGCTACTTGTGTGATTTTGAACTGACTTTAGGGGCCTTACAAACGCCCAAGCCAATCGACGGCCGCTTGGGTCTCGCAGCGAAGAACCGGCCGTTTTGAAATTTCGGAATTGCAATGGGGAATCGCTGTTTTTCATTTTTCATCTTTCATTCATTTTATATATTTTGAACCAATGAAGAACAGCGATTTTCACTTGCAATTCCGTAATTTCGAGAACGCTGGCTATTCGCTGCGAGACCCACGCGGCCGTCGATTCGTTTGGGCGTTCTGTTTGGCCCCCAAGTCGGTTCAAAACGGC
This sequence comes from Caenorhabditis afra, assembly GCA_963570955.1. Taxonomy (NCBI): domain Eukaryota; kingdom Metazoa; phylum Nematoda; class Chromadorea; order Rhabditida; family Rhabditidae; genus Caenorhabditis; species Caenorhabditis afra. Next base: position 8,802,329 of record OY751534.1, read on the forward strand.
CTGGATCCCCAAGATGAAAGTTCTAGACCGCCCGTTTCGTTTCCGTGAAAACGAGACAGAAAAGTAGGGGTCATCGCACTTCCTCATTGCCTCCCAGTGAAAATTGCACATGATGACCTTTCAAGCGCAATTATTAGCTGTTGCAAGCGCGCCCTAGTGCATTCAAGATGTTTCGCTACCGTAACCGGTGGATCTTTCTGGAATGATCCAAAGATCATCGATGGTGTTAACGCGCGCGCACATCTATTGTTATTGTTGTTGTAAAGAAGAGGGCGAAACACATTCATCTATTCTCCATTCCTTATTCCAGCATTCCTATTCCAGACCGGAAATGAGAGGATGTGTATGTGTGTGTGTGTGTGCTCAATGAGCACTCTGAACTTCTTCTGGAGCTCACCGAGCTAATGCTCTTTCTCGCTCTCTTTCACAGTATTCTGTGTTAATTAATTAGTGCCGGAGGACTTAAGGGAAATGGTGGAGGGGATTAGGCGCTCTTCGTGAGCATAGTTCGTGTCAAGACTCGCCGACTGACCTCGTGACGTCTTCTTCTTCTTCTAGAGACATTCTTCACAATCCTCACTACTTCAGAAGATGAAGAAGACGATGTTCCCGTCATTCCCACGTTCGTGACGTCTTCTTCTTCTTCTACTACTTCCTAATCTGCTGGCTTCAGATGAGGCTGATGATGTTGATGAGTAACCGCTTTATCTCTAACACACACTCTCTCTCGCTCCCTAAACCAACAACTTTCAGTGGGCGGAGCCCAGAGAAGGAGCACAGAGTGAAAAGAGGGCGGAGTCGGGCGGGGAGCGGTGCCCCGCCCCTTTTCCCCCGCTCGGCTTCGTGCCTCGCCTCCGCCTCTCTCATTTCATTCGACTTGCGCTTCACAGCCAAGTGAACTCAGCAGCTCTTTCCAGCCAGCCCTCCCCTTGCTCCCCCACTTCCGATCAACATGAACAGATTCGTCGTCTCGATGCTCGCCTTCCTGGCCGTCTTCTGCGTCGTCTCGCACGCCTCGCCGCTCATCTACCGAGCTCCGCAGGTAAGCGGCAATCACGACATTCTTAGCAGGACAGTTAGGACCATTGGTTAAGGCTAACAGTCTTGGTCTTGGTCAAGCCAGCACGCCTAGATCTGAGTAAAGCGTGAGGTCCTTCGTATTAGTTAGGCTTGAAGGCATAAACCTTAGTGAAGCGTAAATGCCTAGATCTTGGCAGAGGGGCCTTTGTTTTGGTTAGGCTGTAAGGTCTTGGCCAGGCTTTATGACAATAGTTCCAGCCTTGAAACCTATATTTTGGTGAAGCGGGAACGTCTTTGTTTTCCTCAGACTTCAAGGCCTAGATCTTACAAATAGTAAAGCCGGAATGCCTTGAGTTAGGCTTTAAGGCCTTGGTCGGGCTTGAATGCATAGACCTCGTTCAAGCCTAGAAGCCTAGACCTTCGTTGAAGGTTCTTGTCTTGGCTAGGCTTGAAGGCTTCGGCCACGCTTTTAGGCTCTTGGTCAAGCCTGAAAGCCTGGGTCCCAATGGAATCCGCCTTGGGCCTTTAGATGGGGGTGGACGTGCTCATGGACCCCCTACCATCGAAAAATGGGTGTTTGATTGCGGAAACGGAAGGAGAAGAAGGCGGAGAAAAATCCGGGAGGCTTTCTTTCAACAAGCCTTTTTCTCTTTCTTTGCTTGTTGTTTTCTTGTTTTCGCGAGATAAGAGTATAAAAGTACAGAACGTTTTTTTGTTCTGACGACGACTTTAAGAATCCATTTTCCCTACAACTACTACTACTAAAACGAAATCTCCAAAGTGGAGAATTCAATTCACTCCCCTCCTCCCTTTCTGACGTCTTCTGCTCTTCTTCAGATGTACGACGATGTGCAGTTCGTCAAGCGCAGCAACGCCGAGCTCATCAACGGTCTCATCGGAATGGATCTGGGCAAGCTTTCGGCGGTCGGAAAGCGGTAAGCCTCTAAGCTCCGCCCACTTTCAACACACAAACTTTCGTTCGTTTCAGCTCGAACGCCGAGCTCATCAACGGTCTGCTCGGCATGAACCTGAACAAGCTCTCGAGCGCCGGTCGTCGATGAGGTAGGCTCCGCCCCCTTTTCTATCGATTGGCTGATTGATGACAGTTCAATTTGCAGGTGGCACCTCGCCCTCCTCGCCGTTCTCCTCACCCACCCACCCCCCTTCCACACACTCTCTGATTATCGATTGGTTTTTGCTCTCCCATCTAAGCTCCGCCCCCTTTTTCCTTCCCACCCACCATGAACCCACAAAACTGTTAGATTTTCATCCAGTAATCCCATCTGTCTAAAAAATGCCCCCCAACCGAATAAGATCCGCTCCCCAGTGTTTTCTCGTGTGCGTTTGTTTTGGAACCTTTCTTGATATGAAATTGTGTGAAAATGTGAAACAACCTCCTCTGTATCTGTATCTTACTAATCACACAGGTGAGTCGCTACGCAGCGAAATAACGAAAGACAAAACAAGGACGCGGGCAAGTGCGCAAACTTGGAACTGACCTTGCCACTTCCTCCTTCGTATCCTTCCAGCACAGGGTCGAGTCGCTACTCTGCCAATATCGAAGCATTCGTGGCGTGTTGAACTTTGCTCCGTATCGCGCCAACCTGCAAAAAAGTCACGTCTTCTTCCTTCTTCTCCAGAATGCGTGAGCAAATGGAAAAAAGAATGCGTCGCTTCTTGATGATCGAATTAGAATTAGCACTGTGTGTGTGACTAACCCGAAAGTGCGGAGGAAAGGCAAAAAATGGGGGTTGAGGAATACAAATTCGACCGGATGGTCATGGCCGAAGTTTTCCGTCCCACGCGAGACCAATTTCCAAACGAAACTGAAAAAAAAACGTTGGATTTGCAGCTAGATTTTCAGATTTTCAGACGTTTTTCTCGGTTAAAAATGGAAGACTTCGGCCCGCGCCCAGAAAATTTGCGAATTTTTGCGGTTCGCAATTTGCTTAAGCTTCCAAAAGTATGGTATAAGCAGCGTTGTGCGGGTTTTTGCTAAAAAACAAGGGGAGCCGTCACTAAATTGGCCACAATTGCACACATTTCTGTGACTCAACGGAAAAATGGGCGGAGCCTATTGTCGTTTTTTTCGGTCGGAACCCTGCAAACTTTCGAAACTTGTTTGCTGGGTTCCTCCCGAAAAAAAAACGACAATATCTGGTCAGTCTCTCCGTTTCTGACCTCCCTGTGGCAAGAATATTCGAACGGGAAACAACAAGAACGCAGGATTCTGCGAGATAGGCGCGCGCGCATTGGTAGATCAACTGTCTGCGTCTCTTCCCAGCCCCCGCTCTCTCGCTCTCTCCTGTTTCCCGCATTTTCGAGACGGAGACGACTGCTCCTGCCGCCCCCAATCAATTGCAATTATCGATCGATCGGAAGATTCTCGAGTCAATGCTGTCCTATCCGAGCCTAACTGCGATTTTCCGATGGCTTCCCTTCAAACTACGGTATACTCGTGTTTTTTTTTCGAAATTCAAACGCGGAAAATGCACCCCTAAAAAAAACGAAAAAAAAATATTAGGAAAAAAATTATGATAAACTACTCAAGACGGCGTTGTTTCGGAGCATCGTTCTCATTCAAATTTGAATTTAATTTTTTTTCAAATTTTAATGCTTTCTTCATCAATTTTGGCGGATTCAAAAGCGGAAGACATGAATCGTAGGGCGACGGGCTCTTTTCTGAAATCTAAAATCATTTATTTTCAGCATGACACTGGTACGATATTCGAAGAGTCCGCATCTGAAGCGAGTCGACGAACGGATCTCCTATCACTTCAACGAGGTCTACATGGAATCGATGCCGCTCCTCATGTACTTCGTCGTCGACACGTTCACGTTTCGTGTCAAGACCAATCCGATGGGCGTCATTCAGGAAGTGACGAGGACCGAAGACGTCGGCGGCCACGTGGACGTCGTCGCCATCAAAGAGAGCGCCAATCTGACGCGCGACGACTTCTCGCGACGAATGTTCGATCGATACCTGAACCGACCGTGCAACACGATCGGAACACTGCGACTCGGACCGGATCGGGTGTTCTACGCGCTGCTCAAGGGCGACGAGGCGGCCAGGAAGGTGTGGAACGCGACGAAAGTGCACATTCTCGAGACGGACGGCTACAACGGTCCGCGTGACTTCTGCTTCGCTTCTGCATGGAGGCATATCCATGATATGCTGTGGCACGACATCTATTTCGAAAATAACTTTGTCGCGATGATTCAGGTGAGTACGATAGAAGGTCCCATCGGTCACACATGTCACGTTACAGATGTACGCGTCCCAAAAACGTCCGATCGGATCGGAAATGGAGGTGGCGGTGTACAGCCAGTCGACGGCCACCGTCCGCCTCCAACGCGTCCTCGCCGACTGTCACTTCATGAAGCCGAAGCGAGGCGTCGTCCCGCGCCACCTGTTCGACTTCCAGAACGACGTCGAGGGGTGCGTCTGGCGTGACGTCTTCATCGAGCGCGCCACACGGCTTCAGTGCGTCGTCTTCGAGGCGGAGCACGCCGACTTTGTCGTTCTTCACAACGCCATCAAAGTCGGGCTGGACGCGCATCCGTTCTACACGTTTCGCGTGGTGCCCAAAAAGACGGTGTCGATTTGTGAGCCGGACGAGTGGTTGACGAAGTTCGAGTGCGACGGAGCCGTCAGCTATGTCGACATGTCCCACTGACGCAATTTGTATTAACTTGTAATATTTTTGTATCCAATAACACGAATCGGTGAGGGCCTCGTTCTTACAAGTTTATGCTCAACTTCTGATTACTAGCGAAACTGAAAGAAATTAATAAAACATTGGCGTTTGGAGTTCTTTCTACAACGGGAAACCTACACATGACGAATCGGAATGGGGATGGGAAGGAAAGTTGATAAAAATTATGCACATGCTCTAAAAAACCGGAACGATCTCATCGTTTCATAGCTCGCGTCGCCTTCACGGATAGTGTGCTCTCCGAGCTCTCGAAATCGACGTCTTCAAGAGGCGGATAACGTGACGGGCGGCCGGTCGGCGCCTGGCGAAGCACAAGCGCATCGGAGCCGTAGACCAGCTGGAAGGCGGTTCTGTCGTGGAATCCGCGTGAATTGCGGTCTGGCGTGGGGTATTCGCTGCAGAACGAGGAATCTTTGAAAAGAAGACGTCAAAACACACATACCCATAGTTCTCCATTGTGTACAGGTTGATGCTCTTGACCGAGGCGGGAAGTGTGCCCTTGAAAACATGAATCGACTTCTTCGGCACCACTCGAAAGATGACATCCTTCTCGACGAGATACCACATCTTCGACACGTGCACTTCGGCGGTTCGCAACATGAAGACGGCGAGGTCGGCGTGCGGAAGCGCGAACACGAGACACGGATGCATGTCGACGTTGTCGCATCGGATGATGTCGACGAGGTCCGGCCGGCGGCTCTTCGCACGGAGCCACGCGTCGTTGAACGGCACCAGACCGAACGACGGACGTTGGAACGTGTCGCCCCGCTCCGGCGCTCCTTTGTAGACGTACGCCACCTGCTTCGACCACGGATGGCCGTTGTCGGTGTACTCGAGGACCGCGTTGAAGTCGACGTGAAGCTCGAGTTCAGTTCCGATCGGTGGTTGTCGCTGCTCGAACGTCTGAAAATGCGCGCGAGTCAGTTTTGCAATACTTTTGCATCGCAAGACAAATTTCCAGGAGACGGCGTCGAAATTCGTTAAATATCTTAGTTTTCGCGGAAATTGGGCGAAAATAGATGTTAAACGGTGATCGCCGCTTGGGTCTCGCAGCGAAGAGATTCGAGAATTATCGAAATTTCGAAAAAAACCCCGATTTTCGCTGCGAGACCCAGGCGGTCTATGTAAAATGAACAGAAAAGCGAACCGTGATGAATGGGCGCAGCTCGAGTTTCGCCTCGTCCATGAAGTGTCGATGACGTCCGTAGCGCACGATGGACGCCATGTGCGGCGAGAAGAAGCCGTACGTCTCGACGTGTCGAATCTTCGACATAAGCGCATTCTCGTAGAACGTCTTCTCCGAGAAGAGGTCGGCGCCGAGTTTCAGCGCTCCGACGAAGCGCGCCGTCTTCTGGAGCCACGCGAAGACGATCATTTGGAAGTCGTGCGTCGTCAACGTGTTCTCCTTCACTCGAACCACCTCCTTCGCCTCCACTTCCGCTCCGTCGATCCTCACCACAGTGATCGACTTCACCGATCCCTGGACTTCCAAATCGAACGCGTAACCGTCGAGTTCGATGCGGTACGGCGAACGCAAGTCGAGGACGTCGACCCGGATCGGAAGGCGTCGATGGAGGCCCTTCAAACTCGGCACAAGTTGAACCAAACGGCATCTGCAGAAAGAAAACGGCTCGGATAATCAATAATCGATGAGAACTCGAGGGGCGTATCGCACCTTTTATTGATTGGAAGCCATTGGAGAAGGGCCTCTTGCGATGGATAGGAGACCATCGGAATCGATTGAAAAATGAAAACCCGATAGTGAGGGAGATCGCTGACAGGCAGTTAATGGTGTTTTTGCAGAAAACAGCGCGCTCTGCGCCTGCAGCTGCTGTAGATGGCCTGTGCGGTGGAGCGCGATTGCAACAGTCGGTCGATTTTCAGTTTCAGGTGAAATATTTACAAAGATATTTAAATATTATTTATTAAATAAAAAACGTTCAATCGGAAGTAAAACTATTTTATCATTCGGATTCTTTCGGGACGACCCGGAAAACGAACAGTCGGCCGGTAGGCGTCGTCATTTCAAGATCGGCATACTGCATGTCGAAGAGGAGGCGATGGAGCATCGGAGATGATCTCGCATTCAGTACATACTCATGACCGCCGCTCAGAAAGATTTGGAGCTCCGAACCTATCGGTCGTTTCGCATTCAACAAACACTGCAAAAAAAAGACACGTGGAAATCTGGCTCAACGAACTCACCTCGATGATGTCGTCCAGATCGAACTGATCGTAGCACGAGATGTAATGCGTGTGTCTTTCATAAGGTGTCACGACGGCCAGGTCGGGCGAGAAGACTTCGGACGTCACCACATTCTTCACCTTCCGACGAATCAAATCGCGACTGACTTTCTCCGTGCAATACATGTTCTTGGTGATTTTCAGCTTGTCGACGCCGACGAACGAATTCAGAATCCAGTTCAGCACTTCCGACACATAATCCTTTCTCGACACACGGCCCACTTCTATTTGTGCCATGGTTACGCAGCGTCCGCTCCTAAAGCGTCTTCTCTGTTTTTAAATATCTCCCCCTTATTCTCATATTCATCCCAATAAAGCAACCATACCCGCCAAGAAAATCCGGAAAGCGCTCGCAATGCGCGCGACGCAACGTTCGTCGGTACACTTTGATCGACGTGACGAATCCGGCGTCGTCCACGGCGGCGTTGAAGCCGAAGCCGTCGAATTGAACGACGGAGATCGATAGGAACGATGCCAGCGAGACCAGTTTGAGTCGATCGAAGCACCGGACGGCTTGCTCCAGACTCGGCACGCGGCGCACCAGTGCTTTTCTGAAAAAAGAGCGAAATCATAGAAAAAGTGAATTGGAGGCCACCGGGCAAAATGTCCGAAGGGACAACTCACTTGGCATAAAACGGTAGCCACTTGGCGATCAAAATCTTGTTCTGATGCGTGAGCGTCGCGGGGAAAACGCCGAGCTGCGGCCGGTCGAAGTGACGACGACAAACCGCGTGGCACATGGGAATCGAGTGCTTCTCGACGACTCGAAAGAAGACGAAATCGATGTAGTCGTGCACGCCGCGCTTTTGTCGAAACACGAAAAGAGCCACGTCGGCGTGCGCCGACTTGAACACGATGCACTGATGTTTCGAGGCGCTCATGTCGATCGACTCGAAAATCGCGGCCTTCTCCTGAAGCCACGTGTCATCGGATGTGGACACGAATCCCTGCTTCGGATTCTGCGACCGACATTCGTCAACGATTCGGGATAGCGAGCATATAGAGTCGTGGGGCAGACGAATGTGAAGCTCTGCGCCGACGCGTCGGACTTTCTGGCGATAAAGCTGAAAATTCTTCTTTTTTCCTGGTTCTTTTTTGTGAAATGCGCTGCAACGAACCTCAACGGCACGATTCCAGTCGAATTCTTGGTTCACTCTGCCTACAACGCGCGAGACAACGGTGTGGAAGTGTGTCCCGTGACACACAATCGACGCGACGGCAGCATTCCGACCGCTAGTCTCGAGGCGTCTCACTTTCGAATGGATCACGTGTTGGCTCAACTGCCGCATTCCGTACGCCGCGTTGTTCAGCACGAGAGTTTGAATGACGGCCGATTTGTGGTGGAACCAGTCGGCGAACCGTGTCAGACAATCCGCGAGGCGCAGAGGTTTGCGTCGTCGCACGCGGATCCGCGAGTCGACAACGATGATCGTCACGAATCCATCGGCGCCGGCCACGAAGCGGCACGAGAGTCCGTCGAAAGTGACGACGACGGAACGCGCAGTTAAAGAGCCGCGAAACTCGATCAGTCGGAACGTGTACGGCACTCTCTTGTCGGCGCCCCGCAGCTCTGGCGCTCGTCGCACCAACCGTCTTCTACAAGGTTTTGAGATGTGAGGAACAGAGCTCACCGAGCAAAATTCCAGAACGTACCGCGAACTGATCGGAATCCATTGGAGAACGGCGGTTCGAGACGAATAGGAGAGCATGGCGGGGGGAGAAGGGGGGACTGAATGAGGAGTGCAGCAGCAGCTGGTCCCATTCCGAACAGCGAGGCGGAGCTAGAGAGAGAAAGAGGAAAAGCTGGCGGGCATGCGGAGACGCAGAGAAACGCCTCGGGGGCCGCTGCACGTCGCCAATTATCGGCTTAATTCTTGCTGACCGATCTCGGGGAATTGCAGGGGTTTCTTCTTTAGAACCCCCAATCTTTATGGAGTGACCCATTTGAATAAAAGTGGCATTAAAATGACATTTTTTCTGACCCATTTGTGCATTTTTTTGCATTAAAATGCAGCCCAAAATCTAAAAAAGTGCAAAAAAGTGCAGTGTGATTTTCTCGGCCACCAGGGCGGCAGCTAGGCCATCGCGCGTGTAGTCCACACGGACAAGAGTTCTTTTTTTAATAAACAGCGATATTTTCTTGTTTTTCGCACCGTTTTCGAAGTTTTTCTTCATTATATCAAAGTTTTATTTTCTATTAACAGAATGGGTGCCGAAATAAACGAATCGAGTCGTTTCAACGGGGTAGAGACAGGAAATTATGTGGCAGATGATAATAAGGACATTTTCGATGAAACCGTCGATGGAACACCCACCGAAATGTTCGAATATGAGCAACACTGGACTAAAAAATAAGATAAAGCGGCTGATTTGTTATGGAAACGTGGATGATAGCAGAAGGAAATCGAACACCGTTCTAAAGTTGACGCCGACAACAATACGAGGGGAGGTAAGGAAAAACTGAACGCCAGCAACTCATTGAAGACGGTTGAGACACACGATTGATTATCGTCATGGCTGTTCTGATTCCTGGACGTCAGCAGGTCTTCCTCGAATTAAAGCGACTCCGGCATTTGCTTGACATAATTTCCTGTCTAGAACGACTCGATTCGTTTATTTCGGCACCCATTCTGTTAATAGAAAATAAAACTTTGATATAATGAAGAAAAACTTCGAAAACGGTGCGAAAAACAAGAAAATATCGCTGTTTATTAAAAAAAGAACTCTTGTCCGTGTGGACTACACGCGCGATGGCCTAGCTGCCGCCCTGGTGGCCGAGAAAATCACACTGCACTTTTTTGCACTTTTTTAGATTTTGGGCTGCATTTTAATGCAAAAAAATGCACAAATGGGTCAGAAAAAATGTCATTTTAATGCCACTTTTATTCAAATGGGTCACTCCATTAGTGCGGTTCAACGTTGACACACAAGTCTGCAAGACGCTTCCAGACAGAGTAGTCGATCGGAATCAGGACCCATCAGGCATCAGCCCAAAACTAGAAAGAATGTGGACGCTTTGGTTTTCTGAAAGTGCCTCAAGGGCCCTTCTTTTTTCGATGTTTCCCATCGCTGCCACGTATTGGTCTATAATATTGATCGTTGCCACGTCTTCCGAAGGATCTGTGCGCCTATCGACCAGCTCATTCAAGCAACGACACCCTCGCAAAGGGCCATCGGGTTTCTCTGCGTCTCTTCGTGCACGCGCACTCTCTCTCGCTCTCACTCGGACGGTTCAGGATGTCGACCATAACCCCGTGCCACGTCATACGAGGGGACCACCTCGCAAAGGTCAACGCTGCGTCTCTTCACTCACGCGCACTCTCTCGCCCACACCAAATGGTCCGTAGAGGCCCCTGCCACGTCATAAGGCCCCTTCCAATGGCACATGTCGCCTAATCGCACAAAGCGTCTCTTCGTGCACGCGCACTCTCTCGCTCCCTAGCCCTGTGCTCGTGTGGCCACGTCATAAGAAGGCCCCGCCCCCTGACCTCTCCAACCACCACCACCACCACTTCCCGACGCAGTCTGTCATTCATTCATTCATCTCTCCCACACACCTTCCAAACCGCCCATCTCTCTCTCCTTCACCCCCAAAAAATGCTCACCTACCCCTCTCAAACCGCCATTCTTCAGTGGATCCCATTCAATCTCAGGTAACAAACGATGACGATTCTCAAACTAATGTACCGTTTCTCCAATTTGCAGACAGAGATTCGTCGAGCAAACCGCCTTGCTGAAGGGAGCCCATCGGCGGATTCCGTCCCGCTTCATCGAAGTGCGCATCTCCACCCTCAACCGCATCCTCGAAATCGACGGTTTCGCCCTCGACGTCGAGCTTGACGACGCGAGCGGCGCGATCGTCGCCGTCCGATCGCTGCACTTGAACGGCCGCCTCCAGTATGTCCCGGGACACGTGACCGAAATGCGAGAGGGAGGTGTGTCCCGTGACACCTTCATCTGCGCCCTCCTCAAATGGCTCGACCTCTCGTCGCACGTCATCGAGACGCTGAAAATCGACGCGGCGATTTTCACGCAGAAGGCGTTCCGCACGAGCGCCCTTCTCGCCAAGACCGTCCACCTCGTGACAGAGGGACACTTCTCGCCGGAGGTGGCGTCCTCGTTGCGTTTCGCGCGACACCGCCACCGTCTGATGGAGTCGAACTCCGACCTCCGATCGCTGGTCGCGAAGTTCAAGAGCCAGCGCCCGCCGATCGGCGTCGACTTCGAGTTCGCCGTCGACTTCGGCGTGCTCCACCACCAGAGCAGCCCGTGGTCGCAGCTCGAGCACCTGCTGTGCGGACGGCGGCAGGAGGGAGGTCGCCCGGAGCACGGCCTCCTTCCGATCAACGACGCCTGGCTCCGCGCGAAGGAGACGTCCTGTTTGCTGTCGGTGAACAGGATCGAGTACGCGAACGCCGACATGTGCCCGTGTCTGGTGTTCGAGATGGAGCACGCCGCGCTCGCCGTCTTCCAGATGAGCCGGCGGGAGGCGAACGTCGACGGGTTCGCCTTCCGGATCGAGATGAGCCTCGTGTTCCGGGTCGTCGCCAAAAAGTCCATTCCGGTGCTCAGGCCGAGAGGCCTCGAGTTCTTCTCGGAATGGACGTACACGCCGTTCGTCATGGAGCGCAGCTAGTGAGTTTGAGTGATTGACAATCAGTCGGTAACACAAATTGATTTTGCAGCGTGTACTCAATGCCCGACGTCGACCATCTCATTGAGTCGCTAACTGCGACAAACAGAACCAACTTCAAGCTGATGCACCGGTTCCTCGACAGGAGCATTCTGTACCAGCTGCCGGTGTCGGATGGGTGCTTCCCGAGTCTTGGCTGGCATTAGATCTTTCTCGTTGTTGTTGTAGTTGTTATTGTTGTTGTTGTTGTTGTTGTTGCTGTAATTTTTTTGTTATGACATATGAAGGAGTTTTAAAACTTTCCACACAAATTATTCAACAAGACAACCAAAAAGAAGAAGAAGAAGGCGGTTGGGATGACAAAATGATGGTGAAATTGGGGGAAAAGTGAAAAGTCTATAAGTTAAGGGGGGACGAGGTTCGAGGATGGGAGGGGCCGGGGAGGAGACGAGAAATCGTGGAACATGACGATTCTCGTGCGGAAGGGGGTCGAGATTGTACAAAAACAGAGCCGAATCGGGGCGCCAGCATTAGTTGAGTTTCGAGGCGTTGTTGTAGAGCGCATCGACGACCTCTCCCATCGCGTGCACCGTCTCAAGAGCCGTCTGGTAGGCCTCGTCTGCTGGCGACACGTCGAAAACGATGAGCATTCCCTCGCCTTGGTCCAAGGATCCGGAGAGCTTTTGGTCGAGAATCATCTGCGACAGCTTCTTCTCCACCTGTAAATCGAGATTTTTTTGGGGAAACTAATCAATTACTACCTTATCGCGGCCGATTCCGATCACTTTGGCGACGTGATCGATTTGGACGAAAGAGTAGGGCTCGATGATTCGGCACAAATCCTTCTCCAGCATGCGTTCGCTGAGCGAGTGGAAGTGCTTCTTGACGACCGCATCCTTCTGGAGCTCTTTCGGGTACGCCTCGAACGCCGTCTGGAAGTCCTTGAGCGATCTTTTCTGCGCGGCTGCAGCGATCGCTTTCATCGCCTCGATGTCGGTGCCGTTGTACTTGAGAGCCAGTTTGGCCGACAGAAGCCCGTTCACCTCGTCCGGCAAGTCGAGCATCACTTTGCACAGAAGCATGTACTTGAGCGCCGTCAGAGCTGACGTCTTCTCGTCGACCGAGTCGTATCCTTCGAACGCTTCGTAGAAGTACGAGAAGGCAGTCTTGAAGTCCTTCTCATCGGCCGCATGTAGAATTCCAGACTGCAAATCCAATGCCGCCTGCATTCGCGGATTCACGTAGATCGCGTTGGCAGTGGTTCGGGCACCGGTGAGAGAGGCGCGCGCGCGTCCGATGTTGGCCAGACTGTAGAAGGCTTTGCTCTCCTCGAGCTCCACCTCGACGAGCACATCCTTGTCGTCGACCTTCTTCAGCTCTTTGATCAGATCGGCGGCCAGTGGAAGAGCCTGCGTCTGTCGCTGCAGATCGTTGTAGAGACGGACGAGTCGGGCGGTCAGCATTTGGCGGAGGAACGTGCGGTTCTGCTCGGAAGCCCACTGGATGCACTCCTTCACGAGCGCCACTTTGATGTCGCCGTCTTGCTCGTCAATCTTCAGACACAAATCGACGAGGTCTCTGACGAGCTTCGCCGCTTTCGCCTTTCCGAGCGACACGAGGAACGGACGAGTCTGCTCGATCATCTTGCGAAGCTCCTCTGTCTGCTTGTTTTCGGCCAGAATCGCTCCGAGCTGCATGATCGACTCCTCTTTTCTTTTAATATCAGCGTCGTCGAGAGCCGGGGATTGCACTGAAAAACGACGGATTTCGACTTGAAATTGTGAAACTTGGTGGCTTACCGAGGGTTGTGAGGTGCGAAAGAGAAGGCATCGTGTCCATGATAGTTCCAGCGGACATTGTGGAAGCTGAAAAGAAAATACAAGTGAAAGCCAAATCAAGTGTCTTTTTCCCGAAAACCACGCTATAGTTTTCAAATATCGATACATCTCGATCTAAGCAAGTTCAAAACTACAAATCAAAAAAGCAGTTGAAAACAAACAGTGGAAAGATGAGAAGGATCGGCGAGAAAAGGGCAAAAACGAAAAAGATGACAATTACCGCGCGCTGACAATTAAACCCAAGCGATACGGTAGACACTCGGTGTTTGCGGACTTTGAAAATTTTGGAGACACGCAAAAGTGCAGACAATCTGCGAATTGGAATTTTTTTAAAACGCTGAGATTTTAAATCGTTTTTTCGTTTTTTCATTGGTGATTAACCACTGGTTACATTTATTTAAAAGAAAGAACACTTAATTATTAAGTAGTGTATGTCTATTGTGACAAAAATTACACTGCTGTTGTTCTTCCTTTTCGAGAAAACAGTAAACAGCGAAAAAGAAAACAAGAGTTCCTGAAATTTTTTTTTCGCACCAGTGTATTAATTTCCGGCATCATCCTTACGTTGCAGTTGTAATGTCACAAGACAATTTCAGTTTTCCAGACTTCCAGACTAGCACCACCTGACTTCCTTCTCCATCTCTTTCTTTTCCACTCCCACTTTCCCCAGTTGCAGACAATGAGGCTGTTGATGGTGTGTCGCACCCGAGTGTCCGTTCTTCCTCGTCAGCTGTCATCGCTAGGTAATCAGTATTGTCGTCTCTCTCTCTAACCGTCTGCCGTCTCTCACTTTCGCGCGCTCTCTTCCTCTCTATCTCTAGTTCCTGTTTCTGTTTGACCATTCGGACTGTTTCAGCGCGCGCGTCATTCGGACAGTCTGCACGTAGGACGTACGTGATGGAGACGCCGTCGATCGATATTCAAGGTGAGAACGGTTTTCGGCGAGCCAATGCCGACGTTTCCACGCTGCTTTCCAGCCATTCGCGCCAAGTACGGCAACAAAATCGAGCCGTTTCTGCTCGAGGACAAGTTGCCGACGACCGATCCATTCGAGCTGTTCGACCTCTGGTTTCGCGACGTCGCCTCGCAATCCGACCTCTCGTTCGAAGAGATCAACGCGGTCTCAGTGTCGACAGTCGGAAAGTGAGCAAGTGCGTGAGCGTCGGCAATTCGGCAACAGCGCTCGTTTGCAGAGACATGCGTCCGTCGAGCCGAATGGTTCTTTTGAAGGCCTACACGCCGACGGGTTTCTCGTTCTACACGAACTACACGAGCCGCAAAGGCCAGCAACTGGCTGAGAATCCGAACGCCGCCATGCTCTTCTACTGGCCCAAAGTGGCGCGGCAGGTGCGAGTGGAGGGCGTCGTCGAGAAGCTTCCGGACGAGCAGGCCGTGGCCTACTGGAATTCGAGGCCACTCGCCAGCCGCATCGGATCCAAGTCCAGCCTCCAGTCCGAAGTCGTTCCCGACAGACAGGTGAGACGAAAAACGAGAGAAGGGGTGTCAAGCGCATCGCTCGCAATTTTCAGTTCCTCGAGTCGAAAAAAACGGAGCTCACGGAGTTGGCGGCTCGAGAAGGCGGACAAGTGATAACGAAACCCGACTCGTGGGGAGGCTACCATCTGATTCCACGCTACTTCGAGTTTTGGCAAGGACAATCGGACCGTCTTCACGATCGAATCGCTTTCGAACGCGACACCGATGTTTGGCTGCTCAAGCGGCTTTCGCCTTGACAGCCGCACTCGGCGAACCCATAAAATTATGTGAAAATTGTAGAAAAATGTCTAGAAACTCGGATAACGCGCTAGAGATTTTGGTTAAGTTGTCGCTTTTCGAATGGCGCGCGCTCTAGCGAAATTTTATTATTATGCCCGTGGCGGTTGAAAATGAAGATACAAGTACATTTTGTTTGGACAAAATCAATGATAGCACACGAATAAGCCAAATGAAGTGAAAAGAAACAAAAAGAAAAGCGACTTACAGGGGATGATCGATAGAGAAAAGGCACTGGAATGGTGATTTGCAGAGCACGGGACAGACAGTACACGGTTTCAGAATAGTACACATAGCGGGAAAAGGGGGGAGAGTTGCATAGAACAGGAACAGCGGGCAATTTATTTACATTATCCTTAGAATTAGACCGATTTCGGCGCCGAGTCCGACGCCGCCTTGTCTTCGGGCGACTTTCGAAGTGTGGAGACGTTCAGCGGCGACGCCGAGTGATTGTACGGCGACGGTCCGGCGGAAGCGCGTGCGTAGATCTTTTTGAGCTCGACCTCCAGATGACCCGCCTCACGGATCACCAGGTATTTGCGGTACACCTTGAGAGCGTACTGCGCGTCGATCACCGAGTCGTGCGTTCCGTCTTGTATGTGTTCGCCGAGAATGTCGCGTGCCAACGTCTGAAGCGAGAGAAGACGTTCCGATTCGAGCTTCATCAGGTAGACGGTGTCGATGATTTGCGGCTCGGGCACCTGTAGAGAAGACGTCGATTTACAAGATTGAGGAAGGCGGACTTACGTGAATATTGAGTACAGTGAAGTCGTTGTGAAGGGCGTGTCCGACGAAGACGACGCCTCGCTGCATCAGAACGTGCATCCGGAGTAGAAGTCGTTTGTGTGAAGTCAGATACTTGTTCGACGTGCTGGCCACGAGATCCGATTCGACGATTCCACTGTACTGCGTCAAGTAGTCCGTGACAGTCACGTCACGGGACAGCCGCACGTGATCGTCGAATATGATGCGTTCGCCGGTCGAATCGACGCACGACGCTCTGCCGACACATCGTAGCGTGACACCGCGTCCGTTGAACTCCAGCAGGTCCGTCTTGATCTTGATAAATTCGGCGTCGATGCCGACGATGTCGCCCTCTTTAGGCAAATCGTCGATCGTTTTGACGGCCTGCGATCCGACTCCGTTCGGCGCCACGTTCTCCTCGAGGAAGAAGATGTCGTCCGAGATTCGCTCCACCTCCGACGTCAGCTCGAACCGCTTCTTTTTGTAGGCGAGCATCGCGGGCAGCTTCCAGCGCGTGTCCAGATGACGTGCCTCGTGATCGTGTAGCCGACTGACGAGCTGCTCGTTGATCAGCGTCCACCTAGTCGAGGCGACCGGGCTCTCGTGGAGCAGCACGACCGGATGGGTCCATGTGGCGACCGGATCGCCGTTCCCGACGACGTCGATCATCGCTTCGAGCTCGTAGATCTCTGCCGTCGGCTCGTCGTAGTCGGGCAGATCCGAGATGTCCGAGAAGCGAGCGATGCCCTCGCAGACTTGCACAGCGATTCGCGACGGCAGGTAGTGCCACCACCCCGGCGAGTCGACGTCATCAAGCAGTTTCGCCTGTTCACCTGGCCAGTCGATCGGTGCCGGCGGACCGTGGAGGAAGTTGCACGTCTTCTTCTTCGTACACTGCGCGCCGAATCGACAGTTCTTCTTCTCGGCCGGCGATTCGGGAACCATTCCGAGACGTCCGATGGCAGTCGGTTTCCTCTCGAACGTCGACAGCTGACGCCTCCAGAAGTCCACGAACCCGTCGGCCGCTAGATTTGTGTCGATCAACAGAAGTGGCGCGAGCTCTCGAACCTTCCGTTTGCACTCTACTTTCACGAGCAGCTTGCAGTCTTCACACTCGCGCTCCTCGAGCGTCGATCCCAAGTGAAGGGCCTTCTCGACGAGCTGACAGAACGAGACGTGCTGTTTGGCGGAGCGAAACGCCATGTAGTTCAGAGGGATCAGATCGACAGTCGCCGGCTGCACGGACTGAAGTGCTCCGCATCGGACACACTTCTGGTGAAGATCTAACTTCGATCTGATGTTGACGGCGTCGGTCTCCGAAGCGCGACGTCCGATGTCGTCGATGGTCTTCTGGACGATCTGCTGGAGGGCGGACAGGACGCCGCACGTCTTCAACGACACTCCGTTCCGAGCCACCGCCAGCGCCAAGTTTGTCGTCGTGAACGACGTCTTCGTCATCTTCGCCTCAAAGGCGGTGATCAGAAATCGAAGCTCACACGTGATGCACGAGTCGTCGGCGCAGATGTGTCGAAGAACGATGGAGCGGAGTGGCGCCAGAGAGTAGACGACGTGCACGACCGAGTTGACGAGCATATTCATCGAGAACGTCGACTCCATTGTCACGTGACGGATCAGATTCCACACGTACTGTCCGGCGCGCGTGTCGACGTATCCGTGCACTTGTTTCAGCGGCGGCGGTGGTTTCCGGTAGAGTCGCGAGACGCGAATCTTCCCGGGAAGCGGCTGATGCGCCGGCACAGCCGGGCTCGGCGGCAAGTCATTGTCGCCGGTTTGCGGCTCTTCCAGCTCGAGAATATACGGCACAATGTTGTGACGTCGTAGTTTCGTGTTGTTGCGCGGATTGCGAATTTGTGTCGCGTAGTGCACCTGCTTCGCGTTCACATGCTCGCCAACCGGCCTCAGACGACGATGAACGATGCGCGTCGCGTCGAACGGCCAATCGCTGACCAGCGGCTCCGTCGGGAACGTCATCGGAATCGCGGCGAGCGTCTGTTTGTAGTCGTCGATGGCGAACGAGACGGGCGGTTGAACGGGCGGCGCGGCGAACACTGTTTCTTTTGAGGCCTCGTTGATGAGCGGATGATCGCGGTCTGCGAAGACGTTCACTAGGCCGTGATGGCTGCCGACGGCGACAAAGTTTTTCGTGGAAGAAAAGTCGAAGGTGGTGACCTGCGGTGTGTCGATCGGAAACACGCACATGTTGCTGTGCGAGTTCAGATCGAACATCCGCATGCCGGCCGGCAGCACCCACTCGACGGCGTTCCCCTGCGACGCCATCTGATACGTGACACACACCCGCTCGCAGTAGGAGGGCATGAAGCGCACGAATCGCGGTTGGAGCGGGAATCCGATCGGCGGCAGCGCCTTGTACATTCGCAGATCGTACACTTTGACGTAGGTGTCCGTGGGTCGTAGACGGCTGGAAATCGAAGAAGGGAGAGTGGAATTTAAGCCTTGAAATCCGCTCACTTTGACATTCCACAACACACCAGTTTGTTGCCCTGCACATCGAAATCGAGCACCGTCTCGCCGTACACATTCATCGTCTGAATCGTTTCGCAGTTCTTCGGGCTCTTCACGTGAATCTGAAACAGTTCGGATGAGCTGTAATTTTGAACAAATTTCTCTCTCACATTGCCCGAATCGTCGGCGGTGAATATGTTCGTTCCGTTGTATTTGATCTGAATGGCGCCGTTTTCGGTGATGTCTGTCTGGAAATTTAAGCGATTTGCCGTGTTTTCTCAGTGATTTCCAGCCTTCTCACCGTCCGAATCTCCTTCTCTTTTATATAATCGTACTGGATTAGCTTCTTTTGGCGGCCGCCGAGCAGAAATGTGTGACCGTTGGGGATCAGACACAATGCGCTCAATTTTTTCATGGAAGCCGATCTGGAAGAGAGTCGGATGTGTATTTCAGTAGTTTTTCAGCGACAAACTGATATTTGGCAACTGGAATGCCTTGTTTTGTTGATGAGCGGAGGAATGTGTCGGTGAGAGAGAAGATAAGTGTTTCCGTCGGCTCAACGCAATGGACTCCGTACAATTTGGAGACGACGAATGACGAATAGCGGGTGCACGGATTTGATGGAAGATAGGCGGCCACTTTTCCCTGGAAATCGTCGAAATTCGTGCAGCCAGCCTCGGAGAGTTACAGTGGTGGTGCCGATCCAGATGAGCTCCTCGTACGGATCGAACCGGAGAGCCTCGATTGCGCATGGTCCGGACTGATTGTTCACATTGATCGGCGACAGAAATCGCCACTGAAAGCACACACTTGGGCGCTTTTCAACGGTCTTTTTCACTCAGTTTTTCGAGCGTACCTCTGGCAACTGGTTTTGACTTGGCCCCGGTTGAGCCATTATTGTGGTTAGTGGAGGGGGTGAGTATAGGCTGAAAATGGAGAGAAAACGGTGTCGGTGATACGGAAATTATGCGGAATGGCTGAAAAACAACAAGGGAAAACAGCTGTCTCGTGTTTTTTGATTTACGATAAACAACGAGCGAAAAGAACGCGTTATTTCGGAGCGTCGTTGTAAAAAAGTTGCAATTTTGGCCCAAATTTGGGAAAAAATCCAAAAAAAAAACAAAAAAACTATGGCAAAGTTAACAAAAATCGGTGGAGGACTGTGAATATAATAAGATAAAAACAATTCTCAAGGTGGTTTCTAAAGAAAAAAACACTCCAAACTTTCCATTCTCGTAGTATTTGTACAACAAAACACACATACAAAGTGGGTGGAGAACGGGAAATCGAAGAAAAAAAAAAGAGAATCGATTTGCATTGAATGTACAGTTTTGATCTATTCCCATTCGTGTTCAGTTTGCTTTACGCCACTGCCGCCGAGCAATTTCGACCTGGGCAGACACTTTTTCGATAGAGTTTTCCTGTTCCCACACGATTTCAGATTCCTTTCGAGGTTTTCAGAACCAGAACGTCGTACTTCTTCTCTCCGAGAGCCCCTGCACCGCAATAGCAACGAAGTGTGCTCGGCGAGCACCGATCGTCTCCAGTGGATTGCTTTTGTGTGCTCTTTGTCCCACCTCCTCCCCCCCGTTCATTTATATTATTATGCAAATAAGCTACCGTCTTCTCCGACCTAATTCCGGCCAACACTCACTCTCTTCGCTCCCTGTTTCCGTACTGTCCCTTATCATTATATCGCCCTTTGCCATTTCAGAATCTGCACAGATGACACAGAAACTGAACGAAAATGGCAAAGATGACACTGGTTACTACACACCGAAGAACATTTTGAATCCAGCAATGTTCAGGTAATTGTCTGCCCGGTTCCACTCCACCTTCACTCCTCCAGACTAGCCGAAATAACGAGAGCTCTGAGCGAGGTAAATATGGAAATAGAGCAAGAGAAGCTGTTCGAAGATAGAAGGCACACCATTAACATAGAGCAGTTCGGCAGGGAAGAGGAAGAAGCGCAACGCATCGAAGTATTTCAAGAAGAGTAAGCGAGAAGAACTACGCCAATACACTATGGACAATTTCAGGAGGAGAATCGATGAACACCGACCGAGGCGGGAAGGACTGAGGAAGACTCTGGAGAACCACGAAGATGAAATCGGAAGAGTTCTTGTGATATGCTTAGGACTCTCAATAGCCTTGTTAGTAGTGCTGCTTGTTTTCTGGGCTTAGATTTTTAAGGTTTATTTTTGTTTTAATAAAAGTAAAGAGTTGATAATTTATTCAAAAATCAACGATAAACTCAACAATGAAGATTTACTTCTTCTTCGGGGCGGCCTTCTGGGCGGACTTGGTGACCTTTCCAGCTCCCTCAGACTTGTCGACGGACTTGATGACTCCGACAGCGACCGTTTGCCTCATGTCACGGACGGCGAAACGTCCGAGCGGGGCGTAGTCGGTGAAGGACTCGACGCAAAGTGGCTTGGTCGGGATAAGCTCGACGATTCCGGCGTCTCCAGACTTGAGGAACTTCGGGTTGTCCTCGACCTTCTTACCAGTACGGCGATCAACCTGAAAATGTACAAGATGAAACGAAGAACACTTATGTTAAAATTTACCTTCTCCTTAAGCTCGTTGAACTTGCAGGCGATGTGAGCGGTGTGGCAATCAAGAACCGGGGTGTATCCAGCGGAGATCTGTCCTGGGTGGTTCATGATGATGACCTGGGCGTTGAAGGTGCGAGCCTCCTTGGCCGGATCTTGCTTGGAGTCAGAGCAGACGGATCCACGACGGATGTCCTTGACCGAGACGTTCTTGACGTTGAATCCAACGTTGTCTCCTGGGACAGCCTCAGCGAGCTGCTCGTGGTGCATCTCGACGGACTTGACCTCAGTGGTCACGTTCTGCGGGGCGAAGGTGACGACCATACCGGCCTTGATGATTCCGGTCTCGACACGTCCGACTGGAACGGTTCCGATTCCTCCGATCTTGTACACATCCTGGAGCGGGAGACGGAGCGGCCTGTCGGTCGGGCGCTGTGGTGGGATGATGGCGTCAAGAGCCTCGAGGAGGGTCTTTCCGGAAGCGTTTCCTTCCTTGCGCTCAACAGCCCATCCCTTGAACCACGGCATGTTGGCCGAAGCCTCAAGCATGTTGTCTCCGTTGAATCCAGAGATTGGGACGAAAGCGACGGCCTTCGGGTTGTATCCGATCTTCTTGATGAATCCAGAGACCTCGTTGGTGATCTCGGTGAAACGGGCCTCAGAGAATGGCGGCTCGGTGGAGTCCATCTTGTTGCAGGCAACGATGAGCTGCTTCACTCCAAGAGTCTGGGCGAGAAGAGCGTGCTCGCGGGTCTGTCCGTTCTTGGAGATTCCAGCCTCGAACTCTCCGGTTCCGCAAGCGACGACCAGGACGGCGCAATCAGCCTGGGAGGTTCCGGTGATCATGTTCTTGATGAAATCACGATGTCCAGGGGCATCGATGATGGTGATGTAGTACTTGGCGGTTTCGAACTTCCAGAGAGCAATATCGATGGTGATACCACGTTCACGCTCGGCCTTCAGCTTGTCGAGGACCCAAGCGTACTTGAAAGATCCCTTACCCATCTGCAAAACATTACTTTGCTTTACTGAACTTTGCTAGAATTTGGTTTACCTCCTGAGCCTCCTTCTCGAACTTCTCGATGGTTCTCTTGTCAATTCCTCCGCACTTGTAGATCAAGTGTCCGGTGGTGGTGGACTTTCCGGAGTCGACGTGTCCGATGACGACGATGTTGATATGAACCTTTTCCTTTCCCATGGTTGCTTCGGAGTGAGCAAAGTGTTTCCCAACTGAAAACAATCGAATAGAAGAAAGTAATGACGAAAGAATGCTTTAAACGACGGAAGGCAGAAAGAAAATTGTTGGGAAAAGTATTAAAATTAAGGATGATCTCAAAATTAGGCCAACTTATTTGAAGACGGCATCCGCCTGGGACCTGAACATTTTCAAAACAGTTTCGAAAGGTTTGCATAACACAAAAAGTTTAAAATAATGAGCAAACCGGAAGGCTGGGGGTAAAAAACAAAAAAGGTAACAAAAGCGAACGGAAGATGCAACATGTGTAGTCATATCGCCGAAAACTCGCGTTAATTTGAAAAGGCCCAAAAAATGCCTTTTTTTGCCGCTGCCTGCACATCTAACTCCCGCCACGATCGGCCACCGTAACCCGATTCAAACTTTTTCGGCGGCAAGCATTGTTTTTTGCATCTCTTTTCGGCAAGTGTTTTTCGTTTTTCTGGTTTTCTATTTCAATAATTCAGAAAACTTAATCATAAATAACATTTTTCTATGAAATATTATGTTTTGTCGAAAACTTTTGAAAAAATATCGATTTTTCAGACAATTATGGAGGAACCAATGGAAATCGATGTTAACAAGTCCAAAACTAAATCTTGGAGTGAAAGATAGTTAGTTTTTTTGTTTCCAAAAGCTTTTTTTCACTGAAAATCTGTTTTTCAGTCGCCCAAAGACTCTAGATGACATTGTTTACCAGGAAGAAGTGATTACAATGCTGAAAGGCGCCTTGCGAGGCAAAGATGTGAGGAAAAACTCTCTTAGAACTGTTAAAAGAGTCAAAAGCATTTCAGCTTCCTCATCTTTTGTTCTATGGGCCGCCTGGAACCGGAAAAACGTCCACAGCTCTCGCCTTCTGCCGTCAGCTCTTCCCGAAAAGCATTTTCCAGTGAGAAGCTCTTGAAAACGTTTGAGAACGACAATTTTTCTTGTTCAGTGACCGAGTTCTCGATATGAACTCTTCCGACGAGCGCGGAATCTCAGTGGTTCGCGAGAAAATTCACAACTTCTCCAAGAAATCACTCGGACAGTCAAGTGTCAGCGAAAAGTGTCTCAAATTGAAGATTATCATCCTGGACGAGGTGGATGCAATGACGCGAGAAGCACAAGCTGCGATGCGTCGAGTCATCGAGGACTACTCAAAAACGACGCGTTTCATTCTGATTTGTAACTATGTGTCACGTCTGATTCCGCCTATCGTCAGTCGTTGCGCCAAGTTTCGGTTCAAGTCGTTGCCCGCGGAGGTTCAATTGCAGAGGTACGATGGCAAACAGGTTCGGATTGAGTTATTGGATATCCATGTTCAGACTTCACACGATCTGCAACTCCGAGGGCACGCCGATGAGCGACGTCGAGTTGCGGCAAGTGATGGAGTACGCGGAAGGCGATTTGAGACGGGCGGTCGGAACCTTGCAAGCTTTGGCGCCGATACTGAAGAGCGTGAGTTCGGGCTTTAACTTTAGTTAGCCAAAGCTGAAAACGAATTATTGGTGATTTCTATCGATTGCAGAGCGATGAAAAGGCCCGTGCCAATTATCTACGAGGTGGATCCGATGCCAACCTCATTTTGGAAGTATGCCACACAATTCGAACCTCAGACACCGCCGAAATCATGGCGCTAACGCAGAAGATCATCAAGTCGTGCACCGGTGTCGCGTTCATCAGAAAATGCTTCCAGCAGATGCTCATCGAAGACGTCATCAACGACGAGAACATCGCTGTGATGGGAAAGCATGTGGCGATGTGCGAACGGCGTATTCTCGACGGTTGTGACCTGGAGAATAATCTTCTCGACTTTCTGCTCACACTTCGCGAAACACTCCAGTGATCTCATTCAAATTTCATGTCATCTATCTCATTTTTCTCACTCAATACTTCCGGTATGTGTACTATAAATTGCTCCCGATTACGGCGTCGCCTGGAAGCGGTTGACGATACATTGAAAAGGCCGTCCACCCGCTGACCATGGTGTTCGATCTGGAAAAGAACAGATCTGATCAAAAAGCTTCTTTCCGTCCGTTTGAAGGTGATGTGTGTGTGTAACAATCAATTCAACTCGCTTGAGAAAAAAAAACCACGCGGAAGAAGACAATGAAAGGAACAAAGGAGTCAGTGTGTCAAGTGTTTTCAGTCTCGCTGCTTTACCCAATTCGCTCCCTCTTCTAGAGGCCACACGACCGATAAAATCAGATCAGTTGTGTCCATCTGTCCATCGCTCCCCCCACTGTTTCTGCAATTCTATCTCGATTAAGAAACAACCGCTTCACCTTCTGCTTCTGCCTTCTCGTTCCGAGGCGAAGTGTGTAATGCTGAAACAATAGGGCGGGCGGCCCCCGCAAAGTAGCCGTGTAGAGGTCCTTCTTTGTTCGTCGCCGATAGAGCGCACAGTGCCAAGAGACGCAGCCGTCTCCCAGCGAAATGTATATAATTGGCGAGTAGTGGTCAGTTCAAGTCTTTTTGCAGTGGTCCACTCCCGCGTTAAGTTTCCGTAGTCGATGCAAATCCGCTCGATTGCAAATCCCAGAGGGTGTGCAATGGAGCGCATTTGCACCCGAAAGTTCACCACCCCCCACGTTTCGAATTCTTCCAATTCCAATACCAACCAACTAATAATAACTAGCTTCACCTCCCGACCACTTCCTCTTTCTTCTCAAAAACAACGGAGTGAAAGTGAAAATATAGTGTTTGGAATCCTACCGCTCCCCATTCCCGCTTCATTTTGCGCCCCCAAACTTTTCTGCTTTTCTAAAATAAAATCCCATCATATTACACCCCAAAAAACCCAAAACCGACGCCTTCTGATCGTCGAAACACCGCCGACAACGTGTTTTTTCTCGTGTTTCAGGTGAAAGTGAAAGAAGAAGGAGAAGAAGAAGCAAAAAGTAATCCCCTCCGTTTCCTCCTTCACGCCTTCATCCAACAAAATGAGGCTGATATTTTTGGTAGGGCTGAAACTTAGCTGATGACGTCTTCTTCTTCATCTTCATCTAATTCCAGACGTCGCTGTGTGCCACTTTGGCAGTGTGCCAAGTCGCGCCGGACGCGTTGGCTGACATGAATCCGCTGCTGATGAACGATCGGAATGTGGTAATTGGCTCAAAAAACCGCCACACTCAATACGTGTCGCGTTTCCAGAAAGGATCCGGTGTGATCGCGCGCGTCACACCTTCCGGCACCCAATACGTGGCGGCAGTGGTGGCTGCGGCGTTTTCGTCGCACTTCGCCGACATCAAACCTCCGCGAATGCGACGCGACCATCAGCTCTCCTCGCTTCCCGCCGTTTCACTGCACAGCCTTCTGCTCGAGACGCTCCAACTCGACAAGCAGCTCGTCACCACCGCCACCGCGGACGGCGTGCTGCGCATAACGGTGAACAACGTGTCGGTGAGCAGTTCGGCGGTGCTCAACGGCGATCTTCGCGGCGTTCGACTCACCGATCCGGTCTCGTTCCGCACGCCGAGTCTGCGACTCGACGTCGGCGTCCGCATCAACAAGAACGCCGGCGGGAATCCGGCGTTGAAGGTGGAGGCGTGCCGAGTGCAGACGAACGGCATCAAGCTCGTCACGAAGCCGATGGATCCGCGCAACGGCAAGTCGTTGGCCGACGCGATTGCGATGGACGCGAACGCGATCTTCTTCGACATGATTTGCCCGAAAATCGAGCACATCGTCACGAATCGCGTCAATCAGCGGTTCGCGCTGCTTTCGAGCCGCATCTCGTTGGAGGATTCGAAAAACTTTGACATCGTCAAGATCATCATGCAGGCCGAGGAGAGGATGAAGCGATTGGTGCGACAAAAGTGAGACCGTTTTGTGCATTTCCTCGACGCCCCTCCTCCTCGTTCTGTTCGCTTTCAGAATCCGTCGAACCGTTCACGCACACAACGCGCGCCGAGATCGCCGACAAGCCGAGGACAAGTTCCATCTGATCCTCAACTCGTTCAACTTTGTAAGCACTGTCTTTTGGGCCGACTTCTAGTCAAATGCTCCAAATTTCCAGTCGCGCGCCGATTCGCTGATGCTCGACTACGCGATGCTCTCGCCGCCGCTGCTCACCTCGCGAGGAATCGAGCTTCAGACGTCCGGTGAGGTGTTCCAGACGGGTCACGTGACACCGTTCGGCGCCGGCGCCATCTTTCTGCCACGCGGCGCCTCGCCGTCGCAAATGCTCCAGATCGTCGTCAGCGACTTTGTGCCCAACTCGCTGATGTACCACGGTCACCGCATCAAGCTCTTCGACACACGCATCGACTGGACGACGCCCCAATTCGGACCGGTGATGCGAACCACTTGCGATCTGAGCACCGGCTCGCTCTTCTGCATCGGCGATCTGTTTCCGGCGCTTCGCGAGATGCTGCCCGATCGAAACGTCGCGTTCCTCTTCACCACTTTGCGTGCGCCGGCGGTGATTGTGCAGCCGGAGGAGAGAGGCGGCATCCATTTCAACCTGCTCGGCCTGATCCGCCTCGTGTCGGACCGGAACGAGCCGATCGGCGAGATGGAGATCCGCATCGAGGCGCTGATGAAGATGAAGTTGACGGCGAAAAGTGTCAAGGGCAAAGTGACCATCGAGGAGATCCAATTCGTGAGCTCCCTTCTTGATTCTTTATCGTGATCATCATGATCCTCATTCAGACATCGCGTACGCCTCACATTCTGCTTCAAGAGGAGCTCGACGACGCCGGCTTTCTGTCGCGCGAGATTCTCCAACGAATGGTCAACGACATCCTCCGTCAGGGCATTCCGATTCCCATCCATCCGCTGTTCAAGTTGGTCAAACCGAAGCTGACGCTTCTCTCGCGATCCATGCTTCTCGAGACGAACTTCTTGCTCAATGAGCACATCATCGCTCAGTTGACAGCTGAAAATCTAGTCGTCTAGGTCTCTCTCGCTCTCTTCCCTTTCTTTTCATCGGGTCTCTTATTCTATGTACATTTTGTTCCATTCTTGATTTGTAGATATTCTTTTTTCGATCTCACTCCTAGTTGAAACGAATGAAAACGTTTTCATTACTAAGTAAGTGGGCGGAGAGAATGGAAAAAAATCAATATGGTGTTGAAACCCATAGGCTGAGACGAAGAAGAAGCCAAAAGAACAAAAAAAAATTATAATTAAAGTGGAGGCAACACCCGTGAATGGAATCAGTGGAATTTCAGTCAGAATTTCAGCCGACCGAGGTCGTCGGACTGACTTGGAAGATGGCAAGAGGGGGCGGCGCCGCCGACGGCGAGGCGACGTCGATGCCGAACTGGAGCGGCCGATGACGTGACATACGAATGGCAGGGTCGCGCACGCGCGGAATCCGCTCCGGTTCGGCTGGTGTCTTTGGCAGCGTTGGCGGTGACGTGGCGGAAGGCGTCGACGCTTCCGGAATGACGTCTTCCGAAATCGTCACGTCTTCCTCGTCGTTGCTATACGTGGATTGACACATCGCCGACGACGTTTCCGGAAGGAGCGCCTGAAGGCCGATGTGTTTCTTTTGCGAGATTCGGTGGAAGGGGGCGCTCACCTGATAGTCATTCTCCGACACCGGATCGAGTTCCGTGTCGAACGACTTGAAAATGCTCGACTTTTTGCGCATTCGCACCAAATTGTAGGCGGACGCCGATTTGACGGCACCAATGGTGCGGCCGAGGCTCAGCGAGGAGGAGGAGCCGGCGCGCGGGAACACCTCGCACGCCGACTGATAGATGTCGGACGTCGACGCGAACTGATCGTCGTAGCCGGACGAGGAGGTCACCGAGACATAGTCGCAGAAAGAGGACGATGAGATGTTGTCGTAGCGCGAGTCGCTACGCATCAGGTTCGTCGTTTCGCCTGAAGACAGCAAGTGCGCTCCAGTGAGAGCTTGTGGGACCCACCTGTCTCCAAAACCTCGGCGTCCTCCAGCTCTTTGATGGCGTGCGCCGGCTCGTACCGATCCTCATTGGCGGTGACCATTGTGCAAATGCTCTCCATGTCCATGTCGGCTCGACTGTCGCGGCTCCGCGTGAGCACTATCACGTCGTTGAGCTCTTTGTCCTCCTCCTCGGCCTCCTTGTCCTCCTCAATCGGGCCTTTCTCTGAAATAGATGATGGAGGTTGGATGGACTATAGAAATTCTCACTGATGTTCATGAGCGCCTCCTCGAACGTGTCGCCATCGGGTCCGTAGAACGGGCGGTCGCACTCCATCCACGGATGCGCGGCGATTTGCGCGAGAGAAGCGCGCGCCGACGTGGACGTCGTCAGACAACTCTTGATGAGTTGGCACACCTCTTTCGACAATCCCGTCGGAAACTTGACACTTCCGAGGCAGATTTGAATCTCGTTGCGGAACGGCAACTTGCCGGTGAGCAGGATGAAGAGGAGCACGCCGAGCGACCACGAGGTGGCCTCCAGCGGCAGGTAGAGCTGATCGCGGAACCATTCCGGCGGACAGTAGGAGCGCGTGCCCTGGAACTCCTTCTTCGTGGCCTTCTCCGCGTACGCGGTGGCTCCGAAGTCGACAAGCTTCACCTCGCCCGTGTTCATGTTCACAATCAGATTCTCGTCCTTGATGTCGCGATGGAGCAGTCCGTGCTTCGAGTACATCTCGAACACCGTCGTGATGACCTGCTTGAAGATGAACTTGGCCATCTCCTCCGACAGCGGCCCGTGCACCGACACCATATCGAACAGATCCATACAGTTCTCCGGCCGCTCCATGACGATCAGAAAGCCCTTCGAGTTGGCGAACCAGTCGACGATGCGAATCACGCCCGGAATGTCCTCGCACGTCTCCAGATGGCACACCTCGGACGGGATCAACTGTCGGCACGTCATCGTCCAACTGCGCACATGCTTGTGCTGCACGAACTTCACGGCTACCGGCTGCTGAGCGTCCTGCCGGCTCGTCGCCTCGTACACGATGCCGAATCCGCCGCGTCCGATCTCGTCGAGCACCTCGTACTTCCGTTTGAACTCCTTCACCGAGTGCTCTGCAAAACGCAAACGCGCTCCATTGAGAGAACACCAGAAGAGCCGAGAAAAAACTCACTTTTCTCGTGCAAAAAATCGACCTGATAGGAGCAGCAGACGGCCAAATCCTGCAGCTTCCGTTTGATCATTCTGAACACAAAACGCGATTTTGTCATTATTCAACAGGAGAGAAATGAATCGAATCACAAGTTTTCGCCCCAAAGTTTTGTCTTCTATCTTCTAGAACCGACACACACGAGACAAAGATAAGGATCTCATTCTCTCAAATTCAATATTTTGCCGGTATGGTCAAACAGGTTACTCCTCAACGGAAGAGAGAGAGATGGAGAGAGAAGGGGGTAAACTTTCAAAATCACAGTGAGAATATGCTGTGGGGGGGGGGGGGGCTGCTCAGATGCTCGCCGAGCACAGGAGCAGCTGGCTCCCGCAAGGTGCTCTTCTGCTCTATCTCTCTCTCTCTCTCGGCTTCCCGCGAACTCCCCTCCGACAGAGCCCCTTCCACCACCGCATCAAAGTGTGTTGTGAAATTCGAACCGCGCTCTTCTCTTTTCATGAGTCAGTGGCGACGAGAAGGTAAAAGATGTAAACTATACAGAAGTTCGTAAAGTTTGTGCGGCTCACAATTAGCGGGGGGGGGGGGGGGGGCAGAGTTGCGAGGAAGACGGAATTCCGCGAAACTCTGGCGGGAATTGGAGAATGCGGAAGGCGGAAGACGGAATTCCCTGTTCCGGACCTTGTGCTCTTTCTCTCTTCCTCATTCCTCATCAACATCCAACCCGTTCCGCCAGACTTTGGCGAAATGATTGACAACTTCGATGGGGGAAAAAATCAGGAGGAACGGATGGGTTTTTGGTGCAAAATCAGAGATCATCAGCGGCGGCGGCGATCGGTGGACCTTCAAAAGTTGGTATCACCGGTTTTCCTTCTTGTTTTTGCTCTTTTTTCCCTCCCTTCTGTCCCGCCTCTCTTCCCAACGGACGGGCGGGCGGGAAAATAACAACGAAGCAAAAAAAAGAAAGAAGGAAGGAAGAAGGAAAGAGAAAGAGGGAGAGCAAAGGTGAATGCACATGAGAGGTCCATGCTCCAGAGCCCCCACGGAGCAGGAGCACACGCCTGGAGCACACACACACAACAAAGAGAAAAGGGAAAAGAAATGACGGGTCGGGCCCCGACGACGAATAACGACATCTGGAATGGGGGCGAGGAACGGGTGGTGGAGGCCCGTCGGAGAGGCCCAGAGATTGGAGGGGAGCCCCGATTTCGTTTTCTCCTTCCAGAGAGCTCGACGTCTTCAGAATCACGAATCGATCGTCACACGTCGCTTCTTTGCTCTAGAAGCAAAGAGAGAGAGGAGCAAGAAGGGCGCTAATTCGATTACAGATCGCTTTTTTGCTTCTTCTTTGTTGCTTCCCCCTCTAGCGTTCTCGAAGGGCACACAGACGGGCGCCATAAGCAGGGAAGAAGACGAAGAAGAAGACGTTGACAAGCCCCCCACACACGACGTCTTCTATAGTGAAATTTCCGGCGTTTGTCTTTTCCTTTTCCTTCTTTTTTTCGTTTTTTTTGCATCTCACTTTGCTTCGCGTACGTCTGATCAGTCTTGGAATCCAGCATCTCGATCATGTGCGCACCGATCCCCCGCCGACTATTTGCACAGTGTGCCACGTCACTGATCCCAATCCTCTTCATAATCATTCGAGAAGAACGAGAAGGAGAGAAAGACACGTGTCAATCCGCGCGATCCTCGATCCGCCCGTGTGCTCCTCCTCACGGCAAACAGAGGAAAGAGCACGGGTGCGCTCTCTCGCCTGCGCGCGCGCGCGCCCAGGATCACCGAGACCCGTCGTCTACTGTAGGCGGGTAGGCTAGAATGTCCACATCATCTCAAAACATCGTGTGGTTTGGTGTCAGAAGAAGAAGAAGGAGAACTGTGATCAGACATCTTCTTTGAATGATGCGCGGAGAGAGAGATGATGATGATTTTTCGGAAGGGAAGAAGATGTATTCGAGTGTGATATCATGTTGATTTCTGTTTCTGTTTCTGTTTCCGTGTGTCAACGAAACCATCAGCAGCGGGAACCTTTGGTCGCCCGTGCGCGCGCGCCCGAAATACAAGAAGAAGACGTGCCGATTCTCTGATTTTGAAAAATCGCGATCTCGCAAGCCTCGCCTGTCGATAGCCAACAAGTGTTCTCACGACGACGACGACGACAGCATCGAATCAGAAAAACTGCGATAGCGGATCGAAGAACATGGTGATCACGATGATATCACGACGAACTACTTAATTCGAATTCTCATTCTAATTGCGGGGGGTACTGGTTGTGTTAGCAGTGGCAGCGAGGGGAGAAGACCAGGAAGTTCCGGGACCGTGTTTAGCCCGCAACAGATCGGGTCCCCTCTCTCTTTTCAGGCCCACGGCCCCCAATCAGAGGGGTCCTCTCTTCTCCGGCCGAATAATGGGTAATGGGTAAACATGTGTGTGCAGTTTTACGGCCACTTTTGTCTTTCACTTTCACTTATCCACTTTCACTACCACCCCTCACCCGTTAACCTATTTTTAACTCTTCCCAATACTACAACAGCTCCTGCTGCTCCACTGATGACGTCACAAACACGCGCACGCGCGCGCACACCGTTCTGACTCTCCCCCCAGAGTCACAAATTGTCGTCGTCGTCGTAGCTCTGTTTTCCCTCTTCCAAACAAAGAGAAACGGAGCGAAGTGAGTTATCACTTTCGCCTTCCTTCTTCTTCTTCTGATTACGATTTGTGTGCGACGTGTTTGTGCGCTTACGTGCCGCACGTGCTCTTTGGCTGAAAACGAGCCGGCCGGCGGGTTAGTCAGTTCGTTAGCCGGTCCGCTGGGACAAAGGTCACACACTTTCAGACTTCCAGCCTTTCAGAGAAGCCCTTTCGGAAACAAAGTGCACACAACACTTGTTAGAGCGCCACAGAAGAGAGGACAGAAGACGACGACGACGACGACGATCATCTGATCTCACACGTCAAACCCGAGAAATTCGATAGGTTTTGCTCTGTTTGTGCGTCCTGTCAACTCGCTTCTTTTTGACAGCTCAACGCTACTCGCTAGGCCTAAACTCGGCGGCGAGCACCTGCAGGAGCAGCAGAAGGAGCAGCAGGAGCATGAGCAACAAATTTGGCTAATTTTAGTAAAGGGGGAGGAGAAAACGACCGAAGACGAACCTGACCGACTCGAAGAGCCACAATCGTTGCCTTCTTCCGGCTCGCGCCATCATTGGAAAATGGGGGCGGGACGATGTGGTGGTGGTGGTGGCGAAAGGTTTGGTTTAATTGGAAAAATTGTCGCGCCTTGCTTGCTTGCGCCTGATGATGCCGGTGTTGATTGGAAGCGAAGCGAATACTAGCGAAGAATGTGGTAGTAGAAGAGTAGAAGACGTTGTAGTGGGAGGTAGAGGTAGGATTTGTTCAATTAACCCCCTTCTTCGCCTCCTCCTCTTTCCTTCCTTCCTTCTCAAACGTCACAGGCAGGACAGCTGAAAACGATTTCAGGCCAACCGCCAGATAGAGTGAGTTAGAGAGAGAGAGAGGGAGGGAGAGGAAAAGAGTTTTGTGTTCCCGAA
Organism: Caenorhabditis afra; assembly: GCA_963570955.1. Classification (NCBI taxonomy): domain Eukaryota; kingdom Metazoa; phylum Nematoda; class Chromadorea; order Rhabditida; family Rhabditidae; genus Caenorhabditis; species Caenorhabditis afra. Next base: position 8,835,132 of record OY751534.1, read on the forward strand.
AATGAGTGCTGCCTGGGCGCACGGTGTGGGCGCGGCGTCGGCGACGGCGGCAAAAGTGGGCGGAGCTTGCGTGTGTCTATGCGAGTGTCTCTGCGTCTCGCCGTCTCGCGTGCTATTTCGCTAGCAAGAGCGCCAGCGCGCCCCTCCAAGAGTGGCCGCCAACAGTCACGGTAGAGAGACAGACAGAGAGAGATGCGACAAAGCGACAGAGATTGTAGCAGGGGATAAGTGGATTAGCATCTCTAGGAAACACTGCATGGAGACAAAAAAAAGCGGCGACGGCGTCTTTTCTTTTCCTGGATTTGGACGTTTGAACTGGGATTAGTGACCGTGCAATGATAGCCGGGAAACTAGAGACTTGCGGTTTTCCGGACGGGCAAGGCCAGCCCAGGAATCCTTGCAGTCAGGCCCCGAGCAACCTCGGGAAACTCGGTTTTGAATTGGACCTTGGGGGGGTCTCGCAGCGCAGACTTCTTCGTTTCCATCGGTAACGAATGAAAAACAGCGATTTTAGCTTGCAAGTTGCAACTCCCAAGTTTCGGAAATCCGCTCGTAAATCTACAGCTCTTCGCTGCGAGACCCACGCGGCCGTCGATTTGCAACCTTCTGGGCCGAGGTTCAATTCAAAACAAAACTTCGCGGCACCATTTCCGCATTCGACCACTTTTTGATATGATAACTCGCTTTCCCGGTTACTGTACTACCAACGATCAACCGATTATGTACATAAGCCATTGTTCTCCCTCTCCACTCCCCCACACCATTGCAATTCAAATCCTCGCTGTCACCCACCCCCATGTGCAACAAGAAATGCAAATTTTCGCGATGAAAGAGTTCCTGTGTGGGCTCTGCACGTATGCAAAAATAGGCGCCCTTGTTGCCATCTCTCTTATCAGTCGCCTCCAGCCAAAGAACATTCAGAATTGACGCGCGCGCGCGCCTCTCGTGAACAAAGGTCGTCGCGGAGCCCCGGAGATAAGCTCGGTGAAGACAGAGAGACAGAGATAGAGAAAGCACACGATTAACTACCATGGGAGATGGGTGAGGAGGCGCCAACTGACTGACTGGAAGGAGATCTGACACAATTTGTCAATTTTCTTCTCAGTGTTGTTTTGAGCACGACTCGCCGGAGCACGGAGCATCACAACACGTACTTTGTGATTGAGATGATTGCGGACGGACACGGCGAGAGAGAGAGAGAGTGGGCAGCGATGAGGCGATGGCGAATGTCGAAAAGTGTGTGCAACACTTTTCGATGACGAAGGCAACAGCAGCGCGGACGGACGTCAGTTGGCTGCCGGGGCGCCCTCGAAAGATTGGAGCGAAGGAATGGTAAAAGACGAAGCGATTGGAAAAGAGCTGACATGACGGAAATCGGCCCGGCGACTGGGTTGAATCGACAACTTCGACGCACTCTTGCACAGTGGGAACCATGCCGGGAAACATTGAAATTGACGACTGTCGACAAAATATAGCTACCACGACAAGTATGGGGAAAATAGGTCGCATGGATAACTGTGCAAAGACTGGTGTTGGACGGAAGTGGATTTTGAGAATCCGGAGGGCGGAAGTCGTAAGACGGAATTAGAAATATTCCAACGGAAATCGGACGACGGAATTAATTTTTTTGACGGAAGTCGGAAGGTGGAAGACGGAAGACGGAGAACAAAATTCGGAAGTGGGAATTCCGACCATCTCTGCTGGTCACGCACTGAACAGCGATAGAGAGGGAGAAACAATATGCACTTGTGTCGATTTACGCAGTTGACCCACTTTGTTGGCAATGGAAGTGCTCCGCTGCATAGAAGGTTCAACTATCGTTTTTTTTTTTCGAACTCGAACCTGGAGCCTAGATCTCGCTATCACGGTCACGAGGCTCCGGAGTTCTCCCTAATCAGGCTTGGCTTGGTACGGACCGGGCCGATGAGCCAATCGACCCGAATTTTCCCGTGATAGGTATTCGGTAGTAACTTGTTGATGTTCAAATCACTATTTCTTCGAATAAAACACTGAAACCTAATAGAAAAGGACAGATAGAAAGAGAAAAAAAAAAAACTTGCTCGAACTTTCTCAGCTCGGAAAGCCCAAACAAAGTATGGGCCGCTGGAATGGCCGGTGTTCAGTGAGTTTCACACATTTTGCGAGAAAAGCGCTGGAGGTGGCGCCCAAAAAAAGGAGAAGAAGAAGAAAACTTTTGGAATCTTTTGGAAAAATGAGAAAAAAGGCGTGAGAATGGTGTGTTTTAGTGAGGCGCATCCCTGCTCGCTTCTCTCCGGGGACCAATCGAATTTGGCGGCCCGATTTATATGGGCATGTTTGCAGACTTCGCAGCAAAAGAGGGGAGGAACTCTCTGTGACGGCCTCTCTTTATCAAGTTAGTAACTGCTCATATTTTCGTGTTTTTCTCGCTTTTTGCCTTTGTTTGGTTTCGCTTCCAGCCGAAATTTGCGAATTGAAGGAGGAAGCGTCGACCGGGAAAAAGAAACAGGTCAAAATTCGAAATTTTATCGGATTACCGATTTGAATAATTCAGTAATTCTACAGATTTCCAAATTTTCAGCCGAAAAACAGTATTTTTTTGGTTTTTTTTTTTCAAAACGAAAGTTTGAAATTTATTACTTAAAAACTTACTCATTGAGCTGAAAAAATTAGACGGGAGAGAGAAATTTACAAGAAAAATCGGAAAAAAGTGGAAGAAAAAGTAATAATTAGGGTTGCTGCTGGGGGTCAAAACTCTTGTGGAACAGAGATCTGAGCGCGCGGGAAATTTGAAAAATGGTCAAAAATGGTGGGAGAAAAAGAGAGAGAGAGAGGTCGTTGGAAGCGGAAATTTATCGGAAAAAGGACCCAAAGAAAGGGAGAAAAGAGTAAGTGGAACTGAAAAATAGGGAGAAAAAAAATTATAATTGGGGGTGTGGGTGTGTGTGTGTGTTTGTCCGGGAAGAAGGGAAAAAGCAAGAATTGTCAGTCGAATGATGTGCAGCGCGTTACATTTGTTTCAAGGCTTCTGCTCCGCGTTTTCCATTGATTGCTGGTATTGGGCGGCGGCCATCTGGAAATTGGTAAAATAATAGAGAAAAAAGCGACAACAAAAAGTGGAATTTCGCGCAAAAATTTGAAATGTTTCGATGGAGCGCGTTTGCAGAGCTGCGTTTTTGGGCTATGTTTGGACTTATACGGCCGTATACGGGTGCATTTTCGCTTTTTTTTGTTTAAAAATATTTAAATATGCAGTTCATCGGAAAATATCGATCCAAAAATAAGAAAAACTTCAAATTCACCACTAAAAACGTTTCGCGCGGCGAGACCCACGCGACAAAAAAGCCCATGCGCCTGTAAACTTATTTAGGGTTACGGTCTTATTGGTAAAAAAATGGAGGAAAAATCAGAATTTTTTGTTTTCAAAAAAATTGCCCGCCGAATAGGTCCATTTGAGTTTACATTTGCATTTCCACTCGACACTCACCAGCTGCGGATTATAAACGGACAAATCGAACGGCGGCATTCCCATATGAAGGCCTTCTTGTCCGGGCAACGCCATCGGATTGTAGGGGTTGAGGAGGCCGGCGGCAGCGGCGGCTCCTGGCAACATTCCGTACGGATTGGCGGCCATTCCGCCGAGCGCCACGTGCGCGTTCTTCTTGGCCGCGTAGAGGCTCGCCTCCTCTTGCGCCTTCGCCATGTTCTTCTTGTACCGAATGCGCTTGTTGCCGAACCAGTTGGACACCTGCGAGACGGTGATGTTGCACTGACGCGCGAGATCCTCCTTCGCCTCCTCGGACGGGTACGGGTTCGAAAGGTGTCCGTAGAAGTACTCGTTGAGCACCTCGGTCGCCTGTTTCGAAAAGTTGCGACGCTTCCGGCGCGCGTCGAGGAATCGACTCCGCAGAATCATCACGGCCTCGCACGTCGACTGTTTGAGTTGCACTTGGATTCCGCTGAACTTCTTCTGAATGATGAACACCATCCGCTCGATCTCGCGGTTCGCGATCGGCCGAATGTACGACTGGTCCTTGAGCAGCGAGCGCACGTGTTGCGTGAACTCGGCGCACGCCTCCTCGTACTTCCGCAGCTCGTCGTTGTAGACGACGCGGATCTGGTGCAGCTTCTGCCGGTAGTCGGCCTGATCGCCGCCGCTCGCGTCGGAGCCCAGTGAGCCGCCCTTGTCGGGACCGGCGACGCCCTCGGCGAGCAGCATGTTGTCGAGACGCATCAGTTGCGGATCTTCGGGCGCCTCGTCGACCGGGTTTCGCACCGACAACGCCGTCTTCTCCTTCGTCTCGGAAAGCACCTCGAAGAGCGCCTGACGCAGCGGGTGCGCTTGAAGCGCTTGTTTCCTGGAAAAGAGAAGAGTGTGTGTGGGAAACGCGCTCCGTTGGACTCGACTCACTTTGAATTGTCGTTATCATCCAACGTCTGCTCGTTGATCTTGAGCACCTCGGCGATCAAATCGCTGAGACTGTTGATGTTGCTCGAGGTGACAGGTGTACCCACCATTTCTGCAATCATCAAATTTGAAATTCAAACTCCCGCGCGATGACCTAATAAATCATAAACACCCGGGTGTGAGAACTAATAAAAATCGAAATGAGATATTTCAAAAAAAACAAAAGAAGATGGATATATGGCTGAAGGGTTGAGAGGCACGGAGAAAGAGAGAACGAGAAGACGAGTTGACATTTGACGAGCGCGGCGTGTCGGCGTCGCGGTCGTGGTGGCTGAAGAGGGGGGAAGGGTAGAAGAGGCCCCTGCCTTTCTACCCCCTCTCTCTTCGTGAAGTGACCTTTGCTGCGTTCTTCTCTCTCTCCCCCCATTCCTTCTGTTCTGTTGGGGAGGCAAGGCAAGGGGGGCCAGATGTTGTGTGCGAGTGTAAGGGATCCGCCGCGAGACGCAGACGCTCTTTCCGGACGGATTACTGACGGTCGGGTGTAATGTTATATGGGTTCGGGCGTGACCGGTGACCTGTCACAATATGCTGTATGGCAATGGCCAAAACGGTATGGTCCCAGCATGACCTTAATCGTATGCAATATCTCGGACACCGAGAGCGCAATCCGAAAATTGTCAACTGCAAAGTTATAGAGCACAAAAAGAGCTACAAACTTGCAGTTGACAACTTTTTGATAGCTCCCTCAGTTCTCGAGATACCGTAAAACCTGTATTAGACCGGCACCAAAAACCCCGAAATCGTAAGGGTCCCCGTGGATTTGCGAAATTTCGTTTTAAAATTAGAGGGTTGAAAATTAGACCGGCATGTCGTTCTAATACAGGTTTTACGGTAACTTCTTACCAGCAGCCGTTGCGGGCGCAGGCGCCGGGGCAGACGATGTTGAAGCGGCGTCCGACGACGACGACATCTCCTAGTGTATGGTTGACTTGACTAGCTCGCAGTTGCCACTAAAATAGTGACGACAGGACGACTTTTGGGGGTAACAAGATGTTTTATGAGCATGTTTTATTAGCACCGGCCCGTATCACACAACGTTGATGGCGTTTGTTTTATTATCACATTTGTTCTTCTCCTCCTCCTTCTCCGTCTTCTCCTTCTTCTTCTTAATGGGGGCAATAAACGCGCGGCGAGGCCTCGGCGTGTGGATTGTTGTGTGTGTGTCGGGGCCTCAGAACCGATCGTTGAAGTAGTCGAAGCGATCGAACTGAAATGGTGGTGGTTACTATTCCAGTACTGACCGCAGGACGCTTGTTTTATCTTGAGAACAGAGAGAGAGAGAGAGAGAGAGAGAGAGAGAGTGATCCGAAAGTTGTCAACGACAAAGTTGTAGAGCACAAAAAAAGCTTCAACTTTGTATCTGTGTTTCGAATTGACCGCGTGGGTCTCGCAGCGAAGAGCTGTGTAGATTTACGCGCCCGCGAGTCACCGCCTACATCGTAGTTCTCCTTGAAAAGACCGTCGTCGAGCTCCAACTCGTTCTGTTGACACGTGTCGTACTCGGCGGCGTTTCCGATTTCCGACGCCGGCGTGTACTCTTTCTGTTCGAGTCTTGCGAAGTTGATGGACCGGAAGAACGGATGCGCGTGGAGCACCGTGAAAGAGCACAAGCGGTGCGTCGTCGAGACGGCGAGCATTCGGTCCATCAGGTTGGCGAACTCGCGCGAGCACCCCAACGGTGTACTGTAGTCGATGAATCTGGAATTCGGGAGTTCCTTGACCTACTTCCAACATTTGACCTACTTCAAATTGGCATGGTGAGTGGCCTCGGAGTTGGGGTAGGGGTAGATGCCGGTGAGCAGGATGTGGAGCAGCACTCCCAACGACCACCAATCCACGTAGTGCGAGTAGGTGTGTCCCGACGCCACGTCGGGCGACATGTACTGTAGAGTTCCGCAGATGGTGCCGGTGCTGTGCCCGTGTCGCAGCTTCTTCGCGAGCCCGAAATCGATGAGAAGCGCGTGACCGTGCTGATCCAACACCACGTTCTCCAGCTTCACATCGCGATAGATGACGTCGTTGCGGTGGAGAAAGTCTGAAAGTGGGATTTCAGCCAAATGGAATGGTACTTGGGGGGAAAGTGTGCTTACCGATAGCGGAAGCCAGCTCAGCGCCGATCAGCCGAATCGCCGCCTCGGACAGCGATCCGCGTTGGCGCCACACCGAAAACAGGTCGCCGGTCGAGCCGGTCGGGTACTGTAGCAGTGAGTAGAGGTGTGTGCGCGTTTGCCACGTGGAATAGGTGCGGGCGATGAAAGGATGGGCGGGAAGGAGACGTTGGATGCTCGCCTCGCGCTTCACTTGAAGCACCGCCCGTTTCGAGATGATCTCCCGCTTTTCCTGCATCTTTATCGCGAACTTTCGTTGCGAGTCGTGCACTGCACTTGCACAGTAGACTATACCGAACGAGCCACGTCCGAGCTGTCGTTCCAGCTGAAAACGGGAATGTTGAGTTTCAGAGGCCGTATCTTGAAAACTAGATGAGATAGGGAGACGTTGTCAACTGACAAAATGTTCCTCTATGTGTCGGCTACTTTTCGTCAGTTGACACTTTTCTTCTAGCTCTTCTAGTTTTCAAGATACAAATGCTGAAAGCTGAACGACAACCCACCACAAAACTCTTCTCATTGATCACACTTCTCGTCGGGAATTCGGGCAGGAATAGGAGCTCAAACCACGGATGTGGCGACTCTTTTTTCGGCGGTTCTGCTGAAAATCAGTTCAAATTGTACTAAGACATAGTGAGCCGAAACGTACGCTTCTCATAGTTCTCGTACTCGTCGTCCACAATGAAACGAGGAAGTGGTGGCCGTGGATCGGCTGGAAGAGGAAATTGTTAGGCCATCATCCCCATCACCATCAAACATCACTACCAGTCTTTTATTGTGTGTTTGTGTGTGCTATCAGGGTATCAGCTGTGCTCTGATCAATGTCAAACACGATATTTTATGTTCTCGAGTAGATCATCAAAGAAACGGAGCCCGCGCGCGCCAACCGGGCAAACAGCGGCCGGGCTCCGAATTCTGTGATTCTTCGAGATTTTCTGATGGTCTAGCCCAAAAAAGATACCTTCTTCCACTTTGTACGTTCTCCGTTTCAGGTGCGGTCGACACTTGCGTAACTTCTGAAGGCGTGACTTGAACGCGAGCTGGAAGAGTTTGGCAACTTAGGCCACGGCCTCGGAAACTTTGGAAACCCCAAGAACGCACCTTCTGATACTCGTTCTCGACGTGCGGCTCGTCGATGCGCATCCTCTTCCGCACGGGACCGTCGTCCTCGTCACGTGACGCGTCCGGATAGACGCCGGGCCTCTTGCGCGTCGCCACATTGCCCATAACTCACTTCGAACGAGCCAACCGCCACACAGACACTGATTAACAAGAGGAACGGAACAGAAGAATGTGTCCGGCGGCTCCTGAAGCGCGAGAGAAAACGGCGGAATGATGAAAAGGAAGGAGGAGGAGGAAACGGGAGGGGGAGACACAAACATACAGGAAAAGAGCAAACAATGAGATTATGAGCAGTCGGGGGGAGGGGAGAGCGAGTGAGACGAGCATCACAGCTCGACTCGAAACAACTTGCGCGAGCAAAAAAAATAGGAAAGTGACCGAGTGTACTGCGAATTGCCTTGAAAGAGGACCCTCGCTTCCTTTTCGGGAAACGAAATTCGATACTTCTTCGGAACTCGGCAGGCGGCTCAATGGAGCGCACTTGCCGCCCAAAGAAGGAGAAGACGTTCTTGTTTTTGGAGAGACCGAAGTGACGCCGACAAATCGATGAGCAGCAGCAGCAGCAGCAGTGGGCGGGCGGCCGAAAAGAGAAGGGCGCCTCGAAGCGAGGAGACCAATTTAACGCTTAGGTCCCCGCCACCCTGCCAGACATGGCTCCCCTTTAACTGGGAGAAGACGTTCGACAGATGTTTTCGAACAAACAAGAGGTCGAAACATCAGGAAGAGAAGAAGATCAGGCAGAAAACCGAAGCGCTTGTTGTTTGTTGAGGCGGAAGAAGCAGTGAAATGGAATCAGCTTTTGGGCTTGGAGGGAGCTCGGAGCGAAGCATCTTAAAGTACAGATGAGCTTTGAAAAAGAGTCCCTCTCCCATAACTCCACGGGAGTAAACAGGATACGCCAGTAAATACGCTCTATTGCACATCCGTACAGCTAAAAAACGACTACCACCATACCTTAAGGGTCTCACAGCGCTTTTTCGTTTGTCTCGCTGGAAATTAGCTGGATTTCGAATTACGGGGCTAAACAGGGCGCGGTCGTACAAACGGAGCATCGTTGAAATCATTTTCTTGTCATTGGGCTTCAAACTTTATTCCACTATTTATCTCGCTACTCATCGACTTCTTCCTGTGATAGGCTCCCTGCTTCCTATCGGTTTGTATCAAGCCTTTCAAGGAATGTTCCGGATACTTATAAGGATTTATTGGTGGATATAATAGGTGAATAAGGTGCAGTCTGATTATTGAGGGGGGGAGATGGATGCCGAGCCTTGCTTAGATCGAGAGGCAAGGCGAGGCGTCCATCCCGTGAGTCGTCGCTAGCCTGACTGACCTCCCCGTGGTTCAGGAGGCTCCGCCTCTCTTGTCGAGAGTCAAAGTCTCCTGCTGTCTCCTTCTCTCGGTCTCGTGACCAGAGAGGAGGGAAAGATCTCAGTGGAGCAGAGCCCTAATGACCTCTGCTGCTCTGACATCCCCCTCCCCCGAAGAAACGGTCCCCGTTTCCGACAGAAGGAGACTTTTACAATAAAATGATGGGATAATTGGGGTTATCTATGGGGATTAACTAAATTCGTTGTTATGTGGGAACATGACTTAGACTACTGATACTGCTAATATCGCCTATGGGATAACGCGTGGAGAAATGGGAAGGTGGAACGAGTGGTAGAGGTTGGACGATCGGGACTGGTGACGTGTTGTGTGGCGTAGGGGTGTTGTCGTCCTGCGCTGTCGACTTGGAGGCGTGTTGGTAGGCCGTTCCCTTTCGAATCGACAGCTGTAGTGATGCAGATTACGTCCCCTCTTTACGACACTTGCCTTTATGGAAGAAGATACTCCTCCTTTCGCACGTCGTCCCACACCTTGTTGCGTTCGACCAGTTCGCGGAGCCAGCGGAATGGTTCCTCCTTTTTCGCCAGTCGCAGCTCGGCGGACTCGGGCAGGCCGCTCATCTGATGGAGTATTTCGATGAACTCGATTGCGAACCTGTCGAGCCACTGTGCTAGCGACGTCCATTCCGCTGCTCCTTTTCGCTCCCGTACTGAGCGCAACTTCCTTGTGAGCAGCTGGGTGAGGTCGTCCTCGTTCTCGACGGCATACATCGAGGCGACCAGACTGTATCCCGGGGTGTGGAATAGGTCCACGACCTGCTGGATTCCCTCGTTGAAGGCGCGTTGTCGGTGTATTGGGCGCACGTACAAGCTTTTGTTGTGCAGCCTCCTCTCCAGCGGAATTCTTTTCCCGGGCGGTGCGGTCAGAAATTTCCGGTCTTCTTTTTCCTTCTGTCTGCCGCTCAGGACCTCTTCACGCGCCTCTTGATCGCGTTCCACGCGCTTCAGGAACTCACGTCGCTCGCGCTCGATCTCTGCGATTCGCCTGGCGTTATCTTCTTCCTCGTCCCGTGCTCGTTGTTCGTCTTCCTCTGCTCGTCGCTTCCTCTTTTTGCGGCTGGCCATCAACACTTCTCGAAACCGTTTGTCTTGGGCTGCGGTACGGCGGTAGATCGGGGATGCTGGTGGTGGTGGTGGGGATGGTGTTGTGGGCGTCTCCTCCTCTGGTTCCGAGTCCGACATCGGCTCCATCCAGAAAGGTCGCCATTCGTGTGGATATTCGGGTGTTTCCGGCATCCTTGGTACTGGAAATTGGGAGGTTAATGTGAGTGGGGTGGATCGGCCGAGCAAAAATGCACTGAATGAGCCATTGTTGCGTTGCCCTCGTGCATGGTGTAACACGGCAGCGGGTCGTGATTGCGTTGTGTAATCCTCGATTTCCCGCTATCCCGGCGATCATTAATTATTCCCGTGTGATCCGTTTTTCCTCCTATTTCTTGTTCCTGTCACCATCCTTCTTTCTTCGTGTCAGCTGCTGCGCGTGTGCAGTGTAACACTCCAGCGTTTTTCAAATTGCCGCGCAACCAGCTGTTGCAAGTGCGCTCCCCTGCCTTGTTTACAACTTTGCTGTTGTTTGTTTACGCTTGTTGTTTGCTCCCTTTTCCGACGTTTCCTCCTTTCTGCTTTCCCGCTTGCCGCTCGTGATGGAACGTCTTCTCCTCAGTTTCTGTCCGTCCCGTTGCTCCGGACACGGAGGTTGTTTCCGTGTCGCCGGTCAGCCCGCGTGCGTCTGTCGTCGTTCATGGTCCGGTATCGACTGTTCGCGCGCCGTTCTTGCCGTCTCGACTTCCGCTCCTGCCGAATCAACCTCGGATTCCTCCGTCGTTCTTCTTGGTATGATTCTTCCGTTTCTTATTCCTGTATTTCTCTTTTCAGGCTTTGTGGCTCTTGTGGCGGTTGTCGTGATCGGTGCGGCGCTTTGGTGCCTCTGTGGCCGTTCGTGTCGTCCGATCTTCTCGACTTCTTGGGACTTGCTTGCAGCCAGCGGCCGTTGGGTTGCTTCAATCTGGCTCTGGATTCTCTCGTCGCTCCGTTGCATCTGGCGCTTCGTTATTCCTGGTGGACGTCTTCCAGCTCTCCATCCTGCGCGTCCGACGTCCCTTCAGCAGTTGAAGCGTTCCGCCGGTCAGCTTCCGACGGTGGCCGCTGTTGTCTCGTCTTGTGGCCCGTAGCCGTTGTTATCCCTGCCTTCTTTTCTCTCATGATCTCTCGTTTTCTTGACTTTTTAACTCTCTCTTCTCATTTATCTAGTGGTTCTCTCTTTTTACTTGTACTCAGTATTTACTCATTACTGCCAGAATCACTTTTTCCCCCCTCGCTTTCTTTCCCTTAACTATGTAATCGGGAGGAAGGAAAGAACTCGTCGGTCCTGGTCAAGTGTTGAATATTGTCACACCAATTCGTTCCGTGCCTGTTCGTTTCTTCTTCCCGTTCCCTCTTCCATTATTTCATTCCTGCTCGTTCTTGCTGTTTTTCTGTTCTTCTCTCCTTTGTTGATTTTGTTAGCTGGTCTTGTTCCGTGCAACATAAAGTTGTCCTGTTGAGCACTGCTTTATTTTATGGTTTATTCGTTAGCTCTATGGTGCACACGATATCTAGTGGGAGAGAGAGTGGAATACAGGAAATGATTTAATTCGAATCCTTGGGTTGTTCGTTCGCTGGCGTGAAGGGTTTGACGAAGTCCTTGTGGACTTTTGACCAGAGCTTCCTTCCCACTCGTGATGACGACTTCTGGTCGAGCAGGACGTGTGGGTCGGTGACTCGCTTCACGCGGAATGGTCCGATCCATTGTGGACCGAGTTTTCCTTTCTGCTTCCGCAGGAGAACTAGATCTCCTTGCTTGAATTGCGTGTCGTTGATTCCCGGCTTTCTGGCATGTCGTTCCTCGTTTCTTTTTGCAGCAGCGGCGATCTTCTTGCTCACGTTCTGGTGAACTGTCACGATGGCCGCTTTTGATCCTTTCGCATCTGGCTCCGTTGCTTCCGCTCCGACTCGCTCACGTAGCGAGTTCTTGATTGGCGTGCTGGGGTCGAATGCGTGGACGACAAGGAACGGTGCGTAGGTTGTGGACGCTTGCTTCGATGTGTTGTAAGCGTGTACAACAGTTTGCAGCTCCTTGTCCCATTTGGGGAAATCAGTCTCGTCGTGGAAGATGCGCAGCATCTGCTCCAGTGTCTGGTTTGCTCGTTCGACTTGACCGTTTCCCGCGTGGTGGTATGGCGCGCTCGTGGTGTGTCGTACGTTGCGGCGCTCCATTTCCTCCTTGAATGGCTCCGAAACGAAGTTTGTTCCACAGTCGGTGACGATGGACTGCGGCGTTCCGAACCTTCCGAACAGCCGGTCTTTCATCACTTGCAGAACTGTTGGCGTCTTTTGGTCCTTCATGGGCTCCGCAATGATGAACTTCGAGAAGGCACATACCATGACGAGGATGTACTTGTTCTCTTCCGCAGTTGCCGGGAGCGGTCCGACAACGTCGATGTGGACTCGTTGGAACGGTTGGATAGTTTCCGGGAATCGGTGAAGTAGTCCCTTTGTGCGCTTCTTTGATGGGTCTTTATTGACTTGGCACTTTTTGCAGCGGTCGACTACTTTTCCGATCGTGGCCATTTGTCCCGGCCACAGCGCCACTTCTTGGACTCGGTGGATTGTCTTGTCACGTCCGAGATGCGCTCCTTCTTCTGCTGAGCTGTGGATGGTCTCGGCCAGTTCTTCTCCGTACCGTGATTTCATTGGTAACACAATCCGTGGAACTCCTAGCTCCGTCGAGTACAGGATGCCATCCCGGACAAAGTTTTTGTCCATGTTGCGCTTGATGGTCTGGATGTCTGGTGAGTGGTCTTGTTCTTCTCGGACTCGGTCGAAATCGATCCATTTCGGCAAGACGGCTGCGATAATGGCTGGCGATTCCATGATCGGATGGTGGCGCGAAAGCGCGTCCGCTACCGCGTTTGCTCGTCCGGGGCGGTAAATGATGCGAATGTTGGCGCCCTGGATGGCGATCTGGTATCTGGCCAGTCGTCCCTGCAGATCCGGTCGGTACATGAGGGTGGTCAGTGGCGAGTGGTCCGTGATGATCGTTGTCAATGCGCCTTCAATGTATGGACGGAACTTCCGTACTGCGAAGACGACTGCCATGGCCTCGAGTTCCAGTGCTACGTACCGTGATTCCACCGTCGAGCATACTCGTGAGGCGTATGCGATGACGCGTCGTGTGTCATCCGGTCTCTTTTGGAAGAGCACTGCGGCGATTCCTTCTTTCGATGCGTCCGTTTCGATTTCGAACGGGCTGCCCAGGATCGGAGCCGCTAGCACTGGACTCGTTGTGAGGGCCACGCGTAGTAGGTCGAAGGCCTTCTCATGTTTGTCGGTCCACTCAAATGATGTTCCCTTCTTGGTCAAGGCGAATAGTGGCTTCGCCAGGATGGAAAAATTTGCGACGAACCGACGGTAGAATGAGGCCGCGCCCAGGAATCGACGCACTTCGGTGGCGTTTTTCGGTTGCGGGTATCGAGCAAACGCCTCGATCTTCTTGGGATCCGTGTGGATTCCTTCTGCCGAGACCTCGTATCCCAGAAATTTGACCTTCCGTTGGCCAAGTTTCGCTTTCTGGGGTTTCAGTTTGAGGCCGTTGGTTTCGAGGATCGCCAGGACTTCCTCGATGTCCTGGAGGTGTTGGTCTTCGGATTCCGACGCGATGATGATGTCGTCGATGTAACAGAGCACCTCCGCCTTGCAGTTGTTGAGCAATTTGTTCATGATTCGTTGGAATGTGCCGGGAGCTCCTTTGAGTCCCATCGGCATCCGCAGGAACTCGTATGTTCCCATGAACGTGGCGAAGGCTGTCCTGTGCACATGCTCCTCCTTCATCGGGATCTGGTGGAAGCCAGCCGCCAGGTCGAGGACGGTGAACACGGTTTTTCCCGCCGTGCGGTCCAGAATGTCGTGCAGGTTGGGTAGGATGCTTTGCACCATGGCCGTGATGCCATTAAGTGCGCGGTAGTCCACGCAGAACCTCCACGACTTCTGGTCGGCCTTCCGGACCAGCACGATCGGCGCCGCGAATGGGCTGTCGGAGGGCCTGATGATGCCCTGCCGTTCCATTTCGGCGATCTGCTTCCGGACCTCCGCCTGCTTTTCCAGCGGAACTCGGTAGTTCCGAGGTGGCGGCGGGAGTGCTCCTTCTGTGAGCGGGATCTCGTGCCGTTCCGGGCCTCGGTAGTGGCCCAGGTCTCCGTCCGGACCCACGAACGCCTCCTTGTGCTTCTGGATCACCTTCTTCACTTCTTCGATGAGGTGGGGTGAGAAAGATGATCGCGACAGGTCGATCTCGTCCGTGACTTGGTAGTCCTGGGGCGCTTCTCTCGGCATTGACGGCATTTCTGCCTCCCAGTCAGCCTCTTCCGGAACATGTTGCTCGAACTTGCTGACCAACGGGTCCATTCGTCTTGCGATCGCGACCCGATGTCCCGCTGGTAGCCTCACGGTCTCGTCCGAGGTGTTCTTGAGGGGAAGGGTTCCCCTTCCTTCCGCATCGACTTCGATGACAGTGCGGGGGATTTCGATTGGGTTGCCCGATTCCGCCTCCGCTGTCGCTTCGACCAGGAAGGTTTGTCCATCCTTGTCGGTCCAGTGGGGAAGTCGTGCTGGCACGATGCTCTCGGAGTGTGGATCGATGGTCACATTGTGACCGCTCACTACTTCCAGTTCAGGTTCCGGCTCGGAAAGGGTGATGTGGCAGATCGGTAAGGCCATCTTTCCGATGATGACCTCGCCGTTGAGCATGTCGATTGCGACAGGATAGCCCTCCTTGTTGACGTGTCGAATGAAGTCGGCTCCAAGGAGAACGTCCGTAGGACACTGGTTGTCCTCCGACACTCGTAGGGTATGGACGAATGTCTTGTTCCCGATTGACAGGTGTTGCCGGGTTCGTCCTAGGAACTGGAATTCTCCTCCGTCTGCCGTCATTGCTCTGTCGGTAGTCTCCCACAGTTCTCCTTCACGTAGGAGGGACTTTGGGATGTAGCTGCAGATAGCTCCCGAATCGACGAGGGCCGTGACCTCCCGCTGTGATCTCCTTCCGATTTTGATTCTGATCAGCGGCAATCCTCCGCGATTGTTGTTTGCTGTCAACGCGTAGATTCGGTGGACCGGGTACTCCTCCGTGCTGTTTGCTGCCATTGTCTCGACGTCATTCCTGACGTTGTTGATTCGCAGCAAGCGGCGTTGTGAGAGCTCCATGGCTTGAGACGCCACGGTACGAGCTGATTGCGCCAGCTTGTAGCGTAGGACGCAGAAGATCGCGGTCATGATGAGAACGATCACCAGGATGGGTACGACGAGCACCACTGACATGATGAAAAGTTCTCTGGCGACTCCTTTGATTGTCGTCACGACTTGTTTCAGGGCACTCGCCTTGATGGACATCAGGGTTTCGGCGGCCTTGTCCTTGTGGATTTTGAACTGCGAACCGACTTCCGTGAGGACGTCTTGGGCCTGCTTTCTCCATCCGCTCATCATCGATTCGACCGTTCTTCGTGTGGCGCCGTTGATCTCCTTGTCTGCCGCCGTGGATGCTCCCGCCGCTCCCATCAAGTCATAGCCGATGATCGGCTGCGCTTGGAAGAGGAACTGGGTCTCCTCTTGTCGAGCTGGTCGGGGCAGTGGTTGGACGTCTGTGGCGCTTCCTGCAGCGTCCACCCATCCATTCTTTCCTTTGTGGAGGCTGGCGTGGGTGGCCTCGTTGCAGGGGCGGGTGCTGGACGTCGCCACCAGATCCTCGGTTCCTTCCAGCAGGAACCAGATCCGTCCATTGACGGTCATGGGGACGAGATCGTAGCAGGTGTCGTTGATCCTGCGGGACCAGACGACTTCCTCCGGCTCGACCGGCTTGCACTGCGTGATGAGGAGTGCCTCTCCCATCCGTCTCGCGGCAATGTCCTTCCGTTTGAACAGGTGGCGCACCGCCTCCGTCGGATCCAGGTTCATTGCCATCAGGAACGTCGATGTCGATGCCTGTTGGCGTTTGCAGGTGTCGAAGAATATCTCCTGCTCCTCTGCGATCCTTTTGGCGGTGTCCTCGGTCAGACTGGTCCGAGTTGGTGGCCTGGTGATGTCCGATTCGGTGTGGGTCAGCGTTTCTCCCCCGTCGAATTCCGGTCTCGGCTCCTGCGTCGTGATCGGTTTCGGGGTCGTTGTTGCCTGTGTCCGAATCTGTTGCGGAGTCCGCTCATGTGCGGCTTCCGTTCTGCCCATCTTGCTAGCACTGGGTGGTCCGTTGATCGTTTTCGGGGCCCTCGTGGTTGGCGTGTGAGCAGTTGTCCTCGCCGTAGGCATGGTTGGTCGAGCAGCTGTTGGCAGCAGTCGCACTGGTGGTTTGCTCGTTGTCGTCGGCAGTTGTCTCATGAGCGGAGTTGGCGTGGTCGTTGTTCTTGCCGCGGGGATATATGGCTGGTCGGTCATTATGTCTTTCAGCTTCTGCTCGTCGAACCGCGGCGCTCGGTACGAGGTTACCGCTTCTGCCGACATTTCCGACTTCCCGAACTCCGCATCCAGAAGAGTGTCGAACAATGCCACGTCATCCGCTTCCATGAGACCCCAGAATTCCGTTTGGGTTTCGGTGAAGGCGTCGTGTGGTATCTTCCGCAGCTTCTCCATCTCTCGGTACCGGTACATCCTGATTCGGATGCATTTCAGAACGATCAGCTGTTGACCCAGCGAATGGATTCTCTCAGCTTCGTAGTGAGCCGCCCTTGTTGCGAGGAGCTCGTTGGTAACCCCGAATGTTTTGATGAGCTTCAGTACCTTCGGGTCCATGATCGGGTTGGTGTCGAAGCGCGGTAGTGCATTGAGGGTGGTGGTGTGGAACAGCTGTTGCACCAGTGGTATTTCGAATGGTTCACCGATGTCGATGCGTCGCTTGACGTTCCCTACTTGGATCACGAACTCCTCTCGCTTCCCTCTGTGCCGGCTTCGCTGATCAGCTCGCTGGTTCATGTAGTCCGGGATCCACTCGTCGTACGGAAGCTGTGGAAATGCGACTACCTTCCCATCATCTGTCATGTATGCGTTGCCAATGTCGCATCCTTCGAGTGCCTCACTCGTGGCGTGCATGTCTGCGCCATACCTTGAGAAGAGGTCGAGTGCCGGTGCCGCGATGAACTTGTCGGATATGATGACCTGGCTTTCCGTCCAGTACTGGTATCGGCATTCTCGTTGGTTCCCGGTCTCCGTCCACACGATCGTCTGGTCTTCCTTTTTGCAGAATCCATTTCCGTACTGGCATCCGGTGAGGTCTCCGATAGTCGAGATGGCTTTTTGTCCGTCGAACGACGCTACTTCGCCGATGACGATGGTGAACTCGTAGGTTTCCACTTTTTGACTTCCCATCCATCCGGTGCCATTCTCTGTCTGCTCCTTGACGACGTTGGATCTGTAGATTCCGACGGGTCCTTCCACCAAGTCGTGGGTCTTGTACTTCTTCGTCTTCGCCGCTTCTCTGCACTCGCGGATGGTGACTGCTGATCTTTTCTTTCCTTTTAGTTCGGCTGACGTGTACAATTTGAGGAACGAGAACGTCTCGATGTCGTAGACCGTTTTGTAGCAGGCGTGAGCCAGCTGCCGCATCGGATCCGTCCGGATCTGGTAGAACATAGCCTCTGTGGTTAGCAATTTCGAGGTTGTTGGCGTACACGGGAGAAGTTGGGGAGGTTCGAAGATGTTTCCTCCTTCTTGGAAGCCGCAGATTTGAGTGCCGGTTGCCGCTGGAAGGGTGAGTAGGACGACAGCGAACGCATACGCGATCAAGTTCCTGACTCCTTGTTGGAATCCTCTCCCCTCTGGCTGGTTGCGGTTGTCTGCGTCTCGCGGCTGTTGATTGCGAGCATCGCTTCCTTGTCTCTCTTGCTCCCTGTTGTAATACTCACGACGGCCTTGGTTCCAGTTCCGGTTCCATTGGCGTCTGCCTCCTTGCCAGGGTCCGCGACCGCGGTATCCTCCTCGTCCTCGTCCGAACCATCCGTCGCCGCGCCGTGGCCCCTCTTCTCCGCGTCCTGGTCCTCCGTCGAATCTCCTATTGTTGTAGTATGGCGGGCGGACATATCCTTGCGGTTGGGCTGATGGCTCTTGCGGCTTCTTCTCTTCTTCCTCGTTTCGTGGTCCGATGTTGAGACGATCGATGGCCGCTACGAGGTCATGTTCTTGCTGATCCTCCTGGTCGCGTAGTTGTTGGATTCGATGGAACCGCTCCGCTTTTCTGATCATTTCTTCCAGCGTTTTTGGAATCGTTTCCATTCCCAGAAGTTTCCTTCGCAGGGGTGCTCTGGCGTGGTGCATGAAATGCGACGCCATGAGAGCTTCTCGTGTGGCTTCTTCCATTTGTTCGTAAGCGAACTCACCGAGCGTTCGCAGTTTCCGGCCATATTCCGCGATGGTGAGGTGCCCTTGGCAGAGTCCTGACAACTCCTCCTGCGCCACCTCTCGGTCTCCTGGGACGTAGTAGGCCTTCGTCAGGTTCTCGACCGTCGCTGCCCATGTGGACGTCTGGGTGTCCTTGAGGTTGTTGTACCGGGCCCTCGCGGTTCCTTCGAGGAAGAGCGGAAGTAGCCGATTTCCGATGGCTTGCTTCACTCCCATTCGGAACATGGTGTCACCATATTCCTCCAGCCATCGATGGAGATCCGGGGTCTTGCCTTCTCCGAACTTCCGCACCTGTCCTTGGAGAGTGCGCATGATGTTCCGAGCGTCTTCGTGCTCGGTCTTCGGTGTTCCTGCTCGCCACTGCAGACGTGTCGGAATCAGTTCTTCTTCTTCCTTTTTCACGTCCTCCATGTTGACTCGTTGGGGGGTTTTCGGCTTCAGTGCTGGCGTCTGGACGGGTAGTCTCGGGGGGATTAGTCCTTTCAGGTATCCCCAAGTGGACCAGGATCTGGCCACCTTGATTGGCTTTCCCTTCGGTGTGGTCTTCTTGGCCGAATAGAACTTTTCCTCTGGAGACTCACTGTCCTTCTTGGTTGGAGTCTCTGCCTTCGTCGGTGGCTCCTTTGGGGTTGCCGGCACTGGTGTCGCTAGCCGAAGTTCTGGTGTCTTCGCTGGCGATGGGATGGGGCTGATCTCCTCCTGCTCCTTTGGCTCTTCGGTTGGTGATCCTTCCCTCGAGGTCGGTTGGTCTTCGTACTCTTCGGACTCACTTCCTTCTTCTGCCTCGGCGCTTCGCTTCTCGTTGGCTTCCTTCTTCTTGTTCCTGTTGATCAGTCGCTTTTCGCGGCTCGTGATTGGACGTTCGGAGGTTTCTTCCGTCTTGTCCAGCGTGTCAGCTTCCTTCACAGCTTGACTTAAAGGTGATAGGTGAGTGGATGTTTTCTTCGGGGGCTCTTGCCCGTTAGTCCCAACTCACTTTGAACTTCTTCAGTTCCTTTGACAAGCTGTGGAGGTAGTGCGTGACTCTTCTTTTTCGCTTTATCCAAGTTCTGTAACGCAGAAAGTAAGGGGTGTTCAGGGCATGAGGTTGAAGTGACAATAAGCTTGAGTTGTCATGGCTTTCCTCTTGTTGCCCTGCCCCTTTTATACTCGGCACGATGCTCCGCCCCTTGAGTTTTTACACTCATGTGCAGTTGTTACACTCGGGGTTGTGTCATCCTTGCCTCTTGTTTCCTACATCTCTTTCTTCTCCGAATTCTTGCCGCCCCCGGATTTTATCGTTGTAACAGGCATTTCCTGTTGCGATTGGGCATCTGTTTCTCGTCTTTCTGTTGTTTTCCGGGGTCGTTTCTGAGAATTTCTGCGCATGTGTCGTTTTCCAACTCCTGTTTTTCCGCGTCGCTTTCCCGGAGTTTGTGTGGGCCGTTGCCGTTTTTTTTGTGTAATACTCTTCTTGATCTCTTCCTTCGGCAGCGTGCCTCGGTGCTGGTTGGCCTCCCTACTCGTGCGTAGGAGTTTTCTTCTTGTCCGGTGTAAAATGCGTCGCTTGTCCGATGTAAAATGCGTGGGTTGGTGATTAATGATGTTGTTACGACATCCGTTTCTACCGTAGTCCTATTTCTATCTTCTTTAACGAGTTTCCACTTTCTGGGTAAGTGGCTCGATCCTTATGCGGAGAGGAGGTGGGCGAGTTAATTATTTCTTCTTGAATGGGTTGTCTGCTTTTCGTAGTCCTTCGTGGCGGGCCCTCCTCGAAGAACAAGCAGCAACAGGTATACCTCTAGTTTCTCTTATTTCCTTATCTCTATCTCGGGCCACGCGAATGGGCGGCAAGGCGGTATGTCGAGACCCCCAAGTCCGCGCCAAACTGTATCATCCGCGAGTCTTCTTCTCTTATTTTTCTTATATCCATCTCGGGCCACGCGAATGGGCGGCAAGTCCGCGCCAAACTGTATCATCCGCGAGATTTCTTCTCTTATCGCTATCCCGGGCCACGCGAATGGGCGGCAAGGCGGTATGTTGATACCCCCAAGTCCGCGCCAAACTGTATCATCCGCGAGATTTCTTCTCCAGCCTCCACTCTCAGGGTAGGAACCTCCAAAAAAATCGTTCGTTCCTGTCGACAGAATAAGGCAGACCTTCACTCCTCCGAGTGGCCTGGCTTCCTGAGAGTCTCCTCTATTCCTTTTCTCCTTGTTGATTGTATTCTTCCGCTTCATCTACTTCCTTGCGTGTGTGGACTACGGTAGGGGGTGATGGAACTTTACTCGCTTGTCGACCGTTTCTTTCCGGTGTACCCGGCGTAGTTTTCTGAGACTGGGGGTTCTATTTCCGGTGTAGAACCCGTACTGTCCAACGTCGTCATTTCAGTTAGTACAGCAAGGACTTCTTGTTCCTACTTGTGCATCCTTATTGGTGTCTCTGAACCACCCGTGGGGATGCGTCTCGGAACTCAGTCTCAGAATCATTCCATCCCCTTCCTCTATGAACTTGGTTCTTGGGTCTTCTTCGTTCTTGGTTTCACGATGCGCGTTCGAGTCTATCGTTGCGCGATTGCCTACGTGTCTTGGGTGGCAGCCTTGGTTAGTGGGCGTTCTAACGTCTCAGAGTCCAGTGGGGTTGGGAACGAGTTTCTTGGGTTAGTGAACGGTTCGTGGTAAATATGAGATCTTTACAAGTTTTCGAGAGAGAGATCCTACGAGAGAGAGAGAGAGATTTTACGAGAGATCTGAAAAGAAGGCACAGCAGTCTCATGGTAAGTTCCACTTCATAACTTTATAAACAGCAATCCTGGGAAACTTCTGCCAGATAATTACATATGACAGGGTGGCAGAAGCTCCCGAGTATCCGTACTTCTTGATGTAGGCGAAGTGACAGATCTCACTATCGCTCACCGACCGAGTTTGTTGTTGATTCCAGGTGTAGTTGTCGTAGCATCGGTGGTTAGTAGTTGATAGTAGTAGCGAATAGTAGATCCGGAGGAATGGTGGGACCTCCATGTGATAGGCTCCCTGCTTCCTATCGGTTTGTATCAAGCCTTTCAAGGAATGTTCCGGATACTTATAAGGATTTATTGGTGGATATAATAGGTGAATAAGGTGCAGTCTGATTATTGAGGGGGGGAGATGGATGCCGAGCCTTGCTTAGATCGAGAGGCAAGGCGAGGCGTCCATCCCGTGAGTCGTCGCTAGCCTGACTGACCTCCCCGTGGTTCAGGAGGCTCCGCCTCTCTTGTCGAGAGTCAAAGTCTCCTGCTGTCTCCTTCTCTCGGTCTCGTGACCAGAGAGGAGGGAAAGATCTCAGTGGAGCAGAGCCCTAATGACCTCTGCTGCTCTGACATTCCACTCTTATCTCGCTCTTCACAGCGAACGGCAGTTTGGCGACGGTGAATCGTTCGGTTTTCTCTGTCGCCGGCTCGAAATAGTTGTGGAAGACGCCGACGAGGAAGTCGTCGGCGATGCGCAGCACTAGGGCTTCTCTGGAAACTTTCGCGATGAGGGATTTCCTTTTCCACACTGGAACTGCTCACTTTCCCTCGAAAACTCGACGATGCAAGTAGGGAAACGACAGGGTGAGTAGAGTGAGAAGCCCTTCCACGTTCTGCACGTCTTTCTTGAAGATCGCCGTGTAGAAAGATCCGACGTTCACGTCTTGCTTGACGAGATGCTGAAAACAAACTGATTTCCAGTCAGAAACACCCAGAATTAACTTGAACTCGCCTCGCACAGAACCACGAACTGATCCAAGGCGAGCAGTCGGATGGTGACCTCGAAGACGAGTCCGGTCACCAGTCTACAGTTTTTGACGTCGTCGGTCGTCACGGCGCCGCAGTTGATGACTAGTTTCTCTGCTTTCCACGGCTGAAAACGAACCTTCTGATTTGACGGTTTTACGCTAACGTCTTCCGAACCTTGATGTGCGAGGCGAACGGAACGAAGGAAACACCACTCAGCTCGAGGCTCTTCAACGGCAGATCCTTCAGCGCTTGCACCAAACGCCACTGATTAATGTTGTTGCGATTGCGATTACAACGCCAGACGAAGGTCTTTGGCGGATGGCCGACGAGTTTGGAGATTACTTCCAGCTGGGTGAACCGAGGTCCGTGCCAGTTCGCGTCGGTGGTCCAGTTGAAGGTCTCGAAGTCGCCCTCCTGGATCTCGAGATGTACGATGGGCCGCTCCAGGCACTTGTCCAGAAGGTTTCTGGCGATGTTCGGATCGTCGCACGACTCCACCTTCAGCGGTGCCAACGAGCACGTCCTCATCATCTTCTCTTGCCGCTCATCGTAGTGAAAATCCCAGCGGATGTCCTCCACTTGGAGCATCGCCTTGTAGCCCTTTTTGTAGATGCGCAGAAGCTTCGGATCCTCCACCTCTTCGCCGAACTTCTCGCGAAACACCACTTTTTTCAGCGCGAGGCAATTCAACCCTTGCGCTACTTCGATGAAGTGACGACTTTTGGAGTGAAGCGTGTATCTGGAAATGGGACGTGGCCTAGGTTGGACAATCTAATACATTACCTCTGAGTGAACGGCATGTTCGGAATAATCGCCCTCTTCGTCAGCCGAGACATCGGACGTCTTCTCGGAGCAACGAGCGGTTTAGAGCAGCTCATCGTCGGTGTAGAGTTTAGATTCTAGAATGCGTCGGGGCGGAATGTGGAATGGAAAAGAATGCGAAAGACTCGACGAGCAAGCAGGAGGGCGGAGCGTTCTGCGTCTCTTTCGCGACTTTCAGCCAAACGGCGACGCACCCAACATACATCAGGAAGAAGATTATGGCGGGCGGGGTGATGTTGATGAGCTAAAGATCGCACGAAAACCTTTATAATTTTGCATTTTCTACGTGATCTTTCGTATGCGCGCGCGCGCACACAACAAAGACCAGTAACTCTTTTTTCGTTTTCTTCGCGTGCGAAAACGAAAGCAATTCGATTAGCGGCGCCGAAAGAAAGCGGATAAGGGATTGAAGGAGGGATGAATTGCAACTACGTTTATCAGTTTTCGCACCCGAGAATCCATACAAACCGAACTCGAAATAGCAGTAGACTCTAGTTTCTTCCTGTTTCCGGGTTGTTCTGGTTGTTTTTCGTATCCCGGTGATCATTGACAAAACAAAACGATCGAAACATCAGGTAGAGAAGAAGATCAGGCAGAAAACCGAAGCGCTTGTTGTTTGTTGAGGCGGAAGAAGCAGTGAAATGGAATTAGTTTTTGGGCTTGGAGGGAGCTCGGAGGGGAGGGGCTGAAAGGACGCCAAGAAGACTTTTGATTTCTAGTTTACACGAGGCATCAAAGAGCAGTTTCCAAAGCATCCAAGATTACGGCGTGGGTCTCGCCACCGCGCTGCGACACAGTTGAACAAGTGCTACCGTATCTTGATCCCGCAATTATCAAATCAAGCCACGCCCTCTTTGGTTGGCACCTCCTCCTCTGCCGGACCTCTATCTTGATCCCGCATTTATCAAATCAAGCCACGCCCTCTTTGGTTGGCACCTCTTCCTCTGCCAGACCTCTATCTTGATCCCGCATTTATCAAATCAAGCCACGCCCTCTTTGGTTGGCACCTCCTCCTCTGCCGGACCTCTATCTTGATCCCGCAATTATCTAATCAAGCCACGCCCTCTTTGGTTGGCACCTCCTCCTCTGCCGGACCTCTATCTTGAACCCGCAATTATCTAATCAAGCCACGCCCTCTTTGGTTGGCACCTCCTCCTCTGCCGGACCTCTATCTTGATCCCGCAATTATCAAATCAAGCCACGCCCTCTTTGGTTGGCACCTCCTCCTCTGCCGGACCTCTATCTTGATCCCGCATTTATCAAATCAAGCCACGCCCTCTTTGGTTGGCACCTCCTCCTCTGCCGGACCTCTATCTTGATCCCGCAATTATCAAATCAAGCCACGCCCTCTTTGGTTGGCACCTCCTCCTCTGCCGGACCTCTATCTTGATCCCGCAATTATCAAATCAAGCCACGCCCTCTTTGGTTGGCACCTCCTCCTCTGCCGGACCTCTATCTTGATCCCGCAATTATCAAATCAAGCCACGCCCTCTTTGGTTGGCACCTCCTCCTCTGCCGGACCTCTATCTTGATCCCGCATTTATCAAATCAAGCCACGCCCTCTTTGGTTGGCACCTCCTCCTCTGCCGGACCTCTATCTTGATCCCGCAATTATCAAATCAAGCCACGCCCT
Organism: Caenorhabditis afra; assembly: GCA_963570955.1. NCBI lineage: Eukaryota > Metazoa > Nematoda > Chromadorea > Rhabditida > Rhabditidae > Caenorhabditis > Caenorhabditis afra. Next base: position 8,859,802 of record OY751534.1, read on the forward strand.
CTTTGGTTGGCACCTCCTCCTCTGCCGGACCTCTATCTTGATCCCGCATTTATCAAATCAAGCCACGCCCTCTTTGGTTGGCACCTCCTCCTCTGCCGGACCTCTATCTTGAACCCGCAATTATCTAATTAAGCCACGCCTTCGGTCGACAATTAACATGGACCTACCATGGAATGAGTTTACCCAGAGGATGAACCCCACGAGAAGAGTACCCCCTTTCTCTCTCCTCGCTACATTGAGCGTTGTTCCTGCCGATGAGGAATCTGAACAACGAGAGACAGAGAGCAGGTGACCCCGCAACACTGTCTGCGTCTCTTCACGCACACACACTCTCTCGCCCACCATCGACACGTCATAAAACGGGGCGGGAAGGGGTGGTGAAACGTGCTGCTGCCGGACCATTCCACCTACCCACTGGTTTCCTGTTGCTTTATTTTTTCGATGCTCTCGTATCCGTCGCAAACTGCTCTGCTCCAATGGCTCCCGTTTCGTTTGAGGTATGTGAATTGACTATTGAACTCAGTTTCTCTACTTCGTCTTTCAGAAAGAAACTAGCTTCCCGTGTGCCATGTCTTAAAACAGCCGACAGGCGACTCCCGATCCACATCGGTGAGATCGCATTGTCAGATGGTTCAAATGAGGCCACCATCAAGTTCGAGGGATTCACATACAGGTGGAAGAAGAACTCTAGCACCGACACTGCTCATGTGTACCAAGGCAAGAAGAAGCTCTTCACAGTGACTTTCAACGCGACGAACCGACGCTCAACAACAGAATTCTTGGTGGCAATGCTCAATTGGTTCTGGAGAATTTCGGGTTCCATCGAACGCATAAAACTATATGATTGCTGCTACGAGGTAGTCTTGAAAAATCGAGTTTTCGAGAAAGTCAGGAAGCTCACAACGAATGGCTGGGATTCGGAATTCGCATTGGTCGTCTGTAAAGGCAGACATCGTCATGATACCTCGAGAGGTAACAGTTTTCGTGCCAAGGAAGTGATCGAGGTAAGAGACTTGGTGACCAACGTGTCGCACATCAAAAAAAAAATCGTGACAGTGACCATTGACACCTGCCGATTTTCAGATCTATCTGTCACGAAAGCGGCCTATCGGATCGGAGCTAGAGATTTTCCAGAAAGGATTGCGATCAACCCCATTTCACTTGCCAATCATACTGGACGAATGTCAGCACTTGAATCCGAGACAGGGATACATTCCGAAGACCGGAACACCCAATCCAACCGACACAACTTATCCGTGTCTCGTATTCGGGACCGAGTTCGATGCGGACGTCGCCGTGTTCGTGGCGGACGTGACCACCCGTTATTCGTTGCGCAATGAAAAGCCGCTTGTTTTTCGCGTCGTCGCTAAGGACTCGATTTCTCGCTAAGAAGTGTGACGTGACACGACAGGCCTGGATATGTGACTCATTCAATCATGCTTGCGAACTTACAAGCTCGAAACCTTCTTCTGTTTCTAGTCCCACATTCTGAAATTCTTCAAAATTGATATCTTGTATTTGTTGCATTGTTTTTTTTTTCCTTTAATAAACGGATAATATGAAAGACGGCGTGATTTGTGAGCTTTTGTTGGTTATCATTGGAGATTTGAAGATAACATTCCCTTTTGGACCCATTGTCTTGTGGTGTTCAGGCACATGGTTTCATACCATTATTCTCTACGTTTCGACTTGGTAGTGGGAATTTATTTCATTTAAAATCGAATTTTAAATAATTGCCTGAAAAAATTTTAAAAATACTATAGCCATGATTCGTGTTTCAAACGCGCTCCGCTGAGACAGTGCTTCGCCTCGGCGGAAATTCTTTTCGAGATTTTGTCGTTTTTTGCCAATTTTCGCCCAATTTCCTTCATTTTTTGGGGAAAAACTGAATTAAAATGTTGATAAGCTGCCCTTAAACCAAAATTTCAACTGCTTTTGTCGTAAAAATGAAGAAAATCGGGTGAAAATCGAGAAAAACGGCCGAAAACAGAAAAGAAATTCGCCGCCGCCACCCGGAAATTTGGCTTGCGTTCAATGGAGCGCGTTTGAAACACGAATCACGGCTATAGTAATGAAAAAAACTTTCGTTGCAATTCCTCGAAAAATATTGTAAAAACGATTCAAAGTAAATCCGCTCTATTGCACTTAAGGGCGACGCGTCGCGGTCGGCGCGCGGGAAATTCAAACGGCGGCCGGGGCCTAGAAATCCGCGGCTTGCGGCCGCTCTTCCATCGCATTTTTTTCGACGATTTATTCCGTTTTTTTACCGTTTTTCTCAGTTTTTCATGCATTTTCACATTGCTTTCAGCGATAACTTATCAAAAAATGATAACAAACATCAATTTTCATGTTATAACCACAATTTTCGGCCGAAATTCCGTATAAAACCTGAAAAATCACCCAGAAACCAGTAAATTTTCGCGTTCGCTCATTTTCACTCATTTATTCCGTTTTTTTACACTCTTTTGCTCTTCCTTTGCGTTCTTATGATGGATTCCTTGCTTTCAGTTCTGCCAGCCACGATTTGGAACCGTCGGAAACAAAACGAGCGCCGTCTGTCGTTCAAACTGAGGTCAAGATCCTGATGCACGGAAACGAGAAATTGTGTCGTGGAACTAATTCGCAGACGATAGATATTTATGTGTTAAAAGTGGTGCTCAATAAATTCATTGTCACAAAGCGTTCAAATGCGCAAAATATAAAAAAAGAAATTGACGAATCGAAACGAGATAGGCGACCGGTTGGATGTGTCCGTTTTCCGAATCGAAGACTCCAAATCGTTGCTGGCAGAACTGAAAGCAAAGAAGCAATCACAAGAACAGAAAGAAAGAGGCAAAAACCGAAACGATGGGTAAAAATGAGAGAGAACAAAAATGTTCTAGTTTTTGGAGATTTTTCAGTTTTTCTACGAAATTTCGGCTCGAAATTACAGTTATTACATGAAAATTGACGTTTAGTATTAGATTTTGGTAAAATAACACGAAAAACAATGTGAAAATGCATGAAAAACGGTGAAAAAACGGAATAAATCGTCGAAAAAAATGCGATGGAAGAGCGGCCGCAAGCCGCGGATTTCTAGGCCCCGGCCGCCGTTTGAATTTCGCGCGCGCCGACCGCGACGCGTCGCCCTTAAGTGCAATAGAGCGGATTTACTTTGAATCGTTTTTACAATAAGAAGTTCGCACTGCGCCTTTAAAGACTACAGTAGCCCGCAACTTTAAAACTTTCCGAATTTCACGGAATTTCAGTGAAAAGTGCTCCGTTTACCGCTGAAATTCATGTTTTTGTATCAAAAATCGATCGAATTTGACTAGTAAAGTACTTTCAAATGATTCAACATCGAAATTCTGCCAGATGGGCGAAAAATTTAAATTTTGGGCACGAAAACGCTCAATTTGCGGGAATATGAATTTTTACTTCAAATTATATGATATTTGTACGCAATTTTCAGTTAAAAACCCCCCGAAAAAAAGTGAAAAAAATTAGCGAAAAAAAAACAATTTTTTTCGTCCGGGCCGGAATTTGACAATCCTGAGAAAAACTTCCAATAGAACATGTCCCACCTTCTGACCTGTCTACAAATGTTCTCTTATCAAATTACCCGATCTTTCTCTTTCTCTCTCTCTTCCTCGCGCGTCTACCCACCCCATTTCTGTTTTGTAAGCGTGTTTGTGTTTGATGACGTTCTTCTCCTTTTATTTTTCCATCCATGTCCTTTCGCCAATGTTCATCGTGTGATAAATAAACTGAAATTTCGACGACTACAACATTCCTAATCGATTTCAGACAATTTCAGACACAAATGACGGCGCTCATCGGGAAATTGTGTTTTTCCGGCTGAAAACTGTGAAACGATATTGCCGCCGTGAGTGTTTTTTCGTCTGAAAATCGACTCGCGATGTAGTCGTCGTGTTTCCAGATGTCTTTGCGACGTCGTCCGAACTTTCACAACTACACAATGCTCTACGAGCACATTTTCAGCAACAGGACCGGAAAATGGACTGGAAATGTGCGTTTTTTTGGGGGGAAAAGAAAAAAGAGTGACAAATAACAAATCAAGTGTGAGGGACGACGGGGGGACATGTGACAATGTGTGACAATGTGTGTGTGACGTGCTTTTCTAAAATTTATAGTCGGCCGTCGTTCTGGAAAGAAACAGAGTGGTGCTGGGGGGAGAGATGTCACACTCACGCACACACCCTCTTGTCTTATTCTTATTCTTCTCCTCGTCTTCCTCTCATGATTCTGACTGACGTCTTCTGAAGAAGAAGAAGAAATGGAGACGTGAGGTCAAATTGGATTTTCCGGAAGAAGTGAAAATTGGGTTTCACTCGAGCGGGAGAGAGAGAGAGAGAGAGAAGGAACACCGCTGGACACTAGTGGAGTTTTCTAGGCCACGGCCTAACTTTCACTCTCCTGCAAATCCTCGGCCATCCGCTCGATTTCAGAGCTCTTGTGTGTGGTTCTTTGGTGTTTTCTCTCTGCTCAACTTCAAACTACACTCTCTGCGTCCCCCCCCCCCCCCCCCCCCCCCCTCCCGCTCCATTTTTTTTGTCCTCTAATCTCTCGGACTACGGTAGTTTGTAGTCTTTTTCATACCCCTCTATATCTCGAAATATGAGAAAAGAGGCGAAGAAGAAGAAAAGAAGCTAATAGCATAGTCTAGTTTCAAACTCTGTTATTCCAATTTCCCCCCCCCCCCCCCCCCCCCCCCCCGCGCCTAGTATGGCGTGGCGTGGCGTGGCAGGAAGTGGTCGTACCACCCAGGACGGACTAATTATACCTCGAGAAGTGTGGCGGCAATTTAAAAATAGACACTTTATAAGTTTTTTCTTCTTTTTTTTCCAATTTTTTCACTTTCGGTTCGTTAGCACAGATCGAATTACTTTTCCGACTTTCAAGTGTGCCATTGAGTACTTTCCGAGAATTTCTTTCCTCGAAAATTCGAAGAAAGAAACGGCGGACATGTCCCGTGACGTGACACCCGTCTAGACAGTCTCCTCCGATTTGTTCGCTAAATTCCAATATTTACACATTACGCGACCCGTAATTCGATATTTCCGCCTATTCACACCGCTAACCGATAGAAAGAAAAATAAATAATAGGAAAAAAATCTGAAATTTTTTTCAAATTTTATTTTAAAAAATTCCCACACCATTTTCGAATTGCAACTGTTTAAATTATTAATTATTAACTAGAAACCTCTAAAAACCCAAAAAAAAAGGAAAATGACGAAAAGTTTTTAATCAAAAACAACCATAAAACTTGTTTTCGCAATCATCACGACTTCCTAACTTTTTCCGTTTTTTCTCTTTTTTCTGCTCTTTTCAGCCTCCTCTTTTGTGTTTTTTTCCCCGAAAATCCACTTCTCTCAAATCCACGTGTCCTTTCACCTACTTTTTCTATTTTTTTTGGAATTTTTTTTTTGAATTTTGGTGCTCACTGAACGTTTTTTTTTTTCATTTATTGCTTAAATTGTGCTCTAAATTCAGATAGAGCAAAAATAAAAAAAATCAAAAATAACATGAGCACGCTACAACAACGACTCAACGCGTTCAAAAAACGATCGCAGTTCTCGAGAGGGGTAAGTGCGCGCGCGCTATTGCTTTTTTGGCTCGTATCTTGAAAACTGGAAGAGCTGGGAGAAAAGTGTCAACTAAGAAATTGTTCGTCACATTATCAGCGTCATTTTTGTAGTTCACACTTTTCTCGTAGCTCTTCTAGTTTTCAAGATACATGGAGCGTTTTGAAGCAATTATTTATGACAAAAATGGGTCGGTTAAACGAAAACTGGAATATTGAATAGAATTCAAATTGATCCTAGTTACATATTTTCAAATTTTCCGGGAAAAAAAATTTGTGATGGCCTAGGATTTTCCAAAACTAGGCCAGACGGCGGAAAGCTGCAAAATTGAGTGATTAACTGATATTGTCGAAAACTCGCTATTCTGCGATGGCCTAGGTTTCCTCACGAACCGCCCGTGGCCTAACTTTGTCTGGAAATTGCGATTAGAGCGCGTTTCCATTATGAAGAACCATTTAGCACGCATTTCGAAATATCGACAATTTGTGTACTTTGTAGTGTGAATTGTGATGAAAAAAGAGGAAATTGAGCGGTGCCAAAATGCCGGAAATTTATAAAATTTTCCCGGTTTTAGTTTTTCTCTCTCGTGGGATTCTCTCAATTTCGTGAAAGAGCCACCAAAAGCTGTGCTCGTTTTGCGCTCTCTCGCCCCATTTATTTATTCACACTCGACTATTCTATTCTATCCGTCCGAATTTCGTCGTTCCGCTTCTTCCTCTTCTTGAAGACGTTGACGTCTCCTTCTTCTTCGCATTTCTTTTTGTCTTTTGTGGTGGAATGACGTTGAGCTTCTGCTGCTCGCCCGTCAAGACCTACTTCATTCCGGGGCGCGCGCTGTCGCCGTTCGAGAGGACGCAGGTGAGATCTCGGAAACTAGAGGGGCTAGCTGAAAACAGTCAACTGCCAACTTGTTCGTTACAATTCAAGGACCATTTTTGTAGTTGTCGGTTTCCCGGTAGCTCTTCTAGTTCTCGAGGTACGGCGCTTCAAACTTGGGCGGTCCGTAATATTGGCAAACGCGCTCCAGCGACAACCCGCAGTAGAGCGCGATTACCGCCGGGATGAAAACTCCAAAATTCCGGCGGTTGGAGGAGGGGAAAAAACGACGGGGAAGAAGAAAAAATGAGCGGAAACTAGTAATAATTTATAATTACTATGCACGAGCCGGAAGAAGAAGAAGAAGAAATCTTTCTCTCTTTTTTGTTCCTTTTCCTCTTCCCGCTCCCCCATTCGATATTTGCTTATTTCGCAAAAAAAAAACCATCATCTTCTTCATTTTCAGCACTTTTCCCCCTCCATCCCTCCCAAAAACAACAACTTTTTTCTCATTTTCCATATGAAATTTGAAACTTTTCTCTCTCTCCCAATTCATTTTTTCTTGTTATGGAGGAGCTGAAAATGGGGGAAAACACCGCGAAAACAAGATTCTGATGTGTTTTTTTTTTACTTTTTTTTCCTATTTTTTGGCCCTGTATTAGCTCGATACTGCAGAAGTGAGTGCTGCAAAACTGGAGTCCCCCGCGGATTTCGTCTACACGATCAAACTGGACAAAATTTGGGTAGGAGTGTGCATTTGCGCGTCATTTTCGGCGCGTTATCGTAATTTCGGGTTTTTTTTTCTCCCTACCACTGAAAACGCACTTCGCGGCGAGACCCACCCGTCGAAAAACTGCCTGCGCCTTTAAAAATTTAGTTGATCTAAGTGAAAATTTAAAGGCGCATGGTAATTTTTCGACGCGTGGGTCTCATCACGCAGTACTTTTTCAGTGGTAAAAAATTTCGGAAAAACTCGAAATTTTTCACATTTTTTGTAATTTTTCGACACGCTTTCCTGTTTGTATTTTTTTCTTCAAAAAACAGTTTGAATTCACAATTCACCATTTACTATCAATTTTAGAGCAGATAAGCAAGTATTTAAAATTAGAATTCATTGGAACCGCCCATGTCTCACCATCAAGAATTATTTGTTGTGTCTCCGTTATTTTTTTTCGCTTCTCATTCAAGTGGCTATTCTATTTTTTTTTATTTGTCGCCGAAAACGAAAAATTGGGAGGAAATAGCCGAAAACAGAACAGCGTCGCCGTTCGAGAAAAATTTGACTTTTTCTTCGGTTTTCACCACATTTTCGCTCGATCGGGGATACTGTAACACTTGTTTCAGGTGTGTTTTTTTGCATTTTTTGTTTGTTCATCAAATTTTCGATTCTTTCCACATTTTTTTGTATAAAATCAATAACGATTGAATAAAAACATAGCGTATTCCGATTGAAATTCCCAAATTTAAAAATGCCCGTAAATCTACACAGCTCTTCGCTGCGAGACCCACACGGCCGCTTAAAGGCATTTTCCACTCGAGACCCAAAATTTCAGTGGCCGTGGTCTAAGTTTCCCCCAAAACTCTTCCAAGATGGGATAATTTGCGATTTCTCGCTGTCCGGGAGCCGGCGGAACCCATCCACCCCGAAAAAAACTCGCTTTCCGGATTCTCATTATCTTTTGTTTTCTCATTCTCATTTTTTTTGCTGGGCTCACCGAGCCATTGTTTCCATCCCACCCGAGCTTTTTTTTCCTCTTCCACCGAAATTTTCTCAGGATGGTGGTGAGTTTTGGTCCGTTTTCGCTTTCGAAAAGAGGGGGATGAAGGAAAATTAAGCCGATTTCTTCTTCTTTTTTCTGGCGTTCCGCGCTGGGAAAATCGCCGGATTTCCACCCATTTCTTCCTTATTATAGGCGGGAGAAATTGGGAGAAACGAGAAAAAAGTGCGTTTTCTCGCCATTTTCCATTCATTTTTAACGGTAGCCCCCGGGGGACTAGAAATTGCAAGTTCGGCCGCGTCCTTGCAACGCAAAAAGCCTAGTTTTTATGTGTAGATTTACGAGATTTACGAGATCCACAATGGGACCGCCCGAGGGGGCCACGACTGAATTTTTTTCGGTCTTCATTGACCCGAGATGGCTTAGAAATCGCAAGTTCGGCCACGGCCCCACACGCTCTGGAAATCTCGTAAATCTACACACAAAAACGTGGCAAAGTCTAATTGCAAGGACGCGGCCGAACTTGCGATTTCTAGGCCACCAGGGTTCAATTTTATGGGGAAATAATTTTTGAAATCTCCGGAAAAATTCAGTTTCTCTTTAGAGCGCATTTCCCACACTGCCACGTGGTTGGGCTAGAAAACTTTTCCAGCCAAAACAAAAAGAGCGCCCTTTCAACAGAATACAAAAAACAAACAAAACAAACAAAGAATAAAGGGAAAAACGGAAATCACTGATAATTCATGCAAATCCTTCTCTCTTTCTCTCTTTTTTTCCATTTTTTTCCGATAGATTTACCGTCCCTCGGCAAGTTCTTCGTGACAATTCGAAAAAAAAAAGAAAAGAATGAGGTCCGTTTTTTTGCTAGCGCCCGAAGAGCCGGATGACGTGACACGCGGCGAAGATGAAAAGGTGGGTTGTCACACACCTCTTCAATGCACACTTTCGAAATTAGTTTTTCGCCGCTTCTTTCCCCCCGGACGCCTTCTCCACTACGTGTCCCTAGAAGACGTCTTCTTGAAATTCCACGCGCTCGCGCTTTCGCACTTCCTTCTAGCCTGGATTTCCGGAAGATTCCACCTTCTTCACGTCTTCTTCTTCTTCTTTTTCTTCTTCGCCGTCGCCTTCTTCTTCTTCTCTGGAATTCTGTCTGAAGGAGAAGAAAAAGAAATACCTTCTAATAATAATAAAAATAATAATAATGCAACGGCTCAACTTACCCGACTATTCCGACGCTTACGACGAGTACGATGTTCGTTTTTCAAATTTTTTTTGACTGATGCAAATGCGCTCTATTGAGAACAAAAGTGTGACAACAGGAAAAGCGTGACTAGCGAAATGTTCCCTTTATCCTTGGCTACTTTTTTTTGTGGCTTTCCTAGTTTCAAAGATATCATCCCCTCACAGAAGAAGAAGCAAAGTGGAAAATGCGATTAGAGCGCGTTTCCGACATGAAGGAAACTCAAACAGAAACCGATTTATCAGCAGAAAATTGGGAAATTAGACTGTTCATCTAAATTGGTCCCAATCACTTATTTTCATAATTTAACACATGATTCTTTAGATGGCCTAGTTTTCCGCAAAACTAGGCCAGACAATAGTTCACTGCACTTCTCCAATGGCCTAGGTTTCCGCCCGAACTGCCCGTGGCTTAACTTTTCCTTCGAGCTAGGCCATCTGACTGGAAATCGCCTGGAAATGACCATCAAAACGTTATCTTCGTCATATTCTTGCAATTTGTCATTCCTTCCCTTCTATTCAAGCAAAAAAAAATAAGAAAAATCTGCTCATAATAGGTGTTTTCTAGAAGGCGCGGGCTCCGCCTATTTAGGTGTGTAACTTGTTATTTCTCTTTCTCTCTCTCTTTTTGCCTTGTTGCTTGCCATCTCATATTTTTCCACACATTCTCTTCCTCCGGCAGGCCGGCCGGAAAACGAGTTGTGACGTGACGAATGCCGAGAAATCTGTCTAGAATCGCGCGCGCAAAAGGTGCAAAGAAAAGTTGGAAAATGAGGGACGGAAATGGAGTCAATTTCCGGGAGACTCTGGTTGAGAGCAACTAGAGTGTAGAACAATGACGTCATCTGGGAGAAGATAGGCTGAAAATCGGCTGAAAATGATGCCCAGGGAGGGGGGGGGTGGCATTGTAGTGTGAGCAAGTGCGCTCTATTGCACACCAAAATTTTATCTCGAAAACCGAAAGAGCTATCAAAAAGTTGTCAACGACAAAGTTGTAGAGCACAAAAAGAGCTAAAACTTTGTAGTTGACAACTTTTCGATAACTCTTTCGGTTTTCGAAATAAAACACGATCAATAACAAGATCAGACCGCTCGGTGTCGATTTACGGGGGACGGGCGGCTAAGCAGTGCGCGTGGTCGTACAAACGGAGCATCGTTGAAATAAGCAAGGTCTGAAAATTTTGCAGATGACAATGCTCGATCCGGACGATCTGAGTCCCGGCGAAATCGTTTTTTTCGCCCGACGACTCAATAATCGGGGACGGCAGCGATAAATCGTTTCTCGCCGAGTTTTTCGGCGCCAAAAAACAGTCGTTCTCGCTGGGCTCCAAGTGAGTTTTTCATTTTTTTTGTTTCGTTTCAGTTTGAGGCCTAAAGACCGCAAACCGACGGCCACGTGGGTCTCGCAGCGAAGAGCCGTGTAGATTTACGAGCGGCCGTTGTTTTCGAAGTTTTGGGATTGCAACCGAAAACCCCTGGTTTTCATTCGTTTCTTTTTGCAATTCCGAAATTTGGAAACTGCGGCCGCTCGTAAATCTACACAGCTCTTCGCTGCGAGACCCCCCGAAGCCGAACTTTTGCTCCCAACTCCCCCGGTGAAACAAACGCGCTCCACTGAGAAGCTGGCTAAAAGGGGGTCGAAATTCGGTTAGAATGGATAATGAGGAAGCCGTGTCGTCTTTTCCCTTTGAAAACGGAAATGAAGTGGAGAGGAGGGGACCAAAAGTGGGAAGGGGAGGGAAACAATTGAGTTTTGTTTTCTGCTCCTTTCTCTCTCTCTTTCTCCCTTTCTCTAATTTGAGCACGGTTGAGTGCGTTTCGGGCCCCCCTTCCCCCCCACAGGCCACGCCCACTTCTTTTCGGTGGCCGCGGTCATCATCATCATCATCAACAAAAAGCCGAGTTGTTACACTTTTCACCTCTTTTTCTGTGTAATAATGTCATTTTTTTTCTCTTCGGATAGCTCTTCCAATCAACATTCGCGGCGCTGGCCTAGAAAACGCAAAAAAGAAATTTCTGGGTTTTCTAGGCCACGGCCATGCAAACTCGAAAAAATGGAACCATTCCAAATAAACCTTGATTTTTGTCGAATATTTTTGTGTTTTCATGTTTTCCAAACACATACAAATGAGCGTGATGAATGACTTCATGAATCACAAATTTCGAATTTCCGCCCGTTCTTTTTTCCCTTTTTTTTCTCTTTTTCTCGTGACTCACATACATCGTCTCAGACGAGAAAGAAGCCGATTTTCGCGATTTTCTGCCGGGATTTTTGGGATTTTCGGGATTTAAAGCGCGCAATTTGTGATACGACGAATCCTTTTTCGATGTAAAGCAACACAGAAAAACGGCTGGAACAGAAATGCGGACAGGCAAAGTTATTTAGATAATTGGCTGTAATTATTCCCGCTTCTTTTTTCTTTCGCCATTTTTTTGCCATTTTTTCGCCGTTTCTCTCCAAGTTTCCATTTTCCCGCCGCGAGAAAAAGCCAAAAAAGTTATTTATTTGTGTGTTTCCAATTTTCATTCAGAAGTGGCCATGGCATAGAAAACAGCGTTTTGGGTTTCTAGGCCAAAAACTATTAGAAATCTATTAATCATGAAAAATAATCGAAGTTCGAAATTTTTCTTATTTTTCCATTCGTTCACCCGAATATTTTTTTGATAAATTTTATTCACTGAGCAATTTGAACAGTTTTCTTTTGAGCACAATGAACACTTGGAAGAGTTTGGCACTTTAGGCCACGGCCTCAACAAAGCTTACCGTAAAACCTGCATTAGAACGGCATGCCGGTCTAATTTTCAACCCTCCAATTTAAAAATGAAATTCCGAAAATCCACAAGGTGACCCTTATGATTTTGGAGTTTTGGGTGCCGCTCTATTAGAGGTGCCGTTCGAATAGAGGTGCCGGTCTAGTTTTGTGGTCATTTTCCACTCGAGACCCACCAATTTCAGAGGCCGTCGTGGCCTAGGTTACCAAGCTCTTCCATGGAAAAATGAATGGATATTAATATATTCATTTTCCAATACAAATCGCCTGAAAAAATGAGGACTCCACTCGCGGCGGATTAGCTTAATATCCGCCACTACTCCACGACCATCACATTTGTACATCTAATCCCATTTATATCTGATTCTCCGTGCGCGCGCGCGCTCCCGCAAACGGATTTGGCTCTGTAACCATAGCTGCTGCTGCTCATCCGCGCCCCGAGCATCTCTTTTTATCGGCGACGAAACATTTCCCTTTCTCGCCGCCAAAATTCATTCGTCTTCGTCTTCTTCCGCTTTTCCGTATTCGTATTCGGCGGCGCCAGTTTCCCAACCGCCGAATCTCGACAAAATGATTCGAATGGTCGAAAAGTCACTTGTAAGCGTTGTTTTCTTGAGCACTTTTCACTTCTTTTCGCACTTTTCGATAGCTTCTAAACATTTGAAAAATGTGAAAAAATAGCGAATTTTTTCGATTTTTTACACTGAGAACGTGCAGCGCGACAAGACCCATGCGCTGAAATAGTCCATGCGCCTTTAAATATTTCCGCGAATTTTGAAAATCGCGAAATAGCAAAATTAGTAAACGTTTTCAAAAATTCAAGCTTTTTTTTCATTTTCCTTCTCTTTATTCCTCTCTTTCCTTCTTCCTTCTCTCCTATTCTTTACCACTTTTTCCTTCGAAAACAATGAAAAAACGAAAGATTTGTAGCGAGAAAGTCAAAGAATGAAGTCATTCGAAAACAGCAAGCAGCAAGAGCACTGGATTTTCGAAGACTATCTGCCAGTCAGGTGAGAGAGAGACATGAACACGCGATTTTTGATCGCCGACATTCATATTCGCTGCTTCTGGTCTCAAAGAAACGGGGGGATTAGAATTACTAGAAGACGTGACGGGCGCGGCATTGGCGACGACAGATCTTTCGTTTTCGAGCCACAACCGGATCAGAGAGAATGAGTAACGATCGTTGAGAAGCTAGAAGACGTCATGAAGAAAAGGAAAAGAATTGGCATTTCTGAAAACTGCCAGGGGACGAACCTTAAATGTCAAAATTTCCCAAAACATAGATGTATGCACACGGATCGAAAGAGCTCGTCACGCTGAAAAAGAAAGTCTCTTGACCACGAAATTCGCATTTGAACCAGTTATTGGCGCCAAAAGTGCCAAAAATGACCCAAATTCATGATTTTTATCCCATAAAATCGTCTAAAATGAAATTTTTGGATTCTTTCTGAGTTTTCCCAGTGCCAGCACCCCATTACCCTCCTACGTTCAAAAAATCTAAGCTTTTCCTTCAAAACCGGCCAAAATCGTAATTTTTTCTGAAAACTGTCATGGGACGTTTGGTCTCGGACCATAAATATCAAAATTTCCCAAAACCTAGATGTATGCACATGGATCGAAAGAGCTCGTCACGCTGAAAAAGAAAGTCTCTTGACACTTTTCACGAAATTCACATTTGAACCACTTATTGGCGCCAAAAGTGTCCAAAGTGACCCAAATTCATGATTTTATCCCATAAAATCGTCTAAAATGAATTTTTGGATTCTTTCTGATTTTCCCAGTGCCAGCACCCCATCACCCTCCTACGTTCAAAAAATCTAAGCTTTTCCTTCAAAACCCGCCAAAATCGTAATTTTTTCTGAAAAACTGTCATGGGACGTTTGGTCTCCGACCTTAAATATCAAAATTCCCAAAACCTAGATGTATGCACATGGATCGAAAGAGCTCGTCACGCTGAAAAAGAAAGTCTCTTGACACTTTTCACGAAATTCACATTTGAACCAGTTATTGGCGCCAAAAGTGCCAAAAATTACCCCAAATTCATGATTTTTATCCCATAAAATCGTCTAAAATGAAATTTTTGGATTCTTTCTGATTTTCCCAGTGCCAGCACCCCATCACCCTCCTACGTTCAAAAAATCTAAGCTTTTCCTTCAAAACCGGCCAAAATCGTAATTATTTCTGAAAACTGTCATGGGACGTTTGGTCTCGGACCTTAAATATCAAAATTTCCCAAAACCTAGATGTATGCACATGGATCGAAAGAGCTCGTCACGCTGAAAAAGAAAGTCTCTTGACACTTTTCACGAAATTCGCATTTGAACCAGTTATTGGCGCCAAAAGTGCCAAAAATGACCCAAATTCATGATTTTATCCCATAAAATCGTCTAAAATGAAATTTTTGGATTCTTTCTGATTTTCCCAGTGCCAGCACCCCCATCACCCTCCTAAATTCAAAAAATCTAAGCTTTTCCTTCAAAACCGGCCAAAATCGTAATTTTTTCTGAAAACTGTCATGGGACGTTTGGTCTCGGACCTTAAATATCAAAATTTCCCAAAACCTAGATGTATGCACATGGATCGAAAGAGCTCGTCACGCTGAAAAAGAAAGTCTCTTGACACTTTTCACGAAATTCACATTTGAACCACTTATTGGCGCCAAAAGTTGTCCAAAGTGACCCAAATTCATGATTTTATCCCATAAAATCGTCTAAAATGAAATTTTTGGATTCTTTCTGATTTTCCCAGTGCCAGCACCCCATCACCCTCCTACGATTCAAAAAATCTAAGCTTTTCCTTCAAAACCGGCCAAAATCGTAATTTTTTCTGAAAACTGTCATGGGACGTTTGGTCTCGGACCTTAAATATCAAAATTTCCCAAAACCTAGATGTATGCACATGGATCGAAAGAGCTCGTCACGCTGAAAAAGAAAGTCTCTTGACACTTTTCACGAAATTCGCATTTGAACCAGTTATTGGCGCCAAAAGTGCCAAAAATGACCCAAATTCATGATTTTATCCCATAAAATCGTCTAAAATGAAATTTTTGGATTCTTTCTGATTTTCCCAGTGCCAGCACCCCATCACCCTCCTACGTTCAAAAAATCTAAGCTTTTCCTTCAAAACCGGCCAAAATCGTAATTATTTCTGAAAACTGTCATGGGACGTTTGGTCTCGGACCTTAAATATCAAAATTTCCCAAAACCTAGATGTATGCACATGGATCGAAAGAGCTCGTCACGCTGAAAAAGAAAGTCTCTTGACACTTTTCACGAAATTCACATTTGAACCACTTATTGGCGCCAAAAGTGTCCAAAGTGACCCAAATTCATGATTTTATCCCATAAAATCGTCTAAAATGAAATTTTTGGATTCTTTCTGATTTTCCCAGTGCCAGCACCCCATCACCCTCCTACGTTCAAAAAATCTAAGCTTTTCCTTCAAAACCGGCCAAAATCGTAATTATTTCTGAAAACTGTCATGGGACGTTTGGTCTCGGACCTTAAATATCAAAATTTCCCAAAACCTAGATGTATGCACATGGATCGAAAGAGCTCGTCACGCTGAAAAAGAAAGTCTCTTGACACTTTTCACGAAATTCACATTTGAACCACTTATTGGCGCCAAAAGTGTCCAAAGTGACCCAAATTCATGATTTTATCCCATAAAATCGTCTAAAATGAAATTTTTGGATTCTTTCTGATTTTCCCAGTGCCAGCACCCCATCACCCTCCTACGTTCAAAAAATCTAAGCTTTTCCTTCAAAACCGGCCAAAATCGTAATTATTTCTGAAAACTGTCATGGGACGTTTGGTCTCGGACCTTAAATATCAAAATTTCCCAAAACCTAGATGTATGCACATGGATCGAAAGAGCTCGTCACGCTGAAAAAGAAAGTCTCTTGACACTTTTCACGAAATTCACATTTGAACCACTTATTGGCGCCAAAAGTGTCCAAAGTGACCCAAATTCATGATTTTATCCCATAAAATCGTCTAAAATGAAATTTTTGGATTCTTTTCGATTTTCCCAGCGCCAGCACCCCATCACCCTCCTACGTTCAAAAAATCTAAGCTTTTCCTTCAAAACCGGCCAAAATCGTAATTATTTCTGAAAACTGTCATGGGACGTTTGGTCTCGGACCTTAAATATCAAAATTTCCCAAAACCTAGATGTATGCACATGGATCGAAAGAGCTCGTCACGCTGAAAAAGAAAGTCTCTTGACACTTTTCACGAAATTCGCATTTGAACCAGTTATTGGCGCCAAAAGTGCCAAAAATGACCCAAATTCATGATTTTATCCCATAAAATCGTCTAAAATGAAATTTTTGGATTCTTTCTGATTTTCCCAGTGCCAGCACCCCATCACCCTCCTAAATTCAAAAAATCTAAGCTTTTCCTTCAAAACCGGCCAAAATCGTAATTTTTTCTGAAAACTGTCATGGGACGTTTGGTCTCGGACCTTAAATATCAAAATTTCCCAAAACCTAGATGTATGCACATGGATCGAAAGAGCTCGTCACGCTGAAAAAGAAAGTCTCTTGACACTTTTCACGAAATTCACATTTGAACCACTTATTGGCGCCAAAAGTGTCCAAAGTGACCCAAATTCATGATTTTATCCCATAAAATCGTCTAAAATGAAATTTTTGGATTCTTTCTGATTTTCCCAGTGCCAGCACCCCATCACCCTCCTACGTTCAAAAAATCTAAGCTTTTCCTTCAAAACCGGCCAAAATCGTAATTTTTTCTGAAAACTGTCATGGGACGTTTGGTCTCCGACCTTAAATATCAAAATTTCCCAAAACCTAGATGTATGCACATGGATCGAAAGAGCTCGTCACGCTGAAAAAGAAAGTCTCTTGACACTTTTCACGAAATTCACATTTGAACCAGTTATTGGCGCCAAAAGTGCCAAAAATTACCCAAATTCATGATTTTATCCCATAAAATCGTCTAAAATGAAATTTTTGGATTCTTTCTGATTTTCCCAGTGCCAGCACCCCATCACCCTCCTACGTTCAAAAAATCTAAGCTTTTCCTTCAAAACCGGCCAAAATCGTAATTATTTCTGAAAACTGTCATGGGACGTTTGGTCTCGGACCTTAAATATCAAAATTTCCCAAAACCTAGATGTATGCACATGGATCGAAAGAGCTCGTCACGCTGAAAAAGAAAGTCTCTTGACACTTTTCACGAAATTCGCATTTGAACCAGTTATTGGCGCCAAAAGTGCCAAAAATGACCCAAATTCATGATTTTATCCCATAAAATCGTCTAAAATGAAATTTTTGGATTCTTTCTGATTTTCCCAGTGCCAGCACCCCATCACCCTCCTAAATTCAAAAAATCTAAGCTTTTCCTTCAAAACCGGCCAAAATCGTAATTTTTTCTGAAAACTGTCATGGGACGTTTGGTCTCGGACCTTAAATATCAAAATTTCCCAAAACCTAGATGTATGCACATGGATCGAAAGAGCTCGTCACGCTGAAAAAGAAAGTCTCTTGACACTTTTCACGAAATTCACATTTGAACCACTTATTGGCGCCAAAAGTGTCCAAAGTGACCCAAATTCATGATTTTATCCCATAAAATCGTCTAAAATGAAATTTTTGGATTCTTTCTGATTTTCCCAGTGCCAGCACCCCATCACCCTCCTACGTTCAAAAAATCTAAGCTTTTCCTTCAAAACCGGCCAAAATCGTAATTTTTTCTGAAAACTGTCATGGGACGTTTGGTCTCGGACCTTAAATATCAAAATTTCCCAAAACCTAGATGTATGCACATGGATCGAAAGAGCTCGTCACGCTGAAAAAGAAAGTCTCTTGACACTTTTCACGAAATTCGCATTTGAACCAGTTATTGGCGCCAAAAGTGCCAAAAATGACCCAAATTCATGATTTTATCCCATAAAATCGTCTAAAATGAAATTTTTGGATTCTTTCTGATTTTCCCAGTGCCAGCACCCCATCACCCTCCTACGTTCAAAAAATCTAAGCTTTTCCTTCAAAACCGGCCAAAATCGTAATTATTTCTGAAAACTGTCATGGGACGTTTGGTCTCGGACCTTAAATATCAAAATTTCCCAAAACCTAGATGTATGCACATGGATCGAAAGAGCTCGTCACGCTGAAAAAGAAAGTCTCTTGACACTTTTCACGAAATTCACATTTGAACCACTTATTGGCGCCAAAAGTGTCCAAAGTGACCCAAATTCATGATTTTATCCCATAAAATCGTCTAAAATGAAATTTTTGGATTCTTTCTGATTTTCCCAGTGCCAGCACCCCATCACCCTCCTACGTTCAAAAAATCTAAGCTTTTCCTTCAAAACCGGCCAAAATCGTAATTATTTCTGAAAACTGTCATGGGACGTTTGGTCTCGGACCTTAAATATCAAAATTTCCCAAAACCTAGATGTATGCACATGGATCGAAAGAGCTCGTCACGCTGAAAAAGAAAGTCTCTTGACACTTTTCACGAAATTCACATTTGAACCACTTATTGGCGCCAAAAGTGTCCAAAGTGACCCAAATTCATGATTTTATCCCATAAAATCGTCTAAAATGAAATTTTTGGATTCTTTCTGATTTTCCCAGTGCCAGCACCCCATCACCCTCCTACGTTCAAAAAATCTAAGCTTTTCCTTCAAAACCGGCCAAAATCGTAATTATTTCTGAAAACTGTCATGGGACGTTTGGTCTCGGACCTTAAATATCAAAATTTCCCAAAACCTAGATGTATGCACATGGATCGAAAGAGCTCGTCACGCTGAAAAAGAAAGTCTCTTGACACTTTTCACGAAATTCACATTTGAACCACTTATTGGCGCCAAAAGTGTCCAAAGTGACCCAAATTCATGATTTTATCCCATAAAATCGTCTAAAATGAAATTTTTGGATTCTTTTCGATTTTCCCAGCGCCAGCACCCCATCACCCTCCTACGTTCAAAAAATCTAAGCTTTTCCTTCAAAACCGGCCAAAATCGTAATTATTTCTGAAAACTGTCATGGGACGTTTGGTCTCGGACCTTAAATATCAAAATTTCCCAAAACCTAGATGTATGCACATGGATCGAAAGAGCTCGTCACGCTGAAAAAGAAAGTCTCTTGACACTTTTCACGAAATTCGCATTTGAACCAGTTATTGGCGCCAAAAGTGCCAAAAATGACCCAAATTCATGATTTTATCCCATAAAATCGTCTAAAATGAAATTTTTGGATTCTTTCTGATTTTCCCAGTGCCAGCACCCCATCACCCTCCTAAATTCAAAAAATCTAAGCTTTTCCTTCAAAACCGGCCAAAATCGTAATTTTTTCTGAAAACTGTCATGGGACGTTTGGTCTCGGACCTTAAATATCAAAATTTCCCAAAACCTAGATGTATGCACATGGATCGAAAGAGCTCGTCACGCTGAAAAAGAAAGTCTCTTGACACTTTTCACGAAATTCACATTTGAACCACTTATTGGCGCCAAAAGTGTCCAAAGTGACCCAAATTCATGATTTTATCCCATAAAATCGTCTAAAATGAAATTTTTGGATTCTTTCTGATTTTCCCAGTGCCAGCACCCCATCACCCTCCTACGTTCAAAAAATCTAAGCTTTTCCTTCAAAACCGGCCAAAATCGTAATTTTTTCTGAAAACTGTCATGGGACGTTTGGTCTCGGACCTTAAATATCAAAATTTCCCAAAACCTAGATGTATGCACATGGATCGAAAGAGCTCGTCACGCTGAAAAAGAAAGTCTCTTGACACTTTTCACGAAATTCGCATTTGAACCAGTTATTGGCGCCAAAAGTGCCAAAAATGACCCAAATTCATGATTTTATCCCATAAAATCGTCTAAAATGAAATTTTTGGATTCTTTTCGATTTTCCCAGCGCCAGCACCCCATCACCCTCCTACGTTCAAAAAATCTAAGCTTTTCCTTCAAAACCGGCCAAAATCGTAATTATTTCTGAAAACTGTCATGGGACGTTTGGTCTCGGACCTTAAATATCAAAATTTCCCAAAACCTAGATGTATGCACATGGATCGAAAGAGCTCGTCACGCTGAAAAAGAAAGTCTCTTGACACTTTTCACGAAATTCGCATTTGAACCAGTTATTGGCGCCAAAAGTGCCAAAAATGACCCAAATTCATGATTTTATCCCATAAAATCGTCTAAAATGAAATTTTTGGATTCTTTCTGATTTTCCCAGTGCCAGCACCCCATTACCCTCCTACGTTCAAAAAATCTAAGCTTTTCCTTCAAAACCGGCCAAAATCGTAATTTTTTCTGAAAACTGTCATGGGACGTTTGGTCTCGGACCATAAATATCAAAATTTCCCAAAACCTAGATGTATGCACATGGATCGAAAGAGCTCGTCACGCTGAAAAAGAAAGTCTCTTGACACTTTTCACGAAATTCACATTTGAACCACTTATTGGCGCCAAAAGTGTCCAAAGTGACCCAAATTCATGATTTTATCCCATAAAATCGTCTAAAATGAAATTTTTGGATTCTTTCTGATTTTCCCAGTGCCAGCACCCCATCACCCTCCTACGTTCAAAAAATCTAAGCTTTTCCTTCAAAACCGGCCAAAATCGTAATTTTTTCTGAAAACTGTCATGGGACGTTTGGTCTCCGACCTTAAATATCAAAATTTCCCAAAACCTAGATGTATGCACATGGATCGAAAGAGCTCGTCACGCTGAAAAAGAAAGTCTCTTGACACTTTCCACGAAATTCACATTTGAACCACTTATTGGCGCCAAAAGTGTCCAAAGTGACCCAAATTCATGATTTTATCCCATAAAATCGTCTAAAATGAAATTTTTGGATTCTTTCTGATTTTCCCAGTGCCAGCACCCCATCACCCTCCTACGTTCAAAAAATCTAAGCTTTTCCTTCAAAACCGGCCAAAATCGTAATTTTTTCTGAAAACTGTCATGGGACGTTTGGTCTCCGACCTTAAATATCAAAATTTCCCAAAACCTAGATGTATGCACATGGATCGAAAGAGCTCGTCACGCTGAAAAAGAAAGTCTCTTGACACTTTTCACGAAATTCGCATTTGAACCACTTATTGGCGCCAAAAGTGTCCAAAGTGACCCAAATTCATGATTTCATCCCATAAAATCGTCAAAAATGAAATTTTTGGATTCTTTCTGATTTTCCCAGCATCGCATCATCATCTTTCGTACATTCAAAACCGGCCAAATTCGAACTTTTCTAGATTCCGAGGTGTCCTTTCTGTCTCTCTAACCATCCAGACCTGTCACTTTCACGGGTCACGCGTCATCTTTGATCGTTTCCTGACGAAGCCACGTCATCTTTTCCCAAAAGTGATATTATCTGAAATTTGGAGGGTTTTGGTGTTCCAAAACAAAAAAAAACACCGGAAACCCCGCTCATCAGTTTTTGCGCGGCCATTTTTAAATGTCATTTCCGTCACAAAACTAGTTTGATTTGTGGTGTGCCGAACGGGAAAAAAGAAGCCCACGAAAGGAGGGACAACAGGCTCCGCCCACTTTTTTTGGCGGGCTCTTGAGTGGGCTCACTCGAGAGAAGGGGGGAACAAAACTGGAAATCCTTAATTTTCCCCCAGTCTGTTTTCGTTTTCCCCCGCGGCCGCCTGACTTCCTTCTCCTCAAAAAAAGAGAGAAACGAAACTCATTAGAAGCGATGCTGTACATGTCAAAAGCAGCGCCGCCGTCGTCAACGCCGCCTCTTCAACTCGACGAACTTTTTAGGTAGTTCGGTGGAGCGCGTTTGCATTTAGGCCCGAGCGACCCTCTGCTAATAATCGGCTATCTCGATGATTCTCGAATTTCCAGTCTGACCGGGCTCATTGTGCTCTGCATCGTGCTCACCGCCGTCGTCGTCATCTTCTTCGGCTGCTACCTCATGATGCGGTTCATGCATCGAGCGTTGGCACGCGACGACTCGAAGGACATGCTCAGTGAGTTTTTATCAATAGAGCGCACTTTATCGGCTCGTGAAACTTTGGGTCTCGAGTGGAAAATAGTAATTACGATAGGCAACAAGGTTTGAAGGTTTAATTTCCACTCGAGACCCAAAGTTTCAGAGATATCCCCTGGCCTGACCAATGCATTTGAATGAAAACTGTGAATGAGTAATTCAGGATCCGGCAACCCGTACAACAACGTCGTGATGCACTCGAAACGCGTCTACGAGATTCAGGCCGAGGAGGGATGCTTCTCGGGCCCGCCGGATCCTCTGGATCCCAGCGAGATCGAGTGAGTCTGCTTCGGGTGGATCGGTTCCGACGGGTTCAAGCCATCATATCATGAAAACTAGAAAAGATCGGGAAAAAAGTGTCAACTGTCGAAATGTAGCAGTTGACCCCATTTTCCCCATCCCTTCTAGCTTTCAATGAAAGAGTGCTGAAAGAAACGATATTCTTTTTCTCGCAGGGAAGATCACGTCGTCGAGTCGCCGAATACTTCAATCTACATTGAAGACGACGAGCCGCAGAAGGTGCGAAAACCGGAAACGGGCGATTTGCGCGCGATTCGCACCGCCGAAAACTACGACGACGATCCGCGAGCGATGCTTCGGAAAAAGCAGAAAGTGCACAAGGATTCGGTGTGCGCGTTCCTTTTCAAACCGCAGCCCGAGCCGAAAATGGTGTGATTCTCGCTTTTCCGCCGCGTATATTAGCCTAAAATACTCGTTTTCTGGCCAAATTCTCAAAATTTTACCGATACTATTGTTTTTTTTGCGATTTACGGGACTTTTGAAAACAAGAAAAACCAATTTTATTTTTCTAATCAAACAATTTGAAAATCAATGTACATTATATTTAATAAATCAATTCGAGTGTGTCAGTTTTAATATTATTATTATTATCTGTCTGATGGATGATTTAGATACCGAAGCGGAATAAATAGTGTGCGAAATGGAGAGACGGCGGGAAAAAGTGAAAATTCGGGAGAAAGGCGACGAGATTTTCAATTTCAATTCCATGGAATTCGGAATGGACCGCGCATCTCTTTTGGCTTCTCGACCGAAATCTGATACAGATTTTCAATATTTTTGACACCAGCTTCTATACTTTTATATCCGATTTCAATTCTTTTTTCTCGGTTTTTAAAAATCACAGTATGTGACAAAAATGCATTATGGCGTGGCGAATGGGTTACTGTAGATGTGAAAATGGTGCGTGCACGCTGACGACAAACTGCACACTTTGTCTTTTTCTATCGATTTTGATGTTTTTTTTCGCCTCTTTTTCGCTGAAAAAAGGAGACAGAGCGCGAAATCCGATTATCTTTTCCCTTTTAGGAGAATCGCCCGCATAAAATAGTACTGCTTTCCTATTTCCCTGTCTCCCACTTTTCTATTGAGAACGGAGAAGGTCACCTTTTGTTCGATGTTTTCCCCCGTCTCGCACTGCGTTCCGTTCGCTCGAAAGGACCACTTTTTGCATGCAAATGTCTCCGATTCGACCCCGAAGACAGTCGGAAAACAGTTGATTTGGTTTCCCACCGCCAGTTTCTCTCGTCACCTGCGTCTCCAGGGCGCCAAAGCGCGCGCGCATTCAAAATCCCAAACATCTGCCCGTTTTTTACCTGTTTTTCAATTTTTCAACTCTTTTTTCTGTTTATTTGACCAAAATCTACAACTGTAAACTGAAAAAAACAAAAACCAAACATTGTCTTTTTGCATATCACTCAATTTTGCCTCCAAATGTTTGGAATGTTTTGAGAGGTCGGAATGTTTTGGGAGGCTCTTCGGGGCACCGGAAATTTCCATTCCAGAATTTTCAAAGTCGTGCGCACGGCAGTTATTTAAATAATGGTTAGTCTCGTAATTTGCCCGATTTCCCTCCGACAAGTTTCGCCCACCCCCACTCACCCAGGAAACGCGCATCTGTGCGGAAAGCTGTTATTATATCACAATTGTACATTGTTGCTGTGCGAAGTACACACACACGCACAGTGTGTGTGTTTGTGTCGTGTAATTTTTATAGTAACACTTACTATACGGTTTTTGGAAACTTTTTCACTTTTCCTTCAAAGCATGAGCCCGTGTGCTCTTTCGTGCTCCAGCGAGGATGCTCCCAGAGAGCAAACATGAATATCACTTCCGAAATCCGCCCATGTTTCCGATCTATTTTCATTTTTTTTTCTCGTCTCTTTTTGACCACTTCCACCTCTTTGTCAAATTCGATTTCTCGTCCACTCCAGTCTGTTTTCAGCCAATAATTGTTCAGCCAACTTGCGGATCAAGACAAGCGAATAAATGAAGAAGTTGATAGGAATCGAAAAGAAGGCGGAAGGCGTCGGAGGAGCCGCGGCGGGCTCGTCGACCGGTCGGAGCACCTCCAGCGCGATGAGCAACCATCCGACGAGCTCGCTGAGCAAGAAAGAGAAGAAGGTGCTCGGCAGAAAGGTTTGTGTTCGATTTTTTCTCGCCAAAAAAGTAAAAGCAAAAAGAGAAAAGCAAAAACCGGTCGGTTTTCTTTTCAACGAGAATTAAGCAGTAGGAATCGCTTGGAAGCGGTAATGGGATTGGTTTTTGACGGTGGGAAAAGGAGGAAAAACAAGGGAGAGAGGGGTGGAAAGTGACAGTTTCCTTCTCGTTTTACTGCTTCTTTCTGTTCGTGTTTCAACCTCTCATGCCAAAGTCCAATTCTTTTTCCTCCCCTCCCCCTTCCGAATCCGGCAGCTGGCACTCTGCCAAAAGTGTCGCGAACCTCTCCGATCGGCACACTCTCTCGCCGCCCGCGACGACCTCACTCACACCATCGCCGCGCATGTCCTCCCTCCCCCCTTTAAACATTTGAATACCACATTTTGGCGGCTGTCGGTAAATAGTGTGCGACGGCGAGAGAGCGCAGAGAAACCGAACTTGTTTCTCGAGGTTTTCCGCCGATTCATCGCGATTTTTGATGATTCTTTGGCTCCTCTCTGTTTTTCCTCTCTCCAAATCAGTTCTTATCGTTCGAAAACCGGCGAACCACCTTGTGATAGGGGGGAAAACAATGTTTTCAATTAGCGACAAGCGGGCTCACTGGCCGGAAATTGATAGAACTTCCTATCGGTGTGCCAATCACCTTGTTGATTAGTCACTGAGTCGCTGAACAGTTTTCAAGTAGAAATGCGGCGACGATTGTCGTATCTTCTTACCTGGCTGATTTTCGTTTTGAAAAAGGTTTTGTTCTAGTGTGTAAACACAGTTGTCAAAATGACTAAGAACTTGCGAGGAGGAGGAGGAGGAGGACGCGGAGCCCCTCTGGCAGATGTTAGGTGTCCCCTGGTCACTCGGAGCAGCTCCTTCCTCCACTTTTCTTTTTTCGCATTCATTTCGTCTCCCACTTGCCTCTCTCAGCAAAATCAATCGATCCATTCGGGCCCAGAACCTTCCGATCCTCTTGTTTACCCTCCGAAAGTTTAGTCTGTTTTTTTTTGGTGACGTTCTACTTTCTCATCCCTGTGTTGAACAAGTAAAGAGGTGAACTCGCATTGTTGACACTAGCGCTTATCACTTTTCAGTTTTCAGTTACTCAGCCACAGTTTCACTTCTCTGTTTCTTTTTCTCAAAGTTCTCACCTGAAGACGTCCAAAGTTACCTACTCCCCGCGCTCTTATCTCGCCTTCATAACGGCCATTTCGGGGTCCACCTCCATCCGCCTCATTGGCTCAGTGGCAGAGCGTCTGTCTAGTAAACAGAAGGTCGCTGGTTCGATTCCAGCATGAGGCACCGAACTTTTTTCGCTTTCTCCCCCCATCCTTGTGCTTTTGGTTTCTGATCCGCCGGTTGTGTGTGTATTTTGGGGCCCTTCCTTCCTTCTTCCCGCAATTCTATTCGACGCGGAAAAAATGACCTGTGCGCATGTGTTTGTGAAGTGAACAGCCGCATTGCTATCACTATCAGATCTATGTCAACACCGAGTCTGTCGGACCAGACTTTGTGATTATGCACAGTGGAGGAGGCGGCAGAGAGTGGCCATTCACACAGTCTGCGCACTCCTCTCCCACTTGACATTCGTTTTTTTCCCGCTCCCGGCCCGCTAGGATCGGAAAGAAGAAGAGATAGGAAGGTGGGGGATTAGCATACCATCAGACGGCGTCAAATTAGCGGTAAAAGAGCGCCGACGGAAGATCGGACGGCGTCTATAGATGGAAATGCACACCAAATCGACCGTCTCCTGCCTCTCGCCTCGCATGCATTCTCCTTTTTCGCACTGTTTATTTATCACAAGTTCCCGCCGTCTCATGACACCCTTTCATCGATCGGACGGGGGGTTCCTGTGTGAATAGAATTTGAATATCGTTTCGTTCTCGGTCTTCTCTTCACTTTTCTCTTCATTTTTGCGCTCTCGACCTCTGCGAGTATGAATGCGACGAATCAGGAATCGGGAATCAGATGACATTGCTTCGGCTGATTGCCTGCCATTTCTGACAGCCTTTGTTCCTCCCACCTCCCTTTTTTTCCACAGTCAGTATGCATAAAACTGCCAAACCGGGCTCTTTTCATCGCCGTTGCATCTATTTTTTCATCGCTGATCTATGCTTGAAGCTGGTTTTCTTCTAGAAATCATGTCTAGCGACGATTATGACTCGATAGACTCGCCTCGTGTCGCCTCCCTTTCCGACTTGTCACGCATTCCGAGCCAACGGCATCATGGTGCTCCGCACACGTCACGTCGTCTGACGTCGGAGACTTCCGACGATGAGGACGAGGATCCAGAAGATCTCACGCCAACGCCCTCCTCCTCGAACACCAGAAACATGCTCCTGGAGCCACTTCAGCACATGTTTCGCTCTCCGCAATCCGAGCCGCGAGTTCAGATGCGCGAAAAGAAACGTGCTCCGCCGCGCGCCCAGGACGCTACTGTTTCCCAGTTTATTGGGGAAGATGTGCCGGCGCAGAAGTTCAAGCGGAGAAGTGCCGAACGGCACTCGATGCTCGCCGGAGCAGCCGATTTTGCGAGCCGAAGGAGTCCATTTCAGTCGGGAAACGGCCGATGGACAGACTTGTTCTCGTCGAATCGGTTCAAGCGAAAGACTCGCCAGAAAATCAATGTTAGCAACAAATTCCACCAAGTTCAAGCAACTTCCACACAAAAGTTCATTTTTTCAGAATGGTCCCTCCTCTTCATCGAATAACGACGACTACGGTACCTACGGAGGCACTCGAAGCATCGGAGGGCTCTCTCTGGCCTCTAATTCATCAGGTAACGCGTTTCACCCCGGGGGAATTTCGAAACTCTCCCAAACCATAATGATGACGTGGCACTGCCACGTCATAGTCGCCTCGCTGTCTGGAAACTGAGTCACGTGCTTTTCACTGTTCTCTTCTTAAAAAACTCACTTCTGACATGATCTTCACTCGCTATTTGCTATTCTCCACCGACTACAGTCGCGGAGACTATGAAGTGACGTCTTCTGAATCTGAATTGGAAGAGGAGTACTTTCCGGATGGTTGAAAATGGATTATTTGAAAGTTTCTAATAGATTTCAAGTTCCAGGAGAATCCTACACTCGATCATGTACAGATGAGGAGCTGCGCGAGCAATTTCGGCAGATTATGGTGAGTTTTAAGCCATTTTTATCAGCAAATCAACAAGATTCGTCGTTTTTCAGCTCGAAAAGAACATTGCGGCGTCGAAAGTGAACGAAATCGTCGCGAGCACGCCGATGGATCAGGTGAAGCAGATGGTGACGAACGCGAGAAGGACAGACGATGCGGCGGCAAGAAAGCAGTCGCCCGAATGGAATATCCATGTCCTGGCACAGATTCTGAAGGCTCCGAACCTTCTGGACTGTAAACAGGACTTTGTGACAGTCGGCATCCAGCTGAAGTGCCAGTCCGTCTCGTTTTTGTATCAGGTTAGCGCCAACTTTTCACTGATTGATGTCCAACTCTCGGGTTATTCAGTTCGCCGACAATGTCCGAGATGAGTCAGGAAGGACGGGAGCCGAGCTGATCTGCCGACTGTACGCGTCAGTGCTCAAGAAGCTGAAGAGCATTGAAGTGGGCTCGAAACAGGAGAAGGATCTGATCGACTTCCTGCAAGAGATCGTCAGATGCATCCGGATCATAGTGAACACTTATGTGAGCATCCTCCCGAATTTCTTCAGTTTTTGAACGATCTCTCCGTTTTTCAGCGTGGTCTGGAAATAGTCTTCCGGCGCAACTCGCCCGTCTGCTCCCTGCTCATTCAGACGCTATTCATTCTGAATCGACGAGAGCCGCGCGAAGATGAGGCGAGCGAAATCCGACAGCTCCGCTCGGAAGTGGTGTCGATTTGCAGCAGTGTGATGCTCGTTTCGCACGAGACACTCCGAGAACGAGCCATCGAGATGACTGGGTATGCTTGAGTTGATCCTTCCAATACTGATCTCCAATATTGATGCTTTCAGACAGCAGAAGGTGTTCCGAGAGCTGACAGCACTGGCAAACGCCGAATCAAAGCACACGGGCGACTCGATCTCTCGCTTCCGACCGCTCGTCACTTGTATCGACTTCTTCGAGCACCGCGATCCGAGCATGCTGATGCGTGTGCTTCTGATGCTGAACATGCTCATCAACGGCGTCGACCGCAACACCGGCGACGATCAGCAGTGGACCGAGGAGACGATGTGGCAGGCGAGGATGAGGCTGCGAAGCGAGGCCGCCAAGGATCGGCTCGGCAAGTATGTCGAACGGTTCACCTCGTCGGAGAATGTGGACTCGAAAGTGCGAGAAGTGGCTCAGAACATGCTCGACGAACAGAACGCCGACCTCGAAACGCTGGTCGGAAAGCTCGAGAATGTGAAGGGCGAGTACGACTCGCTGGACGGATGCTTCGAACTGCTCGCCGCCAACTCGGAATCCACCGGCACCGAGGCGATCCTCCTCTCGATCTTCCAGCTCCTCGCCCTCACCCACGAGGATCAAGACTCGAAGCGCGCCTACATGAAGCTCATCGAGACGTGTGTCTCCGAGATCGTCCTCCACCGAACACCGCTTGATCCCGAGTCGCGAGAGAAGTTCGTGTTCGAGATTCCCGTCTCGGAGATCATCGATCGCATGCAAGACGAGGAGATGGCGAAGAAGTTGCGGCAGGCGACTGCGGCGAAACAGGAGGCTGTGGCAATGCAGGGACAGTACTGGAAGACGTTGTGCGAGTTCCAGAAGGAATCACAGGCGCTGAGGAAACACGTAAGCTTTGGAGAGAAGACGGTCTGAATTCTGATCTTATCTGTTTCAGATTGCCGATCCGAAGTCTACCCCGCTCCCTCCACCGACGAAGATGACACTATCGGCACCGTCGATGGGATCGTCTGGAACTTCGTTACCGCCTGTGACGGGTGGTCCTCCGCCTCCTCCCGGTCTCCCGCCGGTCACGGGCGGTCCTCCACCTCCACCACCTCCACTTCCGCCAGTCACAGGAGGCCCTCCACCTCCACCACCTCCACTTCCTCCGGTCACTGGTGGACCTCCACCTCCACCACCACCTCCGGGTGGAGGCCCTCCGCCACCTCCACCGCCCCCGGGAGGATTCAAGGGACCCGGAGGAGGACCGCCACCGCCGCCTCTCGGATTGTTTGCTCCCATTGCTCCGGTGCTTCCCGACTATCTACCACCGAAGAAAGTGCCGAAAGTGGACGGACCAATGCGAAAGTTCCCGTGGGGAGCCTCGACGATCAATCCGCGCGACATTCCGCGTGAGTCGTTCTGGGTCGGCACGAACGAAGATCAGCTGGCAAGTGATCGCATGTACGAGCGGCTCCGATCGAAGTTCTCGACGAAACCGACGACTTCTGCCGCTTTCGGAGGCGCCGGCGGGAAGTTGGAGACGAAGAAAAAGGTGAAGACGGCACAAGTGATCCACGACGACAAGCTGCTCCAGAAGCTCGGCATTCTTCAAGGATCCGTCAAAATGTCGCATTCGGAACTTAAGACTGCACTGTTGGAGGTCAACGAGAAGGTGTTGACCGTCGGATTCCTGGAACAGCTTCGCGCTGCCGTTCCGCCCGAGAAGGAGCTCATCGATAAACTGTGCGCAGTCGACAAGGCGCAATTCGAAGAGATGCCCGAAGGCGAGCAATTCATTACGCGGCTTCTACAGATCCGCGGTCTTCCGCTACGCCTCGACCTAATTCTCTTCAAGATGAGGTTCACGGAAACGCTCAACGAGCTCAAACCGGCGATGTCGTCAGTGATGGAGGCGTGCGAGGAGGTTCGAAAGTCGGATGGCTTCCGGACGTTCCTGAAAATCGTGCTGGCGACAGGAAACTTTATGGGTGGAGCAACGAAAAACTACTCGAGCGCCTACGCATTCGACATGAAGATGCTGACGCGGCTAATCGATACGAAGGATGTCGACAATCGACACACACTTCTGCAGCATCTCATCGAAGAGATGCGTCGAATCGACCCGAAGCGCGCTCGCTTCGCCCTCACCGACTTCCATCACTGCATCGAATCGTCGCGAGTGAACGCTGACGAGCTTCGGAAGACCGTGCAGTTGGCAGAAACGAACATCCGAAAGTTGGACAACTGTCTGAAGGTGTACAAGCCTCAAGGAGACCGTGATCGTTTCGAGGAGAAGATGAAGCCGTTCCTGGAGCGCGCCGTCAAAGAGTTCGCCACAGTGGCCACGATGTCGGAGAAGATGCGGACGGACTGGGAGTCGATCGTCAAGTACTACGCGTTCTCGTCGAAAAAGTACCCGATGGAGGAGTTCTTCACCGACATCCGCACGTTCTCGGAACAATACGCGGCTGCTTGGAAGGAGCTCGACGCGGAAGTCGAGGCGGCGAACGCGGAAGCAAAGCGGAAAGAGGAGACTCAGAAGCGGAAGCAGCAACAGCAGCAGAGAGTACCACTGGCCGAGAAGATTCAAAACCAGATAATAATGAATCGACCGATTCCGCGAACGCCGGCGGCAATGATACGAGTTTCGACGGCGGCCGACAAGGCGGGAGTGCTCGACGAGCTCGATCGGGCGGCCGGCAACGATGCGTTCCTTCAGACGCTGATGGCGGCGTCGAACTCGCGGACTCCGCGATCCGGAGTGCCGGCGAGAACGCGGGGAGTCGGCAGGATGCACGGAGGCGGTATGGATCGGCAACGAATGCGGCACGAGCCGATCTCCTCCGCATTGAACGGTGATTCGTGTCGACGGAACGTCCTACTAGCAGCGCATCAGAAGACGTCTTCTCTATCGTCGGACCCTCTAGTCGAACCATCATCATCATCCACATCGTCCGGCCGTAGAGGAAGCGCCGACACGGAACGACCTCCAACGACGGCTCTGGAACGAGTGAAGGCGCTGGGCGTCGGGTTGCCAGTCGGACAGAACGAGCTGAAGATCAAAGTGCGGAGGAAAGGACAGCCGGCGGTGCCAGTCATGGACATTCCGGAGAAGACGTCGTCCAAACCAACGTCACAAGTCTCGCCGACGCACAAAGAGAACGATCCGACGGCGTCGAGCTCCTCGACGACGATGATCGCCGCGACACCGACGACACCATCCTCGGCGGTTCCGTCGACAGAGGAGCTTTTGTCGCGACTCAACGGCTTCTGCTGATTCGCATTGTCTCATTCCGTTACTCTTGTTTTCTTTTCCACTTCCCGCCCGAATAACTCGATTCGTTCTCTAGTCATCTTTCTGCCCCCCTTTTCTTCTGTATTATCAATCATTTGCCAGGGTCCATGTCCGCTCTTCTTCGCGTTTTTTTCGCCCCGTCTTTTGTGCTTCTTCTTCCTCTTGTCATCGCGACGTCGTCGTCGTCGTCGTCGTCGTCTTCGCGGAATATAATTATGTGTTTTTTGTTCTTCTCTTCGTCAGTTCATCTCTTTCAGATGCGTGTAAACGTTCCCTTTTCCACCGCGTCCACACAAAACACTCGTTCCTCTGTTCAGATAAAGAATTTTTCGTTTTCCTCTTTTTCTTTTCCCCGATTCTTGCCTTCCTCTCGTGTTTTCTGTTCAGAGATTTCTATTTGCACCCCCCCCCCTTTAAGCGGTAACCGTGGCCGTGGCCGTGTGAAAGACGAAAGACGAACCGTATTTCCTAGTCCCCCATTGGGGAGTGACTTGTATGCGTGTGTGTGTGTGAGAAAATTCGCAAACACGAGGCGCCCCCATCTGCACGCCCATAAATATTTCCTTCCTGCTTTTCACTTCTTCTTCTTCTTCCGTCTCCTCCCCCCGCTCCTATTTTTTCGCCATTTTTTCCGCCCGCTTCACTATCGATTTTCATACGCTCGTGCGCGCGCGCCCGCGCTCACACACACCGCAATAAACAGAGCCGTTTTAAATGATATTTTTCGCTTTTTCTCCTTTTTTCTATTTTTCGTAGCCCGACTCTCTCTCTGAAGCCATTAGAAGAGAGCAGAGAAAAAGGAGAGACAATGAGATTCTCTGGCCCCCCAAAAAAAAACCAGGGGGAAAAACAAGAAGAAGGAGAAAAAGAGAAGTGTCGTTTCTTTCTTTCTTCCTTCTTTTTTTTTCTTTTTTCCGCCTGCCCGCCAACCCCAATGGTTAATGGGTCTGACTGGAGTTGGGGCGGCGAGAAATAGTGGGGCGGAGGGTGGAGACGCAGACGGTCAGACGGAGAGAAGTGCTGCGATTGAACATGCTTGCGCGTTTTGCGTGCACTCCTCGTCTCCTCCCTTACACACACACACACACACTAGCAAACACCCTCGTGAGAGACAATGATTCGATTTTTTGGCGTTTTCGAAGCTTCTTCCACCACCACCACCACCACCTCCCGCCGCCTTTGTTTTTTGTTTTTTTTCGCCCCCGAAACTTCAACTTCCTCCCGTTGTTCGCTATTCGAATCGCAACTAGCAATCTGTCACCCAAAAAACCTAATCTTCTAATCAAATCTTATCACATTTCGTCGACCAACCACGACGTGCCACGTCACACCCACCCTCTCTCCTAAAGGGGGCTCCGAATCGATGCGAAACTCATTCGTAGTCGGTGTGGCGAAACGCTTCTCTCTCTCTCACGCTCGCTCTTTCTCGAAGATGTCAAGATGTTTTTCTCTCGGCGAGAAATTGGAAAATTCAAACAAATTGAGTTCGCCTTCAACTCTCTAAACTTTCTCACCCATCGATTTCGCAACTCGTTTCTGGTTCTCTCTGTTTTATTCGCGAGAAAAAAAGAGATGAGTCATAGTGAAATGATCAGAAAAAGGGGCGTGAATCATGGGAAAATGGCAAACTTTTCCGGTTTCTTCTTAGTTGCCGACGCTCGCTTTGTTTTGTCCTCCTTCCAGCGCCTTCGGAGCCTCTTCCACGCTTTCTCTCCGTCTCCGCGTCCTGGCTCTGATTGCGGGTAGGCCGAAATTAGCGAGAGCAGGTGCTTCTCAGCCTCTAATCCCTTCAGAAAGCTCCTTCGCCGCCGCTAAAGGGCTCTCTCACTCGCGCACATTCCGTTTAGTTGTCATGGCAACTTGCCGCCTTCCTTCCTTCCTTCATTTCTCAGAAATCTTCAATCTCTGCTTTCAGATCTAGGGGGAGTCTCCACGCCTACATTCATCGTTGCCATCATGATAATCAAAGAATAGTGAGTTTCGCCCCGATTCTGATGTTTAATATGACCCCACCCGATTTCCAGTCGTGTCGTCCTTCCGCTGTCTGTCGAAGAGTACCAGGTGGGACAGCTGTGGAGCGTCGCCGAGGCGTCGAAAGCCGAGACGGGCGGCGGCGAGGGAGTCGAGGTGTTGAAGAACGAGCCGTTCGAGAATGTGCCGCTTCTCAACGGACAGTTCGACAAGGGACAGTACACACACAAAATCTACCATCTCCAGTCGAAGGTGCCCGCTCTGATCCGAAAGATCGCGCCGAAAGGCTCGCTGGCGATTCACGAGGAGGCGTGGAACGCGTACCCGTACTGCAAGACAGTGCTCACCAATCCGGACTACATGAAGGAGAACTTCTACGTGAAAATTGAGACGATCCATCTGCCGGACGCGGGCACCACCGAGAACGCGCACGGACTGAAGGGCGAGGAGCTGGCGAAGCGCGAGGTGGTCAACATCAACATCGCCAACGATCACGAGTTCCTCAACTCGGGCGACCTCCATCCCGACACGACGCCGTCCAAGTTTCACAGCACGAAGACGGGCCGCGGGCCGCTCGTCGGCAACTGGAAGGACACGTCGCAGCCGGTGATGTGCGCCTACAAACTGGTCACCGTCTACTTCAAATGGTTCGGCTTCCAGAAGATTGTCGAAGGATACTCGCACACGGTAAGCGACGCCCCATTCTCCCTCCCATCACCACCTCTTCACACTTTCAGCAATACCCGCGACTCTTCTCGAAATTCCATCGGGAAGTGTTCTGCTGGATCGACAAGTGGCACGGTCTCACGATGGTCGACATTCGAGAAATCGAGGCGAAGGCGCAGAAGGAGCTCGAGGAGCAGCGGCAGTCGGGCCAAGTGCGCGGAATGTCCGGCTGAAAACTGAGAGCCAGCTTCTCGCTGAAACACGCGCCCCCGGTCCGGCCCCGCACGCCTTCTCTCCTGCAGCAGCTTTGAAACCTTCACACACACACTTGTCCCTTTGAACCACCATTCTGACCACGTCTCTCCCTGTCTTCTCGTCATTTTCGCGCCACCCCCCCCCCCCCTCGTCTCATTTCCCTTGAAAACCTGAAAACTCACCGAATCGCACAATATTCGACCCCCCCCCCCCCCTTCCCCCAAATTTAGGTTGTGAGAATGAAAAAGTGTAGCTCTTTCCTTTCTCTCCCCAGTATAATTACACAGTAGTAGATTATTCGTTTTCTTCATTTTCCTTTTGCAAACTCTCATATCAACTTCTTCTCTTCTTTATTGCGTCTCAGCTCCCGCCCCCCCCCCCCCTCAAATTTTTTAAGTACTGAAAACATGGAATTTAGCTAAATTATTGGATTTTTCTGTTGCCCCCCTCCCCTTCCCCCCATCTTTTTTCGCGCCCCCCCCCCCCCCCCCCCCCGACCCCGATAGCATGTAAAAAACAGTCGTGAACTCAAAAATTATCGATTATTTTTCTGTTCTTCTCGCTGTAATCAACTCTTTTTCAAATACAAATGCACTTTTTACTATTTATTCGCCGCCGATTTATTGCCGGGTTGAACTCCAATTCATTCCTCTTCCTCTTTCTTCTTCTCCTGCTGCTCCGCCTTCGTCGGCTCCGTTTCCACTTCCGATCCTTCGAAAATGTCGGCGATGAGCGCCTCCTGGGAGCTTCGAAGCAGCGGGGACAAGTCCCACGGCGCGTTGTCACACAAAAGCGTGACGGTTGATACCAGTTTGTGGGCGGAGTCGAACGAATCGTTGAGAGCCGAATATCGGTAGAGGCAGTACTTGTACAAGTTTTCCAACGGTGCCGCGAACCGCAAGTGGGCGGAGCCTGAAGAAATGACAACTTTTGGCGTCAGCCGCGACGCGACCGCAACGCACTTGACTTTGAAAGCAGGATGCAAACTGTGAGGCGCAACTGTTCCGAGTCGAATTGCACTTTTTGAGGGAGATTCCCCTCGGGCTGCAAGTTTAGCATGTTTTGAGTGGCAACGAATTCGATTGCTCACCAGAAACCGCTTCAAAGTCACGTCTCCGCCGACGGACATCAGAAGGGCGAACAGAATTTGACAGTTCTCGGTGACGACGTCACGCCGTTGTTGAGGCGTCATGAACTTCAGCAGAAGGCATTGGGACGACAAAACGACAGCCTTTGAGAATAGCACGTCATCTGCAACTTGCGACACGTTGTGAACTTTTACTCTAAGCCCCGACGACGCCTACATTTGAAAGGGTTGGCGACGACGTGACGATAGGCGAGGTACTTCATTTTTCGAGGTCCCCGCTCGTCTTGAACCGCTGAAAACTTTGTTTTTTTGGGGGGGGGGGGGGAAGAAAAGGTTGGCCGAGAGAAAGCTAGGCCATTTGGCTAATGGACCGCGTACCTAGTCGATTCATCTTCAATTTCGTGCATTTCGCCAAACGACACGCCGGGCACCAGTTTCTTCTTCCCTTGTCCACCACGCATCTCGAATTTCCGGCTGCAAAAAGCCAAGTAGTCAGTTCAACAAAAAGAGGGGGGGGGGGGGGGCAACTTTGCTCAATTTGAAAAAAAATGGCTGGAAATGTGCCGAAATCGACTGGAATTGCTTTCTGTCACTTCTGACACACTCTTATCGCTGAAACTCTGGAAACGTAAACATTTTCAGTCAAGAAAGTAGTTCCTTAATACTTTTCTAGCAATTCCAGTCGATTTCAATGGGCGCTGAAGGCCAAAACGGCACGCCAATCTTACCGATGCACGTGTAGGTGATGTTCTTGCGAACGCTGCGCTTGAAGAAGCAACTGCATCCGTCGCACGCCCACACGCCGTAGTGTCTACCGTACGACTTGTCGCCGCACACCTCACAAACCACCGCTGTCGCGTCTTTTCGGCCTGAAACGGGGCGAATTGAAGGCGTGAGGCTTGAAATCAAGGCGGTGTAACTCACCCATCCGGAGGAAAGCGAGACGATCACTCGAATATCCCATGTACATTCAACTAACTCCCCACTACTCCTCCTCCTCTGTGTCTCAGAAGAGGTGGGGGCTCTAATCGGGCACGCGCGCGCGCGCGCTGGCTCGCTTCACGGCAAGAATAGCTAATTGGTAGTTTTGGTCCGGTAGGTGTCGGGTGACAGACTTGATTATTGTGTGAAATTGGAGACCACACACCGACGGCGGCAGGTATCATGTCGGTGAGCCGAGAGATTGTGAATTTCAGATGAGATGGGTTGGATTCCTCGTCGGCGCTGCCGCGGCAACGGCCAAGACGACGACGTTACGCGCATCGACTCAATCGCGCGTTTTGAGCACGGATAGAGACTACTCGAGGGTAGCGGTTCTATCCAAACTGTGGTAATAAAACAGGCCGAAAATGGAAGATTCGAGAAAACCATGGAGACGTGTTCAGGGAGAAGTTCAACATGCGACAAGAGATTCTCGAAAGTCCAGATGATCCACGTGTCGAAATCACTAGATCAGCTCGGGCCGCCACCAGTACATACCATCATGTTAGTGTCCGAACAACATTTTACCGGTATTCACTCATCGCGGACTGTTTTTGCAGTTCGAAATTCAATCTGGATGCCCGAGAGTGATTGTGAGGTCGCCGAAAAAGGGAAAGATTGAGACGATGAAGCAGTTCGCGCAAGGCCATCTGGTAGGGAGCCCGTACCCGTGACGCCTTCATGATTCTTTGTGTCTGCAGCGAAACGCATTCGTTCGCGGCGCCGGACTCAACGAGGACAAAGAAGAGCTTCTGGAGGGGTGCAGTCTGGTGCTTTTCGAAGTTCTCCGAGCGGTTCGAGTGGGCGATTTCTCATCGCTCACGGAGTTCATGCTCGGCGGCAACGAGGCGCTTCAGTTTCATCGCAAAGCCGCCGACAAGCTCACAAAACGTCAGAAAGAGGCGCTGAATGTGGGATTGGACATAATTGAAGCCTTCCGCACTCGGTAAATGTTCTGCTTCAGATCACGGAAGAGGACTTTCTGGGCGACAGCGGCTACCTGTTAAAGTATCCCTACATAAGAGGTTTGTGACGGAGAAGCTGTGGCGTCACCGACTCTGTGCTTCTGAATTCCAGACGAGCTGGGTCCCTACATCCACTCGATAGATCTCGTGTCGTCTGACGCCGTCGGAAGCGAGCTGAGCACAGAGGACGGCAAGCCGAAGGTGTTCTGCCGGTACAAAGTGGTCTTCGGCGCGCTCTACAAGTTCGAGACGCTCCGAAAAGAGGTCGTGAAAGACACCTTCATGTGGAATCAGAAAATCAAAACGCCGAAAGACTACAACTTCAAGTGGCCGCGCTACGTGTTCGTCGAGCTGGATTTCTGTCAGGAGGCGATCAATCGGATGCCGATTCAACTTGAGCCGAAACGCCTTCTCTACGACTTCCACGTCTTCTCCTTCTAACTCTGTCACACATATCCGGTAATACAAAACCCCTAGACATTTCATTAATAAATGAGAACGTTCTCTCCTTCAAAGCCGAGCGCGATTATCAAGGTTAGTTCTGAAGGCCGTTCGAATCAAGTTATGACAACGATAACAATGTGTTGGCATTGTTTACGCCTTTTTCTCCGAATCGCTCTGATCTTTGGCTCCGAACGGTATAAAAGAGAATCTCCGAACAACCGGACACTCGAAGGATAGACCTTCTGCTGCTGCTGCTGCCAGCTGAAATGTCTTTGCGAACCTCGCGCCGTGTCCTGGATGACGTGGATCGC
Source organism: Caenorhabditis afra (assembly GCA_963570955.1). Classification (NCBI taxonomy): domain Eukaryota; kingdom Metazoa; phylum Nematoda; class Chromadorea; order Rhabditida; family Rhabditidae; genus Caenorhabditis; species Caenorhabditis afra. The sequence goes on from OY751534.1 coordinate 8,898,170, forward strand.
TCCTCGAAGCTCATGGAAGAGGCCCTGAAGGCCCAGACGGAGGAGCTCAACGAGTGGGAGCCGTCGCCGTTCGCCTTGAAGATCATGGAGATCGCCGAGCAGGAGGACGACTTCATCAGCAATGACACTCTCAGTGAGTTTTTAGAACATAGTTTAATGATGTAACTGTCACGTTACAGGATCTCTGGAAGAGCAGCTGAGACCGGACAAGGGGCTGATCAGTCTTAGTGAGTTGGCTTACTACTCGAGTGTCGGAATGGTAATTGGTTATTTACAGGATCCTACAGCAGTGGCGAAGTGGTCATAAAGTCGGCTCCTCGTACGTCAAATACAAAAGAATAGAGAGAAACATCACAATTTCGAAGATCTTTAGGCGCGGGAGGAAGAGGGATCGAGATAACGCAGGATCAGTTGGACACTGTGAAGACAGTGACTGACGTCGTCAAGAAGATGGCCGAAGTGGGAAAGTTCGTGTTTTCGAAGAGCGAGAAGATCCTCAAGTACCTCGGACCGATCGGAACCGCTGCCGGCGTTCTGAAGGACGTCATCGAGTTTTTCGAGGAGGAGAAGCCGGATCCGGTGATGAAAGAGTTCGGAGAGCTCAAATCCCAACTGACCGCGGTATTTTAGCTGCTCACCAGCCTCTTTTCAGTCAAACATTTCGTTTCAGCTCTCCAACAAAATGACGGCTCAGTTCGACGACCTGAAGTCGTTCGTGGTGGAGCACGACTTCTACGGGGTCAGTTTCGATTCAACGATTAGATGACGTTCCTGATTTCAGCAATACACGGTGACCATGTCGACGCTGAACAAGTACATGATCGATACTCTGAACGCCAACTCCCCGGAGGCGGTTCAACTGTTCGAGAACTACTACAAGAAGAAACGACCACAGGAGCTGGTTTATGTACGTATTGCCAACACACGTTTCATCGTAAATTCGCTCTACTGCACTCGAGGAACGCTCACTCGTCATCTACAGCGTGAAAATGTGCAATAGAGTAGTCCTTTTCAGGAGCTCATGTCCCAACTGGAAATCGACGCCAACAACCCGCTGAAGTGGGGAATGAAGAGCGATGGGCTGCAGTCCAAGGCGACTTTCGAAAAGTGGACGGAGCTGCTCGAAAGCGTCCTCTCGCAGGCGGTCTTCGTCGAAACGTTCGCCGCCGGACTGCTCAAGAACGTCTCGCAACACGGTCAGACGATGATTATCGAGAAAATGGGCGTCTACACGGAATACGTCAAGATGTGGGAGCAGTACTATTTGGTAACATCCGGAAGCCTCACGCCATGAAACAATCTGTCCTTATTTTCAGACCACCCCGGATTACTGGCCGCAAGGCGTCCAGAAGGTGCTCGACGAGGTTCAGGAGAACCAACGTGGATGGTCCGACAACGACAAAGCGTCGGGAATCATGAAGAAGTTGGATGGGATTCTGACCAAGTGAGCATAATTCTAAATTCAGTCATGTTACCTGATTGACGATTTTCAGCGACAAATTCTACGTCGTCTGCTTCGGAGATCACATCTGGGCGAACTACGTGCCTCGAGAATCCCAGTACCTCGTCTCCACCCGCAACGACTACAACATCATCGTCTATCGATCGGCGCGCAACGATTCGGTGCGAAGTGACCACATGAAAGCCTACTTCGATGGCAACATCGCCCGATCGTCGCGCGGCGAAGCGTGGCAGTTCAATCACTGGTCGATTCTGAGAGGATGGGCTCGCCAGCTTCAAGACAAGCGGCTCAAGAGCATCGCCGCCGACAAGCCCGGTTTCGGGTTGTATCTGATGGTCGGGCAGAGCTCGTGGAGCGTCGCCGTCAAGCATTCGGACATCGGACGCAGCTACTGGAAGCTGGGACCCGGCTTCTACAGTTTCGAGGGTTATCTCAAAGTCTACGACGGATTCACCACAGGAGGTTTCCCCGTGTTTTGGCTCTTCGCCCAGTGATAATACTGCTATTGTCGTTTTTTCTGGGGGAACCCTGCGAAATTCCACGTAAGCCGAAATTTGGGGGGCGTGGCCAATTTGCAAGTGCCGCTCGGTTGAATATCCCGCTCATTGCATTTTTGTTTTTTTCCACGTGGCTTCCCCAATCAGCCCGCCTCAGAAACGCGGTGATTGGCGTGACGTCAATTCCGACAGTGGGCGGGAATTTAAACCGTGCGGCACTTGCAAATTGGCCCCGCTCCCAAATTTTGGGGTACGTGGAATTTCGCAGGGATCCTTCCTATGATAGTCAACAAGAGCACACAAATCACGTCTTCGATCATATTATCCGTTTATTTAAGGAAAAGACACTGCAATAAACATAATATATCAAATTTGAAGACCGTGGGGCTAGAAACAGAAGAAGTTTTTGGGCTTGCAAGCATGCTTGAATGTGTCACATGTCCAGGCCTTTCGTGTCACGTCACGCTTCTTAGAAAGCAATCGAATCCTTCGCGACGACGCGAAAAACAAGCGGCTTTTCATTGCGCAACGAATAACGGGTGGTCACGTCCGCCACGAACACGGCGACGTCCGCATCGAACTCGGTCCCGAATACGAGACACGGATAAGTTGTGTCGGCTGGATTGGGTGTTCCGGTCTTCGGAATGTATCCCTGTCTCGGATTCAAGTGCTGACATTCGTCCAGTATGATTGGCAAGTGAAATGGGGTTGATCGCAATCCTTTCTGGAAAATCTCTAGCTCCGATCCGATAGGCCGCTTTCGTGACAGATAGAACTGAAATTCGTCAGGTGTCAATGATCACTGTCACGATTTTTTTCGATGTGCGACACGCTGGTCACCAAGTCTCTTACCTCGATCACTTCCTTGGCACGAAAACTGTTACCTCTCGAGGTATCATGACGATGTCTGCCTTTACAGACGACCAATGCGAATTCCGAATCCCAGCCATTCGTTGTGAGCTTCCTGACTTTCTCGAAAACTCGATTTTTCAAGACTACCTCGTAGCAGCAATTGTCATATAGTTTTATGCGTTCGATGGAACCCGAAATTTTCCAGAACCAATTGAGCATTGCCAAAAAGAATTCTGTTGTTGAGCGTCGGTTCGTCGCGTTGAAAGTCACTGTGAAGAGCTTCTTCTTGCCTTGGTACACATGAGCAGTGTCGGTGCCAGAGTTCTTCTTCCACCTGTATGTGAATCCCTCGAACTTGACGGTGGCCTCATTTGAACCATCTGACAATGCGATCTCACCGATGTGGATCGGAAGTCGCCTGTCGGCTGTTTTAAGACATGGCACACGGGAAGCTAGTTTCTTTCTGAAAGAAGAAATGGAGAAACTGAGTTCAATAGTCAATTCACATACCTCAAACGAAACGGGAGCCATTGGAGCAGAGCAGTTTGCGACGGATACGAGAGCATTGAAAAAATAAAGCAACAGGAAACCAGTGGGTAGGTGGAATGGTCCGGCAGCAGCACGTTCCACCACCCCTTCCCGCCCCGTTTTATGACGTGTCGATGGTGGGCGAGAGAGTGTATGTGCGTGCAGAGACGCAGACAGTGTTGCGGGGTCACCTGCTCTCTGTCTCTCGTTGTTCAGACTCCTCATCGGCAGGAACAACGCTCAATGTAGCGAGGAGAGAGAAAGGGGGTACTCTTCTCGTGGGATTCATCCTCTGGGTAAGCTCATTCCATGGTAGGTCCATGTTTCGTCATAAAGCGAGATGTGAGCCCTTCTGAGACGGACGATGACCCAGGATGGCACGCACATACTATTGACCGAGTAACTTGGCACACCTAGACTGGTATTCCGCCTTCAACATCCTCATTGCACTGATGTTTCAAGTCAGTGTCTTGTCGGCCGGTGCGAACCAAAGAGGGCGTGGCTTGATTAGATAATTGCGGGATCAAGATAGAGGTCCGGCAGAGGCCCTCTCTCTCGTTGTTCAGATTCCTCATCAACAGGAATAACGATCAATGTAGCGAGCCCCAAACTTGGGTGGAGAGAGTGAAAGAGAGAGAAAAGGATTACGATAAATAGTATAGAAAACGAAGAAGAAAGGACGAGTCACCGACCCCTATGGGGAAAAAATAATAATGATAGAGAAAGGAGAAGATGTGTGGGACTGTTTCCCCACTCTGGGAAAGTGGGCGCGACGTATGGGGGTGCCCATCATGGGAAAGGGGGGAGCGGGCGTCAAAGGGAGCCGCGGCTGCGAAACTGTCGCAGACTTAAAGAAAGGTTACGGTACAGTTCGAAATCTTCGGTAGGTTCCCTCATCGCCTGTCAGTTTTAAAGTTGTTCGAAAAATTGGCACGGCGCCAAGGGCGTCTTCAACTGAAGGAAAGGAAGGCTGGACGAGAGCCTGTCGAAATTGGCGGAGCCTCTCTAACAAGATCGGACCATTGAAGGTAATCTTTCCCGAGTATCAAACGCTCAAGGTTATAAAAACACACGAGTTGTTTACTACTTCAATGAACGCCTTCCTGTCGTTTGATACCGGAGTTCTGAAGGCCGTTCGAATCAAGTTATGATAACGATAACAATGTGTTGGCATTGTTTACGCCTTTTTCTCCGAATCACTCTGATCTTTGGCTCCGAACAGTATAAAAAGGAGGATCCCCGGAGAACCGGGCATTTGAAGGAGAGAACTTCTGCTGCTGCTGCCAGCTGAGATGTCTTTGAGAACCTCGCGCCGTGTCCTGGATGATGTGGATCGCTCCTCGAAGCTCATGGAAGAGGCCCTGAAGGCCCAGACGGAGGAGCTCAACGAGTGGGAGCCGTCGCCGTTCGCCTTGAAGATCATGGAGATCGCCGAGCAGGAGGACGACTTCATCAGCAATGACACTCTCAGTGAGTTTTCAGAAGAGTTCAATGTGGTAACTGTCACGTTACAGGAGCGGTAGAGGACCTGATGAAACCCGACAAAACTTCATTCACTCCTCGTAAGCTGGACTCCAATCGGTTCGGTTTCAGATTATGATTGCAGAACTCTACAGCGGCGGGTCGCCGATGAAGGCGTTCGGAAACGAGAATCGTACGACAGGCGGCATTCCGATCCCTCAAATCACTCCGGAACAGTTGGCGGACATCAAGAAAGTCGTCGCGGTGGTCAAGAAGATGGCCGAAGTGGGAAAGTTCGTGTTTTCGAAGAGCGAGAAGATCCTCAAATTCCTCGGACCGATCGGTGTCACCGCCAGCGTTCTCATGGAGGTCATCACCTTCTTCGAGGAGAAAAAACCGGATCCGGTGATGAAGGAGCTCGGCGAGGTCAAGTCCCAGTTGGTTGCGGTGAGTTAACACTTGAAAGTAAGGACGGACTTTCAAAAACCCACTCGAAGATTGCAGCTTTCGAGCAGAATGACGGCCCAGTTCAACGAGTTGAAGTCGTTCGTTGTGGAGCACGACTTCTATGAGGTGTGTGGGAGGGTTTGGGAGCCAGACAACGAAGCTCGTTAAGAAATACACTGGAGTCATTTCGACGCTGAACAAGTACATGATCGACACTCTTTCCGGCGATTCGATGGAGGCCGTCAAACTGTTCGAGAGCTACTACAAACTGAACTCTCCACAGAAGATGGTCTACGTGAGTGCTTCACTTTCGAACCATCGACTACTGTCAACTCCTAGGAACTCATGTCGAAACTGGAGAACCCCGACAACAATCCGTTGATGATTGCAATGAAGGCCGATCCGCTGCAACTGGAGACCACTTTCGAACGGTGGTCCGAGTTGCTGGAAAGCGTGCTTTCGCAGGCGCTGTTCATCGAAACGTTCGCCGCCGGCCTCTTCGGCACCTCCCAGCACGGACAGCTGAAGATCGTCGAAAAGTTGGCGGTTTACTACGATTACGTCAAGAATTGGGAGCAGTACTATTTGGTGAGCAGCGTCTAGACGGGTTTCCGACCATCTTCATCACTTTTTCTAGACGACTCCGAACTATTGGCCAGAAGGCGTCAAGGGTTTGATGAATGACGTTCATGAAACGAAATCCGGATGTTCGGATCAAGACAAAGCGACGTTCATCAAGGAGAAACTGAAGTTTGTTCTCACCAAGTAAGCAACGAAACAAGTGATTGAGCATTCGATAACCTTACTGTCCAGCGACGAGTTCTACGTGGTTTGCTTCGGAGATCACATTTGGTCGAACTATGTGAAGAATGGCAGTGACCTCCTAGTGGAGACCAGAAACGACTACAACATCGTCGTCTACCGCTCAGCGTCGAACGACACGAAGCGGAGCGAGAAGATGCAAAAGTACTTCAATGCGAACATGAAGACCTACAAGAAGACGGTCTTCTCCTGGTTCAACCACTGGTCCATCGTGCGAGCATGGAATGGCAACCTTCAAGACGGCGGGCTCAAAAAGATCGCCGACGCGAATCCGGGCTTCGGGCTCGTCATGATGGTGGCGCAATCGAGATGGAGCGTGGCGATCGACTATCCGGACATCGGAAGCGACTACTGGTGGAAAGGGCCGGGATTCTACAGTTTTGACGGCAAATTCAAGGCTGACGACGGTTTCGGCTCGGAGAAATTCGACGTCTTCTGGCTCTTCGCCCAGTAAAGCTTCCTAAGTCTCGTTTTCAACTTTTAGAAGAGGATGTTTCACTTAATAAACTTTCAACGTCAGCACTCGCAAGCATTCACTAGGTTTCGGGAAAACCGCGAAAATGTTTCATAATACCGTTTTTCGGTTGAAAACAAACATTGTATTTAATAATTGTTATTCAAAAAGTTTTTTTTTTGTCAGGCTAACTGACTTTTCGGGGTTTAAAACTTTTTAAATACGGAAAAATTGAAAAAAGTTGAAAAAATGCAGATTTCTCGCTGGTAAAAATGTTTCGCTGCGAAACCTTTGGAAGAAATGGGCACTGTACCTTTAAAAAATACCGTAGCCTTTTTCTCCGCGACAATTGTTTTTATTCTCTCATCGTCAAAAATCAGTTAAATTCCAATTATCTTCTTATTTTTCCGAATAACATAGGCTCAAATTAAAACGGGGCATTGCTTACACCTTTCTTGAAGCGTTTGATACCGGAAAATCGAAGGCCGTTCGCGATTTGAGTGACACTTTTCCGACCCTCTGGATCTTCGAGCAGTAACACAGATTCAGTTTGAATCAAATTTAGATTTCCCTTGTGTAAGATTGGAGAGATTTTATTTAAAAAGAATAATAATTGTCACTTATCTGGTGAGTGGAATAAACGAGCTGAACTCATAATTATGTCAAGAAGCGGAACGACATCTTCTGCTCGATGTCCGTCTTCTCCATGGCGTTGCAGAACTCCTGGAAGGTGATGTAGCCGTCGCCATCACGGTCCGCCTCGCGCATCGTACGATCGGCGATCGAGTTGACCTGCTCGCGGGGCACATTTCCGCCGATCATCATCTGGTAATGAAAACGCGCTCTATCTCAATCGAACAACGACATACCTGCAGAATGTCCTGGAACTCATCCTTCGTAATGGTGCCGCTCTTGTTCAAGTCGTACATCGTGAAGGCGACTGCAAGAACAAAGAAGAGGCGAATTAGACGACCAGAAACTGTAAGTTTTACATCTCAACTTGGCCTCCCGACTGTTCCACGGATGCGGTTTGTTCTTGTTGATCGGACGGAAGTGGCTGAGCACTTTCACGAAATCCTTGAAGTACACCTTACGACGCTCCAGAACTCTGCAAAAAGCGTTCACAAATTGACAATGTTTGCGGGCCAAAGCTCTCTAAATACAAAGCCGAGGCCATATTATGGCAAAAGGCGTCCAAGAGATCAGCCGTCTCATTTTCAGCTACAATTCCAGCCGCCTTCCATTTCCCTTCCCGGGTCACGCGATTCTCTTCGCTCCAACCAATAAGACGAAGGCGTGCGCGCGCGCCTCAGCGCTAATTGGTCCAGACGAGGGCTCTTGCCAAATGGGGGGGGGGGGGGGGGGCATTTGGCCTCGGAATGAGTTTAGACGCCAGAATAAGACGAAGAATAAACACAGTGTGTACACCATGCATATTCGTCTTTTTCTCGATACTTGCACGTTCCGGCACGATTCCGAGCCGAAGCGGGCCCCATGGTTCTTGGAATTTTCGAGCGAGTCATCTATGGAAAATGTAGAACTCTTCAAAATGACGTAGAGTATTCAAACTTTTATAGAGTACCCACAAAGTTAAAAGCCAAATCGGTCGCCCCGCCCACTTTTTAGCTTCTAACTTCGCTCGTACTTTCAAAAAGTTTGAAAGCTCAACGTCGTTTTGTAAAGGGCGCCGAGTTTTACATTTTCCATAGATTACTTGTTCCAAAAATCCAAGAAACAGGGGAGACATTTGCCGGACCAGTTGCATACTTCTCCGTTCTCCTCCTCCTCTTCTCCCGGCCTCTCCTCAACTCGATATTCCCACGAAAAGTGTAAATTCGGCTCGAAAACACACACACACACGACGACGACGACAGCTGTGAGCCGGCGGCGCGACTGCTCTTTCCCCCGGGCTCCTCAAGAGATCCTCTCCTCTTGCGACCAGCTTATTGTTAATACTTTCAAGAGATAGGAGTTAGACGAGCGGGGGATTTTGTGAATTCGTTTTTTCCCATTTAGAGCGCCCACTCACTCTTTTTTCCCCCCTCCCCAAACACCTTCAAAGTCACTCAACCTAGCACTAATTCTTTGTTCTTCTTCTTCTTCTTCTACAGCTTTTCGCCTTTTCATCCTCCACGGCTCTTCAACAAAGAAGAAGGAGAAGAAAAAAGACTCACTCTCTCTCTCTCTTTTCTCCTCCTCCGGCTCCTCTTAAGAAAGATTTTCCGCCTGAGTCGAAAAACGAATCGAATCGGTCGGAAGAGGAGAAAAAACGGAGAAGAAGGAGGAGGAGGAACATTATAAAGAAAAGGGAAAAGAAGAAGAAGAAGCAAAAGTCAAGGGTCCCCAAGGGCGTTCTACTCTAGTGTTTCTGAATTCCTGACTGCGTTCTGCTTCTTCTTCTTCTTCTCTTCTTCTCCCATTCCCTACTTAACACCATCTTTTCTTTATCACACTTTTGCAAACTGCCTCCCTTGTTTCTTGGAATTCGTGAGCAAGTAATCTATGAAAAGTGTAGAACTCGACGCTCTCTACACAATGACGTTGAGGTTAGAAGCCGAAAAGTGCCGATTTGGGCGCTCCGCCCACTTTTTGGCTTCTAACTTTGCTGGTACTTTATGAAGGTTTGAAAGCTCAACGTCATTTTGGAGAGAGCACCGAGTTTCACATTCTCCATAGATAGCTTGCTCGGAAAGTTAAAGAAACAAGGGAGATATTGCTTACCGTACTTATCACAGCTCAAAGTATTACGGTAAGCAGTGCCACGTGGTGTTTGCGGAGTGTTCCTCCCCCCCGACATAGTGATGATGACCAAATTTTGCTTTTTATAGTCACACAAATGCTTTCGAATTCTGACTCATCGAAAAAGTCTCTCTCTCTGATAATTCTCGGCCAAACATATCATTAATTCACAGCCATCTCTCTCTCTTTTCTCCTCGAAAGGCGATGTCTGATGATTTCAAAAATCCTTCGAAAGGAAAATGAAGCCGTTTTTTTTCGCTCGAAATGAGTATAATCTTGAGATTGGCTTTCGGTTGCCTCGAAAAAAGGAAAGCGTATCGGCCAGAAAATATTTATGTGTCCGAGTTATCCCGAGAGCGTCTTCTCCTCCTCCTCGTCATTCTTCCCCCCTTTTCTTTTTTTTTCTGCTCTATCATATTATGCTCCAGATTGTGCTCCTCTCCACTAGAGAGCTCTCCCTCTCTCTTCCTCTCTCGCTCGTTCTCTTTTGATTCTCACACAGGCTCGCGGAGCACCACAAATAATACATGTAGACGTTCTTACTCGGCGTCCGCGAAAAACGCATCGATTATTCGGTCGCCGAGCGGATTCGCCTTGAGTTCGGCGATCGACTGAAAAATTATTCAAATGCATTGGTTTTTCTTGTCCGCGCGGGCTGGCTGGGATCAAATGCGCTCTATTGCTAATTCGGTCAAATGAACGGTACTTTGATTACAACGATGCTCCGTATGTACAATCGCGCTCTGTTTAACTTCGAGGTGTGTGTACAGTAGAGCGCATTTGATCGCCCCCCAGTGTGCGATGGAGCGCGCTTTCACCTGAAAGTCTCCCTTCGTCAGAAAATACTCGTTGGTGGTCTTGTCGCGATGAGTGGCCAGCGAAATGAACCGATTGTACAACTTGAGAATTCCACTTCTCGACACTGCAAGAAAAAAAGTAGAAACCACTAGCTCTCTCCTTCTTTTTCTCCCAAATTCATGAATAAATATGAGACGAAGTAGTAAATTGGTGGGTCCCCCCCCCCCTTTCCTTTTCAACGTCTTCTTACTCGTCACGTCTTCTCTAATCTACTTCTTCACTTTTTGCAGGGAGAAACGACAAGACTCACGTCCACTCTCGATGCTCAACTGTTCCAGCTCGTGTTCCGGAATTTGAGAGCTCGTCTGACCCATTTCGCGAGAGTTTCGACGCCTGGAATTCGTTTTCGAAGCGAACATCTTTGAATGTGATGTAAGCGGACTCGAAAAGAGATCAGAAGCAATTGTTTGAAACGAGACGAAAATAGGAAGGAAATGCCACGCAACTGCTTTCCGTTATGCGCCGAGAAGAGAGATTTTATGGAGGTGAGCGTTGTGCTTGTGTTGCTTTTTGGTCGTGGGAACCGAATTGCTATTGTCGTTTTTTTCGGGAGGAAACCTGCGAATCGCCGCGCGCTCCGAAATTGGGGGCGTGGCCCATGTGCAAGTGCCGCACGGTTGAAACTCCGCCCACTTTTGGAATTGTCATCACTCCAATCACTGCGTTTCTGAGGCGGAGTCACGCGCGCTGATTGGCCGCCGCACGTGAAAATTCAAAAAAACGCAATGGGCGCAGTTTCAACCGTGCGGCACTTGCAATAGGCCACGCCCCCAATTTTCGGAGCGCGCGAAAAATCTCAGGTTTCCTCCCGAAAAAAACGACAATAAGTAGGTTGGCAGGGCATGCGGAGCGAAAAAGATTCCGAAAAAAAGTTTAACCACCGGGAGGACCGAACCCATGACCTCCCGAGTGTTACGCAAAACCGCTACCAGTTGAGCCAACCGGGTACCCAAAAACTGCGGATTTGCGAAAAGTCGTCAAATTTTTGCGACCAAAAACGGCCAAACGTGACGCTTTCGAAAGCGAATAAAAGCGGAAATTGGCTCAAAAAGCGAGAGAGAACAAGAGAGAAAGAGCACTGTGATGATGTGGCACCAGCCACACCGCGAGTATGTGGAACTGATAACAGTGACCGGATCGCGATAAGAAAAGACAACCTGACGAGTTTTAATTGCTTTTGGGGCGCGGGACTAAACACACTAAACGCTTCGGGACGCCTCTTTGATGTTTCTGTCCCCAAACCAAGGCCGAGTGGGAAAAGAAGAAAGAGAAGAAGGGCGAAACAAAAAAGTGGGACAAAATTCGAGATTTATCGAATTTGCGCACAAAAGTGACAACGCACTTCCTAGGTGAAGTGGAAAACTCGATTTTGAGAAAGATTCGCAACAAAATGTTTTCCTTGTAAAATGCAAATGCGCTCCATTGGACAGTGGAGCTTTCGCGCCTGCGTCTCTTATTCGCGCACACTCTCTCGTCGCGCAATCTTCCAAAGTGCAACAGAGCGCATTTGCATTGGAACGTGTTCAGCACGAAATAGGCCCGAAAGCACGGTCAAATCCGCGAGAATGGGCTCATTTTGAGCTACAATGCAAATGCGCTCTGTTCCGTTTTCAAATTGCAATGGAGCGCATTTGCATTATTGCTTTGCGTTGCTCAAAATAGGCCACATTTCCGTCTGAAAACTAGTTAAGAAATTTCAGCACAATCCGCCGCGAAATGGCACCGATTTCTTTCGCGAGTACGATCCGATGGTCGGAATCGGCACCGCCGCCGTGTTAGCACTGTTCTTCTTCACAATCACCATCAATGGGTTCGTCGCCTGAATTGAGGCGCTGAAAGTCGAGAAACTTCCAGATGTTTGCGATGCGCGATACGAAAGTACAAAATGCACAAGTTCTACAAAGAGATTCGGCGAGCCGAGGCGAAACAAAATGAGAAACCGCTCTGTGATACAGTTTGACCGCACCGTACACTCTCTCTCTTTCTCTCTCTCTATCAATCTGAAAACGGGTTGAAAGACAAACACGAAGATTGGAATAAATTTGACACACATTCTCACGTCATCATCTGACGACGACAGCACACTCCAGAATACTATATGATACGCCCCCCGAGTGAGGTTTAGAAGCGATTTATAGTCGGCAATATTGTTTTTTTTTGGCTAGTTTCTGAATCTGAATAAAACACACACTCACTCGAGAAAAGTAAGAATACAAATACCGGTAACAACTGCCAATCGTAATCAGAAGAACAGGGAAAAGTTGAATAAAGGGGGGGGTTCTAATTTAAACTACTACATGTGAGCTATCGACTACAGGGCTTCCAGGTCGACGTGTCGGATGTCGGGATGCTTCTTCGTGATCTCGCCCTCGATCCGGTCGATTTCGTCGCCGAGCCGATCGATGACCTTCTCGCCGTGATGCTCCATGAACACGACGAGCTCGTCCTCGGTGTCGATCTTTTTGACCTCCTGCAGAAGCGCCGGAACGTGCACCGCCTCTTGCAAATAGGCGCGGGTGATCATGCGGCCGTCGAAGTCGAGCTCGGCCTTGAAGCGACTCTGCTCGACGCCGAGGCACGTCGCTTTCACGTCGTGCACCGATCGGATCATCGGATCGTTGTTGAGACGCGCCACGATGTCGTCGGTTATCCGTTGTGGAAGCGAACGGCCGACGAGATGGGCGGCGTTGGTGCGGATGATGAACGAGGCTACGGTGCCTGAAAAACAGAAGTTTTCTTCTCACAAATGGCTTCTCATTCTCACCTAGAAGAGCTCCAATCACAATCGAGCCGCAGCAGTCAGGAATCGGTGAGTTGAGGAACGAGGAGAGCGAAATGGCGGCGAGAGCGACTCCGACGCCAGTCACGGCGGCAGTATCTTCGAGGAGGACGACGTTCAGCGAAGGATCCGCCGAAGTACGGACTGGAATCATGATCAATAGATATGTGACATAGTAGTGACGTGGCACTTACCATAGTTCCATATGCTGATATTCGCCTTTTTCGCTTTCGCGAACACCTCCCGATAAGCGGTGATCGCCGACGTTCCCTGGAAGCAGAGCGACATGAACAGCGCGTAGTAGGCGTAGGTGAGCGGCTCGAGGGGCTCCGGGTGGAGGAGTCCGCTGATGCCGTGATACATCGACAATCCGCATCCGAAAGCCATGATTCCGCATCCGGAGATGAGAGATGTCACGTATCGCATGTTTCCTGGAAAGAAAATCGAGTGGAAGCTATCGAAAAAGCGGGAAGCTTACCATAACCGTATGGAAACAATAGATCGGGATTTTTTGAGGAGTATCTTATTCCCAGAAGCAGGATGAGCTGGTTGCAGGTGTCCATCGCACTGTGGATCGCTTCTGCGAACAGCGACTTCGATCCGGTCAGGTAGGCGGCGGTGAACTTCATCGCCATGTCGCAAAGGTTCAGCGTGAACGCGATGGCGACCACTCGATCGGCGCCCTTGTGCTGATTCGTCGTCTCGACGCGCATCCTCATCCGCATCCGTTCGGCGTCCGTCAACTCCTTCCGCATGGCCACCAGCGGCCGACGGTGCGCCTCGAGGGCCTCCGAACTGCCGTGCACTTTGAGCGCCTTGTGATACACTTCAGTCAGCGCGTACAGTTGCAAACTGTTCTTGCCCATTTCGTGGTGCGACTGGCTGATCACTGGCTTGCTCTGACACTGAAGATCCGCGAGATCCGCCTCTTTCAGGCCAAACTCGGCCATCGCGCTGAGCTTGTCGATTTTGTCGTTTTCATACGAGCGGGACTTCTTTGACAGTTGAGCTACCTGAAAAAGAAAATAATTTGTATATCAAAGTTTAACAATCAAACGGGAACCTTGAACAATCGCTTCAGTTTTCGTTTCGATAATGGAACATCGTCGCCGGCCGGCGGCGGAGGTGACGTCGAACTGTCCGACGAAAGGCAGCGAACCATCGAGACCATGATCATCGGACTCTTTCGTCGCCATACTGAAGACACGATGAGTTCAAGTGTCCGATGGGAATTGTGCTTGTTTTTTACCTGTATTTACATTCGACACCACAAACGAGAATGGTATCATTCTAGTCGACTGATTCTGAAAAGCGGCGTATTCATTGATTGATAAGAGAACGTTTGATGAAGATATTGAAGGGAAAAGAAGATGAAAATTGGTTTGGTTTTTGTTGTGTTGCAGAGAAAACGCAAACAATTCGTTGTCAGTGGAGCGCGTTTGCAGCGGTTTCGCGGAATTGAAGGCTGAACGACGCGGTTGGGAACTTTGATAAGAATTAATTGACTTTTGGAAAATTTAAAGGTGATTGGAGCTTTAAACATTTTCAGAGTGATTTGTGAAAGTGTATTGGAATAATGGAATAAGAGCGACAGGAGACCAGATCACAATTCCCAATTTAAATGTTCGAATGATCTTCAGTTTCCATGGAAAACTAATTTTTTTTTCGTCGAAATTGTTTTTCTGCTCCTGTTCTACGAATAATTCCCTATCAAATTTCTCATAACCAGACTCCTTAACTATGGGGTGATGCAAACGCGCTCCAATGCGACAGCTCTTTTTCGCCGAGTTCGGCCATGGCCTAGAAAACTGCGAAAGCAAACTAAAAACGTGTTTCTTGTTTCCGCAATATTCATCACTTTTCTGTTATATTTTTTCTTCCTGTGTTTGAAAAAAAAGTTGGAAAAAACGCCGGGATTTGGGCCAAATAAGCCGCTCCTTTTTTGGATTGTTTTTTACTTATCAAAAGTCGAGGCTAAATGGTTTTCCATAACCGATTCCTCCTGTCGAATTCGTTCCTCTTTCCCGTTTCAGTCGATATTATCAGTAAATGATCAATTGTCATCCCTCTCTCTCCTGTCTCCCCGCCGAACTTTTGGCATAAGTGCGAGGGCGTTGTGAGGCAGAGAACTCGCTGCGAAATCCCCTCCCGCTCACCGGCCCGCAGTGTGTAATAGAATGTGGGGCTCACTGCGGAGAGCAGCCCGCCACTTTACGCCCCGCTCCTGGTCACTTTCTTCCACCTTTCTCGCTCTCTTCTTTTCTCGTTTCACAATAGAATGCTCTCGATCGATTCGTAATCTCCCGCCGTGTTTTTGCAGTGATGGCGCCATCTCCGCTTTCAGATGCGCACGAGCAGGTGATAGGAAGTGAGTTTGAAACACGACACTCTTTCCGCACGTGTCACTCGACAAAGTTTCCAGAAATCGCCTCACTTTTCGAGGAGACATTAAGCCAGACGCCGCCGCAAAACATCATCGAGCTGTGGCGAGAACACGTGGAAATACGACGGGTGCTCAACGAGGTTACCGCGATTCAGGCGAAGCTCGGCGACACTGACGAGCAGTTGGCCAAGGCGACGTCAGTTTCGAATTTCCGACGTAGCCACATCCAGAATTAGTTTTAGACGCGATAACGATGCGATCAAGGCGTTCCTGGCGTGGTCGGACTCTGTGGGAATCGCCCGGAACAACGTCACAGTCGCGAAAACCGAGAACCACGGGCTGTCACTTCAAGCTACAGGGTGAATATTGATTCTCTATGGATTCCGAAGGACATCTCTGCATTTCTAGAACGATTGAAAAGGATCACATCGTTGCGAAAGTGCCACGTCACGCCATGATCACTCTCGACATGGCCAAAAAATCGGCAATGCTACGCAGAGCGTTCGAGCGCGATCCGATCATTCGCGGCATGGACAACGTCGGACTGGCGCTGTTCGTCGCGTGCCAGTATCTGAGCAAAGAGCAGGGAAAGTGGCTCTCGTACATTTCGGTGCTTCCGAACTCGTTCCCGACGCCTCTTTTCTACACCGAAGAGCAGCTGCTCCAGCTGAAACCGTCGCCGATCTTCGAGGAGGCGGTGCTGTTCTACAGAACCATCTCGCGGCAGTACTGCTACTTTTTGCTGGCGGTCGCCAAAAACAAGCTCTTCGCTGATGCGCAGCGGACACGCGAAGGACGTCAGATGGATTTGCCGATCTTCTATAACTCGCCGCTCACCATCGCCAACTTCACGACCCGACTCTACTTCTGGGCCGTCGGAATAGTGACGACGCGTGTGAACATGGTGCCGAGTGACACTGCCGTCGGAGAGGACGGAAGGCCAGCTATTGTAAGTGTGCAGGTTTTCAGCTGATTTCAGTATTGATCTTTCGCAGATTCCGGCCCTCATCCCGGTCCTTGACATGGCGAACCACGAGAACACGGGACTTGAGGATCCGAACGAGGACCTCGTGTGCTTCGCGCCCGACGAAGACTCCGCAGTCGTCACGACCCATCGAACCGTGAACGCCGGCCAGGAAGTGACCATCTTCTACGGACTGCGCAGCAAAGGCGAACACCTTCTGCACAACGGCTTCGTGCCGATTCATCACGGAAAGTACGACGTTCTCAAACTGAAGTTCGGAATTCCGAAGACTGACAAGAACCTGACCAAGAGAATGGAGCTGATTCAGAAGCTCGTGCCGGAGGTGAAGGTGTCGTCGAACATCTTCCACGTGGATATTTACGACGTAATGTTTCCGATTTCACTTGGCATACTAATGATTCGTACAGTTTCAGTTCCCTGAGCAGCCCTTTCCGAGCGATCTTCTCACCTTCGCCACCGTCTTCGTCGCCACGGAGTTCACAGAAGCGTCGGTGCGGTCTTCTGAGACACAAAAGAAGGGTCTCGACTTCCTGCGGACACGATTCAAGCTCCTTCTGAAGTCCTACGACGGATCGTTCGACGAGTCGAAAGTCACCGAGTCTGGAATCGTCGGAGACGCCGCCCGTCTCAAGGCCGCCGAAGTTCGCATCCTGGGAGTGGCGCTGACGCACTGTGAAGCTCTCGAGAAGGTCTTGTAATCTTGTCATCATAATAATCGCTCGTACTATGGTTTTTTGTGTCAATTTTCTTGTTCAAAGTTTATTAAGTTATATAAGCCCACCCGACAATTTTTATGAAATATGTTTTTTTTTAAATAATTAAGCGAATTAAGAAGTCCTTCAAGCGATGCTCTCGCGTATCGGCGGCTCGACCCTTCCTCTTTGCTTCCAGGTCCACGTGTGGAACTGATCATGCGTCCACTTCTCCTCCTTCGGCACCATATGCGTCAGATTGTGATCCGAGTTCGAGTCGACCAGTGCGTAGCGCGCGTGCCGCGATTGGTTGACCTTGGAAACGGGCGCTTTTGCGGTGGAGCGCACTTGCGAACTCACGACAACATTCGCCTGCGAGGGCGCAATGAAAACGGAAATCTCGGATCCATGGTAGGAAACGCTCGTCCTCGAAGGATCGTCGCCGTTCGAAGACTGACGTTCTGCCGTCGACTTGTTCGCCGAATAGCCAGAGCCTGCAATTTGAAGTTTGAGATGATCGGAGCAAGATTCCCGACGTCGCCTTACTCATCGTGGAGGACGGCGCCTGCGGCTGACTCAGCCACACCCACTCGTTCGTCTTCTCCTGTCTGGAGTGCGTTCCCGACGAGGAGGAGAGACGCGAGAAGAACGGAGCGACGAGCTGTTCGTAGCCTTCAAAAGCGGCGGATCTGCGGAAGCACGAGGCGGCGATGAAGATAAGGATCAGAACCCCGACGGTGAGCACGAAGACGTGCATCGGAACCGAAGGCAGCGGAGCGTCGGAGCTCGAGCCGACCGTGGATGTTTCCAGCTCGACGACCATCGGCTCGGAGGTGTTGATCCGAATCGGAATGTTCAGCACAGTGACGGCGAGAGAAGCGGCCGAAGCACCGTGGATCGTGGAAGCGCACTGAGCGGACGAGTGCAGCGAGATCTCGACGGACGGCGTCGGCCAGTCCTCGCCGATCGCGATCACATGAACCTTGGACGCGTGATGCGAGACGGCGAGCGCGCGCTCGTTGTCCGAATGCGCCACCATTCCGAAATACGAGTCGTCCAGGTCGGTCAGCGGCTCCCACGTGCCGTCCGAGAAGCTGACACTCGCCGAAATCGAGCACTGCTGATAGAGTTTGGTGAGCGATTTCGTGTGCGTCACCTCGATTTTGAAGAACGCCGCCGAGAAGAGGATCGGCAGAATGCGGAACGACGTGTCACAGATCGGACGAGCCGAGAGCCCGGTCGTCGTGACCTCGTCGTTGCGGACGAGAATGTTCTCGGTGACAAGGTCCTGCGATCGCTTCGGATTCCGAACCAGGAGTCTGAAATGTGTCGATGTTTTCAGATCTGGCTTCAAAAGGATCCGGATTCGCTCACCTGGTCTGGCCGGCGTTCTCGCCACTCATCACGGCGCGTCCCTCGTGGAACTTCACACTGGCCACCGTCCGATTCGCGACCTGCAGTGTGTTGTGAACGATGTTGGTGACGTCGAAAAGGATGCTCTTGTGCGACGAGAGGTACAGCTGGTCGCCGGTCTTCACGTCTTCTATCCACAACGACGCCAACACTTTGACCTGCGCGTGCTGGAATCGATTGACGCAGGCGAACTGTCGCGCCGCTCGCGATCGCTTGACGCCGCCGCCGACGCTCGGCAAGTCTCGCCAGAAGCCCACTTTCCAGTCTTTCACGGCGGACAGCGTCGAGCCGCTCGTCCAGATTTTGAGCGGCAGCTTCGGATACCAGATGCGGAACGAGAAGGCGGTCGTGTAGCGGAGATAGTGGGCGTAGACCTGCGCTTCGGACGATCCGTTCTGCTCGGAGCCGTCGAGATAGACCGACGAGCACGTCGGCGACACCTTCAGAATGTTGGCGTCCGATGTGATGCAGTGGGAGAGAGCGGTGACGTCTTCTGCTTTCGCGCCGATGGAGACTGTGAATATTCGCAACGAGGAGGTCATCTGAAGACCCGAGATCACCGCCATATTGATCAGCTCCCTCCGCTTCGGAACGATCACCACTGCGGCGATCTCGTCGTCAATCACACCGAACTTCGTCGCCACTTTATGATCTTCCGGCGGCGCCGAGGTCGATGAGGATCCGTCGACGCTTCTGCGATCTGGAGCAGCTGCGGAAGAGCCGAAAATGACGTGCCAGTGCAGGACAGCGTCGTCTTTGATCGCGTCGGTGGCCGACACCATCTTGATCAGAATCGCCACGATGTTGTCGTTGAATCCGCCGAGTCCCGCCCTCGGTTGGCACAACAGAGACGTGTAGAAGAACGGGCGGCTCGCCGACGACACGCGGATCGTCCAGTTCGAGTTCGTCGGATAGACAGTCTCGATGCTCATCCGCGAGTCGACCCACAGGCGGATCTCCATCGACTGCGTCTCGTTCGACCAGCTGTTCACGTGCAGGAACAGCGTCTGCATCGAGTTCTGCGAGAACGGCTGGCTGGCGGCGGATCGCAGCGTCACGGAAACGTCGGTGCCGTTGGCGAGCCAGTCGAGCTTCTGCTTCGGCGCGCGCGAGCTGATCTCCACGAGATGCTGCGGAAGATCGTGAAAGCGCTGATCGCACTTTTCGGACACCGTGTAGGAGACGGACAGAACGCTCGTCTTGTTGACCTCCGGAAACCAGGAGAACGGCACCGGGATCCGAATGACGCAGCTGGTTTGCAACTCGTGCTGCGCGTCGTGATGGTTCAGATGGCACTTGCCGAGTTCGGTGGCCGACGTGTAGGACGTCAGTTGCGCGTGCACACAGATGTTGCCGACGTGACTCGTCAGCGATTCGTCGACCACCGCCAGAAGATCCACGTAGGGGCGCACCTGAAAGTGAGGCGTTCAAGTCGCGCCTCTCCCACTCCGATTCGTTTACCACAATCACTTTCTCGGTGATAATCCGCACTTTCACGGCACAATGCAGCGGCACCTCGTCGAAAACACGTCGTGACGCCGACGTCTCGGCCGAAAAAACAGTGGCCACGAGATTACGACTGTTCGGACAGCCATCCTGCAAAAACAAGCTTTCCGCTCGCGAGAAGTCGGAGATCTCTCCACCGACTTGCACAAAAACCGACGTGAAGTTGGTGTTTTGGTGGCTGTGATAGAGGACGAACGCCTCGTCGGGCGGCGCGAACGTGATATGATCCGGGTGAACGACGCCGACGGCTGAAAAAAAGAGAGAAAAGAAGACGTGAGACAGCTACTTAGAGCTTGTATTTCCCCGAGGAATTCCGCGGGTTGCAGTAGTTTTGTTTACCACGCGGCAAAACTACCCGCCCGCTCGGGCTCCGCCAGAGTATAATGAGGCCACTCACTGAGAACAATGGTCACCGAGAAGGCGAGTCGGCGGAAAAACATTGATTCGACTTTGACGAGGAAGGAGGCTCACATTGAACCTTGTCTCTGCTTCGACCTGCAATCTGGAGTAGCGAGATGTCCCGTGACACGGATCGACGGAAGGATTCGTGTTACACACTGCTTTGTGCCGACGACGACTGCGGGTGAGAAGAAGAAGAAGGGGCGAGAAGGGAGAAAGGAGGAGAAAAAATGCGGATGGCAGCGCCTAAGTGACGGGCCGAAAAAGAAGAAGAAGAAGAAGACGAGGACGGAGCAGCAGGGGGGAAGACGGAGCAAGAGCAAATCGGAAAAAGAGCACGAAGTCGAGAGAAGGAATGGAGCAGGAGACGCAGAGCGCGCGCGCTCGATACGACGACTACTGCATCCGTTTTTGGACGGGCGCGGTCACAGCCGCTTCTTCTGGCTGTGACGACTACATATATGCATGAGAGGGCGGGAAGGGGCGAGGAGACTTTTGAAAAGAATGTGTGTGGGGCGCCGCCGCCGGGCGGGAGCTACTGGAAAACGGAAAACAGCGACGGCTTCTCAGATGTGTGATGGATGAATGATGAAATTGAAAACGGAGAGCTGGGAAAGGGGACAACAATTGACGACGGAATACAAGCAATATATTCATGTGTAGTAGTAGGATAAGGGTGATAAATGGATAAGTACAATTTGGAAATGTTCAGTTTCACATTCGACTTAGGCGGCCAGCTCGAAGAGATAGGCGGCGAGCACCTTCATTCCCTTCACGAAGTTCTCCCGGTTGATCTTCTCGTTCTGCGAGTGAGCCATGTCGTCGGAGGCGCCGATCGGAAGAAGCATCACTGGGCTCTTGGTGAGGTCCTGGATGGTCAGCGTGACCGGGATCGAGCCGCCCTCGCGAGTGAAGTCGGGAGTTATTCCGTAAACTGTAAGGATGAAAATTAGGTCATCTGAAGGTTTCTAGGCCCTCCTACCTCTCTCGATGGCACGCTGTCCAGCGGAAAAGTTGGCGTCGCGGAAATCGGCCACCCACGGCATTCCTCCGTGTCCTGAGGTGACCTTGAACGTGTTCGGCGAGTTTCTCTTGGCCCACAGAGACTGGAGGTAGGCCTCGACGAGCTTGTCGGTCTTCTCGGGCGTCATGTCCGGCACGATTCTCAGCGAGAACTTTCCGATGACCTTGGCCGGAATGACGGTCTTGGCTCCGGCCTGACTAAAGGCTCCCTCGACTCCGTGAAGCGACAAGGACGGGTACCGCCAGCGGTTCATCAGCAGGTTCTTCTTATTGTCAGAGATCAGACCGTGCGATCCGGTCTCCTGCTGGAACGTCTCGACGGAGAAGTCGATTTTGTCGTAGAGGCCGTCCTCCTCCTTCGTCAGCGGAGCGACGAGCTCAGCGATTCCCGGGATCAGGATCTGGCCGTCGACGGTCACCAGCTGCGACATGATCCACATCAGATCGTTGAGCGCCTCGGGCACGGATCCTCCGTTGATTCCCGAATGCAGATCCTGGCGGGCGCACGAGATCTCGACGAAGTAGTAGCAGATTCCGCGGAGACCGTAGGTCAGGCACGGCTTGTTCCGTCCGAGCCAGTAGTTGTCCGAGATGCACGAGAACGTCACGTCGGAAATCTTGTCGATGTTGTTCTCCAGAGCCTTATCGAGGCCCTCGGAGCTCGACTCTTCCATGCACTCCAGCACGAACTTGATGTTGATCGGCAACTCGATTCCCAGTCTCTGCAGCACCTTCAGCACGGCGATCCATGCAATCACGGGTCCCTTGTCGTCGGTGGATCCACGTCCGAACAGCTTTCCGTCGATCTCGGTGAGCTCGAACGGATCCGTGTTCCAGCCGTCCTCCTTCTCCGCTGGCTGCACATCCAAATGGCCATAAATCAACAGCGTCTTCTTGGCCTTGTCGCGTCCTGTAAGTTCGAGTTTGCACACGCTTTTGCGAGAGAGATAAGGGGCGAGGAAGAAGTCGAGGTACAAAGTTCTCAAAGAAGCTTACTAATCTCTTACCGAAAACTCCGAAAACGGCGGGAGGGAGCGGCAGTTCCTGACCAGACTGGAGTTTCTGCGATCCCAAGTCCCACAGCGACGTTTCGACGTTCAAAGTCCGCAATTGCTGCAAAAATCGAGGTTTCCTACGTCGTCACGGTCATATATAATTGTGGTCAACGCGAGAGGCTGCCGCACAGAGAACTTGCAAAACTGTGGCCGTTTTCGGCGATAAGAAGTGCACTTTCAATATGTGCTAATTGATAAAACCGATAATGGTGACCCAACAGGAACTGTGAACTCACATCACGAGTCCACTCGCTCATTCGAATGCACTCGTCACGTCGCGCCGGATCCGCCGACACCGAGCGAATTGCGACGGACTCGCGGAGCAGCTCGATGAACTCCTCCTGTTGCGCATCGATGGCTCTGAAAGTGAGGATTCTTCACATTTTCATTATTGAAAGTTGTCTCACTTGAAAACAGCGTCGATTTGATCCATTTTTCGCTTCTCGCAGTTCCGATGCGCCTGGAAATTGATTTGTTTATAACTATACTGAACACTTCAAACAGGGAAAGCGAGAAAAAGCGAAGAGAAATCGATGAGACTGAAGTTTGCAGCTTGACCTTGACAGATGGAGGAAAGGCGAGAAACTATCAATGTCTGGGAAACTTTATCATGAAACCTGTCTGTCGACGCTCCGCCCTGTGCATGCAGCCTGAAGAAGCTTATGTTGCGATAATGCGGCGTACTAGGGCCTTGCAACGAAAGGTTTTAACACCTTTCCGAGGGGAATTCGTCCTGTTTCGAAATTAGGAATCGAGAATCGGGAAATGTCAGGCGAGAGAAAACTGTGTCACTGCGAACGAGGCGGAAAGGAAAACCGAAAACAAACAACCAACACGGCTGACCAGCGCGCTGAACGTTTCTCTTTTCTTCTCTAATAGGTTTCTCTCGCTGATCACGAGTTTGTTTTCAAATGTCTATTAGTCAGAGAAATCGAATATTACGTTCGATGCTTAGTCACAAATCAACACCATTTTTGAGAAAAAAGAGAAGAAAAAAATGAAAAAAAAACCGCTGGCCTAGATTCCGGATACCAAAAATCCTCGGCCCCGGACGTATTTTCAATTTTCTTTTTGACCGCGAATCTTGATTTTATGATTTTACGACGTGAAATTAGCGATAGGAGATGTCAATATTGAGGTAAACAGCTGATAAATCGCTTAGGAAAACGTTAACGCATTCGCTTTCAGGTCAGACTTCAATAACAGCCCACTCTTCGACACGCCCACCGCAGTCGGCGTCACATTTCTCGATCAGACGATTCCGAATCCGAACCGAAAGAACGATGAAAGCAGAAAGTCGACGACAACCAAAAAACCGCTTCTATCGTTCGAGCCGAACTTCGCGGAGCCCGCTGGAGCATGCCACATGATCTACTGGCAGGATTGCATTGCTCAGTTGGCAGTGGACATTCGAGGTAAAAGGCAATAAAACATTTGAGAATAACACCGGAATTTAGAGAAACAGGACGCGGCAAATTTGTGTGATTTCGAGTTTCTAAAACCGCAAATCGTCGAGTACGTCTTCACAGTCTGCGTCCGGCTGCGGCTACCCAACGAGGTTCGGTTTACGGCCGTTTTGATTCTGAACACGTGCGTTCACAAGAAAAAAGTTGCTTAAACTACTTGAAAAGTTGCAGATATTTGCTACGACAACTGTGTCAACTGCACTCTTACGTGGAAAAAAAGGAGCTGGCGCAGAAGATGAAGCAAAAAGAGTGGGAGAATCTGGAGACGAACGTCGAGAGACAACTTCCGCTCCGAATTTTGACCGCGATTCAGATTGGCAGCAAAATTCACAGCTATCATGACGTACTTTCCATTTCAAAATGTGTTTTTTTACTATCGAAAACGAGCATGTTTTTACAGAGCTTATCTTCGCGACAAGTGGTAAACACTCTTCGGCAAATAGGTTTCCCGTATACCCTTTCCGCAGTCACTTTATCCGAGCAACGAGTTTTCAAGTTTATTGGATTCAAGTGAGGGACCCCCCGCTTCGCCGCGGCGCAAACTCAATTCAATAGCAATTTTAGCGTCGTTTCAGACTCCCCGACAGTCCCCTGGAAGCGTGCGAGATGGCAATGAAGGTGTTGACGTTCACGCTGAACAAGCGGAAACTGATCGAGGTGCACCAGTACGAGGATCTTTGGCAGCACGTTCTCATCGTTCTCGACGTGTGCTTCATCAATTTCGACGAGATTTACGACCGCTTCCTCGACAAATGCCCACATTTGCTGGAGAGCGAATGCGAGAAACGGTTGGAAGCGGCGAAAACTGACTGAAAATCGAAAATTTTGATTTTCAGATTAATTACAGCCAAATTCAAGTGGGACATCCTGCTTTTAGCATCCGCCACCGTTCAAACCGCCGTGCTTCTCTGCCTCGGAGATGGCCTAATCGAAATTGTGGCTGAAATAATAAACCGACTTCTGAGATGCGATCCAGAATTCGTGGAGCCACTGAAACAAGCGATTATGGAAGTGGCGCAGTCGAAAAGAGTGCGTCTTGAATCTTTATTCCAAATATTCGACTGTCCAAATAATCTCTGTCCAATATACAAATCACACAAGTTTAGCAATAGAGCGCATGTTGAATTTCAAAAATATGTATATCTGATCCTGCAGACTGACGAGGGCTCCTCCGAGTGCGACAACGAGTGAGCCGCTTCAAAAACGCACGCCGCAACACTTTTTCGACTCGTCCGGTCGCGGTTGATTCACTGCAAAAAAAAGGTATATTTATAAATATACGTTTGAAATTTGATCCGATCATGTACAATTGTTTTCTTTCTTTGTTTTCTTTCCCGTCCCCTTCCTCCCCCCTCCTCTCGCATTCAATTACATAAAACGATTTCGCTCGTCTTGTGCTCCGGAAACGGCAGACACGCGACGATCGAGAAGAGCTCCTTGATGTTCTTCCGATCCTTGGCCGACGTCTCGATGTACTGATCGGACGTCTCCTTGATGATGGCCATCAGACGAGCCGGACGTCTGTCTCCCACCAAATCGCACTTGTTGCCCACGATGATCGTGGTGGTGAAGTTCGACTTGTGGCGCTCGATGATTCCCTTCCAGCGCACCAAGTGCTCCAGAGCGTTCTCGTCTGGAAATTGGGATGTAGAAACCGATCTGTCAGAGACTCGCAAGCGAAACCTGACAAATCGATAACGAGAAGAGCGACGCGGGCGCTTCTGATGTAGCCCGGAGTCAGTTGACGGAAACGCTCCTGGCCAGCAGTGTCCCAGAGTTGCAGACGAATCGACTGCAATCAAGCAAACTCTCTCGGGTTGCGCCCCCCCCCCCCCCCCCCCGAAAGCAATCGCGTCACCTGTCCATCACTCAACTGCACAATCTTGTGCTTAAAATCGATACCGATCGTCGTCAACAGGTCGCCGTCGAACGAGTTGTCGAGGAAGCTCGTCAACACGGCCGTCTTTCCCGCTGAAGACGCGTCGCGATCGATTTTCGGGCGGGAATTCGTTCGCATTCTCACCTCCCGACTCACCCACCACCACCACTTTCACCGTTTTGATTGTGTCCATTTCGGTGGTCCTTGTTCAATTTTATTTTGCCGAGAAACCGTATGATTATTCAATATTTAGTATTACCCATTCACGCTTGAGTGAACACTTGGAAGAGTTTCGAAAAGTTAGGCCGCCATTTTCTCTTCCGGGTCCCGGAACGAATACCATAAACTTTTTTTCGCAAGCAACATCACGATTGCGCATTTCTGTTGTCGTCGCTTCTCGAATTTCTCGAGATTTCTTTCGTTTTCATGCAAATTCCGTTCAGTTTTTCACTTCAAGCAATAATAAAGCACGAAAAACGCATGATTTATGTGAAAATTTGCATGAAAACGAAAGAAATCTCGAGTAATTCGAGAAGCGACGACAACAGAAATGCGCAATCGTGATGTTGCTTGCGAAAAAAAGTTTATGGTATTCGTTCCGGGACCCGGAAGAGAAAATGACGGCCTAACTTTTCGAAACTCTTCCAAGTGTTCACTCAAGCGTGAATGGGTAATAGAAGAAGAAGAAGAAAGTATCAGCTGATAGTGGGGTGTTAGGGAGGGCGAAATAAATAGAGAAAAAGGAAAAGAGAAGAAGAAGAAAAGGAATATTTTATGCGACGATGCGATGCGGCCGCCGTTTCTATTATTGTGTGCTTGTGAGAGAATATGGTTTCTTTTCGCCCCCCCTCTCGCCCGAAAATGACGCGAAAACGGGAAGAGGAAGACAAAAAAGAAACGAAAACAATATTTCATTTTGATGTATGTTTGTATGTATTTTCTTATCACCCCCTGTCCCCGAAAACGTGTCAAAATCGAACGAGAGAAAGAGCGCAAATATGCAGAAACGTATGTGAAGAAGTGGTAAATATTCAGAGGTTCGGCGCCGGCCTCGCCTTTCTCAACAGTTGAGCCATGAACAGCGGACGACCGTTTTTGTAGACGTGGTGCAGCTTCGGAGCCAGTGAGAGTGAGAGATGGGTCTGCGGGCTCTCCAGCGTCGCCGGCTCCCACTTTTGCTCCAGGTCGGCCACCGCCGAATCCTCCGCCTCGGCGATTCCATTCGGATCTCTAAACTCATTTCATGTTTTATTTTGCTTCCGGATGGGTGGGTTGGCCTAGAAAACGCCGACTGACCCGTATTTCGCAAAGTTCGTCCACAGGCGCGTCGTGATATCAATCATCTTGTAGTCGCTCTCACTCCACTCGAGCGGCATCACAATATGGTTTCCGCAAACGTAGCTGATATCAGTGCAATGGGTGGCGTCTGGAAATTGTCTTTTTCCACCCGGGTTTTTAGTTCCTGGTTTGAGCTGAAAACGAAACTCACCTTTGAACGGCATCTTCCATCCCATAATTCCGTAGGCCTTCGGACTGTAGTAGTCGAACGAGTAGAGGTAGACGGGCGTCGCCGGCTGCGTCTCGAGAACGTCCAGCACGTTCTGCTGAACGCCGACGTTCAGAAACGAGTCGCCCTTCAGCTCGACGATCGCTCGCTGCCACTGCTCCTTCGTGTGATCGGTGCCGATGTCGATGAGCTTCTCGAGAGCCATTTCCTGGTACTCACGCGCTTTCAGCGGGAAATGACGTTCCGACAGAATCGCAGCGACGTCTTCTTGCACAGTGACCAACGGATGCTTTGATTTCAGTCCGAACACTGAACAATCGGAATACTGATTGTAGTAGATGTGGCTTGAAACGGGTTGACTTACAGCACAAGACGAGCCCCTCGGACTTGGCGCATCCCACCAATCGCGGCTTCACCGGCGCCTCCTTCCGCAGCTCCATGATCGGTCTGGGAAGGAAGAGCGTGTCGTACTTGGGGCCGATCATCAGCTCCGGCTCCTCCTTCAAGTCCACCTCGTTCATCTCGAGCGCCGCTCCGAACTTGTCCGCCGGCACCTCGCGAAGCTTCTCGACCCAATCCAACGTGTTCATCCCATCGGTCACTCCGATCTCCTGGGCCCGATTGCGGCAGGCGTGCAGCGGTCGCGGATGGATCGCCCACGAGCAGCTCGCGTTTCCGCCCATCGGAATCACCTTGTGGAACAGGTCTGAAATCGGATCACAGTTCAGTTAGGGATCTTAATCTCCTTCGGAACCTCGGGAAACGGGCGAAATGCTCAAAAAGTCGACGGAGGCGCCGCCGGCCGACTGGCCCATCAGAGTGATGTTGTCGGGATCGCCGTTGAAGAGTCCGATGTTCTCCTTGACCCACTTCAACGCGAACGTCATGTCGTGAAACGCCAGGTTGTCGGGAATCGCGCTGTCGCCCGTCGTCCAGAAGCCGAGGAATCCGAGACGGTACTGAATTGTGACGACGACGACGTCCTTCGTCACCAGATGCTGACTGATGCTCAGATCGCCGTACTTGATCGCACTGTCGCTGACGAATCCGCCGCCGTGAATGTACAGCAGCACGGCGAACCCCGACTCGTTCTTCGGCGACCAGACGGGCGTGAAGATGTTGAGCGTCAGATTGTCCTCGGATTGCGGTCCCGGCTTGGGAAGAAGCATGTGATCCTTCTGCACACCTCGCGGTCCGAACGCCTTCGTCTCTCGCACTTCTGTCCACTTCTCGTGCGGTTGCGGCATCTGAAGACGTGCACGTTGGTCTAGAAGTCTAGGATGGGCTCGACTCACAGCGAAACGAAGTTTTCCGACGGGAGGAGCCGCATAGGGGATGCCCTGGAAGGCGTCGACCTGCTTCTCGCCCTCAAAGATCAGACGTCGTCCCTCGATTGGACCGTACGTGGTGACGATTTGGCGCGAAGCCGGATAGTTCGAATTGCCTTTCGAAACAGTTCCTCCCATCCTCTTTTCCTTTTCGCAACGTCTGAAAGTTGTTTGGTATGGAAAATTGAGGGGCGAAAAAGAGATGACTAGACACTCCAGACTGGTACTAAATGATAAAAACTGATTAAAGTGTGCTGATGTGTTTATTTATAAAAAGGGAAAACTCCACAACAATGTACAAAGTGAGACAGTCAGAAAACAGACTTTTCATGTGATTTCGATTTCGAGCACCACAATATATATGCACGGGGAAAGTGGGCGGGGCCAAATCGAAATGTGATTCATGATGTTTCTATTTCAACACGAGCACACACACACACACACACACACACACACACACACATCTAGATATTTTCAGAGTTGCGATTTGTTCCGCCCGTTTTTTGAAAATCACATTCGTACGTTATGAATCTTGAAGTTTTAAAAATCCGTTTCATGATCCATACGGTACTTCTTTTATCTCCAGAACCGAAAGAGCTATCCAAAAGTTGCTCACTACAAAGTTGTAGAGCACAAAAAAATTTTCAACTTTGCAGTTGACCACTTTTTGATAGCTCTCTTGGTTCTCGAGATAAAAGAAGATCAAAAATTCGTTGGCAAATGCGCTCTACCGCACGCGAAGCCACGCCCCCACTTGGCGCAATGCCAGCGCGCTGCCACGAACACCCAGTGTTCACAACGCGTTATTTGGGGGTGAGTAAACGGGCAGAAAGTTGTGAAATCGAGTGTGACGTGGTATTTGAAACGTCAAAATTCTGAATATCTGTGAACTTCATGTAAAAACGTGAATTTTCGATCTTAAGAGCAAGCGCAATAGAGAGAGTTTGCATGAGAAAGTTTTGAAGGTAAATGCAAATAGAAAAGAACGGAGAACGGCGGGAGAGAAAGAGAGGAAGAGAGCGAGTTGAAAAAGGGAAAAGAACTGGGACACCGGGAGAGGACGAGGAACGAAATCGCCAATAAATAAATACATGCCCGAGACGAGCGGGCGTCAATAAATATTTTTGCGCGCGCGGACGGTTGGACCCCGGGCATGCGGCGGGCAGATTCTGTGATCACGATCATCTTTGATCATGTTCCAATGTAGCCTCGTTTTCAGATATTTCGTAAAACAGACTTTCAGACGTTCCGGATCAGATCGCCCTCTCCCACTTTCTTCATCGAACCAAGGATGATCAATTTCAACGTTTAAAATTTTTTTTGCATCATAAATATTGAAAATTCCGGTGAAACTCGAAAAACCGGAAAAACCGAACGGTTTGCCTTTTTGGCACTCGTATCATGAAAACTAGAAGAGATAGGAAAAAGTTGTCAACCAACAAAATGTTCCCTGATTTGTTGGCTACATTTTGACAGTTGACAACTTTTCCCCATCTCTTCTAGTTTTCATGATACGAGGGTCAAAAGACACGCCGCTTGGGTACCGCTCTAAATAGTTCAGGTTTTACGGTACGCATTTTGGCTATTTGAAAACGCTTGATTCGAAAAAAAAACCAAGCGAAATTCAATTCGCCCCTCCTTGTTTCGTTTCGGATCCCACGGATCTCTACTCTCATTTCTGTACTCCCCCTCACTTTTTGTACTATTAGTTCTTCTTCTTCTTCTTCCTGTTTTCTGCCAAACAAACAAATCAATCCTTATTCTTTTCTCGTAGGAAGTGAGGGAAAGAAATCCTGGCAGGCAGGTAGGCAGCGAGAGAGAGAGAGAGAGAGCGTCAAATAGTAGCCTAAATTGCTTTCTTTTCTTACGTAGCCTGTCCTCCTTCAAGTTTACTCTTTCGGTATCCCCGCACTTTCTCTCTGTCTCTATCTGTCTCTCTCTCTCTCTCTCTCTCTCTCTCTCTCTCTCTCTCTCTCTCTCTCTCTCTCTCTCTCTCTCTCTCTCTCTCTCTCTCTCTTTCACTAATTCTCTCCCAGTTTGCAGCACAACTCTCTCACTGTGCACACCTGCTGCTGCCCCCCTTTTCTTCAGCGGCGCCGCGCGAGAGGAGGAGGAGAAGAGTTCTCTTCTCCGTTTCGAGATGCTCAAGTGAAGAGTCGAAGCACTCTCTCTCTTTTTTTGCTGTTGCGCTTCCTCTGAAAAGTTTGTTTATATACCTTTATATACCGTATGTCCTGTAATAGTGCCTTTCCCCATTACTTGACTTTCAGCGGCCATATCTTGAAAACTAGAGGCGATAGGGGAAAAGTGTCAACTATCGAAATGATCCTCGACTTGTTGGCTACGTTTTTTCAGTTGACAACTTTTGCCTAGCTCTTCTAGTCTTCAAGGTACAGGTGCAGAAAGGCAAGCCATCACCCCCTTCCGGATGACAACGAATAAATCGTTCTTTCTTGGCCCGTGTTCACTTGTGTTACTGCATATCTCTCCCCCTCTCTCTCTCTCCCATATTCTCACTATATCCACTTATCAGTCATATCTCTCTTCTATCATTGTCTCTCTCTCCCTCTCTCTCAAGGATGATCGTCTAATTAAGGTCGTTGTCGTCGGTCTCAAACCACTGCGCGCGCGCTCATACACACCCTTCTACTACTACTACTGTACTACTTACATACATTCCGAAATCCATTCCCGGCGTTTTTTTTCTGCCAATTCGCTGCGAAAGGAGGAAGCAGGGAGCTTCCGTGATACAATGGTCAATGATTACCAAGCCACGCCCACTTTTCCTCTCGGTCAATCCGGTCTCTAACACTGTTGTGGTGGTGGTGGTCATACCGCCAAAATTCCACATAGTAGACGGTTTCGTTACGTTTCCTCCCCCTCCCTCCCACAAAACTGCGAGATCAATCACTTTCCCCCTCTCTCCATCAATTCCATGTTTGTCGAGTTTCGGAGGAATCCTGTAGTAGGGGGCAGGGGGGATGTCAGCAAAAAGATGATAGAAAAGATGTGGAAGAAGGGGGGTGGTGGTGGTGAGAAAGGAAGCGACGATGGGACATAGATTCGCTTCTTCTTCTTCTTCGCGAACATGTGCCTCTGTTTTTCTGAAACCGATCCCCCCCTCTTCGTTAAATTTCTTCCCGCGCGCGCGCTCAAAAGTTGCCAAGACCAATTGCCACGTGGCAAATCTGCGGGCGGGGGAGGGAGACAGGGTACAATAAATAGACCGTTTCGAGTGCGCGCATGCCTTCGTCTTCAGCTTTTCTTGGCGTCGGAGAGTGAATGTTTGCTCGGCCGTAGGTTCGCTCTCTCTCTCTCAGGACCGATGTGCCGCTGGCTCCCGCGCTGCTGCTCATCATCGCGGGCTCCCACCACCAGCACCGTCTCCCCCCGCGAAGTTGCATTTCTGCTTCTTGAGTCGGTCGCGCGCGCGCGCTCGCGCACTGTTTGGAGGTGGAGCAGAAAGAGCACAGCAGCAGAACCACCAACAAACACACACACACAATCACATATTCTTCTGGTTTTTTTCTTCCCTTCCATTTCCGAGATCACTTCCTTCCCTGCTTCCTTCCTTCCTTATGTGCCTTTTGCGCCTTGGAGCTTGCAGTACTCAACGATTTTTGAGCTCATTTTATCTCGAGAACCGAGAGAGATATCAAAAAGTTGTCAACTGCAAAGTTATAGAGCACAAAAAGAGCAACAACTTTGTAGTTTACAACTTTTCGATAGCTCTCTTGGTTCTCGAGATAAATGAGATCCAAAACGGCCTTTATAGCCAGTCCAGTAGTTGGCAACTTTCCGATTACTCTTCCAGTTCCCGAGATCTTTAGCCAGTACTGCATTTTGAACAACTTCTTAACTTCAAAAACTTCGAGACGGTAAAAAAATAAGAAGACGAAAAAGAAGGAGTGAGAGACCAAACCCCTCAATTATCACATCTAATCAAACCGGTGTCCGACGTCTTCAACCTAACCTGATATCTGCAAAATGAAAAACGATCGTCGTCTTCGTCTTCTTCTTCTTGTTTTTGTTTTTGTTTTTGTTTTGGTTGTTGTTGTGTTGTGTGCACTTGTTGGTCCAACTGATAACGAATGACCCCCTCTAGGCACGATCAGTATGAAGAAGTTGGGTGGGGGCTCGCCGAGAGGATTTGCCACAGGAAAAAAGTCGTGTGTTACAAGTGTTTACGCACCGAATTATCGTGTCTTTGAGAGAAAAGGAGGCGAATGAGAGAGAGAGAGCCGCGTCGCCGCCGCCCGAAGCACCCTTTCGCCGCCACCTCGACGACCATCCTAAGCACTGTTCTCAAGTACATTTCTACCGCCTCCCACCAACTTTTTCTTGCCCCAAGCCTTTCCTCGTTTCCTTTCCTTCCATTCCCCTTCAATCACAACAATCACACAAGCAGAGAGAGATGAAATTAATAACTCGAGAACTAGTTCGTAGTAGTAGGGCCAAGTGCTACATGTACAAGACGGTTTACAGGAGGCCCCCCTTTCCCCACCCAACCATACACACACAAACACATACAAAACGAAGGGGAGGAAGAAGAAGAAGACGAAACCCGCCTTTTTTCCGTCTCACACACACACACACAGGTACAACATCTTATTGCTGACGGGAAGGAGGAGGAGGAGAAGAAGAAGGGAAGAGGCACCACGCCCTTCTGCGAGAGGCATCGATGTCCACCCCCCCCCCCCCCCCCCCATTCCCTATCTCTCCCACACATTTCTCGAATGACTTTACTTATACGCCCCGGGAACCCAGAGAATCTGTCTCCGATCCAAAAAACCTGGGATTCGTCCGTCTCGAAGTTTATCTCGAAGTTCATCTGAATGCCACACCCATTCCCACACCGATGGACCACGCCCCCCGCCCGTCCCTCCCCTCCAATCTGATTCATCCACTTTGACTTTTATGTTCGCTTCCTTCCAGCCAAGGTCATCAGAATGTCCGACGTCTTCCTCAACCTATTACTAGTACCCCTGTAGCCGAAGGGCGCGATCCGTCCCGAAACTCTCATTCTCATTCTCATTCTCATGAAATCTCAAAACGCGTTCGCCTTCTCCTTCTTCCTATCCTTTACCTTCATCTTCTCTCGTCTCCGCCCTATAAGTGCTTCTACGGCCCGTCTAATTTAGTGATTTATGTTATCATCAACACTATTTTACATCAACACAACAAACAAGCTTGGCCTCTGGAGAAGTGGAAGTGATTGTGATTAAGATGGAGAGAGATTCTCTCCTTCTCTCTCTGTCTCTTTCTCGAAAAATTCGCGCAGCACCACCCGGTTTCGGCGTTTGCCTTTTGCTTATCACCATTTTTCAAATACACACACACACACACAAACACACAAAAAGTGAAAAGAGCCCAGGAATTGATTGTAGTACACTTCTCCCCCCACTCACTCACCACCACGTTCTTCTTCCTTCTCCTTCTTCGTCGCTTTTCCCTCACTCTCGTCGTCCCCCCTTTCCATGTGCCCGTTATTTATTTACCAAACAATCCGCCACACTTTATGACTGTAAGCATTTTGAACTTGCCGCCTTCTACTCCACTGATTTCTCGTTTCTGTTTCTACTTTTCTCGCCTCCGCCCTTTCCTCTCTTTTCTCGGGAACTGTTACGAACGATGGTGATGTTGATGATGGTGTGCACTCAATGAACCGTCATCATCATCATCATCTGTTCCACGTCGTCGGATGAACGTCGTCAGCGTTTCTCCACTCCCTGCTTCTTCTTATCCTTCTTCTTCTTCTTCTTCTTCTTCTGCTTACGATTTGCGTTTTGAAAAGCAAAAGCCTCGGCGCTTCGCACATTTGTATCAAATAATGGGCCTCCTCCTCCTTCCTTCAGCGCGCAGGCGACATTCCGATCTCTGCGTGCTATTTCGCATCAGTGGATCTTTCGGTTTGGAGGCGAAACCAGGAGGGAGGATCCTTGAAAGTTTCCAGTGTTGAAAATTTGCATAAAACACAGTTTTCGGACATATCGCTTCTTCTCTGTTTCTTAGCCCATGGGCCAAGTTTACTAATTAGTTGTGTATTTTCTGTGAGATGATGCATCATCCATTCTCGCCCCCACGCCCTAATCATTTAGATTTTATTTATATCTATACATATTGGGGCGTTGATTTAGAACGCGCGCAAACATTGACCTCTTAGTCATACACAGAAAGAGAGAGGGAAAGAGAATGTCTGGCAAATAAATGAAAACATTGAAATTGGGAGGTGTTCTAAGAGTAGGCGGCGGGGCGAGGTCCCGCCCTTTCCTGGTGTTTGACACTAGCCCCCGATCTTCTGTATATACGAAGAAAAGTGATGCAGTAGTAGTAGGAGTAGGAGAGGAGGAATTCATAACTGTGTGTGTGAAAAGAATCAAGAAAAACGGTTTCGTTTTCCAAAAACGAAAACGCGAACCACACCCAAATTTCTCCTCTCTCTCTCTCTTTTCGTTTCCACCCGCCCACCGAAGAAGACGCGAGAAGACGTCGCCTCGGTCCCGCGAAGACGGACGAAGAAGATGCAGAAGAAGAAGAAGAAGACGTCTCTTTTTTTTTGGTTTCTAAACGACTCTCTATCTTTCCATATGTGTGTGTGTCTGTGTGATTGATTCTTATAGGATTGTGATCCTTCCCCGAATAATTGATTTTATCTCCATCTCCCATCTTCGCCGTTTCTTTCCCCCCTCCCTCCCACATTGTTATCATTCTGAACCCCCCGCCCGCCCGCCATCACCTCCACGCCCTTCCCCCCCAAATACCGGTTTCGACTTCCCTCCCTCCCCCACCCCAACCAACCAACTTCCGACCTTTGCCACGTGTCACTTTGAATCTAGGTTCGGATATCCGATCTCGTCAAGTTTTTCTGCCCCCCGACAAACAATAACTTGCCCTCCTCCCCCCCCCCCCCCCCCCCCCCAAAAAAACAACAACGGTATGTGTGTTCCTCCTCGTACATGTCTGTATATCCACATAATCTAGTGCCCCCTCTCCCCCCTTTGTCGCTTGATTCGTTCATTTATGGCATATGTACATACACGAACGAACCGATTGCTTTTATTTGGGACACACTTCTTCGACTGTCCTACCAGTTTCCCCTTCTTCTTATTTCCGCAAATCTTTTTGATAACACATCATCATCCTCCTTATCACCACGAACGTCTTCTCTTTGCAGGATGGGTCTCCGTTCGAGGGGTCTCCTTCTCCTCTTCCTCGGGATCTGTCATTTTCAGTTAGGCAGCTCATCATTAGCAGTAAACTCCAGTAAGAGTCCCCCCGGAAGACCCCCCTCCTTACTATATCGCACTCTTTCAGACGTTCGAGTTAAACGCCAAAGTGGAACAGACAGTCTTCTGACAGTCGAATGGGAAGGAATACAAACTGGTGAGATTGCGTGCCCGCGCGCGCGCGCCTCCTACCGTCCATGTTTCATGAATCACAATTACTTTCATTTTAGGAGATCACGCTGATTCGGAAGTGAAAGGATTCCTTGTCGAATACCGGCCGGAGAGAAGCGGAGAATGGCAGTTGCACCCGGGAATCATTCCCTACAAGGGACCCAATCATCAGTATCGAGTTCAGGTGAGACTATCCCAAAGTGGGCGGAGCCTATTCAAGCAAACGCGCTTTCTAGATACCGAAACTTCCGACGGGAATCTCGTACTTGGTCCGCATCAAGGTCATCGGCGACAACAACGAGGTGCTCGTCGAGACGCCCGAGATCCGGGCTCACAACGAGATCGTCTCGATCAAGTGCGAGAACGATGAGCTGACCGCGCCACGCTACCCGCAAGTCACCGAGACCGGACAATACTCCCTGGCCATCAAGTGGGACGCGCCCGACTGCGGATCCGTCGGAGACTTCCAGGTCGAGCTGACCGGAGTGTCGGCTCCGTTCGACATCCACCGTCAGACTGTCACGCAGCCGTACGTCTCTGTGACCAACCTCTTGCCGGGCACCTTCTACAGTGTCAAGGTTCGCGCCGTCGACCGTAACCGCCAAGTCGGACCGTGGAACTCCGAGGTCCTCGAGACCAAGACCAAGGGAGACGCACTTCCGATCTCGAACAACGTCCAACTCCTCTACCGTACCGATTCCGAGCTTCGCATCAGCTGGCAACCGTACGCCGATCCACGTCTTCAGCACTACGAGGTCACCGCCGTCGAGGTCGACGACGACTCTCGTCGCGTCGAGCGTACCCGCGTGGATCCGGCCCTCAACTCGTTCGCCCTCACCGGCCTCCGTCCGAACACCAAGTACACGATCGGAGTGATCGCGTTTGTTGATCACGAGCCGAAGCAGGTGTACCAAATCGAGGCCTACACCACGTCCGGCGGCATCGAGAGTTGGGAGGAGAAGCCGCAAGTGGTGGATCAAGGGAAGCAGCAGTTCGCCGTGCACTGGAAGCTTCCCGCCACCTCGATCACCGTCAACAAGTTCCTCATCGAGTACCGCCTTCCGAACGAGACGACCTGGAGGACCAGCGAGCAGAAGGGCGTCGCCGAGGGATCCGGAGACTACTCGGTGGCTCTCTCTCAGATGACCGCCCCCTACTATACCGTCCGCATTGTCGCCATCGACGATCAGAACAAGGTTGTCGCGCGCACCGAGGAGCTCACCGTCGGCGAGGCCACCGAAGCGTCGTGCATCGGAGCCGCCGGCGTTCCCACCAACATCCGCTCCGTCGACATCGACTCGCAATCGATCAAGCTCGAGTGGGACGTGCCCAAGTGCGACGAGTCGCTGGCGCCGATCGACGGCTACGAGTACATCGTCTACGAGGCATCGCAGACCGTTCCAGTCGACGGCGCCTCGTACGTCGGAGCGCCGCACGTCATCATCAAGGGACTGCGACAGCACGTCGACTACACCTTCAAGGTCAGATCGCGAAGTGTGAACGGTCACTCGCAGTGGAGCAAGGACGTCGTCATCGAGACGGACGTCTCCGGAAGCGTCACCTCAGGTACTAGATGTGTGAACTGAACTTACTGTATGTACATGTCTTCTCGTTTTCTCTATCCTTTCTAAACGACCTAACTTTTCGAATTAACAGACTTGGCTAACCAACTTCTAAGAGTGAAACGACAAGCTAAACATCTAATCAGAGGTTTGTTGTCCCCCGTGCCCATCTCGATCCGAAACTCTCCGAAACGAACTAACCCGAACTTCAGATTCACTCAACATTCTTAAGTTGCGCATCGTTCTCTCGCCACCGTGCTCGTTTCTGGTGTGGACACCGCTAACACAACACTCACACAGAATAAGTAAATTCAAGTTTGTGCCGTCGGCCGTGAACCTTATCAGAGCCGTTTTTCATAGATTGACGTACAAAGAGATCAGCTCGTCGAAGTGGGTTAAGCTCGTCGGCGGACCCGACCACTTTCAGTGTCCCGACGGCATCGCGGATCCCGAGGACTACTGCTACCAGCTGCAAGGCCTCATGTTCGGAGTTCACTATCTTAGCAGTGTAATCGCGATCGATTTGCAGTCGGCTAACCATGTTTCGTTAACAGATCTCCTACAGACTAACCAATGGGGAGGAGTTGCCGGCCAGTAATCCGTTGCATTTCACTCTTGTTCAACTCGGTACTAACCCGTTTCCGTCCACACCCACACATCTTCAATACATTCTCCTTTCTCACCGTCACACGTTCAGATGGATCCGCCGCCAACCCGAACGGAATCACCATCACTCAACCACGAATCGAACAATCGGCGTCGCGATCAGTCGTCTACTGGTCGGTGGTCGGCGACCGTACCAGTGTCAGCGACTACCAAGTCGACATCCGATCCACCGACGAACGAGCATGGAGAGCTGTGGAGCCGTCCGTTCAGAACGAGGCCTCCCAGAGCCACTATCGTCTGCCGCTCGGCCAGCTCAACGTGGCTTCCACCTATCTGGTCCGAGTTCGCGCGTTGGATGCGTCGCAATCCGCGGTTGCCACGTCACCATCGGCCTCCTTCTCGGTCCTCTGTCAAGGTAATCGAGGATCCGTGATGAATACAGCCGTTCACCCTGATTTCAGCCCCACCCGCACCAGAAAACGTTCGATTGGAGCGCGTCTCCGATCAGACGGTCCGCGTCTCGTGGGAGTCCAGCCAGGAGAGCGGCGACTGCCAGACCTACTTCTTCATCACCGGACAACAAAACGGACAGACGATCAACGAGCGCGTGCCGGGAGCCGAGCGTAGCGTCGAGATCGCCGGAGCCGCCCAGGGTGACTGGCGGGTTCAGGTGAGACCACCAACTTCCAGAACCACATCGGAACTATAAGATTTCTGTACAGGTCCGCGGAGTGAACACTGCCGGATCGGGAACTCCATCCCGCGACGCCATCTTCTCGTCGACTGCCCAACAATGTGAGTTGAAACCCCCGGGGCCCCTCTCCATTTTTCCAGATTTCTCAAAGGGGCTCTGTTGAACCGTTGTCGAGTACAATAGAGCGCATTTCCGATTCGTTATAAATATACATTGCCCACTCTCAGCGTCTCGCCAAAAACGCAGTGTCTGCGATCCGAGAACAGATTTCTGGTGCCAAGGGCAGTTCTCGAACTCGCCACTCAGAGAGACCGACTCTGGTGAAGGTGCAGTCTTGTGTGCCGATTCTCTTCTACTCTTTCTTAACGAAGACCCCCAACCTCCCCCCTCTAAATCTCTCTAAACATCACACTTCTTCTGTTCGTTTCTTTTTATTTTTCTCATCTTCTCGGTTGCCTGATTGATCCCTCAAATCAGTTTTCCCTTAAAACCGTAGTTACAGTAACGACCGTCTTTTGATCTCATTTTATCCCGAAAACCGCCAGAGTTATCGAAAAGTTGCAAACTACAAAGTTGTAGCTTTTTTTGTGCTCTATAACTTTGTAGTTGACAACTTTTTGATATCTTTCTCGGTTCTCGAGATAAACACTCTTTACGGTCAAGCATCTCTCAAACCCCTAAAACCTAAAAACAAACCGATCCTGAACATCGTAGTATCGTTTCTTTCCCCCCTTCAGAAACGCATGATAAGTTGAACTTCTACCACTAACAACCACTCCACGACGATTCCCGTACCATTCCCTAACCTTGATCATTTTCAGCGCTCGTTTCCACACCGCGAGTCCTTGCCCAAGACAATGACTTAATTGTCAAGTGGAAGAGCGAGGGCGAGGGTCGCGGCGTCTACGGATACCACGTGCAGTTCCGCAGCGAGAACTCTGGCTGGAAGACGTACGGACAGTTGGTGCCGTACGCCGGCGACAACCTCGAGTACTCGCAAACGTTGAACGGGCTCGAGCGAGGCACCGCCTACTTCCTTCACGTTCAGGTGCTCGATCGCAACTCGTACGTCATGTACACTTCCGCGCAGGCCAGTGCGAAGAGCAGCTGCACTCGTGAGTTCATCAATTCCCACTCACAACATCTCGCCCAACGATTTCAGAGCCCACGCATGCTCCGTCGCACCTTCAAGTCGCTTCTCCCGACGCCAGCCACGTCCGCGTCTCGTGGGCGCTGCCGCCACAATCCACCTGGGGATGTTCGGACATTCAGTTCGAGATTCAGCCAGAGGAGCCACGTGGACAGCCGGCTGTCGTTCTCGGAAGCCACCAAACTTCGCACATTTTCAACTCTGCTCCGAACCAGGTGTGGTCGGTCAAGATCCGCGCCATCAACTCGGCCGGACACTCCGCCTGGACGCCGGCCGCCCAGACGAAGACACCGCCGGGAGGCGAGCTCATCATCGGTCCCGACGTCAGCTATCGGCAAGGAAAGCCGATCATCTCGTGGCGATCCAAGGAGAACACCAACGATCTCATCGAGTCGTTCGTTCTCGAATGGAAGGCCACCACCGAGCCGAACTGGAGACAACATCGCAATCCGATTCCGTACAACGGATGGCAACGCCCGTATTCGGTGGACCTCGGAGAGCTGCCGCAGGGACACACCTACCAAGTCCGCATCACCGCCAAGGATCCGAACCGAGGAACCGCCTACACCTCTTCGGTGGTCCAGGTCCAGACTCAATCCCAGTGCAAGGCTCCGCGAAGAGCACCAGCCGACGTTCAAGTCTCGCCGCTCGGACCCACTCAGATCCGCGTCCAATGGGCGCCACTCCACGAGTCGGAATGGAACTGTGACCGTCTCTGGTACATCGTGAAACACTCGACACCACAAAACCAGGGATTCAAGAATCTCACCAACGGAGAGAACTTTGTCGTCTTCGACTCCGATCCGTACACTCAATGGAACTTCGAGGTTCAGGCCGCTAACCCGGCCGGAGAGTCGCAATGGTCGCGAGCGCAGTCGGCTCAGACGCAAGGAGTTGCTCCGGGCGCTGTGGCCAACCTCCGTGTTCAGCCGATCGGACCGGACTCGCTTCAGTGCAGCTGGCAGCCACCAGTCAATCCGAACGGAAGAATCACCCAGTACGAGGTCACCTACCAACTGATCTCTCGTGGAAACTGTGACAACAACCAGGAAGCGCCACGCACCATCACCGTCAACGGACCGCACTTCACCATCACCGGACTCCACCCGCACTCCAAGTACCGTGTGGGCGTGGCCGCCAAGTCGAATGTGGGAGCCGGAGAGCGCGTGTCCCTCGAGATCCAAACCGACCAGTCTGCGCCAAGCGGAGCCCCTCTCTACCTCCGAACCGAGGAGATCCGCCCGACCGACGTGAGCATCTCGTGGCAAGCGCCGCCCTGCCTTCAGACTAACGGAGAGATCACCGAGTACGAGTACGAAGTGACTGCCGCCGATCGTCGTCAGACCGTCCAGAAGACCACCGAGAACATCCGTGGAACGCGCGCCCGAATCGAGAACCTCCAGCCACAGACCCGCTACAACGTGAAGGTGCGCGCCTACACCGCCCGCGGTCCAGGACCATGGTCGACTGAGGTTCCGTTCCAAACGTCGGCCGGTCAACAGAACGTGCAGGCCCCGGGATTCGTGAAAGTTCTGCACACCGGAGCCGACAACGCTCAACTCGTCTGGCAGTCGCCGTACCCGAACCCAGGATATGTCGACAAGTACAAGTGCAGATACGCTCCGACTGGCAGCCAGCAGTACCAAGAACGTCAGTTCCCAGCCGTCTCCCCGTGCCAGCAACGTCAAATCGAGCGTCAGCAGCTGCCGCCGTCGCCACCAGGATCCAGACTTCACTGCGGTAGAATCGAGAATCTGAAGCCGGAACAGTCGTACGACTTCCAAGTCTCCGCCCACGTCAAGGATTCCGGATGGGGACCGTACTCGCCGCCCGAGCGAACCCTGGTCACCGACTCGGCTGTTCAGGTGCTCTTCGTCCGGAAGATCGGAGGATCCGAAAACTCGCTGCACATCAACTGGGACGTTCGTCCGGACGACAAGAACCGAGTGACCGCTTTCCGCATTGTGGTGACGCCGCAAGACGGATCCCAGAGATCGCAAACCTTCAACGTCGACCGTGCCACTTACCAGTACAGAGTGGACAATCTGCGCCCGCGAACCACCTACAACGTCACGGTCTCCGCTGCCACTCACAAGGAGATGTGCGGAGGAACGAGCGCCGTGATGACCACCGACGCCGCCGCCCTTACCGCCTTGTCCACTGCGCCGAGAGTCGTCGCCGAGGAGCCCACCTCGATCACCATCGAGTGGGAGAGCCGCAACCGCGAGGCCGGCGGCTTCATCGTCGAGTACCGGTTGGAGGGAGGAGCCTGGCAGCAGTACAACCGTCGCATTCCGGCTCATCCGTCGCAGTCCACCTACACCGCCACCGTCGACGGACTTCCGACGAACGCCGTCGTCGATCTTCGAGTGCGCGTCGTCTCGCAGCAGAACGAGCAGAGCAGTCCGTCGCCCGAAGTGCGCGCCCGAACCAAGTGCTCTCCACCGACGTCTCCGCCGCAAGGAGTTCGCGTCGAC
The DNA here is from genome assembly GCA_963570955.1 of Caenorhabditis afra. Classification (NCBI taxonomy): domain Eukaryota; kingdom Metazoa; phylum Nematoda; class Chromadorea; order Rhabditida; family Rhabditidae; genus Caenorhabditis; species Caenorhabditis afra. Next base: position 8,940,591 of record OY751534.1, read on the forward strand.
GCGCCCTCCACCAACGAAGTGCGCGTCTCGTGGGCCCGACCGGCCAAGAACACGTGGATGTGCGATCAGATGAACGTCGAGATCAGCTACCGCGTCGGCAATCAGCCGGAGAAGGTGCTGACTGTGCCGGGAGACCAGACCGAGTACACTTTCCCGGCCGAGCCGAACCAGCGATGGGTTGTGAAGCTTCGTGCGACGAACCAGGTCGGATCCAGCCAGTGGTCTCCTGAACAGTCGATCACGACCCGCCAAGGAGCGCCGGGATCCGTCAGAGACCTCCGTGTCAAGGCGCTGTCCCCGAACGAGGTGCACGTCCAATGGCTGGCCCCACTGGTTCAGCGAGGAACCATCGTCGGATACGACATCTCCTACCGTCTCAAGCATCGTCTCGCGTGTCCAGAAGAGGAGCCGAGAGACGTCAGTCGCGACTTTGTCACCGTCTACAATCACAAGGATCTCGATTACACTATCACCGGACTCCTTCCATACTCGCTCTACGAAGTTCGCGTTCGCGCCCGAACCACCGAGCTGGGACCGGAGGAGACGAAGGAGGTGTCGACTGAGCAGCAGCCGCCATCCTCGCCGCCACTCAATCTGGAGTCGACCTATGCTCTCGAACGGTCTCTTTCGTTCCAATGGGAGCCGGTCGACTGCTCGCAGAGACACGGACACATCGTCAACTACGAGTACGAGATTCTCGGTCAGGACGACTGGGCCAAGCTGGAACGACAGATCGCCAACACTTCCGATCTTCGCGTTGTCATCGACGGACTCACCCCGTACACGAAGTACGTGATGAGAGTCAAGGCCTACAACTCGATCGGAGGAGGACCGAACACCGAGAACCTCGTCGTCATGACCGCCAAGGCGAACGCCCCACTTCCACCGCAAGACCTTGTCGTCGCGCAGGAGGGAACCGACTTCTTCATGGTCTCCTGGCTGCCGCCATACCCGCCATACGGACCGCACGACGCCTACAAGATCCGCTACCAGCAGATCCCATCGGAGAACTGGGTCGAGGTCGAGAAGGGAGTCAAGGATCCGCTTCTGAAGTGCCCCGGAGAAAGCCCACGCTTCTGCTACAACGCGACGAGTCTGGAGTCGGGTCAGCAGTTCAAGGTGCAAGTGGCCACTCGCATCGAGGGAGGCAGCTACGGACCGTGGTCTTCGCTGGTCATCGCCAACACGTTGCAAGTGCTTCCCGACGCTCCGAGAGCCATCCATCTCATCGAGAAGACCGATCACTCGCTGCACATCCGATGGATTCCGCCGGTCGATCCGAAGGGATACGTCACGCAGTACCGCGTCTCGATCGTCTCGCTCGACGACGTCAACGACAAGAAGAGAACTCACATCGTCAACCATCCGACGTTGACCTACTTGTTCGAAGATCTCAACCCGGAGACCTCGTACAACATCTCGATTTCGGCAGGAACGCGGCAAGGATTCGGAAGAGAGATCTGGACTCGCTACACGACTGATCCGTTCAACATTCCAGTCGTCGGAACGATGCCAACTGTGACTCCGGACGGAGCGTCGGCTCTCGACGTTCAATGGAATGCTGTGGCCGACCCGAAGAATCGCGTCAAGGGATACATCATCGAGATCCGAAACTCGGACACTCCAGTCTGGCAAGAGATCGGCGGCGTCACCAACCACGACGCCGGCAAGAAGTCCTACTTCAAGAAGCTCACCGGACTCGACTCCGACACGCTCTACTTTGTCCGCATCAAGGTCGTCGATCATCGTCAACGCGTCGGCGTCCCGTCTCCGGAAGCGCAGGCTCGTACTGGATGCGCCGCTCCACTCTCTCCGCCGACCAACTTGAACCTCGCCTCGCCAGCCAACGTGCAAGTGCGTGTCTCGTGGCAAGCGCCGAACCAGAACTCGTGGAGATGCTCTGCGATCCGCTACAAGCTCGAGTACGTCAACGGAACCGAGCCGAGGAAGCAGATCGACCTGCCGAGCTCTTCGATCGAGCACCTTTTCGACTCGAAATCCAACACCAAGTGGACCGTCAGAATCCGCACCGAGAACGACGCGGGAGCCTCGGAATGGAGCAAGGAGCTGGAGATCACCACCTCGGAGGGAGCTCCGGGACCAGTTGAGAACCTGACCGCCCGTCCGAAGGGACCGACCAGCATCGTCGTCAGATGGCAGCCGCCTCGTGATCCGAACGGTGTCATCACTGGATACACCCTGACCTACAAACTCAAATCGATCGGAGAGTGCGGGCCACGCAGCGCCGCTCCGATTGAGAAGCACGTCAGAAACGAGGAGCAGGTCATTGATGGTCTCCTTCCGGACTCCACTTACGAAGTTCACGTTGTTGCCCACACCTCGCACGCTGGACCCCAATCGTCGGTGGTGACTGTCACCACTGAAGAGGCCGCCCCGTCTGGACCACCACAGAACGTCAGAATCGGATCGATCACCTCTTCGCGAGCTGACGTCACCTGGTCTCAACCGGAATGTGAGCAGCGCAACGGAAAGATCACCGACTACGAGTACGAGCTGTGGAGTCTGGACACCTGGGCCGACAACAGCACGGGACACAACCCGACCGAGCGTCTCAACCTGGATCAGCTGATCCCGTACACGCAGTACCAGATCAGAGTGCGCGCGATCAACAAGGAAGGCGAGGGACCGTTCTCCGACTGGGTTCCGTTCACCACCCAGCCGACGAACCCGCCTGCACCATCCGATCTTATGGAAGAGGCCACGTTCCCGCACGCCATCGAGATCTCGTGGTTGCCGCCGACGCCGCCGCACGGAAATGTCGACTTCTACAAGGTGCGATACACGCCGACCGGAGAGGCCAACTACCGTGAGATCCGCGTCGAAACCGACCGTCTCGAGTGCTCCGACTCGAACAAGAAGGACCGACTCTGCTACCGACTCAGCGACTTGGATCCGGAGCAGGAGTACGATATTCAGGTCTCCGCCCACACCGAAGGAGGCGGCTGGTCGGAATGGTCGAACGAGATCACCTCCCGCACTCAACAGCAGAACATTCCAGTGTTGGAGAGAGAGCTCGAGGTCACCGACAAGACCTCCAACTCGATCTCTCTGAAGTGGGAGGGACTTCCGCAAGACCAGGCGACGCACGTCGTCGGATACATTCTCGAGTTCAAGTCTGAAGACGATGGTGCCGAATGGCAGGAGTACAACGGAGTCGTCAAGCATCGCAAGACGTCTTCTGACTACAAGATCACCGTCAAGCAGCTCGAAACTGCCACCCTCTACTTCTTCCGTCTCCGCGTCGTCGGAAAGAACGACAAGCGCGGTCAACCGGGTCCGGAAACCAAGGAGACGACGTCGTGCGGAAAGCCAGAGGAGCCGCCAAGTGGCCTGAAACTCGAGAGCCTCGACTTCGAGACTCTGAAGATCACGTGGACGCCGCCAGAGGAGAGCACCTGGAGATGCGACAACGTCGAATACCTTATCGACTTCGTAAACACCACGTCTCGCGGAAACTGGACCGTCAGCGTCGACGCTCCGTCCGAGCTGATTGTGCCGACTCAACCGGGAACCAAGTGGGACGTCAAGATCAGAACCCAGACCGTCGAGGACACCGGAAAGCCGCAAGTGAGCAAGTGGAGCGACCGTGTCACCATCACGACGCAATCGCTTCCGGGAGAGATCTTCGTCACTGTCGAGCCGAAGGGACCGAGAGAGGCTCTCGTCACCTGGGAGCTTCCGGACAAGGATCAGAAGTGGAACTACGGAGTGGACATCACCTACAAGCTGAAGCAGCTCGGAGGGTGCAATGAAGTTCAGACTGGAGCCAAGGAGCCGGTCACACTGTTGAATGTGCAGGAGAAGCAGATTCCGCTCGAGAACCTCCAGCCGGGATCCCTGTACGAGGTAACTGTCACGCCGAGAAGACCGCCATCCCTTCACTCTTCGATCGTCACCCCGAAGACTGTCCGCACCTTCCGCACCAAGAACGACGTGCCGACCGGACCACCGCAGAACCTTCAGTCCACTGTCCGCAAGGACAGCGAGCTCGGCTTCAAGTGGGACGCTCCGGAGTGCGCAGCCCAGAACGGAAACATCACGCAGTACGAGTTCGAGCTCGTCGGACTTGACGAGTGGAACGAGGGAACGCGCGAGGGAGTCACGCCACGTCAGAACACCCTCATCGATCAGCTCCAGCCGGGAAGTCTGTACCGCATCAAGGTTCGCGCCTACACCGCCGAAGGACCCGGACCATGGTCGGACTCGTTGGAGATCCGCACCACTGGAAGTGAGCTCGGCCCGCCGAGAGAGCTCACCGCTGTTCAGACCAAGGCCACTCAGATCCAACTTACCTGGCTTCCACCGTACCCCGAGAAGGCCATCGTCACCGCCTACAGAATCCGCTACAGTCCGAGAGCCGACGATTCGAACCCGACCGAGGTCGAGCTGTCCGGCGACGAGCTCACTTGCAGCGGCTACAAGAGTCCGATCATCACGTCGGCCAACTTGTGCGCCACCATCAAGGGACTTCAGCCGTCCACCACCTACCGATTCGCTGTTCAAGGACAGTCGTCTTCCGGAAACTGGGGAGAGTGGTCTTCCGACTACTTCTCGACCACCAGAAACGACGACAACGAGCTTCTGGGAGGAAGCTTGAAGCTGCTCTCGGCTGGAAACGACAACCTGAAGGTCAAGTGGACGCCGCCGGCGGTGATCGGAGAGAAGATCGACAAGTACGACCTCTTCATCTCGGTCGCCTCGGTCTTGGATCAAAACCCGAAGAAGTTCGAGGTCAGCGGCCACACCACCGACTATCACTTCCGCGGACTCGACTCCGTCACCCAGTACAACGTCACCGTGCAGGGAACTTCTGAGGGCAACAAGCTGTGGTTCATCTCGTCGGTCTTCTCGACGACCGACTTCGCCGAGGGACTCCTCAACTGGCTTCCAGCTCCCACAGATCTCCATCTGATCGAGAAGAGCGACACGATGCTTCACGTCGACTGGGTGCCGCCAGAGATCTTCGATCCGGAGCAGCGCGAGCTCATCACTCACCATCGTGTGACGATCGCTCCGTTCGACCCGACGACCGGAAAGACGGGACCATCGAAGAACTACACCGTTCCGTACCCAGGAAACTCGATCAAGTTCGAGGGACTTCGCCCGGAGACCATCTACAACATCACCGTCCAGGCCGGAACCAACTCCGGATACGGACACATCCTCTGGGGAACCTACAGTACTCTGGCGCCCGGACAGCGTCACATTCTGCGACTTCTCAACAGAACTCCGACGACTCTCAACGTCGCGTGGGAGCCAGTTTGGGGACGCTCCCACTCCGGATACACTTTGACGGCCCGCACGCTCTACTCGGTGTACGGAAACGTGCGCCTTCAGCAGATCAAGACGTTCGACGTCGATGCTTCCGAGACCGAGTTTGTCATCCGCGGCCTGCACCCGAGCACCGTCTACAATGTCACACTGACGCCGAAGGATCACAATGAGGTCGCCTGGGGCGCGTACGCGACTCTTCCGCCCGGCTGGTTCGTCGTCAAGAATCTGAAACAGTGCGACAAGACCGACTTTGCTGTGTCGATGTCGTGGGAGCCGGTAGAGTTGGACATGGCCTCCGACTACCAGGTCCGCTACCTTCGTCTCAAGGAGCACGACGGCATCTGGACTGAAGAGGAGGCGCGTCCGGCCAAAGAGCTTCTGTGCCCGAAGGACGGATGCGGAAGACACTGCTACCTCGTCTTCAACCTCCCGCACAACCCGACCGAGTACGTCTTCCAAGTCCGTGCCAAGGTCGACGGAGAGTGGAATCACTGGAAGTCTGCTCCGAAGAAGATGACCAGCAGCGAGCCGATCAATGTGAGTTTAGAGTTCTCAAAGATTCCGAAGATCTACATCAACACCTTCTATTACAGATCCGCCGTAGCTGCTGCATCGTGCCACCGCCATACTTCGTCGACAACATCGGATCGCCTGGAACGTTCTGGGAGGTCGATGTGAATCCGGCAGCCACTGAGAACAACGTCACCCGCTACTACGTCGTCGTCGACGAGCGCGACCCGCCAGGAGACACCAACTGGACGGAGCTGACCGACAAGGTCACCGCCAACAAGATGAAGATCCCGTACTACGTGGCCGCCTCGTTCAACCTCGAGACGTTGCCCGAGCCGCGAAAGGTGAAGATCGGCGACGGACAGGTGATCGGAGGATATCTGAACTATCCGCTGGTGAAAGGAAAGAAGTACAACTACGAAGTCTACACGATCTGGAATGTGACCGGTGCTCCGCTCGTCGGTCGTCTCAGAGGTAAGCAGCGTCGTGCCGAAAGAATGCGATGAAGCATTTTAATGCGGCGCCGAATCAAACAATAGGGCCGGGCCTAGGGTCGCAGAAGAATGATAACACCACACACACATACACACATACACACGCAAATGTGAATGCGTTTTGATTGATATTAGAGACGGTATAAAATGATAGCAGCGCGCGCGCTCTCGCCTTCTTCCTCTTCTTCTTGGCGGGGGACTGATAGAGAGGGAGGGAGAGGGAGAGACAGAAAGAGAAAAGACGCGGGAGGGTGTGGTTGTTCCTGCGAAGCATCAGCAGCAACAGCAAACGCTGTGTGGCCTTGCCTAGTCACGTCGATTCTCGACGGCTGTCGTCAGTCTCGTTGGGCGCTCGGTTTGAGTAGTTGTTAGTTTACCACACACACGCATACATACGACACCATGGCCGCGTTTCCAGACGGTGAGTTCGGGCTTTCCAAAAACAATGTTTCGAAAATACAGATGTTCGCGGGTGGAGTTGGCTCCAAACTCGCGTTATCCTTTACTGGATTCTGCTACCGCTGGCGCTGCTGATTCTGATCCCGTGCCTGATCTGGCTGGTCTGGCGCTGCTGTAGAGATCAGGAAGAGTTAGTGGAGAGTGTTAGAGTGCGGCATGCGAACTAAGCAACTTCTCTCCGAGTGATCCTTTATTTCTCCCTCCCTCCGAGCATGATCCTTCCTCCCCCCTTCCCCTTCCTAACCACCTCTAACATGTTTTCAGCCTCGCCGTACATCACCTCTTCATGGCCGTGGTGGTGGCTTCTGTGGCCACTTCTGCTCGCCCTTCTACTCACCCTCCTCTGCTGTTGCATCCCGTGGTGCCTCCAACGGTTTACTACTTTCTCCTTCCTTTCTTTGTTCCTAACTTTCTAGCTCGATCCATTTTTACTAATTCCTCGCGTTTCAGTCGTTACCGTTCGAGAAAGGAGCACAGCCGTCTTGTCACCAACGGACAACATGCTCCACTGCTCGAGGAGCAGAAGGCTGGAATGAACGAGAACATGCAGCAGCTGGAGAGCCGCCTGAACAAGATGAAAGGAGCAATCGAAGGAAGAGGTGAGGCGGGAAGGTCATCGCATTCTTTTGATTGTTACAACCCCATCGATTTGGGTGTGTTAGGTGTGGCCGATTGTCGAGTGAGAGAGACCGGGGGAAATTGATTAATGATGATGATGGGATGGACATGGAGGACACACCCTCTTAGTGATTAGTGAAACTTTGGCGAAACTTCGATCAACTTGTAGATCGCGGAGACTTCGAGGATGGTTACATGAAGGGATACAAGGACGCGAACAAGCTGGGTAGTGCAAAGGCTGCTCGCAGACGGCTCGACGACGACTATGGATCTCGGGACGACCGCTTCCACGAGGGATACGTGAAGGGGCTCAAGGACGCCGGCATGACTGGAATGACCACTTCCATGCACAACTTGGCGCAGCGAACCGGCGGAGGATACTCGGCCGGATTCTCGCAGGGCTACAAGGATGGCAACATGGGACACCTCGGCGACCGTGTCACACCGTCACTGATCTCCCGTCTCGATGACCAATACCCAGGACAGGACGACTTCAAGCAGGGATACGTGGACGGATTCAAGGAGGGAGCGTCGAGCCGTGTCGGAGAGAGATCCAAGTTCGAAGACTCGCGACGCCTTCAACAGTCGCTGACCGAGCTCACCGAGCGATTGACTTCTCTCGAGAAGACCAAGGGAGATGAGATCCACTCGACCAAGATCTACCACGTCTGTAAGTTTCAGCATGGAAGACACAGGCCCCCTCAACTAAATTCACCCCATATTCAGACAATCAGCAGCCCGAAGGAGCTCAGTTCACTTCCACCGGACAGCAGCTCGCCCAGGAGCTCGAAGAGATCGGAAGCACTTCGCGACGCAGCACTCTCCGCAGACACTACACGCCGGGAGACTATCTGAAGCACGACGCCGAGGAGGGCTACAACTCGCTGAGCAGAAACCGGCGATCGCTGTCTGCGTCGGCGCTGGCGGCCAACAAAGGTGAGTTCCCCGATTTGATCGCATCCGCAACAAAAGCATGACCCAATACTTCTGTATACAAACAGCCATGGAGTGAAGTTTCCCGAACCTCTAACCGTGCATTTCTAGAAGCATCCCACCAGTCTTCTTCTTACCTGCAAACCGGCGGAACGCTCAGCCGCTCCCGCCACCACATGTCGCACGCCGGATCCTCGTACCTTTCGCGAGCCGCCCAAGACGCTCAGATCGGCACCGACACCTACGCGAAACGCTACAACTACCGATCGCGGTCGGACATCGGAAGCCCGCGTCGGTACGCGAGTCAGACGCTTCTCGACGGCTCGCGTCCTGGTCCGTCGACGCCGCACGCGAAACGTGACGCGTTGCACAAGTTGCAAACCGAGCTCGACACGATGAGCCGATCGTCGGACGCGCGCGGAGCCACGCCACGTGGACACACCGCCGCCGGTTACGGCTCCGACACGAACGCCTACGATACGGTGCGCTCGCGTGCTCGCGGATACTCGAACTACGATTACGGTGCGGCATGCCGACAATAACCCGTCCCCTCCCGAGCATGACGAATCGTTTCAGACACGTTCCAATCGTCGCGCAACACTGCCACCACCACCACGACGCAGCAGCAACAACAACAGGCGCAGAGCAGCGGAGCCGTCGGAGCCGGAGCTTCCTCCTCTTCCGCCTTCGCAACCCCACGTTCGTGTTCGAACCTCTCTTTTTCGCTTAGTACTCAGTAGCATGGAGTTCCTTTCTCTCTCTCTGAATGCTGACATTCTCTCTTCGAAGCGCCTCTCTAAACCACTGTATTCTCGCATTTTCAGACGACAAGTCCGGAAAGTGGGCGGAGCAATTGATCGACCTAGTCTCGGAGCCCCTCGACACCACCATCGCCCGTATCAACAACTACACCTCGACGTCTAATGGTACGATATATTCTTCTAGTTTCAGAGACCATATCTTAAAAATTAGAAGAGATTGAAAAAAGTTGTCAACTAACAAAATGTTCCTTGGTTTGCTGGCTATACTTTTGTAATTGGCAACTTTCTTCTATCTCTTCTAGTTCTCAAGATATGAGTGCTTGAAGACAAGATTGCAAACGTCTTCTCAACGAAAATCAATAATTTTCAGATCGCGGACAAGGTGGAGATGTTGTGGAGGAGAAATACCATAGAACCTACAAAGAGGAGCACTCAAGGAGCTAAAAAACACTGCCTCTAGCTGTCAAATGTCATTTCCATATTCGGTGCTTATACAATTTCATTAGTATAAAAAAAATCATCTGCTCAACTAAAATACCCCCATTCTCTCTCTCTTCCCCCCACCTCGCCATCCTCTTTTTTCCAAAAAAACTATTTTTTCTTTTATGTATATTTCTATTGCTATTTTTTCTCACTTTGGTGCTAGAACCTATCCATATCCCAGTCTCAATCTGTACTGCTCAATCTAAGCCCCCGCCCCGCAACTTCAAGAAAGAAAAAAAACAGCGTTTCGTCACTGCCAAATACTTTTTTTTTGTTCACCCCCTCAATCTGTCTTCATGATTTTTGAATTCTAAATGAACATATTCTCAATTTGATAAACCTACCGAACAGTCCATCGACGCCGCCAGTCGATCCTGGTCGCTGTCCCCTCGTGGTCCTGGTCGCTGTCCCATCGTCTGTAAAAAGTTAGTTAGAATTGGTTGTCACTTTCCACCGAACCTGCCCAATTGTCCATCGACGCCGCCAGTCGATCCTGGTCGCTTTCGTCTTCTTCTCGAACCTAACCAGAGAGTGCAAAGACAACACCGAGCCAACACCACCCCAGCCTGTTCGGTGTCCCTGCAACTCCGGGTCGCTGTCCCATTGTCGGCTTTTCTGTAATAAGTTAGTTTGAACTCGCCTGAAGTCCATCGCCATTCCTCGTCGCTGTCCTCTGGTTCTCCTTGTCGTCCTTGTCTGTCCATCCAAGTCGGCTTCACCCAACACCACCCTGGGTGTTGGGATCCACAGAGTCCGACTGAAACACATACTTGCGATTTTTAAAGTCGACCCGCCCTTTGAACCCGCTTTTCGAACCGCCCCGTGCCAACCTGTCGCAAGTCCGCTGTGAGTGAACTTCACTCTCCGAATCGATCCTTCTCCTCGCAGCTTTGGAAAATCAAAAAGCAGCCTAGACTGGAAAGTATTAGGTGAACATGAACTCGGACACGAGCAAACGTGTCCGATGTCCGTGAAGTGAGACTAAAGAAAAAGAAAACAAAATACCTCCGGTAAAACAAACCTCCACATGCTCCGCTTCTTCTGGCTCTCGATCCGCAGTTCTTCTTAAGTCTTCTCCGAAGAGAAGCAAAGAGTATTAATGGAAGGCTAACTTCTCCGAACGGCAGTCCTGGCTGGACCGACGAATCCGAACGGCAGAAGCAAAAAAATAAAAATGAGGGTTCAGACTTCTCCGAACGGCAGCCCCTTACGGAACCATCGAGCCCGGACGGAAACAGACAAACGAATGACGCGGGGATGAATGAGATATGGCGGTCCACAAACAAACACGCGCGCCTAATTTGACCTCCTGACCATCTGTTGCAATTTGGACACCTCTCTGTGTATGTGCTACTTTCCCAGGATCAACGGACACGACCGGTGTTTTTATGATCACGCGATCGCTCTCTGGGAAGATCAGTGACCCGAGGAGGTGTCCCAGATGTGACAGGTTCACAGGTGAAAAACAAAACAAGAAATGGATGCAGACCCGGTTCATTTTCGCGTTTTCGCGACCCCGGAGATCAAAAAATGTGCGGAGAGACGAGACGGCCAGATAGGCAACGCCCATTTTTTCGCAAACGGTCCCACGAAACATTGCATGTCTACTGCGTTTAAGCGATGACAACGAACTCACAAAACGCATCTGCTCAGGTGAAACTATAAAATTTCGACTAGTAATAAAGTGTGTGGTAACTGATCCCTCGCTTCCAAAACCGTCGAAACTCGTTAGAACAGTCAACGAAGTTTTTTGACATAGTGTAGAAATGCAATGTTTCGTTTAACCGTGCCTTTTTTTAACCGACGAATGTGCTGAACGCATGGCTCGATTAAAGCTGGGAGAAGTGGGAGGAGCCGAATGTCACGTCGTTCGTCAATTTCAGGCCGTTGGAGGTTAAATGGTTCGAGGAAACTATGGAAGAGGCTGAAAATCGGACAGCGCAGCAGCTGTGGACAGGCCACGCCCCCATTCGCAATACAGGCCACTCCCTCTTCGATATGCAGGCCACGCCCCCTGCTATGTAGGCCACGCCCCCATTCGCAATACAGGCCACGCCCTCTTCGATATGCAGGCCACGCCCCCTGCTATGTAGGCCACGCCCCCCTTCGCCATTCAAGCCACGTCCGTCTCGCTATGCACGCCACTCCCTCTTCGATATGCAGGCCACGCCCCCTGCTATGTAGGCCACGCCCCCATTCGCAATACAGGCCACGCCCTCTTCGATATGCAGGCCACGCCCCTGCTATGCAGGTCACGCCCCCTTCTATGTAGGCCACGCCCCCATTCGCAATACAGGCCACGCCCTCTTCGATATGCAGGCCACGCCCCTGCTATGCAGGTCACGCCCCCTTCGCTATGCAGGCCACACCCCCTGCTATGCAGGTCACGCCCCCTTCGCCATTCAAGCCACGTCCCTTTCGCTATGCACGCCACTCTCTCTTCGATATGCAGGCCACGCCCCCTGCTATGTAGGCCACGCCCCCATTCGCAATACAGGCCACGCCCTCTTCGATAAGCAGGCCACGCCCCTTGCGATGCAGGCCACGCCCCCTGCTATGTAGGCCACGCCCTCATTCGCCATACAGGCCACGCCCTCTTCGATATGCAGGCCACGCCCCTTGCTATGCAGGCCACGCCCCCTGCTATGTAGGCCACGCCCCCATTCGCCATACAGGCCACGCCCTCTTCGATATGCACGCCACGCCCCCTTCGCTATGCAGGCCACGCCTCCTTCGCTATGCAGGCCACGCCCCCTTCATTATGCAGGCCACGCCCCCTTCGCCATGCAGGCTACGCCATCCTAATGCGCTCCGCGCTACCGGCTCTGCAATTTCGAAATGGCCGTTGCGCGTAAATCTACACGGTTCTTCGCTGCGAGACCCGCGCCACCGTCAATTTGCGTTTTCAGGTCCCCGGTCAATTTAAAACAAAAATAAATGGAAAATGTTTACAAAAACTGTCGCAACTCGCAAACAACAACAACACAGTTTTTACAAATTTAATACCATACGGTTTTTTTTATTATTGCCATCGTTCTTTTTTTCTGATCGTTGCAAAGACGACACAAAGACAATGGAAAATTACCTCGAATCGACGAGAGAGAGAAACAAGAGAAACTATTGCACAAAACGAATTTGCAAACATCCCACCACAATATACAGAAAAAGGAGGAAAAAAATGGAGAACACAAGAGATCGCGGTACGGTAAACCAGGCGGAGGGGGCTATAGGTGAAACTAATAACGTTTGAAGAAACAGCTCGTTGAAGAAAATGATTGACATTTGAAAAAATCGGAATAAGAAGAGAAACAATGGAGGGGGAAAGGAATTTTTTCGAATCGAACGCTGGTTCAATTGAAAACAAACTGATATTACCCATTGGGTCCCGCAACGACTTTCGCAAATCGTTGCGGGACCCAAAACGTGGAAAAGGTGGCCTAGTTTTTGGAAAATCTCTTCCAGGTGTTCACTCAAAGGTGAATGGATAATAATAAATAAATTAAATTAAACAGGGGGGAGGGGGGTGCTTTTAGTTATTCCGTCATAAAAACATGAATAAGTATGAAAAAGAAGTGAAACGGGTAGAGAAGCGCGGGGAGAGAAATGTGAGGTGAGTTATTATTGGGGGCTGAAATTCTTACAAGCATACAGTTTCCACTACAGTTTTTTGGTTTTGTTTTGAGATTTTCCTGATTGTGTTGAACGTAAAGTGCTTTTGAAACGACTCGTATATCACCAAAGGGTTTTTGTAAAGGGGGGCGAACTCGGGGAGGAGAAGCGGGGATTGCACTGGGGGGCGCGAGGGAACGAAGCGAGAGGATCACTGGGACCGTACGTGGGGAGAAAGTGGTTAAGCTGGGTGTGTGTGTGAAAAAGAGAGCTAGAAGGGAAGGTGCTACTATGGACAGGAGGAGCCGGTTTGCTCAGTTGGTGTATTCCATGAAAAAGTTCTCGAAGAATTCGTCGTTAAAGTATCCGGGATCTGAAATCGATTGCGCCGTCAGTTTTCGCGTTTCTACACATCAACTCACCGAACACATTCGGCATATTGTTCTTCTTCAAGTGCTCGGCGTGTCGCAGCATCCGCTTCACCGAAATCTTGGAACTTCCGCTGAACGTGGTCATCTCCTGCTTGACGCCCCGATACTCGGTCTCGTGCGAATCGGTCGGGCTGGCCTTCGGACTGGCGCGGTACATGTGAAGGCCGGCGAGAAAGTTGCACACAACTTCGGCTGCAAGAGCAGATTTATGCACCTATTTAGCGACAATTGTTTGTGTTTTTTTTTTTTAATTTCAGAAAAAAAAACATTTTTAATGCAAATCCGCCCTATTGCACTTAAGGGCGCGAAATTCAAACGGCGGCCGCGTGGCCGAGGAATCCGCGGTGCCGACTCTTCCATCTCCATTTTTCGACGATTTATTTAGATTTTTTTCCGTTTTTTTCGCGATTTTCTTTTATTTTCCCCCTGATTTTTGTGTTAGTTCACCAGAAAATGATACTAAACATCAATTTTCATGTAATAACGGCAATTTCAAGCCCAAATTTCTTAGAAAACCGGATTTGCATTGAAATTTTTCGCAATTTTTCGCATGTTTAAACATTTTCCAAACAAATTTGACAATTAATATAATCGGATATCACGGAAACCAGACTTACTGTATTTTTTCGCCTGATATTCGCTGAACTGCAAGTTCTTCATCAATTTCTCCTCGGCGGTGGTGCGGACGAGCGCGTTGTGTACCGAGCATCGTGGGATCTTCACGTCTAGAAGGGAAATCGTTTTTTTCCAACTTTCAACCCCTTTCTCTCGACGAATCGTCTCGATTTTCTTCTCTTTCTCCCGTCTCTTTCTCAAAGTGAAAAAGAGATACGATCGCGTAGTAGCAAGAAAAGTTGATACAAAAATTGATGCGCGAATATCTACATATATCTGATTCGCGCATCGCTACCACGTCATCAGTGAAAGCGAGAGGATGCCGGAATACGGTAGGGTTTCTCTCTCTTTCTCTCGCGATATCTCTCGCCCTTCCCGTGAAGGTTTTTTTTTCAGATTTCTACGCATTTTCTCAGCGCGCCGACTTCGTTGGCCGGATCTAATTCGTTTGTTCGTTTGTTCGTTGTTCGGGACGGGGGGTTCGGCGGCGTTATGGCGGAGAACAAACGAGAGAGAGAGAAACGAATTGAGAACAGTTTTTGGTTTACATATATTCGACCTTAGACCCGACTAAATAACTATTACTTCCGCGTATTTGTCGGTTGGATTGAATCGCTCGTTTCGAGTGATTTCGATCAAAAGTTTGAAAACTGCGAAACGGATGAAACGACTCACTTCTAAGCACCTTCTTGCCGCCGCCGCTGCTCTTCGCAACCGTCGTCGGGACGATGATGTCTGAAAATCGGCATTGGAGCTTCAACTCAGAAGGCGTCCGACTCACTGGCAGTGTTCACCGACGAGTTGTGAGCATCGACGATCTCGCTCATCAGCCATACGTACAGACAAAAGTCTGAGCTGCCGCCGATGTTCCAGATGACGCCGCACTTGTCGTCGATGTCCAGCCGAATCTCGTCGAGCGGTGTGTTCTTGTAGTACGGATACATGAGCGCGTCGTGCTTCCGCGAGTGTCCCAATCCGAGCGAGTGTCCGATCTCGTGAGCCAGCACGTAGGGGAAGAAACGCTTGCCGGGCGCCGAGTCCATCTCGTCGACGTCGACCTCCCAGTCCTCGGACGCGTCGAAGTGAATGTCGCCGTTCAACGGCTCAATCTCGTACGCCGGGTAGAAGGTGTGCGCGAGAATGTTCTCCTTCTTATTGTTCGCATCGGTCTTTCCGTTGGGACCGTCAAACTGAAAGATGCGACGTTCAAACCCTTTTCCCAAACAATCTTTTACCGGATAAGCGTCGCCGTGATCGCCGCTGGCCCACATGATGTTGATATCGGCCTCGCCCTTTGTGGCCGCCTCCTCGAAGTGCAGCGCGATCTTATTCTCGCCTCGAATGGCACTCTGCATGGTCCACACCTCGAACGCCTTCTTGACGGTCCGTCGAATCTCGATGCGGTCGATGTCGCGCGTGTACTCCGAGATGTACCACTTCAGATACAGGTCGCTTCCTTTGAAGTGCTTGATGTCCCATTTCGCCTGTTTGGAAAGTGCTGGAAGAATCGACGGTTTCAGTGACCGCCAAGATTCTCTCCGGAGAGTGGCTTACAAAAGCGTTTCGATCGTCTCTCGCGATGCCGAACGTCTCCTTGAACGCATCGGGGTCGTCGCGCCGCTTTCACCGTCGCCGTGTCCACTTCGCCGGTCAGCTCGACTTCGAGCACCTCCTGGAAGAACTTGAGAGCGTGCCGGAACTCGCGCGGTGAAGAGTGTCCTCTCAGATACCCGAACTTCTCCAATTGACCCTGAAAACTGTTGAAATTCTCGAAACGTCGTCGTCTTTCGGCACCGCCATTGACCTAAATGGGCCGAAACACGCAGACGCACACACACATGCCTAAGCAGTTTTTTCGCCTGTGGTATAGAGTGTTATTGCGCATTATCCATCATTATTCTACGAGATTCGATCTTCTCTCTTGTGTATTGTAGACTCAAAACTAGGCCGTTTTTCGCGGTGTGATGATCATTGGGCCGAGAAGGATTGTCTTTTGTGGCGGGGCGGCGAAAAATGAAGATGAATTCGCGGAAAACAGTTCCAAAGGACACAACAACGCCTTAAGGGAAGGAGGAGAAGGGAGAGAGAAGTGCCGTCGTCGCCGTACTCACTTTCTTCTCTCCGTATATTTATCAATCGATATCGAGAGGGCACTCTGAAGACGTGAAAGGCGATGAAGGAAGAAGAAGAAGAAGAGAGAAAAGAACGAAAGGGGCGAGAGAGACGGTTTCCGGTAGACGTAGACGATTGCCGTTGGACGCGCCTCGTATCCGTTTCGCTTCTCTTTCTCTATCTTTTCTCTCGCTCTCTCCTCTACTGATTTCACCGTCCTATCTCGCCATAATTTGCAGTGCGACGACGATCAAAAAGTACGTCAGAACTAGTGGGAGACGTTCTACTTTACCCTTCCTCTCTCTTTCTGCTCGTCTATCTCTCACTCTCGATAGCATGCGCGCGCGCGCTCTCCGGGTTCCCGCGATTTACGATCATCACAACGTGGCGAAAGTGGAAGGAGGGTGTGAACTGTGTCTGGCTCACTCGTCGGTCGCCGTGCATATCAGTTCACTTCGGCGGGCCCGCGCTAGACAACTGGCTCTGTTTGCCATCGAACCGTCTCCATCGTCTTTTTCTTCGTCGTCGCCTCTTTTTTCGGGCCTCGCCTCGGCCATGCCGAAAAAAATGGAAAGGGAGGGCGAAGAGGGAAGAGGAGGCGGCAATTTGTGGTTTAAAGATCGTCGAATGAGCACAATGAACCCATTTGGAAAGGCAAACATTGTTGCACTCTTCCCGGTTATTGTGGCCTCTTTTTGTAGAGAGCTATGGTCCGCAAACACCGCCACGCGTTTTCTCGGTTCCCACGTGGCGGTGTTTGCTGACCGGGCTCTTCTTCCGGTTCAACTCGTCCCGCGCCGACGACGTTTTTGAACTTTTTCTCAAAATTTTTGTGTCGCGGCCCTGTGCCTTTTGTGTGTGCCAAAGCCAGTTTTTTTCTCGACCACTATAGGAAGAAAGTATTCTGTGGAGACGATACTCATCGAAGATGAAGACGAAGAAGAAGATCGATACTATATTACCGCAATATGGGGTGGTTGGTTGATAGGTCGCCGTGTCGTTTCGTCTCTTTTTTTCTTGCAAGGTTTGATAATTCGCCTCCGATTAGTTTTCCAACAACTTCTAATCCTCGGCCCGCACAACTTCCAACGACAAAGGGTACGGTACTCACCTTGATGAAGTCGTGGTCCTCCTCAGAGACGCCGCCTTGCCTCGACGCTTGCGGCTGTTGTACGCCGTCGCCGAACGTCTCCTCTGCTCCGCCGCCGCTTCCGGCGCCGTCTATCCGCAATGAGTGGGTCCGGTGCGGTGCGGTGTGCACAAATGTGAATAGTGATAGGATGAAATAGATGTGGGGTAGTGTGGAAGTTGATGATGATATCGGATGCTGCCCGTGTTCTGACCATTTTGTCATTATTTGTGGATCCGTCGGCAATCAGTTGTTGTGAGCGAGGAATGGTGAAAGTTAAGGATTTATCCACGCGAATAGGGCCAGTCGACGACCCGTACAGCCTACAACAGCCGAAAAGCAAGGCGGCGAGTGCGTTGAGCGGACAGTCGGCTGCCGTCAGCGGGGCGTGGCCTAAAGATGATGCATCGGAGGAGCGGCGACGGCGGCTGTGTCGGCAACCTCCCCCTCTCTCTCTCTCCCGAGATGGCGGTTTCTACTGTATGGGACGACTAGTCACAAAAGCATGTTTAGGAACGTCGAGGGCTCCGCGCGCGCGCGCGCACACCGATGTGTCATTCGACACATTCAAGGCGCCCCCTTGCTACCCGAAACACTCTACACACGCGCGCGCGCGCGGGTAGGCAACGGAAGTGTGGGTGAGAGATTCTCTCTGGCCCGAGGTGTGATGATAATAGGGAAACAAGGTTGATAGGCGAGAAAAAAAAAGAGAAAAGTGGAACAGATATCAGGTTCAGATCAAAAGTTAGCGCGGCGTGGCGCCGCGGGCGCACTGGACAACAGCAACCGGGGCACATTACAACGGAGCCAAACGACATTGCTCGCTCCTCTCGAATGATAAGCCAGGTTTCTGCTGAAAGTGTCTAAAGTATTTACCGCATTATCTTATCTTCTTCCTCCTGCCCCCTCCCCCCTATGGCAAATATTTCCCATTAGTGTGCATATACTGATCTCCAGAGGTCTCCTGCTGCCAGCCTGCTCGCGAACCAAGCAGCCAGTCAGTAAACACACTTGAATCACGTATCGTATATGCTCTTCTTATTACTATTATCATTCGCGATCTGTTTTGGCCTGGCCTCTTCCCGTCGTCGTTTCGCTGTCTATTCCTCTTCGCTGGAGCTCGTCTGTTTGCGATCTGGCTCGATATGTCGTCCCCCCTGGTCGCGATGGTCTGATTCTTCTCTTCCCGAAGCAAAGGGAGGGGGGGCGACAGGGGTACGGTACTGTAGAAACTCTTCAACACAGCGTCTTCCCCCCGCCTTCAAAGATGAACTATCGCTGTGTCAGAGTGAGGGCACTGATCACGTCGAACGATTAGGGTATGCAGACGACGTGTGCGACACGAAGAAGAAGTGATTCGACACACTCAACCGATAGTCATCGCGGGGGGGGGGGGTGTACTTGTCAAGAAAACATTGTTCTCACGAAACTGCAACCGCACACACACACAAAGCGGCGGAAGACGTAGCAGCGTGAAAAGTGCACGGAATCTCGGCGCCCAACAGCAGCAGCAGCAACGGCGGCAGCGATTAGTGTCAAAAATTGTTGAGGTGCGCCGCCGACTCCCCGCCGACGTCGTCATCGTCGTCGTCGTCGTGGTCGCCGTTGCGATGCAGGCAGATCTATCAGAATCGGCCTTCTTCTCGGAAAGAAAATTCGGTGAAAGTAGGTCTGAGAGAGACGTGTGTAAGTCGCAAGTTTCGCCCTTTTCTCGTCTCGAAAAGAACAGTAAGACGGCCTAGTTAGAGCGACGGAGTGGGTGAGAGAGAGAGAAAAAGAAGTTCAGGCCCCCGCGCCGACGGCAGTTTCTTCAAATAGGTCGAGCTTCGGAAAAGGTTAAAACTGCGTCGGCCGTCGGCGGCGCCATCGAGCGCTGCAGGGTAAATTCTCACGGAAAAAGGGAAGTGAAGTGGGGACGATGCTGCTTGATTCTTTATTCAGACAACTCGATGGGGTTCGCCGGAACGATCAGACCCATCCCTCGGGCGGGTTCCAGCCGTACTTGGTGAGCACCATGTTCGTCAGCTTGATGTACTCGCGGATCGCCTCCACCTGCGTCTTGCCGCCGTGCTTCTTCCAATACTGGCTACACTTGAGCGCCGTGTTGCCGTCTGAAATCGCGATGGGATACGGTTGACTAGCGGAACGTCGGACAACTACCGTAATCGCCGACGGTGGCCTGCATGTAGAGCGCGTTGAGCTCCTCGAGCCGCTCCGTGGGCACCTCGAAGTCGCCGTGCTTGCCCTTGTAGCCGGCGCGCGACATCTTGTCGATCGCGTTGGCAAAGTCCTGGAAGACGGAAAGTAGGTCACGCCATAGTCCCCCGCCGGAGCCCGAAAATGCTCACTTTGAGGCGCCACGCGTCGCGATCCTCCTTGTGCCGCTTCTCCCAGTACATCTTGAATTCCAGACCGCGCTGACGGGCCTCCGTCTCTTCGCGCTTCCACGACTCCCATCTGAATCACACGAATTCTGCTGATCTCGTGAAAGAAAACCACCAACACCATCAATGAAGAAACCAGTTGTTAATGGTATCTTATGATATCCCCCCCCCCCCCTTAACTATCTCAGAAATCACGCACCGAATCGTTTGCTTTCTAGCTTCCTCGAGTTTCTTGCTATCGTAATCCATCGTGTGTGTGAGAAGAGGACGCGGATCTCGTCGACCTAGATATCTGGAGGGGGGCAATCAGCTGATTCGAATTAAAAAAGAGAAGACAGGAATAGAGATATGAGAAGAAGAAGAAGCGGGCAGTCAAGGGTCAAGGATGTGAGAGAATGCAGTGAAGGGGAAAACAGAAAAAAGATACGCGCTATCAATTTCACTCAGACCGTTCGTTTATTTGTTCGGCGCGCGCGCGCGCCCGGCCGCTGGCCACCCGTTGGCCGACGCCGTCGGGAAAGAGAAGACGTCAAAGGGGGGGGGGTGGAAATGTGATAGTGACGCTGCTGGCGGTGATGATGATGATGCGATGACGGGACCGAATTTATGGTCATGAACTAAAGGCAACGAGTCGACTATTTATGGGACCGAAAATTGGCTCAAATTATGGCAAAAACCTACAAGAGCGGAGCCAATTTGTCGTGTGTATAGACATTTGAGCTCCTCCCTCCGATGATGTGCAAACGCGACAAGAGACAAGAGACAAACAAAAAAGTTGCAAAATTCGAGAATCGTGTCAATAAAACGAACATAAAAAGATTATCAACAGTAAAACGTGATATAGTACTTCTAAACCATGTCGACGGCTTCGTCGTTGAACGGATTGTCCGACGGTGCTGGAACTGACAGTTCCTCGTTTGCCAGATCGTTCTGAGCTTGCTCCGCGAGCTCCATCGTTTTTTTCATCTGAAACAAGAGCAAATGATACAATCGCACTCCATTGTCATTCTTACATCTTCAAGCTTCCTCTCGTAGTTCAACCCGCGCCGTTTGTTCTTGGAACGTTGCTTGTCAGCAGTCCGCATGTCTCCAAAGATTCCATTCTTCATCTCGCGCGTCACGTTCGGATCCATCTTGAAGAGCGTGATGAAGACGCCGCCAGGAGTTCTACGACGACTTCCATCGGCCGTCTTCATTCCGCCGTTCTGCTCGACTTCTTTCGTCTCGTTGAACAACTTCAGGGCCAAGTCTCTCCCGATGGCATTAACGATCTTTTTGATGGTATCCGGATCCTTTTCTCCCATTGCGGTGGCTAACTCCGTCGCAAACTGCTCACCATCGATTCCGTCTTCGAAAGTGGTAGCGACCATCGTTTCGAGCGAAAACTCTGCCGCCATCAACTGTGCAGTCTTCTTAAAGAACTTCAGGTGATACTTCCACCTGATCATCGTTCAATAAGCCTACCTTCACTACATGAGGCTTCTTTTCCCTCTCGAAAGTGCCCTTCTCAATATACTTCTTGTTCGCGCCCTTCGATCCCCACCACCCATCCGGATTCTCCTCGGGCTCTTCCGAAAGTTTTACTTCGCTCTTTTTCACTCCGAACTCCTCGGCCAGGGCCCCAGGTGCGTCTCCGAATGGATCGTCGCTGGCAGGAGTCACCATTACAATCGGTTTCTGCAATTTTCGAAAATTAGCGATCTTTCCTGAAGTCCCGCTACTAACATCAAACTCCTCAGCAGCTTTCTTTTTCGATTTTGTTTGCTTCCGTTGAAATTCCTCGTTCGGCATCACATACGATTCGGGTCCGCGTGCAATGTTCGGCTGCTTCTTAGCACTCTTGTCCAGATTGATCTTTTGACCCTTTTCCAGCAACTGTTCCTCCATCAACATGTCCGACCATATGTTTCGCGGCTTCTTGGCCGGTTCCTGAAAAAGTGACCCCGTTGAGAGAACAGGAAGCGTTTTTTTTTTGGATGTTCGCACCGCAACCAGTCCGTCGTCGTCGTCGTTGTTGATTGGAAGATTCCCGTCATCCGAATCGCCCTCCGAATCATGTCGTCGTTTGCGGAACGCCATTTGTCTTCTTTCCTAAACCGAAACAAAAAAGGAATAAACAAGGGGGCCAAGAAAAAACAAGTACAAAGAAGGCCAGTTGACACCTTTCGAACAGGTTTCCAATTATCCCATTCCCATCGCATTGCAATATTTATTTACACAAATAGAGAAATAACGCCGTACAATTGTTGTTCTTTTTCTCGAGATCTCTACACTTCTATCCTTTGTTGTGCATGTTTCCCCAGCCGCGCCGATGATCATCTTTGTATTCGTCCCACCGCATCGCCTTGGCTCTCGCCGCATCATCATCCTCTTCTTCCGATTCGGACGCGTTTGCCCTGAAAACCAACGATGATTTCAAACATCAGTAACCAAAGTATTTTCGTACGTTGGCGCTTCTGGCGCTGATGACTGTGGCGGAGCGGCGTTTCCTCCGCAGCCGAACTTCTGATGATACCACTCGTCGACGCTCATCACGGGGATTCCCGGGTATCCAAGGCCGAACACTTGCTTCTGCTGGGCATCTCGGGTGATCACGAAGGGCTTGAGACTTGGCACGGACTTCATGGGCGGCGGCGGTGGAGGAGCCCGGTTCGCGGCACGTTCGGCCATCATTTTCAGCATCGGCAGCTCTTTTTCAATCGATTCGAGCTCTTCAAACGCCTGCTCGGTCCAGAACAGAAGTTGGTTGATGTAGAGGTCTCGAAGGTTCTGATCGTCAATCGAAACTGCTTCCAACTGCTTCTTGATGCGAAGCTCGGCCTGCTTCAGCTCTTGCTTTCTCTTCTGACGCTCAAGCTTCATCTTTCGAATCTCCTCCACCGAGATGTTCTTTTTTGGAGCAGACATTTCGGTGTCGGCGGTATCGTCGTCTTCCCAGGACAGTCTCGCCTTTATCAGACAGATATTCCGCAGTCTATCCAAGAAGTTGCGCAGATAGACTTTCGCTTTTCTCAGTTCCTCTAGCTTATCTTTCGGGTCAACCATCAGATTCTGATGAAAAATGCCGAGAAAGCACGGGACGAGCAGGTACGGCAGCGAATCGGTCGGAATATCTTCTATCTGAAGCCGAAACTCGGAATTTAATAGAACGAAGACTAATAATTACCTGCTCATTTGAAGAAAACAATCTGATCTTGTTCACGAGATTCGTCACAGCGTGCAGGCTCTCGATCCCGCTTTTCAATCGAGTTTGGAGGTCCTTCAAGGCGATCTGGTTTCCTTCGATATCGATTACCAGCTTCTTCGCCGGCGCAAAGAGAGATTGAAGAGTGACTTCTTCCTCGGACAACTCTGACATCTTCTGAAATCAAGAAAGTATAGAAATTAGTAGCTTTCCAACGAAAAAACGGCCACAGTGAAGTTAATTGAATTTACTTCTGAACTGGGTGATGAAGAGTGACCAGTTTCTAAATTTCTGAATCTTTTACGAGGAAAAAATCTTTTCGAGAAGAAACCAGTCGAAAACTGGTTATTCGAAAGTGTGTTCCAGAGTCAGAAAAAATGTTGACGACAGTTGGTGCAAACACCGCCACGCAATAATGCACACTCAGCAGTAAAGGGGGCCCGAAAACAAAATGGCAAGGACCACAGACCATCAAGAAAGTTCTGGAGAATCATTGTGAAATCAACTATCAGTCAAAAGACAGTTTATTGAGTGCTCTATGCCGGAAATGAAGTGTTCATTAGTAGACGGTTCCCAGTTGGTACTTCTTTCCCGGGAAGCAGCGCTTCAGGCAGCTCTCGGTGAAGCAGCACACGTTGTCCTTCGGGAACTCTGAGAAGCTGCACGATCCGGGGAGTGAGCAGCATGCCGATTTGAACGCCTGATCTGAAAGGGATGGCGAAGGTTTCGACTATTCGTAAGAAAAGAGCGATCAAAACTGACAAGACTCGATTGTGCACGGTTGGGCTTCCGATCCGTACTTGCAGAAAAGATTGAGGTACTTATCGAAGTTGGCGCATCCGGCGGCGAAGGAGACAAAAGCGAGAAGGAGCAAAAGATGGAACCTCATTTTGTTGTGGAATGAGGAATGCGAATGCTTCGCTCCGAGTCGATGGGGGCGAAGAGGCTTGGCGAGAGAGCAGCTGTTGATTTCCTCGCCTTCTTGTCATTGTTGTTTCCGGAAGTGTGAGCTTCGACCTTTTCGCACGCAAAAAAAATCAACGGATCACATGCCGGGAGAGAGGAGGTTTCGTTGAGAGAAAAGTAACAACGTGTTTAATAACAAAGTAACAAAGTAACAAACATACGAAAGGTGAAACGAGTTGATTATGATCTTCAAGACGACTGAACGATGTTCAGGACAGCCTGTGTTCGCATCTCACTCGTATGGGCAGAATCGACGAGGAGAAGAGGCTTCAGAGCGGAACGAAGCGAATGGAAGAGGTCGGGAAAGATGAGCTCTTGCTGCGCGAGAAGCTGTTTCATCCGGTGGCGTTCGGTGGCCTGGTTGAAGCACGCCGGACAGTTTTCGGCGACAATTGGAAGTTCTGGCAGAAAGATTGTGAGGTTGGAAGCAAGTGAGAAGAAGCTTACTCTTCTCCTCCGCGAATATCCGAAGAGCCTTCTCGCGAACCATTACCAACGGACGAATGACTCGAAGCGCGCCGTCCCTGAAACGATTGAAGCAGTGAACGGCGGGAACTTTCGAGATTACTCACTTCGTCGTATACTGCGCTTTCATCGTGCTCAAATTCCCATTCTGGAAGGCGGCGATGAAGAAGCTCTCGGCCAGATCGTCCAGATGCTGTCCCATGGCGAGCACATTCCACCCGTGGAACTGCGCGGCGGCGGCAAGTCTTCCCCGTTTCATTCGGCTGCAGAAGGCACAAATCGAACGGAGTCCCGGCGTCTTTTTGGCCGCTCCGATGATGTCCTGCTCCTCGTAGAAGTAGTCGATGTTCAGCTTCCGACAGTAATCGATCAGTGGTCGCGGATTGAACTCTGCCGATCCTGGATCAACTGTGATCGCCCCGAGCTCGAACGAAGTGCTGGAAGAGGAAGGAAGAGGGTAAAAATGAGATCATCGGATTTTCTCGCACCTTCTCGCTTTGATGCACCTTTGTTGATAATATCTGAGGATGTGGAGGAGGGATAGGGAGTCCTTCCCTCCAGAAAGACACACCAACACCTTGTCTCCGTTTCGGATCATCTTCAGCTGATGAATGACGTCGGTGACCTTCTTGTACATCTCAAGCGGCGGCACATGCCACTCCAGCCGGCTCGACTCTTCTTTGCTCAGCTCCACGGGCTTCACAATCACTCGCTTGTTCCAGTCTTCCATCTCTTTCGCCTCACTCGCTTCAGTCTCATCAAGACCGACATTTTCCGTCGTCGATTGTTTTGTCGCATTGGATTCGCACTTCAAAAGACATACGACGTCGTCGCAGATGGCGTCACAGACATCGCCAGACGTCTTCTCTTCGGTAGGTGTGCGCTCGAGATCGACGTTCACGGGTGAGTCTTGAAGAAGATGGGCGGTGTAATGACGTGGTTTTATGAGACACTCTTGAACGGGTTCATCTCTTCCAGCGAGCTTCTCGGCGATTTCAATGGGAAGCACGAACCACCGCAGCTCGTGATACTCCTTCTCGATTGCTATCCGTCCATCCGGGATTCTCGCCAAATCGATCGAATCAGCCGACTCTTTCGCCAGTTTCTTGGCATCTTCCAGACAAACTCCCATTTTAGGAGCCGTGAGAATCGGTGACGACTTCACTTTCAGGCCGTCAGATGTGAATTGAACGTGGCCGAGCCAACGTCTTCCGTGAAATACGCGCTGATTCTTGTGGTGCCACTCCCCGGTCTCGCAGTTGACTTGGTACTGAAATTGATAGACTGTTGAGGTAACGACAAAAAACCATGGTAGAACCCACCAAATGCAGGAAGTTCGACGCGTTCTCCGCGATGAAAGAGATTCCAGCGACGATCGCATCCACCTCGTCCATCGTCATAAAGTAGGGGAACGAGATTCGCGTGAAGCCGGGACGAAGGAATTCGCGTTGCGAATACTCGGCTTGCCGACGGAGATGCGTGCGATCCAGATGAGCCGGCTCTCGCAACGCATCCACGAATCGATTTGCGAGCTCCTCATCGATTCCCAACAACTTCTGAGCATACGGTCCTGCGCACATACATCCGGCTCTCGTCTGAACTCCGAATAGATCGTTGAGCAGAACGGACACGAAATTGTGATGGTAGAAGAGCTGAGTGTTCGGATCGCGGATCAGAAAGGAGAAGACTGGGAGGCGCGCTTCGGCGACGATCGGACCGAGAAGAATCAGGTTCGGGATTGAGCTGAACCTTCGGAGCGCGTGCTCTGCGATCGACCTTTCCAGCTTCTTGATCAGCTCTTCTCCGACGGACCTCTTCATCTTCACCGCCATCGCGAGCCTCACCGCACCAACGGCATCGGCAGTGCCGCCCTCCTCTCGATGCTCCGCTTCTTTCAGATACCACTCGTTCGATTCGGAGACGAAGAACACGGTTCCACCGCCGATTCGCTTCGGTCTCGTCGCCCGAACTAGTGCCTTCTTGACGATCAACACGCCAGGAGAGCTGACACCGCCAGGGAACTTGTGTCCGGAGAAGAAGACTGCGTCGAGCGGATGGTCTCCGTTGACATTCATCGGAACGTATGGCGCAGCTGAAGCGTAGTCCCAGATGGCGATCGCATCGAAGCTTTTCAGCACTTTCGTGACGCCTGGTACATCGATGAGCACTCCGGTCAGGTTGGAGCAGGCGCTGAACGTTCCAATGACTCGAACGTCGGCTCCGTGCATCTTCCGCACGCCTCCAAGCACTTCTTTCAGATGGGCCAAGTTGATCTGGCCGTTCTCGAGCTCGTCGACCAGCAGACACTCTCTGGCTCGCTCCCTCCACGGCAGCAGGTTTGTGTGATGCTCCTGCGCCGAATGGACGACCACGACGTCTCCGTCGCACTGCATCAGATGCACGAGAAGCTCGACGGCACACGTGGCACCACTTCCGGTGAAAATGACGGAATCCAGGTCTCCGGCGCCAGTCATCGCGCGGATCTCCTGCCTCGCTTCGTGCATGAACAACGTCGTCTGCTCGGCAGTCACCGTCACCGAGCTGTGCGTGTTTCCGTAGAACGGCAGCACCTCCTCCTGAATGTAGTTCTCGATGGAACGGAACGCTCGTGCGCTGGCCGTGTAATCGCAATACGTGACGCGTCTCGGCCCGAACGGTCCGTTCAGAACCGACTCGGCGCCGATCTCATCGCCGCACATCCAGGCGACGAGCCCAGAAGTGTCGGCGGCGCTCTCCGCGGCCTCCTCCACTATTTCGGGCACTTCCTCTGCGAACTTCCGCGAGCCCATCTCCGAGTCTGAATAGAGCAAATAAGTGTGCGTTTGTAACCGAATTACGCTGTCTATTTGAAGGGAGGCGCGAAAACGCGCCCTCTTGAGCTCTTTTTTCTTCTCATGGGGCGATGGAGCAAAAGACGGTTCTGCTCTTGAATGTCGTCGCGATTCAACTGATCTCTATATTTTCCGACTATTGGATAGCGATTAAATTCAAAACGGTACGAGCTTCCTTGTTTTGTTTTGAGCAACAATGCAAGAAATTAGGCTTCAGGTGGCTCCGCCCAACTGCCACTTTCAAGCTCACAACCTGCTCTCGAGACTAGAATGCGGCAACATTTCCTACACTCTAGTCCGTCAGCACGCCAACTTGTTCCGCCAATGTAACGATATATCAGGTAACGCTGACTGAAGTCAAGGTCAATAAAAATGAATCAATTTGGTGAGAATTAAAAATAATTTATATTGATTCAAATACAGAAGGGTATCGTCGGAACTTATCGAGAAGCGGCTTGTTTTACGCGGATCCGTGCCATTGGTTTGTGATGGATCGCTCGTATTCGTTGAGGAGGCGAGTGCAAACGAACTTGTTCTTGGGTTGGCGATACTGAAATAAAAGCCCAGGTGGAAAGAGAATTTCAGACATTTTCTCTCTTTTCATGTCGATTTCTTCCCCAATATGCGGTCTTCTGGGGTATTTTCTGTGCACAACTGCCGAAGGAGTGATCCGAGCGTTGTCTGCAGCAACACTCGCTTCTCTGATTCCCATCGTCACCACAATGTTCATAATACACTCCACTAACACCCAGGAGCCGCAGAATGAAGAGGAGTTTCTCTATTACACGGAATCAGATTGGAGTTTACTCTGCGCGGTAATGGGGTTCATTTTGAGTGAGTCTTTGATGGTATTCCATCGAGATCATGTGATTTCAGTGGGACTAACAACACATATTTGCATGGTTCAGCATCGGAGAGTCATCGAGCGACAGCTGAGCCAACGACGTCGACGACAACTCCATAACGCTCTCATGTCGTCTTGCCGGCAAGATATCGCAATGGCGATTCGAGCCAGAATGACTGTCATCTGATCTTCCCCGGTTCTCCCGCATACCATTAGAACTCCATTGGCGCCGGTGCACTCGGATCATCGTGATGCTTCTTCTTTTTCTTCTTCTCCGACCCGTCCGAACTATCCTTATCCTTCTTCCTCTTCTTGTCCTTCTTCTTCTTCTTCTTTTTCTCCTTCTCCTTTTTCAGTGG
Organism: Caenorhabditis afra; assembly: GCA_963570955.1. NCBI lineage: Eukaryota > Metazoa > Nematoda > Chromadorea > Rhabditida > Rhabditidae > Caenorhabditis > Caenorhabditis afra. The sequence continues at coordinate 8,969,073 of OY751534.1, forward strand.
GAATTGCCGCTCTGTTTCGTCCTCGCCGAGCCCGTATGCATCATACGCCGGCTTCACCCGGACAATTTGTAATTTCTCGTCGAAGAAAATGGGGCCACCCTCGTCCTTTCGATCTTTGAAGAAGTGGCGATATCTGGAAACGTTCGTCCTCATTGAAATCTAATTTGTTTTTAAATAAAGTACCGTTCGTCGACCAATCCACTTGACAACTTGAATCCTTGCATGGCTGAGGGAAGAAGATTCATGATATCCTTATGAATCGGAGGCTTCTCTATCAACGCCTTCAGTGAGCTCGCGTCTTTTGTCGCATCGAAATTGAATTCTCCAATAATATGTGGCAGGAAAGCGTCAATTTTCTCCTTCACCCTTCGCACTCCGGTGAAACCATTTGCCACAGGTCCAAGACCGTAGGATGTGAGCAAGTCATGATTTCCTTGTATTTCGCTGTATGCTGCAATTGTTTTTATTTTTGAACCAGTTTGAAAAAGAACAAAGAGCAAAGAAAAAACATACGAGGAAGAGACGTTTTGAACGTATGGAATGGTGTGACGACGGTCCCGCTTTTAAGTGAGATCTTTGTTCGGAGACTTCCGCTTGAACTGGTCCCAGGACCAGGTTCGGTCATATCTGAAGGAATTTGACTAGAACGACTCTAAAAACCGTAATTTTCAGACAAAAAAGTTTTAGGACAATCGGAAGTTTCGAAAAGTCATTGAAAAACTTCAGGACACTAAAAAGTGTGCAGTACGAAGCGCCGTCGCGAATCTCTTTGTCCACCGGGAGTCCGGCGTCTCTTCGTCGATCGTCGCTACACGAGTCGGGGAAAACTGGCCGCGGGGCCCCCTTCCATGCCCTTTTTCTCTGTGGCCTCCAATTTCCTCAACAATAACACGGAAATCTTGCGGCAAGAGTTTCTCGCCGCATAGTTATATCGATCTCCCTCCCTCCCCGCCAAAAAGAGTGTCTATTGTCTTCTCGTGCTCTTATTTTTATATCGCTATAACCGCTCGCTACTTAATCTTCCTTCTTGCAGGTCGGTCAAGCAGATTCGAAATGACTGACTCAAAGTATTTCACGACTACCAAAAAAGGTGAGTTTCGTTTTGTGCTCCAAAGTTTTAGCTCAATCTGCTTTTCCTGCAGGAGAAATATTCGAGTTGAAAAATGAGCTCAACTCGGACAAGAAGGAGAAGAAGAAGGAGGCGGTGAAGAAGGTTATCGCCAGTATGACGGTCGGAAAAGACGTCAGCGCTCTGTTCCCGGATGTTGTGAACTGCATGCAAACGGATAATGTGGAGCTGAAAAAGCTGGTGTACCTCTACTTGATGAACTACGCCAAGTCTCAACCTGACTTGGCAATAATGGCAGTAAACACATTCGTAAAAGTGAGTAATTTGTTTAAATCAGTTTTAAAAACAAATGAATTCAGGATTGCGTAGATCCGAATCCTCTGATCCGAGCTCTCGCCGTCCGCACAATGGGTTGCATCCGTGTGGAAAAAATCACCGAGTACCTCTGCGATCCGCTCCGTAAATGCATGAAAGACGAGGATCCGTACGTTCGTAAGACGGCGGCCGTTTGTGTTGCCAAGCTACACGACATGAACCCGACACTAGTGAAGGATCAAGGTTTTGTGGAGCTTCTCAACGATCTGCTGTCCGATGCTAACCCGATGGTAGTCGCCAACGCGGTCGCCGCTCTCACGGAGATCAACGAGCAGCAGACGGTGATCGAGGTGAACAGTCAGATGGTGAACAAGCTTCTGACCGCTCTCAACGAGTGCACCGAGTGGGGACAGGTCTTTATTCTGGATGCGCTGGCTGGATACACCCCGAAAGACGAGCGCGAAGCCCAGAACATCTGCGAGCGTATTTCGCCGAGACTCGCTCATGCCAACGCCGCCGTCGTTCTTTCCACCGTCAAAGTGCTCATGAAGCTGATCGATATGATGCCGGCCGACTCGGATTTCATCGCTCAGCTCACCAAGAAGCTCGCCCCTCCTATGGTCACCTTGCTCTCCGCCGAGCCTGAAATTCAATACGTCGCCTTGAGAAACATTAATCTCATCGTCCAAAAGCGCCCGGATATTCTGAAGCAGGAGATGAAGGTGTTCTTCGTCAAATACAACGACCCGATTTACGTAAAAATGGAGAAGCTCGACATTATGATTCGACTGGCTCAACAGAGCAACATCACACAAGTGCTGAGCGAGCTCAAAGAATACGCTACAGAAGTCGATGTCGATTTCGTCAGAAAGTCGGTGCGCGCAATCGGAAGATGCGCTATCAAGGTGGAAGCGAGCAGCGAGCGATGTGTTCAGACGCTTCTCGAACTCATCCAAACCAAAGTCAACTACGTCGTCCAGGAAGCTGTTGTTGTCATCAAGGACATCTTCAGAAAGTACCCGAATCGCTACGAGAGCATCATTTCGGCGCTCTGCGAGAACTTGGACACGCTCGACGAGCCGGAAGCTCGTGCTTCGATGATCTGGATCATCGGAGAGTACGCCGAGAGAATCGACAATGCCGATGAGCTTCTTGAAAGCTTCGTCGAGGGCTTCCACGACGAGAATACTCAAGTTCAACTGCAACTTCTCACCGCCGTGGTCAAACTCTTCCTGAAGAGACCGGGAGTCGCTCAGGCCCTCGTGCAGCGCGTCCTCTCTCTCGCCACTCAGGATAGCGACAATCCGGATCTTCGTGACAGAGGATTCATCTACTGGCGACTCCTTTCTGCCGATCCTGCTGCCGCCAAAAATGTCGTGCTCACCGAGAAGCCGCTCATTTCGGAAGAGACTGATCTTCTTGAGCCGTCCTTATTGGAGCAGTTGGTGTGCCACATCGGAACCCTCGCATCGGTTTACCACAAACCACCATCCGCCTTCATCGATCCGGCTAAAGCTCCTCTTCGTCAGATCAACCCAGTTCCCACTGCCAAGTTGTACGTTTCACTTCAGTTTCCTGCCTCTCTATAATGGTCTTGTTTCAGCGCTGGCGCGAACCTGCTCGACACTTCGTCTGGATCCCGAAATGGATCCTCTGAACCAACTGTCATTCCTAACCAAGGTAACATCATCGCCGACCTTCTCTCGCTCGACCTGGGCGCCCCATCTGTTCCTTCGAACACCGGATACGGAGCTTCGATGAGCGGAACCACTTCCTCTGGAGGACTCGACGATCTGCTTGGTCTGGGCGGAGATCCAATGCCTCCCACCGCCGCTGCTCCTTCGCACAATCCTTTTGATGCTTTGGGACTCGGACTCGCACCAGCTGCACCGGCTCCGCAGCCAGCTTCGATTGGCGGGCTCGCCGAGCTCTTCGGGTCCGGAGGCTTCAACGCTTACCCTACAGGAATGACTATGCCGAAGGAGATGTATCTGGATGCTTCCAGAGCGATGGTTAGTCGCTTTTCACTATTGTTCTCATAATCAAAACTTTGCTTCTAGGGAATGCAAGTCGAAGGAACGTTCACTCGACGTGCCGGAAAGATCTACATGGAACTGACGATCACGAACAAGGCGATGGCGCCGATCTCCGGATTCGCGGTTCAGTTCAACCGCAACTCGTTCGGACTCGTCCCTGCCGAACAACCAAATCCTGCCGCCATACTTCCGAACCAATCTCAAAACGTTAGTTCTCTGCCAAGATCGGAAGTGTCGTAATCTGAGCTCTTTTCCAGTACACTCTTCTCTGCGAAACGACTGGACCAGTTCAAGTGTCGAATCCACTCACTCAACTACAGGTTAGTAAGAAAAAAAGATCAAACATTTATAAATAGCGGGCTTGTGTGAAGAAAGCTGAAATGATCTCGTTTTCAACAGCGTAGAAGATCGTGCTCATCAGTTGGGCGTCTGTGGCTTGCGTGTATTTCATGTAGTAACTCTTCTTGTCATTATGGTTCTTCAGAATCTCTTTGAATCGATTCCGAATCGAGTCTTTGAGATAATCGTAGTTCTCCGGCTTGTTCTTTTTGCCACCTTCAAATATGAAAGGAGGCTTCGAAACTTGAAACCAAATCGGCCCACCTTCCTTCTGAAGCTTCGGGGCAACGCCTAGGAGCTTTTCGATTTGCCTCTTCCCCTCTCCATCGTCGTTCAACAACATTTCTCGGCAAATCTCCTCGAATCGATCTTGCTTGTTGAAAAATATCATGACGGTACAATCATCAACTCCGTCCAAGTTGAGAACATTCTTCAAACAAAAATGGAATGTTAGAAACTGAAAGCGTAACAATGTTACTCTGAAAATAGCCGCGCTCTTGTCCAGAACAGTCCGGCCTTTCGCGTCCTTGTCCGGCTCCTGGAATGCAGCCAGCGATGACACGTAGAGAAGGAAACAGTGGCCGCTGGTGGTCAGAAACTGTCTCATGAACTGTGGAATCTTCACAAGCTCGCTTTTCTGGCCTCCCATGTCGTGGATTTCGACGCGAAGCTGCTTGATTCGGAACTTGTAGCTTTTGAAGGAAACCGTCGGTTTACGGACATGAACTGAAATTTCGAAATCGAGATGCGAAAACTGACATGGATCCTACCAATGTCATCATTAGTTAGTTGATAAGAATCGGTGAAGATATTCTTGATTCTTCCCTCGTCCTTTAGAAAGTAACGAGTACCGTCCTCGATTTTCAACCCAGAAGTTCCAGTTGGTTGCTCCAGCCAGCGGAACACCTGTGGGTCCGACAGGATCTCGGTGATGAACGCTCCGTACTCGGACTCGATCTGATTCGAGTGATCGTAGATGTCCACCTCTCCCTCGTACAACTGAGAGCACCTTCGGAGAATCGCCGCGGCGGCTTCCGAATTCCGAAGCGCTTCCTCGTCACGATCGCGAGTTTTTCGAATCAACGAGGCAGCCGCCGTCAGAAGATTGATACGAACCACGTTTTTGAGTCCTTCCAGCTCGTGTCCGTCGAAAATTTTCTCGCGGTCGACGAAGTTCCAAGCGTCGTCGTACATCTAAAAGTATCAACATGTGTATATGTGTGTGTGTGTGTGTGTGCACAAAAAGATGAGTCATCAGGACGAACTTGATAATTGTGGGGTTTCTGCATGCACAGACACTTCAGCTGTCGAATGATCGTCGTTTTACCGGCGCCTTCGATTCCGAGCATGAAGAAGTGGATGATGTCTCCTTGCTGGAATAGAATGGGAAAAATCAAAAATGATTCAAATCTCGGGGAAAGTTACCTTCTTACTCTTGCTGTGTCGCATTGTTTGAACGTTGTCGTCGCTGGGTTCCTCTCGCGAGCACAGCGATCCCATGTTGTCAACTTGAATGAACGCTAGCGTCCAAAAGGAGAGCGAACGTACAGAAGAAACAACACACCCAGAGGAAAAGAGAGTGAGAGAGAGAAAAGTCGAATGTCACAAAATCGATTGATAGAGAAAGAAACGCTTGCACACGAGCACAGATATGGGCATTATGTGATTTGTTATCATAAGAATGATGGCACGCCGTCGCATGGCACGCACAAACAGAATGTGAATCGTTTTCTGAACAAATACAGAGAATCAAAATCTTGAGAAGAAGAATAACAAAAAACTGATTTATAGGTGGCCATAAAGAACGACATCAACGTCTTCTACTTCTCGACAATCGCCCCACTCATCGCCTATTTCAGAGAAGATGGACAGGTAGACTCCGATCGCAGTCTGGTTTTCAAAAAACCATGATGATGTTTCAGATGGAGAAGCGAGAGTTCCTTGAGGAGTGGAAGAGTATTCCGGAGCAGAACGAACAACAATTCACCCTTCAAAACACGCATAACATGAACGCCGATGCGATTTGCAACAAGCTGCAGGAAAACAACATTCACACCGTAGCACGTCGTCAAGTGGACAACCAGCAGTTGCTGTACCATTCCGTCAAGTACCCGAACAACCTGAACGTTTTGTCGGAGCTCAAAGTGAACTCGACGACCACAACGATTACGGTAACACTCCATCATGTTCCAGAAAAACTTAAGAATCGTTTGTTACAGTTGTCGCTCAAATCGAAGAATCTGATGGCCATCTCCAACATGAACGAGATCTTCCAGTCGCTTCTCAACTAGTCCCTCGCCCGCTTCTCCTCTCCCGCGCCTTCCCGCATGCAGCACAATTTCCCTCGCCTCACTTGATAGCAAATGTATTTGGTTGTGTATTTAAAGCGCCGTCTCTCTCCCCAGTACTCTACAACTAAGCAAGATTAAGTTATTTATTTCCATTTATTTATTACCAAAGTTCTCCATTATAACTTATGAGAGTATATGTAGATTGTTTTACAGTGGCAATAAATAGTATATGTATTAGGAGACATAAAATGCCATTAGTAGCAAGGTACGAAGCAAGTGCTAAGAAAACATGAGAACATTTAGTTTAGGTGAGAAGTAGGTGGAAGGCTAAACAGTTTCCGGATCCTTTCGCAGGCCAGGTAGCGTCGGGGCAACTGTGGATCTGACTGAATCTATCTGAACCACTTCAGTCCCGATCACCGCATTCATCATAGTCAGATCGCCCTTCTGCTGCGCCCACTTTGCCGGTTCAGCTCTGAAAAGCATTGGAGGTTTGCGGGTACACAGTTCAAGTTCATCGAATACCTCGCAAACGCAATGAAAATGGTGTTGGTTATCGCGAGCACGGCGCCGTAGATAACGAAAACGCGTTGCCATTCGCTAAAACTGTCGGTGGGCGTGAGCGCCGGAACGAGGAACGAGCCGGCCATCAGGGAAGCGCACGCGATTATCTGGACGATCGACATGACGAACGGAGAGTACTGCCCGGCGACCATCACGGCGCACTTACTGTAGCCGCCGGAGGAGAAGCCAAGAAGAGCCATGGGAATTGCTGAAAACCAGAGAGTTCTGAAGACAACTGAATAAGGCTTACAGAGAAGAGCAACATCGAGCACTTTGCTGCCACCGGGGCTGGAGCAGGAGAGCACAATGAAAAAGATGGAAGAGCCGAGCAGAGCGCAAGTGTTGAACATCTTCATTTTGCTGAGCTCCGAAATGGACTTGATGCGATCCGAGAAGAAGCCGGTGCTGAACTTGATGACGAGCAGGCACGCCATCGGAATCAACGTCAAAAGTCCGGCCTCGGCGGGCTCACAGCCGATGACACCGCGGAGGTAGATGGGCGCGTAGGAGATGGAGAACTGCGAGACGAGGAAGTTGCCGATGACCGCAATCCAGACGCCCCAGATGACGATTGAGGAGACGATCTTGCGAACGGGGGTCTGAAGGAGAGGGAAGGATGACAGTGCGAACCGAATCGAGATTTACCACTGGAGTGGACGCCTGGTTGAGTTTCTTGCCGAAGCTTATCCTACGCCACTCGGCCTGCTGCACGAATGGATGTTTCACGGCCCGATCTCTGTAGTAGACGGCCCAGAGAACAGTGAGAGATCCCAATATGATGGCGTGCAAGTAGAACACCCATGGCCATCCGACTGAAATCAAATGGAATGAAGACGTTCCAGCGTGACTACTTCAGAATCATTACCACTAGTCGCGACCGCGCCGGACACTGGCATCGTGAAGACTGCACCGACTTCGACGTGAGCAGAGAGGACAGAGATGAAGAGACCTTTCTCGTTCACCGCTCCCCACTCGTTCACGACCACTCCGGCGGTCGTGAACAAGTTGGCCAGAGTGATTCCCTGGATGACACGCAACACGACGAACACGGGGAACGACCAGGAGACGACGAGCGGTGTGATTGCGACGAGAAGTGTTGCGAGCGCTCCACTGACTGTCATCACTTTGTGGACTCCGAACTTGGCTGTCGTCTGCGACATCGGAACGACGGCGGCAATGGCGCCGAGGAAGCCGCCCGCGAATCCGAGACTCTTCTCGGCCGTCCCAAAAGCGAATCGTCGTTCCGACAACGGAAGTTCCGGACTGTTCCAGTCGACCTCGTCGATCGACTTGTTCGACACAACGAACTCCTCCCAGTACGGCGACGACTGCAGATTGACCATCGACACGTAGGTCGCATTGTAGGCGATGATTCTGAACTTTCAACGAATTTGCACAATTTTCCCCGAAGAGAACGAGAAACTCACGAAGCAAGGTTGAAAGAGAGGAATAGAAGGGCGATGACCAGCACAATATACCGGTTCGCACCGAGACATCCGATCTTTCGATCGGCCGTCTCAAGGCTTGAAGTGGTGTCGGACTGCACCATTTCGGTTGTAGAATGCGTTGACATTTGAGGGTTTTTTGTCAGTTAACGAATACGTTTTTCCCCGAAAAACGGCTATTCCTCAGTTTTATAGTACGTGCGACCGATCATGCAAATTTTGTTTCCTCTTGTTTCCTCTCATGATGTTTCGGTGCAGGTGGCTGACATTCTAGTGAACTGTGGAGTGTGTATTGGGCCACAATCTGCTCGACCAGCGATGTTTTGATGGTTGGGAAGGGATGTCCGGTTTCTTATCAACTATTGTCGGATATCACAACCTCTCTCTGGCCGGTCACAGACGATGATTTTCAGCAACATCCCTCTTTGACCTACCCCATTCACCCGTTAAAAGAGCATACTTGCAAGATGACGGGCCGGGCCGGGCCGGCCCGGCCCGGCCCGGGCCGCGGGCCGGGCCGAGCCGGGTTGTTACCGGGCCGGGCCGGGCCGGGCCGGAGAACTCGGAACTCGGCCCGGCCCGGGCCGGCCCGGCCCGGCTCAGGAAATTTTTCAATTTTTCCGTAATCGAATATAGACAGTTTCAATTCTTCGTTTTTGAACCTTTTTGATCTATACAATCAAAAATAGTATTTTCGGTCACTTTCATGCCATTTCGGCCGTCAGTGGCCATTTCGATGCACCGAAATTGGCCGGAATTGCTCGAAAATCGTTGCGGACCATGTTTTTTGGCCGAAAATGTCAATATTCCCGGAATTTTCGAGAGGAGACCGTGTCAGAAGTGAAAATAACTGGCTTTTCGATGATTTACTAGCAAGTGCAGTCAATTTGGGCGCATAATTCGTGTAAAAAACCGGCAAAATGGTTACATTTCAGCCATTTTAGGATAATATTTGCCGTTTTGAGGGCAATGTTCGAAATTTTAAGTGACCACTAGTGCCAATTAATTAGAATTGAAGTTATAATGAAAAAATAGGAGAAAAATGGCGGTAAGCAGACATTGTTAGGCCAAAATCTGTTTGGAAACAAATTTCTGTTTTCTATCCGGGCCGGCCCGGGCCGGGCCGGGCCGGGCCGCAGGGCCGACTTTTTGAAAATCGTCCGGGCCGGGCCGGGCCGGGCCGGCAAAATTCTGATTCGGCCCGGGCCGGGCCGGCCCGGCCCGGCCCGCTGCAAGTATGTAAAAGAGGAGTTCTGGAATGTTCTATCTCTCGCGGAGAGGAAGATCAGCCGGAGGAGCGACGCCTAGAATCCCTAGTTGGTGGCACCAGTCGAAAACCCCTTATACCCCATACGCGTCACCTCTCTATCTTGATCAATGATCTAGATACACTGAGAACGAGCCCATTTATGTCACTTATCTTGACAAGTAATTGAGATGAGCTCCTTGTTGTCTTCTATCTTGACCAATTATCTATAGATGCTGTCGACTCGAGATCCAACGGCGTTCGGTGAAGGACGATCTCCGAGACACGTCTAGATAGTTTCATGAGATCCTCTTGAGGGCGAGGAGCTGGAAGGTCGTGAGGAGGATCGACTCGGTGCCGGTGGATTCCGAGTTGGCGGCGAGCAGTTCGAAGCATCCGTCGCTCCCCTCGCTCGGATCGCGGTGCTCGAAAAATTCTATACATGTGACGAGCGGCCGGAAGCGAGAGATCGAGTCGCCCGTGTGCTTCGATAAGGCGTTAGTCAGTGCTGGCAGCTCTCGGAACACTTCCGAGCGGAGCTGTCGGATTTCGCTCGCCTCATTGTCGCGCGGCCCTCGTCGATTCAGAATGAACATCGTCTGAATGAGAAGGGAGCAGACGGGCGAGTTGCGTCGGAAGATTATTTCCAGACCGTAGCTGAACCTGAGATGACGACACTTCCATAGACTGGAGAGTACCGCTTTTTTTGTTTTAGCGAATGAGGAGAAAGTGCAATAATTTTTACAAAAGACCGATAAATTAGGCAGTTAACTGCTCTTCCGTCCATTCATTTTCGGGAACGAGCTTCCAGTTCGGACTCGGAGTCGTCGCTAGCCAATTGAAATCTCTCGGTGTCCTCCACTCGCCGTTATCTTCTTGTGTTAAAAAATGTCCGTTCTCGTCTTTCAGCCTAAAAAATCTCCAGGTGAATGAAGGTTTCAAACTAGTTCTAGGGCTACCTGTATGGATACATGAAAACGTTTTTCGAATCTTCCAAGATCACTGCTCCTCGAGTTGCAATATGGAGATGGAGATTTTCAGAAGTGTGAATTCGAACTTGCTGAGCTGCCACATAGATGTGCACACTGTAAAAAACGAATGAGTGAAGGTGTTGAAGCTTCTACTCTCACTTTTCACAGTCGTTGAGTAAAAGTGATCGATCACATCGTCGGAAGATTAATGTACTGTTCTTGATATTCTAAAATGATCAATTTGATAGCGTTTTGCTTCCAAATAAGATTTCTCACTCGGATGTGAACTACGGACGGCTCGAAATTGAACTGAAAACGGCAGTTTTCAATGTTTTTCAAATTGAGATCCTCTCCGTCCGTCCCCGATATGGATTTGTTCTCGCCACTCTGCAAGTTCGAGTACTTGTGATTTCTAGTCCCTCCGGTGTCACTTACCAATCCTTCTACGATGTTTTCCGAGACGGACGGTGCGTTCACAGCAAACGGAATACTCTCAACTTTTCGTTGCTCGGAGGGCGCTTCTTTGACTTTGGTGACTGCTGATTTCTGCGAAAAACACATAAAAATTGGTATTTACATTTGAGGCAAAATTACCGAAAAAGAAAAACCGGTGAACTTCGGAGCAGTCGTTAGAGACAATTTGAGTTTCCGAACATCCTCGAGAAGGTTTTGAATGGCTTTGGACTGTCGATTACTTACGACGAAAGTTTGAAATTCTTCTGTAAATTATAAGTTTTTCGTTGAATTTTAGTGAAGCTCTTACGTAGACTATCGATCTTTTTTTGGTCGATTTTTTTACTTGCAATGTCGATTTTGATATCTTTCATCAGATTCTCGACCTCTTCTTCTTCCGACCGTCCTGAATTATCGTCGTTCCCCATTTTCCGTTCCTCATTCCGTTGCTCCAGTTTTGCCAGCAACCGATCCCGGCGATCCATTAGGGTAGTTTCCGAACGAGACATTTTCTGACAACGATCTACTTGAGGACGTTAGTGAAACACGGCACAGTTATCGAACGGCTACATCACCAATACATATTTTTCTCTGAATGCAATTTTACTTGAAAACACTTTATTCAGATTACAATAAACTAGAATACACTCGCAAAACTTGATTGGCGGGCTTCTTGAATGTTCCTATTCAATCGTATTTGGTGTACTGAGTTCTGCGCGGGTACCATGGGAGGAGAACTTGGGAGAAAGATCGGCCGCTGCCTGAAATGAGAAGCCGACATATTCAGATACTCTCCGAAAACTCACGGTCGTTGAAATGGTCAAAGTCTTCTGGATGAAGCTGCATGTAGTGCTCGATGACGGCATCTCTCGTCTGGTAGTGTCTCTCGCGCAACGCTCCGGCACCGTAGCCGACAGCGGTAGCGGCCGCGACGAGCAGCGTTCTCGGAATGATGGCGTAAAAGTACGGCTTCTTATTCCATCTGTTTTGCAGAAGTGCAGAAGCAACCGAGATACCGAGCATGACTCCCGCTCCCTACAAGCAAAAGGTTGGCAAAACATCAGAATTGGCCTTGATGTACCTTCCACGGGTAGCTCCATGTGAACGGATCGGCTAAATTGCGGTCTCTGTGCCCAGCGCGAATGAAAGCTTCACGGCGTTCGATTTCCTTCTCGCTTACGCGAGTGGTATCCGCCATGTTGGTTCTGACGCACTACAATATATCGAAGCTACTAATCGAATCGATTTATTTTAAGAAAAATTTCATCGATGAGATATTCGAAGCGTCCCACAACGCACAAGTTCGAATAAAGACAGTTCATAAAAGTCACTTTTATCGGATATCAGCACTAATGAAACGTCTGCTCGAATACAATCGGAGAACTTATTTAGCGATCGAATTTGGCTGGGAAGCGTCCCTCGGCAAGAAGCTCATCCCATCTCTCAACCCAGAAGTTGGGGCAGAAGTCCTTGTAGACGTTTTGGAAGAACTTGCACGGCTTGTAGTCCTGTCCCATCAGCTCGTTGCAGCGATGGAAGTCGACGTAGTAAGCGAAGCACTGACGCTGCTTACGGACCTGAAAAGAATGTCATGCTGCTTATGGCAAGATTTTGAAAACTTTCAACTTTACAGACCACGCACTAGTCGTTATTCGTGAAGGAAAATTGAAAGAGAAGCGAACTCGAACAGGGATCTATTACAGTCTTCAAATATATTAAATGCTATAATAACCTGCGGGAATCTCGCATCGTAGGGAGCAGCCCAGAGGAGATCCTTCTTGACCTTCTCGTGAACCTCCTTCTTGTACCAGTCCGGGGAGTCCGGGTGACGGAGAGCATCGGAGAACTTCTCCTGAATCGATCAAAGATGAGAAAACGTCTAATTTCAACGAAAAGAGTAAACACAAACCTGATACTGCTTCAGTCTCTCGTAAGTTGTTGGGGGGACCTCAACTTCGACAGGCATTACTGAAAACAGAGAAAGTTAGTATTTTGATAAAGTCGACATCCTGAATCAATTAGAAAACCGTAATTTCAAGCTTCACAGGCGGGAAATACTTATTTTTTAAATCGATATATTTTTAACAGAAACGCCGGTCCAACTTCCGTGGCGTACACTGCTGTACACTCTGCGACGCATAAAACGCTCCACAATCTCAATTGGCTTTTTTCGCAATGGAGCGCACTTGCGTAGCAATCCTCACGGAGAACTTTCGAAATATAGAAAACAGCAGCTTCATCCAAAAATGTTCGTGGCTCCGGAAAAGAAAATTAAAACATTTTTCGATCTTCACCCATGGTACTTCTCCAAGGTAAAACTAAATGGAAAAAGTGAAAGTCAGTGACACTGTTCATTCAGGCTTATGAAGAGTATCTCGCATTTCTGCATAAGCTCAACGACGCCGTCATTGGAGTTCACACGACAGCAGATGTCAGATGCAGTGACCTGGTCATCAATTTCGTCGAAATGCTCGATACTCTTGAGGTGATCGGTTCATCAAAAAAGTCGTAGTGGAAAAGGAACGAATTCAGAAATGGACGGATGAAATCAAACTGGAAGATGTTTCGGAACAGCGATTCGGCAACAAAGCATATAGGCACTTCTACCAGAAGCTCTGCGATGTATGCCAAGAAAACAAAAACTTCCAACACACAGTTCTTTCCAGGAGACTCCACAGCTCCTCTCCTCACTGCTTCCAAACACAGTGCACGATGCGCTCGTTGAATTGAGCCCCTACTTCACCGAGTCGTTTGGAAACGCCACCAGAATCGACTACGGATCAGGACACGAGGCGAACTTTCTGATCTTCCTCTTCTGTCTCCAGAAGCTCGCTGTGTTCACGGACAACGACAATCAAGCGCTCGTTCTTCGCATATTCAACAAGTACCTGCGTGTGTGCCGCCATCTTCAAACAAAATTCAAGATGGAGCCGGCTGGAAGCCGCGGTGTGCACGCCATCGACGACTTCCAGTTTGCGCCATTCATTTTCGGAAGCGCACAGCTGATCAATTCGAAGTCGCTGGTCCCCGACAGCTACCTGAAGAAGAACGTCGTTGAGAATCACGCGCACACGAGTCTTTTCCTAGACTGCGTAAACTTCATCAACCAAACGAAAACAGGACCTTTCCACGAGCACTCGAATCAGTTGTGGAACATTTCCGCAGTTCCGCACTGGAAGAAGGTCAACAGCGGAATGTTCAAGATGTACGAGGGCGAAGTGCTGAAGAAGTTTCCAGTCGTACAGCATATGATGTTCGGAACATTGTTCTCCTTCGATCGCAGTGAAAACGTCAGGGAGTCGGACGCCGATGCTCCACCAGCCCTTCCATCCGAAGCCACCGGAATGCCTCCTAGAGCTCCGGGTCAGCACGGCATGTTTGCCTTCCAGGTAATAATCAAATAGTGATCTTTCTTCCCAATACCATCTGCTTTCAGATTCCCTCCGTTGCGAACTCCTCCACCGTGCGCTCCGCTCACGTCGTCGAATCCGGAGATCTCCGCCAGTTGCACGCCACCAAGCATCCAGACGAGCACTGCCCGCCACCGATGGCCGAACCATAAATCGGATCTTCCTGAGCTTTCTATGAAAGCGTATTCTCTCTACTGTACAATTATTTATTTTGCTAATGACTATTCAATATGAATAGCAAGGCAATAAAGACGGCTTCTCAGAAAAAAACCGATAATCTACAAGGACAAGAAGTCTTGATGTAGAGTTCGGAGTCGTTCAATGATGATCGATTCGATTTCGATGTTCTGATTTGGCTGGAGAATAATGTCCTCTCCTTCCTCCTGATTCTTTCGTACAAGCGTCACCCGATGTTTTCGAGTAGAGAGCATGTTCGCAATCACAAGTTGGTGTCCGTATTTGGCTAACGCCACTTTCGCTTTGGGAATGAGCTTCTGCTCGTCCGTTTCCAGCTGAAACGAAAAGTTTGAGTTTTAGATTGATCCTAGAATTTGCCTACTTTGAACGAGACAGTGAACGCTTTCGGAACATACACGTTCACGACCTTATCGATCACTTTTGGAGCAACACTGAGTGCGAGGTTCAACTGAGTGTCACTTGCCATTTTGTGATCGGGCTGAAAGTCTCACATTCGAGAGGTCATCAATAAAGAATTGAGGAACCAGTTGTGTGACAACGAAGTCGGAAACAGCTGCGGCTAAGTAGATCAACACACGGTTACCGAGGGGATTCAGATGCTTGCAAATCTGGAAATCTTTCAATTCTGTTAACTCTGACCATCTGCCAATGGAAGCGCCAACCTGTTCAAGAAGTGTCATGTACTGTTCGAAAGTCTTGAACGAGACATAGAGGATCTTGTTTTCGAACTGCAACTTCTCCTTGAGCACTTCCTTCAGGTTCGGCACGTTGCACGTAACTTTGTCGTCTTCCAGTGTCAGAAGATTGAAAATGTTTGGAAAATGTCTCGAGTATGGCTTCAGTGATTCCTCTCGGTGCATAAAGATAACTGAGTAACCGGCACGAAGGAAATATCTAAAGCAAGACACGTTTTTACATTCCTCGGCAAGAAGAACCAACTCTGCACTTGAGGCGCCTCGTGTTCCCGCCGAAAAGTTGTCTATGAAGCGTACCGTATTCTTTTCAAGGGGCACTTGTGTTCCTCCACTCTACATATAGCAGTAGATGCTTGTTTTGATATCTGATAAGATAGCATTACCGTGATGAACGCCACCCGACTTGATTTGTTATCTTCCAAGAAGCGCTCGATGTCCGCGTCGGATGCATGATGCCCCATTACGTTATAGACTTTCTGAAAGTTTATAAAATCCTGATTTCTTCTCTTTTCCCGTGCTTATTACAGTTTGAGATTTATGAAAGTGGAGGCGCAAAAAAAATCTTCAAAACAGCCTGGCGAATTATCTTGCAGAGGTACGGTGCGCGAACATACGCAAACACTGCGACGCCAATCTGCACTGGCGCACAGTTGGGAAATTTTCCATTTTCTCCCCCGCAATTTGTTCATTGCTGTCCGTTGGCTTTTTCCACGAGTTTCCCCATATTTCGATTTGCGGCGATTAAATTTTAGACGACTGACTAAATGATAATTTCTCCTCGGTAACATTAACATTTTCGTTCATCTTGCGTTTCACGAAGAATTATCGAATTTTGGCCTAATTTCTGCTATTTCATAATTTCTGCCGTGTTTTTCTGATATTGAAATATCTCCTAGTCGGTTCTCTTCACAACATTATTTGCCACTTTTCCTATCGTTATCCTGGAACAACTGTATCCTTCTAAATTCACCGTTTAGTCTGAAACTTGTGTAGTTTTTAAGTTAAGGCAAAGATTCGTGGATCTATGGTCAGATCCCTGTGATTTGTTCCACGTTCCATAGACAACGCGACAAGTTTATCAAACTCGTTTTCCTGTTCTTCCGCCCTTCATCTCTCAACCGCCAACGCAACTTTATTGATTTCGAACGTCTCTATTCTCTCTCAAAACTCCCAAAACGCACTCTGTGGCTTCAAACATCGCGTTCTTTTTCCGTGGGTATACACAAAGCCAGCTTCTCTCCATCGTCTCCGAGCTGCCCCCTCCCCACGGACTTAACGGGCCACGAGAAAATCGATAGGGTGGTGTGCCCGGCCTTGTGTGCGTCTCTACGTTCGCTGTTCTCTCTGCAGTGTTTCCGGCGGCGAGAACGCAGCGTCCGTCTTTTCATCCGTCTTTTCACTCGCCCCATTCTAACTTTATGAGTGTACTAAGTTTAGCTCCTATTTTTCTCTTGAAAAGCGAACGGTTTTGGTAATTATTAGATTTTTTCATTTTTAGGGTTGATCGCATATTTGCGCGTGCTACTTTTTGATGGAAAGTAACCAAACAAACAATGGAAGCGGTGGAAATGCTGCTCTAAACAAAGGAGGACGTTACGTGCCACCACATCTTCGCAACAGCGGCTCCGCTGGCGCTGACAACAACAGCGGACACGATGATCGTCGTGGAGGTGGTGGTTACCGTCAGGGAAGTGGAAATGGTGGTGGTGGCTACGACCGTGGCTATAACGATTACCGTGACGGCGGAAACTACGGAGGCAGAGATCGCGGAGGCTATGATGACCGCGGCTACAACAACGGCGGAAGCCGTGGCGGATATGGAGGCGGCGGAGGCCGTGGAGGATACTCCCGTCAAGATAGAGGTGACGGTGGTAACGGCGGATTCAACCGCAACTACAACCGTGACAACCGGGATAGCCGCGACTCGTACGACAACAGAGGATCGAGCCGATCGTACAACAACGATCGCCGCAGTGATCGTGGAGGCGATGCGTGAGTCTACTTTTTAGCTACGACCCCCCCTCACAACAATCTTTTTACAGTCCGGCTCGTTGGTCCAATTTGGACGCTCCGTCGAGAAACGAACGCGGCACTTCCAAATGGGAGGACCGTGGTCCGAGAGACGAGCGAGTCGAGCAAGAACTCTTCGCTGGACAGCTTTCGGGAATCAATTTCGACAAGTACGAGGAGATTCCGGTCGAGGCTACTGGTGACGACGTGCCGCAGCCAATCGGACTTTTCTCCGACCTCAGTCTTCACGAGTGGATCGAGGATAACATCAAGAACGCCGGATACGATAGGCCGACGCCAGTTCAGAAATATTCTATCCCAGCTCTGCAGAGTGGGCGTGACCTGATGTCCTGCGCCCAGACCGGATCTGGAAAAACAGCTGCGTTTCTGGTTCCGCTTGTGAACTCTGTTCTCCAGGATGGACCAGATGCCGTTCATCGCTCGAGTGTCAGCCAGCAAGGCAGAAAGAAGCAGTACCCTAGTGCTCTTGTTCTCTCACCAACTCGCGAGTTGTCACTTCAGGTACTAATTGTTTTCCCGCTGAAAGGGTCATTGAATGTTTTCAGATCTACAATGAGTCGCGCAAATTCGCTTACCGTACCCCTATCACTTCGGCACTTCTGTATGGAGGTCGTGAAAATTACAAGGAGCAAGTGCATAAGCTGAGAGTGAGTTCGAAATCTCCTGCAATCCGATTACAATAATGTTTTTCAGCTCGGTTGTCACATCCTCATTGCCACTCCCGGACGTCTCATTGATGTCATCGAACAAGGACTCGTTGGACTCGAAGGTTGCCGTTACCTCGTTCTCGATGAGGCCGATCGCATGCTTGACATGGGCTTTGAGCCGCAAATCAGAAAGGTAAATGCCCTTTCATACCACTTCGGTTCAACACGGTATTCTTTCAGATAGTGGAAATGAGCCAAATGCCGCCAAAAGAGGAGCGAATTACCGCGATGTTCTCCGCTACGTTCCCAAAAGAGATTCAGCTTCTTGCGCAAGACTTCTTGAAACCAAACTACGTCTTCTTAGCTGTCGGAAGAGTCGGATCTACGTCTGAAAACATCATGCAAAAGATCGTTTGGGTGGACGAGTCCGATAAACGTTCATACTTGATGGATCTTCTCGATGCAACTGGCGAGAATTCGCTGACGTTGGTGTTCGTCGAAACCAAGCGCGGTGCTTCCGATCTGGCCTACTATCTGAACCGTCAGAACTACGAAGTCGTCACCATTCATGGTGATTTGAAGCAATTCGAGAGAGAGAAGCATCTCGATCTTTTCCGGTTAGTTTTTCAAAAAAAAAATTCCTTTTTCTTATCGTACTGATTGAAGAACGGGAACTGCTCCCATTCTGGTGGCTACTGCTGTCGCTGCTCGTGGTCTGGATATACCTAATGTGAAGCACGTCATCAACTACGATCTGCCATCTGATGTCGATGAGTACGTTCATCGTATTGGTCGTACCGGACGTGTGGGAAATGTCGGACTGGCCACATCCTTCTTCAATGACAAGAACCGCAATATCGCACGTGAGCTGATGGACCTTATCGTAGAAGCGAACCAGGAGCTTCCTGATTGGCTCGAAGGACTGTCTGGAGACATGAGAAGCGGAGGCGGATACCGCGGACGTGGTGGCCGTGGAAACGGAAACCGCTTCGGAGGTAAATCGTTAGAGTCATGCAAATTCTATTTTCCTATTTTTAGGTCGCGATCATCGTTATCAGAACGGTGGTGGAAATGGCGGAAACAGCGGTGGCGGTGGATTCGGAGGAGGCCAACGCTCTGGTGGAGGAGGATTCTCTTCCGGAGGCGGTCGTCAGCAGCAGCAGCAGCGTGCTCAGCCGGCTCAAGACTGGTGGAGTTAAATCAGTCGCCAGGATTGCTACTCTACGAAACCCCTTTCTTCACTACTCTTTTCTTTACTCTCCCCATACTCCATTTACTCTCAATCTCTCCATTTTTTCGTCTTTAATTTTTCCTCATACCCTCCAATTTTTTTTCAATTGCTTTTCATCGCATCTGGATAGAAAAGCGAGCTCCAAAATCCAGATTCGGTGAAAAACGAAAAGCCCAATGTCGTACAGCGGTTTGTTGTAACTTCTCGTCGCTTCTGAAAGTCCACTGTTTGTGTGTTTTTCTTTTGCTCTAGTGGGGGAAGTTTTGTGTCGAAGAGTGCGTCGTTGTTCTCCAAATCTCCGAGTTCTAATATGATCCAATTTCTTCTCTGCGTGTGTCGCGTTGAGTGCTGCTCTCATTTTGCCTACCTGTTGGCTCTTCCCGTACGGCTGTCCCTCTTCCATTTTACGAACTTGGTTGCTGTGTCAGCCGCATTTGCTCGGTTTCGTTTCCATGCGAAGCTTCGAGCAATTACGGTGGCGCTATAAGGCAAGTATGCATCACCCTCAATCTTGTTGGTTTTGAACTTTCACTGACTTTTCAGTTAGGCTTCTATGTCGTATTCTTTAAGTCGAGATGGTTTGTTCTATCCCCAAAATCACCTTTGTGACAATTATAGGATATTTTGCTGTTTTTAGGTCTTTCGGTGTTCCTCCCGACACGTAGTAACTTATTAATTTCCCCACAGCTGATGTTTTTTCACCGCTATGCGGTCCGAGTTTCAAGTTTCTGAATATTTAGCCCCTTTCACGATATCAATCTTGATCCTCCACAATGCTGTCTTTTCCGTGTCTCAACACACATCCGAACTCAGCATCTTAATAGCACAATTTCATAATGTCCTATAATAATTGTCAAATGTCCTGTGACACACGCTCTTTGTTGAAATTTTTGTTTCATAATTCCTTCAGTGACACACTCTTGTATCATGCTCTCTTCAAACACAGAATCGAATCTCGTGTTCTCCCACAAGTTCTCGATCAAGCGACGGGTTCGCATCATCCACTAAAATAACTTGGCTGTTTTTCCCCGAATTAAGAACCCCCCCCCCCCCCCTCTCCACATTTTTTCGCCCCCACTTTTTTATTCTCCCCCCGCATTGCACCCAATTATTTCCCTCTTCCGAAACGAATAAAGATGATCATAATAACCATTTATATAGTATCAAAAATGTGACCGACAGGGGAAAATAAATATTTAGCACAATCGAAACCAGTTCAGGATTCGTGGGCTCCAGAGCGATTAAACCACTGTGGAATTGGCTTAGAATTTCAGTCGTTGAGCAAATTGACGGAGTATTCTGTGTTTGATGAATTCTGTCGGTGTTTTAAACAGAAAAATATAAATTTGCCGACGGGTGATGCCGTTTGAAAGTCTTATCCTCGTCTCTGCCCATAAGTCGATAAAAATCTTTATTTTAAGCAATTTTGTAATTGAGCTCTCCTCCCAGAAAGAATGTTTTGAAAGAGGGCTCTCTATTTTTTTCGTTCAGAAGATTGAGCGCGCGACCCGGACTGCGGAAGAAGCGCATGCAAATATTGCCTCCTCGCCAGTATGCATTCGCGCTCCATCGCACTGCCCCATCAGTTCAAATTGGAATTCTGCTTTCGCATTGGAATTTTTCGTTTGTGCCCAATTGTGTTTCGAACCTCGCAATCAATTGATTCTGTACATTCTGAATTCTGTAATTTCAGCCAATTTGTCGAAAATGTCGGGATTTCGCCATCCGCAAGCCACACCGGCTAGAAATGTAGGTGCAATGCGATGTGTAAATCGATACACTCATTCGCCAATTTTCTTTTCAGTTTCAAGAAATGAACATGCGAGGCCCGAAAGCGCCGGAGCGGCCTCTTCAACCGTACATGCGGTACAGCAGAAAGATGTGGCCGCGAGTGCGAGCTGAGAATCCGGACGCGCAGCTGTGGGACATTGGAAACATAGTCAAGAAGATGTGGACCGATATTAGTGCTGCTGAAAAATCTGTTTATCAACACGATTACGAAATGGAAAAGGCCGATTACGAGAAGCAGATGAAGAACTTCCAGAACGGCGGTGTTTCTAACTTCATGATGAACAAGAGTCGCGCGAAAAACAATGAAAAGATGTCGAGAAGTCGGATGGATGCCGGCGGAGTCGTCATTCAGCCGGTCGATGAGGACGACGGCGGAAACGAGATGAGCACGAGACGTCTCGCCGGCGTTCGGTTCGATCGTAACAATCGACTCATCAGCGATCTGTTCTCGCCTGGAATCGTCACCGACACGAGAACCGTTGTGCCACAGATGCGAATGGACATGCTCAAGAAACAGGCGTCCTCGCTGGGAACTCATCAGGGCAAGCTCGAAGAGGAGTTGGCCAAACTAGAGAAAGCGCACGACGATAGAAAGCGTGCCATCGAGAAGGGAAGCGACGACTTCCAGGAGCAGCTGAAGAAAGTGGTCAACGAGAAGCCGATCGTCGACGAGGAGAAGTTCGAGGAGGCAGTGAAGGAGTGGGAGGAGAAACTGGCGGTTGCCTACGAGGAATACAAGAAGAAGACAACTGATACAGCCGCTGCGGACGGTAAGACATAATGCAGACAATCAGTTATCAATTTCTCTTTTTCCAGTCAGCTCGGCGCCGCTTCTCAGAAACCTTGTCATGGAGGAGACGCCGAAGGAGCAACCGGAGCCCGTACAAAAGGAGAAGTCGACAGAACCCGAGCCGAAGGCAGAAGAAAACACAGAGGTGGCTGCGGAAAAGGAGTCCGAGGTTCCGGTCGCTGAAGAGAAGGAGACGAAAGAGGAGCCGATGGAAGGTGTAGAGAGCGCTTGATTATATTACTAACTTTAATTATGTCTGTCCTTTCTGTCTCATAATATCTGAACAATTCGTTTTATTCCATTTTCAACTTTATTTATTTATTTAATCGAATGAAGTGTGCACATGTACAACTCCCAAAAGAGGTATTTGAGTCAGTCATCCGAATCCAAAAAAAGCTGTATCGCTGAATCAGCTCCGTATCCGAAAGTCCGAATTTTTCTTTTCAAAAAAAGTTTTTCAGATGACGAACGAAAGTGATGTGTATGTTTTTACTGTCTGAAATTGAATTTTGAGTCAGCGCTTTCTCCCAAGTCTGAAGATGATTCATATTTCGAAATATATTCGCATGCCAGTCAGTTTAACTTGCTCCGAATCTTCATTTCCGACGATCAACATAAAACAGCGACTATAAGGAAAGAAGCGATGGCCAGTGAAGCCGTCGCGAGTTGTCCACCGCACTTCAGCGATTCCACGTCAACTGCGGAACACAGACCGTCGTTGTCCCTCTTATTCGCCGCGCATTTCGATCCGGGCTTCCCGCTTCCCAGGGATTGCAGCGGATCAGAACTGAAACGAAAAGGTAATGGTACTGACGCGTTTCTAAGACTATTTGGCGAAAATCTTACTCGGAACCAAGAAGACAGGTGTATTGGAAGTCGAACTTGGAAGCCACCAAGCAGTCGTGGTTTTGTTCGCATTGTACAGGAGCGCATCCGATTTTGTTGAATCCGGGAAGTAGAAGCTCGATGATTCCGAGCGGCGCTTTCGGATCTGCCGAGGCGAGACCGTTTTCGGTGATTGATCCCGCGACCTCAGCGTTCCAGGACAATGAGCAGACGTCATTGCTGAATCGGAATACACGATAGCCATCGTGCGCCTTTTCGCATTTGTCCGACTTTGCCTTCTCAGCAAGACTCTCATCCCAATACTGGAAAACGGTGGGTGAAAATAGGAAGCGTCTCTAAAGTTGTTCAAATTCACCATTTCAGCCATGCTCGCAAGGTTTTGCTGATTGGCGAATGCCCTCCTAGCCTCGTTGATCTCGCACAGATCGTTCTTGATGTCGTCGACGGAGTCCTTGTTTCTTGTCATGAACGAATACGTGGACATCAAGTCTTTCGCCTCATCCGGTAGGAAAAACTTGCCGGCTTTGAAGAGCAGGTTGTTAAAAGTTATGCAAAGAGCCGGCGTGATTGTTGCTGAAAAGCAGCAAATTTCTGCTGGAAGCAATATTTATGATAGAAAAACTTACCGGCCAGAAAGATCACACTGAAAATCAGATGTAGATTCATGTTGAGTGCACCAGAACGAATGAATAGAGATTTGTTTAACTTCCATCCTTTTATTCTGTTCCTTTTTCTTTTTGTTGGAAAACATAACTTCTTTTTGTTTGAATCGTGTGATTCATATTTTTGACATGCTACCATGCTCTTCAGATCTGAATCCGATGAAGCATGACTCATGAGAGCTCTGGCATCAATTCGGAAACTGAAGGCGTCAATCCACGTCAAGAGGCAAAGACCATTCGAATCACAACCACAGTATTCTGTTTGGACCAAAGTTGAGTTTCCAAAACGTACCTTTTCTTTCGAATCAGCTACTGCTGCCTTCGAATCGCTCGTTGTCCTTCCGTGTCGCTCGTTGTCCTTTCGTGTCGTTCCTTTTCGAGTTAGTCGTCTTTTTTGGTTTTATATCGTTCTATTTTTTTCTTTACTTTTCAATTGTTATTTTTTCGATGGTTTTGTTTTTAGTTTTTTTTGGTTATCATTTTATGCGTTCGTTTTCTTCCGAAGCATTTTCGAGGTGTGCACCCACGGGGCTCGAACCTGGGAGTCTCATCCATGCGGAGAGCCTCCTCCCGAGTGACCCATGGATGCACGTCTGACGGCGTGGCGATTCACATTCAGATGATGCAAGAAGGGGGTGCTAGGGTGGAGAGGGGTGTAGGTGTGTGGAAGATGGGGTTCGCTGTTGTTCCCTCACGCAGTACCTGGTCAGTCACACGTACGAGTCGGTTTTCAAGCCATGTGGACGGTATATTCTTCGGAAATCGAAGTATGGAAATATTGACCACTTCGAAAAGTGTGGGTTATCTAACTTTAGGCCCTATTTAAGTACCAATACCTCTTGTAATCCTTTTGCGACGCACTGTAGCCCCCCCCCCCCCCCCCCTTATTTTTTGTGTGACGGAAATGTGTGCAGGCGTCTCATCTGCGGATTTTTTCTTTTTTGTTATGACGTGGAATTTTCATCAGTGGAGATGCTTTATTAAATTGTCGATAGATGAAAGTTGAAATAGATCACAAAGAAACCAAAATGAACAGCTGTACATGTAAATTATTTAGTAGAGGAAAAAAACGAGATCTGTAGGCTAAAACTTAAAGTCTTCTCCCTCTTTAAAAATAGTGATAGTTCTCAGAAGTCGCCGCTTCGGCTTCGGCGCCGAGGTGTCCATGAACTCTTTCAGCGCCTCGATGTACTTCCGTTTGGCGACTCGCTCCTCGGCAGCCGCCCGCGCCGCCGACTGACGCGCCATCACCGCCTCCGCCACCTTCTCGGCTCTCTGTATCCACTCCTCCTCGGCTTTCGCGTTCAGACGCGCCAGCGCTTCTGTCAGTTTCTTGAGAAGCTCCTTCTTGTTCTTCTCCTCCTTCTTCACCCGCCTCGCTTCTTTCAGAGTGCGGTACGGGAAGTGGTTGGTCCAGACGATGAAGTACAGTTTCCTTCCGTAGTAGAGAATGGTGGCGAGCCGCCCGTCGGACTTGACGATGTCTTTTGCGTACTTGCAATCCATCCAGTGGTGCGGATCACGGAGGCTGGCCTTTCGAAGGTAGTGGCTGAAAATCTCGACTGAAACAAGTGTTTGGTTTGCGAAACTCACTTGACATCGAAATGTTCGCCCTCGCGTCGTTTCGGATCCCACGGAATCAGCGGCAATCCGTCGGTGATCTTCTTCTTGTTGTCGAACGCTTCCGGACTCAGATTGATTTCCATCCGCTGGAGCCTCGTCTGATTACTATCGGCGTAGAGCCATTGGAAGAGGAACGCGTTCAAATCGTCGGCCGACAGCCAATTGTGGCCGATGTCAGCGGTGATGCAGTTGAAGCTCAGCAAGTGGATTCTTGTCAGCCATTCCGGATCATCGAGAATGATGTGAGAAGTGTTTATGAGGTCCCAATTCATACACGGCTCTCCGATCGCGTAGGAAACACGGATCGACGGAGGCGAGTAGACCGCCTTGATCGCTCTGAGCACCTCTTTCACTCGCATCTCGTCCGCCTCCTTCTTTCCCAGCATTCGGAAGCAGTTGATCTTCATTGGAGGGAGGCGGGTGTTACAGAACACCTGGCACGTCTTCTTGTCCGATACATTGACGCCGACATTGATGTACGCTCCATCCAACGAGAAGAGGTTCGAAATCTCTCGAAAAACATCAACGGCTCCTTGGATATAGTTGATGGTCACTCCGGGCACGGTTTTTTGAGTGACTTTCACTTCTCGCGGGTGATACCTACAATTGGACGCTCGTTTATCGGCACCTCACACCGTTTTCTTCCATACCGAGTGTTGAAAATGTAGGTGACGAACTTGCTGAGCCTCAAATTGTAGGCCGAGTTCCAGCACCTCCGATTCCCGTCGGCCTTCTTCCAGGAGTAGAAAACGCACGCCATGTTTTTGAATTTGTCAAAATAGACGGCGACGCACGACTTCTCGTCGTCGAAACGCAGAAATATCTGGGTCGCCGTGTAATTCGCTCTCTTCTTGACAAGCTCTCTCGTTTTCGAGGAGCAAAGAGCGAAATTGTAGCTAAAAGAGTATTGAGTCCTATCTTCCAACAAGTGCCATCTCTCACCAGTCGACAGGAGTCAAGTGCTTGAAAACGTTCTTCATCACTTTGTCGGGCATGTTCATGAGTTGGAGGTGCGGATTTTTGTAGTACTTGATGAGATGTTCAGGGAAGCCTGCCGCCATTTCGAGGCTGAAAACACTTCTAGAAGTTAGATTCACAGCTCAAACTTCTGAAAGTCGGTCTCCTCGGAGTTCACGTGATAATACAAAGAACATCTTCATGAAAACCACAAGTACAGAAACAAGTGAGGTGAATTCGAGAGGAAGAGTGTTACTTGAAAACATCCGACCTTCAAGTATCTAACTATAAAAGCAACTAACACGGCTAACTTGGAGCATAGAGCACAGAAAACAAGAAAAGAGACTCGCAGACGGAATGAAACACAGAGACGCAGGAACGGCGAGATGTACACAAAACGCCTATACCCAGAGACACGCTCTCGTGTGTCCCTCGCCCCCCGACGGACGCTTCTAGTATCGATTTTCGAGACGCACGAATACTGAATAGGGGCATTTATGTATATGCACATGATTATGATTATAGGCGAAGGACGAGTGATGATAAGAGGATCACGGAATGTTCGCTGTGTTTCAGATTCAAAGAGTGTTTGTTTCAATTCCTGTGGAGGAGGTTAGGTTCAGCGTAATTTGATAATCTTGCATGGAAACAGGGGGGAGGTTGTGCGAGAAGCAGCACGCTGTTGTTTACATTTACATAGAAGACATCCGCGGTGTGGCTGACATCGAGAGAGATATTAGAGATGCAAATTGTTGGTATCCACCAGCATCGTGCAGTTCATTGGAGGAACATGAATGATGAGGCTTTGACACTGAATATATACCGTTTTACTGTATTACAGCAGCCTCCTCAAAGACTTTCAGCATTTTCATCTTGAAAACTAAATGAGATAGGAAAACGTTGTCAACTAAGAAAATGATCCTCAGTTTGTTGGCTGCTTTTTGTCAGTTGACAGCTTTCTCCGATCTCTCCTATAGTTTTTAAGATATGAGTACATGCAATGAGTAAACATGTACCGTAACCCTGCAACCCGTCCTTAACTACATTCATCTATTTATTTATTTATTTACGTCGCACGAGGTACGTGATAAGAAGAATAAGAAAGGGAAAAGATGGCACGGAAAATGTGGGGGCGAGTAGGGCAACTTGAGATCGGTATTAGCTTGAGCAGGGGTTAGGCTTTGAGTAGTCCGAGAGAGCGCGATTTGTGAAGAAGACGCGGCGGATTTTAGTACGACCTTTGGGCCAGTGAAACAGGTTTTTGGAACGGATGCGGCTGTTTTGAGCTAGTGAGAAAAACTCTGAGGTGGTGATATCAATTTTCCCGGCTATCGTCTTTTTAATGGTAACTTTATCAGTATATTTGTGGCGAAATTCTAGGGAGTCGAGTTTGAAGTGAGCATTGCGTTGGGGGGGGGGGGGGGGGGGGGGGGGGGGGGCGTTATCCGTCCATTCATAGAGAGCCTCGAGCATGCAGGAGGTCGCGGAGCGCTTGGGTCGGAAGCCATGCTGTTGGGGGCTCCAGAATTTTTTCTGGTCAAGAAAAGTCAGCAGCTTGCTCAGGAGGCATCTCTCATAGATGCGGCAAAGGTGAGATGTTATGCTTATGGGTCGGAAGTCAGATGGGGACGTCGGGTGTTTAGTTTTTGCCAGAGGAATGATGATCGATCGTCATTTGAATCTTCGAAGTGCGAATGGATCATCATCATCATCATTTTCCTCTTCATCGTCATTACCGACGGCAGCATCGTCTTCTACCACCTAATCGTATCTGCCACATACATTCCCGCGCGCGCGCCAAATTTTAATTCAAACACTTCTTGCAAAAGGGGATTATTCTGGAATACTGAATATTTTTTGACGCTCTTTTTTTTCAAGAGACCAGAACGCGAAGTCGCTCTTCATGCGGCCAGAATTAATAAAATGAAAGTTCGTGACCAATTTCCACGTGTGCCACAGCCGCCTTTATCACCGCCTCCCTGCGCTTTCGAACTATGAAACAACAAAGGTTTGAAAACCTGCCAAGAATGGATTGGTGGCCTAGAAATCGAAGGACATGGCCGGACTTTCTCCGCGGCATGTTCTGAATGGAAGTGTCGTCTTCTCTGGTGCCCAGGCCGCACACACTCACGCGCAATTACGGACGATGATTTTCTCCAACATTCCACTTTGACCTACTCACAGCCATTCACCCGCCAAAATAAGCGTAGTGGAATGTTCCTTTCCGTCATTTGTTTACCCATTCAATTTGACCCCCCACATTCGACTCTCCATCTTTTCATTGATTAAAGTCTAACTGTCTCGATCATAGTGAACACTTGTGTGCGCACCTCCTGAATTTCTTCTGAAACTTAACCTTTCAACTATCTTTCTGTTTTCAGCGCGGTCTGGAACTATTGTTTCGACGATTCGCCCGTCTGCTCCCTTCTCATTCAAACGCTGTTCATTCGGAATCGACGAGCCCTGCGAGGATGAGGGGAGCGAAATCCGACAGCTCCAATCGGAATTGGTGTCGATTTGTAGCAGAGTGATGCTTGTTTCACACGAGACACTTTGAGAACGAGCCATCGAGATGACCGGGTACGCTTGAATTGATCCTGCCGATACTGATCTCCAATTTTAGTGAAGGTGTTCCGAGAGCAGCTCTGGTTAAAGACGAATCGAAGCACGTTGGCGGCTCATTCTCTCGCTTCTGCTCGCGTATCATTTGTATGGATTTCTTCGAGCATGCTGAAGCCTGTCCTTATGATGCTTAACATGCTTCTCAACGGCTTCGTCCGCAACAATAGCGACTATCAGCAGTGGACCGAGGAGACGCTGTTGCAGGCGAGGAAATGGTTGAGAAGCGAGGCCGCCAAAGATCGGCGCGGCAAGTACGTCGAACGGTTTACCTCGTCGGAAAATGTGGACTCGGAAGTGCGAGATGTGGCACAGAACCTGCTCGACACACAGAACACCTCCTGAATTTCTTCTGTAACGTAACCTTCTAGAAATTCAACAAAGTTCGTCGTTTTTCAAACGGTTGTTGTTTCAGGCTTGCGCCAACTTGTCACAATTTGAATTCCAACCATTTGGTTATTCAGTTCGCCGACAATGTCCGCTATGAGTCGGGAAAGACTGGAGCCGAGCAGATCTGCCGCTTGTACGCGTCAGTGCTCAAGAAGCTCAAAAGCATTGAAGTGGGCTCGAAACAAAAAAAAGGATCTGATCGACTTCCTGCAAGAGATCATCGGATGCATCCGGATCATAGTGAACACTTATGTGCGCATCCTCCTGAACTACTTCTGAAACTTAACTTTTCGACGATCTTTCTGTTTTCAGCGCGGTCTGGAACTGGTCTTGCGACGCAACTCGCCCGTCTCTCTGGATCGCTCATTCTAGATCGAGGAGAGCCCTGCAAGGATGAGGCGAGCGAAATCCGCCTGCTCCAATCGGAATTGGTGTCGATTTGCAGCAGTGTGAAGCTCGCTTCACACGAGACATTTTGAGAAAGAGCGATCGAGATGACCGGGTATGCTTGAATTGATCCTGCCGATACTGATCTCCAATGTTGATGTTTCCAGACAGCAGAAGGTGTTCCGAGAACTGACAGCACAGGCTAATACCGAATCGAATCACACGGGCGACTCCATCTCTCGCTTCCGGGCGCTCGTAACCTCGTCACTTGTATCACCTTCTTCGAGCACCACATTCCCAACATGCTGATACGTGTACTTCTGATGCTGAACATGATCATCAACGGCGTCGGAAGCATGTAAGATTTTGGGAAGAGATCGCCTGATAATTCTGATCTGTTCTGTTTCATATTGCCGATCCGAAGTCTGCCCTGCTCCCACCACCAACGAAGATGACTGTTTCGGCACCGTCTATGGGATCGTCTGGATCTTTGTCACTTCCTCATGTGACAGTTAGTCCCCAGGCGCTCACTCGCGGTCCTCCTTCTCCACCACCTCCACTTCCGCCAGTCACAGGAGGCCCTCCACCGCCTCCACCACCCGGGCGGATTTAAGGGACCCGGGAGAGGACCGACACCGCCGCCTCTCGGATTGTTCTCTCCGATCGCTCCTGCACTTCCCGACTATCTACCACCGAGGAAAGTGCCGAAAGCCGATGGACCTATGCGAAAGTTTCCGTGAGGAGCCTCGATGATCGGCACGATATTCCGGGGAAATCGGTCTGAGTCGGCTGAACTCTGTTCTTCTGATGTTGAACGTGATCATCAACGGCTTCGACCGCAACAATAGTGACGATCATCAGTTGACCGAGGAGATGGTGTGGCATGCGAGGATGCGGTTGAGAAGCGAGACCGCAAAGGATCGGCTCGGCAAGTACGGCGAACGGTTCAACACGTCGGAAATGTGGACTCGAAAGTGCGAAAAGTGGCACAGATTATGCTAGACGAATAGAATGCCGACCTCGAGACGCTTGTGTGATGCTCGTTTCGAAAGAGACTTTTGGAGAACGGGCCATCGAGATAACTGGGTATGCTTGAGTTGATCCTTTCAATACAACTGATTTCCAATATTTGTGTTTCTAGACAGCAGAAGGCGTTCAAAGAGCTGACAGCACTGGCTAATGCCAAATGAAAGCACATTGGCGGCTCATTCTCTCGCTTCTGGTCGCTCATCATTTGTATGGACTTCTTCGAGCATGCTGACGCCTGTCCTTCTGATGCTTGACATGCTCCTTAACGGCGTCAATGTGGAAAATGTGGACTCGGAAGTGCGAGAGCCATCGAGATGACCGGGTATGCTTGGGTTGCTTCTTCTGATACTGATCTCCAATGTTGATGTTTCCAGACAGCAGAAGGTGTTCCGAGAACTGACAGCACAGGCTAATACCGAATCGAATTACACATACTCGACGAACAGAACGCCGACCTCGAGATGCTTGGCGGAAAGCTCGAGAAGATAAAGGGCGAATAGGACTCGCCGGACGGATGCTTCGAACTGCTCGCCGCCAACTCGGAATCCACCGACACCGAGTCGATCCTCCTCTCGATCTTCCAGCTCCTCACCCTCACTCACGAGTATCAGGACTCGAAGCGCGCCTACATGAAACTCATCGAAACACGTGTCTCAGAGACCGTCCTCCACCGAAGGCCGTTGGATCAGGAGAGAAGTCAGTTTTCGTGAACGAAGATCAGCTGGCAAGTGATCGGATGTACGAGTGGCTCCGATCGAAGCGCTTGTCGAAACCGACAACTTCGACAGCGTTCGGAGGCGCCGGCGGGAATTTGGAGATGAAGGAGAAGGTGAAGGTCGTGCTGGCGACAGGAAACTGCATGAGTGGAGCAAAGAATCCACCGGAACCGAGTCGATCCACCGAGCTTCCAGCTGCTCGCCTTCACTCACGAAGATCAGGACTCGAAGCGCGCGTACATGAAACTCATCGAGACGTGCTTCGCGGAGATCGCCCTTCACCGAACGCCGTTGGATCCCGAGTCGAGAGGGAAGTTCGTGTTAGAGATTCCCGTCGCGGAGATCACGAATCATCGATCGGTTGCAAGACGAGGAGAGGGCAAAAAATTTACGAAAGGCGACGGCGGCGATGCAAGTAGAGTATTGGAAGACATTGTGCGAGTTTCAGAATGAACCACAGACGTCGAGGAAACACGTAAGATTTAGGCAAAAGACTGCCTGTTAAATCTGATCATTTATGCTTCAGATTGCCGATGCGAAGTCTATTCCGCTCCCTCCGCCAATGAAGATGACTGTTTCGGCACCGTCTATAGGATCATACCGATCTTCGTCACTTCCTCCAGTGATAGCTGGGGCCCTTTATGACAGTCGGCATCCAGCTGAAATGCCAGTCCGTCTCGTTTCTGTATCAGGTTTGCGCCAACTTTTCACTGATTAAAGTCAAACTGCCTGTTTTTTTTTCAGTTCGCCGACAATATCAGCGATAAGTCGGGAAGGATTGGAGCCGAGCTGATCTGCCGGTCGTACGCGTCAGTGCTCAAAATTCTCAATAGCATTGAAATGAGCTCGAAACAGGAGAAAGACCTGATCGACTTCCTGCAAGAGATCGTCAGATGTGAGCATCCTCTTGAATTTCTCCTGAAACTCAGCCTTTAAACGATCTTTCAGTTTTTAGCGACTACTTGTCTTTCGACGCAACTCGCCCGTCGACAATGTCCGCGATGAGTCGGGAAGGACAGGACTCGACAGTAAGAATTTTTCAAATTAAAGGAACATCCCTCAAAAATTTATTCGACAGTAAGAATTTTTCTAATTAAAGGGACATCCCTCAAAATTTATTCGACAGTAAGAATTTTCCTAATTAAAGGAACATCCCTCAAAATTTTTTCAACAGTAAGAATTTTTCAAATTAAAGGGACATCCCTCAAAAATTTTTCAACAGTAAGAATTTTTCAAATTAAAGGGACATCCCTCAAAATTTTTTCAACAGTAAGAATTTTTCAAATTAAATGGGCGTCCCTCAAAGTGGAGTGTGAGCATAATGTTCTTTTTGCAGTGATGACTCGTCCACGTCTTCCGAAAAGCGACGCGAAAATGCGCAGGCGTGCCAGCGATCTCCAAGCTTCTTCAGCTGTCACGTCTACAGCGCCACCTCCTCAACGTCCGAAGCGCTCATGTTCTCGCCGTCGCAAGTCGACGTCTCCGCATCCGAAAGTAGTTGTTTCGAACATCACCGATTTCAATCTGCCAGAAGTCCCGGATCGCGAGAACGGCCCCTTCACCAGTCGCTCCACCGAGAACGATCTCGTTCATCTTGACGTGAAAGCTGGAGCCGAGCTGGTCTGCCGGTCGTACGCGTCAGTGCTCATGATTCTCAATAGCATTGAAGTGAGCTCGAAATAGGAGAAAGATCTGATCGACTTCCTGGAAGAGATCATCAGATGCATCCGGATCATAGTGAACACTTATGTGCGCATCCTCCTGAACTTCTTCTGAAACTTAACTTTTCGACGATCTTTCTGTTTTCAGCGCGATCTGGAACTGGTCTTGCGACTCCACATTGACGCCCTCGAGGAGCATGTTCAGCATCAGAAGGGTCCACTGCTGATCGTCTCAAGTGTTGCGGTCGATGCCGTTGAGGAGCATGTTAAGCATCAGAAGGACAGGCGTCAGCATGTTCGAAGAAGCCCATACAAATGATGAGCGAGCAGAAGCGAGAGAATGAGCCGCCAATGTGCTTTCATTTGGCATTAGCCAGTGCTGTCAGCTCTTTGAACGCCTTCTGCTGTCTAGAAACTCAAAAATTGGAAATCAGTATTGGAAGGATCAACTCAAGCATACCCAGTTATCTCGATGGCCCGTTCTCGAAGCGTCTCTTTCGAAACGAGCATCACACAAGCGTCTCGAGGTCGGCGTTCTGTGTGTCGAGCTGGTTCTGTGCCACATCTCGCACTTTCGAGTCCACATTATCCACATTGACACCGTTGACGCCTTTTCCCAAAATCTTACATGCTTCCGACGCCGTTGATGAGCATGTTCAGCATCAGAATTACACGCATCAGCATGTGGGGAATGTGGTGCTCGAAGAAGGTGATACAAGTGACGAGGTGCCGAGCGCCCGGAAGCGAGAGATGGGGTCGCCCGTGTGATTCGATTCAGTATTAGCCTGTGCTGTCAGTTCTCGGAACACCTTCTGCTGTCTGGAAACATCAACATTGGAGATCAGTATCAGAAGAAGCAACCCAAGCATACCCGGTCATCTCGATGGCTCTCGCACTTTCGAGTTCACATTTTCCACATTGACGCCGTTGAGGAGCATGTTCAGCATCAGAAGGATCCACTGCTGATCGTCGCAAGTGTTGCGGTCGATGCCGTTGAGGAGCATGTTAAGCATCAGAAGGACAGACATCAGCATGTTCGAAGAAGTTCATAAAATGATGAGCGACCAGAAGGAAGCGAGGGAATGAGCCGCCAATGTGCTTTCATTTGGCATTAGCCAGTGCTGTCAGCTCTTTGAACACCTTCTGCTGTCTGGAAACATCAACATTGGAGATCAGTATCAGAAGAAGCAACCCAAGCATACCCAGTTACCTCGATGGCTCTCGCACTTTCGAGTCCACATTTTCCACATTGACGCCGTTGACGCCTTTTCCCAAAATCTTACATGCTTCCGACGCCGTTGAGGAGCATGTTCAGCATCAGAAGGACAGGCATCAGCATGTTGGGAATGCGGTTCTCGAAGAAGGTGATACAAGTGACGAGGTGCCGAGCGCCCGGAAGCGAGAGATCGAGTCACCAGTGTTCTTCGATTCGGCGTTTGCCAGTGCTCTCGGAACACCTTCTGCTGTCTGGAAACATCAACACTGGAGATCAGTATCAGAATGAGCAACCCCAGCATACCCGGTCATCTCGATTGCTCGTTCTCAAAGTGTCTCGTGTGAAACAAGCATCACTCTGCTACAAATCGACATCAATTCCGATTGGAGCTGTCGGATTTCGCTCGCCTTATCCTCGCAGGGCTCTCGTCGATCCAGAATGAACAGCGTTTGAATGAAAAGTGAGCAGACGGGCGAGTTGCATCGCTAAAGTCGCTAGTAGTCGCTAAAAACAGGAAGATCGTTTAAAGGCTGAATTTCAGGAGAAATTTAAGAATATGCTCACATCTGACGATTCCACTTTGAGGGACGCCCATTTAATTTGAAAAATTCTTACTGTCGAAAAAATTTTGAGGGCTGTCCCTTTAATTTGAAAAATTCTTACTGTCGATTACATTTTGAGGGCTGTCCCTTTAATTTGAAAAATTCTTACTGTCGAAAAAATTTTGAGGGATGTCCCTTTAATTTGAAAAATTTTTACTGTCGAAAAAATTTTGAGGGCTGTCCCTTTTATTTGAAAAATTCTTACTGTCGAAAAAATTTTGAGGGCTGTTCCTTTAATTTGAAAAATTCTTACTGTTAAAAAAATTTTTGAGGGATGTCCCTTTAATTCCATTTAATTTGAAAAATTCTTACTGTTAAAAAAATTTTGAGGGATGTCCCTTTAATTTGAAAAATTCTTACTGTCAAATAAATTTTGAGAAACAGCGTTTGAATGGAAAGGGACCAGGCGGGCGAGTTGCGTCGAAAGACAAGTAGTCGCTAAAAACAGGAAGATCGTTTAAAGGCTGAGTTTCAGGAGAAATTCAAGAGGATGCTCACATCTGACGATCTCTTGCAGGAAGTCGATGAGATCTTTCTCCTGTTTCGAGCTCACTTTAATGCTATTGAGAATCTTGAGCACTGCTGCGTACGACCGGCAGACCAGCTCGGCTCCAGCTTTCACGTCAAGATGAACGAGATCGTTCTCGGTGGAGCGACTGGTGAAGGGGCCGTTCTCGCGATCCGGGACTTCTGGCAGATTGAAATCGGTGATGTTCGAACCACTACTTTCGGATGCGGAGACGTCGACTTGCGACGGCGAGAACATGAGCGCTTCGGACGTTGAGGAGGTGGCGCTGGAGACGTGACAGCTGAAGAAGCGGGAGATCGCTGGCACGCCTGCGCGTTTTCGCGTCGCTTGTCGGAAGACGTGGACGAGTCATCACTGCAAAAAAAAGATTACGCTCACACTCAAAACTACAGTAACCAGCTCGCCCCCCCCCCCACTAAGTATGGTCCCGAGAAGAGGATAACAGTGTGCACGTGAATCAGACAGGATCTACGGGAAGACGGGTGAACGCAGTCCCACAATCAGGCCGATTCCACTTTGAGGGACGCCCATTTATTTTGAAAAATTCTTACTGTCTAAAAAATGTTGAGGGATGTTCCTTTAGTTAGAAAAATGTTACTGTCAAAAAAATGTTGAGGGATGTCCCTTTAATTTGAAAAATTATTACTGTCGAATAAATTTTTGAGGGATGTTCCTTTAATTTGAAAAATTCTTACTGTCGAGTCCTGTCCTTCCCGACTCATCGCGGACATTGTCGACGGGCGAGTTGCGTCGAAAGACAAGTAGTCGCTAAAAACGGAAAGATCGTTTAAAGGCTGAGTTTCAGGAGAAATTCAAGAGGATGCTCACATCTGACGATCTCTTGCAGGAAGTCGATCAGGTCTTTCTCCTGTTTCGAGCTCACTTTAATGCTATTGAGAATCTTGAGCACTGACGCGTACGACCGGCAGACCAGCTCGGCTCCAGCTTTCACGTCAAGATGAACGAGATCGTTCTCGGTGGAGCGACTGGTGAAGGGGCCGTTCTCGCGATCCGGGACTTCTGGCAGATTGAAATAGGTGGTGTTTGAAACAACTACGTTCGGATCCGGAGACGTCGACTTGTGACGAAAATGAGCGCTTCGGACGTTGAGGAGGTGGCGCTGGAGACGTGACAGCTGAAGAAGCGGGAGATCGCTGGCACGCCTGCGCATTTTCGCGTCGCTTTTCGGAAGACGTGGACGAGTCATCACTGCAAAAAGAACATTATGCTCACACTCCACTTTGAGGGACGCCCATTTAATTTGAAAAATTCTTACTGTTGAAAAAATTTTGAGGGATGTTCCTTTAATTAGAAAAATGTTACTGTCAAAAAAATTTTGAGGGATGTCCCTTTAATTTGAAAAATTCTTACTGTTGAAAAAATTTTGAGGGATGTCCCTTTAATTTGAAAAATTCTTACTGTTGAAAAATTTTTGAGGGATGTCCCTTTAATTTGAAAAATTCTTACTGTTAAAAAATTTTGAGGGATGTTCCTTTAATTAGAAAAATGTTACTGTCAAAAAAATTTTGCGGGATGTCCCTTTAATTTGAAAAATTCTTACTATTGAAAAAATTTTGTGGGATGTTCCTTTAATTAGGAAAATTCTTACTGTCGGATAAATTTTGAGGGATGTCCCTTTAATTAGGAAAATTCTTACTGTCGAATAAATTTTGAGGGATGTCCCTTTAATTAGAAAAATTCTTACTGTCGAATAAATTTTTGAGGGATGTTCCTTTAATTTGAAAAATTCTTACTGTCGAGTCCTGTCCTTCCCGACTCATCGCGGACATTGTCGACGGGCGAGTTGCGTCGAAATGACAAGTAGTCGCTAAAAACTGAAAGATCGTTTAAAGGCTGAGTTTCAGGAGAAATTCAAGAGGATGCTCACATCTGGCGATCTCTTGCAGGAAGTCGATCAGGTCTTTCTCCTGTTTCGAGCTCATTTCAATGCTATTGAGAATTTTGAGCACTGACGCGTACGACCGGCAGATCAGCTCGGCTCCAATCCTTCCCGACTTATCGCTGATATTGTCGGCGAACTGAAAAAAAAACAGGCAGTTTGACTTTAATCAGTGAAAAGTTGGCGCAAACCTGATACAGAAACGAGACGGACTGGCATTTCAGCTGGATGCCGACTGTCATAAAGGGCCCCAGCTATCACTGGAGGAAGTGACGAAGATCGGTATGATCCTATAGACGGTGCCGAAACAGTCATCTTCATTGGCGGAGGGAGCGGAATAGACTTCGCATCGGCAATCTGAAGCATAAATGATCAGATTTAACAGGCAGTCTTTTGCCTAAATCTTACGTGTTTCCTCGACGTCTGTGGTTCATTCTGAAACTCGCACAATGTCTTCCAATACTCTACTTGCATCGCCGCCGTCGCCTTTCGTAAATTTTTTGCCCTCTCCTCGTCTTGCAACCGATCGATGATTCGTGATCTCCGCGACGGGAATCTCTAACACGAACTTCCCTCTCGACTCGGGATCCAACGGCGTTCGGTGAAGGGCGATCTCCGCGAAGCACGTCTCGATGAGTTTCATGTACGCGCGCTTCGAGTCCTGATCTTCGTGAGTGAAGGCGAGCAGCTGGAAGCTCGGTGGATCGACTCGGTTCCGGTGGATTCTTTGCTCCACTCATGCAGTTTCCTGTCGCCAGCACGACCTTCACCTTCTCCTTCATCTCCAAATTCCCGCCGGCGCCTCCGAACGCTGTCGAAGTTGTCGGTTTCGACAAGCGCTTCGATCGGAGCCACTCGTACATCCGATCACTTGCCAGCTGATCTTCGTTCACGAAAACTGACTTCTCTCCTGATCCAACGGCCTTCGGTGGAGGACGGTCTCTGAGACACGTGTTTCGATGAGTTTCATGTAGGCGCGCTTCGAGTCCTGATACTCGTGAGTGAGGGTGAGGAGCTGGAAGATCGAGAGGAGGATCGACTCGGTGTCGGTGGATTCCGAGTTGGCGGCGAGCAGTTCGAAGCATCCGTCCGGCGAGTCCTATTCGCCCTTTATCTTCTCGAGCTTTCCGCCAAGCATCTCGAGGTCGGCGTTCTGTTCGTCGAGTATGTGTAATTCGATTCGGTATTAGCCTGTGCTGTCAGTTCTCGGAACACCATCTGCTGTCTGGAAACATCAACATTGGAGATCAGTATCAGAAGAAGCAACCCAAGCATACCCGGTCATCTCGATGGCTCTCGCACTTTCGAGTCCAGATTTTCCACATTGACGCCGTTGAGGAGCATGTTCAGCATCAGAAGGATCCACTGCTGATCGTGGCAAGTGTTGCGGTCGATGCCGTTGAGGAGCATGTTAAGCATCAGAAGGACAGGCATCAGCATGCTCGAAGAAGTCCATACAAATGATGAGCGACCAGAAGGAAGCGAGGGAATGAGCCGCCAATGTGCTTTCATTTGGCATTAGCCAGCGCTGTCAGCTCTTTGAACGCCTTCTGCTGTCTAGAAAAACAAAAATTGGAAATCAGTATTGGAAGGATCAACTCAAGCATACCCAGTTACCTCGATGGCTCTCGCACTTTCGAGTCCACATTTTCCACATTGACGCCGTTGAGGAGCATGTTCAGCATCAGAAGGGTCCACTGCTGATCGTCGCAAGTGTTGCGGTCGATGCCGTTGAGGAGCATGTTAAGCATCAGAAGGACAGACATCAGCATGTTCGAAGAAGTCCATGCAAATGATGAGCGACCAGAAGCGAGAGAATGAGCCGCCAATGTGCTTTCATTTGGCAATAGCCAGTGCTGTCAGCTCTTTGAACGCCTTCTGCTGTCTAGAAAAACAAAAATTGGAAATCAGTATTGGAAGGATCAACTCAAGCATACCCAGTTACCTCGATGGCTCTCGCACTTTCGAGTCCACATTATCCACATTGACGCCGTTGAGGAGCATGTTCAGCATCAGAAGGATCCACTGCTGATCGTCGCAAGTGTTGCGGTCGATGCCGTTGAGGAGCATGTCAAGCATCAGAAGGACAGGCATCAGCATGCTCGAAGAAGTCCATACAAATGATGAGCGACCAGAAGGAAGCGAGGGAATGAGCCGCCAATGTGCTTTCATTTGGCATTAGCCAGTGCTGTCAGCTCTTTGAACGCCTTCTGCTGTCTAGAAAAACAAAAATTGGAAATCAGTATTGGAAGGATCAACTCAAGCATACCCAGTTACCTCGATGGCTCTCGCACTTTCGAGTCCACATTATCCACATTGACGCCGTTGAGGAGCATGTTAAGCATCAGAAGGACAGGCATCAGCATGCTCGAAGAAGTCCATACAAATGATGAGCGACCAGAAGGAAGCGAGAGGATGAGCCGCCAATGTGCTTTCATTTGGCATTAGCCAGTGCTGTCAGCTCTTTGAACGCCTTCTGCTGTCTAGAAAAACAAAAATTGGAAATCAGTATTGGAAGGATCAACTCAAGCATACCCAGTTACCTCGATGGCTCTCGCACTTTCGAGTCCACATTATCCACATTGACGCCGTTGAGGAGCATGTTCAGCATCAGAAGGGTCCACTGCTGATCGTCGCAAGTGTTGCGGTCGATGCCGTTGAGGAGCATGTTAAGCATCAGAAGGACAGGCATCAGCATGCTCGAAGAAGTCCATACAAATGATGAGCGACCAGAAGGAAGCGAGAGGATGAGCCGCCAATGTGCTTTCATTTGGCATTAGCCAGTGCTGTCAGCTCTTTGAACGCCTTCTGCTGTCTAGAAAAACAAAAATTGGAAATCAGTATTGGAAGGATCAACTCAAGCATACCCAGTTACCTCGATGGCTCTCGCACTTTCGAGTCCACATTATCCACATTGACGCCGTTGAGGAGCATGTTCAGCATCAGAAGGATCCACTGCTGATCGTGGCAAGTGTTGCGGTCGATGCCGTTGAGGAGCATGTCAAGCATCAGAAGGACAGGCATCAGCATGCTCGAAGAAGTCCATACAAATGATGAGCGACCAGAAGGAAGCGAGGGAATGAGCCGCCAATGTGCTTTCATTTGGCATTAGCCAGTGCTGTCAGCTCTTTGAACGCCTTCTGCTGTCTAGAAAACCAAAAATTGGAAATCAGTATTGGAAGGATCAACTCAAGCATACCCAGTTACCTCGATGGCTCTCGCACTTTCGAGTCCACATTATCCACATTGACGCCGTTGAGGAGCATGTTCAGCATCAGAAGGATCCACTGCTGATCGTGGCAAGTGTTGCGGTCGATGCCGTTGAGGAGCATGTCAAGCATCAGAAGGACAGGCATCAGCATGCTCGAAGAAGTCCATACAAATGATGAG
Source organism: Caenorhabditis afra (assembly GCA_963570955.1). NCBI lineage: Eukaryota > Metazoa > Nematoda > Chromadorea > Rhabditida > Rhabditidae > Caenorhabditis > Caenorhabditis afra. Next base: position 9,009,122 of record OY751534.1, read on the forward strand.
CGACCAGAAGGAAGCGAGGGAATGAGCCGCCAATGTGCTTTCATTTGGCATTAGCCAGTGCTGTCAGCTCTTTGAACGCCTTCTGCTGTCTAGAAAAACAAAAATTGGAAATCAGTATTGGAAGGATCAACTCAAGCATACCCAGTTACCTCGATGGCTCTCGCACTTTCGAGTCCACATTATCCACATTGACGCCGTTGAGGAGCATGTTCAGCATCAGAAGGATCCACTGCTGATCGTGGCAAGTGTTGCGGTCGATGCAGTTGAGGAGCATGTCAAGCATCAGAAGGACAGGCATCAGCATGTTCGAAGAAGTTCATAAAATGATGAGCGACCAGAAGGAAGCGAGGGAATGAGCCGCCAATGTGCTTTCATTTGGCATTAGCCAGTGCTGTCAGCTCTTTGAACGCCTTCTGCTGTCTAGAAACACAAAAATTGGAAATCAGTATTGGAAGGATCAACTCAAGCATACCCAGTTATCTCGATGGCCCGTTCTCCAAGTTTCTCTTTCGAAACGAGCATCACACAAGCGTCTCGAGGTCGGCGTTCTGTGTGTCGAGCTGGTTCTGTGCCACATCTCGCACTTTCGAGTCCACATTATCCACATTGACGCCGTTGAGGAGCATGTTCAGCATCAGAAGGACAGGCATCAGCATGCTCGAAGAAGTCCATACAAATGATGAGCGACCAGAAGGAAGCGAGAGGATGAGCCGCCAATGTGCTTTCATTTGGCATTAGCCAGTGCTGTCAGCTCTTTGTTCTGCTGTAAAAAATGAAGCGAAAGCGGGAAGCTATGTTCATCTTGTGTATTCTGATGACAACTATCAACTATTTAAGCCACCAAAGCTTTTAAACCTCCCGTTCCCTCTCTTTTCAACTCGCTCGCCTTCTGGTTCACACTAGAGCAAACCACTTAGCGGCTTCGATTTTCGTCTTTCTCAAGACGTCTGGACGGACGGCGGCCACGAATGTCCGCCGCCAGCACTCCACGGTGCTCACCCGTTGGAGGCCCCGTGGGGCACGAGGGTGCGATGCCACTTCGCTTTTCAGGCGAAGGCCGAGTGGTCTAATCGCGGCGGTGTGAGCACCGACTAGACCTCTGGCAGTGGCCCTCGCGGTAACTCTGCCCCAGCCGGCGAGACAAGTAGAGAAAGAGAGGGGTAGAGAGGAAGACCAGCGGTGGGCGGCGCCTAGAATCTCTAGTTGGTGGAAGCAGTGGATAACCCATCCTTGACCGGATACCGGTCAGCATTCTATCATAATCTAGATATGTCTTGTAACAAGCCCACCTGGCAATTCGATCGATACATCGCTTCTGGCAACTGGACGGTCTTCTGGAGCTCGTCAGCGTTCATTCGCGAAGATTAGATGCAATGGTAAGAAGGACAGGCATCAGGATGCTCGAAAAAGTCCATACAAATGATGAGCGACCAGAAGGAAGCGAGGGAATGAGCCGCCAATGTGCTCTCATTTGGCATTAACCAGTGCTGTCAGCTCTTTGAACGCCTTCTGCTGTCTAGAAAAAACAAAAATTGGAAATCAGTATTAGAAGGATCAACTCAAGCATACCCAGTTATCTCGATGGCCCGTTCTCCAAGTGTCTCTTTCGGATGCATCTGATGATCTCTTGCAGGAAGTCGATCAGATCCTTTTTCTTGTTTCGAGCCCACTTCAATGCTTTTGAGCTTCTTGAGCACTGACGCGTACAAGCGGCAGATCTGCTCGGCTCCAGTCTTTCCCGACTCATAGCGGACATTGTCGGCGAACTGAATAACCAAATGGTTGGAATTCAAATAGTGACAAGTTGGCGCAAACCTGAAACAACAACCGTTTGAAAAACGACGAATTCTGTTGATTTTCTAGAAAGGTTCCTTGAATCCTCCCGGGAATTATCAGGTGATGTTTTCCTAAAATCTTACATGCTTCCGACGCTGTTGATGAGCATGTTCAGCATCAGAAGTACACGCATCAGCATGTTGGGAATGTGGTTCTCGAAGAAGGTGATAAATAAAAGTGACGAGGTGACGAGCGCCCGGAAGCGAGAGATGGAGTCGCCCCTGTGATTAGATTCGGTATTAGCCTGTACTGTCAGTTCTCGGAAAACCTTCTGCTGTCTGGGAAACACCTTCACACTGCTGCAAATCGACACCAATTCCGATTGGAGCAGGCGGATTTCGCTCGCATCATCCTCGCAGGGCTCTTGTCGATCTAGAATGAGCGATTCAAAGAAGACGGGCGAGTTGCGTCGCAAGACCAGTTCCAGACCGCGCTGAAAACAGAAAGATCGTTGAAAGGTTAAGTTTCAGAAGAAATTCAGGAGGTGCGCACACAAGTATTCACTATGATCGAGACAGTTAGACTTTAATCAATGAAAAGATGGAGAGTCCAATGTGGGGGGTCAAATTGAATGGGTAAACAAATGACGAAAAGGAACATTCCAGAACGCTTACTTTGGCGGGTGAATGGGTGTGGGTAGGTCAAAGTGGAATGTTGGAGAAAATCATCGTCCGTAATTGCGCGTGAGTGTGTGCGGCCTGGGCACCAGAGAAGACGACACTTCCATTCAGAACATGCCGCGGCACGGCGTGTAAAAGTGTACGCGCGCACGGAAAATTTGGGAAGTTCGGTCAGTGGGCGGAGCCAGCCAATGAGGAAAAATTGCAAAGGTGCCGCACGGTTTTTCTGCACATTTCAGAAAATTTTGCCTATATTTTCAGAAAATTTCGCATCAAAACGTATTTCAATAGGTTGCTTATTTATCAAAAAAAAAGCAAAACTTAATTTTAGACACACGGTACGCGTATTTTTGGCGCTGGCCTAGAAAACGAACTGTTGGGAAACTCGCCAAACGAATCGTAGAACCGCTGGGGCTATATTTTTTTGCGCTCTTTTTTTTAAAGACGCGTAATTAAATTTCTAACAAATCTGTAAGAGGAATTTTTGAATTTCGACTTGTAAAAAAAGTTATTAACCGTCAAAATTTTGGGTGGGCGGAGCCACGACGCTGATTGGCTGCCGCCGCGACCGCCGAGGTACGCTTTTATTATCCGTTTTTTTTGAGCTGACAGTGGGGCCGAAGATCCGACAAGTCGGCGGCCCCGTGGTCTCGCAGCGGAGGGCTGTCGATTTACGCGCGCGGGCTTTTCGAAATGTCGCAATTTCAAGCGAAAATCGCTCGTTTTCTTCTGTTTTTTCTTCTTTTTCACCGAAATTTCATTGTTTTTTTCACAAAATTTGATAAATAGTCGATAACTGAAGTGTTTCCCAAAGTTTTGAGCACAAATGTGCGTATAATACAAAAAAAACCATTGATTGATCGCAATTTTCCATTTTCTCGCTTCTTTCTCTCTGTTTTTCTCATAATTATGTTTTTTTTGCAGGTTTCTTCGATCAAGCGACACTCAGTGAGCTCAATTCGGTCGATTTGCGGTTAGAAAATGGAAAAACGGGTCATTTCTTCGCCGATTATTATTTTCCAGGGTGCGATGGCGGCGAAAAGGAAAAGGAACAATCTTGGCATAACCCTTTTATCATAGAACGTTTCGAGCTTGTTTCAACATTAAATATGTCAGTAGTATCAGTATATTTTTTACATTTGAAACAGTATACTAATTCCATAATTTAGAAGTTAAAATTTTTGGCTACAAATATCTTATTTGATTTTGTGGAATGGGGGACGTTCAGTGAAAATGGATGTCTTCACTAGAAAGTGAATTCACTTCCACCTAGCCATGAACCCCAAACATGGCTATTGTCTGTCTCACGCGCAAATAAGTCGCGGTCTAGCTGCTGCGGGGGCCGAGTTTAGGCTTCTCGGCCGCGGCCCTCCCCGTAAAACGTGGATTTTCAGCGATTTCAGCGGAATTGTCGATTTTTTTGCACTCAAACAGTTGAATAACAGTTTCTAAAGCACAAGTCTTGTGAAAACATCGAAAATTCCGCTGAAGTCGCTGAAAATCCACGTTTTCGGAGAGGGCCGCGGCCGAGAAGCCTAAACTCGGCCCCCGCAGCAGCTAGACCGCGACTTATTTGCGCGTGAGACAGACAATACCTCTTCCGAGGTATTAACTTTTTCACTTAGCTTCAATCAAACAAGATATTTGTTTTTTCAAAATAAAACAAGAAGATGAAATAACAACAAACATGAAATAACAAAGAATTAACAACAACAATCAAATGATTATTCACTTTCTCCCCATCCGGAAAAGATTCTTCAAGTCGTTACATAGACTGTTTTCTCAGAATTTCGAATGCTCATTCAACATTTCCTGCTGAAATATATCTTATTCATTTAAATTCTTTGTTGTTATTCTGGAGACGTTCATTACTCACCTTTAGTAGTTCGTTGAATCTTTCTTCTCATTAAACATAATAAAATCTCTTGTTATTGAACACATCTTTCACTGATCGAAGAGATTCATCAATTTCGTTAAATTGATGTTGTAGTAAAACATGCAAATAAAGAATAATCTAGTGTATAATACAAAAAAAAGACTTACCAGCTCTTTCTGTTCACTTTTACGCTTTATGGAGAAGTAGAGATTTCATGACACGAAAAGCATCCTCCATCTTAGAAGAAAATATTGAACTTAGCTTGAAAAACATCTTCAAAATGAAATAACAACACAAAACTGAAGAAATTCTGCGATGTAAATCTTTCTCAAATGATACACTTCGTTCTTTCATACTTGTTTGCCAGTACCTTCGAGAAGTTTCAGAGTGTGACCAAACTCATCGAGTTCTCTCCCTTTCTCTTTGTGTGACCTTCTTTTCTCTTCCTCACTCTGACCCAGTATAGTCACACATTTGCCCCAGTTGAACTAGACACACGCGACGCAACACGCAAACGCGTTGGGCTAGAGTGAAAGGCAGAGACGCAGAGGAAAGCGAGAGACGCCATCATCACATTCTTCCTCTATTCACGCTTGTTGTATTTTAGGAAATATCTGTTGTTCTTTTATTTACATAATGCTGAAATAATTTGAATATTAATGCACTTTATACCACGATTTTTTCTCTATTCATTCTCAATTTTCAGCAGTCATCAAGCAATTAGTCGGTCAACATGAGCGAACACAACAAGGTAAGCATAAATTTGTGTTTCTAAATTGATTTGTCTTTTTAGAGTTCGTCGTCAGATGAGTCGTGGCAGAAGCTCGCTTTGCCATACGACGAATTTGATGTTTTGGTCCCGGACATTAACAATGAAGAACTTGTCGAGGTTTGTTAAATTTTTATGGGGTGACGCGAACGCGAAAAAAAACTAAAAAAAACTAGTTTTTTGAGTTTTTTACTCGATGCGTTGCACAACGAAAAACTCGAGTTTTTCTCGAGTTTTTTTCGAGTTTTTTTCGGCGGCCGTGTGGCCGCGAGAGCCGATTTTCTAGGCCGGGGTAGATTTACGGTGGCTTCCAACTGGTTTTTTCGATGATTTCGCGCTGTTTTTTCAAGTTTTCACACATAATAATTGATTATTTGCAGTTTTTATAAGAGTAGTTACGAAAATCAATCAAACTTTAGTTTTTCTGTTGTTTTCTTCTGATTTTATCTATCTGCGCCCGTTTTTTTTATGTTTCCACATCATTTTGCGATTTCTCACACTTCCTCGAACGTTTTTGTTTTCTAGGGTCTCGAAGGGGATAATTTATCGATAAAAACAAGGCAGAAACCTCGTTTTCTTGCTGAGAACATGTAATTTGATTGATTTCCGTAACTACTCTTATAAAAACTGCAAATAATCAATTATTATGTGTGAAAACTTGAAAAAACAGCGCGAAATCATCGAAAAAACCAGTTGGAAGCCACCGTAAATCTACCCCGGCCTAGAAAATCGGCTCTCGCGGCCACACGGCCGCCGAAAAAAACTCGAAAAAAACTCGAGAAAAACTCGAGTTTTTCGAGTTTTTCGTTGTGCAACGCATCGAGTAAAAAACTCAAAAAACTAGTTTTTTAAGTTTTTTTTCGCGTTCGCATCACCCCATTACTATTGTATTTAATATTTTTGTTTTCAGATTGGATTCGAGAAAGAAATCGAACACCTCAGCTCTGCAACTTTCTCGTCGCCACCTTTTCCAGTTAAAGGATGGATCTACGGACGAAACCTCCGGTGTATGATTCCTCTAATCTGCCAACGAGGAGGTAATGTTTTATGACAACTTTGTTGAAATACTGAAAATTTGAAGGAAAACCTGGCTCGAAGGCTATCATCATTTGGTTTCTATGTGATACGGGCTCACCATTCACTTGCATCAGTGAGAAATCGTTGGAAAGTCTGTATGGTGAAGGGAATATCACCCATTCACGTTATGATTTGGTCATCCAGGTTTGTTTTCTTTTAATTGAACTTTACTGATTAAATGTTTAGGATCAAACGTTGGAAATCGTTTGTCAAGTGTCAAAGGAACATTTTCGAGAAGTCAACATTTTGGGAATGGACGCAATGGAAATGATGCAGCTATCGATTGAGATCGACTGGAGACGCAAAGAATTCAAGCTTATTAATAAGTAATTTATTTGTTGTAACGGCGTTTATTCAATAAATCTTTTCTTGTTTTTGTAATACCACTTTCTTTCAAAAATCGACATCCATCGACATCCATCAATTTTCTAAAAAGTGTGAAAATTACACATTTTCGAGTATTTAAGCATGAAAATGAGAAATAGAAAATAAAATCAACATCCAAGCAAAAAATTGGTCGAAAATGTATGAAAATTATTGAAAATAAGCACTTTTTAGTTCTCCAAAATTGACACATTTTCTTATTTTCCGAGAAAAAGTGTTGTAAATAAGGTGATTCTCTGCTGTCAGAGAATGAAAATGTGTTGAAATGACTGAAAAGTCAAAAACGGTATTATAATCCCTCTTTCCTATACTACTGTGTTTTTGAATTGAAATTTGGCGCGCGCGCGCGGGAATTTATGTGGCAGATACGATTAGGTGGTAGAAGACGATGCTGCCGTCGGTAATGACGATGAAGAGGAAAATGATGATGATGATGATCCAATCGCACTTCGAAGATTCAAATGTAGTTAAGGACGGGTTGCAGGGTTACGGTACATGTTTACTCATTGCATGTACTCATATCTTAAAAACTATATTTAGGAGAGATCGGAGAAAGCTGTCAACTGACAAAAAGCAGCCAACAAACTGAGGATCATTTTCTTAGTTGACAACGCTTTCCTATCTCATTTAGTTTTCAAGATAAAAGTGCTGAAAGTCTTTGAGGAGGCTGCTGTAATACAGTAAAACGGTATATATTCAGTGTCAAAGCCTCATCATTCATGTTCCTCCAATGAACTGCACGATGCTGGTGGATACCAACAATTTGCATCTCTAATATCTCTCTCGATGTCAGCCACACCGCGGATGTCTTCTATGTAAATGTAAACAACAGCGTGCTGCTTCTCGCACAACCTCCCTCCCGTTTCCATGCAAGATTATCAAATTACGCTGAACCTAAAGGTTTTTTGGTAAGAAAATCCCGGTGCCGCGAGGATCGCTTCACTATTAGTTCGGTCACCAGTTTCTCAGCCACATCTTCAAAAACGATCTCCTCTGGTGATACAGAATATTTTTTGACGCTCTTTTTTTTAAAAGATGCGTATGAACCGTGCGTACAATTTGAACAGCCGAACTTTTGAATTTCGAACTATGAAACCTTGAATCATTGAAACAACAAAAGTCTGAAAAATCTGCCAAAAATTGGATTGGTGGCCTAGAAATTTTTCCGAGAAAAAGTGTTGTAAATAAGGTGATTCTCTGCTGTCAGAGAATGAAAATGTGTTGAAATGACTGAAAAGTCAAAAACGGTATTATAATCCCTCTTTCCTATACTACTAAACACTTCTCGCAAAAGGGAGAGAGGGGCAGATGTATGATAAGTTGTTCCTTCACCCCCAGGCAGCCCTCTTCGCTTTCCTCCACTTTATTTTTTCTTCCCCTTTCGAAACGTCTTCTGCCCCTCACTCTCTCCTCCTTCCACCCTCACACTGCGCCGTACCCGTCGGTGGCGTCGCGCCGAATCGGAGACAGTGTGTGGCGGGCGGAGACGTGAGAGCGTCGGTTCCTGGCACGGAAGGTACGGCGCCCGCCGCCGTGGGGGTGGGCGGCGCTTAGGTGGAGAAGAAAGGAGAATGTTCAAAGTCTTGGACGCGAAGACTCTTCTCACACAGCTGACTGATCTTATTGTTCGGCTAGTTACCCCCCGAATCCGAAGCCCCCCGCCATGAAGTACACGTGCGAAGCTATGCGTCGGATGAGCCAGAACCAGAGCCAGGTCAGTGAGGATACCGTACCCACCTGCCCTAGACGCTCTCGATTTCAAACCTTTTGTTTCTGTTCAGGAGACCTACTTCTATCATCCATACCGTCAGCGGAAGAACTCTACCACTTCCACATACTCGGACTGCTCAAGTATGTCGGGAAGTCCTTCAGGTTCCACTATGTGAGTTTTCTGCGAACCATTGACATTTCGAATTATTTCGCAACTTCCAGAACCTCTCCACCACCACCTATCTACAATCCGTACGAGGCTCCGATGTGCACTGTCAACCCAGACGACCATCTGAACCTATCCTACCCTGACCACCCGTACATCTACGATCGTCTGAAGCAGTACATCGGTGAAGTTCCGAAGGATCCGATCGTATGTCAGGTATGTTCTGACCTTAATTGGAATCAACTTTTGAAGACGACCGCGCGGTTCGGGGGGTTCTATTTTACAATCATTGCCGCGCGCGAATCAAAGGTAGAAGGGCAATTTTCTCAAAAATTATCCCCGTTTCCTCTTCCCCTTACTCTTCGTCTCCTTCTTTTTGCAAATAAGTTGAGGCGCAAACAAGTTTTTCCTCTCCGCGACACATCTGCACTTTTCTCCATCTCTCTTTTCACCGTTTGCCAAAGGCCTGCAGACGGCATCGAAGGGGGGAACACGCAAAGGTCGCATTAGACATTACACAGCTTCTCTGGGAACAGAATTCGAAGGGCATTCCGAACGTTCCGCATTACAGATCCTTCTCGACAGCCTCGCGCACGTCATCGATCTGGAACGTCAGCTCGAAGCTCTCGAGCAGAAGACGAACCAATTGAAGATGCGTCAGTCGTCCGCCTCGCTCCCGACGTCAACAACGACGACGACACTGCCGCCGGCCAAATGGCACCATGTGCCGAATGTGAGTGGCGTCCTTAGTCCAGTGCCACCTGGTGGCACCCACTGACAACCGCCCCCATCAATCATCTTGTTGTTATTGGGTAGTGGTCATCCGAACTGACCTTGTCACACACTCAAGTTTTTGGTTTCCCCCCGGGAATCTCATCTACTCAAATTGAGACCATTGTTTGCTTGTTTTCAGGAGAAGGAGAAAGTTCCCGAAGACCTCGCGAACGTGGACGTCAGCGAGTTCAAGCATCTGGTGCATTCGTCGGCTCCGCTCATTTATGAAACCATTTCCTACTGATCATCATCATCATTATCATCATCCGTTTTTAGCCACATTCGAACCCACTCTTTTTTTTTACTCCTCTAATTATTTTCCTCACTTTATCCATCCAGATACGAAACGATCTCTATCCCTTGTTATCCCTGTTCCTCATTTTCTGTTACGATAATTGATGTTTCCCGGTGAAAATAATCAGTTGTCCGATCCCCCAGTGTTGCGAATAAATCAGGAAAAAAGAAACTATTCTTCAGCAGGCTCGTAAGTAACTGCTTGGCGCCAAAGTCCGCAATACTACGGAAACTTACGAATCCAGACCCAGAAGTCAAGAAACATGTAAGCACGTGTCTTTTGCCCAAAAAACAATTCTGCGGAATGCACTGGGTGTTGCAGCAAGAAGGAGAGACTGCTTAACCTACTGTCACAGTGATTCGCGTTTCAAACGCTCCCCGCTGGACTCGCTGGCCAGCGGGTCACATTTGAAATCCGCACCACGGCGTCAGAAGAATCAAAACGAGGCGACTCGCGCCAGCCGCAGCGCGCTGTGAGCTAGAGTGGAAGGGTGAGGAGAGTAACGCGACAGCGGACAGGGACGCAGAGGAGGGCTATCCTATTTAGTGTGCATGTTCTCGACGACCTGGTGAGACGTGGTCCGATATTCTGAACCATTTGTGAACGGAAAAGAGACTTGGCTTTCATCCGTAATTCGCATTTTACGTCATTTTCTATCCTTTTTCTGTCGTGTACAACTCTATTGATTTTCCATGTCAGCTCTCCTCATTAAAATATTCACATTTGAGTAGTTCTGGACCTATTCAGCGTCTTTTTGTTTTGTTTTTTTTTTTGTTTTTTTCTCGAGAGGATTTCAAAAGTGCTCGCAATTTTTCAATTTTTCGCATTTTTACGTTTTTCAAGAATAATTTCAAAGGTTCGAAAAACAAAAAAATCACTAAAATTCGATCGACGCTGAGTAGGTCCATAATTTAACGAATAATAATTCTCATAAGTATGAATTCTCATTGTTTCTAATAAATATCTGTTCAGTTGGACAATGCTCGAAAGCACTGCGAAGGAACTGGAAAAGATGCTCTACACCACGTCGAAGCCGGATGCAACTGAGCATACGTGTGTTATCGTCTTAGACAAGGACTATGCGATTACCTACCGACATGGTCCTCATTCTTCGCTCGAAGAGGGGAGTGCAGTGACTCTCTACAACGTGCTGGATCCGACACTTTCAGTCGAGGTTTTCCGTTCCCATTGAACTATTTGTTGCTAAATTCGAGCTGCTTTTCAGACTACTGTGTTCGCCATTTCGCGGCTTATGGACATAGTTCTTTTGAAGGTGCTCAGTGGTGAATTTGCAAGCATTCCCGCTCAGGAGCCAGTTGATTGCGGGATGGCGTACAAACAGTTGGGCGTCAGTTCGAACAGAGAGCCCACTTGGAAGGACGGAGCAGTCTCTGACCGGGATAGAAGTATTTCCAGTCTCTTATAACTTTACAAATGTTAATCGTGCGATTTAGGTCCATTCTACGTAGGCTCAGAAGCCGAAAAATCGGATATCCCGGATTCAGGCTTCGGCATATTTGATTCTGATACGGGCAAACTTTTTGGGGTTTCGATTGAGAATGATTATGTCGATTTCTCTAACTGCAATGAAGCTTTGCCGTATGGAGCAATTGCGAACCCTCATCCCCAAATCATCGGCATGGACATCATTAACTCGTTGGTCACTTTGAAGAGCAAATATGTAAGTTAATTTTGTTAGGAGATCGGTTCAATTGTTTTTTTTTCAGTCTCATTCCACATCGCAGAAACGTTGAAATACGCGCCCTGAAATAAGTTAACTTCGATCAATCGATCTCGAGTACAACCCAACGCCGACGCCCGATCAAGTCACTCATAAATACTAATCAATATGTATTTCTCCTACTTCTAATGGACTGACCAAAGTGAAATAAAGTGGCAATAAAACTACACTTTTTCTGAAAAATCTTTAAAAAGTGCAGCAAAATGTAGTGTGATTTTCTCGGCCACCGGGCGGCAGTTAGGCCATTGTGCTGTGTAGTCCACACGGACAAGAGTTATTTTCCGAATTTTTTTTATCCGGACTGATTTCAGACAAGTATCGTTTTTAGATAGTGTATTTCCAGCCTCTTATAACTTTACAAATGCAAATTGTGCGATTCAGGTCCATTCTATGTAGGCTCAGAAGCCGAAAAATCGGTTGTGCTGACCCTCGTGAAGAAGTGCCATTTCACAACTAATTACCACCGATCGTTTCGTCGCGCAGATGGAGGATCGGGACAGAAGGCGAACGATGCAAATGACTGTATGGATTTGGCGCATTCCCTCTCTCCACCTCCTCCCCGCAGGACACCTGTTTCGGGCAATCAACACCGGGCGCCTCCGGGGGTCGCCGCCATTTGCATAATGTGTTTTCTTGGGGTGGAGATGAGGAGGAGTACCTGTCGGAAGAGGAACGACACGGGTGTCTTCGCGAATCCGAAACAAAACCACAGAGAAGAAGGAGAAGAATTAGAGACACCCCGTTCCACCGCATTTTCCCCCTGTCTCCTGTTTCTTAATCCTAAATCTTCTGCTGCCGAATAGTTCAGCATTACATGTCTTGTACAACTTCTCCACCAAACTTTGTAATAGTAACTCTTTCAACGTCTTCTTCTTCTTCACCTCCTTCTTCTACTTGACGACTCCTTCGCTCCCCTCGCAAGACTGACTGAATATTCGGATATTCCCTAATCACGCATACTGATAACTGATATCTTGACCGACATTCGCCTCATTTTCCATTCCCGAAACTGTTCACGCCATAAACGTCGCCATAGAGAGAGAGCGAGGAAGAAAGAAAACGAAATAGTTCGCGAGAGGGAGAGACGCAGGCAGCGACGTTGAATTTACGATGCAGCTGAAAAGAGAAAATGGAAATTTGAATATTTCTGGGATCTGTTCACTTTCTCTCGTCCCTCTGATTATCAAATTATCGCCATTTCTGGTTTCCCGAATGAGATTCGCTCTCAAAATTTCGGAATTTTATTCGTTTCTCCGCCTTTTCGGATCCCAATTCAACAACCACTTTCTCCCTTTGTTACCCCCAATTTATGGCCGATTTCCAGAAATTCGGTCAGAGAATCTAAAATCAAGAAGACTCTCGAATTTCCCACAAATAAAACATACTTTTCCCCTCTCTCTCACTGTGTTTATTTGCTCGAGGAGTCTCCAAAAAGAACCTCTATTTTCCCTTTCCATTTTTTTTCTCGTCGCTTTCTGCTCTATTCTATTTGAATTTAAGCTCATCTTTTCCATTTTAACTCTCTTCTTGGTATTGGTATTCTTTCTTTTTTATAAAATGGAATTCCGTTGGTTTTTGGTTGAAAAGTTGAACTGTTTCCTTATCAAACCGCACTGTATTTTTTTCTAAAGTGCGAAACTTTCAGATTTGTGATAATGATGGAGAATGACTATGCTATAAAGGTAGAACTGATAATGGTGTTTCTTTTTTGATGTTGGTGTACCGTATTTCCCATAGGCCCCCCATTATCTTGAGTTTCAGAGGCCGTATCTCGAAAACTAGAAGAGATAGAACAAAGTTGCCAACTAACAATATGTTCCTCACTTTGTTGGCCATTTTTTGTCAGTTGACAACTTTATCCAATCTCTTCTAGTTTTCTAGATATTCGTGCTGAAAGTCAAGTTTGGGAGAACAGCGGAAATACCGTGTTTCAAGTCTAACCCCCTTTCGTGCACTTGTCTGTCGTAAACCGGGTTTTGGCGGGGTCGGACTATCAAAAACGCTCTAAAAATGTGACACATTTTTAGCTGTTATGTTTACATTTCGAAGACTCACACATAGGAGACACAATGATAACCGATAAGCGGAAGACCTTTTTTGAGAGGAGTTGCATTTTTTAAGAATCGATCACCGTGAATTGGTTTTATGGCACGGCGTTCCGGTGCGACCTTCACCAGTTCTTTTTATGTTTCCAACTCTTAACCTGTCTCGTCTCTCTTAACTCAACTCGCAACAGTTTCAGACAGCAAAATGGAAGTTTTCGTTTCAGGTGGCCAAATATCCGCCGAATCTTGGTGACGATTATCCGGAAGACGAATTTGGGTGAGTTTTAAAGAAAATCGGCACTCATTGCATGAAAACTAGCAGAGATAGAAACAAAAGTGTCAACAGTTGAAATATAGCCAACAAATCAAGGAACTTTTTGATAGTTGACAACTTTTTCCTATCTCTTCTAGGTTTTTTACCGCTTTAATACAGGTTCTACGGTAAGTGGTTCAATTTTTTTTAAATGCATAGTAATGCGTCAAGTCAAGAGTCTACACCCTAAAAAAGCCAATAAACTGTGTAACGCTTAGAGATCTCTGGACGTTCTTCTTTCCGCCGATGATTGCGTGCTTTGCGTGAAAAAGAGACACTCGAAAGTGACTGGTCTCTTACCAGCCAAGCGCGTAAAAGTGAAGATTACGCACTCGATGTATTACCGTCCACGCCCAGCCCTCTTTCTCTCTGACTCTCCGAAGCTTCTCGCTCTTTTGCTCACTTTCTCGGCCTTCAAGGAACACGCTGACCGCCCGCTCTCATGCCGGCCCGGCGGCAGATAAACAAACAATTCGGGTGGTGGTGAGCCGCCAATGAATGACCGGATATATGCAAGATTGCGCGGATTTCCTCGCCTTGCTTTTGATTTTTTGCACACTGTTTTGATCTCAACCAGTACAGTAACCCATCACTCGCCTCTTTTGGACTCCGATTTTTTTCCATACTTGCCCCGTGGGATGTCTGGTCGCTGAAATTAGCTGTTGGTGGCAACTATTCTAGGCGAAAGCTGGAAACATCAATTATAGACACTTGTTTTTGCGTTTTCTTCTCTTGTTTTCACTGACATCTTCACACCATCTGCCCCCACTCCATAGCCACAGCTTTCCTTTCTCACCCACACTTTTGGTATCTGGAACGTCCGTTCCGTAGTCTCTTTTCGTCCAGAATCACCTGTTAACCTACCTGCGCGCAGCTGTACGCCTTGCTGGGTGATTAATAGCGTGCTTCCGTGGCGCAATAGGCAGCGCGTTCGGCTGTTAACCGAAAGGTTGGTGGTTCGAGCCCACCCGGGAGCGAAATCTTTTTTCATATTTTACGAAAACCCAGTATGTTTTCAGACCGGGAGCAAAGATGCTGCGAGGACCGGGACAGAAATCCTCCGACCCGTTTCAGTTCGTGGCGGCAACGAAAGGGGGAACTGACATGGCTGAAACGGCAAAGTCCACACTTCAGATGGCTCAACAGCAGAAAGTTCAGCGAGAAAAGATGTTGCAGGGACAACGACAATCGGTGATTCTGAATTAGTGGGCGGGAAATGCTCGCTGGTGCTCTGTCTGAGAATTTTTTCGATTTTTATGATATTCCACATTCGAAAATGTGGATTAATTGTAAAAAAACGGTTTGAAAACACATTAAAAAACAATCGCTGCAAGACTCGTGAAAGAAATTGGCACTGCGCCTTTAAAGTCACCAGCATCTTTCGAATTTCCCAATAATTTTCCTGGCAGCAGATTTTTCGTTTTTCCCCTGTAAATCTAAATCTTTTGGAGCTCCGATCAAAATTTCCCGCCTATCTCTGTTCTAAAGTGTTAAATCACCCTTATCTTTATGGTTACAGCAAAAGTTCGATGATAGCGAACCGTGGCAAGCCGATTTGGACACCTGGCGGCGGAAACGAAAGGAAAAGTTCGGCGATCGGGCTGCTTCGGAGATGACAGAGACGCCGAGAAGATCAGAGGAATTCACTTCATATCTACCCCGGAAGGTTGGCGCGTTTTTTGAAATCGAAAACAAAAACAAGTGGGGCTTGTACGTTTCCGTGTTCCCAAACACAAAAACTACCATCCGAAAACGTATTTGATTGTGCACAAACTGTGCGGAGCGCTCACAGTGGGGGAAGGAGCCCACGGGGAGTTTGTTTATTCTAACCTCGAAAATAACTAAAAGTTTGACAAGTCTCGCCGTCTGCCGCCACTCAATTGGGCTCACTCTTTCGGTTTACCGATAACTGGTTGGGATCGGCGTCGACTGGTAAAGAATAGCGAGTTAGAGCTTTTGTGCTGCTCAAACTGCTGCTCGTTCGGCTCGAGTTCGTCACATTCGCTGTCTTATTCGCTGCTGTAGAATGCCGACCGTCTCTGTGGAGCAACCGTTGTCGGTGATTCCGCCCGAGTTCTGCACCAATGCCAACTGTCCGTACAGTCCCAAAGAGATCTCGGTGCTTCGCATCAAGGTCCGCGGTGGTGTGGTGAGTTATCCCTTTCTGTTTCGAGACTTCCAGCCTTCGCAGACGGCGGCTGAAACCGATGTTCTCTGTTTTTGTTGGTATTAGAACAACAAAAACACTAGTTCCCGGTCGTCTGTCTGATCTGAACATATGATTTCCGATTTTTTGTTGTTTTCAAGTCTAGTGGTATTAGATACGTCATCAATTGGGTCGAAAGTTCAAAGACTCGCACCCCTCGCGATTCTAGAGTAGGTAAACCTCCCGACTGCAAAACGTAATAACCGATATCCCTTTCTACACCGAAATCGAAATGAGGCTTCCGTTTTGATTCGGTCTCCCGCTGTCTCTATTGGGATCCAAAAGCGCGCGCGCCTCTATCCCCTCCGAGATACGTGGTGGTAGATATAAACGGTCTCGAGTCGGCGTCTAGCCTGATCCAACAGTGTCTCGCCTTCAGTCACTCGGAATTTGGTACTGGCACGCACACCAACTTTTTCGATGTAATCTCTTTCATAGGGCCGTTTCACTCTCACCACATACACACACATAATATCCATCCAGCGAAACGGCCCGACACTTGTTTGTCATCTACTGACACATATTCATCGGCCATCCAGCCACCTATTCGCTCCCGCCCTACTTGTCTGAAACCTTCTGTATGAGCTCTCCCTCGGACGAGGCGTGGCCACGCTGGAGTCGTCTGTTTCCGAACGAGAGTCTGCCTCTCGTTTGTCGAGATCAACGTGGCTACGTTCACATGGAGATTCTGACGCGGCGCGGTGGCGGAGGTGCTGCCGACGTGGAGATGATGACCTCATCGACGTCGTCTGTGCCCGGAGCATCTAGAGCTCCGTTCTCGTCGCCTACTGCGGCGCCACCGCTTCCAAGTAACTTTGTGCAGCAGTTTGACGAGGAGGAGAGAAAGTCGAGGACTAAAAGTGTCAAGTGGGATGACAAGCTTGTGGTAAGCCTACTACTAACTATAAACTTCCACGTACACTCGTCAAGTTCCTGAGTAACCACAACTTTTCCAATGGAATCCTTCGGCGAAATTGTGGCGCAAAACCCCGTAACTAATCCAGTTTTTGTACATTTATGCATACGCACTTGCTACACGCCACAGTTACTGTTTTTGATCCCTCCCGCTCCATTTTGCGAGTCGCAATCGAAAAAGTGTCGACATGAAATCATATTTTCGGGTGCCATAATCGCTTTGTTGCACAGAATCGACAAATTGAAAAAGGGAAAAGGGACGGCAAGTAGAAAACAAAATTGCCTTTTCCTCTCCTAGGTCTTGACATTTTCCATATTCTTTTTCTTTTGCTTGTTTCGTTTTTGAGATGGTATTAGTCATCATAACAATGTCCACGTACCTAGAGACGACAGATAGTGTGGAGGAAGAAGAGACGCAGACAGATAGACTAGGCCACGCCCACTTTCCGTGGAAGGAGAAACCTCCGGGTGGTCGGAAAGAGAAGGGGAACGAAGAGAACAAAATTGGCGGGGGAAGACGAACGGAAAGAAGATGTATATTTGCAGTGTATTGTACGATTTTTGTATGCATCTATCTGCGTTCATATTTCGGCCCGTGATACCTTGAAACATATCCCCCAAATCTCTTCTTCTATACAGTTTTCGCCTGTAGTGTCGTCGGCGAAGTTTGTCAAATGATTCCACTAACTTTGCACTCTGAATTTCTGTTCTAAACCGAAATCCTTTCAGACCAAAGAAGAGATCCTTCAAGTGAATTCGGCGTCTGCTCCTCGTGCTCCATTGCCACGTCAGCACTCGGCGTCAACTGTGTCTCCGTTGAGAAGCTCCAGTGACGATTTGAACAACGACTCGGGAATAGACAATCGAACTGTTGAGTCACCTTCCACTTCGGAATTCTCGCCGAGAAGTAAGAAGTCGTCAAAGTATTCAAGTTATCGACTTCTTTGCAGGCACCGATCTGTTTGTGTCGCCGAAGAGCCTTCTCGACGAAGAGCCGCCGCATCATCCGCCTCCACCTCCTCCAGTTGACGAGAAATTGGATCAAGTGCTGATTCCGCTCAAGTATTCCAGAAGCCAGGAGCACGCTCCGGTCTACAGTAGCCACGAGAAGATTAGCAACTATTATGATCAGACCCCTGAAGAGAAGGAAGATCTGAACACCACTACTAGCAGCTACGTTGTAAGTTTTCTTGAAAGAGAGTTCGTTCGGTATTGAATGCCCATTCTGCAGGAAAGCTCTCGCGCTGTCGAGAAGAACTCCTACATGCCGGTCACGTCCGCCCGTGTCGAGGCGACTTTCAAGCAGCCGCCTCAGCGCGAAGGAGTTAAGCCGTTTGTTTCGAGAGCTGCTCAAGAGCTCGAGCAACGCTCTATGGAACAGAAAGTTGAGAATATCGATTTGACGGTAGAGTTGAACCGAGAGCAAAAGGCCACTGTCACTGCTACCAAGTATCCGAGAAGCGACTTTATCATGGAGGTAACAAGTTTCTAGCATTGAAAATTGGAACATCGGTATGCTTCAGGATCACCGTCCGACGCATGCGCCGCCCCTCAAATCATCTTCGACTACCCGCATCTACCACGCAGTCGACATTCCGTTTGACGAGTCCCCGGCCGCTTATCACCCGAAACAACACACTTACCAACGAGCGAACTCGCACCACGACGAGCGACGCTACAGTTCCAACGGATATTCTTCGAAGCAAGATGGCCTCTTCACGCTGAACGTCGTCATGGGATCTCAGCCGGTTCACAAGGGAATGGGATTCACCACTTTAAAGCGAGACAACAGAGTGCTGGTAGAGAGTGTGATCGTTGGATCTCCGGCTGATAAGGCCGGACTTCTGGTGAGTGCCTACTAATCTAGTTGTGAAAAGTTGCAACTACT
This sequence comes from Caenorhabditis afra, assembly GCA_963570955.1. Lineage (NCBI taxonomy): Eukaryota > Metazoa > Nematoda > Chromadorea > Rhabditida > Rhabditidae > Caenorhabditis > Caenorhabditis afra. The sequence goes on from OY751534.1 coordinate 9,027,737, forward strand.
CCAGGTCGGAGACACCATCCTCTCGATCAACGGAGAAGAAATGGCAGACAAGTATCAATCTGGAGTCACACGAATTCTCCACGAGGCTGCTCGTATCGGAGAAGCCGATGTGCTCATTCTGAGGGCTCCTGCGCAGACTCCTCTGATGACCAAACAAGCCTCGACGTCGTCGATCAACTCCAGCAACTTTGATAAGGCCCGTTCAGTGTTCACCGATAACAGGTCTTTCGATTCGTACGCCGAGTTCAAGCGAAAACACACTCGCGCTTCTCGCGACTCCACCTCCACCTCCTCCAGGTCTTCTCGCGATTACAACAGCTTGCCACGTGGCGCCACTACTGGTGCACCGCTGGATCGGAAGAGAGACGCGTCGCTGTCCAGCTACCGCACCGCCAAAGACAACTTCAACTCCTCGTCGGCGAGAAGCAGTGGGCGTAGCGAATATGGAGACTACCGTGTCACCAGCTACCAGGAGAAGAACGCTCCGGGTCGTCTGACGGACTTTGTTCCGGAAGTCGACAGACGGCTCAGCAGAAGAGAGCGCTCCGAGGAGATCTACGTGAAGACGCGAAACGGTGGAGTGGATGATGAGCCGCGAACCATCCGAAACTATCACTTGAGCAATGAAAACATCGCGGTGAGCCTCAAATGGGTCACAACTTCCATCACTATTCCAATTTCAGCGCACAAATGTCAACTACGATGGACGTCGTGACTCCGAAGAAGAGTCCACCACAACCACTCTGAAGAGGTCAACACTGCCAAGAAGCGTGAGTTATAGGAAAAAGGAATCGATTCTTCGATTCTCCTTGCGAATCAAAACAACGAAGCACATAATCAAAAAAAAAATCGTATACGAAATCGTACAAAATGTACACACCCCTTCCATTTCTTCCTTCTTTTGTCTCTATTGTTGTGAGAAAAAATGCATAGCGAAAGAAAAAATCGGGCCGAAAAAACGGCGCTCATATCTCACAGTTCTTCACCGCCCATCGTCTTCCAGTCTTCCGGATTGTTTGTTTTTTGTTGTTGTTTTGTTTTTGTTGGAGTTCCTCTGAAGCATGCTTCTTTGCTGCGGACGACCGAGGCGGAAGGTCGAAGGGTACACTAAAGTGAGTTCGGAACTGTGAGGAAAGGCGCGAACAGTCAAACAAACAAACAATAAAACTTTGTAGAATAGATAGAGGATTCATAAAATATTTTAATGTTTCTCTATCTCTTTCCCTCTCTTTCGTTTCATCTGCACCCGAATCGTTTCGCATTTCGCCCCTGCCACTGCCACCGATCATGTTCACATGTGGCTGTCCGTAGTGTTTATAGAGAGGGAAGATGCGCGCGCGCACACAAAAACAAATAGTAAAAGTAGAATAGTGGGGGGAGAATTTTCAAAACTTTTTATTTCTCTCCAATTCTCGAATCGCTTACAGGGCAGCCACTGGAAGAACGACTACTCGGATGGAGAGGAGGTGGACGAAAAGGTACCGGTGGTGAGTCATAGAGTTTGAACAAAAAAGGTTTTGGTTCTCTTCCTTTTCCCGATTTCTCCCTCTGTACTCCCCTATTGTGACGTTCCTCTTTTTCTTTCACTTTTTTTTTGGGTCTATTCAAGTATTGTGATATATCTCGTTTTTGAAATTTCAAAGAAAAATGGGCAAATAAGAGCACGATTGCATGCACGTCTTCTTAACATGGACTCTTCTCACACTAACTCCTATCAACTGTGTTTGAAGGGAGCTACCGAATCTCTCCTGTCTACACGTCTTTCTAACTGTCGTTCCGTTCGAAACCGTTGCGTTGATGACGTCGTGCTGCCACGTCAGAGACCGTCACAGAACATGTTTACAGACCCAGAACACCCCACGTGAGCCGTCCCCCTTAAGAAGTGCGCTAAAAAAGTCGGCGCACAACTATTATCCGGTCGATCAACCACCGCCACGTCGCTACTTCTCCACGGAATCGCTTCCCCACCAGAGAACCTATTTCGAAAGAAATCGCGACGAGCTGGAGGACGTCGAGGAGACGTATGCTTCGATGCGACGTCAAAACAATCGGCAGAATAACCGAGATCACTTTGACGACTACCATACTGTTGGATCGTACGGCGTTCCACCGACGCGTTCGAGGAGTCAACAGCCGTTGAACAGATACGACGAGGTGCCGTACGAAGACATCGGCGAAGACGTCAGCGCGGTGACCCATCGCTTCTACGATCGTGCCGGAAACCACGTGCGCGCGCCTCGCGAGCGCAGCCATGACATTCAGATTCAAAGAGAGTACGGCAACAGCCGGCCACGCGATCTGGATCGTGATCTGGACTTTGTGAGAAACACGTATCAGTGGCAAGAACAAGAGGACAAAACGGTCACCACGACGACTAAGATCTACGAGCAGGTGGAGGAAACTGTTTCTCACACACTAACGATCACTTAAAACTTGGCAATTGTTTAGAGCCAAAGAAAATTGAAACTTAGAGGCTTTTTATCATTCCTAGAGCTAGTTGTTTCCCCCGAAACCGTTTCCCCTTTCAGATTCTTGTTTTGAGTTGCTTTTACCGTTCACTTCCCTAGTGTAACAGAATCTTTAGGAATCGCGTGACTGGCGTGACGTCATCAACCAACAACGTCAAGCGGCTCCTGGATACTCCGCCGACCGTCGCAGAATCGCCACCACCTCCTCGTCTTTGAGGTTCGCATCAAAACTATGCATCTGCCTTCTCTACTATATCACTTTACAGCAACCTTCCCGGCTATATCAACCGTCGCCTGGAAAAGGAGAAAGAACGAGAGTATGTGAGGGAGCGGGAGTACAGTATGCCCCCGGTGGAGCAGCCGGTGGTCACCGAGAAGTACGAGCGGGACGAGTACAGCCGAGTGGAGGAGAGAACGTTCCCAACTCCGGTCCAGAGGAACACTATGCGAAGAGAAGAGACGCAGGTGCAGCAACAGTCTCAGAGCAACACTCAGACAGACGATTCTGTGGTTGCCGTTTCTGGAAAGCACCGGTGTGCCCATTGCAACGAAGAACTCGGTATATCAGAAACTTCTAATCTGCAACATCTGGAGCATCATTTTCAGGGCGTGGCGCTGCGATGATCGTTGAAAGTCTCAATCTTTTCTATCACTTGGCCTGTTTCAAATGCTACGTCTGCAAAACCTCTCTCGGTTGGAATTGCCAGTATCGCCTCAAGCTAACTCCTTGTTTCCAGGTTCGGGAGCTACCGGAGCCGACGTCCGTGTGCGTGACGGACGCCTTCACTGTCAGACATGCTACAGTAACGACCGCGTGCAATTGAGCAAAGTTTAAACTGCACAAACCTCTTCGAACTTCTCGCATACTCCTCAAAATTTGGTTTCCCCTTTTACAACGCGCATTGCTCACTTATATAGTCCAGCTGCCCAAACCAACCCAACATTTCTTCTCTCAAGCTTTTCACCGTTTCTTTTTTTCTTTCCTTCCTTGTTTAGAAGAGTTTCCGCCGCTCCCCAACCCCATAACTTCCCCTGTGATAGACTGTATTCTTCTTGCAACGAACCAAGCAACAACTGTGGTGTACTTCACAAAACAAGATAACACTGCTGCATTAAAAAAATCAAAACAAAAAATTTATTTTTCCTGAAGGATTCCCGCCCGTCATTGTTTCGAGAAAACTGCATTCGCTTCGTTTTTTTTTGCTTCTTTATATGAATTCTAATAAAGATTTAATGAAGTTGTCTTCGCTCAGCGTCGACGGCGACCGCGTCCGCTAAAAGAAGAGGTCTTATTATCGCCTTCGAACATATTTCAACATTTTAAAAACTCACTTTTGCTGCTGCTGTGGAGGGTACCATGCCTGAGTAGCCTGATTCGGATAGTAGTCGGGAGGTGCTTGAGAATATCCAGGTTGTCCTGGAGAAGTGACGTAAACAGTAGTTTGAGTGCGCTCATCGGCCTGGTTTCTACTACGACGCCTTTTCAAAATTTTTCGGAAAATAGATATAAACGGAAACATTTTCGTAACCAAATGAGGGAGATCGAATCGAGAATAAAAGGAGTCCGAAAGGGGGCGGAATGTGTTTTGTTTGCTCATTTGAGGTGTGTAAACATAGCAGCTCTCTTTCTGTGTGATCATTTTTCTGACTTTGTGCCAAGATGAGGTGCGAAGTAAAAAAGCGGAAAAAAACATGGTTCATTGTTGAAAAACCCGTGTGTCATTAACAATTAAACTGACTGTCTGAATAACAAGCGAAACAATTAACTCAGGAGCGGATGTAGATAACGGTAGGCTTGGAGGAGGAGGCGGATCGAGTACGGTAGCTTGAAGTCAGAGTCGGTGCCAAACTGGTGCCATTCGGAGACTTTGCTTTGTGAATTGTGTAATGCAGTTGGCGCCCGGCGGGCGGAGACGATTGCTGAAACATTCGCTCGGGTTCAAAAAAATCACATTTCTCGTCGACAAACACAAATTCTTCATGGATTTGTTGACTGTTTACCTCAAAACGGGGAATTACAACTAATCGCGGTCATACATACTAAACTGCCCACGGGCGTAACTGTGTGCACTCGGAAAGCACTGATTTCCAGGCAGTCCCATGACTTTTCAGTCTAGAGGCAATTGTTTGCGCCGGATGATTCACGCTCGATTATCAGCGAATTCGTATACCTTATCGACACTTCTGCTGACATGTTTTCTTTCGACGATGACACTTTGACTTCTGTTCCGGATCACCACTTGCGACCCCCTCTTGACGCTGACTGCGGTGGCAGTGCTGAAAGTTGGTGTTGATCTAATTGCTCATCACTTTCCCTCTTTCACTCGAATTCATCGTTCTAATTCAAAGATCAGTAACTTTTCAAGATTTTACAGTCTTTCAAGGCTTCTTTTTGATGTCACTCAAAAGTAATTTCTTCGCTCTCTGTTTAAGTGTCTTATCATCAGAAACAATAAAAGCGAAACTACCAAAAAAACACATGGACGGTTCAAAAACTAGAAGTTGTCTGTTTTTATGGGTTATTGCGTTTTATGAGTTCCTGAAAGTCTTGAAGTTTGGACATTGTCACTGGTTTCCGAGCCAAAAAAGGTTTTGTATGACGTGGACGGCATCCACTGATAAGGTGCTCCGAACAGAATACGAAACTATAATTAGAAGCAAAAATACACGCTGTTGACGTCACTTCGTTAACGGAAATTGTGAAATTCGCAGAGTTTTTATCAGAAACTTGAATCTCACCCACGCGCGTCCGCTGATAAACTTGATTCACGAGTGACTCACCGATTCTTCTCGCGGATGCTGTTACTGGTTGCTGGAAGGTTCAGAGACTTCGTGCGTGTCTTCTGCTGCGACTTTCCACTCTCGTCGGAGTCTGGGGTGCGAGTGCGGAAAAGCAGACGGCGAAAGAGTGCGAAGAAGTTGGACATTTCTGTAAATCGTTGTTGTCGTCGAGTTCCAGTGCGAACAGTATGTTTGGTTCCGAAGAACTGTCGACGGGTGGAGCTCGAGTCGCTAGAAAGAGCAACGAAGCAAAACGGCGAGACTCGCTGGGGGAAAGAGGTATAGTGGTATAGATGTCTTATCAAGAAGATGGGTGCTGAAAGAGATTGATAACCACGTGAACCGCTGCGCTGAAAAAGGGCGGAGCGAGCGTCTAGTTTTTGGACTGCTTTCAGCTATAGTTTCGTGATAAGAACCATGAGGAAATCGGTGCGAATAGATGGTTTGATCTGGCGGAGAAGAAGAAGAGGGTGGAATCCTTCGAAGTGTAGAGCGCCGCAGTTGCTCTCGATTAACACAGTCATTGCTAGCCCAAAACGTTTTTAGGCCAAACTATCAGGCGATTATGAAAAGATCATAAAACCAGAGTTTTCAATTTTATGTCACTTTCAAGGAAAAGTCTTTTATTGCCTTTTTGATAAGAAATCTGGTGAGCATTTCGTTGAAAACTTTAATGATTATTGAAGACATGAAGAAGTGAATTGACACTCTTATCAGCGCACGTGCATGAACATTGAACCCGAAAATATTCTCCAACTTCCAGGAACTCCCACTCGGACACGTTTCACAGATCTCAAAGTTAAATGCTTCGCTCTACGACGGGATGGCCTCTAGCCACTTGATTCCCGGTGCGATGATATGTTGAGCTCCCGACATCCTCCAACACATCTCTGTCGGCGTCTCCTCGGTCTGCGCACTGTTTCGCGCGACACGAGCCGCCACACGGCTGTCCATTCAACCTGCCGAGGAGGAACACAGGTCTCGCCGGCCAATCACTGCCGACTCGAAACCTACTCTTTCCTGAAACATATCACAAAACACCGATCCCCCTCGAAATACGCTTTCCAGGACGTTTATGGATGTACCTCGTCTATTCAAAACCGCTACGCCGGATCTGGTGGCGCGGAAGGTATTCCGCATCAAGACGGTCAGACGGGATGATGATGATGGTAAGGCTTCTTCTTCTTCTCCTCCCCCTTTCTCCCTCCTTCACACCTGATTAGTCGCACAGGAATATATATCGGCTATATAGCATAACGGCAACGAGTCTTCCGGCTAATAATTATTATTGTATGGCGTGGACGACGCTGCGAAATAGCGCGAAGAGAGGAGAGACTCACAGAGAGCACAGCTCCGGGAAGGCAATCTAAGGATTACTGTAGATTTTCAATTGTTTTGCCTCTGTGAGCACCTGGAGCTCTTCTGTGCATCAAGAGCCTCCGTCTGCGTTTCTCCCCTCCATCTATCTCTCGTCTCACTTGGTTCATAGTTCCGGAGTTTCGGATGCTAACAAGATCCATTGTGCTCAGCATTTCCGATTTCGTACTCATCTTCCGAGCCTTCTCTCTTTGATCTGCCTGTGCCAATTGTGTTTTCTCTCGTGGTACAAGACGACAACCGGGAAAAAACGTGTGAAAACCGGGTACAAGCGTATTCAATTCAATGTTTGTCAACCTGTGACACCTCCGCTCACTATTCTATTCATCGAAAAGCGTGTGTTCGGCTTTCTTCTCGGAAAAACCAAATTTTTACTATTTTTCTCTCTTCCATCTGGCCTTGATTTTGACCGGTGCGAATCTATTAATCGCGGCAAGACGACTTGATGATTCATCGGCTCTTTGTGCACATTTTACAACACTCCGGCCTTTCTCTCTCTCTCTCACCCTGTTGACGCTTGATTTTCGATGAGACATTCATGAAACGCCAATTTTTTGTCAGATTTTCTACTTTTTCCCATGTCACCTCAAATCAACCTCGACTTTTCCGCGCGTTTGATGAGAAAATCGGAGGAAGACGGTAATAATCGTTTCCCTCACTCGAGTGTCTTCGTCATTTTTATGGGACGAAGAAGTCCTTTTTTTCTCTCCCGGCGACTTGTATGTAGTAGAAAAAAGAATAAGTTGTCAGAAGTTGTTATACGTCGAAAGAAGTCATCCACATCGTAATAACAGCATATGGAACCTCTCTCCCCCCGGGCCCAGTATTATTATACACATATCGGATATCTATAAATAATTGGACCGAATCTTCTCGGATTCACAGCTAATATGCCCTTTTCCCCGCCCAGCTGTTGCTTCTTCCCGCCTCCCGGATTGGGCACGGATGATGGCCGAGTCGTCTTCCGCTTGTTAGACATTTGGTCAGGCTGCCTGGCAATTGATTATTAGACATCCCGCTAGCATGACGTGTGCGTCCTCATCGAAAAGTTACAACTTTTATCGGCCATCCATCCGTTTTTCTCCGCGCTCTCCTCCGTGTCAGACAGCTGTTCCCGGCCACTCGTCGGCCGTCCGTTTCTATTCTGGCTTCTCTCGCGCACTCCTGATTTTCCGATATCTCTCCTCCCAGCGCCGCTTCTCCCAACTTTTTGCTAAGCAGTTTTCCCATTATTTCCCAAATGACTGCAGGCTCAAAACCATCGACGAATCGGAAAACCGAGGAGCCGCCGATTGAATTGACAGTGAGATCGTCAATTGCGAATCCGACGACGTCGAATGCGGTGACGTCATCACAAGAAGTGGACTCATCGTCGACCGATACCGGTACCACATCCAGGTGACTAATAATTGAACATAGCGATAAAACGCTGTATGAAATTCAGGATGGAAGGTGGGACCATCGGGAAAGTGCCCGTTCTGGCGGTTGGCACCTACCACCGAAAAGAAGCGGCTCCCATTTTAGCGGCAGCCGCGAGACTCGATCTACCCGCCACCACATCCACCGCTTCTGCGAACACGACGCTCTCAAAAGAGAAATCCAACAAGGGTGCGTTTCTTTTTTAAATCATAAACTGAACGTAAATACTCGTGCTTCATCTCATAAAATACGCTCAACCCTTTGAGCGGGGGTATGAAAGAATACTCTGTTCTCACCACGATGATCAGTATTTGGAGAAAATTCGTGCGAAAAACAGGTTGGTCCTTGGAATGATGAGTCTTCCGACTCAGCTCGGAAGCTTTACAGCCCGTCTTACAAGGCGGCCGCCCATCTGTTTGTTTTGTCCTCGCCCGCCACAAAAGTGTGACCAATTACGGTTTACAGGTGCCCCAGACATCCCCGAATGAATGGGTGCCGCCCGTCTGCGCGGGATGGGGCCCCCTCCTTCCGTTTGTCACGCCTATTGTGCTATTGGATGGCTTTTCCACGGCTAGCGTCTTTTTGTTGAGGTCGTTTGGGTGCGCGAAAAGTTAATGATTGTTATGAGGCACATCCATAAGTACGGTTCTAATAAGTTTGTTTATGGCGACAAGAGTTATCTGTGTCTCGCGACAGTTAGCGGATCTTTTGAATCAGAGCGCATCTGTCCTTGACTCACACAAACCAGTCAAAAGGGCATCTCTCGCGCTGGCTATCCTAATTATCTGCTGCCAGGTAATCAAGGTTCGCGGTCGTCCGCTCGCTCTGTCGGCTAACACTTTCGCCCCGCATCAAACGGGTGCTGATAGTTTTTCAGCCCCGCTCTTCCGTTTTGTCGTCTCCTCTTCCGCTTCTCTCCTATATTCATACCTCTGATGACGACGCCGTTCACGGTCCATTTGACCGGATAGCACCGCACCTTTTGGCTGTTTGACACGAGTCGAGGAGGTCTTTTTTCGCCTCTTCTTATTCTCTTTTGGTTTTCGTTTCCGTGTCATCACACACAGTATCTCCCCCTCTCTCTCCCCACTACAGTACTACTTTCAAATCGCGCCTTTTTGTCGTTTCCGTCGTAGACCTTGTCCGTTTAAAGTCCGGCCTAAGGTTAGCGGAACAGATTCGGCCTTCTTCTTTCCTAGTACAACAAGTTGTTGTAAATCGGTTTCCAATTACGAATCCTCTGTGAGGATACCGCTCCGGTTGTCGGCGGCAGAAGTGCGAATCGCGTTCGTCTCGCGGCATCTCATCTCCTCAGGTATTCGTTTTGAATTGGAGAAACGAAAAAAAAAACTTCCCAACTATGCAGTGAGCATGAAATCATAGTATAGCACATCATCCTCCGACATCCCCTGCTACACTTTTCAATTAAAAAGTCATAAAACTGGGATCGAACAAACACACGCAAGCCCGAGCAGAAACCCATTCCGGAGGGTGCAAATTGAAAATTCCCGGACTCTGAACGAAATTGAAAAATATTTCGTTTTCCCGAGAGGAGTCAGCTGGACCTCCCAGAATATATTGCTCTTCTATACGGTCGTAGGTCCTTTTTAATTAGTCATAACTTGCACTCTCTCCCCGTCTTCTATTTTTCGTTGTAATGTACTTCATGATTCATTTGTTAGAGCCTACCCATATCCGCCGACTCCTCCAATGTTTTCAGTTGTGACTCAATGGGAAAGTTGACCTATGTTTGGATTAGACTGAAGAGAGAAGGTGCGCTAAGTATGTAGTATAAGAGGGCAGATGGCTAGTTTCCGTCTCGGTTTGAACAGGTGTTTGGCACCGAACTACGAGATTAGTAGTCCATCGGATTTTCGAGGACAAATTTTGAATAAGTTTACCTTCGATTTCCCGTTGCAATTGTATTCGATTATCGCCATTAGCCAGATCCCATAAATCACCCTCGCTAAAAGTTGGATTGCGTGGATAATTGTGTCGAACGCATCTTTCCGTTCGGTTTTTCGCCCCTCCGGTCACCCATCGCTCCGAGTTACGCAATCATTCGCTGAGAGAACGAGACGGGAACCGGTGGTCAACTGCTTGTGTCTGCGTCTCTCCGACCTCCACACTATCCGCACTGATCAATCTAAGTTTGCTTATAAGGGCCTTCTCCCCCTCTCCAAGGACCACCTCCTCCCGCACTGGTCCGCGCGCGTTCGTTGCCACAGGTCATCTGCCACAGATGATGATATCATTCTCCGAGAATCTCTCCCCCTTCTTTTTCCTGAACCATTCTGCTGTACCAACTCGCGCCGTAAGATATGTGCGAAAAAGTAGTAAGAAGTAGAATGTTGCCGCCAATCTTCTCCTTCTTCCCGCTTCCGTCCGTCGAATTTCTCTGCGCCTGCTTACTATTCCACACGCCTTCCCTTAGGTACTATGATGATATTACGCAACTTTTTGGTCCGTCCTTCCGTTTTCGTCCCAGCAAATGTCCGCTAGATTTTTATTCTCCCCGCCTAACGTTGGACGTTTCTTCGTTCTCCAGTGGTAGGCCCATCGATCCTGTTATCGTCTTATCAGACGGTTTTGGATCGTAAATCCTCTTAATGTGTAACGCAATGCACAAAAGATGGACCACAAATTGTATTTGCCAAACAACGACTAGAGAGTACTCTCCGTCTAGGATGTGTGAAGTTTCCATCTGTTAGTTAGCATAGCAGCGAGGTGACAGGCATTGATTTAGGGGGAGTATCATATTTTTATGGTCGGACGCTTTTGTGGACCCGAGAAGCTCTCCGGCCATAGACCGGGCTCCTCCCAAAAGCTTTCTGCCATCGACTCTTCTCTCACTCTTATCTCATTCAACATCACCCAGATGCTTCCTATTACCTAGAACCAGCTTATTCCAACACTCTGAAATCATGCTCTTCGTGTGCTACCAGAAAAAGGCAAAAGGTGAGACTATTAGGAGTGCTCTGGTCACGTCATACTGGCGATGTGTTTGCTTTGCCACCATTACATGCATCCACGTCATAATCGATTGTCAGCATAGATTCGGTCCATAGTGAAACAGCCCGGTACATATAGTTCCTTTTCACAACATTATTCTCACCAGTACCGGTCCGCGTTTCCCATTCTCGCGCGTAATGCGAATCGGACTCATTCACACATTCGACGCATTCTCCATGCTTTTTCATACTCCTTTCCACGACCGACCGATTCATCGAAAATTCTATTCGAAACTGCTTGCACACAGGTGTGCACCCCCACTTAGCTCTTTTTTTCGTTTCGTTTTACTCGCGGCAGAGGTGTCGTCGGATTGCCCAGATGGTGCCCTTTCGTCCGCCGTCTGCACCTCGCCCCTCCTCCGAACTTCCATCGTTCTCTCTCTCTCTCTTCCTCACTCCTTTCGAGCCATCGGGATGGTCAATTTGCGAGAGCCACTTCTTTCTCGCTGCCCCCTCCCGTTTGTCCATATAATCTGCGTATTTGACAAATGAATTACCGTCTTCTTCGAGACTTTTCTCGCTGCTTTGTTTTCCCATCGCTTCTTTTTCTTTTGAGTGGGTCGCCTGCGGTTCCCGGTTTTTTGTCTTTAACCAACGATTTTTTTTTGGTTCAAACAACTCGAAAGGCAAAGTTTCGGGACCTCGCGCGGAAAGTAACAGCTGTTATTATAGGGGGGAGTCCCATCACCATCATCATCTGTTACTATTAGCCACCAGATACTACTACACGCGCCGCATTGATTTACAAGTCCCGCCTGTCAGCTCGGAGACCGCTCGCTTCTCCCTTTCTGCCGCCGGCTCGCCGACAAAAGAAGTGCCGATGGAGCGCACTGTGTGAGAAACCGAAGAAGTTCTTCCATATGTCGTTGAGGCGATAGGGAGCGTTGCTGATTCATGAAGAACATATCTCTCTCTCTCCCTCTCTTTCTCACTTTCGTCCCAACTCCTTCCCCCTGCGCAGAAACGCGCTCGCCGGATTTGACCTTCGTCTGCGGCAAAACGAGGCGGGAAAGTTGCGTTTCGGTGAGCTGCGCGCTCGCGTTCCTCTTGTCTCTCCTTTGTTTCCGTTTTCATCCTGCTTTTCTTTCTCTTTCTCGAGAACTCATCTACGTCTTCACTGAAGACACTTCAATTAACAAATTAACATCGATATTCCCGCAATCCGACACCACACCACTTCCTTGGAACTGACCGCCCGAACGCCCGACGGCGGAGCTCTCCGCTATTAGCATTCTCATTCACTCGTTCGCTCGATGATTGGTGCGGGTAGAAGAAGGTGTCTTTTCTTTTACGTCTCGCATCGTCCACAGACCTCTCCCGCTGTGTTTGTTTGCCGGTCACTCGGTCACGCCCAGGGAGAGGCGGGCTTTCTTGGTTCTACAAGTCACGCCCATCCCCCCGTTTTTTATGCTCGCATACCCATAATTGATCGAGAATGCAATAAGTTTGCTCTGAAATCTCGAATTTCAAAAGCGAGCACTTCTTCGGACGCGCCGCTGCCCTCTTTTTATACTCCCTCCGAACTTCTAGACGATGTTTTTTCTCGCTGTTCTTGTTTTCGTTTCATCGTTTCCTCGTGTAATTATAGGATGTAGAAGAACCGAAGCGCCTGTGTCTTTCGCATGCTTCCAGCCGATGATGACACTAGTTTGATGATTGAGAGAAGACGTAGACGTCGTTTTGTTTTTTTTTCACCTCCTCGCCTTCTCACCTATTGCCCAACAGTCTAGAGCTTAGTAAATATGTGTGTTCTTCCCCCTGATGACGTTCGTTCTTACAAGTTTTCTTGACCTCTTCGCACAGTGCTCGCGATGCTAACGGTTCCGGACGAGTGAGGGTTTCGGGTTACAAAAGTCACAGGTGGCGTGACCAAGTGCATTAGGAAAAGAATGATATCATTATGACTTGGGCACGGTCATATCCTGGATGGAATCTAGACACCTTCTTGCTCTCGTACCCACTCGATTTCACATGTTGTCCCGCTGCGACACCTCGTCCATTTCCTTCTCGTTTCTCCGTTCTTCAATTAGCACCCCATTCTCTCACCGTTCCAACAAAATCCCATTACACCTGCACAACAACTTTCTCGAGGGGGTCTCTCCGACTTCCCCCTCTTCTCGTCTGTCTAACGAGTTTATGGCCACTTATCTGTTAGAAATGCGTGCTTCCAACTCCTAAAATCTTCAAAGTTTCTCGAACAAAAGACAACGAAAACATTTATTTTTGCTTGCAGAGCCTGCACCACCACTACCACACCCATCAGAGTGCGGGCAGCCGTGCGTTTCGGGACAATCACAAATGTTCCAAAACAGGTGAATAGAAAATGGAAGGAGGTTCTGTTGAACATGATTTCTAGCTTCAGGAGCACGAATGCACAAGGGCCACCTCCGAACCGTCCGCAACCACGGCCTCCCGGCGGGATGCCAGGTCCTTCAGATATGAGGATGATGTCGAGTTCGCATCAAGAGCACGACTACACAAATGATTACGAGGATCCGGAAGAGATGGCGAGATGTCGTGAAGGTACCTCCCATTGGTGCCACGTCATCCTTAGCATTATTCCTAACTTGAGTTGAATCAACATTCATCCCATTCCATTCTTCTTTTGATAACACAATCCTGACTCATAACCTTACGAGTACCAGATGGAGGGTACTTGTAAAGTTCAAAAGTAGACACCGACAAGTAGAGCATACATTCACACACATATCATCTTTTCTCGGCGCCGCGACGCCGACAAGTGAAGCGTCCCGCCTTTCATAACCGATAAAAACAAAGAGTGGGTCATTGCATTCGAACTTTGTAAAGGGCGCCGCCTGATTATTCCGAGTTGAAAGGGATCCTTTAGATTGAAAAGCTGTAACTTTCAGATGGCTTCACGAATCGATTGCTCATCAAAACGACGCCTCCGCCACAGATTTTCAACTCGTACGAGATGTCCATGTCGCAACAGCGCCGCTCTCAACAGAATCAGGGACCGATGGCGCCGCCGTTGTCAGAATGCTGGGGAACCGGCGGACACGACACTGGTGTGCTCCACAAGAACGCCGACGGCGCGTACTACATTCCGAGCGGATCTTGTGGGTTTCTTATTATCTCTTTGACGTTCGAACGGTCTCCCTTCCACTCAGAAGTCAGAAATAGGAGCGATTGCGCAATAGGACCCTCTTATAATAATATCCTTTTTCTCTCTTTTATGAGTTCTTTTCCGCTTTCCTCCATCGTTCCTTGGCAAACACTGGGACCACTACCACTACTACTACTGTATTTAGTTGTTCTCCACTGACTCTCTAGTACATCTGTCGGTCAGACGAGACACAATTCGTTGTTTACACTCGGGATTGACCCTTATGTGTCAATGATTGGAGACGTCCTTCTCAGCCTTCCTGCCCGCCTTCCGCTTCCTTTTTTGGCGGCGGTGGTGGTGGCCGTCGAAATGAATGGGCGATCGGAGGAGAGGGAATGTGATGAGAATCTAGAAAAAGCGCAGAAATTTGTTCATAGACCTCCGGAACTATAAATCGAAAAGGATTTCGAATCTTTTGTATGCAAATTGATGGGGTTTTTGTCACCTCACATTTTGCGCCCCCCATCGTCCACATTATTTGATTTGCATTCCATTCGCCCCTCAAACTCGAAAAGCGGATTGCATGTTTTTCTCGTCCTACTCTGCCTTGTACTATTCTCGCGAGAGGGGACGAGAGGAAGGTTATTAGGTTTTGTGCGCGGTTTGGAGAGGCAAAAAAGAGGATCGCGTAAGGCACACCACTCTGTGAACAGAGACAAATGCGATAATTATAAGGTGGATGCATTACAAACGAATTGGAGTGGGTGGCGGGAAGAAGAGGCGAACGGAACCATAGAAGCCGAGAGAGGAAGGAAATGGAGGTTGAGCACGGTGCGGGAAAGTGGAAATACACAAGAGTGGCAAATTGAACTCCGAGGAAGGATAGTTCCAAGTGTTTGGGGAAACAGAAGTTCATCGAGTTCGAGTACAGAACCTTATCTCGCATGACCTCACAAACTTTGATACATACTTGGGACCCGCCACTACATCCACCACCTCTTCATCTCGTTTTTCGCTCTCGCCGATCCTCAAGTGTTTCCTTGTTTCGTCCATTCTCCCCCTCTCCTTCTAGGTTCTCATTACCGCCACCCGCGGAGACTCGTCAAAAAGCAAACGACAACGACGCATTTTGTTGTCCTCTTCTTTCTTTCTCCCCTCCAATTTCTTCCTCCTCTTTCCCATGTTTCAATGGAAAACAGGGCGTGGCTTATTGCCGACTGGGAATGTTGTTCTCCTCTCGGCTTCACGGCTAGCGAGCCCCTAGGCTCCGCCCACTTTGCGGACTCGGTACTTTTGAGAGATTTCCGTCAAACTCCCACACTTCGCGCCGAGGTGTTTTCCATACTACTATGCTCTACGCGCACTGAAGAATGCTTCACGGCCAGCTCAGCGAGTCTCATTACGATGAGCCGGAGCCAGCGTACTACGCCTCCACGTCTCTGTACGGTGGCCGGAGACAGTTCCGGAATTCGATGGTCTATCGAGTCTCTCCTCCGCACTACGCCTACTGTAGCACTCCGATCGGGCCACCGAGAGAGGGAACTACGTCTGACGATGAAAGTGAGCGTGATGGAAGATCCGAGCAGTCTGAAAATACCTACATTACCCTAATCGCGCAATCAACTTTATTGTTTTCAGTGCGAACCACGTCGTCGACACTTTCACCAGCTTCTGGACAGCGATGTTTGGACCAGTGAGTTTCCTTCTTGTAACTTTTCTTCCCTCCTATTTCCGTTTTTTGAGTGCCTTTTTACAAGATTAATTTTTCGCTCTCTCCCTCCACTCGAGAACCTAGGAACTCTTCTTTTTCCTCTCTTTTTTCTTGGCTCTCCAAAAAGTATCCATTGTTGCAAGTGGAGAAAAAGAGAGGAGAATGGGTTTCTGAAGAAAGCGACCGGAACTTTGCGTCAAAGGACAGAACATTGAGAGCCCCCTCCGGAAGCCAGGAATCAGAAGGTTGCCGGCTCACTGGAGCACGAGCCCCGAGATATCCGATTGGGAAATAGTAGAAGCTGAGGAACCTGGGAAAAATCTCCTTGGAATACTTAAAAGCCATCATATACTGCTGCCCGAGAGGAGGTATAAAGTGTGAATAATATTCACATATGAAATGTGCTGATGATGATGCAGGTGGTGCTCTCCCCCCTTCGCTTCCTCCTCCCATTCGACTTCAGTTTTCTCCGGAAAATTGTGTCCGAGGCTCGCAGGAGTGTAGAAGAAGAAGGGTCCATCAATGATTCATCAGATGTGGAATCGAGAAACGTGCCCGTACGTTTCTCACGGACCTGCGCGGGCGCGCAAACGGGATCTTCTCAAAAACCGAAACAGAAATAGAAACGGAAACTCGAAGAAGCTAATAGAATGAGATGAGGAGCATCCCTCCAGGCTTTGTTATCTTCACATCAGAAGACATACTTGAAGGCGATTTCCTCGAAATTCTGATTGTTTTTCCTCTCTTCGGGCAAATTTCCTGACCATATGTCACATCTTCGTTCGATCCGAGGCTCTCGATTCTTCTGAGCAAACAACTACTCCAAGAACACGACTAAATGTATGCTTTTCAATGTTCGACCTCCCCACACCAACTAATCGGAATAATTCATTATTTTCCGTTAGTTTTCCACCGACTCCCGTTTTTACGGATGAGCAGAACGTTGGAATGTGCGTGTGTGTTTGTGCGAACGGGAGCCGACTAAACTTTGCCGTTTAGCGGTAGCTGGAGCTCAGAATAATGATGTATTCTGGTGGATGGTCAATTAGATGAACCCAGCGTAATTCGCCGGGATCGGGCACCAATTAGCGAACGAAACACCTGCTTTACCGCATCGGAGCCTCCCGAACCTATAAACCGGCGGGATTTTACGAGAATAAGTGTTTCTAATTGGCGGAGAAATAGCGTTTTCTCTAAAACGTCTGAGGGATTCAGGACAGTAGTGCTATTTGACCTGCTAAATAATACTATTCTTGTTCTCTCTCGAGACGCGAAAACGAAGGGAGAGAAGATTAATTTTGTGTCAAACTCGTCGCCACTGCCATTCATACACGGAAGAATCTTCTTCGCAAAAGTTCGCTCTGCGCCTCTTCGTCCTCCACGCTCTTTTCGCCGTCGAGCAGCTTTGCGGGCTCTGAACGACTGGCTAAAGTGTTCTAATTGAAATCCGTGCGCGCACGCATTCACACATTTGCAGTGCTTGCGCTCGCTCAATTAGCGTCATTTCGACGTCGAGGTGGCCGCGAAGACGTTGAAAAGGCGAGAAAATCATAACATTTGTATGCGCGCGCGCGTATGAGCATGTTCCCTGCTCATGGCGTGGCTGGGAAAGCTTCAAGCGTATGTAATTATTCTAATGCTCCCGGGGATGCATGGGAGTCGGGCGGAAGGAACGAGAGGGATCCGGATTATGAGCAAAAAGTGTCTGATTGGAATTGCAGGCAAGAGTCCTTGAAACATGAATCTCGAGACTGGAGACGAGCCTAATTGTTTCCTGAATTGTTTCTTTTCGCTGCTCCATCCTTTTTTTCCTTTCTTCGCCTTTGATATAAAAGTGTCAAAAGAGGAGAAGGGCTAACGAGGAAGAAGGAGAAGAAGAAGAGGAGAGGATGAAAAGCACAAGAAGAAACATTTCGGCTCTTTCACACTAGTTTTCGCAGTTTTTGACGCGCGGATAGGATTCTCGTACTTTTTCCCCTTCGCTTTCCTCCATTTCATCTCCCCCTCCTCCTCCCCCTCGTTTGCTCTGCCTACGAAAAGTTCGTGGAAGAAAAATGAAATTAGGCTCGAAATGAGAGCTGCCAAGAGAAGGCACGGCCCGAAGAAGGAGCACACACACACAAATTGCTCATAAAGTTTTATTACACCCACCCACCCGCCCCACACGGTGGCAAAGACGGGTCGAGCGAATGGGAATGTGGCGGAGAGTAAAGGAAAAGCGAAGGACAGAAGGGTACGCAAATTGGACCCATTCGACTCTTTCGAGCTCTTTTGGCCGAGGCTTTGGGGGCTCTGTAAGCCACTTTTTAGTAGTTCCTTCCTTCCGTGAACTCTCGTTTCGTTCAATGCAGATAGGGTTCACCTTGGAGGCTCCCTTCGAAATTAGCTCGAATCAGTAGACATCATCATGTTATTACGATGGATTATGACGTAACAATAACCAATCTTGATTGCATATTCCCTCTGTCCTCCCCACCAGAACCCTTCTTCTTGTTGCTCATGTCTGGTTAAGTAGTCGTGCCCTTCCGAAAAGTCAAGCATCCTCATTCGTTTTGAAGAGTCCGGGCGGGTGAAAAGGAAGATGTACAAATTTGACTAATTAATCAGATTCACACTTATGAACTGACAGCAACAAAAGCGGGAATAAGATGAGCGAGATGTAGGAGAAGCTTTTGGAAAAGTGTACAGCAGCCAAGTCTGTCCGTGAGAGTCGACTGACCGTATCTAATTGAGTGACAAAAGTCTGCCTGCTGCCGTATGTTGTCATACGGTGGATGACGTAATCAGTGGCATTACGGGGGTGACATCCGATGACATATTGGCATCTCTATATCTTACCTTATTGTTGCGAACCTGATTGTTTCCGAGATCCTTCCTTGAATCACATGGAACCCTCGCACGCCTGCTCTCCGTACCAATCTCTCCGAAATTGCACGAACGCCTCGTTACATAACTAATCTCTAATCTCTGCACTGCTCCTCCCCTCTTAAATTGGGTCCTCTTTTGGTGCTCTCGCGCACAAACAGAACACCCTCTTCAGGACCACTGCACGACCATAATGCGATCATATTATGGACCACCCCCTCCCACCCCAAAACGGACGGGCCCAACCCGTCTGAATGTTTTTCCCTTCTCTCTCTCTCTCTCTTCCCACTGGGCTCAGTTCGAAAGCTTATCACAACTCTCCTTATTTTCAGACCGCACACGTCTGGAGGAGCTCCTAATACAACTTATTCGGATGCGTCGACGACTCTGTTGAAGTATCCGCCTGCAGTCGGAACCCATCAGAATAGAAGGTAAGCCACGGTGTCTGTCGAATCACAAGTAGACATTGCAAATGGGTCTGATTCCAGAAGGCAACAAGTCGGAACTATGAACAATGGTGATCCGGGCGGACCGATGATGGCAACGTCAAAAAAGAAAAAGTTTGACGACGACGGCGAGACGTGCTCCAGATGGCCATCCAAATGGAATATCCTCCTCGCGATCGCACTTCTCTCCGCTCTTTTCTACATTGCTTACCTCTTATGTGAGTTTCGGATTCAGTTGTGAATCTGCTCAATGAGATCTGTTTTCAG
This sequence comes from Caenorhabditis afra, assembly GCA_963570955.1. Lineage (NCBI taxonomy): Eukaryota > Metazoa > Nematoda > Chromadorea > Rhabditida > Rhabditidae > Caenorhabditis > Caenorhabditis afra. The sequence continues at coordinate 9,047,149 of OY751534.1, forward strand.
TTCGATCCCCCAACTATGTGTACACGCAACCAGCTCCCTCTTCGGATGCCACATCAGCAGCTGCCGCCGCCGCCGCTGCCAGTCGATACCAAGATCTCGGGCTTCGGGCGCTTCCTCCGGCGATCAGTCTGGGCGAACGCGTTGATGTGGAGTTCTTTCCGAAGACAATGGCTACAACGTAAGAGCTTCACATCTTCATGTTTTATAAAATCGTTCGATATTCCAGGGAGCTCACCCTCACCAAACCTTCTCGCATCGTTTTCAATGCGACGGTCGGCTCCGGTGCTCAACTTGTTCTATTGATGAGTGCAGGAGTTCATCCGAGCCTCTCGCTGCATGACGCCCTCTTCCCTATCCGTGCGGACAGGATTCGCGATCCAAAAGGACCCAGTCACATCGTCGAAGAGTTCCCGGGAAGAAGTCGTCGGAGCATCGGAAGCATTCCTCGTCGCAACATCGAAATCCTCTCGCCTCGAAGTGCAAGTTTCGAGCAGTTCATGCTCGAAGGCCGTCACTATTTGACGTTCATCAACGAGCGAAGCCGCATCGAACCGATATCCTTCGTTGCCGAAGAACTTCCGAAGCCGACTACTCCCCCGACAGTTTCAAGCGGTGGCACTGGCGCCAAGGAACACCCTTTGGCGGCGGTTCTTGTGTGTGAAGCCAATTGTAACCAACGCGGTGAATGTGTTCATGGCAAGTGTCGATGTGCCCCGGGATTCACTGGAAGAGCGTGCGAAGAAGCCGTCTGCCCTGTTGTGTGCAGCGGGAACGGCGTCTTCTCAGGTGGCCTCTGTGTCTGCAAACAGGGATTCAAAGGAAAAGAGTGCGAGATGCGCCACAACTGGTGCGAAGTGGCAGACTGCAACGGACGTGGAAGGTGCGATACTGATGGACGTTGCCGATGCAATCCTGGATGGACTGGAGATGCTTGTGAGCTTCGCGCGTGTCCGCATGCGACTTGCCACGACCGCGGCGTATGCGTCAACGGAACATGCTACTGTGTCGACGGTTGGAGAGGATCCGACTGTTCCGTGTTCGCTGACGCTTTGGTTCTGGTACCCACTGCTGCCGCTCAAGCGCCACAAACACCGCCGCGTTCTGCGGAGCCCACGGAATCGACCAAGGCTAGAAAGAATCCGAAACCAACGAGCGCGACTGAAAAAGAAAAAAAGAAAGAGAGCCGAGAGCTTGCGAAGCCGTCAAAGTCGTCGCAATCGGACCAGAAACAAAAAGGCCAAGAACACCCTTGCTCATCTCACGGACGCCTCGTCGATGACATTTGTCAATGTGAAACCGGTTTCGAGGGTCCCGATTGCTCCCGTCGCAGCTGTGAATGTCTGAACGGCGACTGCCACGAAGATGGCTCGTGTCACTGTTGGAAAGGATGGCGTGGTAGCACTTGCTCCCACAAGAAGTGTGCCACCGGATGCGAGGAGCACGGAAAATGCGGTTCGGATGGAACATGTGAATGTTCAGCCGGGTGGAATGGAGAGAATTGCTACCAAGACGGATGCCCCAATCAGTGTTCGAACAAAGGAGAATGTGTAATGGATCGTCGCACTTCGGAATGGTCTTGTCGCTGTCAAGCTGGCTCCGCCGGTCCGGACTGCTCGATTCCGGTCGAAATGCACTGTGACGACGGACTAGACAACGATTCCGATGGTCTCGTTGACTGCGATGACCCGGAATGCTGCTCATCTTCGGCCTGTTCTTCGGAATCGGTGTGCTCAACGGCCGCGTCGCCGACTGAGGTGCTCATGAGAATGCCGCCGACTTTCAATGCGAATTTCGCCCAGCGAGTGGGATTCTTGATCATGGAGAAGTCGGTGCAAAGCTACACGGATGCTTCTCAGTTCAACGAATCGCTCACATCTGTCATCAGAGGTCGCGTCGTCTGGAGAGGATCTATCGCTTCTGACGACGTGTCGGGCTTTTCAATCAATCAGTCGTCTGTTCCTCTGATCGGCGTCCGAGTCTCCGACGCTGCTCACCCACTCTACGGATTCACCTTGACCCGAGCCGATGGTTACTTTGATCTTGTTGTGAATGGAGCTCGGAGCGTGAATCTCCAATTCCTTCGAACTCAATTCCAAGCGATCAAGAAGAGCGTCTATGTTCCACCACGTCAGATCGTCCATATCGACGATATTATTTTGAACCGTCAATCTGGAGCCGCTCCAACAATCGTCGCTGCACCGCCTGCTCGCGCAAAGTGCTCACCGACTCTGCGAAAGCTTCCGGAAGTTGTGTTGATTTCCAATTGGCAGTACACTTCTGATGGCGTCGATCAGTCGGAGTCGTCTTCCGATTCATCCCGACTTGTCGTAGACTCAAGAACTATCGTCGAATCACTTCCGATTCAAGGAACCGATCTTCGTCTTGTCTACGACTCGGCACGCTCGCCTGCAGCTCCGTCGACGATGCTGATCGGTCTTCTGGACGATCGTATCGACAAGGATCTCCGAAAAGTTCACATCAATATTCGTATAGCCGGACGTCGCTTCGATCAGGTTCTGGCGCCACGTGTCAATTTGACCTACGTCTTTGCGTGGGACAAGATGAACGCCTACAGGCAGAGCGAGTCAGGCTTGGTTCCGGTCACAGTGCAGGTCGGATACGAGTACCAGGGATGTGAGCGAGGAAGCGAACGAGTTTGGCAGACACGACGAACGCAAATGATGGGCGCCACGGCGCGAAAGATGCTCGGAAAGATGTGGACAGTCGACGTTCATCATCACTTGGACATTGTGAACAATATCGTCGAGATGGGAGACGGCGGATATCGGTTCATCACTGAAAGTGAGCCACGTGTCTCGACTCTGGCTGGTATTGACGGTGGAAAAAGAGAAGTCGAGTGCTCGGCCGAGCAGTGTGATGGTAGACTCGACTCGATCTCTTTGTTCCGTCCGACAACCGTGGTCTACGCGCAAGATGGCAGCCTCATCATTGGAGATCACAACCTGATCCGGCGAGTGGCTCCTGACGGCTCCATCAACACTATTCTCACTCTCGGACTCGCTGACACCTCTCATTCGTACTATATTGCCGTTTCGCCGCTTGATGGAACCATCGCCATTTCTCTGCCACTTCACAAACAAGTGTGGAAAATCTCCAGTTTGGAGCCGCAGGATTCTCGGAACAACTACGACGTGCTGGCCGGCGACGGAACCGTGTGCGCTTCGGCTGTCGATTCGTGTGGAGATGGAGCACTGGCGCAGAACGCTCAGCTGATCTTCCCGAAAGGATTGGCTTTCGATAAGGTTGGAAACCTCTATTTGGCAGACAGTCGGCGCATACGAGTCATTGACACCAACGGCCATATTCGTTCGATCGGCGAAACTACTCCCGATCAGCACCCGGTCAGGAATTGCGCCCAGATCACGAAGCTTGTCGATCTGCAAATGGAATGGCCAACATCGCTCACCATCGATCCAATCACTGGATCGGTTCTTGTTCTGGATACGAATGTTGTGTACGAGATCGATGTGGATCACGATGTCGTCACGATTGCCTTGGGAGCTCCGACGACATGTGATGTCGCCAATGCGACATCCCTCGCCTCGGCATCGTCAGCCGCCTCCTTCTCTCTTGATCACCGTCGGCATTTAATTCAAAACCCGCGAGATATCAGCATTGGTCCAGACGGAGCTATTTACATTGTGGAATCCGATGGACGACGACTGAATCAAGTCCGGAAACTGAGCCCGGATCGGTCCACTCTCTCCATTCTGACTGGTGGCAAGAGTCCGTGCTCATGTGACGTGGCTGCGTGTGGTTGCGACGACGCGCTGGCTCTTCGAGACGTGGCTGCTTCTCAAGCTCATCTCAACTCGCCGCACGCTGTCTGCGTCGCGTCTTCCGGTGAAGTCATCATCGCTGATTCTGGAAACGCCAAGGTGAAAAGAGTGGCGTCCAGACTGGCGAAGTATGACGGTCGCTCGAGAACATACGAAGTGCCGGACTCGGAAAGACAAGAGAAGTACACATTCAATCGACATGGTCAACACACTTCCACTGTTTCCCTCATAACTGGACGCACCATTTTCAACTTCAGCTATCAAGTTGACTCGCCTGTCGCCGTTCTTTCTGAGATTCGAGCCGGATCGGGAATCTTACTCCGGTTGAACCGACACAATGATTCGGCGTACGATCTGGAAACATCGTTAGGAGAAGTCACATCGCTGAAACTGTCGACGTACGACGGAACATTGGAGCAAGTGTCAAAGCCCGGATCGACGACGGAAAAGGACGCCACTCGACTCTCCTACACACCCAAAGGTCTTCTGTCGTCGAGAATCGACGTGGCGACGGCTGTCGGGTTCGAGTATGACGAGTACGGAAGAGCAGTCGGATTGAGAAGAGACCGCGAGCACTGGAAGTTGGGTGAAGAGACCGTCTCAATGGGACGAGTCAACACTGAAGTGCTGCTGAACGGACACCGCTACCAACAGGTTCGGCTCGGCGAAGGCGATTTGGCGGTCCAAGACGCGAACGGCGCCACTACCCGTCTCATCAACTTACTTCGCAACGAAGGATACTCGATGACGTCACCACTTAGAACGTCTTCTCTCTTCGACAAGAGTGTCACCCTGCCAGAAGGTGGTGGTGAGCCAGTGATCTCGAGAAGAAGAACAACGGTGCCAGCGATCAACAATCCGCAAAGAAGAGCTCTGACAACGCGGTGGGACTGGCGGCACGTGGTACGACGCGACTCTGCTGGAGCTGACGGAAAACGACGAGTCGCGGAGGTCCGGTTCAAGCCGAGGGTTCGTCGGTGGAGAAGTTTGAAGACGAGTTCGGTTTTGAAACTAACTAACTAGAAAGTGTGTGTGATTATGTACTCTAATTATGCTTAATGGCAATCAACCTGATTCGATATAGAGTAGAGCACATATCGATTTCATAGATCCTCATCCACACCTCATCAGTTTTCTGATTCTAAAAAATAGTGCTGTGATCTGAACTCAACCAACTTCTCACCCGACTAACCTTCGCCGATTCCTTTTTCGGAACAAAAGTAAACCCATCGATTCCAGATAAACGGAGTGAACATGTTCTCGATGGAATACGATGTTCGATCTAACTCGGACACTCTGCGGCTCGGCTCCACGACGGACGATGCTCAAGTGCTTCTCAACATCGATTACACGCAATCTGGCCAGATTAAACGGATCACGCCTTCGGAAGACTCGCAGATGGCCGAAATGAATGTCACCTGGGATGGAGCCGGACGAAAATCGGAGATCGCTTGGGGTTCTTGGAAAGTTCGCCTCTCCTACGACGCCAAAAACCGTCTGACTGAGCATGCGGTCGACGGAGCTCGAGTTCCGATCAAAATGAGCTACGCGGGAAATTCGAGACGTCCGAATGAGATTCATCACGATGGCGCGAAATGGACAGTTCAGTACGACAACTACGACCGAATCAAGGAAGTGATCAGCCCATCTCAAGAGACCACCACCTTCTCAGCCATAGCTCTAGGTGGCGACGAGTGGGTCTTGAAGCGCAGAACGTCTCTGAACTCTAAGCCATCGCTTGTTCGGATTGACAGAAACGGAAAGATTCTCGAAGCCACGACACCCGATGAAATACATCACTGGCTCGTACGAAAGGACAAAATGGGAAGGATCACGGAGTTGTTGAATGACGAAGAAACGACAGTTGTCACTTGCTGGTCTCCCGAAGGAGTTCCGATGTGTTCGCAGAGTAAAGATCTCATGGAGAACACCACTTTGCAAGGACATCTCGTCGCACGCAAGACGATCACACTCCTCGGATCTCCCACCTACACCACCAGTTTCACGTACGAGTACGATGACCTTCTTCGTGTCACCACCATTCAGCCACTCATCGAACAGTCGGTCATCGAGTCGATCCAGATTGGCTACGATGAACGACGTGGCCACATTGCCTCCATCAATGGGTTCTCGTGGGCTCGGGATGCGACAACTGCCAGATGTCAGGGACACGGAATGATGTACGAGACTTCGCGAGCTGATGAGCATCTTCAAGTCGTCGAAAGAAAGGTTATATTCGGAGACGCGCGTGCGAGTGTCAAAATCATCAGGGACAAGGCTGGAAGACCGGCGAAGTCGGTTCTCGAGACGACGTCCTCGGGTACTCAGAAGAGCCAAACTATCGTTCGCACCTTTGACGCTGCTGGAAGGCTTGCCAGTGTCGAGGACTCGTGGACCGATAGACAATCGACACGAATCCAATGGAACTCCGATGGCCGAAGCGAGAAGATCAATGATCGCATCGTGGAGTGGAATCGAGGTGGCGCCCAAAAGTCGTTTTTGGACACGTCGTACCAGGTGGATTCGATCGGATGGGTTGTGCGCCGAGGCAACAGCACGCAGTTCGGATACGACGGTAAAGGACGACTCATTTCGGCTGTTCGCCACAATAACAAGTTCCGAATCACCTATGATAGGGAGGATCGTGTCGTTCGGATTGTGAAAGATCATGAGACGATCTATCTCTACTACGGTTATGTCGAGAACCCTAGATTGGTGTCGCACTTCTCGAAAAACGGCAAAATTTCAACCATCTTCTACGACGATGAGTCGGCTCCATACGCCATGCAAACTGAAGATGGAACTCGTTACGCTCTTCTAACGGAGGAAACTGGAACTGTACGTGTCATCGTCGGCGATTCAAGCATCGTTCGAGTTATCGAAAGAGGTGTTTTCGGAGCCATTGAGCCATCGCAAGACCACAAGGATTCCGGCCTCTTCTTCCCTCTCGGATATCTCGGAGGTGTCGAAATTCCGGAGATCGCCGTTTCCATCTTGAGCAACGGACGGCCGCTGGACCTTGTCAGTGGACGCTATTTGTCAGTTTCACCCGAAGCAGTGATCCGTATTGACTTTGACGAGTCGTTCGCCAACTCGGTCGACTTGATGGCTTTGGAAAAGGATCGGGCGCCATTCAGAGTGGGGGCGATCCCCGAAGGTACTGCTAAAATCTTCTTCCAGTTCAAACGTTTATCTGTTCAGACTTTGCCACGTGGTTCTCGCTTGCCGGTCTCTCGTCGAACCTGCTCCCGTCCGCCCATCTCGGTCTTCCTCCCGTCAGTCCAATAGCCCATCGTCTTCTCTCGTCTTTCCCGCGGAAGCTCCGCCCACTCACTCACATCACCACCGTGACTCCAACGCGACTCTCGTCGAACATCAACTCGGTGGCCTCCGAAACGCAATGGTCCATTGACGATGTTGGTTTCTCTAACCTAGTGATTCTGAACGAAGATGGCACTCGCGGCGACGCGGTCATTGTGGAGCCACTCCCGAGTTTGAACGCTGACGAGGTTGAGGTGATTGCGAAGCTTTTCGAGGGCGTCAAATCACTCGACTTTGCCACGTGGGGCCTTGTTCCGACTCGTCACCTGTGGAGAACACCGAACTCGAAGTTGGAGCTCAGCTCCTCATCGTTCACTCATTTCACTATGGTCGTCAACAAGGACAACATTGAACTGAGAAACGGAAAGTCGAAGATCGTTGTTCATTTCGCAGAGAAAAAGGTAAAAAATGAGACGGTGCATCCAATTTTCCTATCCGTTTCTTCGTTACAGTCCGACATCATCAAGCGTATCGTTGACGACCTGAAGTCACGCGAGACTATTGCTGTGTGGCGAGCCGAAAGGAAACGGCTCGAAGCCGGCGATAAGACGTGGCGACAGTGGACGGAAAGAGAGCAAAGGTGTGTTTCGCGAGTTTTACTTGTCAGAATTGCATATTTTCAGAGAACTCACTTCGAAAGGATCTGTTTCTGGCTACGACATCGAGATGAAGCCAGCCCATCAGTCGGGCCTGCTCGCCAGTGTTCACTCGTGGAAGTTCCGCAAAAGCGGCTAGTCGACTCTTCTCAACACCATGATCATTGTTCCCTGTTTCATTTTTCCCATCATCGCCTTCTGCAATTCGGTGCATTTTCTGTTTCATCCTTGCAACTTTTCTGTAATTTATTGTTCAACCCCACCCTTCCTCATCGATACGAGTCCCGTTCCTCTTCGCCCACCACTTTCTTTGCATTTCTTCCTCCTCGACCTAAAACTCACGGGACACCTCCCCCCACTCTAATGTATAGCTCATGACTTTCCATAGTTGTTTTTTCGCGACAGTTTTCTGATTCTCTGAGCTTTAATGAGCCCCGCCAAATTCATGACGTGTAGCTACAGTATCATCTATTAACCGCCTTTCACATATATTTTCTAGAACATCTATTGTTGTTGATGCTTTTGAGAAAAGCAAATTATTAAAGTTTTTAATTTTAAAGATTCAGAACATTACTTCTATTCTTCTCCAGGCAATAATATTATTGAAAACAGAGTTGAGAGCAGAAGGGAAAAGGCGCAATAGAAAGGGATCGGGAGTGAAACATCAGAAAAAATATGATCTGTCGAGATCCGGCATTAATTATATTATCGTATGATTTGTTGATGATGTTTACGAATCGTAACGGGGAGAAACAAATTTGAGCAGGAAAAAAGACAACAAATGTTTGCGCGAACAAAAACAAATCTATAAAGAAAACTGGGCTAGATTGAGACAACGTTTGAGGAAAAAACTATTCCAGCTTAAAAGGTGCTTGCAAGTTTTCCGATTTTCTTCATCAGAATCTCTGTTTGATGGTAGTGTGCATGTCCTCGAAAGAATTCAAGAAAGATCGTTGGATTCTGGAGTCGACAGATGGACGCATCTTGAGAAGGACTTGCTGGGCCTGCAAATGGTTTCTGATTAGCGTTCGGCTCTCAGCAGGCTTACGTGGCCGAGATCTTCTCCAACGCGGCTCGGGAAATGATCCTCTCCTTCAAGGCCCATCATCTGACTGAAGTGAGAGTTCAAGAAGTTGCCAGCATATCGCAGTTCCACGTGCATTGCTCGGATGTGCTCAAGGAACACAACGGCCTTGCACTCGTCTTGCTCATTTCCTGGGGCCTAGAAACAAACATGAGTTGTGTTTTTCGTCACCATAAATTGGAAATACCTCCTCGGGATTCTTCTTCTTTCCTTTTCCTTTTCCGAACTCTGTCGATCTCTTCGGGACATTCTTTGCCAACTTCAAGACGATTCTCTCGATGAACTGCAAAACGACCTGAACGGCGGCGATAGTTTGCAGAGCTCTAGAGGATTTTGTGATTGGTTCGACGATCCAGAAAGGGGGCAACTTCTCCCCTTCGTTCCGCTTCGGAGGAACGTCAATCAGCTCTGAAAATGAAAGTTGTTGGACTTTTCACATTTCAAGAGATCTTACTAATCAATTTGGTGGCCATCTCCGTTCTCGTTCCAACCAAAGAGATTTCCGGATGTTCTCCCGAGTCCAGTATGTCTACCAATTTTACGGCAGCTTCCAAATATTCTAAAACCATTTGCGGTCCGCCCGAATGCACCCACTGGGAGAGTTGGTGCGAAGCCGGAGACTGGGCGAGCTTTGAAGGGATCAGGAACGATGGATACTCTTTACAGCAGTACTCGAGATGCTCCTTGAACTCGAGAACTGTCATCTTGAGCTCGAGACGAGCGAGTCGCGGCACCATGCCGTCTTGAGTGATACGACCGACAGCGCCAAGAGCCCGGCAAAGGGTGCTTCGCAGTTCGGAAATATCGATCAACTCTTTGAACGTTCGACTCTTCATGTCTTCCAACAACGGCAGATAATCCTCAGTTTCAGTGTATGGAATCGCGTTAAAGTCTCGAGTGTCAACAAGTTGCTTCCAGTCTGAAAGGACTTCACAGTTACTATATGGTGTCCTGAAAGGCGAGGCTCGTCTGACCGATGCGCTTCTCACCAATCGGATCATCGTCGCCCCATAGAGTCACGGTGATCTGGCTGACGTCATCAAGAACGAAAAGAGCCGAGAGATAACGATTCATCACTTCGCATGCTGTTTTCTGAAAATGAGCAAAGTTGCTCAGATTTTCCGAAAACTCATTCGAATAACCTGAGCGGAAAGACGCATTCTTTTGCTGACAGCACACATTCTGGGAATCGCGGAAAACTTTCCATTGCGATAGGCTTGAGTTATGCAGTCTTGGATCTGAAACCATCGATTTTCTCAAGAATTCCGGCATGAGAAATGAACCTCTTTCTCGGCATGCTCGTACATCAGCATCAATTGGGCGTTCTGCATGATAGCTAGGTTAAAACGTCCAGCTGTCTCGAAAATGGGGAAAGTCAAGTGACCAAGAGTGTCAAGTTGAATTGACTTTATGTCCAGTGTCTTGAGAAGAGCACTAATGCGTCCGGTGCTGCCTGTAGAAGAAGTTCTAGAGAAGTGGGACCGGAATCGAGACTCACAAAGATCGGAATACGCGCGAACTAGAGACAGCTTACAAACAGCATCAGTTTTGTTGTTCACGGCGACAAATTCGAGCAGGAGCAGCATTTCGTAGAACTTTTCGAGATCATCTGCATAGTTCAATGAAATACGGTAGACAGATTAACTTCAGCTTACTTTCTTTCCGATAACAATCCCAGAGGTGAGAGCATGTCAGATTACAGAGAACCCCTTGGGCATGCTCACTTCGTCCAGGCTGAAAGTAACACGTTTCGCCGGTTCTCCGTATATGCGAACTTACAGCTGCGATTTGGGCGATAAACTGCTGGAAAAGAGAGCGATGACCGGCTGCATCCAACTTTTCGTAATCACCGAGAGCTCGACGACACCTTTCCTTCAAAATGGTGGCCCAAACTTTCGACTCGTCACCTTCTTCGACGTCCTTAGCCGAGATCTCCTTCATCCATTCCTCCATCTCCTTCAGGAACTCGGCTTTCTGCTCAACACTCAAGAGATTGAGGAACTGTAAACAGCAACTATTAATTTGATTTGTTTTCCTGAAACGTCTTACCATTTGCAAATCGCCGAAACAGACAGGCTTTTTGTAAAAGTTGCGAACATACTCCATGAACTTTTCGACAAGATTTCCAAAAATTTTCTCCGGATCTTCGTACTCAGGAATCTTTCTCGACATAGCACGGAACAGTTTGATAGCCAGAAACGTGATAAGATACGGTCCGCGAATTTTGAATTCCTGAGCCTTCTTGTGGTCTTCGATGAGAGCCGCTAAATTATCTACCATTTGCTTAGCTCTAGAATAAAAACCATAGTTCCCAGTTTCCGCCCGATTTCTTACGTTCCAACATGTTCTTCTTTTTCCGTTTGGAGGAACAGCTGAACTTGACCGATCACAGATTCTACTAGAATTTTCCAGAGATTCCAGTTGTCCGGCCTGAAGAATCAATCATTTCCAATTCCTACAGCCATCTCTCACATTTTCTCCAGTGATTGTACGGTGACTTGATCAACTTTCAGATAGTCTTTGTCTTTCATCATGTAGTCCAGACCTCGTTCTACCAAATTGTACGGAGCCATCGGAAGAGCTATGGCCCGTGGCTGACCGACAAAAGAAACGCAATCGTTCCACCTTTCCTGACCTTCCAAAATGAGCAATTGCAACTCAATCTCAGCAGAAGATCCTTCAGTAAAGCCATTCTTATCAATGTGTGTTTTGAACATTTTGTCAGCCAGCGGAAGCAGCATTTTCTTCCCAAGTTCTGGGTTGTCGGTGGCCTGCATAACGACCGACATCACGGCCCAAAAATAATACGGAGTATTCTTGAATTCTTTGAAGAGTCGAAGAGCGGTTTGTTGTTGCTCCTTGTACATTCTTTCCCTAGTGTAGGCCATGAAGAGTTGTGTGAGGTTCTGCTCGGAAGGGTCGACAGCGACCGCTCTCTCATACAAAGCCACCACTCGCGACTGTTGGGAACAGTCCTAAACGTCTTTGATGGGATGCAACCGTTGTTCTAGTCTTACCCTGTAACAATGAACAAACGCCTGAAGAGTATGCTCGTCATGACGAACTCCGGGAACATCGAGAACGTTGAGAATTTCCATTGCCTCGCTCATTCGGTCTAGCCGAATAAGTGTCAACGCTTTCAAGACCTTCAATTCACGCTATCAACTCATCCTCGGCACAAAGAAAACGAATACCTTCGCCGCGGTTGTCCCTGGATGTTTCTTGACAACTTTTTCCGACTCTTGGATCGCCTTTTTGAAATTCTGGCTGTCAAGCGCATCTGAAACCGACCAAACAGATCTTGAAATGGCTGAAAACGACTCACCGTAAATCGGACGAAGTCGTCGTTCGAGCACACTCAATTCCGCTTTCGACATATTAAACCCGTTGAGATCGGATAATTCTCCCCCTGAAAACGTCCGATTTTTTTGAAAAAAGGGCGAAAATGGTAGGAAAAATGAGAAAACACCGGAATCATTCGCAGTGGGGCGCGCTTGCAGCAGTGCGTTGAGAAATGCCGCGAGATTTGAACAAAGACAAATTTTCCCGCTTTTCTTTGGAAAAAATGCGCAGCTTTTTTGATCTAAAAAAACATTTGTATCGATCGAAAAACGAAGAAAATCCACAGAAAACCGTAACTTCTTTTAAAGGCACATGACTATTGCTGTCTATTGCTGTCTGATGAGTTTCGCACCGAAAACGTCAAAAACATGTTTCTTCGAACATTTTCTTCCTTCTTTTTTGTAATACGTTGCTTTTTTTTACTTCTTGAGCTCCCTTTTTCAAGATTTACTTTTGCTTTCAGTATCTCTCAAAATTGCGCAACAGTATGACAACTCCTCAAAATGTCTCAGTGAACAGCTGGAAGCAGATGCCGAAAGATGAGCGCAAAAAGAGTTAATATGAAAAAAATAATCATCGATCATACTCCTGTTTCTTTCAGTGATTATAAAGCTTCAAGAAGAAAACAACACTCTGAAGTTGAAAATCGATCAGACTTTGAAGACGTTGGTCGACCGACGAGCAACAGTTCCGGAAGAATGTCGTCAAATGTTTGAACAAGAAAAGCTCACTCTCCTGAAGCACTATGTAATCGTCGTCTAAGGCAACTTTGAAAAACCGATATATATTTCAGACAGAAGCCGATCTGCTCCCAAGAATCTCAAATGACGGACTAGGATCTGAAGAATCTCAAAGACTGGTCAATAATATAAAAGAGAGGGTTGAAGCGCGAGTGGCAGACAATCACCAAACGCAGCAGATTAACGAGGAAACTAAAAAAGTGAGGTTTCTAGAATAGCGGGAATGTTGAGAGATATGTTAATCTTTTCCTTTCTTTCCCAGGTGGAAGAAAGTAATGAAAGGCTGCGTCAACAGATAATCTCGATGGCCGGAAATCTACTTCAACATCTCGAATCATAATTCAACGACTTGAACTGCACAATCCAAGAAACCACTTATTTATTATTTATTTTTACCGTGTACTTGTCTCTCTTGGAACTTCCTGACCTTCCATTTAATCAGTTTTCCTTTGAAAGTTCCGTATCACCCATCCTTTCGTATCCTTCACAGTCTCCACTCGAATCAATAATTGAATAAAGGATGGGATTCAGTCAAGATATCAGTTTTCTTGACAATTTACCAGTTTCAGAGAAAGTGGTGAGAGTTCTAAATAACTGATCGAACCGGAAATTTTCAAAAACGGATTGATTTTAAGATGATCTCCTCTGGACCAATAATTGTCTACAGAACTCCCAGTTGCAAGCTCGACCATTTCAGAGACAAATTTGAGGTTCTTCCGAGATTCACTCCGTTTCAGCTGAACAATTTGAGGAGTTCAGATTGTTCACGGATGGTCGCCACTTCTTCTGGCCACTGCGAAATGCTTCACCCGCCTAGTGCTGTGCCAGATGGACGAGCCCGTTTGTGCTCCGCTCATCTGGAAGCTGACCATCAACGTATTCTCTCGTCGAGGATAACCTTGTTGAAAACAACGTGCTTTTTACAGTGTGCCTGTGTCCAAATCTTCACACACAACTCATCGATGCCGTGCATCAAAGAAGCCGAGGATTGCACGATAATTGAGAATCAGTAGGCCACCTGTGGACTCTCACAACCCCGATTAAGGAATTTATTCCAGAATTCCGGCTGAAGAAACGCCAGACTTCTCGACCGCCATTGCCAACATTTTCATGGCCGACATGAAAAATTTCGGCGAAACGGTCGAGCTGAGAGCCAACACGGATTTGACTATTTTCAACGAGAAGATCGATTTGGTTCATCTTTAAAACCTTTTCAGAACAGGAAAACGGTTCATTTCAGATTGTTCTGAAACCCGGATCTACTGTCACCATCAATCAGATAGCTCCCGCTAACCCTTAGATCTTCTCAAAGTCTTGATAAAGTTTTTTCTTTCAAAATAACACTTTTTTTTTCATAAACAAAGCGTTTTTTTTTTTGAGTGTTCAAAACACACTTCCTGATAGCAGCTGTTTTGCTTAGACGGGGTCACGAGAGTGGGTCCTGACCGATCATCCGCAGAAATCAGCAATCTCCTACGTGTGTTTACACTTTTTTACACTCTTCCGCCCTGTTTTCGGTTTCGTTTCGCATCTGCTTTCTAATTTTTTAGTGTTTTTGAAGGTGGCTCAGACTGGGCTCCTGGTGGTCCTCCCACTCGCGGAGTTTTCAAATTTAAAACGGTCGGAGTACTGTAAAATGTTGTCTGTAAGCAGCAAACGCTACGACAGGACGCGGACACAAAATCCGAAACGAACGCCGTTCGAACGCGAACGAACAGGTGCACTCCCTTCGGGAAGAGTAACCTTTTCCCCTCCATTTGTATTCTTTGTCTCGTTTTGCACGTCTCGCACAGAATCGCACAGACCTGCTTTGTCTGACCTCATAGTCCGTCATTCGTTTCCGCTCTCTTTTTCCGAGAAGATTGAGAGCAGAGAAGAAACGTTTTAGTCCCGCCGAGCCTCCGCTCTTTTCGTAATTACTTCCGCTAAATTTCTCTTTTCCTTCTTAACCCGCTTCCTTTCACAAAGTTTTCAAATACATGTATTCTTCCTGCAAGGCCTTGTCAAACATTTTTCAAATAGTGCGAATTCGTTCTGATCTACCGTAGTCAAAGTACACTTGCAATCTGTCTGGCCGCCATTTTCATCTTTGTTTTGTCTGCGCTTCATTCTGTCCCACTGCACTCTCTCGTCGCACCAAAGTACGAATGCGCTGTCTACTACTAATACATACATTAAGAGGGCCCTGAGCAGGGCCAGCTGGGTGCACTCTGTCCTCCCCCTCTCTTCTCTTTGCGAGCGAGCCTCATTTCTTCTCGCCCTACCAATTTTTAACCGAGTCCCATCTCTTTCGTTCCAATTTTGCGCTAAAAATAGTAGTTCCCGATCCTCAGCGCTTTCAGCACGTGGGAAAGGACAATAATAATGGGCCCAAAGTCCAATATACGTCATTTTCTTGTTTTCTCGCAGCGTTCTCTGTCCATTGATCTTCTATCAGATGAGATAAGGAACAAACTGAAATTGTTTATAAACGTCGATGGCAGGAGGTGAGGAAGAAGATCACTTACGTATAGCCTCACCTTGTTTTTGTCACTTTGGAATTATTTTTTTACTGATACGCGGCCAGAATGTTATATGCTACAGAAGACATCAGCCCACTTTCGAACGGCTTAAAAGACATCGCATTCCTACGTTTACGCTTTTTAAATTAGTCTCCATTCTCTTTGTTTATCTTCTACATTTCCGCCATTCACTCTTTTCAATCCCATTTGATTCCAGAAAGCTTCACATTCGAAAATGGCCACTCAATCGACTGTCCCCAGCGGCCCAGTTGCCCAAGTCGGAACTTCTGCTGCAATGCCCACGGCCACTTCTACTGTCGTCGGAGGACAATCCGGAGGCCTTTGGCAATCCGCTCGTCAGTTCTTCTCTCTCACCGCTCCGAAAGTCGGGAAAGGTACTGTGACTTCCGACCATGTGACTCTCAAGCTTTTCATATTCCAGATGGTGACTTCACATTCGCATTTCTCACCTCTCCACAACGCTCGAAGCCGGCTGCCACCGTCAACGCCGACAACTTCTACATGTACGCGTGCGGATCGATCAACATGCCATAGAAGATAACCGTCTGACCAACTGCCTACCGATCTCTGTTGGCTCTCCAGCTTCATCCGCTTTTTACCTCGCCCTCTGACAGTTTTAACCAATTCCCTTGAATCACCAATTTCACTTAATTTCTTGTTCATGTTCATCCGATCCGCATTCTCTTATTTTGTCCTATCACTGTTTCCGCGCACAGCGCTCCATTAATGAATGAGTAATCAAGTCATCATATGCTTTCTGGATCCAGCGAACTTCAAAGAAATACTCTCCAACAGAAACTGAACTTTCTTTGTCCCTCTCTCTCTTCCCCTTCCGCTCTCTTTTTTTCTTTGTTCCCCTTTAACGAGCGGTCATCGATCTGACCAATAAGCGACTAGAGAACGTGGCGCTTAGAAGAGACGCAGAGCTCGGAGGACGAAGGGCGCCCCCACACAGCACTGTTTTATCGGTGCGACTGGCCTTACTTCACTAACCCAAATGAATGGGGGCAATCGAATTCGACCCTTCCACACCTAGCTGCTTCCCAATTGGAGACGTATCCCCTCCCTTTCCCCTTACCGTTTCAAATATCGGATTATCTTACAAAGCTACTGTCTCGAGATCGTATGAATATCGGAAATGCGAGGATCACCCAGAGATCCACCCTGGAATGGACATCCATCGGAATGATTCACAACAAGGCGAACCGTTCGAAAACACCCTTGCGTCACCAGAACCCCTTGTTTTCCCCTCTTTACTCCTCCTCCTCCGCTTTTTCTTATCACACACTCACCTACTCAAACAGTCACTTTTCTCTTTTTCTCTCTTGCTTCTCTTTCTCTTGCTTTACCGACTTTTCTCTACTTCTTCCGTTTTGCTTGTCTCAAAAATCGATAACCGCATTATTCGAGACACTAATTGGATTCCGTCGACTTCCGTTCCAGCAAACTTTTTTCTTCCTACGAAAAGTCTTCTTGTAGGCCGTAATGAATGGGCTGCTGCACATGCACGGACCCGCCGTGAAAAAATTGCTCGGCTGGAAGATTGGAGAGGATGAGGAGAAGTGGTGTGAAAAGGCAGTAGAAGCGCTAGTGAAGAAGTTGAAGAAGAAGAACAACGGTGTTGGTGAGGATGCTAAAGTTCGGAAGGAGAGAAACATGACTGGTTTTGAAGGTACTTTGGAAGATCTCGAATGTGTTCTAGCCAATCCGAGCCCCAACTCTAGATGTATCACCATTCCCAAGAGTTTAGACGGTCGATTACAGGTACACAAGTACTTCCTCAACCTGCGTGAAATGTATGGTTTCCAGGTATCACACAAAAAGGGCCTGCCCCACGTCATCTACTGTCGAGTATGGCGTTGGCCAGATCTGAATTCTCCACACGTAAGACACGAGAAGCTAATGGAACCCCTCAATGCTCTTTCAGGAACTGCGCTCCATTGAAACGTGTGCCTATCCGTACGAATCTAGCTCCAAAACATCGTACATCTGCATCAACCCTTACCATTACCAAAGGTTTCCCACCCAACCAATAATCTAGAGCAGCGATGAAATCTGTTTTAGGATAACTAGAAATTTGTCGGGCGGTCTGAGTTCGGCAATGCCATCTCCCCAACCAATCCCTTCTCCGCCGAATAGTGAGTGTTCCCGCTCGAAACGAAAGAGATCATTGATCTTGCAGCCATTTGGCAATCTTCTGGAAGCTCTACTGCGTCATGTGCGAGTTCACCCAGTCCATCGGTCTTCTCGGAAGACAACGAGCTGATAAGGGAGAAGGAATTACAGCAGGTTCATCAACGACCGCCCTTCCACCCCAAATCTTGGGCTCAAATCACCTATTTCGAGCTGAACTGCCGAGTCGGAGAAGTTTTCAAGGTTGGTTCAGGTGGCTGATCATTCAAAAACCAACTTCCCCTTTTCAGCTCGTTAACTCAACTATCACTGTAGATGGATACACGGATCCATCCAATGAGAACACAAGGTTAGCAGAAACCATTCCAGTCGCCTTCACTGAGTAGTTTGCAGAATCTGCCTCGGCCAGCTGTCCAACGTGAACCGCAACAGCACCATCGAGAACACCCGGCTGCACATCGGAAAAGGGATTCAGTTGGATAACTTCGAGCATCAAATGAACATCATCATCACTAACAACTCGGACATGCCCGTCTTCGTTCAGTCAAAGAACACCAATCTGATGATGAACATGCCTCTGGGAAAAGTGAGATCGACAGAAGATTACACAAAAAACGTTTTTTTTTCTCCTTAAGGTTTGCCGGATACCGCCACACAGTCATCTGTGCGCCTTCGAGTTCAACTTATTCTTTCAAGTGAGCTACAGTAACCCTGTCGTCACCCCCTTCCGAAAACGTGCTCTTGCAGATGCTGGAGCGGTCTAGAAATGACAGGGACGGTCTGAATGAGCTATCAAAGCATTGCTTCATTAGAATCTCATTTGTGAAGGCTAGTTTTCAGTGAAAAGTTTCCCACAATGACCGATTTGAGTTTCAGGGCTGGGGAGAAGACTACCCACGGCAAGACATCACTTCAACACCCTGCTGGTTGGAGCTGAGACTGAACGTTCCTCTAGCGGTAACTGGAATAGACAGAGACGAGGTTTAATTCATCCGAGAACATTTTCAGTACATCGACCAGAAAATGAAGCAGACCCCACGGACCAATTTGAAGGAGCCCAACTCGATGACATGATTTCTTCCACACACTCACCCGTTTCTTTTTTTTTAACGATTGACTCTCTTAAGTTACTTGTACTATTTTGCACTCTCCTCCTGATTGAAAAAAAACCGGAAAGAAAATAAACTTTGGATTCAGAAAGAGAGAACTTCTGGTCTAACGATTTCGAAATTCCGAACCAATTCAAGATGCGAACTCGTTCGTTTTCATTGAGATTCTCATGGCTCTTCCGATATAAAAAGCTGGGGAGGGGAATAAGTTCATTCGAAGAAGAATGCAGAAACTTCTCATCTCTACCCTACTCCTCGCCGTGGTGGCAGGTATTCGTTCTCTTTTCCGGTCTCCCCCTCTTCCAAAAGATCAAAAGTTTCAGCCGATAACGACTGCACGCTAAAGTGCCCGGATGGTTATCTGTCATTCATCCGCTCGCCCACTGCAAACAATCTTCAGACAGCTTTGTGGTGTGTCAAGGTCTGTGGCCGACTGCTGGCACTCCAGCTCGTCGAATCTTAAAAGGAAGGTTTCAGCCGGTTTTCGTTGCTGACCCAGTGAACGTGACTGGCGGAGAGGACCTTTGTGCTTCGGAGAAGGCGGTTCTGACCACCTACGAGAACGATGGAGAACGCCAACAAGTGCTCTTCGCACTCAAGAGTCAGCTCACTTCTCTCGGCAAAAACATCGGATCAATCCTCGTTGATGGTCATCGTACCGCCCAGTGCGGAGTTCAGGACCGTTCTGTTCTGAACGCGGCGCCGTGCAAAGACCCGCTGAAGGCGTTCGAGACTAACGACAAGCACACCGACCCCACTTTCATGCTCCAGCACTGGGCTGACACCGAGCCGAGTGCCACCTTCTACGAGAAGTTTTTTTTTCTGCAAGGAAGCACACCTCGTACACCATTCTGTTTCAGGGAAGTCGAATCGTGCCTCCAGTTGAGCATCTCCGCGTTCCCGTCTCGTTACGGTGGAGCCAACGACTTCCTCTGCGACTACGCCAAGCAGCCGTCCAACGTGAACAGCATGGAGTTCTGGAACTTCGGAGCGCTGTGCGGCAAACTTCCACAGTTCCAGTGATTCGAACGGGAACTGTACTGACGACGTTCTTGTCTCCTATAAACACTTCTCTTGATGATCCAGTCTAGACCAGTAAACAGGCGAAAGGAGTTCTGTTTCATTCTTCAACCGATCAAAGGAAACATCAATGACATTGCTTTAACGATGCTCGCGAGCACTACGTGAAACTTAGTTGTCTCGCGCGTAGTACCGATACTGGCCGACCTATAAAAGCGTATGCATTGGCAGTTCTTCCAGCAGAACTGCTTCATTTCCATGAAAAGTTGAGCTATAATAAGCCTATCAAATTTGCATTCAACGCGCGTCTCTCGCTGCCCGCTCTTCAACTGTGTCTCCTTTAGCACCGTCTGCACTCTCCGTGATTCACGCATCCTCTCTCCATTTTCCATTATCACAGAGACCACTTTTCGTCTGTTTCTCACACGCGCTTCCCGGCGGGAAGGGAGGGACCGAGCGGAGGGGCAACATAATCTTTCGCCCTTTTCCCTCTCACTCCCTCATTGTTCACACACTATTTCAGCGATCATTCTTTGTTTTGTTACTCTGCGACTTTTGGTGCTGGTACGGGAACCTAGAAAACATGGTGGAAACCTGCCAGGTTTACTTAATCGTTCCCTATTTCCATCGGGATCCCTTCGCAATTGTTGACTTATTTCCTCCTGGGTCTCTTCAACTCTCCTATACACTCTTCGATGGCAATGAACAGTTTGTATTTATTGATTCTCGCTCGCATTTTGACCAATTGAGGACATCTTTTACGAAACATTTCGCAACAGGAACCGAATCTTACGAACTTCCTGTCCAAGTCTCCTCGTTTCCCAAAAGAACCCATCCAGGTCTATCAAAATGCCGTATCATCAACTTTTCTTTTGCTTGAAATTGTTTACAATACTTACAACTGAAGATGAGTAACACCCGCGTTTAGAGACAGAAAAACCCAGATGGCGCCAAAACCGACGGAAATGAATTCGAAAACCATGTACCTGTTAAACACCCCCTCTCTCTGTCTGAAAATAAACCACTTCGAACTGTGCATGTCTATTTCTCATCTCAATGATACAGTAACCTCCGGGCTCTTTCTAGATGTCTCTACCCACATCAGACGATTCGACGTCGTCGTCTTCGAACTCTGACCAGAAGGCGTTGTTTCCGGATATTCAAAGAGACGATATCACAGTAGGAGACCACATCGGCGTCGGAACGTTCGGAGCGGTGTTCAGTGGTGTTTGGACATTGCCAGATGGCGGCAGACGAACTATCGCTCTGAAGAAAGTGTTCGTGTTGGAAAAAGAGGCGGAGATTTTGTCGAAGATCCGACACCGGAACATCATTCAGTTTTACGGGATCTGCAAAGCCACCGGCAACGACTTCTTCATAGTGACCGAGTATGCAGAGGCAGGAAGTCTCTACGACTACATTCATTCCGACGCGGCAGCGAATTCAGCCACCGGCAATTCGTTCGATGTTGTGGTGAAGTGGGCGTCGCAGGTTTGTGTGATGCTTCAACGTTGATTTCCAATCGAATTTTCCAGATTGCGAATGGAATTCAATACTTACACTATGACGCTGTCGACACCATCATCCATCGTGATCTGAAATCAAAGAATGTGGTTCTTGATAAGAACCTTGTTTGCAAAATTTGCGACTTTGGTACTTCGAAGGACCTGACTCATTCTTGTACTGCCCCATCCTGGGGTGGAACGGCTGCTTGGATGAGGTGTGTCCAAATTCGAACTTGGCAAGTAGATCAACAGTCTGTTCCAGCCCTGAAATGATCCTTCAATCGGAAGGTCTCACCACGGCGACCGACGTGTGGAGCTACGGGGTCGTTCTTTGGGAGATCCTTTCGAGAGAAGTGCCCTACAAAGACTACACCGAGTTTCGAATATTCTCACTCATCACACAGTCCGGCATCACCTTGGCCATACCGCCATCGTGTCCGACGCCACTGAAACAGTGAGTCAGGACGTTCCGACCCGAGTATGTCATTTTTTTGAAGACTGATGAACAATTGCTGGAAGATGGTTCCCAAAGAACGCTGCAACATGATGCAAATCCAAGCAGAACTGAACCGAATGATGGGAAATCAAAAGGTATTGTCGCAGAAATTCGGGGGCTTTTCACCGTTTTTTTTGTAGGTTATGGATGAATGCGAGAAGTTCATGGAATTGGAAGATTGGAAAACGGAAATAGTGAAACAAGAGAAAAACGTAGAGGTGAGTGATTTAGATGTAAAAAACTTCGAGTTCGAACTCATCGGAACTTCAGAAGATGAGGAAGGATCTCGAGAAACGACGAGAGAAGCTGGAGATCCGGGAAAAAGCGTTGAAACAGCGGTTAAAAGTGGAACAGGCAGTCATGGATTCCGCACGCCATCCACCAGAAGACGTCCACCAGTGGAGCGAGCATCACACATCACACTGGGTGGAAACAGTTCTGGGCAGAGTGGGTAGGAGACTGCGAAGCGTCATTTCCGCAAAAACCGACTCAACTTTCAGCCAACGATCAGAAGTTTCTGGACCGAGTGAATGCGGCAGTCTTCCGAAATCGGATCACGGGCTCCCGACTATTGGATATGACACAGAATGATTTAGAACACTTGGGAGTGCATAAACTTGGTTCCCGAATTGAATTAATGAAAATGATAAGGAAGCTGGGAGAAAATCAAAAAGCTCTCCACAACTTTCCCACGTTGGAGCAAGCCAAGCGAATAGAGTTGAGCTTGGTGAGGAATTGTACTCGGATTTGGAAAAACGGAAAACTTTACAGAAAACTGAGAAGGAGTCCGCCGGAATGCTCGCCAATTCAGTGGATTTAGTCATTGTGGTCGGAATGTATGTTCGAAAAATCGGAATGACGCGGCGGAAGTTCAAATTCTACGCAGATTCTGATTGGCTTGATGACTCTGGAATACCTCACAAATCACCATCAAAGCACGCCTCAGCGTTCATCAAAACAGTCTGCTTTTCTGTAATTGACGATAACACAAAGGTTTCTTTTCATGCCATATCACATAAAACTCCGTGTGCTTCAGAGGCCTATCAATGAGCCGTCATGCTCCATTTCCACTGGAATGACCACTAATCTCGATTGGATTTCCGTTGACACCGAGGACGACGTCAAAATCAAGTGCATCGTGAGTGTCTACTACGCGGACATGGTGGTACGTATCCTCTTAATCATGTCTTTCCACTTTCTATTTCAAGACACAACCAAGGAACACTGAAATCGTGCACGTCGTGACATCTCTGGAAGAGAGCAGTATACTAGAAGAACGATACGTCAGTCTGAGGCTCCGACGCAACTCCAGTAGCACTTCTGTTTCGACGGCGTCTCCCATCACGCCAATCTTCAACCCGTTCAGTCACATCAACAACGGTTTCCATCATGTAAACGAGGATTCTTGATCTCACTCAATTCACACTGTTATCGAACTTCAGACCACCAGTTCTCCCCAACTCCGCGGGTTTTGGCACCGGAAGCAAACCAATTTCGGCAGACACGGTCTCACTGAAACCGAGCTCTCAAGTCTGCAAGAACATTTGAGAACTCCGTCTCCAGACAAGCATGTTCCCGACGAAACGGTAGTTTTACCGGTTCCCAAAATTCCTAGACGGCGCCGAACGACGACTACTCAATCGGAAGAGGTGATTCTCTCATCGTCGAATAGTATTCTTACCGTTTGTTTTAAGGACCACGAAAAAAACAACGAGAACCCCGCGCGAAGAGTCCATGTGCACGGAGGAAAAGATAAATGGAACTGGAAGAAAGGAAAAGCACGCCCGAAATTCACCTAATCGAATTCAATAACCCAACCAACTACTTAAATACAGCGGGTTTCAATTGCAAATATGCCTGAAAAGTTTTAATAAATTATTTATTTTACACAGTTGGAGATCAAAGCATAATGAGGCGACTTGAGAGTTTCATAGAGGGAAATTATACAAATTTTGTTTTTTCTTGAGCACAATGGGAAGGCAGCATATGTTAGTCGTTGAAAAGGTGAAAATCAAACAGCTTGCAAAAGTGAGTTGTTTTTGGTGCTGACGCCCTGATAAGAGAAAATTCCCAGATGGCGAGTGAAGGCCTGAATCGAATCGATTGAATTTCAAAAGGAGAAGACTGAAGGATTACCTTCCGAATGGGTCTGTTCAAGGCTAAGAGTACAAGTGCACTTGAGTTGCACAAGACGTCGTTCACCACAAACCACATAGTACGGTAGACCCAAGCATCCGGGGGTGGAGTCAAGGCGGAGAGCAGCGAGAAGACTCCGAGGGCCAGATAGCAGATGAAGATGATGAACGCTGATAGAGCCAAACGGAGAGCTAGCTCGCCGGGCTTCCTGACGACTACATGTGTGTGAACTCTGAAATGGGAACGGTGAAGACTGTGGTGGACGACTCTCTTCAAGTACTCACCGAACGAATATAGCACCATAGAGCAACAGAACGATCGAATTGATCACGACTCCGTCTACGAGGGCCATCGCAAGGAAATAGTTCTGAAAAACACGGTGCAAAGATCGGAGACAAATAGAATAAAAGTCACACTGATAACGAAATGAGCAAAAAGCAGAAAACGTGATTCTAGTTCGTACCTTGTGGAATCTCGCGTCGCTAGCGGCGAAAATGACCGAACCGGAACTGCGTTCGAACAGAAATTTGAAGTCAGTGAAGAACAGAGGTGCCATGAACAGGATGGGCGTTATCCATTGGATCAGAAGAAGTGTTCTCGTCACCTAGAGAAGGACGAATAGGCCTTCAAGAAGAAGAAAAGGGACTCACTTTGGGAGTCCACCACTGTTGCCGATGTTTAATTGGGTAATGCACTGCAGTGAATCGATTCACTGCGATAAAAATTATTCCGAACGCCTGCGCATGACCCAAGTACTGCATCCCAGCAATCGGCACCACCGACCAGTTTTCCTTGTAAAAGTTATCCGGAAACACGCCAAAAGACGGGAATTTGAAGAACAAGGTGGAAAATATCTCCATCAGAATGTCAGCTAAGGAAAGATGAATACAGAGACGGAAGAACGGGGTGTTGTACGGTGGCCGGTTTCTGAAACGACCAGCGATGCGATGGGCTACTGGAACCTTACTGTTAGTACCTCTCCACCCATAGTATATAGATGAAAATGATGTTGATTGGCAGGCAAACGAGAGAAATCGCAGTAGAAACATACTCGATGGTGATTGCCACGTCCAGAAAAGCAATCGTCATCTGGCCTCTCGCAGAGGCTGCCCGTGCGACAACTGAGGCGCCACGGTATTTTTGGTTCTGAATAGCGTTCATTGGAAAAGTATGTGCCGAGAGAAAGTCATGGAGATCTCTGGGATCGCGAGTGAAAGAACGTCGTGTCAGAAATGAGCAAGTGAAAAGAGTGAATGGTGATACGTTTCGCAACGGTTCGGTGCAATAGTCCTCGAAAATCAATTCGGCCGTTAAAAGAATGAGAGGCAATGACGTAGGGAACAACCCGGAAAGTCAGCGTGCAGAAGAGTTTATCACATTTCCATTATCAGCAAACATACACACACATACAGAATTATGAAAACCGCGAAAGTGATAGAAAATAGATAGAAGTGTGACAGGCGTCGTTCTGATTATAATCAAGCAGAAGGTGTGAAAAGAACGAGGTACACTTCTCTTTGAAGTTTGGGAGGAAAAATTGTAGAAGAAGGAAAGCTACAGTAGCCGGAAGCGCAACCCTTTTTCACGTGACAATGAGGACACGCGCGCTGCCGAGCTGGCAAAAATCACAGATAATCGGGGAATCGGGAAGAGAGGAGATTATTGCTCCGAGCACACCATGTGGATCGAACGAGCGAAATGGATCTCCGCCAACATCGGATGGCCCGCCGCGTTCACCTTCTGGTTTCAAATCATGGTGGTACTGTACGCTTCAGAAGGCGCCATTTCGCAGTCGGCCCTCTACTACTTTCACTTTCTGTGGATCATCATCGTCTGCTCTTTCTTCTCGGCCTCGTTCACGCCACCGTCTCGGGTGGAAGAACTGAACAATGACAAAAATTTCGGAGACGATAAGCTGGCGAGTGAGGCGATAACGCGTTTCCTCTTGTTCCTGGTGGTTTGATTTTCAAAAGCTCTTCTTTTCCAGAATGAGGACGACTTTTGCAAGAAGTGCAACTTCTGGAAACCGGCGCGCTGGCACCATTGTCGGCGATGCAACCAGTGTGTTCACCGAATGGACCATCACTGTCCGATCCTGCAGGTTCTGCGCAAAGTGCAACAAAACAAGACGCACAAACCTTTCAGCTGTGCATCCACCGCGACAACCACAAGTTTTTCCTGCTTTTCCTCCTCTGGCCGCTCCAACTGGCCGTTTTCACCGTCTATCACGGTTATTTCGACTTTTGGAAGGTGAGAAAAAAGCGATGGCATTGAAAACCAACAAATGTCTCCAGATGATAAGGACAGTTTACACGCACGAAGTTTTAAGCAATGCGGAGCAACTCAAGGCGACTGGCGTTTCAAATGCTCTGGTACAGTAGCCAGAGGTTGCCTCTTTTGAGAATTATATTTTCTAGATGGTTGGATTTTCGGCAATTTACCTTCTGAAAAATCAGCTGCCCAACTTGTTCCGAAACCAAACGCTCATCGAAGAGTCAAGAGAGATTACGGTACTTTGATTAGAGTTGTGTCAAAAAGGAACAGGGTTTTTGAAGGACTACGATCTCGGGACGTGGCAGAAGAACGTGCAATTCATCATGGGCTCTTGGAAAGTCTTTTGGCTTCCACTTCCGACTACTTTCCGCTGAAAGTCGGTGTTCAGCTTTCCCGTGCATTCCCAAGACAAGAAAGAAAGTATGGTGTTACATGGAAATTCTCACAATGCCGATTGTTTATTCTGAACAATAAATAAGACGAGCTAAGATTCAAACACCGGATAACAAGGAAAATGGGTAGAAAAACCGAAAAAAAAGTTATATAGGTTCTGAGGCGAGTAAATTATGAAGAAACTGGTTAGAGGTCTGAGTGTATAACTACTTTAGAGTCTGTTTGCAGACAATTTTTCAGGAAGTCGAGAAGAAGGGCTTGAAAGCTTTGATATCAGGAAGTTTTCATCAAATAAGTCATTGATCGAGTCAGCTTTGACGACTTCACCGTCATCGATCGTTAAAATGAGTCCAGGGGCTTCAGTGAGCTGTAATTAAGAAGAAATGAAAGAATTGAACAGGCGTAGATTACCTTGAAATCAACTGCCTCTTTACAGTTCTTGTTCAGAACCGAGCGGTTTTCTGGGGATGAAAGGCGAGCGACGATGTCTTCAGCATTCTTAAAAGGAATTCCTATCTCGCGCGATACAGTTGACATGTGACATCCGTAGTGCACAGGGAGTCTCTGGTCCCAAAGTCGCTTACCTGGAACAGAGTTTATTTGATTAAATTGGGGAATATATAAAACTACCTAAGTGATGAATGGCTGGCTCGTACAGATCTGGGTAACGGTCTCTGATGGAAGTGAGGAACAGTTGAGGGATAATTGATCCACGAGAAACTGCTGTCTTGTATGTCTGCAAGATTTGAGAGGTCTGCCGTAACTCTTCTGCGTTTTTCTAGGTGTATTACATTCTGCCAATCGGGAGGAGCCTGAACTTGTCCACACTCAATCAGCTTTTTTCCTCGTTCGTCTATCTTCTTCAGGGTTCCGGCGTCCGCCTCAGTTTCAACTGGAACTTCTGAAACAACTTTTCAGCGATTGATTCCTACTTTTCCTGGTTATGTAGTTACCTTTTTTGGATTTCCACAGCCTAGAATTGTGATATTGTCTGCGCTGGCTCCAAATAGCCGCATTGTGCAGAATTCCAATCTTGAAGTCACAGACAGGCTCGAAGTCGATTCTTTCAAATAGCGAGCTGTTGGAGGTCAGAGTCTGGAATTCATATTTCTTTGCCGACCCATTTCACGTGCTCTTCACACGAGACCCGCGTCGTTCATGTGTTTTTCACATGGGACCCACGTGAGCAACTGTTGGGTCCTTCAGAAGCAAGGAAACAAGGTGCAAACCTGAATAGTGATCCACGAGTTGGGACAGACCACGTCGAAATAGCATTTTACTCGTGGAAGCTGTGACATCCTGCAAAATGAGAGTGAGAATAAGTGAAAGGCATACATATCGAGAAAAATACTGGGAATCAAAAACTTGGCGCAATTGAAGACTGATAAGAAATAAAACGCATGTTAGAGATTATGACGAAATTGAATCAGATGACACACGTAACCAAGAAGTGGATTCCTTAAGGTCTCCGGAAATAAGCTCAAGAAGAGGAAGAAGAAGAAGAAGCCAAAAGTGAAAAAAGAGCTAGAGCGGCGCCTCGGTGCGAGCATGTTATTCTCTCAGTTTTCTTTTTCCCTCTCTCTCTCTCAAGCTGCGTGGGGTATGATGATAGAAAGTAGAGAAATAATGACGCAAAGTTCTCAGTATTTACTTTTCACTGACGCTCTTTGGAGTAGCTCAAAAGGGAGTTCCCTGAGAATTTGGCACGATACGGAGCTTACCAGGGTTATTTAGCACTTTTTAACAGTTCGCGTCTAATAAAATGACAAGGCAGAATAGGAAATTTATGATAGAGAGGAAACGATGACTACAGCAGCCTCAACGGCCAGTACTTTGCAGTGACGTCACTGTGGCCTAGGAATCAACGCATGGCCTAGCTTACCAATAAAATAATTAATTCACTTCAAAAAGGAGCCGGTGCCGATTTCGCTCGTTGTCAACTCGAATTTTATTTAAAAAATGGAACCTGGAGCAGCAGAAAAGTGAGTTTTTAACATTACCATGTAATAAAACCAGTAGCAGCCGATCGCTCAAACTAGAGCAGTTTCAGAAACTTCCAAAACTGCTCTCATGAAACTGACAGCTTCGACGAACCGAAAGGTGTGCCAATATCTTTGGAACCTGTCTTTTCCACTGCTGCTGGTGTTCGAATAGACGTCAAACCGGAATCCATCGATAAATCGAAGCAACTATTGAATGTATGCAATTAGAATACAAGTCTTTCTCGATCAATGGCACTGGTTTCAGCCCGAACCTAACAAATTCTCGTCACCGCTCATCAAGCCGAAAAACAACGGATCTACACCATTCATATCGCCATTTCGAAAGGATGAGTACGCAATCTTTTCGTAGTGCTTCTGAGGAATAAGCTGAGAAAAATCCTCAGATCTAGCTCCTCGAAGCGTCAAGCATCGGACCAACTTCAAGAATTCGCTGGACCACCCGCTAAGAAGCCTCACACTAGGAACTCCTCCACCACATCACATAAAACTGAAAGGAAAGGTAGATAATGCAGCACTGCCGCAGATTTCTCAGAAGTCTCAATAGTTTCAGAAATTCATGCTGACGTCCTTCGTGTGAGCAGAATACACGAAAAAGACCAGCTACGTCTGGTGCTTCAAGAATCCAAAGTTGCTCCACTAATCCTCGCAACCTGTAGCTATAAGCGAGGTCAGGATATCAAATACGGCGACAGAATTCATGTGGACGTTCAAATCGAAAAAAAAGGCATTTGTAGTCTAAAAAAACGACCGTCAATCTTCTTCAGATGAGAACGGTCTAGTAACCGCCGCCTACATTGAAAAAGTATTGAAAAATCGCAAGAATGGTGCAGAATCTGGAATCCGTCGACATTCGATTGCTGAAAAGCCCTTCAGTATTAACCCCAGATGTAAGTGAATCGGTGTCTATTAAACTATCTAATTCTGCCAATCTCCAGTCATTCACGAGTTGGCGAACGAAAAAATAAAGAAAGCCGTGATGCAGGTGAATTTGCTAGACTTGAAATTCGAGATCTACGAGGGGTAAGTAAGTTCTTCATCTCTGAAAATAATGGTGTCTTTCAGCTGTACCGAATGCAAACGCGTTTCTGATCGGAAGAAGTGTAAGCACTGCAGGAGTTCGAAAGCGAAAATTCAACCACAAATATATTCGAGAGTGAGTACCTCATTTAGGTTTTCAGATATTTAAACGTATTGCTCAACCTTGTAGATGAGAGTCTCTAACTTCTCCGGACAGATTTTCGTCAATGTATCCACAAAAACAATGGAGAAGTTCTTGGCGTTACTAGGGTATCAAGGAATCGAGGGATGGCACGAATTCAAAGACCCGAACGAACGGTTAGAATTTTTTATCGGCTGAAACACCTAAAAATTGCAGTCATAACTACGTCTTCCGTTCGCTAATGATAGAAATCGAGAAAAATGGACAAGAGTGGGAGTGTACCGATGTGGCCGAAATGAATTGGGACGATTATGCAGCCTATCTTGTGAATAAGGTCTTGAAGTTCTTTATCGTGACATACCAATTATGTCGACTTTTCAGGTACCATTGACATAGCATTCCAAAAAACAGGTATACCTGCCGATCTATCAAGATAATTTGGATAATTAAAAAAGAACACTTCGTTTTTGAATAAGTTCATTCATCTTACTAATCACAAGGGAAAAAAAATTTTATTCAAAAGTAACCAATTTTTGGCCAACGGAGAACCCGATCATGTTATACAAGTATCACGACACGCGAATGAATCGTATGAAGAAAATGCCATAAAGTATTCATATGTCCCATGATATGCGGCTTAGGAAGATGGAGTAGCCGCCAGGTTATGATTATTCAGCTGGGCGTCGTTCGAGTTCTTAAGCTTCTCAGCCATTTCCTTCTCTTCCAACGCTGCCAACGCAATAGTGAATTCACGCTTCGTGTTCTCCTCCTGTACATTGTAGAGCGTCAAAGAGCCGGAACCACGACGGTTTTTGCAACGGAGTCCACGACGACGACACTCAGTTTCGAATAAGGACCCTGAAACTTCTACCAGTTCGAAGATTTGTAGGGAGGGATGTACCTTTGACTTTTGGGCATCGCTTCACCGTGCACACCTGACTTCTTAGCTGCTTCTCAGACTCGTTGCACTGCGCGAACCATTCCTTCGTGTAGTCACAAACAGTGCTTGTTGTCACCGCACATCTGTCCAAAATCATGGTAGGAAAGGCGCCAAGCTTGGCGAATCTCCTCAGGGATCCGTCTCCAATATCCAACTGCTTTGTAGCTCCACTCGCGAACTTGACTCCGTCGATGCAAATTCTTCGGATCGTTGACGCATCGAGCTGAGCCAAATGCTCGTCGGTGACAGAATCGGCTCGCATTCCAGTGCACTGGGTTATTTCGAAAATCTCGAGAGACTTGACGAGAGGGGCCAAAAAACGATGAAGAGAGAGGCTGTTGGATGGAGAAAAATCGACATTGGTGAGAGAAACTTGAATCAGTTTCGAGAGATCCGCCAGCTGGAACTGCCGACGGAGAAAGTCGATAAGGTCGTCGGAGAGAGGAACACTCTGAAAGTCCACAATTATAATCGCTTCAATCGATCCTCGATCCTACCTTCAGAATGATTCGCTGAATTTCGAAGCGTCGGAAGTTGAACTCGTACGCGCCGGAGTTCGCAGAACGAATTGTGGACCAAGGTACGAACGTCACCTTGCTGTTCTGTCCGACATAGCTGACCGCACGCATTTCGATTCCTTTGCGGCTAGTACAGCTGATGATCAAGCGAGAGAGCTGAAGCCACATCTTTCTTTCCTATTGCACATCCCAGTTGTAACTCACCACTTTCCTTTTCGGCTCGGCCACGAAATCCATGCAGGCGTTGAAGCGGCGTGAAACTCGACGCGCCGCGAGTGCAGCAGATGGCTCCTTGCAGTTTTTGAGCACTTCGAACAACACCTCATTTGGGATGGTCTGAAGTAGAACGATGTGTTCTTTGATAACTCTTTAGTCAACATCGTACAAAAGATAACTTTGTTTTCGAAGCGCTAACTGACACCTTGCTTGATGCACTTTGTATTGTTGGTTCTCGTTTGAGATTTTTGATTTGCTAGGTGCCCCACTGGCTCTTTGTCCCCTGTCACATCTCTCTGTTCTTATCAATTCATCAGAAATCCGATGAAAACACTCGTATAGGACGCGGTGAACAACTGTCGCATTCCCATCAAGATCTACCACTTATCACGCGAATTCACGAAAAAAGTGAGGAAGCGGGATATCAGTTGCTGACGTAGACAGACACACGTGCACATCACGAAGTATCGGCAAAGAACATCTTCTCCCCCTTGCTCTTGACGAATAATGTTCCCCATGGCAGTGTAACATAGATCACGGTCATGTGATGGGGCCAATGTTGGTAACACAAAGAGTACCGAGTACTTTTGTCTGAGGTGATAAGGCGTTCTAATCATGTGATCTTAGCAGCCGGAAAGTTGAAATGAGAATTGTGGTCAACGGTCTAATTGAAGTGACAGTACAACAATTATTTGGACCCCATGGACTGGTTCTCAAGTAGATCGGTTCCCAAACTCACGTCGAAATACGACGGCTTCTCGTGGACAGTCATCACTTGGCCCTTTTTCTTGTTTTCAGCAGCATTCTTGCTTGCAGAAGGTGTACTCGAAGATCCCGTACCACTTTTCTTCACTCCGGAAGCTTTGGTGAAAATCCATTCGGCAATAGACCTCAGACCGGTCTTCGTCTCCTTACGAACTTTTCTCGACTTCTTCTCTAGGCTGAAAAGTAGACGCAATCGAACTCCTGATGTGAGGGCAGCGCTTACAAAGAGCCCTTATACTCCTTGCGAAAATCATGAGAGACGGTAGAGGTGTTAAAACTGCGCTTCCTTTGCAATTCCATTTTGGGGCGGAGAGGACGATTCTCGACAGCGTTATCTGAATAACGAGAAATAGTTCGCGATCAAATAGGTAGGAGAAGAAGAAGGAAAGAGGAGGACAGCGCAAGGAATAGAGTGATGAGGGGAATGACAGGCGGGGGAAAGAGGGGTGACGGGCGTGGTTTGCGGAGAGACGGAGAGAAGCGGACGACCAGGCTCCGCCCCCTGTTCATGCTAAATTCACGTGCACACAACAGGACTACAGAGAAGAAATCAGTGACTTTTGAAGATAGAACTGCCACTTTAAAGGAGAGGAAGCAGAGGAGAACTAGTCGATGTCTATTAATAGAACCCTGTTTCTTGACATACCGTAGCCATATCTGTTCATTTGTACAGAAAGGCGGGGCACGCCTACAGTAATCTTTTCATTTCAACGGAATCGCTGATTTCTTGAATTACTTCTCCATCTCCGAGAGCTCTACGGAAATTTCTCAGTAACCAGTATCATTTTCTGCCATAACTGTTCCGACAACTCATAAACAGTGGATCATCGGTTGAGAGTCCGGACAAAATTCGAAAAGATATCGAAATTTCGGAAGGAAGTCCACTTAGTCCGATCAACGATGCACATGGTACTGACTTTCCATGAACTCCGAGCAATTGATGACGTAGAAAGATCAAAACACGCACTGAATTTTATCAGTCGGCCGCGCGGACGTCTATGCGGAAACGGACCGCGCAGCATTGATTGTGCCCGATTCTAGCCGAAGATGTGATCTTTGACCATCAGGTTTCAGATAAGATTTTGAAGTACAAGAAGAATACGAGAAGTCGTTTTTTGATAAGATAGAGCTCAGTGGTCGAGCAAGAGGCGGTCGAAAAAATTCTATTCAGAAGGAAATGGAAAGATTAGGGTCACATTCGTTTGAATCTGTTTCCCTCGAATCTTACATCATCATACACCACTGACTCTATTACCTTGTTTTCAATTTTCTGATCTCTTGTTATTTAAAAATGTTCATTCATTCGAACTACACATTTTTTTTTGTATTTTTGATGTTCACAAACAATCGTTGGTATATTCAACTGGATGACAACATCCACTCCGGATCAGAATAACTGTTCTATTTTCGTAAGCCACGCCCCCATTTCTACAGTAGCTCAGTGTAATTTTCGAAAACGATTGGTTGGCTGATCTTTTGAAAGACGGTATACGAGAAAAAAAGTGATGTTTGTTGTGTAGTTTTGTGTTCGGAATCCGGTGGAAATCCTGTGATTTTCATGAGAACCAGAGAAATTCACGTATTGTTTCAGAACAAAGGACAATCCCGAAAAATAGAGAAATTCCGCACTGAGAAGGCAATAAAAACGGATGGGAATTCAAATATGCTCGGTAAATGAATAAATTCGGAATAATAACGGTTCTCCAAAACATTCAAGTCCATTCTAATACAACTCTTAACTACATAAGTATGTTCAGAAAAGCAGACATATTTATGTCATTCTGAAAATGGAAGGACCAAGTGAGACCAGTGTAACTCTTCTGGTTTTTTCGAAATCGAATCGAGCAGCTGAGTCGTGATCTTCAGATACTCCTCTACAGTATACCTCGCGAAGTGTTCAATGATTCCGCTCCTCTTTTTATCTCTGACTTTCAAAAGTGGTCGAAAACAACTGACGTTAATCGGCGGCACGAAGAATGCGCAGAAGCGAGAGATGCAGAGAAAAAGAAGACAGTTGAGCGTCTTTTGAAAGTCAAAAGAATGAGACGATCGAAACACTGATGAGCGGCCGTCTTTTATAATCTTTGAAACTTGTCAACGCAGGAAGTTACCGAAATATCGCGATGATGAGGTTCAATATTCATGATTCACGAAGAACGAATCGAGAACATGTTTACTTTATTCAAAGAATGCATCTCAATACTAACAAAAAATCAACAGAAGACAACAACGCGAACAACAATAAGAATAACAGGGAGAACCAAAAAAGTGGGAATCAATTGTGGAATTAACTAAAATTAGTTTTCAATATCAAGGCTCTTCTTGATCGAAGCGAAGGCTCCAGAGATTGATTTACCCACGATCTGAAAATTAAGAGTAGGAAAATTTACTTGAAAAGTATTTAGGCAATTACATGGTGGCAGGCTGGGTTAATTTTTTTCAGTTGCAAGAACACCTCTCCTTCACTCATTTTCCTGATGACATTTTCCAAACTTTGTCGAAGAATATTGACATGTTTCTCCTCATGTTGAAGACATGTCACGGCCTTAAGAACCAGCTGGAGGACAGTTCCGAATAGACGCGGTTTCAGCTGTAAAATCGAAATTTCAAAAAAAGATTATGTTGGTCAATCAACCTCAGATTTATCTGATTCCACGACTTTATCGAAATATGCCGCAGACAGCTTTCCCAGCTTTTTGACCACGGAATCTTTAATGGGCGCTTCTTGAATAACCTGCTTCGAGAAAATCATTGCCACCGCACCGAGAACTTCAGTCTGTAAATCAAAACCAATATAGCTCAGTATAGAAAATTTGTTCTACTTACTCTCTTGAAAATTCGGTTTTCCTCGGCGAATCCAGCATCCAAAAGCATACCGAGCTGTTCGACGAACAAAACCGGCAGATCGGCAATTGGTTGAATGACAAAATTGGACGGGACTTTTCCCTCGACATTCTTGAGATAGCTTTCAAACAACGTCTGGAATTCAGTGCGGACTCCTGTCGACATAGATTTTCCGCCAGAAATGGAGCTGATTTTAAGCTGTTAAAAGTTAACTTGTGGTTACTGCCTTCTTCTAAAGAACAAACCACAAAGGTGACAACGCGGGCGACAGCGTCGATAATCATGATATTTGTCGTCTTTTCAGCCTCATTAAGAACATCCTTCAACAATTTCAGCGCTTCTTTTTCAGAAACATCAGTGACCTAAAAAACGTTTAAAATCAGATTCAACTCACATCCCAGAAACGAACCTTCATTTTCACGGTGATGTTCACAAGCTCCAAGGCTTTTTGAGCGACTTTGTCATGTGTTTTCGAATCGACTTTGGCCCATCTTAGAAGAGGAACGATGAGCTTCTACAAAGGTTAATTTGTTTTTGTGAAAAGTTTTCAGAATATGTACCAGTTTGTTTTGCTCGCTCAACTCTTTCGAGGAAATTGCTACCAGAAGAATATCAGCGATCTTCATTTTCAACGCTTCCACATTCTTGGCGCTGCGTTTCAAGCTGAAATAAAAAATTACTAAGGCTTGAACAAGCCAAATACTCACTCTTTTCCAGCCTTCGGTGCGACTGCTTTGAAAGCAGCGGCAAGACGTTCGTCCATTTGAGTCATGGCCTCATCATCTAAGTCGTCCATTTCAACGTCACTGCTTGCATCACCAGCTGCAGCGTCACCTAGAGCTGCTGTCAGTTTGTCCAGTAGTTCTTGATCAACCGCCTGAAATCCCTCGAAGTTACCATGAGAAGTCGAATCTAAGCAAACCTCATTTCCCTCCTCGTCATCACTCTCTTCATCATCATCGTCACTCTCTTCAACAGCTTCCGATCCGTTCGTAATGTCTCCCTCGTCAAACGGCATACCTTCCTCATCTTCTACATCTTCGTCTTCATTTCCAGCAAGTTCTGCCTCCGACATCATAGCAGTCTGAAAGTATATTGATATTTAAGAAACCAGTTTCTTAAATACCTCGATAATGTGAGAAAGATCTTTGGGCTGGAAGGTAGGGATTGCGTGCACAAACGCGAAAGCGGTTGGAGTCCGATGGAATTTATGCTCTTTCGACAGAATCGATAAAAGCAAGTCGACAAAAACCAGCGAATTGTTTTCATCCGCCTCGTTTTTGGCGATTGACAGGATCTCATCACTGTCCGCATCATAGGCATGCGTCTCTTCCGTGTTCGCGGCAGTTCGTGACCACAAACGAGTGATGTACCAAAGAATCAACAGCGACCTTACAAGTTGAAATGAAATTAGTAATTTTTCTTCAGAAACAAACTTCTTGCGCTGTTTAGCCTTGCCGATAGTTTTTTCAGCCTTTTTCACGTCTTCTTCTCCCTGAACAGCGACGACCAGCTGACGAAGAACTTGTTCATTTTTTTCCGACAGTTGAATGGCAGCGAATTCTCCGGCACGGGTCTGCAGATACTTTGGTCAGTTTTACATCAAAATATAATTTCCACCTTGACGTAGAACAAAGAGTCGATGATGCTTGTCACAACTGCTTGACTCGTTTCGGTCGCTTTTTTGGACAGCAACGCGGAGAGAACCATAATTCTTGACTTTTCGTCCCAGTGACTGAACGCGGACACAATTTTGCGTACTTCATCTTGATTGTCGAGATTTTCCTGAAGTATTTCATTTTTCAAAATTAATTCACTGTTGTGAGTACCTTCAACCAAACACTAATCTGTTTTTTTCCGAGATTTGATAACAGTGCGATAGTCAGGCCGCTCGCGCAGGCTTTATCCACATTCCCTCGCTTCCCGAGTTCTTGTAAAGTACTGTAGGCGTCATCTTCGTGCAGTTCCGAGAGCTTAGACTTGATGAAACTGGCAAACTCCTCAACCTGAAAGGAAACCCATGCTTTTCAAGAGTAGATAAGTATGTTTTCGTGTAGACAATTGCATATCGATAATGAGGTCGTGTGTTATCAGCATAAACATCTGAAGAGAAGAGAAAGAAAGTGTGTATTACACACAGCTTTACACAAAACCTTTGTGGCGCGAACAATGCCTTCTTTTCGCAGTTAGTATTTAGTGATTACAGTTAAATCATTATATTCTCTCAGTCAATCCAAATATGCTTGTTCTAAGCTTTCGGAAAAGTTTTCTCATTTTGGCTTGCACCACATTGGTGGTGGCTCAATCATCTCGAAAGCGCATTGCGTACGAATCAGTATCGCAGTTCATTTTTCACAACGCAAAATTATGTGAGTTATTTTAATTGACTCTAAGCGACCTAATCAAAAAACTGTTCAAGGCGGCGATCCATTTTCTGATGCCGTTTGGTTGCCCGTACTGGACCTATGCACGATTGAGTGCGACCTGACTTCACAATATTGTGTGGAAAATGAGGAACTCACGCAACAGTGCAAAACTTGTGAGTTGCAACAGGGTTTTTTTTCTTTTTATGAGTTTCTTTACAGTGCCAGAAGACTGTCAATCATTACTTCGGAAATCTATCAAGCAGATCCAACGCCATATAAGATCACAAAAACGTTCTTAATGATAATGCTTCTTTTCGACTTTAATTTTTTTTTGTATATTTCGATTTCATGAATTAGTGTTTGTAACTTCTCTTTCCCAAAAATAATCAAAACCAGAAACTTTTCACTCACTTTTTTGGTCATCAGTCTTAGCTGTCCCTTTCCTCTGGTCGCTGTTTCCATGCGATTAAGCACTTCCTTAGTGAAGACCACGACTACCTGCATTTTGTTATTTTTCTTTCCAGTCTTCAAAGAAAATGAAGTACCGATTTTATTTCTCCACCATGATTGAAGTATTGTGTGATGATGGTCATGATTCGATCAAAAACCTTGGTTTCATTGCTTGAGAGCGCCCATGGCTCGAGAACATCTGAATGAAACCGGTGGTGACACTCTTACTGAATAGGAAATACATACTCAGATACATGTTTTCGAAGCCCTTCGACTCCACAGTGGCTTTCATGAGAAGTGGAATGAAAACTTGCAGAACTCCAAACTCACATCGCTGTAAATTATGTTCGAAAAACCGCTAAATCAACTATTGTGTTACCTTCAAAGCAGCCAGCAGTTTCGGGAAATCTTCATCTGAGAACAAACACGAGCCATCCTTCTTGATGAAACTCGCATATTTGGCAACTAAAGTAGGATAACTTTTTCGTAGCTTCAAAGCCAAATAAATGTTTTCCGGAGTATATTGCGAATTTAACCCTTCCAGATACGATTCGACGGTTGGCGCGATGCTCTGGAAAATTACTGGGAATACAAGAGATCTTTCAAACAAATTACTTTTTGAAACACTGGTTTAGTCGTTTTGGAGGTCAGCGAGACAAGGAATCCCGTTTGAGAGAACGATAAGCAAGGTGCGACTTCGCGAATCTTTTTAGAATGCTCAACCAATTGGAGTACTTCAGATTCTTTGAACTTCGCTGCCTGGATGTAGGAGCAAATAACCATGCAGTGTCCAATGGCGTGCCCTGATCCCGATGTCTGTAGAAAAAAGTAATTCTGAGATTTTTTGAGGTCGCGACTCACTTTATCAGATAAATCCATTTTCTTGTTTGCGATCGATTTAACTTTCTCAAAGTTCCATGGTTTCCCGGCATCAGATTGCAAAATAATACTCAAAGCGGTTGTATATCCGAGACGGGCAGCGGCACGAGCAGATGAGCATCCAGAGATCAACCGTTCGAGAACATAAGTAGTGACTTCCTCGTCGGAAACTTTCTGGAATGAATAGAACAATAGTTTAACAGTTGTGTGAAATATTGGAAACCTGTATTTGCTGTTTCAACTGTCTTGTTGCATCTTTCCTAACTTGAGGGTCAAGCTCAGCAAGCTTTGAAATGGTGTCGAGCAATTCACTAGGAGGCCTCATGCTGCAAAATAATCTTCAAATAGTTTTTAAAACAATGAGCATGCGCTAAAAATATTACTATTCAAAAAAACCCAAACTTTTTTTTTTACTAAAACTGCGCGTAAGTTATGTTGTTTGTTACGTAATGTGAACTGAAGCACCTAATCTCCCGCGCAAAGACATTTTGGAGAATTTTCAAAATATTGAAACAATTTTTTGAAAAATCATCGAATTTGGCCAAAGGGAAAATCTATGTTCGAGAATACCAAAAAAGCTCTCGACGTGTTTCAAAATGCTATCGTATGTGCAGAATGGTAACATTTTTTTTTCAAAAAGTTGTGAAAAAAGGGAATCGTTTTCAGTAAAAAAGCAAAAAGAGATTTGCAGTATTTGGGAACATCGTGCAAACATGCGCATTGCTGGTAAGATTTCATGAATACATTCAGCAGAGAGACATCATTTCAAGGGAGTGTATTGCCGAATTCGGAAAGAAAGGCCCGGGGAGACGATCAGTGGCGAAAACGATGTGCTCAACCTGCGTATTTCCACTGGACACAACGAAAATAGTGGGCGCCCACGTATTGAACACATGTTTCGACACTCTGGTAGAGTTAAAGCAGTTAGTCGAAAAGGTTAATCTTTCTTTTCGCTAATGAAATTAGCGAAACTATTCAGATACAACATGTTCCTTTCACAGTTGCGGAATTGGCATGTACTCAACGAATTTTCGATCAGTTTCAAGAACCTTTTTCTGGTGCGGACAAACAGAGAGCAGTGGAGAGATTTCTAGAAACACAAGGACATATGCCGGATGAGCTAGGACAGCCCGATGACGAAGAAGACGAGGGAGGAAATGCAAACAACAATAGGTCCACCTCACTTCTTTGGCCGATTTTATACACAGTACTTGCAGCGAAAATTCCGCTTCGCCGGAGCTAGATGTCTTTTATGACTACGGAAAAGATCAGAGCTCGTTAGTTTTCAGAACTGTTTCTTTTGAATGTTGCTTCATCTCAGAAAACGAGGAGCAGTCAAACGTCCGTCCAGTTCATCAATCAGCGAAGACGCACCTGAACATAATCAGCGAGCGAAACGGGCGTCAATTCTGAAAAACTCTGCCAAGAAAGAGAAACCCCTCAATTTCGAGCTATGCGCATCCCAAGTCACTTCTAGAACGCATCCAAACGACATGATCACTCCTTTCGTAATGGTATGGCTAATCACTGGAGTGAAAAAAAGGCACATTCTAGCGCCGAGCGACTGCTCCAACGACGTCGAGCACCGGGATGGTTTCGTTGTATGCAGATCCATTCGGGAGCAAATCTGGAGAGAAGACCGAGGTTCCCCCTGACAATACCGAAGTTTTCACGCCGTTTTTTCAGAACTCTGCGGAAGATCCCTTCACCAAAAAAATTGTTCTCACGAAAAGACAAGCATCGCTAGATCAACGTGCAGAGAAGCAGGCTAAGGATCCATCTGAAATAGTACTGAACTTCCAAAAATGGTTTATTTTGAAGACGTTAATCTGTTCAGGCTGCGCCCGATCCGGAGGAAATTCCATCTTCCATATCCGCGCGTCGGCATTCGATGGTTTCGGAGCACAGATCACAATCTCCTATGAGTTTCGGTGAGAGATCGATGTCCCTCAAACCAGAACAGGTACGTTGAATGCATGAAAAAAAATATATATATGGACTTAAAAGATTGAAAAAATGTATTTAAAAGACATAAAAACTACATCGTTACTTCAGCGTCGGAGCTCGTACGGTACCCGTCGAGGGGAAGTGGTTATCATCAATTCGATTCTGAATAATAGAATTCCGCAACTGAGAAGCGCGGTTGAAGCAGGAACGTGTGTTAACGAGATGGATAACAACGGAAAGACACCTATATTTCTGGCTGTTGAGCAAAACTCTCTAGAAGCTGTCAAAATTCTGGTAGAAGCTGGAGCAGTCATAAATGCAAGTTGTGAGTTTTCGAAAACATTTTTATTTCATAGGTATTAAGGAATTTTTTTGTGTTTGGAGTTCCGCAACCACCGCGCAACGCTGTTTTCAGTGCTTTTTGACGTTAAAACTACGGTAAGCAACGTTGGCGCGGTGTTTGCGGAACTCCAAACACAAAAAAATTCCTTAATAGTATCTCTTGGAATATCATCAGGTGGTCCCACATACGAAACCACACTACATGAAGCTGTTAGACGGAAGAATATTGCAATAGTCGAATACCTACTGTCGAAAGGAGCAAGTATGCGTATTCGAAACAGCTGTGGTAAAACGGCAGAAGATCTAGGCAAAAGCGACCCGAAAACAAAAAAAGTGCTGGAAAGTTTCAGAACAGAACACATTCTGCAGCCAGGCAAGTTCAGTTGGTTGGAATCGAAATAATTCTAATATTTCCAGTTATTCCACCTCCAAAGTCCAAAATCTTTTTTGTTCGCTTAGTGGATGACAAGATGATAACCGATTCTGAGAAACGAAAGTTACCGGGAAAGATCAATGTGATTTCGTTTCCGATTTCGTCAAATATTATACTTTTTCCAGCTAGTCGGTGCCGATATAGAATCTCCAACCCACTTCGTAATGACAGTCGATATCAAAACAAAAGTGCTGAATATCACCAAGGAACATATCGGAGATGTGCTCAAAGCTATTATTAAGTAATTTTTCTTCGATGTTCTTCAAATGCTTCCTCTCGTTTACAGACCTGGACTAGTAGTTAGTCGAGAGTGGTTGAAAGCGTGTATCATCGATCATTCCAAAATCGAAGATGACCGATCATATCTCGTGAAGAAAGTTCAGTGGATGGATGGACCGATATTTACAAATAAAATTGAGGAATGGAAGAAAACTATCACTAAGATGGTACACACATTTTAGTATTCACTGTTTTAACGTTAATTTCAGCAACCAAAAATCTTCGCCGGATGCAAATTCTACTTTCCCAAATCGAAATACAATTTCCTCGGTGAGTTATTCATCATTGTTTCAATGATTATTTTTTTGAAGATCGTGCAACTCTTGTTGAAATAGTCCGGCTTGCTGGAGGAAGGGGAGCTACTCGAGAGCCTATAATTATTGAAAAAGACCCGGCTCCATATTACAACTCGAATTTGAAGCCAAATTTCATTGTGTACAGCTTGACGCATGATGTGAGTGGAGAGATATATAGTTACGAATAGGGTTTCCAATCTCCGAAAACATTGCAGATACACGAAAAGTACCGTGACTGTTCCAAATACAATCTTGTATGCGAACAATGGCTCATTGAAGCGATACTGGGGTGTAGCATCAACACACCTCCTTATTGACCGGTATCTCTCACACTTCTGGTACAGTATTACTGTATTTTTCGAAAAATTCAAGGTTTTTACGGTTACTCTCCTCCTGTTAAATTCATTTAAACTTCCATGTGTCAGTGTTTATAGGAAATATGCGCGTTAAATATAAATAGACAATATTCAAAGGGTGGTTCACTCGACAAAATTCATTGTTACATTCATTAACAGAAAATTCACAGATTCAACAATGTGTTCGATGAAGAGCATTAATCTGCCGCTTAAAAACCGTTTGTGAACCGCATTTATGTACAGAAAGAATAACAAATTAAACAGTACTCCGTCAAACCCAGAATGGTATGACATGTTTTCCTGTTCGCCCTATATATTGGAACTCTTCGTACCAATAATAGTGCCAGAGGATATAGTCGAAAAAGTGATTAATAGAAGTTCCTACAGCGAAGTAGAGTATCATGAGATTTAGATGAGCGTTCACGGGATGAAACAAAGCAACTAGGAGCTGAAAACCCGCGGTTGAAGAAGTGACTAACACCAAAATTTCACCTTGTCCGCCGTCGCAATTGTCAGAATTACCAACCCGAAGCAGTATGCATTCTGAATTATGAGCATCGGCCAAAGAAGAAGTGGATGCGGCTCCGGAATGCAAAGTGTGGTGTCTGAATACACCCATCCTGACATTGGGAAGAAGCGGAGTGTATTTCTTACATATTGTCAGAGCTAGGGCGATTATTTGTGTAAAACACCAAAGACACCTCATGTAACCTCCATCCAAATAATTAGCAATGCATTCTTGGACCTGAAAACAGATTTCTTATGTCGGCTTTCTTTCTTGCTATCGACCAGACGTTAATTAATTCGTGAAATAAGCCGAAGTCGAATATGATTACGTCGTGGGACAAGAAGTGGCCAGAGTTAGACCGAGTCTCGTTGAACGAGCACAAGAAAATCTGGAAGTATAAACTTAACCATGTCACAATAAATGACCATGTCGACATTCCTAGATGCCGGCGAATTCGTATACTAATGTATGCATTGTAGACTCGCCTTGTTGAAAAGTGCCACGGAGTACACATGTTGAGCAAATGATACTGAGGCAACCACCAACTGAACCAATGCGAAAACTGTGACCAGAGAGCGGTTACGGAACTGAATACCGAATAGAAATGTCTTTTCATCTTCAACGTGAAACCATCGTTGCATTTGGCTGAAACTTTTTCAGCTGAGAAAGAGATATGACATTGAAAGATCAAATGTCAAATTGAGGTATCCCGATACATTTCGAGAATCCAGGAAAATGAGTCACTTCGGAAACATATCAGGCACTGCTTAAGTAGCAACACTTTTCACGTAAGCCACGCCCCTACTCGGAAATTTGAGCTGATTTTCTTGTTTGCTACAGTTCTCAGATGATCGACACGCTAAAGAGGTGTTTCCGGTGTGGTTTTCGACCCGGATTAATCGAAAGCACAGTAATTCCCACATCTGATATTTATAATAAAAACGCAAGGATATCGTAGGAGTGTCAACTATTTGCAGCTTTTAACAGGATAAAGTTTGCGATTGACGTGAGTCGGATTAGGATTAACATCAAGATTAACCAAGTGAGTCTCAAGAACAATTTTTTCATTTGAGATGGGTTACGTAATATGATTATAGTCCCAAACCAATGATAGTACTAGAACCACGTCACCAGGAGCTCTATAACAATACCACAAACTGAATGTTAGTCCGGCTCCTGGAACCAAAAAGTAATTTCTATGTTCTAAAGACAAATGGGTATGTGCAACATCACATCATTGTGCTCTCTAGCGAGCTTTTCATTCAACGTGAGATCAGGGAAGGCCAATTCCATTAAACTTGCTTATGCCGTCTTTCTTCTCCATTGTTCTCAAGAAGTCATTGGTGGCCGATTTGAATGGAAGATTTATACGAATTGAACAAAAACTCGAAAAAAAAACCAAGACCTGGGTTTGAAATAGAAACCAGCTACCGAAGCACAGCTTTCTTGACTTTCGCGGAACGAGACATTCCCAAAGCTATCGTCGACTTCTGAGGAAGGAGGCATTCGAAAAACAACAGGAAATAATATGACATGTTTTGTTATTTCTACCTTTCGGAAAGTGAGGTGGTCTCGTGGTTCTTCA
This sequence comes from Caenorhabditis afra, assembly GCA_963570955.1. NCBI lineage: Eukaryota > Metazoa > Nematoda > Chromadorea > Rhabditida > Rhabditidae > Caenorhabditis > Caenorhabditis afra. Next base: position 9,091,506 of record OY751534.1, read on the forward strand.
AATGCAGTTTTTTGGCTCTTCTAGATCCTCCTTCTTTTCTGATGGCGGTGAGAAAAGAAGGAGGTGTTGCTAAATTTCGGTTCTACTGAGCTCTCTTTGAACTTAACCGAACCCGCTTCGTCCAGAAATCAGCACATAACTCATTGGCTTAATTAGGCGGAATTGAAGATTCGGAAGAAAAGAGAAATAAAGAAAAAAGAAAACGAATATTTTCCTTTTTCGGAATGCGACCCAGACAAAGACAATGGATCTCGTCTAAGCCGGGTAAATAGCCATTCCATGACTTCAAACGAAAGAGTTTTCCACTCGTTGGTGCCTAACTCCCAACTTTCCGTTTTTCATCTAAAATTCTCATTTAGCTCGTTTGTTTGTCATCCTCTCCACAAGAGTTGACTTTGAAAGTCGAACGAAGCTTTCGGGGACCATCCATTATCTTACCTCGCAGGCGGTAAGATCTATTGGAAATGTACCGGAAAGTGTTATCTAACTTTGAGGTTTGGTGGAACTAGTATTTAAACAGAATAGAGAAATAGAACCCAGTAAAAACAAACATCAAAGCGAATGTGCAAGTATGAATAACAAATCGCGTAAAAATGCAGCGATAAGGAGAGGATTGAATTAGAGATTCAGAGAAATTTACAAACAATGAGTATGCTCTGGAAGGAATTTTCGAGGTAAAAGTTTACCTTAAGGGATTGACCATGAAGACTCATCATTGAAAAGTTACTCAGAAGGCACCTATGTCATTCGAAAAGGTTCGAGATATTCAAAATTTCTAGTCGTGAGCTGGTGTGGTGTGGTGTGAATGAATATAATGGAATTCCACACTGATCATTACTGGTGGGTTTTCGAAAATGTGATTACGGTGCCTTCTTTAGTCGGTATATTTTTTGAGAACTATTGCTCGATTTGGCGATGCCGATTTTTTCTCTGAAAATACTCGAAACGCGAAAACTTTGCAAAATATTAGCATCGTAATAAGAATCGTATTGTATTATTGATATTAGTTTTTTTCCTTTCCACCAATATAACTGCTGTAATGGATACAACATCCAATTCTACCGTCATAGGAGAGTATACTGGCGAAGTCACAAGCCCAGAAAGAAAAATTATAGGGGAGCTGAATCTTGCATCGAGTTTTCTTAAAATCATTGGAGCGGACTAATACATGTCGGCCAAAAATACGAAATGAACTTAGAGTGAAAACACAAAAAAACACTTGCAAACAACACACACACACGCCGTCTTCTGATTCCACGTACGAGGTTATGGTCCCGTTTTGTTCGGAATGTGGACCAATGGTCCAGGACCATGACAAGAAATTCAATTCTAATCGGGACCATGGAATATTAAGTAATAAATATCAATATGAAACATGACATGCCATTTTCACACATTTCTTTTTCTTTTTTCCACTCGCACGCATGCTGAAATTTGAGATTTCTTCGGAAGACACTCAGGGGTGAGAAGAAGGTGGATGAGGGCAGCACTAATTGTGAGCCTCCATATGAGCCTAGAGAGCACGCAAATGAAAAAGAAACGGCTTTGATTCCGAAAAACAACGAGCTAGGCTATTGAATTTTTAAAAAGGTTTATTAGGACCACTTCACCTCACTAAAATAGAAAATACTGAAAGGAAATATGTTGATTATGTGATACACTTGAATCAGAAACATTGCCTAAAAATTGGTCGGCAGTTACGAAATTATCATAATTGTATTTAAGCGAATAAAAAAAGTAACATGTTTACGTGTATTTTAATTTTGGAAGTCGGGTTGCAATTCACATATCGAAAAAAGAAATGGAAAATATAACATGAAGCGCTATAAATAAAAATACATTCTTGATACCTTAAGTAGATTCACCGAGAATAAGACTGATTGACAAAACATCAGAATAGAAAGGAGAACGAGGTATTCGAGTTTTCGGAATATTTTTTCTTAGAAAAGCCACTTGAAGGCTCTTCGTACGACTTCTGGCACATGAGACCATTCGAACGTAATCGTCTTATCGTCACCAGATTTAATTGTAGCCTTGTAGTTGACACGACCACCATCCGATTTCTCCGACGTGACATCTGAGTTTGCAGTGTTCTTGGTGTTTGCTTCCAGATAGTTAGCGAGGAGGGTAGCAATTTTATCAAATCTGAAAAAGTCATATTGAACTATTCCAGTTTCGTTGAATGTCCACTCACGAGTTAGCTGTAGTTACACAGTTGAAAGGATCCAACGGATCTCTCATCATACCGTGCGGGCAAGCACAGTAGTAAGATCCCGGAGTGTTGACGCAACCCTCCGAGCACCGTCCGTTGTTGGTAGCACACTCATCGATGTCTAGAAAAATATGTTTTTTTTTAATTTGATAAAAATTGGGCTGGAATGAGGGCATCCACTCGTTCCGTCGTCCCGTTCACACACTTTTGTGAATATTATCCGTTCGCCGCCTGCAGTTCGAAATCCTACGGTTTTCGAAAAACCGCGTACGCAATTGCGGACTTAGTGCTTCTTACCGTAGTTTGAGCGATAAAGACGAATATTTTTTCGAATTTTGCCTTCATTCGCTCCTTTTTACGGCAAATTATGATTTTACGGCAATAGTTCATTAACTCGCAATACGCCAAGAGATTACTCACCGTAACATTGAGCATCTTTTGCAATGTATCCTTTCGGACAGCGACCTCCGTGTGCTTTAACCTTGCAAGGACATTCGTCTGTAGTAGCCGGCGGAAGAGTTGCAATAGGACGGGAAGTGTCGATGACCATTTCACATGTTGCCCTCAATATCGCTTTTCCCTCAGAGCATTGGCAGTTACAGCTCGACGTCGATGGCTTCGTGTAGTCTTCTGGAGCTGTCGTGTCTGAAGATTGAGAATACGTGAGAGACAATTTCTAAGTATTTTTCGTAATTATTATATCGGAAACTTACTATTATCAATGAAAACGCTATCGCAGTTGTTATCAATTGCCAAAGCCGTGGAGTTCTCGAATCGTTCCGTTGTCATGACACAAATAGTGTAAGTGTTTTCCGAGGGAAGATTCTCTATATGAGTTCCGAAACTATCACGACAAGTGGCTTTCTTCTGTTGCCACTTGTTTTTAGGAACGGAAATGTCGTGTGTGTAGAGAATCGTGTAATTCTAAATTATCGAAAATGTGTCAATGGTTTATGGCCACTTCACACCTACCGATTTGTTATTTGTGCAGCACGTCCACGATACGGAGATCGAGGAAGGTGATAGCGGTATCAGCTCTATGTTAGTTGCGTCTTCCTTTGAAGCATCGCGCCCGTACGGGTTGAGTGTTGTCATCTTTGGCGTAGTCGATTTCCGCGTCGTGCTAGCCGTTGCGTAATCGCACATGACATAAGCAATCCAGCTTTCGAATAGTTCATTTGGTGCAGACCACTGATCAAGGTGAATAACCCTGAGCCAGAAATAAATAGTTTCATAGTTTTTCCATATGTATCAAATACCTCGTGGGCAAACCAGCCAATTTGGAAAGCAGATCTGTAGCCGGTTTCCTCACAGAAATCGCTACGATGTTATGTTGGAAATCATCTGCTGCGTACTCAGAAGCCGGGAGAGCGTCATCGCTCGAAGTTCCGTCTGAGCTGACGATAATCATCATTTTGACAGCACCGTTGACATAGTTCTCTTTCGAGAGTTCGACGAGAGCGTCAATTCCGGAACCAAGTTTTGGAGATACCGAATCATCTCTAGAAAATTGATATAAGTTTTTCCCATAAAAAAGCACAAGCGAACTTACTCTTTCTGTGTGATCTTCTGTAGCTGTTCAGCAAGCTCATCTGGCCTTAAACTGCTCACAACGGTTTGAACCTTCTCGCTGTTTACAGTGATGATGTTCAACCTGGAATCAACTTGTGAATCAGCATCACTCCTGCGACTCACATGATCATATGCTGCTCATCTCTCAATCGATCATTGATAAAGTTTACTAGATGATCTAGTACGCGGCGGAACTCTTCAGGCGAAGCTCTTGAAGTTATATCGATCAGAATGTTGAAGTGATATGGTCTTCTGACGCCATCATTGCAAAGCCCGCCGGAAACAGCACGCGTAGTTCTCAACATCGGAGCAGTTGTGTACTTTTTGTTACTGGTGTCTCGCTTAGTTGTCAAATGAGAAGGTAGCTCCGACGTCTTGGGAGCAGTGTGTCCGCACACAGTTTTCAAAATAGTAACAGCGTTGTCTTCAATTTCCGTACTTTGCGCCACTTCTAAGACACGATCAATGTTCGCTGATCCGACAAGTCTTCTTAGCGTGGACAATTCGTCAGCATTCGAACTAACACCCACAGCGAACAATTGTACACCATACATGTCTCTGAGATCTTCAGCTGCAGCGGCTGCGTTTCCGCGATTCTTTCCATTTGTGATCAGGATAACAATTTTGGTAGCGTTTTCGCGGCCATGGAGTTGGAACTGTTGTCTTGCGGCATTAAGACCGTATAGAGCGATCGCTACACCGTCATTAATCTTCTCGGCATCAACGATCTTCTCAAGAAGCTCGATCTTATCTTCATAGTGGCCAAGGGCCACTGGAACTGCTACTTTATCACTGTAGATGACGAATCCAATTTTGGCGACGTCGGGTGCAAGATCGAAGCCAGTGTCAACAATACTAGCCACGGCATCCTTCATACTTTCAAACTCGTCTGGTGTGAAGTTTTCTGATGAGTCAAGTACGAAAATCACATCAGACTCGTAGTCGATAGTGGAACAAGTCCGAGCAGCTCCAATCGTTGTTGTCTTCGTTCTTGCTGTAGGCCAAGTCTGTCCACTTTCACCGTTAGGAACAACCTGGAATAATGTATGTGGCTAAAGTAATACGGTAGGCAAACCTTGCAAATGTAATCTGCGATAGGGCCCAGAACTTCAGAATCAGCACCGCGCCATTGTGGTATAATAATGACTTTATCGGGTTCAGTGAGTGCTGAGTTCTGTTCCTGACTTTGTTCATCTCCAGAATCCACCACGAAAACCGTCACTTTTCGTTCAGCCTTCAGAGAATTGATAGCTGAGGTGTAGTCGTCCCTTTAAAAGTTAGCTTTGAAGAAAAATTTGATGTAATACTTACACAGCTCGTCCATTCTTGATAATTAGCATAACTTGAGGTACGCCGTCCACACCAGAAATTGAGAGTTCGTCTAATGCTTCACGAAGCCCAGCACCAAGTTGTGCCCGTCCCTTAAGACGACGAGACTCGCTAATACGATGGACCAAGTCATCTTCGTTGTCATAGTCTCCGAGTGAGATTGGAATTTCCGCGCCATCGCCATACTTGACTAATCCGATTCGTACTTGATGTTTGCGAAGATTGAAATGTTCGGTCAAAAAGGTTTTGATCAGTTCTTTCATCACTCGGTAGTCCAGAACTTTGATGTTATTGGAAGAGTCGATGACAAGAAGCAAATCAATATGCGAAGTGACGTAGCAAAACGATGATGGACGACGAGTTGGGACGAGTGTGTGCAAACGCACTGTACTATCTGTAGGTAGAACAGCTCCGTACGCATCAATTGGTCGTCCCGATTTGTCAGTAGGAACAATAGATCCATCGAGGTTAATAGCGCGACCTGCTGAATCAGTGGGAAGAATTTCCCCATGTTTTCCGATAACCGTATGAATCGGGATTCCATTGAAATCAGTCGGCAGTAGACTACCATCGGGACCAACAGAAGGATATATAAAGTTTCCAGCCTGGTCTGTAGGCAAAACTTGTCCATTTGGTCCTATCGGCTTGCCATCACTGTCTTTGAAAACCACCTTGCCGTCATCGGTGACAAATGAACCAGAGTTATCGGTCGCAAGAAGACTGCCGTCAGGATGAATCACTGGATATACTGTCCGGCCAGAAACATCTGTTGGAAGGACTTTCGCTCCACCCACCGCGCTATCAGTGTAAACGAAGCTACCAGAAGCATCAGTCGGTAGAACTTGACCGTCCGGACCAATCGGCTTTCCTTCCTCGTCCTTCTCAATGATCTGACCGTCTTCAGTGATGAACGCGCCGGTCGAATCAGTGGAGAGTGGAGTTCCATCCGGTTTTGTGATCGGATGAATGACATTTTCAGATCCATCAGTCGGAAGAGCCTCGGTGACACCTTCGTCAGATGGAACCAGAATGTAGTTTCCGTTGTTATCGGTCGGAAGGGGCGATCCATCCTTGGAAAGTGGTTTTCCGTTGGAATCAGTCGGAATCGGCTCGCCATCTGGTCCGATCACATTTCCAGAAGCGTCAGTCGGAAGCGGTGTTCCGTCTGGGCCACGAACCGGGTAGATTGGTTTTCCAGAAGCATCGGTTGGCAAAACTTGTCCATCTGGTCCAGTCGCTGGGTAGATGAAGTTGCCGGAAGCATCAGTTGAAAGGACTTGTCCGTCAGAGTCAAGTGGTTTTCCGTTGGAATCAGTTGGAATCGGTTCGCCATCTGGTCCGATCACATTTCCAGAAGCGTCAGTCGGAAGCGGTGTTCCGTCTGGGCCACGAACCGGGTAGATTGGTTTTCCAGAAGCATCGGTAGGCAGAACTTGTCCATCTGGTCCAGTCGCTGGGTAGATGAAGTTGCCGGAAGCATCAGTTGGGAGGACTTGTCCGTCGGGACCAATCGGCTTTCCTTCCTCGTCCTTCTCAATGATCTGACCGTCTTCAGTGATGAACGCGCCAGTCGAATCGGTGGAGAGTGGAGTTCCATCCGGTTTCGTGATCGGATGAATGACATTTCCAGATTCATCAGTCGGGAGAGCCTTTGTGACACCTTCGTCAGATGGAACCAGAATGTAGTTTCCGTTGTTATCGGTCGGAAGTGGCGATCCATCCTTGGAAAGTGGTTTTCCGTTGGAATCAGTTGGAATCGGCTCGCCATCTGGTCCGATCACATTTCCAGAAGCGTCAGTCGGAAGCGGTGTTCCGTCTGGGCCACGAACCGGGTAGATTGGTTTTCCAGAAGCATCGGTTGGCAGAACTTGTCCATCTGGTCCAGTCGCTGGGTAGATGAAGTTGCCGGAAGCATCAGTTGGAAGGACTTGTCCATCGGGACCAATCGGCTTTCCTTCCTCGTCCTTCTCAATGATCTGACCGTCTTCAGTGATGAACGCGCCAGTCGAATCGGTGGAGAGTGGAGTTCCATCCGGTTTCGTGATCGGATGAATGACATTTCCAGATTCCTCAGTCGGGAGAGCCTTTGTGACACTTTCGTCAGATGGAACCAGAATGTAGTTTCCGTTGTTATCGGTCGGAAGTGGCGATCCATCCTTGGAAAGTGGTTTTCCGTTGGAATCAGTTGGAATCGGCTCGCCATCTGGTCCGATCACATTTCCAGAAGCGTCAGTCGGAAGCGGTGTTCCGTCTGGGCCACGAACCGGGTAGATTGGTTTTCCAGAAGCATCGGTTGGCAGAACTTGTCCATCTGGTCCAGTCGCTGGGTAGATGAAGTTGCCGGAAGCATCAGTTGGGAGGACTTGTCCGTCGGGACCAATCGGCTTTCCTTCCTCGTCCTTCTCAATGATCTGACCGTCTTCAGTGATGAACGCGCCAGTCGAATCGGTGGAGAGTGGAGTTCCATCCGGTTTCGTGATCGGATGAATGACATTTCCAGATTCATCAGTCGGGAGAGCCTTTGTGACACCTTCGTCAGATGGAACCAGAATGTAGTTTCCGTTGTTATCGGTCGGAAGTGGCGATCCATCCTTGGAAAGTGGTTTTCCGTTGGAATCAGTTGGAATCGGCTCGCCATCTGGTCCGATCACATTTCCAGAAGCGTCAGTCGGAAGCGGTGTTCCGTCTGGGCCACGAACCGGGTAGATTGGTTTTCCAGAAGCATCGGTTGGCAGAACTTGTCCATCTGGTCCAGTCGCTGGGTAGATGAAGTTGCCGGAAGCATCAGTTGGAAGGACTTGTCCATCGGGACCAATCGGCTTTCCTTCCTCGTCCTTCTCAATGATCTGACCGTCTTCAGTGATGAACGCGCCAGTCGAATCGGTGGAGAGTGGAGTTCCATCCGGTTTCGTGATCGGATGAATGACATTTCCAGATTCCTCAGTCGGGAGAGCCTTTGTGACACTTTCGTCAGATGGAACCAGAATGTAGTTTCCGTTGTTATCGGTCGGAAGTGGCGATCCATCCTTGGAAAGTGGTTTTCCGTTGGAATCAGTTGGAATCGGCTCGCCATCTGGTCCGATCACATTTCCAGAAGCGTCAGTCGGAAGCGGTGTTCCGTCTGGGCCACGAACCGGGTAGATTGGTTTTCCAGAAGCATCGGTTGGCAGAACTTGTCCATCTGGTCCAGTCGCTGGGTAGATGAAGTTGCCGGAAGCATCAGTTGGAAGGACTTGTCCGTCGGGACCGATCGGCTTTCCTTCCTCGTCCTTCTCAATGATCTGACCGTCTTCAGTGATGAACGCGCCAGTCGAATCGGTGGAGAGTGGAGTTCCATCCGGTTTCGTGATCGGATGAATGACATTTCCAGATTCATCAGTCGGGAGAGCCTTTGTGACACCTTCGTCAGATGGAACCAGAATGTAGTTTCCGTTGTTATCGGTCGGAAGTGGCGATCCATCCTTGGAAAGTGGTTTTCCGTTGGAATCAGTTGGAATCGGCTCGCCATCTGGTCCGATCACATTTCCAGAAGCGTCAGTCGGAAGCGGTGTTCCGTCTGGGCCACGAACCGGGTAGATTGGTTTTCCAGAAGCATCGGTAGGCAGAACTTGTCCATCTGGTCCAGTCGCTGGGTAGATGAAGTTGCCGGAAGCATCAGTTGGGAGGACTTGTCCGTCGGGACCAATCGGCTTTCCTTCCTCGTCCTTCTCAATGATCTGACCGTCTTCAGTGATGAACGCGCCAGTCGAATCGGTGGAGAGTGGAGTTCCATCCGGTTTCGTGATCGGATGAATGACATTTCCAGATTCATCAGTCGGGAGAGCCTTTGTGACACCTTCGTCAGATGGAGCCAGAATGTAGTTTCCGTTGTTATCGGTCGGAAGTGGCGATCCATCCTTGGAAAGTGGTTTTCCGTTGGAATCAGTTGGAATCGGCTCGCCATCTGGTCCGATCACATTTCCAGAAGCGTCAGTCGGAAGCGGTGTTCCGTCTGGGCCACGAACCGGGTAGATTGGTTTTCCAGAAGCATCGGTTGGCAGAACTTGTCCATCTGGTCCAGTCGCTGGGTAGATGAAGTTGCCGGAAGCATCAGTTGGAAGGACTTGTCCGTCAGAGTCAAGTGGTTTTCCGTTGGAATCAGTTGGAATCGGCTCGCCATCTGGTCCGATCACATTTCCAGAAGCGTCAGTCGGAAGCGGTGTTCCGTCTGGGCCACGAACCGGGTAGATTGGTTTTCCAGATGCATCGGTTGGCAGAACTTGTCCATCTGGCCCAGTCGCTGGGTAGATGAAGTTGCCGGAAGCATCAGTTGGAAGGACTTGTCCGTCGGGACCAATCGGCTTTCCTTCCTCGTCCTTCTCAATGATCTGACCGTCTTCAGTGATGAACGCGCCAGTCGAATCGGTGGAGAGTGGAGTTCCATCCGGTTTCGTGATCGGATGAATGACATTTCCAGATTCATCAGTCGGGAGAGTCTTGGTGACACCTTCGTCAGATGGAACCAGAATGTAGTTTCCGTTGTTATCGGTCGGAAGTGGCGATCCATCCTTGGAAAGTGGTTTTCCGTTGGAATCAGTTGGAATCGGCTCGCCATCTGGTCCGATCACATTTCCAGAAGCGTCAGTCGGAAGCGGTGTTCCGTCTGGGCCACGAACCGGGTAGATTGGTTTTCCAGAAGCATCGGTTGGCAGAACTTGTCCATCTGGTCCAGTCGCTGGGTAGATGAAGTTGCCGGAAGCATCAGTTGGAAGGACTTGTCCGTCGGGACCAATCGGCTTTCCTTCCTCGTCCTTCTCAATGATCTGACCGTCTTCAGTGATGAACGCGCCAGTCGAATCGGTGGAGAGTGGAGTTCCATCCGGCTTCGTGATCGGATGAATGACATTTCCAGATTCATCAGTCGGGAGAGCCTTTGTGACACCTTCGTCAGATGGAACCAGAATGTAGTTTCCGTTGTTATCGGTCGGAAGTGGCGATCCATCCTTGGAAAGTGGTTTTCCGTTGGAATCAGTTGGAATCGGCTCGCCATCTGGTCCGATCACATTTCCAGAAGCGTCAGTCGGAAGCGGTGTTCCGTCTGGGCCACGAACCGGGTAGATTGGTTTTCCAGAAGCATCGGTTGGCAGAACTTGTCCATCTGGTCCAGTCGCTGGGTAGATGAAGTTGCCGGAAGCATCAGTTGGGAGGACTTGTCCGTCGGGACCAATCGGCTTTCCTTCCTCGTCCTTCTCAATGATCTGACCGTCTTCAGTGATGAACGCGCCAGTCGAATCGGTGGAGAGTGGAGTTCCATCCGGTTTCGTGATCGGATGAATGACATTTCCAGATTCATCAGTCGGGAGAGCCTTTGTGACACCTTCGTCAGATGGAACCAGAATGTAGTTTCCGTTGTTATCGGTCGGAAGTGGCGATCCATCCTTGGAAAGTGGTTTTCCGTTGGAATCAGTTGGAATCGGCTCGCCATCTGGTCCGATCACATTTCCAGAAGCGTCAGTCGGAAGCGGTGTTCCGTCTGGGCCACGAACCGGGTAGATTGGTTTTCCAGAAGCATCGGTTGGCAGAACTTGTCCATCTGGTCCAGTCGCTGGGTAGATGAAGTTGCCGGAAGCATCAGTTGGAAGGACTTGTCCGTCAGAGTCAAGTGGTTTTCCGTTGGAATCAGTTGGAATCGGCTCGCCATCTGGTCCGATCACATTTCCAGAAGCATCAGTCGGAAGCGGTGTTCCGTCTGGGCCACGAACCGGGTAGATTGGTTTTCCAGAAGCATCGGTTGGCAGAACTTGTCCATCTGGTCCAGTCGCTGGGTAGATGAAGTTGCCGGAAGCATCAGTTGGAAGGACTTGTCCGTCGGGACCAATCGGCTTTCCTTCCTCGTCCTTCTCAATGATCTGACCGTCTTCAGTGATGAACGCGCCAGTCGAATCGGTGGAGAGTGGAGTTCCATCCGGTTTCGTGATCGGATGAATGACATTTCCAGATTCATCAGTCGGGAGAGCCTTTGTGACACCTTCGTCAGATGGAACCAGAATGTAGTTTCCGTTGTTATCGGTCGGAAGTGGCGATCCATCCTTGGAAAGTGGTTTTCCGTTGGAATCAGTTGGAATCGGCTCGCCATCTGGTCCGATCACATTTCCAGAAGCGTCAGTCGGAAGCGGTGTTCCGTCTGGGCCACGAACCGGGTAGATTGGTTTTCCAGATGCATCGGTTGGCAGAACTTGTCCATCTGGTCCAGTCGCTGGGTAGATGAAGTTGCCGGAAGCATCAGTTGGAAGGACTTGTCCGTCGGGACCAATCGGCTTTCCTTCCTCGTCCTTCTCAATGATCTGACCGTCTTCAGTGATGAACGCGCCAGTCGAATCGGTGGAGAGTGGAGTTCCATCCGGTTTCGTGATCGGATGAATGACATTTCCAGATTCATCAGTCGGGAGAGCCTTTGTGACACCTTCGTCAGATGGAACCAGAATGTAGTTTCCGTTGTTATCGGTCGGAAGTGGCGATCCATCCTTGGAAAGTGGTTTTCCGTTGGAATCAGTTGGAATCGGCTCGCCATCTGGTCCGATCACATTTCCAGAAGCGTCAGTCGGAAGCGGTGTTCCGTCTGGGCCACGAACCGGGTAGATTGGTTTTCCAGATGCATCGGTTGGCAGAACTTGTCCATCTGGTCCAGTCGCTGGGTAGATGAAGTTGCCGGAAGCATCAGTTGGAAGGACTTGTCCGTCGGGACCAATCGGCTTTCCTTCCTCGTCCTTCTCAATGATCTGACCGTCTTCAGTGATGAACGCGCCAGTCGAATCGGTGGAGAGTGGAGTTCCATCCGGTTTCGTGATCGGATGAATGACATTTCCAGATTCATCAGTCGGGAGAGTCTTGGTGACACCTTCGTCAGATGGAACCAGAATGTAGTTTCCGTTGTTATCGGTCGGAAGTGGCGATCCATCCTTGGAAAGTGGTTTTCCGTTGGAATCAGTTGGAATCGGCTCGCCATCTGGTCCGATCACATTTCCAGAAGCGTCAGTCGGAAGCGGTGTTCCGTCTGGGCCACGAACCGGGTAGATTGGTTTTCCAGAAGCATCGGTTGGCAGAACTTGTCCATCTGGTCCAGTCGCTGGGTAGATGAAGTTGCCGGAAGCATCAGTTGGAAGGACTTGTCCGTCGGGACCAATCGGCTTTCCTTCCTCGTCCTTCTCAATGATCTGACCGTCTTCAGTGATGAAGGCGCCAGTCGAATCGGTGGAGAGTGGAGTTCCATCCGGCTTCGTGATCGGATGAATGACATTTCCAGATTCATCAGTCGGGAGAGCCTTTGTGACACCTTCGTCAGATGGAACCAGAATGTAGTTTCCGTTGTTATCGGTCGGAAGTGGCGATCCATCCTTGGAAAGTGGTTTTCCGTTGGAATCAGTTGGAATCGGCTCGCCATCTGGTCCGATCACATTTCCAGAAGCGTCAGTCGGAAGCGGTGTTCCGTCTGGGCCACGAACCGGGTAGATTGGTTTTCCAGAAGCATCGGTTGGCAGAACTTGTCCATCTGGTCCAGTCGCTGGGTAGATGAAGTTGCCGGAAGCATCAGTTGGGAGGACTTGTCCGTCGGGACCAATCGGCTTTCCTTCCTCGTCCTTCTCAATGATCTGACCGTCTTCAGTGATGAACGCGCCAGTCGAATCGGTGGAGAGTGGAGTTCCATCCGGTTTCGTGATCGGATGAATGACATTTCCAGATTCATCAGTCGGGAGAGCCTTTGTGACACCTTCGTCAGATGGAACCAGAATGTAGTTTCCGTTGTTATCGGTCGGAAGTGGCGATCCATCCTTGGAAAGTGGTTTTCCGTTGGAATCAGTTGGAATCGGCTCGCCATCTGGTCCGATCACATTTCCAGAAGCGTCAGTCGGAAGCGGTGTTCCGTCTGGGCCACGAACCGGGTAGATTGGTTTTCCAGAAGCATCGGTTGGCAGAACTTGTCCATCTGGTCCAGTCGCTGGGTAGATGAAGTTGCCGGAAGCATCAGTTGGAAGGACTTGTCCGTCAGAGTCAAGTGGTTTTCCGTTGGAATCAGTTGGAATCGGCTCGCCATCTGGTCCGATCACATTTCCAGAAGCATCAGTCGGAAGCGGTGTTCCGTCTGGGCCACGAACCGGGTAGATTGGTTTTCCAGAAGCATCGGTTGGCAGAACTTGTCCATCTGGTCCAGTCGCTGGGTAGATGAAGTTGCCGGAAGCATCAGTTGGAAGGACTTGTCCGTCGGGACCAATCGGCTTTCCTTCCTCGTCCTTCTCAATGATCTGACCGTCTTCAGTGATGAACGCGCCAGTCGAATCGGTGGAGAGTGGAGTTCCATCCGGTTTCGTGATCGGATGAATGACATTTCCAGATTCATCAGTCGGGAGAGCCTTTGTGACACCTTCGTCAGATGGAACCAGAATGTAGTTTCCGTTGTTATCGGTCGGAAGTGGCGATCCATCCTTGGAAAGTGGTTTTCCGTTGGAATCAGTTGGAATCGGCTCGCCATCTGGTCCGATCACATTTCCAGAAGCGTCAGTCGGAAGCGGTGTTCCGTCTGGGCCACGAACCGGGTAGATTGGTTTTCCAGATGCATCGGTTGGCAGAACTTGTCCATCTGGTCCAGTCGCTGGGTAGATGAAGTTGCCGGAAGCATCAGTTGGAAGGACTTGTCCGTCGGGACCAATCGGCTTTCCTTCCTCGTCCTTCTCAATGATCTGACCGTCTTCAGTGATGAACGCGCCAGTCGAATCGGTGGAGAGTGGAGTTCCATCCGGTTTCGTGATCGGATGAATGACATTTCCAGATTCATCAGTCGGGAGAGCCTTTGTGACACCTTCGTCAGATGGAACCAGAATGTAGTTTCCGTTGTTATCGGTCGGAAGTGGCGATCCATCCTTGGAAAGTGGTTTTCCGTTGGAATCAGTTGGAATCGGCTCGCCATCTGGTCCGATCACATTTCCAGAAGCGTCAGTCGGAAGCGGTGTTCCGTCTGGGCCACGAACCGGGTAGATTGGTTTTCCAGATGCATCGGTTGGCAGAACTTGTCCATCTGGTCCAGTCGCTGGGTAGATGAAGTTGCCGGAAGCATCAGTTGGAAGGACTTGTCCGTCGGGACCAATCGGCTTTCCTTCCTCGTCCTTCTCAATGATCTGACCGTCTTCAGTGATGAACGCGCCAGTCGAATCGGTGGAGAGTGGAGTTCCATCCGGTTTCGTGATCGGATGAATGACATTTCCAGATTCATCAGTCGGGAGAGTCTTGGTGACACCTTCGTCAGATGGAACCAGAATGTAGTTTCCGTTGTTATCGGTCGGAAGTGGCGATCCATCCTTGGAAAGTGGTTTTCCGTTGGAATCAGTTGGAATCGGCTCGCCATCTGGTCCGATCACATTTCCAGAAGCGTCAGTCGGAAGCGGTGTTCCGTCTGGGCCACGAACCGGGTAGATTGGTTTTCCAGAAGCATCGGTTGGCAGAACTTGTCCATCTGGTCCAGTCGCTGGGTAGATGAAGTTGCCGGAAGCATCAGTTGGAAGGACTTGTCCGTCGGGACCAATCGGCTTTCCTTCCTCGTCCTTCTCAATGATCTGACCGTCTTCAGTGATGAAGGCGCCAGTCGAATCGGTGGAGAGTGGAGTTCCATCCGGCTTCGTGATCGGATGAATGACATTTCCAGATTCATCAGTCGGGAGAGCCTTTGTGACACCTTCGTCAGATGGAACCAGAATGTAGTTTCCGTTGTTATCGGTCGGAAGTGGCGATCCATCCTTGGAAAGTGGTTTTCCGTTGGAATCAGTTGGAATCGGCTCGCCATCTGGTCCGATCACATTTCCAGAAGCGTCAGTCGGAAGCGGTGTTCCGTCTGGGCCACGAACCGGGTAGATTGGTTTTCCAGAAGCATCGGTTGGCAGAACTTGTCCATCTGGTCCAGTCGCTGGGTAGATGAAGTTGCCGGAAGCATCAGTTGGGAGGACTTGTCCGTCGGGACCAATCGGCTTTCCTTCCTCGTCCTTCTCAATGATCTGACCGTCTTCAGTGATGAACGCGCCAGTCGAATCGGTGGAGAGTGGAGTTCCATCCGGTTTCGTGATCGGATGAATGACATTTCCAGATTCATCAGTCGGGAGAGCCTTTGTGACACCTTCGTCAGATGGAACCAGAATGTAGTTTCCGTTGTTATCGGTCGGAAGTGGCGATCCATCCTTGGAAAGTGGTTTTCCGTTGGAATCAGTTGGAATCGGCTCGCCATCTGGTCCGATCACATTTCCAGAAGCGTCAGTCGGAAGCGGTGTTCCGTCTGGGCCACGAACCGGGTAGATTGGTTTTCCAGAAGCATCGGTTGGCAGAACTTGTCCATCTGGTCCAGTCGCTGGGTAGATGAAGTTGCCGGAAGCATCAGTTGGAAGGACTTGTCCGTCAGAGTCAAGTGGTTTTCCGTTGGAATCAGTTGGAATCGGCTCGCCATCTGGTCCGATCACATTTCCAGAAGCATCAGTCGGAAGCGGTGTTCCGTCTGGGCCACGAACCGGGTAGATTGGTTTTCCAGAAGCATCGGTTGGCAGAACTTGTCCATCTGGTCCAGTCGCTGGGTAGATGAAGTTGCCGGAAGCATCAGTTGGAAGGACTTGTCCGTCGGGACCAATCGGCTTTCCTTCCTCGTCCTTCTCAATGATCTGACCGTCTTCAGTGATGAACGCGCCAGTCGAATCGGTGGAGAGTGGAGTTCCATCCGGTTTCGTGATCGGATGAATGACATTTCCAGATTCATCAGTCGGGAGAGCCTTTGTGACACCTTCGTCAGATGGAACCAGAATGTAGTTTCCGTTGTTATCGGTCGGAAGTGGCGATCCATCCTTGGAAAGTGGTTTTCCGTTGGAATCAGTTGGAATCGGCTCGCCATCTGGTCCGATCACATTTCCAGAAGCGTCAGTCGGAAGCGGTGTTCCGTCTGGGCCACGAACCGGGTAGATTGGTTTTCCAGATGCATCGGTTGGCAGAACTTGTCCATCTGGTCCAGTCGCTGGGTAGATGAAGTTGCCGGAAGCATCAGTTGGAAGGACTTGTCCGTCGGGACCAATCGGCTTTCCTTCCTCGTCCTTCTCAATGATCTGACCGTCTTCAGTGATGAACGCGCCAGTCGAATCGGTGGAGAGTGGAGTTCCATCCGGTTTCGTGATCGGATGAATGACATTTCCAGATTCATCAGTCGGGAGAGTCTTGGTGACACCTTCGTCAGATGGAACCAGAATGTAGTTTCCGTTGTTATCGGTCGGAAGTGGCGATCCATCCTTGGAAAGTGGTTTTCCGTTGGAATCAGTTGGAATCGGCTCGCCATCTGGTCCGATCACATTTCCAGAAGCGTCAGTCGGAAGCGGTGTTCCGTCTGGGCCACGAACCGGGTAGATTGGTTTTCCAGAAGCATCGGTTGGCAGAACTTGTCCATCTGGTCCAGTCGCTGGGTAGATGAAGTTGCCGGAAGCATCAGTTGGAAGGACTTGTCCGTCGGGACCAATCGGCTTTCCTTCCTCGTCCTTCTCAATGATCTGACCGTCTTCAGTGATGAACGCGCCAGTCGAATCGGTGGAGAGTGGAGTTCCATCCGGCTTCGTGATCGGATGAATGACATTTCCAGATTCATCAGTCGGGAGAGCCTTTGTGACACCTTCGTCAGATGGAACCAGAATGTAGTTTCCGTTGTTATCGGTCGGAAGTGGCGATCCATCCTTGGAAAGTGGTTTTCCGTTGGAATCAGTCGGAATCGGCTCGCCATCTGGTCCGATCACATTTCCAGAAGCGTCAGTCGGAAGCGGTGTTCCGTCTGGGCCACGAACCGGGTAGATTGGTTTTCCAGAAGCATCGGTTGGCAGAACTTGTCCATCTGGTCCAGTCGCTGGGTAGATGAAGTTGCCGGAAGCATCAGTTGGGAGGACTTGTCCGTCGGGACCAATCGGCTTTCCTTCCTCGTCCTTCTCAATGATCTGACCGTCTTCAGTGATGAACGCGCCAGTCGAATCGGTGGAGAGTGGAGTTCCATCCGGTTTCGTGATCGGATGAATGACATTTCCAGATTCATCAGTCGGGAGAGCCTTTGTGACACCTTCGTCAGATGGAACCAGAATGTAGTTTCCGTTGTTATCGGTCGGAAGTGGCGATCCATCCTTGGAAAGTGGTTTTCCGTTGGAATCAGTTGGAATCGGCTCGCCATCTGGTCCGATCACATTTCCAGAAGCGTCAGTCGGAAGCGGTGTTCCGTCTGGGCCACGAACCGGGTAGATTGGTTTTCCAGAAGCATCGGTAGGCAAAACTTGTCCATCTGGTCCAGTCGCTGGGTAGATGAAGTTGCCGGAAGCATCAGTTGGAAGGACTTGTCCGTCAGAGTCAAGTGGTTTTCCGTTGGAATCAGTTGGAATCGGCTCGCCATCTGGTCCGATCACATTTCCAGAAGCGTCAGTCGGAAGCGATGTTCCGTCTGGGCCACGAACCGGGTAGATCGGTTTTCCAGAAACATCGGTAGGCAAAACTTGTCCATCTGGTCCAGTCGCTGGGTAGATGAAGTTGCCGGAAGCATCAGTTGGAAGGACTTGTCCGTCGGGACCAATCGGCTTTCCTTCCTCGTCCTTCTCAATGATCTGACCGTCTTCAGTGATGAACGCGCCAGTCGAATCGGTGGAGAGTGGAGTTCCATCCGGTTTCGTGATCGGATGAATGACATTTCCAGATTCATCAGTCGGGAGAGTCTTGGTGACACCTTCGTCAGATGGAACCAGAATGTAGTTTCCGTTGTTATCGGTCGGAAGTGGCGATCCATCCTTGGAAAGTGGTTTTCCGTTGGAATCAGTTGGAATCGGCTCGCCATCTGGTCCGATCACATTTCCAGAAGCGTCAGTCGGAAGCGGTGTTCCGTCTGGGCCACGAACCGGGTAGATTGGTTTTCCAGAAGCATCGGTTGGCAGAACTTGTCCATCTGGTCCAGTCGCTGGGTAGATGAAGTTGCCGGAAGCATCAGTTGGAAGGACTTGTCCGTCGGGACCAATCGGCTTTCCTTCCTCGTCCTTCTCAATGATCTGACCGTCTTCAGTGATGAACGCGCCAGTCGAATCGGTGGAGAGTGGAGTTCCATCCGGTTTCGTGATCGGATGAATGACATTTCCAGATTCATCAGTCGGGAGAGTCTTGGTGACACCTTCGTCAGATGGAACCAGAATGTAGTTTCCGTTGTTATCGGTCGGAAGTGGCGATCCATCCTTGGAAAGTGGTTTTCCGTTGGAATCAGTTGGAATCGGCTCGCCATCTGGTCCGATCACATTTCCAGAAGCGTCAGTCGGAAGCGGTGTTCCGTCTGGGCCACGAACCGGGTAGATTGGTTTTCCAGAAGCATCGGTTGGCAGAACTTGTCCATCTGGTCCAGTCGCTGGGTAGATGAAGTTGCCGGAAGCATCAGTTGGAAGGACTTGTCCGTCGGGACCAATCGGCTTTCCTTCCTCGTCCTTCTCAATGATCTGACCGTCTTCAGTGATGAACGCGCCAGTCGAATCGGTGGAGAGTGGAGTTCCATCCGGTTTCGTGATCGGATGAATGACATTTCCAGATTCATCAGTCGGGAGAGCCTTTGTGACACCTTCGTCAGATGGAACCAGAATGTAGTTTCCGTTGTTATCGGTCGGAAGTGGCGATCCATCCTTGGAAAGTGGTTTTCCGTTGGAATCAGTTGGAATCGGCTCGCCATCTGGTCCGATCACATTTCCAGAAGCGTCAGTCGGAAGCGGTGTTCCGTCTGGGCCACGAACCGGGTAGATTGGTTTTCCAGAAGCATCGGTTGGCAGAACTTGTCCATCTGGTCCAGTCGCTGGGTAGATGAAGTTGCCGGAAGCATCAGTTGGGAGGACTTGTCCGTCGGGACCAATCGGCTTTCCTTCCTCGTCCTTCTCAATGATCTGACCGTCTTCAGTGATGAACGCGCCAGTCGAATCGGTGGAGAGTGGAGTTCCATCCGGTTTCGTGATCGGATGAATGACATTTCCAGATTCATCAGTCGGGAGAGCCTTTGTGACACCTTCGTCAGATGGAACCAGAATGTAGT
This sequence comes from Caenorhabditis afra, assembly GCA_963570955.1. Taxonomy (NCBI): domain Eukaryota; kingdom Metazoa; phylum Nematoda; class Chromadorea; order Rhabditida; family Rhabditidae; genus Caenorhabditis; species Caenorhabditis afra. The sequence continues at coordinate 9,110,696 of OY751534.1, forward strand.
TTCCGTTGTTATCGGTCGGAAGTGGCGATCCATCCTTGGAAAGTGGTTTTCCGTTGGAATCAGTTGGAATCGGCTCGCCATCTGGTCCGATCACATTTCCAGAAGCGTCAGTCGGAAGCGGTGTTCCGTCTGGGCCACGAACCGGGTAGATTGGTTTTCCAGAAGCATCGGTTGGCAGAACTTGTCCATCTGGTCCAGTCGCTGGGTAGATGAAGTTGCCGGAAGCATCAGTTGGAAGGACTTGTCCGTCAGAGTCAAGTGGTTTTCCGTTGGAATCAGTTGGAATCGGCTCGCCATCTGGTCCGATCACATTTCCAGAAGCGTCAGTCGGAAGCGGTGTTCCGTCTGGGCCACGAACCGGGTAGATTGGTTTTCCAGAAGCATCGGTTGGCAGAACTTGTCCATCTGGTCCAGTCGCTGGGTAGATGAAGTTGCCGGAAGCATCAGTTGGAAGGACTTGTCCGTCGGGACCAATCGGCTTTCCTTCCTCGTCCTTCTCAATGATCTGACCGTCTTCAGTGATGAACGCGCCAGTCGAATCGGTGGAGAGTGGAGTTCCATCCGGTTTCGTGATCGGATGAATGACATTTCCAGATTCATCAGTCGGGAGAGCCTTTGTGACACCTTCGTCAGATGGAACCAGAATGTAGTTTCCGTTGTTATCGGTCGGAAGTGGCGATCCATCCTTGGAAAGTGGTTTTCCGTTGGAATCAGTTGGAATCGGCTCGCCATCTGGTCCGATCACATTTCCAGAAGCGTCAGTCGGAAGCGGTGTTCCGTCTGGGCCACGAACCGGGTAGATTGGTTTTCCAGATGCATCGGTTGGCAGAACTTGTCCATCTGGTCCAGTCGCTGGGTAGATGAAGTTGCCGGAAGCATCAGTTGGAAGGACTTGTCCGTCGGGACCAATCGGCTTTCCTTCCTCGTCCTTCTCAATGATCTGACCGTCTTCAGTGATGAACGCGCCAGTCGAATCGGTGGAGAGTGGAGTTCCATCCGGTTTCGTGATCGGATGAATGACATTTCCAGATTCATCAGTCGGGAGAGTCTTGGTGACACCTTCGTCAGATGGAACCAGAATGTAGTTTCCGTTGTTATCGGTCGGAAGTGGCGATCCATCCTTGGAAAGTGGTTTTCCGTTGGAATCAGTTGGAATCGGCTCGCCATCTGGTCCGATCACATTTCCAGAAGCGTCAGTCGGAAGCGGTGTTCCGTCTGGGCCACGAACCGGGTAGATTGGTTTTCCAGAAGCATCGGTTGGCAGAACTTGTCCATCTGGTCCAGTCGCTGGGTAGATGAAGTTGCCGGAAGCATCAGTTGGAAGGACTTGTCCGTCGGGACCAATCGGCTTTCCTTCCTCGTCCTTCTCAATGATCTGACCGTCTTCAGTGATGAACGCGCCAGTCGAATCGGTGGAGAGTGGAGTTCCATCCGGTTTCGTGATCGGATGAATGACATTTCCAGATTCATCAGTCGGGAGAGCCTTTGTGACACCTTCGTCAGATGGAACCAGAATGTAGTTTCCGTTGTTATCGGTCGGAAGTGGCGATCCATCCTTGGAAAGTGGTTTTCCGTTGGAATCAGTTGGAATCGGCTCGCCATCTGGTCCGATCACATTTCCAGAAGCGTCAGTCGGAAGCGGTGTTCCGTCTGGGCCACGAACCGGGTAGATTGGTTTTCCAGAAGCATCGGTTGGCAGAACTTGTCCATCTGGTCCAGTCGCTGGGTAGATGAAGTTGCCGGAAGCATCAGTTGGAAGGACTTGTCCGTCGGGACCAATCGGCTTTCCTTCCTCGTCCTTCTCAATGATCTGACCGTCTTCAGTGATGAACGCGCCAGTCGAATCGGTGGAGAGTGGAGTTCCATCCGGTTTCGTGATCGGATGAATGACATTTCCAGATTCATCAGTCGGGAGAGCCTTTGTGACACCTTCGTCAGATGGAACCAGAATGTAGTTTCCGTTGTTATCGGTCGGAAGTGGCGATCCATCCTTGGAAAGTGGTTTTCCGTTGGAATCAGTTGGAATCGGCTCGCCATCTGGTCCGATCACATTTCCAGAAGCGTCAGTCGGAAGCGGTGTTCCGTCTGGGCCACGAACCGGGTAGATTGGTTTTCCAGATGCATCGGTTGGCAGAACTTGTCCATCTGGTCCAGTCGCTGGGTAGATGAAGTTGCCGGAAGCATCAGTTGGAAGGACTTGTCCGTCGGGACCAATCGGCTTTCCTTCCTCGTCCTTCTCAATGATCTGACCGTCTTCAGTGATGAACGCGCCAGTCGAATCGGTGGAGAGTGGAGTTCCATCCGGTTTCGTGATCGGATGAATGACATTTCCAGATTCATCAGTCGGGAGAGTCTTGGTGACACCTTCGTCAGATGGAACCAGAATGTAGTTTCCGTTGTTATCGGTCGGAAGTGGCGATCCATCCTTGGAAAGTGGTTTTCCGTTGGAATCAGTTGGAATCGGCTCGCCATCTGGTCCGATCACATTTCCAGAAGCGTCAGTCGGAAGCGGTGTTCCGTCTGGGCCACGAACCGGGTAGATTGGTTTTCCAGAAGCATCGGTTGGCAGAACTTGTCCATCTGGTCCAGTCGCTGGGTAGATGAAGTTGCCGGAAGCATCAGTTGGAAGGACTTGTCCGTCGGGACCAATCGGCTTTCCTTCCTCGTCCTTCTCAATGATCTGACCGTCTTCAGTGATGAACGCGCCAGTCGAATCGGTGGAGAGTGGAGTTCCATCCGGTTTCGTGATCGGATGAATGACATTTCCAGATTCATCAGTCGGGAGAGCCTTTGTGACACCTTCGTCAGATGGAACCAGAATGTAGTTTCCGTTGTTATCGGTCGGAAGTGGCGATCCATCCTTGGAAAGTGGTTTTCCGTTGGAATCAGTTGGAATCGGCTCGCCATCTGGTCCGATCACATTTCCAGAAGCGTCAGTCGGAAGCGGTGTTCCGTCTGGGCCACGAACCGGGTAGATTGGTTTTCCAGAAGCATCGGTAGGCAAAACTTGTCCATCTGGTCCAGTCGCTGGGTAGATGAAGTTGCCGGAAGCATCAGTTGGAAGGACTTGTCCGTCAGAGTCAAGTGGTTTTCCGTTGGAATCAGTTGGAATCGGCTCGCCATCTGGTCCGATCACATTTCCAGAAGCGTCAGTCGGAAGCGATGTTCCGTCTGGGCCACGAACCGGGTAGATCGGTTTTCCAGAAACATCGGTAGGCAAAACTTGTCCATCTGGTCCAGTCGCTGGGTAGATGAAGTTGCCGGAAGCATCAGTTGGGAGGACTTGTCCGTCTGGTCCAATCGGCTTTCCTTCCTCGTCCTTCTCAATGATCTGACCGTCTTCAGTGATGAACGCGCCAGTCGAATCGGTGGAGAGTGGAGTTCCATCCGGTTTCGTGATCGGATGAATGACATTTCCAAATTGATCAGTCGGAAGAGGTGTTGGATTTTCGTTCGCTTCTTGATATCCAGTTGTGGAAACTGTCGTCGAAGGTATGACGTAAACGCCGGCGCTATTTTTCGGAAGAGTTTCTCCATTTTCATCGACTGGTTGCCCAGCTAAATTTTTAGGAAGCTTATCACCATCTCCGTCGTAGAATTCTCCATCTCGTTCAGTTATCGGTTCTCCGTCCACCACAATAAATGGAATCTGGCTCGTTGGTTCGTCTCTTTCAGAAGTGATCACGACATGACCTGCATCATCGAATTTGTAAGGATCTCCTTTTGAGTCGAGTGGTCGTCCTAATTCGTCTGTTTCTATTTCGTTTCCTGACAAGTCAATCCAATTTCCGTTTTCGTTCTTCGATAATTCGTTTCCTTCAGTGTCGATGACAGTAAAAATTGGCTTGTTTTGATCGTCTGTTTCGAAAGGTTTTCCAAAATTATCCACCAAGGGGTAAACCCACTCGCCTTTCTCATTCTTAGTCAAGATTTGGTTTTCGGGACCTCTCGGCTTTCCATTTTCTGTTATGATCACGTCTCCATTACTATCCAGGTAGTTTCCAGATGCATCGGTGGGGAGTGGCTTTCCACTTTGGTCGACAAAAATTGGCGTAACTGAAGTGGTCCGCACAGATTCATCAATTACTTGGTTTGTGTCATCAGCAACTATCTCGATAACGTTGTTATTGCACGCTTTGGTAATTGTGGCAATAACTTCTTCCGGTGTTGTTCCATATTTAACTGTGAAGTATGTTGCACCACCGATCTTCGCGTGTCTGGAAACACTGATTTTATAAACAGGTTTAACCGCATTCACTCTGTTAGAAGATCCTGACATTATATGTCTTCTTAACGCTCTCTTTTTGATCATTCTCTGGAAATTCACAGAGAAGGGCTTACGATACTGGGTATAAAGTAGTTATTCTAATGGATATTGCCTTTACAGGTGTCGCCCTAATAGGAACGATTTCGATATTACAGTAAGAAAATCTTTACTATACTATTTGAGTAGTTCTGTTTGTCTCGCACTAAAACCGGAATAACATTCCAGCCTTTTTACTGATGGGTCTGATATTTTGCATAGCCTTATGGGTCTCGGGACGCTTCACCTCTATAACATTTTTGGTCCGGATTACGGTACCTACAGTAGAAACCGTCATTTTTGACACTTTTTCGGACCGAACCGATTGACTTCAAATTTTAATGGAAGCATACTTAGGGTGGGGGAGTGTCACTACCAAAATATCTAAGAGGTAATATGACGATTACGGTAGATACGGTAGTCTGAATTTCGCAACATCACTTTTTCAAGGAGTTACAGCTGCCGTTGGGGAAATAGGAGGATCTCAAAGAGTGGTTAATTTTAAAGTATAGGGAGGGTACTACAGCTACAGTAACCGGAAATTATCGATTGATTCGGAATACGGTAGAAACAGAGGGACCGATATTTGTCTGCGTCTCTAACTTCCACACACTCTCTCGCCTCCTTTTTTCGAAAAATGAGTTTGAATCTCCGGCCAACTGGAATGTTCCAGAAAAAAGGTGAAGAGAAGGGGGATCTCATGGAATTTTAAACTATGGTTATGGGTCCCGTTTGGCAAGTTTCAGACGCGGCGGTAGCCGCGCCTAAACACTGGTGTCATCTACACATTAAGGAAACCTCGTTTGAACTACCAATTATGTGGGGTCATAAAATTGCGCCATTTATTTTTTCGTAGTATTAAGGCCTCGCCTTGACTTGAACATTCCGCAAGCGCACGCTCAACCTGCTTACCGTACTTTTTATTTTTCAAAGTACTGTAAGCAGTATTTCGCGGTGTTTGCGGAGTTTTCCCCACTAAGCCATACCTTAACATTTTTTAAAATCCTTTATTTAATTTTAATTTTTGTTGAAGTTCGAAACAATCAAGGGAAATTTTTTTGAATATTGGTTGCGACTATATTAAAGATTTTAGGCGTCTCTTGCTTACGCGATAGCAGTTAAACATATTGGCCTCTTTTTGTAGACAACGATGACCCGCAAACACTGTCACACTTTTTCTCGATTTTCATGTGGCGGTGTTTGTGGACTATCGCTGTTCACAAAACGAGGCAATAATACACCTTATTGAGTGAGTTATTGCTAAAGTACGACGGAACAAAACTCAATCGATGCAAGTATGAAGCTATAAAACATTCGTGAATGTTCGGAAACAAATAACTTATGACCGACCAAAACAACCAGAATACGCGTTTCAGTAATGAATGCTACTTCTATGCAGTTTTTTAGACAAGTAATTCTGTAAATCGAACTTTCTACCTTTCTCCCTCTCTCTCTCCTGTTCACTCTCGTCGAACTCACTTTTCTTCCTCGTCCGCGAACACAACGACAAATTTAGAAATTCCAGATCTCGGAAAACTGGAGAACTGCTGCGACGCCGCTTCAACTGGTGAGATGACTTCGGCACCAACCGTTGGAGGGATTTCGAAGGAATTTAGAATGTGAGCGAGATTATGTTTTTCTTGATACCCTCCTAGTGGTAGTGGTACCGAAACTTGATTTCCGACTGTGAGAACAGCAAAGCGAGTAACATCCGGTGACATGTCGACCTTCTTCGAAATATCTATGATCGTATTTGTGAAATCTTTGAAGAGTTCGGAACTCTCATCATTGAGGACGAAAACGAAAATAAAGTCAGAGAGCGACGACGAAACATCACAACTAGATGGACGCTTTACTTTCTCCAGGACAAACAGTCCCTGGTTATCCGTCGGAAGTGGCGATCCATCCTCGGAAAGTGGTTTTCCGTTGGAATCAGTTGGAATCGGCTCGCCATCTGGTCCGATCACATTTCCAGAAGCGTCAGTCGGAAGCGGTGTTCCGTCTGGGCCACGAACCGGGTAGATTGGTTTTCCAGAAGCATCGGTAGGCAGAACTTGTCCATCTGGGCCAGTAGCTGGGTAGATGAAGTTGCCGGAAGCATCAGTCGGGAGGACTTGTCCGTCTGGACCAATCGGCTTTCCTTCCTCGTCCTTCTCAATGATCTGACCGTCTTCAGTGATGAACGCGCCGGTCGAATCGGTGGAGAGTGGAGTTCCATCCGGTTTCGTGATCGGATGAATGACATTTCCAGATTCATCAGTCGGAAGAGCCTTGGTGACACCTTCGTCAGATGGAACTAGAATGTAGTTTCCGTTGTTATCGGTCGGAAGCGGCGATCCATCCTTGGAAAGTGGTTTTCCGTTGGAATCAGTTGGAATCGGCTCGCCATCTGGTCCGATCACATTTCCAGAAGCGTCAGTCGGAAGCGGTGTTCCGTCTTGGCCACGAACCGGGTAGCTTGGTTTTCCAGAAGCATCGGTAGGCAGAACTTGTCCATCTGGGCCAGTAGCTGGGTAGATGAAGTTGCCGGAAGCATCAGTCGGGAGGACTTGTCCGTCTGGACCAATCGGCTTTCCTTCCTCGTCCTTCTCAATGATCTGACCGTCTTCAGTGATGAACGCGCCGGTCGAATCGGTGGAGAGTGGAGTTCCATCCGGTTTCGTGATCGGATGAATGACATTTCCAGATTCATCAGTCGGAAGAGCCTTGGTGACACCTTCGTCAGATGGAACTAGAATGTAGTTTCCGTTGTTATCGGTCGGAAGCGGCGATCCATCCTTGGAAAGTGGTTTTCCGTTGGAATCAGTTGGAATCGGCTCGCCATCTGGTCCGATCACATTTCCAGAAGCGTCAGTCGGAAGCGGTGTTCCGTCTTGGCCACGAACCGGGTAGATTGGTTTTCCAGAAGCATCGGTAGGCAGAACTTGTCCATCTGGGCCAGTAGCTGGGTAGATGAAGTTGCCGGAAGCATCAGTCGGGAGGACTTGTCCGTCTGGACCAATCGGCTTTCCTTCCTCGTCCTTCTCAATGATCTGACCGTCTTCAGTGATGAACGCGCCGGTCGAATCGGTGGAGAGTGGAGTTCCATCCGGTTTCGTGATCGGATGAATGACATTTCCAGATTCATCAGTCGGAAGAGCCTTGGTGACACCTTCGTCAGATGGAACTAGAATGTAGTTTCCGTTGTTATCGGTCGGAAGCGGCGATCCATCCTTGGAAAGTGGTTTTCCGTTGGAATCAGTTGGAATCGGCTCGCCATCTGGTCCGATCACATTTCCAGAAGCGTCAGTCGGAAGCGGTGTTCCGTCTTGGCCACGAACCGGGTAGATTGGTTTTCCAGAAGCATCGGTGAGCAGAACTTGTCCATCTGGGCCAGTAGCTGGGTAGATGAAGTTGCCGGAAGCATCAGTTGGAAGGACTTGTCCGTCGGGACCAATCGGCTTTCCTTCCTCGTCCTTCTCAATGATCTGACCGTCTTCAGTGATGAACGCGCCAGTCGAATCGGTGGAGAGTGGAGTTCCATCCGGTTTTGTGATCGGATGAATGACATTTCCAGATTCATCAGTCGGAAGAGCCTTGGTGACACCTTCGTCAGATGGAACTAGAATGTAGTTTCCGTTGTTATCGGTCGGAAGCGGCGATCCATCCTTGGAAAGTGGTTTTCCGTTGGAATCAGTTGGAATCGGCTCGCCATCTGGTCCGATCACATTTCCAGAAGCGTCAGTCGGAAGCGGTGTTCCGTCTGGGCCTCGAACCGGGTAGATTGGTTTTCCAGAAGCATCGGTAGGCAGAACTTGTCCATCTGGGCCAGTAGCTGGGTAGATGAAGTTGCCGGAAGCATCAGTCGGGAGGACTTGTCCGTCTGGACCAATCGGCTTTCCTTCCTCGTCCTTCTCAATGATCTGACCGTCTTCAGTGATGAACGCGCCGGTCGAATCGGTGGAGAGTGGAGTTCCATCCGGTTTCGTGATCGGATGAATGACATTTCCAGATTCATCAGTCGGAAGAGCCTTGGTGACACCTTCGTCAAATGGAACTAGAATGTAGTTTCCGTTGTTATCGGTCGGAAGCGGCGATCCATCCTTGGAAAGTGGTTTTCCGTTGGAATCAGTTGGAATCGGCTCGCCATCTGGTCCGATCACATTTCCAGAAGCGTCAGTCGGAAGCGGTGTTCCGTCTTGGCCACGAACCGGGTAGATTGGTTTTCCAGAAGCATCGGTAGGCAGAACTTGTCCATCTGGGCCAGTAGCTGGGTAGATGAAGTTGCCGGAAGCATCAGTCGGGAGGACTTGTCCGTCTGGACCAATCGGCTTTCCTTCCTCGTCCTTCTCAATGATCTGACCGTCTTCAGTGATGAACGCGCCGGTCGAATCGGTGGAGAGTGGAGTTCCATCCGGTTTCGTGATCGGATGAATGACATTTCCAGATTCATCAGTCGGAAGAGCCTTGGTGACACCTTCGTCAGATGGAACTAGAATGTAGTTTCCGTTGTTATCGGTCGGAAGTGGCGATCCATCCTTGGAAAGTGGTTTTCCGTTGGAATCAGTTGGAATCGGCTCGCCATCTGGTCCGATCACATTTCCAGAAGCGTCAGTCGGAAGCGGTGTTCCGTCTTGGCCACGAACCGGGTAGATTGGTTTTCCAGAAGCATCGGTAGGCAGAACTTGTCCATCTGGGCCAGTAGCTGGGTAGATGAAGTTGCCGGAAGCATCAGTCGGGAGGACTTGTCCGTCTGGACCAATCGGCTTTCCTTCCTCGTCCTTCTCAATGATCTGACCGTCTTCAGTGATGAACGCGCCGGTCGAATCGGTGGAGAGTGGAGTTCCATCCGGTTTCGTGATCGGATGAATGACATTTCCAGATTCATCAGTCGGAAGAGCCTTGGTGACACCTTCGTCAGATGGAACTAGAATGTAGTTTCCGTTGTTATCGGTCGGAAGTGGCGATCCATCCTTGGAAAGTGGTTTTCCGTTGGAATCAGTTGGAATCGGCTCGCCATCTGGTCCGATCACATTTCCAGAAGCGTCAGTCGGAAGCGGTGTTCCGTCTGGGCCACGAACCGGGTAGATTGGTTTTCCAGAAGCATCGGTAGGCAGAACTTGTCCATCTGGGCCAGTAGCTGGGTAGATGAAGTTGCCGGAAGCATCAGTCGGGAGGACTTGTCCGTCTGGACCAATCGGCTTTCCTTCCTCGTCCTTCTCAATGATCTGACCGTCTTCAGTGATGAACGCGCCGGTCGAATCGGTGGAGAGTGGAGTTCCATCCGGTTTCGTGATCGGATGAATGACATTTCCAGATTCATCAGTCGGAAGAGCCTTGGTGACACCTTCGTCAGATGGAACTAGAATGTAGTTTCCGTTGTTATCGGTCGGAAGCGGCGATCCATCCTTGGAAAATGGTTTTCCGTTGGAATCAGTTGGAATCGGCTCGCCATCTGGTCCGATCACATTTCCAGAAGCGTCAGTCGGAAGCGGTGTTCCGTCTGGGCCACGAACGGGGTAGATTGGTTTTCCAGAAGCATCGGTTGGCAAAACTTGTCCATCTGGGCCAGTAGCTGGGTAGATGAAGTTGCCGGAAGCATCAGTCGGGAGGACTTGTCCGTCTGGTCCAATCGGCTTTCCTTCCTCGTCCTTCTCAATGATCTGACCGTCTTCAGTGATGAACGCGCCGGTCGAATCAGTGGAGAGTGGAGTTCCATCCGGTTTTGTGATCGGATGAATGACATTTCCAGATTCATTAGTCGGAAGAGCCTTGGTGACACCTTCGTCAGATGTAACCAGAATGTAGTTTCCGTTGTTATCGGTCGGAAGTGGCGATCCATCCTTGGAAAGTGGTTTTCCGTTGGAATCAGTTGGAATCGGCTCGCCATCTGGTCCGATCACATTTCCAGAAGCGTCAGTCGGAAGCGGTGTTCCGTCTGGGCCACGAACCGGGTAGATTGGTTTTCCAGAAGCATCGGTAGGCAGAACTTGTCCATCTGGGCCAGTAGCTGGGTAGATGAAGTTGCCGGAAGCATCAGTTGGAAGGACTTGTCCGTCGGGACCAATCGGCTTTCCTTCCTCGTCCTTCTCAATGATCTGACCGTCTTCAGTGATGAACGCGCCAGTCGAATCGGTGGAGAGTGGAGTTCCATCCGGTTTTGTGATCGGATGAATGACATTTCCAGATTCATCAGTCGGAAGAGCCTTGGTGACACCTTCGTCAGATGGAACTAGAATGTAGTTTCCGTTGTTATCGGTCGGAAGCGGCGATCCATCCTTGGAAAGTGGTTTTCCGTTGGAATCAGTTGGAATCGGCTCGCCATCTGGTCCGATCACATTTCCAGAAGCGTCAGTCGGAAGCGGTGTTCCGTCTGGGCCACGAACCGGGTAGATTGGTTTTCCAGAAGCATCGGTTGGCAAAACTTGTCCATCTGGGCCAGTCGCTGGGTAGATGAAGTTGCCGGAAGCATCAGTCGGGAGGACTTGTCCGTCTGGACCAATCGGCTTTCCTTCCTCGTCCTTCTCAATGATCTGACCGTCTTCAGTGATGAACGCGCCGGTCGAATCAGTGGAGAGTGGAGTTCCATCTGGTTTTGTGATCGGATGAATGACATTTCCAGATTCATCAGTCGGAAGAGCCTTGGTGACACCTTCGTCAGATGGAACTAGAATGTAGTTTCCGTTGTTATCGGTCGGAAGCGGCGATCCATCCTTGGAAAGTGGTTTTCCGTTGGAATCAGTTGGAATCGGCTCGCCATCTGGTCCGATCACATTTCCAGAAGCGTCAGTCGGAAGCGGTGTTCCGTCTGGGCCACGAACCGGGTAGATTGGTTTTCCAGAAGCATCGGTTGGCAAAACTTGTCCATCTGGGCCAGTAGCTGGGTAGATGAAGTTGCCGGAAGCATCAGTCGGGAGGACTTGTCCGTCTGGTCCAATCGGCTTTCCTTCCTCGTCCTTCTCAATGATCTGACCGTCTTCAGTGATGAACGCGCCGGTCGAATCGGTGGAGAGTGGAGTTCCATCCGGTTTTGTGATCGGATGAATGACATTTCCAGATTCATCAGTCGGAAGAGCCTTGGTGACACCTTCGTCAGATGGAACTAGAATGTAGTTTCCGTTGTTATCGGTCGGAAGCGGCGATCCATCCTTGGAAAGTGGTTTTCCGTTGGAATCAGTTGGAATCGGCTCGCCATCTGGTCCGATCACATTTCCAGAAGCGTCAGTCGGAAGCGGTGTTCCGTCTGGGCCACGAACCGGGTAGATTGGTTTTCCAGAAGCATCGGTAGGCAGAACTTGTCCATCTGGGCCAGTAGCTGGGTAGATGAAGTTGCCGGAAGCATCAGTCGGGAGGACTTGTCCGTCTGGACCAATCGGCTTTCCTTCCTCGTCCTTCTCAATGATCTGACCGTCTTCATTGATGAACGCGCCGGTCGAATCAGTGGAGAGTGGAGTTCCATCTGGTTTTGTGATCGGATGAATGACATTTCCAGATTCATCAGTCGGAAGAGCCTTGGTGACACCTTCGTCAGATGGAACTAGAATGTAGTTTCCGTTGTTATCGGTCGGAAGCGGCGATCCATCCTTGGAAAGTGGTTTTCCGTTGGAATCAGTTGGAATCGGCTCGCCATCTGGTCCGATCACATTTCCAGAAGCGTCAGTCGGAAGCGGTGTTCCGTCTGGGCCACGAACCGGGTAGATTGGTTTTCCAGAAGCATCGGTTGGCAAAACTTGTCCATCTGGGCCAGTAGCTGGGTAGATGAAGTTGCCGGAAGCATCAGTCGGGAGGACTTGTCCGTCTGGTCCAATCGGCTTTCCTTCCTCGTCCTTCTCAATGATCTGACCGTCTTCAGTGATGAACGCGCCGGTCGAATCGGTGGAGAGTGGAGTTCCATCCGGTTTTGTGATCGGATGAATGACATTTCCAGATTCATCAGTCGGAAGAGCCTTGGTGACACCTTCGTCAGATGGAACTAGAATGTAGTTTCCGTTGTTATCGGTCGGAAGCGGCGATCCATCCTTGGAAAGTGGTTTTCCGTTGGAATCAGTTGGAATCGGCTCGCCATCTGGTCCGATCACATTTCCAGAAGCGTCAGTCGGAAGCGGTGTTCCGTCTGGGCCACGAACCGGGTAGATTGGTTTTCCAGAAGCATCGGTTGGCAAAACTTGTCCATCTGGGCCAGTAGCTGGGTAGATGAAGTTGCCGGAAGCATCAGTCGGGAGGACTTGTCCGTCTGGTCCAATCGGCTTTCCTTCCTCGTCCTTCTCAATGATCTGACCGTCTTCAGTGATGAACGCGCCGGTCGAATCGGTGGAGAGTGGAGTTCCATCCGGTTTTGTGATCGGATGAATGACATTTCCAGATTCATCAGTCGGAAGAGCCTTGGTGACACCTTCGTCAGATGGAACTAGAATGTAGTTTCCGTTGTTATCGGTCGGAAGCGGCGATCCATCCTTGGAAAGTGGTTTTCCGTTGGAATCAGTTGGAATCGGCTCGCCATCTGGTCCGATCACATTTCCAGAAGCGTCAGTCGGAAGCGGTGTTCCGTCTGGGCCACGAACCGGGTAGATTGGTTTTCCAGAAGCATCGGTTGGCAAAACTTGTCCATCTGGGCCAGTAGCTGGGTAGATGAAGTTGCCGGAAGCATCAGTCGGGAGGACTTGTCCGTCTGGTCCAATCGGCTTTCCTTCCTCGTCCTTCTCAATGATCTGACCGTCTTCAGTGATGAACGCGCCGGTCGAATCGGTGGAGAGTGGAGTTCCATCCGGTTTTGTGATCGGATGAATGACATTTCCAGATTCATCAGTCGGAAGAGCCTTGGTGACACCTTCGTCAGATGGAACTAGAATGTAGTTTCCGTTGTTATCGGTCGGAAGCGGCGATCCATCCTTGGAAAGTGGTTTTCCGTTGGAATCAGTTTGAATCGGCTCGCCATCTGGTCCGATCACATTTCCAGAAGCGTCAGTCGGAAGCGGTGTTCCGTCTGGGCCACGAACCGGGTAGATTGGTTTTCCAGAAGCATCGGTTGCCAAAACTTGTCCATCTGGGCCAGTAGCTGGGTAGATGAAGTTGCCGGAAGCATCAGTCGGGAGGACTTGTCCGTCTGGTCCAATCGGCTTTCCTTCCTCGTCCTTCTCAATGATCTGACCGTCTTCAGTGATGAACGCGCCGGTCGAATCGGTGGAGAGTGGAGTTCCATCCGGTTTTGTGATCGGATGAATGACATTTCCAGATTCATCAGTCGGAAGAGCCTTGGTGACACCTTCGTCAGATGGAACTAGAATGTAGTTTCCGTTGTTATCGGTCGGAAGCGGCGATCCATCCTTGGAAAGTGGTTTTCCGTTGGAATCAGTTGGAATCGGCTCGCCATCTGGTCCGATCACATTTCCAGAAGCGTCAGTCGGAAGCGGTGTTCCGTCTGGGCCACGAACCGGGTAGATTGGTTTTCCAGAAGCATCGGTAGGCAGAACTTGTCCATCTGGGCCAGTAGCTGGGTAGATGAAGTTGCCGGAAGCATCAGTCGGGAGGACTTGTCCGTCTGGACCAATCGGCTTTCCTTCCTCGTCCTTCTCAATGATCTGACCGTCTTCAGTGATGAACGCGCCGGTCGAATCAGTGGAGAGTGGAGTTCCATCCGGTTTTGTGATCGGATGAATGACATTTCCAGATTCATCAGTCGGAAGAGCCTTGGTGACACCTTCGTCAGATGTAACCAGAATGTAGTTTCCGTTGTTATCGGTCGGAAGTGGCGATCCATCCTTGGAAAGTGGTTTTCCGTTGGAATCAGTTGGAATCGGCTCGCCATCTGGTCCGATCACATTTCCAGAAGCGTCAGTCGGAAGCGGTGTTCCGTCTGGGCCACGAACCGGGTAGATTGGTTTTCCAGAAGCATCGGTTGGCAAAACTTGTCCATCTGGGCCAGTAGCTGGGTAGATGAAGTTGCCGGAAGCATCAGTCGGGAGGACTTGTCCGTCTGGACCAATCGGCTTTCCTTCCTCGTCCTTCTCAATGATCTGACCGTCTTCAGTGATGAACGCGCCGGTCGAATCGGTGGAGAGTGGAGTTCCATCCGGTTTCGTGATCGGATGAATGACATTTCCAGACTCATCTGTAGGTATCATGTTTGAGTCAACTTCATCGATAGGGAGAGAAATAAGATTGCCGCTGGCGTCAGTTGGGAACGTTTGTGGCGTGGGAATGCTCTGTGGGATACACAAGTAACTTCGAAGGATGTCCACGGCATCGGGATCTTCTGCCCATTGTTGCTCGTTCAAATGCACTAGTCGAGTGTTAGGGAGCCCGCGAATTTGCTCAGTGTATGATTGGCTACTGGGTCTGAAATCGAACCAAAGTCATATGAAAGGATTGTTCGTGTTTTAAGTTACCTCATTTGAGAAGCTAATAAATGCAACACAAGTGTGTCACCTCTCGATGTCTCCTCAAGGATAAGCTTCGCCGTTCGTAAGGCGTTCGTCGAATCAGGTATACCGCCGATCTCGCGAATCTCATTAGTCGAATCGAAGAGTTCTTTAAAATCACGATACGACCCAATGTCAATAGTGATCTCAGTCGTTGCACTGTAGATGATGGTACCGATTTTAGGCAGATATTCGCTTGGCGTCGTTAGCAGCAAATTCTTGATGAGTTTCTTCAAAGTTTCAATGTATGGTGCACTGGTGTGTGAGCTTTCGACTACAAACAACAACGAATCGACTCTATCTTCAACCAGTTCACAGTTTGCAGGCTCCCTTTCGATTAATGCTATGTCAGTGGGCTTTCCAGTACTATCGGTCGGCAGAACTTGTCCATCCGGTCCAGTCGCTGGGTAGATGAAGTTGCCGGAAGCATCAGTTGGGAGGACTTGTCCGTCAGAGTCAAGTGGTTTTCCGTTGGAATCAGTTGGAATCGGCTTGCCATCTGGTCCGATCACATTTCCAGAAGCGTCAGTCGGAAGCGGTGTACCGTCTGGGCCACGAACCGGGTAGATTGGTTTTCCAGAAGCATCGGTTGGCAAAACTTGTCCATCTGGGCCAGTCGCTGGGTAGATGAAGTTGCCGGAAGCATCAGTCGGGAGGACTTGTCCGTCTGGACCAATCGGTTTTCCTTCCTCGTCCTTCTCAATGATCTGACCGTCTTCAGTGATGAACGCGCCGGTCGAATCAGTGGAGAGTGGAGTTCCATCCGGTTTCGTGATCGGATGAATGACATTTCCAGATTCATCAGTCGGAAGAGCCTTGGTGACACCTTCGTCAGATGGAACCAAAATGTAATTTCCGTTGTTATCGGTCGGAAGTGGCGATCCATCCTTGGAAAGTGGTTTTCCGTTGGAATCAGTTGGAATCGGCTCTCCATCTGGTCCGATCACATTTCCAGAAGCGTCAGTCGGAAGCGGTGTTCCGTCTGGGCCACGAACCGGGTAGATTGGTTTTCCAGAAGCATCGGTTGGCAAAACTTGTCCATCTGGGCCAGTCGCTGGGTAGATGAAGTTGCCGGAAGCATCAGTCGGGAGGACTTGTCCGTCTGGACCAATCGGTTTTCCTTCCTCGTCCTTCTCAATGATCTGACCGTCTTCAGTGATGAACGCGCCGGTCGAATCAGTGGAGAGTGGAGTTCCATCCGGTTTCGTGATCGGATGAATGACATTTCCAGATTCATCAGTCGGAAGAGCCTTGGTGACACCTTCGTCAGATGGAACCAGAATGTAATTTCCGTTGTTATCGGTCGGAAGTGGCGATCCATCCTTGGAAAGTGGTTTTCCGTTGGAATCAGTTGGAATCGGCTCTCCATCTGGTCCGATCACATTTCCAGAAGCGTCAGTCGGAAGCGGTGTTCCGTCTGGGCCACGAACGGGGTAGATTGGTTTTCCAGAAGCATCGGTTGGCAAAACTTGTCCATCTGGGCCAGTCGCTGGGTAGATGAAGTTGCCGGAAGCATCAGTCGGGAGGACTTGTCCGTCTGGACCAATCGGCTTTCCTTCCTCGTCCTTCTCAATGATCTGGCCGTCTTCGGTGATGAACGCGCCGGTCGAATCAGTGGAGAGTGGAGTTCCATCCGGTTTCGTGATCGGATGAATGACATTTCCAGATTCATCAGTCGGAAGAGCCTTGGTGACACCTTCGTCAGATGGAACCAGAATGTAATTTCCGTTGTTATCGGTCGGAAGTGGCGATCCATCCTTGGAAAGTGGTTTTCCGTTGGAATCAGTTGGAATCGGCTCGCCATTTGGTCCGATCACATTTCCAGAAGCGTCAGTCGGAAGCGGTGTTCCGTCTGGGCCACGAACCGGGTAGATTGGTTTTCCAGAAGCATCGGTTGGCAGAACTTGTCCATCTGGTCCAGTCGCTGGGTAGATGAAGTTGCCGGAAGCATCAGTTGGGAGGACTTGTCCGTCTGGACCAATCGGCTTTCCTTCCTCGTCCTTCTCAATGATCTGGCCGTCTTCGGTGATGAACGCGCCGGTCGAATCGGTGGAGAGTGGTGTTCCGTCTGGTTTCGTGATCGGATGAATGACATTTCCAGATTCATCAGTCGGAAGAGCCTTGGTGACACCTTCGTCAGATGGAACCAGAATGTAGTTTCCCTTGTTATCGGTCGGAAGTGGCGACCCTTCGAGAGAGAGAGGTACACCGCTTGAGTCTGTTGGGAACAAGTCACCATTTACATTCAATACTGCTCCGGTAATGTCGGTCGGCAACATACTTCCATCGAGTCCAATAACAGGATAGATAGGCCTTGATTGTGAGTCAGTCGGTAATATTTCTCCTGCTGTATTAGTGAATGGATATACGTAGTTTCCGCTTTCATCAGTTGGTAGCAGGGATCCGTCAGGTCCTATAGGCAAGCCTTCCTCATCTTTTTCAATAGCGTCATCGTTTTTATTCACAAAGTTACCGTTGGAATCGGTTCCTAGAGGTTTTCCATTAGGTAAGACAACCGGTCTTATGAGTTGTCCTGTTTCATCAGTTGGCATCGTTGATCCTGCATCTCTTTCTGCCGGGAATAAAACGTAATTGCCGTTATCATCCTTGGGAAGAGGTGACCCTTCTTTCGAAAGTGGCGAGCCGCTGCTGTCGGTTGGTATCGGTAGTCCATCTAAGGTAATAAATGCGCCGGAAGCATCAGTAGGCAAGATTTTTCCATCCGGGGACACGATGTTGGTCCTTTCTGTGGTTTTCTCTTGCTCTTTTGGTTGGACATAGTCTCCTTCGCTGTTTTTGGGAAGTACCTGGCCATTGGTGTCAATTGGTTCACCTTTTTCGTTCGTCGGGATCTCATCTCCGTTTTCGTCGAAAAATTTGCCATCTTCTTCTGTTATCGGTTCTCCATCTACTACATACAAAGGAATCGGAGCGGGAGTTTCATCTTCGTCTTCAGTCTCTTCAGCTCCGACCTCATCTTTAACAACGAACTGTCCTTTTTCATTAGTTCTATAAGGATTGCCGTTCTCGTCCAGTGGTCTTCCGATAAGGTCAACTTCTAACGGTTTTCCATCTGAAGTGACTAAATTTCCATCAGAGGTTTCTGTGATGAGGTCGCCATTTTCGTTCACGATAGTGATAACAGGTTTGTTGTTTTCGTCGAGGGGAAGGGCCTTTCCATTTTTATCGACAAGTGGATAGATCCATTCTCCTTTGTCGTTCTTTTCCAATTGTATTCCATCTGGCGCTACCGGAGCCCCATTTTCATCAAATCTTATTGGTCTTCCAGCACTATCGATTGGGGTTCCGTTTTTATTCAAGGGGAGAGGCTTTCCATCTGGACCAACTACTGGTTGAGAAGGAGTACCAGTTTTGATCTTTTCATCAAGACCAGTAGAAGCAGTGGGCAGTTCTTCTGGAGCTACTTTTGTAGTAATTGATGGAGGAGTGACTTGTAGTACAGCCGGCGAAGTTGAACTATCTTCGTCGTCTCGCTCGCAGCTTCTTCCATCTTCGCTCAAATGGAAACCGTCATGACAATAGCATTTAGGATTTAATGTTCCTTCTGCATTGATCTCGAAGGTGCATGCATGATCGCATTCGCAAGAAACATCTCTTGGTGGCGTCTTTACGTTAATAGGCTCGCTAGCGAGCTCCTCGCCTTCGAAAAACTCGGCAGCAACTTGAATATTGTATTCTGTGTCAGCTTCCAGTCCTTCTACCACAACTCCACTAGTTATGTCGGTTGGAGTAGTGAACTTCTTGATACTATTTGGATCATCCGACCTCCATATGCTGACAGTATACTCTTTTATTGGTTCAGATGCGATCGCTGGTTTGAAGTCAATAATTTGCTCGTCGTCGTTGTTTTTGCCAAACCTTATTTCGCTTGGCGGTTCTGAAAACAAAAGAAATACATCAATCTTCGTCATCCTAACAAAGTCAAACATGGAGGGATCCGAGTTGTTTCAAAAATAACTTACTTGGTGTCATGACAACCAATGTTGGTGTCTGAATTCCTTTTTCAGGATTGTCTACCACTAGGTAATAATAGGTTCCGGGGTTCATGTTAGGAACTTCCACTCTTGTCAATGGCGCGCCTCCTGACGGAATAGATTCCCATTGGTCCTTTGGTTGTTCTGGATCATCAGTGTATTGGATTGTCCACTCATTGGGTGGTTTCAAATATTCTGGTAAATCATCGTTAAAAACAAGCACAATTTGGCCACCATCTGGTTTAGAGATCACAAAATCATCTCGCCAGTTCGGCTCAAGCCCTTCGATCAAGTTGACATTGATTGTCCAATTAGCACTTCCCAGTGGATTCTGAGCTAAGCAGTTGAATGTCGTGTCCTCCGTAATATTTGCCACTTGAAGCGAAAATTGAGCATGTGTGCCGTCTGCATCCACGCGACTTGGGTCGATTTCATAACTTCCTGCTTTGATCCATTTCACTTGAGGCAACGGTATTCCTGTGGCGTTACAGGCGATGGTCATTTGGGAGCCTGGCAGAATTTGGACGGTTGTACTTCCTTCAACACCATTATCGCCGGTAGAGATTTGAATGTACGGAGCATTTCCATCCGGCAGCGTTTTCATAATACACGGTTCCGAGAAAACACTTGGTCCATCTGGATATATAGCTCGCATTTTGAAAACGTAGTCAGTGTCGGGCAGGAGAAGATTTTGAATTTTATAAGTTAACTTTGTAGGGTCATCGATCGTTATTTTCACCCAGTCATTGAGACCAGCCGAGTCATCCTCTTCCACGCTCTTGTCTCCGCGAACATAGTATATTTCATACGAGATTGGAGAAACATCGGATGTCACTGGTTCCCGCCACTGAGCAACTGCAGAGCGTTGGCCATCCGGCTCTACTCTCAGTTCGACTGGAGGACCTTCTCTAGCTCTAGACATCGTTCTGATCGTGTACTGGTTAGAATACGGACCTGGACCATCATCGTTGATTGCTTGAACAACAACGGCGTATGCGGTGTCGGTGTTGACGAAATCAGAAATATCAACTTTTCTTGGACCATCCACTCCATCGTTGATGTCATGAACGTTTTGCCATTCGTTAATCGGCTTGGTTTGAACTTGTCCCAGCTGATGATCTGGCTCCTGATCATCCAACGGGGTGTAATAGATGATGTACTTGCTGACGTTCCCATTAGGTATAGACGGCACTTCGTATTGAACTGTGATTGTAGTTGGTTTGTTAGCCGCGAGCTGAATGTTTTCTGGCGCTGTTCCCGGTCCAGCCACGAAGACTGTTAGATCAGTTTCCTTCAAACCGCCACGGTTCTCAGCAAGGCATTTCGCATTAAGAGTCTTCCGAATATCAACAATTCGCAGCATTGGTCCATCAGAGAGTGGCTGAAACTTTTTGAAATACGAAAAAATTTCCATAGGTTTTCTAAAGGCCAAGAGCATCTGGAAAGAAGACTTACATTTCCTTGCGAATCGACCCATCTGATATCTGGAACAGGATAGCCATCAGAAACACATTTTATGATGTAGTCTGTTCCAGCTGGTACTCGGATAACCCCATTGTCCGTCTCGACATTGAACGTTGGCTTATTTGGAGGAATCACTCCATCTCCTGTTGCGAACTGCGATGGGTCACTCGGCTGGGAATCGATCTCTCCTCTCGCTATGATCCTGGTGTTGTATTTGGTGTCGGGGCTGAAGTTTTCTCCGTCGATTTGCACAGTGGCAGTGTCACCAGTATCGTCGGGGTTCGTAAACTTTAGTTCCTTCCAGATCGTTTCGTCATCCGGTTCTTCATCCGTTGTGTATTGAATCACAAACTCTTTTATCTTTTTCTCCAGATCTTCTGGGTCGACCGGTGGAGTGAACTCAATAGTGACGCTGTTATTTTGGTGCACGTGTATGCTTGGATTGACTACTGTGGCAGGAGCTGAAAAGAGAACTTATAGTTAGTATGAGAGAGTATTAGTACATCACTTACCAAGAGGCAACGTCTTAATAACCTGCGGCGCCGATATGACACCTGGTCCACGATCACTGATTGCTTGAACTCTGATTGCGTATGTCTTCTTAGGCTCCAAATTTGCCAACTTGTGGTTAACATCGCCGCGGTCAATTGTGACTTGATCCCACTCTTTTGGTTCACTTTCGTCTGTAAATTTTTAATTGATCACGGTTATATCCAAACGAAACCATACTTTCCGAAATTTCACCGTAGTGAATAATGTAGTTGGTGATCTGCCCATTGATTTCATCCGGACTCGTCCATTCGACATTAATTTCTTGGTTAGGCATTGGTAAAAGGACAATTTCATTTGGCGCAGTTCCGGGTCCAGTGACAAGGATCGAAACAACTTCTTGCACTTTACCTGCCTTGTTTTCAGCAATGCAAGTAGCACTCGTGTCTTTGATAATGTCGTACAGTTGCAAGTTAGCGGACTCTACAACTTCTCCGTTCTCCTTCACCCAGTGAACGGATGGCTGTGGAACTCCACTGGCAGTACAAGTGATAGTTGCAGCTCCGAGAGGTTCTACGTGGTATGTCGAATTAGACGGATCCAATGTGATCGTTGGCTGGATTTCACCACTGCCGGTTTCGAAACGAACGGGCTCCGACGCTGGTCCTTCAGAAAGGTCGTTCGTAGCAGAAATTACAATTTTATAGGGTGTATTTGGATTGAACTGTTCTTTTGGTAATGTTACTTGACCATGGTCGGCGCCATCTTGAACGTCGACGCTAACTCTTTGCCAGTTCTTGTAGTCACTATCATCATATTCAGGGGCGAAGTAGACGGTGTAACTTTTAATAGGACCCAGCGGTTGAGTCGGGGGAGACCACGTCACATTGACCGTGTTGTCTACATCAACGATTGGAAGGACATCTGTTGCAGCATCGATGGGAGCTCCACTCACAGTGTTGAAGTGCTTGGGGTCTGTATGTATTCCTTCTCCGTGTGGATTCACAGCAGCGATTTTGACGTAGTATGGAGTATCGGGTTGTAAAGCTCCTCGTTCAAGGACCAGCTTTGGATCATCGCCGTCTTCCACCGGAAACACTTGCCACTGATCAACAGGGAGAGATGGATCTCCGGTTATGTAAACATTGTACTTCTGAAACCGTGGTCGTTCGAAGCTTTAGTTAATATGTTTTCAAGTACCGTTATTTCTCCATTCGGATACTTCGGTGGTTGCCAGTTGATAGTAACTCGATTGTCGAGATCTACTATTACTTCGAGATTTTGTGGAGCGCTGCCTGGCTCTGCAAATAAAAAAATATATTTGTATTTCATTATTCCAAGCTTAACGCACTGTTTACAATGAACACATGTCGATCATCTACTGTTCCGTCCGGGTTTCTTGCTTGACAAAGGAGAATCCGCTTCGTTGCTGTGGTAGAGTACACCTGGATTGAGTTATAATGATGCGGCTGGTTTTCGTCGGGATGAATCGGAATGGGAACAGGTTCATCGCCAGATTCTGATGCATTGATAGGTAGCCATGAATAGGAAACGCTTGGCATCGGTCTTCCATCAGCAACACATCTGAAATGGATTGGCTGCGTTGGCTCTACGATCGTCTCTCTTGTAGAAGAATCGACTTCTGGGTCGGTTACTTCCAATCTAACCGATAGCGGCACTTCTGAAAGAATTTGGAACAATGTTTGGGTTGTTTCAGTGTGCTTGGTTAAGGTTCGGTGATTTAACCTGCCACCATGAATACCAACACTCACGCTTTCGGCCAGTTGTGACTTCGTACGCTTCGGATATTATTCCTGGGCCGTCATCGGTTCTTGCTTGCATCTTAACCACATATGGTGTATCCTCATCCTCTACATCAATTGTCAGATTCCTAGTCTCTGCTGGAACTGTTTTCGACTCCCAATCAGAAAGAGGTGCATCCGGGTTTTTGGAATAGTACAAAACGTAGTCTTTGATCCGTCCATTGGTAATTTTAGGTGGTTGCCAGGAAACATCAAATCCTGTGTGCATTGGCGTTGGAGTTATTCCATATGGAGCACTTCCAGGACCAAGAATCTTGACTGGAACTTTCCTTTCGTCGGAACCTTCAGAATTGACAGCTTGACACGTAGCAACACCACTTCTAGTAGTGCTCTGAGCAATCAACTTGCTTCTCGCTCTATCCTGCGCATCAGTGGGTGTCGTATCGTAAATTCTGAACTCATCTTTGCCGTCTTCAATTAAGGTCCCACTCCAAAGCCAGATAATCTTGGGTTTCGGAACTCCCTGCGCTCCACATTCAATTATCATTTCGTCATTTCTCGGCTCCTTGCTTATCTCATCCTCGGGCTCTAATTGAACAACGGGCGCCTTAGCAGCAAGCCACGTTGTTGCCGAGAAAGGAGAACTCGGAAGACCAGGTCCCAGTCGGTTCCTCCCGACAATTACGAAAGTGTAGGGAGTTTTCTCGTTAAGACGAGCTACAGTAGTTGTCCGCGAATTCGGGTCATCAATATGATGTACTTTCCACTGGTCCCTTGGCAGGCTCGGGTCATCTGTGTAATACACATCATAACCAGCCATAGGACCATTTGTGATTTGTGGAGGCTCCCATTGGAGAGTGACTTTATCTCCATCGATTTGATAACGAATTCGTTCTGGGGCGCTCGGCCCTGTTACGGTTACATTTATTTTTTTGGTGGCCGTTCCTGCCTCGTTCTCAGCAACACATGAGTACTGAGTACTCTCCAAAACTCCTCCGTTTTTTATTTTGATATACGGCGCTTTTGTACCCGGATTCAATGAACGTCCTCTGAAAATTAAGTAGTCTTAATCCTAACTTTCGGTGAAAAAAATTGTTGGACTAACTTGTGCAACCATACTAGTACTGGTCTCGGATCAGCTTTTGTAACATTGCAAGTAATTTCGAATGGAGTCATTGGAGGAACTCGAATCTCATCACCTTCGGCGATGCTCACAGATGGTCTCATAGCGGGCTTCAAAGTCTTGATTTGAACTTGGTTTCCTAGTTTACCAGGGCCTAGTTGATCATTGGCTCGGACACGGATATAATAGGCTGTATCTGATCGAAGATCAGGGATGGTGACCTCCCTTATTGGTTCCTTTATTTCTAGCTTTTTCCAGTTTTTGACGGGTTGTTGAGGATTTTTCGTGTAGTATAAGGTATAGGTCGTGATGGGGCGGTTAATGATGGTGGGTGGCTCCCATCGTACTGTCAGTGAGGTTCTGCCAGCGGATGCTGATTTCAGATGAGGAGGAGAACCAGGGCCTGTCACTACAATTGAAACTGTTCGGTTTGCAGCTCCATGAACGTTCTCAGCTATGCAAGTGAACTCCTCGTTTCGATATATTTCTTTAATAATCAAAGTTTGTGATGCGCGAAGGGTGTTATGATCTTGTCCATCGGCATCCACTCTTTGGTTCCTGAATTGAGGTAGTTCGATCGAAGAAAGAAATTGTTGTTACACTCACTTAAACCAATAGATATCCGGGAATGGGAAAGCTACACTTGTGCAACTGATGTTGATGTTACCACCGGGAGCCACCTCGTATGGGCCTTGAGGTTCGATATAGATCTTAGGCGGACCCGCAAGAAGCAAACATTTCTGCTTGTTTTCACCGCAAGAGCAAGAGAATTGCGTTTCCGTAATTCCGTTGCAAGTACATCCAGACAACGATCTGCAGAGTGACTTCGGAACCGGCTCTTGAAAATGAAAATATTAATTTTGAATTCAAAGTTTTGTTCTCACTGATGCACGTTTTCTCATCTACATCCAAAGTCATCCCTCTCGGACATTTGCACTCGATCTTCTCATCGTTATAAGAGATGCACGTATGCGAGCAACCTCCATTATCAGAAGCACACAGTCCTTGACCACGACATACTGGTGCAGTTTGAACCCATTGCTTGTCTTGGCAGAACATCGTGTCTACTTCATCAACCATTTCATAACCGTAGTCACAGTGGTATTTTACAAAGAGAAATGACTTGGGAGAGAAAGTAGCATTTTTCGGTTGATGCTTCCCTTGCTGTCGATAATACTGGATGATAAGGCGTCGCAGATTATCAGGCGGAACAAACGCCATCGCGCGAACACTGAAAATGTGAAACTCTCCGTATACGGCCGTATTCTACATTTGAGTGGCGCCTCAGCTGTAGGTATGCACTTCAGCTCATTTCACATACGTTGCATGCGGCACAACGGGTGGAACTACCAAACCATTTGTCGCCTGTCCAGTGACATCAGTACAGCTTGTATCGAGTTGACTGTATGAAGGATAGCAGATCTCACGTCCTGACGCCTGAAAGAACCGATGGAAACTTAGCTTTAAAAGTGTCTTGAAACTACCTTTGAAATGATACACTTCCCTTCATCTGGTGGTGGAATTGGAGGAGCAGACACTGCAATTTTTGTGTCAGACGATGATCGCCGACGATCCACTTCCATACAGTCTACGATTACATACTCTACCTCACAACAAAAGCCACAAGCATGCTAGTCTAAGTTGCAGTTTGGATGTTAAAAAGAATTTTGAAATAGAGAAGAGACATTTGAGAGGATTAATACTGAATGTAATAGATGGGACAAGTAATACGGAACGAATACTGACGACCACAAAACGAACGGAACACATTGCCTTGACAACTACAGTTCTTATTGTCCGTTTAATAATCTTGTCACCGGAGATCAAAAATTGACGACGAGACGACACGGCCAAATAGGCTCCGCCCATTTTTTCGTAAAGGCACGGTTACACGAAACATTGCAGGTCTGCTACGTAAAAAACAGTGTTTTAACGAGTTTCGAAGTATTCAGAAGCGGGCGATCAGTTTCCACACACGTTGGAACTAACGCGAGTCGAAATTTCATTGTTTCAACTGAGCAGATGCGTTCCATGAGCTCGTTGTCTTCGCTTAAACGCACTAGACCTGCAATGTTTTGTGCAACCGTGCCTTTGCGGAAAAATGGGAGGAGCCTAATTGGCCGTGTCGTCTCTTCGTCCATATTTGATCTCCGGTGACAAGATTATTAAACGGACAATACCATAAAACGTCATGAATATCGTTATATTTCAGAGGGCGAATCAAATCACAGCCACCACCACTTCAGGAAGGTCCAAAATCAATCACAACGACTATTGTTAGTTCCTATTCACTTTTTTCACCTTCTTCATCCATCCCACAGAAATGGGATGCGCGATCTGCCGAAATAACGCATTTTCCTGTACCATTGCGGCTCACCACCACCGGTTCCGGCCTATTACCTGAGATTAACAGGTGAGTTTGGTTTTTCTCTTTTTCAAAACCCGGGATGGTACCATCAAGATTGTTGAACGTCGTCGAGAAATATTCAGACAAGATGAAGAGAAAGTTAGGACGTCACAAATAGTTTCAAGGTTTTACGGTGAGCTGATATGGTTAAATTGGAAGAGGTTACTGAGCTGATCTTATGAAGAGAGTCAACATTGCTAAGCCATTCCAAAAACCTCGAGCATTGCTTGGTTTCCTCCTCCCGAAATCTTGAAGCAAGACGCATACACATTTATGAACCTAACGGTGCGAGTTACTATACCCAGGATTGGACAATATCTGGCTCGTTTTGCACGCCGCCTTACCAGCGGCTCGGGATACATCAAATTGTGAAAGTAGGGTGAAGCACGGGCTGGGTCAAAACCCGGCAGTACCACCAATATTGGCTGGACGTCTAGAAGTTAAAAGATATTTTTGAATGCAATACCAATATGAAGAGCACTATCGTCTCATTTCCGTTTGCGTCTCTGGGATCTCAACAATAACAAAAAATTGAAACGAGTGAACGATATTTATTTCGTTATCAAGAAACCTATGAGATTGTGCAAGAATTTAAGTGGTAATTTACTATAAACCAGCTGGTTCAACGATAATGTTTTCCCTAGTCTGGTCTTGGCAGCGAAAAGGAAGTACATGTCACCTATTATATTACCACGAATACATCTTATCTTCTGATATAGTTTATTTTGAAACTTTGAAATCCTTGCAATTCAAAAACCATGCTACACAGCAGTATCGCATGTTAAGTTTTTCTCAATTTTGTTTCATGTTTACAAGCCTGACCATGAATTTTGGATTTTCAGGAAAGTGGCATAATATTATCATGCGCATGCCGCATGGCAAGTCGAAATAGGTAAAAATTACCGCCTGAATTCCGAGCTTTCTCGCACGCCATATCTGCAACTCCTATTGTTTTTGGTGAAAAACGAAAGTTTTCGGCAAAAAGGAACTTGAGGTTTGGGCGCGAGTACCGTGTTCCCGCTAAACATATACTACTTGAAAATTCGAGAATAAATTGTTTGGGAATATTGTATGAGCCCCAGAGACGCACAACTAGAAGGACGACTGGAAAAGCCTTGATACTACATTAATCACCTGGTAGTATTCGCCTGGAGGAATTACGGACAGGGCAGCACTCTTGGATGTAACCTGTTGATTATCAATGTTTTCATCATAAAGAATAATGAAAGCTTAGAAGAAACATGCGCCCCGGAGAGAAACTACAAAATCTGAGAATAAATGAAGAAGAACAAGTCATTTCAATTGATACATGAGAGGAGAGAGAAAAAGCAATATCTGTGATAAATGACTGTTACCAAAGTTCGTGCGAGTAAGACTCACTTCTTGTAGGCGCACGTTTTACACGACGCAGAGTGCGCATCCATTCCTGTATCTGCAGATCTTGAGCTAGGCTTTCTACTTCCGTTGGTAGAAATAATTCCTGAAAGTATTCTAATACACCTACTGTCATCCGTCTCCCCGTATTACCTGAGCGAGACTAGCAGTAAGAACTAGTGTTGAGACTATAAGTGCAGCCCGAATGAGCCTACTGTGGCTGCTCATCCTGCCGACGCTTCTTCGTTAATTTTCTGCTAAGTTTTTCTTTTAAAATAGTATACGAAGTTGAGTTACCCAATAAATACTATTCAAGAGTATCGAAGTGGTCCATAGGAAGATAAAAGACGGTCAAACGAAGAAGAAGAAAGAGTAGTGTCTGAAAACTCGCATTTGAACAGGGTAGAGTAAGTTATAGTAGTAAGGATTGTTATCGTAAGGGCATAAACCATGTTGCGCATTCTGTTCGTGGAGAGGGGGGGGGGGGGGGTAAGATAAGTAACAACAAAAACTGTTGTAAACATGTGTCGCTAGGTGTAGTTTTTCTTGAGCAACAATGAACATAAATCACGGCTCACTTTGTCGCTTCGAAAGTGAAAATCGTCTTTACACAGTAGGCCTTCGAGAACGAGGTGGGAGGGAAGTGTGAAACTGAGTTACATTTGTTTAAAAAATGGAATGGAGCAGAGAAATATAAACTGTTTGGGTGTTTATGTCAGTATGTGGGTGTGTATGGAGAGTATCTAATTGCATAATCAACTTCTGTATACGTAGGTCATAAGTTCTTTCCAATAGCGACGAATCAAGATGTTGTGAGGATAGCATGCGGAAGCAGACTTCTAGGATCCTTGACCTTTCACATGGAGTTTCAATACTGAACATTGATACGTCTAATGCATTCTTGACGAATACTACTCGCGCAACACGTTTCTTGAAATGAGTGGCAAACCAATTCTGCAACTTTGTAACAAACTTATCGAATTTCAAACGAACTCTTATCCCTCGAATCGTTTCCAAGAAAGACGATCAGTTGAGAAAGAGCAAGACGATGTGGTAGATGGAACGTAAAAGTGTTTGGATGAGAGCAAGCAGATTGTTTACAAATTTTGAGAACATGCTCAGATGTACTAGAAGAGAGGTCAAAGACGAGCAGTGACTAAGACAAAGGAATAAACAGAAAATTCCGAAAGACTGCACTTCTCGGCATCGTGTGCCTCCGAAAAGAAGAGCTGATATTCTGAAACCCGGGATTCGTGCTAGCCATGGTCAAGAAGAGAAGGAATCATGGTGCAAGGAAATGCGTTCGCTAATGAGTGATGATTCATCATCATCTCCCTGCAAGTTCTACGAAGATGCTCATCATCGTGTGCTCAGTGTGGCTCTCGGGATGAGTTCATTCACAAAGTCTAGTGATAAGCAAGAGACACTACGGAACGAGAGAAACATAACAACAAAATGAGTCTACCCGGATTGCTACACTATTTCTATTTTCTCGGGCACGCAGTGTGTATGATGATCCAACATGAGAATCGTAAGTTAAATTGGAGAGGGTTTTATGGATACGATTCGATCTCCTGAGAAAAATTGCGCTGGTAAATCAAATGGGTAGAAGCTAGTCGAGATTGTTGGAAACCACAGACTTCCCTGGACTTCGAAAAAAAACATCTGGTTCTTATTGCGCTCTTCAGTAACTTCGAAAACGCTTATCGAAACTGAAAGATCAGGATGTCTCAGACATTAATCGAAAGAAAATGCATTCACTAACTGTTAAAAACAACTTTATCAACGTTTTTAATCGAGAAACATATGAGTTCAAGAGCAGATGTGCATATTGTATACTTTCCAAAGCAAAGTAGGATTCTACTTGTGCTCCATTCACGCCTGCTGCTTTTGACAGTGAAGTAATGAGAAGAAGAGAACGACTTGTAAGCAACACCAATCGTGTGCTACTTCTAGCGCCCATGCCTGCTCGGAATATATAAACATGATGATGTCGTCCACACTGACACCGCAAAAAAGAACATAAACACTAGAAATGCATACGATATTGGGTCCTTTAAGAAGAGTTCCACTTTCTGCCCCTATCTTAGGGATTTCCAGGAGTTTTAGGACAATTTTAAACTTGTTAACTGTAACAAAGGGGTCACATATTCGTTACTGTAACAAAGATACCGAGAATACGCATAGCAACTTATGAAAAAATGGTGATTGAGGATGCCTCAGTGAATCGTCAAGTGTTGTTTGTGATCCGGGAGGCGTTCTCCTGTCCTCATTATTTTGTTTTTTTTTTTGACTGATTGTTTTGCCAGCTTTCGACAAGCGGGAAGCAAAGGGCCCGTGAGCTCCCGAGCGAGAGACCAATAGATAAAAAATATCTTCATTTTTCCTTCATTCTCTGAGCAATTTGTCAGACGAGCCACCCTTTCATCTTCTAAACAATTTCCCTGTGTGTCCACTAGGTGGGTAATCGAGTCCAGATGCTGAGAGAACGAGGAAGACAGAGAGTAGCAGATTTCGAGGAAGGTGTAAAGCATTGAAAGGGGACCGATCGAGCAGAAACTGATGTTACCGACAATAATGCGTCAACTTTTATGATGCCATCTGGCTAAATTTCAATGATGTCCGTTGTGATAGCTGTTTAATCACTGTATTTTTATACACTCATTGTGAATAATTGGCATTTTTCTTAATAGAAAGGGTTATCTTTGAGGCGATTCGTCGATTTTCCGAGACCACCACCTTTGCATTAATTAATTGAAAACCTATCTAAAATCTCTTTAGTTCTGATCTTTCTTTCTTCTCGTACACCTATTTATCCCAAGGGTTTAGCAGCAATTGTCACCCACTACTTATGATTGATGGGCGCCAACAGAGCTGACAAAGTTTGTCCTCACACACAAATGTTTCCGAATGTCCTGATGAGACAGGGGTATATTTACCGTTAAAAAAATTTCCGGGACCAAATGGAAAGTGGTTTCCGTTAACTGTGGCAATCTTCTTTGAAGAAGATTGACGTTTCCATAAGCCCTCATGCTTTAACTGGAATTCTGGAATTCGTGTCTCAATTGCAATGGTATTTATATTTCGATTCATTTTTATCACCCTTGGAGGTAAAAAAAACTCCAAACGACGATCCGAATAGGCTCCGTCCTAGGGTGGGGAAACAGCGGATCGCCTGTGCTTGAGAAATTCATGCGACGGCCGCCTTCGCCTTATTTTTTTCGGGCGCCTGTTCAATATCCACACATTCTCGGTGGGAAAGAGGGAGACCTCTCGATACATGAAAAAAAGCAAAAAAGGTTGAAAAATGTGTGAACTGATTTTATTTCGTGATGTATGTGCGTATTCTCCTTCACCCTTCCTGATGTCCCTTTTCAGTGGATTTTTCTTAAACGCATATCGGGAAAGAGACAGTGTGAGAGAAAAAGAAGAGAAAAGGGGAGAGGGAGAGGGAGAGAGAGAGAGAGAGAGAGAGAGAGAGAGGGGGGGGGAGAGAGAGAGAGAGAGAGAGAGAGAGAGAGAGAGAGAGAGAGAGAGAGAGAGAGAGAGGGGGGGGAGAGAGAGAGAGAGAGAGAGAGAGAGAGAGAGAGAGAGAGAGAGAGAGAGAGAGGGGGGAGAGAGAGAGAGAGAGAGAGAGAGAGAGAGAGAGAGAGAGAGAGAGAGGGGGGGGGGGGAGAGAGAGAGAGAGAGAGAGAGAGAGAGGAGAGAGAGAGAGAGAGAGAGAGAGAGAGAGAGAGAGAGAGAGAGAGAGAGAGAGAGAGAGAGAGAAAGAGAGAGAGCGGGGAAGAGAGAGAGGGGAAGAGAAAGAGAGAGTACAAGAGGTTACTGTAGGTTAGCTCTTTTGTTATTTTTTCATCTATTATAACTTCCTTTCTCTCCCCAGAGTGATTCCTTCTGCAGAACCATCATGGACTAGAAGAAATAATACAAATTTTCAATTTTTAGGCAATTCTTTTTGACTGCTCGGTTGCCTGCAAGTGAAAATCGAGAAGAATGGGATGGTCCCTTTCTTCTTCTGAAAATGGATATGCTTGGGAAACACTTACACTCAAGATGCTCCGTCTTCCGCATTCTTTCTTTTTGGCGTTGAAATCACTGGGATTTCGATCAAAATTGAATAGGAACATTGCTTCCAAATATTTAGTGACCTCTCTCATATCTCATGAACACTGCTAAACCGTGGCTTCGACTTTTTTGCATCGCGAAAGGAGTTAAATATTTATTTCCTACTACAACCGTATACGGTGATTTGGTGACCAAAATTCTGGGATTAAACACCTTATATAGAATCATGAGACGTTGACGAGCCTTTTGGAACTTTTGTGTAGTTCAGCCATTTTTCAGTAACTTCCAAGTCTATTTAAGAGGCGCCTTAAATAGACGCGTTTCCATAATGTACTTTGTCGAAAAAAATTTATTCTCACGGAATGAAAAGTTAAGGGCACAACAGTTTGGAACTACAACGTATAGAGAAAAGTGAATTATTAAAGTTCGGGAAAGTGAAAATGAACAGAAAAAGAGTAGAAACCCAAAAAAAAGTTAATCTTTCAAATTCGAATTGGTTTTTTCTTTGACGGAACCATCCGAATACGCGAAAAACACGGCTTCCACACAGCTGAGAAACAGTCCTGTCTCGACAATACCGGGGGTGTTTGCCAGACGTTGTTGAACCATGTTCCAGTCTCTCCCCGAAACGTTCTTCTCGAATTGCCAGTCAATAATGAAGTTCCCATTATCAGTGACAACCGGTCCGCATTTTTTGGTGGCTTGTCGGAGAGAGCAGCTACCACCTTCCGCCCGTGGAATAGAACGGAGAAGAGGCTGAGCAGCTAATGGAAGAACCTATAATTTTTCTGATTTGTTTTTTACGAAAAATTTTATCAAATAAGGGTCTTTTCGCTACAGAAATTGATATTTAAATTTTCAAGTTACTTTTCAAATGCGAGCAGAAGTGGGCCGGTTATGACTACCTTTTTTAAATTTCTCTCACCTCAATAGGAATGGCAGGATATCGGTCTCCTAGTTGCTTTGAGTCCTTCAAATAATCAGCGATTACGAAAAAACGTTTGGCTGCCGATTGAACAATTTTTTCCTGTGCCAGGCAACCTCCACCTCCCTTGATGCACGAAAAATTCATATCAACCTCATCAGCTCCATCGATGCAAATATCCAATTCCGGATTTGAATCTAAATCAGAAACTGGCAGACCAGCCTCGATGAGCCACAGTTTTGTCTGATGATCAACACAGTTAATGAAAATTTAGCTTTCGATGACACATACCGAAAAACTTGTTGGAACGCATACAATGTCTGTTAAATTTCCATTTTGAAACCCATGCTTCAAAAAATCTACCAAATATTTGACAGTGCTTCCTGAACCCACTCCGAGACGACACCCATTCCGGACGTGTTTTTCACCACACGCATAGGCAGCCTATCAAAAGTATTCAACATAGATAACAATTCAAGAAATATTATGAAAACTCACTCTTTTCTTTGCTTGCTCAATTGGTGCAAGTTCTGGTTCTTGCCCGGTAGTGGTAACCATTCTTCGAACTCCTGCGAATGGAATCTTTGCGTTCAACATTTCAAAGAAATTTGAAGCAATTATATTAATTGATTTTATAGCGGGGAATTTCTGAAGTGAATATCTCATTTGAGAAAACGTTTCCACTCAGCTAAATGTTACAGTACATCAATGTACTGATGGTTTCGGTATAGCTTTGTAGGGAACATTGGCCGCAAACACCTTTCACGTTTTTTTTTAGTTTTATTGTGACGGTGTTTCCAGATTAATATTATATCCAAAGCGCGAGCTTATTATGAACGGAGTTTCGGCTGGACTGTATTGCAAGTCCCGCTCGGTGCGGCCCGCATGGCCCGTAATAAACCACTATTTTTTGAGAACACTTCAAAATAGATTTTAAATGTTTGTGGTCTTAATTGAACCTTCGTCTGACAAATTCATCAAAAATATATCAAACTTCGTCTACATGTCAATGTGATTTTCAAGACCGGTAAACGACCGCGGGCCGGCCTGTGAAATCGGGTCTGATGAAAACATCTTCCTAGTTTAAGAGTGTATCAAAATAGTTATAGAATTGAATTAAACGATAGACGGACAGAAAATGACTAGTTGTTATTGCGCAGCTGATCACAGTGGTCTATCACAAAAAATGTTTTAATGATCAGTCAATCGGTTGAAGTTCTTTCAACCTGTGCATTCTGTCGTGGCGGTCATTTCAAAATGCAACATATATTACGACATACCACGTATCTCTTCTTCAACTTTGAAATTTGCTGACATTTTGTTTTCTTTTTTCTCTCATTCGTTTTGAGATTTCTTTTAATAACCTTAGTCTATTGCTATATTTTACAGGAAAATAAATGAGCAAAAGAGTCGTTATTGAAGCAGAAAAATCTGTGTGGCACGATGAAGATGATGACGATTTAATCGTTGCGGTGCCGAAGAAGGTTAAGAAAACACTGCAAGTTGAACTGAAAAGAACTACGGATGGCGAGCATTGTGAACTGAAATCACAAGTCTGAAATTTTTATAAAAATACCAGAGGTAATTCAATTTTAAGGAGTATATTGGAAGATTGCAAGCGGCCTTCAAAAAACGCCACGGAGGAAATCCACAATGGGCGCAAGTTGCTGCAGGTAGTACTTTGCTATTCATGAATTCAAATCATTTTTATCAGACGATGAGGACAAAAACTCTCTACTGAAAACGGCTGCCGGATATTTGGATAAAGATACAAAGCTTCCAAAAACTACAATCCACACAAGTCTCGTGAAAGATTTCAATATCGGACACCGATTCGCGGTATCAATGAATTTTTTGTTTCGGTCCCTCCACAAACACACGCGCAACGTTGCTTACCCTACTTTTCATACTTGCAAGATGTCGGGCCGAGCTAGACTGTCACCGGGCCGGCCCGCTGCAAGTATGCAATATACTATATACGTGAAAAGTACTACTTTTCACGTCAAAAAGCACGGTAGTCAGCGCTGCGCGGTGTTTGTGGAAAGACCGAAAAAAAAATTAAATCCGTAATAAGATCTGCCAAACCCCTAAAACATGAGAACAACAGCTTCTGAAAGAAGAAAGCCATGCGATAGAAATTATTTTCAATTGCAGAAAGGAATTACTGTCGTTAAATTCCACAGGACTCGACCAATTTTGATAACGGGGGACCTAGGAGGAAACATCCAACTTTTTAAGGTAAAAGATTCATTGCTTTGGTTAACACTCGAATTGTGAAAACAGGTCAGTAGAGAAGTCAAGAAAGAACACTACTTGCAAAGTGCTACTTTCAAAAATTTCCCAATTCATTCTATGGAGATTGTCGAGCAGGGGCAATCTGTTATCTGCTCATCTAGCACCAAGGTTTGCGTTGTCGACAAATATTGTGACTCTCTGAAGTTTCAGGAATATTTAATGAAGTATAATATGGAAACAAGAGAACTTACCCAAATGAGACCACCGACTAGTGAGTGAAAAATTAACTTTTCAGGTCATTTTGAAATCAATTTTGATTGGAGTATCAAATGGGTATTGTAAAATTTCAGCTATTCCAAAGCAAGGAATACGTTTCTTCGCCACGTCTCACGATTCTCAGTTCATAGCCATCGCTGGTCAAAACTCCCATATTTATATTCTTCACACTACAGTACGTTCACTTAAGTATTGTCGGTTCATTTGACTTGCCCCCAGAGATAAAAAATATATACAGCCGACGGTCCAAGTTGGCCTCGCTTATTTCCTCGTCGCACCGCTACATGCATTTTCGTGCCTCAACGCAAAGGGGGCCTATTTGGATCGTCGTCTGAAAACTTTTTTTCGGTAGCGAGAGAGTATGATCTACCCTATTCGTTTTGTCGAATTTAACTGACTAAGGCTTCTTTTACAGTCAATGGAGCATATACAAACGATATCTCTACCGGCAAATGCAGCAGCAGCTCGATTTTTTCCATCAAACAGTCGCGAAATATGGGTGATCTCTGGTATGTTCGTTTGTATTTCAAATAAATACTTACTTCATTGATCTTTCAGAAACGGGACAGATCAACATTGTGGACATTACGGATAGCAGCGTCAAGCAACAGCATACATTCACAGACGAAGGAGCTGTACATGGAACTGCCCTAGCCATCAGCCAGCATGGGGACTTTTTCGCGACCGGGTATCAAATTAAAACAAATTATTTCAGTCAAATTTCATGACAGTCATCGTTTTTCCTGTGTTATAACAGGTTGTCACATTCCGGAGCCGGTCCAAGAAGTTGACCCTATTGGCCCGACACCGGAGATGTCTGGAATTCCGACTTCCGAATTGCGGGGTTTTTTTCCGTTTTGACTTTCGACTTCCGTTTAAAAAAAATCTCTTCCGACTTCCGACTTCCGCCAGAACGGCTTATTTTCCGGAATAAAGTCGGAATTCAGTCCTCACCACTAGTGGTACAAAAAGCAGTGACGGACTTGATTTTTCGGGGATAAATGCGGGAGGGACTTGATATTTGGAGTTGTAAGCGAAGCGAGCAAAAAAATTTTCAAAGTCCCATCTGCGACCCACTTGACTTTTTGCCCGATTTTTTACGGGAGGGACTTGATTTTTTAAAAGTTCCTCCCATTGCCTGGTGAGGGCTGGTCGGAAGTGAAAATTTATCGAAAAGAAAACGTTTGTTCGTCGAGATTTTCGGTTAAAAATTCATTTTGCGTACGTTTTCAGTAGTTTTGCAGTTTCCTTACGTCCATCTTACTTGAAACTGAAAGGACATATCAAATATGACATTTTTTACCCGTTAAAAATCGGAATTTTTTCATTCAAATACATTTTTTGATCAGTATCGAAAATGATTAAAAGAATGAATAGTTTTGCTTTTAAAACTAACTCTGGAAGTAAAAAATTCGGAGACATGAATTCTTTAATGCCCCGCCCATTTTCGTTTAAAAGGCACACTTGTGCATCGGCCTCAAAATAAAAATCGATCCTTTTAACCCTCAGGCAAATAAAGTTAAATCGACGCAAATGCTAAAATCGATGTTTCCAGAAGCGACACCGGCATTGTTAACGTTTATTCAACGCAAGATTGTCGCTCTTCTTCATTTCCGCGTCCTCTATTCAATGTTGACAATCTCACAACTTCGGTTTCTGCTGTTGCTTTCAATTCAGATGCCCAGATCATGGCCATTTCTTCTAATGTGAAAGAAAATCAACTGCGTCTGGTCCACGTTGCGAGTCAAACGACATACAAAAATTTTCCGGAAATGAATGGGAAAGTAACCACTGCGAGATGTCTCGATTTTTCACCGAATGGCGGTTACTTGGCGGTTGGAAATGATGATGGACGTCTCAACCTATTCGAAATACATCATTTTCCTAGCTATTAATGCTAACGATGAATACCGCTATTTAATCTTCGCGAAACATTATTAAGGAATTTTTTTGTGTTTGGAGTTCCGCAATCACCGCGCCAACGTTGCCTACCGTACTTTTCACGTCAAAAAGCACTGAAAACAGCGCTGCGTGGTGTTTGCGGAACTCCAAACACAAAAAAAAATTCCTTAATATTTAACATGATGTTGTTAAATACCGTATCTATAATACCTATTTACTATGTTAGAACGGACTGTCTTTCCATTTCCAAAAGCATCGCGCGGATGCCATTCTAATAGAGTAAAAACGGTATTCTAGTATTTAGTTGTTGTTGATGTTGTTGATGTTGTTGTTTGAAATAAATCTTGCTGTTCTCATATTGATGAGTAATAACTCATGTGAATATAGTTTTGCATCTGCTAACCAGCTCTAGAAGTTAGACCGTAGCAACTACGGCTCTGTTGTACCTTGGCGATTTATCAGCAAAGCGGAGCTCAAAAAATATTTAGAGCATATTGCCATACTGTGAAGAGTCCTCGACAACGCTGACGTTCCGGGGCTCAAATCGCACTTTTTCTTTATAAAATACTTAAATCTAATTAACATTGACAAAATGTAAGAAAAAACAACAAAATTTCTATTATTTTCATTACCGATGGTTCCAGTTAACCTTTAAAATATTGGTTTGGCGCCATGTGAGCCTCAATTCTCTCTGCTAATGCAAACACTTTTTACTGTCCCCAACTCTCGTCCACCTCTGTCACCGTTTTGTTCTCTATGTCTCGTGTGTTACAAGACATACGCACCTCATGCCATCCCCGTGGCTACCTCCACCCCTCCGTCTCCTCACCACACCTTTTGGCATATTTTAAATACGATACACATTTTTTCTTGATTTCTCATTGAATCTCGTAAGAATAATGAGTGGATATTAGTGTTTGAAAAAATTTATTAATTATCTCATCGTTTTACAGTAATGACCGGTGGTTCATCGTCGTCTGCGAACTCCTCCCAACCAGAAGAGCTATGTCTTGTTTGTTCCGATATCTCTACTGGATATCATTACGGAGTCCCTTCTTGTAATGGATGGTGAGTATACTTTTAAGTTTATAATCTGGAAACACCTTAGTAGCTCGGCTAAGCTATTTTGATTAAAAACTTCAGTGAATAAAAGCGGCCTTTTCCAGCAAAACGTTCTTCCGCAGGACAATAATGAAAAGCCAAACATTTCAATGCCAGTTTCAAGGAAAATGTCCTGTTGACAAAAGTAAGT
Organism: Caenorhabditis afra; assembly: GCA_963570955.1. Taxonomy (NCBI): domain Eukaryota; kingdom Metazoa; phylum Nematoda; class Chromadorea; order Rhabditida; family Rhabditidae; genus Caenorhabditis; species Caenorhabditis afra. The sequence goes on from OY751534.1 coordinate 9,148,666, forward strand.
GTCTTTTTAAAGTTAGGAATACAGAAAATTCGGTATATTATCACCAGAATGAACCAAGCGGCTCCGCCGCCAACAGCGCGCATTTCACCGCCTGTAGGTGGTTGCCTCCGCATGGGTGCGGTGGCTGAGTGGCTCATGTGTTTGTCTGTTGGGTGAGGGTCCCTGGTTCGGTCTTTTGTGGTGGCATTCTTGTTTCTTCTTGCCCCCGGAATGCGGACCGATAAACAGACACACAGACACACAGACACACAGATGGATATACCCCTCACGGTTTTTATTAACAAGGAAGATATTTGCGGCAGGGCCCGGGTAAAAACACTGAAAACGTTGACCGCCTTCGGCTATGATGTTACCTTACATAAAGACTAAACATGAGAATCATACTTTTAGGTATCAGATGTGCTTGTCGTCATTGCCGCTTTGAAAAGTGTCTTCAGGTGGGTATGGATAAAAATGCCATTCAACAAAATCGGGACCCTATCGGATACACGAAACGTACGCGTAGATACCCACCAGTTAAGAAAGTCGAAGCAAGCGAGGAATGTTCCCCAATACAGGTATAGTTAGCCAGGGAGAGGAGAACTGAACCTTACATTCAGCAGGTCTCGGACAGTGATCGTAATGAAGACCTCTTCTTAAGCCAGTTATCTTCAACAGAGCAAAAATGTTGTGCTCTCAGACTTGCCGAATTTATGTCGTCTAGAACACTATTGGAAGCTGTCGTCTCTCCATGTCTCTTACTCGATGACGCCTTCATGGCTGAACACGCAGTGTTGGTACGCTAAAAGGCTGGTTTTCATATTTTACGGCATTTTTCAGTCACCACGTCATAATATAACAACGCTAAGATTTGCAACCCAAACCGATTATCATTACTGGCATGAGAGGGACTGGTTTGTGATGATTGAATGGGCCAAGACACTTCCCGTTTTCCAAGCGCTTCCTTTCCCAGACAAGGTATTTAAATTCCCTAGTCACTCTATAAGAAATCACCTTCAATAGAACGGTATCCGCGCGAACTCGTTCGTTTAAATTATGAAGTTCTGTGTCTCCAAAAGAAAGGAACCCGCGTGAGGCCTTCGATTATAGAACGATCGTTATGATGGAGAGGGCCCTCTCAATTTTCTTACATAACTTGTTCGATCATTGTGCTGCACCTTCAATTTCTCAACTTTAACGTTTGCTTTCAGCTGGCCCTTCTTCGTCACTCCGCGATAACATATCCATCCCTCGTACACGTGTTTAATTCACCCGATCATGGACCAGATACTATCGTCTTCCCAGATGGTGCATACTTTGATAGAACGCCAGAACCAACAAGGTGAGTTTTTGGTTTCCTAAAACAAACCACACATTGCCAATTCAAGTCTCTCAAGAAACTACAGACGACAGTAGACCCCGTTCGACGCGAAAATGGGCGGAGCCTATTTGTCTCTGCCGTCTTTCGGTTTTTTTTAATTAGCAAAAAAAAAATTGAACTGACAATATATGCTGTTACGTTGTAAAGCACCTTGTCCGGACTTCGGACACAACTGTTCCGACTTTTTAGCGTGTGTCGCCTTGGTGTTTGCGGAACGATGTTCTTTACAAATCTTTTGAAACCAAGACCTCACGGAATGAGCATCGTTACAGACCACTTGGGTTCAACAAAAAAAAATATCAAATGCTTGATCAGTTGCTGAAACCGATGAGATCCATGGCAATCGACATGACTGAATTTTCTGCGTTCAAAGCAATATTTTTTCTGAATCCTGATGCAGACGATGTCGATTCAGCAGCCAAAAAGCTGCTAAGTGATGGAAGAAGCGCAATCACTAACGCTCTCTACCGATACATGGTGAAAAAGAAAGGAGCGGAAGATGCAGGAGACCGGTAAGAGAAACGGACATACTTATTAAGGCATCACTTTGTCGGGAACGGTCCGCAAACCCCGAGAAACGCTGCTTACCGTACTTTTTGAAGCTCTAACACGATATGTAGTGTTGGGGGAGTGTTCCCGTCAGAACGAGGCCTGAAAAAATTTTAACTGTGTGGAGAGCGATCCTTGGTTAGGTTTGACTACAATAAGGTGGGTATGAGTAATCGCGAAAATAAGTCAGTGTGGAGAATGAAAGACATTCTATTTATTGTATTGTAAGTTTACTGTCATCTTTATCAGATTCGGACGACTCCTTCTACTGGGAACTGTTCTTGCGACTATGGCAGTTGAAATGAAAGAAGCTGTTCTCGTTGCTGACTTTTTCGATCAAATCCAGTTTTCAACTTTCGCTAAACAACTTTTGTTCGGAATTAAGCAAGAAACCCAGGCCTAATACACGTAGTTCTTTTCAGCTCAATTCAAGTTCGTAATATTATCTGTTTTTCCACACACTTCCTCTAAATGTTTTTTCCATATCAATATTTTCTGTAGTTCCATCGTAACGCTTAACATACTTACGGGTATTTTCAATTAAATTGTTTTGCCATCTGCAGACGACAGTCCAAATAGACCCTTCGAATTGAGTCACTGTAATGTCTTCAACAGTGCGACGCGAAACCTAGCGGGGCCATATTTAGACTGTCGGCTGTAGATTTTTTCACCTCTGGGGGGCAAAGAAATTGAATCGACAATAAATGTATTCAATCATCAATGAGTCAACGAATTTTTAACTCACTTCATCACCGCCCGCAAATACGCCACCAATGAACATACCTAGTTCCGATACCTGGTCTTTCAAAAACCAAGTTTCTGACGCGTGGCGCTGATATAGATGCTGGGGCGCCCGAAGCGAGCAGCAACACCTAATCGGTACTATGACCGTGAAAGAAAATCCGCTGACCGACGTATACTGTCATGTTTTTACATTGTGGTGAGGGCAAGACTCTACCAACAGGTCAAGAAGCTTCCTGACGTCTACATTCTATGAGCGATTCTCGTATCTATTGCCGAGATGCTCCAATGCAGACCTGCTTTGTTGCACTTTTATGCCTCGGCTCGTATTGTACTTCAAAAGAAATCGGGAACCCATTTTTTGGGTATCACAAGTATATTGCCAGGATTATGATCTCCCTTTTTGTGATCAGATGCTTCGCCGAATTCCGCATACACGAAATATTCTGAACCGAAACTCATAAATATCTCTGTCTCGGTCCAATATTTTTCGAAACCGAATCGAAATTGAGAAAAATTGTTCAAACAATGTATTCTTTCGAATAACAAACAACAACTTAGAGTCGGCGTCCGCGACGTCCTCCCTTTCTTCTGGTTTGATCGGATGGGATGGGAGTAACGTCCTCGATTCTGCCGATCTTCATGCCAGCTCGGGCAAGAGCGCGGAGAGCAGATTGAGCTCCTGGTCCCGGAGTCTTTGTCTTTGTTCCACCAGTAGCACGCAGTTTAATGTGGAGAGCGTTGATTCCGAGCTGAAAAATATATTGCTTATTCAGAATAAACTTTTTGAATTACCTGCTTACAGCGGTCCGCAACATCCTGAGCGGCAAGCATAGCCGCGTATGGCGAAGACTCGTCGCGATCAGCCTTGACTTTCATTCCTCCGGTAACACGAACGATGGTTTCACGTCCTGAAGAATCAATAAAACTTTTAAAAACTATGAAATCCTTACCAGAAATATCGGTAATGTGGACGAACGTGTCGTTGAAAGAGGCGAAGATATGAGCAACTCCAAAGATCAGCTCTCCTTCCTTGGCCTGCGGTCCAAGAGACACAACAGCCTGTTCTTCTTTAGCCTTTCCCTTACGAGCGGGAGCCATTATCCAAGACTGAAAAAAGTAATGTTTACGTTCAAACGAAAAAACAGGAAAACAACGAATTAATGAACACCTTAAAATGGAGCAAAACGTTTGAGAATAAAATCATCGAAAATCGGGAACAACTAACAAAATTTGAACGATGCAAAAAAAAATTTAAAACTTATTCGCGTGTTGGTGCAGAGCGCTCTTACTACGTATCGGCCGCTTGCGTTGAGTCGCTACGCAGCGAAATGGTCTCGCCACGAGTGTTCTTTTTAGTTATTCGCTGCCCCGATGGTTGTAGGATGCCAATTTTTTCAAACTTTCAAGTTTTTTTTCAATGTTGGAATCTTTATTAAAAATAATTTTTTGAAAATTGTCCATTTGTATAGTTCATTCGGTCGTGTTATCGTGAATTATCCGTGTTGTGAAAAGAAGTCCATGAGGCTTATGCTTGAAAATAGTTTTTAACTATGTTGGCGATTTTTCAGCATCTAAACTTCCGACTTCTCATTATAATCTAAAATTTGGTTTTATGAAATGTAATTTTACTGTTTTACCTTTATCCTTCATTTGCAGGATGAGTGGTCCAGGTGTTGAAGGATTGGCTCTCGGTCTCAACAAGGGCCATGCTGCGACGAAGCTCCCTGTCCAGCAGCGTCAGAACAGACACAAAGGAGTCGCTTCTAAGAAGACAAAGGTTTAAATGATACGTTCAATACGTGCATTAAAAATATATTGTTTCAGATTGTCCGTGAACTTGTTCGCGAGATCACCGGATTCGCTCCATATGAGCGTCGCGTTCTGGAAATGCTTCGTATCTCGAAGGACAAGCGCGCCCTGAAGTTCCTCAAGAGACGCATCGGAACTCACCGTCGTGCTAAGGCCAAGAGAGAGGAACTCCAAGGAGTCATCATCGCTCAGCGCAAAGCTCACAAATAAATTTGTTGCTGTTGATAAACCGTTGTTACAAAACTCGTTCTGGTATCCTAATTTTTGTTTTTAAAAAAGCGTAGTATCGCCTCATGTACTTGAGGCAACTTACGACATTTAAATCGCATATGGTCACAGGAAGTGAATGTCGCACCGCTTCATAAGCCACTTCGCAAAAGTCGCCCCTGCATTAATTCAGCGAAGACCGGTGTCTTTTTCTACCCAGAGTTATGTGAAACTGATCGTCCCAGTGGTTAACTTCACTCAAGCTAGGTTTTGGCGCTTTCTCTTTTGAATTCCAACGAAGATGTTCAGAGGAAGTAAGATTGAAGTCTTTGGACCGTTTGATCCTCCAAAACAGTTAACGTTCCAACAGGTAATTGGAGCCGACTATTTTTTACAAATTTATGTTTAGGTTGAAGAGAGGGTTTTGAAATCGATCCGTGCTTGGGACCGTTTCCCTGCCGACAAAGAGTCTCTTCTAGCACTCGATGCTGACCTGATCAAAGACTTTGGGTTCGATTCCTTGGATCAGGTCGCAGACTCTATGCTTTTGTTTTGAATGTTTTGAATGAATCATTTTTCCAGGTCGAAATAGTGATGGCGATTGAAGATGAGTTTGGATTCGAGATTCCGCTGCAGGATTCAGACAAATTCAAGGTTTGTATTATGATTTATCGTTTTTTGATAATTTCTCCTCCCCTATTGACTGTAAATGCATGTTTCGGTCGGTCTCAGAGAAATTTTCAGAGTTTGGAGATTTCTTTAAAAATGTTGAGGTTCCTGATATACCGTATTTCGTGTATTAGGGCAACGGTTCGCTCGATTTTTTAATCCTTCCCGCAAGTAATACGGTAACACTGTGCAAAGAAATATAGGGGAAACGTATCACTGGTCTTCACGATTTTTCAATCACGCTGTTTTTTTCAATCGTATATATCAGTGATGTCCGGATTCCGACTTCCGAATTCCGTGATTTTGTTCATTCCGACTTCCGTCTTTTAAATTTTTCCTTCCGGACATTTCTTTATATATGTTGAAGTCTCTATTAACAATTCAATTTTCTTTTAAATTTGTTTTTGCATTTTTTAAAAGCTTTTTTGCCCACGGCTGTCAAAAATAACTCAGATTAAAATTTTGCGGGCTCGGAAAGGTCCGGTCGCAGCCGCAATCTCCATCCTTCGCCTTCGTCTCATATTCCGCTGATGGATCAACTTTACCAATTTTTGGAGCCAGTTCCGCTGAAAATTCATCAAACTAAAAAAAAGATTAGCGTCTCTAATAGAACGGCACCCGTCCGAGATCTTTGAAATATAGAGAATTCAAAGGCTGGCCCAAGCTGCCCCTTTCTGTTTTTGCGGCCGGTTGCCCCTTTCTGTTTTTGCGGCCGGTCACCAATATAGTTCATAAAAAGCTTATTTCAGACAATCCGAGACGCTTTCAAGTACATCTGCGAGCGTGAAGATGTCTACGAATAGATTAACTTTTTTTTTCAAATGCTAATTTCTTGTTCTTAGTTACCAAGAAACAATTGATTTCTTTCTTTTTTCATAGCTGGTTTCTCTATAAAGAAATGAACTAGTTGGTTTAATTAAGTTTTAATATCAGTCTAAATAACCCAAAGAACGCATGGCATAACAGCAAGTGCGCTCGTACGCACTAGTCTGCGTCTTCAGAAAATCGATACTGGTGTGCCTGCCTGGTAATCGTAAAATCACGTGTTTTTCCATGTTATATGGATAAGTCCTCAATTTCATATGCATCATTTTCCGAATCCGAAGGTTGAAAATTTCAGAAAACAGTAGGAAATTACAGCCATGGTCAAGTTTCGCATTTTGGCAATTGACTTTTTTCATGGATTCCTAGATTCAATAAAAGGAATAACTGTAAGTTTTCCGTCTTTATCATAAAATGAAGAGTTTTTTTTTCAGTTCATTCGACGTTTAAGAGAGGAAGAGGCAAAGGAAATAAAAGTTGAGCCGCCACCGCCAAGGGAACGAACGGTGCTTCAAATTAGACGAGAGAAACAAGGAATTTTTAGAAGGCCACCAGAGCCACCCAAGAAAAAGGACAGCTTCATGAAAAAGTTAGTTGACTGAAATTCGAGTTACAGAGCTTTTCTCCTTGCTTTGAATAACACCTGTTTATTCTTATAAAGATAAAAATGATGAATAAAAAGAGGACAAGTTCCTTCCTATTTAACAGCACTTTTCAGGCTCGGTTTGATATACATAATGAATGCAGTATTCTTATTACTGTGGCAGTTTTGTATTTACTCGTTCGGATTTGTCTTCGGCATTTTCAATAAAGCTGACTATGGCTATGCTATCGGCTACATGCTATTCGTTCCCATCTTCATCGGCTCTCGTATCATTCAAGCACTCTGGTTTTCTGACATTTCTGGTGCATGCATGAGAGCTCTTAATCTCCCACCTCCGAAGCCTGTTCACTTCAGGTAACCTTTCAATTTCATCTAAATACTGTAAAACCTGTACTTGATCGGCACGCTGTTCTTGTTGGGTTTTGGGTGCCGCTCTATTACAAGTTTTACGATATTGTCCGTTTAATAATCTTGTCACCGGAGATCAAAAATGGATGAAGAGACGAAACGGCCAAATAGGCAACGCCCATTTTTCCGCAAAGGCACGGTTACACGAAACATTACGGGTCTACTGCGTTTAAGCGAAGACAACGAGCTCACGGAACGCATCTTCTCACCATCAGTCGAAACAATGAAATTTCGACTCGTGTTAGTCACAAAGTGTGTGGGAACTGATCGCATGCTTCTGAAACTTCTAAACTCGTTAAAACACTGTTTTTTATGTAGCAGACCTGCAATGTTTCGTGTAACCGTGCCTTTGCGAAAAATTGGGTGTTGCTTATTTGGCCGTGTCGCCTCTTTGTCCATTTTTGATCTCCGGTGACAAGATTATTAAACGCACAATATATATATATATATATATGCATTGCTCTGGCATGGATAGTAATCGACTTTATTCTGCGATTTCCAGTTTTGTTCTTGCGGAGACTATCATATCCGCTATCCACGGAGCAATTTTTCTCGTGCAAGGTCTTCTCTCACAGTATCTACCGATTCCACTTGTCGGTCCTTTCTTAGTTTATTTACATATGGCTCTATTGAATTCTATGTACTGGTTAGTGTTGCTTTTGTTGTTATTAGTTCTTCAATACAACTTAAACGAAAACATCTGCTTTTTTAGTTTCGACTATTTTTTCGACGGATATAATTTAACATTTCTTCGCCGTCGTGAAATCTTCGAGTCGCACTGGCCTTACTTTCTCGGGTTTGGAACTCCATTGGCAATTGCATGCTCTTTCAGTACTCATATGTTCATTAACGGGATTGTTTTTGCTTTCCTATTCCCATTCTTCATCATCAGCAGCTATCCGGTAAGCGAAAAACATCCAAATTGTTTTTTTAATTAAAGCGACTGGTTGCCATGATATTGAACTTTGTTTTACTTCCGGACTTTAAAAAGATCTGCAGATGACGGTCGAAATAGGCCAGCACTGTTGCAGGCATTTCCATACTCAGCGCGAAATAGGCGTGGTCTATTTGACCCGTCGTCTTTTTTTTCTTGCCATCTTCGGTTAATCGTTTCAATGACTCAGACAAAACGATCAGCTTCAAATAAGGCCTTATAAGATTGCAAAAAATTACAATTAGATTGCGAAAACACTGCAATCGATTTGCCTGAGGATCGTTAACGCACCAATCCATTTTTTTCAGGCGAACTGGAATCGTAAATATGATGAAAAGATACCAAGGATAGCATTTTTCCGTATATCTTACATGCTGACACAGCTCGTTGGACAGTTTGTAAAGCATGTCACACCTAGAGATACACCAATGAACAAAGATAATAAAATCAATTGATTACACGTGTCACTTGCATGTCCGTTTAAAGCTATTTAGAGCTCTGGATAGAAAATCGGTCCAAGAAGGACGGTGATTTCGCACGATTCTCTACAACGAGCGGCCATAATAGTGCTCTAGTATATTCATTTCACCAGTTACATTCTTTCAGTCGTCTGAAATCGTATTTTCTCATAATCACGACGGAACATTCTAGTGTTTTGGACACAATTTTGAAAAATGTTATTTGTCAATGAATGTAAATAAACTGCTACACGAAACAGATACTATATTCATTATATTAGAACGACATTCCTTTTTATTCACTTCCGACGCTTCAGTTTTCGAAAAAAATTGAAAGAATTCACAGGAGGATCTACTCAAGCTCGGAAAAAATACATTAAAAGTGTCAGTATGCCAGCATTCTTCATTATAAGAACGCTAAACAGTTAAAAAAAACGCCGTGAGGCAGTGTTGACGCGTTTCTCGATTGTTGTTGGCGCGTTTAACGCCGGTGAAATCGCCCTGCTGTGCATAAGGGTCTGAATACCCCGCGTTTTATTTTGAAGTATTGTTCGCGTAAGCATCAACCGTGACACTATTGATCAACCAATAAACTTGAAGGTTGCAAGATGACTGGAACTGAGCGCAAAGTTTTTCAAGTAAGTTATCCTTCTTTGGTTCGCTTTTCGAAAATCAATAGTAGGCGCTGTGCACACTTCCTGGAAACGATTTCCTATTTATAGAAATACTACCCACCTGATTTCGATCCATCAAAAATACCACGAGCGAAGGGACAACGGAACCGGTAAAAATTCTACCTGAATTTAAAAATTAATTTTTAATGCTAATTTTAGCCAGTTTGTTCAACGCGTCATGACACCTTTCAACATGCAATGTAATACTTGCCACGAGTACATTTATAAAGGTAAAGTTATTTCCTTTATGAATAAAATCTTGGATCTTGATATTTAAGGGAAAAAGTTCAACATGAAACGTGAGACTGCCGAAGGAGAGACGTATCTCGGACTCAAACTGTTCAGATTTTACTTTAGATGCCCGAACTGCTTAGCTGAAATCACTTTCAAGACGGATTTGGAAAACTGTGACTATCAAAATGAGCATGGAGCGACGCGACTGTTTGAAGCAGTTAAAGTGAGTTGGGAACACTTCATGATTCATGAATTAACGGCAGACGGTTTTTGCGGACTACTTGTCAAAGCATGAGCTTAAGAGTTCGCTGTCGCCGTGAGTCGTGTTTCGAAAGCGCCCTTCTGAACACTTTACTTTGCCTCGGGCGAAATATTTTTAGGTTCCCATAGTTTTTCGTTTCTCGATTTTCAAAAGGAAATAATTAGTTGTGAATGAAATAGTTGATGTGCTGCCCTAAAACCAAAATTGAAAAATTTCCGCGCTTTCTCCGAAAGACTTGGTTTGCGTTTTTGTATGCTTGAACGTGGCGCGTCTGAAACACAAATAACGGCGATAGTATCAACCAGCAATTAGGCACGGCTACCGCCGCACCAAAACGGCCTCCCCACAATTTTGAATCTCCCACCAGTTCCAATTCAATTTGCGAGAAAAGTAGGCGAGAGAGCGCGTGAAAGGGAGAGACGCAGACGAATATTTATTCGTCCCTCTGTTTCTACCGTAATCCGACTCAATCGATAATTTCCGCTTACTGTAACTGTAGTACCCTCCCCACCCATCAATAATAACCACTCCCCACGGTCCCCGTATCCCCCAACGGCGGCTGAACCACTTTGAAAAAGTGCAATCTCGAACTTTCGGCCACCGTACCTACAGTAACTGTAACCTCTTATATATTTTCAGTCTTATTTTTTTGTCCCAATAATGTTACCATGAAAGTTTGGAGCCGATCGGTCCAGCGCGAAAAATGTCGAAAATCGAGCATGGTACTGTAGCTACCGTAATCCTACAGTAACCCGACTCACCAACTTTACCCCGTGATGCGCCGCCCATGTCGTGGGCCTTTGCCAACTCCCATCCCAATCTATCCACATTCTCGTTCTAAAGCTATTCAGGGCTAACCAAATTACAAACAGTTACTTAGTAAAGAAAGATAGAGAACGTCCGATCAACTATTGATTAACCAAGTATAAGCTTCAATAATTTTACAGCTTTATCAAGACCAACAGAAAAAAGTTGACGAACAAGAAGCTGAAGATGCTAAAGATCCTATGAAAATGTTAGAGAAGCGAACGATGCAAAGTAGACAAGAAATGGAGGAGATGGGGAATCTCGAAGATCTTCAAGAGACTAGCAGAACCAAAGAAGCAATCGATACTATCGGATTTCTTTCTTCTACTGATCCACATATTGCCCAAGCTCTGAGAGTGAAAAGAATGGAAGAAGAAGATGATCGCACAGCGAGGTAATGGTTTATGCAGATCAGATATTGTTTGTCTCTGGCGGTACAAAGGCGCGGTCTAGCTGCTGCGGGGCCGAGTTTAGGCTTCTCGGCCGCGGCCCTCCCGGAAAACGTGGATTTTCAGCGATTTCAGCGGAATTTTCTATTTTTTTGCACTCAAACGGTTGAATAACAATTTTTAAAGCACAAGTCTCGTGAAACAAGTCGAAAATTCCGCTGAAATCGCTGAAAATCTACGTTTTCCGGGAGGGCCGCGGCCGAGAAGCCTAAACTCGGCCCCGCAGCAGCTAGACCGCGTCTTTGTACCGCCAGAGACAGACAATATAACTGTTCTTTTGCCGATTTCATGGCGGTACCCCCGTTTTGGAACTGGCCGGAATAGAACCAGCCCGTAATGGAACTCTCCACGTAATGGAACTCGCCGCAATGGAACTCGCCGCAATAGAACTGGCCGGAATAGAACTGGCCGGGAATAGAACTCAATAGAGCGCGTTTGCATTTTCAGCCAGAAACCTGTGTTTTTCGTGTGTTTTTCGAACAAGAAACAATCAAAATATGAAACTGAACACACCAGAGGGTAGAGCGTAAAAGTTTTGATAGAAAAAATTTTCAGCTTTGAAAAACAGGTATCTGGCTGAAAATGAAAACGCGCTCCATTGAAATCGAGTTCTATTCCGGCCAGTTCTATTGCGGCGAGTTCCATTGCGGAAAATTCTATTGCGGCGAGTTCCATTGCGGTGAGTTCCATTACGGGCTGGTTCTATTCCGGCCAGTTCCAAAACGGGGTACCGCCGATTTCATTGGCCAATTTTCAACCATTCAAATTTTGTGCACAAAAACGCTCAGTTTGGAGCAATATGAATTTTTCGGCAAATTATGATTTTTGTACGCAATTTTCAGTTGAAAATCCCGAAAAAAAAGGGGAAAAAATTAAACTTTTTCGTTCCGGCCAGAATCGATGTATTCCTAACCGGTTATGTAACCGGTTGCACACCCTGCTCCAGCGGAGAAGAATTTCCTCTCACAGTTAAAACCTGTTAGGCAGCAGATGTCCTTTCTGTCAGTGTTTCTGAAATGTGCTGTTTCCAGGGATCTTATGGGAATAACAGCTGAAGGACGAATCGAACGAAGATTAAAGGAAGATGACGACACACTAGACGACCATGTGAAAACACCGGAGGATCTCCTGAACTCTAAAAAGCCACACTTCTCTCACATCAAACCGCCGATGACATCACAGCAAGCTGAAGATAAAACTGACTATCGGAAAAGAAATCTCCAGAAAGAACGATTTGCGGGACTCACATTGATAAAAAAGTCTAAGGTAATATACTACGAAAATTATTCAATTTCTTACAGTAAGGAGCTGCTTTACGCTTTCCTTATCATATCCACACTCACTTCTCTCGCTTCTATTTCAGAAATCTGATCCTCAGCAAGTGGCATCTTCCGAAAAGACATCTATTCCTATTGTTTCGATCACGTCAGAACAAGCGCCAGCAAGATTAGCCGGACTACTTGCATCATACGGGTCTGACTCAGACTCCGATTAATGCTTATTTTCTTTTCTATACTTTTTTACGCCATTCGAGTAATGAAATTATATCTCTCATTTAAGATGTTCAATTTTTAAATGTTATCTTCGTTGGAGACGCTTCGTTTGAATCGATAATGATGGTAGAGGATATGTTTACCAAAATGGTCGTAGTGGCACTTTCAGTTTTCGCATCCCTATCACTCCACGCAAGCTGCTACGAAGACAACCAATTTCTCATCCGGAGCCTAAAGTTCTCTCTTCGTTCAGTGCTTCGAAATTTACAGACAGAAGTTAGCTAGTATGGCCTCACTTTTTAGAGAACATTGTCTGCAAGCACCGTTCAAGCTTTTCGTGATTTAATTGCAACGGTATTTGCGGCCAATTCTCTATGCAAAGCGCGAGCTTAATACCTGAACAAAACAAAGAAACTGGGATAATCTGTTCTGTCCTGGGTCAGTATCGGCTGTTGTCCTGCTATAGCTGATTGTATTCACGAGCCAAACCGCATTACGATAACCTGAGACCTGATTTTGTATTGACTTGTTGATATCATCGACAGTTTGATATTCCTGTAGAGCAGACTGGATCATCGCAAAAAGTGTGGGATCAGGACAAATCCAAACTGAAATTTGAAAAGATATTAAGGAAATTTTTGGTGTTTGGAGTTCCGCAAACACCGCGCAACGCTGTTTTCAGTGCTTTTTGATGTGAAAAGTACGATAATCAACGTTGTCGCGGTGTTTGCGGAACTCCGAACACAAAAAATTCCTTCATATCCAAAACAGACGGTGGAGGAACAGATATTCAAAATGGAAACAAGTCGGATGGCTCATCGATCAATTTGCGGTTACGCGCAGAAACTATACAGGACTAATGTTTGCTTTTTTGCCCAATTCGATTTTGGAAAAAAAAAAACTTTGTCGTGGACACACGCGAAAAAAACTGTCCCATTGATTTTGATGAACTTATCAATTTTGGATAATCAAAAATCTTTCTTATTAATAAAAACCGTGAGGGGTAGCGGCTTTGCGTTCTGGTAAACTAATATCAACCCATCAAATGTATCACGCAACTACCAAAGGTATAGGAATGGGCATCATGGATTGGAAGGAGCGACGCCCCGGGGGCACTCCAATCTATCATTAAAAGATATGACCACTAGAAACCAAACTCACCAATTAGATTGATCGTCTGTTCACTGTAACTCGATTTCAAAGTAACTCCGGTAGGTAATTCCGATGAAACTGTGAGAATGCTTACCACAAAAAAAATCATCAGATTCATTATTTCATCTGTGAAATGAGTAGATGCATTAACCGCGAGAAATGGTAAGTGCTATCAGTACAAACATTGTGATAAGAGCTTGTACCCTATCGTAAAAGATGTATCGTTTTCGAAACATTTTTTCGGCCTATACAATTAAAAATGGTTTTTTTGGTCACTCTCATGCCATTTCGGCCTCCCGTGTCCATTTCGATGCCTCGAAATTGACTGGAATTGCTGGAAAATCATTAAGGAACATGTTCTTTTGGCTGAAAAACTCTCATATTCCCGGAGTTTACAAAAATGGAAGTGTCATAAGTGAAATTAGCTGATCTTTCAAAGTTTTACTAGTGGAACCAATTTGGGCGCATCTTTCGTGTAAAAACCTGCCGGAATGGGCATATTTCAGCTGAATATTCACCGATTTTAGAACAATTTTCGAAATTTTAAGTGACTACTAGTATCAATCAATTTGAATTGAGGTAATAACGTAAAAATAGTGGTATGCAGGCACCGTTAGGTCAAGAACTGTTTTCAAACAAGTTTTTGTTTTTATCCGGGCCCGGCTGGTCCGCTGAAAGTATGATATACTCCGATATTTGGCATCCTTCCATCAATAAGAAGAAATAATTGTGTCAACATTTGTTTTTTGCTTCTTGAATTCTAAACGCTCAAATTTTCGGCGCATTTCTCACGAAGCACCCACTCAATGTTGCGCCGGGTTTCTTTTTAATTTTAAATATTTTTTAAAGATTCAGTTCTTAAACGAAACTCAGCAGATCCAACTTGGATACTAATTCAGTTAAACCTTGCTCGACTTTTCAGTTATAATACCTTCAAAAACTCCAGGAGAAGAAATCATCGATTCTTCCAGAAATTTTTTCACATGTGCTAAAACAGTAACAAGTTTATAGTGAACAAATGCTCAGTTGGATTTAAGCTCATCTCTCGGAACGAGTCCGTCCTTTTGAGCGAGTCTCAAGATAGCGTCGTCCGATTCTCCCATGCGACGGATGGCTCCGCAAATCGCGTAGCGTGTGGACTTTCCGGGAATCTGTTCAAAAAAATTATTTTCGAAAAAAGAGTTGAGCTACATACCATACGACCGGTCTCTGGGTCAACATCGACAAAGTCGATCTGAACAGCAGCATGGTCCTTCGGTCCGATGATACGGTTGGAAGAAGAGCTAAAGCAACTCTCTGATAGTAGTAATAACAGTTAAAAAATTACCACTTGCGCGGAATGTAGAGCTCGACAGTTTGCCCAGCGTCGTTTTGCATGATTACCTGGAAAATGGAAGTGTTAATTTTTTTTCAAAGAAAAAACATCCAGAATACACCGAAACAGCTCAAAAAAGGGAAAAACTAAAAAGAATCCTAAAAGCGAATCATAGACAGCAGGAGAGAGAGAGCAGAGAAAAATGCGGTCGTGGCGAGACCATTCGCTGCGCAGCAGCCTTCAACACTCGGCCGCGATACAGAGCCGAAATAACTGGCAATTTTCTTTTTTTACGCAAGTTTCGTCGTTCTTTTGAAGTCGAATTTCACGGAAACAAGTACTTTATTTATTCAAACTATCTGATAGACTAATTTTTTTGAAAAGCCATACATATGTGTTTGAGATGTTATCAACGTGTGGTTGTTGCAAAGAGAAAGCCCAATTCTTTCAAGCTGTTTAAGTGAATTTCAAATGATGGGAGAAATGTTAATTTCAAAATTTTATAAAAATGGTTTCCTTCTGGGAGTTCTTAACTCAGAACTGGAGTTCGAAGAATATAAAGAGAAACCATTTAAAGTGCTTGCGAGACTTTCTACAGACGAATGACGATGAGTAGCCAGCGCAGTTAATCCAAGAGTCTTGAGTTTTTTCCAGTATTGTGCTACATCGACTCCTTCCCATCCGGCGTTGTCGAGTCGATCTAGATATCTGAAACCTGGGATAGTGCACAGATTGACCGATTTCACTACCTTCTCATTATTCGATCTGTAACTCTTTCTTCCAAGTCGCCTATTTTCGGAAGGCTTGCTAGTTCGAGATTCTCAAAAACTTGCTCAACACTATCCATACCAATTAAACAACAAACGATGTTTGAGAAGTTTACTGCATAATAAACTGCCAACTTTGAAATACTGATGTTCTTTGACTGAAATTCAATAATCATCAATCAGTGAGAGCGCAAGCTTTGGATATAAAGTAAGTTACAATGAAAACGCGAAAAAGCGTTAACTGTGGTTGCGGACAATGTTCTCTACGAAGTGGCCAATGATATGAATATCATTTCAACTGCTGGCACAGAAAGAGGATAGGAAGAATTTAGCCAGGAGACTGAATATCAAAATGTCGCGTCATGAAAACATGAAAAATTGATATTAATCAAGAATGTTTAGGTTCACAGTATGAAATTCCCAAAGTGTGTGTGTAAACTTGAGAGGTTCAAGTAGAAATCACGGAATAGTAAAACATCAGCGGACTTCGTTTGTGAAAAACTCGGCTTGAACGATCAGTTGAGAGCCCAATTACAGTTCTACATAATCGACAATCACGTTCAAAGCATACCGAGCAATATGTTGCCGCAGCTAGGCACGCCTCTCTTATTTCACTATTAGCCGGATGCCATGGAGGTGGTCCTTTTTCTGTTAGCAGTCCCCAGCTCAGTGCACCTGAGTTGATCACAGCCACATTCTTCGATCGAAACCAAGCTGTGAATTCTCCAAGCGAATTGTTATTCAGAGTGCCTTTGCAATACGTCATTACAAAGTCGATTCTGGCTGTAGAGCATTCAATCAATTGTCTGAAACTTGGAAAAAAACACATATTTACCTATTGTCTTTCATGAAAGATCAAACGGAAGTAAAACTTTTTCCTTGTTACAGTATACTTTCCATCATACTTGCAGCGGGACGGGCCGGTCCGGCAAAGTTTTCCAAACCCAGCACGGTGGCTGAGCAATGAAAAACGTTTACTTGTTAGGGAATTCGATATAGATCTGTGCAGAAGAAATGCAAACTTGTTGCGGGCCAATGCAGATGTGTTTTCTCCTGCACCGATTTATATTTCACCGAATCAGACATGTAACCTGTATCAGACGTGTAAAAGAGCGAATCAGACATGTAAATCTCCTGCTCAGATCTGTAGTTTTGTTACATGTCTGATCAGGGCTGGTCAGATCTGCAGTTTCTGTACAGACTTGTAAAACTCCTGAATACACTTGTTTTTCGTCTGTATTCTGCACAGACTTGTAATTGGCCCGAAACATGCGTGTATTTCTCCTGCACAGATCGGTATCGAATTCCCTGAGTAGGGGTCTACGGTAGGAACGTTGTTTTTTTGGTCGGCGCATCTCGCCCGAGTCGACTCGAGTCTGCGATCCCGGGCGCTGTTGAATTGAAGGCGAGAGATCTCAGGTTAGCGCATGAGATCTCATATCATTAAAGTGAAACTTGAGATGAGCTCAGTGAGACATTATATGATGTGACCCGTTGCACGTATGATGAATAAGGTAAGTATGTAACCCGAAAGCTTCGATCTGCATAGGTATATATTGTCCTTACACTAGTTTTTCAAGTGGATATCCTGTTACACCAATGTGCCTGATCTTCCCTGATGATTTTGCCATTTCCAGTGCTTGAAGAGTCTCATATAAAACTATGGATTCGTTTGGGGCAAAATCGGCATCATGTATCTGCAAGCTACTGTATCGTAATAATTTTTGTTGAGGAAACGATACCTGTACGTAACAGATGTCGATATAAGTGATCTGTAGACGTTTCAGAGAATTAGTTAGTGACTCTAGTATCTTGTCAGCACGAAAGTCAAACGTTCTTGCGTAATCTAACTCGAATCTTCCGACTTTTGTACTGATGTAGTATGCTTTCCGAGGTATTTTCGACAATGCCTGCATAATCTCAAAACGATTTAGTCCAAATGAAGAGTAATCGTTGCACCGTTTTTTCTTGGGTATGTTCTTGTTTTCGATCGCGACCGGACCCTTTAACTCAAAACGAGATTAAATAGAAAATGCTATTTCAAATTTAATTCATTCTAGCAATCCTAAGTTTTTCATAAATCTCTCAATTTCTGTTTCTGTAGTTACCGTATTCACTCTATACTTCAAAATAGAACAGCAGAAAGTCATGCTGCAAAATAGAGTAAATACGTTATTATATTCTCTATTCTTCAGGTGTGTTTTTAAAAAATAAAATTGTCGATTCTATTCTCTCATCGGGGGTTGAAAAATCATCTGCAGACGAAGGTCCAAATGGGCTCTCCGCCCATTTTCTCGTCACACGTGGATGTGTTTCCACAGCGAAAAAAGAAAATTAAATACACAATGACTTCAAAATTTAGTGCTCAATTGTGTGTTGAATATAATATACCGTAAAACCTGTATTAGAGCGGCACCCCTATTTGGTAGCTTTTAATATAATGACACCTGAAATCCAAAATCGTTCTCCACAGGGTCCTCCTGTAGATTTTAATTTTTTTCGGTTAATAGAGCATTGAAAACTGGACCGGCATGACACTCTGATACAGGCTTTTCGGTATTTAAAGAAAACTTAATTTTCCGAGTATCGATTCACTTCTACTTTGGCTATACCAATAGCCAGTGTCGATGTAGTTTATTCCTAAAAAACGTTTCGAGAAGTTTCAGTGACTGAATATTATGTAGAACGGAAAACCTTGTTTCAAAGCAGTTTCCACAACTTTTGTGATTGAATCATCGACATTACCGAACATGCCGCCTATAGCAGCTGCACCTAAAATATGGTTCATAGAGGTGAACTATTGTCATAAATTACGCACCGAACCCGATTTTCGATACACGCATATCAGTTCCCGGTACGGATCGATAGCTCATTTTTCTAACCGCTGACTCGTCGTGAAATCGAGCAACGAAAGTTGGAGGTAAGGAAACCTTGAAAACAAACTTTACTCGTGAGGACTGTTGTTCGAATATTATTTACAGTACCTCGTTCCGAATAACCCGAAGACATTCTGGAAACAAACGGATATCCCTTCTGTTCTTCTATTCCTTCTAAATAGTATCTAACTCCCTCTATTAGCACGGTGCTCAGCAATCGAAACTACAGTTATTTACATTTTTATACGTTGTAAGAACTCACATCTGCTTTTTGTTCTTTTTTTACTCCTTTCCGACTTCCTGATGCTAGAGATGTACTTCTGGGTAGTGGACGAGACGTTGATGGCTGAAAATTGATATTCTTCTCTGTAGTTACAAGAGTGATACCTCTGACAGGCGATCGTAAAGCCTTTGATGAGAAATCGACCCATTCATGTATAGAGGAACGCCGCGACTGCGTGTGAATGTGTGCGACTGCATTTTTTCAAGAAGATAAGAAATTTTTCAAGAAGCTCTCCGTGAAAATGACATTGAAAAACGCTTCTGTAAGAAAGTTATCAGTTTTCAACACGAGAAATAAAAATTGCGCCAGAAGCGACTGTTCTCGAACATTTGAAAATTTTCTTGTATTTGTGCAGTTAGTCTAGAAAGTTCTCTGGCACTCGTTCCGCGTCTCCTTCTTCTTAGCACATCTTCTCTTCCCATTGGAAGGCCTTCAGAGCTAAGAGGGGGGAGTCATTTGTCTATCTCTCTCGAATGCACCCATACATGCTGAACTGTCTCATCGTTTACCTTAATTTAAAATGCATGACGAGAGGAAAACACCAACACTTGGCGGCCACTCATTCAATCAAATTTCTCGCGGCTTTGTTGCAATAGGACAACTGTTGTGAAGTTTTTCCCGTTTTGATTGCGAAACATACTTATTAAACATGATTAAATAAACTATTCCACATTTTAAAAACGTCTACCGCCAAAGGGAACCCCTACCCAATGTTTGAATCCCCGCCAAAAGGGACCCCTACCCAATTTTTAATCCCCCCCCCCCCCCCTCAAAAGGGACCCTAACCAATGTTTGAATCACCCGCCAAAAGGGACCCCTACCCAATTTTTAAACTACCTTCAAAAGAGACCCTAACCAATTGTTGAATCTTCCGCCAAAAGGGACCCCCTCTCTAAAGTTTGAATCTCCCACCAAATTTATGAAACCCTCTCTCCCACACCCTTTCTGGAACATTCCATCAGAAAAATATCCGTCTCTCTGTTTCTACCGTAATCCGAATCGACCGTTAATTCCCGGTCACTGTAACTGTAGTACCCTCCATACCTTTAAAAAAAATAATCACTCCCCACTGTCCCCCTATTCCCACAACGGCAGCTGGAACTCCTTGAAAAAGTGATATTGCAAAATTCAGACTACCGTATCTACCGTAATCCTCTTACAACCTCTTATTTAGATATATTTGACAGTGACATTTCCCCACCCTAAGTAAGCTCCCATCAAAATTTGGAGTCAATCGGTTCGGTACGAAAAAGTGTCAAAAATGACCGTTTCTACTGTACCGTAATCCCACCGTAATCCGGGCCAAAAATGTTTTAGAGATGAAGCGCTCTGAGACCCATAAGGCTATGCAAAATCAGGCCGATCAAAGGCTGTATAGGTTTCAGGTTTCGCGCAAGACATACAAAACTACTCCAATAGTATAGCTTCTTGGTAGCTTTACGATATTCTATTCTCCCATGGTTTCTCTCTCTCTCTCTGCAGACGTGACTGAAACGCTTGTTCACTGAAAATGTGGAATTCGAAACAGTTGCGCCAAAGTAGTGGAGCTTTTGCACTAAAAACTGCAATTCCTACACTCGAGCCGATATTTTTTGTGTCAAAGGCTTGAAGCTTTCGTACCAGAATTTGTATTATCGCACCGAAGTTTTGGGTCTTGTGTGGGAGTACCACGAAATACATCTCTTTTCGCAATGAAGCTGTTTTCAATGATTTCTAATCTTCCTGCAAGTCCTATTCCGGCAAGGGCTAGTTCAGTTCTTTTTTTGGAAAAGTTATACTCCTCGGTAGTCTCCTTGTTTCCAAAGTTTTTAGCAACCGGATTTCCGATCTAAAGAAGCAGGTTTTGCCGAAAGGAAATATGGACAAACATTTTCCTGTGAGAAACTGAAGAAAAGACTTTAACAGAAAACATGTATTAGAAGAACGATTCAAAATAATAATAAAAAAGTCAATTTCTCACGTATGTCTTCGAAGCTTATGACTTCTTCTTTCTTTTTTTTGCAAGCAAGAAACAACCATCAATGTTGTGATCTGGGCTGCTTCTTGCTTGTGATTCGATAGGATCCATAATTTCTTCTTCCGCTTCATCTCCAAGACCATCTAGCAAACTAATAACTTCGGCCACTTCACGCTGCAAGAGTCTGGTCGTTCGTTGATGAATCATTTATTTAACAATTCGATGAAACGTATGACAGTATACTTTCTCGAGTTCCACTCCTTAACCATACAATACTCACCTTCCGGGTAGAGTTGACATCCTTTTTATCGAGATTCACTTGCTCAACGCTCTCTTGAATCACAGCTAGTTGCCCAGATATCACTTCCTCATACTCGATATCCTCTTGTTTTACGGATCCGACGATGAGAGGATTTTCCTAAAAATAAAGACTTTATGACTTTCGATTCAGGTCGACAAAAAAAACTGTGTAAAACACATAGCTTACATTCATAACAGCACTGGGCTGATAAACAGTTGCGTTCGATGACTTGTCGACCAGCTTATAATCGACAATGGCTGGTGATTGAATCTCGAGAGAAGCGGCAGTGCCCGAGGTTAGAAACAATGAAGGAATTGTGATCGAAAAGCCTTTTGGATTCTTGAAAGCAGCTCTGCAATTGCACGGTTTATATATGAAAAAAAAAACTAATTTTACAGAATCTTTGATGATTTATACCGCATAGAACTGGAGGGTAAGTAAAGTTTAAACAATATTTACTTTTTTGTAACTAATATTCAGAAGCGGACCTAAAATCGAAAATTTTAAGTATCCCTCTTGTTGATTTTCCGATAATTGCCTCAAACTAAACAATAAAAGTACAACGGCATTCCGTTCTAATAGAGAAGATACGGTATGTGACCGTAATGTAAAAAATGGAAAGCGTAAATCCCGGCCGAAATTCATTGTTCCTATGAAAAAAGATAGTGGAAAAAAGTTTCATGATCAGGAGCCGAAGGTGATATAAGGAATTTTGTGTGGCGGTCATTCCGCAAACACAGAGCAATGTTGCTTGCCGTGCTTTTAGTGAAACCCTTTTCTTTAAAATTTGTTGCGTTTCTCAAATTCACCTCTCTCTTTGATCTTGCTTTATAACGTCGCTGACTACAGTGGACATCATTGCGGCTCTATCCATGGCGAGCTTAACACACAATTCGATCTGAAATGTTAGCTCTGGGTGAAGAGAGAAAGCAGCAAACACCAGGTTTTTGTTTTTAAGACGATATAATAGATTCAAAGATTCATCCAGCTAGGGTCAGCTAGGAGTGTTTTGTCTCTTTTTAAAGGACCCATGATATCCAGGCCTTTTGACTTGTTCGACCGCAACCAGTTCACTTTAAAAAATCATGGTAGCGTTTTTAAAACAAACTCAGAAATTACTGGTTTATTAGGATTGCGGTAGGAATAGAGAGAATATTCGAACGCTTCTCCTCTGACTTTTACACACTCCGCCCTAAGAGTCCCCCTTGAGGATTTTCAAAAGATTATTAATGGCGCTCTGAGAATGATAACGGCAGCACACTGGCGCAGCAACTTTTTACTGAAGAAAGCTACTGTTTCAGGGTTAGTCTTATAAGGTTCCCAAAAGTTACCTGCTTAGTCGATAAAACTAGATCAGTACTCTGATGAAGTGCGCAAACTTCCTTCCTTTTATTGCAGGCGACCACGATAGAACCGTCTAGACATGCTGCCTCTTTCCCAGTCGGGT
Source organism: Caenorhabditis afra (assembly GCA_963570955.1). Lineage (NCBI taxonomy): Eukaryota > Metazoa > Nematoda > Chromadorea > Rhabditida > Rhabditidae > Caenorhabditis > Caenorhabditis afra. The sequence goes on from OY751534.1 coordinate 9,171,247, forward strand.
CGACAACTACCATTTTCCTAAAAACGATTTGATGAATTTTCAGAATCTCATGCAGGTGGCTCAACCGAATAGGTCGTCAATCCCGGAACGACCCGGAATGATGCGCAATTCATTCGGGCTGCACTTAACATCTTTACTATATATTTGAGTTATGGACTTTGTCTTGCACTAAAACCGGAAAATACTGATCGCAACTGTATTTATAGCTCGAGATGAACAACCTTCGAACGAGTGGACGTTGAATTGAGAGATGGGGTTGAGATCTGTGTTTCGAATGAGAAACCCATTTCATATGTTCGAATATTCGAAACACAGATTCAGAAATGTTTGCAGTTATTGTCGTTTTTTTCAGGAGGAACCATGCGAACTTTCGCCATTGTCGTTAAGCCAATCACCGCGTTTCTGAGGCGGAGTCACGCACGCCGATTGGCCTCCCCACGTGAAAAACCGAAAAAAACGCAATGGGCGCACTTTCAACCGTGCGGTACAGGCCACGCAACCAACTTCGGAGCGCGTGAAAACTCGCAGGTTTCCTCCCGAAAAAACGACAATAACACATCGCCTCCAAACTTTCGAGATTACGGTAGGATTACTGTTTATGCGGTGGTCGAAAGTTCCAGATCGCACTTATTCAAAATATTTAGAAGGAAGTGGGGAGCAGACTTGCTACGGGCCGGCCTGGCTGAAAAATTTTTCAAATTCCGTTCACTTTAAAATTTGATACTTGAATCAAGTGCCGAATCCGCGACAAATAAATCTTATTCTGTGTTATTGTCCGTTTAATATTCTTGTCACCGGAGATCAAAAATGGACGATGAGACGACACGGCCAAATAGGCAACGCCCACTTTTTCGCAAAGGCACGGTTACACGAAACATTGCGGGTCTACTGCGTTCAAGCGAAGACAAAGCGCTCACGGAACGCATCTACTCAGTTGAAAATATGCAATTTCGACTGCGAGTACGACTGCGAATAAGTTATAAAGTGTGTGAGAACTGACCCCCGCTTCCAAAAACTTCGAAACTCGTTAAAACACTTTTTTTTGCGAAGCAGACCTGCAATGTTTCGTGTAACCGATCGAAAACTGACCCATTATCGATAAGTCCGATGGTTGTGCAGATGGGCATGTGATAGATGTTTAGCGGAACAGGCGCTTTCTCGTACTCGGAGTACTACAAATGACGAGGAAATGTGAACTTCTCAAAACCAGAAAACTCACCACCAGGGTATGATGTGGCTCCAATGTTATATTTGGACGTTTGAAATGCTGAAGAGCTGTTATCGCAGCTAAACAGGAACAATCAAGAAGGCTACCATCTTCATCGAGAATACGGATGTCAACTCGAATTTTCCAAATTTCTTTACCAGTACGGATACAGAGAGACTGAAAAGAATCTATCGAGATGGCCAGCCGTAACGGTTCCCTATTTGCATAACATTTTTCGGGGTTTTTTTTACAGTATGCACAACTCGAGCTTCGAAATCGACTTTTCTGTCTCGGTGAATTACTTTCCCATTTAATAGGAACCTAGACAGAAGAGTCAATTTCGAAGCACCGTGCTTCTAGACGTGAAAAGTACGGTAAGCAACGTTGGCGCCGTGTTTGCGGAACTCCAAACACAAAAAATTCCTTAAAACATTTTCCCGACCCGGGCCGGCAAAATTTTTATCGGCCCGACTCAGTCGGACCGGACCGATTTTTGGCAAGTCTGCCTAATATGCTTTTTGTGAATGAGAAAAACCTCAACATCGATACACCTCGAATCTCGAATGATCAGTTCCAGAAGACGGATAAGTTCCATTCCTTTACTACCTAGACGGTCGTGTTCGTTAGCTGAAAATGGATATATTTCGCGATAGGATGTCCATCTGATTTTGCAGAATTAAATAAATCCAAATGTATTATAGTAATGAACACCGTATTTACTCTATAATAACAGCATCCCGTAAAATTTATCAAAGGTTTTTTTGGAAATAAATTTCGTAAAATCCACAGGGGGACCCTTACGATTCTGAGTTGAGTTTTAGGTGCAGTTCTATTAGATACTGCCGTTTTATAAGAGGTGCCGTGAAATGAGAATAAATACGGTAGTTGAGTTTTGAACTCATCCTCCCCTACTCACAGATATTAGCCATAGGACTCAAATCGACGTCGATTGTGATTATTCCTTTATGAGGTCTCATAATTGACGGCTCAGCTATTTCAGCGCTAGCAGTTGCAATCACTCTGAAAAGTTTCATACTGTCATTAGCCTGTAGCAGAATTTAAAACATTGAGCCAAAATCTGAAAGTCACTCCAAATTGAAAGTTAACAGATTTGCTTACTTTGTCTTCCCAATAGCGCATATTGCAGATCCGGAATCTGACCCAACAACCAACTGGACATCGCGAAATTCGTTCAATCCTCGAAAGTCGAAACGCTACAGCATTTCTCATTGGTTTTTCTTATCATCGTCGTTTTTTACCTTTCCGTTTTTTAAAGCTTGTAGGATAGTTTCCTTCTCTCCAGTTGTGATTGGCTGGGTCCTCATTTACTGTGGTCAAAATTAACGTTTCTCAAAGACTGATAGTGAAGGTATAGATTGAATGCAGATAAATCAAATGTAAATATAAATATTTAACTGCTTACGAGTAGAAAAATGTATTTCAGTGATAATTGAATGAAGAAACAAAAAAAACGTCACTCGAACTTTGACAACTTTCAAAAACAACATAGTTAAATCTTGAAGTATACTATTGGCTTTGTTGAGTGCTCATCGTAGCTAATTGGGACTGAACTTTTGTCTGGAAAGCGTCGGAAATATGCGCTCGGGTTCGTCGTTTTTCTTTCAATATTCCTTCGACTGTTTCTACCTGTAATCAGAGAATGACGGCTGTCGCTACTCTCCAGCTTACTTGTTTCACAATATGGTCTTTTTTGCGGTCGAAAATTGCCTTAGCCTTTTCACGTTCCAATTCCACAAAATATCCGGTTCCGATTTCGACCATGTGCTTAGAAGGATCCGAAAGCTCGGCACGGATATACAACTACATAGAAATACATAAGCTCGAAGTAAACAACCATGAACAGACCGATTCGGAAAGAGGAACGAGGGCAGTATGTCCTATGGCGGCAATCTTCACATCTTCCAATGCAGAAATACTTTTTTCATTGCGCGCAAGAAGAGCCTGCAATTATAAACGAATTATGTTTTTGTAGCATAAGTCTTAGCAACCAGACATTTTTATTCAGTAAAGGGAGTCAGTTTTATTGAAATTCACTTGTTGACTGCCGGGCATCAGCAAAATATGGAAAAGCTGAAGTTGAATAAGCTATAAGTCAAAAAATAATTGTCTTTCTTTCAAAGTGGAAAAAATTTTCAAAAAAATTGGAAACTGAGCGAGCAAATTTAGAAATTTTGGAAACACTGTTAGTCAGCCCTCGTCAATAAAACCTATTAGCTTTAAAAACTATAGCGCATTCGCTGTATCACAAACCTTGAGCGCGGTGAAAGACTCTTGAAAGAAATTTAATTCTTGTTCGCAACTTTTTTGCAATTCTCCGAGCTGCTGAAGGCTGAGATCTGAGAGTGGGATACCTTTTTGATCGTCGTTCATTCTGAAAACTCGGAAAACAATGGTATTCAGTTATAAATCTTATGCGATGAATGAGGGTTGAAATTTTCTCGAACGAAGTAGTGGCCGATTAAACATGTCACAAAGGCCACGGCCACCGATGTTTCGAACAGTCACGGCGCCTCCGATGAGAAAAGCGGTACAGGAAAAATCGAGAAACAACCCTGGGCCTCCATTCTCTCGTGCGTAGCCATAGAGCGAGCTTGCATCACTTGAACTGCTTTCGAAAGAAAGCTTTCTAATAGTAAGGGAATTGTGGGAACGTTAGGAAGGATTTCTGAGAATTGACCAAAGAAACACATAGAGGAATACGTTTGAAAGATTTTGCGTTGGTTCGGTTGCTGTGAAAAGTAATATTATGCCATCAGATGGATTTCTTCGGAAGACACTGAGACTTTCCCGGGTCCTTCACGCTTATGAGCTGTTCATTATGTTTCAAGATTACAACCTCTATCGATGGTAGTATCAATGCTATTCAATCAAAAAATTTCGCTATACATACATCATCTTCCGACAATGAAAATGTTGGAAACCAAATTTTTCAAGTACTATAGTACTTTGCTCCTCTTTGAGCCGGAAAACGAAGAACAAAAAATGCACAAGTTGTGCCCATTTTTGTTTCGGTCATTTATAGCCGTGGACTGGCTTTTTTCGTCCAAAATTGAGGGAGGAGATACATTTTTGAAGGTCCCACAGCTGTCGTTGGGCTGAAGTGGGCGGGGCGAGACGTTGAAGTGAAGGAAAAGACGTTTGACTTCGCAGGACTGCAACCCGAGTGCGCATAGGTCCTCATTCTCGGCCCGCCCGTGAAAATAAAGAAAAAAATTCAATTCTGGCGAAGTGATACACGGGCAACTTTTCAAAAGTAGAATAACAACAGACATTTGATTAACGTTTTTAGAGGAGCATTTCATCCAACAATGCAAACAAGTAAAGTCTTTCAAAGAAAAACTCAATCGGCATATTACTGATTGCAAAACACCATGGTGTTTGGTGCACCATGGTTTCGCTTACAACGGACACAGTGCCTGATTTTAAAATACGAACCGTTTCTTCTAACTAGTCACTTCCGCAGTTGGTTAAAATCACAGGCCTTTTTTTGATATTTCTAGTTTATCTGCTGCCACGACCTAAAAATAGCCGGAAAGTGACGTTTGATTACGCTTTCGAAAGACAAGGTAACTTCTAAAGATCAGTAACTCTCTGGTTATTTATGTGCTACCACCAAAATGGATGAAACACGAAAGAAGTTCTTCACACAACCACAATATATTTTAAGTATAATATATTTAATTACGTTTACTGTACAACCTGTATTAGAGCAGAAAACGTAATAGAGCGGCACTCAACACGCAAAACTCGTGAAAGTCCCCCGTAGCTTTTTGAAAATTGTTCCCGAAATTGGAGGTTTGAAAATTAGACCGGCATGCCGCTCTCATACAGGTTTTACAGTATACAGTGTGCAAAATGCGTCTGATAATAAAGATACAGTATTTCACTCTTCAAAGTCCCAAATAATTTGACCAGCGTTCGTTCAAGCTTGTTCCACACCTTTCACTTATTCCCTCCCCCCCCCCCCCCCCCCCCCCCCCCCCCTTCTCTATCCAGGTCAAGTTTTTCTTTCTTTCCTTGATTCACTTGCTACCTCCATTTGATTTTCTCTATGTCTATATTCTGAATTCTACAAAGCGGGTGGAGAGAGTAACGAGACGTCAAAGATGGAAAGAAGCGACCTGCTTGTCTCCTTCTTCCTTTCCTTCTCTTTACTTAGGCCACGCATATACCATTCGGACATCAAGTAGCTTCTTTCTCATGTTTGTCGTTGATACATCACTACTAGAATTAATCTTTTACGATAGTCGCTCAGCACATACGGCAGCTTACATCAGATTTGCTGTGACCGCCCGAGTCCGACTCAGAAATCCCCTATAGTTAAAAAACGATCTTAAGACGATTTTGAGTATCCATCCGACCGAATTTTTTGATGAATTTCCCGAATCTTGTTCACTTCTCGCTATGTCTTCCGCTCGCGGGTCGAGCCCGGATCGTTTGTTTTTGGCGACGCATTTTTCGTCAGAGCCAGGCTCGCCATCGAAATCTTGAATATGAACTTCTTCAACGAAATTAGTAGAGAAACTCTTATTTATAAATGCGACTATTAGATCATAAGTAGTGAAATTTCTCTCTTATTTCACAGTAGAAACTGTGTCGCTGATCAGTTTCCTTTTTCAGACATCGATAATGCGTCCTATTCTATATTTTTTTGGTATGATATGCTTGTCTACTACCTACTCGTTACGAGAATCTCCAACACAAAGTGAAGATGTACCTCCGGTCGCCTTACCAGGAGTGAGGAAAAGACGAATGATCTCCGTGGAGGATCAAAAGATCGTAGATTTCTATATGGAGAAATTGAATGAGCTAGCGGATAGGCGACATCCCGAAGTGAGTGTCTAGTGAAGTCAGAAGGGGACTACACAACGTCTCATCGTTAATTACCGTATTTACTCTAATATAACGGCATGCAGTTAAATTTATCAAAGGTCCCTTCAGGGTGCCGTTACAGAGAAGCCGTTCTAACCATCAACTCCCTAAGTTTGGAAATTTTTTTTTTTTGAAAAATTGACAGACCCTTACAAAGTTTTAGATGCCGCAAAGTACCCTGCGGCGGGATTTTCGCAAAGGAATTGACTCGAAATGACTTTTACCGTTGACAAATCTGTTATTTTGCCATTTCTCTGCAGACACACATTTCCTAGCCCTAAGCTGAGCTACTGGTTGTAAAAAATTGATGGAAAAATTCAAGTTTTGAAAGAAAATTTCATTTTGTTGGCTCGCTGAACCCCCGGTAGGGTTTCAATTTATAGTACTGAAACACTGATTTTCCTGAATTCTTGCACAAGTGAGCACGTTCTTCGAATCAACATCAGCTGTGTCTTGTGAATCTTTCATATAATAATGAATTTTTTTGTGTTTGGAGTTCCGCAAACACCACGCCAACGTTGCTTATGCTTACAAGTAAAAACTCACTGAAAACGGCGTTGCGCGGTGTTTGCAGAACTCCAAACACAAAAAATGCATTAATAGGTACGGTTTAAGTCCAGAAAGAAGCATGTTGACCCAAAATTGAGAGAGAAGATACTTTGTGAAGTTCAATATCGGCGAAGAAGCCTAGAAACTGACGATTTAAGGACTCTAAGCCAAAAATACGTATTGTCTGTCTCACGCGCAAATAAGTCGCGGTCTAGCTGCTGCAGGGCCGAGTTTAGGCTTCTCGGCCGCGGCCCTCTCCGAAAACGTGGATTTTCAGCGATTTCAGCGGAATTTTCGATTTTTTTCACAAGACTTGTACTTTAAAAACTGTTATTCAACCGTTTGAGTGCAAAAAAATCGAAAATTCCGCTGAAATCGCTGAAAATCCACGTTTTCGGAGAGGGCCGCGGCCGAGAAGCCTAAACTCGGCCCTGCAGCAGCTAGACCGCGACTTATTTGCGCGTGAGACAGACAATATCACATGCGGATAATGTAACCTCCAATCTAACGATCCCATCACAGGGTGCCATGTGCCGTTATATTAGAGACTGCCGTACTATTCAAGATCCCGCCAGGGTGCCGTTATATTAGAGTAAATTCGGTAAGTAAGAATGAGACGCTGTCGAAATGAAATAATTGTTCGCAAATGGCGAATCGCAACAAAGGCCGTTGTAATTTTGTTTTCAAGAAGCACAAGTTTTTCCTCCTTGTTCAATTTAATGAAACAACTGATATGAAGTCATCAGCCTCGCCCCTTCTACTGCATGCTTCTTGAAAGAATATCACCGCCCAATCAGGGATTTCTTCATTAAGACCTCGATTTGACGAGAGCACTCCACAAACACTACGCACCACAGCTTACCGTGCTTTGAGCGGTGAAAAGTACGGTAAGCAGCGTTACGTGGGTGTTTCGGAATGTTCACATCAAAGGGATGCCTTAATAAGGCAAGCAAACATCGGTTGATTCAATCTGTTTCTTGCTTTTGCCACTTTCAAGTTGTGAAGATCACCAAAGTGACATTTCTTCCTGCAAAGCTATTAATAATGGGTTTTCCGGTTAAAAAATTATTTTTATCAGAAAGAATGAGGAAAAAATAGAATGAAATGTGACAACAATTAGGAAAACTGAAACGATATGAATCTATCGAGTAACACCAGGAAAAATGCTCAAAGTTTAACAGACTGCTGATGAGACTGCTGAGTTCAAATCGTTTCGTCGACGTGATAGTGTACTCAACCCAGAAGAACAAGGAAAATTTTTTCAAGGCGACATTGTGCTGTTCCCTGAACAGGCCAAGATACTCTATGAGCAGGCTCTTATAGCAGGTTTGTCCTTTCCATACTTACAGCGAGCCAGTTCATTTTTTGTTTTGCGATGTTGAATAACGTGGCGGTGTTAAAACCAATTTTTCCGGCCGATGGCCATAGCTCTCTACAAAACAAGGCGTTGATAGAATATTAACCTCAAAAAAACCGCAACTGTTTTTGTGGATACGATATACTCAAAAATCTTCAGGGAGATCTCGAGTTAAAAGAAAATTTATTGGTTCTAATTTACGCCGATGGGACGCAAGCAAGCCAATAATGTATTCGTTCGATGGCAGCCATAGTAAGTTCAATATCGTTTACTATTAAGGAATTTTTTTGTGTTTGGAGTTCCGCAAACACCGCGCCAACGTTTTCTACCGCACGGCGCCCTGAACTGGAAATTTGCGGTGGCGCGCGTTTGCATTATTCGCCTGTTTTTGAATTTTTTTTAGCACTGGAAAACCAGTTTTTGCCCGTTTTCTCCGCGGAAAATGAAACGTTTTCGAAAAACTTCAATATCAATTGTAGAGAATCACAATACGAATCGATTAAGTTATCGAACAATGCGAGATATTCTCTCTCCGCGGTGTTGATAGGCCCGAAAGAATAGGCCTGAAAATTCGGTTTTTTGGAGTTTGTGAGAAAACGAACAGACGATTCGCCAAAAACCTCAATATCGTTTGTTCGTAAGCTCTTTAGGAACATTTTGAGACATAACACGGGCAGATTGGTTGAGAAATGACAGCGCTGATACGATTTGAATATCGCGTTTCGAGAGCGCGCATTGGAAATTTGACCGTTTTCGCCTGTTCTCATATTGGCCGGTGCAAACTATGCATCATATTAACTTCTTTATGCTTCAAAAACGTTATTTAGCTCATTCTAAGCAGAAACATGCACCAAATTTCGGAAAAACCAAAATTTTGTCGAAAAAAAAATTTTTTTTTCGAATGTTGCAACCGATTGTTTTGCATTCTAAAAACGATTTCAAATGCTTTTTATATCTTTTCTTCCTCATTTGATCGTGTTTTCATTGAAAAAACGTAGTTTTTCGTTGATGGGGGTCTGTATCGCGAAGTGCGTCAGCTCATCAAGAAACACGCAAAGGGAAACCTTGGCGCGCATTATGTACGCTCCACCGCCAAATTTCCAGTGTAGGGCGCCGTGTACCGTACTTTTCACGTCAAAAAGTACTGAAAACGGCGTTGCGCGGTGTTTGCGGAACTCCAAACACAAAAAAATTCCTTAATACCTTTAATCGTAATGCGTGTCGTTAATTACAGCGTCACGAGAGCAAAGAATAATAGAGCTTGCATTGGAACACTGGCACAACATAACGTGTTTGAACTTTGAACGCAATGACCATATCAACTCAGGAAACCGGATAGTTTTCACTGATGTGGACGGTTGCGCTTCCAACGTGGGACGCCATCCTCTGGGCGAAGAACAATTGGTTTCTCTAGCTCCAGAATGTATACGACTGGGTGTTATAGCTCATGAAGTCGCTCACGCCCTTGGTTTCTGGCACGAGCAGTCAAGACCAGACCGAGATCAATTTGTCACAGTGCGATGGGAAAACATTGACAAAGATTCGAAAGGACAATTTCTCAAAGAGGATCCTGACGACGTTGATAATGCCGGTGTTCCTTATGACTATGGCAGCATAATGCATTATCGATCAAAAGCGTTTTCCAAATTTGACGACTTGTACACCATAAGCACATTTGTAACTGATTACCAGAAAACAATAGGCAAGACTAATCCATTTTCTTCAAGTTCTTCCTAATAACGTTTCAGGACAACGTGATCAGCTCTCTTTCAATGACATACGACTCATGAACAAGATTTACTGCTCGGCAGTTTGCCCTTCTAAATTGCCTTGCCAGAGAGGGGGGTACACAGATCCGCGGAGATGTGAACGCTGTCGCTGTCCAGATGGGTTCACAGGACAACTTTGTGAACAAGTAATGTCTGGTTACGGATCTACATGTGGCGGGAAAGTCGCCCTGACAAAACAATCGATAAAATTATCTTCTCCCGGATATCCCAAAGAGTTCAAGGAAGGTGTGTCTGTCAATGAAAATATAATTGTTACTAAATATAAAGGTCTTGATCCGTCAATTTTCATTGTAGGGCAAGAATGTTCCTGGCTTCTTGTTGCACCCCCTGGACACATAGTGGAGTTCCAGTTTACTGGAGAATTTGAAATGTATTGCAAAGTGAGACATTCTTTGTGCATGGATTATGTCGAAGTGAGAAACTCCACTGACTTCGCGAATACTGGAATGAGGTGAAACGTTCTTTTCGATTTTTATAATTTAAATTCTTGAATTGTTAGGTATTGTTGCTACGGTACACCATCAACGAAAATTCGCTCAGCCACAACTGACATGGTCGTCCTTTTCCGTAGTTTCTATAGAGGCGGAAAAGGGTTCGAAGCTAGAGCTCGTGCGATACCGGAGGCGGGTGACTGGAATACATGGAGTCCTTGGACAGCTTGTTCAGCATCTTGCGGAGCCTGCGGCAGTCGCATGAGAACCAGAATTTGTCCTCTAGGAAACGCATGCTCGTATGTTTCCTCAGTATCCTCTGTTTAACAGAATGTTTTAAAAAGTGATTGCTACTCTTTTCTCCAATTATTTAGGTATTTGATTTCCCGCTTTCAATAGAATATTGTCACTCAAACACCACCGCGATAAAATAAGGCAAAACATAGTGGACGGTGTTTGCGGGCAATGTTCTCTACAAGGCGCGGACGTAAAATGGAAATGAATTTAATAAAAAATAACAATGAAATTTCAGAGGGGAGCCGGTCGAAACACAGGTATGCAATACACAAGCATGTACGGGTATGTGCGCCCAGAAGAAAGAGGAAGAAGGACAATGTGGCGGTTTCCTTTCGCTATTAAGAGGCGTCCGTTGTAGACAGTCAGTTTTTCCCTTCAAATCTTACAAAATGTAATTCGCTGCGAGAATTTCAGGGAAAAAACGGTAATGGCCCCGTGTGAAAACGCCTGTTGTCCCGGATTCACTCTTCAACGTGGTCGGTGTGTACGGTGATGAAAGAGAACGAACCTTTCTTGAATATCGTGGACGCGACTATTTTAATAATATATTGTCTTCTAGAACTCCTTCAAACTTACGGGCTGACTTCGAAAAATTAATTCATGTCGATTGACTTAGTTAAATTGTTCTGTCTTCTACTTTCAATTGAATAAAGCACAATGAATAACGTCTTAGCTACTAGTGAAGTGACTAAGTAATGTTGATAACTCCGCCGATGGCGAAACATTTTTTAGTGATCTCACACGGCCCTGATCGGAACGGAACCCCCCCCCCCCCCTGAGCTACGGTAGGATTACGGTGCGGGGGTAGCACGGAATAGAACTTGTCCCGCAGTAAGTTTCCGGAAGAGAACTCGCTGGAGTAGAAATGGCCGCAATAGAACCCGCCGGAATAGTACTCGCCCGTAATGGAAGTTGAACGGAATAGAATTTGCCCGGAATGCTCCCAGTGACGGCATTTTCATTGACTTTTAGTTTTCCGATGAGTTCTATCAGAGGCCAGTTTCTTTCCGGGTTAGTTCTATTCCGCGGTACTCCTGTAGAAACAGTCAATTTAGACATTTCCGTACTGAACCGACTCCAAGTTTTTGTGGGAGCATTTTTAGACTTGGGGTTGAGCATACGAAAAATTAACGTTTACGGCAGAGTACTGTTAATATACTGGTTTTACTGTAGTTTCTTTTAAATTCACGCTGAGTTTCTTCGCTTTGAATTATCGCTGAGCATGCAACTAATTTAAGATTACGAATTTAAAGTCATATATGGACGGATGCTCAACTGGCGAGACAAAAATGAAGTAGCCATTCACTAAGAAAAAAATTATATAGGCTTCTAACCCTGCTAAAATATGAAGAAAAAATTGAAGGAGATGAATATTAAAGTAAGTAATAAATTTATTTTTGAACTCGCGCATTTTTCTGCTCGATACATGCAAAACGAGTGTGACCGTACTCCGGGGTGGGTCTCGACGCGAAATACGTTGAATACTCAGGCAACGCCTCAGCGAAAGAGATTTTTGATTCATTTTCCACTTTTTTTTTGAATTTTTTGTATTTTCGAGCCAAAGAATTTCAGCGCGTCCATTAAAAATCGGATTTTCGAGAAATAAATGTTTCTTATTATTCTTTGATACATAATTTGCCACTCCATACGATCGAGTATTTAATCGAATCCGAATTTCTGTTTTTTTTCTTTAAAAATTATTATTTTCAGGGTAAAAATGGTTGGAAAAAGAAACCTCCCGGTCATCAGCAGGAACTTCGACCTCTCTCCAGGAGTTCTTCGCTTCTCCGCCTCTCGCCTTCGCGTGAAGAAAGGAGAAAAGAAGCCGAAGTTCACCAAAAGCACTGTAAGATTTTTTGAAAATCTGGAACTTGTGATTAAGTGCTAAACAGTTATCCCTTTGCTTCTCTTATTTTTGGCCTAAAAATAGTTTGTATATGAAGATAAGAAATAACTAATACAGCACAAATCAATAAGTAAGTGCCTAAAATGACCAGTTTTCAGAGTGCTAAGTTGCCGCGTCTCCAGAGAGATGGTACCAAGTTCGTTCTTGGACATGCTAAATCAGTGTCTCTTCGCAAGACTCTTACTCCCGGAACAGTGCTCATCGTCCTGGCTGGTCGTCATAAGGGAAAGCGAGTGGTTTTCCTTAAACAGTTGCCGCAATCTGGACTTCTGTTGGTCACAGGTTAGTTCCTTTTAATATGATTTCTCCGTCTGTTTTCTGGTGGACCTTGATTGCTTGTTTTCCCGGTACACTTTCTGTACCGCGATGAACGGTGCGTGAAGATACTTATTGCGGGGGTTGAGAGTTATTTTTAGAGCATCAAAAAGGGACGGATAACCAAGAGTAGTTTTTCCGTATAGTTTTGATGCGATAGTATAGAGATTTGCAGTGTTACTCTTTTTAATGAACTTCATTATACGAGAGTGTCAAGCTGATCCCACATTAAATATGTTTTAGCGAGAATGTTTATTATCTTTTAACTGTATTTTATAGGACCACATAAGATCAACGGATTCCCACTTCGTAGAATCGGACAGTCGTTTGTCATCGCAACATCTTTGAAGGTCGATGTTTCTGGAGTGAAAATCCCAGATCACGTCAATGACGAATATTTCAAGAGAAAATCGACCACGAGCAAAGCCGGAAAGGATATTTTCGCTACTGGAAAGAACGAGTACTCGGTGAGATACTAGTATTTATTATAACCTTTCATGCATTAAAAAGGGACGGGTGCTTTCAGTAAATCACTTCGTATAATTTTGGTGCTAAATAAAAGAGATTCGCAGTGTTACTTTCTCTCACGAATCGTGAGTGAAAAGTGTCAAGTGCATCCCACAGATTATTAAAAACAAACAACGGTGGAAGAGCGACGAGCAAGATATTTACAGGTTTCGGACCAGAGAAAGAAGGATATCAAGGCCGTTGACGCTCCAATTCTGGCTGCGATCAAGAAACATCCAGAGCACAAGTTCTTGTTCGGATACCTCGGAACGAGATTCTCTCTCGGAAAGAACCAGTATCCGCACAAGATGCAGTTCTAAGTGTATTTTGTTATTGAATAAATTGTTGACATCCGAATGTCGCCTTTTTTCTACTCCATTTCAGTTCATATCTGGAGGACCGTTATTGGCGCGTTTTCATTTTTATTTTATTGAACATACTTATTAGAGCTCAAAAATGGTTAAAGAAAGGTCACTAGTATCTACAAAAAACGGTGCTTTCAAGCTTCTTATTTCTCAAAAGTTGTCTAAAAGTATTGTGTGAAAACACTCGGCGCCTTGTACAAATTGACGTTAAGTTTTCGAATTTTTATTAACTATTGTCTGTTCTATATTCTCGTCCCCGGAGGTCAGCAAAATGCGGAGAGACGACATGGCCAAATGGGCTCCGCGCGTTGTTGCACTAAAATGCGTGCAACAGTGTAGCGCCTATTTGGCCCTGATCTCCGGCGTCGATAATATTGAATGAACAATAACAACAAAGGTGTGAGCCGAAACATGAACAGGGCCGATTTGGTCTCATTTTCGTTTCCAGGCAGTTGCACGCAAGTGTTGCTGACATCGACCCAGATGATTTTGCGTTTTAGGTGCCGTTCTACTATAGCCGTGATTCGTGTTTCAAACGCGCTCCATTGAACGCAAGCCAAATTTCCAGGTGGCGGCGGCGAAATTCTTTCTTGTTTTCGGCCGTTTTTCTCGATTTTCACCCGATTTTCTTCGTTTTTTCGACAAAAGCAGTTGAAATTTTGGTTTAAGGGCAGCTTATCAACATTTTCATCCAGTTTTTCCCCAAAAAAATGAAGGGAATTGGGCGAAAATTGGCGAAAAACGACAAAATCTCGAAAAGAATTTCGGCCGAGGCGAAGTACTGTCTCAGCGGGGCGCGTTTGAAACACGAATCACGGCTATAGTAAACGAGACTACTATTAGAGTCTACCGTTCAACTGTATTTCTGAAACTATTGCGCAGGTTCTGTTCCAACAGTAAAACTTGTATTTGAGCAGCTGCCTCTATTAAGAATTTTTTGCGTTTGTATGCAGGGTGGGCTCTCAAGACAGTTCGAAAAATCTTCGAAGGCTCCTCGAGGAACGTGATTTAAGACGTGAGAAGAATGGTAAGCAACGTGGCGCGCGTGTTTGCGGATACAACGAAAAAATAACTCCTTAATAATTGAACGGCACCTGAAATTCAAAAATCGTGAGGGTCCCCCTGTGGATTTCTCAAGATTTCTAAACAAAAATTGAGCGTTGAATGAACATCAGACCAGCATGCCGCTCTAATACAGGTTTTATTGTCAAAAGATTAGTTTGTCTTTAGCGAAATAGTATTTTGAAACCTAGAACATTTTCACAAATTTCGTGCGCAGCCGGTACAGAGGCCACGCCCCACTGCTTCGGTTTCAAGACTTTCTTCGTTTTTGTCACACTCCGCTAAATAATTGCATTCATATTCTTGGTAGTGAGAATCAAAAGCACTTCAATCGTTTTTAATTAATTTTTTTTTCAACCTAAAAAGTCGGCCGACTTGTTTCGAAAACCCCATTTCACTGTATTTAAGGGGGCATCATGTTTTAAGTACTTTAACTAGTTTGGAAATGGAAGAATATTTGAAATGGAAAATTTCACATTGTAAGCAATTTCCCACCTACTGTGTAGGAAAACAAACACCTCCGATAATTTAAATAATCTCAAGCCATAGTTCGGGACTAGCGAGATGTTTGGAGGTATTCGGGATCGCCTTCTTCGGTATCAGAGGCACAATCGGAGCGCGCGAAACGAATTCTTCGGATCACACCCAGCAACGGCAGGTTCATATTTCTAAGTTTTCTTATCAATCTCAGATATTGACTGGACTTTATCGTCCTAGTATCCGTTTTAAATAGCGCGACGATTCATACTTTAACCTAGTTTTCGTTCTGATTTCGTCGGTCCCGACCAAGAAAGCTGACTTGTGTTTTTTGTTACTATGCACAGTTCGAGAACGCGTATTACAGGTACCTTAAAATCTGTATTAGAGCGGCACCTGAACGGCACCCAAACCCCCAAATCGTACCCTGTGAATTTTCGACCTTTTTGGTCTAATGGGCTGTCCAATCTTTCTCGTAGCAACGACCCCCATCGACACACTGTTTGATTGTTGACGACGCCGACATATCAACGTGTGTCTTCGACAAAAAAATTAGCGACACATGATAAGGAGAGCGTTGCTTGACTGTACGCGGTTCGTCATTCTTGTATTTTAAAAAAGTATTCAAATGATTTTTTTGTCGGAAACGCTGCACATTTGTCAAAAATGTTCTTAGTATATTTGACAAGTGCGAGCTTGGAAGATGTTACCATGGCAACAAAAGAATGTGTAGATGTATGAGAAAAGCAACAATCTTTCTCCCATTAATCCTAATTCCGGAAAACCGTCAGTTTTTCGAACGTTCGACAACTTAGGCTGTTCTCCTCAGACCACCTCTCACCACTAGTGGTACAGAAAACATTGGGGACTTGTCATTTCGGATAGCGAGCGGAGCGAATCTCTTTTTTTTAACCCTAACTGTTCCTCACTTGTCTTTTCCCTTTTTGCGCCATACCCACTTGCCTTTCCCAAAAACCTACTCTCGACGCATTTACTACAGTTAATTACTCAATTGGAAAAATTATGAATGGCTAGTACGACACTCCGCACGATTTTTCCTAAACAAATTAGTCACATTCTCACAGTAATCCTTCACTTTCCAGTTAAAAATAATTATCCTAAATATGACAAATTAGTTATAATCTGCATTAAAATATGTTCCCGTTTTTGTTTTATTTTTCACTTCTTTAACACTAAATTATCAATCAGCTTCGTTTTAAAATTGGGTTTTCCGTCTTTGTCATTCCCGAATTGACTTGGTTGCAGAAGGCTCAATCGACCAACTTGGTCGGAGCTCGACTTACTCGACGGAGTCCTTCATTGATTCTCCATTGTCTTCTACAGATTGTCGTGCAGCGGTAAATAGACCGACTGACACGAAAAATCGACTCGACACCGATAATCAAAGTAATTTTTTCATTTATTCATGTATCAAACTGAGTTTGTGAGGAAATCGGAAAAAATACAAAAACCGAAGCAGATAAAATCGGAGAGTTCGCCGGAATATGGAATAATTAGGCGACGTCCATGTTCCGGTTTTGTCTGTTTTCGGAATTTTGCCGATTTTTTCACAAGCTGAAAACTGCACAGCTGATGATTACTCGATATTTTTGAAGAGGACCTGTTGGAGCATCATATACCGAAAGAGCACTTCAATCACCATCCCACACCGCCTCGTTCATTTTTCTCATCATCTTCGTTAGCCGTACATCCTAACATTGTAGATCCGGCACTCGTCAGCTCATCTGAAGAGGAACTCAGGATGCCAAACATCAAGGTATTATTTTGATTTAAAATATTTTTTTTGCCGGTGTCCTCGCTTCGAACTGGGTTGAAAGTAAGGTCTTTTCGGTCAGTTCGAAGACATTTTGGCCTCCGGTGCACATTCTGTGAATTGAAATTGACTAGCCTCGCTGCGCTCGGCTCCCGACCTTCGGTGCACAAAAAACCCCGTGTCGCTACGATCATTTTGAGCCAAGTTGCGTCTTTTTAGCTTTTGGGAGACAGGTATTGTGGTGGACCCACGGGGTGCTCCACTTTGGTTGAAAACCCCAGCTCGCTACGATCATTTCGAGCCAAGTTGCGTCTTTTTAGCTTTTGGGAGACAGGTATTGTGGTGGACCCACGGGGTGCTCCACTTTGGTTGAAAACCCCAGCTCGCTACGATCATTTCGAGCCAAGCTACAGACATTTTCAGACATTCAGACATTTTGGCCTCCGGTGCACATTCTGTGTATTGAAATTGACTGGAGTTTCTCGAAAATCTTTGAAGAACCGGATTCTTTGCATTGAAAGTTCCATTTTTCAGAAGTTTCAGAAGTGTGCGTGAGCCAGAAATAACAGAAACGTGTTCCTCAATGAGTTTCTAGCAATTCCAGTCAATTTGGGAGCACTGATAATGCCAAAAAGTCATATTCCGCGATTTCAGTCGAAGAATTTACCTTTTCAAAACCAAATACTTCGAACTGGCTTGAAAGTTTCTATCACATTCGATACAAATCCATGAATTTCCGCGATAAAATGAGCACTTTGTGGTCACTGAAATTCCGGGCCGGAGGGGTCATATGGTCGGCCCGGCCCGTGACAACCCTGCAAAAATTGGTTTGGTGGCCTAGGAATTTAACGAGATGGCCGGACTTTTTCCGCGGCATGTTCCGAAAAAGTCACCGTGTGTCAAACAGACACAGCTAGACGAAAATCTGTTTCGAAACAAACTTGTTTTTTTTGCTCTGCCCGCTGCAACTACCGTAAGACCTGTATTAGCCCGGCACCTCTATTTGAACGGCACCTCTAATAGACCGGCACTCAAACACCCGAAATCGTAAGGGTCCCCTGTGGATTTTCGAAATTTCATTTTAAAAGAGGGTTGAAAATCAGACCGGCATGCCGTTCTAATACAGGTTTTACGGTATTTATGAAAAGTCTCGATTCTGCTGGTCACGCTGTTATTGCAGGTTTTCTCCGGATCTTCTCATCCTGACCTGACAACAAGAATTTGCGAACGTCTACAATTGGAAGTTTCAAAAGCGTCACTGAAAAAGTTCAGTAATAAGGAAACAAATGTTGAAATCGGCGAATCGGTGCGTGGCGAAGATGTCTACATTATCCAGTCAGCAGCCGGTGAAATTAACGATAATTTGATGGAGCTACTTATTATGATTAATGCGTGCAAGATCGCATCTTCGTGTCGTGTCGCTGCCGTTATTCCTGCTTTCCCCTATGCACGACAAGACAAGAAAGACAAATCCCGTGCTCCCATTTCCGCTAAGCTTGTAGCCAATATGCTCTCTGTCGCTGGAGCTGATCACATCATCACGATGGATCTGCACGCTTCACAGATTCAAGGATTCTTCGATATTCCGGTTGACAATCTTTACGCTGAACCAGCTATTCTCAAATACATCAAAGAATCGATTCCGAACTGGCAATCGTCTGTTATCGTATCTCCAGACGCTGGTGGAGCCAAGAGGTTAGTTAAAAATTAAAATTAAAGATCGATTAAAGATTGATCAGTTTGTTTCAAGTGCGAACGTACTGCGGATTCCAGATTTTGGAGTGCGGAGAACCTCCGGTGATAGTCCCGCTTGGCCTGATTTAAGTCACTGCCGGGCCAGGGATTGTGACCGATTAATCTTCGTAGATTTTTCTACTTTCTATTTGGAGGCTAGGTAAACCCGGGGATTGGGGACGGAATTGAACTCGTGACCTCTCAATCGCCAGCGGCCACCACCATCGGCTGAGCTACCGACCCCCCGTAATGAAAAATAATGTTTATGGGGTATATGGATATTCAGAATAGAATAAGGACGCCGTTATGAGGATATTTCTGTTAAATGATCAATTTACAGAGTCACTTCGATCGCAGATCGGCTTAATGTGGACTTTGCTCTGATCCATAAAGAACGAAAACGCGCTAATGAAGTAGAAAAAATGACATTAGTTGGATCCGTGGAAGGAAAAGTGGCAATACTCGTTGACGACATGGCAGATACATGTGGTACCATCTGCATGGCAGCAGATAAGTTAGTATTTCCTACTTCGTTAAAAAAAATGAAACGGTTAATCTCATTTTCAGACTCGTAGAGGCTGGTGCGGAGAAGGTTTACGCTTTCTGCGTTCACGGAATCTTTTCGGGTCCTGCTCTGACCCGCTTGAATGCTTCAAAGTTCGAAGCGGTTGTGGTGACAAACACAATTCCACAAGACGAAAATATGAAGAAGTGTCCTAAGATACAGGTGAACAAAATGAATGGTTCTGCCAATTTTCAAAACTGGCTCGTGAGGACAGAAGTGAAACAAAGCATATTAAAGAATTTTTTGTGTTTGGAGTTCCGCAAACACCGCGCCAACGTTGCCTACCGTACTTTTCACGTCAAAAAGCACTGAAAACAGCGTTGCGCGGTGTTTGCGGAACTCCAAACACAAAAAATTCCTTAATACTTGGAAGATGACGGGCCGGCCCTCTGCAAGTATGAAACAAAGTGTGGCAAACACTCAATAAATTTAGTATTGTTTGTTCCATTGGTATCAGTGTGTGCAACCGGTTACGTAACCGGTTAAAAAACCGGTTATAACCGGTTATTTGCGCGTGAAATCCGCAAACACCGTGACGACAAATCGCACGAATTTCCTGCTTTCGTGTGATTTGTCGTCGCGGTGTTTGCGGACTTCATCGGACTTCACGCGCAAAAAACCGGTTTGTAACCGGTTACGTAACCGGTTTATAACCGGTTACAAAAATCGTCTTTACAAACACCCGACAACGTAAAAATTACTGACTGTTTTTTTCAAGTTCAAAATTGACTAAGTTTTAGAGTAACGAGTATTAGTGATAGAAAGAGGTATGCTGGGCTCAAGGAAAATAATGTAGTGTATCTGAAGCAACTCCGTAATCTTCTCATCATTGACTGGGCTCCCGTCGCTATCTTTTTTATCCCATTCCATCTTCAGTTCATAGAAAGTCATCAAAAAAAGATGATACTTATGAATCCAATCGTTCGGGCCCGATACCAATCAGTGAGTGCGACCGGTTACGTAACCGGTTTTTTAACCGGAAACCGGTTACGAACCGGTTATTTTTAACCTAAATAGTAGATTTGGGTTACGATTTCGTTAAATATGTTCCTTTCAGTGCATTGACATTTCAATGATCCTTGCCGAAGCTATTCGCCGAACTCATAACGGAGAGTCGGTCTCGTATCTATTTTCGCACGTTCCAATTTGTTGATTATCTGTTCGATTCTTTAGATATCCTCCTATTTTTTCTTGTTGACTCTTACCTTCGATTCCACTTTAGTGGCCACTTCTAACGTTTTTTTTTCAAAATATGTTGGTCTTACTTCACTTTCTGGATTCTCTGATAGAGAAATGACATCATGGGCCCGAAATTTCACATTGTTCCCAAATATCATCACCAGGTTCCGCTAGAAATTTGAAAAACATTTTTTATCTTCATTCAAAATCGTTTGACTGGTATTTATTCTCCATGAAGTTCGCCGCATAAAACCTTTCTTTTCGTTGGATCATTTGTTTTCAACATTCAACATTTCAACAACATTTTCAAAACATTTTCAAAATGTTTTCAACATCAACTGCGAATCGAACCCTTGGTTGACGACGATGAATTCTCGGAAACTTATGGACCTATTCAGCGGCAATTCTTTTTTGTTTTTCAATCGTTGGAGATTTTTTTCTCATGGATGCCGGAGCCATTAAGTTACTGTGCTTACAGAATAGAAACAGTCCTCTTTATTCTTCATACTGAACCGATTGATTTGAAGTTTATAAATATACCAGAAGGAAGGACATCTGCTCTTGGAAAGAGGCAAAGATTCTGCAGGCGTGTTAATTTCAATGAAAATTTAAAAACACATGATTTTTTTTTGACACGTGGGTCTCGTCGGGAGGTTCGTTTTCAGTGGTAGGAAAACTCGGAACGCAATTTTTCGCAATTTTCGAAACACCTGCACAAGCTAAAAAAACAAAAAAAAATTGACCCTTGATATGTTCATTGGCCACAGGCGCACGGGCCGAACCGGCGGCCAAAAAGGGGCATAGCTTACGATATTCTTCCATGATTTCTCTCTAATGTGACTGGCTAATAGAAGGACTAGTCCAACTTACTCCAGCTGGAAGGAGTGGCTAGTTCTATATAATAAGGGGGTGTCCTACTGTTACAGTAGCCGGGAATTAATATAGAATTCTTCAGGTTACGGTAGAAACAGAAGGACGAATAATCGTCTGCTCTATTACAAGTTTATCGAAAAATAAAATTTTTAAAAATTGCCGCGTATGAATATTGGGAGGATAGTACGTTCCGGGAGGTGTTTGAGAACTTGAAGGAGAAGACATTTGGCGAACGTTTGAAACTTCGAAGGTGGATCCAAGAGACATATATTTCGGATAACGATAGAATTTTAACAAATTTTTATTCGCAAAAAACAACAAAGTGAAGTTTCGAGCAAACTCAAGCGAAATTAAAACACCGGTAGAACTTCGAAGTTTATAATTTAAGCGAAAGTCATCCAATTGGAATATTATCCGTTTTTCTTGAACTGGACCCGGGGACGAGAATCGGGAAATGGGCGGTCTAAGATTCGCCGGCCGGCGGCCGCGGCGGTGTGTGTCGATTCACGAGCGCTGGCTTTTCGAAATTGTGGAATTTCAAACGGAAATCGTTCGTTTTCAACCATTTTTCTCGTTTTACGATTTTCGCTCGTTAATCGAAATACACCGCCGCGGCCGCCGCTGTCGGATCTTCGGCCGCCCATTTCCCGATTCTCGTCCCCGGGTCCAGTTCAAGAAAAACGGATAATACGATAAAGACGGCTTTCGCAAAAAAGGGAAGCCTATTAATGCATTTACTCTATTTTAACGGCATTTCGTTAAATTTTTCAAGGTCCCGTCAGGGTGCTGTTGTATTAGAGGTGCCGTTCAATTAGAGTAAATACGGTATTATATATTATACCAGAATGGACCAAGCGGCTCCGCCGCCGACAGCGCGCACTTCACCGCCTGTAGGTAGTTGCGTTCGCATGGGTCCGGTGGCCTAGTGGCTCGTGTGTTTGTCTGTTGGGTGAGGGTCCCTGGTTCGGACTTTTGTGGTGGCATTCTTGTTTGTTCTTGCCATCGGAATGCGGACCGATAAACAGACACACAGACACACAGATGGATATACCCCTCACGGTTTTTATTAATATT
The DNA here is from genome assembly GCA_963570955.1 of Caenorhabditis afra. Lineage (NCBI taxonomy): Eukaryota > Metazoa > Nematoda > Chromadorea > Rhabditida > Rhabditidae > Caenorhabditis > Caenorhabditis afra. The sequence continues at coordinate 9,193,602 of OY751534.1, forward strand.
ATATATTATATAGGGTAGACCATAATTATTGTCGTTTTTTTCGGGGAACCCTGCGAGGTGCCACGTGTTACGAAATTTGGGGGCGTGGCCACTTCGAAATGTACTGATAGTGAGAGGCCACGCTTTTCAATGTGACCACGCCCCCAAACCGAAAAAAAACGACAATAAATAGCTTAAGTAAGTTCCTCCAAACTTAAAAAAGTAACTAATCAGTATGCCAAGTTTCAGCTAGATCAATTCCGTTTCAGAGCAATAGTGGAAGCTAATGTGCATCGTGTTTCTATTTATCATTCCACTTTTTTAGTGCGGCAACACTCAAGGACCTTCATTAACCATCTCATCTTATTCTGAACTGCGATAATACTATACTTTTCTATTATACCTTTTTTTGCCTTAGTAGTGAAAAAAGTACAAATAAAAAATTGACCATAGTGGAGTAATAATGAATCGCGTAATTTTTTATGGGCGCGCCCGCAGATTTTTAGTGGGATTTGAACGAGTGCAAAATCGTTCAATTTTTTTGGAAGCATTTGGTCTAGGAAAGTGAATACGGAACATAATCACACGGGACTGTTCATAAAAATTGCCGCCGTTTCACTCTGATATATAATTTGTGAGCAACTGACGCTTCGACTAGAGACTTTTGTTCTTCTCATTCTCTAAGATATGTGCCTCTCTCTGCCTTCTTAACAGAGATACGTGCAATTGTCTCTCAATTATGAACGATTCTTAGAATTATGGGAGTTCGCTCAAGTTTTAAATACGAGTATTAATTCCTTGATCAAATGCAATGCATTCAGTTTTTATATACGACCTTTCGTCACTTAGTCCTTCACTCCCATACCCACTCATGACTTATGCCGAATATTTTTTCTCTAAACCAATGTTTTCCTCTAATACACTAAAAAAGTATCTGAATACGTTGTTTTTGTATCTGTACAGCTATCGAACCTTCTTGGTATTCTATTTTCTCGTAAGAATAAATATTAATTGGAACATTTTTTAAGATTTTCATGGAGAAAACCAAAAATCGCAACTTGCTTTTTGGATTACTGGTCGCATCATGCTTGGTGAGATTGAGTTTGAGTTTTGAGCAACGAGCAGATTGCGTTGATAATTGTGCTCACTTGGATACGAGCCATGACTTCGGAGATTGTCTGCATAAATGCTCGAAGAGACCAAAAAAGGATACTTCCGAAAGCACAGTGTGTGCGTTGGAATTTTTCAGGAAGATCGAAAGTATGTAAACTTCAGCATTCGCCTCCCCCCCGACAGATCTACACATAAGCACGGAAGTAGTTATTGATGGTGGGAAAATTCTCGAAACAAAGATAAAATGGAAGGCTGACGAATATGGTAATAATATCAGTCTACGCATAAATATTGTAACGGCCCATTAGAGCGGCACCTCTATTTAAACAGCACCTGTAGTAGAGCGACACCTAAAAATCCAAAATCGTAAGAGTAACCCGTTGATTTTCGAAAATTGGTTCCAAAGAGGGTTGAAAATTGGACTGGCATGCCGCAAAAAATTATAGACTGGCATGCCATACAGGTTTTATGGTAGTTTCAAAAAAGTTTTTTGCCTGTAGTTTGTTACAAAAGCTACCGTATTTAGTCTATTAATATAACGGCTACTAAAACAGAAAAAGTTTCAAAATTGGCGAAAATAACTTGAAATAACCACCTCCACGTTTTTTATTTCACTGTACGCCCAAGCTGACTGAAATTGCTACGCTATCCGATTTGCACTCACGTTTCAAAAATGTAGTACTTTATAGATCAGCGTCGGGAAGGTTTCTATATTAAATATACAGCGGCCAATTCAACGTGCCAAAAGACGTTTCCTGGTTTTTTTTCATCATCGATAGGGCCGGTAAGTATTTTCTCATATTGTGTTTGAAGTCTTCAATGGACTTCCTAAACATACTGAAATACTTCTTGAAGTTAATATTGTCAGCAGGTGCGGCTGCCGCCGGTTTTTCGCTTATACATTTCTGCAAATTATTATCGATTCAATTTTCTTGCCACCGGTGGCGTCCGGGCCAAATAGAATCCACCCACTCTCGCGCTGGTCGGAACGGAAATGGGCGGAGCCTATTTGGTCCGGACGTCTATCCCTTTTTAACTTTCTCTGGCTAAGATTTTACCAGTTTTCCGGTTTTACCGGAAAAACAGGTTTTAAATATAAATTACTGTGAGCCGAAAGCCAGGGAATGGTAATTTTTGGCTAGTAAATATTGGCTTACTGTTTAGTCAGAAAATGATATGCGCCCAAAGTTACAGGACGAACGTTCCCTGACGATACCAGCAGCTTTTAATGGTCACGCTCTCGTTGTTGACCATTCCTGCACTTATATTCTCCAGATCCGATCAAAGCCGTATCCACCAGGAGACGATAGTTATACTTTAGAGAAGAGTTACACAGTGCCTCATTGCATTCGAAATTACTGTCGTTGCAACCCGGGTGACGTCCCTGTAATAAGTGATGTAAGAATTGGCTCTGGTTACTTGTTGAACTGGAAGTTCGAAGGAATTCCCGGGAAACAGTACCAGTTTTATGTGGATGTTTACGAAAGGTATGCTTAGGACATTGGCAACAAGGTTGCACTGAAATGAGTTTATTCCTCTCCCCAAGCTACGAAGCCGGAAGAAAAACATTTTCCACTAGAAAAAATAAGGCATACTTGCAGCGGGCCGGGCCGGGCCGGCCCGGCCCGGGCCGAATCAGAATTTTGCCGGCCCGGCCCGGCCCGGCCCGGACGATTTTCAAAAAGTCGGCCCGGCGGCCCGGCCCGGCCCGGCCCGGGCCGGCCCGGATAGAAAACAGAAATTTGTTTCCAAACAGATTTTGGCCTAACAATGTCTGCTTACCGCCATTTTTCCCCTATTTTTTCATTATAACTTCAATTCTAATTAATTGGCACTAGTGGTCACTTAAAATTTCGAAAATTGCCCTCAAAACGGCAAATATTATCCTAAAATGGCTGAAATGTAACCATTTTTGGCGGTTTTTTACACGAATTATGCGCCCAAATTGACTGCACTTGCTAGTAAATCATCGAAAAGCCAGTTATTTTCACTTCTGACACGGTCTCCTCTCGAAAATTCCGGGAATATGGACATTTTCGGCCAAAAAACATGGTCCGCAACGATTTTCTAGCAATTCCAGCCAATTTCGGTGCATCGAAATGGCCACTGGCGGCCGAAATGACATGAAAGTGACCGAAAATACTATTTTTGATTGTATAGACCAAAAAAGGTTCAAAAACGAAGAATTGAAACTCTCCGTATTCGATTACGGAAAAAATTAAAAAATTTCCTGAGCCGGGCCGGGCCGGCCCGGGCCGGGCCGAGTTCCGGGTTCTCCGGCCCGGCCCGGCCCGGCCCGGTAACAACCCGGCTCGGCCCGGCCCGGCCCGGCCCGTCATTTTGCAAGTATGAAATAAGGTGAAATTTTTTCACCACTAATTGGTTTTCTATTATCGATTCAATTTCTTAGTTTACGATATTGCCGGTTCATTTTTCTTGAAAGTTGGCCCCGAAAATGTGAAGATCCGGCCTGGAATCGATAATTCGATAAGCTTCTAGTTTTTCATTGATGTATTATATCAAATTTATCGATGCCGCAATGAACTCATTACTATCCATTTAAATATGGACTATTTGCGTTTTCAGGATGTCGATGCCCCTCATCAAAACCGCGGAATCAACGAATTTCGGTGGTGACTTTACCTTCCAGCTAGCGAATTCGGAACCTTTTGAAGTGTCATCGAAGAAGTCACAGGTTTGTCATTTCTGAGTTCAAGAGCTGGTAAAATTCGTGGGACACTGCGGCGCGTTAGTGGGGGGGGGGGGGGGGGGGCCTCTTCCGACCATCGTCACAAATTTTTTCTAATTATTATCTTTTGCTGTTTGACCTGCGCTGTTTAAAATATTTATTTGCAGATTGGCCCGAGCAACTACCATTTTCCGATACCTTACCCTTTCGTTTCAAAACAACAGTACAAAATTTCGTTGTTCGCCGTGGATGAGAGCTTTTGCCACAACGAAGATGTTTTTCACGTTTTCAACTCGACAATCGAAATGGGTCCTGAACTTGGTGCAGAAGATCATGTGTTCTTATCCGGAACGTTTTCTGGAGCCACCATTTCACACACGAAAGTTGTAATGGCAAGTTAAAACTTTCCACGAAACTTGCGAACTTAGTTTTTACAGGATTCCTCAGTTCTTCTAGTTTTCTTAATCATAGCTCTCTGCGTGAGCCCTATCTGCACCCTTTGCGCGATATTCTTGGTTAAAAGGTCAGAGAACAGGTCCCGAATTTTTGTATATAATGCGTAAGTAATATAGGAGGAGGCAAGGAAGTGCGAAACGTCGGAACTTTATCCAACGGCGTTCACTTTCCTGCTCCCGCCATAGTATAATTGAAACGAATATACTGTACCGCTCTCCGAACGAAGTGAACGGGACTGGAGATTGGCTAATACGAGGCCAGGATATTGTCGTAGGAACGGTGATAGGTAACGTGTCTTTCACCTTTAAGTAGGAAAAAAAAAATTTCAGGAGAAGGAGCGTTCGGGCAGGTTTTCAAAGGAATTCTCCGTGGACCTAATGGTCAAGTTGTTCCGGTGGCAGTAAAACAACTGAAAGCCAACGCGATTGATGAAGAGAAAGAAGAGTTCATAAGAGAAATAGAAATGATGCAGACGGTATGTCGGGTGAAGGGTTTCGACTGACAACAGGTGCTTTTAGATAGGACAACACGACAACATTGTTTCTATGTACGGTTATTGTATGGATGAACATCTCCAATGTATGATAATGGAATACGTGCCGTATGGTGATCTTAAGCATTATCTTCAAAACATGAGAAAAGAGCAGGTATGCTTCTTACGAGTCGTTTCCAATAAAGAGGTTTAGCGTGACAGCCGGAAAGAAGGAAAACAAAGGTAAAAAGTATTTTTTCCCTTATTCTCAAACCGGAGAAAAACCGACTTTTTCCCCGCTTTTCGAATTTTCTCCGCTTGGGCTGGGAAGAAGTCTCTTTTTCTTCGCCCAGGCGGAAAAAAGTCCGACTTTTTCGCCGCTTTTCGATTTTTCTCCGGTTTCCAGAATGAAGGGAAAAAATACATTTTTCCTTTTTTCATGCTCGCGCATAATCCCATTGCATATAACGGCAAGCTGTTCCGTTCTCAGAGGCCTTGCATGGTTGCCGTAGTATTGAAGACTGACGTTCTGCTCTCAAATCATATATTTATTTTTCTCTGTGTATTAAACTCGCCTAAAATCGAATGTATTTATATTACTCATTCGGAAATTAGCCATGCGGCTCGATTTAAGAACGGCTCCAACTTCGAAGTAGCACGGTTGAAGCCCCGCCCACTATTTAAATACCTCATTATTTTTTCACTGGCGCGCTATTACACAAATAAATAAACAGCGCGCTATAATATATATTTGTGTGAAAAACTTTCTCTGTGTAAGTTCAGCGTAACGAGTCGGCAAAATTTTTAGTCGCCTTGAACTCCCAAAGACATGGTTTTTTCTTTTTCATCGGAACTTCGTTTTGTTCACAAAATTCTATAATATCGAAGTTAACAGATAACATCACTGCCGGAGCCAACAACTCCGATCTGATCTTGTATTATTAAACTTATAGGAACCGGAAACTGGAGTGCAACTACTCGAATTTTTATCCTTTGCTGATCAGGTTGCTCGTGGAATGTCGCATTTGGAGTCTGTGGGGATCATTCACAGAGATCTTGCCGCTAGAAATATACTCGTCGGCACCGGGAAAGTTCTCAAAATATCTGATTTCGGTATGAGTCGACCAGGAGTGTACATAAAGATGAGCAAAGGTGAATAATAGAAATGTGAAACTTTTGTGATTTCCGGAGCGGGCCACTCAAAACCCGGCGCGGCATCTGCCGGTTCTTGTCGAAACCCCGAATTCGGGGAGAGGGGGGGGGGGGGTAAAAAGGGTACGTCAGTAAATACGCTCAAGTGATAAATTGGGCCCAATGAAAGAAATAATTTCAACGATCCTCCGTTACTACGCACAACGCACCATGCCTGTAAACTGAAATCGAGGTAATTTCTAACGAGACAAATGTTTAACCCGCTGCGAGATCCGTAAGGTACGCTGGCAGTCGTTTTTTAGCTGTAGGGGTGTGAGACAGAGCGTATTCACTGACGTACCCTTTTTGCACTTTAAGTACAGTGACGCGGATTTTAATTGTATCGTTTTCACTGTATCTACGAGTTTCGAAAAGAACCCGCAGAATGCATTTCTATAGCCCTTAATCACAGAGGCGGTTGAATGACCGTAAAAGTTATGTTTTCAATGACTTTTTCCGGGGCCTCAACCTTAATATTCTTTCCTTATATTAAGCAAAATTTGCTCCACTCATACAGCCTGCCTTTGTGATATCATGCAGATATACACCACTTTCTCATTGTCATCTTACAGGAGTGATTCCTCTGAGATGGTTATCGCCAGAAGCCGTAAAAGACAACATTTACTCAAATAAAAGCGATGTTTGGGTAATTTTTTTCAATTATGAGTCATTGTCTTTACTTTATCTAGGCGTACGGCGTTCTACTCTGGGAGATATCAACATTAGGAGGATTCCCATACAACAACATTGCTGACAAAGATATTCTCAAGGAATTGACAGACGGGAATCGCTTAGAAAAGCCGAAATCATGCTCACTTGAAATGTTTGTTTAACGCTTTTCCCACATTCGTATGGTTCGTTTTTCTGCCTGCATACCTTGTTGTTGCGAAAGTTAGGCCACGCACTTTTGGTTACTCCCTTACTCCCGCAAGTGTTTTGATATTCACACATTATTTTTCATGATACAGGCAATTCTTACATTCTTACATACTATTCGAAAAAAACATTAAAAGACGTGAGAAAATTGCTTAAATCGCAAGAAACAGGTGCTAAACAACATGCGCAGTGTGATAGGTTCCCTGACACCTGCGTCGACAGCAGCCTAGTGGCTCAGTGACCGAGCGGCGTAATTTTCGCAGCACCAAAGTATGCATACAGAAAAACAGAAGCTTCACTTCTCAATATTTTGGGAATTTTTTGTGCGAACTCCGCAAACATACTTTTCATTGCCCTTCTCGACGACGCGCGGCCATAGTACTTCGGACACCCCCCCCCCAATTATTCAGCGCGCAGTCATAATAGTTGTAATTTCAGGTATAACTTAATGAAATCATGCTGGAAATTCGACCCAGAAGAACGACCTTCATTTTCTTCCGTATTAAAAGAAGTTGATCGAATGGCAACTGCTGAAGCCGATTCACCGCCTTCTGATCCGACGGCTTATCGCTAATCGAAAGTGATTTGCTACATTTTTATTCCTCTCATCCAAGGGAGAGGAACTTGCTGAAAGGCACTGTTTGTGTAAAAAAAAGAAAAACGGGATCCGAGCTACCGGCGGTTGACAATGTTCTCAAAAGTTCGAACCTATGAAATAGTAGGATGAATAAATTAATTTTCTTGGCTATCTTCCCTCATCATGCCACGCCATGCCACGCCATGTCACGCCATGCCACGCCACGCCACGCCACGCCACGCCACGCCACCCCACGCCACGCCATGCCACGCCATGCCACGCCATGCCACGCCATGCCACGCCATGCCACGCCATGCCACGCCATGACAAATCGAGGAGGAGCGAACAAAAAGGGGCGTGGCTTATTGTGATAATTGCGCGATCAAGATAGAGGTTAGGCAGATGGCGAAGGTGCGAACAAAAAGGGGCGTGGCTTAATTATATAATTGCGTGATCAAGATAGAGGCTAGGTAGATAGCGAAGGTGCCAACAAAAGGAGGCGTGGTTTAATCAAATCATTGCGTGATCGAGAGAGAGGTTAATCAGATGGAGAGAAAAGGAGGGACGTGCCACTCCATGCCACGCCTTGAATTGAATTTTCACTGATAAAGGCAGTGTCGCGTCTTTTTCTATATGTAAGTCACTTAGACTTAGGCTTCGGCCCAGGGAGCTTAGGCCTAGGCCAGACCCACCTGAGCAAATAATTTCGGAGACCACTTACCCAGATAGCGCTGCTATCTAATGTTATCGTAGGCTGAAAGCCAGAAAGCCGACGCCATGCAACGCCACGCCATGCCACGCCATGCCACGCCACGCCACGCCATGCCACGCCATGCCACGCCATGCCACGCCATGCCACGCCATGCCACGCCATGCCACGCCATGCCACGCCATGCCACGCCATGCCACGCCATGCCACGCCATGCCACGCCATGCCACGCCATGCCACGCCATGCCACGCCATGCCACGCCATGCCACGCCATGCCACGCCATGCCACGCCATGCCACGCCATGCCACGCCATGCCACGCCATGCCACGCCATGCCACGCCATGCCACGCCATGCCACGCCATGCCACGCCATGCCACGCCATGCCACGCCATGCCACGCCATGCCACGCCATGCCACGCCATGCCACGCCATGCCACGCCATGCCACGCCATGCCACGCCATGCCACGCCATGCCACGCCATGCCACGCCATGCCACGCCATGCCACGCCATGCCACGCCATGCCACGCCATGCCACGCCATGCCACGCCATGCCACGCCATGCCACGCCATGCCACGCCATGCCACGCCATGCCACGCCATGCCACGCCATGCCACGCCATGCCACGCCATGCCACGCCATGCCACGCCATGCCACGCCATGCCACGCCATGCCACGCCATGCCACGCCATGCCACGCCATGCCACGCCATGCCACGCCATGCCACGCCATGCCACGCCATGCCACGCCATGCCACGCCATGCCACGCCATGCCACGCCATGCCACGCCATGCCACGCCATGCCACGCCATGCCACGCCATGCCACGCCATGCCACGCCATGCCACGCCATGCCACGCCATGCAACGCCAAGCCACGCCACGCCACGCCACGCCACGCCACGCCACGCCATGCCACGCCATGCCACGCCACGCCATGCCACGCCATGCCACGCCATGCCACGCCATGCCACGCCACGCCACGCCATGCCACGCCATGCCACGCCATGCCACGCCACGCCACGCCATGCCACGCCATGCCACGCCATGCCACGCCATGGGGGCTAGGCAGATAGCGAAGGTGCCAACAAAAGGGGGCGTGGTTTAATCAAATCATTGCGTGATCAAGAGAGGTTAATCAGATGGAGAGAAAAGGAGGGACGTGCCACGCCATGCCACGCCTTGAATTGAATTTTCACTGATAAAGGCAGTGTCGCGTCTTTTTCTATATGTAAGTCACTTAGACTTAGGCTTCGGCCCAGGGAGCTTAGGCCTAGGCCAGACCCACCTGAGCAAATAATTTCGGAGACCACTTACCCAGATAGCGCTGCTATCTAATGTTATCGTAGGCTGAAAGCCAGAAAGCCGACGCCATGCAACGCCATGCAACGCCAAGCCACGCCACGCCATGCCACGCCATGCCACGCCATGCCACGCCATGCCACGCCATGCAACGCCAAGCCACGCCACGCCATGCCACGCCATGCCACGCCATGCCACGCCATGCCACGCCATGCCACGCCATGCCATGCCACGCCATGCCACGCCATGCCACGCCATGCCACGCCATGCCACGCCATGCCACGCCATGCCACGCCATGCCACGCCATGCCACGCCATGCCACGCCATGCCACGCCATGCCACGCCATGCCACGCCATGCCACGTCATGCCACGCCATGCCACGTCATGCCACGCAATGCCACGCCATGCCACGCCACGCCATGCCACGCCATGCCACGCCATGCCACGCCATGCCACGCCATGCCACGCCATGCCACGCCATGCCACGCCATGCCACGCCATGCAACGCCACGCCATGCAACGCCAAGCCACGCCACGCCACGCCATGCCACGCCATGCCACGCCATGCCACGCCATGCCACGCCATGCCACGCCATGCCACGCCATGCCACGCCATGCCACGCCATGCCACGCCATGCCACGCCATGCCACGCCATGCCACGCCATGCCACGCCATGCCACGCCATGCCACGCCATGCCACGCCATGCCACGCCATGCCACGCCATGCCACGCCATGCCACGCCATGCCACGCCATGCCACGCCATGCCACGCCATGCCACGCCATGCCACGCCATGCCACGCCATGCCACGCCATGCCACGCCATGCCACGCCATGCCACGCCATGCCACGCCATGCCACGCCACGCCACGCCATGCCACGCCATGGGGGCTAGGCAGATAGCGAAGGTGCCAACAAAAGGGGGCGTGGTTTAATCAAATCATTGCGTGATCAAGAGAGGTTAATCAGATGGAGAGAAAAGGAGGGACGTGCCACTCCATGCCACGCCTTGAATTGAATGTTCACTGATAAAGGCAGTGTCGCGTCTTTTTCTATATGTAAGTCACTTAGACTTAGGCTTCGGCCCAGGGAGCTTAGGCCTAGGCCAGACCCACCTGAGCAAATAATTTCGGAGACCACTTACCCAGATAGCGCTGCTATCTAATGTTATCGTAGGCTGAAAGCCAGAAAGCCGACGCCATGCAACGCCACGCCATGCCACGCCATGCCACGCCACGCCACGCCACGCCATGCCACGCCATGCCACGCCATGCCACGCCATGCCACGCCATGCCACGCCATGCCACGCCATGCCACGCCATGCCACGCCATGCCACGCCATGCCACGCTTCAATTTTTTTCCTCAACTGCAAGGGGTCCAAAAAAAATCGATAAAGTTGGAAATTGCCACAGAAAATTTTCTCTCAGGAATTTTTTTCTACAAAAAATTCACACACTTTTAGACTCCCCAAGGCATATGTGAGTCATAGTCGCTAAGGTGCGAATACGTTTTTTTTCGAGCACTAACAAAAATTTTTTTTCTTAGCATTTTATAAAATCAGGCGTTATAGATACCAAATTGCATTCAACATAAAAAATGTTGCCCGTGACTAGATCTCGTTTTTCTGAAGTTTTCAGATTTTTTGAGCCGAGCTCCGGCTCGTGAGCCCGGCTCGAAGGCCGGAGCCAAAAAAAAAATGGACTTTTACCCCCATTGAAAAAATAACCATTCGAAAGAGCTTTAAAAATAAGGTGGATTGCCAAATTTTAAGGAAAATCGTTCGCAAACTTTGGGACTTGTGCACCAAAAACCAAAAAGTTGTACTTTATTTTTTATCTGCCCTGTTTTATCTTTTGGCGGGGGGGTCCAAGAGGCTTTTTTGTGCGCATTTTGTGTCCGCATCTTTTCTGAAAATTTCATGAATTATGGTCGTGTTTTCGATTTTTTATGCTTTTAGTTAACTGTCATCAAAAAATTTTTTATTTTTTAAAATTTTTTTCTATTTGCTGTTTTAAAGAGCGCATTTTTTTATGCCTACTGCATTTTTTCCAGATTTTTCCAATTTTTTTTGACGGAGTTTTTCCCTGGCAAACTTTTTTCGCTCTTTTTAATGGCGTTGTTGCTTTTTTCCTAACTTTCCGTCTTCCCTAGCAGCGACAGGCCGCAAAGCGGCCCCTCATTTTTTCTCTTTATTGTTTCACAAGTGAAACAGGGGTCCATTTGGTCTGCCCGAGCTCAAAGCACCCCCTGACCCGACGCCTTGCTCAAAGCACCCCCGTCAGGAAATTCGCCTCCGCTCGCTGCGCTCGCTCCGACGGTTCAGTCCAAATCCGACACCCCTTTCGTTTAGCTTAGAGGTAGGCTTCAATGCTATTTGATGCTTTCGCTGTGAGTTTAAACATGTTTTTCCCATTTTTCATCGCTGATAACTCATCTTCATTTGTTTCCTACGTATGCAGTATTCCTTGATCGATTTCCGCTTAAAAAATCATAACTCTGCTGTCATATCGTTCAAAATATCGGCTGTACCGTCATGAAGCGGCAGTAGCCTAGATTGCGTTTCCACCCTTGTGGACTCTGATGCGAGGTTTAAATTCACAACTTTTAGTAAGAGTCCCAAGTTTGATAAAAATTAAGATTTCAGCTTTTCTAGCCCTTTTTGAGACCATTTCTATTTCCGATGCCACTTTCCATATTTCTCATTTCTGCAGGTGCCCAGTTTCCATCAAATGGCAGCCTTTTCGAGTTTATCTTTTTGCGTTCAATCTTTTTTGTTCTTTTTTTAGTCAATCTGCCGTTATCCTCGTATCGCAGACACTTGCGGGTTTGCTCTTTCCAGCAAAGTTGAACAAAACTATATCTCGTTTCCAGCCGGATACTATTACTCCCATTTTTCGCGGGAAAGCATGGGAACTGTTTTTGACGCCCGTTTCTTCCAGAGTCTCCAACTGAATATTCTACTTTTCCTAGTCAGTTTGCCAGCGTTCTCTTTATTGTGTTTTTCAGGTCCTAGTAATATTTTCAGATCGCGTGGCTCTAAGTGAAATGAAAGGGGTGTCGGATTTGGACTGAACCGTCGGAGCGAGCGCAGCGAGCGGAGGCGAATTTTCTGACGGGGGTGCTTTGAGCAAGGCGTCGGGTCAGGGGGTGCTTTGAGCTCGGGCAGACCAAATGGACCCCTGTTTCACTTGTGAAACAATGAAGAGAAAAAATTTAGGCTTAGGCGCAGGCTCCAGCCTGCGCCATTTGGGCTGAGGATTTTGGGGTCATCTCTCAAAAGTAGGAAGTATATACACCATTCGAAAGAGCGCAAAAAATCATTGGACACGTGTCCGAGCGATTTGGCTGAAACTCAACTATGGCTGAAAAAATTTGGCTGAAAGTCGAAAAATTCGACTTGCACTTTTGCAATATCTCGGGATTGGCTAGTAGGAGGGACACCAAAATTTTATGGGAGGTAGTCGTGGACAAATAAACTTTGTGCAAATTTTTTCAATTTTTTTCCTCAACGGCAAGGGGTCCAAAAAAAATCGATAAAGTTGGAAATTGGCACAAAAAATTTTCTCTCAGGAATTTTTTTCTGCAAAAAATTCACACACTTTGAAACACCCCAAGGCATATGTGAGTCATAGTCGCTAAGGCGCGAATACGTTTTTTTTCGAGCACTAACACAAATTTTTTTTCCAAGCGTTTTATAAAATCGGGCGTTATAGATACCACTTTGCATTCAACATAAAAAATGTTGCCTGTGACTAGATCTCGCTTTTCTGAAATTTTCAGATTTTTTGAGCCCACCTCCGGCTCGTGAGCCCTGCTCATAGACGGAAGTAAAAAAAAAGTGCTCAGTTACCCCTGTTGAAAAAATAACCATTCGAAAGAGCTTTAAAAATGAGGTGGATTGCCGAAGTTTAAAGAAGATCGTTCAGAAACTGTGGCACTTGTGCACCAAAAACCAAAAAGATGCACATCATTTTTTATCTGCCTTATTTCAACTCTTCGCCGGGGGGTCCAAGAGGCTTTTTTGTGCGCATTTTATGTCCGCATCTTTTCCTGAAATTTCATGAATTATGGTTGCGTTTTCGAATTTTTATGCTTTTAGTTAACTGTCACCAAAAAAAATTTTATTTTTAAAAATTTTTTTTAATCGCTGTTTTGAAGAGCGCATTTTTTTATGCCTACTTCATTTTTTCCAGATTTTTCCAATTTTTTTTGACGGAGTTTTTCCCTGGCAAACTTTTTTCGCTCTTTTTAATGGCGTTTTTGCTTTTTTTCTGACTTTCTGTCTTCCTTAACAACGACGGACCGCGAAGCGGCCCCTCATTTTTTCTCTTTATTGTTTCACAAGTGAAACAGGGGTCCATTTGGTCTGCCCCTAGATCAAAGCACCCCCTGCCCCGACGCCTTGCTCAAAGCACCCCCGTCGGGAAATTCGCCTCCGCTCGCTGCGCTCGCTCCGACGGTTCAGTCCAAATCCGACACCCCTTTGGTTTTGCTTAGAGGTAGGCCTCAATACAGTTTGGAGCTTTCGCTGTGAGTTTGAACATGTTCTTCTTATCTTTCACCAGAATGAACCAAGCGGCTCCGCCGCCAACAGCGCGCATTTCACCGCCTGTAGGTGGTTGCCTCCGCATGGGTCTGGTGGCTGAGTGGCTCATGTGTTTGTCTGTTGGGTGAGGGTCCCTGGTTCGGACTTTTGTGGTGGCCTTCTTGTGTCTTCTTGCCCTCAGAATGCGGACAGATAAACAGACACACAGACACACAGACAGACACACAGATGGATATACCCCTCACGGTTTTTATTAATAAGGAAGATCGCAGATTGCTCATCTTTATATATTTCCTACGTGTGCACTGCATACTATGCAGTATTCCTTTATCGAATTCCGCGTTCAAAATCGTAACTCTGCTGTCACACCGTTCAAAGCTTCGGCCGTCATGAAGCGGCAGTAGCTCAGATTTCGTTTCTACGCTTATGGACTCTGATGCGAGGTTCGAGGTTCAAATTCACAAATTCACAGCTAAATTCACAGTAAGAGTCCCAAGTTTGGTAAAAACAAAGAATTTCTCTCAGATTTCAGCCTTTTTAGTACTTTCGAGACCGTTCTCTGTTTCCGGTGCCAGTTTCCAGATTACTCATAGTTGCAGGAGCCCAGTTTCGGTTGAATAGCAGCCTTTTCGAGTCTCTCTTTTCGCGTTCAGTCTATTTTTTCTTTTTGGAGTCAATCTGCCGTTATCCTCGTTTCGCAGACACTTGCCAGTTTTGCTTTTTCCGTTAAAGTTGAACAAAACAATATCACGTTTCCAGCCGGATACCATTACTCCCATTTTCCCCGGGTAAACATCCTGAAGCCAACCGTTTCTTCCAGAGCCTCCAATTGAACCTTCTACAGCTGCTGGTCATTATTATTTCGCAGCGTTCCTGTAGTTGCGTTTTTCACGTCCTAGTACTATTTTCAGATCGCGTGGCTCTGAGTGAAATGGAAGGGGTGTCGGATTTGGACTGAACCGTCGGAGCGAGCGCAGCGAGCGGAGGCGAATTTCCCGACGGGGGTGCTTTGAGCAAGGCGTCGGGGCAGGGGGTGCTTTGATCTAGGGGCAGACCAAATGGACCCCTGTTTCACTTGTGAAACAATAAAGAGAAAAAAATGAGGGTTAGGCTTAGGCTCAGGCTCCAGCGCAGGGCCCGCCCTGTGCTCTTTAGATTGAGCCACGCTACAGGTCGACTTTTTGACCGCCCGTGGTGGCTCGGGCAGGCATCAGGGAGGCGTGCGAGTACGCGCCCAGGGGTAACTTTTGATGCTGAACACGATGCGCTTGTCGGTGTGTCAATCGGATTTCGTTAAGTAGGTCAAATATTGATTTTTTTGCATAACTCAAAAAATAATCGAGAACTTTTTCTGCAAATTTGCAGGGAGACTAAACTTTATGCGCCAAATCTATTTCTGAAATAAAAATGGGGTGTCAGCCGTCTAACTTTTCAGATACCGTATACCAGAGGTGAATATCTCAAATCCGGTCTGTCAGATTCCTTAGCTTTTACGCTCATCGTGTAGAGCACGTTAAAAAACCCCCGGACACAAGTTTAGAGAAAAAATGCATGAAGAACGGCCGAGTTAGTAGGGGGGTGCTTAAGGTGCGAAATGCAGGTTCTCAAATCCGGTCTGTCAGATTCCTTAGCTTTTACGCTCATTGTGTAGAGCACGTTAAAAAACCCCCGGACACAAGTTTAAAGAAAAAATGCATGAAGAACGGCCGAGTTAGTAGGGGGGTGCTTTAGGTGCAAAATGCAGGTTCTCAAATCCGGTCTGTCAGATTCTTTAGCTTTTACGCTCATCGTCTAGAGCACGTTGAAAAACCCCCGGACACAAGTTTAGAGAAAAAATGCATGAAGAACGGCCGAGTTAGTAGAGGGGTGCTTTAGGTGCAAAATGCAGGTTCTCAAATCCGGTCTGTCAGATTCCTTAGCTTTTACGCTCATCGTCTAGAGCACGTTAAAAAACCCCCGGACACAAGTTTAGAGAAAAAATGCATGAAGAACGGCCGAGTTAGTAGGGGGGTGCTTTAGGTGCAAAATGCAGGTTCTCAAATCCGGTCTGTCAGATTCCTTAGCTTTTACGCTCATCGTGTAGAGCACGTTAAAAAACCCCCGGACACAAGTTTAGAGAAAAAATGCATGAAGAACGGCCGAGTTAGTAGGGGGGGGTGCTTAAGGTGCGAAATGCAGGTTCTCAAATCCGGTCTGTCAGATTCCTTAGCTTTTATGCTCATCGTGTAAAGCACGTTTAAAAACCCCCGGACACAAGTTTAGAGAAAAAATGCATGAAGAACGGCCGAGTTAGTAGGGGGGTGCTTTAGGTGCGAAATGCAGGTTCTCAAATCCGGTCTGTCAGATTCCTTAGCTTTTATGCTCATCGTGTAGAGCACGTTAAAAAACCCCCGGACACAGGTTTAGAGAAAAAATGCATGAAGAACGGCCGAGTTAGTAGGGGGGTGCTTTAGGTGCGAAATGCAGGTTCTCAAATCCGGTCTGTCAGATTCCTTAGCTTTTACGCTCATCGTGTAGAGCACGTTAAAAAACCCCCGGACACAAGTTTAGAGAAAAAATGCATGAAGAACGGCCGAGTTAGTAGGGGGGTGCTTTAGGTGCGAAATGCAGGTTCTCAAATCCGGTCTGTCAGATTCCTTAGCTTTTACGCTCATCGTCTAGAGCACGTTAAAAAACCCCCGGACACAAGTTTAGAGAAAAAATGCATGAAGAACGGCCGAGTTAGTAGGGGGGGGGGGGGGTGCTTAAGGTGCGAAATGCAGGTTCTCAAATCCGGTCTGTCAGATTCCTTAGCTTTTATGCTCATCGTGTAGAGCACGTTAAAAAACCCCCGGACACAGGTTTAGAGAAAAAATGCATGAAGAACGGCCGAGTTAGTAGGGGGGTGCTTTAGGTGCGAAATGCAGGTTCTCAAATCCGGTCTGTCAGATTCCTTAGCTTTTATGCTCATCGTGTAGAGCACGTTAAAAAACCCCCGGACACAGGTTTAGAGAAAAAATGCATGAAGAACGGCCGAGTTAGTAGGGGGGTGCTTTAGGTGCGAAATGCAGGTTCTCAAATCCGGTCTGTCAGATTCCTTAGCTTTTACGCTCATCGTGTAGAGCACGTTAAAAAACCCCCGGGCACAAGTTTAGAGAAAAAATGCATGAAGAACGGCCGAGTTAGTAGGGGGGTGCTTTAGGTGCGAAATGCAGGTTCTCAAATCCGGTCTGTCAGATTCCTTAGCTTTTATGCTCATCGTGTAGAGCACGTTAAAAAACCCCCGGACACAGGTTTAGAGAAAAAATGCATGAAGAACGGCCGAGTTAGTAGGGGGGTGCTTTAGGTGCGAAATGCAGGTTCTCAAATCCGGTCTGTCAGATTCCTTAGCTTTTACGCTCATCGTGTAGAGCACGTTAAAAAACCCCCGGACACAAGTTTAGAGAAAAAATGCATGAAGAACGGCCGAGTTAGTAGGGGGGTGCTTTAGGTGCGAAATGCAGGTTCTCAAATCCGGTCTGTCAGATTCCTTAGCTTTTACGCTCATCGTCTAGAGCACGTTAAAAAACCCCCGGACACAAGTTTAGAGAAAAAATGCATGAAGAACGGCCGAGTTAGTAGGGGGGGGGGGGGGGGGGGGTGCTTAAGGTGCGAAATGCAGGTTCTCAAATCCGGTCTGTCAGATTTCTTAGCTTTTATGACCATCGTGTAGAGCACGTTAAAAAACGCCCGGACACAAGTTTAGAGAAAAAATGCATGAAAAACGGCTGAGTTGGTAGGGGGTGTTTAAGGAAAATAAGAGCATTACTCGAGAAAAAATAAAAATTTTCCTTAGCTTTTTTTACCAGCGTCTAGACTAACCGAAAGTAGTCTAGTCCGAAAATTTGAACTAAATCGGGTTTCTAGGAGTCGAGTTAGTAGAGGGGTGCTTAAGGTGCGAAATGCAGGTTCTCAAATCCGGTATGTGGGCGAGCTGTGCTATTTTACGCATCGTGTAGAGCACGTTAAAGAACCCCCCGGCACAAATTTAGAAAAAAAATAGTCAAGCGACGGCCGAGTTGGCAAGGAAGCGTTTAAGGAAAATAAGGCTTAGGCTTCGGCGCAGGCTTCGCACACTTAGGCTTAATTTCAGACTTAGGCTTAATTTCAGACTTAGGCTTAATTTCAGACTTAGGCTTAATTTCAGACTTAGGCTTAATTTCAGACTTAGGCTTAATTTCAGACTTAGGCTTAATTTCAGACTTAGGCTTAATTTCAGACTTAGGCTTAATTTCAGACTTAGGCTTAATTTCAGACTTAGGCTTAATTTCAGACTTAGGCTCCAGCGCAGGGCCCGCCCTGTGCTCTTTAGATTGAGCCACGCTACAGGTCGACTTTTTGACCGCCCGTGGTGGCTCGGGCAGGCATCAGGGAGGCGTGCAGGTACGCGCCCAGGGGTAACTTTTGATGCTGAACACGATGCGCTTGTCGGTGTGTCAATCGGATTTCGTTAAGTAGGTCAAATATTGATTTTTTGCATAACTCAAAAAATAATCGAGAACTTTTTCTGCACATTTGCAGGGAGACTAAACTTTATGCGCCAAATCTATTTCTGAAATAAAAATGGGGTGTCAGCCGTCTAACTTTTCAGATACCGTATACCAGAGGTGAATATCTCAAATCCGGTCTGTCAGATTCCTTAGCTTTTACGCTCATCGTCTAGAGCACGTTAAAAAACCCCCGGACACAAGTTTAGAGAAAAAATGCATGAAGAACGGCCGAGTTAGTAGGGGGGTGCTTTAGGTGCAAAATGCAGGTTCTCAAATCCGGTCTGTCAGATTCCTTAGCTTTTACGCTCATCGTGTAAAGCACGTTAAAAAACCCCCGGACACAAGTTTAGAGAAAAAATGCATGAAGAACGGCCGAGTTAGTAGGGGGGGTGCTTAAGGTGCGAAATGCAGGTTCTCAAATCCGGTCTGTCAGATTCCTTAGCTTTTATGCTCATCGTGTAAAGCACGTTAAAAAACCCCCGGACACAAGTTTAGAGAAAAAATGCATGAAGAACGGCCGAGTTAGTAGGGGGGTGCTTTAGGTGCAAAATGCAGGTTCTCAAATCCGGTCTGTCAGATTCCTTAGCTTTTATGCTCATCGTGTAGAGCACGTTAAAAAACCCCCGGACACAGGTTTAGAGAAAAAATGCATGAAGAACGGCCGAGTTAGTAGGGGGGTGCTTTAGGTGCGAAATGCAGGTTCTCAAATCCGGTCTGTCAGATTCCTTAGCTTTTACGCTCATCGTGTAGAGCACGTTAAAAAACCCCCGGACACAAGTTTAGAGAAAAAATGCATGAAGAACGGCCGAGTTAGTAGGGGGGTGCTTTAGGTGCGAAATGCAGGTTCTCAAATCCGGTCTGTCAGATTCCTTAGCTTTTACGCTCATCGTCTAGAGCACGTTAAAAAACCCCCGGACACAAGTTTAGAGAAAAAATGCATGAAGAACGGCCGAGTTAGTAGGGGGGGGGGGGGGGGGGGTTCTTAAGGTGCGAAATGCAGGTTCTCAAATCCGGTCTGTCAGATTCCTTAGCTTTTATGCTCATCGTGTAGAGCACGTTAAAAAACCCCCGGACACAGGTTTAGAGAAAAAATGCATGAAGAACGGCCGAGTTAGTAGGGGGGTGCTTTAGGTGCGAAATGCAGGTTCTCAAATCCGGTCTGTCAGATTCCTTAGCTTTTATGCTCATCGTGTAGAGCACGTTAAAAAACCCCCGGACACAGGTTTAGAGAAAAAATGCATGAAGAACGGCCGAGTTAGTAGGGGGGTGCTTTAGGTGCGAAATGCAGGTTCTCAAATCCGGTCTGTCAGATTCCTTAGCTTTTACGCTCATCGTGTAGAGCACGTTAAAAAACCCCCGGACACAAGTTTAGAGAAAAAATGCATGAAGAACGGCCGAGTTAGTAGGCTTAGGCTTAGGCTTAGGCTTAGGCTTAGGCTTAGGCTTAGGCTTAGGCTTAGGCTTAGGCTTAGGCTTAGGCTTAGGCTTAGGCTTAGGCTTAGGCTTAGGCTTAGGCTTAGGCTTAGGCTTAGGCTTAGGCTTAGGCTTAGGCTTAGGCTTAGGCTTAGGCTTAGGCTTAGGCTTAGGCTTAGGCTTAGGCTTAGGCTTAGGCTTAGGCTTAGGCTTAGGCTTAGGCTTAGAGCTAGGAAGCATGGGCAAAAGCCTACCCTAGACCCTAGGAAATTACCAGTGGTGAAACGGACGAAAATTCTAGGCAAGGAACACACAAGCCGGCGTCCAATTTTACAGGGCGGTTTTCCAAACCACACCGAAACCACACCCACACACACAGCCGACCATCACGAAACTTCTAGGAACCCACACCACCACTGTTCACGAACTTCCAACCACAAAGCCTGATCGATAACAATGCAGCTACAGTAACACGGCCACCTGTCATTTCCATCACCAACCGTTTTCACACGAGCATTGCACTGTCACCCAATTTCCAAGGCGCACGGTTTGAGGGCCTGTGACGCTGGACTCAGTGTTCGTGGTGGGTTACGGTAGGTTACGGTAGTTCATTCATTCTTCTACTGCTCTCCCTCCACCTCTCTCTCTCTCTCTCTCCGACCTTATTCCCCGCCAAGTGTGTTTTGTGGCATACTTTAAAGGCGCATACGCAAGCTAAATACCAGTGGTTTTTTGACAACCTACGAATGGATGTGCAGTTGAGCAGTAGCGCTGTCCGGCAAGCTTCAAACTATGATGTGACCTCGATTCCACTGGTTGGACCCGTCTTGTGCTACTGTAGGTTACGGTAGGTTACGGTAGTTCATCTCTTCTTCTACTGCTCTCACTCTATCTCCCCGACTTCTATCTTATTCCTCTTCACGAGTGTGTTTTGTGGTTGACCTTTAAAGGCGCATAGCCTGACAAAAAACCACTGGTATTTTGGCAAACTTTGTTCTGATGGTGTGCATCCATTGTCCGAGCAACTTCAAATCATGATATGAGCTCGATTGCACTGAAAGCTTGCCGACCAGTGTTACCGTCACGTCTTGTGTCGGGACTTAACATAGCTGCCACAGTAACACGTCCTACCGTCATTTTCAATTTCACCACTGCAATTTCTATAGGACGTGGTATGAGTAACTGTGATGCTGGACTCACTGTTCGTGGTGGGACCCAACAACGGGGGTTACTGTAGGTTACGGTAGGTTACGGTAGTTCATCCCTTGTTTTCTACTGCTCCCACTCTATTTCTCTAACTTCCATCATATTCCTCTTCACGAGTGCGTTTTGTGGCATAACTTTAAAGGCGCATACGCAAGCTAAATACCAGTGGTTTTTTGGCAACCTGCGAATCGATGTGCAGTTGAGCAGTAACACTGTCCGGTCGAACAGTGTCTCCGTTACAGCTTTTTTAACACGCCCTCTTATATCTAGTTCTCTGGCCTTAGTTCAAATGTTCAGGATGGTGTACATCGGATAGTGTAGGTCGCTGTAGTCCTTCCATTTTGCATGTATCTCATTCAATCTCTTTCTCTTGCTCGATCCTGTTCTAGTGCGTCCCCCGTCACTTTCACCACCCCGTTTCACCCGAGCATTCACCCAGTTTCCAAGGGAACGTGGGTTGAGATACTGTGATGCAGGGCTAACTGTTCGTGGTGGGGCCCATTGGGTTACTGTAGGTTACGGTATCTCTTTCATTCTTCTACTGCTCTCAATCTACCTCCCTCTCTACTACCTCTTTCCTCGCCAAGTGTTTTGTGGCCTAATTTAAAGGAGCACACGCTAGCAAATTACCACTGGTTTTTTAAACAGTCTGCGTCTTTGTGGCAGCGATTTACACTTTCCACTGCTCCCAATTCACCGCACAGTGCAGCTATAAGCACGCCCACTCGTTATATCCAGTTTCATCAGGCTCCTGTTGACATGTAACGTTTTACGACAAGACTCAACCAGGGTTACTGTAGGAGACCACCCCCGAGCTCGCCAAAATGCAGTCAAAGCAGCGAAAAAGGCTCTCGACGACGATCAATGTGGCCGCATGGCGCGATTCGTCGAAGAGAAACAACCAGCCACAAGTGCTGACAGAAATGGAAGGCTCCAATCGACCGATCGATTTCCACACAACTTTCGCATCTTAAGTTAAGTTACTTTGTGGTGTGCGTTTTTGGTGTTTCATTGCCTTTTTTCAGAGTTCCACTGGAAACTTGCCGACCGGCATGTCATTGAGGATGATGGTCGGCGCATCTACTTATTACCACTGTTAATTTGTTTTCTAACAGCCTTTTTTCAAAACAATCATGTAGCATGATGTTCATGCAGTCATATTATCTGTTTTCTTTCGTTTTATCCCATCCCATCTGCAACAACTTTAATGTGGTTTTCTTGATTAGGTTCATTTTCAAGCTAGTTTTATTGCATCTGTCCAATAAACCGTCTGAAATCAGGAGATCCTGAGTAATTCAGTGTGACTCGTGTTCTTAAAGGGACATGGCTTAGTACGGCCGCACTTTTCGTGGTGGGACACAAGTGGGGTTACTGTAGGTTACGGTTGCCCGTTCCTCCCATTGCAGTCATTCTTTTATCTATCCTCTCTTTCTCCCGCTCTCTCTGCTTCCTTCTTGCGTTTGTGTGTTTCGGGATGACTTTTAAAGGCGCACACCCTAGCAAATTACCACTGGTTTTTTTGGCAACCTACGAATGGATGTGCAGTTTAACAGTAAAACTGTCCGAGCAGTGTTAAACTATGCTGTGAACGCGATTCCACTGAAATCCTGCCGGCCAGTCGGACAGTGTTACCGTTATGGTAACTGAGAGTGGTCGGCAAGTTTCCAGTGGAATCGAGTTACACACATCACCACTCGCTGCACAATTGTTTCCTTTTTTTTTTTTTTTGGTTTGCGGTATTTAGCAAATCTTTAAAGGCGCAGAGCCTAGCAATTAACCAGTGGTAATTTGGTACGCTTGAAAAAATCGAAGCTATTACAGAAAGCCGTTCACACCCAACAATTGGTTCGACTGGTCGATGAATGTTGCCGTTGCGATGGCCATGATGGCTGTCATGACAGGAACCACTTCAGCCGCCAAAGTTACTTCCGCCGACTACGAACCGACCGGTGATGTGAAAGAGGTGCTCATCACAAGAACACTTGACGCCAAAGAAAGGTGAGTCTCATCAAAATACCACTGGTATTTTCAGCCCGTTGCTTTTTGATCCGGGATCTAATTTATCTTTATCCGACCTTTAGGGTAGAGAGGAAAGATTTTCCGATTATCAAAGCAATTTCCATTGACTTTTGATCCGGGATCTAATGATTTTAAAAACTTCTATTTTCTTTAGTCAAAATCCACTCTTCCGCGCGTCCATGAGGAACCACAAGTTGATTCCGGAGCCAATGCGGAACGTCAACAACACTCTGGCGTTTGTGGCCGATCCACTGGGAACTTGCCGACCGTCAGGTCGTAAATGATGGTGAATGCCGGCGCATCTACTAGTTTTTTTTTCAACAGTCTTTTTCATATCAATCGTGTATCATAATGTTTTAACATTTTTATTAAATGGTTTTTTCAGTTTTATCCCTTCCCGTCTTAAACATTGCACAATAGCGTTGCTGTGGTTTTATTGTTTAGTTTTTCGTTTTATCTTCAAGTTTGTCTCCATTGCAACTGTTTAGATAAACAGTGTGAAACCCCCTATTGTGATTCAAGTTTTTAAAGGGACATGGCTTAGCAATTGTGAGAGCGGCCGCACTTTTCGTGGTGGGACCCAACTTGAGTTACTGTAGGCTACGGTAGCCCTTCCCTCCCATTGCTCTCACTATTTTTTTTTCTCATCATTTCTCCCTCTCTCTTCCTTTGTTTCATTTTTGCGATTGTATGTTTTGGAGTCAACCTTTAAAGGTGCATAGCCTAGCAAATTCCCACTGGTATTTTGGCCGCTTGGTTTGTTTCTGAAACCAGGAATTTCTCGAATACTTAAGCGTGCTTCCTATCATCACCGATGAGGTTCAAATTGTCAGATTGGTCAGAGGGACCGCTGTTATTGTGGTGGGATCCATCTTGAGTTGGGTTACAGAGGGTCTTCCATGCTTTTGCTTCTCCGATTTGTGAGTTTTCTTCTCGTTCATTCCCCTTCCTATCCATTGGGCTCTGCTGTGATTTAAGGAATTTTTTAAGTCTCATAGCCGTACAAATTACCAGTGGTGAAACCAGAAATCGCTGCAGTATTTTATCGTGACACCCAACTTATCTACTGCCTGCTTATTTACCAGTGGTATTTTTCGTGAGAAGGCTAAAAATGGATATTGCAGGAACTTGAATATCTCACAGCAATTATGTCAACTGACAAATTGGCAAACAATTTCGATGAGGTGTCAGAGCTCACCCCGCGAAGAGAACCTCTATTTAGTTTCAGTGCGTCGTACGGAAAGCGGCACCTAGAACTCAATGTTTTTTTTTAGAGGTGAATCTGTTGCCGAAGAAAAAACGACTATTATCTTCTGGATCGTCCTCGTCCTCCGCCAGTGGCTCTTCGCCAACAAAACCGACAAAGTCGTCATCAAAGACGAGTACCAGCGGGGCGAAGAAAACGAGGCTGTACTGTGTCTCGAGCAGCAGCGACGAAGAACAAGTCATCGACCTGGCAACGACAAGTGCAAAGTTTAGCGATGATGACGAGAAAGAGGTTGATCAAAAAATGGTGCTTCGCAAGCGAAAAACTACTGCTGCCTGCCGCTCCTTGTTCTGTAACGATGATGATAATGGTGATGATGGTGATGATGACGAAGACGAAACCTTGGAGAAAGATAAGAAAAATATCGAAGTAGAATCAGACGATGATAATTCGTCAACCATCTACGCCGATACGGCTTCAAATTTGAGTACGTTGTTTTCTGTGAGACTCACACTGCCTATTCATTTCCAGTGAAAGAGATACAGTCAATGATACCTGTCCGAGCGCATGCACCGGTTCGCAAAATCGCGCCGCTCAAGATTGCAAGCTGGGACAAATTGAAACAAGTAAACACTGAGTACTTCATAAAATGTGTGTATCGTTGCCACAAACTTCGTGCAGGCTCGTCCACTCCAGGTTTTGACTCATTGTGTCTTCCGGTACAGTTTTGATTTGTGCGCAGCTGTAGGAGTGAATATATTTTAGTGCCCCGATGACTTGTCGCGTCACTTCCGTGAGGTAGTAATGGAGGAGACGATCGAAACGCAACGGATTGGAAAATTGTCGCCAAGCACTGTCGGAAGAGCGGCATCTTCTGCCGTTTTCTTTTTTGTATTCATAAAATCACAAAAAAGCAAGATTTTTGGTGATTGTTTTGGAAAAGAACAATCCGCCGCCAAATTGGTTCAAGACCTGCTTCTGTCAATGAGTGTCGTATCCAAAACGCAGCTTATTTGTGATTTCATATCATGGTACGAAACGATTCCGCCTCTCCGAGCAACACAATCCAAACTGCTCGCTTCTAACCAGAATATGTGTAAGCTTCAATGCTTATGCCACAGTACAAAGTCTCATTTAACTTAGGTCGAACGATGGTCAAAGAGAACACCACGCTGCAGACTGTAGCGCGTGCTCTCTTGTCCTACTTCACACTTCTTGGAGTAGTGCAGCCCAGTTCATGTAAGGCACCAACACTCGAGTCTCGAACCATTTGGACGTCAATAAAGTGAGTGTGGTGACTAATCCTAAAATTTCCTTTCATAGAAAATACCAGTGGTATTTTGATGAACCCTCTCCTAAGATTTCCTTTCATAGAAAATACCAGTGGTATTTTGGTGAACCCCCGAGTTGTTCTTTCAGAGACACACTAGGCCTGCTGGAAAAACGAAAAGCGGGAAAACTCGATTTGAGTCAGTATGGCCTGTCGCTTCACGAACTTGTCGAGTTGATGGAAAAGACCGACGGTGTGAGCAACCTTTTTGAGTTCCAATCATGGCTGCTCGCTCTGGTCCTTGCCGGGACAGGCATTCGGGTGGGAAGTCTAAGAAACGTGCATGGCGGCGAAGACGACGATTTGAACGATTTGAATGAAATCGGCGGGGAGACTCTCGAATTTCGGTTCAACCATCTGAGATCGAGCAGCTTACGCATTTTCCGTGTTCGAAGATGCGCCGAAGATCCATCTTCGACAGTTCGGCTCCGTGCTGAGCTTCTAGTCACATCTTCAAAAACGTCCGGATTTCATCCATTCGCTCCAAAGACTATAGCCTTTTCATATCCGACAGCCAAAGGTGACGGGACGCTGAACTGGGGAATGAATGTGGCGGTGGCTTTGGCGCTTCTCGCGGTTCTAATACGCAACACAACTGCGGATCGAGTGAGTTCGGACGATTACGAACCGAAGAACGATGACACAGAGTTGCTCATCTCCGACTTCACCAATCCACGCCAATGGTAGAGTTTTACCGGTTTTCACCCATTTACACGGTTGTTCCTGTCACAGCTTGGTCCCTCTATTTCGTGCTTCAACCACCCAGCACAAACTGAAGGGGACGGCAATGCGATGCGTTAGCGACTCTCTTTCCTGTGTAGCCAACTCCATTCGCGTACCGTCAACCCTGTTCACTTCACGGTCCTATCGGTGAGCAACACCGACTGGTCACAGTCACAATCACTAACCGACGTCTTTACAGTATTGGATTCGCGAAATCGGTGGTGCAAGGGATTGTCAGTCGGATGCAGCCGGATTCTGTGTTGACTCTCAGTTCGATGAGAGAGACAATTCTTACAAGCGCGCGATGGAGTAGTCGACAAGTTGACCGTTACATGTCTTCTGTCACTTCGAATCTTCAAGTGTTCAGCCAGAGTGACGTCGGAATGACCGCCCGCGATTGGCTTTTGGCTATTGCATCGACGAGTGCCATTAAAAACAACTATAATCATGTGACCAGCAAGACGCTAGTTGAATACCTAAAATCTGTTCAGGTTATCTTTTTTTCCGCCCAGTAACTATGTATGATCATCGAGTTTTTAGGCTGATAATGACAAAATCGAAAACGCAAAGCGCATGAGTGCTAAAAACAAAAGCTGCTATGCTGATGCGCTCAACGTGTCCAATTGGCAAAAGGCTTCACGTGTACCGTCCAGTTGCAAAACCAGTCCTTCTCAGCCTTTAGACATTTTTTCGACTTTTGAAAAGGCTGAAAATTTTTGTCGCTCTCTGGATCATCCGTTTTCGGGGCTCGGCAGGTACAAAATAATAATTAGTCGAAAAATCACACAAGTTTTTTAGGCTCGGCGGTGACGGAACGTACATCTGTCCGGACGTTGATTGCGACGCGCCAATATGCGATTCACACCTAGACGCGCTTGAACACTGGGCAAAGTTTCATGAAAAAACAAAAACAAAAAAAACTTACGCCTGTGCACTTTGCGACCGTGGCGGTTTCATGGCGTATGGTTTTTCTCTATTTCAGCCAAAGCGTAAGACTTTGGTTTTTAGGTACAGATACTACATGAGACACCTGAATACACACCACTCGCCTTCTGTCAACTTCCACTGGGTCTTAAGTGAAGCAGCCGATGGCACCGCCGACAAAGACGATGATCACGTCCGGGTGTACTGAATTATCTGATTGTATATTTTATAACAAGCATGCTGTATATTAATTGTACATTCAGTGTTTTACCTTTTTTGTTAGTTCCACTTTGCCCCCAAAATAGTTTCAATTTATCGCATGATCCCCCCCCCCCCCCCCATTGATTCAATTTGCACACGTTTTATCTGATAATTTTTGTTTTATCTTGTTTGTTTCTGTGTTGAACCACAAGATTTTTACTTTTACCAGTGGTATTTCCATTGTTTACTCTCCACGTTTCTTGAATAAATGGAGTAGCGATGATCTCTTGATTGAGGGATGACTTTAAAGGGAGGTTCAGTAGTCTCTTATCGTGGTGAGACCCTGCAAGGTTACTGTAGCCACCATTAAGTGGCAGACAGAAAAAAAGTTCATAATCTCCAGGTTGCTCGTCCCGAGTGGTGAGGATGTTTTGCTCTCTTCCTTGTTTCCTTTTGATCCGGTAATTACCAAATTTATCCGCTTGTGTTTGTTATAAATTTAAAGGTACATGGCCTATGTTTGTCTCTGGCTAAAATACCACTGATGGCCAAAACACCAGTGGTATTTTAGCCACATATTGTTTTCCGCCTTCCACTTTTTTATCAATCAGATGTCAACCGAGATCCGAACACGCCACCTTTCGGCTCTGATTTTTCACCCATTTACAATGGGAGCGACTCTTCTCGATCGGTCCCCATCTGAAGTCTTCACGTCGTTGGTTAGACTGCATACAAGTCTTGGCGGATCGCCGCATGAGCTGCTTTGCTGCCACGTACAGACTAGCCGCTCAAACTTTCCGACTGCGGGCGACATCATCGACATTTCAAGTCGGTTCAAAGTGAGGCATACTAGCTTTCTACAGACTTTTCGATGCCACGTTTGTAGACGATAAAACTCAAAGAACCGGAAGCGGAGATTGCTGTGGGATACGGCATGCGACGGGCTGGTCGAGCGCGACATTTGAGTATGAACTACAAACCTTTTGCGCTTCCCGATGGAAGCAACGTCGCCCCGATAGTGTCGCTATTTGCGAAATCATCGAATTCGAAAAAATTCAGCGAATGCGTTTGTTCGGTAGAAAATCAAAGGTTCTT
Source organism: Caenorhabditis afra (assembly GCA_963570955.1). Taxonomy (NCBI): domain Eukaryota; kingdom Metazoa; phylum Nematoda; class Chromadorea; order Rhabditida; family Rhabditidae; genus Caenorhabditis; species Caenorhabditis afra. Next base: position 9,222,142 of record OY751534.1, read on the forward strand.
GAATTTTTTTCAGCATATAGAGGGAAACAAAACGCGAAGAGTTATAGTCCGAAAGTATGATCACAATGGACACAGGACTACGTTTGACGTCGATTCGCAACTCATCAGATGTTACTTGATATCATTCGAAGTCATCATTGAGCGTGAGACCAACGAAACGATTGTGAAAGTGCATCACATCACTGTAAGCAATGCTTCTGATGAATTACGGCCATTGGCGGAGATTTAATCGTGACCTAGGTGCTTCCTTTTCAGCCGGCATTACTTGAATCAGCCCTCAAAGTATTCGAGGTTGGACGAGTCGAAAATCACTCAGTGTCAATCTGTTCAGCTGCCGCGTCGCCGACACATGTAAGCCAATTGAAAATAAACAGTGATTCTACCAAGTCGGTCTTCGGTCACGGGTAATATCCGTCTTTTTGTACACTTTTTGTCAAAATACCACCGGTGTTTTTGTATGAATTCGATGGTATTGCCACTGCAAGCTTGATATTCTCTCTGCACGGCCACATTCAAATTTCGTGACGTCGAAAAAGGGGCGGGGCGAAAAAGGGGCGTGGTTTTAAAGGGAGGTATCGTAGCTTCTTATCGTGTCGAGACCCAGCCGGGTTACTGTAGTCACATTTTAGGCCAGGACAGCGGAAAGTTCATAATTTCCAGTTTGCCCGTCTCGAGTGGTGAGCGTTTTTTTCTCTCTCCCTCGTTTTTTTCCGTGGCTGGTAATTACCAGGTCTTCCTCGTGTGTTTGTGTCAAGCCGCCTAATATACGTAAACAAAATTACCAGTGGTATTTTCGAGAACTTCCCATTGGCTGAGAGATTTTTGACTAAGTACCACTGGTATTTTTGAGAACTTCCCATTATCTGCGAGATATTTGGCAAAATGCCACTGGTATTCTCATGTTTTTGTTTTGAGCTTTGATAATTTATTGAAAATACCACTGGTATTTTCATGTTTTTGTTTTGCGTTCTAATAAGTTTTTGAAAATGCCACTGGTATTCTCATGTTTTTGTTTTGAGCTTTGATAATTTATTGAAAATACCACTGGTATTTTAGGCTTAGGCTTAGGCTTAGGCTTAGGCTTAGGCTTAGGCTTAGGCTTAGGCTTAGGCTTAGGCTTAGGCTTAGGCTTAGGCTTAGGCTTAGGCTTAGGCTTAGGCTTAGGCTTAGGCTTAGGCTTAGGCTTAGGCTTAGGCTTAGGCTTAGGCTTAGGCTTAGGCTTAGGCTTAGGCTTAGGCTTAGGCTTAGGCTTAGGCTTAGGCTTAGGCTTAGGCTTAGGCTTAGGCTTAGGCTTAGGCTTAGGCTTAGGCTTAGGCTTAGGCTTAGGCTTAGGCTTAGGCTTAGGCTTAGGCTTAGGCTTAGGCTTAGGCTTAGGCTTAGGCTTAGGCTTAGGCTTAGGCTTAGGCTTAATTTCAGACTTAGGCTTAGTTTCAGATTTAGGCTTAGGCTTAATTTCAGACTTAGGCTTAGTTTCAGATTTAGGCTTAGGCTTAGGCTTAGGCTTAGGCTTAGGCTTAGGCTTAATTTCAGACTTAGGCTTAGTTTCAGATTTAGGCTTAGGCTTAATTTCAGACTTAGGCTTAGTTTCAGATTTAGGCTTAGGCTTAGGCTTAGGCTTAGGCTTAGGCTTAGGCTTAGGCTTAGGCTTAGGCTTAGGCTTAGGCTTAGGCTTAGGCTTAGGCTTAGGCTTAGGCTTAGGCTTAGGCTTAGGCTTAGGCTTAGGCTTAGGCTTAGGCTTAGGCTTAGGCTTAGGCTTAGGCTTAGGCTTAGGCTTAGGCTTAGGCTTAGGCTTAGGCTTAGGCTTAGGCTTAGGCTTAGGCTTAGGCTTAGGCTTAGGCTTAGGCTTAGGCTTAGGCTTAGGCTTAGGCTTAGGCTTAGGCTTAGGCTTAGGCTTAGGCTTAGGCTTAGGCTTAGGCTTAGGCTTAGGCTTAGGCTTAGGCTTAGGCTTAGGCTTAGGCTTAGGCTTAGGCTTAGGCTTAGGCTTAGGCTTAGGCTTAGGCTTAGGCTTAGGCTTAGGCTTAGGCTTAGGCTTAGGCTTAGGCTTAGGCTTAGGCTTAGGCTTAGGCTTAGGCTTAGGCTTAGGCTTAGGCTTAGGCTTAGGCTTAGGCTTAGGCTTAGGCTTAGGCTTAGGCTTAGGCTTAGGCTTAGGCTTAGGCTTAGGCTTAGGCTTAGGCTTAGGCTTAGGCTTAGGCTTAGGCTTAGGCTTAGGCTTAGGCTTAGGCTTAGGCTTAGGCTTAGGCTTAGGCTTAGGCTTAGGCTTAGGCTTAGGCTTAGGCTTAGGCTTAGGCTTAGGCTTAGGCTTAGGCTTAGGCTTAGGCTTAGGCTTAGGCTTAGGCTTAGGCTTAGGCTTAGGCTTAGGCTTAGGCTTAGGCTTAGGCTTAGGCTTAGGCTTAGGCTTAGGCTTAGGCTTAGGCTTAGGCTTAGGCTTAGGCTTAGGCTTAGGCTTAGGCTTAGGCTTAGGCTTAGGCTTAGGCTTAGGCTTAGGCTTAGGCTTAGGCTTAGGCTTAGGCTTAGGCTTAGGCTTAGGCTTAGGCTTAGGCTTAGGCTTAGGCTTAGGCTTAGGCTTAGGCTTAGGCTTAGGCTTAGGCTTAGGCTTAGGCTTAGGCTTAGGCTTAGGCTTAGGCTTAGGCTTAGGCTTAGGCTTAGGCTTAGGCTTAGGCTTAGGCTTAGGCTTAGGCTTAGGCTTAGGCTTAGGCTTAGGCTTAGGCTTAGGCTTAGGCTTAGGCTTAGGCTTAGGCTTAGGCTTAGGCTTAGGCTTAGGCTTAGGCTTAGGCTTAGGCTTAGGCTTAGGCTTAGGCTTAGGCTTAGGCTTAGGCTTAGGCTTAGGCTTAGGCTTAGGCTTAGGCTTAGGCTTAGGCTTAGGCTTAGGCTTAGGCTTAGGCTTAGGCTTAGGCTTAGGCTTAGGCTTAGGCTTAGGCTTAGGCTTAGGCTTAGGCTTAGGCTTAGGCTTAGGCTTAGGCTTAGGCTTAGGCTTAGGCTTAGGCTTAGGCTTAGGCTTAGGCTTAGGCTTAGGCTTAGGCTTAGGCTTAGGCTTAGGCTTAGGCTTAGGCTTAGGCTTAGGCTTAGGCTTAGGCTTAGGCTTAGGCTTAGGCTTAGGCTTAGGCTTAGGCTTAGGCTTAGGCTTAGGCTTAGGCTTAGGCTTAGGCTTAGGCTTAGGCTTAGGCTTAGGCTTAGGCTTAGGCTTAGGCTTAGGCTTAGGCTTAGGCTTAGGCTTAGGCTTAGGCTTAGGCTTAGGCTTAGGCTTAGGCTTAGGCTTAGGCTTAGGCTTAGGCTTAGGCTTAGGCTTAGGCTTAGGCTTAGGCTTAGGCTTAGGCTTAGGCTTAGGCTTAGGCTTAGGCTTAGGCTTAGGCTTAGGCTTAGGCTTAGGCTTAGGCTTAGGCTTAGGCTTAGGCTTAGGCTTAGGCTTAGGCTTAGGCTTAGGCTTAGGCTTAGGCTTAGGCTTAGGCTTAGGCTTAGGCTTAGGCTTAGGCTTAGGCTTAGGCTTAGGCTTAGGCTTAGGCTTAGGCTTAGGCTTAGGCTTAGGCTTAGGCTTAGGCTTAGGCTTAGGCTTAGGCTTAGGCTTAGGCTTAGGCTTAGGCTTAGGCTTAGGCTTAGGCTTAGGCTTAGGCTTAGGCTTAGGCTTAGGCTTAGGCTTAGGCTTAGGCTTAGGCTTAGGCTTAGGCTTAGGCTTAGGCTTAGGCTTAGGCTTAGGCTTAGGCTTAGGCTTAGGCTTAGGCTTAGGCTTAGGCTTAGGCTTAGGCTTAGGCTTAGGCTTAGGCTTAGGCTTAGGCTTAGGCTTAGGCTTAGGCTTAGGCTTAGGCTTAGGCTTAGGCTTAGGCTTAGGCTTAGGCTTAGGCTTAGGCTTAGGCTTAGGCTTAGGCTTAGGCTTAGGCTTAGGCTTAGGCTTAGGCTTAGGCTTAGGCTTAGGCTTAGGCTTAGGCTTAGGCTTAGGCTTAGGCTTAGGCTTAGGCTTAGGCTTAGGCTTAGGCTTAGGCTTAGGCTTAGGCTTAGGCTTAGGCTTAGGCTTAGGCTTAGGCTTAGGCTTAGGCTTAGGCTTAGGCTTAGGCTTAGGCTTAGGCTTAGGCTTAGGCTTAGGCTTAGGCTTAGGCTTAGGCTTAGGCTTAGGCTTAGGCTTAGGCTTAGGCTTAGGCTTAGGCTTAGGCTTAGGCTTAGGCTTAGGCTTAGGCTTAGGCTTAGGCTTAGGCTTAGGCTTAGGCTTAGGCTTAGGCTTAGGCTTAGGCTTAGGCTTAGGCTTAGGCTTAGGCTTAGGCTTAGGCTTAGGCTTAGGCTTAGGCTTAGGCTTAGGCTTAGGCTTAGGCTTAGGCTTAGGCTTAGGCTTAGGCTTAGGCTTAGGCTTAGGCTTAGGCTTAGGCTTAGGCTTAGGCTTAGGCTTAGGCTTAGGCTTAGGCTTAGGCTTAGGCTTAGGCTTAGGCTTAGGCTTAGGCTTAGGCTTAGGCTTAGGCTTAGGCTTAGGCTTAGGCTTAGGCTTAGGCTTAGGCTTAGGCTTAGGCTTAGGCTTAGGCTTAGGCTTAGGCTTAGGCTTAGGCTTAGGCTTAGGCTTAGGCTTAGGCTTAGGCTTAGGCTTAGGCTTAGGCTTAGGCTTAGGCTTAGGCTTAGGCTTAGGCTTAGGCTTAGGCTTAGGCTTAGGCTTAGGCTTAGGCTTAGGCTTAGGCTTAGGCTTAGGCTTAGGCTTAGGCTTAGGCTTAGGCTTAGGCTTAGGCTTAGGCTTAGGCTTAGGCTTAGGCTTAGGCTTAGGCTTAGGCTTAGGCTTAGGCTTAGGCTTAGGCTTAGGCTTAGGCTTAGGCTTAGGCTTAGGCTTAGGCTTAGGCTTAGGCTTAGGCTTAGGCTTAGGCTTAGGCTTAGGCTTAGGCTTAGGCTTAGGCTTAGGCTTAGGCTTAGGCTTAGGCTTAGGCTTAGGCTTAGGCTTAGGCTTAGGCTTAGGCTTAGGCTTAGGCTTAGGCTTAGGCTTAGGCTTAGGCTTAGGCTTAGGCTTAGGCTTAGGCTTAGGCTTAGGCTTAGGCTTAGGCTTAGGCTTAGGCTTAGGCTTAGGCTTAGGCTTAGGCTTAGGCTTAGGCTTAGGCTTAGGCTTAGGCTTAGGCTTAGGCTTAGGCTTAGGCTTAGGCTTAGGCTTAGGCTTAGGCTTAGGCTTAGGCTTAGGCTTAGGCTTAGGCTTAGGCTTAGGCTTAGGCTTAGGCTTAGGCTTAGGCTTAGGCTTAGGCTTAGGCTTAGGCTTAGGCTTAGGCTTAGGCTTAGGCTTAGGCTTAGGCTTAGGCTTAGGCTTAGGCTTAGGCTTAGGCTTAGGCTTAGGCTTAGGCTTAGGCTTAGGCTTAGGCTTAGGCTTAGGCTTAGGCTTAGGCTTAGGCTTAGGCTTAGGCTTAGGCTTAGGCTTAGGCTTAGGCTTAGGCTTAGGCTTAGGCTTAGGCTTAGGCTTAGGCTTAGGCTTAGGCTTAGGCTTAGGCTTAGGCTTAGGCTTAGGCTTAGGCTTAGGCTTAGGCTTAGGCTTAGGCTTAGGCTTAGGCTTAGGCTTAGGCTTAGGCTTAGGCTTAGGCTTAGGCTTAGGCTTAGGCTTAGGCTTAGGCTTAGGCTTAGGCTTAGGCTTAGGCTTAGGCTTAGGCTTAGGCTTAGGCTTAGGCTTAGGCTTAGGCTTAGGCTTAGGCTTAGGCTTAGGCTTAGGCTTAGGCTTAGGCTTAGGCTTAGGCTTAGGCTTAGGCTTAGGCTTAGGCTTAGGCTTAGGCTTAGGCTTAGGCTTAGGCTTAGGCTTAGGCTTAGGCTTAGGCTTAGGCTTAGGCTTAGGCTTAGGCTTAGGCTTAGGCTTAGGCTTAGGCTTAGGCTTAGGCTTAGGCTTAGGCTTAGGCTTAGGCTTAGGCTTAGGCTTAGGCTTAGGCTTAGGCTTAGGCTTAGGCTTAGGCTTAGGCTTAGGCTTAGGCTTAGGCTTAGGCTTAGGCTTAGGCTTAGGCTTAGGCTTAGGCTTAGGCTTAGGCTTAGGCTTAGGCTTAGGCTTAGGCTTAGGCTTAGGCTTAGGCTTAGGCTTAGGCTTAGGCTTAGGCTTAGGCTTAGGCTTAGGCTTAGGCTTAGGCTTAGGCTTAGGCTTAGGCTTAGGCTTAGGCTTAGGCTTAGGCTTAGGCTTAGGCTTAGGCTTAGGCTTAGGCTTAGGCTTAGGCTTAGGCTTAGGCTTAGGCTTAGGCTTAGGCTTAGGCTTAGGCTTAGGCTTAGGCTTAGGCTTAGGCTTAGGCTTAGGCTTAGGCTTAGGCTTAGGCTTAGGCTTAGGCTTAGGCTTAGGCTTAGGCTTAGGCTTAGGCTTAGGCTTAGGCTTAGGCTTAGGCTTAGGCTTAGGCTTAGGCTTAGGCTTAGGCTTAGGCTTAGGCTTAGGCTTAGGCTTAGGCTTAGGCTTAGGCTTAGGCTTAGGCTTAGGCTTAGGCTTAGGCTTAGGCTTAGGCTTAGGCTTAGGCTTAGGCTTAGGCTTAGGCTTAGGCTTAGGCTTAGGCTTAGGCTTAGGCTTAGGCTTAGGCTTAGGCTTAGGCTTAGGCTTAGGCTTAGGCTTAGGCTTAGGCTTAGGCTTAGGCTTAGGCTTAGGCTTAGGCTTAGGCTTAGGCTTAGGCTTAGGCTTAGGCTTAGGCTTAGGCTTAGGCTTAGGCTTAGGCTTAGGCTTAGGCTTAGGCTTAGGCTTAGGCTTAGGCTTAGGCTTAGGCTTAGGCTTAGGCTTAGGCTTAGGCTTAGGCTTAGGCTTAGGCTTAGGCTTAGGCTTAGGCTTAGGCTTAGGCTTAGGCTTAGGCTTAGGCTTAGGCTTAGGCTTAGGCTTAGGCTTAGGCTTAGGCTTAGGCTTAGGCTTAGGCTTAGGCTTAGGCTTAGGCTTAGGCTTAGGCTTAGGCTTAGGCTTAGGCTTAGGCTTAGGCTTAGGCTTAGGCTTAGGCTTAGGCTTAGGCTTAGGCTTAGGCTTAGGCTTAGGCTTAGGCTTAGGCTTAGGCTTAGGCTTAGGCTTAGGCTTAGGCTTAGGCTTAGGCTTAGGCTTAGGCTTAGGCTTAGGCTTAGGCTTAGGCTTAGGCTTAGGCTTAGGCTTAGGCTTAGGCTTAGGCTTAGGCTTAGGCTTAGGCTTAGGCTTAGGCTTAGGCTTAGGCTTAGGCTTAGGCTTAGGCTTAGGCTTAGGCTTAGGCTTAGGCTTAGGCTTAGGCTTAGGCTTAGGCTTAGGCTTAGGCTTAGGCTTAGGCTTAGGCTTAGGCTTAGGCTTAGGCTTAGGCTTAGGCTTAGGCTTAGGCTTAGGCTTAGGCTTAGGCTTAGGCTTAGGCTTAGGCTTAGGCTTAGGCTTAGGCTTAGGCTTAGGCTTAGGCTTAGGCTTAGGCTTAGGCTTAGGCTTAGGCTTAGGCTTAGGCTTAGGCTTAGGCTTAGGCTTAGGCTTAGGCTTAGGCTTAGGCTTAGGCTTAGGCTTAGGCTTAGGCTTAGGCTTAGGCTTAGGCTTAGGCTTAGGCTTAGGCTTAGGCTTAGGCTTAGGCTTAGGCTTAGGCTTAGGCTTAGGCTTAGGCTTAGGCTTAGGCTTAGGCTTAGGCTTAGGCTTAGGCTTAGGCTTAGGCTTAGGCTTAGGCTTAGGCTTAGGCTTAGGCTTAGGCTTAGGCTTAGGCTTAGGCTTAGGCTTAGGCTTAGGCTTAGGCTTAGGCTTAGGCTTAGGCTTAGGCTTAGGCTTAGGCTTAGGCTTAGGCTTAGGCTTAGGCTTAGGCTTAGGCTTAGGCTTAGGCTTAGGCTTAGGCTTAGGCTTAGGCTTAGGCTTAGGCTTAGGCTTAGGCTTAGGCTTAGGCTTAGGCTTAGGCTTAGGCTTAGGCTTAGGCTTAGGCTTAGGCTTAGGCTTAGGCTTAGGCTTAGGCTTAGGCTTAGGCTTAGGCTTAGGCTTAGGCTTAGGCTTAGGCTTAGGCTTAGGCTTAGGCTTAGGCTTAGGCTTAGGCTTAGGCTTAGGCTTAGGCTTAGGCTTAGGCTTAGGCTTAGGCTTAGGCTTAGGCTTAGGCTTAGGCTTAGGCTTAGGCTTAGGCTTAGGCTTAGGCTTAGGCTTAGGCTTAGGCTTAGGCTTAGGCTTAGGCTTAGGCTTAGGCTTAGGCTTAGGCTTAGGCTTAGGCTTAGGCTTAGGCTTAGGCTTAGGCTTAGGCTTAGGCTTAGGCTTAGGCTTAGGCTTAGGCTTAGGCTTAGGCTTAGGCTTAGGCTTAGGCTTAGGCTTAGGCTTAGGCTTAGGCTTAGGCTTAGGCTTAGGCTTAGGCTTAGGCTTAGGCTTAGGCTTAGGCTTAGGCTTAGGCTTAGGCTTAGGCTTAGGCTTAGGCTTAGGCTTAGGCTTAGGCTTAGGCTTAGGCTTAGGCTTAGGCTTAGGCTTAGGCTTAGGCTTAGGCTTAGGCTTAGGCTTAGGCTTAGGCTTAGGCTTAGGCTTAGGCTTAGGCTTAGGCTTAGGCTTAGGCTTAGGCTTAGGCTTAGGCTTAGGCTTAGGCTTAGGCTTAGGCTTAGGCTTAGGCTTAGGCTTAGGCTTAGGCTTAGGCTTAGGCTTAGGCTTAGGCTTAGGCTTAGGCTTAGGCTTAGGCTTAGGCTTAGGCTTAGGCTTAGGCTTAGGCTTAGGCTTAGGCTTAGGCTTAGGCTTAGGCTTAGGCTTAGGCTTAGGCTTAGGCTTAGGCTTAGGCTTAGGCTTAGGCTTAGGCTTAGGCTTAGGCTTAGGCTTAGGCTTAGGCTTAGGCTTAGGCTTAGGCTTAGGCTTAGGCTTAGGCTTAGGCTTAGGCTTAGGCTTAGGCTTAGGCTTAGGCTTAGGCTTAGGCTTAGGCTTAGGCTTAGGCTTAGGCTTAGGCTTAGGCTTAGGCTTAGGCTTAGGCTTAGGCTTAGGCTTAGGCTTAGGCTTAGGCTTAGGCTTAGGCTTAGGCTTAGGCTTAGGCTTAGGCTTAGGCTTAGGCTTAGGCTTAGGCTTAGGCTTAGGCTTAGGCTTAGGCTTAGGCTTAGGCTTAGGCTTAGGCTTAGGCTTAGGCTTAGGCTTAGGCTTAGGCTTAGGCTTAGGCTTAGGCTTAGGCTTAGGCTTAGGCTTAGGCTTAGGCTTAGGCTTAGGCTTAGGCTTAGGCTTAGGCTTAGGCTTAGGCTTAGGCTTAGGCTTAGGCTTAGGCTTAGGCTTAGGCTTAGGCTTAGGCTTAGGCTTAGGCTTAGGCTTAGGCTTAGGCTTAGGCTTAGGCTTAGGCTTAGGCTTAGGCTTAGGCTTAGGCTTAGGCTTAGGCTTAGGCTTAGGCTTAGGCTTAGGCTTAGGCTTAGGCTTAGGCTTAGGCTTAGGCGTAGGCTTAGGCTTAGGCTTAGGCTTAGGCTTAGGCTTAGGCTTAGGCTTAGGCTTAGGCTTAGGCTTAGGCTTAGGCTTAGGCTTAGGCTTAGGCTTAGGCTTAGGCTTAGGCTTAGGCTTAGGCTTAGGCTTAGGCTTAGGCTTAGGCTTAGGCTTAGGCTTAGGCTTAGGCTTAGGCTTAGGCTTAGGCTTAGGCTTAGGCTTAGGCTTAGGCTTAGGCTTAGGCTTAGGCTTAGGCTTAGGCTTAGGCTTAGGCTTAGGCTTAGGCTTAGGCTTAGGCTTAGGCTTAGGCTTAGGCTTAGGCTTAGGCTTAGGCTTAGGCTTAGGCTTAGGCTTAGGCTTAGGCTTAGGCTTAGGCTTAGGCTTAGGCTTAGGCTTAGGCTTAGGCTTAGGCTTAGGCTTAGGCTTAGGCTTAGGCTTAGGCTTAGGCTTAGGCTTAGGCTTAGGCTTAGGCTTAGGCTTAGGCTTAGGCTTAGGCTTAGGCTTAGGCTTAGGCTTAGGCTTAGGCTTAGGCTTAGGCTTAGGCTTAGGCTTAGGCTTAGGCTTAGGCTTAGGCTTAGGCTTAGGCTTAGGCTTAGGCTTAGGCTTAGGCTTAGGCTTAGGCTTAGGCTTAGGCTTAGGCTTAGGCTTAGGCTTAGGCTTAGGCTTAGGCTTAGGCTTAGGCTTAGGCTTAGGCTTAGGCTTAGGCTTAGGCTTAGGCTTAGGCTTAGGCTTAGGCTTAGGCTTAGGCTTAGGCTTAGGCTTAGGCTTAGGCTTAGGCTTAGGCTTAGGCTTAGGCTTAGGCTTAGGCTTAGGCTTAGGCTTAGGCTTAGGCTTAGGCTTAGGCTTAGGCTTAGGCTTAGGCTTAGGCTTAGGCTTAGGCTTAGGCTTAGGCTTAGGCTTAGGCTTAGGCTTAGGCTTAGGCTTAGGCTTAGGCTTAGGCTTAGGCTTAGGCTTAGGCTTAGGCTTAGGCTTAGGCTTAGGCTTAGGCTTAGGCTTAGGCTTAGGCTTAGGCTTAGGCTTAGGCTTAGGCTTAGGCTTAGGCTTAGGCTTAGGCTTAGGCTTAGGCTTAGGCTTAGGCTTAGGCTTAGGCTTAGGCTTAGGCTTAGGCTTAGGCTTAGGCTTAGGCTTAGGCTTAGGCTTAGGCTTAGGCTTAGGCTTAGGCTTAGGCTTAGGCTTAGGCTTAGGCTTAGGCTTAGGCTTAGGCTTAGGCTTAGGCTTAGGCTTAGGCTTAGGCTTAGGCTTAGGCTTAGGCTTAGGCTTAGGCTTAGGCTTAGGCTTAGGCTTAGGCTTAGGCTTAGGCTTAGGCTTAGGCTTAGGCTTAGGCTTAGGCTTAGGCTTAGGCTTAGGCTTAGGCTTAGGCTTAGGCTTAGGCTTAGGCTTAGGCTTAGGCTTAGGCTTAGGCTTAGGCTTAGGCTTAGGCTTAGGCTTAGGCTTAGGCTTAGGCTTAGGCTTAGGCTTAGGCTTAGGCTTAGGCTTAGGCTTAGGCTTAGGCTTAGGCTTAGGCTTAGGCTTAGGCTTAGGCTTAGGCTTAGGCTTAGGCTTAGGCTTAGGCTTAGGCTTAGGCTTAGGCTTAGGCTTAGGCTTAGGCTTAGGCTTAGGCTTAGGCTTAGGCTTAGGCTTAGGCTTAGGCTTAGGCTTAGGCTTAGGCTTAGGCTTAGGCTTAGGCTTAGGCTTAGGCTTAGGCTTAGGCTTAGGCTTAGGCTTAGGCTTAGGCTTAGGCTTAGGCTTAGGCTTAGGCTTAGGCTTAGGCTTAGGCTTAGGCTTAGGCTTAGGCTTAGGCTTAGGCTTAGGCTTAGGCTTAGGCTTAGGCTTAGGCTTAGGCTTAGGCTTAGGCTTAGGCTTAGGCTTAGGCTTAGGCTTAGGCTTAGGCTTAGGCTTAGGCTTAGGCTTAGGCTTAGGCTTAGGCTTAGGCTTAGGCTTAGGCTTAGGCTTAGGCTTAGGCTTAGGCTTAGGCTTAGGCTTAGGCTTAGGCTTAGGCTTAGGCTTAGGCTTAGGCTTAGGCTTAGGCTTAGGCTTAGGCTTAGGCTTAGGCTTAGGCTTAGGCTTAGGCTTAGGCTTAGGCTTAGGCTTAGGCTTAGGCTTAGGCTTAGGCTTAGGCTTAGGCTTAGGCTTAGGCTTAGGCTTAGGCTTAGGCTTAGGCTTAGGCTTAGGCTTAGGCTTAGGCTTAGGCTTAGGCTTAGGCTTAGGCTTAGGCTTAGGCTTAGGCTTAGGCTTAGGCTTAGGCTTAGGCTTAGGCTTAGGCTTAGGCTTAGGCTTAGGCTTAGGCTTAGGCTTAGGCTTAGGCTTAGGCTTAGGCTTAGGCTTAGGCTTAGGCTTAGGCTTAGGCTTAGGCTTAGGCTTAGGCTTAGGCTTAGGCTTAGGCTTAGGCTTAGGCTTAGGCTTAGGCTTAGGCTTAGGCTTAGGCTTAGGCTTAGGCTTAGGCTTAGGCTTAGGCTTAGGCTTAGGCTTAGGCTTAGGCTTAGGCTTAGGCTTAGGCTTAGGCTTAGGCTTAGGCTTAGGCTTAGGCTTAGGCTTAGGCTTAGGCTTAGGCTTAGGCTTAGGCTTAGGCTTAGGCTTAGGCTTAGGCTTAGGCTTAGGCTTAGGCTTAGGCTTAGGCTTAGGCTTAGGCTTAGGCTTAGGCTTAGGCTTAGGCTTAGGCTTAGGCTTAGGCTTAGGCTTAGGCTTAGGCTTAGGCTTAGGCTTAGGCTTAGGCTTAGGCTTAGGCTTAGGCTTAGGCTTAGGCTTAGGCTTAGGCTTAGGCTTAGGCTTAGGCTTAGGCTTAGGCTTAGGCTTAGGCTTAGGCTTAGGCTTAGGCTTAGGCTTAGGCTTAGGCTTAGGCTTAGGCTTAGGCTTAGGCTTAGGCTTAGGCTTAGGCTTAGGCTTAGGCTTAGGCTTAGGCTTAGGCTTAGGCTTAGGCTTAGGCTTAGGCTTAGGCTTAGGCTTAGGCTTAGGCTTAGGCTTAGGCTTAGGCTTAGGCTTAGGCTTAGGCTTAGGCTTAGGCTTAGGCTTAGGCTTAGGCTTAGGCTTAGGCTTAGGCTTAGGCTTAGGCTTAGGCTTAGGCTTAGGCTTAGGCTTAGGCTTAGGCTTAGGCTTAGGCTTAGGCTTAGGCTTAGGCTTAGGCTTAGGCTTAGGCTTAGGCTTAGGCTTAGGCTTAGGCTTAGGCTTAGGCTTAGGCTTAGGCTTAGGCTTAGGCTTAGGCTTAGGCTTAGGCTTAGGCTTAGGCTTAGGCTTAGGCTTAGGCTTAGGCTTAGGCTTAGGCTTAGGCTTAGGCTTAGGCTTAGGCTTAGGCTTAGGCTTAGGCTTAGGCTTAGGCTTAGGCTTAGGCTTAGGCTTAGGCTTAGGCTTAGGCTTAGGCTTAGGCTTAGGCTTAGGCTTAGGCTTAGGCTTAGGCTTAGGCTTAGGCTTAGGCTTAGGCTTAGGCTTAGGCTTAGGCTTAGGCTTAGGCTTAGGCTTAGGCTTAGGCTTAGGCTTAGGCTTAGGCTTAGGCTTAGGCTTAGGCTTAGGCTTAGGCTTAGGCTTAGGCTTAGGCTTAGGCTTAGGCTTAGGCTTAGGCTTAGGCTTAGGCTTAGGCTTAGGCTTAGGCTTAGGCTTAGGCTTAGGCTTAGGCTTAGGCTTAGGCTTAGGCTTAGGCTTAGGCTTAGGCTTAGGCTTAGGCTTAGGCTTAGGCTTAGGCTTAGGCTTAGGCTTAGGCTTAGGCTTAGGCTTAGGCTTAGGCTTAGGCTTAGGCTTAGGCTTAGGCTTAGGCTTAGGCTTAGGCTTAGGCTTAGGCTTAGGCTTAGGCTTAGGCTTAGGCTTAGGCTTAGGCTTAGGCTTAGGCTTAGGCTTAGGCTTAGGCTTAGGCTTAGGCTTAGGCTTAGGCTTAGGCTTAGGCTTAGGCTTAGGCTTAGGCTTAGGCTTAGGCTTAGGCTTAGGCTTAGGCTTAGGCTTAGGCTTAGGCTTAGGCTTAGGCTTAGGCTTAGGCTTAGGCTTAGGCTTAGGCTTAGGCTTAGGCTTAGGCTTAGGCTTAGGCTTAGGCTTAGGCTTAGGCTTAGGCTTAGGCTTAGGCTTAGGCTTAGGCTTAGGCTTAGGCTTAGGCTTAGGCTTAGGCTTAGGCTTAGGCTTAGGCTTAGGCTTAGGCTTAGGCTTAGGCTTAGGCTTAGGCTTAGGCTTAGGCTTAGGCTTAGGCTTAGGCTTAGGCTTAGGCTTAGGCTTAGGCTTAGGCTTAGGCTTAGGCT